>OY288207.1:15864442-18364442 GCA_958449745.1 Ochropleura leucogaster
CGCGGAGAAAAGTTTTAACTACAGTACGGCCAACGAGAAGCGATACGAAAGGTCATTAACCTAAAGAACAACTGTGGCGTTGACAATCTAATATTTAGCTCTTTCCATCTTGTGCCTTTGTCGTAATGTCTCGTTCTCCCGGCAAAAACATGACAACGTTAAGACGGGTTCGCCAACATTCGGGCGGCCATTTTAGATGGGGTTTTAGCATGGGTTTTGTTTACATTTGGTATCGCTTCTGGTTGGCCGTACTGTAGGTAGTACCACGTTTAACATTCAATAATAGTATGTTTGGCTTTATTATTGGTCAATCATTGACAAAGAGTTATACAGACGAACCACAAATACTAGCTTAATAAATGCTTCTTTTGTTTAGTCTACCAAACAAAAAAAAATTGTTTTTGAGCATTATAGATGCCATCAACATACTGAAAAGTAGATAAAGACCTTTCACTTGTGATTTTACCTTATGTCCAATTTTATCGAACTTCCTTATTTTTTTTTTAATAAAGAACACCTTTGACAATGGTGAAGGGTACAATAATAATTAACGGCATGTAAGTAGGTTCTCGTCTTGAAACAATGCAAACTGGAACAAAGGGGTAAATTCCTATAAGGTGTGCTTTGCTACTGCCAAGAGGGCCTAACGTCCACATAGAGCGATAATATCCATAATATGTCTGTGATAAACGCAAGTGTACAATTACTCGCACATTTATTTAGCATAAGCATTTTTCCATGGTAAGTGACTATTCAATTAAAATTGAGTACACTTTCATTTTATTGTAAACACCTTTTATATTTTAAAATATTACCAAAAAATCGGCAGGAAGTTTTTGCCTTCCATCGATACTTATCATACTTATCATCGATCATTACACATGTATTAGCAAGCAAGAGCTCGTAAAGTAAGCATAATTTTTTAAAGGGAAAGAGATATCAGAATTGTCTTTTCCTTTTTTTTAGGACCTATGTTATTAAATACGCAGTAACGTTTTTAGAGTATCCAAACTACAAAATTGTAATAACTATTCCCAACCTGCGCTGCGGTTCGAAACAAGCACCTTAGTAGTAGCATTATCATAGCAGTATCATATACGGCCGTTTAACCAAGGAGACATACCTCATTTGTAGAAAATAACAGTTTATCTTAACCAAAATCTCGTATTCATTTATAAATTTTTAAAAAACAATTATCTTTTATCCGTATAATCTGTTTGGGTAAAATTCATTGATACGGTTTGACTGATCACCATGAAGGATGGCACCATAACTAAATTAATTGTATTTTTAGATAGGGTTTTATTATATTTTTTTTTTGACAATGGCCTCACCATACCTAACCCTATGGTGAGGCCATTGTCAAAAAACAAATAATTCAAAATACAAATCCCTGTCGCTTGCAGTAGAACCCCGGACTAATACTGCTAACTTATAGCTTGGGTTTCATGCCTACCGTCACAAAGATTGTCTGATAACACCCTCCACGGGCAATTTATGCTCATAACCTGTAATAGCTCAGCACTTAGGCTTGGGCCGGCTTATAAGAAAATGCATTATGGACTCGACAGTCTAATACTAACAGAATATGTACTGAAAATGTCTGTATGGCAGAATTTATTGACGTTTGCGACATTATCGCATTAAAACTTCCATACTGTATGATTTATTATGTACTAGCTTTCGCCCGCGGCTTCGCCCGCGTTAAATTTGGGGTAATACAGTTCCCCTTGCGCCTTATTGATTTGTAATAGCAACGCTAAGTTTTCCCTTTTCTTCCCTCTTTCTCCCGCACATCCCACTTTTTTTAATAAAAATTAGCCTATGTCCGTCTCCTGGTTCCCAACTATCTCTGTACCAAAATTCATCAAAATCGGTTTAGCCATTAAAGCGTGAAGAGGTAACAAACAAACAAACAAACTCACTTTCGCTTTTATAATATTAGTAAGGATAGTAAGGATTAGTAAGGATATAAACATTATATTTATGAGAGACATTGTGTTTATCTGTCTGTTTTTACAAGCTCTTATTTAATTTACATATTTCGGATGTGTAATCATCAAATAACTTCTCCTGCTCTGGGTGGAGCGGGAGAAGTTATAAGTGAATGGCTAAAACCGATTAATGCTCCTTTTTACCCTTTGTGTTTTTCGGGATCGGAATCTCTTTCATACAACCCACAACCTTGGCGGGCCTGTTGGTCTAGTGGTTAGTGGCCCTGACTGCTGAGCCGACAAACTTTGTGTGATAAGCATGATTGTTTGTTCTGTGTCTGGGTGTGATTTATCTATAATATGTATGTATTTATAAATTATATAAGTATGTATATCAGTTGTCTGGTTCCCATAACACAAGCTTTGCTTAGCTTGGGATCAGATAGCCGTGTGTGAGTTGTCCCAAGATATTTATTATTTTATAACCCCGGCAGGATGTTTGTAAGCTTGTTTGTGATTTAAGATCTATTCTTTCAACTGAATTTTAAAACAGTTATACCCAACCGATTGAGCTGAATTTGGCATGCACCTTATGGTGAAAGAGACCGCTAACGAAACCGGTTATGGTTTTTAAATCTTTTTCAGACTCCTGACCTCATACAATTTAGTTTTGTTAGTTATAAGAAACTTTGATGATTACTTTCACTAATAGTAAGCAACACTTAGGCGCTACTATTGAAATTTCAACGAGTAGAAAATCGAATATGCGGCCTTCTTTGTGTATTCCCTTAGGTGTCGATAAGCCAATAAAATCTGCTACAAACAAACAACATTAACGTGTCCCAAAACTTGCACAAGGTCTATAACTTTTATCTTTTAATGAAGTTTACATAATGAGCTAGATTTCCTTTCTTTAGATTCATATCTTTACTTGAAAACTTACAAATTGAGTTATTTTTCCGCATTGACTGCTGCATACGATAAGCGAAAGTAAATTACTTCTTGGACTTAGGTACGTTATAGTTTTCTTTTCGTAATCGATTGACCTAAAAATATGATTAACTGACTATGCTGACTTATTCCAATATATATGCCTATTATTTTGTACATTAATTTTGAGGAAAATCAAACGATAATACTCATTTTCAAGATTTTGACCATAACTCAGAGCCATAAATTTACACAATGTGTACAGAAGGAGGAGCTCATGACAAAACAATAACAGCCGCACGGGTTGACCTTCAATGTCAAGCCGCGCTTGCCAAGGTCGGGATGTGAATAGATTATCACAATACAAACCGAGTTTCGTGCCTGAAAAGTAATTTAAGCCGTTGGTCCCGGCTGAAATTTGTAGATTTTTGACTGGCGTTACAGGTAGTGGTTAAAAAGGCTGAAAACCAGTCTTATTAAGGGGTGGTGTATTTCCCAGGACTAACTGGTTTTTGTAGATATGACAGGCAGTCACTCCATTTAAAACTCTACTGCATCTGGTTGCACTATGAGCTGTTACATAGTTGGAAAAGGGCTAGGCAGATGATGAAGCATTCCACCCTTTCAGATGGTGTTTCAGAGGTCTTTGAATACTATTTTTCAAAGGTTCAAAGGTTCACTGACCAGTGAAAGAAAACTTTTTTGTATTAATCTATACAGTTTTTTTTTTATGTATCAATTTCGTGTTAAAGCCGCTCGTACCCAGCTAGTCCTACACACAAGTAATTAAAAAGCAACATTAACTTTTTCCTATTAAATAAAATGTGCTCAAGGCTTGTGATCAGAAATTATTGTTTTCTTTGTATACTTGCATTGGTTCACAAAATGTTTTTTTTTCTGAAACAATAAAATATTTTGAGAAGCCACATTGATTGCGGCTTCAATAGCATCCTTTACGTCAAATGTGTCCAAAAGTTAGACGCTTTGGACCATAGAAGCACCACAGTCGCCTTGGTAGAAACACGATGCACGATGAGACATCATTGTGGTACTTCATCCGATGTTCTTGGTCTAACATTCACATATAAACTCACGCTTTTATTAATGGTAGTGGACAAAAATACAGAACGCCACTTGATACGATCCTTACATACTTTCTGGCCACGTCCAAACACATTCACTGTTTTCTCACAAATTATATTTTTTTTTCTTTCCACCATTCTAATGAATCATTTAGTAGGCAAAAAGTACTTATCAGATCTGATATGTTACTCATACGCCCAATAGACTCGTCAGTTCTTGTAGTTTACATTTAATCCGACGTAGATTCATCAGGTATGAGTCAATGGGCCCTGACATTCGAGCAACAAATGGCGCGAGGTGACCACAAGTACCTCTAGTGCCGTCAACACGCAACCATCGAATTACACGTGCCTAAACTACTCTACGCAATTTACTCACATCACGTTTTTCTCTGATTTCGCCACGTGGCTAATGACGTAATTTTTTTAGTGTTGTGTGGCGGCATCTACATCGACATATATGAACTACGCTTCATACCTGACGTCTCGCAAAATCCTGCATCGCGCAAGCAGAGTTAGCGCGAGCGTATATACTTACAATCCTAATACAGCAAATTCTAATTCCCCCATCCCCATTCTATCATCGACGAGAAGAGTTATGGCAAAGCGGTACCGTTATATGGTTGAAATTCCACGGATCCAAAAAAGCTCTATGCTTCTCCATTTATTGAGTTAACCGGATGCTTCTAGGTTTTTCGATCATTAAATCTAGATCTCTTCAAAGTTCGAGTGAATCGGCTTTTTCTCAAGAGGCCTGCACCATTCTAGACCACATCGTCAGGTCTCACCAGGCCATGAACAAAAAATTTGGTCAAACGCAAGCATATTAATGCAAAACCGGCCAAGTGCAATGTTGGAGTCGTACACCGAGGGTTACTGGATCCCATACAAACTTGCGAGATAGCGAGGGCTGTATAGTGCGTAGCTATAGAGGGTTGGTTTTAACAGCTCCAAGACTTAAGTATATGGTTTTAATTTCAACTCGATACCTGGCACGCGTTCCCGAGATAAAAGGTCTTGACTGACAAATAGACAGGCAGACGAACAACAAGTGATTTTCTATGGGAACTGTACTTCCCTTTGGAGGTACGAAACCCTAAGACATCAGGCCACGTCGGGAAAAAAAATCCTCGCATAACTAAGAATTAAAACTTTCTGCCTAGATCTCTCTCCTCTCTGCAATTGATAGGTTACCATTGTCATTTTAAACAATGCAATACAATAAGTGTAGAAATACTGACTACTGATATTGTGACAAGACGTTTTACGATCATTTAGCATAGTGAAAATATCGAGTTTTTGATAGTTAAAAACAACCCTAGACTTGGAGTGAGATTAAGATGAATGAGATTTATGGGGTTTTACTCCTGAATGATGCCCACTAATAGAGAAGTATGGAAGAGGAAAATATGCATCATGAATCTAAGATAGCAGATTTTTGACCTATTAGGGCCTAGGGCCTATAGGGCCTATTTCGTTTTAGGAATATCTTCCCTCTTAATTAGTTTTTTGGTTTTAATTATCTCAATGTTTGTTTAATTCTTTACTCCTGTAAAAATACTTTGTCTCTTTTTATATGGGGGTAAAAGGCAGAAAAATTATGATTGATGACTATTTTACATTTATATAACGAAAACTACATGAGCTCGTGACTAAATAAAAGTAGCCGCTCGGATCGATCTTTAGGTTAAGCCGCGCTTGCCTAGGTTGGTCTGTGGATGGGTGAACACCCGTTATATACCGAGTCACCTCCGTCCAAAGCACGATAAGCCGTTGGTCCCGGCTGTCATTTGTAGATCTTTGACAGTATTTACAGGTAGTCAGTGTTCCGAAAGTCTGACAACCAGTCTTACCTAGGGATATCGTATTACCCAGTACTAACTGGGTTGTGGAGGTCAGATAGGCAGTCACTCCATGTAAAATACTGATATTCAGCTGCATCCGGTTTGACTGGAAGCTGACCCCAACGTAGTTGGGAAAAGGCTAGGCAGATGATGAAAACAACATGAGCTCTGTCTGCGTTGTCGCCCATGATTCCGTTATTTATCCCACTTCTGTCTTCTGTATGACTAACTCTGTTATGTCATCGATAAACATGTTCCTATCGCTGCACTGAAGAGATAGCATCTTGATGTCGTAGTTTACTGATCTGTGTGCCAACATAATTAATGGGATGTTTATTTTTAGCAAGTACCACGCACAATAGTTAAACAACAATAATATTTAGCAAGTCAAAGAGTCACCATCATTATCTTTTTGCCCTCATCATAATTTTTATATGTATAAATACATTTTTTTTTTCGGGGTGGGATACCATCAAATAACACCCCCCGCTCTGGGCGGAGCGGGGGAACCGTGTGTCTGACTTATATTGACTAAAACCCACCCATGTTCCTTCTATTGCCCTTTACGTTCCGGGGCCGCGGTATCTCTTTCGAACAACCCGCAACCCTGGCTGGTGGAGGCCCTAGCAAGCCCCTCTGCTTTGCTGACTCTCTTAAAGGCGCGCGTGAAACACGAACGCGCCGTCGACACAGCCTGTCGTCAATAGACGGACAAACGGTGAGATACCATAACCATTGCTCACCGTCCACAGGCCCGCATCTACGGTGGCCGGGAGTCGTCTCGCGGCGGCTGGGTTGGTTTGAAGTTATCTCCCTCAAACGCCCGGCCTACTCCTTCACTAGCATTACTGCTTCGCAGAAGGAGGTGACCGCTTCCCATTCCCTCTCGCTCAGGACCATAGCCTGAACCAGGGCCGGACGCGAGAGGTCGCCGCCGCCGATCGCCTCCACGAGGGCACGGCGGTGCTCCTCCCAAACTGGGCAGATCGCCACTGTGTGCTCCTCCGTGTCCTCCGGGCGATCGTCACAATGGAGGGTGGAAACGCCCGGGCGTTTCCTCCCACCCGATTATGTGCAGGAACCTCCCGAAACTTCCGCGTCCGGTGAGAACCTGCGTCAGGCGGTAGGTGAGGACGCCATGACGCCTCTCCAGCCACTCCTCAAAGAGGGGACTTACCGCCACTATTGTGGCGTGCCCTATAAATACAATTATTTCGTAAATTTATTAAATTTTCTTCAAAAACGTACTGCTAAATTAAATCGTACAAAGCAAAATGTAAGCAACAATAATTAAACTAAGTATACCTACGTAACATACACAGCCCAGTTTGCACACATATTGATTAAGTAAGCTAATGTCTTAGCAGGACCTGTACTTGAAGCACGCGATCAATCGGCAAACAAACATACATATGTATAGCCATATTTACTACGCAGAAATATGTAGAGGAAATAATGAATACTTTATGTATGTAAAGTAATTTTGTGACACCATTAGACTCCACCTGTTTTGCCAAAGGTCGCTGAACTTATTTACCATTGAAGCAAATCTATATAAGTTACATATGTGCTTTAAAACCTGTTTCAGGTCTACCTCTCTGTACATAACAACCAAACTATCAATTTATCTATAGTTTATCCAAAAGACATAAAACCAGTATTTAAAATTACTGTTAGTTGTTGTTTAGTCTACAATAAAATATTCTTTCTATTGTCTAACTGCAACCAAAAAAAAAATTCTTTAAATAAAAATGTACGTTTTGTTTGAAATTATAAATAAAAACAGCTTAGTTTAATTCACGTAGCTGGAATAAAAGAAGACCGTAGCGAATACTACTCACATCGTAGTCGCGTAGCGCTTTCTAGTCTATGCTACGGCGTAGATACGCTACGCTTTTAAATTCAAAAAACATACTTGCGGCATATTCTAAGTTCTTATAACTTTTGCAAATGAAGCAATTCTAAGAAAACCGCTCGGTTTCCCCACAAACTAGTATTTATGGTCGCAATAATACGACGCCGAGGAACTAACCCTGAAATTTAAAACATATTTTATGGCGTCTACGTTTCTATTTCACTTTTTGCCAATAAAAGCTATTCGGGGCTAATGTTGTCGATCTAAATACGTACCAGGCCGTTTGTCGGAATCTTATAAAAAAAAACACCTAATTTTTTTTGTAATTTGTTCGTAACAAGGTTGTATATCTATGGATCCTATATATATTCTCAAAATTATAGAATTATCGCCACAATTCAATCAAACTACCTTTATAATTTCCTTTACCTACAATTTACGGTGAAAGTAAGAACTTACGAAATGCTTCATAATCAACGTTTGTAGCATAGATGGCGATACTTGTCTCTCTGTAGAGTATTTCAGTATATAGTTACTGCATATAACTATAATCAAAAGTTGTTACTTATTAAGACAGTTTTCGAAAACCTATTCAAGATCGAGTGTGTCCATGTTCCCATTTTTGAATGATAATTAACAGCTTGAGTCTGTCTGTTTGTGAGTGTAAATGTTTAAACACACCCACCGTAAAGGAGAAATAAATTCATTTGTACCCATAATATTATTATGCATCATATTAGCGACTTTTGATCAGATTGTTATGAATTGTCTAGTATTCAGCTGAAAACGGTAAGACTGGAAGCCGATCCCAACATATAAAAAGCCTAAGCAGATAATTATGACCTATGGATTCTCCGTTACAACTGTTAACCATGTTATAATGTAATGACGGCCTGTTGGTCTCGTGGTTAGTGGCCCTGACTGCTGAGCCGGAGGTCGTGGGTTCGATTCCCACCCAGGACAAAGTTTGTGTGATGAGCACGATTGTTTGTTCTGTGTCTGGGTGTTATTTATCTATAATATGTATGTATTTATAAATTATATAAGTATGTATATCAGTTGTCTGGTTACCATAACACAAGCTCTGCTTAGCTTGGGATCAGATAGCCGTGTGTGAGTTGTCCCAAGATATTTATTATTATTATTTATTATAATTGTATTTTTTTCTTTCTGTACACAGGACAACTACAATGTGCTTCACATATCAGCTATGTATTCGAGAGAGGACATCGTTAAACTGCTGCTGTCCAAGAGAGGGGTCGATCCATTTGCAACAGGAGGGGTGAGATTATCGATTCTCTTTTTAAAAAAAATATAATTAAAAGAGTACTTTTTCAGAGATTAGTAATCTGTCTGTCTTTGTCATTAAAACAATGGAGATTGTGATTCAAGTGAGTAAATATTGTCATTGCTAAGGATACAGAATTCATAACCGAGCTGTTAAATAAGAGAGGCAGTTATGGAGCCAAGAACAGCCGTGCCAAATTCCCACGTGAATCATGTTTTTCAAATTACTTTCGTTCAAATAAAATAACAGAACGAAAAGTATTCTTGACATTAATCACTATGAAACTATAATTTGATTTGCAGGTATGAAGCCGCTTTACAGCCTTAAATATTTAAAATAAAATATATTTAAAAAAAGATATATTTGAATTTAGAAGTCAAATAAATGGCAAATTGTCATGGAAAAATGTGTTATAAGGAAATAATATTTATGAAGTTCTGTTGATAAACGCAATTTAAATACTTACCAAATATGAACAGCCTTAAAAACATGCTGTAAAATCTCCGCCTTGTATATACAGATTTGAACAGTTGTTCGAGAGCTTTCATTCGTTCTGATTTCGCCAAAGATGAATTATTATCTGTGGCGACATCGTAAAGACGGCTAATAAGCCCTCTTTACGATAAATGTAAAAAAGGTCGCGTGTGCAATACGAACTAGCTTTAAAAACATATTTCGGGATAATTAGTTTATGAAATATTTATGATGTCAACAAAAATGTTTTCAATTTCCATAACACTAGTCATTAATTAAAGTACATATTTGCTACACTACCATAATGTATTATGAAAAAGCAAATCATACTTTATAAATGTATAAAACCCTTGTGAAAATAGTTTAGTCCTTACAATGATTTTCACCTTACTTATTTTCATATTCGGACTCCGATTGAACCTCAACACCTTAATATTATAGTATAATACACAAAGGTGTCAAAGTCTCTCGACGTTTTATTAGTGCTCATGTAGGCCCTATGTGAAATAAAAATATTTTGATAGTTCATATGTACTAAATTCCACAAAAGCAAGTAAAAAAACAAAATTAAACTAGGTCTGCAATTAACTTTAATTCCCGTATGAAAAAAAAAACGCATATTTAATTTACATAAGCTCACAGCCTAGTTGCTAGGTTTATTAATTGTTGTTTAACATAGCGTGTTGATTGCAGAGTCGACAACAAACGCCAGTGCATTTGGTTGCTAGCAGACAGACCGGTACAGCCACCAGCATACTTAGAGCATTGCTTACAGCCGCTGGAAAGGATATCAGACTGCGAGTTGATGGGGTAAGCACATTAG
This sequence comes from Ochropleura leucogaster, assembly GCA_958449745.1. Taxonomy (NCBI): domain Eukaryota; kingdom Metazoa; phylum Arthropoda; class Insecta; order Lepidoptera; family Noctuidae; genus Ochropleura; species Ochropleura leucogaster. The sequence goes on from OY288207.1 coordinate 15,874,673, forward strand.
TAGCTCATGCTTGTTATTTTTCCGAAAGCGAAAATTCAAGACTATTTGGAATGTCATGTCTTCTTCTTCAATACCCTTTTATCTTTCGTCGTTTCATCAACTCCTTCTTTCTTACCATCATCCTACACACAGTCCGTCAATTATTTCTTTGGAATTCCTCTACTGTTATACATACTCAAAACTTTCCTTACGTCATTTTCCTCATTCCTCCGCATCACATGCCGATACCAAGCAAACAATTACTACGTATTTAGCAACAAAATCGTTTTCATTCAAAAGTTTATTCATCTTTGCAGAAAGGTCATTTACTGTCTGTTGCCAGTACGGCCACCGATGCCAACCTCTACTGATACCTGTACCTGGCAAATACATAAATGTATGCAAATTGGAAATAGTAAAACTAAACGACCGATGCGAATTGTGTACAATAAATCTTAAGCTTTATAGCGCTGTTATTAGAGTTATGATTTGTAAATACCAGAGCAGTGAACGAGCGTAGATGCAACGTCGTCGCAGCCATCGCGTGCAGGCGCGCCGCCTGGCACCGCCATCCGCCTGATTCAGGAACTACCCCCAAAAACACCCTAAAACACAACCTGTAAACAAAACTCTACGTTTACAGCGAGCTGAATCAACTCTATACCTACCAACTAATAAAAGTTTCGAACTTATCGTGCCATCGTTTGACGCAACACGCATTAACTGACAAAAATAATCCGACAATCACTAATTATGACTAAATTCGAGCAAAACTCGGTGTCGCGCGCCGCGTGCTGCGTGCCGTCCCGCAACTGACGTGCTAAGGACATTCCGATAGCAGGAACGAGCCACCCTGTACGAATAGAAACTAGCTAATTATCCGTCGAGCTTTAGCCGCCGAGTAAACGTCACAGCGCGAATTTACAATGCAAATCACCCGCTGAATATTAGTTACAACGTCAGCGCTGAAATTCAAAATTACTAATTTTAATACAATACGTCTCAGTCGGTCCTTCGTCACGACTTGAGCAAGGCAGCTCTGCCATGGCCTCCGACTTTCGTGCGTGTAGCTAGTACTCAGTACTCATGGAGGATCAAGTACGTATCACTGGGTCTGAGCGTGACGGGCTAAACTTAGTACATCGGAAATCGAGGCAATTTCAAATGCATTCAGTGAGAAACACGATAGACGATCGATTATACGTTATTGTCTAGTCAACTGCGAAGACTGCGATGCACATAAATCGGCTGCTATTGTCTGTGGTGCCACGGTTTGGAAGTGGTTCGTGCAGTTGCACTGCGGTGTGCCCGGCGCGAGGTGTCGCATGGATGCAGAGCGGATGAGCGGGCGCGATGGGGGACCGGGACGCCGCCAGTGCCAGCCGCGGCCGTCCACGCAGCCCGCCAGCCAACCAGCAGGCGAAGGACCTGCAGAAACTCGAGATCAGTTTCATAGAACTCAACAAGGAGCGCGCCAGGCAGAAAGAATGGAAAAAGCTAATTCGCGACATGGTGTTCCAGAGGGGGAAGATCCCGCTGCTGCTGGCAGTGGAGGCGGGCAACCAGAGCATGGTGCGGGAGCTGCTCAGCGCGCAAACCGCCGAGCAACTCAAGGTATGTGCCTGACGTGTACTCAGACGTGACATGCGTCGACATATAGCGTAGGGTGTATTATGCAACTGCACACGAGATTACACTATGAATAATTCAATACCTGCTATAACAGTTTTTATTTGCATTGTTTGAAAGTTTACTCACAGCTTTTTCTAAATAAATTAACTTACATGAAACATGAACGGTTCGCAATGTGAATATTTTGTGCAAATACGTGTTTGTGTATTTATTCAAGTTTCAAGTTCTCTCTCTCTCTCTCTCTCTCTTAGTTTACTAGAAAGAGTAATTAGGTTCACGTATCATAAGCGTTTCGTCGCCGCTCCACTTTTGTAGACAGAAAGCTAAATTTAGAATTGAAAAGTAGCGTACCATGATTAGCGTAGAAATCTATTTTTTCTTTGTAAAATAATTAATAAAAGTAGCAAAAACTTAGCATTTTCACTCAACTTGGCAATTCTGCCAGCCTTTTGCGCACTTTTCTTGTTGATTGCAATACTCATGAATAATTTAATGTTTGTTGTAATGATGAGCTGTACCCGCTCTTTAGCTCTTTCTTAATATTTGTATATTTTTTAAAGTATTTCATGATATTAACTTTAAACTATAACTAAAGTACTGAAAAATCTAGCTAAATTAATTAAAGTTTAGTCGACGAAACGCCCCACTACCATCAACCGTCGCTTCTGCCACTATCATGACGCTTCGCCACCCATTACCCTGTGTGACCCGGATACTAATCCCAGTAGTTTAACAACCCGTGTGCCACCCAGGCGAGCACCCCCGCGGGGGACACGGCCCTGCACCTGGCGGCCCGGCGGCGGGACGTGGACATGGCGCGGATCCTGGTGGACTATGGCGCCGCCGTGGACGCCATCAATGGCGCTGGCCAGACCGCCCTGCACATCGCGGCCGCGGAAGGTGACGAACCGCTCGTCAAATACTTCTATGGAGTCAGAGCTAATGCAGCGATTGCTGATAATGAAGGTGAGTTAACTGTTCGTTGTAATTTAAAAATCATAACTTTCCAATGAGGCTGAGAACCAAGAAATATTGAAACGACCACCGTTTAACACTTCCTAGTGTGATTAACTGGGAGAAGAAGGAGCGACACAAACTCCCCATGCAACACATTGAAAAGATACATATGATATATCTAGGGACTAATCTAAATTACCTATCTAGCAATTAAATTGAATATTGCTATTTCAACGATTGTTTAATTCATACGGTTTTTGGTAACATTTTGTCAACATGGGTGTAAAAGGTATCCCCAAGCCGCACTTGTGGTGCATAGTAATCCAAAAAGCCCAACTGAACCACTACCAACACTTACAATTCTCACTTCTCTTCTAGACCGAACCCCAATGCACTTAGCAGCAGAGAACGGCCACGCAGCTATCATCGAGCTGCTAGCAGATAAGTTTAAGGCTTCCATCTTCGAGAGGACCAAGGATGGCAGCACCCTGATGCACATAGCGTCGCTCAACGGACACGCAGACTGTGCCATGATGCTGTTCAAAAAGGGTGTCTACCTGCATATGCCAAATAAGGTACAGTGTTTTTTTTTTATTATTATTAAAACTTCATGCACAAGTAACAAAACATTGTACAAATGCGGACAATAATGCCTTGGGCATTTTCTACCAGTCAACCTTAGGGTGATGCAGAGACAAAGACATAGTAGGTGCAATAAGACAGGAAATATCAATTTTATTTATAATAAATACATACATAGAAGATATACAAAAGTGAAGAGAGGTAAAAACTACTAAATATGATGAAAATCTGACAACTTTTTAATTTTGAGAAGAGTCTGCCAACTTCTTCGCGAACTTTTACCTTAAATGTAAACCGACTGGTAGCCATCCTGATATTCAGTGTTATAGCTAAGCTTAAAAAAATATCTTTACGTTATGAGAGTGATAGGCTCACACGTCCTTAATGGAACTATCCTACTAAAGACGTGAGAAAAACCTGAAATACAGAGCAAAATAACTATTACAATAAAAAAGGCGCAAGGGCAAAAACTACAGGTAGTAGGTACCTGCAAATCAGGAAAGAGGAACTGTGTGACCCCGAATTTAAGCAAAAGCTAGTTACTTATATAATTGGGAATTACAGGCGGGACGGTGTGTTAAGCCAACTAAAACTTATAATACCCTAGGCTTCCAGTTTAGAATAGGGGCCTGCCAGGGCCACCGCCTGCCGGGGTTGCTTTGGTTGTTTAAAAGATATACCCCGGAACGTAAAGCAAAAGAAGGAACATGGGTAGGTTTTAGTCAATACATGTTTGACACTCTCCCCCGCTCCACCCAGAGCAGGAGAAGTTATTTTATCCCATCCGCAAAAAAAAACAAAAGGGCTTTCAGTTATTTTTGTTTGCACAAAACAGTCAATGCTTCTACGTGAATAATACTAATAGAAGTCATGGACTATTGACTATTTAACTATTATATTTTATTAATCCCAACAAAAGACATTGTTAATATAATTTATACAACTTTCAAGTGAAGGACTGTAAGTTACATAATAGATTCAACCTTGCTATAATATCTTATTTGTTAAAAAAGAGAAGGTTCTATGTTTGAGCGTATTTTTTTATTTTATACTGATTTTTGGTCTGATTTTCATAATACGTTTTTTGTTCGAAAGGGTGTACACTGTATATTGCTAATCGGTTTAGCCGTGAAGATGTAACAAACAAACTCACTTTCGCTTTTATAATATTAGTAAAGATAATTTGAATAATTTCCTATGAATTCTATTTATAGGAAACTAGCTTTCGCCCGCGGCTTCGCTCGCGTTTAATTAGGTATAACACACCAAGCAGACCTGCAGTTTATGCGCTTGCGCCTGATCGCCTTTTCTTCCCTCGTTCTCCCTCATATCCCACATTTTTTTAATAAAAATTAGCCTATGTCCGTCTCCTGGTTCCCAACTATTTTTGTACCAAAATTCATCAAAATCGGTTCAGCCATTAAAGCGTGAAGAGGTAACAAACAAACAAACTCACTTTCGCGTTTATAATATTAAGTAAGGATTATTTTACATCATAACATCTCACCCATTATTAGGGTTAGAATGAGGTGTATCTAATAGTGTATTATTAGATGGGGGTGTACATTTCAGCAATGATGTTTAAGTTTACATGGGGTACTAGAGGGGTGCCTATTGCCATCAAATATTATAGCATCAAGGGATTTTTTATTTAATAATTATTTTTGCTTAGGGATTATTTTGTTCGGTTATGCTTAGGTAAATACGCATTATTTTCATACATATATTTATTTATCTTCAATATATATTCATATTGTAATATTTTGCTAATGTAAAATTACATTTGCATGCCCTAAAATGGGGTAAAACCTATATAAATTATTCTTATTCTAATCAACTGCTGCTAACAAGATATTCGTGACGGAAAAACTCATGAGCACTGTACCGACGCCCGAACCTGGAATAGCAATTTAGCAATAGGGGCAAACCTCAAACCAGATTATGGTCTACCTTTATGGCATAGAATACTTTTTATTCCGATGGTATGTTCCTGTGGGTTATTGTTTACCTTCACGCAGGGATACCTAAGGCCAAAATCTGAATTGAAAGGCTTCAACGACCTAACGTTCTATGATTTATATTTTCCTCCCAATCCATTCCTTTATAAAAATATTGCTAAATTAGCGCCGTCTGTCTGTCAAGACCCTTTATATAGGGAACGTGTAGTGATACCAAGTTTAAATTAAAACCATATACTCAAATCTGTGATCACTTGGAGCTGCGAAATCAACCCTCTAATTCTACGCAGTCAAAAGACACGGTGCGTGAGTGCGACTCGCACTTGACTGGTTTTTTAGATTATCCAGTAACGTGACAGATAGCTATCATTAATGATAGCAGTAATTAACTCAATCGAACAAACATAACTTCATTTCCGTGACACTGTGTTCCATTGTACGAGTTCCTTCGTTACCTATGTACTGTCAACAAAAGATATAAATAACCAGGCTCATCAAGTTAACTTGTTTTTCTTCTTAACTCCATGAAAATTTTTGTTTTTGAATGGGACTGTAGCTTCATTCTTTTGTTTCTTTGCATTCAAAAGTGCCTGTAATTATCTCATTAAAATAAATGCTTTGAGTGAGTTCTTTTTCATTTTTAATTTATTTAGTATTTTATATTAAATTTTACTTTTACTCTGGACGTTCTTACTGTGCACGTCTTTCTACATCGTTCTCACATGTTTGTATAATCTCAACACGAATGATGTAAATGCGATTTTGTTATAATATTCTTATTTAAAAGAGTGTCCATGGAGTTTCTTGCCCATTCTTCTCCATAGAGATCTACACTTTGGAATGGGCAACTACAGTACTTTTACAAGTTATTATGTCTTGTGACCGGGACTGTAGCTTTAACATTTTGTTTTTTTTTTTGACATTCAAAAGTCCCTGTAATGGTCTAATTGAAATAAATGATTTTGATTGATTTTGAAAAGATCAACGAGCGTCTGGTTAGTTAACTATTTTGTTGACTGTAATCCTTGCGCACGAAATGCTACAAGACGTTGCGTGTTTAATTTCATCGTCGCCAGTGCATTTGTAATTAAATATATGTTCAACCTTAGCTTTATTTTGTATCCAGGAGTAGTTTTACATACAAAAGGGAACTTTGAATAGTATCCAGTATAATATTATAAAATACTAGCTTTCGCCCGCGGCTTCGCCCGCGTTAAATTTGGGGTAACACAGTTTCCCTTGCGCCTCATTGATTTGTAATAGCAACGCTAAGTTTTCCCTTCTCTTCCCTCTTTCTCCCTCACATCCCACTTTTTTCCAAAAATTATTAGCCTATGTCCGTCTCCTGGTTCCCTACTATCTCTGTACCAAAATTCATCCAAGTCGGTTCAGCCATTAAAGCGTGAAGAGGTAACAAACAAACAAACAAATAAACAAACAAACAAACTCACTTTCGCTTTTATAATATTAGTAAGGATTTATGAAACAAGAGAGCAAAGTTATTTTTTGTTACGAGTGCTGATTTCGAGTCCCGGGAAAGCGAGAGATTCAAAATAAGCTAGCGAGATGCTATTTTTTTTCACATAGCAGACATAACTTTTCACTTTAGTTGTGAGAACACATATAACCCCGAACTCATTCCACAACATAGTGTATTTCATATTCTAAAACAAACATGTGCTAGTTCAAACTCACAGGATCTTAAACCACATGGTATGTATAAGCTAAAGTTATTTTTTCAATGATTAAATGTTTCCTTTGTGTGTCCTTTGTGTGGTCAGTGCCTAACCAAGACAAAACAAAAACAGAAATCCTTACTAATATTATAAAAGCGAATGTGAGTTTGTTTGTTACGTCTTCATGCCTAAATGGCCAATTTTGATGAATTTTGATACAGAGATAGTTGGGACCTTGGAGACGGAAATATAGGTATTTTTTTTAAAGTGAGAAATAAGGGAGAAAGAGGAAAGAAAAGGGAAAACTTTTCTATATTATTTACTTGTCTCGATAGTGGTGTGTGATGGTAGGCACAACAGCAAACCATGAGGTCCTGGTGTCCAGGGCGTATACGTTAGGAAAGTTACTAATTTCGGGAATTTAATTGTAATAGTTTATCGATAAACTAACTCTCTTTATTGTACTTTAAAACAGTAAATCTATAAAAATGTTCATTCATTTGGTCCAATTTAAAACATTTATAATGATAATCCAAACAAAAAAATAACAAAAAGATATACCAGAAAAAAACAAAAGTCTTGCACTAAACATGATTTACTTACCCATGGAAATGCAAATAGCAGTTGTTTGCTCAACTTACAGTTAAAACAAAAGCGTGCAGCAAGCCTATGTAAATAGTAACACAGTTGTTGTGGTTACTATTTATTGAACTTACCTAATAATGATTTGAATTTATTTTGTAAAGACCATCAAACATAAATAAATATAGAAGGTTGAATACCTTCTACATTTATTTATTTGTTTCCTGTACCTATCTATTATCTTTTATATCTCAAAAAGTATTTTTTTTGGTTTACATGTATTTTTAGCTAGACCAATCCAGTATTAGGTATTCAAAGGTTACAGCAACTGTAGCCGAATTACTTACCTACAAACTTAAAAGCTTGGCCGTGCCTTACAACCTGCTAACTTTCTGAAAAGTCTGATATATATAATGGGTAACCTCTCTGGTCTGATAACCATAAGGGTTTTCCGTCTTGTTTTCCTCTAGGCTCGCAACTGACAAGGTGTCACCTGTTTTACTAATATTACACATGCGAAAGTAACTCTGGATGATTTACCGGACCATTTTTTTGGGGCTTGTTCCCAAACCACTGCCACTCCTGAAAATCATAATCAACAGTGGCGACCACCAAAAAAGCGAACAAGCTAATCGAGCGAGTCCCAGAAAAACGATGTAACATCTACGGACATCCCCTAGGAAAATAATCAGAAAAGAAAAGCGGAAAAGTAGGAAAAATATAATTTCTATTTCCCTATCCTATCGACCAATCAATTATTTTTGTATTTGGGAATACGGATAAACCAGAGCAAATGACCAGGACATTTTATCCGTGTTTCCGTGACATATTATATTCCAACCTCCACGTTTACAATGAAACCATGGTCAAAATCCAATCATCACATAATTCGTATTTTCCTTATCAAGTTGACATTCAAACATCACGATCTGCAACCTTGTAAGAGTTAAAACATATGTAGGTAGCATGTCATTATCTACTAACTTACACACATGCGACATGCCCGGATTTCCTCTGCGGGTTAGGTTGCGTATAAAGGTCAGTATACACAGTACCTACTCGTGGCGGAAGTGAAACTAGGGTCGACTTTTGTACGCAGCATTGATAAAAGTGGCTTGATGTAACGCATAAAATATGAAGACATTTCTACATAATATTAATATACATTATACTTGAAAGTATAGTGTTTTGTATTCATACATCATTTGTTTTTGTCGCTCATCGCTCAAGTCACATGGAACTTCAAAAGAATAAAATACACTAAAATAAAACCGACTTTGTGACTTTTGTTGGTTTCGTTGACTTTTTTGCCACTGACTTCCGGAAGGTAAGTTATTTTCCACTTTTTTGTTGTTTATTTTTGGAACTCGGTTTAATTTTTTACAAAAAGGTAGTGTTTTATTTCAGCATTTTTAGTTATGGTATAATGTAATCACATAATTTTTATCGAGTATTAATTTTCCATTGTTACTAAAAGATTAGCAGATCACGCATTTAGACATAGAGAAAAAATAAATATTATAGCTAACTCATAAACTACGTAAACAATATAAATAAAATTGATGTGGGACCACCTGGGAAATATATAACATCAAACAAAAAAAGAATTTTGCAATTCGGTCCAGGCGTCTTTGAGTAATCGGTGCACATAATTTTTTAAAAAAGATTCTGACGAATTGAGAACCTACTCCATTTTTGAAGTCGGTTTAAGAGGAAACATTAATTCGTTTGTGCAGTAATAAATTGAAAAAACAAAATTTGTAATTATGAACAATATCAAATTATATACCGAGACGCCTAGCTTTATTTTGACCTCGTTTTCGGCTCGGATGCAATCCAGATTCGAGTTTAATACACGTTAGTACTTATAGGTAGTTCTTTACCTATTAGGTATAGGCACACATCAGGACAAAAATTTAAGTCACCCAGCAGTACTAGAAATGAATATATAGGTGCTACTTAATTCAAAAAATTGCATGCTGAATTTTATGGGCGGAATATGAAGTACTGTGTATTGTATTTAAGATCTGTCAGCACCATATTTCATGCATATAAATGATTTATTTATTTAAATTCACATACAGCCTAAATGCTGAGTAGCATAAGTGTAATAAATAATATTTTTTGTTAAATAAAAAATATTTAAACCCTATATATACGTAGCGGGTTGTTCCGGGGTTGCGGGTTGTTCGAAAGAGATACCGCAGCCCCGGAACGTAAAGGGCAATAGAAGGAACATGGGTGGGTTTTAGTCAGTACAAGTCTGACATGCCGCCCGCTCCGCCCAGAGCGGGGGAAGTCATTGGATGATTTCCCACCCAAAAAAAAAACTCTTATATATACTACTTATCCTTACTAATATTATAAAACCGAAAGTGAGTTTGTTTGTTACGTCTTCACGCCTAAATGGCCAAACCGATATTGATGAATTTTGGTACAGAGATAGTTAGACCCTGGAACAAAAGGGGAGAGAAAGATATTTTTCTTTCGATCATCACGCGGGTTAAAGTTAGCGTTACCCCAAAGTAACTATGCCACGCGGACGAAGTTTCATACAAAATGTATTTATGTTTGTAGAAAAGTTTGTTGGAGGAAAATCCTACGTTTGTCTTTAAAGATAAACCGCTCCACTCAATGATTTTGCCTGCGTCATGGAAGCGTTTACAAACATTGAAACGTAACCTATTACGTTTCAATGTTTGTAAACGCTTCTTGGTATCTGTAGGTCGTACAAATATTAGTGTCGTGCGGGGATCGAACCCGTAACACGCTTCTCAGCAGTCAATCGCTCAATCACTGCGCCTTGGGTTATGAGTTGAGCTACACAATAACTGACAAATGCTTGCACTGACTGGACAGGTCCACTCAATCTGTGTGGTGCTTTCTTAAAAAGACCATTTCAGACACTATCTGCATAATCCTCATGTGAGTTGACCAAGATTATTTTGTCTGGAGTTTAAAAGTGACTATGACCTTTGATTTTGTTTCGGCTGTTTCTTCTCAGAGTAGTCGGTTACGAAACACCGGCCTCATCTAGTTTTAAAAAAAAGACGTGTAAAAGTGTTTGTGAAAACCTACTTACAAAATAAACATCATTTAATAGCGACATGAACATTGAACATAAATGAATAAACTTGACTAACTTGTACTATGTATTGCAGGACGGCGCCCGCAGCATCCACACGGCAGCGCGGTACGGGCACGTCGGGATCATCAACACGCTGCTCCAGAAGGGCGAGAGCGTCGACGTCACCACTAACGTATGTCTATTTTATCTTAATTTACATTACAGTTTGATTTTTATGCGTACTATGTTCGAGTTGCGGACCATGGCCTCCCTTGTAAATATATGATACATAATGAAAAGAGTTTGAATTTCTCAAAACAAAGAACAATGTATTTGTACAAGAAATTATTTTTTCTCAAACATGCGTGGACATATAGAGGATTGCCAAAATTATGTTCAAATGTATTGAACATAATTTTGGCAATCCTCTTCGAGATAAATCGAAATTGCTGTACCTACTGCGGCAGGCAAGAGTTGTATGAAAATCCATATATGTCTTGTTTTAGCGGCCAAACTAATAAATTACTGTGCAAACTTAATTCTGTCGAGGAATTTAAAAATTGAACGATCTATCACTTCAAAACATGGCAACAAAGGACGTAACTTATCAAAAGTTTTATTTTTAATTTTCGAACAGTCTTGCAAATAGAGAGATGTTTATTGAAAAAAAGTCGGTTAAAAATACAAATGAACACTAGCGCGCGGAAAATTATTGTTGTTCGTTGATTTTCAAACAAATCTTCTGACATCAATGCCTCTTTTGCTGGTCGCTGCAGCAATGCGCTATAATAGTAATACCAATTGTTGCTAGAAGTGACGTCATGGCGATGTCCAATGCACTTCGAACTGTCTGTCTAAAGAATTTAACGAATGTCCTTATATCGCACCATTTGTGCCAAAAGCCTCTAATAAATAAATAATAATGTCACTAAATGGCCATGTATTTCAGGATAATTACACAGCGTTACACATAGCTGTAGAGTCCTGTAAGCCCGCTGTAGTGGAAACCCTGCTGGGTTATGGAGCTGATGTCCATGTCAGGGGCGGCAGGCAGAGGGAGACCGCGCTACATATCGCTGCCAGGATACCTGATGGTAAGCACAACAAAGAGTGATTGTCAATTTTAAAACTGACACTCCTATACTAAGTTGACGGCTTGGTGAGTGCAAACCTTAGTGCTAACTCATTGAAGCTGATTTTTCTTGAGTAGGTAAATATTTATTAACTGAAAAATCTAATTTTGTTAGAATGAACGTTTCTTGTTTGTTTTTGATTAGTATACTATAAACAATTTTAGTTTTGCGGGAAAAGTATAAGTTTCTATTTCATTTGAATGAGCATTTAGTTTTTTTTTAATTATTTGGTGTTCAGGGTGTACAGGGTTCCATAAACCCTGTGAATACGAATAAGAACCACTCGATTAATATGAACATATTCTAACATAATCCTGTAGCTTCGGCTCGGAGTATACATACACAAACATATACTCACACCTTTATACCATGGGGTAGATAGAAACCACAGAAAACCTGATATGATCCTTACATACTCCTTATGCCTCATCCACATTCATAAACAGTTATAGTTCTTTTATGTTCATACTAGCTTTTGCCCGGGGCTTCGCTCGCGTTAAATTTGGGGTAACACAGTTCCCCTTTCCTGATTTGCAGGTACCTGCTACCTGTAGTTTTTGCCCTTGCCTCTTATTTATTGTAATAGCAAAGCTAAGTTTTCCCCTTTTCTGCGCTCTTTCTCCCTAATTTCTCACTTAAAAAAAAATTGCCTATGTCCGTCTTCAGGCTCAACAATCTCTCTACCAAAATCATCAAAATCGGTTTAGCCATTAAGGCGTGAAGACGTTACAAACAAACTCACTTTTACAATATTAGTAAGGATTATCAAATTATTTCCCCAGGCGACAAATGCGCGCTGATGCTGCTTAAGTCCGGAGCGGGTCCTAACAAAGCAACAGAAGACGGACAGACCCCGATACACGTGGCTGCCAAGTACGGCAACCTCGCCACACTTATACTACTGCTAGAAGATGGAGGAGACCCGCTAAAAAAGACTAAGGTAGGATGTCCATCTTTGTTTTAGGTTTTTTCTTCATCTCTTTCGAATCAGGGTTCAAGACCTCCTCAACTCACCGGCCACTGGGATTGCGGGTTGTTCGAAATAGTTACCGCGGCCCCGGAACACAAAGGGCAAAAGAAGGAACATGGATGGGTTTTTAGTCAGTAAAAGTCTGACACTTCTTCCAGAGCTTCGCTTCGCCCAGAGCGAGATTTAGATTAGAGATAGAAGTTACTAGATGATAGGAAAAATTGAAAAAAAAATCAATGAAAAGAATTAAAAACCAGTGTGTCGCTAACTCCCGGCTAGCGACACACTGGTTTTTGACTGGTTACTGGTTGGTTGGTGGACACATTTCTTAAAATTATCGGCCATCGTACAAATATTTTGTAATAACTATCAGAACAATTTCAAATCCGAAAAACGTGGGCAGTCACCGGCGTTTCAAAATACACTAAAATGCGGGTGAAGACAATGCAGTTTTGTCATAATAAACCTTACCCATCTTTGAAACGTTGAATTTCAATTCCTAATTAAATGCAAAATTTAAAGTATACCACTACTATTACAGATATATTGCATAAAATTTATGGTTTATTTACTTTTTATTTCCAATAAAACAAGGTTTTGTACTAAAGATTACTTTATTTTCTTGATACAATATGTTTTATGAGAACAGCTTTTGTTTTTATTCTATTCTAAACAAAGTAATGATATTGTAATGCTTGATATGTTTATAGACTGGAGAAACACCTCTACACATGGCGTGTCGAAGTTGTAAACCAGACGTTGTGCGACACTTGATATTATTCGTCAAAGATCATAAAGGGGAGAATGTCGCTACAGCATACATAGACGCAGTTAACGAAGACGGTGCGAGCGCACTCCACTTCGCCTGCAAAATTACCAAAGAAGAAGTCAAAATACCAACAGCAGACAGACAAGTCGTCAAATGCCTCATAGAAAATGGCGCAGACGTCACGTTAATAACGAAACATAATTTAGAAACGGCATTCCACTTTTGTGCTATCGCCGGAAACAATGACGTCATGACTGAAATGATCGCGCATATATCTCCCGCTGACGTAAGCAGGGCACTAAACAAACAGAACTCTATAGGATGGACGCCTTTACTAATAGCTTGCAATAGAGGACACATGGAACTCGTCAGTACGCTGCTGACCAACCACGCGAGAGTGGACGTGTTCGACACAGAAGGCAGGTCCGCCCTTCACCTCGCAGCCGAACACGGCTTCTTACAAGTCTGTGACGCTCTTCTAACGAACAAAGCATTTATAAATTCAAAAGCCAGAAACGGCAGAACAGCTCTTCACTTAGCAGCCATGAATGGCTACGCGCATCTAGTCAAATTCTTAATACGAGATCATAACGCCATGATTGATGTTCTCACGTTGAAAAAGCAAACTCCTCTTCACTTAGCATCAGCGAGCGGTCAAATAGAAGTGTGTAAACTTTTACTAGAACTTGGAGCCAACATCGACGCGACAGATGAATTGGGACAGAAACCTATTCATGCAGCCGCACAGAATAATTACAATGAAGTAGTTCAACTTTTTTTACAATCTCATCCAAACTTAGTAATGGCTACTACGAAGGATGGTAATACGTGCGCTCATATAGCGGCTATTCAGGGTTCAGTGAAAGTGATTGAAGAACTGATGAAGTTCGATAGAACTGGAGTTATATCTGCTAGGAATAAGTTGAATGATTCAACACCTCTTCAGTTAGCTGCCGAAGGTGGTCACGCTGACGTGGTGAGGGTCTTAGTAAGAGCAGGAGCATCTTGTACCGATGAGAATAGAACTGGTCTCACCGCGGTACATTTAGCGGCACAATACGGACATACCAATGTATTAGATGTGATGCGATCGACAAATACGCTGAGGATATCAAGCAAAAAATTAGGATTGACACCACTTCATATAGCTGCGTATTATGGACAAGCTGGTAAATAAACTTAAAAAAATAAAATCACACATACTAATGAAGACATTAGAACTCGCAGATGAACCATTATTTTTGTTTTACAGAAACCGTCCGTGAACTCCTATCCCATGTACCGGGAACTGTAAAATCAGAAGCTCCTACTGGTGTATCACTAGTTCCGGAGTTAGGTGCAGAGTCTGGGCTAACTCCACTTCATTTAGCTGCTTACAATGGTAACGAAAACGTCGTGCGGTTACTTCTGAACTCCGCCGGAGTGCAAGTCGACGCCGCGAGTAATGAAAATGTAAGTACTCAAAACTTTCATACAAACTTTATGCATTTGATCACATTATTATGCATTTTTTTTTTTAATTTTATTATGCATTTTATAACTATGATTTTTCTCATTCCAGGGCTTCAATCCGCTTCATCTCGCGTGCTTTGGAGGACACATGTCGATTGTCGGTCTCCTCCTCAGCAGATCTGCAGAACTACTGCAAAGTACAGACAGACACGGGAAAACTGGGTTACACATAGCATCGACGCATGGACACTATCAAATGGTTGAAGTTCTACTCGGTCAAGGAGCTGAAATCAACGCAACAGACAAGAATGGATGGACTCCTCTACATTGTGCAGCAAAAGCAGGACATCTCAACGTGGTCAAGCTCTTGTGCGAATCAGGAGCATCACCGAAAAGCGAGACTAACCTGAATTGTGCTCCAATTTGGTTCGCCGCTTCCGAAAACCACAATGACGTCCTAGAGTACTTACTGCACAAGGAACACGACACTCAGTCCCTTATGGACGACAAGAGGTTCGTGTACAACCTGATGGTGTGCTCCAAGAACCACAACAACATCCCCATCGAGGAGTTCGTGCTGGTCTCACCGGCGCCCGTCGACACCGCAGCTAAACTGTCTAATATTTACATTATTCTATCCACTAAGGTATGGCTCACTCTTTAATTGCTTTGTCATTAATGTGTGACTTTATATTCATCGCACGTTGTTTGCCGCAACAGGAAAAGGAGCGTGCCAAAGACCTCATAGCGGCAGGAAAACAATGTGAAGCGATGGCCACCGAGCTGCTGGCGCTGGCCGCCGGCGCGGAGTCCGCGGGACACATCCTCACCGCCACCGACAACCGGAACATTGAGTTCCTCGACGTCTTGATAGAGAACGAACAGAAGGAGGTCATAGCCCACACAGTGGTCCAGAGATATCTTCAGGTAAAAAATAGGTAACTTCCCTACTTCACAGAAACTTGAATCCACTAACATATGATGATGTTCATTACTTCGCTTCTTTACAGGAACTCTGGAGAGGGAGCCTCAAATGGACTGGCATCAAAATTATGTTCCTTTTTTTCGCGTTCATAGTCTGTCCGCCCGTATGGGTGGTGTTCTCTCTTCCATTAGGCCATAGATATAATAAGATACCAATAATTAAGTTCATGTCGTATTTAACTTCACACATCTACCTGATGATATTGTTAGCCTTAGTAGCCATAACGCCTATTTATAATTCGATATTTAGGGATAGTTTAATTCCAAGGTGGTATGAATGGATGCTGCTCATTTGTCTGAGCGGTCTCCTTCTCTTTGAACTCACCAACCCCAGTGATAAATCTGGTTTAGGGTGGATCAAGATAGCAGTTTTGTTATGCGGCATGATCGGCGTGGCTACCCACGTTGTCGGCTGGATATTCGTATTACCTAAGTATTGGCCAACGCTTATGTATTGTAGGAATCAATGTTTTGCCTTATCATTTCTATTAGCGTGCGTTCAAATATTAGATTTCTTATCTTTCCACCACCTGTTCGGTCCGTGGGCTATTATTATTGGGGATCTCATGAAGGATCTCGGCAGGTTTCTCGCTGTGCTAGCAATATTCGTGTTCGGCTTCTCGATGCACATCGTTGCATTAAACCAGCCGTTCAGGAATATAAACAAGGCGGAAGACAATAAGTATGCAAGACAAGCAAGAAAGAGACTGTTCTCCGACGGTGAGTGTGAATCCATTATAATGTTGCCTATAACATCTACCATACAAATAGTTCATTCATGTATGTAGATCATGTGTGTTCATTCAAATATTAAATGTTGTACTTGTTGCCGTACTAGAGACTCTACGATTGAAACGACAAGCGTATGATACACAATGGCAAAATACACTAAACGGAGAATCATACAGGAGGAAACAAGGTCCAACAGGACGTAAGTCCACATACACACGAACAAGACTGTACTCTTTAATGTTATGTGCATATGAATGCCATTTTCCTTACGATGATCGCATTACAACTCGATGTGCTTATTTTCCTTGTTATTTTTTGTTATAAACAATACGTGCATCCGCTTGCAAGCTTCAGTGTCTGTCACATCGAGAATGTTATCATCGTTGGCGTTACGTTACATTCCATTAGTAAACCGTCGCCATCACGTTACGAATGTGGAATGTTAGGTCTCTGTAATATACAAAGTACACTTCGCCTCGCCATAATCTCAATGTTTTATTTTCATATATTATGGCACGTGTAAGTGGTTGGTGGTTAGAAATCTTGATGTCTATTAAGTACACAATGCATTTTCTGCATCGCATCGCAACGCTTTATGAGAGTCGTGGTTTCCAGATGTGGACACAGAACATGCATTGCGCGTCACAATACTAGTTTTAGTGGAATGAGTGGCCGACCTCACCGCATTTGATGGAGCAAGTTTGATTTGCGCATGCCGTGGCTGGCTTATGTCCTGCGTTTGTTTCACCACTCCGAGGTACCATTTTATGTTTCGGATTTGTTTGGCTGTTTGTCGTCAATGTGGCGTCTGTCCCTGCGTCTGCGCTCTCAATGTCTAGCCGTAGTCGGGACGGGGTGGATTGATGCACTGGTATAATAAGTGGAATTCAACTAATCAATTCTCTTTCGTACACTATTACACTAAATTATAATTTAAACACTAAAGTCCAAAAATTTTGTTCATTACACATCTACACTTCTTTATACCAATGTACAGAATACTCACACAACCGTATCAATCTATCTCTTCCACACAACTAGGTGTCTTTAGCCGTCTTAGATATATAGACTTGCGGGAAGATTGATGCAGGATTAGTTCAAACATTGACTTTTTATAATCTTCAATGTTTAAAGTCAGCTCAGTACTTATAGTGAAGTATAGGCTTCGTGAGCCATGCATCAACCTACCCCGGTGCCTGCCGCGCCGCGTCACACCAGACCGTGGTCCATGTTGAGTGTTGTCTTCTAGCGACGTTGTCACCGGTCGAGGCGTTGGAGAAACTGTTCTTCGCACTTTTCGGACAGATAACGTTGTCGGACCTTAACTACGTGTCCAGCGTGCGGCCGCTGTGGACTCAGAACATATTCAAGTTCGTGTTCGGGGCGTACTTACTGATGTCGGTCGTGGTGCTCATAACGCTCCTCATTGCGATGATGTCGGACACTTACCAACGTATACAGGTAACTACGTGTCCCCAGAACTCTGATCTTTTGTTCGCAGTTACTATGAACCCACTGTATTCGTTCGAGCTGCTGTTCTTCGCGGTGTTCGGCCAGACAACGACGGACCAGACGCGCGTGCACCGTAACGATAGTAACATACAACCGGCCTGGACCAATTACCTGTTTAAAATTGTGTTCGGGATCTACATGCTGGTGTCGGTGGTGGTACTGATCAATCTGCTCATCGCTATGATGTCAGACACGTACCAGAGGATCCAGGTAACACGTGAACAGATTAAAACATGATGTTGTACGTTGTGCGCATACTGGCACTATATTAAAACAATGATAAAACACCTACGTAAATAAATGACGGCCATCGACGCACGTTCAATTGATGAATTCATTAATAATATAATTAAAAAGTTTTACTATAACGTAGACATCTTAGTATTAACAGCTCGCACCGTATTGTACACTTTAGTAATTAAAGCACATTTAATATGATGAATAGTCGACCAACTAGAATAAACAATATTTTTAACTACTAAATAAAAATATATCACATACAAGAGGATTACAGACAGCCTAATTGCCAACCTGAAAAATGATAAAACACTATTATAGATTTATGAGATAAACGAACCTTAAAATATAATGTCTGTGAGCACCTTTATTACTTATTGAATAATCACTATTCCTATAATATCTTACTATAGCGACGAAAATGTTTTACAAGGCAAAACAGTTTGCATGTCCATCGGCCGAATACTTTTAAGCTTTTGAGACACCGTTTGATCTCTTAGTTTAACTAGTTTAACTCAGATTAAGATAAATGTTACGCCCGTCTTAGAGTTGAGTGGTATTTAAGAGCAAACTGGCGTTTTTAAGTAACGGAAAGTTTCATTTAAACTCTTGCTCGTAACTGAATTAAAATTGCGATTCAAAGAGCAAGACGGCCCTTGTTCTATTTCACAACAGAAACTAGACCTTCTGTAAAGTTTTTTGTAAAACAACACCCATAAATACCCCTAAATCATCAGCCTGTTAAAACAATCAAAAAATTTCAGGCCCAATCAGACATCGAGTGGAAATATGGATTGTCCAAGTTGATCCGCAACATGCATCGGACGACCACCGCGCCCTCGCCTCTCAACCTCGTGACGACGTGGTTGATGTGGATCATCCACAGGTGTAAGGTAAGACAGTGCTGCCATCTGTTAACTTAATTATACTTTACTATTGCCACACACGGAAATACTCAAAATGCTGAGTTAAATATATTTTAGTTATATTCCAAACTCAAAGTGCAGTTATTAAAAGTAGACCAGCTAGCACTTTTGAATTGTCAAATAGATGAAGCTACAGTCCCAATTCCAAAACATAATTTCTGTGAAAGGACTACCGTTTCCCATTCTAAAGCAAAGATGTCTATGGAGACGAATGGACTAGAAACTCTTGAAAGTCCCTAACAAACTTTTAAATCTGATATTTGTTACAAAGCCTCGGTTATGTCCATAAACTAATTTTACGTTGACTAGAGTATATGTCGATAAAGAAAACACATTATAGAAAGACTGTAATACTACTATGATTAACATAAGCGTCGCTCTACAAAGCCGAACAATGAATAAAAACCCAGCTGAATCACACTTGGGCCTCGTTAGATACTGTGCTTAAATATTAGTGTTAATATCTTCAACAACAAAAGAGGTTTAATACATAGTTTTGGTACGTAACTACAGAAGACATTGGATCTTCGAAATTTCTTCAGAAATTACACAGCACACTCTGACATCATAATTTAAATTAAGCCTAGTCTTAGATGACTCCACTGCTACACCTCAAATTATTACAATACACGACAAACCACTTTTTCGACATCCAAATTTTGATACCAAAAATTTTACAAAATCTGACTGAGTAAGAAAAAACAACACAAAATCATCATGCGTCCTATTTCTATGTTTCTTAAACCATAATTATTCTGCATTCAAGTATTAAACACTTAAATAGTTTTAATCGTCATATCCTAAAAATTACCACAGTAGAAAAGCTTATTAAGTTTGCTTTCAAACGGACGCAGAGTAGACTACAACAGTCCAGAATCAAACATTTCCAATTATGTTTCACGTAGGCCTAGCACTAAGCGAACTCAAAAACACATCATTCACATCGCCCACCTACAACCACAAGGTATATTGGTCTGACTATACAGCATTACACTCCATTTTTAACCCAAATATTTCGCACCAGGACCGCATAAGCAAAAAGAAGCGACCAAGCTTGGTGCATATGATCGGTTTGCAGAGACAGGACCAGATGAGCGCGCGGTCTAAAGCTGGGGCTAAGTGGCTGTCCAAGGTGAAGAGGGGACAGGTTGTGCCGAAGGGTAAGTTTACGCTTGACCCACGATTAAGCTTCCTACAAAAACTCAATAACAAGAGCGACAGAAATTAGAACTTTCTTTTACACAATTCAAGGATGATAACCAAGTACGTAGGAATGACGGGTACCATACTATTTCAGTAGTATAGTAGCTTCTACAGTACACTGCTGTTCTTGATCACCTAAAATTTATTCTGAATAATCACACACTAGGTACCTGGAAAGATAAAATCTAAGCATCAAATTATTTTTCTCTAAAGTTCCTGATATTCCACCAATTTCAATGTATTAATATTTTGTACTGGGTAACTAATCGCAAGGATTATTCTAGAAACACCAGACATAACCACTACATATTTTAATATCACCAACACTTATTTTTATCTACCTATTACAATCTTTCAACATTTGTCTTAAAATTTCAATCCAACTCTTAGATTCGACGCGTCTCTCCGTGGTGCATCTAAGTCCACTCGGCTCCCAGCTGAGCATCAGCAACGCCACGAAGATCGAGAATGTGGTGGACTGGGAAGTCATCGCCAAGAAGTACCGCGCCCTGATGAGGGACGAGCCAGAGGAACCGATTAACAAGGAGAACGAGGGAGACTCGGCTGACAATGTTTCGGAAATAGTTCCGAACAACATATCCGCCGCACCTCCTTGAACATTAAAGCACAAACCTCTGGGAATCAGTGTACAAATGTAATATACTAGACGAAGGTCTTAGATATACCTTCGAAGTTTTACGAGATTGGCAGGCTAAACTAGTCAAAGGGCCTAGACACTGGCAATAGCTCTCCATATGTGTAATAAGTAACAATACAACCCTTAATGAAGCCGAAAGGCACTGGTTTCTTCCATATCCTTTTCTGAATTTTATGTTGTACTGTAAAAGGTAATTTTACACTTCGAAAAAGTCGTTTTATAATTATTTTTTGTGTAGTATTACTTAGTTTTATGTATGCATGGTTGTGAATGCATGGTTGGCGGCTTCGTGAAGGGTTGTTTTACAAGCTGTATTTAATTTATAAAACGACTTTCAACGGGGTTGAAGTTGGGTTTTCGCTAGCTTTTGTCAATCGAATACATTTTCTATTGTCTCCGTTTTCGATTGCTGCCACAAGTTCTCTTTGTCTAGGCCCTCAGGGTGTTACTCGGTTTTGACGAGTGATTTTGTAAATGTAATTAACTCTTGGAATAGATTTTTGTATTTGAGATAAGTCAAGCTATGGGTGACAAATACGTACGGAGTAATTGAAGATTTTGATTTGTTAGAAAAATCAGTTTAATGTAGGTCTGCATTGCAAGCGGGCGTAGCAAATGTACAATTTTTTTTATACGTTGTGAATTAAAATTTAGTAGAAGAAAAAAACAAAACTTCATGGATTTACACGCTTACAAAATTGTTACACAGGAGCCATCTAACATCTTCTGTCAAAATTGACATTGACGTTCATTTTACTTTATCGACATCGTTATAATATGGTTATAAAAAGTTATAAAGGTTTTCACAACTTTTACTAACTTTTAGTGTCAATTTTTTACAAGTTTTGAATATTGTTACTTTACTTTGAATATTTGCCGAACCCCTTGTACTATTGAATTTGTCCATCATCATCAAGATTTAAAAGAAAACCGAGCCAAGAACCAAGGTTTCGTATAAAATAACGACCTAAATGGCCATTTCTTTTGACTACAGAGATTTAGAGGGTTCATTTTTTCACATTTTCAAGGCACCACAGATAGTTTTTGGTTATAATTTCAACTACATACCTCCTCGCGTTCCCGAGATAAAGGCTTTAAAAGGCAGACAAACAGACGAACAACAAGGTAATCCTATAAAGGTTCCACTTTTTCCTTTTGAGTTACGAAAAATGTTAAAAATGCGTACAACTTATTTATATGTCCAAAATGCATGGTTCAACCGTATCGTGAAAGACCAGTTTACAGAGATAACAATTCTGACAAAATATCTGCACCATAGTTTTTAGAACTTTTTGGGATGAAATGAAATACGTAATTGAATACTCATAAAACATGACCTGCTTAAATGAACTCCATAAACACTGCCTCGCTTGCAGTAGACCCTAAACTTTATAAGCCATTGTACAGTTAAATATAGATTAATAATAACGTTTAATATAAGTTAGTATATATACTTAGATATAAAGTTTGTAGTAACATAGGAACTAAGGACAGCGATGTTATTTTTCCATATTAGTATTGTTTAATATTAAGGCTAATTTATTACTACTAATATTTTTATAAATAAACGTGTTGTGTATTTGTGTAACTGTATTGTTTTAAAATAAAATCAGTGCAATTTCTACTTTTGTACGTTTTATTTGTACCTGTATACTTTCAATTTAAATAGGTAATTGCTGTAGAGACGTTATGAACCATTTCATATTTTGAAAATCGGTGATAAGGCTTTCGACATTCTATATATATTTATATTACATAAATAAATTAAAGTAAAATAAAGAAACTAACTTCCTACTAACATTACACATCCTACTATCCTAATCTAATCCTTAATAATATTACAAAAGCGAAAGTGAGTTTATTTGTTACGTTTTCATGCCTAAATGGCTAAACCGATTTTAATTAATTTTAGCACAGAGATAGTTGAGACCTTAGAAACGGGCATAGGCATATTTTTTTAAAGTGAGAATTGAGGCAAAAAGAGGGCAGTAAAGGGAAAACTTAGCTTTGCTATTACAATAAATAAGGCGCAAGGGCATAAACTACAGGTAGAAGGTATCTGGAAATCAGGAAAGGGAACCTATGTTACCCCGAATTGAACGCGAGCGAAGCCGTGGAGAAAAGCTAGTAATATTATAAATGCGAATGTTTGTGAGGATGGATGTTCGTTACTTTTTCACTTCAAAACGGCTGAACGGATCTTGATGAAATTTAGCACTGAGCATTCGATTTTGTAATGAAAAAATAGTACTTATAAATACATATAACAACACCCTTCCAAAAATTAGATAAGTACCTTAAATACGTTGGAAATAATGGTAGAAGTAATAAATCATTAACAGATCGAAAAGGCAAAATAAAAACAGTAACATTCTATCTGCATTCTTATTTTTTGCCATTATACACACATAATTTAATAAAAAAAACACGATCCAAGTCTGGACTAAAAATACTAAGAACTAAGTTGCAATATATGCAATATATCATTTCTTAGTGCTAACGGTAAACCCAAGTTTCATCATTACGATTAAAATGTTGCATTCAACCTAATTACTAATCGTAATAAAATGAACTTTACAAAAAAAGTCCTAAAGGACCACTGAGAAAAACCTATGGAGAAGGCATATTTATCTAATGTATAAAATTCTCGTGTCACAGTTTTCGTTCTCATACTCTTCCGAAACGGCTGGACCGATTTAAACAAAATTTTGTGTACATATCGTGTAGGTCTGAGAATCGGCCAACATCTATTTTTCATACCCCTAAGTGAGCAGCGGGTGAAACCACTGGGCACAGCTAGTTCTACTATAGAATTAATAGTTATCCAAATATCTGCGATAACACATGTAAAAAAAATGAATCGTTGTACGAATGAATTCGTCAAGTAATATAAGGACCAGTTAATCATTACCAATAATGTGGAGTTAGTATGTCCGAAAACCATTTTATTTATGTTTTTTCGCGTCGACCTACTCTGCCATCGAAATGGCCATGATCTTAATTTACGCTCTTGGATTTTATAAGGGTTAATTAAGCAACTTGCTCAATAATTAAAGAACTTTAGTGGCGATCACATCTGAGGTTTTTATTCAAGTATCGTAATGAATGCACACTCATATTATTTTTTAACCAGAAAATAAAATATTTACAAAAATAATGAGGAGGTCGTATGACTTCGACCATATCTTCGAGCCAGTACCGAGCCAGCGGAGGTTTGAATGTCGAGCCCGTGAAGGGGTCCGTACCGGAATTAACCTGGTTACCAAGACACGAGCTTATTTTACTGCCCACTTCCAAAATCCGGGCTTGTTGTTTTTCCATTAAGAAACTCACAAAACCTCAATAACACTTTTTGCCCGACCCGGAAATCGAATCCAAGACCTCGTGCTTAGTAGTCGCGCTTACGACCGACCAACAGACCAACAGAGCAGTACAATAAAAAAAGACCCTTAAAAAATCCGAACTGCAATTGTTCTCCCTGTTATTGCTATTTTTTTTTCATCGTTTCATATTTTCCAATAAATTGTAATATTTCCAATTGTAATACTTTGTTTATTGTTTTTATTTGTAATTTATCTTTTTTGAAACCGGTGCCTTTAAATGACCTTTATCCAGAAAGCACTTTGGACCGGATTTGATCCTGAATTCCAAACATTCTTGATCCTTTGACTTACCGTACATTAGTGCTCGGTTGGATACTATTTCCATTACCTTGGTGTTTATTATTAATTATTCCCAAGTTAGACACTAACCACACGATATAGATAGAATTAAATTAAAACATCTCATAATTTAATTCAAAGTAATATCGACAAATGTGATAGTTACTAATAAACCTCTAAAGAAGGGGTCGCAACCCGCGGCCCTTGGACGTCTTCCTTGCGGCCCGTGAATGTTTTGGAAATAAGTAATATTTATTTTCAAAATCAACGCATTAAGTAAGTGCGCCTTTTAACCCCTCTGCTCGGCAACACTTTGAAATGTGTCATACTAGCTGATATGCTCAAAGCTCCTATGAATCCAATGATCTTGTTAAATGCCACCTGACTTTGACGAAATGTAAAAGCAGTTAATTACAATTTTTCAATTGTCAATTATAGATAAATTCTCGTCTTACAGATGAGCATTTGAGCACTATTCTTTGGCCCCCGACTACTAGGGCTCCTAAGATGCTTGCATGCTTATAGAGGGGCCAGTTCCCACTTCGTTGGAAGACAGCTGGTCCTCATACAGAAGCCAAGGCGCCCTGCGGACTCTCCGAGCTGGGCAAGCTCTTTGAAAGAGTAATTGCAAACCGCCTCGTCGGGCATTTTGTGGGGACGGGGCCGGATCTTGCGGAGCACCAGTATGGTTTCCGCGGGGGGCGCTCGACGGTGAACGCTATCATTTGCGTAAGAGCCCTCACGACGGGGGCTGCAGTGTCTACCGATGCAGACACTGCAGCCCCCGTCGTGAGGGCTCGTCGTCGGGTCAACTATGAAGTTTCTGAGAATCGTTCTCAACAGCCGGGAGATTTTCGTGGAGCATTTCTGACGTTTGGCTCCCAAACTCGAGCGGGCTAGGGCTGCTTTCATGCGGCTCCTTGCCCAATCTAAGGGGGCCAAACGCCTCCTGCCGTAGACTCAATGCCGGAGTCGTGCGGTCCATTGCACGTTCTTTAGGGCGGAGCACCGCCCACCACCTGAACGCGTCCCAAAAGGTGGTAGCCATTAGGATAATCCGGGGCTACCGCACGATCTCCAAGTAGGCGGCGAGCCTTCTTGTCGGATTGCCACCGTGAGATCTGGAGGCGATAGTCCTCGCGCAAAAATTTGTTTAAAATCGGTTTCCTGTTTAGGTTGGTAGCTTGTAGTTTGCATTTTTTTATTTTTCTCTTGTTTTATAGTTATAAAGCCCAAACAAACATAATGTAAGTATTACGTGTACGAATTAAATTCCCTATGTTTTAACAATTTTTAATGGCATATTTTTTTATGGAATATGACCAATTATTTTGATTATAATAACTGCGGCCCGCCTTTAGATGATTTTGTCACCTTGTGGCCCTTGCTTGCCAAGAGGTTGCCGACCCCTGCTCTAAAGTCAACTAGGTCCCAAAGTCAATAACCTTAACCAACATTACAGTATATTAGATAACAGTTACTGTTAACTGAAATTGTCTACAGTACGGCCAACGAGAAGCGATACGAAAGGTCATTAACCTAAAGAACAACTGTGGCGTTGACAATCTAATATTTAGCTCTTTCCATCTTGTGCCTTTGTCGTAATGTCTCGTTCTCCCGGCAAAAACATGACAACGTTAAGACGGGTTCGCCAACATTCGGGCGGCCATTTTAGATGGGGTTTTAGCATGGGTTTTGTTTACATTTGGTATCGCTTCTCGTTGGCCGTACTGTAAAATTATGAAAACCCGCGAAGTGCGAGTCGGACTGGCGTACCGTTCCGTACAAACTTGCGTCATAAACGGCCATATCTTTTGACTGCCTAGACTTTAAGGGTTGATTTTTTCATATCTCCAAAGCACCCCAAACTTGAGTGCTTGAATAAATTTCAACTCGATACCTCCTCGCCTTCCCGAGAAAAGCTAGTGACAGACAGACAAACAGACAGACGGACAACAAAGTTGACTCAAAAAGTAAAAAAACGGAACCCTAATACAATCCTATAAGGGTTCCGTTTTTTTTCTTCTTGAGACACGGAATCCTTAAAACTACAGTGCTTCAAGGTCTTGAAATCAAACTTCCGCGACTGTTAATTTCGAAGCGATTGTATTATCAGCACTGCGATCAGTTCTAACGTAATATTAGTCCGCAGCGCGCGCGCATCCTTGCACTAACGCGTGCGCGGACGCAGACAGTGGCGGGATTTTTTAAACAAAAAATACGTTCTGTTTAAAAAAAGGTTAAGTGAGGCTGGCATAAATAATTCATTTTTAAATAAAATACTTACGTGTGTTAACAAAAAAATTGTGGCTGGCTTAAAATAAAATAAAAAAATATCGAAAAATTAAAAAAAATATATTGTGTTAAAAATAAAACTTAAAATGTGCAGTGCAAAGAATTTGTTGTTTTTAACTTTAGTGTGCCCACTATTGTTATTAGGTTTGTACTACTATGGTCTGTACAACAATATTTGTTAATAACAAACTGGCTTGTTATTATTACAAAATTAAGAAAAATATCATTCTTCATTATCTACTTATATTTTTGTTATTTATTCATTATTTTCTTATTTATTTTTCTTTCATCATTGTCATTATGAAGGAGCTTGAGGTTAAGGTTAAGTTTTACCAATTTTGAACATTTTTGAACCTATGTATATCACACACATTTATTTATTAAAGTTAGATAATTAACCAAAGGCTCTGGTCTATCAAAACACTATATAAATTAGGTGGCTAGATTAAAAAAAAAACATCACGTACATTTGTTTTTCAATGAAATGTCTTAGAAAAATAGATAGAGATATTGAAAGTTACATAAAATAGTAAGGCTTGTTTTAAAATAAAATAAAACAAAACAATAGTCTTATTTCGGGACTGCGAACTCTACATACACACGAATAATCTATTAATGAGCGCTGAGAAAAAACCTCGCGGTTAACGAGACCATAAATAATAACAGCGCTCTGATCAATCTTCAGGGCAGGTCTCTTGCGTTGATTGGTCTGTGGATGAGTGACCACCCATCCATTATACACCGAGTTCCCTCCGTACCAAAGAAAGCACGGTAGCCCGCTGGTCCCAGCAGTCTTCTTGTAGACCAGACCATCGGATAGTCTGACAACCAGTCTTACCAAGAGGTAATTTCTAGTACTGGGTTATGCAAGTCAAATAGGCTATCGATCGATGTAAATTACAGATGCATCTGGTTGTAATGAAAGCCGATCCCAAGAGATGATGAATTGATGACATCAATATCATCATCTTTCTGCCCTTGTTGCATGTCATTATGGATGGATGCAATAAGTTTTTTTTTCCATTCATTCTCCTATATCAGCCATACATGTCACTTACTTCTATTTTCTTTACAATCATTCTTCACGTAACCCATCTATCTGTTCTTTGGCCTTACTCACCATTACCTACCATTAACATTCATATTCATATCACTCTTTAACTCACCATATCTGTTCCTACTTACATTTCTGTTTAACAATAATATAATAACAACTTTTGTTTTTGTGCATACTAACTCACCTAACAAATAACACGAGTTTTGTGTTTTTTTTTTGTGTTTTGAATTGTTTTCTTAAGTGAAATCATATTAATTTCAGGTCTCTTCGAATTTTCACAAGCGGCATTTTTACGATGCTACAATGGGTAAGTTTTTTAACTTGTTTAGTAGTTTTTTTTTTTAGCAGGTCCTTATTATTATAATTACATTTAAAATCATAATAAAGCGCTACGAAGATTTGTATGAAATCATCCGAAATCGCCGTATCTTACAAGAGGAAAATTATTTTATATGTATAATACTAGCTGTGCCCAGCGGTTTCACCCGCTGCTCACTTAGGGGTATGAAAAATAGATGTTGGCCGATTCTCAGACCTACCCGATATGTAGGTACACAAAATTTCGTTTAAATCGGTCCAGCCGTTTCGGAGGAGTATGGGAACGAAAACTGTGACACGAGAATTTTATATATTAGAAGATAACTTAGTATTTACATTGGACCCGTGCGAAGCCGGGGTCTTATCAATTTGTATTATTCATCTTTTGTGATTTTTTTTTCCTATAATATTAGTAGCCGTTCCTAGGTAACTTAACAAGCTGGTATTATTCAATCTCAGGTTACAAAAAGTAGAACATTGGGTTGTCAGAACTAGTTCTTTGTTACGTGGCAATAGAGTTGTTATCCACATAACTAGTACTTGTTTATAATAACGGTTATTCATGATCGACAATCAGTGGCGTGCCTAAGGGACAAAAATACGGTAAGCCCTTAAAGGAGTCTACACACCAAACCCGCCGACCCGCCGACACAGCCCGCCGACATTATGTCGCATATGATATTTATATGATATTTGGGTCGCCGACACCAAGGCTGTGTCGGCACACACCAAAGCCGCCGGGCTTTGGTGTGTAGACTCCTTAAGGTGGAAGCGCTAGAGTAGCCCGCAAAATTCCATATTTTTTTTTAATTTCGTGACACAGGCTTTATAGGGTTACCCATAATAATTAAAACAGCAATATAACCGTCAAGTCTAATCCCATTCAATGAATTTCATTCTGCTGGAGTATACCTTTTCTGTTGATAGGAAATCATCACATAACTTCCCCCGCTCTGGGAGTGTCAGACTTTTACTGGCTAAAACACACCCATGTTCCTTTTTTTGCTTAAATGTCAATGGGGCACGACAGTGGCCCCGCCAAGTCGAGTGCGAGTTACACATTGCCGTACCATCCTTTACTGGAACTATTTCGCAACATTGAGAACCTTTGGATAACACCAGAACTCAGAAATTTTTGTCATCCACTAAGCTATTATCACAAACTTAAAATCCAAAATTTCAAGTCTGTAGTTCATTTAATTCCGAAGTTAAGCAAAAGCTAAGTTTCGCATTTATGACACTATCTCACTCATGATCATTATACATATAGAACTGACAAATTGTTGTCACAATTTGTGACAATGCAATGTTTGTACCTACTCAATATTTATTCTCCGTCATAAATAATTCGGCCATGCCATCGCAACAAGTTAACAATAGGCGTGACAGGAAATCCAAAACTCTTGGATCAGTATCAAAGACAATAGTAACTTGTTAGGACTAGGATACTCGTGTTACGTAAGGAAGGAGGTTCAATACGGAATTCCAATCGACTTTGAAACAGTATGATGACAAGCATGCCCAATTAATACTGACTGGTGACTAAGTTAGGTTGTTACCTTAGCTTAGGGACCAATTGATTGTGTAGAATACTTTTGTCCCCGCACCCCAGCCAAAAGTGGCGAGAAGGAACACCGTGTGGTTTTAGTCAGTAGGAGTCTGACAAACTCGGAGAATTTCTACACGTAAAAAAAAGATTAGGGACCAATCCCACAATATTGTTGTATCTCTTCATTATGGTTACTACAAACAGTATTTCCATGTGATCTTTAAATATTATGGTGAGAAAATAAATAAATTAATTAATTATTAAACTGAGCAGCATGAGTCTTTTGGCTATCGGGGCCATTACTTGGACTAGCTGCGCCCGTGTTACAATCGGTGAAAAACTATATGACTCAAATATGGAGTAATTTCGTCATCCCAAGAGAAAACCGTATTTTTCCAGGTTCTTTGTGTTTTTATCCATAATATAAGCTATATTGATACCAAATTATAAAATTTATTGACGGGCCTGTTGGTCTAGTGGTTAGTGGCCCTGACTGCTGAGCCGGAGGTCGTGGGTTCGATTCCCACCCAGGGCAAACTTTGTGTGATGAGCATGATTGTTTGTTCTGTGTCTGGGTATGATTTATGTATCTATAATATGTATGTATTTATAAATTATATAAGTATGTATATCAGCTGTCTGGTTACCATAACCCAAGCTCTGCTTAGCTTGGGATCAGATAGCCGTGTCACCGTGTGTGAGTTGTCCCAAGATATATATATAGATATTAAAATTTAATCCAAACCAGTTAAGCTGAGTGTGAAGTACACATACAAATTTTTCCTTTATAATATTCGTGTGATAGTATGATTACCAAATTACGAAACGAGTTACATTACAAATTATCTTCTTCAAAAATACTTCTACGTTATATGTACATTATTCTGTGCGTGTGTTTTTGTTTTTATGGTTCCGTAACTCAAAAGGAGAAAAACAGAACCCTTATAGTATCATTTTGTTGTCCGTCTGTCTGTCTGTAAAGACCCTTTAACTCGGCAATACGTGGAGGTATCGCGTTAGAAATAGTTGAGACCCTGAAAACGAACATAGGCTAATTTTTATTTTTTAAAAGTGAGAAATGAGGGAGAAAGAGGGAATAAAAGGGAAAACTTAGCTTTGCTATTACAATAAATCAGGCGCAAGGGCAAAAACTACGAACACTTCCGACGTTTGGCTCCCAAGCTCGAGCGGACGGGGGCTGCTTTCAAGCGGCTCCTGCCCAATCTGAAGGGGCCAAACGCCTCCTGCCGTAGGCTCTATGCCGGAGTCGTGCGGTCCATGGCCCTTTACGGGGCCCCAGTATGGGCGCGTTCTTTAGGGCGGCGCGCCGCCCACTACCTGAACGCGCCCCAAAAGGTGGTGGCCATACGGCTCATCCGGGGCTACCGCACGATCTCCGGCGAGGCAGCAAGCCTCCTTGCCGGACTGCCACCGTGGGATCTGGAGGCGATAGTCCTCGCGCGCCTGTTTGAGTGGCGCGCGGAGGCACTACACCGGGGGGAAAACCCGCTGCCGCGGCAAGTTGCCGCTCGGCGGGCAGACCTCCGGTGCGATCTCATGGTGGCATGGAGAGAGCGACTGTCGCAACCCCGTGCAGGGCACGCCACAATAGTGGCTGTAAGTCCCTTCTTTGAGGAGTGGCTGGAGAGGCGTCATGGCGTCCTCACCTATCGCCTGACGCAGGTCCTCACCGGACACGGAAGTTTCGGGAGGTTCCTGCACATCATCGGGCGGGAGGAAGCGCCCGGGTGTCACCATTGTG
Source organism: Ochropleura leucogaster (assembly GCA_958449745.1). Classification (NCBI taxonomy): domain Eukaryota; kingdom Metazoa; phylum Arthropoda; class Insecta; order Lepidoptera; family Noctuidae; genus Ochropleura; species Ochropleura leucogaster. Next base: position 15,906,325 of record OY288207.1, read on the forward strand.
ACGATCGCCCGGAGGACACGGTGGAGCACACAGTGGCGATCTGCCCAGCGTGGGCGGAGCACCGCCGTGCCCTCGTAGAGGCGATCGGCGGCGGCGATCTCTCGCGTCCGGCCCTGGTTCAGGCCATGTCCGGAGCGAGAGGGAATGGGAAGCGGTCACCACCTTCTGCGAAGCAGTAATGCTAGCAAAGGAGGTGGCCGGGCGTTTGAGGGAGAGAAGATCTGCCCAACCCAGCCGCCGCGGGAGACGCCCATGGCGCCGGGCGCCGCGAGACGACTCCCGGCCACCGTAGATGCGGGCCTGTGGGCGGTGAGCAATGGGTAGTTCACCGTCCGTCCGTCGATTGACGACAGGCCGTGTCGACGGCGCGTTCGTGTTTCACACGCGCCTCAAAGAGAGTCAGCAAAAGCAGAGGGGCTTGCCAGAGCCTCCGCCTGCCGGGGTTGCGGGTTGTTCGAAAGAGATACCGCGGCCTCGGAACGTAAAGGGCAACAGAAGGAACATGGGTGGGTTTTAGTCAGTACAAGTCTGACATGCCCCCCCGCTCCGCCCAGAGCGGGGGAAGATTTCCCAGCCGAAAAAAAAAAAAAAAAAAAAGGGACAAAAACTACAGGTAGCTGATACTTGCAAATCAGGAAAGGGGAACTGTGTTACCCCGAATTTAAAGCGAGCAAAGCCGCGAGCAAAAGCTAGTCATCTACAAATCTTAGAAGAGATCAAATTCAATGTGGACTCGAAGGTAAACATATTAGGTGCACCTCTGCTTTACCTTTCGAGAATAATTATAGGCGTTATATTATGCATGACTTGGAATTTCATAGCCTATCTGTGCGCTAATTGGGTGTCGCCGTTTTTGTCAAAACGAGAAATAAGTGAATTAGAACCAGTTCAGATCATACCTACCTGGTACATATTTATCTGAATCTAAATGAATGTAAATAGTTCGACAACTAACTAACGAATAGCAAAATTCAAAATGCATGCAGAGTCGATAGATCCAATTCTATTTACGCAATAGGGCACAAATGAGTTAAAGTTTATACATAGACCAAGGTTTTTAACTAATTTAAAAACTGCATCTTTCTTTCTCAATATGTTAATCTAGGCATTACACAATTCAACTTCATGCAGTAAGATTTGAAGCCGATTTCAGCATAGTTAAACGGCTAGTCAGATAAGTACACAATATCTTTCTAAGGTAACCGATCTTACTTATTTTTAACTGCAATTAAAAGTCGTTATTAAAAAACAGGTTAGGAATTACCAATTTTTGAATTAAAAAAATTACCTGCGCTGATTCAACGCCTCTTTAGGGACCTCAAAAAACGGAACCTTCATAGGATTACTCTGTTGTCCGTCTGTCTGTCTGTCTGTCATGACCCTTTATCTCGGGAACGCGTGGAGGTGTCAAAATGACATTAAAATCATATACTCCATAAGTCATTGGTCCCTTGAAGCTGTGAAAAAACCAACCGTATAAATCTACGCAGTCAAAAGATATGACAAAATAAATGGTGCAATAAATATTCTAGCAAAAGTTATTGAAATAAATACATATTCAAAACATTGTTCGAAACTTAATCTATACATGTTTATAAATGACCGCATTAATAAGTATGTGAGTACTTAAACTTTATAGATTATTAAAAAACATTGGCACATAATGCTCCATTAAATACATTCCGTGTTAAATGGAGGTTGATATATATAGGATGAATAAATACATTAACAAGTTGATTCACTTCATTTGAAAGGTCACCAGTAATCGTCCAACATTTAGATATTTATATCCCGAGAACGATGAGAGAACAAATTTTGTCCAATATGGGACACACACACCACACAAAAACTTGAAGTGTAGTCTAAAACTTTTCATATACTAGTCTAGATTTTTTATCACTTGAACTTCTCTGGCTGCGTACAGTAAAGTAGATCTGAAGGGCTACTATGACATCTTATAGCAATTCTTATTCCACTGAGGGAAAGAGATGGTGTCCCCTCAGTGGAATAAGAATTGCTTTAAGAGGTCATAGTAGGGTAGCAGCTACCCTACCATTACGTGTTAAAGCAGAACTTATTCCGCTGACGGGAAGGGACAGAGCTATACAGGGTGTCTAGCACCGTCTCCTTCACTCAGTGGAATAAGTTCTGCTTTAAGATGTCATAGTAGGCCTACAGATACTACTAACAATATAAATATATATATATGTATATATATTGCTCTAGGATCTACTTTACTGTCTCTTTTTAACAATATATATCTTTATATATATAATAATTCTGCTTTGCGTGTGGCTGTGTAACAAACTGACAAGCGCTGTCGCAGTCTCAGACATAGGCACCCCAGTGGTCAAGTGGACGGAGTATCTTCCCTTTTTTGAGGGATGAAAAAGTTAACACCCTGTTTTTCAAACCTCCATTATGTGTTAAATGACAAACGACTACTGCTAGTTTTAGATAACCGCATAGTATGTAATGTATAAGGAACGTCATATAAATACTTATTTGCGTTCGGGAATCGAAGCCGAGGCACCCAGCGTTAGACACTGCACCAGTCATGCTGTTGCAAAAAATGATTGAAAGCTGTATGTTATGAAATTGTGAACTAAGAATGAACATGGCTAGTTTGTCCGGCATTTCTATTCGATCTAATGTCTAGACATTCACCTTGACACCAGAGGTAGTTACGCTCAACTGTCCTAGTTTCTATAAACAAAAGATTTCAGTGAAAGTGAATCGAAATAAATTACCTGCGTACTGAATAAAATATATAAAGTTACTGGTTACAGTCAGTCGGTATCCTCTCAGTGCAAGGCAAAGGTTTCCATGCCAATTTATCATTCTCGTTATAGGTATAGCAGCCCTGTTCCATACACTGGTAAGAATAAGAATTAAAAAAAAAACCTGAAACATGTGTATACATACAGAAATAAGACAGTACATGCATGCAAAATTTTAGGGACGTTGCCATTTCTTCAGAGCATTAGAAGATGATACATTATTTAAATTCACGAAGTTTTTTTATTTTGTTTTTTTTTTCATAACGTTGCCTCGCACTAGGAGGTGCTCCTGTATCGTGGGTGAGTTTACAAACATATAAACTCACACAAACAGCCAGACTCGGAACAACTACCTGTAGGTCATACAAATATTTATTACGTGCGGGGATCGAACCCGCGGCACGCAGCGCAGCAGTCGATCGCTCAGCCACTGCGCCAACCGTGTCGTCCTTAACTACTTAATACAATAATTATTTATTAAACTATTTCTCTGTATTGCTTCCTACTTCAAACTAGATTTAAACAACATGGGTGTTTACATGTTAATTATCCTGTTTTAAATATTATTAATAATTTTAGTGATCATGTCAGTTTAAAAATAAAAACTATACAGATTTAAACAGTTATTTACAAAAAAAACTTTATAACAAAAAATTGTTTACAAAATCAGGCATTGTTTCAAAACTAATTGTCATGAAAAACCTTGGGGGCACTACGTTTGTTGTTTGTAAAATTTGGAGTATAATAGCTTAGAGGTCACACAGTATTTAGTCATTAGTTTTTTTTTCATAGTTGTTGCCATGTTTAGCTAACTACTGTCATACAGGAAATAGAATTATTGACAAAAAAATATAGGCAACACAATACTAGAATGACATGCTACAAAAGTAGTGAACTAAATATATTTTAAATCGAAATTATTTAAAGTTACATACGGTCTATTAATTACGGATTATTTAAAGTTACAGTCCGCGGCTTTACCTAAATGCAGTTGAATAATAACTAGAGATGCGATAATCGGACGGATATTTACCTAAAGTTATTTTTTGGCTAGCAAAGTATGGAACTGGCTTTTTAGGAAATTTTCATATAAAAATAAAATCTTGGTATTTTGGGATTGCATAATTAACCAGATATTAATAATCCGATTTCACCCATTTTTATATCCGCCTTTTTAGTTGTGTTATCATGGTTGGTTGATGGATGGTATTACTCCTAAACGATACTTAATGAGAATATCATCCATATACCATTCAGGTTAAAAAAAAACATGTTTTATAAAGGATTACTCATAAACTACTGAAGCAATATAGTTTGAAAATCACCCCACAGTTGACAGAGAAATCGCGTAACAAACATAAATAATAACCTTTTTTAGAGTCAGTTAAAAAAATCTCCATAATAAGTAAAATGAGTATTTAACTCAGTTCTTAGTTAGATAACCTAAATTTAAAATAAAACGTATCTGGATCAGCTAGTTTGAAAAGCAAAACGTTGTTTTTCCTAGGCAACAGAGAGAGAGACAGGCTGGACAGAAAATGCTAACACTTCCTTACCAGCTGCGCTCAGCGGTAATCACTATATGGCAGCAAAAATCTAATCTAGTTACCAAAACAAATAGTTCTATGAACCCATCCAAGTTCAAAACTTGACCTCGACGCGTCTCGATGTCGACAACGCGACGCACCGATACCATGCGCGTGCGTCTATGCCACGTTATGGATGAGTAGCAATTGGCTGACTCACATATACAGTATAGTAAATTAGATATTATTGACTTATACTTTTTAACAAGCTTTTATTAACTTCACTACAGTACTTTCACAAGTTATTTTGAATTGTGTCAGGAATTGTAGCTAATTTTATTTCTTGATATTCAAAATGACTGTAATGGTCTAATTGAAATAAATGCTTTGAGTTTGAGTAAGTCTTTGAGCCCTTCCCGGTTTCCCAATAAGCTGAAATTTTGCATTCCTGTTTAGTTTGGATTACAATGTAACGCCATAAAAATCTTTCAATAAAAAAAACAATTATAAGATCTCTTTTTCGATTTATGTTCTGGCACAAAACAAAATACATTCAAACTACCACAACGTACGTTTATGACAATCAAATTGACATTGACAACCTGCCTTCTTAGCGTGTCGATGGCAATTTAAAATGTGTTCTAGAACTGTAGCCAGTTAGCCGAGATTAGCTGAAAGAGCTAATCGTCGCACGATAGATCGCACAGGGCACTATGTTAACTGCCCCATCTTTTGTCAATAGTACCACATTATTTGACACTCCAGAGCAGAGTCATCAATGAATTAAAAACCGGACTCGTACACCGAGGGTTCCGTACAAACTTCGGATATAAACGGCCATATCTTTCGACTGCGTAGACGTAGAAGGTTGACTTGTACACAACTTCAAAGGACCACAGACTTGAGTTTATAGTTTTAATTTCAACTTTCACGCCTTCTCGACATAAAGGGTGTTGAGAAACAGACTGACAAAGAAGTGATCCAATAAGGGGTCTGTGTTTTCCTTTTAAAATACGGTACCCTAAAAAGGTTTTCCTGGCTATGGCCACCTGGGGTTTTAGTCAATTTCAGACTTCCAAGTCAGCCATGTCCAAGTCTTTCAACATTTCATTGACATGAAACTGCTTTATCCATTAGAGTCAAGATGCAAATGTGAAGCCCTAAAACCACCTTATATCATAAAATTATAAATAGAAAATTTAAATATATTTTTTTAACTTAAAACATAAATATATGTTAATTTGTCAATAAAAGCAAATAATTATGAATATTAACGTTAGTTTGAGATATTCTATGTAAACACAATTTAAATATTCATGAAATTAGCTATATTAAGGTTTTAAAGGTGAACACGTGTTTGCTGAATAAAACAAAAATAATCACCGACCTTAGCCGCTGACTGTATGACATTATGTGGGAATTGACACACGTTAGACTTAGTTTATAGTTCATCATTTCATCATTGTCCTGACCTTATCCAAGTTATTTGAGTTCGGCGCCGTGCCTCGAAAAGCACGTTAAGCCGTTGGTCCCGGCTGTCATTTGTAGATCTTTGACAGTCGTTACAGGTAGACAGTCGGACAACCAGTCTTACGTATTACCCAGTGCTAACTGGGTTATGGAGGTCAGATAGGCCGTCGCTCCTTGTAAAATAAAGTACTGATATTCAGCTGCATCCGGTTGGACTAGATGCCGGCCCCAACATAGTGGGGAAAAGGCTAGACAGATGATGATGATTTGGGTTCGGCGCAGCATGTCATGTCTTCATCTTCTTCTATACTCCTCTATCATGCGTCATTTAATCGAACTCCTCCTTTCTTGCCATATGATGATTTCAGACAGTCCATCCATCGTTACTTTGGCCTTCCTATCCTACTACACCCATACACATGCATTTCAGTTACCATCCATATTAATTATAGGTACTTAGTTTATAGTTATCTGTGGCCCCCGCCCCCCCGGCAGAAAAAAAAAACACGACGAATTACACTGCATTCTGAACCTAATACAAATGCAACAAGACGTTTTTCGAGGACGAGCATTGAAATATAATATTATTTGAAATTCAAAACACTTTTACAAATAAACGAGCAATTGCGAAACAACAATAACTTTATTAAATCTAGCCAAGATTACTGAAACTGGTTTATTCTAAATTTAGTTTACAACCTCCACGCGGGCGAAGCCTTGGTATAATGCTAGTTAACTACATATGTTTTACAATATGGTTTGTGTGAGACCAATCCATGACCATAGAAACAGATTACCGTTGCTTTATCGTTTTAGTTGCTTAACGGAAGTTAGTAATATCAGGTGTTTCATAGACCTTTTATAGTACCTAAACTACCCTGTACTTAAACTGGGTAATTAAGTATTCTTGTTAGGAAATCAGTTTTACTGCCTCTATGGCATAGTTGTGGCAATTCACAAACGCTTCTGCTGAACATGTGCAACGTTTTCTGGGTTCGATCCCCTGGCCGAGCAAAGTATTATTGTGTTTCCCCTTTACCATTTTCTCAGCTGGCTTGGAGTCTCACGAAATGTGGGTGAACCCTCTGCTTAACCCTCCGGAAAGTACTGGTGTGACGCTATGTAGATTTGCTTAGAAAGCAAATTTTATTGTCTAGACTAGGTGGTCGACATTGATACCAAATGCATATACTAAGTTATCTGTAACATTTAAAAGTGAAACGTAAGACCTTCTAAAGTCTGTGGACGGTGAGCAATGTGTAGATCACCGTTCGTCCGTCTTGTGACGACAGGCCGTGTTCACGGAGCGTTCGTGTTCCACACCGCCTCAAAGAGAAGTCAGCAATGCAGAGGGACTTGCCAGGGACACCGCCTCTCCGGGTTGTGGGTTGTTCGAAAGAGATACCGCGACCCCAGAACATAAAGGGCAAAAGAAGGAACATGGATGGGTGTTAGTTAATAAAAGTCTAACATTTCCCCCGCTCGACCCAGAGCGTGGGAAGTTATTTGATGATCCGTAAAAGGCCTTCTAAAAAGTGACAAGCATTTTGTTTTGAATTTCACAATTAGGGCTGAAGTGGTGCTGTAACCCAATTTGCAAAACCAATAACTATTATTTGCCTAGCCTTTTCCCAAATATGTTGGGCTCTGCTTACAATTTGCATAACCATTCATATTACTTTAATTCTTGGGTGTTATTTTGAACCAATCGTTCACTCATATTTCTACCCGTCTGCGGTGAAGCCAAAAAGAAGCGTTATTTGTTTGACCTGTATGTATGTCTGTTTCTTTGTTCCCTCGTAATTGATTTAAAATTAAATAACTTAACCCTATTAAAAAAGAATATGGTTTACCAATTCATTATGTAAGTAGGTTAGTAGGCATACGATTCAATCGTGAACTCTGTGCTGCATCTAACTATTACTGACTTCTTTTACCCTTTGTGTTCCGGGGCTGCGGTATCTCTTTCGAACAACCCGGAACTCCGGCAGGCGGAGGACCTGGCTGGCGTCTCTGCTTTGCTGACATTTCTTTGATGCACACTTAGTAAACATGGACAGACGGTGAACTACCCATTGCTCACCGTCCACAGACCCGGTGGCCGGGAGTAGTTTCGCAGCACCCGACGCCCGGTGCATCCCCCGCGGAGGCTGGGTTGGTTCGAGGTTATTTTGGGACTTCGCAACACGTTTCTCTTCTAGAGGAGACATCTCAGCAACAAGCCTTCTCTAGTACAATATCATTTTTCTCGGGATCAACCCATTGTTTTTTGGTTACCCAGCATTTACTGTATATTCCGGTAAAAAAACTGGCAAATAGCATTTACCTCTAGACTTTTATACGAAATTCGCCAACAAGAACTTTATACGTGATTGTTATTTCTTAAATCGAATTTCAATGTCAAAGGTAAATAAAACCTCCAATTAATCTAGATGACGAGAATGGTTTTTTCCCTATTGTTCGTATTGTTGAGGTCTAGGTTCCTCCAGGGTCGATAGAGGCATTGCGTGCTAAGAATCTATAGTTGATTGCCTTGCTGGTCCAGTGGTCGCAAGCGCGAAACTGATGATGACCATTGTGTAGGGAGACCAAAGAAACGACGGATGGAAGCTGTCCGGAGTAAGATTCACCTACAGTTAGGTGACGGCTGCGTAGACGAGTAATTATGGAAGAAAACATGCTGCTCGAGATACCGCGGCCCCGGAATGTAAAGGGCAATAGAAGGAACATGGGTGGGTTTTAGTCAGTAGAAGTCTGACACTCCACCCCGCTCCGCCCAGAGCGAGGGAAGTTATTTGATGATTTCCCACAAAAAAATACATGCTGCGGCAACCAATAAACTGGCGGAAGTATTGAATAAATAAAGTACATACTCCTTTACAAGTGACATCTTTCAATAACATAACGGTTACGGTACCACTGTAATAATATAAATGAAATCAGCAAGCCAACGTTATAAAAGGTCATTGCTCTCTGAGCACATACGAAATTTTGGCGTCTACCTATTGCATATGAATGCAACAATTAATGTTTATTTTTTTGTGCAATCTTTCATAGATGCAGCAAAAATAAATCGTGTAGGTAAATAAGTATAGTTGCAGGCTAGACTGCCAGACATTACCTAACTTGTGATTGCATGCAAGTTTAACGGTACATGCACTGTCCGAAACCTCTTGGCATTTTATAATGTCTGCGAAGATACAAACAGGTAACAATTTAAATAGCATATCTAAAAGCTAGTCAATGTCTTGGGTTAACAAAAAAACTATTTAGCACTATAAGCCACTGGTCACGATAATCTTTTGAACATAGATGTTTGTTATGGTCTACCAGACAGCACCCCAGTTTTTTTTTAATGTTGCCCCGCACTAAGTCTTTCTCCTATATCGTGGGTGCGATTACAACACATGCACAAACGGCCAGATCCGGAGCAACTACCTATAGGTCATACAAATAATGTGTTCCGTGCCACAATATAAATATGTATCCGTGCGGTGATTGAACACGCGACACGCAGCGCAACAGTCGATCGCTCAGAGTCAGTTTGACAGCCATCGATTGTTACCAAGAAGGACCATTTCCGCAGTTACTAGGCTGTGGAGAACAGATAAGCAGTTGCTCCATGTCAGATATTGGTTTACTACCGCATCCGATAACAGCTAACATAATTACGTAGTTGAGAAATGAAGGCATGTCGACATGCAGTCTAGGTAGATGTGAGACTTTTGTTCATCAGTACTCATTTCTTCAAACTACTCCTTACTACAAGAGTTGATTGCACCTTAATTATTAATACGTTCTTCCTTAAGGCCATAACCGGATTTGATTAATAGAAATCGCTTATTGCGAAAGAACCGTCTATTGCATTACCCCTTTTATGAAATGCATTTATACTTCCCTTTAGTGCCAAGCTATTCCACCCCCGTTGGTAATACTGTAAGGCCTTTGTCTAACTGGCAAGGACCATAAACCACGAAGTGTTCTCGTCGTGCGATGAAAATAGTCAATGAAACATTGTCTGTGCTCGCGCGATGGTTTGCGAGCTTCAATTAGAAATCTATGTTTGAACTCATCGTGTGACGAGTTCTCATGTATGGTCTCATTTCATCGTACAATCAGTAGCCTAGTACAATAATATTTAGACGGTTTTCACAGCACACCGCTCGTCCGATCGGTCGGGTGTTGAAGCGCATCATATTAAATACCTTGACGCCTAACACCATCACAAAATACGCTTCGCCGCCTGCGCCCGTCCGCACAGACGAACGGTGTCGTGTCAAAATCACTTCGGCTGATTTCACAGTAGGTTGGACCCACAGTATTGCCACTGGCCGACCATCTGGTGTTGTTATTCACACTAGAAGATGCCAAACCAACCCTATATAAAGCGGTTAATATGGCCAATATTATACCCTACAAAAATTGTAGCTGAACATCCTGTAAATTTATCGTCACCAACAGTTTAAGGGGTGGCCCTAATATGAACAGCGCTGTTAAAACTATAGATGCCATGCGAATTCGCAACGCAGAAAACTGCGACACGAATAGCTGCGATGCGTATTTGTGCGACAAGGCATCTCCCTTTAAAGATTCGGGTGACCATTCTTTCGAAAACCGTCAGCCTTACTGAACGTATTTTGTAAACTAGGTCGGACATGAGTCGTAGTAAGAAGTGCGCACTTCTGTTATTGGTAGGAAGATATAGGTAAATGAATATGCGAACCAATTCGCTTACAATGCGACGACGCAAGTTTTACGGACAAGCCCCAAGGCATTCGTATAGATGTCATACGTAACATATCCCTTTATTTACAGATCTCTAAACAACTACATGGTGACACCATTGAACAAGCCGCTACCCCTAAGCCGATGCATCAACACAGATCTTCCCACCTTGATCTACACCTTCGGCTTCCGCGGCAAGATTGGTGGACCAGCTACCACAGCTGTCCTGTCCGCTTACATAGCCAACAAGAAGAGGAATATCATCCTCTTGGACTGGGAACAGGAAGCTGATCCTGGACTGCTGGGGATATCCTTGGGATACGCGCTGTCGGCTGTACCTAATGCTAAGAAGGTAAACTTTTACATAACATCACGCCTGTAATTCATAAAGGTAAAGCAGCGCTGTACCTAATAGTAGGTACCTACTTTCAACAGTCATTTTTTAAGTCTCATGTAGTAAGGGGTGAACACCAACTGTTGCCATCAACTAGGCACAAACAGATTCCATGCCTAGTAATGATAATCGAACCGAATCTACAAAACCTAAGAGGCAATCAAAGGAAACGTTTATAAAATTTTTATTTACAACGTGTAACAAAAAGAGTTTACACATAGGTACCTACTTAATAAATTCACCAACCAACATTCTCGAAAAAAATATCACCATATTGTATGAGGCACCTGTTTTGAATTAAAATAAATCCCTGTTATTGCACAATACAAGCCATATAAGTTGAAAATAGATTAAAAAACGGTAAATATTCTTGATTGAGTTAGAAAATTCCCGGTAAAATCGAGAAAAGTGCTATTTGGAAATAAGTCATAGATAATGAACAACTTTACTGAGTGACCAACGATGAAATAGATACAAAATTCATCTTTTAAATCTATTTTATCTATTTAGATTTGTCGAGTTATATTCGCGAACATAGTCTATGCACTAAACCTGCATGCAGCTGATATTTAGTTTTTGCGATAACAGGATTTGTTTTAAAACATGTTTTCTATTATTTTATTTCAATTAAGTATCCTACTTTGTATCGCAACATAAATTCAACGGTTAACTTGAATCAATTAATTTCAAAAGTTGAATGACTTAATCTTTGTAAAAAATAATTAAAATAAGTTTCCTTTAACCTTCATTGTTAGCGTTGACATATTTTTAAAAAGGTGCTTGAACTGACACTTGAACAATGGTATTGTAGTGACGTCATCTAATGTAGTTACTCCTTAATAATCAATTCACCTTTGTTTACTTTCTTTATATGTAAAACAAGTTATGCAATCGCTGCGCCTTACCGTTGCTAAAGGCAAAAATGCGTTTTCCAATTTTAATTTATTTTCGGTTCGAATTTAGACTTTTTCCTAAATCATAAATCAATTTCATCGAATCGAAAATTAATAAATTTTAAAGGGCAACCCTAGTGATGTGTTGCGGTGGTGCCGTTTACCGCTAAAAAAGTAACAAGAAGGGTAGGTTAGAAAAAAAAACCCTTTCCTAACACAATTTCCTATGATATTCGCTAACGTAACTCAAAACTTTTAATTATTTGATAATTAACTTGCCTAAAATTACGTTCTTCGTGTCTCTGGCAAGACATCCTAAATCTTTGCTGTTTCCAAGGCATCATCTATGGCAGCGTAGAAGTTTGTTTATTGACAGCATATTTTGGGCCACAGAGGACAGGATAGAAGGTCGACCTTAGGTTGCGAACTTGCGACGGAGTAAACATTAGGTACTAAAACATAAATCTTTCTCTGTCTAGATTGGCAGAGAATTGGGTCATGCACTGATGGACTTAACTAAAATTGGAGTGCGTATGGACGACATGCACCTGGTGGGCCATTCTCTGGGAGCACACCTCTTGGGATATGCTGGCAAGAGGGCCAGAGAACGTGGCTATGTCGTGGCAAGGTGGGTATAGTTAGTTGAGACTACTTTATCCGCTAATTTGTGCTTTCAGCTACTTACATGAATTACAAAATAATTAATTCCTATTTTAACGTACCTTTCCTTTTGTCAACAAAGAGGCTGTGCTCTTTACAATACTAAAATCGCTCTGGTTTTAATTTATGAGAGGTGATTTCATAGAATGTTCATGTCTAACCAAACTCTATAGTATCTGTTGTTTCTTTTCTTTAATAACATAACAATATAAAAACAGTTGGATATAGATCCAACTGAAATTGCTTTTGTAATACAGATTACAAAAGCAATTCGCGAGTACTGTAGAGGTTTTATAACTTATTTTGAAGCTTAAAGCATGCAGGCTGTTAATAATGAATTTCGAATCTTCAAAGTATTTGAAATGAGAATAGAAACAGAGAATGGAACAGAATAGGCTTTGACAATAACATAGGTACGTATGCAAGAAATCTCAGAATCATCTCGTTCAGCCTTTGCAGTACAGACAGACAACCAGCTTTAAACCATTCCCAAAATAGATTGCAAATTACAATTCATTCATTGATTGCTTACGTCGGTATTCAATGGATGTATTGACCTCTATTATATCTCAAAGGACATCGATAGAATAATAGGCAATAGTGATTGTCCTCTAATTGTAACACGCATACAAACACAATTAATTCTAGAGGCATATACTTCAACTGACCTTCCACGAAAGTTCCTTATTGTACCGTTTTCGCTGTAGCAAGGTGCGGGTGACATTAGTAAAATGTAGTACAGACGCCTGCACATCAAGCTACTACAATCTGTCAGATTTCTTTGATAGATTTTCGACTTTATTTCTAAAGTGTTAAGGTTCAAGGTTCATTGGGAAAAATTGACAGTTTCGGGTAGCTTGACCTGCAGGCGTCTGTACCATTCCTCTTCAATCTGAAATGTTACCTCGATTTCTGATTATGACTATAAGGCTTTACCCTAAATATCATAGTCCTATACGCCCTACCCACAGACATGATTAGTGATGACATGTATTACTATGAAGGGCTAAAAATATATTTTCATCTAATGTCACCCGCACCATGCTACAGCGAAAATAGTGTTACATTTATGAGAAACTAGATTTTGCCCGCGTGTTCGCTCGTGTTAAATTCGGGGTAACACAGTTCCCCTTGCGCCTTATTGATTTGTAATAGCAACGCTAAGTTTTCCCTTTTCTTTCCTCTTTCTCCCTCACATCCCACATTTTTCAAAAAAATATTAGCCTATGTCCGTCTCCTGGTTCCCAACTATCTCTGTACCAAAATTAATCAAAGTCGGTTTAGCCATTAAAGCGTGAAGAGGTAACAAACAAACAAATAAACAAACAAACTCACTTTCGCTTTTATAATATTAGTAAGGATGGCAACCTTAAACAATTCATCAGTACACTTTGCCACCGACTACTCTTGTAATGCAAAGAACTATTCTGTACTGTGCCACCGCTGGGCCTCTCGAATTTAATTTCTAAACAATTCTGTCCTGCAATAGAAAAATCCTGAAAATTCATTTCATCATTCGGTAATGTTTTATAATCAACTAGCTTTTGCCCGCTATTTTGCTCACGTTAAATTCGGGGTAACACAGTTCCCCTTTCCTGATTTGCAGGTACCTGCTACCTGTAGTTTTTGCCCTTGCGCCTTATTTATTGTAATAGCAAAGCTAAATTTTTCCTTTTCTACGCTCTTTCACTCTCATTTCTCACTTAAAATAAAAAAATAGCCTATGTTCGTCTCCAGGGTCCCAACTATCGCTTTTATAATATTAAGTGAGAATAACTTTTCTCCATTAAGTCCATTGCACCACTGCTGCCGCACAAAATATCTTCAACCTATTCGTAACCATCATTCTATGTATGTGCTTATAATTCTAAGTTATTTTTTTCAGAATAACCGGTCTAGATCCCGCTCGTGCCCTCTTCGACGGAGCTTTCTCATTACAAAGCGCTCTCGACCGCACATGCGCCAAGTTCGTCGACATCATTCACACGGACTCTGGCAGCTATGGCTCCAACGAATCCACTGGCACAGTAGACATCTGGCCCAACTACTCTGGAGGACCAGGCACCCAGCCCGGCTGTCCTATCGGGAAGTTTGATCAGTTCAGTCCTGAAGGTAAGATTGAATTTTTAAAAACTGGTTTTCGGCTGAAACCTGTTACGGGTAACGAGAAAATCTGCAACCTCGAGACTCATTTTCCCTAAGACACATCATGTAAAACTGATATTCTGCAGCAACCGGTTGCTGCAGAATTTTTACGGACGCCAACCCGAATATGGTTGAGAATAGGCTAAGCAGATGACGGTCCAATGGATGAATGGATGGTATAGATGAATGGGTGGGGATGGTGATGGAACGATTATATTAGACTTCGCTATTGTAGCCGTTCAGGTACACATGATCTTGAGTGGAGACCGCCTATTAGCAAACGTGTGGTAAAACTCCTCAGGTTCAGCGGATCATTGCTAGGATATACACTGATAGCAACTGGATGAGAATTGCTGAAAATGTTGTTGAATAGCGTGCTATTAGAGAGTAGATTGCTACAGGTTGATGATAATGAAATAAGAGTTATTGAATATTTTAACAGTTTTTGCTTCCCACTCACTTCTTCTTATGAGCACTTTGCGATCCATGACAGTATTTATTTACTACTAGCTTAGCTTTTGCCTGCGGCTTCGCTTGCGTTTAATTCGGGGTAACACAGTTCCTCTTTCCTCATTTACAGGTACCTGCTACCTGTATTATTTGCCCTTGCGCCTTATTTATTGTAATAGCAATGCTAAGTTTTCCGTTTCTTCCCTCTATCACCCTCAGATCATTTTTTTTTAATAGCCTATGTCCGTCTCTAGGGTCCCAACTATCTCTGTACCGAAATTCCTGAAAATCGGTTTAGCCTTTTAGACGTGAAGACGTAACAAATAAACAAACTCTCTTCCCCTTTTATAATATTAGTAAGGATAGCATAAACCTTTGCCGAGCAGACAGACGAATCTGGAACTTCAAGCATTATTTATTATGTTTTAAGAGACACGGGTCTTTGAGAATTAACGTTATGTTGCTCAAACTCGTAAATCAATAAAATCAAAAGTCATTTATTCAAATTAAGCTGCGGTAAATTACAAGATACAGTTCCACAAAACGCCCGCCCTTAGCGAAATAATAGAAATGTACCAAACACAAATTGTGTACCTAGGTATCTATTTATCTTTATTGCTGTTAGAATGACAAATAGACAATGTTGTTATCTAGTTATTACTGTGGTTAGGACCATGAAAAATGCGATTCTTTAACTTATCTACAACAAAATGCCGATAATCCTTTTGTAAAAGACCGTGGCACATTTCTAATATTACTTATGCAATAAAAAGGGTTATCTTTTAAATATGTTACTTATCACTACTTACTTATTAGATCTAGGCCATCATTTAAGCCTTTCTGATCAGGGTTAAATGAGCGAATATGTCGCCATAGATTCGATTAAGAAAGAAAGAAAGAAATTCATTTATCAGCACTATGATTTGAGTGTGTTATAATAGTTTATTAACCGGAAAAAAATACAGGTTAAATGCAATAATAATGTGCAAATGATGGGTAAAGAACAGTCAATCAAAAATTTGAGCCCTGACTCCTAAACGAGGATCCTGTATCAATTGGAGAACCTGTATCTTAGGAGGCAGTTTCTTCACATAAAATATTGGACGAACATATTATTAAAGTTTATCATTTTGTTTATTTAAAGTAAATTGAGTTCTACAAAAACTGATTTTTCACCCCAAAAAAGTCGTTTCTGCGTAGAATTATTTAGCAGTACAGAATGCTTGGTTGGTGGCTTCGTGAAGGGGAAAATACAGGATGTAGACCACCACAACCGGTTAAACTTATAATTAGCCGCAGCAACTTTACTCCGGTAGAATGTTTCGGATATCGATATCGTTTCAATATACTTGAAATCCAGTATCTACCTACCTATTTTTTTAGGGTTCCGTAGTCAACTAGGAACCCTTATTTGATTTACGTTTGCTAGGTTAAATAAATAAAATACGCAGACGAATCAGTAGAATCCATAATTTGTTAGTGAATTAATAACAGAATATGCTTATAAACTATACTAGTGTTATTAGTACCTACACTACTTAATTACCTATGGCTAATTTCACCCAGTGTCTGAATGGGGCCAAACCATTAACGACCATATGTGTAAACCGAAATAGTCGCGTACTAACTAACTATGTAAAATAAATTTTAAATTAGATGTCTCATTTTGCTTTTATCGCCGTAACACAGATCTTCTTCGAATATTGCTGGAATCCTTTTGCATTCACATTCACAGAAATACCACGTGACGTGACATCGGTTAAACAAAAAAAAAAGTATCTACGGCACGGTAACAAAAAATCCTAACACAAAACTGTACAACGCTTAGCTCTTCAGCAATTACTATGTTGATAGTCGTAGTTGTGCCGGCAATAAACAACGGAACAGAATAAATAAATCTCAAGGCTGAATTTATTATGAGATGCGGATTTCTTTTCAGTCAGCTAACTAAATCGAAATGGTACTGGGGTGAAATTCTTTCACCGTTCAGTGTAAATGACCCTAAAATCCTTGCAAGTAGCAAAAAAAAAAAAATTAACAGATGGTCTAAAAATTTATCGACAACACGGATTCTTAAAAATCAGCAAACATCTGGACTTGTTTGTCTGGATTTGTTTTGATAAATTTTTCATCAGCCCTTATAGAATAACTTTCCTGTCCGGCAAATACAAGAAATAGCAGTCGCATTTCCAATACATTCGCAAAGGGAATTAAAATCTATTATGGTACTTCCTGTTGATCTAGAATCATAAAGAAGCTGTATCATAGAGTACCAATCCAAATCATAATAAACCGAAAACCGTAAATTTGTATACTACCAACCTTATTTGAAAACTAGCTGTTCCACGCGGTTTCACCCACGCTGCTCAGCACCTGTTGGTCGTAGCGTGATGTTATAGCCTATAGCCTTCCTCATTAAATAGACTATCCAACACTAAAAGAATTTTCCAATTCCGACCAGTAGTCCCTGAGATTAGCGCGTTCAAACAAACAAACTCTTCAGCTTTATAATATTAGTATAGATTAGTCAACTAACTGCGACCTATGTCGATGTAAGTATTTAGAAGAGTAGATATTCCAACGGCAAAGTTAAGTTTGTCCTTTAACACCGTTAATCTTTTCGTCAGAGCAATGTTTGGTAACTTTATTAGTCTGCGGATATGGTATGGCCGGCTTTTTTTTTAATTAATGATGAAAAAAAAATCTAACAATATTATTTGGAACAATGTAATGAACCGCAACGTGGTAATCGTTTGTGCATCATTATCCCTTCCAAACTTTATACATTAAACTAGCTTTAGCCCGTGAGTTCACGCAGGTAGTGGTCGGAAATCGACCCACGGGAGCGCACTATGCTGTTAGTATCGTAACCCACACACACAACTGATTAATATAAATGAGGTATTAAGTTGTGCAAAATATTCAGACAGGGAGACGGTTACATTCGCTTTTATTTTTAAGCATAGTTGGAGTAAGGTTCACGCCCCTATACCGCGAAATTGATACCGTCCTTGATTAAATTATTCGTAAAATCCGACTTGAGGGTCATACATATTCAATAAAATCCAGCAGTCTAATTATCCGTTAACCTAATACCATAATAATTGGCGCCTAATCGAAAAATGTTAGAAAAACTGGAATGTCAATGGCAGTTGTTTATCTTCATGTGCATTTTATTCAAATATCAGATTAATGCTCATAGTTGCAATTTAGGTTACACAGTTAGCCCGTTAAAAAAATCAAACAAAATAACGAATGTTCAGTCTCTGATGTCCGTTTTGGAACACTTTTAGTACCTTTTTCCTATCGTCCTATCCTTTTTCTTTGTCGCTAATCAGCATCTGTTCTCCTTCCTTTCCTCCCCCATAATGATAGATGACAACTATGATGGATCTCAAATTGTTCGTTCTTGTTTCACTCCCCACGGGATAGCGCTTTTAAATCCAAAGCAAACTGTAACAATGCCTGATATGGATCCACAACTTTGAATTATAAAGAACAGTGTAACACACTTTCAATGGCAATGCCTTTCATTTTGAATTTACAGTTGAAGTGCGGGTACGCTTGCAATCCAACCCAACCTCGTAGCATATTCTAACCTCAGTAAGAGCAATTCCATTAGAATTTATTTTACGTAAGCTTTTCTGTAAAATAAATAAGAAATACTTGCAGATTTAATTGTTCTTTTCTTTTTTTTCCCAGATTTATGTAGCCACGATCGTTCTTGGCGATACTTCGTAGAAGCCCTGGGGTCACCGACGGGTTTCATAGCGGCGGGTGCGTCGAACCTCCATGAATGGATAGCCCATGGAGGGGACAGCAATGAGACCATATACTTAGGACCCCTGACAAGCACTCGGTAAGGATACAATATAAGGTGGAGGAATAGGGACTTCAGTGCAAACCCGTATTGTAATCTACCGGCGCATATATGATACATATGACGAGGTGCTTTACTTATTTTTGTAAGGCCAAGAATTATATATTTTGAATCAACAAATACAACATCCTTCCCTATATTTGCTTGGGTACCTAATTGTAAAGCATGAGTTGGCGAATCTATCGAGGAGTTACAAGCATGACTTAAAACAACAAGGTCTATAGAATGGATTTATAACCTACAACCGGCACAATAACAGCAAGAAGTAGATACTCTACGTACAATAAATGAACGCCAATGGTGTAATAACCAATAGGTACCGGAAAAATATTTCAAACGCTCCCGTGTCTGAAATATTTTTCCGGTACCTACTGGTTACTATGTGGAACGTTTGAAATAAATGATTTGATAGATTATTAACCTTTCGAACGGCAGAGCATAAACGCATGCGCATGGGGACGCGCTAGCTTGCCTGATATAAATAAATAAATAATAAATAAATAAATATCTTGGGACAACTCACACACGGCTATCTGATCCCAAGCTAAGCAGAGCTTGTGTTATGGTAACCAGACAACTGATATACATACTTATATAATTTATAAATACATACATATTATAGATAAATCACACCCAGACACAGAACAAACAATCATGCTCATCACACAAAGTTTGTCCTGGGTGGGAATCGAACCCACGACCTCCGGCTCAGCAGTCAGGGCCACTAACCACTGGACCAACAGGCCTGTCAAAATAAGTCAGAATGGCGTTCAAGAGATTTATTTCGCCGGTGACACGGAAATTAGTTGTAGTATTTGAATGATATAAAAAACTAGTCTACTTTGTCTAAAAGAAAAAAATCTCTTACATATTTCAGAGGCTCCATATAGCTTCCGAGTCTCAAATAGTACCTCTGCGGTATACGTAAACTGGCCTCGAGGTCTGTTCAAAGTCCAAATGTTGCCACCGACTGCGGTCGACTGTACATTATTGAGGCAAAAAAGCCCACTCATCAAGTTTCGTGCACTTCAACAGTTTTTGTTACACTTGAACACTTACTGTGGTCATTTTTCCGTAAAGAAAACTGACCTTAACCTATTCAATTTGAAGTGAGCAATGATGATGGCCGATTTTAATGATTAGATAATAATTTTAACTTTATGTTTAGGTGCTTATCTTAATGACATCATGTGGTTTGGTTTCCGGGTGATTTAAACATTTCACTTAACTTTGGTATACGATACTAATATTTGAAAAAGAAAGAGCCTGTCATAATTTTTTTATGGTTGCGTACCTCAAAAGAAGAAAACGGAGCCCTTATAGGATCACTTTGTTGCTCGTCTGTCTTTCTGTCAAGACTCTATATCTCGGGAACGCATGCAAGTATCGATGAATAAATTTAAATTTATATACCTTCTTGTATTTGTGGTCTCTTCGAGTTGTGAAAAAACTACCCTTAAAGTCTATGCAGTCAATAGATATGGCTGTTTACGTCGCATATGTGTACCCAACGACCATACAGCCCGTAGACACCTAATAACAGGCGACCGATGTCTGTCAACACATCTGACTAATAAATCATATAGGTACAAGTCGCCACTCAACAATTTCGAAATTTTCGAATCAGTTTCGACCACTTCTGTGATCCGTAAACACTTCCGTGTTACCGTATAAAAAAATCGGAAACAAAATATTACAATGGCCCCTTGTACAATACGTTGGTGTGTTAAAAACGGTCAAAATTCGAGTTTCCGAAAAACGGTATAACATTTCATCGGTTAGTTAATAATTACATAATCATAATGAAACAAAATTTTTGATATTATTTATCGGAGTTCATCATAAACTGGCTAGCTACAGGTGAAATTGTATGTACCACCGACCCGCGTTGATGTCTTTTGAGACAGGTCTCTTTCTTATGATAGTACTTAGAAAGTGACAGCAATAGTGGGCGTGTACTTAGGCAAAAAGTTAAAGATGTACCAAATCTACTATCGAAATTCGTTATCGATAAAGCATAAAACCTACATTATGTTAATTTAAAAAATCGTTACTTTGTAAACGTTAAACAAAATAAGGAATGTTTAGTAGTAATGTGATAGATGAAGTAGGCTGCCTATGTAAGACTATTAAAATACTACGTATGTATATTTTTTTTTACATTTAATTGGATGTGAAATGATGATGTTCTAGATTCCCACAAAGGAGAGAACTGGTGTCCTTTAACATATAGTACTAAACTAGCTTTTTCCCGCGGCTTCGCACACGTTAAATTCGGGGTAACACAGTTCTCCTTGCGCCTTATTGATTTGTAATAGCAACGCTAAGTTTTCCCTTTTCTCCCTCACATCCCACTGTTTCCTAAAAAAAACAGCCTATGTCCGTCTCCTGGTTCCCATCTATCTCTGTATCAAAATTCATCAAAATCGATGTAGCCATTTAAGCGTGAAGAGGTAACAAACAAACAAACTCACTTTCGCTTTTATAATATTAGTAAGGATGTTCATAGCATTTTACAGAAGTTGTTTTCATCATCTGCCTAGCCTTTTCCCAACTATGTTGGGGTCGGCTTCCAGTCGAACCGGATGCAGCTGAATATCAGTATTTTACATGGAGCGACTGCCTATCTGACCTCCACAACCCAGTTAATACTGGGTAATACGATACCCAGAAAGACAGAACACAGAAGACACAGAACAGAAGTTGTTTTATCCCTTTGAAAAACCGTCACCATTTCAAAAACGATTTGGTAGGTGTTTGTACGTTGTACATTTTCTTTACCAGTTTTTTTTTACAATGGTCAAATTCGTAGTGGTTACATAGTACCTTTTATAATAGGTTACTAGAACAACTTTATTGTACTTGAAATGATTTCTGAAAGTACCTTCGAATGGTCTCACCGAGGTTCTCTAAATGTGAAGATTAATTTGGATTAATAAAATTTTTTTTTTTTCAAAATTATAAAATCTGTCAAAATATTGTTCATATATGTTTTTTTTTCGATTTGATTCGGTTTGAAATCGGAATGTGAAATAAAATTATTATAAACATTTTGATTATAGGTATGGAAAGCTATCGATATCTTCGTATTTTTTGTAACCTGTCCCATCCCTAATTCTACGCTATGACCTTGGTCGGGCCAATCAGAATGCAGTACCCCGCTTCCTCATACCTCGGCTAGTTGACAGAATTGGTTTGGAACAATATATCAAACATTAGGCGTCTACGGGCTGTATGGTCGTTGTGTGTACCAAACCCTATGTGCGTGGCTAATAAAATAATTTTACAAATCTTTTCCAACAACTCCCTCTCCATAATATCATTCAAAAGCAGTAAGTCGTCAGGTTGTTTTGGGATCGGAAGGTTGTCTTTGTCTAACTCGCGTTACTAACCCATGTGTATCTATGACTGTTGAACCCTACATTTCCAATCCACAGGGCCAAAGGAAACTTCTATCTGCGAACAAGCCCAGCGCCATCTTTCGGATTAGGCGCGGAAGGAATGAAACCGAACGGCACTCAAGCGAGGAGGCGAAGAAACCCCATCCTGACGAGGATCTTGAAATATTTCTAACGATTTCTTTAATAGTCCAAACAATGATTTTTCATCATCATACGCCTAATTTTCAGCTGTGGGCCTAATTGTAAGTAATTTTACTGCATCGTAAAGTCAACGCATGGCTGACCCGCTCTACATGGTACCAACATCGTCTTAACTCATTGAGATTAAGTCTTTCTTTGGAACTCCATTAAGTCCATACTGCAACTCACAACTTATAGGTTAGCACCGTACCGCCATCGCCTCGAATCGGGATCAACTTGTAATAAGGATGAGATGCAAATCCGGTGCTGTATAAAGCTTTATTTGTGTGTGTTGAGCCGGAATCCGGAAAGCGTAAGAAGATAGAGGACACTATCTTCCTACCTTTTCCTGTCGCATAGAACCGTCATTTGCAAGACTGAGACAGAGCGTGCTGCAGACTGCATAGTCGATGCTGCCGCGTGCGATAGCATTCCCACCGGATGAGGTACAACCCTAAGAGTACTTTTCCACCGGAGATGTGTCTGTAAGTGTGCGCGCGCGAGTGTGTGTGTGTGTGCGTGTGATGTGGAGTATTAATCACTAAGTTGCTATGGATACGTTTGGTTTCCACCAACCATATTCATTGTTCTGACAGGTTCGTACGTATTACCCAGATATTTACTAGGTTTTGGAGGTCAGATAGGCAGCCGCTCCATGTAAAATATAAATCCGGTAAGACTGGAAGCCTAGGCTTTTGTAAAGGCTAGGCTGATGATGATATTCATTGTTCCGTACAGCTTGGTAATGGTGGAAACGGCTTCTAATAAAGCTGTTTTTAAATAAGCATGTTCTGGGTGAGTGCTCTAGGTGCGTGCTATAGAAGGTCGCAAGTGGTGTAGCTAGAGCGAGTTGCGCATGCGCATCTCACTTGCCCCTGTACAGTGCATCAGTAAAAACTTTTTAATCGCTTCGATCTCTCATTCTCGCAGGATTTTCTGCATAGCATATCTGTGGTGGAAAAGCACCTTAATACAACCAAATCTAAGTTTTTAAAGGTCGTAGTAGAAAGATAATAAAAGTGAATTGTGCGTTAATTATTGTGACAGACGTGAATGTTATAAGTAGCTATAAGAACGATAGTTATTCTAGCAGTGGAATAATAAATTGTTAGTTTCTATGTTATTAAATATCCAAAGACTAGAATCAAAAATGAAGCAGCCATATTTGTGAACATTACAGTGTGCAACTGTGTGTGTGTGTGTGTTATAGTGTAAGTCTAAATTAGAGATATTGTGACTTATTTTACTAGCAATAAGATTCAATTTTCTCTGTGATAAACGGAAAATTACTGCTAAAATAAAATAGTATTAAATAAATTAAGTTTGTACGCCAAAATATGTTGTGAAGCATAAATTAAAGTTTATTATGACGTAATAAAAGTAAGAACATACAATAAATGGTTTTATTAAAATGTAGTTACTTTAAAATACTATAAGTATCTAAGTACAGTTTTTACAATACCTTACGTTAATAAAATGTACTGTTTTTTGCGTATCATTATTTCTAATACTGTCGTGGCTAAAACGCAACGATTCGTTCCTAGGTACTATAATAATTACTTACGTCTGTTTAAAAACAAAAACAATAATTCACGAGCGAGATGTGTAAACGTTTAGCAACTTTTGAAAATTTGTTTCACCTACTGTTCATATTAAAAAAAAAAACATGTTGGTATACACGACGACACATCAACCTATACAAAACCAGTTTATGCGGATATCTAATCGTACTGGAAATCTACGGTGTACGATCCGTAGTGGAGAGATCTGAATAAACTGGTTTTGTTATAGGTTGTGTGTACGAAAACAATGTTTTGGAACTCATGTTTTTATAAAATAGACAGCATATCAAAGTTACAATCGTTATTTCTCACTCAAAATTTAATTTGAGTAAATTTCGGCAAATGTTTCCATATTTAAGCTTGTGACTGTACAATTCAATCTACTATGGACTATCCAAACAGTTGAATATACATTCTGAATAACAAAAATGCTACAATATAAGCTATCTACAGAAACATCTCTGCTCATCTCTTCGGGGATTACAGGCGTGAAGTTCATTGACCTTTTTAAATTTAAAAAACAACAAATAGTTTAACTTCTAGTCACTTTCGTGATATCTTCCGTCATTTCCATTTATTGTGAGCTCCCGATATTTTGAATCTGTGGCAAAACTTGCAAGCGCCATGCTTAAATGAACCACAGAAGATATCGCGTAAGTGACGGTGTAATTTTAGTTAATAAAAAAGCTACCGTATTGTTATTACATACATGAGATCACGCATTTTACCTACGGGGATAAGCAGAAACGCCACTTGCTACGATTCTTACTTCCTCCTTTTGATTAAGTCTAGTATAATGATCTCGTAGATACATGAAATTATATTTTGAACAGCTTTAAAACATAATGTACGTTTTATTCACAACTATCGGTACAAAATAAAAAAGTGTCTGTTTGTAATTTTCAAGTAGCTTTTACTGAATGTATAATGAAAGTTGTTTAGGGTTCCCTAACTCAAAAGGTAAAACGGGACCCTATTACCGCCGTGCATCGGCCGGGGTTTCCATACAACCATTTTATAGATTCAAACAGAATAATAAAGTAACAGTCCCAGTCAAAAAGCAAAGCTTGTACAAGTACTGTAGTCGACCATTTCAAAGCGTAGATCTCTATGGAGAAGAATGGGCAAGAAACTCCATGGACACTCTTTTAATATGGTACGAAACTCTTCGTGCGGAAATCCAACTCACACTTGGACGATTTCTCTAATTTAAATACCTTGGATATCGATAATTCATTCACATACTTATTAATTTATTTACTTTCAACAAGAGTATAGAATGTGTGACAAGGTTGAAACTTTATGCACAAGTAAAAACTGTACAAAGGCAGACTTAATGCCTTAGGCATTTTCTACCAGTCTACCTTTATTATGCTCATTACAGTGATAAAAATCACATTCTGGCTCGTAAGCCGATTAAAATAAGCGTTTATTATATAGATATATATGTATACGAAATTGCAACTGTTTATTATTAATTGTTTACGCTTATAAATAAATGTTTAAGTTGACTGTTTCTGTAATATAAAGCAACAAAACATTGTAAACAATTCATTTTTTCCCAAAATCTTCTACACAAACCAAATATGTACATAATAATAATAATATAACCGTACGTGTTTACATCTTTTTAGGGATGTGTGTACTTAAGCATAATATACTTTATCAGAGCTTTCAGATAGGTAAATAAAAATATATCATACAAGCATTACAGTATTTTCTTAATAATTAACTGCGTAAAATATTCGTACCTTTCTTCTTATGGTACATACATACATGTACACAAATAATATTATGCCACTTTTCGAGCATTGTCTATCACAATTTTGGAACGATTTAATCGTTCTATTCTAAAAATCCTACTTAAACAATCGAACCTTTTTACTACTATTATTAAAATAATGGCGAATGGCAACACTAAATAAAAGTCAATTTCATCACGAACTTCACCAAAGTCATTCGGCAGTTCACAGGTACCTGTGCTAAGTGGGCGAGGTTGAGTAGAAGCGCTTCATCGTTCCGTCAATGTCGACGAGTGCGTTGCGGACGTCGTGCGTCGCTGCGCTGACCGTCTCAAATGTGTTCGCTAGACGGTCTATTGCTCTTGCCTGGTGGATGACACAAAAGTTTGAATTAGGAATAAATAGCTTCTATTTTTCGTTTGGTTAGTGTCTAACTTGGTATCAGAGATTTTGAGCCGCTTTTGGGAGTCTATCTGGGCTTGATATTTCGTCGAGTAATATTATAATCTACCTCTGTGCAAAATTTCATCAAGACCCGTTCAGTCGTTTTGACGTGAAAGAGTAACAAACATCCATACATCCATCCATCCTCACAAACATTCGCATTTATAATATTAGTATGTTATATGCTGAAGCCAGCGAACGCCGTGAGGAAACCCTCACGATGTTTTCCTTCACCGAAGCATGTTATATAACATAATAAGCACATGAATCCGAAAAATCAGAGGTGCGTGTTTTGGGTTCGAACTGGAGACCTATGACTTGGCAGTCAAACGATCACACCACTAGGCTATCACTGCCGGAACCGACCAGGCGGGCCCAGTATAGGTAGCTGAATGTCCCGAGTGCAATTTTTTAGTTCTAGGACATTTCTAATGAAGTTTTTCTCCATATATAACTATAGCAAATGAGTTTGTCAAGTATACCTGTATTTGTGATGCATCAGCGAGTCTCTCCATAGCTTGCGCGTTCACGTGCGATGCGTGCGCCAGCTGTGTCAGTGCCGCCGCTTGGTCACTCATCACTTTAAACTGGAACACAAATATTATAAAATATATACAGGGTGTTTGGTGCATGAACCGACAAAAATTTTAAACAATTTTTTTAGCTAGTTTTTAGACTTAGACCCCATATCCTAAGTTTCACTATAAGCCAGAGACGATTTTTTTATTATTTAAAAAAAATACTTGAATTATCTTCTTAAGAACGTTATGACTTTTCAGTTTGTTGTCGTATTTTGATCAAACAACTTTTATTACATTCTCTAATGTGTTGTTATTCTAAATAAATCATAAATTTACAGCATAAGATGTTATAAAAATACTTGTAGAGTATCTAAACTCACAAAAATGAAATAAACTAGGTATGTAAAATATCAAATTCAGAATTAATTTAAAAATAAAAGCCAAAAGCTTTTTTGACCTTCACATGAATCCTCCAAAAAAATTGTCGGTCCATGCGCCAAATACCCTGTATACAAGGTGTAATATAATAAGCGCAACATCTCCCGGGTGGTTTTAGAATGAGGAAAGTTCTGAGTATGATTGTGGATCGGTATAGTAGAAGAGGAAGGCCAAAGAAGTTTCAAGGTCCGACGCACAACACGGAAAGTCTTACGTTTATTATGTGACACTTCGTATTAACTTTAACTCTTCGTTAATGGCTTTTGTGGACGAGAGATACCACAATTTTGCCAATAACACGTGTACTTGAAATAAACTATCAAACGCTGGAGAATATTTAGCAAGTAATCACAGTAATTAAAAAATATAGAAACAATAAAAATATTTCTTTGCAAGTAGATTCCTTAAGATCACCTCGTATTATTATTATTAAAATATATTCTTTATTTTTAGGCTACCCTATACTGTCTTATTAATGAACAAAACCCTCCCGCACCAAGGCACTCTTTCAACATAATAGGGTAGTTTCCAGGTCCAAAGTAATTCTATTTAGTCTAGCCGTACGTTTGACGTCACACGTAACTTTAATGGGCTATATCTTTGTAATTTTTATTCTAATTTACAAATAAAAAATACGTGTCCCTTATTTTTCAATGATTTAAAAGACGGTCAAGTTTTTTTTTTGGAAACTACCCTGGACTATATGGATATGCATAATTCTGAAGTTGGTGAAAAGTGGGTGCACTGTTAGGGACACCTCTGCCTAATCCTTCTGGGATTTTAAGCGTGATGAGGTTGTGTTCCTTTTATATACCTATAAGACTGGGCCTAGTGGAAGAGTCATGCACTCTAGCTAGCGTACCAGCAAGATGGTCAGACACAATCAAGAACGTCATTGGGGGCAGCTGAGACTACTGAGATAGAAGAAGAAATTCTACTATCCTACTAATGTTATAAATGTGAATGTTTGTGAGGATGGATAGAGTGATGTTTCTTACTTTCGCGTCAAAACGGCTGAAGGGAATTTGATGAAATTTGGCACATACGATGTTTTCTTCTATCATCACGCGGGCGCCAGCTAGTAAAAAAATAAAGGTATATTTAGGATTAACCTACCATTTTTTCCATAATCGCCATCTGCCTATCTTCAACATCCACTACAGGCTCTTCAAAGGCTAGCACTGGATCTGCTTCAACATGGTTCTGGTCCATACTGTCCTCATTGTAGAAACTCTCATCTACAAAGTTGTTTTCCTGTTTGACTCCCCGAGGTTCTGTATGAAAGAGAATACAATTTAAAATTATATTAAACTAGCTGTTCCCCACAGTTTCACCCGCGCTGCTCAGCACCTGTTGGTCGTAGCGTGATGTTAAATAGCCTATGTTACTCGGGGATAATGTAGCTTTCCAAAGGTGAAAGAATTTTTGAAATCGGTCCAGTAGTTTCGGAGCCTATTCATTACAAACAAACAAACAAACAAACAAATCTTTCCTCTTTATAATATTAGTACAGATAGTATAGATAATATACCATAAAATAAGCCTCCAATTCAAAATGGCTTAGGTGTCTTTAGTGGTACACCACATTTAAGTCCCATATAATAGAGCATGAACCTGTTGCCATTAATGGACCACATATTCCGGACTCCGTGGACTGCTACTGAGAATTTCCTGACAGAAAAAGCCAATAACAACTTTCCAGATCCGGTAAACAACCTCAAGTAATGATTATCCTCAGCAGTGGTGCTTTTTATTATTTTTGACTGCTTTACTTTTTTTTGTAGCTGATTTTGTTCAATAAAAAAATTCCTCTGTAGGACTGAGATAGACGTATTTAAGTGTAATTTTCTACATTAATACAAGATTAGTTTATTTGGCACATGCCACAAGTGAGTCAAGTGCATAGAATATTAAAAAATAATATTTTTTTTAAAATGTTATTAAATTATTTTTTAATCTTTTATTATTTTTTTATAAATTTTTATTTTTATTTTGTTTTATATCTATGTGCCTTACTATTGCCGGGAAGCTACTGCACAGTGCTGGTTTTCAACTGGACCTGAAAATATTATTTATCAAATTGAATACTTACTGCCATTATCCCCAGTTAGAAATAAATCCCAGATCTTCTTTTCAATGTTTGAGCACAAGTTATTGGGATCACCACCTCCGCCCTGCACCTTGGATCTTACTGTGGACTTTTTGTCAGCCCAGTACTGGCACAATAACATTAGAAATATTAATGGTATGACATTATCAAGCATAAATTAAATAATCAGCTAATCAGTCAAAATTTTTCAGGCTACTTTTCATGTTGATGACTGTACTACAAAAATACAATTAACAAAACTTACTTTAATCCAAGATTTCATAGGTCTAGTAGGACCGGTGATATTGTTGACAATCCGGGTCAATTTGAACCACAGCTTCTTGCTCTGATCCCTGCCCTCTAGACCTCTCAATTGTCCCAAAGCTAGAGCTGGATGCTTCTCCATAAAGTCCACTATCGCTGTCACCTGCTCCAAGCTAGGACGGGACTGAAAAATATTAATAATATTGCTTAAACAGTATTTTGAAACCAAAAACTTGGGCATAGTATTGATGGGTTTGTGACTGGTTGAAGGACCATCAACCTGACTACCCGGGGACTTAAACATAACTGATGAAATATTAAGTAAACTATTAAGTAGAACTCTACCTACCCTTTTTTACCTTAAGGATTTATATATCATCAAAAAAACATTTTAAAAAATTACAAAGAGTATAGTGTAGAAAGAAAGATAATAGTCATCGAAACACTAAAAGTACAAGTTAGAAGAAATCCAAGATGAATTGGATACTGTTGGAATATTTTTTTGTCTGACAAAAACCCTGTTTAGCTGCAATGTTTAGTTTATTTATTTAGCCAAAAAAAAACATTTATGAATGCACTGATAAACATAGTATTATACCTCCTATTATTCAGGGGTGATCATTTAAATGTATGTGTAATGTACATAATGAGTTAGGTAGTCTAATCTTCAACAGACATTCATATGCTTCCACATGATCTTATCACTCTGTATTATTAGACGACTCAAGAAACGCTCTTGTGTAATCGAACTCACGTCGAAATTCGAACATCTTTCGCCTCATCATCAGCAAAGCGACAATGCAATGAGTAGAGGTAAACACGAATTGGGCCAAGATCTGTTCGAGTTACCGTGTTTAGTGACAATTTGACGAAAATTATGAATGTCTACGATTGTTCCACTTACCGCTATGACTCGATCCGTCATCTTTGATTATTAACTTGATTGTGCCTATCGCTTGCTTATATACATAAGCTATAAATTATCTTCTTAGGATTAATCAATATTTCGATACCAAGACTTCCATTTCGAGTCCAATTCGTGTCAGAAAATGCAATAACTTCGTACAAAACTACAAAACGTCGATAACAAAATAACATGACAACCATTGGTTGGGGCGTTGAGCTCAACTTGAAACGAAACGTGAAATTATTACAACGATGTTTTTCTGCAGATCATTTTATTAAATTCTAAATTACATTTACAATAATACAAATCACGAAAAAAAATATAATAAGAAAACCGTATCTATTTAAAAATTTCAAATTCTATTTTCCAAAAGACGCAAAAGTGCCCATATCCAACTAAAGAACATTTTTTTTGCTGAAAAGTGTTAATGTCAATAATTGTCAAAAAGAAATCTGACTGACAAATAAAAAGTAATTTTATCTTGTGGCGGTTGTTGGTCCCCTTGTTATTTTTCAGAAATTGTGTACGTAAACAATACAAGAAAATAACAACGGGCACGAGGCTAGACTACTCGGTAGAATTGAATAAATATTTAAGAAATGTTATTTAATATGTTTTAATATTAAAGTACTTGCGATACAATGTTATGGTAAATATTGTGTAAAAAATATCAAAATAGACGAAGAAGGCGATAATATGGCAAATTCAGTAAACATA
The DNA here is from genome assembly GCA_958449745.1 of Ochropleura leucogaster. Classification (NCBI taxonomy): domain Eukaryota; kingdom Metazoa; phylum Arthropoda; class Insecta; order Lepidoptera; family Noctuidae; genus Ochropleura; species Ochropleura leucogaster. The sequence continues at coordinate 15,937,513 of OY288207.1, forward strand.
TCAATAGAGGCCCCAATAGAAAATCAAATCCAGGAGATTACCTACGATGGCCAAGAGATATATCAAGCGTAAGTACTTTTACGTTCACCCGTGCTACTTTTAGGCAAACAGATTATTAAATATTTTGCAAGACCTTTAATAATCTTTTGATTCTGTTAACAGCCCCCTGTCTATGTCAGAGAACCTTGCCCGGCTAGCACAAAAGATTGATTTTGCAAAAACTGAAGATGAGTTCTGTAACATTAAGAAAGAAGGTGAGAGTAGCTCTGACTCCAAGTCCGAAGATGAGAACAAAGAGCCAGGGTATCAGTCCAGCTTGTGGCCGTGGGACTCTGTCCGTAACAAACTTAGGAATGCACTGACTGAAGTCTGTGTACTGGCTGATGTACTGAGCATAGCTAAGGAGAAGAGATATATGGTAAGAAACATGATTATTTAAAAATAAACACAAACAGGCCTGTAATCCTTGAAAGATTAGGCAGAGGTGTACCTAATACTTCACCCCCATTTTGCTAATTATGTTTTTGCCCCATGCTATAGAAGGCAAACCTATTACTACATTGCAGTGTACTTTAAGTAAAAAAAAAAAACATATCAATTTGGCTGAAGTCTATGCTCCTTGACTGCTATTGAGAAATCCCTAATGGAAACCCAATAACACTGCCTGACCTTGGAATTGTACCCAAGACCTCATTCTCAGCAGTTGTGCTTGTCCTAATCCATTGAAGTAGATGAAATTTTGCACAAGATTTACTTTAATTTGTTCAGTCAGTCAGAATCTACACGAAACACTTATTTGAATCATGTATTTATGACAAAAGTTTAACATTATATTAAGGTTTCCATGACAAACAGTGTTTTTTTTGCCATTTTTGATTTTACTCTGGATGCTCTTAATGTGCACATTTAACATTTTTATTCTATTTAGTTGTCACTAAAATTCAACATGAATGTAATAATAAGAATTTAAAAGAGTGGATTTGCTTGCCCATTATTCTCCATAGAGATCAGTGCTTTGGATTGGGTTACTACAGTACTTTCACAAGTTATTATGCATTGTATCTTGGACTGTAGCTTCATTCTTTTATTTCTTGACATTTAAAAGTGCCTGTAATGGTCTAATTGAAATATATGCTTTGAGTTTGAGTCAAGGAATTAAATATAGAAAATGCATCACATTTCAGGTTTTGGACCCCGTGCAACCAGAACAAGTAGAAGGCAGACCCATGGTCCAAGTATATGGAAGGAAGAAAGCTCTTGGTGCTGCAGCAGCGGTCCTTCTGGCAGGAGTAGAACGTCTCCGGGCCAGCGAGACTATGAGAATGACACGCAACATGCCTGACTTCCATATAGACCTACTGAGACTGCGGCAAAACTGGAGATTGAAGAAAGTGTCCAATACTATTGTTGGGGACCTGAGTTACCGTACTGCTGGCTCTAAGTTTAGCCAGACTGGAGTTTTTGAGGTTTGCAAGAAATGCTTGGCAATACTGTTTAAAACATGTTGCTAGCCACTCTGTGATGATTGTCATTCTACTTAGCTTCTCAATTTCTAATATGTGATTGAGGCTGAATTGTAGGCTACATTGTATTTATTGAGTATGTTGTACTCTGAATAAATGCAAATAAAATAATTAATAAATTATAACATCTAGTCTTTTAAGGCTAGACATGACTATATTATGGAATGGTTTATAGCTATTTTGACTAACCTTGAATAGTCACATTCTCACCTCATGTAGGTTAGTATTATTCTGGCTGACAAAATAAACTACTAAACTACATTGTGGCCAGTGTTTTGCATTATCAGATACAAAACACTGGCCTCATGTAATTTAAAAACTACCTAGAATGTGTAAAAAGCTTTTTAAAAACCACCTTTTACTGGAACTACACTAAAAATATTTGTCAAAAGATTACACAATAGTTATGAATCTACTACAGAACACTACAGTCAAAATATTAAACAAAACTCTATATTCTGAACAATTGGTCCAAATACATTGAGACCTAAACCCTCTAAATCCAACCATAAAGACTAAAATATAAAACTACAATAAAAAAAAACAGCTAAAACATTTAAAGTCATTATTTAATTTAATGCAATAATACTAATAAAACATTTCTGTGCCAGGTAACCAAAGCTCCAGAGGAACAGATAGCTCAAGCAATGAGTGCTGCAGGACCTGTGCCATCGGCGTTGCGCGTCACTGTCCCTCCAGAGCTGCAGGGCGTCGCATTTATATCTGTTTTGTGTCAAAAAGGTAAAACTGCTATAGTACAGGACTATAGATACATGCAAGAGCTGAGGGAATTCTCCAATCTAACTCTTAGTTGGCATGCTTGACATTACTCAAAAGGCCATCACAAACACTGGTCTGCTGATTTTTTTCAAGATAGAAACATCAATGCATCATCATCATCATCTGCCTAGCATTTTCCCAACTTTGATGGGGTCAGCTTCCAGTCTAACATAAGCCAGAATTAATCCAGTTGGTACTGGGTAATACTATACCCCTTGGTAAAACTGGTTGTCTGACTTTCGGGACACTGACTACCTGTAACAACTGTCAAAGAGCTACAAATGTCAGCTGGGACCAATAGCTTAACTCCAATGCATCACCAATGATCATTATTCCATCCAATCAATTTACCTGGAACAATAATATTAAGCTACATACACTTGGTCAGAAGAAAATGTTCATAAACCTGGCAAATAAATTAGAAAGTAGTCTAAGGCGCGTCGCCCACACGACATTTGTAAAGAAAATCTCGTTGCGGCGTGGGCGACGCGCCAAATGCGCCCGTGCCTCGACTGTTGGTCGTGTGGGCGACGGACGCCTAAATCTAACACTATTTCTGTAAAGTAATCATTGTCCTCCATTTCTTATTTTTCTAATCACAAATCAAGACAGCCCATCTCATACACAATACTGTTTCAGAACAAGAAGATGTAGTGACAGCAACTCTAAGTTCAGCTGCTATCAACTGCCCCGGGACCCTACCAGGAGATGGAGCAGAACTGCACTGGCAGCAGAAGTTAGAGGCGGCTCAGAATGTGCTCTTCTGTAAGGAGCTGTTTGCGAGATTAGCTGCAGAAGCCGTGCAGCTTGATGCTTCTATACCGCATATGGTTGTGGGCAATCAGATCATGGCTACAGTAAGTGGTACTTTTGTTCATTACTGTGTACGTGTACACGCTTCGGGAGTTGTGGACATCAGCCCTACATACGATAGAAGTTTAGAGCATTTTTTTTTGTGTAAACCCACCACTGCTTCTCTTGAAATCCTTATTGAAACACAAATCCCAAGTGTAATTGATGCAGTTCAGATCTAAAGTTGCCTACATTTTTTTCTTTGATTTTGACGATCTTTAATACTACGTGATATATTGGGTTGGGAGATTAATACGGTCTGTTAACTTCATTTTGTTAACAAAAATGCGATGCCAATCGTTAAAGATCGATCAAATCTGTAGGCGCCTTCAGATCAGATATAAGGTACGCGGAAAAATACTGGATATGGTTTTAAGCCAGCAAAGGAAATATTCACATCTTTGTGTATTTATTTATTCAAAACCATATAAAACTATTAGGGTTTGCTACGGATTGACTTGTTTGTCATGAGAATAATTTTAATAGTCATCTTTATTTTAGGTTCTACCTGGCATCCAACTATTGATTGGGCTCTGCCACAACAATGGACAAAATAATAACAATGCTAGCCCAGAAGGCGCCAAGGTTTGTTCCCAAAATACTTTTTAATTAAACTATCAAGGTCACAAAACATGCAATCTTTTTCATTGTTTTTTTTTAGCCTGATTCTGGTACTGGCAAGTCAGATCACGACCACGTTCTGGAACATTCGTTACATCAGCTACTCAGGGCCGTCCATCATGCTAATACTCACCATCCCTTCCCTCACCCTGCAACTGGACCTCTTGGACCTTCAAAACGACGTTGTTTGGCAGGTATAGATACAATTTTACTACTCATAAACGTTTTTAAACAAATAATTTATCATTGACCGCCACAAGGTCATTATATGTGTGATAGATCTACCAACATTGATCAAATATATTAAATTTTTCCCCCTACTACTTTATTTATTTTAAGTGTATAGTTTTAAACGGTTTCCTTTCAAAATGTCTCTGTTTTAGGTCCTATGGCAGCTGATCGTTATGAATTGCTTGATATGAGCAAAGAACAATCTCTGTTAGAACAAATCATTCAGCAAGCACAACATTTCTTTATGAGGAGACGAAGCGAATATGTACTGGATACTATTGCTAAAGAGGTTAGTAATCCGGCAAATAGCACAGAACATTTAATAACAATGTTGTTCAAAACATTATCTGAAAACACCAGAAAAATTAGTTAACACATTAGTTTCCACTAAAAGAAGGATAACATGCATAGTTCACTTATGAAAATAGCTCTTCATGTGGTATACCATACCTGGTAAATAACCATACCTGTGTAAACTAAATTGCAAAATTTTACTGCTCGGACCCCATTCACAAAAAACCCACAAGTTTAAATTATACTTTCTTCAAAGTATAATAATTATAAATTGTGTTTGGCCGTAAAGTTTAAAGCCTGCCATTAAAAACTCATTGTGACATTAAAAACGTCATAAGATTAGTAATCAAATGATCAGAAAAATCATATTAGTTTTTGAGATTTACATACAAAAACACTCAAATATTGACAACTCAACCAAGAGGCTTGTTAGGGGTTGGCAGTTATGTTTTCTATGTATGAAGTTCATTGTCAGTTAGTATTTAAATAGGGTGTTCTGGAAGCATTGTTTCTAACGTACCTACTCTAATCACACTTGTCCTTCCATACAGGTCAAAGACCCTCTCATTGTGTCACACTGGAATGCTCTGAACAGCCCCACACAATCATGTGTGAAAATCAATATTATGGCTTATGGGTAAGACTTTACTAGACATTATTTTTTCTTCTTATGCACAAGAAAACAAGAATATAATTTTCTGGAAATTATTGTTTTCTGGCAGCCGGCAGGACAGGTCTACACAGTCAATTAACTGGTTAGAATAATCTCATGAATATTATATTCAGACTTCAGCAGGAAAAGGTTGTATATTCCATATATATACCACATTTTCCTGTTTTCTCTCAGGATGGGCATTAATTTTGGTTACAAGAGGCCAATTTGAGGTTAAATAAATACATAACAAACATGATGCAATGCTATTTACAAGCCCATTTCCTAAGAGTCACAATCAATGGATATTATTTTAACATAGGTCTATGTCTTGCAGTATTTCCAGAATAGATGGATGATGATGAATTTTACTGATGATTGTGATTTTACCAATAATGGTATCTTCTAGATCTCTTTGGGAGTCCTTTATGAGTATTTACATGTTGTAACATACCATGCTACTACTATGTAAAATATTGTTGTATGTATTATACTGATCATTGGTACGAATTGAGTTTGATCTTAGAATCATTATCATACAGGTATGATGCAGTATGCAGAACGTCTCTGGTAGTACATGTTGGAGAGAAGACTCTCAAGTGTATTTGCCGTGATGGCAAAGTGAGGCATCTGTCCTATGAACTCCAGGAGCTAAGAGATCTTATATATTGTCAGGTAATCTATAAATTAAATGATGATACAACTTCTAATATCTACTACAATCTACATAATAATCTAGTTTCAATTCAATGTTTAAAAAAATGTTAGATTGATGTCATCATTCTTTTAAGAGTTTTATGATAGACAAATAACCACTAGGTTATGTATATCTATTCACTCTTTTTTTATCTTTGATTACAGACATTTAAGTATGGAAGTACAAACCTAAGAAAATAAAAAAAATAGAGCATATCTTGCTGGTTAATAATGATGTTTGTATGAGTGAAGGTTAGGTTAGGTGTTAATTGGATAAGCAGACATGTCATTTTTATCAAACTAAAAATGACTAACTACTAATATTAGTTGGTGAAATTTTATTACTGATTATGATTACTCACAGTGACTGTTATGAAATCTAAATAAAACCAAATGTTTCTGGCAGATATATCAGCATCAGATGACTGCAGTGCAAGCTGTAGGCCGATGCATGGGCTGGCAGCTGCTCGCTAGTAGTGCACACCTGGGCTCTGGACCTGTTGAGCCTCTGGGGAATGCTTCTTCATGTCTTCTCGCCTCTCCTAATGGTAGGTTTATGACAGTTGTTTTGCAGTTCCATGTGTAGTGTTGTTTATTTTGATTTTTGTTTTTGAACTTGTTGCAATCTTAGAGTTTTTTGTTTCTAACAATTTCTCATTTTCTTTTAGGTGACAGAATGCTTGCTATAAGATGTGAGCCATCAGTTGGAATTCAAGTTTTCATAGCTCAATCTCCCAGAAAAGACTTCTTTACCAGTGAACTTGTTCAAGACAAAAAGTGGGAGCACCTTGGAGGAGCCTTCAAGGAAATTAAATTAGAAAAAATGGAAGGCAAAAACTTTTTGAACAAAATGGAGCTTCTCATGGCGTGTCTCAGCAGCCCTTCATAATTATTTATGTGAAACTAGCAATAAGAATAATTTTGTGATGTCATTTTGTATTGACATAATAAAAATCAATTTGAATCATATAATCATATATTTTTTTAAAGAAACTTAGCAATTAGGGTGCTTAGGCAGAATGTTAAGTAATCACTGAAGGATTGTTCTTGCATTAACTTCTCGAAAAATTGAATGACCCGTGATCAGTATTCATCCTTGGAACTGTAACAAAAAGAACACCGTTATGACCTTATCAACATACCAGAAGTTAAGGGTTTTGATGAAAAGAGTTGAACTTACAATGACGATCAGTCGATGACTTATCCGTGGAACGCAACAATACATTTTAGGTTATACACATTTACAATATTTTGCACAGATTCATACTATATGAATTGCAATACAATATTAATAGTAATGGATATCAGTAAGTGAGCAAACAACAGGAGTTGTTTTCACATAAATTTATTGAATCAAACAGATACGAGTTACATACATTAAAATGCTAATTTATTAGACAGAAGTATTTTAGTAAAGTCACACTGAATAACACGATAGATAAAATCAAAAGCTATTACCTCTAATTCCTTGAGACATCAATGGAACACCTCCTAGTATTAATATCAAACCCCCAGTTTTTACCAGACATTGAATTTAACACTTAGAAGGCTTCAGATTACGATAACACTAACACCTAACATAAAACTAAATACTAAATTAATATCGAGACAATGGCGACCTAGATCTGAAGTTGCCGCCGCCGGAGCCGTACTCATCGCGTTGGTTGTTGCGATTGTAGGGCCTGCCGCCGCCGTAAGAGTTGCCGAAGGATCTGTTGCCACCTCCGGGTGGGCCGCCGAAGCCGCGACCTCTGAAGTTGCCGCTGCCGCCGCGTCCTCCTCGGAAGCCGCCACCCCTGCGGGGCCCATCTCGCTTCCTAGAGATCTCTACTTTTAGGGTCGCGCCTAACATCTCGAATCCATTCATAGCGCTACACGCATCCTCAGCCTCCTGCAAGTTCTCAAATTCTATGAAGGCAAAACCCGGCGGGTTGAGCGCCACCCAGACGGAGTTCAGTTTTCCGTATTTATCGAATTCTCTTTCGAGATCTTCCTTCTTGATGCCTTCCACTAATCCGCCGACATACACGCGAGTACCACCAGAACTCATGATTGTGTTGAAATCTATAAATAAAGAAATTTCAATTCAATCACATGTAAATAGATCACAATAGTAAAGGGGAAGTTATTTCGTGTAAATGTAATTACGACGCGACCGTACTTCGCACGGAAATAAATATATAAATACAATGAAGAAAACAAAATGTCGACACTGCACAAGCATTGCCACGCCACGCCAACAATTACAATAAAACGTACTTTACATGATTATTAACAAAAACTTACGTGTAACGTTGATATAAAAATGATAAGGAATTAAAATAGACCTAAAATTACCTAATTTATAACTTTATTCCAACTATTTTAAATATAAATTATGAAGACATAAAAGAGTCGACGAAATTTATGAGTGAATGAACGATCGTTAGCGAAACCCAACGGAATATAAGAATGAACTATTCCCACGGTAGCATAGTAGTCAGTGTTGCAACTTAATTATACAAAGTATGAAAATATTCCTTACGAATATTAATAAAATTAACTCTTTAGAACTAAATAAAATAAAGTTCTTACCGTATATTTTTGTTTTCGACTTTAGTTGACGCTATAAGAAAAAATCGCAAATAGTTTAATTATCGCAAGGAAAGAACGAACGAATGAACTATTAGCAACGGCGTCTCCCTGGCGCCGATCTGTGACGTCATGTAGGCTCTTGCAAACACCGCGTCTGCGACTGCGTAGCATTAGCAGTGGTGGGGAGGAGGCTTTTGATAGAATGAGAATGAGTGAAGTGAGTAAGTTTGATATGCGAGGAGGGTAGGGAGGAGGAATCAACACGAAACCGGCCAAACGACTTCGTTCAACGGTCGCGCGGTAGCGCGCATTTTTGCTTGTTTTATTTTTACCAGCCCCACCTTTGTTTCGTTATGAATTGTTTTGATTCAAATTTTCTTATTCACGTGAAGATTCTTTTAAAACATTGATGTTTATTTACGAAAATGAGTTGCGTAGTATTGTGTCGAGTTACCTGTGTGATGTTTGGATAGGTGTTGAAATAGGTTGCAGCAGGTGAGGAACTGTAGTAAAAGTGAAATGAATATTTTTGTGTTCAGTTAGTGCATAAATGGAGTGCTGTAAAGATATGGGTGTGCAGAAGAGACACAGTCAGTTCAGCGACACGAAGTACAAGTGGAGGACAGTGTTAGTGTTCGTCATAACGGTTCTGTGTTGCTTTTGTGGGTGTAAAGGACAAGAGTCGCTAGGAACGGCGGACCCTTACCTTCTAAATAAGTCGTTGGGCTTGACGGAGTTGCCGGGCGGCGTACTGACCGGTGGGCGCACCGTGTGGAGGCCTGATGGTAGTCCCTACATGTTGCGCGATGACCTGCTCATCGAGAGGGATGCTGAGCTGGTGGTGGAACCAGGAGTCGAAGTACGATTTGCGCCGATGATCGGCATCACGGTGCGAGGAAAGCTAGTCGCTGTGGTAAGTAAAAATCTTCAGACTATTGTGTTGGCAAATAAATCAAAATATAGGTACCTAATTTACTCTACAAAAACAAGTAAATACAAGCTCTCCTGTTATCAGGACGCTTTACGATAGCTATTACTGCTGTTCAGTAACTGGTTGTAGCTCTCGACGCCTTGCGTGCTAAGTAATTATAAAGGCTTGTTAGTTTGTTGCCGTTAGGCAGGTTTTCTTATAAAATCTGAGTCTAGTATTATTTTATATTTAGGAATTGGCTTTCTTGATGTAAATCGTAGTTCGAGTTGGATTCTGATTAGAGTAACCGGCTTATAGTCTTAATGGTAAGTCCATTTCACTACAATGGCATCTAATTAGTCTCCAACTAATCCATTATTCATATGGGTCACTTAGATTGTACGATTTTACAATGTTCCATTCATTCGTAATAATGAAACATGATAACTTTATCTTAATTTGCATTGGCTAACTGCAATAGGTATGCATCCTTCAAAACTAATAAAAAAAAGTAATCGCCTCACTCTATAGTTTTATACCCCTTCCCAAAAACCCGTTTCTTGGTCCATAAGCTCAGGTCGGTCCCAAAATGTTTGGTTTTAAATTAGTCTAACACAATTACTGATCACGCTTTATCCTTCGATAAACAAGCAGTTGATAAGTTTTGATAACCGCACGTACCTGTGCGCCCTGATAAGGGTTACGTATCGAGCCCATTCAACTGATATTGATTTACTCACCTGTTTGTGTGTCGAGCAAATATTTGATATATTTTATATAACATTGCGAAATCATAATGCCCTATCATCAAGCTCTTGAACTAATTTTTCTGCAAATATGTAACTAGTGAGTGCCGGGATTCCAAAATGTCGTGCCTATCAGCCCACCCAGTATCCGAAAATTCCCCGAAATTACCAAAATGTCCTAATGCCATTTGCATTCATAAAAGCAATATTCGATGCGATGCTATGTAACGTAGTGAACTTAAATGAATTTCATAACGTTTCTGCTCTTTCTGTAAAAGGGCAAGTTGCCAGTACTTAGTGCTTGGTTTTACAAGAATAAACTGGTATTCCACAGAACTGGTCTAGTCCAAAACCTGTTGATAAATTGACTCATTACAAAAGCACGCATTTTACGAACGTCATGAAGAAAAAAGTTCGACAAACAGCTTTACGTTGCTTTTTCCTGTTGCAAACGCATTATTCTGGATTAAGCAAAATAGATCTTATACCGTAATTTATCGCTTCCTACCTTAACGGCTACAATGGATCAAAAAGATTCAATAAACCGCGGCATTGTCATAATTTTAAAACATTCCGGTGTGACAAGCCTGCTTTCTGTGTGAACGTATACATGTAAGAGTAACGACATGCTTCTATTCAAAGCAGAAATGAATCATGCAACAAATGATCATGAGGAACACGTGTTAATGAAGGCAGCTGATGTTATAAAGACGCCGGCTGTACCTGACCCTTCACGACCCCGAGATTGGGGCGACATCCTTTCGCTAATTCAATCAGCTTGAACAAATCACTTCGGTGACCCCTCCGCTAGTTTTACGATATACAACTTCCTTTAGATAATCCGGGAGACGTGTTGATCCGGAGATTTTTTTTAATGTTGGGAACAGGGGTGAACCTCTTTGTTATAATTTATCCTGGCAGCCGCGAAACATTGAAAGAAAAAGAAAAGAATCATGCATCTAGCCACTACAGAAAAAGACTCCAAAAAGTAACGTTTACTCGTCAGTGAAAAGGGGAAAATACCACAAGAGACTAGTAGAATTTGACGAAAATCTATGCATGAATTGAATAAAGACGGCATACCTTTTTTAATATGTAAGGGATAGTGTGAAAAGCTAAACAACAAAACCAGTTATAGCTTATACAACAAAATTACAAAACCAGGTAGGACTTAATTCAAAAACTAGTGTTTCCCCTTATCTCTTCATGGTGCATTTATGATTGCCTGTGCAATTTAGTTTTACTTCACATTTGATTTCAAACAACATTACCCTTATCGTACATTACGGAATAGAAGATTAAAATACGCATGTCTGATTCTCTAGAACGGAATCCGGTCTTCCACGGTAGATGCAATTTGATAGGAGAAAAGTATCCCACGATAGTTCATTGTGTTTATAAGTCAGGTATGAAAGAACGTCGTGAATAATGAAATAAATGTTCATACTAAATCAGTACTTTCTTGTTTTCTTTAAGCCAAGTAATAAGATAAAGCCATCTTACCGTAATTCATTGCATAAGGATGGCAATTAGGCTAATTGCAGGCACTTAACGGTAAGTTGTTGATTGTTTCCAACGTTAAGGGCTTACTGTACATTAACTATGCGATGGAATTCAACGTACCTAGTATCTATGGCCACTTTATAGTCCTTGTCCTAAATTGACTCCATCTGAGCTATCAGAATATTTAATGTGAACTATCACATAGATTGTAAATGGCGTAGATTTATTTTAAAGGCTCGTAAATCCAGTCAATTTTCTGTTGCTTTTGCCCAATCGTCTATTCCTATCAAAGGTTTTCTTTTTCAAATCGGATAGGTTTGTAGAGAACATTTGTTTTATTGAGATTGCTTTTATGCCAAGAATTAGTTTCGTCTGCACCACGGCTGATGATCACGAGTTTTAATAATAATAGCTGGTTACATGCAAGTAAAATGCGATAACAACTTTCACTTCCTCAGATAATTTTGGTCTGAGTAAAAATTTTGCAACCAAAGCTGGGTTTTTAAAGGATGACGTTTACCAAGCTTGTCACCAATAACGAGCCAATGATCACCAACAATTTCTTTTGTGGTTTGAGTAACACTTTTACCTTCTAAAACAGTTTCCTTATCTGACCTACCAAAAACACTATGGCGTTTAGGACTGCTCATATCAAAATTGTGTCAAGATCTGTAAACAAGATAAACTAAGTATTAATGGTACTCCGGCGTTGTTACATCTCTGTGTCTATAGTTCTATAGCTTCGGTAAAGTTTAGAGAAACATTTTCTATAGTAATCGCTTTCCGAGCGCTAGGAAAGGTGCAAGTAGCACCTTGCGTCTGCTAATGACCTCTTATCGGTCACTATAATCCATCTATTCAGAACCACAGTTACTAGAAGACACTCAACGGTCGCGGTTGAGTGGCTAACATAACCTATTTGTTTCAATACCGTACTGCAACCTTGAAGGTATGTAGCGGCCGGCGCCTTCTCTGAATCATAAGGAATTAGATTTGCATTTAATGACCCTTGCTTTTACTTGTTACGTACTTGGGTCCTTTGTTCTTCTGTAATGGCGCTAAGAGAGTGTTTTGACAGTAAATGGTGATATATGTGTCGAAGTTAGTATTTTTCGCTCAATTTATAATGACAGGTCCATTATTGGAATGGCAGGTTCAACGAGTACCGTATCTGATCTTTGTCTACCATTGTTAGCTTTCCATGTCAAGTGACTATGAGTTTTCTTATCACGTGTCCTGAGTTCATATGTGATTCATTCTCGATTGCTATTCCCTTATGATTCACTTAGGTACTGTTCAGTGGCTTTTATTTATCAAAATGACGCAAGGCAGCGTGATACCTTCCTTTCCTTATTTCGTGTTGTACAAACAAAATTATCATTAAATGTAAAACATTGTCTATATAATCCATCTCTGACTGTTGGCAGTAACCGCTAAATTCACCGATTATTTATATGAAACTCTTCAAAATTAAATAATAAATTAATAGGTTATCGATGGCACAACACAGCATTTGTCTCGTTACTCCTCAAGTCCTCATTGGTCCTTGTAGACCTTTGATAACTTCGAAGATTGCAGTTACTACAAGTATATCAATAAAAGACTTTTCAACATGACATCGATGTTATGAACAGTATACTCGATGAACCAGGTAAAACTCTTCCTTGACACGAATTAAAAACTTGCCTGAACTGAACATGTTGCGACAAGGTCATCAATTAACGTTCAGAACTTCGGTGGACAATCATTTATGCTAATGTTTTCTCTGAATCAGTTCGTCGATACTTTTTAATACTTTTGTCGTCATTAGTTGCATGAGTCACATCCTGATGTCTTGTGGGTGGCAATTCAAATACCGTTAATTAAATAGATTAGATTATGCACTGGATTCACCTGCTACTAAACTGCACTCGATATTTTGCATTAGAAATGTCAATTATCAGTCAGGTTAAGTGGTTAATCTCTTGTAACTAAAAATATTTTCTTTTCTAATGGGATTCTTCCTCGTCGTTTCAGAACGTAATTTATCCAAATTATCAGAAAGAATTTCAGTGAAAGTTTCGTTCTCAGTAAACGAAAATCTGAACGAATCGCGCTCTCTTTCATAATACGAATCTGCTTGCGGGTAAATGGCCTAGATGAGTCACTGCCATGTTTGTTTACTAGACACTTCCTATCACCTCGTAAATTAACAGCAAATAAGCGTCACCTTACTTCCGTTATGGTATTGTTCATAACTCTTATCAGCTACCGTTCAAGTACATTGCATTCCTTGATAGTGATGACATTTGATATTATATCCGTCTACCGCGAAATGCGATTGACTCTCTTTTTTTGTCTTTAGACGAAAGATTTGTAATGATTCTATTTTGGGTGTTCCTGATAGCAAATTCGAATTTTCGACGATAATTTCGCAGTTTTTTTTCAAAGTTAACAAAATCTTTCTTCGACTCAAGAAGATATTAAAGAAACCAATCAATCATCAACAGCTACTAAAGCGACCACGTCGAACAAACCACTGGGAAATAACACGGTGAATTGAATGCGAAGAGCAACCTTTTGTTTGGGGTATTGAACAATTTCTCCCAATCATCTTGTTTCGGATATTTTCGAGGTCACGTTCAGAGCTAACAGTACTAAGCAAGTGAGCAGGGCATTGATTTTGCAGCTAAACTGGGTTGCGGTCGAGACTAGTATGGTCTGTTACGCAATTTGAGGCAGTCATACTCGAGTAACCATGGTGTAGGTACCTGGTGAGGCAAATACCAAAGGCCAGGATGTAGGTATGGCTAATATGGGTCAGTAAGAAAGAATCGACAAGCAAAATTAATAGAGGATGACGAAAATAAAAGCAAGAGAGCTTTGACGATAAACAACTCATATAAACATAGCGATAATAATGTTAAAGTTTTCGGTGTAGCAGAGTAAAACCGAAACTATTCCCAACAGTTATGAAATCGGAAGAATTTAGAACAACAAAAAAACGAAATTAATCGTGAGAAGAAAATTAAAGACATTTAAGAGCTGCAATTAAACTATATTCCGTGGCGATAATCCTTCGCTTTATGCGTTAGGCCTTGTGGGCCAATGAATCTTTGCAAATTCCGTCTGTAATTGCTAAAGCGTTCGCCCACTTTGGTAAAGATATATCTATCAAGCCAGGCGGCTTTGTATGTTTTATCTAATTCCCATGTTATTTAATTTGTTAATTACTTTGTTTTTTTGTTAATGTTGCATTTTTCTGTCTAACAACATTTCCCACAGAATTAACAGTAGTTACCATCTAATTCTGCTAATATTATTACCACATGTTTCTCACCCAAACATTAAATTCTTGCATTTAGACTCACAAGGAAGAATGAAGTTCAACATTTTCTGATCAAGTTTCGTTATAATAATACTTCTCATCCTAACAAGTCGAGATTTACGATAAGAAACGTAACATGCGCTATAATAGAGATCGCTGTTTTCGGCCGAGTTATTCAAGTTGCTCTAAATACTGCGGTGGTATAACAAACGGCCTGGAAACCTTACCTTGTTGGGTGTGAGTTCAATGTCTCGCGATATCACGACGATCTCGTTACGGGGCCTGCAGTTACGTCTCGCTTCATGCTTTGGATCATGGTGTTAGAACCGTGATTTGCCATGTGTTTAAGTGTCAACTTCGTCTATGATTGTATGTCTATGTGTGGTCTCCGTTTTCCAGTTAGTAGAGTTAAGCTTTGGAACAGTGAGCAGGAGAAGTGTGGTGCGAACTTGAATGTTAGATAAAGTCGTTGGAGACAGATTTTATAAACCAAAGCTGAGGAACACCAGTTTATACTGGTGTCCGTCGTGCTTGCAAGATATCGAATCTACCATTGCGACGATCGCCCGGAGGACAGTTATTTGATAATTTCCCATCCTCAAAAAAGCGCATCGAATCTTAACCAGCCTTATATTTTTTACTACAACGTTTACTCCACATGCAACGTTTATTTGTAACCCGCTGATTCCGTTCGCAAATATACGACGAACGTTTTACAGTTTTAATTTCAAGAGACATTTTGAAACTAATAAGCGTGTTATTGTAAAGATATTTGCTCTAATACGATTTGTTTCATTTTATGCAACGAATCAGTTTCGCACGATTTGAAAGTTTAGTCTAAAAACTCATTCAGTTGTGAAATGTTTTACCTTTCAATTGGCGTTTTGCATGTAACCGTTTCTTTTCTCTCAAAACCAACCAAGTGAGTTTATTATATGGGATTTATTATGGTCGGTCCACAGCATCGAACCTTCTTCCATACAGTCTCAGTATTCACTCCATTTATGGTCATATCTTACACCCAATCCATCCATAATTTCTGTAATTTTCCCCTCCTGTTCTCATGAAAGTTGTCATAAAGTATCCATTGTCCTTTTAAGTATGGACTCACATTTAAATCCAGTGAATGGTGTAAAGGCAACTCTTGCGCAAGATGTAGGTAAGGTCAGGCGGGGCAAGTGCGCCGACGGGGTAAGCGCGCCTACCATAAAAATATCGAAAACTACTGATGTAATATAACTAACGACATCTTACATCCATACAACAAACTAATACACAGTTATTTTTCAAAATCACAGATGCCTCTGTTCACCATACATTAATGTATCCGCCATTTTAATTTTAGTGTCATTTAAACCTGTTATCAGAGATGAACACGTCTTACTAATCCCCATATATCTTAAAATATTTTACGTGTTGCGGGAAACCAATGAATTGAGTACAGAATTTGATAGTTTTCCTTTAAATCTATGTCTGTATTTTAGGCTTAGATAGTGAAATTCATATTTTTTTTGTAAATTTAAAATCTTAACCTTAAATTAGTCAAGTGAGGCAAGTGCGCCTAAGTTTTTAGTAGTATGGCGCACTTCCCCCGAGCCAGAAGTCGTCAACTATTAAGATTAAAATATTTTCTTAACCGACGGCCTCTGAGTAAGGGTCATGTTTTTCTATATTGAGAAGTTACTGCTTAGACTGCTTAGTGCTTAAGGTCATGTGATGAGAAGGCATTGGGTGATGGGTTTACTTGCTATCTTCTTACAAATGGTTCGTACTTATCAAAGAAAACGCGAGAAGCCTTCTTAGTCTAGAGCAACTTTATGTCAAGCAGTTGACGCCGTTCGGTCAGGCCTATCTGGATATGAAGCAGCTAAAACTTGTGGTATACCTCGTAAAACAGTCTTAAACTTCAGACTTATTATTGCTTGATTTTAACGTGTTCAGTTTTTGAAATACCTTAGCCCAATAAAGACTGAAATGTTTTCTACTTTACTATTTAAGTTCTCGCTTGCCATCCACTAGATTACTAAGTATTTACGTCCTATGGCGTCAAAGGAAAAATTGTTACCTATTTTCGTATTATTTAAATAACGCCTGATTTGGTTAATTAAAGATATCTAGCATTCCAGCCAAACCTGAAAACTTTTTATTTAAATTCAGCAGTTTATACTTTTTACAATAAAAAAAAACAACATTCATTTAAGTGTTTAGAACCCCTGATTCCTAGTTTATGGCGCACTTGCCCCAAATTTCTTATGGAAGCTGTAGTAGCCTGTAGGATGCGTAAATCAAAAAGAAGCCAAGATTAATGCGCTTATTTGTATAAGTTCTATTATGTAAATTATCTGTTTTTCTTGTAACGTACGATTTTAGCGTATTATCTTTAATAGGCGCACTTGCCCCGTTTCCAGGGGCAAGTGCGCCTATATCCATGTGTCTCAATTTAATAAAAAATATCGCATTAATATTGATAGATTTGATTGAATCGTCGTTTCTTGCAGCAACAACATTCCAAATATTTACAATTTAATAAATGTGCACTCATAAGTCAGCCCTGAAAAAAAATATTTTGCATCGAAATCATCTATGCAAAAAGTATGGCGCCCTTGCCCCGCCTGACCTTATGCATGGCGGAACGTGCACTCATACGCACGCCCTGTGCAGTATGTGCCTGTATAACATTTATGTATGACTCAAAGCAAAAGCAAATAGGTATTTTCATATTATAGTAACGTTGCAAAACAAATGAATGAAAGACTTAGGATTAACCTTGATTACAAAAATAACTGTTTACCAGCTCACAGATTTGCAAATGCAGATAAAAGTTAAATAATTTAAAAATGTAGTTAAGCATAATGTAAACACTGAGCGAAAGGACTCAATGAAATGGCAGAGATGCCTGAGAGGCAGAAACCTATGCAGGTACTGGCCATAAAAGCTAGATGCATAATTTGTAACTGAGTCACTGTCGTATATTTTCTCTTAACCCATTCATGTTTCCGTAATTACTTAATTTATGGAAATAACGAATTAATATTATAATTTGCTACGGATTACACAATTTCCTGCTGCTCACAGCGGTATTATTTTACTCGAGGTTACGTCGGTACTGGTCCGAGTCACTGGTTTGCGTAAATGCCTCCATTCATTCACGAACTTGGTCCATGCTGCGATGAGTTTTATTTAAAAAAAGAACAAGTAACGGCTTCAGGCGCTAGCGCATATCTGTATCTTGGAAATTTAGTTTTTTTTATTGAGACCAAGAAAACAATTGATCGTAGACATAATTATTATCATCATTGGTCATCTTGATTAATAATGTCTGAATTATTAATCTAGATTAAGTTTAGGGTAACTTTCTCAAATATCATGAACTGCGTTGATACCTTTTTGGCAATAGCAATTAGCAATGTGCTCTTCGATGTAACTGACTTTGTAATTAAACAATGTCTTTGTATTGGACAAGATATACCTATGTGTATTACTACTGAATCTACATATAGAATCCATTAGTTGCACATGCACCTAATAAAAAATATCGTGACCCAAATAGTTTGAGTTCAAAGGAGACTTATGAAATAACACAAATGTGATTGCAATTTGAATAGCCAATGGTATAACGTATAGCTCTCTATACATGTAGGGCATAGACAATTGTGTAATTTCAGATGGACACAATAAAGAGCTGCCGACGGTGTTTTTAATCATGTAGGTAACATAAGTGACAAGTGATGGCAGGAATTTATGAAACGGTAACAAACTATGAGTGTTTATCAAAACCACACCTAAACCGGAACGAAAATGATTAAGTATTACAAGTAATTTATCGGCTCTGTTTATTTTATTGATATGTTACTGATTAGAAACTACTATGGCACACGGGATGTAGAGTCCAATTATTTAGGAGTCCTCATTGTATTTCGGTCTCAAATATTTGGGAGAGATCGGACCAAAATAAAGCATAGTTTCGAATTAACCTTTAGCTAGAACAGAGAAGGAGGCCTGAGATCCTGCAGCTGAAACTTCATAGGCTGATTAATTAAGCATAAACGGGTCTATGCTGAGCTAACGCAGTTAGGTACAAAGTATGACGGACAAGACAGTGCGTGTTTTAGTGTCGCTTAACATTTGGCACGGGAGATACCATCGTCCCGCTCTGTTTGCGATTGTGAAAAGCGTGACAAATGTACTCGCTTTACACTGATCTGTGGAAAATGCTCGTGACTAGTAAAAGCCACTGTGGTGACAGTTCCTTTAGATTTTTGTCTTTTTACTGCAATTTCTATCAACAACCTAATGTCAAAGATCTTGGAGAATAAAATAACGTTTCTTTGATGTTTATGAAATAATTCTGATGAAATGCAATAACTAGCACTTCGGAAACGAAAATAACAGTTAAGTAACTAAACAGCCATTTTATAAAACTTCTGAGTAAATGGCGTTGAAGTGCTTGTTAGGTGAACAACCTAGAAATATTTGCAGTGCAGCACGATTATTTACCCAGTCAGGATCGTGATGTCGTGATCCATTATACAAGAGGCTTCTATAATGCTCACCTGAGTAGGGTCTGCGCCGCTCTATTGATTATTTTATAGCTTAGTAACTAATGAAGTAGACATTAGGGACTTTGAAATCATCTTCCAATAAAAAAAAACCCTTTTAAATCAAGGATAACAGAATCAATAAGATTCAGTTGAGATACCTCCAAAAAAACAAACTCGGCATAAACATACTTTGAATGAATATCTATAACTAATGTATGATTGTTCGCCAAATATGGCGGGGGTCATTGAATGGCTTATGACGGCAGTTCACCAAATATCATGCTTAAGCGTTGCTGGGTAATTAACTCATCAATCGCAGCCAAAAGTAGTTTTTCTCTCAACACAAGACACACAACTCACACACTTACACCACCCAAGGAGCCAAGTCGTAGCTAGAGGCCTCTCCCAACCTACGTGGTGATGAGGCGTAAAACAACTCCAATTTTACTAGAATTGCTGTATGTCGTTTTGTCAGTGGACATGTCGTGCTTTTCGAGGGCAGACGTCCGGTATTGGTCATAGAGTCATAGTTGTCTAGACTTATCTTTGCCCAATCATGCCCGTCCTGTCTCACAAAAATGAAAACAGGTCACAGTTTAGAATCAGCTTCCTGGAAATTGTAACACAGTTCATTGTTCCAAGTGATAATGCTTACGAAATGATTCGCACAGAATTGCAGACATTGTTATTGCTTTTTGGTAGGTTTGCATTCAGAAAACAATGAACTTTTAACTGTAGAGGTCATAAGCATAACTGTACCAACAAATTGATGATAGTGATGATCTGTTTAAACGCCAACTAATTTAACTTCAGGTACGTTTCAAATGGTTCTGAAGAATACGATTCCTGAAATTGCATAGTTTTTAAACTCGTACGATACCATTTCATTTCACGTGCGAAATTAGCAAAGAACTGGCGCTACCAGAGAGGTAGTCGCTGTGGTTATTTAAAGTATACCTACGATAAATAATGATAGTGTTGAAAAATGACCATAATTTAACTAATGCCGGTTCATTTCACAACTAGAACGACCGCTCGTTCTACATTGGATTCATTGTTTTATAGTTTCCTGTGGATGATACTAAAAAAATGGTCCCACGAAGGATTACCATCAGCGCTTATATACAAACGCCTCTACTAAATCATAACATGACACTACCCGTAACTGTAAAGCCTATTTATGGTTATACATATAGGTAGCATATCATCATCCATCATTATTATCTTGCCCTTATTCCTTTAGTTGTTTGGCATCGTTGTAGCATGTTTTCTTCTTTTCTTTCTTTTTAGTCTTCATCTCGGCAGTAACCTGCTTTCTAGCCACCTTACTTTTTGCACAGTCAATTATTTGGTCATCATCATCGCTGCCTTCCGAAATTAGCTTATAGCATAGCCTAGCATAAAATTGCTCTCTTCAAGAAACCAATTTACTTATGTTTGTTTTGATTATGCAATTACCTACCTATTTATAGTACGTAGCTGGTTTCAACCAGCCAGCGTGACCGATCCATGGGAATCCAGACAGCCATAAATAGCAGTTGTATAAATTACTTGGCGGATAACGAGCACGATCCATGGCTTGGCATGGTGCACGGAGAAATCGGCGGAAGCACGGACCGCTAGTCCAGGCACTTTGTTAGAGAATTTCTCCTTTAATCAGTGACATAGTGATCAAGCCCTTGTACTTAATTAGTGCACCAGAAGGTTTAATTAACGTTGGTATCGGTGAAGGATGTAGTTACAACATTGATTGAATACTTTGTTGAATAGTTGTAATAAGCGGGATTTCTTCTGTTGTTCGGAAGTTTTATTGATTAGTACTGATGTATTATCTACAGTCCGATTAAACCACTTGGGCTGGGTATTTATAACCGTGTGTTTGTTTTAATCTCCACTTTTATGTGCTATTTTCAGTCAACCATGATTAATCCATCCCACCGCTGCGGGACTTACTGCCAAAACTAATCCAAGAATAATATAGATCATTAATCATGATGCACTATTTCTTTTGTTTTGCCATTAAAATACATATTTGGTTGGTAAAATCGTCCCCACCTGGCTCAAACCCTCATTTGTAATTCCACACGACAGTGTACACAGGAAGTCGGTGCCGTAAGGCTTGGAATTTGCCTTCAACGTCTTATAATATCCATGCATAGTACGTTGAAAGACTGTAGTTATGTCAATGTATCATGTGCATTTTCACGCTCATAATGTATATATATATATTATATCAATTCATACTTTTTTGGTAGTGGGTAAGATAGATAAACAGAAAATTATTTATTATGTACACCATACAAATTACAAGAATAACAGTATAGGACTTATAAATATGGTGACGCAACCTTTGGATGGATTTAAGGGAGGAGGAGAGACAATGCTGTAGGTAGTCTGTGGTGTTCCATTATTCGAATAAGTAGCTACATTTATAAATATTTATAAATAATAATAATCATGAAGAGCAAAGAAATATTTAATATGGTTGTTTAAGGAGAGAGGTAGTGCCTTTTGACCATAATACTGAAAGTGGACAGGGCTTGAGCGCGCCTAACTGACTCGGGCAGGCTCTACACCTTAATTTTAATCAATTCTGATACAGTACACACACTGCCTAATGGCATTTAAAATTCGAATGATTGTCTAACCACGTCATTTCATTGCCTATGGACAAAGGATCTCGCAGAATAAATGAATTCTAAATATTATGAAGGCCTCCATATAACCTATCCCCGCATAAGATGCTAGTATTGTACATACGGTTCTTATTGAATATTTCTTGTAACTATCACATCAATTGACGCTTCAGACGTTGTCCAAAATGTGAATACAAAAAACCGATAGTCTCTACAGCTGTAATATACTAGCGATCAATCAATCATTGCCTGTTTTCCAATGATACGTTCTATTCGACTCGTGTTGTATCATTATCTAATAGAAATGCTCACGTAACGTCTTCTCGCATTACTTTTTTGACTTTGACCTTCATAAGCTATTATTATTGTACTATGAACTTGAACTTGATTGAAAAACACGTTGGTGTAACTCTTTTTTATACATAACTCGATTTGTGTCAGCTCAATAGATTTTTGAATATTTTCTTTACATGCAGTCGATGCTATAATAATCCACTATAACCTTGGTAACTCGAACGGGTAGTCTCGCCTTTCAAAATCGCAGACAAAATGGACGGACACTTCCAAATGCACCACCTACAATGGTTGATATCATTTGTCATCTTGCTCAACACAACCCACGGTATTCATGTTTAAGACATGTAAAAAATTGGCACTTACGTGTAAATAATATGTTAAAGAGCCTAAAAGGGAGACTTCGCATGTAATGTATCCCGATACCTTCGACGTCTACCTTTGTTATTTTTAGGTACGTTTTGCCTTCTTGTTCCTCAATTTGAAGTTATTGAAGCTACCCATTGACATGCTTGTCACCTAGCTGGACTACTAACTTGCCTCTGCTATATATCAGCTGCATTCCTCAATGCATCCACCGGATTTCCTAACAAATACGTGGCCTCAAAGAAAAAAAACAAAAATGTAATGCTTACCATGCTTTATTGCTGACTCACAGTTCAAACCGGTGTCCTTGCCTCGTCCTTTAGTTTCTTTACCGGTATTTGATCTTATGTGGGGGTTTTTTATCACTCGTAGTCAGATAGTTAGCCGGCCGTAACGATTTAACGGACGTCTGGCGACCTGCCTTAAAATATTCCGGGTGACGTGTACAGAATCATAAAAAAGCTTTTGAGTATTGTATCGGATTGTCGTGCTCACGCGACGCAATAGTTTAGTGCATTTCTTTCAAGTTCGACTAAAAAGTGGTACGCGTTCTCGTTCTCCATACGGTACCTACCTACCAGCTTTTTTAATATTCGTCATCTGTCGCTAGCTTACTGAAACATATCTTAGTCGAGGCAACGATCGTACCATTTACGTCTTAGATGTTTTGAAATAAGTAGGCATTTAGCTTCAGGCAGTTTATTGCAAAACACCTAGACAAACGCCTACGTGTAATGCCGACTACGTCTAGACTATTCACAGGTAGTTTAACATAAATATCTGCTCATACATCTGAAAGGAAAATATCACTAAAAACTTTCTACTCACTACCTCATTGAACGCCAACGGTAAATAAGTAGAACTCGCAGGATTTCGCGGACATACATTTTGGTGGACGGACATTTTATGTGTCAATTATATTGCTATCCTATTGTCGGTCATTCCCCTAATCGGAATTACATCATGCACATTCCAATTTAGCGACGGTTAGGTAACAGTTGGGCATTAGATCGTGACTGGATGAATGGGGTGGTGTGAAAAGGCAGGAAGCCATTGCGACGAAGTGCAAGGGCGCATCGTGTGTGCGCGTACGGCGATATGTGAGCGCGGAGTATGATGTCATGTGACCGTTTTGGTGTCGATGACCATTGTTCGATAGTTTTATTTAAATATGTTTTCGTGTATAACTAGCCTGCTTCTAATTTATTGTTGTTCTTCCAACTGTAGGATAGTGATAAGATTTTATCATCGATTCATTCAATTCACCTATAGTTCCATTAGTACTAATTACTCAAACTCGTTAAAAACATACAATTTTGTAGAAGCCTCTCTATGATCATGACTCATTCATGACGTAGATATAAATTGACACTAAAGAATCGAGTTAAATCCGTATATGTCATAGTTCACCCAAGTAGCTTCCATAAAAGTTTTTGCACTAAAAATATAAAATGATAGAGCATGACAGTTTTACTAAAACCCTATTTATCATCATCACCCACGCATCACTGGTTTCCATCCGTTTGCCAAAGATAACAAACTTTTTCTCTATTTGTACGACATGATGATATTGCTTACACAGGATGTTTTGAAAAAAGGGCCACAAAAATGTTGTTCTTTCAACATTATAGTCACGCACAGGTGAATTTACCATGGCCCTTAGAAACGTTTTCGTTAAGAACAATAAATAATATTGCTAAACGCGTTTTACACATCCGCCTATTCTTCTTGGCTCACCCCTCGTGCGCTTGGCCAACTCTCTAATCGATGCCTTGTGAAATACACAATAATACAATACCATCATTACATTTGCACTACAGATTGGCACATATCTGCACACCTGCCTTTCACTTATAAAATGCCATTAATCCATATTTATATGTGTAGTTTAAAAACTACTAAGACATAGTACTAAAACTGTGACAAATTTTCTGCATTTTCATAACACAATTTTCACGCTCTTTTTATTACTAGGTGACCGTAATTCTTTGAGGCAATCAGCCGCGAATAATAACAATTTTACTGTTTGTGGCCCTCAATAAAATCGATCAATTCTGGTTGGTAGTCTGTAATTTGCTAGCTTCATAATATCTAAAACCTTTTTTTAGTAAAAGCGTTGTAGTATTAGAGAGAGTTTAGCTGAAATACCGAGTAAATATGGTTATTTTGAAGAAATTGGACTGCACTGTTTGTTTTAACCGCTTCGTTTTCTATCACAAAAAATCCTATATAAATCCAGTAATGTTTTAATTTCAGGGTGATCATCAAAAGAGTATAACGTTTACCAGCACAGAAGAGCCTGATAGACCTGCTAAGCCTATACCAGATATCCGATTAGTGGACGGACCATCCATCTTAGTGGGGAGAGTGCAGTTGTTACACCGAGGGCAATGGAGATCAGTTTGCACCAACTCCAGAAAGTAAGTATCTATATAAGTATGCAAATCATAAATTCTTGATTATTAAGTGACATTCAAATGTGACATGTAAATACATAGTGATTCGTACACAAAGAGTAAGCCATATCTACATTGTTTCAGTTGGACCGTCAATGACATGGAGACAGCCTGCCGACAACTAGGCTTCATGGGAGGATCCTTCTACAACTGGATCGACCGCCAGCCCGGCAGAAGAGCTAGACTATTATTCGAAGAGCCGAAATGCAAAGGAACAGAATACGATCTATTCCAATGTGACTGGAACTCGAGAGAACTTGGCTCAGGCGTCTGCGACTACCACCCAGATCTAGCCATCCAATGCTCACCCCACCATGACGTCAATGACCTCTCAAACTCCAGAAGGCATTGGAGAGGGCTACGCTTCGAAAACGCAGTATTTGAACGCATCCTCACCGCTGCCAATACTCTGTACGTTCCTACATCGATGTCCAAACTTATACACGTTACTATAAAAAACGCAGGTCTGGGCAGAGACAACAATGCTACAAGTGCCTTAGATGTTATCGGAGTCCCACCTGTCTTAGAAGACATAGAAATATCAAACTCTGCTTTTAACGCGATAAATGTGACGTCACCTAACGCTCCCATTGTCATAAACAATTGCACGATACAAAACAATAGAGGATATGGTGTCTATGTGAACTCTACGTATGGCATGGCCAAGATTGAGAATTGCCTGATACACGACAATGGCGGCGACGGGGTCAAATACGTGGTGCACGAAATGAACATCGATGAAAGGCTAGACAGAAGCGAAATATTTGATTTATGCACATTAGCATCCACACCGAGCCAGACGTTTCCTATTCAAATGTCAATTGAACAATCAAGATACTCGAACATGGAGAGAGATTGCAATCAGAAGTTTTATACTAGACCTGACCACGTTTTAACCTTGAGCTTCATTAAACTGCTAACTAATCAAAACAATACGGGCGAAATATTTATATACGACGGATTAACGATAGAAGACAGACTTTTATTGGCATTCAGCATTAGAAATCAAACGCGACCGCAAAGTGTTACGTCAACGAGAAACCGCATGTACGTGAGATTTCGAGCGAACACCAGAACGGATATTACAGGCTTTTTGAGGTTGACATCAGGCATAAGCAAAACGTACGATTTAAATGTAACCGACACGATTATATCCGATAACAATGGCAGAGGCGTGGTAATCGAAAACTTAAGATCACAAATTCACATTCATCGCACTTCTATTTCTAATAACAATCATGTCGCTGGTCTACAAGTCACGAGTGGGGCGGGAGACGTTAATGTAACTGAAAGTAGAATATCTTTCAATCAGGGTGATGGAATCAACATTACCGTAACTGGAGGAAACAGAAACATATCAAGAAGTATTTTAAGTTCCAACCAAGGATACGGTATTGCTGTATGGATTAATAATACTCAAGAAACCGAATATATTCCCGTAAACCAAACTACTGCTATTGAATACTCCGAAATATTCAAAAATCTGGACGTCGGGATACTACACGGAAACTTTTGTGGTGACAGCTGGGTAAATATTACTGGAAACTGGTTTAATACGAGTGCTGAAAGTACTGTAGAAATATCAACATGCTGGAGATATAATAATCCAACCAGATTGCTCAATTTACAAGTAGGTCATAATAGATTTTATGAAAACCACAGAGTACCTCTAAAAATCCAACCGGCCCTCAATATAAATGGAAGGATTGAATATAATTATTTTGAACATGGAAATTACGGTGCGATTGTTATACTGAATCGAATAGAAGGGAAATATCTCGAAGAATTTGAAATCTTGCCAGCTCGATTCCATATACAACACAATTACTTCTTCGGAAATAAAGGTCCTTTCGTTGTAAATCTCGGCTTATCTCCTTACAGCGATTTGCAGTACATTCTATTTTCTAGAAACTTTCTTCGAGACAATAAGGTAAGAGAACCGTATGAACCTCTAGAAGGCATTTCATCGAGACTAACTCCAAGAAGTAGAGTTGCTGCTACGATTGTATTAGCGTCAAGTAACATCGATGTCTACAGAAACATTATAAATAACCCAGAAGCTCAATACGAAATCGGCTCACACGTCGAAGACCAAAGTAAGATATTAAATTGTACCTACAACTGGCTTGGCTTTGGCGAAGAGGAAAAAGTTTACAACCGATTGTTTCACAGAAAGGACAGGTACAACTTAGCCAAAATAGTCTATATGCCATATTTATTGCATAGCAGTAATCCTGGTGCAACGCAAATTAATTATAATTCACTGTATGTACCACAATTTAATGTACCCGGTACCTTCGTAGTCGGTGGTGAAGTTGAAGGAATAGAAATTCTTCGTCAAGGAGAGTATGACGTGGATAAGGATATCAATATTCGTCCTGGAGGAAAGTTAGTCCTGCAATCTGGAGTCACGTTAAAATTTCCTCCGGCTATAGGAATAATGGTTGCTGGGAAACTAGACGCGCGAGGTAAACGACCCAATGACATTACATTTACCTTGAAAGAAGAAGTGGTCATGACTAATGAGAGTGTTTACGAAACTGACTTTGAGCCAACAACTCCTGGATATACTGAGCCTATTGTACCTATAAGACTTTTAGGCGGCAGAACACAACACGAAGGTAGATTGCAAGTGAGAATCGATGACAAATGGGGTACAGTGTGTAACTATAGGTGGAATATTATCAACGCAGCGTTAGTGTGCAATCAACTTGGCCTTGCTTTGAATCCAGAGGATTGGTTCCTAGAACCCAATGAAATACCATCCGCAGGTATGACAGAAGATATAATTTTGTCCAACGTCGAATGTTCAGAATTCGATAACGATATTACCAAATGTAAAGCAGAAACTAAAGATCAGTTTGAGAATTCTTGTACTCATGAAAATGACGTCGGTATTCGATGTTACGAAACGAGCTGGGCCGGGGTCAGATTCAGCGTTATATCTGAAAGAGCTGATTTACAATACGTCACTATAGAGAAAGCCGGCCTTCTGGATTATTCTTCAAATATTTTCAAACCGGCTCTTCAAATAGATTTTGCTCGCCATAGCTTAGAAAGTATCAAAATATCCAACAATTATCACGATGGTTTGGGGATACTGTATTCCGATTTATATGGAGCTGATGCTGTTAATACTGTACGTAACTCAGAATTCAGCAATAATAGAGGAAGCGGTATTAGTTTCAAACAACTTGGTTTAAAAGTCTATGGATCCACCATTGAAAATAATAACTTAGCTGGCATTTCACACAACCCGCACATTACTGGACCACAGCAAAGAGAAATTGCTGGTTGGTTTAATTTAGATCCAGGAT
The DNA here is from genome assembly GCA_958449745.1 of Ochropleura leucogaster. Classification (NCBI taxonomy): domain Eukaryota; kingdom Metazoa; phylum Arthropoda; class Insecta; order Lepidoptera; family Noctuidae; genus Ochropleura; species Ochropleura leucogaster. Next base: position 15,965,812 of record OY288207.1, read on the forward strand.
TTAACATGGATGAATCTAATTATCACCCAATCATGATTCCTGAATATGAAACAGGCATAAGTTTGGTGAATGGGGAAACAAGACATATCGTTTTCACAAAGCGCAGCGGAGAAAGTATATCTAAAACTTACAATATTAAATGTAACCCAGGATATGTTCTTGGGCTTCAACTTCTCAATCCAATACATAATTTTTCAACAGAAAATATTTGCATCTATGACTCGCAGAATATTAACGAAGCCAGTGTTAAGTGGTGTCTCGATCGTGATCTGTCAACCTTTCCGACGACAAGTAACAGTTTTGGAGTTGTGATTACATATGAAAGTGGAACGAATGCCTTAGGAGGAGTCGTGCTAGTTGTGAGCACGATCATAGCTCCGGTGCAAAACTTGAGAAACAGAATAGTAAGAGGACCGGTGCCAACTCTGCAGGTGGTCAATTCCAAGATAAAAGGAAACACAAAAGGAATCAAAGCCTTATATTACAACCGTTATTTGAATGAGTTGGGTGATCACTTTTTAAGGAAAGCTAACGAAAGTATTAAAATCTTCAGTTGTGAAATAGCACACAACAGGGAGGAAGCTATATATGTCAATACTCCTTTCTGGGATATACACGACAGTAACATAACGGAGATAACCATAATGGTCAACAGCAGTTTGATCACAGACAATGGTAAAGGAATATATCACTTCGCAAGAGATTTAAGAAGTTCCAACAATTTGTATCATTACATTCTTCAGGATAATACAATAGAGAGGAATAAACAAGGCGGCTTCGACGTTGGGCTGCCATATGTATGGCAGTACAATGAAAACTTTACGCATTCCGTCTACATGCACAATAACACTTGGCGCAACAATCAAAACTTTGCATTAGTCGTGGATGGACATTTCGCCGAAGTCAACATAACAAAGAATATTTTCACTGATAACAATTGTAAAACTGGGTTAATGTCCATACAAGGCATGGAAAAGAAGATGATGATTGATGGTAACTTTATTGAAAGAAATAGTGGGCAGTTTATGGTGAAATTCTATATGGACAGTCAAAGTGAAATTATGGGCTTAGTTTATGCGCTTTTCATATATAACCAAGTGAAGAATAATAAGCACATGCTAACACAAGTTAGCCGCGGTGCTTTGATCAGAAATGTTGAACCGACGTACGTCATAGGCTTTAAAGGAATACAGAAAGTCAAAGTAAGTAGGAACTTATTCGGGAACAATGTGTTGGACTATACTTTGTTAGCTGGAATTAGAACAGCAAAGATCAACAATCTGTTAGATGTTACTGAAAACTGGTGGGGTAGCTCCGTAGAAAAAGACATTCGGAACCAGATATTTGATTTTGACGATTGGAACAACCACGCTATTGCTACGTTTCTTCCTTATTTGCTTGAAGATAGTGTGGATTCTAGTGTGTCACCTTCGTTCAGCCCAGAGATTATTATTGACTCTAACGAGTTAGGAGGTCGCTTACTGTCAAATTTCACCATTGAATCCAGGATGGCTCCATACATAGTGAAATCTGATATAACTGTTATGCCAGATGCTATATTAACGATCAGCCCTGGTGTTATATTGGAATTCGCGCCCAATGTTGGAATACTCGTGATGGGTAACCTTCAAGCAATAGGTCACAGCCAAGCTCCTATAGTAATGCGACCTCTAATTCGTAGTAATGTAGAAATTAACAGGATAGAAAAGAGAGATGTCAGTCAATACTCATCAACTCATCACAAGCAGAGACGTCAATTAGAGTCATTGACTGTGCCAAACTCAATAAGACTGTGCACTGGAAGAAATTGTTCTATCACTGATAATACAGCAGAAAGAACAAACGAAGGTTTTCTCGAATATTATAATAAAACCACCCTACAATGGGTGCCTATGTGTGATAATCGTTTTACTGAAAGAAATGCTCAAGTTGTTTGCAGAGAGTTAGGTTTTGATCCAATTAACGTGTTCTTTGCACATGACAGACGTGTAGAATATCATAGTAATTCTTTATCTCGGATTTGGTCGTGGCCAGAGCCCTTACAGTGTGTCGGAACTGAAGATCGCTACGAAGAATGCCCAATTAGACTGAACGGACAACTTTACGGTCATAGACATGAATGTAAGTGGGATTCAGATTTTGTATTCATCCATTGTGGTACAAGAAATTTGGAAGAACATCTTGAATATTGGGGAGGCATAAGATTTGCTAATCCAGAATTTGAATATTCTCTATACGAGCACCGTATACATGACCACCACACTCATGAAACAATGAAGAAATCTGAAAGTGAATTAGTCCACGTAGAAATTATTGGGGCTGGTATACTCCATAATGAGAAATCCCCTGCTGTACAAAGTATAACAAAGAATCCTAGAATACAAAATGTAAATATAACAAAATGTGCTCATCACGGCATTAATTTAATATCACCCACCGATACAATTAATATGATGTTTAATTCCGTGAATGATATATTAGGGGAAGGTGTTAGTGCCATATCGTTGAACGGGGAAGGAAGAGAATCTGATGAATCCAGTTTTACACCGCTAAAGGACTTAACTCTTCCATATCATCTATTTTCACTCATCGACATTTGTGATAGTACCAAAATGATCACTGTTGAAGAGAGAGTGCTACTGTACTATAAATATGACAACAATCCAGTAAACTGCGTTAAAATTTTCAAAAGCATGTACAGAGTAAAACCATTTGGTTTTAGACTGCTTCAATTTAATCTTTTCAACCATACTCAGAATTATGGCAAACGCGACTCTCTGGCGTTGTATGATGGTGATATTTACAATATCACGGCTCCTTTGATTGGATACTTGGAGAATGGGTCTCCTGATGAGAAGAAGCTCTTCAAGACAGAAGGAGCGAGCTTGAGTGTTTCGTTGTTCGCCAACGGAGCATCTGCTGTTCATGGATTTATTGCTGAAATTGTTACTTTGCCGATATCAGCTATTGGTTTCAGTAAGTTCACTTGTTTACATATATGTTTAAGGTTTATTTCAACACTTATAACAAATGAATTCCTCTTATAAACTTGCTTTTTATAGACCGTGATGTCCAACACAACATATCCAGCAGCGAATTTACAAAGAATAGAGACGGAGCTATTACGTATCAGTCTGTTGGTGAAGTAAATCCCCTAGTTGCCATCACTAGGAACGAAATTCAGAATAACTGTCTCAAATTGTATGGAAACTTTACTACATGTCCAGCGGCTGTAAGAGTGGATGTACAGAACACACAGACGCTGGTATTTAGAGTGAGTACATCCTTAATAAGTTCGGAATAAACTTACAATCTATTGGTTGTTTTTCTTCTAAAAAAAAAAGACAAGAGTCGTATATAGGTGATAGATTTCTGGTAGAACGTGAACGTTGTTTAATTCTAATAATTTTATTTCTTCTAGAACAATTTGGTGCGAAATAATGTTGGAGGATTATTAGTCAGGGCTGACTCCCGAGGTTCTGCTACTTCACTTCGAGGATGGATACATAACAACTTGTTCTTTGCCAACCATGATCTGCCGTGTCTCAAAGTTGAAGGTACAATTAATATTGTAATGCACCACCTTATAAATTTCATCCTACACTAAGTTCCATTTAGTTTATTCACTTTAATGTTAGAATAAGATAAGAGTAACATTTATTTTTTCAGGCCGACAATCTTCTCCCTACCAAGAAGTCACAATATACCGTAATTACTTCACGCGCAACCGGGTACCTTTCAGTGACGTTATCATCCTACGCCAGGTCGTCTCGAACTTTACCTACAACTACGTTCATGATAACACAGGCTTGAGGATCCTTGAGGTTTCAGGCTTTGACAAAGTCAGGCTGCCAATTTATCAGACCACTTCACACAATGGATTTTATAAGTAAGTTTCATTTGAATTCTTTCAAGAAAGTGTCTTTTGTATTATTTTTACCATCTCAGCTCTCAAATTCTTCATTGCCTTAAAACTGTTCATACTCATAGTGTTTTTTCTCATTTTCAGGAATTACGCTACTGACCGTGAAGGTCGAGCGACAGTTGTGGCAGGTACAGCAGGTCAGAACTACGTCGATAACATCTTCTTCAATCCCGACAATGATTACGAAATGATCACAGTCAATAGATCTATGTGAGTATTATCACCAGATGCTGCTTTTCTGGTAAAATCTTACCCCTTGGATTTCACTTGCAATTGATATTTCTCAAAGCTTTCAGGAAGATATCTTGTCTGTATCCCTATATTTTTGTGAATAAATTTGGTTGAAACACAATGTTTCAAGTATAAATTGGGTTTATCTATCAATAACTTTGATGATTTTCTTATTTTTTTTATAGTATCAAGGACTGTCCAAATAAAGCTTATAATACAATATATTTATTTTCCCCGCCGTTAGTTAAGTATATAAGGAAATATAATTATCTTGCATGTTTTTGTTGCATGGCTACCCCCGGACCATAGCTTTGTTGACTATAATCCGACTATCATGAGGTAAGTTAACGTTGTCAAATTTTTCATTCATCAAAATCATTGAGTCATCAACTGCATGCACTTTTATATAATTTTAAAAAGCTTTAACTAACTCCTATTAGCATATATCCTATTAACATCTGGCATAAACAAAACTCTTTTTATTTATTTAGTTTAAATACTGCTAATGGGATCATTAAAATTTTATTAACGATGGCGACGGGTTGTCTAAACAATTTCACTGAGTAATTAACTAAGTTGTTTGCTGTACCATCACCGTCACCGATACTTTAACAGTTCCACAATCATTCACACTTAGCATAGCACGTTATCGATACTAAAATATTCGACGCCTACAATCTTCCTTTCAAAATTCTAGTTCTCTCGATCTCTGGCGTACTCGAATCGATGCAAAGCATAACTTCTGGAGTTACAACGAGACGTTGGCCGTGGCCGGACGTATTAGAGACCAAAGCGACAACCCTTTGCTGCTAGAAGTGGACTATAGACCGTTCTACATGAATAATCAGACGGTCCTCGGAGGAGGGAAGTGTCCTCCGGGGTGGGATGCCGTGGCGGGAACCTGTTACATGTATGTTGGTGCTCCGATGACGTATGAAGAGGCACGGATGTTCTGTTTGGTGAGTATTTTTTACTTTTCCACTACTTTTAGTTGAATACAACATCACGTTGTCAGAAATTGAAGTTTTTCTGAAATTGATTTGCCAAACATACTGATGGTATGCTTAGGACCCTTCTCTTGAATATACGTTTTAGTCATAGAGATCAAGATCAGTAACTTTCATTCAAGATCAATAATTTAACAAAAGGTTCACCTTTTTCACACTTTCAGACATCATAAATCAAATTAACACTGATGAGCTTAATTTGACCATGATTTACTCCGCAACCTTTTTTTTTCGTCGAAACAATGAACATAAAACCTCTTTATGATTCCCAAACCCATTCTATGTTTTTTGTACCCATAACAACTTTTTTTTTTCTATAAATCCCTTTCCCTTTTTTCTCCAGTCGGACAACGCATCAATGCCATACGTAACAGGCAACTACGCGGTGCTCTACGAGTTCATCAACCGTCAAAACCAATGGTTCCAGTATGGGGACCGGGTGTGGGTCAACCATATCGACTATGTTACGCAGTGCACTTCGTTTGCCTTCTCGAACATCGAAGTTACTGACTGTAATCAGAAGAATGCTTTTATATGCGAAATTGGTGAGTGAGACTTCATTTTTGGTGAATTTGCTTTGCGTCTGCGCATTGTATTTGAATGTTACCACGACAAAGCAGTCTTTGTTACGTCTTTCTACCTTTTTTTACTTTTGCCCGACTGCGGCAAAGCCGTTAATAGACGGCGTTAATGTTTGTAACCTTTATATGTTTATATATATACTAGCTGTGCCCAGCGGGTGAAACCGCTGCTTACCACCACCCTTATCACTTAGGGGTTTGAAAGATAGATAGTAGCCGATTCTCAGACTTGACTGAATATGCATATATAATTTCATAAAAATCGGTCAATCCGTTTCAGAGGAGTATGGTAACTAACACTATGACACGAGAATTTCATATAATAGATATAGGGAGTAAAACGCTTCACGAAGCCGTCAACCATTCTGTGAATCAAACGACAGTTTTTGTGGGGTGTAAAATCACGTTTCACGGTAGAACTCAATCGTACGCACTTAAAACATAATGGTGATGAATGCATTGTATAGTATGAGAATCAGGGAGGTATTTAAAGTAAAGTAATAACATTAAAAACGTTCCTTAAATAAAACTTGTAAAAACTGTTGTAATATTGACCCCCAATATCTCCGTACCTAGAAGGTTCCCAGGTATGGTCTAGACCAAAAAAATATCGCAGCGATGAGGAGAACACGTGCCTTTACTTTCACACGTCTTCGTTAAGTGTACTTTAAGACCCTATATTTTTTTTTTATCGCATCTTCCTATCGCAGACCCTAATTATGTCTTATGCCATTAGCTTAACCACCATTACGATATTCAAGCTAGATGACTTACTTTAAAAACCTTTTTTTACAGATCCTAAGATAATGATCGACCCGATGTCGTGGCGTGGGGATACTCTAGCTGTGGCGTTTATAGGAGTGTTGCTAGCTGCTGTATTGTTGGTGGCAGCAGCTCTTGTCTGCTGGTATTCTAAGTCTAAGCACAGGTTAGTTTCCTCCTGGATTTATTTTTGTTCGACATGCCAAGTCAAATTTTCTCTTGTTCGTCACTCTTTCTAACTAGAATGTCCGTCGATATGAGTTGCACTAAGTTTTTAAAAAAATGCCTTATCGTTGACTAGTAGATGGAGCCAATAACTTATTATCTAGCTTGTACGTTTCACCTACAGTTACACATATCTTTATTATTTTCTCCGCAGACATGTCCAAAGACTAGAGCGCCGCAACTCAATCCGGCAGTCTCTGCACTCGGTCCGTTCTATCGGCAGCATCAATGGCGGCTTCCCTGATACGCCTTACAGAAGAAAACTAGCGCAGATGGTAAGAATCCACTAGTTTTCAATGCAAAAATGCTCCCTTTGCTGAAAGTTTCTATACTTTCTATATTAACTATGCCTAATGTTTATCTTTATCGTCTACAGAGTAGCACCCGCTCCACTGACACACTAACGAAAGGCTCAGACTACAGAAAGATGTTGGCATCCACAACATCAATGGAATCTATGGAAAAGAGCCAGTTTAATTCTTCACTCGATGACAACCAGAGTTTTGACATTTACGAGGCTCACAACCCGAATCCAAACGTCATGCCTCTGCAACACTCCACTTTCGTAAAGAAACCTATCACTCCAGAATATTCCGTACCACAGAACAATACAAGACCATATAACTTAGCGTTTAGAAATGAAGGTTATAGAGACAATTCTGGGGCAACCAGTGGGGCACCGTCGATAAATACGGTTGCCACTGAAGAAATACCCATATTACATCATCCGGAAGGTTTAAGATCCCCTCCGGATGAGTATGCAATGTCGCCTCAAAACAATTCTCAGTATTTCACATCGGATACATTGCCGTTACGAGATCACTCCGATGATGGTGATACTATGAAGAGGCAATTGGAGAGGGCTGGGAAGATATACGGGCCGTACGGAGCTCCCGCGGGAAGTTACGGCGCTCAACCTAAATTGTCTTTCTTGATGGAGTTAAGATCTAAAATGCCAGATCAACCACAAGCGGGGGCAGTGCCTACTACTACGTTCGGGCAAAGAAACAATGTTGCAGGTACGGTACCTCATAAAAAATTGTAAAACATGCTACATTTTTCAGGTGCGTACAAGCTACGTAAATATTACCTTTGTGTGGGGTATGATCGGGTTTTTATTCTAAAAATATTTTCTTGCACTTAACAATGGCGCCAAAAAGCCAGTGAACAACAGAGTGAACCAAAGAGTGGAATATAATACACAACATACTGAGTGAACTGTGAAGTGACAAGCAAACTGGTACTTGCAAACGAAAGTTTCGCGCCAACCTGTTTGACAGCCAGATAAAGACCGAACTAAAATAGTTAAATAGTGCATCCCGCAAGCTGTTATTATAGAGAACTGTTATTATAAGATGGTTTTTAAAATACTTTTTTAATTTTTCTGTACAGATCAGCAGCAGTATTACGAAGACAACCTACCAAGTCCACCTCACCCACCAGTTTATTCTAGTGCATACGATACTACGGCGTCGGACAACATACCCAGCTATGACTCCAGCCCACACGATCTTTCCAGAGAGTTCGACGATTCACCGCTACCCGAACTCCATCACAGATCTAAGTCTGAGGCATTACTAGAAACGAATTTTGAATTTGAGGATTCCGAATCCAGTCCTGTGCCGATGTCTGAAGCAAGTCGGTCCCACAGTCAACCGTTAGAAACTGCTATGTAGTAAAAGCCATAAGAAATTCGACATTGAATGAAGTTGAAAAATCAAGTGTTACTTAACAACGGTCTGTATTTGACCTTATAATGTAAAATTGAATAGTATCAAAAGGATTTGATCACACTATCCTATTGTAGAAATAGAAAAGCAATGAAAAGACTGAGTTATGATGTCTTGTTCGAGATATTTTATTCTTCTTGCATTTAGTTTCATGCGTGTTACATCTAAACAAGTGCCTTTTTAAAACTTCTGACATTCCAACTTTTTCTTATACTCTGTCCCTGTAGGTAATGTTAGTTAATATGTGTATGTATAAAGTAGTTTTAGTCATAAAGACTACGCAAATTACCAGAGGTGATCGATCTCATAATGAAGTAAACAAATTAAATTCTAATGCTGCGCCTTATGGACAAATGGATGCCTTATTAGTAAGTTTTGTTAAGAGAAATATATGCATGTATCACAAAAGGAGTAAGTACCTAAAAGGCGTATACTTTAATTGTAATTTATGATTATGATGCAATATTAGATACGTATTTTTGCACGTCCGTCCCTAAGTGTTAAACGTTTTATGAATGTTCATTCGACAATGATATGTAATTGTAAATTATTTTTAAGAGACAGTCTTTCCATATACAATAGTTATATTTTGTAATTTTAAATCGTAATATTATTCTTGTTATGTTCAATATTTTATCATTTTTGAAGATAACTACTCTTCAGCTAATAAACGCGTCTACCTACATTACTTTGGCAGCTAATTTTTAACAGTGTTTACTCTCTGTACATCTTAAAATGGTTTCCAAAATGTTTGAACTATTAGTCTATTTTCTATGGGCACTCAGAGCATCCATTTTGAATCTTCTAGTGTATGCAGACGCGGTAATTTTGTAGTAGATCTTCAGCTAATATCGGTAAAACTGTGTTTAAACAGATTTTAATGTGTATTTTAAAATCTTATTTACTATTTCTTATTTAACTAAGTTATTTACATGATTACATGTATAAAAATATAATGACCTAATGTTCATGCTTTAAATGTAAATTGTACAAGAATAATAGTAAATCATAATTTAGAGTAATAGTTGATATGACAAATATAATTATGATCTAACTGATGAAATATTAATAAAATTTGACACAGTATTTTCATAAGAGAACGTTTTTTTATTTCATTCCTCCTTCTTTAACAGGTCCCATAGCCAAATAGCTTAGCGCTGCCGCATCGTCAAGTTTCATAGAGAGTCGTGAAAAAAAAAGAGAAGAGAGTCGTCAAAAATTGTGGTGGCCGCATTTTTATGAATCAGGAAGCAGAAAATTTTACAAACATTTTGTTTGTTCAACGGTAAATAACTTTCAGCGATTATTGGTTTAAATAATATTTGCCATCTAGATTTTTTGGACCCTGTCTTTAACCCGTCCGTACTGGTTTGACGTTATCTTTAGGGCTGCCTAATTTTTAGAAGACCCTCCGTACTTATGTCGTACCGTTCAGGGTTATCTGAAAAGTACCCAACTAGTCTTAAAGCTTCTGTTAAAAGTTGTATAATCTGTGCATATATCTTACGCATTAACTTGGCTACTGAACATAATATAAGCCACGTGGGCCAAACTTATAATTCATGTTTTACCTAAGCAAGAGTTTGTTTGCACATAAACTAAATTTATTTTGAAGTAAAAACTAAACGAAACTAAATAATCATTTACGAAACAGTTTCCTCTTTTATTTACAACTTGTAACACTTATTATTTCATTTTATGAAAACACGTGCTATTTATAGTATGTAATAAAATTCTGATGAATCACAGTGATATCATTTGGAACAGAGAATAACAAAGTTGAATGTCATGAATCATAACAGTTCCACCCGCGCCTGTCCCAACAATACTCACTTGAGCCCTCAAGCAATTATTAATTTATCTGTGGTTGCACACAGTGGTTCATTCACGTAGAATTTGACAACATGATTAAAAATTGACAGCTGTTATTCAATATTCGATCGAACCAATGTACGACCTAGGTATTAAATATTTTTTTTCTCATTTAGCTTAGGTGAAAAGTGACTGAAAATCCTTAATTAAAAACAAATGTTTATTAAGTGATGGTTTAGTGTTTAAAAATCAGTCATAATATAAGTCTACGAAGAATACCAAATTAAAATACCTGCGTGCGTATTTTTTTTTTGTGAACGTATTGTCCTGTGTTTTGGAAACAATGGATGCGACAGGGTCTATTAACACTGAAGCTATAGAGAGTATTGATAATGAGGAGGAGGTTATTGACGATTCTGAAGAAAGAGAGTTAGTGACTGACTCATGTTCGACGAAGGTCTTGGACACGGGGGAACAGCCTCGGGACAATTACTGCATTGTTTACATACTCTTCTATCTCTTTGGAGTTACATCCCTAGTGCCCTGGAATTTTCTTATAACTGCCAATGATGTAAGTATAATGATTTTATGTTTTTCGAGCCGTGACCAAAGAATGCGACCTTCAGGCTTTTTTCGCCTGTTTTAGGAATGATGACCTTATTCGTTATCTATGAATAATCCTATTTCGCTTAATTCTATGTGGAACTAATGTATTTTAGATAGTATACTGTTAATAATATGTATTTATGGCTGAAAACACAGCACATTTTCTATCATATTTTTTCAAAAATTATAATTTTTGAATGATTTGTGAGTAACATGTAAATATACCTATGTGAATTTCTACACTTACCCATGTAATAATTGTACTAATATAAATGACGCCTTTGTTTTAGTATTGGATGTACAAGTTCCGGGATGTCACACCAAATAATCTCACGATGCTGGTCCGTAAGACACCGTTCCAGGCAGAGTTCACATCCTACCTCAATGTGGCCACCGCCATTCCTAACTTGTTGTTCCTCATACTAAACTCTTTATATGGACACTTGTAAGTATGCTAAGAAATCCATTTGAAACTATAATTTTTAAAGTTTAGATTTAAATGTTACTCAAACACTCATAGAGCTGATAGTAGGATCTAAATAAATAAAAAATTGCTCTGAGTAGCTACTTGTTCAATCTGTAGAAATAACTGTAAGATCAGCTTGGGTATGCTGCCATGTTATGCTAAAAAGGGGTAATTAAAAAAAAAATTAAGGGGATTTTAATAATATTGGATAGCTTATAGAAATACGCATTTAATGAACTTACCCAAATAACACTAGATATTTTCACGTAAAAAATTATTACGTAATAATTAAAAACCAAACTATTACTATGTTTTCTTCCCTGAGTTACCACTTTTGTGCTTAGCACGGTAGCATGGAATCCTGTGGTTTTAATGAAAACATTTATTTCCTAATCATTATAATTTTCAAACTTTGAAATTATGATTTTTGACTTCATCTCAAATTCCATAGTCTACAGACCATCTATAGTCTAGAGTACATTTTGTAAAAAAGTTTGAGAGGCATACACATCTAAACTTTTGAAAGCCAGAGCATTAACTCCAGAGCATTTTACCTCAATATTTGTCACAGACACACAAACTTTCGTTTATTAATTTGTGTGATTGTTTGAAAGAATAAAATACGTTTTGTAGTCTCCACAAAAACGAGAAAACACATATTTGTTACCATTAAAAAAAAAAAAAGTAGGAAAACTAGAATTTTTGAACAAACTAGGTACCTGTTTTTAGAGCCATGTATACTTGTTTATAATGAAGTATATAAAATATTTTGTAATTATTTAACACATTGACTGCCATGTAGGGTACCGGTGACCGGAGGCGGTCTTGTATTACGGGGCCACGTAGGGCACCGGTGACCTCACGGTAAACCTGTTTTCAGAGTTTATTTACGCGCCGTAGGACGCGTTTTCTACAGATTTCCTATTAGTAAGTGACCGGAATGGCGCTCAGGAGTAATACTTCCGCATGGTTTCTATGTAACGTAAAAATATTTTGAATTATTGAAGATAAACCTTCAATAACGTTAAAAATCCCAGAACATAAGATTTTTTTTTAAATCCAATCGTATTTATAAATGGTATGGGAAGAATAATAAAACGAGTAGTAAAATTAAACTTTTTTACCTTTTAATACAAAATTACCGTGATAGCGCGTGTAAGCGACTGAAGTGCGCGGGTGCCCGGAGAGATGACCGCACGGCGCCTTGGTAACAGAAATCAACATAATTACTTCTGTGCGCCATGTAGGGTACCGGTGACCTCGTGAAGTTTTTTTTAATTTTCTGCGGAACCCTGCCTCCGATTGACCCCAAAATTTAATACTATGTATATCTAGACCCATAACATTAATTGGCACATAATTTTTTTTCGTGATTTTTGTCATTATTACTCTGGCAGTTAATGTGTTAAAATTATTATGATCATTATTCTAATTTATATCCTCAAACAAACAACTAAATACTACTTTACTGAATATCCTTAATTAGAAGATATGAAACAATACTAATTGCTTCCTTAAGCCATGCTTAAAACATCAATTGAATTAGTAACACAGTAATTGTTTGAACGAAATTAGTTCTTAATTACTGATCAATTGTTTACTTACACTTGAAAAAGCTTAAAATAAATATTGCAAATAACTCACTTAGTGTAACTACTCAGCCTGCAGCTGTAATTAAAATAGTCCTTTTCAAGGTATACTGCACCTAGGAGGTCCTTTGGGTCACATATATCCAAAAGGCTTATAATGCTATATAATAATGCGTTCAGGGTATTATTAATCCGAAATTGGTTAAGTCATTTTATTGCCTACACAGAGTAGAAAGTATTTCCAACAAATATTCTTGCTCCTCTTTCTTGTATGTCCAGCTCCACATAATTTCTTATCCAGATAATACACTTTTCTTTTTAATTCCAGAATACCACTGAAGGCGCGGCTGCAAGGTTCCCTGATTATTGTCACCTTATGCTTCCTGGTGACAACCTCATTTGTGCAAGTGGACACCGATGGATGGCAGAACACATTCTTCATTATCACCATGATATCTGTCGTTATCATGACGTGTGAGTTAATTTATTATTTACATACATATTTATATAAAACACACGCCATTCTCACATGGGGGTAGGCAGAAACTACTATGAATCATCAAATAACTTCCCCGCTCTAGGCGGAACGAGGAGGAGTGTCAGGCTTTTACTGCCTAAAACCCACCCATGTTCCTTCTATTGCACTTTATGTTCCGAGGCCGCGGTGTCTCTTTCGAACAACCCGCGGTGGCCCTGGCAGGCCCCTCTGCTCTTACAACAATGTTGATTAATCTTTCACGGTTTCACGAACACACGTAACCCCGGCAGTCGGTGGCCCTGGTAGGCCCCTCTGCTTTGCTGACATCTCTTTGAGGCGCATATAGTACACGAACACGCTGTCCACGCGGCACCTAGTCCTTACATGCTTCTTTTGCGTCCTCCACATTCATACACGCATGCGAGTTGCGGGACTAAGTACAATTTATTATTTATTTATTAAATACTCGAGGCATTTGTATGTTTTAAAAGTAGAAAGGTAAACAAAAATAATTAACACATTATTACACATATAATCAGAACATAATGACAACATCATTACGAACTGATAAATAATGTATTGGCAACATTGTTTTGCAACATGTTACGAACATGCAACATACCCAGCAGGAATGCCGAACTAATGGTACGCGTGCCATTAATGGCTCGCGGCATTTTATTTTGGGCACGACGCCGATCAAAATGGTATTTTCGTTCAATACAAGTTCGCAATGTATGTCTAGTATCAGTTATTTTTCATATCATCTACTACAACAAAAATCAAATATTTATTATTATAATAATCACAAATTGATAGTCTTAAGTGTTATTATTTTCCGAATAATAACTAAGTCAAAATTACATGTTAGCTCGTCAAAGGCCTTATTAAAAACTTTAAAATAATGACACGTTGATCTATAAATGTTCCCCAAACCTTTTTTTCATATGAGGGGCAATCATCAAGTTATTCCTCCCGCTCTAAGCGTAGTGGAAGGTACTTTCAGAAATGTTGGTACTGATGTAAAACATGCATGTTCCTTCCTTTCCTTTCTTTTGCCTCTTGTGTTCGCCCCGGCTATCCCATAACCCCGGCTATCCCTCCCCTAGCCAATTTAAAGCTTGCCCTGTGTCTTCCCATGTTGTCTTCGAAAAGACGTCACCAACCACAAACCACAGATTTTATCAAAATTTGTCAGTGACACATAGTGTTTGTGTTAAGAAACAATAATATATTCTGAAAATGTTATAATGATGATTCACAGCAATCGGTCGCTGCTAGGTATGGTTAGGGCCTCGACCTTCGGCCTTAGACAGGGGCTAGAGGCGAAAGGAAATAGAGCTAAAACGGAAAACAAAACCTTGAGTTACTTGCATGCAAGGTTTATAATCGATTCTAGCAAGTGATTCTTGATAACGATAGTGATAATGTGTCTTCAAAACATGTGTTTCATCCTAAAAGAATGTAAGAATTGTATCATGATAAAAGAGTGATAAAAAAATCCGGCCGAATGCGAATCGGACTCGTGGTCCGTGGGTTCCGTACAAACTTGCCATATTTTGACTGCGTGGAAGTTGATTTTTCACAGCACCAAGGGTTCATAGACTTGAGTAATCTGCCTAGACTTTTCCCAAATTTGTTAGGGTCGGCTTTCAATCTAACCAGCAGCTGAATACCAGAATTTTACATGTAGCTAATACCTATCTGACCTTCACAACACAGTTGGTACTGGGTAATATGATACCCCTTGGTAAGACTAGACCAAAGACTTGAGTATATGCTTTTAGTATCAACTTTACCTCCACGCGTTCCCGAGATAAAGGGTCTTGACAGACAGACAGAAGGACATAAACTGATCCTATAAGTATAAGGGTTCCGTTTTTTCCTTTAGAGGAACGGAACCCTAATGAAATACACAAGATAAAAAAAATATTTAACGCTGTACTTAATATACTGGGTGACGTGTCATCAAATTGATCATGCCTTTCGTCATCATTATATAGCATATTTGTTGATATGGTTGTTACTACCTCGTTGTAGTGGTTGTATGCGCACCACCTGAAGAAGAGATTCTTGGTTCGATTCCTAAGTTGAGTAAATTATTATTTATTATATTTATTGGGTGTTTTTATCAAGAATTTCTGACTAGCAGTCATGGTGTCTGGATTTGTGCTCAGTTGATGGCAATCACTTAAAGAAATGTACTAATTAAATGCCGAATAATCAAGTTTTTTCTAGGAAAATAAATGTAAAAGCTGTTCTGTTCAATAATTTTATCAACAAATGAACTATTTGATAGGGCAAGCCAATAATTGCTTATCGTAAAGTAAATAGCTCATTAAAGTTATGCAGATGTGCATTTGACCTAAGTACCTCGCATGCTGATGCATTCGATAATGTGTGTTTAGTTATCTGGGCCACGTTTCGTGTTCCTAAAGATACCTAGTTGTTTTCTTTGTAACATTATAATGTTCACCCTTTTATGTTTACTCTGTACGCATTAGTTTCGCGTTTTGTATGTTTCTTTGTATCGAATAGGCTCCAAAATTACTGGACTGATTTTAACCATTTTTTCTCTAATAGGAAGCTACATTATCAGGAAGTAACATAGGCTATACAACGTCATGCTTTTTCTCACAGGAGTGGGGCAGCAACTAGACACGCGGGTGAAACCGCGCAAGACAGATGGTTTTAAATATTTAAGAATTAATTACAATATTGCTGACATCCGGAACAAATAATTGTATGACCTAATAGACTCGAGACTTATCTTGGTTTCTCGGCAATTCAACGGGCACGCTACCAGGGTATCACTACTTAGAGTAGGTATACTGCTGAAGTACTCGCAACAGGCAATAGATGGACTTTCTTGTATTCGATAGCTTTAATTCTCTTCCCGGGAAAAGCTATTATTACGTCACACATAGGGCACGCCACAATGGTGGCGGTAAGTCCTCTTTGAGGAGTGGATTAAAATTCGCCATAGCGTCCTCACTTACCGGAAGTTTCGGGAGGTACCTGCACATAATCGGACAGAAGGAAACGGGGGGAAGTTATTTGATGATATACCATCCGCAAAAAAAATGTGATGTGGTATGCCCAAGGTCAGTTAGCTTAGTATCGCGGCGGACTGTCCAAGGTATACAGGACGTTGTGCATAGGTATTTTCCTAGTTTTTTTTTTAACGTTGCCCCTCACTAGAAATTTCTCCTGTATCGTGGGTGCGTTTACAAACATTTAAACTCACATACACAAACAGCCAGACCCGAAACAACTATCTGAAGGTCATACAAATATTTGTTCCGTGTGGGAATCGAACCCGCGACTAGAATCAAACTAGTGGATGCTATGCCTTCTCTCTATGAGCAGAGGTCTTCGCTCAGCAGTAGAGTTAAAGGCTTAGGCAGTAGACTTTTTTATTATACACTCCGCACATCACATAAAAATAGTGGTTCGCCAGTATCGGGAGCAGGGTCCAAGCTACCAGGGCTACAGAGACAGGAACCTCCTCACAATGCGGAACGTATCCAGGGGCACTGCCTTCTGAATCAGGCCCTTGATCCAACCGCCTAAAGAGAATTTCGACAAATGGTCGTTGAGGCTCTTGGAAAGCTAAGAAAGCCGAAGTCACATGCCACATGTGCATATATGCTATTTTAACTGATTTTCCAATAAGCAAAGTGCATTTTCAATTTATTTAGATTTGTTGATTAAAACACGTTACAAAAAAATATGACCATGACTTGACTCAAAGCATTTTAAAAGATAATAAAATTTGATAACGATCTCGCTCGAATAGCTTTGTTTTGAACAAGAATTGGTAACCAGATACTCATCTATTTTCTTAGACTTGTTTTCGCATCTTCAAATAAAGATTACAAAACTTAAGCGATAAGATTTCCCCATGTTTGTTACTTTAATTGCAGTCTTTATGTTATAATGCCTTAATCACTATGTTACTGGTCCTAAATATACCCATTGTAACGCACAGTTATATCCGTAGACCTTTTTATGAACCCTCGCTTACATGTATGGAAAGCCACCATTCTTTTAGGGGTTCGCTATCTCAAAAAAAAGTAGATGACGGACAACAGAGTGATCTGTTTAATTAAAAACAGATCACTCTGTTGTCCGTCTATCTCTCTATCAAGACTTTTTTTTCGGGAACACGTGGAGGTTTAAATTAAAACCATATACTCAAGTCTGTGGTCGCTTGGAGCTGTGAAAATTTAACCCTTCAAAAAAAGTCTACGCAGTCAAAATATATGGCATAAAAAAATAAAACCGACTTCTAAAAAAAAACTAAAAACTGGAAAATAACTTTATTTCCGGAAGTCGGTAGCTTTTGTTGGTTTCGTTGACTTTATTTGCCACCGACTTCCGGAAATAAAGTTATTTTCCAGTTTTTAGTTTTTTTTTAGAAGTCGGTTTTATTTTTTTACTAAAAAGTTTTTATTTCAGCATTTTTAGTTATATTATTATGATATAATACGCAAACACGGTTAAAAAGTTTTTATTTTTAGCTTT
Organism: Ochropleura leucogaster; assembly: GCA_958449745.1. Classification (NCBI taxonomy): domain Eukaryota; kingdom Metazoa; phylum Arthropoda; class Insecta; order Lepidoptera; family Noctuidae; genus Ochropleura; species Ochropleura leucogaster. Next base: position 15,983,748 of record OY288207.1, read on the forward strand.
AGTCCCGTTTTAGATACAAGTTTTAGTTCCACATCAAGCTATAGATTAAATACTAAGTATCTATATTATGCTTTAGTATTAAACCAATTCAGAAATCATATGCATCATCCCCTAGGGGATACGGTCACCCTGCTCCCACTTGCCTGCCTACCCTGGCGAAACCCATACTTATACATGTGATTGCAGCAATCACGGCAGATTTGCTGTCATTTATTAAAGAGTGCCGTTGTATATCACTGAAGATCTATCACCAAATTAAAATACAATCACCTCAAAAAACTGCGATGACCTTCGAAACCATAGTAGTACATAGCATTTTTTGATCATTTGTCTTCGACAACTTCTAAAATATAATCGACGAATGAGTATATCATCAACGTACACGAAGTCAATCTAATACGCATTATTAAAGATAACTCAAAAACTACTTGTCGGATCTTGATATTTTTTTGGACCAAACGACAACCACCAGCTTTCGAATAAAAAAAGAATCATCAAAATCGGTTCACTCAGACCTGAGTTATGAGGTAACAAACACAAAAAAAAAAATAAAAAAAAAAACATACAGTCGAATTGAGAACCTCCTCCTTTTTTTGAAGTCGGTTAAAAAGTGGTTCCTGGTGACTTTTTCCTTTAACCACCTATGTAGGGGTCACTTCCAGAAAAACTGGATTCAGCTGTATAACAGTCGTTTTCATGGAGCTTCTTGAGAGACCCGTGACATATCTGACCTCCTCAATCCAGTTACTGGGTTAGACTATACCCTTTGGTGAGTCTGGTTTAGTTCTGCTACCCTACCATGACGTCTTAAATCAGAACGTATTCCACTGAGGGCAAGAGACAGAGCTATACAGGGTGTCTAATACCATTTCTTTCCCTCACTGGAATAAGTTCTGCTTTAAGACGTCATGGTAGGCCTACTGTTTAAACTTTATGGCGTGTTGGAAGACTTCCAAGACTTCAAAGTATTTTATACAGGTACTTGCTCCTCTTTACAAACTTCATATGTACATAGGTACTCAATCAGATCTTCAATAGTTCAAAAACCACTTTTGTTTTCGCTAATGCGATCATACTCCAATATACAAGTACTTTCATTATAATGGTATCTTTTTATATTGGGCTCCTTACAGCATGAAGTCACAGTTCGATTTCCTTTGAAAATTATTTTTCTATCAATTAATTAGGCTTGGAGACTTGGAAGCAGAAGATAATGAAGATATCATTTCTTGAATATGCAATTGAACTTCTTATTTGTATGACATCTGGAATAAATTTTCGATACAAGCAGAAAAAAAATATAAAGAAAATACTTGACACATACTTATATCGAGCCCTGGTTATAGTCCCTGTTTTTCTAATGTGGACTTGGAAGCCCTGGTACTCAATTTCACAAGTACGACGCATGTTATGCAACAAGTCAACACAACACAAGGGAATCTCTAGGATTAATTATTCTCTAGGACCTAGAAACAGTCACAACACGGCTGCTGTATGTTGCGAGACTTTGAGTTTTGAGTCGCCAGCTTCAGCACATTTTTCTTGTTGGCTGAAAAGGTTTCTTTCAGATGCATGTTAAAATGTACTCGGCACAAATTCTAAACTATAAAGCAGATACATAGTTACAGCTGGAAAAACGTTTTTTGTAGAAGATGGTATTCTATCTTCAACATATAAATAAATTAGCAAGCAAATGTCAAGCACATGCAAATATAAAAATCATTATAAGTTAGCTTTTATAAATAGGTAGGACTATATTCAATTAGAAAAAACACAAAAGATTTCTGCTTAATAAACTTGTTCACCCCAATGATATTATAAAAACTTCGAACTAGTTTTTTTTTGCAGTCTTTATTTGTGTATCTCGTTATGGATATGGCGTCTTTCTGGTTTAACGACCGTCCCATATGACTCATGTAACCTGACCTGATGTTATTAAGACCAATTGGATTCTATGTGCATCAAGATTTGAGTAAATGTCACAGTTTTAGATAGGATGTTGAAACACGAGTATTTTGTAGACTCAATAAGGTTTTTCTACATGGCAAGGATCGATAACTTCAAACTCTCAGATTTCTTGAGTCTCGCGATGGCATGCGAGATTTTTTTTCGCGGTTGGGAAATCATCAAATAACTTCCCTCGCTCTGGTCGGTGCTGGGAAGAGCGTCAGACTTGTACTAACTAAAACCCACCCATGTTCTTTCTAATGCCCTTTATGTTTTGGGGCCGCGATATCTATTTCAAACAACCTGCAAGCCCAGCAAGCAATGGCCTTAGCAGACCCCTCTGCTTTGCTGACAACTCTTTGAGGCGCGTGTGGTACCACACAAACGCGCCGTCGACACTGCCTGTCGTCAATCAACGGATGGACGGACCATGAGCTACCCATTGCTGACCGTCCACAGACCCACGTCTAGGGTGGCCAGGAATTGTCCCGCGAATAAGGATATTATGAAGTAATCTGTATGTTTGAACTCATCGTGCGACGAAAAGGCATCGCGTAATCGTACAATCCTTGCCATTTAGAACGACGCTTCAACGTCCATTCCTAGATATATTTGCATCGTAGAATGTGACAGAAGAGGTTATGTAGTCTATTTTACTTGATCTCTTTTAAAACTTTATTTTCCTTTGCAGCGGCCAGCGCAGTCTTCATCGGAGGCCTAGTCGGCATCGCAAGCAGATTCTCCAAAGAATACATGGCCGCAGTTGTAAGCGGTCAATCACTAGGCGGAATCATAGCTGCTGTAGCCCAAATTATATCCCTTGCCTTCAAAATATCACCACTGCACAGTGCCCTGATATACTTCGTGATAGCTGATATCATGGTGATCACATCACTGATATCCTACATCTTGTTGTACAAGATTGATTTCTTCACGTATAATATCTTGAGAGGGTGCGGAGGTATAGCTGCGAACAGACATAGGGAGGTGTATATGACTGTTATTATCAAGAAGGTTTGGGTGTACGCCTTCAGTATATTTGCTGTGTTCGGGATCAGTATGGCTGTTTATCCGGCTATAACTGTGCTTGTGGAGTCTCATCCGGATACAGCAGGAACTGATTGGAATAGTAAGTAGACCTTTTATAATTTGCTATCTTTCATCCGCGATTTTTCGCGCATTACGCAGTTTTTTAGCTAGGGGGCTTTTAATTCCATTTTTTGCTTGCATTCGGAATAAAAAATATTTGATTTGTAAAACAGATAATTGTTCTGGGTCTGGCTGTTTGTGTATATGAGTTTAAATGTTTGTAAACACACTCATGACACAGAAGAAATTGCAAGGTAATTAGCACGATAATATATGTAGGTATGCCTACCTATGTCCTTCCCCAAGAAATCAATCTCCTGGCCAAGTTTCATTACGATCCGATCAGCCATTTAGTCGTGCAAAAGTAACAAACATACAAAAAACATTTATTTCAACATTTATTTATTAGTATGGATGGAATTAATATGGGTTGATAATTACACTTCCGTCAAGTTGTGACCTAATAGTTGCCGCCACAAGGCAATTATCATGCATGAAAAAACGACCTCCAAAGATAACATAATCCTGAATTGACTCTTCAATATCGAAAGATTTGTCAAATTATTTTTCAAATCTATTTGTTACTGCAAAACAATACAATACTGTATGTTGTCCACTAACAGATTTATTCATTTGTCTTTATTCTTATTTACAGATATATTCTTCGTACCCGTTGTGAATTATTTGATCTTCAACTGCGGAGATTACGCGGGACGATTGGTCGCTGGGTTTCTGTTGCGAGTAAGTATAATCCTGCTATCATAAATTGTAATAAGTTAACATCCTCTAGTATTCTACACCTGAACTGGCCGTCATAACATCTAAATGGCTGGATATTGCCATTTGCACTCTGGGCAGAGCAGGGTAAGTGTCAGACTGACTAAATCATCCATGTTCCTTTTTTTGCCTTTTGTGTACCGGGGCTGCGTTATCTCTTTCGAACAACCCGCAACCCAGACAGGCAGTGGCCCTGGCAGGCCCTTCTACTTTAATGACATATCTATAGAGCGCGCGTGGAGCACGAACGCGCCGTTAACAAGGCTGTTTCACAAGCCTTCATGAACCATTGAAATACAAAAGATACTGGCTTGTTGGTCGGGTCATCTCAACCGCAAGTACTGATTATGAGGTCTTGGGTTCGATTTCAGGGTCGGCCAAACGGTTATTGGGTTTTCCATAATAAATTTCTCAGCATCCAAGGAGTATGAATTTGCGCCCGGTTGATGGCAATAGGTTCGCTCCCTATGTACCTCAGTGTAAAACTTCGAGGATTACAGGCGTGATGTAATGCATGTTTATATGTAACATGACGATCTCACTATTTACATTGACTAACACGAATGATGCTGCCTATCTGTGACTTATGAGTCATAATATGTATGCTATAAAACCCAATATGCGGTCAGAGTAATGCCGAATACCTAATCAGACAAATAACTGAAATGTTACTGTCCAGATTAACACATTTCGACGGCTATCCGATAACTATGTTCAACTGTCAAAGTGCCTAGTGTCAAAAAATTGCCGCCAAAATTGTTGCGCGCTTAGTTTAGGTATTGACACGTTAAAAAAATACCCGAAATATTGCGATTTCTTTATGAGGATTTTCTTATTGTGTGTGATGGACTTTTTTGTTTTTAAAAAAAAAGCATTTTGTCAAAATATATTTGGCCAAACATTTGCCGTTTTGCCTATCTTATTGTGTCAGTTTCGTATTAAACTATAAAACATGCTTGAATTGTAAAAAAATATTCATCGCAACATAAGCAAAGTATGATTGATTGTAGTTTTATACAATTTGTTCTGAGTCATAAAATACACTAAGTACTCTTACTTCATAGATCAAAGTCATACTTTCAATTACGGTTTAACTAAAGTGTTTTGTTGGACCATATCATAATTAAAGCACTTTGTAATAAACATAAAAAAAACTGAAACAAAAAAATAAGTATTCAACAAAAAATTAATTATGAGTAACACTAGTATAAGGATAAGCCATAAAGTCTACAAAAACCAAAACCTGTCAAGTACGAGTCGGACTCGCTCACCGAGGGTTCCGTACACATTACACATCTTTTGACTGTGTAGACTTAGAAGGTTGATTCCTTTGGACAGCTATCATAACCATATACTCAAATCTGTGGTCTCCACCAAAGACTTGAGTTGGTTTTAATTTCAACTATAGCACGGCCAACGAGAAGCGATACCAAATGTAAACAAAACCCAAGCTAAAACCCCATCTAATGGCCGCCCGAATGTTGGCGAACCCGTCTTAACGTTGTCATGTTTTTGCCGGGAGAACGAGACATTACGACAAAGGCACAAGATGGAAAGAGCTAAATATTAGATTGTCAACGCCACAGTTGTTCTTTAGGTTAATGACCTTTCGTATCGCTTCTCGTTGGCCGTACTATAGATGCCTTCACGCGATACCGAAATAAAGCGTCTTGACTCTTGAAAGACAGACAGCCAGACAGACAACAAAGTAATCATATAAGGGTTCCGTTTTTTCCTTTTGAGTTAAGGAACCCTAAAAATTCTATGACGATTTTATTATAAGATTGGTGACCCCACACATACAGAAGATCTAATTTTATGGTTGTCTTAATTCCGCCTATAGGTTTTTACTTACAACCATGATTCAGTCGACATCTCGTTTGTTAGATGAACCTACTTAATTAGTAAGACCATAACCCGCAATTTAAGCAAATGGGATACTATCAAACACTTTTTGAAATCAACGTCTTGCTTATTAAGCCCATGTGTGGCAAATTAACTCTGACATCAGGCAAGGCTGCCCTAAAAGGGCGTTGGCAGTGCGATTTCAACGAATGAGCGCTTAACCTAGCGGTCGGTCACAGCGCTCCCTTAAGGCTTATTTGACGTCGCAACGTATTGCCAACGTCCTTGTGGCATCAGTCTTAGGCAGCAACCACACGATAAAGCAGAACACTAGTTTCCACTGACTTAAAAAAGTATAATCTCTTTACTAAATCTTCCTTACAGCCAACCAACCAATGGATAATCGCCGGAGCCAGCATTCTCCGTATAATCGGCGTGCCCATGTTGATGCTATGCAACGCGCAGCCACGCAAACATCTGCCGGTCCTGTTCGCGTATGATTGGGAGTACATCATAATTATGATATTCTTCGCGTTCACCAATGGATATCTTACTAATATTGTGATGATTAACTCGACCAGGTAAGATGTACTACTGTACAACAACAACTGTTAAAATAATCGATCGTTCTCGAATTCTCACGTCGTAGACTAGATAGTCTATGACCCAAAATAGATATGTGACCCCAAATAAATGGGCTGTGGTGCATAGCCTGTGAATAGGTTATCATTATTTTCTATGATAAACACTGTGTAAATGTATATAGGTAGGTGTTTAGTTTCCGTTCAAATTATAGCTATGATTCATTAGTGCTCTCAAATCTATTTTTTTTTTAATCTAACTTTTCTGTGTTTTTTGGGATTCTGTTTATTGCCATTTTCTTAGATATCCATTCATCCAACACTTATTCTTCCAGGGTCGTGGAACTACACGAACGTGAGAAGGCATCAGGTTTGATCGCTACGATGCTGAGCGTAGGCCTCGTCGCCGGCGCAGCTGTGGGAATGCTGTTGGTACATCTGCTATAAATAGCTGAATATACGTGATAGGAAATAGAAAGGAAGGTATGTGGTCCAAGAAATAATGTGCGGGCGGGTAAATATAGGAGCTAGATTTTTTTTGCAATAGGATTTTACAATCTGTATGATCCTAATCAGTTTTTGGTATTACTCGTCCTTTCGTCCAGCAGGTATATTTATTTAAACTTCATGTACAATAGTGGTACACACGGACTTAATGCCCCAAGTGGTATAACTATGGATTACTGTCCTTTCGTCGAAGACAGAGATAAATACATCAACTAAGACAATTCAAAGAAGATGAAATACGTTATTGCATTCTCCGAAATGCGTTTTTCGAAGCGATTTCCGAGAAAAATCTTGTGCGGCCCCTCTCTATCTTCGGGACTGTCTGACTCGGTCATAGGATCGAGTCCCGAGTCAGGCAGGAATTTCACAGTAGCAGCCACGGGGGCTGGATTTGTGTCTGGTTGCCATTAAGCTCACCCCCTATGACATGGAACTTAAACATAAATATACTATTAGGTGCACCTCTTTTTTTTCGGATGGGAACTCATCAAGTAACTTTCCCCGCTCTGGGCGTAGCGGGAGGGAGTGTGAAACTTGTACTGACTAAAACCCACCCATGTTCCTTCTATTGCCCTTTATGTTCCGGGGCCGCGGCTTAAGTGCACCTCTACCTGACCCTTATAAGCTAGATGTTATGTATGTTATTTGGAAAGGGACAAAGATTTCGAGAACTATGCTTTATTTTGTTGCAAAATATTCCTGTTATTGCCAAACACGTGTTTTTCAAAACAGTTATTATGATTGTTTTTGCAATTAATAATACACTAATTCTAGTAGAATTTCTAGGAATTGTTCTATTGATTAGTACTCCTATTCCATATTAGATAACATTATTTCTTGGACTACATATCAAGCGAAAGTATTAATTGGCCGCGGGCGGTACTCGCTTCATAAAAACGTTACCTATATTATATTCTCACTTATGTGTTAGCATAGAGGAATGAATATTATCAAAGTTTGACATATGAAACTGATTTTTAAACACTAAACATGACACACAAATGCATCAAGCATATTTTTTACCTGTGGTATTTTACTTTTATGTAGCAAGCTTTATTTGGTCTTGGTTTCATACACATTTTTTTGTTTCGAAATAATAATAATTATGATGATTGGCCATGATTTTCATTTCTTAGCAAAATTTTCTTGAATATAAAATCTTCCTACGCTCATATTTGCTAAATATTTTTTGCTTTTTTTAAGGCACTTAAGTATGATTGTCTATTGTATAAATCGAACACTAAATAATACTTACTCTAAAAGAACAAAAACATTCCTATCATAATATTACTGCCTGTAAAGCTTTTTAAGTGATATTGACATTATTTAAGAAATTATTTCATAATTTGGAGCTGATGTTTTGTGACTGTGAATTAACGCTTTATATATGGATATCATTAAAATGATTAAGCGGCTAAGAAACCTTAAAAGGTATAATATCTTTACTTGTTATAATATCCGACTTAATATCATGTAAAAATAAATATTATAGATTTTAGAAGAAATATTGGCAGCGTAAATAAACATTTCTTAGTAGATGCTTTGACTGAATGTCGACTACAGTTCTTTTATCTGTGACGCTAACACAATCAGCTAAGTACCTTATTACAACTAGAATAAATATCTCTTTAATTTTATCAGTTATGTTTGGTATTATAATTACCAACCCTATGTAAAGATTATAAAGATCAAAATAAAGGAGCAAAATTATAGATGAGAAATGACTAAAAGTGCAAGGTTGAGAAGGAACATACCTAAGTTCTTCCTTCTTTAACGTGTGGTCAATGCCCAACCTTGTGTCAGTTTTTATGCCGCCCATGCGTCTCTGACTTGACCTAACATGTCCTTGAGAAATATCTCTCAAGCACCGAAGTAAATGATAGTTATACAATACGCACATTGTTCTGGAAAATTAGAGGTGCGTCGAAGTATGTCTAGAGAGAAATGTTTATCTATCTCAGCCACTGAGTATAAAAAAAATGGGTAAACTGATAATCTTACCCCCGAATACTGAAACGTCACTCAAAGTTTAAGTACCACTTAAATTTAACAGATACTCAGAAGTGACGTTTGCCAATACAAAATCTGAAGTTTAAGAGCTGCTCAAATGTTAAGCAGCCCTCAAATTTTAAGTGACGTTTCAGTATACGGGGGTTAGACATGTAATTCCATGAAAGACAGCATCCGTAGTTATTATTGGAATTGACATATTTTCTAAGAAAAAGGTTAACAATGATGTTCAACATTGTGGTTTACAAGGATCTGTTAGCCCTTGACAAAAACAAAACAAACGCCATTTTTTATTTTTTTTTTAAATTCCAAACATCTTCTGCCTAGCCTTTTCCCAACATTATTAGGATCTGCTTCCAGTCCTACCGGATGCGGAATTTTACATGGAGCGACTGCCTATCTGACCTCCATAACCCAGTTAGTACTGAGTAATACGACACCCCTTGGTAAGACTGGTTGTCAGGCTCTCTTTTCAATGTTTGTTGGGAATGTATTGGCTGTTGCTAAATGTCAATCAATGGCCAAAAGATCGTTGTAGCTCTGTGTTCTTATGTAAAGATTAGCAAATGTGTTATAGATCTCAAATACTTAGGTTTTAATTATGTATTTAAGTAGTTCAAATAAAAAGTTAAGTTTATATCGATGTTTAGCAATGGATGTATGTATGAATAATTATTGTGATATGTTATTATAATATTACAAAACGGTCAAGTACCTGATTTTTTAATTTTAAAAACCTTACAGGTGCTCAGTCCAAAAAGTTTTGTAATCAGTTGAAATATTGTTTTTTTTCTTACATTAATTTGTAATTATTTTTATAGATAGTTTGTAAATAAATATTATTTTGTACATTAACACGAATTATTTTTATTGTCATGAGTGAATTCCAAAAGTAAATACAATTTGTATCGTAAAGGATATTGGGGCATCGGATTTTATGTCGCTACAAAATGATACTTCAAAGATATTTTTTTAATGCATTTTTTTAATTTCTTTTGCTATTTATGAGAATGTGAGTGTATTGTAAAGTGACGCTTTGATTTGTATAATTACCAGAAATCGAAATAAGTGAAGTATACTTCTTTAACCTTATATAACGTGTATGTGGATGGAAATATCTCTCTCTCTCTAAAATAATTCATCGCACTATTCGGTAATATAGGTACAATTTTAAATGTATTTTAATTTAAAATTTATTCAATACTTTTTCCGATATCTGATAGTATCTGTAGATTTATGTACAGGGTGGGAAACAGATCAATTTAAAACGGTCACTATGACGTTTCAAAGGTCTTTCTAATGAATATGATACGCCACAGACTTCCTACAGTACTGTTTCTCCTCCTTTAAATCCATCCAAAGGTTGTCTTGAAAATATCGCTTTTAGCGATAAGACCGCCCATTGTGTCACCATATTTATAAGTTGTTTAATGTTATTCTTTTTATTTGTATGGTGTACGTAATAAAGAATATTCTATCTATCTTCGAAAAAAAATTACTATTGCTATTATAGTGTGTAGTTTTGTACGACACAGCTAGAAAACAAAGCAATTGTATTTATTGGCATTATAAATAACAGTCGTCATCATCATCTGCTTAGCCTTTTCGTAAATGTGTTGGGGTCGGCTTCCAGTCTAACCGGATGCAGCTGACTACCAGTATTTTACATGGAGCTGCCCATTTTACCTTCACAACCCAGTTAGTAATGGGTAATATATAAACGCTTATAAGAAAAAAACAGTAACACCTTAAAATTAAACAAAACTTACTATTGCCATAGCGTTTTTAGCGCTGGTTAGTCTAGATTCACGTACTAACTACTGGTAACCGCTTGTATAGAACACTAGCTGTCCTGCGTGGTTTCACCTGCGTCTTTGGTTACTGCCCCATTCCCGTGGTACGTAGCATGATGTTATATAGCTTATGATACACAGTAATAGCTTTATAATTGTGAAAGATTTTTCAAATCGGTTAAGTAGTTTTTGAGTTAAATCGTAGCGAACAAACAAACAAAATTTACCTGTATAATATTAGTTTTACTAATTGTAATATTTAACATAATTTCATGTAAAATATACATATTTTAGAAGAAATATATGCATCGTGAATAAACATGGTGACCGTTTGCAAGTCCCTTCTATCCTGTATATTTGTAAAATTGATGTGCATAATTTTGTATGTTACTAGCTGTGCCCAGCGGTTTCGCCCGCTGCTTACTTAGGGGTATGGAAAATAGATGTTAGCCGATTCTCAGACCTACCCGATATACACACAAAATTTCATATAAATCGGTCCAGCCGTTTCGAAACAACAAACACCGCGACATGAGAATTTAATATATTAGAAGTAGACGTAACAAATGATAGATATGTATTTATAAAATTAGTACTCCATTTTCCTTTCGTTATATGATATGAAAACAGGGAATATAATTATTTGTATAGTATAATACAAACGACATGTATAATATAGACAATTAATAAACTTTTTTTTTAAATTAATAAATGTATCAGTCAATTTTGTGAACTACATTCTAAGTATACTATATCATACTATTATAAATAAATATCATACTAAACACAGTAGTTTTTGACCTAGAAATAGGTAGAAATACAAACCTAAGGCCCGGTGCCCATTATCGGTATCGGCACGACTGAGGATTTTAGGTGGCAAATAGCAATATACATTAACATAATGGCAACAAAGTAGAAATTTCCATTATATATGGTCGTAATAACAAAAATACCGCTTCAGTATGCTTGAGGCTGCTGTATCGGCAGCCTTGAGAATGCTTCGGGATGCTTCGGCATCCTTCGGTACGCCGCCGGCGCCGAGGCAACACTCGGGGATAGCTTGCTTAAGGACGCCTCGTCATTCCTAAGAACGTTGCAGCATGCCAAAGCATAGTTTCCGACAGTGTGCGCTTGCATGTAGGATGCCGAAGAATCCTGTTCCTTGCCGATGCCGATAATGGGCGCCGGGCCTTAGTGTTAACGGTGGCGCCATCTATAACTAACTGCACATAAATTACCATTGCAGTGAATATTGTACCTAAAAATGGAATATACCCAGATATTCAATTTAGAAAGTTTATAAACTTGTGATAATTTGTTGATGAATGAATGAATTTAAATTTTAAAATAAATTATTTATGTGACTCATGTTTTGTATTATTTAACATTACACTCATTATCATAATATGCAGGGTTGGCTTCCAGTAACCGGATACAGCTGAATACCAGAACGATTTTTTAAATTATGAAAGCTAATAATGTTAAGCGTTGCCATAGAACGTGGCAACGCGGCCAATCTCTTCATCGAGAATATTGACGCAATTTTTAAATACCAAAATAAAACAACTATAGATCAGTCAGTCCGTTTAATAAATAATGTCATGTAAAAAAAAAACAATCACAATTTCAGACATTTCTAAATGAGAATGATTGTAATTATAATATTTGTAATATATACAATATTACATCTTATACAAAGCGATTACTCATTATTATGTATTAAGTTAAAAAATTGAATAATTCCAGGCACCATTTGATATATTTTAAAACTTTAACGTTTTGAGTAACTATCCAATATTAAGAGGTACTAAAAAGTTTAACGTCATAAGAGAAAATCTAATAGAGGGAGCTACCATCATCTGAGAAATTTATTAAGATCAACTCATTGAATATAGCCATTGTAAAACGAATGGGCCCTAATCCAAAGGAGACTGAGCGATTTAACCCCATTGTATCAAGCTGTTTTTTAAAGCCGAAACAAAAACGCCCATTCTCCTTTCAATACACTGCAGATTTATATTGTCTTTGTCAAATAAGGGTGTGACTAGACCGCGGTAAACCGCCCTCGACTGTCAAATTATTATAAATGTCACCTCATACATTGATGTAACAAAGTATGACAGATTAGACCAATCAACAACGGTCTGGCTGCATACAAACGCAGATGATGATTGCGAACCCCAATATATGTAGCTGCATGCAAAATTTTTATAAGATTTATATTTTCCATGATGTTGGATAGTCACTGAAATCCTTCCCCCCCCCGTCATTTACATAACAACATGAGCAACGCGAACATTTATGAGCACAATATACATAAATATATTATTCTGGACAACACAATAAATTGCCATTTACAGAATGAGTTACAGGGTTGTGCAAATATTATAATAACTACAGATTTGTAATACACTGGCCGTCAATAAAATCGAGCCAACATTATTTTCAACTGCAATTTTTTTTTTCTTTTATTTTTGTTGTTATTTCTGCATAATAACGAGAATTGTTACCAGCTTAGGCTGCGAATATGTTATTGAACCAAAAATTGCATCACTACTGTTATTAAATCAACAAGTTATGGTTTCAAGCAAAATACTAGAAACTTTTTGAAAGCAATATATCTTTTGATCACAAAATTACTGAAGCTGAGCATGAGGTACTTATTTGATACCCGGGTAGGCACATTTTTATTAGGTTTTTTTCTTTAAATGGGACTCATAAACATAACTGGCGTAAAGGCAGTACTATTAGATACCTATATCTCTACCTAATCCTTCTCGGATTAGTCGCGATAGCCAGCACCATACCACCCACGGGACTATGAATTGTTTATCAACCTAGTAATAAAAACATCAGTTGAAGTTATTTGTTATAATAATTTTGTTAATGAAAGGTGACAAGGCTGATGATTGGTTAAGCTCAATTCACATCGACATGGCAGCGGCCGGCAATAACAATGTCAAACTATTTTCAGCTTTATCTCTTTATATAAATGCATATTATTGCTTGATAGAGTCGATTCAGAAGTGCAGCGGCACGTGACGGCTATGCATTTTCTTATGGAAATAAAGCTTAAAATTGTTTGGCGTTGTTGATCTGACTCTTAGACAACCAGTGTATTTACGACTTTGTACCAAATTCATCACTAAGCTATATAAAACCGATTGAAAAGCCAACGTTAATAGTTTGATGCGAAATAACTATAATAATATAGATATTTATATGTACAAATAAAAAAACGTGCAATTTCTATGTCAAAATATTGCATATATATCTTAAAAGAATTCTATTACCTTTGTTATCTTAGTCGGAAGAAAAAACTAGTGGTAACAAAAAGTGCTTCACTGATCTAATGATCGCAAGCGCGACTGGTGAGCACGAGGTACTGGGTTCGATTCCAAGGTCGGGTAAAGTGTTATTGGTATTTTTTCCATTAAAAACTCAGTAACTGCCACGGAGTCTAGATTTGAGCTTGCTTGATGGCAATAGGTTAGCTCCTAAACACCACTTGAAAACATACCTGACGAGATGTGGTTGTTCTATTTATAAGGTACACCTCTGCCAACCCTTCAGGGATAACAGCCGTTATGTTATGTTAACACAAATAAAAAGCACTGATTTGACACACGTTAGTGGCGTGGCAGTAATACAATAGCAACCTTAATTGTATGGGAATAAACATTATAATACATTGACAGTGATGCAAAATCAGAGGTAATAATAAAATAGCTGTAAACTTTATGTCCGTACATAGGTGCCACATTAACAGCAGTTGGTAAAAGAAGCCCTAAATATTATGAAATAGATTCTCTATTTGCGTAATTTTCTCTAGTTTTAATAACTACTACAGCAGCGTGTCCGCACGTTGGCAGGCACAACTTTGAACGATATGTATTGCATATATACATATATAGGTATATATATACGTCTACAATAAGAAAGTTACTGGGCTAGCGCGCTCGGTACAAGCTATGCTAGCGCCATTAGCAGTTGACAGTTGCCAAACCATTGTATTTAAAACAAGATGGCGGCACAAATTCAGATTTTGGCGGCTCGCCAAAAGATCCGTGTTTACTTTAAGTTGTGACAATTTAAACCTTATGACAATGAACACAGGAGTCACACGACGCCCGTTCGTGATTTACAAATTTAAAACGACAATAAATAAAAATAAACGCTTAATTGTAGTAAAAACAATTTGATTTACCTAGTAAATAAAATATAATATCAATTTGTATGTCGAGATTGTATGTTGCAAATGATTTAAAACTAATATGTAACGTGAATGGTGCGAACTGACTAGGTGAATCAATGTGTTGACCATACTACTGTTTTATAACTACACTAGCTTTTGCCCGCGGCTTCGCTCGCGTTAAATTCGGTAGCGCCTTATTGATTCGTAATAGCAACGCCAAGTTTTCCCGTTTCTTCCCACTTTCTTCCTCATATCCCACTCTTTTTTATTATAGCCATTAAGGCGTGAAGAGGTAACAAACAAACAAACTCACTTTCTCACAAGGATTTAAGGGCAGTTGCTGGGTTTTTTTAAAGGCTTTAAATCACCCTGAAAAGAGGACCTAACACGATTGTATGGCGTAAAGGTAACGTTAATTCGAACGATATCTGAATTTGACAATTAATGAGTAATACAATATTCTTTATTTAAAAAACGTTTAAGTATTTTTTCTGGTTTTAGGTGTATTTCAGTTAGGCCCACTACTACATCTAGTATAGGCACCGCACCTTAGGCACGGTCTACGGTAAGCGGTCAACCTATATCAATTTTCACAAAAAAAAAAAACATTTTTAGCTTACATAAACTCATGTCATATTTTTACGTTCAGTTTCTATTTAAAGACGTTCACTTTAAAAACTCCACCAGCACTGCCCAGTCAATAAAATTTAGTATCAACCCAACCCCTAAAGTCATAAAAAAAACATTCCTAGGTTTCAGGTAACATTTTCAAATTTCAAAAATGATAAATACATATTTCCTAATCACGACTATCACAAAGACTAAGTTTGCACAACCCTGCTCACCCTCTACCTAATGCAGGCTCTATAGTTATCAAGTGTTGGTTGGCAGTCACCTATTCCGTTGCGTCACGACTTCGGCTCCTTGACGAACGAACCGGAACATTCCATTTGATATCGCCACCACGGGCGAGAACAGACGGAGAGGATATTCGCTGGAAACGAGAGAGAAAATGGTAAGGTTTTTATACAATAAATTTGTGTGAGAATACTATCAACTAAAAATGCTGAAAGAAAAAAACATTCTAGTAAAAAAAAATAACCGACTTCCAAAAAAAAAAAACTTTAAGGGGAAAATAACTTTACTTCCGTAATTTATTTCACCTTATTTAATCAAAAACTAAGGACACCATCGACCATCATTTTTGCTAGGTTAGGTAGGTTTTGCCCACTGCCACTTAAGTGCTTAAAAACAAACTTAAAAAATAACAGTTTAATGTCAACTTTGTTTAAAGAAACATAAGGTTTATTCCTTCAGTTTGATGTTCACCATAGATGCCATAAAAAATAGATAGGCTTGAAAAGTGTTATAAAAATATGCTCATTTCCAGGAAAATAAGATTTATAATAATAGAGCTGTTTCTTGTTCAAGAATTGTATAGGAATTACCCAATGTAAATCCGCTTTAGATAAATAACTAACTGTTATCAATATCTGGTTTTTGATCGATTTCTACTCCAAAGTCCAATTTTGCGTGCAGATACATAACTTTGTGTAGACATTATACACTGTGCAATTATAGTTGTTTTATAACGCTCATATAATAGCCCATTTTATCTGCCCAATGACAAAAAAAAAATCATATTGAAAATTAAACTGATTTAAAAAAGAACATTATTCATTATTATGACATCTTCTTCATCATTATTAATTTTCGGATAATTTTGCGTTCCAGGGACGACGCGAAATGGACCGGTGACATCTATCGTCAAAAACCATGCGTATCAAAATGTCATGCGTAAGTAATAAAGACAACTACAGTTTCACAAAAGATGTTTGTTTTTTAAGCGACTTCAAATAAGGAGAAGTTTCTATGTTCGACCGTATATTTTATTTATGTATTAGCATTTTATCGAAAATAAGTTATTTTGTTGTTCCTGGTATATTTCGACAAAATAGGGACAAACAGGATAAGTTTAGGTAAAGCTGATAGCCTAGTGGTGTGGATGTTTGAATGCTAAGTCATAAGTCGCGAATACGAATCCAACACACGCTTTTGATTTTTCAGATTCATGTGCTATTGTATAAAAATCACTTGATTCGGTGAAGGGAAAATCTAGAAAAAACCAAACCATACCTCTCAGAAATGCTTCTGAGAGATATGTCACGACGGCTTGTAAAACCATCTCAGAGGCTTGACTGACACCAGATAAAGACACCTCCTAAACGATATTTAAAAAAAAAAACGGCCAAGTACGAGTACAGACTCGCGCGTCGAGGGCTCCGTATTGCGACATAAATGGCCATATCTTTTGATTGCTTAGACTTGGTGAGTTGATTTTTTCACAGCTCCAATGGACCACAAACTTGAGCATACACTTTTAATTTCAACGCGTTCCCGAGAAAATGGTCTTGACAGACAGACTTTCACTACAGTACGGCCAACGAGAAGCGATGCGAAAGGTCATTAACCTAAAGAACAACTGTGGCGTTGACAATCTAATATTTAGCTCTTTCCATCTTGTGCCTTTGTCGTAATGTCTCGTTCTCCCGGCAAAAACATGACAACGTTAAGACGGGTTCGCCAACATTCGGGCGGCCATTTTAGATGGGGTTTTAGCATGGGTTTTGTTTACATTTGGTATCGCTTCTCGTTGGCCGTACTGTACAGTATTTTCTTTTTGATGCACGGAAGCCTAAAAAGGCTAATTGTGACGTGAATGTGTCTGATATGTAAAGGTTATCTTACCTTCCTATAACGGGCGTAGCCTCATTACCACTCAATATAAATACAGGGAAGAATATGGAGAAGACGCAACCACTGTAACCAAAAGAAAACATTACATTATACATAATTATGTGTTACTTTTGTTTTATTCATTGATTTTTTGCCACCGACTTCCGTAAGTAAGTTTCTTTTCCGTATTTTTTAGTGTTTTTTTTTTTTTAATAAGTTTAGTTATAGTTGATACATGAATATAAGGACTACTTATATATTTTTTTATTGCATTACTACAAATAATGCTAAATAATCGTTATTAGAAAATTCCACATATAATTAGTTCGTCAATATGATATTATCGTTGAGACGTAATTATAATCTTTCTTTGATTGACATGTTCTTATCAATACTGCGTAAGGCGTTACATCATAGGTATAATTAATTATATTTACATAAGCTACCGACATTTTTTAAATTCTCAGCAACTATACTGTAATTGAAACATTGGATAGCTTAGTGACAATTTGACGGCACGGTTGGCGCAGTGGTTGTGTAATTGACTTCTGCTCTTCGTGTCCTGAGTTCGAATACCGCACGGAACTTTTTTTTATGAATAGCGTCTCGCGGTTCAACCTAAGAGGTTGTCGTCTGCTTAACCGCACGGAACTAGGAGGCTTCCGGCGACTGGGACCGCAATTAACTAGGACCACGGTCCCAGTCGCCGGATCCGTAAAAAATAAATATTTTTCTTCCAGCGACTGGGACCACTCATAGATAACTTAAAAAAATCTTTTATTCAAGCCAAAATTAGTACAGTCAAACGAAAAAAAATTAAATTATTTATATTTTAAATATCATTGACTCGTTCTAGACATGATTTTATCTTATGCGCTTAGTAATCTATTACTACAGTTTTGAAAGAACATATAAAGTAAGAGTGGGATTATGTAAGGAAAAATTATTCTTAGTGGGTTATAATTAAAGTTGAAAATCCAAGTTTGCTTACTAATTGAGCGACTGTCTCAACACATTTTAATTATGTCAAAACGGGCTAGCTTAATCTATTAAGCTAGCCCGTTTTGACATAATTTACACATGCAGGTAAATACACCCAAAGGGAATAGCATTGTATAATACTATCCCTCTCTAACTTTATATTTTAACACAGTTAAGGCTGATTTGGTGATAATTACTTACTTGACTGATTTTGTGTGAAGCCTTATCGGCCATTTTAAACTAATTGTGATTGACATAGATAGTACCACGTTAATTATTTTTATTGCGTTTTTTTATTATATTTACGGTACCAGTTAAAGACTGATTTTGTAATAAACAATTACTTTCTGATTGTTAATTATTTTAAAATTGTTGATTGTTATGCACGATTTATGTGTTTTTTTTTGTTGATTGTTGTTAACACGATCTAAGTGTATGTTTTAATAACGAAAGTTTTTAAGAACAGAACTGTAGTCAGTGGTTGTTTTCTTTATATCAATAAATGATGTTTTTAAATCAAAAAGGATTTTTCTTCAATTGTTACATCTAAAAACTTTTATTTGACTGTACATTTTTTTTTATTTCAGTTATTATACAAGTGGTCCCAGTCGCCGGAAGAAAATTATTTATTTTATACAGATCCGGCGACTGGGACCGCGGTCCTAGTTAATTGCGGTCCCAGTCGCCGGAAGCCTCCGGAACTAGTATCCGTATGATGAAGTAGATATTCCGGGTGTTTCCAGCTGATTTTGTAAGTGAGTATAAATGTTTGTAAACGCACTGGAGAAATTCCTAGTGTTCAGAAAATGTTCTCTCATATTTTTAAATTCGTTTTCCACATTTTTGTGAACGAAGAACCGGCTACTTTATATATTACTAGCTTTTGCCCGCGGCTTCGCTAGCGTTAAATTCGGGGTAACACAGTTCCCCTTGCGCCTTATTGATTTGTAATAGCAACGCTAAGTTTTCCCTCTTCCCTCTTTCTCCCTCACACCACCACTTTTTTCAAAAAGCCTATGTCCGTCTCCTGGTTCCTAACTATCTCTGTATCAAAATTCATCAAAATCGGTTCAGCCATTAAAGCGTGAAGAGGTAACAAACAAACTCACTTTCGCTTTTATAATATTAAGTAAGGATGAAATTTAAAGGCAGCTGTGAAAATATGTACTTTACGCCACAGCTGGAACAATACCAATAATTTCCTGATTAAACTTTATACTTTGTATTCATTATTGCAGTATAAATATACTGCAATATCATTATTCATCTACAAAGTATAAAGTTTAATCGTCGTTTCAACGGATTAATAAGTCGCAGTAGTTACTCAATATTATCTCAATGTAACAAAGTCCAAAAAGTTATGTAGTATGTGTATGTATGTAGTGTAGATCGAAGTTACATAAACGTTGTAAAGTAGATAGGTAAAACGTACTATAGGCGTTGCTGTGATAAAATATAGTATAATATGTTAAAGTAGCAAAGTTAAATGTTTAACTACTGTTCAAAATAAAAAATGGAGCATATTTATGTCTTTCATCAAGCAGAATAAAAAATTGACTTAAAAAACACTTTTCAGCAAAAAAAATATGTTTTTTGTATGGGAGCCCTTCTAAATGTTTATTTTATTAATTACTAGCTGTGCCCCGGCATGCGTTGCAATGCAATTTTGTATCTTTCTACCTACCCTACCTACCCTACCCGGGATGAAAAGTATCCTATGTCCGTCTCCTGGTTCTAAGCTACCTCCTCACTAATTTTCAGCTAAATCGGTTCAGCCGTTCTTGAGTTATAAGTGGAGTAACTAACACGACTTTCTTTTATATATATATATATATAGATTTATTGTATTTATTGCTATAGCGGCATCAGAAATACATCTGAAAAAAATTCAATGACTCACAATCACGTTTCACGACCTACAGCCTGGTGATACACAGACTAACGGACGGAGAGCGGAGTTTTAGTAATGGAATCCCGTTTTACCCTTTGTATAAAGAACCTTAACCCCGAATACCATAGAACAAAAGCACGAAAATGACGATAGTATTAAAAAAATACTCACCTAATAATATAAGACTGTGGTATCTGCGTCAGCACAGCTAAGGGCAACCCAAAGCCAAGGAAGTAAGGCCAGTTGGACTCAATGAAGGTCAGCCGCTTGTGCAGCTCCCAGCCCATGTTGAACCATTTGTACTCGAACGAGTACAACGAGTATAGCAGGCACATGTGGACTAGGCAGAGCAGCTCGCCTATATATGTTATAGGTAACATACTTACTAACATACTCTGTAATCAAAAATGTTGGTGTTAAAATTGTGGTGGTGAGCAGTAAATATGTGGACGCTGGATCATCATTCATTTGCCTAGCCTTTTCCCAACTATGTTGGGGTCGGCTTCCAGTCTAACCGGATGCAGCTGAATGTCAGTATTTTACATGGAGCGACTGCCTATCTGACTTCCACAACCCAGTTAATACTGGGTAATACGATACCCCTTGGCAAGACTGGTTGTCAGACTTTCGGAACACTGACTAACGACTGTCAAAGATCTACAAATGACAGCCGGGACCAACGGCCTAACGTGCTTTCCGAGGCACGGAGGAAACTCGGTATGTCACCCATCCACAGACCAATCTAGGCAAGCGCTGCTTAACCTAAAGATCGACCCGAGCGGCTGCTATTATTTAGCCACGAGCTCCTCAATATGCGGACGCTGGATACGTTGGAAGTGGAACCCAACTGAAATGGCTGTTTTTTTTTTTCTAAATGGCATTTCGCAGTTCAACCTATGAGGTTGTCGTCTGCTTAACCGGACAAATCCTGTGGATGCCTCAAGAGTAAGGCCTCTGGCCAGGGCAAGAACTTAAAACTAGGCGACTACACGCTAAGGGCACTCGCTGTGGTACGAGCCTCGGCTTAGGACGTCGTTGGGGGAGGACAGCATAGGGACAGGTTGGATGAGTCTGATGAGTGAGTGGAGCAGTCAGGGGGAGCGCACGAACGTACTTGTTACTCCCAGGACCCCGACACATGGAAGTAGTAGAAGTGGTAAATCGTGCAGTGTTGTTTTTCAATTACTAAGCTAGAAGTTGTTTTTTTTTATTGACTCATGAGAAAAGGTAATGTGCAAGCTTATTCTGTGTTTGCAATTAATTTCAAGTATTTAAACTTCCTGCTGGGGTTGCGGGTTGTTCGAAAGGGATACCGCGACTCCGGCAAGGGGATAAAGGGCAAAAGAAGATTCACAGATGGGTGTTATTCAGTAAAAGACTGACACTCCCAACTACTCCGCCTAGAGCGGAGAAGTTTTTTGATGACTATCTTTCCAAAAAAAGTTCCAAACATCATTGCAACAACCTCAGCAGGCAGAGGCCCTGGCAGGTACTTTCTTAGCTTACTTTACTCCACCTACCAATCACCGCACCTTGCTAGGTGTCCTGCCCCTTTTGAATTCTATAACGTGATTTCCAATAAGTTACGTACCTGTACTAAAAATAACGCTTGCACCAGCAAACTGAAGAGGGAGTCAGCGATGATTTTGCTGACGCTCGACATGAACTGTGGTCGCCCGCGTCGGTGGCGGTACGCGCTGTCTGCTATATCCTGACATACGGTATCAAACATTAGACTAGATAATAAATTATTGGCTTTGAGTGCCTTTATTCAAAAAATGTCTAGAGAAAATTAAAAAAAAAGATCGGTTCCTAAGTTCGAATCTCTGGGGAAAATTGTTACTGGGTTATTCCATCAGGAATTTCTAAGAAGGAGCCTCGTAACCCTGTTCTGTGTCCGCATGATGGCAATAGGCTCGTCCCCTATAACATGTGTTATATAAACTTAAGAAAGAGAAACGACTAAAATATTTTGACTTGTCACACGAGGTTGTCGACACGTGGAATGTGAACTCGGCTATCATTGTGTCGATTGTCGTAACGGCCAATGGCCTGATAGCCAAGGGCTTCGACGACCAACTGACGAAGCTCTCTTTAGGCAGTCGGATTTAGGGTTTGATTCAGAAGGCAGTACTCCTCGACATGTATTGCGAGGAGGTTCCTGTCTCAGGAGCCCTAACTACCGGTAGCTTGGACCCTGCTTCCGATATCAAACGGACTAATATTTTATATATTTTTAAAATGTTTATTTTTTTTTTATAAAATTTTATGAAATATTTAAAAATGTGTAAAGATAAAATAAATAAAATAATAATACCCGCCTATAAAATGTCCTATTGCTGGGTTAAAACCACTTTTCAGAGAGGCTTTTATCCTAGTCAGATTAAAATAAGCAGATTCACTAAAAGAAAAATACCTGTTCTTTTTGTTAATAAAACATGACGGAGCATTCATGAAATATTGACACATTTAATAAAAACCTTGAGTTTATGTAAATCAAGTATTAATATGTATTGAGCTATATCGCATTACCACACTTGTTCTGAATTTAAACAATTTTTTAAATATGTGGTTTATTCCACATTTGTCTACATTTAATTTTTATGAATTGTAAAATTATCTGTTATTATAAGAACGATGTGCTAAAGAAAAGTGAAATAGATTCACGAATCATATATTTATCAACATACATAATAATACTGCAAATCCAGATCTTTTAAACATATTTATTTATGGATATATATTAAGCATGTTAATTATGATCTTTTAAACCAGTCAAAACATGTTCATTGTAATCATAAGCAGTTTAACAATAATGTCATTTTATAAGTAGAAAAAAAAACACATAAGTTTATTATCATTCTTATTACCTAACATAGCTGATGTAATGCTCAAGTTGTAACAAAAGGACTCTAATAACAATGACTCATTCAGACTTTAAACTTATTATAATAACAAAAAACATAGTAATAGAATATTATTTTTTGTGTTTAAGAATTGGTTTTGCATGTACTTAATGTTATTTAATTTCTTTAAAACCGATAAGTTTGGAAAAAGAAAGGGAAGCCATTTGCCCAGCAGTGGGACATAATGTTGGATACGAAAAACTCTAATTCAGGACAAAAATAGCATTGCTGTTATTGACAAATCTTTTTATTCATTTTAACACATATAATTTTAAATTTTTATTATATTTGTTAATAAAAACTTGCCCACCAGTATCGGAAATGGTGCTGGTATCGGTTTTGTCAATGGTTATTAAGTGCATCAGGAAAATCTAGCCTTATAAGTTACACCTCAAAGTTAGATTTCATATCTTTCATAATATTTTCAAGCAGATTAAATTTTTATGATAGTATGTAAGCATGGACTGCTATGTATATATGTATGACCAGGTGTATGAATGTGAACACAGCAGAAGATGAAATAAAATTTCCAATACATATTTATTAAAAAAATACTCACTTGAAACCACAAGCTGTTGACTAGTTTACTCAACAAGAACAAGGGCAGCACCCAAATCATCCGGAACGTCATGGACAGGAACGGCTGCATCCATGCCCATACATTGTGTGCAACCCCTGGGTTGTGACCAAACACAACTGTCACTAAGTACTTCACCGCAGGCAATAGAACATACTCGAAAATTAATATACTAAGCAAAAATATAAAGCCATTGAGAATGCATGATTGTAAAACTCTTGTAAGTACTTTTGATTCCCTAAAACAAAAGAAAACATGGTTTAAATATTGGTTGCTTATTTTTTTAAGGAGTTGAGTTTATTCTAAAAATCCTGTACTTCACTAACTACTCATTTTCATTAATTAACAGCTCTGAAATCATCCCACAAGGAATGTACAATTTTTCCTAACCCCGGTCATGTTTTTAGTGTAACATGCGTGCCAAAATTGATCAAAATCTGTTCAGCAGTTAATGCCTTATCTAACAAAAACCTAACAGACAGACTGAGTAACTTTTGTGTTATAATATTAGCATGGATTTACAGCTACATATGGTATGGTTTAGGTATTACGTATACGTTACGTTATTTAATGAATAAAACATTTCATTAACTTACTGTTTTACTTTTGGTTGCTTTTGTTTATTTTTTGTGTTTTCAAACTCCGCTTGTGGCGAGCGACTAAGGGCACGCTCATTAATCTCTTTATCTAAATATAAGAGTACAGTTACACCTCGTAAGCTGTCTATGAAACCCTTGATAAGCGATACAGAAAAATTCTGAAACAATAAAATGTATGAACAATGAACAATAAACAACATCGGAACAACAAAGACTCAAGTCTAAATAGCACTCACAGTAACGCTCTCCATTTTGTTTTTTAATAAATTTTTCACAGTTCCATTATTCAATATTTTATTGAATTAACACTTCCCAATATTTTGTTCAATTTTGTTTGACGTAAATTTACGTAAAATAAAGTGACACAACACAATGACAATTTGACATCAACAAATGGTAGCTTATGCTATTGGAACGACGATGCAGCGTAAAGAAATTCTACCAAAATGGAACATGGAAATGAAGTTTTATGTTGTGCCACTTTAATAAAAATAAATCTGGCTAACAACTTTTTTTTTATTTTAAATAAAAACGTTGCCCCACACTAGGAATTTCTCCTGTATCGTGAGTGCTTTCACAAATTTTTAAACTTACATACACAAACAGCCAGACCCGGAACAACTATCTGTAAGCCATACAAATATTTGTTCCTTTTTTTTATAAAACTTTGCTGGAATCGAACGTGCAGGTGTTAGAATTTTCTTATTTTCCACACATGATGTATGAATGAAAACCACTGACTTACATTCACATTCACTCCATTTTATTTGATTAAACCATAATATTAAAAATAAGGGTATCAAAATAAAGCGTACAGCTCAATACTCATAGAACAACTGAACAATTTTTTCTAAGACAAGACTCTTGTCAATCTTTAACATTCTTAGTTTAAAATACATTTTCTTTTTATACCAAAGACTATTAAAATTTATTTCTCTAACAGCAGGAACCGAACGCGTGACACGCAGCGCTGCAGTTGATCGCTTAGCCACTGCGCCAACCGTGTCGTCAACTTAACGTCAACATAACATAACGTATGCAAAACGATAAGGTTTTTCTTATCGCTTCGCATACGACATTAGGATTAGAATTACAGTTCATTTTGGACTGGAGTTCTAATAGACATTTATAGAATGGCCTTTTTTTGCGGATGGGTATTCATCAAATAACTTCCCCACTCTGGGTGGATCAGGGGCGAGTGTCAGACTTGTACTGACTAAACTCCGGAACAATCCGCAACCCCGGAACAACCCGCAATCGCTAACCCACAACTAGAAATATATAAAATAGCCTTTATAACACAATCATAATAGTTAGTGTTTTAAAAACCCTTTCAAATAATTGTTGTTTTTTAATATTTTAGGTAGATTTTCTAAAGTAAGGCAACATTAATATTGACATCTAGAAGGCAGTGTTAGTGTCTGAAATATCAAAACGTTAGCAGCACATAGTTTTTACACATATTTGCTTCGTAGCCATAACACAAATTATTGACAGCCATATCGAACGCTATTGGTAACACTGTGACTGGTAACAGCTATAGTATCTAGCCTGTGGGTAATAGTTTGTATGTCATACATAATGATATCGTCCGTGCCATGTTCAAAAACATTTAAATATTTATTTAAATCTTTTTGGCTGTAGTATTAGCGGCCAGCGCAGAACGATAATATTATTGCGAGAAGCTTGTGCTGGAGTTATGGTCAGCAAAGGTTGGTCGTCTGTAGTTTTATTTTGAACTGGAAGTGCCAGGGAAACCCGAGAAATTAAACGTTGTTTTTGTATTTTGCAGTTTGATGGTCAGTGTCGGTTTCCATCGTAACCTTAATTTTTGTATTGTTTCAAAAGATGGCACTGACATTGTTGACAATTTGGGTGCGAAAACGAACAGCTTACTTTCCAACAGCTGTCACCTGTCAATAGTAGTGTCAATGTCTAATTTTACTCATCTATGTTTCTCTGTCTCGCTCAACGAAAGTAATATCATCTATCTCACTCATTGTGTTTAGTCTGGAGAAAGTATCGCGATTACATGTGTGCGCCTACTTTATCATCAAGAATTTTGTTTTGTTAGTGTTTCGCTTTTGTTTAAATTACAAATCTTTTTAATTTTGAAGTATTCCTATATTAGTTTGCAGGCTTATGAAGTGTTCAAGATGGATAACGTGTATATTCTCAACAATTTGAGGTAAGTTTAACTTGCGAAATAAATGCGTATGTCGCAACTTTGTTTCTGTGCAACGTATTTATATACCTATTATGTTAGTAGCTGACCCATTATAAACGTTGATAATAATGTAATGTAACAAATGGACCACTGCAAACGTTATTGTACTTATTGTCTTGTGATGAGGCTGAATAAAAATTAATCAGAGGGTACCTACATTTACCCAACTTTAAGTGAAGAGAAAGTTATAATCTTTTCTTGTTTCTAACTCATTTCATAATGCAATGATGTAGAAAGTTATGAACTATAAAATTACAAGAGCTGAATTTAAAAAGATGTTCATTTATGAAGCGTCAGATAAGTAAAATTACTATTACAGAATATACCAATTGACTAATTCTGATGTAAGCAATATTTGAGTATGCAATAACTTGGTCGGAGAGGCACTTAATCATGATCATAAGTAAAAATTGAAAAAAAAAGTTTAATCTGTTTTAGAAGAACTTATTACAAAGTATTATTGTTAAAAAACTGCAAGATTATATTTATATTAAAGAATAAGGAGGTAAAAGAAGGTACTTAGTTAATTATTTTTTGGCAGAAGAAAAACATTTGATTAAAACAAATAATAAAATCCCCATTATGGGTAAAGGCCTTCTCCACCTTTTTCGCAGTCTTTGGCAATTTTAAGCCAATTTGAGATTGCAGTCTGTCCTGTATTGGCAGTCATCTTTCTTTTTCTGAATTTTAAACTACAACTGGTATCTTTAGTGATTTCACTATTTTGTACAGACGCCTGCAGGTCAAGCTACCCGAAACTGTAAATTTTTCCCAATGAACCTTGAACCTAATACTTTAGAAATAAAGTCGAAAATCTATCAAAGAAATCTGACAGATTGTGGTAGCTTGATGTGCAGGCGTCTGTACATTTGTCACATAGGTCCTTCTCAAGATCTATTTTAGGGTCATTATAGGAATTGTACCCACAATAATAGTTATTAAACGTGTAGAGAAAGAGATAGAGATAAATTTATTTTGTAAAAATTTGCAAAGTTGCTACATGTTTTGCCATCCAGGAATGGCATACAATATTTTTTTGGTTTAAACCATGCGTTTAAGTTAAAATTAGACATAAAATTTACAAAAAAACATTTAAAATATTATCAAAACATGTTGTAATTGCATTTGCTTTTCAATCATTTTAATTAGTTTTTTTTTTGTTGTATTTTAAAGACTCTATTTGGTAATACTTTAATAAATTTGAGGATTTTATTATAAATGAGTGACGCCAAATTATAGATCATACTTTTATGCATCAGTACCTTGCTCGGCCTAACTATTTCTAGCCTGTTATCACCGCAATGACTGTGTGTAGCAGGCATGTTAGTTTTGATTGCCACTCACTTTGTTAGTAATAAGTTTAAAAAAAAGTAAATTTTGTTATGTATTTATTAGTCATTTAAAACAATAATAGGCAGTGTGTTGAAAAAAAAAAAACATCAAAATGTGTATGCTTGATTTATTCACACCAGCCATACATACATAATCTTCATACAGATTGTAGTTTCTCATGATTTTTTAATACCAACAAAAATCCCAAAAAAAAAGATGTGTCAAAGAAACTCATCATAATAATTAGTAGTTTTGGTTTGCCCAATCTGACACCCAACCCCACTCTAACCAGAGTAGACAAACAAGGACATCAATGACCACTGCATACTCTTTCTTAATAAACTTCATGCAAGTAGATAAATTGCAAACATTCGCCCATCTAATGTATGGACATACGAGCCAAAGTTCAAAACTGGTATAGCTAATCAGTCTACGTCACGGCTGCGAGCGTCCCTGAGTCGAGCCACTCAGTCGAACACCCGCCAGCGAGCAGTGCGCGCGCGGTCTCAGCGCAAAACGCGCGTGTCTTCATCGCATTTCCACATACCTATTTCTTTGTGACGTGCGAATGACCAACTGAGTTTCTTAGTTAAATAAAATCCATTGTGTTTCGTTCAAAATGAAAGTGGACAAAGAATCGAGCCTTGCGGGGCCAGTGGACACTAAACCCATTATCTCCGACAGGAAAGGGAGTCTGAAGGTGACCATCACCCCGGCACAGCACAAGACCCTCACACATCTGCCGAAGAGACCGCCAGTGGATTTGGCGTTCACTGATCTTACCTACAAAGTGCAGGAGGGCAGAAAAAGCAGTAAGTACACTTGATTTTTTTTTCATTTCTATTTGAGTAAATGTTTGAATAACAATCTCTTGAAAACAATGGCAAAGAATGGCATATTGCCACTATTGATGCCATTTACGCAAACAAGCGTCTTTAATTATTTAAATAACAAAGATAATGAGTGTTTCTAACGATGTCTACATCATTAATTATGTCCGTGTTAATGCGACTCCATATACCTATGACCTTAATGATTATATTTCCTCAAACTCCAAGATTACGATTCGATGTTTATATTTATTAGTATGAAAATTAAACCCAAATGAATAAATCCTTGAAGGTATAGTTTTTGCCAGATTTTTTTGTCATGTTAGATCTATAAATTTCAAATAAAAACCAATTAAACCAAACAAGATTGTGACTAACTTCTTTAAAAACATTTAAAGGCAGTTAATGAAATGACAAAAAACGATAAACTTGGTCAAGTTTCTGCACATAATAAACATAATATACACAGCGGAAGAGATATGATACTTTGAACTCGAGGGCGTTAAATCAGAATAACCTATGTACCCTAAATACGCTGAACAATATCTATCGCGGAAAGGTTGTTCTAGAAACAATCAATACAACCCTATAAAAAGAACTGGACAAGAATACGTAGAGCGTAGACGACAAAGGGACACCTCAATCAGTTGTTATTATCCGTGCGAAAAATAACTATAGTACGTACGATCATTTTATTCAACAGTTGCAGTTGGTGTTAAACTTCAATCCCAAACACCATTTCGGGGACCCTTCCGAATCCTCCATTTCCTAATTACCGTGAGAATTGGGGTGACTTAAAACATATCGTGTACACACTTTCTATATGATAGAATTGAAATTTCGGATAAAAAGTCATTCTTCATCATTATTTGGGCTACTAAGTAACCTCAATCTTTAAAGATTGCATAATTTCATTGGCTGTAAATACTTCTTCCATTTTGCTATGAATTTGTGCCTCTCCGTTTGTGCAAGTTCTTCTTAACCGGCTATAATATTTCCACACGTAGAAATCTTAAGTGTCGCAATTACTTGAAGGAGTTAATGTTGTCATGTCTTAGTACTAGACTCGGAGTTTTTGACAGGTTCTGTCACGCGTAACATCAGCTCCGTGTATATTATTCGCAAAAAATGTTTAAAGGACTTGTAAACCCAAAATAAGTAGAGAAGTGTAATTAAAATAACATAATATTTAAGTACTAGTGTTATCCGAGTGCTGTGTACGGGATAAGAGCATTCAAATACAATTTAGACACTAAAGTGCAATATATTTAAGTGCAATATAGATACTGTTTACACTCTAAACCATCAGTGTCTTCGTTTAAAATAACTTTAAATAACTTTAACAAACATAGTGCAGTGGAAATAATAGTAAACAGGAAACCTAAATAAAGAACTTAATAACTAAAATAAAAAAAAAAAAGTTTTTAGTGCGTTATGTGAAATCAAAATTAAGAACTGACGGTATCAGTAAAAAAAAAACAAACTTAAAAGACTATTATAACGACCAATATAATATAATTGAACAATTGAAGATTGAGTACACTTATTTCGTCTCAGTACGTTAAGAGTCAGTTGGCGCAACGGTACCTGTGACGCATTTACACTCTCGCGGTCCGGGTTCGATCCTCGCATACACCCAAGACTTTTTGTGAATCAAAAATTTCTTAAAACAGTTTTCTTGAGTTGTAATTCAAATTAAGACAAATGGATAACGAGCAGAATGTAACGTTCCGCCGTATAAGACGTTCAATATCATTCCATGAACTGTCTAATACAGCTATACTTGACACAACAATGTTGAGCTTACCAGACACTTCTATTGACACTAGCAAATCCTGCTGTGAAGACTTGCGATCTAAAGTAAATAGTTTAACAAAACATCTTGAATCAGCAACCAACGAAATAGATAATCTACATGACGAAATAAGCAACTTAAAAAGCGAATTAGCCAAGAATTTGAAAGTTATAGAAGTTTATAAAAAATTGGAATGCTCAGATATATCAAAGGCCCAATCGAATAGGAAGAAGAAAAGAACATCAATACATGACAAGAACCGAACATCGCTTATAACTTCTTCCCCTACACAAGAGGTTGAAGCAGCGCCATCACCTGCAAAATGTTTCGTGGACATGCCAGTAAATGTGTCACATGACAAGAACCGAACATCGCTTATAACTTCTTCCCCTACACAAGAGGTTGAAGCAGCGCCATCACCTGCAAAATGTTTCGTGGACATGCCAGTAAATGTGTCTCTTCCGGTGGTACATAACTCTACAGAAATATTGCTGCATAATTCAAACACAGAAAATACCTTACCAACAACTATGGAAAATAAATTGATGAGTCCCACATCTGAATCTCCTACCATCCAAAATGAAACTACGACTACTGGAATAACAAATAATGTGAAAACTAATGCTGATAGATTAATTAATACATCCGATACGTGTCCTGTACAGAAATGTGTACCTATTATACAGATGACATCAACTCCCAAATCCATTCCTTTAAAGCGGAAAAAGGTTATTGTTCTAGGCGATGACCAAGGGCGAAATGTTCGACACACTCTACAAACCCTGCTGGGCAACGATTTCCATGTATTATGTTTCTGGAAACCTGGTGCAAAATTAGCGGATGTGTTATTAAATTCATATAACTTTGACGAACTTACTAAAAATGACTATGTTATTATATTGACTGGTGTAAATGATACTAACCCTCTAGATTTTCAAATTGACCTTAGCGTATGGTTTAGAAGTATTAAATATGCCAACATCATTGTATCAGAAGTCCCTTATAACAACCATTTAAATGAAAAATGTTTAAATAGTTCGCTACGCCACGTATGTAACAAATATCATGGTCTATTTGTCAATATGAATTACGATCAAATTGTACCACGAAAGCAACACCATTTTACTGTTAATGTTTGTAGATATTTATTAAAAGAAATTTTACACATTGATTTTAAAAATAAATTTGTGACATATGTTGAGCAAAATCGGATATTGACAAAGTTGAAAACTGACCAATCAACACAGACTTGTACTTTACCTGGTAACGATGTTATTACTAGCTGTGAACAATCCACTCAAACCAGTGACATCTCTGATGACGTTGTAAACTCGAAAGTATGTTTAGATAATAAGACTAAAGCTGTTACTAACAATTTTTTTCGTGTATAACTCTGTTTATGTCATTCACCAAAATATTAATGGGTTAATCAGTAAATCGGATCTACTTACTCTAAATTTAGAAGAGTTACGGGAAAAAGGACAGAATATTGACATCGTATGTATAACCGAACACAATATGATGTACGGAGATCAGATACATCTATATGTCCCCAATTATGAACTAGCTACATTTTCAATGAGGAAAACAAGAAGTGGTGGTTCTTGTATCCTTATAAATCGGTTGCATAAGTACAAAAATATTGATTTAAGTAAGTTTTATGTACCTAATGTGATGGAATGCTGTTCTATAGAATTAATAATACACAAATTAATTGTGATTTGCGTTTACAGACCACCTAAAATGAACAAAGACTGTTTAGAAATATTTTTCTCGAACTTACATGGCATATTACGAATGTGTAGCCTAAATAATTGTAAGAAAGTGGTTATTTGTGGTGACTTTAACATAGACACTCTGTCACATTCTAAACATCGCAATGATTTTCAAACCCTCCTTATGAACTATGGCTTAAAAATAGGCATTAACCAGCCTACACGGTTAGCTAGTAGCAAATGCATAGATAATATAATACACAATGTCAGAGGCAATAAATGCGAAGTAGTAGATCTAGCGTTATCTGATCACACTGCCCAAATAATAAAATGCCCAGTAAAAAAAACCTACACTATTAAGCGTTGGTATGTCTTGAAGCGTGACTATTGTTCTGATAATTTAAATAAATTCACTGAATGTCTACGTAATCTTAGTTTTAGTGAAGTCTATCTACACCACAAACCCGAGGAAGCTTTTAATTGCTTCTATGATGAATTTAAACTCTTTTATGACCTCTGTTTCCCCGTAAGAAAAGTACAAATCACAGTGCGTAAGAAACCGAAGTGGATTTCTAAGGGTATCAGACTGAGTAGTAAACGGAAAAGAGAAATGCTGTGGCAATTTAGGCGTTTCCCCAATGCTGCAAATAAACTGCTATTAAAGCAATATAGTAATCGATTAAAGAAAATAATAGCATTAACCCAAAAATCGCAGAATGATTATTATATATCTTCGGCCAAGAACAAGTCCAAAGCTTCTTGGAACATTATTAATAGAGATAAGGTTAATCATCCAAAAGAAAATATACCTAATTACATTAAAATAAATGATGATACAATATATGACCCTCAGTTAATTGCAGAAACTTTCAATAATTTTTTTATAGACGAAATTAAGCCGACAAATTCTACTCCCACTTACAAAACCATTGATATTAATTGTAACTCCATCTTTATTCCTCCAACGATACCATTGGATATTGTGAATACAATTAACTCATTAAATAACACTCAAAGTCATGGATATGACGGCATCATCACTAGGGTGGTTAAACATGTAGCATTATTAATAGGGCCTGTTATGAGTTACGTCATCAATCTCTGCATAGAATGTGGTCATTTTCCTGATAAACTAAAACTAACTATTGTTAAACCAATTCATAAAAAAGATGACAAAAGGGTCTTAAGTAACTATAGGCCAATAGCACTTATCCCAATTTTCGCAAAAATTTTTGAAAAAATTATTAATAAATCACTTTACTCCTTTTTTGAAAAGCATAGTCTCATAGCCAAAGAACAATTTGGATTCAGAAAGCACAGATCTGTAAATATGGCAGTCTATGAATTTATTAAGAAAATAATAACTAATGTTGATACTAGAACTCCAGTTGCGGCCCTTTTCATGGACATGTCTAAAGCATTCGATCATGTAGATCATTGTATACTACTAAATAAGTTGGAGCGCTATGGGATTAGAGGAAACGCGTTAAAATTATTGGAGTCTTACTTGTCTAATCGTATTCAAATGACGACAATTGATAGATTATGTGGAAACTCAAAAATTGAACGTACATACGTATCACAAACCAGGAGAACCACTTATGGGGTTCCGCAAGGCAGCATTCTTGGTCCTCCATTGTTTAACATGTATATAAATGACATGCCTAAAGTGACTAAACATCAGATGGTCTTGTTTGCTGACGACAGCACTATTATATACTCCAAATGTAATACCGACAATCTCGAAAATGACATAAATAATGACCTTAGAAATATAATAAATTGGTTAGTTAGTAATAATTTACAAATAAATCTCAGCAAGACTAAGATAATGACATTCAATCAAAAAATAATTAAACCAAATCTTAACATAAAATATGAGAACGTAGCAATCTCTGAAAGCGATACCATAAAATTTCTAGGCCTCTACTTGGACAATCATTTGACATGGAAACCTCATATCGATGCTTTATCAAAGAAGCTTAGCCAGTTTGCATATACTCTGTTTAAGTTATCAAAGACGGTTAACCGCTTTACTGTAGTAATAGCTTACAATGCCTACGTGGCGTCTAGCATTAGGTACGGCATAATCTTCTGGGGTAACTCGACTGACAGGGAGACTGTTTTTAAAGCCCAGAAAAAATGTTTGCGATCTTTTACCAAGTTGCAATCTACTGATAGCTGCAAACCATTATTTAAGCAACTAAACTTGCTCACGTTACCTTGTATGTACATCTATGAAATGGGAGTATTTGTTCGTACTAACTTCTATTTATTTGAAACCCTACGCTCTCGACGTCATCAGAACACTATTCGGGCGGGTTCTCATAGAACGGCATTCTTCGCTAAAAACGTACTCGGTATGGCACCTAAAATATATAATAGTATACCAGTAGCTATTAAAACTAAAGAATGTTTGACATCCTTTAGGAAGGCTTTGTTTAAGTTTCTTTTGGAAAGATGCTATTATTCCATCACTGAGTTCATTGATGACAAAAAGGAATACCGACTTGATCCGAACGAGTAGATCCGACTTGCTAATTAATAATAATAATTTATGATTAATTAATGAGTAATATGTTTTATCTACTAAAATAATG
Source organism: Ochropleura leucogaster (assembly GCA_958449745.1). Lineage (NCBI taxonomy): Eukaryota > Metazoa > Arthropoda > Insecta > Lepidoptera > Noctuidae > Ochropleura > Ochropleura leucogaster. The sequence goes on from OY288207.1 coordinate 16,018,681, forward strand.
TGCGTTTTTATTTTGATTTAATTTTTAATAATAATACTGACAGCATTTCACTTAACTGACATAGCTATTTTTAAATTTTTGACATTTAACTTCTTAATTTTATTTTTATTTATAATTATGTTATTTTTGCTTGTTTTATTTTTAACTTTAACTTTGTGCGCCTTCTATCGGCAAAACATAGTGAATCTATCTTTATAATACTACCTGTTAACACCTATGTTTTACAAAATAAATGATTTGATTTGATTTGATTTGACTACTTAAACTATGCTTAGATTATAGTATAGCTGGTTTTTATATCACCTAATTAAGATACTGGTCGTTGTAGCAGTAGAACTTGCAGTCACATTAATTTAAATGTCAAAGCTAATTATAGTTTTTGTCACAACTTAATAAAAAATAAGAAAAAAAAACGGCCACTTAAAATGTTGTTTTCCATGTTCAAAACGACAGGCAATGATCCCATTGCCTGTCATTTTTGGGTTCATTCGATTCAGGGTCGACCTATGTGCAGAATAATCAATTATCAAAATCTGTTGTTAGTCCTTTCCTCAAGAATCTTGCCCTATCGCTGTGCATGGATGGAAGGGATTCATTGTTGTGTTTTTCCGTTTTCCTTGTTTCCTTCTTCGATAATGGTTATTGCTCCATCGATGATTCCGCGAGACGTTTACCAAGAAACTACTTACATGTAGCAGGGAAATGGAATATTTAAAATACCTTGATAACTGTTCCGTTAATTTTGTTCTTTCGTTTTTATTTTGATCTACTGCAACTTAACTGAATAAAACAGGATTGTAATAATACTATTCGCTTGCATTCTTGCCTTGTCATTTTAGTTCAACGTTTCATTTGACATAAAATACATTCGTTTTCTCACCGCGTATGTATTTTAAGGCGAAATCCGCATAATATTATCCGCAGAAAACTTCAGTGCTTTGAAAGTGTTGCTTGTATTTGGGATAAGAGCCAAATCTGCAAAATCCTCAGTCCAAGTTTGTTTCAACTTCAGCCATATTTTATAAAACTGTTGTACCAAAATGAATATAATGGCAGTTACAGGTCAAGTATCTTTATCCTTGTCAGTCAAGGTTATAACATCGCTGTCTTGACTGAGGCGTTTAGATGACTTTGCTCCATCGTTAAGATTTATCCATATTTTTCTTTTACCCTTTTCATCAGATAATTCTGAACTGTTAAGTCGAAGGTAGTGCTACTGTGGCGTGTTTAAATGTTCTTAAAGTGTGATATCCACATTAAACCTCTTGCCATGGATTTTCTTGTCTTCGGCCTCAAATACAAGGTTAAAATCACAAAAACACTTATTTCAATTCGAAACAGAGTCGTGTCCGCAAATCTAACGGTTGTTCGTAACTAGGTTCAGTTGAAAAGTATATTTTTTGGTAAAGTGAAAGTATGGTTAGAGAGTTTGATGATCTCCACATCAATTTATGAATACTCTTTTGCTAACACGCTAATGTTCAAAGAAATTCACGGCGACACCTCCAGCAGAATTGTTCGTAGCTTCAAAACCATTTCCTGCAAGCGATAATGGTTGTTGCTTGTTCATTAAGTAGGACATCCAGTATAACCAGATCTGTTTATAAATAGACCAAGATTTCTAGACTCTTCGACATTATCATATAAACCCTCGACTAAAATATAAGAAAACATCAGGAATATCGACTAGCTTTTCCATACAATGCTTCTATAAATGATCTTTCCGGCATCTAGGCTGGTCAACTAGTAATTTATTAATGAAACGTCTAAGGAAACATTCATTGGTACGTATAGGTAGGCGTCCACCAAGCAATTTACCTCTTCCGTTGTAATCGGTAATGGCCGGTCCTATGCTTATGCCTTTGTTATCATCTGTAATGCCACTTGTAACGTATTCTTGTGGTTTTTAAATCTTATGTATATTTACGGGAATAATAACGTTGGCTGCTTATTTAGCTTCTGTTTTATTTGTACTAACGTGATAAACGTTTCTCCTTTCTGTCTTTTGTTGTAAATTTGAAACTGATTTGGCTATTGACTCATACTTTTCGATATTATTTATATCTCAATCAGTTAACCATATTTCATGGCTGACAGTTGACTCACATCCATATCTTGATAACAGTGGCATACATAACTAATTCACTGGCCTAATGTCAATATTTTATCTAACTCGTAAAATACTGGATTTAGATAAAGACAAATGGATATCCAAAATCCATAGGAAGTTTGCTTTTTGCATATTTCTTTTACTTAATGGCGTAATATTTTTATCGACGAAAACTAAATCGTAACTGGTGCCGAATCAAATAAAATGATTCATTTTATTTTTCAATGTAGTTGATACGCATTGTTTCGACATAGTATATTTTTGGAAACACAAGACGAAGTTCCCAATTCGAAGGTATTATAATATAATATATGAACGAAGTATCGATTTCTGTGTCGAAACAAAGTAGGCTATTGTATATGCAAGTTCAGTAAAAATAAAAATAGACAATAATTTAGAAGGCCCCAAAATAAAAATATCAAATAGAAATAATTAAGTCCCGGAATCATTGATGAAAATAAACAAATTAATCCAATTACCTACTAATGGACATCAGAAATTATCATTTATGAAAATAAGCACCATTATTATTGAAGTCTTAACTGATATAATTATCTCGAATTGTATCGCGATCAGTTATAAATTATTCTGTTGCTAGCTTTGCATAATCATCATCTTCAATTCCTAATCGGTAGCAAGATTTTTTTTTCATTCTTTATCTAGCACCACTTTTTATGACTTGTTCAGTATCATGCGTTTCTAGTTCTGCTTAATCAACATCAATAATTTCCAACTATCATTTTTCTAAGAATATATTTCAGCTGGGTAAAAGGTAGTCTGTTTAATTCCTATGTTTTTGTTTGTTATTTCAATATATACATCTGTTGTTGTTCAAACTTGATTTTTAAACTGTTATATTTAGAGTCGTGTTTTAAAATTGTATTTGAATACATCGTTTAACCATTATTTAATCATTACTGATGGGTTTGAAATACTTAGAATAACATTTTAGTTTATTGAATCCATGGTTTATGTTCTAGTAGCTGCAGTCAAAAGTTCGCTATCTATTAGTGATTTTTTATTTTTCTCGACAGTAATATCATAAATTTGTTTTCAGAGTTTTATTATCACCTTGACTATTGCTTCATTGTTCATATTGCATATTTGGAGCAGTCCTGCAGGTATGATGTCATTATTTTTCTGTCCTTGTTCCAATTTATTTGGGATTCGTGCAGCGTGTCTTCTTTCTTGTTTCTCATCTCCCTCTCTATCCATATCATCTTTCTCCTTCGTTTCTTTAGTATCTACAAGTGTAACAGTTGTACTTTAATCATGTATAGTTACATCAATGATTGCAGGGACATAATCAGAAGCCCTATGACTATCAACAAAAGTATCGCTTATTGAAAGTCAAATAGTCACGATGGACGATATAATTTACGTTAATTCTTTAATCTTTGTGATAAATACAAGGCAACACTTATCGTTATATTCTAGGCACGAATATTGAGAAACGTACACTTTTAATTACCCCCGCATAGTTTGAAAGATAAAGCATTTACGATGCTGCCACGCTTGCGATTAAGAAAATGATTGATAGATATATTACTTGAGTATCTTGTTAATGTATTTGGGTACATTTGGAGTATTTTTTGAAATATTTTATCTTAAATTCCATGTTATAAAATATTGTTTTTTATTTATTTCTATGACACAAGTTGGGATGCTATGTTATGTTATCTCTCATAGAGCTATTGGCAGTTTTCATAGATTTTTTATCTATTGTTTTGTAGTTTTTGTAATTAATTGTGTATGTTGTTTCATAGTTATCGGTATAATTAGTTTAATTGACATTTGATGTGTATGTATTCATGCAGGATATTGCTTACTCAAACAAACTGGATACACACAATTAAATTATGTACAGTATGTTTATTCTAATAAGGAAAAGGAAAACCACATGTCACGTTAAGGAAATTGGCGAAAAATACACCTTTTTTAATTGTTAGAACTTGGTTATTTTGCATGCTACTTTTATCTAATTGTTTGGGCACTTGCAAAATTTTCGATCATCTATAATGTACTATAATTCTAGCAAACAAACATATCATTTGATTTAGGTTTAAGTAAAACGTTTAATTGTTCTAATAATTAAGTAGTTGTTAGCTCAGGAGTTTCCTGAATAAGATTTTTTATTACTAAACAGATTAGTTTGAGAAGAATATAAAATTGAATAACCTTGTTTACATCAAGTGTGACTAGTTACTTTTAAGGTATAATTTGAATTCAAATTACAGTAAAAAAAACACGTAAGATAACAAACAACAATATATTCTTTTTTTTGGAAATCATTGGTCGCAGTGTAGCTAGCTTTTAGTTTTACCCGACTGGCAAAGGGTAATGTGTTTATTTGTACAAGATGTAACATTATAAGTGCAATTCCTTTCTGGTGGTTCTGTGACCATGAAATTAAACAACTTTAGTAGATTAACTTTAGTCGGTTGGCAATGCTAAAACCTGTTTGGTTTTGTGAAAAAAAAAATGAATCCCTTAGTAGGGCTATTCTCTAAGACTGTCTACTACGGACTATTTAGTCAATCTATGAATGTAAAGACAGACATTATTGCAATCGAGTTATTAAGGTTTTATTTTAGACATGTGTACCGTTTGATTATATATTGTAACATCACGTAGGGGCATGGAATAGGGATGTCCCATGCATGCAATGGATGCAGAGGTATACCTGATAAAACTCAATAACATTTTCCCCATCTAGGAATCAAACCAGCTTAATTAACCGTTTAATTACTAAATTTCGATTCCCACCCAGGACAAACTTTGTGTGATGAGCATGATTGTTTGTTCTGTGTCTGGGTGTGATTTATCTATAATATGTATGTATTTATAAATTATATAAGTATGTATATCAGTTGTCTGGTTACCATAACACAAGCTCTGCTTAGCTTGGGATCAGATAGCCGTGTGTGAGTTGTCCCAAGATATTTATTTATTTAATTTATAACAGCGTCCAATGGCATCATTTCTAGATGACACTGACAGCCCTTTTGATCGCTGTTTGGATGCCATCGTGTGTTCCATTATTGAGCCGTCGTCGAAACTATCAAAGCAAAGCAAAAGTTTGATCGTGTTTATAGCATTTCTAGACCAAGGCTGTAGTTTCATGTTGCCGACTGACGTAGCCCTGTATTGTGAAGTTACCACACTGTATCTTGCCACACTCGGTATCTTGGTTTTGTTACAAATATCTTTGTTTTTTTACCGACTTCCAAAAAGGAGGTTTTAATGTTTGTTAAAGGGACGTTTTAACGTGCTTTCTGAGGCTCGCAGGAAACTCAGTATGTGATGGATGGTCAGCCACAGACTGACCTTGGCAGGTGCAGCTTAACCTCAAAAATCGACCCGTGCGGCTGTTAGTATTTAGCCACGAGCTCCTCTTATTTCTGCCAATGAAACCATCAATCAAAGCAGGTAGTGAAACAAAAAAATAACCTTTTAACATGTATATTTATACATGCTCGTACTAAAAAATACGGGAAAATTCTCAATGTTAATTCAGATTGAGGGTTATTGACCCAACGTCTACATTTATAAAGGAAGGTAAACAAGTCTTATAATAAACAAGTCGGTGAAATGCACGACATTTTACTTCAATAGTTGATCTTGCCCTTTTGAGAGAGACAGGAAGAGAAAAGTATTAAAAACCCTAAAAAGGGAAATGGCGAATCTTTACATACAAAAACTGCAGTTATTAATTGCAAAGGGTAAAAGTTTACCTCCGGAAGTCGGCGGCAAAATTCGATTTACATTTTAGTAGTATTTTAATGGAAGTTGTTTTTTCTTCCATTCAAATTATATTTCCATATTATCATGTTTTTTGAATCGATTAGTTTTATTCCGTAAGTATTAATAGATCAGCTGGCTTGATAACGTATCTAATTGACTTGTTTGGATGTGACCTCGATGGTTCTCAATAAGCTGGCCATTACTAGCTCTGTCTATAAAAATAAATAAATAATAATTTATATACAAAAAAGGTAAATGTGACTGAGAATGTTAATGAGGTAAATACGAATGAGGAGCTCGTGGCTAAATAATAGCAGCCGCTCGGGCCCATCTTTAGGTTAAGCCGCGCTTGCCTAGTTTGGTTTCTTCCGTGCCTCGCAAAGCACGTTAAGCCGTTGGTTCCTGCTGTCATTTGTAGATCTTTGACAGTCGTTATAGGTAGTCAGTGTTCCGAAAGACTGACAACAGTCTTACCAAGGGGTATCGCATTACCCAGTACTAACTGGGTTGTGGAGGTCTGATAGGCATTCGCTCCATGTAAAATACTGGTATTCAGCTGCATCCGACTAGACTGGAAACCACCCCAACATAGTTGGGAAAAGGCTAGGCAGATGATGTGACTGAGAATGTTTGTTAGAAATACTTAGTTTCGTTTCGTAGTTTCATGTACCTCGTAGTTGTTCGTGATATCAGACACGTAGACAAAAACAATAAAGTTTTAGGTTGTAGGTAAGTATTGAGTTTTATCGATACTCGGTATATGGAACATCAACGTACAAGCAATTGCTTTGAACACGCACACATATGTAGTCTAATATTTTAATTAAATAAACTTACTTAACAATATACATAAACTAAACTAACAACAAACTGTAAAATATCATCAAAAAGTTTCTCAACGCAGTGAGCTGGTGCCCAAAAGACATTGGGCTTTGCCACGTTATAAAGCAACATTTAGTCTCTGGTCAAAACAAAAGCTGCAAGCCCGTAAGGACGTAAGAAGCATCAACGTTTATTTTTTCTGGGCACTCGTACCAGAGTGCAAATGGCTAAAAAATAATAATATTTTCCGCAAAGGCATATTTAAGCCGGTTGGGGATTTCGCCGCAGCTGCAGCGGAAGCGCCCTTGCAGCACGATGAGCTTGAAAGATGTGACGTGACGCAACCGTATCTACACATTATATGGCCACGCCCCAAACAATCAACCCCTAACCATCTAACAAGGATGATGTCGTTGTGTGTTAGCAAATGATTCTAGACCCTTTTTTTGCGGATAGGAAATCATTAATTAACTTCCCCCGCCCTGTATGTTCCTGGGCCGCGGTATTTCTTTCGAAAAACCCGTAGCCCCGGCAGGCGGTAGCCCTGGCAGGCCTCTCCGCTTTGTTGACATCTCTTTGAGGCGTTTGTGGAACACTAACGCACCGTCGAAACGGCCTGTCGTCAATAGACGGACGGACGGTGCAGCGGTGAGCTAACCATTGGGCTGGCGCGCAGTCGCGAGTTCACGAGGCGCAAGTTGACGAATAACCATTGCTTACCGTCCGCAGAGGGGAGAAGAGCCTTCAGATTAGAAATGTTGACGTATATTTAAAAAAAATGCACTGCTCTATGGACAAATGCAATACTTACATACAAATAAAAGGAATAGCTGCTTTTTTTTAAAACGATGCAAAATTTCCTAATGACTTCATGGTTTATGATGCTGTTTCCAACTAAAGTTTAAGGTAAGAACACTAATATTTCGTATGTTCGGAGATTGAGCAGGTTTAGAAATAAATTGAGATTGCCTATCTATGACCGTGACTCAAATAAATTAAGCCTAACTAACGTTGGCAAATAACTTAATAAGTGCTATGAGGTAGATCCAGAAATGTCGTAGATAGTTCTGAAATCACTTATTTTATACTACCTAATTGCAATAAAATTGTAAACTTGATGCAAATTCTAAAAACCGGCCAAGTGCGAGTTGGACCGAAGGTACTGTGCAAACTTACGATATAAACAGCCATATATTTTGACTGCTTAGACTTATAGGGTTGATTTTACGACACCAAGGAACCACACTTTTTACCACAGAGTATACATTTATGGTTTAACTAGCTTTCGCCCGCGGCTTCGCCCGCGTTAAATTTGGGGTAATACAGTTCCCCTTGCGCCTTGTTGATTTGTAATAGCAACGCTAAGTTTTCCCTTTTCTGCCCTCTTTCTCCCTCACATCCCACTTTTTTCCAAAAAATATTAGCCTACGTCCGTCTCCTGGTTCCCAACTATCTCTGTACCAAAATTCATCTACATCGGTTTAGCCGTTAAAGCGTGAAGAGGTAACAAACAAACAAACTCACTTTCGCTTTTATAATATTAGTAAGGATAAGGATTTCAACTCGAAACCTCCACGCGTTTTCAAAATAAAGCGTCTTGACAGACAGACAGACGGCACGGTTGGCGCAGTGGCTGAACGATTGACTGCTGCAATGCGTGTCGCGGGTACGATTCCCGCAATGAACAAATAATTGTTCCGGGTCTGGCTGTTTGTGTATGTGAGTTTAATTATTTGTAAACGCATCCACGATACAGGAGAAATTACTAGCGTAAAACGATCTTGAAGATTGTGAAATCGTGTCGTGTGGCACAGTGACACTTTTGCGCATCAAGGTAGTTTGACACAGCCTGCTATTGTCACGCCTTGTAATTGTTATGGGACTTGTGATTGGCTTGCTGTTGTCTATGGTTGTTTTTTATTAAAAGCTGTAACCTCCATGGCGTAATAAATAAAGAAATAAAACAAGAATCACACGGTAATTGTCACTAAGAATAGCCAGGATCACTTGATAAACAAAACGTGTTAAAGACTAAACAAGGATTAATTAAAAGAATGATATACTTCAGATATTTCTTGCGATGTAATTAAAACTGATGGTGTTGCATGCAAGTAATGATATAGTGTGACAAGTTAAAAGTGTACGTTTGACCGTTGTACCTTCTGCAATCTACTTTGTTATTGTAGGTGATTACGACACTAGTGCATAAAGTAACATATTCTTTTAGAGTAGATGTTTGGTTGATTCAATTACCACACAGGGTTTGTTCAAGACTAGCTGCTCCCCGCGGCTTTCACCTCGTGGATGTAAAAAAATAACCCAAGGGAATATACTACTTACTGAGATTAAATGTAGTTCATCCAAGATATATGTATGGTATCAAAATCCGTTCAGTAGTTTTTATGTGAAAGAGTAACAAACATCCGTACATCCTCATCATCATAATTACATTTCATAATATTTCTTATAATTAAAAAAAGAAACAGAAAAAAACATGTAAAATATAAAGTTATAATATTATTAGGATTAAAAGTAAAATAGAAAATCATTTAGTAGTAAAGGGAACATAATTTTCTTTGTTTTTTATATTTTCAATATTTAGTTTTCCCGCTTTCTTTCTTTGTCACGTTTTGTTACAAAACTTTTATTAAAAAAAAAACCTTTATTTGTGAACCACCTACATCGAAAAAATTATATTTTTTATTGTATTCTAGGTTTTTACAGGTATAGGTATATAAATATACAATGTAATTTTAGAAAAAAAAGGAATAGAATAATACCTACAGTCGGTAGGAGACATACTAAAGCTCATATGAGAAGTCGACTTTGCACTCATGAGTAATTTACGATGTGACGAACAAAGGACTCACTTACTTATGTAAATCCGTCTATTTATATGCAAGTTACATACAAATCTGAACTTTAGCGGCAGTGAACAGAATCTAATTCAGAAAAACAGTTTGTTTGGCAAAGAGGAAGGAGGAAGACAAGTGTTTGCACGTGGTCATCTTATAGTAAAACTTTTTTAAAGAGTAGACGACAAAGATTGAAATCGATAGATTGCTTCTACCGCGCCATTAATGATTCTTTCTGTTTCGTAGAATGAAAAACGCCATTTTATTGTGATAAATTTCATGAGAAATCGTAATTAAAACTAATTAAGCAATTAACTCAAAACTAAAAATAAAGTTATTAACTAAATATAAACTAACATTATAAAAAACAACAGAATGCTTAGGCGTAGAAGTACTCCTCTTGTTATATCCAAACGATTTCCATGCATTTTTTTACACTGTTACTTGAAGTTGAAGTTGGAAATTTGACAAAAAAAAGTACTGTATTTTTTGGAAGACGGTTTAAAAAAGAACGACCAATACTCAGACTCGCGCACCGAGGGTTCCGTACAAACTTGCGACATAAACGGCCACATCTTTTGACTGCGTAGACAAAGAGGGTTACTTTTTTCACAGCAGAAAGAGATTGCAGACTTGAGTATATGGTTTCATTTCTACTCCATACCTCAACGTGTTCCCGAGACAGACAGAGCGACGAACAACACAGAGATCCAAAAAGAGTTCCGTTTCTTCCTTTTTAGCTACGGAATTTTCAAAGCAATGATTGATTGACGTTCTCACTTTTTTCCATCGCACATCTTAGAATTTAAATCTTTGGTGATGTGTATGTACTTTTCAAATACTTTGTACAGACGCCTGCACATCAAGCTACTACAATCTGTCAGATTTTTTTGATAGATTTTCGACATTATTTCTAAAGCATTAAGGTTCAAGGTTCATTGGGGAAAATTGACAGTGTCGGGTAGCTTGACCTGCAGGCGTCTGTACTATTTAATGGATTACCAAGAGCAAACACTTCACTTCTATATATTAAGTTTTATTCTAAAAGTATGAGAGTGTGTGAAACTGTATGAATCAAACATAAAGGAACATTCGTATTAAATTACATACACCTTTCTTTCAATACTGGGTGATTGGTATATAAAACCACTTGGTGTTCGAATAGATGAGATAGATGTTGTAAGTAACTTGGATTTTTCATAGAACTCAGTGTATGTTATATCCTTTCTCTTAAACTACATCCAATCAACAAGAGATATACGACAGCTTCCCTCAAATTTAGTCCCAGACAAAGAGATCGAAAAGACTTTACCAGACCAGACATTGGGAATATTTTCATACAAAAATTTTGATCCCGAACATTTCCGATTGACACACGAATGTTATCTGAAAAGCGGGCGTTTGACACTATAGTACAGCCAACGAGAAACGATACGAAAGGTAAAAAAAAAGGTAAACCTAAAGAACAACTGTGGCGTTGACAATCTAATATTTAGCTCTTTCCATCTTGTGCCTTTGTCGTAATGTCTCGTTCTCCCGGCAAAAACATGACAACGTTAAGACGGGTTCGCCAACATTCGGGCGGCAATTTTAGATGGTTTTAGCATGGGTTTTGTTTACATTTGGTATTGCTTCTCGTTGGCCGTGCTTTAGACAGAACGATTTGTTACCAAGTAGTAACAAATACTGCATTACGATTTTCTTCGTGTTGTCCCGTCATACCCGTAATTATTGTATTTCTGGACTTGATTGTGTCTCTGGACCCAGATGAAAATATGCTCGTTCTAAAATGGAAAATGTTAACAAATATCACCGTCAAACACATATCACGGGGAAAGTCTTAAAAATGGGTTTCAAGAGGACTTTACTCGAAATGAAAAATGTCCCACAAAATAAATGAATTATATGTATACAAAAGAAAACGAACGTCTCAGTAAAAAGTTATGTGTCATACATAAAAAGTACATGTCAAATTGAGAACCTCCTCCTTTTGTTGTCTTCGTCGATTAAAAATCTTAGTCCTACATAATATAAGAAAAAAACTCATCTCCAAGCGGATCTAAGAAGGTGTAAGCGGTAGAAACCAATTTCTATACTGCGCAAGATGTAAGCGAGCCTCGAGATTTCGTATGAGGAAAACCGGTTGCTCTAATGATGCTAGAACTGTAGAATAACTATTAAGTAGTGTTTACCTAGCAACCACGGTGTGCAATTGCAATAGATCAAGGCAAATATAGTAGTATTCGAGACAGAGAGTGATAAATCCTTTTCATTTTCGTTATTTAAATCCTTTGACAAATTGTATTGTAGACTATGGTTTCATCGTTTGAATACGTAATTGGAAACGGTCTTTGAACTTGGAGAAATATAATCAAGTGGTCATCGTACTTAGTTCTTTTTTGTTTTGATTTTCTTTTATCTGTTACACATAAAACATTCGTTGAATTTGTTGCAGTAACAACTGCAACACTGATACCATATTATAAGACTATGACATTCATAGTGTAGTTCAAATATTTAGTCATGATTGTAACGTTGAAGATTGAAAAGGTTCGGTTCAAATCAAATCAAATCAAATCAAATCATTTATTTCAATTAGACCATTACAGGCACTTTTGAATGTCAAGAAACAAAATGAATCTACAGTCCCGGTCACAAGGCATAATAACTTGTGAAAGTACTGCAGTTGCCCATTCCAAAGCGTTGATCTCTATGGAGAAGAATGGGCAAGAAACTCCATGGACACTCTTTTAAATTCTAATATTTTTACAAAATAGTATTTACATCATTCGTGTTGAGATTATACAAATATGTGAGAACGATGTAGAAAGACGTGCACAGTAAGAGCGTCCAGAGTAAATAAAAAACAAAATTCAATTTAAATCTAAATAAAATAAAAATGACCGTGGTAGTTAAAAAATGACCAGTCCCAACTGACAGCGCCCGTTCACGAACATGACGTATGGATCAGCCCCATTCAGCTCGACCATTTTGAAGGGAGCTAAATGACCCGACACACCCGCCACCATCAGCGAGACATTTAAGTGAGCGTGACACTATTAACCACCAGGGCTTCGTCAAGTCAATGATAATACATAGCACTCACATATGGGCTTAATAATTATACAATACTAGAGAATTGATTCTACACATTGCAAAGATAGTCTTACAATCTTCTGCAGCTTCCACTATAGCTTCGGATACTTATTAATGAGTTTACCCCTATGCTTGAGGAGCAGGACCAGCATTGAGCCAAGCATTTTTATCATCAATATAATCCCCCAACTTATAATATGCTTGCCTACATAGTGTGCGTTTAATACAAGATTTAAATTTCGTTTCATTCAGTTGAAGAATGTGGGGAGGTATTTTATTGTAGCATTTCAAACAGTACCCCATGAAAGATGAGTCTACTTTAGCTAACCTGAAACCTGGTTGAACTAATTGGTCCCTATTTCTAGTATTATAATTGTGTCTGTCACCTCTTTTACTAAAAAGATGCGAGTTTTTCCTGACATACATGATGTTTTCATAAATATATTGACAAGGTACTGTCATGATGTTAATATCCTTAAACTGTTCCCTTAAAGAATCTCGCCTACGTAGGTTATATATGGCTCTAATGGCTCTTTTCTGCAGAATAAATATAGACTAGATGTCTGCAGCCCGTCCCCAAAGTAAAATACCGTATGACATTATACTATGAAAATAACTAAAATAGACTAGTCTCGCGGTATCAACATCAGTAAACTGACGGATTTTTCTAACAGCATATGCTGCTGAACTAAGGCGTCCTGCAAGAGATGTTATATGCGGACCCCATTGTAGCTTTGAATCGAGTGTTATTCCCAAGAAAACAGTTTTTTCGACGAATTCCAGTTTCTCTTGATTCAATACTATGTCACACTCACTGTTTTTGACATTTGGTAGAGCAAATCTTATACACTTCGTTTTTTTCCCATTTAATACTAAATTATTAGCGGTAAACCAATTATGTACCTGCATTAGGGCATTATTTACGTCGTCAGGATTTGTGGCACGTCTGTTTATCTTAAATATTAAAGAGGTATCGTCAGCAAACAACACCATTTGTGGTTGGTTTTTAAAAAAATGGGGTAGATCATTAATATATACTAAAAAGAGGAAGGGACCTAATATCGATCCTTGTGGTACACCCATCTTTACATTTAAACCCATTGAATTGACACCATTTATTTGTACTTGCTGCTGTCTATCATTTAAATACGATTTTACTAAACTAAGGGCAAGTTTCCCTAGGCCGTAATGTTCAAGTTTTAAGAGAAGGGTTTCGTGGTTCACGCAATCAAATGCTTTTGAGAGGTCACAAAAGATCCCTATGGCATCCTGTGCCTCTTCCCACGCAGTAAATATGTGTTTCAATAGGGTGACACCGGCGTCAGTGGTACAACGTCCTTTGGTGAAACCATACTGCTTTTCATGTAATATTTTATTGGTGTTAAAGTGGTTGAGCATTTGGTTAAGCATTACCTTTTCAAACACCTTGCTGAAAACCGGCAAAACGGATACGGGTCTATAATTATTGGTGTCTTTACTGTCCCCAGATTTGAACAGTGGTATTACCTTGCTGTATTTCATAAGGTCCGGGAAGACTCCTTGGTCCACACACAAATTAAATATTAAGGCTAAGTACGGTGCTATAGTCTCAATGATAGCTTGACAAACTTTAATTGACAATCCCCAAAGGTCTTCGGTTAATTTGATTTTTATTTGTTTAAAAGCTTTAATGACTACAGTGGGGTTAATATGCTTAAACTGAAACTCAACCCAGCATGGTAAAACGTTTGCTCTTAATAACTCAACAGAAAGCAAGGGTGACGAATTTAACGTTTCTGTAGTTTTAATTGGGATACTAGTAAAGAAATCCACAAATTCTTGAGCAACTTCGTTCTTAGTGGTTAGAAGACCACGTGAAGACTCTAGTGTAATATCATTATTATATTTTCTATTTCTATTAGTTTCGCTATTGATTATTTTCCAAACCGTCTTAATTTCATCTTATGTCACCTGCACACACTACAGTGAAAACACTAAAATATTTAAATACTTGCCAAACTAGCAGCTTCAGATTAAACGTCAAACGAGGAAGGCAATTCTATTTAAGTTGGACCTTCAAAAACGTGATATTCTTTAGTGTCATATAATACATAAACGAGTATTTTTTGCACAAGCGGGTCTGTGAACTGTATAAAAACTCAACCTCTAAGAAACAGCATATTTAATAACTTAATGCTGTGTAATTACTTGAATTTTGAAGGCTCTTGCTTGTAGCTTAATCTTTTAATTTTAAATGCATAGCGACAATTCTCATGATTATGAATAATATTGAGAATTTAAAACTAAACGCGTATGCTTTGGATAAATTTAATTCTATTGGTGTTATAAATAAGACTAAACGAGATTTTAATGGACCATAACATCCTTTTCAATTCAATCTTGCAGATTAAAAGCAACAGTAATGATATTCAAATAAGGCTCATAATCAGCTTTTTTCGATCGTCAATGTTTACTAGAGACAGTCTTCTAAAACGCCCTTCGCCTCTTCCCAGCAACATATCTGTGTGTTCGTTTTGAACAACCTGCTTTTATACAATAGTGTTTAAGTTAATGGTGACTATTGACAAAGATAGACTGCAGTCCAAAAAACAGGAAAGCAGGATAGTTGTCATATTTGGCTTCTAAGAACTGCAATATAAACAATGAGGGAAAACATCGGAAACGAAATTAGACCAAAAAAAGTGAAGATTAAATCCGCTAAAACCACACACGGCCGCTTGTTGAGTTGTGATGTGCTTCTTCAGTAGAAAAAAGGAGTCCTGCGACCAGCACTACAATCGCTTTAGAGCCTAATAAATTTTGTATCAAGTGAGGAAACTTTGTCATTGCGGCCGAGGCAGGTTTCACGCCTGAGCCGCCAGACGAGGGTGTTATAGAGCCGACTACGTGAATCAAACGAGAGAGATTAAATAACAAAGCAACAAGTACTTTTGTTATTAATCAATATAAAACTATGATTAAATTTGATTTTTTTCTGCGCTTTGTCTTCTCAGACTGAAGGAGATACAAAGGTATAACACCTTTAAACAGTCTAATATTAAAAATACAGAAGAAATAATAATGTTTGTACTATTTTCCATAAATCCTTTTCTTTGTTCTAGATGTGAAAACAATCCTCAAGTCGGTCTCAGGCCGACTTCGGTCTGGCGAGCTGACGGCCATCATGGGTCCCTCCGGAGCCGGAAAGTCCACGCTGCTCAATATTCTCACAGGATACAAGTAAGTGAAGAATGCTATTGTTGCTGTGCCAACTTTATACCCTACTAGATGGGCCCAGCAGTTTCACCCGTTACTCAACTCCTAAGTATACAGCCCATAATAGTCTATGGGCTTAACTAGTAGAAGTATCATATTACATCCTAATAATTTTGCTTTCTTTTGTTGAAAAATGGTTTAATTTGATCCAGTCATTTCGGAGCGTATTCCCTACAAACATATAATATTGGTACAAATATAAACATTAAAAAACCGGCCAAGAACGTGTCGGGCCACGCTCAGTGTAGGGTTCCGTAGTTTCCCGTCCGTCACAATAAGTGTTCCCAGTTATGAGGCCAACCGAACAATTCGGTAATACCCGATCCAATGTAATAAGTACCTACACCGCCATCTCTCGGGGAATTGGGTTACTAATTAATACAAAGACGTGCAATTTCGGTGGTAATTTTGGATTGCGACAACCGATTTCAATAATTCTTTTTTTGTTTGAAAAAAGATACGTTCAGGATAATAAAATATGTAAACAAAGTTACAAAAAAAGCTTGCATATACGATTATACTACAAACATAGTCCAGAAATTATTTTGTACAACTTTTTGTCTTTTTTGTACAAAAACTGTTGTGTCAATCAAGTTCAAAATGATTTTCATAGAAAGTCCTTATAAAGTTCTACTTTTTAGATTTTTTTCATATTTTTTAGACTTATGGTTCAAAAGTTAGAGGCCCCGGGACACATTGTTTTTTACTTTTGGAGCGATTATTTCCGAAATTATTGACATTATCAAAAATGATCTTAGTAAACCCCTATTCATTTTTAAATACCTTTCCAACAATATATCACACGTTATGGTTGAAGTTAAAAAAAAAACACTTCCCACTTTACATATAGGGTGACTACCCTAATAAAACATTTTTTTCAAATTTTTATTTTACCACTTTGTCGGCGTGATTGACATACATATTGGTACCAAATTTCAGCTCTCTAGCGCTAACAGTCACAGAGATTAAGCGAGGACGGACGGACGGACGGACAGACAGACATGGCAAAACTATAAAAACTAAATACAGTTCGACACAATCGTCAAAAAAGCAAGAAAAAGACCGCAAAATGTTTTAGGTAGCCTTACGAAAATAAATCAAAATTTCTTCAGACTACATTTTTCATATACCAAGACGCTTTGATGACAGTAATTTTTATGCACATTATATCTACACATTTAAGGTTCATTTTCGGATAATGTGATGCTGTTCTTACCAATATTGATGTTTGCCTCCATTAGAGCGGAACGAAAAGGAGAACTTTTTTTTTTGGGGTGGGAAATCATCAAAAAACTTCCCCCACTCTGGGTGGAGCGGAGGGGGAGTGTCAGACTTGTACTTACTAAAACCCACCCATGTTCCTTCTTTTGCCCTTTACGTTTTGGGGCCACGGTATCTCTTTCGAACAACCCGCAACCCCGACAAGCGGCGGCTCTGGCAAGCCCCTCTGACGTAAAGGAAACCTACTGGGAATCGAGCTATCTCATTGATACAAATTAGTGCAACCGGGGCTAAATCAAGACCATAATGTTTGGAGATGATCAGATGAGCTAAGCATAAGTTCACATGAAAGAAAGAAAACACATTTATTTGAAACATGCCACAAGTGTAAAACAATATAAGATATATTTAAAAAAATATATAAATAAACAATAATGTGCAACACTGTGTGCCTCACGACTGCGCCAAATAGGCCCAGTTCCGCAAAAATGCCGGGCAACTGATGCCCGAAGCTGGTTTTTAACTGGCCCTAGATCATGGTGTGACGGCTTCTCTTTTTGTTTTGTACTGATCTAAAACCTGTTATGTAAGTTATGTAGAATCCGCCATTTCTAGGTTGCGAAGTGGTTTTTTATGTTGCCATAAATGTCTAAATCAATAAAAATCATATTGAAGGTGTAGACATCTTACGTGACTCAAAATAACTAGTAAAAGTGGCAATTATCCCGTTTTAAATCTTATGAATAATGCTTATGACCATGTCAATTTAAAGAAAAATATTTTTAAATTAAAATAAATGTAAGTACAGCTGGTCCAAACATTTTGATTGTGAAAAGACCAATAAATAATTCTGTATGGCATTGCAAGTGGTGGTTCGGCATGATAAACTGGTTACGTGTTTATCGTTGTACGTCGATGTTCCTTCACCTTGTGTGGTAGAAGACATGCTGCCTACCCCCAAATGCATAGATCGGGATATGAGGCAGAGAATGAGAGAGATGATAATATATGTTGAGATTTAATTTTGATCTTATTTTAGAGTTTAAGGAAGTCAAATAGATTGGGTTTACAGAAAATCCATTAAGTAAGTACATTCAGCAAAAGAGATAACTAACCAGGTTCGGCGGATACAGTTGAAATTTTCTTAAAAATCTGAATGATTTCGAATAAAGTTAAATGTATTTGATAGTGAACGAACAGTAAATTAAATTTATGTCGATGACGTCATTCGCTGTCTGAGAAAAAAAACAAATATGAGTATATCTGACGACCCATTGTTATTTATCTTTTTTACTGACAGTACAATTGTACATAACATGCTGAATAGTAAATGCTATTGCTTAAAAAAGATTGCATCAAATTGATTACGGTTCATTTTACGATGGAATCCGATTACAAATTCAATTTACTCGTAAAGATAAACAGACAATTTGATGAGCCGCCGCGCGCCGTATAATTTTTGGTAAATAGATGGCGTTGAATAAGTGAATATACTACTAGGCCAAAGTAGCAGATTCGTTCATGCCCAGTCTTTATTTTAATCTGTACCATGTAACCCGGTTTGATCAAATCAAGCACCCTATATAAACTGAAATGCGGGCCGCGGTTTCACCCGTGTAGACCGGTGTAAAACTAGCCTATGTTAATCCAGGTTATGAGCTATCTCCATGCTAAATTTCATTTAAATCCGTTAAGCCATTTAACCGTGAAAGAGTAACAAACACACACATACAAACTTTCGCCTTTATTATACGAGTGATTAAGAATCATTTTGTACGCGGCCATCTTGTTTTTTTTTTTCAAAACAAAAACCGCGTCTTTCTATTCATGATCAGTCTGGCGGCAAATATAGCAGTGTATGTAGTACCCACTTCTTGGTTTAACCGCAGATGACTTGCATTTTTCTAGGATGGATGTATGAATGAAATGAGCAAACCGCAGTGCTACAACATTTATTAGCAGTAGGCGTTTGAGGTCAGAATGTGGCCTAGAAAGATAGACAAAAGTGTATTCTATTGACCACGGCGGGGCTCTTTAAGTACGAAGCCAGGGTAATTTGTCCAGTTGTAAGCAACTGAATGCTTTATTTCTTCTTTTATTATTTGTCAAGGTCTAGTAGCCGGAACTGCATTCGTAATTTGGTCATACCGCACCTTTGAAGGCAGTACCTAATCACCATAATATTTCTTCTTCCCTTGTCCCATTTTATTTGGTGTCGGCGCAACACTATTCACATTTCTTCTTCAATTCTCCCTTGTCACGTCGTCATTCACTCCTTTCTCCTTCATATCAGTGTAGTAATTTGAAACGCTTTAAAATTCTCACTTATCCAACCAACCCATTCCAGACAATCAAGTAACAAAAGTCATCACATATCTGTTGCACAACTTCCCAACTTACGTCATTTGTACTAAATAAGTCTCATGTACCTATTATGTACAGTGTGTTCTCCTAGTGTCATCGTTTCTTGGATAGTGGCGATTTGCAACAACAGTTATGCAATTTGCAAACGCAAACTATACCTCAACCAACATATCTATGCAGGTGGCAAAATAAAGAACTAAAATAAATGTAAGAAGCTTGATATATTTTTTGCACTTTTTTCTTGACAAGCAGCGCCACTTTAATTTTACGTTTAAACTTGTCGGAGGTATAATGCCATTATATAGTTTTGCAATGTTGAGTTATGTATGTGTTTGATACTACTGATACTAGGGTTGACTATAAAACGTAGTTTATTGTTATAATTCTCATTACCTATATATATTAAATAGTTTTATTTTATTATGACTAAAAACTAGGGGTTCGTGCTTTACTCACATGAGACACAGAAGGAAGGACCTAGACCCCCTAACAAAAGCTATAAAAGTGGCTTACAAACCTCATGTGATTAAAGGATGGCCCCTTACGAGGGACTCAACATGGCTGGCGTAATGTAGGTACACTACAGTTTCACCTTTGCCTAACCCTTCGTGGATTTGAAGACTTGATGTCATGTATACGTTTGCCATTATTCTTTATTTACCTTTCCCCTCCACCGACTAAATATTCGCTTTCAATAGTCGTTGCTGGGCAGTGAAGAAGAGAAATGAATAAGATTGTATGCAGCAAAGATGAGAATATTATGATGGATGTGTGGAGTGACTAAAATGGATAAAGTAAGATATGAGAGGAAGGTTCATATCAGAGGAAAGTTGATACTTAGTGGCGGTTCAGAAAACGAAATTGAGTCGTCAGTTTAGTATTCAGCGTGTGAGCAATGATTTGAAGGAGAAATAAAAATCAAAGTTATAAAAGTATCGGATAAGTATTATAAAATAATAAGGCTTGTTTTTTAAAAGGGAATGGTGCCAAATATATATATTTCATAATACTACTAGGTAAGTACAAATTGCGAAGGCGGGCGAAGTCGACATACACCCAACTAATCGACCAATGGGCGCTTAGAAAAAGGCTCTTATTTTAAATGTCTTTTTTTTGGGATGGAAATCATCAAATAACTTCCCCGCTCTAGGCTCAGCGCGGGGGAGTGTCAGACTTGTACTGACTAAAACACACCCATGTTTCTTCTATTGCCCTTTATGTTCCAGGGCCGCGGTATCTCTTTTGAACAACCCGCAACCCTGCCAGGCGGAGGACCTGGCAGGCCCCTCTGTAATTTAAATGCTTCGGTCTTCGTTTTATAAAAACAAACGTGTACACTGTAGACACGTGTTTTCCTTACAAATAATATCCTTCCAAGCCCTCTTAATATTAAGAGAAACATTTTTACCAAAACCAGTTCAAAAAAACTGGTTTTACAATACTCGTTTTGCTAGTATCAAGTAGATTCGTCACTTTGTATCTAGCGTGTGACATTGCGCTGTAGCTTCAATGTCATCACTAGCAAAGGGCTAGTAAACAGTTTTGATATTTTGCGGAAGTAGATTTTTATCAATTTGGTTGGTATCAGTTTCATTGGAAATTTAGTCATGAGTCATCGTATAGATATTTACCTAAACTTAGCATGTTGGCTATTATGCCAAGCGTTTTTATATTAAAAACTAGCTTTTGCCTTGCTATTACTAAAAGGGAAAACTTAGCGTTGCTATTAAAATAAATAAGGCGCAAGGGCAAAAACTACAGGTAGCCGGTACCTGCAAATCAGGGAAGAGGAACTGTGTTACCCCGCATTTAAAGCGAGCGAAGCCGCGGGAAAACCTAGTCTTAAATACACAGTCCGACACTTCAATATACTTACGATAGCCATAGCCAGCTTTAGCTTAGAGTCTAAGCTTAAGCTGGCTATGGTCTAAGCCTTAGACCATCGACGATGTAAAAAATATTATAGCTACATTTTACCTACTTCCCAGTTTCTAAAGTAGCTGATTTTTTCAGCTATGATGACAAAACATGGTAAGCTAAGTGGCATCATCCTAAATCCAATATGGCGTCAACATCCCATGATAACAAAAACAAATAAAACGGTTTCCAGACAAGCCAAAAACTGACATTTCTTCTGTAAGCTACTTACAAATCTATCTCTTTAATAACAATTTAATACAAGTATTAAATGAGACTTAACGTACAAACAATATTTTAATTGACATCGTTAAGTAATAATTATTCAAACAACCTATCTATATATAACTCGCAGCTGACTGTATGTTAATTTAAATGCTGGTAAACGTATCCACGATACATGAGATAATCTTGGGGCAATTGACTTTACAAAAAAACAAAAAAATCTTTGAAAACTTCTTCTTAAAACGAAAATTTGAAAAAAAAAATGCATTGATACAGCGAGCGTATCTTACCATACAACCGTCCCGCAGTCCTCTGTGTTTTAAACACTGTAGTTTAAACTACAAAGATAAATACTCGTTCATTGAAAGGGACGATCACTAATCCATGAAATAAAACAAATAATATTGTTTTCATCATCAAACCGGACTTGGTTATCAACGCTTGTATAGTAAAGTAGGTCGCGCATACGACCGCGGCCGGCGGACATTTACGCAGTTTGTGTACTATTGCAAACAGTTCTAAGTATTAGAAATAGAGGAGATACTAGTAGGAGCTTCGTGGCTAAATAATATCAGCTGCTCAGCGCGATCTTCTTTTGTTTTTTGAAAACGATGCCCCACACTAGGTATTTCCTGTATCGTGGGTGCGTTTACAAACATTAGACTCACATACACAAACACAGATACGGGTTTGATACTCACACGGAACAAGTATTTGTATGGCCTACAGATAGTTGTGATAGTCTGGCTGTTTCTGAATGTGAGTTTAAATGTACCCACGATACAGGAGAAATTCCTAGTGTGCCCCCACACTCATCGTTTGCAAAAAAAGAACGTTTAAGAAAAGATTGTCTATTAAAATCGAATTGAAAAATGGAGACGTGGCGTTAGTTCCAATTTCAACCACGCGCCAAAAGGTGCTAGTATAGATATTAGTAGCAATTTTAACAGTAAATGGAACAGACCGCAAGTGCGTTGAAGAGCGAAGAATTTGGTATGAAAAAAGTAAAAACCAACTAGGTTGTTCTCTTTTAGGCAGTAGGCACTTAAATTATAGTTAGATGAGACTTTTTGATACTTTCGAATTTTAAAATAACTGGTGTAGTTTTTTTGAAAAGTTTATAATAAGCACAACATTGATTAACTGATCCGTTCAGCCGTTTTGACGTGAAGGAGTAATAAACATCCAAACATTCGCATTTATAATATTACTAACTTACGCCCGCGGCTTCGCCCTCGTTAAATTTGGGCTAAGACAGTTCCCTTTCCTGATTTGCAGGTACCTGCCACCTGTAGTTTTTGCCCTAGCGCCTTATTTATTGTAATAGCAATGCTAAGTTTTCCCTGTTTTTCCTCATTCTTACCAAAATCGGCCTCTCTTTTCATTACCAAAATCGGTTCAGTCGTTTAGGCGTGAAGACTCACTTTCGCTTTTATAATATTAGTAAGGAGTAAGGATGGTAGGACTTAAATAATATGCAAGCATTTGCCCTGTGAAGAAGTTCCTCGGTTCTATAACGTAGATCTCTATAATATTTAAGCAGGAACAGTTAAATATAACAGAATTAAAACAAGTTGATACTAAAGATGAATATTTTATCTCACGCCGTAGTTACGTGGCTGCAACGATTTGGAATGTAAGAATATTATTTTTGAAGTTAAAATCAAGGACTTAACTTGTCATCAAGTAATCAAGGCCTTGTCGAAGACTGCATTGGGTTACGCTCGCCTGCAATTAAAGGGGCCTCAAGTATACGGGAAGGGGAGGGAGAGTGGAGTACATGTACACGTCAGCCGAACCTTTTCATGATTACAGGCGTAATGTTATGATAATGTGTCAGGTTTTAACGGGATGTTTCACAAACTTTGTTATTGATATTTCGCATTTCAGAAGTATCAATTTTCATTGTATTTGTTTTCATTCGTCAACAAAGCGATCGAATGCGCAGCAAGTCGCGCAAGTGTGTGGAATGGTCAGTCACCTTTTCAAGGAATGTATTTATAAGTGCATTAAAGAACAATATTAAACAAAAAGTATTGTGTTTTCAAATAATGTCGTCGTAGCTTTAAACGTAACTTTCTTGTTTCTTTCTGTCTTGAGATAATTACTTGCAACTTTTTATTGATCCTTATTCGAAAAATAAAAACATGTTTATTGTTCCAAAATTTAAACATGATAAAATGAGTAGAAAAACATAATGATCTTCGAGTGCTTGATCACCAATTCGAGTTAGTATAATAATAATTTTTACTATTGTTCAAAATAATGATTCATACCCAAATAGTTCTTTTTTATTATACTTTTAGTTGTGTATCTTCTGGGGCTATACTTTCTAATGAAACAAAATTTTCCAAAGAACTTCTTGAAAACAAATTCATTGATAATAAACAACACTTTGTCAGTACATACATACTCGTACCAACATATAAACTAAACGGATGAAAAATGTCTTCCATTTTGACAGTAGTATGTTATAAAGTTGCTTGTCGCATATATGTGACAATTGCGTTCAAAAGGTTAATGAGACTAGTGATCAAACTTCTATCGAAAGTTCTTAGTAAAGCCTTTACCAACCTATTGACACACATACGCAGTGCAGCGAAGAAAGTAGCCATATGTCAATCGGGCAAGTAGAACGGATTTTATTACTGCAATCGGCGTGTAGTAGTCAGTGCCCTGTTTTGCTTGACCCGATTTTCCCCTCTTGTTTGTAAGTGGTCTCAGATAATGCAGGGTGCTGCGAAGTTTTAATCAAGCAAATCTTTGTATTGTACGTACTTGAAGTTTACGCTAAGTTTTTACAGTGAAACTAGCTGTGTTCAGCGATTTCACCCGCTCCTCAGTGTAGTAGCATAATGTTATAGATGTAATTAGTCTATTAATTTCGTAAAAAATGTCTCAGCAAAATTTCAAGTCCATCCGGCTACGGAATCGCATTTTCCCTAACTGCCATCCTGTTTCACCCTCTTACGGAATAAATTTTGAAAAGTCATCTTAGTAAGGAAGCCCCATGCAAAATTGGAGACCTACTCAAAAACTACAGAGTACAGTACAGTAGTTAATCTGTACTGTACTGTACATTACTCTATAGTTTTTGAGATGTATACATAGGTATATTATAGGGCTACAATAAACAGGGTATATAGATCTTCATTGCCTAAAGATTCTCTATGGAATAGGAGAATCCTCTAACCAGGTGTTGTCTGGTAGGCACCGACAATTCCCGGCGTTTTGTTCTGTCTTAGGCCGCAGCCAACTCTAATTGCGCGATTTGCAATTTTGTTAACTAACTTGAACTTTTTGTGCGATTGATGCTGTAGTATTTTTTGTAGTGCCGCTACATTTTTGTTTTTTGTCCCCTGTTTGTGTCCGGCCTTGTCGTTTGCAAGGTTTATGTTTTTTGGGAGTCGTCCGGTTGTACGTCGGTTTTTTTATTTTGCAATTTCGTAACAGTTCGTATTCAATCTACACATTTCGAAAATCGTGCACCTGGGCTACATTTTTATGAATTCTTCAGAAACTATTTAATAATATTATATTTTATATTATATTTTTCCTTAAGTATAGATAAAGCGAACAGTCTCAATTAATGACTGGCGCCTCTCAATATTATTAATATTTACATACTATGAAATTAAGTTGTTGTCTGTTTGCTTAGATCTTTTAAACTACTCAACTGATTTTAATGCAGTTTTAAGCAAAAGATAGAATGATTCAATAAGTAGGATTATATCTATAAAATTACTATCTACATTGCACCCGTGCGAAGCTGGTAATAATAGTGTTTTTTCCACAATTTTTTTTTATGTCAGTACTTTGTTTTATGCCTAATAATGAGTAGACTTTGTTTTTTGAACTTAGTACAAAAACAAGAGACAATGGTTTTATTTGTGCGTCAGTCTGAAAGTACGTATATAAAGGACAATGAACCGTAAAGTTGACAATATAACGTCTTAAATTAACATGTCTTGGCTTTTGTCGTGGCGTCATACTTTTTTTTTGGAAATTAATGTACAAAAATAGTTTCTGTTTAAACCACAGTTATTTCAAAACACATTTATCTAGACAGTACACGCGACACATCAAGCTTTTCATTTTCAGTATAACATGGTCTAGCTTTGTATTGATTTCCTGTACAGTGAGAGACTAACATAAACTGGTTTGTATAACTACAGTCAGCAAAATAGATTTGTAACCAGGCGCGGCAGATGTAGTTCTTTTTTTCTTTAGATTCAGATGGACTTTTTCATTTCAAGTTTAATTGATTTGATAAACTGTTTGTTTTCTATTAAACAAATTTAACTTTATTCGAAAACATTCAAAGATATAAAAAAAAAGTATCTGAAGATACTGGTTATATATCTCCTTTGCTGACTGTACACAGAAACTGGTGGTTTTTTTTATGCATTTATTCATAGATATTATTACTTCGTTTTGAAGCAAAATGAATGAGATTTTATTTCAAATATCGGGTACCGATCTTTTTGTCTTGTTCTTATTTTAAAACGATGAGGAAAATTGAAATTAGAATTTTTATCTGGTGCATAAAAAGCTTCATTCGTATTCGATCGTGTTTTCTTGCTTGGCTTATTCTTATTATAAGACTCGTTTATATAAAAGTGTAATTACGTTCTTTAGAGTATGAAAATACTGGTTTTCAGACGCATCTGGTTAAACTGGAAGCCAACGCCAACATTAAAATTAATTATTAAATTAAAATAATATTATTATTAGGAATGTTTTTGAGGATGGATGTATGGATGTTTGTTACTCTTTCACGTCAAAACGGCTGAATGGATCTTGATGAAATTTGGCACAGACGTAGATTATGGTCTGGAATAACACATACGACTTTTTTATTCTATATCACGCGGGCGAATCCGCGGGCGCCAGCTAGTAGTTGGAATAAGGCTTGGGCAGATAGTGAAGTAATATTGCCATACCTACGTAAAACGTTACTTTCCATATATATCCCAGCTGCATTAATAAGTAATCGTTCAAATCGATTAGACAATTAACTGGATCGCTTCGGTAGGTATGGCTTGTAGTTATAAGGTCACTGGGTGGCGATGTCAATGTCATGTTTGACAGCAATCAATATAAATGCAAAGTCAATTTCTATACTCTTGCATTTGCTTTGAATGTACCCTTAATAAAGTTCTTTATAACCTTATTTATAAGGTTAATAAATTGTTCATCCTCCTTTATTGAGAGTACTTAGTAGAGTGGGTCGATTTTCAAAATTCTTTAAGAAAAGGTATACTCCCGAAAGGTAATATAAATTTTACCAATATTGCTTCGGCAGTTTATGAGTTATCTTTTATAATACATATTTTTTCGTCTAATGGGTATGGATGATATGTTTATTACTTTTAGTAGCAAAAGAAAATGAAAAGGAACTCGATAAGAACTTGTGTGAGATATCATCATACTACAGCTAAAATGGCTGAAATAAAAAACTTTTTAACAAAAACAAAATCCGAATTCCAAAAAACAGCGGTGCCCTATTTGTGTGACTGTTTATTGTTTTTTTTTTGCCACCAAGAAGTCAGTTTGATGAAAAAATCGTCTTTTTTAGGTAATACACCACAGCCCTAACACGGGCTGTGTTAGGGCTTCGGTTTTTGAATGTTGGCATAAGAGTCCCGCTCTATGAGTAATCCACTACCTGCGTAGATAACTTTATATGACACAGAGAGTACTACTAAAGATAAAATAATATTTTGATACAATATTTCAGTGAGTCAGATCAAATCTCTATAGATTATCAGCTGATACATATGTTATCATAGTATTGACTATGAGTCAACATAATAGTTAGTCAGAAAATTGTTAAGGAGTAACTTTTTATATTAATAATTATAAGTAACGTGACATAATATCACCCTGTAATCCTCAAAGAATAAGGCAAAGTGAGTACCTAGACGGTGTAAAAAACATTTAACGAAACCGAAAGTCTTCTCTGTTATTGTTTTTTTTTGTTTTGGACAGTACTTGGGTACCTTTTAGTTAAGAAAATCAGATATTGTTGCCCAATTTTATAAACGACTAGCTTTTGCCCGCGACTTCATACGCGTGGATTAATAGTTCCCGTTCCCGGGGGATTTCCGGGATGAAAACTATCCTATGTCCTTTCTCGGGTCCCAGTTTATATCTGTACCAAATTTCATTAAAATCGGTTCAGTGGTTTAGGCGTGAAGAAGAGACAGACAGACAGACAGAGTTATTTTCGCATTTATAATATTAGTTTAGATCACCCACACTAAAAAATTCTCCTGTATCATGGATGCTTTTACAAACATTTAAACTCACATACACAAACAGCCAAACCCGAAACAACGACCTGTAGGTCATACAAATATTTGTATCGTGCTTGGATCGAACCCGCGACACGCAACGCAGTAGTTTGAATGTTTGTGAGGATGGATGTATGGATTTTGTTACTCTTTCACGTCAAATTTGATGAAATTTAACACAGAGTTTGATTATTGTCTGGAATAACACATAGGATCCTTTTTTGATCATCACTCGGGCGAAGCCCATAATGATGATGAGAAATGGTTACTGACTATAGGGATACCGAATAATATTTATAATGGTAAATAAAAAAAAAGCTTAAAACCGAATAGCACTTATCTTCGCGCCCTGTTGATACTTCCAAGCCTCATTCTCTTTACTAGTAGTCAAAACCCAATCTAACATTTCACCTTCTTCCTCAGAACCTCAGGACTGGAAGGCAGCGTCACAGTAAACGGCATGGAGCGCAATCTGTCAGGCTTCCGAAAGCTGTCCTGCTACATCATGCAGGACAACCAGCTGCACGGTAACCTGACGGTTGAGGAAGCCATGGCGGTGGCTACTGCGTTGAAGCTGCCTAGTGCTACCACTAGCGCTGATAAGGAAGAAGTGGTATGTAACATAACCTCATGCTTGTTAGTTCTGAAGGGTTAGGTAGTGTACTTGATACTCGAGGAGCTCGTGGCTAAATAATAGCAGCCGCTCGGGTCGATCTTTAGGTTACGCCGCGCTTGCCTAGGTTGGCATGTGGATGGGTGACCACCCGTTACATACCGAGTTTCCTCCGTGCCTCGGAAAGCACGTTAAGCCGTTGGTCCCGGCTGTCATTTGTAGATCTTTGACAGTCGTTACAGGTAGTCAGTGTCCCGAAAGTCTGAGAACCAGTCTTGCCAAGGGGTATCGTATTACCCAGTATTAACTGGGTTGTGGAGGTCAGATAGGCAGTCGCTCCATGTAAAATACTGATATTCAGCTGTACCCGGTTAGACTGGAAGCCGACCCCAACATAGCTGGGATAGGCTAGGCAGATGATAGGTAGTGTACTTAATAGTACATTCTCATTTCGCCAGATATTTATAACACGGCAAGGGCAGGAAGGTGATGGTGCATTTACTGCATGAATATAATAATATAATAATATAAATAAATACGTGGCACTAGGAATTTTCCCTGTATCGTGGGTGCGTTTACAAACAATTAAACTCACATACACAAACAGCCAGACCCGGAACAGCTATTTATTCATTTACGCACACACAAAATACATGACAGGGCATTACATTAAGATAGAAGAGCACAAAGGTACCTACTGCTTATTTCATTAGAAATTAAAAATCTATCTATATATATAAGAATATAATATATAAAAATATATTAGAAGCTATCTGTAGGCCCTACAAATATTTGTTCCGTGCGGGGATCGAACCAGCGACACGCAGCGCAGCATTCCATCGCTCAGCTCATCATAAAGCGCCAGGAAAGGGAAAAATCCAAAAACCGTAAAATAGTAGATGCATCACAAAAAAAAAATATTTCAACTTAATTGCAGTTGTTAAACTAACTGTGATTTATGTCGCTGTATGGAGACAACAGTTTATCAAAGGCAAAAAAAAGTTTATGTTTTCGCTAGCCATGTTCGGTACTTTCATTATTTACTTAAAAAATTCTACGGAAACATTGGTAAGCGAATCCGATTCGCACTTGACCGTTTTTTTATCACGCACATGCTTCGGACTCGGATTGTTTTTGAGCCTGAAAAAAAAAGATAATGACTCAACATTAAGTTTTTTTCACAAACCGAGTCATTATAAATATCAGCAAAATGATTGCTGAGAATAACAACCAAATAATTTTCTAATCAACATCATTTGCTTCACCGTTTCTCAACCATGTTGGGGCCAGCTTCCAATGGAAATGGTTGCATCTGAATCAGTATTTTGCTAAACAAACGGGCCACTGCCTGCTAGGGTTGCGAGTTGCTTGAAACATATACCGCGACCCTGGAACAGAAATGACAAAAGAAGTTCTGAAACTCTCCCCCGCTCCAGAGCGGGGGAAGGTACTTCATGATTTATAACAAACTAAGTTCTACTCTTTAAGATTATTATATTAGATTAGGATTCAGTGTGTGCTCTCCAAATATTGTCCATTGAATAGTACAGGAGTCATGGATGTATAACATTAAAAAAAACTTGCATAAAAAAGAAGTGAAAATAAATGATCCAGAACAAAAACTGACGTAAAAAACCAAGTGCCTTCCGTGTCTTTCCGATTCATCAAGGGTGATATTACAACCGTACATCAACACAGAAAAGTACAAAACAACCTTTATTTCAGATCCACGAAATTCTCGAAACCCTGGGTCTCTCCGAGCACCACAAGACAATGACATCGAATCTCTCTGGAGGACAAAAGAAGCGTCTCTCAATTGCCCTGGAACTCGTCAACAATCCCCCCATCATGTTCTTTGACGAGCCTACTTCTGGTCTGGACAGTTCTTCTTGCTTCCAATGTATATCGCTGCTGAAGACCTTGGCGAGAGGAGGCAGGACGATCATCTGTACTATTCATCAGCCTTCTGCGAGGTTGTTTGAGATGTTCGATCATTTGTATACATTGGCTGATGGGCAGTGCGTCTACCAAGGCAGTACGGGAAGACTTGGTGAGTTGTTTTTTTTTAATCGCTGTCCCACACTAGGAATTTCTCCTGTGTCGTGGGTGCGTTTACAAACATTTAAACTCACATACACAAACAGCCAGACCCAGAACAACTATCTTTAGGCCATACAGATATTTGTTCCGTGCGGGGATCGCAACACGCAGCGCAGAAGTCGATAGCTCAGCCACTGCGGCAACCGTGTCGAAAATGTGATCTCTTTTGTTTTTAGGGGTCCATATCTTAAAAGAAAAAGAAACGGAACCCTTATACTGTTCATGATTATGAACAGTTATTTACTTGAGATTCAAATGGCAATAAATAGGTGCATTTATTGCATTTATTTTTGAAATACCGGTAACGAAAATGTTATCACTATTACTTACAAAAGAAATTTACGAAATGCAGTATTTGGTAGAGGTCGCCATTTTTTTCCAAACATTAGTTGCTACACAAATGCCGATATCCGATTAATATACGGATTTGGCACACGACAAGTGGGAACGAGTTGTTAGGGCACAGCCGGGCGACAAAATTAAATATTTGTATAAATACGTTCGGTCAAAAAGTTAGGCTACAACCAAAATTCAGTAATAGTTCAGATGCTGGGCGAAATTTGCCAGTTCTGACGAACCGAATAAAAGCTGAATATTTGTATTATAGCTTCGTTTTTCAGCAAATACTACCGAACGGTATGTCATTGTGTAGTACCCCATTTGCAATTTCTTTAGCAGGTTATTCAAAACACATTTGTAACTTCTACTTTCTGTCTCAACAGTTGAATGGCTAGGCAGCCTGAGCCTGCAGTGTCCCTCGTACCACAACCCAGCTTCGTTCATCATTGAAGTGTCGTGTGGCGAGTACGGAGACAACACTGGCAAGCTAGTGAGGGCCATTGATAACGGCAAGAATGATATCAGGTAAGAAATCATTACACTGATCTTTTCTCCAAAGGGTTGGTTTTACAGCCTCGGTTGATCATTGATTTTTTGGTTTTAATATTAAAAGGTTGCCTCAAAACTTTGCCTTTAATGTTTTGGCTTTGCGAACGCTATTGTCACATATATGTGACAAGGAAGTATGCCCTGGACGCCACTGACACAAATATGTGATAATTTTTTTTTTAACTGAGTGACTTGTTTTTGCGTGTGTGTATGCCCTGGCGTTTAAAAGGTTAATACCTAGTGGTAATTAAGTTTTTTTTTACTGTGTGGCCCACACTGGTAGATCCTCTTTTATCGTGAGCGCGTTTACCATCATTTTAATTGCATAATTCATACGAATAAGACCGTGAAACATACTGAGCCAACTTGTGCTGTCAAAAGCGCCCTAACAATCACTAAATCCCTCCCCAGAAACGGCCAGCCGTTCCCAGACAGCAAAGTCCCAGACTACAACAACAAGAAGGCTATGGAAGAGTCCCTCAATAAGGAGTGGAACAAAAACGACCTCGCGCAAGTTCAGGAGAAGTTCCGTGACGGGAACAACACTAATGGGAATGGGAATGGAAACCTCCAGAATGGGATCCTGCAGTATGCTGCCAGTGAAATTGCTAAAGGTAAGGAAAACTGCTGTTCTTTTAACATGTTATGATATGATAGGAGGTCAGGACCCAGAGGTCCTGCCGGGTTTGCGAGTTGTTCATAAGAGATACCGCGGCCCCGGATTATTAGGGGCAAAACAAGGAACATGGGTGGGTTTTAGTGTGTAAAAGTTTGACTCTTCCTCTCCGCCCAGAGCGGGGAAAGTTATTTGATGATTACCCACAAATAAAATACATTAAGAAAAAAGACACTTGTAAAAGATGTTTCGGGTAAACATACATATTATTGTTTGTGACTGTACATCCATATATCGTGTATCATTGTGAAGGAGCTACTCTATTGCCAGTCATCAACACAGATACAAAATCCAATATCACTATGCTCGATTTTAGAAGTCATCGTACCTAATTATACCAGTTTAAAATACATACATATATATCCTCGATAGGAGTACAAAGCATAAACTCAGGTAGGTATTTCGGATTATTCTCTAGACCTAGCTTTTCGCTCTTATTCTTTTTTGATCACATTAAAGTTTAAGGAAATACTAAAACACCCCAAAATAGAACAATTAAATTATCTATCCAATTTAAGTGCTTTGAAAAATCTAAAATGTAAATAAGTACAATATTTACAAATGGTCGTTCCAATATTATCGAACGCAAGACAGGATTAGTATGATAAGTTCTGTATAAAATTTAATTATCTATGATCTTTAATAAAAATTGGTGCTGCGCCAGTGTTGCTATGCGGACCAGCAATTTTAATGAAAAAATGCAGGTTCTTAAATGAGTGACGTGGTTTTCATCATCAGCCTAAAGCAGTTGCCGGCAATGAATTAGTCCTAAATCCAGATATAGGTTTCTTCGATAGCACTCCACTTAACTCGATTTTCGGCAACTCGCATCTAGTTCCTACCACCCTTATCAAGAACTTCATTATAAAATTCCCTTTTAAATAGGGTATCTTCCGCCAAACAACCATATTAAATAGGCCAGCCTCGACAAAACTGCTGACGTCACAACATATAGATATTGAATACTTCCGGATACGGTTGACATAGACGCATGAATTAATTTATTTCCCACGTGTTTTGTTGCGTGGTACTCTTACATGATCATGGCCAGCGCATAGCGATGGACAACAGCAGAGCAGTTTATCTCAAGCTAACGTAAATTCAAACGTAGTTAGTGGTAACAAGATACAGATTCCTATGTTTAGAGATCGAACCCCAAGGCATAAAAGGGGATTTGTCTTCGCGGTATGTAACATTGTAATCCCCTTAGTAAAACTGGTTGTCAGACTTTCAGGTGACATGTATATTAAATTTGAATTATAATAGACACGATGTAAAATAAACATATCTATCATTTTAATCATCATTGCGATGTCTTCATCTCCCTAGCCTAGCTCAGTCAGCTTCCAGTGTTACCGGCTGAATACCAGTATTTTACATGGAGCGACTGCCTATGTGATATCCGCAACCCAGTTAATAACTGGCTAATACTATTTCTTGGTACGATTAGTCATCAGACTTTCGAGGAACTGATTACCTGTAGCGACTGTCAAAGATTAAAATGACAGCTCAAAATAACGGCTTAACGTGCCTTCCGAGGCACGAAGGAAACTCGGTATACACTCATCCATGGATCGACATAGACAAGCCAGGAGCTCCTCGAACTCTTTGAGTTTCAAAAAAATAAAATAAAGAATGTAAACCAAAAATCGGAGATAGCTCCGTATCTTTTTTTTAACCGTTCACTATGCTAAACATCTGCGTTCTCAAAAAACAAATGACCTTCACAGAAATTACAAAATATAACCTTGCACTAATCCGGTTACCAATCTATTGATTAATAAATATAGAAATGTCCTTATCAACAAGATAACCCGTTATCACGTGTTTCCTAATCTTTACATACTGGTACATCAAAGCCCTCTGAATGCCTTCATAATGAAATGATAAGAGAGTATGCGTTTACGTCTGATTGATAACGGAGATCAGAGGTTACGATGCATCCTGTTTGTGGCTCATGTGATAATCATGTTTAGAATTATGTCTTGTCTATGGCACTGAATTAATTCGTATTGGCGACCTAGAAGATTCTAAACTAGATTTTATCTCATAAAAATGCGGGTCATATTCTTTTTACACTTACTTTTACCGCTGTTTTTGCATCGCTGTCAAAATCATAATAGTTCGACCACGCAGTTCAAGGTGGCGTTGCTTGTCATGAAAATTGACATCGATGTGTCAAATTTGGAACATTCATTTTAGTTCTGCTTTTTCCCGCCGCCACAGATAAGGTGGCTCTTAAAACCGTTAAAATAAGGTTGTACAAGTCTAGCAAAAATACAGTTCCTAATCTTAATTCTTATTACGTTATGTGGTTTCTTTTAGATTGTATTTGTCAGAGGCAATATAAATGAGAATAAGGTTTGTTTTCAATAGTCAATAACAGTTTTAATGCTAATTTGACTGCATCGAGCGCTTTTCAAGGTAAAATTCTTTGGTCCACACCAAAAGTAGGTCCATAACTTATATGATGATAACCTTTATTAGAAAATATATATTTAGTAATCGTCATTCAAAAAAGCTACTTTTTTCTAAAAAAAAAACAAAAAAGTCTTGCATGCCGCATGCTTGAAACACTAATATTAAAGAATGGCAATACAATAGTCTTCATAGAAACATTAATAAAAACCTAAGGATTTATCAACAACATGCAGAAAGAAAAAAATAAATAAAAGGAAATGCAGAAAATGCTTATGGCATTAAAACTTTCTGTGTTGTTCATGAATTAAATAAATGAATAGAGAATGAACTACACGACATATTTAAAATCTAAGCTGCACATAATAGAATGAAAGGAAAGAATAGCTATTTGACACAGTTACATTAAAGAAAACAAAACGGAAAGAAAGAAAATTATTAAAATAGTACTGTGTGCCACATGACTAACCCACAAAAATATTGCGATTGTTTACTGCGCAATATTTTTAACCGACTTCAAAAAAAGGAGGAGTTTTTAATTCGATTGTATTTTTTTGTATGTTTGTTACGCGATTTCTCTGTCGATTGTGTTTTATAACTTTCTAATTTAACTCTACCGGTCTGGGCGGCGCGAATGGGAGCGATGGATGGGTTTTAGTCAGTACAAGTCTAAAACCCATCCATGTTCCTTCTTCTGCTCTTTGCATTCCGGGGTCACGGTATCTCTTTCGAACAACCCCATCGGGCAAGGTGCTTTGCGTTCGTTGGGTTTGAACTTCAGACCTATGACTGTTAACTGTTATGATATGTTGCACTATACAAGTAAAATGAAGTCACGTGTCACAAAGCGGCATCTCCGACTTGAGTCATATAAGTTACCTTTTACTTAAAACATTCTTAGAACTCGTGTTAATGCCTTGCAGGTGTATCCCAACCATTTGTTTATGCAATTGCAGAACTATAATATAATGACCAGTGACATTTGCAATTAAAAACCGACTGCCAAAAAAATAAACTAAAATGTGGAAAATAACTCTATTTGATTTTTATTGGTTTCGTTGACTTTTTTGCCACCGACTTCATGTTAGATAAATTCAAAAAGAGATTTCATCCTTATTGAGCCTAACGATCGATGCAATAAAAGTACAGGCTGCAACTTTTACAGATTTTAGTCGGTTCGATTATCGTGTGCGGCAAGCGAATTTTTAAAAATCTTTGAATGCCGTTTTTTGTCTTTTCAAAAATAAATGAATGTTTTCTTTGAGTAAAATTTTCGATCTAAATTATTAAGCCTACTTCCCCTTCAGGTTGTATTACAAAATTCCACCCTGTATATTGTATATTCTATCAACATGCGAATGAAATGCGGGGCGCAGCTAGTAAATAAATTACCGTAACTATGGGTACACACGACAGAGGTTACACAACCAACTTCCACGGTACACCGATAACACACTGCTTCCCACTACACATAACATGAACTTTGTACAGCGATAAACTACTTAATGCTAAAATAATGAGTTTTCATTAACTTTAAATACACAAGTTATATTTCCATGCGTCTTTAGAAATTTTGTCCAGAATATTCTATTGCAATTCATGTATTAAGCAATGATCGAAAAAAAATGTTTATGAATACACAAAACAGGGAAATTTTCAAAAAACAGGTTTGGAAGAAAAAAGGGTAGGCCTTTGTCCAGCAGTGAACCATACGAATGGCTAAAAATAAAAGATTTTCAGAAACTAGTCTTAAATGGTTTTCAGATTTCCTTTTACTAAGCAACTAGCTACAACAAAGTATTTATGTGTTTCAGACGATAATCTAACTCTGTGCCGAATTTCACCAAGATCCGTTCAGCCGTTTTAACGTGTAAGAGTAACAAACATCCATACATCCATCCTCACGAACATTCGCATTTATAATATAAAAGTAGGAATTTAACCGTGTTGTGAAGGTCAGACAGTCATCATTATCTGTCTACTCTTTCTTTAACTGGGTTTAAAGTCAGAAGGGCTATTGCTCATTTTAAAATAATAGTATTTAAGAGCATCCAATTAGACTGGAAGCCAGTGGCGTAACTATACCAACTGGGGCCCGTGGCTAATTCATTTATTGGGTCCTATCAGTAAAATCGTCACGCTGTACTTAGTTTAATTTTAATAAACCACTTAGTAGTGACAATAAGAAAATATATTTCTGACCTGGGGGCCTCTTGGGCTGGGGCTCTTTTGGGTCGGGGGCCCGTGGCATTTTGCCAGTCCTGCCACCCTATAGTTACGCCACTGCTGGAAGCCGACCCCAACATAGTTGGTAAAGGCTAAGCAGACGAATTATAAAGGCTAGGTCACGTGCATTGAAACTTGTCTATAAGAAAAATAATTAAATTAATGGTTTTCGTTTAACAGACAGAACCGGTTAATAATATCTTTGATCCATCTTCGATATTATGTGAATCTTGTATAATAATAGTGTTATTATTATAAACTAGTTTATTTATACCGCCAGGGACGAAAACTGTGCGTGAAGAATTGCTTTTGTTTTCAATCAATCAATCATTTAATTGTAAAACATGTAAATAGCACATACGTGTTATAAGTGGTTAGTACTCCTCATACTCTGCCGTCTAAAGGACATGCAATTCTTTATATCGGGTTAATATAAATTACTGCAATATAATGGCAACATAATGTTAAAACAATTATGAGAAGTTTGAGTTTAAATACCGTAAAATGGCTGAATATTAACAAGTTATAGTAGTAGTTTTATAACTTTATATTCAATTCAATTAAAATTATTTATGATAAAATAAAATGCAATAGATTATAATGAATAAATAAATAAATAATTTCTGAACAAAATTACATGTCAACATCTAATTAAGTAAACCGCCCCTGACCATTCCCGGCGCAAAAGTGCCTATAACACTTGCCGCATTTCCGCGTTGGATGGCAATGGACAACCTTTGCGCCAGAAACCGGTTGGATAGTTTTATAATATAAAATAATAATAATAAAAAAAAACTTTTTCTAAAACGTATATTTTTTAATGTCCTTTTAAATCTAAATGTCATAGTTTTGATCTCATTAAGTAGATACTGGTTTAAAACCAGCCATATTTTTGCATTAATTAGTGTGATTTTTGGTATATATAAAATGAGGTCTTAATAATAAATAATTGGTTCCTAAAAAATCTACATAAAAGGTAATCTACCCTTTTTTTATAATGTGTAAGTAAGTATTATAAAAAAGAATCATCAATATATTATTACAATAAAACTTAATTAATGGAAATAAAAATAATAATACAATATTAAAATTAAAAAAAAAACATAAAATAAATTAAAAAAAAAATCAAATACACAATTACAGGAAAACATTATGGAAACTCTTTTAAATCATAATATTTTTACAGAATCATGGATACACCATTGATGTTCAGATTATATATCATGTGAATATAGCTACATCACAGTTCATCGTTGTTTAATGTCGTGGTCTTACAATAAATCACAGTTATAATTTTAAATAAAACCTTAAAATAATTAAGATAAATAAAATATAATAGTTTATAATATTACACACCCTTCTTTATACACACAATGAAAAAGTACTTCAGCGCCATCTATTTCACAATTGAAGAACTAACCAAGCCAATGTTCTGATCGCGAATGAAAACGATCCATTCATCATCTGCCTAGCCTTTTCCCAACTATGTTGGGGTCGGCTTCCAGTCTAACCGGGTACAGCTGAATATCAGTATTTTACATAGAGCGACTGCCTATCTGACAACCACAACCCAGTTAATACTGGGTAGTACGATACGCCTTGGTAAGATTGGTTGTCAGACTTTCGGAACACTGACTAACCTGTAACGACTGTCAAAGATCTACAAATGACAGCCGGGACTAACGGCTTAACGTGCTTTCCGAGGCACGGAGGAAACTTGGTATGTAACGGGTGGTCACCCATCCACAGACCAACCTAGGCAAGCGCGGCTTAACTTTAAGATCGACCCGAGCGGCTGCTATTATTTAGCCACAAGCTCCTCATAAAAACGATCCATTGATCTTTATAATTTTGTGACCATGTGTTTTTTATAACCCTGTATCTGACGCGGGCGAATAAAATTGGTTTTTGTTATGCTTTAACGCATACTTTTTTTTGTCCACACTTACGAACTTTGTCCTTAGTTTATTATCCTTTATAAAATGTCCGGCTCGTGTTGATACATAATAAGCTGTATTGTATCCACGTAATAACAACATGGGTTATGCCTTGACATTTAACCCTATGCATTGTCTTTGCAAATAAACGAAGGTTGTTCAGAATTTCCTTGTACCCACCTTTTTATCATGGCGCTCGTTTAATTGGTGCTCATTCGCCGAACTTAATCTTGTCTTCAAAAAACAGAGGATATTTAATTATGATAAGGGCTTTATCGTGTAATTATATTGTTTATTTCCTATTTCCTACTGAAAATAATCTTAGAAAAACACGTTTAACTATGTTTGATGGTAACTTGTTTCGTAAACATAGTACTATGGTGTAATTGTAAGATATCATCTCTAGATTGCAATTTATTATCCAAGATGGCCTTACCATTATTTCTCAAACTTTACATAAAGTAGCTGTATTCATGTTTGCAAGTTATGACCAAATAAGGGATGTTCCGAATGCAGTTTTTTTCACATCTGCGGACGCGGATGCGGATCTAAAAAATATTTTATACAAAACAAAACAAATGAGTGGACAAATAGAACAAAAATGGAGAATTTATGCAGTCACCCTCAAAAACTGAAATGTTTTAGAACATAATCGCAACTCAAAAAAACAAACACGTTATGACTAATTTACGAGAGTCAAACTTTTACTGAACTATCAATATAAATATAATGAATAAACGAATTTATTATATTGACTTAGTTTACAATAATGTAATAATTTTTTGATTAATGTTTAATATGAGTCATGAATTGTAATAATTAGAACTAATATTATGGGATTTAATTTGTAAGATTTGCAGTGCCTTTACAGGGTGCATGCATCCATGCCTACTTACCAGTTTTTACTTTAAATAAATCTCTACAACCCGCAATCCCGGCTGCTTCTTATTCCTTTATCATAATCTTCTAATTGTTGTCTCCAGGTGATCCGCTGGTAGTTCAAATGGACACAGAGAAGCAGGATAACGTAGAGGTGGCGTTGCTAGGCGGCGAGGCTTCCCCCAGGCGGTATGCTACGTCAGAACTCACGCAATTCTGGGTCGTACTGAAAAGGACACTGCTGTTCAGCAGAAGAGATTGGGTAAGTGTGCTAAGTGGCATATTGGAGATACTTAGACCGAGGCTTATAAACGTTATTTAGCCAGCCGTTTGAGTTCATTTTTTCATTTCATTTTCATATCTTTATTGCATTCCATAATTTCTGAGGATCTTAAAATAGGCTTAAAGCTAAGGTACAATTATAGACCCTGTAGGGCACAGCAAACAAATTAAACAATCCTTAATATTAATTACCAAATTATAAATAAATTATTCATATTGAAGTCAACAAAAATTATACTTATTCTAATAAAATATTAAAAAACTAAATTATAACAAAATTAAAATAAAAATTGAGATCAATAGGAACATATTGTTAGGATTTAAATTAAATTTATTCGTATTTATTAAGTGAATAAAGAAGTGAATAAAAAGTTGGACATGTTTTTGTCTCCGGGATTGCAATTTGACGGCTAATAACCGTATAAAGTACAAATGACGGCACGGGAATCTATTCTAAACTATTATAACCTGTAGGGTTACCATGACATCTTATAGCAGTTCTTATTCTTGTGTGAGAAAGAGATGGTGCTAGACACCCTGTATAGCTCTGTTTCTTTCCTTCAGTGGAATAAGTTCTGCTTTAAGACGCCATGGTAGGGTACCTAGCTGATCTCGCACACCGTAGGTTTCCCGTCCGATAAGAGATCCGCATAAAATGGTTTTGTACAGGTTGATGTCCCGTCGTGTGCAATGCTGAGCTAGAGAACGTAGGACAGTTCAGCGACCGGGTAGCTAGATTATTTACGGTTTTATGAGAACTTGCCGCTGCTGGCCCTATGTACTTGGTTGAATCATAATTTATCTACTAGGTATTTCTTGACATCTTGACGCTGAGACAAACCTCTAGGTCTGGGTTCGCAATAATATCTTCATAACCATTGACTTTTTCACTTGAATGAGATTATAAGTCATCATCATCTGCCTAGCTTTTTCTCAACTAAGTTGGGGTCGGCTTCCAGTCTAACCGGATGCAGCTGAATATCAGTATTTTACATGGAGCGACTGCCTATCTGACCTCCACAACCCAGTTAATACTGGGTAATACTATACCCCTTGGTAAGACTGGTTGTCAGACTTTCGGAACACCTGTAACGACTGTCAAAGATCTACAAATGGCAGCCGGGACCAACGGCTTAACGTGCTCTCCGAGGCACGGAGGAAACTCGGTATGTAACGGGTGGTCACCCATCCACAGGCCAACCTAGGCAAGCGCGGCTTAACCCAAAGATCGACCTGAGCGGCTAATATTATTTAGCCACGAGCTCCTCAATGAGATTATAAGTGAACTTTACAAAATATCACTATTATACACCGTGATTCATACCGTTTACTTCGAGTAAGTATATTATTATACAGACCTTTGACATATGAATAGGGTCGTCTATTACAGATAGAAATACGCTACGAACTTCAATGTCATACATGTCAATTGCATTTGACGTTTGATTGTCATGGATTGTCGTCAGTTTCATGTCCCGAGATGATTAGCGTCTTGGGATCCTTTAGCGCAGCTACCACGATTTTTGTATGAAGCGCCATTTTGTTTCCACCATTTTATTTTATTTTCAAAATGGCGGCCGCGGATCTATCTGTATTGATAAAACGTAGCCGATTTATTATGCAGGCCATCTTATTCAAGGTCTTTGATGT
The DNA here is from genome assembly GCA_958449745.1 of Ochropleura leucogaster. Classification (NCBI taxonomy): domain Eukaryota; kingdom Metazoa; phylum Arthropoda; class Insecta; order Lepidoptera; family Noctuidae; genus Ochropleura; species Ochropleura leucogaster. The sequence goes on from OY288207.1 coordinate 16,060,255, forward strand.
TTTGATAAAATGACGAAACATCTAGGTAAACATTTAATGTGGCAGGTATAGAGAAATATGACGGAATAGTTACATTATACTTCAACCAATGTATCTGTGCAAACTCAAACTCAAAAGCAATTTTTTCAATTAGACCATAACAGGCACTTTTGAATGTCAAGAAAAAAAAGAATGTTGAAGCTACAGTCCGGTCAAAAGACATAATAACCTGTGAACGTACTGTAGTTGCCCATTCCAAAGCGTTAATCTCTATGGAGAAGAATGAGCAAGAAACTCCATGGAGTGAGTGAGTGCCGGCGGAAAAACTCAGAACTTAAATAAATGCACCAAGTTGACAGATCGATGAATTTATGTAAACTTATAGTGGCCATATTGTACCAAGTTTCTCTCACAGGAAAAATTTGAAAGTTTTATTTTGGTCATGTTTTATATAACACTATTATCTTGTTACGTGATATTTTTGTTGATAATTACGTTATGAGTGACAAAAGAAAACCAGCCAAGAGCTAGTCAGAAAACGCGCACCTAGGGTGCCGTACAAACTTGCCACATCTTTTGACTGCGTAGACTTAAAGGATTGATTTTTTCAACACAGCACAAAGGGACTACAGAGTTCAGTTTATTGCTTTAATTTCTTCTTGATACCTCCCCGAGTTCTAAAGATCTTGACAGACAGACGGACAACAAACTAATCCAATAAGGGTTCCGTTTTTCCTTTTGAGTTACGGAACCCTAAAGATTATGAATAACAGATATCCACAAAACGACACCAAGTTTTAAAGGGAACGGAGACACCGTTGCCGAATCTCGTGCTCGCAGATAAGAACCAGAATTGTATTTCTTTTTGTTTTGATATCATGTTATCAGGGGCCTTAGTCTGCTATTGCAATAGTGTCAGAATGGTCGATCACTGATCGCATAATGGTTAATTTTGACAAGTTTGGTAATCTGCTACATACTAAACTTGTCAAAATCAACCAATAAGCGATCAGTGATCGACCATTCTGACACTATTGTAATAGCAGACTAAGGCCCCTGTTCATTGTCTATGGGGCACATACTAATGTGTGTCAGATTGAGGGTCATGCAGAGTCAGTACCTCACTGGGATTGACGTAGTCGGTAGCTCTTTGTAGGCACTCCATCCAGGTTCAGGATTATGTAATTGCTGGTGAGCTTGTTCCACCACTTTTTCTTCCCAGCTAAAACACTAGGAAGTGGCGACGGGCAGGGCGTTTTCGTGGGACGGTCTCTTGTAAAGTGACGTTAAAAAAGTGCTGATCATCAGCCTAATTTGAATAAATGACTTTTGATTTGATTTGCGTCTCTTTAAGCGATTCAGGTTGTCAAAGTAAAAAACAAAATACAATAATCTTAGCTTCTATTAAAATTTTCTAAACTTGTTGGGTACTCAATGTCATTGGTTTTTATAAAACAATGAATTATTCCTACATCCATTGTTAAAACAGTACCTTCACAGAAAATACTTAAATATTTATTGTCAATTTACATATCTGTCTAGAACCGTTAGTATTTTTTGTTGAGAAATTAACCACTTAAAAATAACTTGTCAAAAAATCTGAAAAAAAATACCTACTATGTCAATGACTCGTAAACATGTCGATAAAGTAACGGGTGTTCACTGCATTAATTATGTATATGGTTATTTTTAAAATAAGAAAACAGTTTTAAAGTTCTATCAGTGTTTTTATAAAGTTATTGTGCTAATTGGTTTATTTGGGTAATATTTGACTATTCATTTGAATACACCGTTTATCTAGGTCATGTTAAAAATAGTCTGCCATTTTTAGGATTCCGTACCACAAATCGAAAAAAACGGTACCCTTTGTTTTGGATGGGAGACCATCAAATAACTTCCCCCGCTCTGGGGGAGTATTATAATGGGGATATTTAAACTCATACACAAACAGCCAGTCCCGGAACAACTATTTGTAGGCGATACAACACTCTGTGTCAAATTTCACCAAGATCCGTTGAGCTGTTTTGACATGAAAGAGTAACAAACATCCATCCACATCCTCAGAAACATTCGCATTTATATTAGTCGAATATAAACCAAAACAAAGCACGTTCGCTTCTTTATTTATTCATCAGTAATCCTACAATATAACTCTCTCCCCACAGACTCTCATGTACCTGCGTCTCTTCGCGCACATTCTCGTTGGCTTCCTGATCGGAGCGCTCTACTACGACATCGGCGACGACGGCTCCAAAGTACTCTCCAACCTCGGTTTCCTGTTCTTCAATATGCTGTTCCTCATGTACACGTCGATGACCATCACTATACTTAGTTGTGAGTATTAGTTCGTTAAGCTGTTATACTGCGTCCTCGGTTTCGTTTTGACCAAATATCTGTGTCCGTACGCTTACACAATCAACGACATTTATGTCAGCGTCATCATTTACTCCTTTCTCCTTCAAATCATTCCTTACACAATTCATCCATCTCTTTGACCTTCCTCTTCCTCCTCATTCATCAACATTTATATCTCAAGAAAAAACAGACCAACTTAGTCATTGGAAACAAGAAAATAAATAGACTTGCTTACTAGGTACCTACTGTGCGTAATAATGACGCATTTAGGTTCGAAAAGAAACTGACGACCTCACGCCAATTTTTCCTTAAACTCGTGCGCCATAGTTACTACCACGTACTGTATCAGAATTTCTTCTAAGGGTTCCTTATTCAAAAGTTGCAAACCTCAGTTGACTTGTTTTTTGGAGGGATATACAGACGGGAACAAGTTTGCACAAAAGCGAATGCTAAGATATGTAAGATGGAAATAAAATGGACGATAATGCTAAGAAGTATACAGTACATTAATAAATAAAATAAAAATGCCTTATTGTATAAAATGCCTTGTAATTACATATTAAGATATTTAATAATCATGTTAGTCACCATGTTAGTTTAAAGACTTATACTTAAAAAATAGATAGATATATTTTAGATATTAAAAAATAAAAGATAGATAGATAGTTAGATATTTACTTAATAAAACTAGTTTCTTTTTTCCTTAAGTTATGTTAGTTGCAAGAATCCCTCCGTAGGTTTAAGAGTTCCATTTAGTTCTGTCTTGTGTTTTCTTCATTCACTTTGGTCCGACCGTCTCTTTTATATCGTCTTCCCATCGGTAAGCGGCTCACCTTTTTGGCGCTTCATTCAGTACATTATTATAAGTGTGAAGATAGAAGTGATATATTTGTTCTTCTAGCGAAAAAAATATTCTCCGTCTGAATACCACAAGACTGTCACCATAATTGGCTTTTTTCCTTATCTTGGAAAATACAGAGACTTGTTACCCTTTAAAAACCCGAAAGATATTTTGTTAAGATCAAATATGTCAAGTTTTTATTCTGATTGTTTATATGACGTACTCTGTATAGGGAAAATGAGCGTTATCCTTTTGGTTCCAAAGACAAGCTAAATATATCCTAAAAGTATTAAAAATGATGTCTACGGCTTAAGGATAAAAGAACTTTTGCCAACCCAAATTGGTATTAATTTGCCTTGTAAAGAAAACTTTAAGACCAATGAGATGGTTGATATAAATGTGATCAAAGCCAGTTCAAAAATCTTACAGAAATAACATACAAAACCAGTGCTTAACAAAAAAGAAAACTAGTAAGTGGCATTTTGAAACGGCATACAATTTTTAACTCTATTGCTCAAGAAATAAAATTCTTTCTAGATGTAGTTTAGTTATTCACTAGTGTTTAACCTTTAAACGCCGGAGCACGAGCGTACCTTCCACGCCGAGAAACTAATTTTACCTACATTTTTGTTACATATTTGTGTCGTTGGTGTCTAGGGCACACTCGTGCTTGTCACATGTGTGACATTGGCTTCAAAAGGTTAAAACCGACATTTTGTATGAGAGGGACAGGGGCATTGGTTTTTTTTTATTTGGAGTCCAAAATGTTATGCCAATTGGTGATATGTGCAGAGGAGCCCGCCTGTCTGTTGCGGGTTGTTCGAAAGAGATACCGCGGACCCGGAACATAGAGGGCAAAAGAAGGAACATAGGTGGGTTTTAGTCAGTAAAAGTCACTACCCCTGAGAGTCACTATCCCAGAGCGGGGAAAGTGATTTTTGATGACTTCCCATCCGCAAAAAAAAAATGGTGATGTTTAATTTATTTATTAATTTTATTTATTTTTCCAGTTCCCCTTGAGATGCCTGTGCTGATTAAAGAACACTTCAATCGATGGTACTCGCTTCGATCTTACTATCTGGCCATCACTGTGTCTGATATACCTTTCCAGGTAAATAAAACAAATATGCTTTATTTATTTAATCAATCAGTGTCAGAATAGCGATAGACTTGTTTCTACTTATCTTAAGCAAAGTACGTTGACCTGGGTAATTTTGTTTTTATAGCGGGAATTCTATTCTTATTAACTACAGAGAGCACTTTGCATGTGGTGTTTGCCTGTAATTGGTTGTACAGTGAGACTTAGACACAATTTTTTGTATGTATCTATCTATGTAATATCTGGAACAACTGCCAGTGAACCTTAATTAAATAAATAAATATATAAAATATCTTGGGACAACTCACACACGGCTATCTGATCCCAAGCTAAGCAGAGCTTGTGTCATGGTAACCAGACAACTGATATACATACTTATATAATTTATAAATACATACATATTATAGATAAATCACATCCAGGCACAGAACAAACAATCATGCTCATCACACAAAGTTTGTCCTGGGTAGGAATCGAACCCACGACCTCCGGCTCAGCAGTCAGGGCCACTAAGCACTAGACCAACAGGCCCGTCAAAAATAAAAGAAATATTCTCAATCTGAAAAAAATAATGTCTAATTTTCATTTTTAAGTACGAGAATTGGCTATGTAAATATTGTAGATAATAACTGAATCAAAAATGTGTTTTTTTTATACTATCCCAGTATTCGAAACCGACCGTGGTGACTGGTCATTAAACGGGCGAGTGAGATGCTATTCACTGTCTCACTTGCACCTTTTATGACCACGCGTACAACGATTAGCAATTAGTAAAAGTTTTAGTAAAGAGCCACTTATTTTTTTTTATTTTTCCCGTATTTTTTTAACCTTACCCAACCATGTTTATTCCAGGCGATATTCTGCATAATCTACGTGGTGATAGTGTACCTGCTGACGTCACAGCCTCCGGTCTGGTTCCGGTTCGCTATGTTCCTCTCGTCTTGTTTGCTCATCTCCTTCGTGGCACAGAGCGTCGGTCTCGTAGTGGGTGCTGCGATGAACGTCCAGGTAAATATTTTAGATTCATTTAGATTAATTATCTTGGAACCCTTGATGTATACTTATACGTAAATTCAACTGTTGCTAAGGTAGGTTAGAGGGTAATCTCCCTCTCTCTCTCCGTATCTATCTCTGTAAAATCTCCTTTGGGAGGGGGCACTGGCTCCTGTAACACAGGTCTTTCTACTAGCACAGGAGTCAGGGACTTCACATAAAATGTAACCACTTCTTGTGTAACAAAGATTATGCTTGCACTTAATAGGATCGAGGGGTATGGATAAATAAACGGGATGATCATCATCCCTTTAGATAAACGGGATCACTGAACGATGATGGTTTTCATCATATCTTAAATCAAATCAAATCAAATCATTTATTTCAATTAGACCATTACAGGCACTTTTGAATGTCAAGAAACAAAATGAATCTACAGTCCCGGTCACAAGGCATAATAACTAGTGAAAGTACTGTAGTTGCCCATTCCAAAGCGTTTATCTCTATGGAGAAGAATGGGCAAGAAACTCCATGGACACTCTTTTAAATTATAATATTTTTACAAAATCGTATATTGCTTAATAACAACTTACCTGATATTACGAGCTTTCTGCTTTACCACTGACGATTAATATTCTTTTATTTTTCTCCCACAGAATGGAGTATTCTTGGCCCCTGTAATGTCAGTACCATTCCTGCTGTTCAGCGGTTTCTTCGTGTCGTTCAACGCGATTCCTGTGTACCTAAGATGGATCACTTACCTGTCCTACATCAGATACGGATTCGAGGGCACCGCTCTCGCTACCTACTCCTTTGACAGGCCCAAGTTGAAGTGCCATCAGGTAAGAGAAGTTTAAACTTGTATTTTACAACTTGCTTGATTCGACCGCTGAGTGTGATGCCCTAGGTTCGATTCCCGGGTCGGGATAAAGTGTTATTGGGGTTTTCCATTAGGAGCTTGTAAGTTGGCGGTAAAGATACTCCTGTGCCATGGTGCGCACATGTCATCGTTTCTCCTGCACCTGTTCTTTCTCCACTCGTGTGGTGTTCCCGCCCGGCTGCACTATGCGAGTGAGCGAATAGAGAGTGCACCTGCGCCTGCGCACACACACCGCAATTATATCAAATCAAATCAATTATAATATCACATATCTATAATATCTCTATCCGTGGCCGAAAACGGCCAGGAGAACTATACTGTAACTTAGTCTACATCATTCCACTGGGCAAAGGCCTCTCCCCACGAGTCAGTTCTTTCATTCCGGGGCTAAGACGGGTCACTAGTCGTTGGTATACATTACATTAATACACTCAATTCTTTCCAGACTTACTGCCACTTCAAGAACCCAGAAACCACCCTGGAAGAGCTGGACATGTTGAACGCAGACTTCACCCTGGACATCGCAGCCCTCTGTCTCATCTTCCTCGTCCTGCGTATATCTGCCTTCCTCTTCCTACGCTGGAAGCTCAAAGCCACCAGATAAGCAAACACAAACCTTATCTTATCTGTATTTAGGGTAGAATACCAAACGACAAGCTATTTTAAGTTAGGGTTGTCACTTTGTCAAAGAAAAAGGTGACTTATTATGGTGCAGGTTGAGTTTGTAATGCATTTTTTAAAAGCGGTAAATGTTTTATACTAAATCGTATTTATGCCAAAGGTCCTTAAATTTCTTATTAAGGAATCGGAGTTAAAAAAAAAACTAATATTTCTTTTAGAATTTGCTTAAGTAACTCGATCAGCTGTTTTCATAATGTTTTGTTTTGTAAAGTTAATATCTAAGACAAAGTTACAATCGCTGTAGTTAGTTATGTTTACGCAGTTAATGTGATAAAGAGATGTTATCTATACTATAATAGTAAAAACTCAAACGGGACTGTACATTTCGAATATAATATGTGAAAATGGTGACTTCAATTCCGTGTCAGTTAGAAGACTTAATATTAACAAACGTCCTGGAATCATGTTTCATTGAAAAGAGTTGGAATCGACTGCATAAATAATTAAATATAGCAACAAAGAAAAGTCCGAATGTGCTCGCAAAATAATTCATTCAAATCAATTATTGTAATTTTATGTTCATGACAATCATTTCAAAAGGACTTTAAAATCGAGATGAGACCTTATTTGAATGCCAGTTTTCTTAAGCTGATATTAAGACGCTTCACTTTTTGTTCATTTTTATATTTCACTCGAATTAAAAACGTAAGAGCATAAAATTAATTAAAAGTACAAAATGAATGCAAAAGTGAACTGTTTCAATGATGCTGCATTTTCACACTCGGGATTTCACTTACGCTCCCAATGATTCTTAAATGCATAACCACTAAGTGAAATATTCAGTTGAATGAAGCGTCTGATATCAGCACTAACGAATTTAATTGTGAGCAAACGATAGCTAATAATTGTGATACGTGTGTGTGATATATACTGGAAGTTGTTCACGAAATTAAAGAAATGACTAAATTTTTTATAAAATCATTTATTATGATATAAAATTAAATAGAAGCTGATTTACTTTACACGGTGGCCTTATTTTCATGATACTTTACGTAATGTTAAAATAACAAAAAAAAAACCATTCATAAATTGTGAATTTAATACAGATTCAATAAAATTCTAAGTAATAGTAAGATCTGAAAAATCCGATACCGCAACCAAATGAAATATAATTGTACTAGTTAATTGATTAATTTGCTCATAAATTACTCATATTTCTTGCCTTTCGGGCTTGCCGTTAAATTAATATCAAAGATAGACGTAATTTCCTCCTCTGTGGCAATGGTAATTTAGATATTCTAACATAAAAATAAACATAACCTTCATTTATTTGCTGGCAACTTTGGGCCCATAGATAAAATATCTTACAGACAAAATAGGTTGAAGTAAATGGAACCTTAAAATCTATGTCAGAAGCATGGCACTGTACTATGACTCTACGTTTATGTGGAATTTATTTGCCCATGGAAACCACTGCATGCGAGGAAGTCTTCATCGAAGACGAGGTGAAGATAATTCGCACCATAAGCACCTTAAGTTGACGATGCGACGCGACTTGGGCGTCTGACGTGCCTAGTTTACGATGTCCTAATTGCTTAAGACTGCTGTTTAATTAAATAAAGATGATTTCCTTTTACTATTTCATCTACTTTTTCACGTAAAATGAATTCTTGTACTATAGCCGACGAAGTTAGTTAAAAAACTTTCTACTCTTTTCTACTAAATTACCATTGCCATTAATAAATATTTGTACGCATTCAGGGATCATGGTAATATACATTGTACTTAGTGATGTAATGTTTAGACAATTATTGTGGTCCAATTATTATTAATACGGTTAGATATAATGGTTATAGAATGTATGCTGTTTTGTACCTATATATTTTTTAAATAAATGGTTTATGAAATATAATTTTATGTTTCATTGTTACCTCTCGGGTCGATCTTTAGACTAAGCTGCGCTTGCCTAGGTTGATCTGTGGATGGTTGACCACCCGTTACATACTCAGTATCCTCCGTGCCTTGGAAAGCACGTTAAGCTGTTGGTCCCGGGTGTCATTTGTATCTCCAAATGAACACAAGTGACTGGCAAAGATCTCTTTGCCAGTCACTTGTGTTCACAAAATTTAATGAATTTGAATTTGAGTCGTGACAGTGTCCCGAAACTCTGACAACCAGTCTTACCAATGGTTATCGTATTAGCCAGTACGAACTGGGTTGTGGAGGTCAGATAGGCAATCGCTCCATGTAAAAAACTAGTATTTAGCTGCATCCGGTTAGACTGGAAGACGACCGTAACAAAGTTGGGTAAAGTAATGTTTAATTATTACCTTAAATTGGTAACTTAGCTGATCAAGTCGCAAATCTTAAATGGGGCTGGGCAGGCTATGGCTGCCAGATGCCGGAAAAGCTATAGACGAGGTCGTGGCTTCCTCGTGAATTATTGTAGGGAAGAGGCGAAACATTGCCAAAAGCGGAAGCTTTTCGCGATATTGCGATTGGCAATGTTTCGCCTCTTCCCTGGAATGGGGGAGGTTTTTGTCTAGGAGTGGGAGAGATCAGGCTAACAAAATTAAAAATTTATGTTACTTCGTAATGTTCTTCAAAATTGTTAAGACGAAGCCAAAGGAATTTATGTAACTACTAACTGTGATTTCACTCGCTGCTCAGATCCGTTGTCTTAATTAAAAAGTAATAAACCACAAACTGAGTGTTGATCAGGTTCGAAAAATAAAATTAAAATGAAAAAGTTTATTTGTCTCAAAAAAGTTACATTGTTTATAAATGAGATACTTAATACGTAATTCTTGTGTTGGGACAACTATCTCGTTCTTAAGTCGATAAGAGATTATTTGACTACAGTACGGCCAACGAGAAGCGATACCAAATGTAAACAAAACCCATGCTAAAACCTCATCTAACATGGCCACCCGAGTGTTGGCGAACGCGTCTTAACGTTGTCATGTTTTTGCCGGGAGAACGAGACATTACGACAAAGGCACAAGATGGAAAGAGCTAAATATTAGATTGTCAACGCCACAGTTGTTCTTTAGGTTAATGACCTTTCGTATCGCTTCTCGTTGGCCGTACTGTAGCTGTCTCAACTATTAGGTCTAGTTGAGAAAGTTCCTATGTAATTACAAATTTACCTCCAAAAGAACAATTTAATACAAGGCCAAGTCATTCACCTGTATACTAAGTAATAGCTATCTATTATCGGCGAGCTCCAATCAGATGCGCCTGCGCTGGCATCCGGGATGTTATGCTACGCACTACCTAAGCGGTAAGCGTTCGAGCGAGGAGATATTGGCACACATATATTGTTACTTTGTTCGAGCAACTGTCCACCCATGTGTGACCTATTCCAACACGATGGCAATTTGCAATTAGAGATTGTATGTACTAAAACGTGTGATTTTTCAACCTTATTTTTCAGGACATAAGTGTAGCAATTGGTCAACTGCGATAGATTGAAATAGAATAGATCTTGAGAACGTTTTTGACAACAAATCCTTTTATATAAATACTAGCTTTTGCCCGCGACTTCGTTCGCGTGGAATAGTTACTTCCAGCAGATTTTTGGTTTTACCCACATATTTCCCGATCTCGCGGGAACTCTTCTGATTTGATTTGATTTCAACCTCATTTGCCATTCCAATTCAAAAGAGTTCAGTTTCCGCTGAAAGTTATATGTTTCATACCTTTTAACTATTTATTTACATTTTTCCGATGAATTAAAACAATAACATGAACCGAACACGTGTAATGATAATGACACCATTACGCGATCAACGCCATCTATCTACGGAGCATAGGAACAGCTCGACATTTATAGTACTGAATTGATGCCGACTTTTGACCCATTCACCAATTTCCAAACTATGTCTGTACCGAATTTCACAAAAATCGGTTCAGTAGTTTAAAGACAGACAGACATAGTTACTTTCGCATTTATTATTAGTTTGGATATTCCTATATAATTTTTGTGTCACAATGTTGTAGTATTTTACCCAAAGGTTGACTGGTAGAGAATGCCTTATGGCATTAAGTCCGCCTATGTACCACTATTGTACATTAAGTTTAAATAAATAAATAACGTCGTTACGTTTCGCGGTAATTCTTGACTAAGCAGTTCTTTCAAGTTTTAGGTGTGCAGTACTGTGGAGTACTACACTATACTATGTAAGACTTCGCGACCTTTAAGTCAATTTCCACCAAAATAGCAAAACGAAACTTTAAATGACTCTGAATAGGTTTTTACACGTCCTATTAATTTTTAAGGTTTGAGTCGCGTCATAGCATAGCCTAGCATCAGTGGACACGATCACATAGTTTTTTTATTTTATTTATTTAGCTCACCAATCCTTACTATATATATTATATATATATCCTTACTAATATTATAAAAGCGAAAGTGAGTTTGTTTGTTTGTTACCTCTTCACGCTTTAATGGCTAAACCGATTTAGATGAATTTTTGTACAGAGATAGTTGGGAACCAGGAGACGGACATAGGCTACATTTTTAACCTAAAAATTACACCCGGGTTTTTTTTTTTGAAAATAATGGGATGTGAGGGAGAAAGAGGAAAGAAACGGGAAAAGTTAGCGTTGCTATTACAAATCAATAAGGCGCTACCGAATTGTACGCGAGCGAAGCCGCGGGCAAAAGCTAGTAGTCAAATACACTTGTACAAGGTTAGGAAAAAAGAGTTCCCACACTTGCTACTCCAAATTCACTATTGACATTGGTAAAATAGTCGACATCGGCTCTAATTGCCATTCAATAAAAATAGTATAGAAGGTTAGGAAAAACACTAAATATACTCATAGACTAGTCTACCAATTTTGTTACAGCAAGCAAATCATGCATACCATTAATGCTGATTGACGTTGAGTGCGTACTTAAAATTGGATGACTACAGAGGTATTTAGCGAACATAATCATGAACTAAAACTAGATTGTTTAAAATTAAATTAACATGCAAGCCTTAATACACTAAAATGAAATCTTATCATTGACATCCTAGTACAGGGGTGGCGAACCTTGATGGACCAACGTGCCATTTTTCTTAAATAAATGTTGAATGAGGCCACAGACGTGCCATCAAATAATTTTGACTAAGTGATTGTATTAGAAAAACAATTACTATCAATTCGAAACTTTTTTTGCTGACTAGTAGATTCATCGCTCTTAATTTTATTTATCTCTGAAAATAATGAATCGGTCCGGCGAGTTAAAAAATGATAAGAAAAATATGTATGATTAAAATTGTTTGTGTGCCCAAATTTTTGTCGCGTGCCGTTAATGGCACGCGTGCCATTTGTTCGCCATCTCTGTCCTAGTAGTATACTTAGCTGCATAGTTTATCTCGGGTGGAAAATCACCTTTTTTATAAATAACGTTGCCCCACACTAGGAATTTCTCCTGTATCGTGGGTGCGTTTACTAACATTTAAACTTACATACACAAGCAGCCAGACCCGGAACAACTATCTGTAGGCCATACTAATATTTGTTCCGTGCGGGGATCGAACCCGCGACTCGCTGCGCAGCAGTCGATCCCTCAGCCATGCTTCAATCGTGTCGGCAAACCTTTACCATGCTAAGATGCCTTTCTATGCGAGATCGGGCACCATAACCGTGTGAAAAGGTAACTTTATCAAGGTGATTGTGAAAAGGTGTGTGGAATTGATTGGTTTATTTAAAACTATAGCACGGCCAACGAGAAGCGATACCAAATGTAAACAAAACCCATGCTAAAACCCCATCTAAAATGGCCGCCCGAATGTTGGCGAACCCGTCTTAACGTTGTCATGTTTTTGCCGGGAGAACGAGACATTACGACAAAGGCACAAGATGGAAAGAGCTAAATATTAGATTGTCAACGCCACAGTTGTTCTTTAGGTTAATGACCTTTCGTATCGCTTCTCGTTGGCCGTACTATAGTTAATGTTACTGCTAGCCTGCGACATCAAACGGCTGGGCAAAAGTCAGATTCAGATATATTTGCAGGTATAAGCTGATATGTCCATAGTTGAAGGTTTCCGCTACATTCTACCTTACGGCATGCAAATTAACAGAATAAATCAAAACTTTATCATCAAATATCATGTCGTTCTAATTCTTCATTTTCCTGCCCTTGTCCCGTTCCATTCTCCCCTAGCAGATGTCACGGCATCATAACATTCCTTACATAATCCATCCATCTTTTCTTTTTAGTTCCTCTCGCTTTCCGTCCATCAACATTCAGATCTATTACTCTTTTAGTAACATGTCGTTGATCCTCCTCATTACATGTCCATACCAAGACAAACGACTCCATTTCAATTTTTCTGTAACAGGCGCAACTTTCAAACTTCCTCGAATATATTCATTCTTTACTTTATTGACATCCATCTCAACATTCTCATGTCCTCTACATGCAATCGTTTTTCATCAACCTTTTTTACAGCCCAGCAATTTGACCCATACAGTACAACAGGTCTAATCATAGGCTTATATATTTTCCCCTTTAACTTGAGGGGCATCCGTGGGTCACAAGCTGTTCCAGTGACCTGTCTCCATTTCATTCATCCTGCGTTGACCCGGTTTGTTACGTTACGTTTTAATTAACATTAATAAATACAATAGAAATAGTCATTGAAAATTGAAATATATGGCATTGTTTTTAAATTATAATAGGTATTCTACGAACATAGGTGAACACGTACAAATTAGGTACGAAGTCATATTTTTTATCATTTAAAAAGTCATTTATACAATAATAGAAAAATCTAATAATAATGCAGTCAGCTTGGATTTAAATATACGTAGGTACCTATAGGATGTTCTTTAAAACTGTGTAGAATTTTATTATAGATAGGTCCCATTGATCCATTCCCATTGGTGCCATTACATTTTTGTCTTTAGTAATGCTGTCTTGTATTTGCCTGTGTGTAATAATAAGTTTTATATTTTTGTCTAACTGGACCTGACCGAGTTCTCATATGACGGAAATAAATATCTCTCTAAATAAATAGGTTTCTCCCCATGACTTCCAGCGTGGACCACTGTTCGTTGGTTTAATCTAACTCGTCCTGTCATCTTCTACGAGGCCTTGTGACTGTATCAGGGTTTCAGTAAGTGGCTATATTGTGCAACAGCGCAATGGGCTTGTAACGGACCAGCACCACTTTTTTTTTCGGTTGGGAATTTATCAAATAACTTCCACCGCTCCAGGTGGAGCGGGGGACGTCAGACTTTTACTGACTAAAACCCACCCATGTTCCTTCTGTTGCCCTTTACGTTCCGGGGCCGCGGTATCTCTTTCGAACAACCCGCAACCCCGGCAGGCAGAGGCTCTGGTAAGCCCCTCTGCTTTGCTGACATCTCTAAGAGGCGCGCGTGAAACACTAACGCGCCGACGACACGGGTTAGTTTCAGCTTATATTATGAATATTTAAGTATGTACTGTAGAGGTTCGAATACTCAGATTTTTAATGGAGAATTAATAAAATTAGATTAGGATAGCTTTGGGATTAGTGTATGACATGTAGGTACTGCTGAAATGATAAGCTAAAATGTAGTATTCAAAGAATTTTATGCTTCTTTTACATAATTACGAATAACCACCAACTCTCTACAGTACCTACTCAGTTGTTTACATTGTAGCTCGGCTTGTTTTTTCTGATTAATTAATTGTTAACGTTTTTTCACACACATGCCTATTTCCTAGGGTCAATGAACGAATGGTTTATTAGAATAAAATGCTGTTTATGTATATAACGGTAATTAAGTGTTGCCAAAGTGTTGTAAAGGTTTAACCTTTGTGGTCATTTAGACATTAAACCTGGCACGTTGTAAATTAAAATGAAATAAACAAGTTGAACGACAAATAGGTTAGGACAGGTAAGTATGGTGAATGAGTGCTAAAAATAAGGTTTTTCACTACAGCTGCAAAAATAAACACAAAAGTAAAGACAAAGTTACTTTTTTTTTCAATCAAGAGAGTCGTCATTGTCAATGTCAGGTTTGGAAACGCTTTATAACCTAACATTTAAAGACATTCATTGTTATATAAATTGTTTTATAAAGATAATTAAATTTTTGAATTTTTTGATAGACGTTATTAAATATTTAATTTATTATTGAAACGAAAATACGTGCGGCTTCCGACGACTGGGACCGCAATCTACTCGAACCGCGGTCCCAGTTGCCGGAAACATTTAAATATAATATATGTTCTGTCGACTGGGACGACTTTTGTTTTTTAAGCCTTTTTCAAATTGTCTTGGTTGAAGTAGGCTTCTAGAATATCAGTATTTTACAGGTTGTTGACTAAGTTGATTAGGCAGCTGCTTAGCTGGGAAAAGACTAAGCGAATGGTGATGATGTCATGAAATCAAAAACAGAATGTGACTACAGACATTGTTTTTTGAGGAAGGAAAATTACAGAGTTTTTATGTTAGACAGTGCTAATTAATATCTAACACTGTGATGCTAATATCATATGAATAATTGAATATTTACCTTACCTAAACATTTTTTGACTTTTTTTAAGTCTCACGTTTCCTTTGTTTTCGTTTCAAAACAATTTCAATGATAAATGTTATAACCGACAACGTGCATCCAAATAAATAGATAAACCATGGGATAGATAAACAACCCACAAACTCAGGCTGGCGAAAACTATGTGTTATTCTTTTAAGGTAATTCATGTCACGCATAGCCCTTTCCACCAAACCATTTTCTCTCAGTTGCATGTATTTGTGACACATCTCATCTAGCAGAGGAAACCCTTTATAAAGATAAGTAGCATATATGATCTTAGAATAAGGTTTCGGGAGTGCCATCACCCGAGGATTGCCGAACTCATCAAAAAAGTCCTGTTCGTTATATCGATAAAGTCCATACAAAAGAAGCGTGTATAAATTCTCGGATTTCGCCACCATTTCTACACTTCCCATCAAACGATGACAGACATCGGAATCGTCAAATTCCTTATTCGATTGGACCGATTCCGAATAATATCTTCCCATAATTGAACTTAAACATGGTTTCAGCTGGTAATAGTTTATATCTTCTTCTGTTGAAATTTGATATTCTTGAGCGGGATGTGTTGTGAGACTAACAAGACTGGACTGATAGAAAGTGTTGACCAGATACGCGAACCACATCCATATTATGAAGAAGCACTTCATTGACCACCGGCACTTGATATTTCGTCCGTGGAGAACGAGGTTATCCAGCAGTATTAACACTACGTAACTTTTATCTTCCGTATGAAGAAGCATTATTGCTAATGTCGCGTAAACCACGACAGCCAGTGCCAAGAGCAACCACACGGTCATTTCAAATTCTAGATAAGTATTCTTCCAAGGACCCACGTTTCTAGCTCGTTGCACTACAAATCTTATCTCGTCTGTGTAGACTAGATGACCATAAACGTAAGAGAAGGCTGCAGCTCGAGACGGTGTGAGGATCATACCTGATATGTGTGTGTCAACTTCGTTGTCTTGTATTTTTTTCAAAATTCCAATCGCTTGCATATCAGCTGTTACCGTAGAAAATTCATCAGCATCGCCATAATCGTTTATTAAATTGATACCAAATCCCATCATATCTCCGACCAAACGCAATAAATATGGCTCCACTCCATTTCGAAGTTCAGGTGGTGCGAGAGACGATTCGTTTGAGACGAGTATTGTGTATGGAGGCCACTGGGTTATCAATACATTCAACGTGCAGTTCTGTAGTCCAGTTACAAATTTTTGCGGGAACAAAGTAAGTGAGTGTGCTTGTGAACACTTTCCAAGGTTGAAGATGTTATCATAACGCCTGCCGCAATTGTAGTTATCGAAAGGGTTGTAAGTGTAGAGCTGAGCGTCATCGGTAGCGTTCACAACCACAACGTTATTCGTATGCAGTTTGAGAAATAAGTCGAAGATTGTACTGAGGTCGCTCTCGTTAAGACCACTAACGATGACTATGAAGCGAGCTTGGGGATTCCATGTTGCTTCCCTGGTGAGTCTAACTAAGTGACTGGCGAAATAAGTGGCGTTTGTTGCAGTTATGAGATATGTTTTGTGTAGGACAGGGAGTTTGGAAGATGTTTGTTTAGATACCACTGTCACGATGTTAGCATTATTAATTGCTTTTAGAAGTTCCTCATCTTGTGGTCTATTTCCAATGTAAGTTACTTCTTTGGCTTCTGTAAGATTTTTGGCAATGATATTTATTACACATCCAAGAAGTTCCTCACTGTATGTTGGGTTTGGAAATTGTATATGGAGACAGTTACCGTTAGATAAAATATACACGAGCAGGTATACGGCCCGCATTTTGGGTTGTGGGAATTAGGTGCTTTCGCTTCAACATAAGGCTTCTCTTCATAAATTGTTATCTACTGGATAATGTCTGTGTCTGTTTCAAATACGGTGATTACACCCAATTAGCTGTTATAATTATTAGTGTGTGTGACTGATATGTGATGTCTACATCATTATAATGCTTCTGATTGCTTAACCTTTATTTATAAAGTAGGTACGTGGTGAAGGTGTGTGATAATTAGGTTCAGTATTTTACATAGCATCCTTTCATTGGCCGTGTAGGTAAGTAAATTTGACATAAATTTATAAAAAAAACCGCTTAGTTTATTTAGTTGTCACGAGTTGGACAATTTTCTCCTATTATATTAGCTATTTATATTTATTAGCTATTATATTATATAACTTTTTGTTTTTGTGGTGGGAAATCATCAAATAACTTCCCCCGCTCTGGGAAGGGGGGGGGGGGGGGAATGTCAAACTTGTACTGACTAAAATAATTGCAAATTCAAACAAATAAATTCAGAAGTCATATGACAAACATTTTTCAGTTTCATAGTCTGACAATAAAACACGCGAGGTCGTGCGTTAATTATGTTATAGCGTGCATATTCATTTATGTTAATAAATGCACATATACATACACAACATGACACTTCCATTTAATTAATTTTGCCACGGAATATTTCAAATTTAGCCACCAATGAACATAAATAGAATCATATTTCATAATTTATTTCAACATCAAAATTGCCGTCACTTATCACTCGGCGCTTTGACTAACGAGATATAATATAAGACATAAGAAGAATTATTATAAGAATACTAGCTGCGCCCCGCGGCTTCACCGTTGTGATGATAAAAAAAATTTGAGGTGTCAAGGGACACCCGGATGGAACGAAGTTCCTATAGAAATTAAAATATCTGGCTTGCTTTCTATAAGAGAGAGAGAGAGACAGAGAGACAGACAGACAGAGAAACATGCGACGCCGCACAGCTTACAATAGCTTACTATAACAAAAAGTGTAGTGACAACTTTTCGTAAGAATTTTTTCCGTCTAGCCCCCTTTCACAACGCGCGATAAGGAACTTTGTTCCAAAAGTATTATGTATTTTTATAGAATACTAGCTGTGCCCAGCGGTTTCACCCGCTGCTCACTTAGGGGTATGAAAAATAGATGTTGGCCGATTCTCAGACCTACCCGATATGTACACAAAATTTCGTTTAAATCGGTCCAGCCGTTTCGGAGGAGTATGGGAACGAAAACTGTGACACGAGAATTTTATATATTAGATAATCTACCTCTGTGCCTTTCATCAAGATCCGTACAGTAGTTTTTTCATGAAAGGGGATCAAACATAGCACACTATTACTCACAAACTTTCACATTTATAATATTAGTAGGATTATTTTTTATTTGCTCAATCATATGTATACATACAGAATTAGGATAATACATATACTATACTAGATCTTAAATAACAGTGGGTCACGACATGTTATAAAAAAGTGGGCACTTTTCCTGTTGACAGCAATGCGGATGAATTTTTTGAAGCCCCTTGTAATTATTTTACCATTATTATACTTGTAAATATTTTTATTATTAGTTAATGTATCTTATAGTTTGTAAATAACAGATATCTGGAACTTATAAAAAAAAAACTAACAAAACACTATGATAGAAAGTTAATACACTTTTTTTGGATGGGAAAGTATCAAATAACTTCCTCCGCTCTGGGAGGAACGGCGCTGAGTGTCAAACTTGTACTGACTAAAACCCACCCATGTTCCTGCTATTGCCCTTTATGTTCCTAGGCCGCGGTATCTCTTTCGAACAACCCGCTACTTCGGCAGGCGATGGCCATGACTGGCCCCGCTGCTTTCCCGACATCTCTTTGAGGCGCGCGTGGAACATACACTCGCCATCGAAACGGCCGGCTCGAGGTTCTCTCCCTCAGACGTCCGGCTACCTCCTATTCTCTTGCCGTTAACCCTACTTGATTATGGTTGGCGCAGCATGTCTTCTTCTTGTATACTTCCCTATCACTTGGCATCACCCTTTTTTTGACGTGACGTCCTTCAGACATTACTGTGTGAAGAAAATATAGTTTTTTTTTTCCCTTTACTCTTGTGCTCATCCATACCCACATTAATACTCGAAACTTCAATATCTTCACAACAAAATAAAATTAATTATTACCTTTTGAACACAGCTCTTACAACGATTGATGCTCCCTGAAGCGATTTTTTGGTAAATATTCAATCAAGAAAGCGACAATAGAGATCAAACAGCCCACAATATACACATACCACGGCAGAGCAAAACGAACTTCGAACTCTTTCTGAGAAAACCTTTGTTTCAGAGCTCTTAAAAAGTACTGATCGTGAATGCTTTTGTCTGCTAACCCATTCTCCCTCAACCGCAAAGCATTCAGTTGTAATTGAGGCGTTATTGGGAAACCTTTGTAAAAGTAAAAACTAAACAAAAACTTCGCGTAAGGCTTCTTAAAAGAATAAATCAAGGGTTTGCCCCACTTGTCGTGTAAACGTGGTTTGTTGTATAAATAAACGTAACGTGGTATAATTGAATACATGCCTTTCGTTTGACTTACAGTGAACATGGCTTGTAGAGTTGTTTTGCATCCCTCTACAGACGGAGCGTCAATAGGCGGCACTGTTTGCTTTTTTGTCAAATTACTGTATTCAGTTGACAAGAATTCCCTCAGAGCAACACTGAAACAAGGACTATATTCATATTTCAAAATATCTTTTTCCTTTGAAACTTGGTATTCTTTACTCGGGTTCGTAGTAAGACTGACAAGGCTGGACTGGTAAAAAGTATTGATGAGATATGCAAACCACATCCATATTATAAGGATGTACTTAAGTGTCATCGAGCACCGAATTTCACGGCTGTGTAACAGCAAGTTCTCTAGCAGTTCCAAGGCCACGTAGCCTTTGTCCTTTGCTCGAAGCAGGAAAACCATCATAGCAAAATACACGATGAACGAAAGCAGTAGTAACAACCATACCGTAGCATCGAATTCTATGTACACAGTTTTCCAAATAGGAATGAATGATGCTCTCTTTACTACAAATCGTATCTCGTCGTTGTAGTCATGGTAACCACAGAGCCAGGTTAAAGCTTGAGCTCTCGTCAACACCATCATCATGCCTCCAAATATGACATCAGTTTCATTATTCCGAAGCATCAGCATAGGACCGCTGATTGTCATGTTAGGAGCAACCGAAGAATACAAGTCGGCATTGTAACTGTAGTTAGAGATTACGTTAAATTGTTCTTTCTCACTTAACACTTTGAATATATATTCCTCTGTGCCCAATAAGGTTTTTTCTCCTTCAATTCTCAATGGGTTGATGCCGAAGGGTGGACGATGTGCTATTGATGCTTTGAAGGTGCAGTTTTTGAGTCCAGTGACTAGTTTGTTTGGGTACAAGTTCTGGGTAGCTTCTGAGCACAGCCCAAAGTTGATGACTTCGTTGTAGTACTTGCCGCAGCCGTAATTATCAAACGGGTTGTAGGTATAAAGGTGGGCCTCGATGGTTCCATTCATAACTACAACGTTGTTGACATGTAGTCTTAAAAGCTCATCGAAGATGACAGGTACGTCGTCGTTGCGCAGCGTTTCAACAATAATTAAGAAACGCGCGTACGGGTTCCATGTTGGGTCTGTCATGAGGTACTCGAAATATTCCGTAAAGACAGTCACATTCTTCGAATTGACCAAATATCCCTGGTTCGGCAATAAGTACTGGTATGTCGAGTTTCTGGTGACCAGTGAAAAATTCTGTGTTGAATGGATTGTTTTGAGTAATTCTTCATCATTTGTTTCCATATTGACGTATGCGAGTTCAGTTTGTTCGTTGAAGTATTTATTGAGTATATCGATGACACACTTTAAGTCTTTAAGTTTATGTGGTGGCATTGTGATCTGGCACTGTCCTACCACGTAAAGCGCGGACATCAAATAGTATGCGACTAACATTTTGTAGCGTGAAAACAACAGTGATTGCTTCATATTTAACGCTTATTGATTACTAAGATATTAATTACCCTTACGTGCATTGATTTGAAACATTTCCCTTGTCGCGTGCATCACTGTTATGCTAAGCTTTCTATTGATGAATTAACGCGATGAATTCATTATGACCTTTGTAAATGAAAAATGTATGAAAATAAAATAATTATGCTATAATACATATTTTATTAATACATCTACAACTTCCGATGTCTCTACTGTCTAATGTGATTTATTATTTAGGTACGTTTAAATAAACTTCTTAAGTCTTAGTGAGATAGTTGAGATTTCAATACAGTAACAGTTTCAGACACCTAGTGACTCATCATAATACAGTTGTATACTTTATTTATAATTTACCTTGCTTTTTACACTATGTCATTGTTTTTATAATATATTATAAAAATAAAATATTATATGACGGAGAAGGAATAGGAATAGTAACTTGTTTTATGAGGAAGAGATTTAAGGAGAGCAAGCGTAAAATGCTCACGCAGGTAGAAAGGATAGGACGAGTTATGTAGGATTTTAAAAGGAGACATAGCATCCAGGTGTTCCTGCAAAGGCGGATTGGAAGCCACTAGACTTTTTTGTGAAGGTAATAAACTTGGTAAATTTACGGAAAACCAAAAACTAAGCAAATCTCAAGTTTTGCAAGCGCTCGAGCTTGTTTAATAGCTCCTCAGTAGCATCCACGTAACAAGCGTTGGCATCCTTACTTAATATTATAAAAGCGATAGTGAGTTTGTTTGTTACCTCTTCACGCTTTAATGGCTAAATCGATTTTGATGAATTTTGGTACAGAGATAGTTGGGAACCAGGAGACGGACATAGGCTACATTTTTAACCTAAAAATTACACCCGGGTTTTTGGCGGTATCAGTATAGTCAATGCGAAAACTATCGAAGTGTAACGGCATCAGAGATAATCAACAGCCGCGATTCATTGCAAAAGAATCTACTGTTCATGATCATAGCTTGAGATTTAGAAATGTTAATTTGCCAGCCGTATAGCTAAGCCCAAGCGCTGATTTCAGACAGGTTTTGTTTAAAAACAAAGACCAAAAGCAAAGGCCGCATCAGCTACAGTTAATGACGGTAAAGTGGCGAATCACCTGCGCAAATATTGAAAATAGAAGAGATAACACTAGTAACAAAGTTGATGGAAAAAGGAAAGGCGAGAGAACGCTACCCTGAGAAACACCCACACTAGGCTAAACAAATTAGTAAAGAGCTCTTCAAGGCGTACACACTGCGAGCGTCCTGGAAGATAAGAGTTGAATCAGTCCAACACGAAAGAAGAACATTTTTTTTTAAGGATACCTAGTAAATTATCGAAATACACTGAGTTGAAGGCGCTACTAAAGTCAAGTAACACAAGAACAGTAAGGGACTTATTTTCTATTACCCAGCAAATGTCGTCAGGTCCTTTTTAAAGTGCAGTGACCCCTAACGAAAACAAGATTGAAAGGGTCATATTTAAGAATTTAACTTCAAAAATATGATAACTGTCTATGAACTATGAGCTAGAATAAAATGAGATAAAATCTTTGAGATTTTATTTAGAGAGAAATGGAAGAATAAAAATTGACCTATAGTATGTGTTAGTTCTTTGTTATTTTTTGATACCGTCCCCCGAAACTAATGTTGTTGTGCACTTTTTAATAGGTTTTTCGAATTCATTTGTATTTTGTTAGAGAGGTAAACCTAATCACAGACGTTTGATTCGAAGAGTAGTAAAATCATGGAGAGTTCATCGAGAAAAAAAAATAAAACAGCATTGTTTTATTTATATGATGATTTTATTTTTATAAGATGGTCAAAATTTTAAATTACATAGGTACCTTTATGTCAAACAAAATCAGTAGCATGTCAAGCAGGTGTTGTATGTACAGTCACATTTTCGTAAGTTTATTGAAAAACGTAATTTAATACACGTGGGCTTTCGTTACTAAAATTCTCATCATCATGCGTCATGGCACCCTCGCCTACAAGTCCAGTGTGAACCTCATATCGGCTGTAATGACATACTTTCCCCACTTACATCAAAATGTAATTCTTTGGCTACTTACAAATTAAATAGGGTTTGGACACTCCTATTATCTTTTTCGGTGATAAAGTGCCTTACACACACGTATCGTGTATCAGAAACTATGGATAATATAATAAATAATTATAACACAATAACAATTTTGGTGTCGTTACAAATCAATACGAGTAGTGGGCGTGACATCATTATGAGTGATTTATTAGTTAGTAACGTGTTCTCGTGTAATGACATCGAATAAGGGGTTATTTAATGTGTTTTGTTGATATGTCATATAAACTAATGAAATTTATAATCTTAGAAAGAAATTCAAATAGAGAGCTGTTGGTACTCCAAAAGAAAGTGGTTGTTGATGCACCATTTTTTGGAATAATATACATTATTACTGGGTAACGCAAAAACAACTTGATTTACTGGATAACATCTGTATTTGTTTCAAATAAATAAGTAAATATCTTGGGACAACTCACACACGGCTATCTGATCCCAAGCTAAGCAGAGCTTGTGTTATGGTAACCAGACAACTGATATACATACTTATATAATTTATAAATACATACATATTATAGATAAAAAAGATATTAGATAACGTTAATAATAATACAGTTCCTACAAAGACTAACGCTTCTCCGCGCGATTAATAATTTTAAATATCAAATTTTCAATTAAGAAAGTGACCATAGAAATAGTACACCCAAAAATATACAAACGCCACGGGAGAGCAAAGCGAGCTTCGAACTCCTTCTGAGAAAACCTTTGTTTCAGAGCTCTTAAAAAGTACTGATCGTGAATGCTTTTGTCTGCTAAACCATTCTCTCTCAACCTCAAAGCATTCAGTTGTAATTGATGCGTTATTGGGAAACCTTTGTAAAAGTAAAAACCAAACAAGAACTTCACGTAAGGCTTCTTAAATGAATAAATTAAGGGATTACCCCATTTGTCGTGTAGACTTGGTTTGTTGTATAAATAAGTGTAACGTGGTATAATTGAATACATGCCTTTCGTTTGACTTACAGTAAACATGGCTTGTAGAGTTGTGTTGCATCCCTCTACAGTCGGAGCGTTTATAGGCGGCACTGTTTGCTGTTTTGTCAAATTACTGTATTCAGTCAAAAAGAATTTCCTCAGAACGCCACTGAAACAAGGTCTATATGAATATGTCAAAATGTCTTTTTCGTTTGAAACTTGGTATTCTTTAGTCGGGTTTGTAGTATAACTAACAAGGCTAGACTGGTAAAAAGTATTGATGAGATATGCAAACCACACCCATATTATAAGGATGTACTTAAGCGTCATCGAGCACCGAATTTCACGACTGTGTAACAGCAAGTTTTCTAGCATTTCCAAGGCCACGTGGCCTTTGTCTTTTGCTCGAAGTAGGACAACCATCATTGCAAAATACACGATGAACGAAAGCAGTAGTAACAACCATACCGTAGCATCGAATTCTATGTACACAGTTTTCCAAATAGGAACAAATGATGCTCTCTTCACTATAAATCGTGTCTCGTCGTTGAAGTCATGGTAACCACAGAGCCAGGTTAAAGCTTGAGCTCTCGTCAACACCATCATCATACCTCCAAATATGATATCAGTTTCATTATTCCGAAGCATCAGCATAGGACCGCTTATTGTCATGTTAGGAGTAACCGAAGAATACAAGTTAGCGTTGTAACTGTAGTTAGAGATTATGTTAAATTGTTCTTTCTCACTTAACACTTTGAATATATATTCCTCTGTGCCCAATATGGTTTTTTCACCTTCAATTCTCAATGGGTTGATGCTGAATGGTGGACGATGTGCTACTGATGCTCTGAAGGTGCAGTTTTTGAGTCCAGTGACTAGTTTGTTTGGATACAAGTTCTGGGTAGCTTGCGAGCACAGACCGAAATTGATGACGTCGTTGTAGTACTTGCCGCAGCCGAAATTATCAAACGGGTTGTAGGTGTAAAGGTGGGCCTCGATGGTTCCATTCACAACTAGCACGTTGTTGACATGCAATCTCAAAAGCTCATCGAAGATGACACGTAGTTCGTCGTTGCGCAGCGTTTCAACAATAATTAAGAAACGCGCGTACGGGTTCCATGTTGGGTCCGTCATGAGGTATTCGAAATATTCCGTAAAGACAGTCACATTCTTTGAATTGACCAAATATCCCAGGTTCGGCAACAAGTATTGGTATGTCGAGTTTCTGGTGACCAGTGAAAACTTCTGTGTTGAATGGATTGTTTTGAGTAGCGCTTCATCATCTGTTTCCATATTGACGTATGTGAGTTCCGTTTGCTCATTGTAGTATTTATTGAGTATATCGGTGACACACTTAAAATCTTTAAGTTGATGTGGTGGCATTGTGATCTGGCACTGTCCTACCACGTAAAGCGCGGACATCAAATAGTATGCGACTAACATTTTGTAGCGTGAAAACAACAGTGATTGCTTCATATTTAACGCTTATTGATTACTAAGATATTAATTACCCTTACGTGTATTGATTTGAATCATTTCCCTTGTCGCGTGCATCACTGTTATGCTAAGCTTTCTATTAATGAATTAACGCGATGAATTCATTATGACCTTTGTAAATGAAAAATGTATGAAAATAAAATAATTACGCTCTACTACATATTTTATTAACACATCTACAACTTCCGATGCTCTATTGTCTAATGACTTGAATTGTTGTTATACAAATAATGTGATTTATTATTTAGGTACGTTTAAATAAACTTCTTAAGTCTTAGTGAGATAGTTGAGATTTCATTACAGTAACAGTTTCAGACACCTAGTGACTCATCATAATACAGTTGTATACTTTATTTATAATTTACCTTGCTTTTTACACTGTCATTGTTTTTATAATCCTTATACTATACTATACAAAAGATCAATATAATGGAATACAAAAGACAAATGTAGGAAGAACCGAAAGGCACAAACGTCACACTTCAATCCCATATCATTACATTTCATAGACACTGTAATTTAAACAAGAACAAAAACATTTACAAACATATAAGATAAACAATAATACAATAATTGTTTTTTTAATTACTATACTATACTATACTATACTACTATACTAATATTATAAAAGCGAAAGTGAGTTTGTTTGTTTGTTTGTTACCTCTTCACGCTTTAATGGCTAAACCGATTTTGATGAATTTTGGTACAGAGATAGTTGGGAACCAGGAGACGGACATAGGCTAATATTTTTTCTAAAAAAGTGGGATGTGAGGGAGAAAGAGGGAAGAAAAGGAAAAACTTAGCGTTGCTATTACAAATCAATAAGGCGCAAGGGGAACTGTGTTACCCCAAATTTAACGCGGGCGAAGCCGCGGGCGAAAGCTAGTATATTATAAAAATAAAATATTATAAATATCTTATAAGTGAATTGAGAGGAAAGGCTCTTTTAAGACTCTTTCTTTTTCTTCTGCTTTTCAATTGTCTAATGAAAGGCGGAAGTGAGTTCTGCAATTTTTCAACAATATGGACGGAGAAGGAATAGGAATAGTAACTTGTTTTATGAGGAAGAGATTTAAGGAGAGCAAGCGTAAGTAAAATGCTCACGCAGGTAGAAAGGATAGGACGGGTTATGTAGGATGTTAAAAGGAGACATAGCATCCAGGTGTTCCTGCAAAGGCGGATTGGAAGCCACTTGAATTTTTTGTGAAGGTAATAAACTTGGTCAATTTACGGAAAACCAAAAAGCTAAGCGAATCTCAAGTTTTGCAAGCGCTCGAGCTTGTTTAATAGCTCCTCAGTAGCATCCACGTAACAAGCATTGGTATAATCTATAATCGGCTAAAGAAGAGGTTGGGCTAATGTAATTTTAGTCTTCAAAGGCATTTTAGCCAATGAAAGGAGAAATGTATCTTACGACTGGCCGCATTGACCTGAGCCCGCCACGAGAGATTACATTTAATTATAAAATTACACCCGGGATTTTGGCGGTATCAGTATAGTCAATGCGAACACTATCGAAGTGTAACGGCATCAGATATAAACAACAGCCGCGATTCATTGCAAATGAAAATACTGTTCCTGATCATAGCTTGAGATTTAGAAAGGTTAATTTGCCAGCCGTATGGCTAAGCCCAAGGGCTTATTCCAGACAGGTTTTGATTAAAAACAAAGACCGAAAGCAAAGGCCGCATCAGCTACAGTAAATGACGGTAAAGTTGCGAATCACCTGCACAAATATGGAAAATAGAAGAGATAACTCTAGTAACAAAGTTAATAAAAAATGGAAAAAGAAAAGGCGAGAGAACGCTACCCTGAGAAACACCCACAGTGAGGCTAAACCAATTAGTAAAGAGCTCTTCAAGGCGTACACACTGCGAGCGTCCTGGAAGATAAGAGTTGAACCAGCCCAACACGAAAGAAGAATATTTTTTTTTTAAGGATACCTAGTAAAATATCGAAATCCACTGAGTTGAAGGCGTTACTAAAGTCAAGTAACACAAGAACAGTAAGGGACTTATTTTCTATTACCCAGCAAATGTCGTCAGGTCCTTTTTAAAGTGCAGTGACCCCTAACGATAACAAGATTGAAAGGGTCATATTTAAGAATTTAACTTCAAAAATATGATAACTGTCTATGAACTATGAGCTAGAATAAAATGAGATAAAATCTTTGAGATTTTATTTAGAGAGAAATGGAAGAATAGAAATTGACCTATAGTATGTGTTAGTTCTTTGTTATTTTTTGATACCGTCCCCCGAAACTAATGTTGTTGTGCACTTTTTAATAGGTTTTTCGAATTCATTTGTATTTTGTTAGAGAGGTAAACCTAATCACAGACGTTTGATTCGAAGAGTAGTAAAATCATGGAGAGTTCATCGAGAAAAAAAAATAAAACAGCATTGTTTTATTTATATGATGATTTTATTTTTATAAGATGGTCAAAATTTTAAATTACATAGGTACCTTTAGGTCAAACAAAATCAGTAGCATGTCAAGCAGGTGTTGTATGTACAGTCACATTTTCGTAAGTTTATTGAAAAACGTAATTTAATACACGTGGGCTTTCGTTACTAAAATTCTCATCATCATGCGTCATGGCACCCTCGCCTACAAGTCCAGTGTGAACCTCATCTCGGCTGTAATGACATAGTTTCCCCACTTGCATCAAAATGTAATTCTTTGGCTACTAACAAATTAAATAGGGTTTGGACACTCCTATTATCTTTTTCGGTGATAAAGTGCCTTACACATACTTATCGTGTATCAGAAAGTATGGATAACATAATAAATAATTATAACACAATAACAATTTTGGTGTCGTTACAAATCAATACGAGTAGTGGGCGTGACATCATTATGAGTGATTTATTTGTTAGTAACGTGTTCTCGTGTAATGACATCGAATCATTATTTAATGTGTTTTGTTGACATGTCATATAAACTAATGAAATTTATAATCTTAGAAAGAAATTCAAATAGAGAGCTGTTGGTACTCCAAAAGAAAGTGGTTGTTGATGCACCATTTTTTGGAATAATATACATTATTACTGGATAACGCAAAAACAACGTGATTTACTGGATAACATCTGTATTTGTTTCAAATGACGGTTATTACAACTGATTTAGCTGTTGGTTGTTATATTTATGTTGTGAAATGACTGACATGCAATATCTATATTATTAGGATGATCACTATTTCTCAACTTTCATTTCCAAAATAACTACTAGTATGTATATCTATAGTACCTAATAATGTAGAAATAGATCAGAGCGAGTCGATTGCTAAATAATGCTATATTTACTTATTATAAAAAATATATTTACTTGTTATAATTATGAAAAGGTCGTAACTCATCAAACATTTAGATAACGTTAATAATAATACAGTTCCTACAAAGACTAACGCTTCTCCGAGCGATTAATAATATTAAATATCAAATTTTCAATTAAGAAAGCGACCATTGAAATAGTACACCCAAAAATATACAAACGCCACGGGAGAGCAAAGCGAACTTCGAACTCCTTCTGAGAAAACCTTTGTTTCAGAGCTCTTAAAAAGTACTGATCGTGAATGCTTTTGTCTGCTAAACCATTCTCTCTCAACCTCAAAGCATTCAGTTGTAATTGATGCGTTATTGGGAAACCTTTGTAAAAGTAAAAACCAAACAAGAACTTCACGTAAGGCTTCTTAAATGAATAAATTAAGGGATTACCCCACTTGTCGTGTAGACTTGGTTTGTTGTATAAATAAGTGTAACGTGGTATAATTGAATACATGCCTTTCGTTTGACTTACAGTAAACATGGCTTGTAGAGTTGTGTTGCATCCCTCTACAGTCGGAGCGTTTATAGGCGGCACTGTTTGCTGTTTTGTCAAATTACTGTATTCAGTCAAAAAGAATTTCCTCAGAACGCCACTGAAACAAGGTCTATATGAATATGTCGAAATGTCTTTTTCGTTTGAAACTTGGTATTCTTTAGTCGGGTTTGTAGTATAACTAACAAGGCTAGACTGGTAAAAAGTATTGATGAGATATGCAAACCACACCCATATTATAAGGATGTACTTCAGCGTCATCGAGCACCGAATTTCACGACTGTGTAACAGCAAGTTTTCTAGCAGTTCCAAGGCCACGTGGCCTTTGTCTTTTGCTCGAAGTAGGACAACCATCATTGCAAAATACACGATGAACGAAAGCAGTAGTAACAACCATACCGTAGCATCGAATTCTATGTACACAGTTTTCCAAATAGGAACAAATGATGCTCTCTTCACTATAAATCGTGTCTCGTCGTTGAAGTCATGGTAACCACAGAGCCAGGTTAAAGCTTGAGCTCTCGTCAACACCATCATCATACCTCCAAATATGATATCAGTTTCATTATTCCGAAGCATCAGCATAGGACCGCTTATTGTCATGTTAGGAGTAACCGAAGAATACAAGTTAGCGTTGTAACTGTAGTTAGAGATTATGTTAAATTGTTCTTTCTCACTTAACACTTTGAATATATATTCCTCTGTGCCCAATATGGTTTTTTCACCTTCAATTCTCAATGGGTTGATGCTGAAGGGTGGACGATGTGCTACTGATGCTCTGAAGGTGCAGTTTTTGAGTCCAGTGACTAGTTTGTTTGGATACAAGTTCTGGGTAGCTTGCGAGCACAGACCGAAATTGATGACGTCGTTGTAGTACTTGCCGCAGCCGAAATTATCAAACGGGTTGTAGGTGTAAAGGTGGGCCTCGATGGTTCCATTCACAACTAGCACGTTGTTGACATGCAATCTCAAAAGCTCATCGAAGATGACACGTAGTTCGTCGTTGCGCAGCGTTTTAACAATAATTAAGAAACGCGCGTACGGGTTCCATGTTGGGTCCGTCATGAGGTATTCGAAATATTCCTTAAAGACAGTCACATTCTTCGAATTGACCAAATATCCCAGGTTCGGCAACAAGTATTGGTATGTCGAGTTTCTGGTGACCAGTGAAAACTTCTGTGTTGAATGGATTGTTTTGAGTAGCGCTTCATCATCTGTTTCCATATTGACGTATGTGAGTTCCGTTTGCTCATTGTAGTATTTATTGAGTATATCGGTAACACACTTAAAATCTTTAAGTTCATGTGGTGGCATTGCGATCTGGCACTGTGCTACCACGTAAAGCACGGACATCAAATAGTATGCGAATAACATTTCGTAGCCGAATACAACAGTTATTGCTTCATAGTTCACGCTTATTGAATAAGGTGATATTACACTACCTTTATCACTTCACGTGTGTAAATGAAAAATCTATGATGATAAAATAATTACATTCTAATACATATTTTATTAACACAAGGACAGTGTTCGATGCCTCCATTACCTAATGTCTCGTATTGTATAAACTCCTTACATCTAAATTAGACAATTGAGATTTCCTAATGACTTTGTTATTACCGTACAATAACATTTTCAGGCCTAAGTAAGTCATTATAACCCAGCTGTATACTTTTCTTCAATTCACCTTGTTTTTACACTATGTCATTGTCATTGTTTTTTTATCCGATTTCCAAAAACGAGGAGGTTTTGTGTTTGTCAGTTTTTTTTCTTGAATACATGGTAAATGTATCAGATTTCCATGTATCATCTCATCATCTTTTACCAACCCTTGTCCCATTCTATTTGGCATTGGCGCCACACGTTTTCTTCTTCCATTGTCCCCTATCAGACGTCACGACATCATATACTCCTTTCTCCTTCATATCATTTCTTATACAATCCATCCATCTTTTCTTTGGCCTTCCTCTCGCTTTCCGTCCTTCAACATTCAGATCGTTCACTATTTTAGTCACATGTGCTTCGTCCCTCCTCATTACATGTCTATCATCACTTTATTTCATGTAAAAATGATCTAAAAATTGTAATGAAAGTGTAATGATAGAACGGATGGATCGAACATAAAAAGTGGAACTTTTCAACGGTTGGAAATTATTCGACCGTGGTTAAAGATATTAGAGAAGCACCTGGCTAAAATAATATTAGCCGCTAGGATCGGTCTTGACGTTAAGCCGCGCTTGTCAGGTTGGTTCCTGGATGGGTGACCATCAATAACATGCCTCGGAAAACACTTCAAGCCGTTGGTTTCGGCTGCCGTTTGTACATCTTTGACATGTGTAGGTGTATCGTATAACCCAGTTATTATTTAGGTTGTGGTTTTCAGATATGCAGTCGCTACATGCTAAATACTAGTATTTACCTTCATCCGGTAAGCCTGGTAAAGGCTAGGTTAAAGAAATTTATATTTGCTGTGGTTAGAGTCGAAACAAAAAATGTACCTAATGTTTCTTTATCATGTGGCCAAGGCATATTTGACGGTTCAAGTCGCGGCTCTGTCCACTCTCCGGAGAGACCAGGGTAGATGATTATTTACCCCGGTCGCTCCGGAGAGTGGAACCGGCAAGAGATGTCGTTCGGTGCTCCGCAGGGATTGGTCTTGGCGCCGATCTCCCGTGGCGTCAGCGCAGTTTGCTACGCTGACGACATGCTAGTATTGACATAGGGGGGGGGGGACGCACCAGGCAGCGGCCCAAACTATGACACGCGGGGTAGAGATAGTCGTGGAGAGGATCCAGCGACTTGGTCTCGAGGTAGTGGTGGTAATAGTTGTGAAAAGCCCCTCTATGAGAAGTGGCTAGACAGGTGCCACGTTGTCCTCATCTACCTTCTGACTTTCGCGAGGTTCCTGTACATGATCGTTTGAGAGCAAAAGCCCAGGTGGCGCATGGCCCTTTGTTTGGCCCTGGTTAGCCCATGTCGAAACAGAAATGCTAACTAATGAGGTGGCCGGAATTTTGAAGGACAAGAACCTCAAACGAGACGCTCCGGGCGACGGGCGCCACGAGACGACTCCCAGCCACCGTAGACGCAGGTCTCGAAACGGTAAACAATGGGTCTAAGGTGTAGTGACGACAGGCCATGTTGACGGCGCGTTTGTGTTATACGCGCGCCGCAAAGCAGAGAGGCCCGTGAGGGCCACTGCAGGGGTTGCTGGTGGTTCTAAAGAGAAACCGCGGCCCCGGAAAACAAATGAGCAACAGAAGGAACATGGATGGATTTTAGTCAGTAAAAGTCTCACACTCGGGGAAGTTATTTGATGACTTCCCATACTAAAAAAATCTTTAAACCAAACAAAGGATCAATAGCAGAATTTCATCGAGGAGAAAAAAATAAAACAGAAAGGGTTTTTTTGTATGATTTTATTTTATTCTACACAATTTCACACAATATTTTAAAATTACCTAGTTTAGCTAAATCGCACGAGCAGCACACATCGCCAAGTAGCACGTCAAGCAGGTGGTATTTGAACAGTCCTATTTTATGTCTTCGTAAGTGTGTGGCTGTTTCCCCACTTGTATCAAAATGTACTGTTCCTAGGCTACTTACAAATCATGGGGAGTTTGACTTTTCTATTATCTTTTACGCTGATAAAATGCCTTACAAACGCGTATCGTGCATAAGGAGCCATGGATAATAATTGAAGTACAAACATAAATCGATACGTTTTGGGCTGGGTTAGTTTGAGGTTCTTTCCAAACGCCCGGCCACCTCCTTCGCTGTCATGACTGCTTCGCAGATGGAGATTTTGCATTCCTTCTCGCTCCGCACCATGGACTGAACCAGGGCCAGACGCGAGAGATCGCCGCCGCCAATCTCCTCTACGAAGGCATGGCGGTGCTCCGCCCAAGCTGGGCAGACCGCCACTGTGTGCTCCACCGCGTCGTCCGGGCGATCGTCACAATAGTGACACCCGGGCGTTGTATTATAACCCCTTGCTTTCAAGTTATTTGTCATTGGATATGGTTGACACCAGTTGACAGGATAATATGGAAATCGGTAACGTTCTCTTTGAACATAATAGGTCTTATCTCTTTCAATCGTGATTTACTGGATAACATCTGTGTTCAAAAGACGCTTTTCACAACCCAATTAGCTGTTAGTTGTTATAATTATGAATGTGACATGACTGACATTTAACATCTATAATAATATCATAAGGAGGCTGACGATTTCACAACTTTCATTTCCATAGTAAACACTTATTATATCTTTAGTACCGAATAATGTAGACACAGCTCAGGGCGAGTCAATTGTTAAATAGTTTTATATCTACTTATTTTAAAATATTAATATACTTGTAATTTGAAAGTCAAAATAAACGTTCTAATAAACAGTTCTTACAAAGACTAACGCTCCTCTACGCGATATGTAATATTAAATATCGAATATTCAATTAAGAAAGCGACACTAGAAATAACACATCCAATAATGTACACACACCACGGGAGAGCAAAGCGAACTTCAAAATCTTTTTGAGAAAACTTTTGTTTCAATGCTCTTAAAAAGTATTGATCCTGAATGCTCTTCTCTGCTAGCCCATTCTCCCGCAAACGCAATGCGTTTAGTTGAAATTGACGCGAAATCGGAAAACCTTTGTAAAAGTAAAATCCGTACAAAAATTTTGCGTAGGGTTTCTCAAAAAAATAAATTAAGCGATTACCCCATTTGTCGTGTAAACGTGGTTTGTTGTATAAATAAGTGTAATGTGGAATAAGTGTGTACTTGTCCTTAGATTGACTAACAGTGATCAGGGCTTCTAAAGGAGTACTGCATCCCACTGCCGCTGGAGCATCTATAGGCACAGTTTGCTTATTTGTCAAGTGTCTGTGTTCAGTTAATAAGTATTTCCGTAGTGCACCACAGAAGCATGGTTTGAATTCATAATCCGAAATGTCTTCTTCGTTTGACACTTGGTATTCTTTACTTGGATTTGTAGTAAGACTGACAAGGCTGGACTGGTAAAAAGTATTGATGAGATATGCAAACCACACCCATATTATAAGGATGTACTTCAGCGTCATCGAGCACCGAATTTCACGACTGTGTAATAGCAAGTTTTCTAGCAGTTCCAAGGCCACGTAGCCCTTGTCTTTTGCTCGAAGCAGGAAAACCATCATTGCAAAATACACGATAAACGAAAGCATTAGCAGCAACCACACCACAGCATCAAATTCTATGTACACAGTTTTCCAAATAGGAACGAATGATGCTCTCTTCACTACAAATCTTAGCTCGTCGTTGTAGTCATGGTAACCACAGAGCCAGGTTAAAGCTTGAGCTCTCGTTAACACCACCATCATCCCTCCAAATATAATATCAGTTTCATTATTCCGAAGCATCAGCATAGGACCGCTGATTGTCATGTTAGGAGCAACCGAAGAATATAAGTCACCGTTGTAACTGTAGTTAGACATTATGTTAAATTGTTCTTTCTCACTTAACACTTTGAATATATATTCCTCTGTGCCCAATAAGGTTTTTTCTTCTTCAGTTTTCAAAGGGTTGATACTGAAGGGTGGACGATGTGCCACTGATGCTCTGAAGGTGCAGTTTTTAAGTCCGGTGACCAGTTTGTTTGGGTACAAGTTTTGGGTAGCTTGTGAGCACAGCCCAAAGTTGATGACGTCATTGTAGTACTTGCCGCAGCCGTAATTATCAAACGGGTTGTAAGTGTAAAGGTTGGCCTCGATGGTTCCATTCATAACTATAACGTTGTTGACATGTACTCTTAAAAGCTCATCGAAGACGACACGTAGTTCGTCGTTGCGCAGTGTTTCAACAATAATTAAGAAACGCGCGTACGGGTTCCATGTTGGGTCTGTCATGAGGTACTCGAAATATTCCTTAAAGACAGTCACATTCTTCGAATTGACCAAATATCCCAGGTTCGGCAATAAGTATTGGTATGTCGAGTTTCTGGTGACCAGCGAAAACTTCTGTGTTGAATGGATTGTTTTGAGTAGCTCTTCATCATTTGTTTCCATATTGACGTATGTGAGTTCCGTTTGTTCATTGTAGTATTTATTTAGTATATCGGTGACACACTTTAAGTCTTTAAGTTTATGTGGTGGGATTGTGATCTGGCACTGTCCTACCACGTAAAGCGAGGACATCAAATAGTATGCGACTAACATTTTGTAGCATGAAAATAACAGTGATTTCTTCATATTTGACGCCTATTGATAAATATGAAGATAAGAAATTACTATTCATTACGGGCTTCCAAATTTATTTTGGAACGTGTTTGCGGTCAGATTTATCGTTTGTGTGCTTAGCTTTCTACCAATAGGTTTCCTTCGAAAATAAAATTAAATGAAGATAAAATATCAATCTGTTATTTTATCCATACAAGGACAACGTACGATATCTCTAATGTCTTGTATTGTTCTGATTTGAATAACGTTGACTTAGATACCTTTAAAATAAACTTAATTAGGAATCCAAATAACTTTGTTACTTTCGTGTAATAACATAGTTTTAGAGGCCAAACCCGTGCCCAAAGTAAGTCATTATCAGTCAGCTATATTATTTTCTTGGACTTCATCGTGTTTGCTTACCTTACCTAGGTCATTATTTTGTAATAATCTTCTTAATCACATTCATTTGATTTACCAAATATGCTAGTTGGCCCAAATGTAAAGAAAAGGTTTCAGAAACCATTTGGTCGAAGGAACTTAAAACATAGAAGTGAATTCATAAAAATAGGGTATGAGTGAAGAAAAATAAATGAAAAAGCTATTGTTTTATTTCTCGTTTTTCGACAGTGTATGAACTTGGTTCAAATCTATTTTTTTTCGATAAGTCTGCTGTGATTGTATTATTTGTAATGGAAAATATTGTTCAAGCATAATTGTTTACAAATTTATTTACTTTTATCAACCAATTCACATTTAGTTTTTCTCTAATGGTAGTATTTAATAAGGGGAGCTCGTGGCTAAATTATATAACGGCTCGGGACGATCTTTAGGTTAAGCCGCGCTGCCGCCCAGATCTCATGGTGGCATGGAGAGAGCCACCCCGTGCAGGGCACGCCACAATAGTGGCGGTAAGTCTCCTCTTTGAGGAGTGGGTGGAGAGGCGCTGTGGCGTCCTCACCTACCGCCTGATGCAGGTCCTCACCGGACACGTAAGTTTCGGGAGGTGCAAATAATCGGACGACGGGAGGAAACGCCCGGGAGTCACTATTGTGACGATTGCCCGGAAGACACGGTGGAGCACACAGTGGCGGTCTGCCCAGTTTGAGCGTACCAACGCCGTGCCCTCGTAGAGGCGATCGGCGGTGGCGATCTCTCGTGCCCGGCCCTGGTTCAATCCATGATCCGGAGCGAGAGGAAATGGGAAGCAGTCACCTCCATCTGCGAAGCAGTCATGCTAGCGAAGGAGGTGGCTGGGCGTTTTGGGGAGCGAACCTCAAACAAACCCAGCCGCCGCGGGAGACGCGAGTAGTTTTCCGTCTGTCCGTCTATTGACGACAGGCCGCCGCCTACCGGGGTTGCGGATTGTTCGAAAGATATTCCGCGCCCCGGTACATAAAGGGCAAAAGGAGGTGGGGTTTAGTCAGTACATGTCTGACACTCCCCTACGCTCCGCCCAGAGCGGGGAAATAATTTGGTGATTTCCCTTACGCAAAAAAAGCCGCGCTTGCATAGGTTGGTCTGTGGTTGGGTTACAAACCAAGGTTTCTCCGTGCCTCGAAATGCACGTCAAACTTTTGTTTTCGGTCAATATTTGTAGGACAGTCGTTACAAATCTGACAACTTGTCTTACCAAGAGGTACCGTTTTACCCAGTACCAACTGGGTTGTAGAGGTCAGATAGGCAGTAAAATACTGGTGTTCAGCTGCATCCGGCTAGACTAGAAGCCGATCCCAATATAATAGGCAGATAATGTTAGTATCAATGAAATATTACAGTTTCTAATAAGATTCCAGGGGGCCAAATGATCACAGACACAGTTAATATGAAGAAATGCCACTTTGTGACCATTTTACGAATTGCAAAGCAATTCATATTATTATGATTCTGCTAAAGCGGCTATTATAGGCCCTCAGTTGTCTATTGAAAATTTTCTTTTTAATATTGTCTTTTCTACATCAATTACAAAAGGCATTCGTTTTTTAAGCTTTGTGTGCACATACGACAGGTTTCGCAGCATCGTCGTCAGCTTGCTTTTATCAATCTACTAACTTTATCTTTTTGTGCGCTGCAGAAGAAAATCAGCGTCAGATGACGGCTTTGTGTTACCATAAGATATTATACTGAACTGAGGCCCTTTTGGCATTAATGATTTTATTTAGTTTCAATGAAGCTGAATAAACGCAATTTCCTTTGTTTCTTTTCTACTTTTATAGGTTTTTCTGTCATCGTCAAATGTCACTTTGACAGATAAAGTGGCGTGCAATAGGACCAATCTAATATATAAAATTATCGTGTCACAGTTTTCGTTTCCATACTCTTCCGAAACGGCTGGACCGATTTAAACGAAATTTTGTGTACATATTGGGTAGGTCTGAGAATCGGCCAACATCTATTTTTCATACCCCTAAGTGAACAGCGGGTGAAACAGCTGGGCACAGCTAGTATAGTGTAATATTGTTATAAGTGCATTTCAAGATGGCGCTGCTTGTAAAGAACAAATCTATTGAAACTTGATACATTTGTTCTAGTTCTGTGTTTTCCTACTTGTACAAATGTTGAGGGGAATAAAGGTGCTATAGATAGAAGGTACTCATTAAAAAACAATTACAAGAACATCAATACTAGAAGTGGGCGTGATATCATTACGTGTGATTTATTTGATAGTTACGTGTTCTCGTGAACATAACATCAATCAAAGCATTTTTTATGATTTAGCTGATAAAAATAATTAGCTAGTTATGTATCTAGTGATGTCCATGTGGTCCTGCAGTTTAAGAATACGGCCACCCCATCTCATCCCGTAAATGTCGTAAAAGGCGACTAAGGCCCGGCGCCCATTATCGGCATCGGCAAGGAACAGGATTCTTCAGCATCCTACATGCAAGCGCACACTGTCGGAACCTATGCTTTGGCATGCTGCAACGTTTTTAGGAATGACGAGACGTCCTTAAGGCCCGGCGCCCATTATCGGCATCGGCACGACTGAGGATTTTAGGTGGCAAATAGCAATATACATTAACATAATGGCAATAAAATAGGAATTTCCATTATTATATGGTCGTAATAACAAAAACAAGCTATCCCCGAGTGTTGCCTCGGCGCCGGCGGTGTACCGAAGGATGCCGAAGCATCCCGAAGCATTCTCAAGCCTGCCGATACAGCAGCCTCAAGCATACCGAAGCGGTATTTTTGTTATTACGACCATATTTAAATAATAGGAATTTCTACTTTATTGCCATTATGTTAATGTATATTGCTAGTTGCCACCTAAAATCCTCAGTCTAATGGGCGCCGAGCCTCAGGGAACTTATGACCCTGCCGGGGTTGCGGGTTGTTCGAAAGAGATACCGCGACCCCGAAACATTAAGGGCAATATAAGGAACATGGGTAGGTTTTAGTCAGTAAAAGTCTGACATGCTCCGCCCTGAGCGGGGGAAGTCATTGGATGATTTCCCACCCGAAAAAAAAAGGAGGGTTAGTGCCAGGTAGGCGGCCGACTATATAATGTTAGTTTAAAACCTTAAGCAACATGGATAACGTGTTGCGCCGACCCCAAATAGAATGGGACAAGGGCAGGAAAATAATGAATGATATATCTAGTGACATATATCATTAATAAAAAATCTTCATGAATATTGAATTTAGGAGTGCTGTTTATTATTCAGTTTTTTTGGCAGACCACTCTTTGCTAAATAGATATATAGAAAATCATAACATAACCCTTAATCTAGGGTTTTGTACCTCAAAATAAAAAAAGGAACCCTGATAGGATCACTTTGTTGTCCGTCTGTCTGTCTGTCAAGAACCTTTATCTCGTGAACACGTGGAGGTGTCGAGTGGAAATTAAAACCAAGTACTCAAGTCTGTGGTCTGTGGCTGTGAAAAAATCAATCCTCTGTATAGTCTACACGTCAATGATATGGCCGTTTATGTCACGAGTGTGTTTCTTTCTTACTCAAAATCACCCACATACTCAAAAACTTCCTCCCACAGTTACAGCACAACGTGGCATCAAAGAATAAGAACCCCATATCATTTCCTCCCATTTACATGAAACACCATGGGGGGACGTAAATTAAAACCATAAAGCTTATAGTCAAATCACCACGGCGCTATGGTGATGGCCATAATCATTTATTGGTATTGCAAATGTTTACAGCCCCTGTTTGTTTATTGTTTGTTATATTAAAGTCTTTTATTGTTCATAGCGGCTATTATCTTTGAAGGTGGCGCGGGGATTATGGGGTGTTATGGTGTTGTGAACCCTCGTAGCTCGACTCCGACTAGCACTTGGCTGGACAACCTTTTGTTGGACTTTACGAACTTAACATAAAACGACGGGTGGTTCCGCTGGTTCAGAGATATACTGAGAACAGTTAACTTACTTAACTATCAAACTAATAATGTTTGGTCTACAAGTTTCCATAACTTTTTAAGCAAGATATTTTACAAATCGTTTCTATTTTGTTTGTTGTGGTCTCCAAAAACATGTTTTAGTTTTCGTTTATTGATTTGCGGCGAAGTGCTCGTAATGCATATAATCCTTACTTATATCCTTACTTATATTTCTATTATAAAACGTAATTGAGTTTGTTTGTTACGCCTGCACGCCTAAATGACTAAACCAAGAATCTCGTACAGAGATAGTTGGGACTCCGG
This sequence comes from Ochropleura leucogaster, assembly GCA_958449745.1. Taxonomy (NCBI): domain Eukaryota; kingdom Metazoa; phylum Arthropoda; class Insecta; order Lepidoptera; family Noctuidae; genus Ochropleura; species Ochropleura leucogaster. The sequence goes on from OY288207.1 coordinate 16,100,550, forward strand.
AGACGTACATAGGCTATTTTGTGTTTTAATATTCGAATGAGGGAGAAAGTGGGAAGAAAAGGGAAAACCTAGCTTTGCGATTACAATCAATAAGGCGCAAGGGCAAAAACTACAGGTATCAGGTACCTGCAAATCAGGAAAGGGGAACTGTGTTACCCCGAATTCAACGCGAGCGAAGCCGCGGGCAAAAGCTAGTAAGTAATACTTACTTAGGTAAATCAGAAACAGGGTGGTGTTATTGAAGTCAATATTTAGGCATATTAACTTCTATGATAAAGGCCACAATAGCCATCGAGCATCCTAAAATATAAATTATCCAGGGAATAGCGAAACGAGCTTGAAATTCTTTCTCGTGAAAATGATGTTTTACTTGCCTCTGGTAGTTCATATCATTCATGACTTTATCTACCAAACCTAACTCCCTCAATCGCAAAGCTTTATGAAGCAAATAGTTTATCATAGGGAATCCTTTGTACAAGAAAATTGAGAAAACTACCTTGGAATAAGGCTTAGGTATTGTTATAACCCGAGAATACCCATACTTATCTAAAAAAGCCTGTTTGTTGTATTGGTATTGCCCATTCATAAAGATTGTGTAAAGATCTTTCGAATTTGCTACCGTTTGTACACTTTCAATCATACCTTTGCAGCCATCAATTCTCTTGTAGCTATCATCCGACGTTACTGATTCCATATAATACTTCTCCATTACTGAACTAAAACAGGGTTTAAGTTTGAACAGAGCAATGTCCTCCTCCTTTGAAATTTGATATTCTTTAGCAGGGTTAGTAGTGAGGCTGAAAAGACCAGACTGGTAGAAAGTGTTGACTAAGTACGCGAACCACATCCAAAGTATGAGGACGCACTTCACTGGCAACCGACTTCTGATGCTGTGCCCATGAAGAACAAGATTGCCGAGGAGAATTAAGACAACATAGCTTTTGTCGTCTGTACGAAGCAGAATTATTATTAGTAGCGAGTAGAATATGAGGGACAGGAGTAATAGTGCCCATACAGTTGACGTGAATTCAAGATAAACGTTCTTCCATGCGGGCACATCTGACGCTCTTTTCACCACAAATCGAATCTCATCTGTGTAGGCCAGGTGACCGTACACGTAAGAAAACGCCAGTGCACGGGACGGTGTCAGTAACATTCCTCCTATCGCACCATCCGCTTCATTATCTTGTATCTTTTTCAATGACCCTACTGCTTGCATTTTTGTAGATACTGTCGGATATTCTTCGACCTCATTATAATTATTTATAATGTTGATTTTAAATCCTTGCATTCGCCCAATCAATTGGAACAAGTATGGCTCCGCTCCATAACGAAGTGGGTGAGACGAGTCCGAATGATTTGTTGATAGTATCGTATAGGGAGGCCATTCGGTTATAATGACATCAAATGTGCAGTTCTGTAGTTTGGTGACCAGTCTCTTTGGGTACAAGTCAAAAATCCAAGCTTGCGAACATTCTCCGTAGCTGATGACGTCATCATAGCGTTTACCACAACCGTAGTTATCGAACGGGTTGTAACCGTATAAGTGAGCTTCTTCTGTTGCGTTCACAATTAGCACATGCCTTGCGTGCAGTTTCAGAAAAGTATCAAAGACAATTCTGAGATCGCTTTCTTTGAGATCTTTGACAATGACCAAAAATTTTGCCAGCGGATTCCATGAAGCTTCTGTGGTAACATTCGGAAAGTTTTTAGCGATGTAAGTTGCATTTTTGCTTGATAACAGATATACTTCGTGTTGGATAAACAAAACTTGGTTCGTTCTCTTCGAAAATAATAATAATGAAACAGTATTCGCATCGTTTATAGCCTTCAAGAGAGTCTCGTCTTCTGCCTTATTGCCCAAGTACGAAACAGCTTTGCTTTCGGAATAATGTTCTCTGATTATATTTGTAACGCATTGTATCAGTTTCTTATTGTTTGGGGAGTCCGGTAGTGGTATCTTGAAACAGTTCACGCTGTAGTATAAAAGATAGATGACCCAATACACGACCAACATTTCGGGAGGGTAAACAGAAAATTCGTATGTATTTATCTTTTTAAAACAAAGGTTTTTTTTTTAAATCATTAATCAAAGCTTATATGAAGGTCTACTCTCCAAATCTGACGCTGATTGTAGGTTATCGGACATTGTTTGTCTGGTTTGTCAATATAATGTGTTTAGTAGTATTTAAAGATATACAGCATAGATAGAATATTCTTTATTATGTACACCATACAAATAACAAGAATAACATTAAACAACTTATAAATAGGGTGACACGATGAGCGGTTTTATCGCTAAAAGCGATCTTTTCAAGACAATCTTTGGATGGATTTATTAAAGGAATAGAAACAGTACTGTAGGTAGTCTGTGGTGCAAAGCTATTGCTCTAATGACACCATCGTAGCATTGCATTGCTAGGCTCAAATTATCATAAAGAGCTAACTTTTTTTGATAATTTTTGTGTCTGTCTATTTTTTTGTTGTGGTTTTTATTTCAGGCCTTTGTTATTAGTGAATTAGATTTGAAAAAATCATATCATAATGCCATTAATGGATAATTAATTATATAGCACGTTGAGGTGATAAAACGGCAATAAAAAACTGTGTTTCGGTCAAATTTATTCAACAATCAATGAGCATTCAATTTATTTTTCAACTAGCTTTTGCCCGCGGCTTCGCTCGCGTTAAATTCAGGGTAACACAGTTCCCCTTGCGCCTTATTGATTTGTAATAGCAACGCTAAGTTTTTCCTTCTCTTCCCTCTTTCTCCCTCACATCCCACTTTTTTCAAAAAAATATTAGCCTATATCCGTCTCCTGGTTCCCAACTATCTCTGTACCAAAATTCATCCAAATCGGTTCAGCCATTAAAGCGTGAAGAGGTAACAAACAAACAAACTCACTTTCGCTTTTATAATATTAGTAAGGATTTAAAAATATATTTTAGATTATTACTTTGGAGAAAATGAGCTTAAACAGTCGGTAAACAGGCAATTATATTTTTACCAATCTTGGTTTTTTGCTAACAAGACAAAGATATGACGCTTCTGACACTTTTGAAAGCATACAAGTCACGATGAACTGATTCGAATCCATGGACTGTTAACTGAGAATGTACTATCTTTTGACGAAAGAGCTGTTTTCAATGTTTTAAGGTGCATAGCAGATGTGAGTGGCAATGACAGGAACTCAGGACGTTTTAGAAGGACATACTCTGACCTTATTGGTGAGGTTCTTTGGAAAGGTTAGGCGCATGGTGCTCAAATTCGGCGAGCGTGTATCACCAGGAGAAGGAAAGGTGTATGTAAGGCTCACAGCGAGTGGCGTTGGAAAAAGTCTGTTTATTCGTGCGTGTGTGTGATGTCGTGCGTTTTCATGGGTCATTGCAATCAGTCAAAGCATCAACAATTTCAAATGAAAAGTATTACGGAGAGTCGATGACATAACAGAGTCAGCGCCTCGGAAGTCTGACAAGCAGTCTTACCAAGGGGTATCGTATAACCCAGCACTAACTGGGTTGAGGATGTTAGTTATTCAGAGGCTCCATATAAAACACTAGTATTCAGCTCCTTTCGGTTAGACTGGAAGCCGACCTCAACATAAGCTAGGCAGATGATGATGATCTGATGTCGACTGACTTTTAATCAGAAGCCACCCGCATGCAATCCAAGTATAAGACTGTTGTCTTTAGTGGAGAACTTTAGTAGCCGCCATCTGGAATTTAAATTAAGTTGCGACTGATTTAAATGTTCGACGAAACGACGTACTGGCTATTGTAAAGATGTTTTTGACAAATAGGACAATTTCGTGCAGAAATTTAAAAATAAAACTAGTTTAAGATATAATTCCATATTTAAATCATTTAATACTACACATTAAATTAGATTTAATAGCCAGGTTCACACAATCATTATCGTCATAACGATATGCGATATCTTTATTTCAATAAGGCAATTGCCTTACTAAAAGGTCACTTTTGAATATCATAACTATAAAAAAAAATTAAAGAAATGCTTTCTTGTATAAACAAAAACAAGAAAGAACTAAATGGAAAAGCGTCTCTTACAAATATTAAAATCTTAGCTCGTGAGCCAACTTGTTATATAATATAATATACTAATAAAGAAATTCAAATGTATGGTCAATGATTTGTCATCAGGTAAATACACTATCGTAATCTGATTTTGAAGTAATAGACTCAAAAGAGGAATGGCTCCAATGACGAACCTTGAGGAACGCTGATTGTTATTTCAAGCTTTTATTAGTTTATACCATTAACCAAAATTTTACCTGCCTCTTTTTTTACTATAACCTCAACATATCAAGAATCGTATTCCTTCACCCCATGGAGTTTCAATTTTGCCAGAAGTGTTTCATGGTTAACGCAATGAAATGCCATAAATAGGTCGCTAAATATTGTAACGGCACCGTTTATTTCTATTTGTGTCCAGGAAATTAAAATGTAACAGTGACTGGTGTATAACGCCAATTGGCGAGATCTTACTAATGAAAGCATAACTGAACTCAGCTGTGTAGCTTGAACCCACTTACGAGATTCCAGACAACACATAACATCACGACTAATGGGCTACAGGTACATTATGAATGTAAATTAAAATGTTGGTAAAGGAAAAACGCAGGAAAATAGAAATTCTTAGTTTGGGGTTTTATTATGGATGTTCATCTGCCATTCCTCAAAAAATATCGTGACTAAATACTAATTCACTAATGACTAACAAATGCCTGCTTTTAATACCTAAATCGTATAAACAGTAGTTCAATAATAAAAACTATAACAGCCAAAACGGTCCCAGCTACATACACGACCCACGGCATTGCAAATCTAGATTTGAACTCCTTTTGATGAAAATGAAATTTAATCTTCTTAGCAAAATATAGATCTTTGAATTTCTTATAAGCCAAACCATTTTCTCTTAAACGAAGTGCATTTTGTCGCATTTTATCCGAAAGTGGGAATCCTTTATAGAAAAATGTAGCAAAAATAAACTTGACGTACGGTATATTGAAGTAATAGAGAGTCGACTGGCCAAATTTATTGCAATAGATTTTTTTTCGGTATTGATACAGTGATTGCTGTACGACCGTAAATAAATCTTCAGATTGACCGACTTTCTTTAAACTGAGCAAAATATCTAGGCAATCATGATTTATTTCAGAAGACATATTTGTTTCAGATTCTATAAATTTAAGCATTGCAGGTACTATACAAGACTTCAGGTTGTGTTTAACTAAATCTTCTTCATTAGAAACTTGATGTTCTTTTATTGGACTCCCGATCAAACTAACCAAGCTGGACTGGTAATAACTGTTCATTAGAGATGCAAACCACACCCATATTATAAAGACGCACCTCACTGTACTAGTCATTTGATGGGGCATACTACAACCACTAGAAAGTAGCATTTTAAACAAACCTAGCATTATATTAGTTTTGTCTTCAGTACGAAGGAGTAAAACCATTATTACTGAGTATATTAGATAAACTAGCAACAAAAGGCACCACACCAATGGCTTGAATTCCAAATAAGCATTTTTCCAATAAGGCACAGATGATGCTTTCTTCACAAAGATACGTAAGTCATCATGATAGTCCAGGTACCCATGCAGATATGTAAATGCATCTGCCCGACTTGCTACTAGAAAAATATCACCTAACATTGCATCTGTTTCATTATTTTGCAATTTTACCATTGGTCCCAAAACTTTCATGGTAGGGCTAATTGTATTATATACGTCATTACTAAAATCAAAGCTAAAATTCACTTTGAAATGTTCCAGTTCACCAAGCACTTCAAAAAAATATTGTTCAGCTCCTAATGTAATTCGGTCATCTTTAACAAGCTCAGGATGTATAGAGTAAGGTGGTCGGTGAGGGACGGTAGCAAGCAAAGTGCAGTTTCGTAGACCAGTCACGAGCTTGTTAGGGAACAGATTATCTGTTGTGTTCAAGCACAAACCGTAACTTTTGACGTCATTGTAATATTTCCCGCAGCCATAGTTGTCGAAGGGATTGTAGGTGTAGAGGTGAGCGTCGTTAGTACCGTTTACCAGCAGCACGTTGATCACATGTCGCGTCAATAGCTCGTCGAAAATCTTCTTCAGTTCGTTTTCTCTCAGCGATTTGATCACGATTACGAACCGCGAGGCCGGGTTCCATGTTGGATCTTCGAGCAGATATTTAAAATATTCTGTGAATCCGGTTGCGTTGTTTGCGGTTCTAGGATATCCTTGATGTGTAAAATATGACTGTGTCGTCGTTTGTCTGAACACCATCGTTGTGACAGTTGATAAGTGAATCGCTTTCAGTATCTCGTAGTCGTCACAGTCCATATGGACGTACGTTAGAGTATTGTCATCAGAAAAATATGTCTCGACGACATCAGTTATACACACCATCAAATTTTGATTTTGATGTTCTTTAAGAGATAAGGCATTTCCAATTTCACACTTAAAATAAAACAAACAGAGTAACAAGTGAACAACCAACATTTTTGGACACGCATTAGTTTATACTTTAGTTTTAGTAGCTTAATGCAATAAAGAAACGATTTATTTCTATGGATTTATGTTGTTAGAAGAAAGGCAATTAGATGGTTTATCATAATGGATCTAGGGTGTTATAAATTATTGCCCATTTTCTGAGCAGTGTTCAAAAACAGGTTTTTAATGGATGGTTAATTGCGGCGTAATAACTTCGATGATAAATGATGTGCGTATAGAATTAAAATTGTTTTGATAATAAAGGACATCATGACACATTTAGTACCTTCTTTATGCACACTAAACAAACCGCGTAAACTAACCGCGACCTATGTCGATGGACATCGTCGTAATTAGTTTATTAATTGTATTTTTTTTCGTAATCACGTTTATTTTGTTTGGGTAGTGTCCTATAAATTTTAATCTTCTTTGTCAATAATAATTTAATGTTAGGTAAATAACATTAAATTGATTGTGTAGATTTAGAGGGTTATTTTTCCTTTGTTCCCGTGGAGTTACACCATTTTGTGTCACACTGTTACCCATTGGAAAAAAATACCGTTTAGGAACACTGTAATTTAAAACCGCATTATTTTTTCCACCTATTTACACTGTTCGTAATAGGGTTACATATTGGGAACAAAATGTCCCAAAGAGTTACAGAACTTTGTTATTCAATTAAAGATTAAATAAAACCATTGTTATCTTAAATTATTTTTTTAAAAGTATAACCATATAGAATGATTTTAATGTTGCTGAAATCATAAATAATAGGTACATAAATCATTGTAGATACATAATCGTAATTAAATTTATACCTGTAGGCATATTATTTTCGTAAATATACTTGAATTATAACCTCATTATGGTTAATACCACAACTCAGAGTACCCAGAGAAATAGGAGCCGCGACTTATCTTAGCGCAGGTGATAATCAGTTGTAAATATTAGAGATGTATTAATGGTAACTCTTTGGGCCATTTTGTTCCCGATATGTAACCCTATTACGAACAGTGTAAATTAATGGGAAAAAATGTGGCTTTGAGTTACAGTGTTACTAATCGGTAATTTTTTCTCCAATGGGTAACAGTTTAGCACAAAATGGTGTTACTCAACGGAAACATGCCTTATTTTTTTCACAGCTTCATTATTTGGTACTAATTTCAACTCGATACGTCCACACGTTACCAACATGAAGGGTCTTGACAGACAGACAGACAGTCGAACTTCATCCTAAGGTTCTATTTTTTTTTAATGCATTGAGCACATTTTTTTTTAATGAATCAGTCAAGTACGAGTTGTACTCTCACACACAAGGTTTCGTAATACCTTAAAATATAGCAACAATGTTTTTAACGCTCGTTAATTCGCTGATTAATCAAACAGCACGTATAAAGTATTTATATCATTTTATTTAAATTAGTATCTCACTATTTACACATTTTAAAAGATCGGGGATATAGGTATATTTATCGTGAAGGATATGATCGTTTTCTATAAAGTTGTCAATTACTGACAGACGCTCGTATATATGAAGAAAATCGAGTATACAGTAATTCAAAAATAAAAACTACAGAAGCCAAACAACATCCTGCTACATACACAACCCATGGCATAACAAATCTAGATTTGAACTTCTTTTGATGAAAATGAAATTTGATCTTTTTAGCATAGTATATATCTTTGAATTTCTTATCAGCCAAACCATTTTCTCGTAAACGAAGTGCATTTTGTCGCATTTTATCTGAAAGTGGGAAACCTTTGTAGAAAAACGTAGCTAAAATAAACTTGACGCATGGTTGTTTGAAATAATAGAGAGGCGACTGACCAAATTCGTCGCAAAATATTTTTTTGTGATATCTATATAATGATATCTGCGAAAGAGTAAATAAATCTTTTGACTGACCGACATTCCTTAAACTCTTAAAAGCATCAATGCAATCATCGTTTATTTCTGTGGCTTTATTTGTTTCAGATTTTAAGTATTCAAGCATTTTATAACCAGCACAAGATTTGAGATTGTATTTAACTAAATCAGCTTCATTAGAAACTTGGTGTTCTTTTATTGGCGACCCGGTTAAACTAACTAAGCTGGACTGGTAACAACTGTTCATTAGAGTAGCAAACCACACCCATATTATAAAGACGCACCTCACTGTACTAGTCATTTGATGGGGCATATTGCAGCCACTGGAAATCAACAATTTTAACAAACTCAGCATTATGTTCGTTTTGTCTTCAGCGCGAAGCAGTACAACCATTAGTATTGAGTATATCAGATAAACCAACAAAACTAGGCACCACACTAATGGATTGAATGCCAAATAAGAATTTTTCCAATAAGGTACAGATGATGCTTTCTTCACAAAGAAACGTAAATCATCTTGATAGTCCAGGTACCCATGCAGATATGTAAATGCATCTGCCCGACTTGCTTCCAGCATATCACTACCAAGTATTACATCAGTTTCATTATTTGATAATTTAGCAAGGGGCCCTATAACTTTCATATCAGCGGTAATGGTAGAAAAAACATTTGAATCAAATAAACTGAAATTAACGTTAAAATGTTCCAATGCTCCGAGCACTTTAAACAAATATTGTTCAGCTCCTAATGTAATTCGGTCGCCTTTAGCAAGTTCAGGATGTATTGAGTAAGGTGGTCGATGAGGGACAGTAGCAAGCAAAGTGCAGTTTCGTAGACCAGTCACGAGTTTGTTTGGGTACAGATTATCTGTCGTGTTCAAGCACAAACCGTAACTTATGACGTCATTGTAATATTTTCCGCAGCCATAGTTGTCGAAGGGATTGTAGGTGTAGAGGTGAGCGTCGTTAGTGCCGTTTACCAGCAGCACGTTGATCACATGTCGCGTCAATAGCTCGTCGAAAATCTTCTTCAGTTCGTGTTCTCTCAGCGATTTGATCACGATTACGAACCGCGAGGACGGGTTCCATGTTGGATCTTCGAGAAGGTATTTAAAACATTCTGTGAATTCGGTTGTGTTATTTGCGTTTATAAGATATCCTTGGTGTGTAAAATATGACTGTGTCGTAGTCTGTCTGAATACCATCGTTGTGACGGCTGATAAGTGAATCGCTTTCAGAATCTCGTAGTCATCTGAGTTCATATCGACGTATGTAAGCGTCTTGTCATCAGAAAAATATGTCTCGACAATATCGGTTATACACATCATCAAATTATGATTTTGATGTTGTTTAAGAGATAAGGCATTTCCACTTTTACACTTAAAATAAAGCAAACAGAGTAACAAGTAAACAACCAACATTTTTGGACACACATTAGATTATGTTTTAGTTTTAGTAGGATAATACTATAAAGAAACGATTTCTTTCTATGGATTTTTGTCTATAGAAGAAAGGCAATTAGATGGTTTATCATAATGGATCTAGGGAGGTACAAATCATTGCCCATATTCTCAGCAGTATTCATAAAAAGGTCTTAATTGGATGGTTAAATGCGGCGTTTTGACATTGTTGACGTTGACGGTTATACGCATCAACAAATTATGATTTTGATGTTCTTTATGAGATAAGGCATTTCCACTTTTACACTTAAATAAAAAAACAGAGCAAGGTGACAACCAACACTTTGGACGCATTTTAATTTATGCTTTCAGTTACTTAAGGTTGTTGAGATTTAAAAAGAATATAAATCTTTTTTGTCATTATTGGTATATGGTATAAAGTGTCATTATTAGAGCAAAATGCTGTTAAATATAATTATAGCTTATCTTAATGGATCTAAGGTAGGGTTTGGGTTTGAATCACAAATTAATCTTTGTTGGATTGTTAAAAGCTACGTTTTGTCTTAGATAATTATGTAGACTATTTAGAGCTGTCAATTTGAAAATATAATCAACTTGGTTTTTGAATGATGTCGCCATTATTGATGGATAATCATCATCTGCCCAGCCTTTATAAAATACTAGCTTTCGCCCACAGCTTGGCTCGCGTTAAATTCGGTATAACACACCAAGCTGACCTGCAGTTTTTGCTCTTGCGCCTGATTGATACGTAATAGCAACGCTAATTTTTCCCTTTTCTTCCCTCGTTCTCCCTCTTATCCCACTTTTTTTAAATAAAATAAAATTAGCCTATGTCCGTCTCCTGGTTCCCAACTATCTATGTACCAAAATTCATCACAATCGGTTCAGCCATTAAAGCGTGAAGAGGTAACAAACAAACAAACAAACTCGCTTTCGCTTTTATAATCGCTTTTTAATATTAATAAAGTAAGGATAAGTAAGGATAATGATATTATATTTTTTTAATTAGTACTGCAGTTTTTGTGTTTGCTCTTTATGTACATTAATACGAATCTTTGCTTGTATAGTATTGATGTAGAAGTGTAGATGGAAAGATGATTTTGCAGTCATCGGCTATGATTTCTTTACTTTATGACCGTGTTTATCAGTGCCACCTTCAACAACTTCAACTTCCACGTCTTGGCTGTTTTAACAAAGCCAGAACGCGTTGTAGTAATTTTCTCTGAGGCTGACGAATATGTATAGTAGTAGTAAATAGAGGAATTGAACTCAAATAACAGATGTTGGATAAAAGTAGCCAAGCTGAAGTGGAAGTAGACTGCCACATGGCACCAATGCCAATGGAACGGTTGGCAAGGATTGTCATTTACGTGAAGCCTGGACTGACGGAGGACATCAACATTGACATGGATCTCGGCGAAGGTGGTGAGACCAGATCGGCACATCTAGATCGCGAGGAAAACATGGTCAGAGATCGCACACAATAGAGAAGTTTGGAAGGAGAAAGAGAATGCCTTTGTTCAGAAGAGGAGCACAATGATGACGAGAAATTGATTGATCAAACCAAAGAGATTTAAAACACTCATTTGAATTATTATCATAAATATTTATTGTTAAAAGTACTTAAATTATTTAATATAGAAAACTAAGCAACAGATTGATCACACATTATGAAATTAGTCTGTATGTACAGACGCCTGCACATCAAGCTACTACAATCTGTCAGATTTCTTTGATAGATTTTCGACTTTATTTCTAAAGTATTATGGTGCAAGGTTCACTGGGAAAAATTGTCAGTTTCGGGTAGCTTGACCTGCAGGCGTTTGTACATTCGTCATCATCTGCCTAGCCTTTTCCCAACTATGTTGGGGTCGGCTTCCAGTCTAACCGGATGCAGCTGAATATCAGTATTTTATATGGAGCGACTGCCTATCTGACCTCCACAACCCAGTTAATACTGGGTAATACGATACCCCTTGGTAAGACTGGCTGTCAGACTTTCGGAACACTGACTACCTGTAACAACTGCCAAAGATCTACAAATGACAGCCGGGACTCGGTATGTAACGGGTGATCACCCATCCACAGACCAACCTAGGCAAGCGCGGCTTAACCTAAAGATCGACCCGAGCGACTACTATTTATTTAGCCACGAGCTCCTCCGAGTTTGTACATTCGTCTTAAAGATATATGATTAAAAACTATTTGTCAACGATCGATAGACGCTCGCTTTTACAATTTAAATAGTTAAAAAGTAGTTCAAAAACAAAAACTATAACGGCCAAAAAGCATCCAGCTATATACACGACCCATGGCATAACAAATCTAGGTTCGAACTCCTTTTGATGAAAACGAAATTTAATCATCTTAGCATAGTATAAGTCTGCGAACTTTTTATCAGCCAAACCATTTTCTCTGAAACGAAGTGTATTTTGTCGCATTTTATCTGAAACTGGGAACCCTTTGTAGAAAAATATAGCAAAAATAAACTTGAGAGCTGGTTGGTTGAAGTAGTAGAGAGGCGACTGACCAAATTTATCGCAAAACATATATTTGTGGTATTGATATGCTGTTTGCTGAATAATCGAAAATAACTCTTTTGATTGACCGACTGTCTTTAAACTGAGTAAAGGATCTACGCAGTCGTTATTTTTTTCAGAAGGCATTTTTGTTTCAGATTCAAGCAAAAATTTAATCATAACAGGAACTGTACAAGACCTGAGGTTGTGTTTAACTAAATCAGTTTCAGTAGAAACTTGGTGCTCTTGTTTTGGCGTCCTGGTCAAGCTAACTAAGCTGGACTGGTAACAACTATTCATTAGATATGCGAACCACACCCATAATATAAAGACGCACCTCACTGTACTAGACATTTGATGGGGCATTTTACAGCCACTGCTAAGCAAGCACGTTAACAGTTTGAGCATGATATTTGTTTTGTCTTCTGTAGGAAGGAGTATGCTCATAATTATTGAGTATATAAGATACACTGCCAACAAAAGGCACCACACTAATGGATTGAATTCCAAATAAGCTATCTTCCAATCTGCCACAAATGGTGCTTTCTTCACAAAGAAACGTAAATCATCATGATAGTCCAGGTACCCATGCAGATATGTAAATGCATCTGCCCGACTTGCTTCTAGAAAAATATCACCTAACATTGCATCTGTTTTATTATTTTGCAATTTTGCCAATGGCCCCGAAACTTTCATGTTAGGGGTGATTATACTATATATGTTTTTATGAAAATCAAAGCTAAAATTAACATTGAAATGTTCCAGTTCACCGAGTACTTTAAACAAATATTGTTCAGCTCCTAATGTAATTCGGTCATCTTTAGCAAATTCAGGATGTATAGAGTAAGGTGGTCGATGAGGGACAGTAGCAAGCAAAGTGCAGTTTCGTAGACCAGTCACGAGTTTGTTAGGGTACAGATTATCTGTCGTGTTTAAGCACAAACCGTAACTTATGACATCATTGTAATATTTCCCGCAGCCATAGTTGTCGAAGGGATTGTAGGTGTAGAGGTGAGCGTCGTTAGTGCCGTTTACCAGCAGCACGTTGATCACATGTCGCGTCAATAGCTCGTCGAAAATCTTCTCTAATTCGTCTTCTTCCAGCGAACGGATCACGATTACGAACCGCGAGGACGGTTTCCATGTTGGATCTTCAAGAAGATATTTAAAACTTTTGGTGAATCCGGTTGCGTTGTTTGCGTTTATGAAATATCCTTGGTGCGTAAAATTTGACTGAATCTGTCTGAATATCGTCGTTGTCACGTTTGATGAGTGAATCGCTTTCAGAATCTCGTGGTCGTCTGAGTTCATGTTGACGTACGTTAGGGTCTTTTTATCCGAAAAATATGATCCTACTATATTAGTTATACACACCATCAAATTACGATTTTGCAGTTCTTCGGAAGATAAAGCATTTATACTTTTACATTTAAAATATAACAACGAAAAAAGCAAGTAAACAACCAACATTTTTGGATGCATTTTTTTCAATGCTTTTAGTTTGTTAGGGTTGGGTATGTTTATAATGAGAGACATACGTTTTAAATAAAAACGTCGTCGTTAAAATAGTTTATCGCAATGGATCTAGGGTGTTTTACATGTATTTATTGCTGAGATTTCAATCAAAGTTCATAAAACGATCTTTTATGGTTGGTTAATAGCTGTGTTTTGTCTCGAATGGTTAATTATAGAATACATTGCGGTGACAAAACATTTTCTGTGTGGTCGGATATTCAACGGTAAATGAATATTAAATTTATTTTCCAATCCTAAAATCTAGTTAAGTTTAATATTATAGAGAAAAATTTAATGAAAAAGAAAAAAGAAGAAGCCTAAATTGTGGGTAAACGAGTAAGTAATCTTATTTTGAACCTTGTTAATGTTCTGACGAAGGAAAGCCATGACGCTTCTGACACTTTTGGGAGCAATTACGACCCGACGGATTGATTCGAATTCGGGGAGTGCAAACTCAAGATGGTGCCTATAATTGACTAACACTGTTTTCAATGTTTTAAGGTGCAAAGCAGATGGAAGTGGCAATGACAGAAACTCAGGACGTTTTAGAATAACATACTTTGACTTTATTGGTGACGTTCTTTGGAATGGTTAGGCGCATAGTGCTTGCTCACAGTCAGCGAGCGTGTATAAGAAGGAGGAGGCAACGCGAGGAAAGGCAAGGCGTTGGATAAAGGCCTCTGTTTATGTGTGTGCGTGTGTGTGTGTGTGTCTGTGATGCCGTGTGTTATCATGGGTCATTGCAATCACATCATCGATAATATCTCTATAGAAAAATGGCCGTCATTTAAATCATTTTATTTAAATTAGTAAGTACACTATTCACATGTTTAAAATAACAAGGGGATGTTGACGATCTTCATATTCTGATTTACATCTATTCATTTGTCTATGTCTGACAAAAAATTGCTTTAGATATAATATTAATAAAACGATAAATAATTTGACATTTGATCGTAATGTTTTTCATTTGATTGGTACTCTTAGGATACATTTATAATGCCTAGAAATAGAAAAAAGCGATGGTTTGGGCATATTTTGCGATTTGTCCAAGGCCTCTGATTGCGTTCTCCATGAAACATTAATCAAGAAACAACATCACTACGGAATCCAAAACGTCTGTCCGGATCTTCTTACTTCATATTTGTGTGATAGGATTCAAAGAGTTGATGTTAACAGGAAAAGATCTTTTGCATCTATAGTCAGCATGGGAGCACTCCAAGGCTCAATTCTGGGCCCTTCTTTGTTTCTAATTTATATAAATAACTTGCCTTGTTTTATAAAGGATAATCAATGTAGTGTTGTTTGCAGATTAACAATGTTAATAGCGTTTCGGCAAAAGTCGATAATTGGTTTATTGTTCATAATTTACACAAATGTCCTCCGTGAGTTATGAGTCGACGCATACGCTAACTAATAAATTGCATTGCCTGGACGACAGGTATATTCAAATCTATGTAGTCCTTTCTAAAAAACCCACCACTCAGAGTCTTTTTTTTTTCGGGTGGGAAATCATCCAATGACTTCCCACGCTCTGGGCGGAGCGGGGGGGCATGTCAGACTTGTACTGACTAAAAAATGTATTTCCTGAACGTTCAAAGTTTTCTTTATGCAAAAATTACGCTATAATTTCTGCATCAAGTTAAAAAAATGCTAAAAATTCATTTTAATAGATTATGATAAAAATAATATATCAAAAAAATTGTACATACCCTCAATATTAATATCCATCACAAAAAGTTTTCACAATATCACTATAAACCACCATAAGATGTGCACAAAGGTGTCGCTAAATTGCAACTGATTGACCGGAACGCTTGCATTAAACTCATTACCTGACTTCTGAACTCTATGACTCATCGGTTAAGCATTTGAAAAACAACGTTTTTCTCGGAATTTGGAGTTTGGGGGTGTTGTTTGTGCTATGCAATTAAGATTTCCTGGAAATGAAAACTTGAATTTTGTCCACCTAGCATGTTCTAGGCGGTACATTGTGCGGCGCCACTCAGTGTCTGAGGTGGTGTTTTTATTAGTGTACTAATATGCATAGTCCTTATGTAATGTGACCAAGATTTTTGTCTGAATCTTAAAAGAGAGAGAGAGTAGTCGGGTAAGAAACACTTGCAACATCTAGTTAACAAAAAACAACGACGTGTAAGTATTTGTAAAAACCTACTTGCAATATAAATATCATTTATCACTAATAGGCGCTCACTTTAAGGAACTAAATCGATTATACAGTAATTCAAAAATAAAAACTACAGAAGCTAAACAACATCCAGCAACATACACTACCCATGGCATAACAAATCTAGATTCGAACTCCTTTTGATGAAAATGAAATTTAATCTTCTTAGCATAATATAGATCTCTGAACTTCTTATAAACCAAACCATTTTCTCTTAACCGAAGTGCATTTTGGCGCATTTTATCTGAAAGTGGGAAACCTTTGTAGAAATATGTTGCAAAAATAAATTTTACGTATGGTTGTTTAAAGTAATAGAGCGGCGATTGACCAAATACATCGCAAAACATTTTTCTGTTGTAATTAAATGCTGTTGGCTGTATAATCGTAAATAAATCTTCTGATTGACCGACTTTCTTTAAATTGAGCAAAGGGTCTATGCAGGCATGATTTATTTCAGAATAGATATTTGTTTCAGATTCTATAAATTTAAGTAATGCAGGCATAGTACAACACTTAAGGTTGTGTTTAGCTAAATCAGCTTCATTAGAAACTTGGTGCTCTTTTATTGGCATCCTGGTCAAACTGACTAAGCTGGACTGATAATAACTGTTCATCAGAGATGCAAACCACACCCATATTATAAAGACGAACCTCACTTTACTAGTCATTTGATGGGGCATATTACAGCCACTGGAAAGCAGCATTTTAAACAAACTTAGCATGATATTAGATTTGTCTTCAGCATGAAGGAGTAAAATCATTATTATTGAGTATATCAGATACACTAACAGCAAAAAGCACCACACTAATGGCTTGAATTCCAAATAAGTATTTTTCCAATCTGCCACAGATGACGCTTTCTTCACAAAAAAACGTAAATCATCATGATAGTCCAGGTAACCGTGTAAATATGTAAATGCATCTGCCCATCTTTCTATCAACCATATATCTCCTAAAACTGCATCTGTTTCATTATTTTGTAATTTTGCCATTGGTCCGAAAATTGTAATGTTACCAACGGTAATCTTTTTTTCATTTTTTAAATTAAAGCTAAAATTAACATTGAAATGTTCCAGTTCTCCGAGCACTTTAAATAAATATTGTTCAGCTCCTAATGTGATACGGTCGCCTTTAACAAGTTCAGGATGTATAGAGTATGGTGGTCGATGAGGGACGGTAGCAAGAAAAGTGCAGTTTCGTAGACCAGTCACGAGTTTGTTTGGAAACAGATTATGTGTTGTATTCAAGCACAGACCGTAACTTATGACGTCATTGTAATATTTCCCGCAGCCATAGTTGTCGAAGGGATTGTAGGTGTAGAGGTGAGCGTCGTTAGTGCCGTTTACCAGCAGCACGTTGATCACATGTCGCGTCAATAGCTCGTCGAAAATCTTCTTCAGTTCGTGTTCTCTCAGCGATTTGATCACGATTACGAACCGCGAGGCCGGGTTCCATGTTGGATCTTCAAGAAGATATTTAAAACATTCTATGAATCCGGTTGCGTTGTTTGCGTTTATGAGATATCCTTGGTGTGCAAAATATGACTGTGTCGTCGTCTGTCTAAAAACAATCGTTGTGACGGTTGTTACGTGAATCGCTTTCAGTATCTCGTAGTCATCTGAGTTCATATCGATGTACGTCACCGTCTTTTCTTTCGAAAAATATGTCTCGACTACACCGGTTATACACACCATCAATTTACGATTTTCCAGTTCTTTAAAAGAAAAGGCATTTCCACGTTTACACTTGAAATATAGCAAAGATAAAACCAAGTAGACAACCAACATTTTTGAATTCAAATTAACTTAATGCTTCCGTTAACCAACTTTGATAAGGTGGGCTTAATATTATAAATGTACGTTTGCTTTTTGTATGATTTCTTAATTAAAGAACAATGTCGTTAGAAAAGGGCAATTATATGGTTTATCGTAATGGACTTCGGGTTTTACGGATCAGTACTGAGATTCCGTCCAGTGTTTAGAAAATGGTCATTAATGGAGGGATAATTGTGGCATTTTGTCTTCGATGATTAATTACAAACATATAAAAATAAATAGGTTTTGATAATAAAGGGCATCATGGATTGTTCTGTATGTAAATACGACACCACGGAAAGGTCCGAAATCATCATTTTCCTTCCTTGGCCTCATTTTATTTGGGATCGGTGCAACGCGTTTTCTTCTTCCATTCTCCCCCGTTACGGCATCATTTACTTCTTTCTCCTTCATATCATTCCTTACACAATCCAACTGTCTTTTGATTGGCCTTCCTCTCCCACTTTAACTATCACTATTTTAGTCGCATGCGCTTCCTCTCTCTTTATTACATTTTTATAGTAAGACAAACAGCCCCTTTTCATTTTTCTGTAACAGGTGCAACTTTCAAGCTTTTTCATATATGTATATATTTCTGTGTGGGTGCTATTTCATTTTAAGTAAATGGGGTTTCCATTAGGTTTTGTTAATGCACCTGCTTTAAGTCGTGATTCAACCTTTCATATTTTTTAATTAACCTGACTATAAAATAAAAAAAATTGAACAATTGAACAATCTGTGATTTTATAGTAAATTAAACAATATAATCCCTAATTTTATAATAAATTGAACAATATAATATGTAATTTTCAAATAATTTTAACAATGTAACAGGCTTTCTCGCAAAATATAAAAATTACATCCATGATTAACGTTTTTTACTAATAATATACATTTCTAGCAAACATGTGCCCGTATTCACGCATATCCACGATAATCCCATCTTTTTTCATGTAGAAATTTGGTGTAAGGTTATGTAATCAGATTAGCGGCAATCAACGAGTAATTCCGCTTGACATGCAGGTGGTGAAAGAAAAACAAAATAAAGAAAACTCTTTATTAGACTTGCACAGGACAAAATCAATAAAACAAAATTAATTTTAAAAGAAAAACAAAACAAAACTTGTGCAGATATTTGAATGTTTTATCCAACCAAACCGATACTCGGCATGTGCGGAACGGTTGTTTCGGGTCATGCTGTATATTGTGTATGTGAGTTCAAATGTTTGTAAACGCACCCATGATTCAGGAGAAATCCCTAGTGTGGGCAACGTTTTATATAAAAAATCTGGAAGCTCAAAAATAAAAGTAAACATTATTATTATTCCATTCCAAATGACATGATTAATGATAGAAATTCTGCTGGCCCTGATGATTCTGTGTCTAGGCCCGCAGGACAATAACGATTAAAATATGATCAGTCAAAATGGGTTTTATACCTCTTATACAATAATTCAAAAACAAAAACAACAGTAGCCATAACGCAGCCTGTTATATAAATTAACCATGGTACTACAAGTCTAGATTCGAACTCCATATTATGAAAGTTAAATTGAATCATTCTAGCATAGTAAATATCTCCCATTGTTTTCTGAACCAAACCATTTTCTTTAAGGCGAAGTGCGTTTTGGCGCATTTTATCAGAAACTGGGAACCCTTTGTAGAAAAATGTAGCAAAAATTAACTTAAAGTATGGTTCGGAAAAGAAATAGAGAGGCGACCAACCAAATTCATTGCTAAAACTTTTTTTGTAATACAAATATATGGATGTTTGTATAACCGTAAATTGGTCTTCTGAATGAGAGATTTTTTTCAAAATTTCAAATGAATTTGGACAGTCATGTTTTATTTGAGAAGTTATATTCATTCCAGGAAATAAATATTCGAGTCCTTTTGGACCAATACATGATCTCATGTTGCGTCTAACTAAATCTTCTTCATTAGAAACTTGGTGCTCTTTTATGGGTTTCGCAATCAGACTAAGTAAACTCGACTGGTAATAACTGTTCATTAGAGAGGCGAACCACACCCATATTATAAAGATGAACTTCACCCTACTGGACATTTGTAGGGGCATATTACAGCCACTGGGTAGCAAATATTTTAACATATTTAACATTATATTTGTTTTATCTTCAGCTCGCAGAAATATAATGAATATTATTGAGTATATCACATAAACTACCAACAACAGACACCACACTAATGGATGAAATTCCAAATAAGCATTTTTCCAATTAGCTACAGCTGTCGCTCGCTTCACGAAAATACGTAAATCGTCACAATAATCTAGATACCCATGCAGATATGTATACGCATTTGCCCGGCTTGGTATTAGAACATCACTACCTAACATTGCATCAGTTTCATTATTTGTCATTTTTGCCAACGGCCCTGTGACTTTCATGTCATGAGTTATTGTATTATATTTTCCAGTAGAATTATAGTAGCTAAAATTAACTTTGAAATGTTCCAGTTCTCCGAGCACTTTAAATAAGTATGGTTCAGCACCGACTGTAATTCGGTGGTGCTTATCAAGTTTAGGACGTATAGAGAAAGGTGGTCGATGAGGAATGGCAGCATTGAATGTGCAGTTTTGTAGACCAGTTACAAGTTTGTTTGGAAACAGATTATGTGTTGTATTCAAGCACAAACCGTAACTTATGACGTCATTGTAATATTTCCCGCAGCCATAGTTGTCGAAGGGATTGTAGGTGTAGAGGTGAGCGTCGTTAGTGCCGTTTACCAGCAGCACGTTGATCACATGTCGCGTCAATAGCTCGTCGAAAATCTTCTTCAGTTCGTTTTCTCTCAGCGATTTGATCACGATTACGAACCGGGAGGACGGGTTCCATGTTGGATCTTCAAGAAGATATTTGAA
Source organism: Ochropleura leucogaster (assembly GCA_958449745.1). Lineage (NCBI taxonomy): Eukaryota > Metazoa > Arthropoda > Insecta > Lepidoptera > Noctuidae > Ochropleura > Ochropleura leucogaster. Next base: position 16,121,257 of record OY288207.1, read on the forward strand.
ACATTCTGTGAAGCTGATTGCGTTTTTTGCGTTTATTAGATATCCTTGGTGTGTGAAATATGACTGTGTCATTGTCTGTCTGAACACCATCGTTGTGACGGTTGATAAGTGAATCGCTTTCAGAATCTCGTGGTCGTCAGAGTTCATGTCGACGTACGTTAGCGTCTTTTCATCCGACAAATATGTCTCGACGACATTGGTTATACACATCATCAAATTATCATTTTCTAGTTTTTTAAAGGATAAGGCATCTCCACTTTTACAATTGAAATATAGCATAGAGAACAACAAGAAAACAACCAACATTTTGGAATTCCAATTAATCTATGCTTTAGTTATTTAAGGTTGAGTAAATGTATAATGAATGATAAGCGTTTTACTGTATGGATTTATAATTAAAGAAAAATGTCGTTAGAAAAAGGGCAATTAGATGACTTAGATTATTATTTAAACTGCGACCAGTGTTCATGAAATGGTCTTTAATGGATTGGTGATGGCGATGTTTTATTTTCGATGATAAATTATATGGGAATTAAAACAAAAACGTGCTGTTACAATAAACGACACATTATAGTACTTTCTTAATGGAAACACGACACTTCAGATAGGTTTGAAATCAAGATATGAGAAACAAAGATGGTGGTTAGTTTGTGGGCGCTGTTATTTCATGGAAATGCGGTCTACGGTAATAATTTAAAGAACCTATACAGAATATAAGAATCTAGCTTATTTTCATGTCGACGGACACCTAAATCCTACTATTATTATTATCAAATTATAAATGCAAATGCTTGTGAGGATGTTTGGATGTTTGTTACTTTCTCGTCAAAACGGCTGAACAGATCTTGATGAAATTTGGCATTGAGGTAGATAATAGTCTGGAATAACACATAGGATGCTTTTTCTTTCGATACCACACGAGCAAAGCCTCGGGCGCCAGTTAGTCATTTAATAAACATAGAATAGATAACTGAATATTCACAAGTAATTTTTTATTTGATTTGGATAATTTAGGCATATTATATGTTACATGCAACAAAAACACACTGGCTGCGATGAACTGTTTTTCATCAACCAATAAATTACTTAAAAATAACAATTTAACCAATAACACAGAACACAATCAATTTATAATTTAAATCTAGCAGTTACAACACACAAGATAAGTTTGGACGTATAATAGCCAAGAATCATGTTTTCTAAGAAAGCGCGATGGTTCAGTAATCCACATTCGCTGCTTATTTACTGAAAAGTGAAGACGAAACACAATGGCGCGGCGTGGCGCCACTAACTCCATTGTGTGCCACTCGATGGCGCTAGCGAACCACCCGATGGCGCTAGCGCACTAGGTACGTTTAAAAATATTTAAAATATTCTCTGTATCTGTTTGTGTTTGCTTGCTGTTATGTTCAAAATATGACATTATCGTCTTTTGTCTTAATACCATCATTGTGATGGTTTAAAATGAATCGCTTTCGAATTGTTGTAGTTCTCAGAGCTCTAATTTAAATTTTGAATAGAACAAGAAAGGAACAAAGTATTTAACTCTTAGTAAAAATGTAATTAAATTTTTATTTTAAACACAGGCTAAATGTTCTTTTATTTAGCACATGACACATTAAGAAACAAAATATATACTCTAAGCTTATCAGAAAATTTAATAAATGAGGTTTATATTAAACGAACAAAAATATAAATCACTTTTTATATAAAAATATATAAACAAGCCATGTCTGTTTTATCCAATATTTTCTTAGGATAGACATGCGAGGCAATAAACGTAAATAAATTATGGAATAAGGCTTAACTTTATAGCAATGACCGAAATTGATTGATATGTAAAATGTTAAGTATTAAGTATTATTATTCAATGCACAACGTGCTTATGCATTTAGCATAAGCACGTTGTGCATTGAACGCTACATGTAACCAAATCATATATCATACATCAATAATGATCGCTTATTACTTGGAACTTCCAATGCTGATGTACTTGACGAGGTAGTGTAATTTTTTAACATGATTGACATTCTCCTGCCCCTGATGTTGCTGTCGTCTAGGCTCTCGGGACAAGATAATAATATCATCAGTCAAAATAGGTCTTATACAATAATTCAAAAATAAAAACAACAGCAGCCATAACGCAGCCTGTTACATAAATCAACCATGGCACTACAAGTCTAGCTTCGAACCCCTTTTCATGAAAGTTAAATTGAATCAGCCTGGCATAGTAAAGATCTCCGAACTTTTTCAGAGTCAAACCATTTTCTTTAAGACGAAGTGCGTTTTGGCGCATTTTATCTGTAACTGGGAACCCTTTGTAGAAAAATATACCAATAATAAAATTGATGTATGGTTCGGGAAAGTAATAGAGATGCGACCAACCAAATTCATCGCAAAAAATTTTTTTGTTATAGAAATATTTTGAAATTTGCATAAGCGTAAATAGGTCTTCTGAATGAGAGATTTTTTTCAAAATTTCCAATGAATCTAGACAATCATGATTTATTTTAGGAGTTATGTCGTTTTCTGGATATAAATATTCAAGTATTTTGGGACCAATACAAGATTTAAAATTGTGTCTAATTAAATCTGCTTCATTAGAAACTTGGTGCTCTTTTATAGGTTTCGCGATCAGACTAAGTAAACTCGACTGGTAATAACTGTTCATCAGAGATGCGAACCACACCCATATTATAAAGATGAACCTCACCCTACAGGACATTTGTAGAGGCATATTACAGCCACTGGGTAGCAAATATTTTAACATTTTTAACATTATATTTGTTTTATCTTCAGCTCGCAGAAATATGATCAATATTATTGAGTATATCGCATAAACTACCAACAAGAGACACCACACTAATGGATGAAATTCCAAATAAGCGTTTTTCCAATTAGCTACAGCTGACGCTCTTTTCACGAAAAAACGTAATTCGTCACAATAATCGAGGTACCCATGCAGATATGCAAATGCATTTGCCCGGCTTGGTACTAACAAATCATTACCTAACATTGCATCAGCTTCATTATTTTTTACTTTTGCCAGCGGCCCTGTAACTTTCATGTCATGGGTTATTGTATTATATTTTCCAGTAGCATCATAGAAGCTAAAATTCACTTTGAAATGTTCCAGTTCACCAAGCACTTCAAATACATACTGTTCAGCTCCAATTGTGATTCGGTCGTCTTTAGCAAGTTCAGGATGTATAGAGTAAGGTGGTCGATGAGGGACGGCAGCAGAGAAGGTGCAGTTTCGTAAACCAGTCACGAGTTTGTTTGGGTACAGATTATCTGTCGTGTTCAAGCACAAACCGTAACTTATGACATCATTGTAATATTTCCCGCAGCCATAGTTGTCGAAGGGATTGTAGGTGTAGAGGTGAGCGTCGTTAGTGCCGTTTACCAGCAGCACGTTGATCACATGTCGCGTCAATAGCTCGTCGAAAATCTTCTTCAGTTCGTTTTCTCTCAGCGATTTGATCACGATTACGAACCGCGAGGACGGATTCCATGTTGGATCTTCGGGCAGGTATTTAAAACATTCTGTGAAGCTGATTGCGTTTTTTGCGTTTATTAGATATCCTTGGTGTGTGAAATATGACTGTGTCGTCGTCTGTCTGAAAACCATCGTATTGATCGATGATAAGTGAATTGCTTTCAGAACTTCGTAGTCGTTAGAGTTCATATCGACGTAAGTTACCGTCTTTTTATCAGAAAAGTATGTTTCCACTACATCAGTTATACACACGATCAAATTTTGGTCTTTCTGTTCTTTAAAAGACAAAAAGAAATCACCTTTGCATTTAGAATATAACAAAGCGAGCAAAAAGTAAGCAACCAACATTTTTGATTCCACATTTACTTTTGTTCTGTATTTTTGGGTCCCGTTTGGTAGTTCGTTCATAAATATTAATAAAATCCCTTATGCCATCAGAATTGGAGCAATTAAATTGTTTCTTTTAATGGATTTAGATAATGAAACATCATTACTCAGACTAAAATCTTTGTATATAAAATCTGACAGACGTTTATATTTTTTGTTGGATAATAATAATTTGAGAGCGTTATTAATGTTACTGAAAAATTACTTCGCAGTTCGTGTCTCGTGGTTTCTAACCAACGACTTCCCATTTTTTTTAAAAGGAGGTTCTTTTAATTGACGTCATCACCCTATTTAAAATTAAAGGTTCGAGTGAAAAAGTATTGAAATTTAATTATCGCTCTGGCTCTACTAGCTCTAAAATATCACCTGAAATATGGCAATGGCTAAAGCAGCACATTATTAAAAACAAAAATGTGATGCTCCATTTCTGGATCTAGGCATTCGAAACAGTTTCGATTCCAAATCCATTAAAGAAGTTGGATAATATGGGAATAAGATTGATCAAGTTGTGTCTATTTTAGAGCTACCTCAGCAATGGATTCAATGAAAAAATCGGATCGTTTACTAGTTTTGAGATGCCAACTGTTTATTACGAAATGCCTCAGGGCAGCATCTTTGGACTGACTCTGTTTTTGTTGGGCTATACATACCTACTAAGGTTTTGGCATAGTTATATCGAATAGTACACCAACCTTTCGTCAGCACCATGTATAAGTAATAGGCTTGTCTTGCTTGTCTGGGACAAGCATCGCCTGGGTCTATTATTTTGTAGAATATGTCAATAATATGTGTTTTAACTAGATACATTCTTCTATACCGTGATCTGTACTGTAGTAACGGTGTGCAAATAGGTCTAAATTTCCTCATTTAGGTACAGCTAACCTCCTGCACCTTAATTACAATAATAGTGTCCTGCCTTTGTGTTTCCCATGACTTTATGCAGCCATACATAGAAAAAAGCGACACTTTGCCCATTCATATTGATATTTCAAAACCAGCTTTAAGGTGCTTTCCGAAAGGTTGTTTTTTTGCATTGAAGTATTGTGGAAATGAAATTAAGGTACCATTGTAGTTATTATTAAAATTTAGAAAAGGCTTAGAAATACATTTAGAAATTAAATAAAAAATCACATTAAATAAATACAACAGTATTAATGTATACATTTATAAATTCAATACAGGAAAAATCCAACCTCTACATTGATGTAACACATTTCGTAATAAAAGTATCGTTAGATAAGTTCCCAAAATACTATGTTCGTGAAAATGTAAAACTTAAATCAATGTATTGTGAAATAATTGGTTTTGAATTTTGCTATGTGTAAACATTTTTTTTGCTCGTGATTGTACCTGCCATAATCTCCATTAAGAATACACACAATTATCTCGTTTAATAATATTATTGTAGGTCAGTGTCAGAGAACATAATATAATTTCGAACGCTTGTTAGGCTGTGGGTTCCGTAGCTATTCGCTTAGTTACAAGTTACAACATAGCGTGGAATATTATGTTTCACAGGCGCATCAGGTGTAGTTCTGTGTTAAATGGAGGTTATTCTTACTAATATTATAAAAGCGAGTGAGCAAGTGAGTTTGTTTGTTACGTCTTCACGCCTGTGAATTTTGGTACACAGATAGTTAGGACTCTGGAGACAGACATAGGCAATTTTTTTTTAAGGATGAAGTGAGGGAGAAAGTGAAAAGAAAACGGAAAACTTAGCTTTGCTATTACAATAAATAAGGCACAAAAACTATAGGTTGCAGGTGCCAGCAAATCAGGAAAGGGAACTGTGTTACCCTGAATTTAACGCGAGCTAAACCGCGGGCAATAGCTAGTACTCAATAAGAATTTGTGTGAGGTACCATCATGCCACAAATAAAAAGGCACAAAAACACTTTTTTGGCAAAATAAATACTTAAACGACGGAAAATTTACTCCCAGAAGTCGGAAACTTTTGTTTAATTCATAGTTTTTTTTCTTGTTTTTAATTTATTTTTCTTTTATTTGAAGTTATGGCAATAACTGAAACTATAAGTAGGTTAATACCGCCGTGCTGAACAAAATAGTGGTATCAAAGGGAAAACCAGTTGGGGGTTGCGGGTTATTTGAAAGAGATACCTACCGCGGGCCCGGAAGGAACATATAGGGCAACAGAAGAAACATGGCTGGGTTTTAGTCGGTAAAAATCAGATACTAAAAAGGGAGTTATTTAATGATAATAATTTTGAAATCCGTTAGCAACTATAAAAAGTCAATAAATAACGTATTATAATACAGTAAAAAATATTTAAAAATAAAGATTTAAATATAAAAGAAAACACATATTTATTAATGACTAGCTTTTGCCCGCGGCTTCGCTCGCGTTAAATTCGGGGTAACACAGTTTCTCTTGCGCCTTATTGATTTGTAATAGCAACGCTAAGTTTTCCCTTTTCTTCCCTCTTTCTCCCTCACATCCCACTTTTTTCAAAAAAATATTAGCCTATGTCCGTCTCCTGGTTCCCAACTATCTCTGTACCATAATTCATCGAAATAGGATTAGCTATTAAAGCGAGAAGAGGTAACAAACAAACAAACAAACTCACTTTCGCTCTTATAATATTAGTAAGGATTGTTAAATAACACCTGAGTTGTTTAATGACGAATCTTCTACCTACACAAAAATATCAACTATCTTCTAAAACAGATCTTCCTCTCCTCTACCCTTTTCCTTTTGTACCTACAGGGTCCATAATGATCACAATATTATAAAAAACTACCACCTAAGTACAAAAATGATGGTAAAGCCAATAAAGATCGAGCGAACCTAACGCGTACAGAGTCCCGGGAAACAGCTAGTCTATGATATTGGTATGAATAATTTGGCACTGTAGCTCAAAGACGTCCAAATATAAGTCAGTTCAATAACAATCTCATTTCGCGGTTCACCGGAGAGAGTGAACTGAGCAGTAAGTGACGTGTTCCTGTTTGAGACCACTTACTATTGCCATTGTTACCGCAAGCCAAGTCACCACTGAGCAGGTCACACAGTAGTACCATTAAAATCCTTACAAATATTATAAAAGCGAAAGTGAGTTTGTTTATTTGTTTGTAACGTGTTCACGCCTAAATAGCTAAACCAATTTTAGTACAGAGATAGTTGGGACCCTGGAGACGGATTAAGGCTATTTTTTTTAAAGATTGAGATATGAGGGACGAAGAGGGAAGAAAAGGGGAAACTTAGCATTGCTATTACAATAAATAAGGCGCTAGGGCAAAAACTACAAGCAGCAGGTACCTGTAAATCTGGAAAGGGAAACTGTGTTTCGCCGAATTTAACGAGAGTGAAGCCGCGGGCAAAAGCTAGTTAATGTCATCCATATGAAACACTGGGGCTGTAGGATGATCGAAAGAGATACCGGTACATAAAGGGCAAAACAAGGAACAGGGTGGCTTTTAGTCAGTATAAATCTGACACCCCGCTCCCGCCCCCGGGTAAGTTATTTGATAATTTCTCATCCACAAAATAAAACCATATGAAAATATCTAGACAGTGTTGCTGCACATTTATCAAAATCAGTCAATTCTTTCAAGGTCATTTTTAATTTCGCACTTATTATAAACACAAATAAAACACAATAATAAATTATTACTAGCTATTTTCAGACAAAATGCATTTGTTAATCACGCGATTCGCGATAATACCGTTTAGTTATTATAATTGCGTGTGCCAATGGCGTCTAAATGCTGAGCGGATACGGAAGGTGATAACATAATGACTAATTGTTTTATTACAAAAATAGTACGCTTATTTTTTAATTTTGTTGCAAACTGTGTTTTTAAATAAGTAACCGTCATCATCATCATTATATTTACGAATTATATTTCACAATTTAAACAGTATTTTCAAATATATACTTTACTACGTTTAATTAGTTTTTCAGTAGATACCAACGCCGCTAAAATATTTGATCCTATAAAATTCATAAAATAAAATCAATATGAGTTCAAATTCAAATTCAATTTATTCGCAGTAAGTGTTGGTACAATTTAGGTCTTAAATTAGTAATTATAGATCCATAACACTTAGTCATAATAAACTGACATGCAAACATTTGGGATCTTATGTTATAAGCATACAATATTGATGAAATTAATTATAATTAGTAAACATGTCAATTGAGATTATTTTATTAATAAGGTATATTATTTGATAGATTAGAAATATAATATAATTCGAAATATGTTTAAATAATAATTGGTGTCAAGCTATACATTTTTCAACCTCTTATTAAATATGTCACTTACTGAGTAGAAATTATTTTCCAATAGCCATAATTTGAGAGACCTCGAAAATTTATTAACTGGTAAGGTTTTAATAGTTTCTGGTATCTCATTAAAAATACGAGTACACATTGCATAGCTATTTTTACTATATAGTGCCGTCCTGGGAATACTGGGCAAGACTAGTCTATTCTTGTGCCTGCTACTTTTTGGATATATTTCTTGTGTTTCTTCTTTTTTAAATAATTCCGGGTGGATTTTAACAAATTTAGCGCATTCAAAAATAAATAGACTCGGAAATGTTAATATCTTGAATTTTTTGAAGAACGGTTTACAAGATTCCCATGGGCGTATACCCGCCATGGCGCGGATGCATTTTTTCTGGGCGATGAACGCTCTCTGGCTTTCTGTTGAGTAACCCCAGGTAATAAGACCATATCTCAACACAGAATCAATGTAGCCATAATACGCAGATAATACGGTTTTTAATGCTGATGTCTTAGAGAGTTCGTACAGAACATACACGAATTTATTAATTTTATTGCATACTTTACTGACGTGAGCCTTCCAGTTGCAGTGTTTATCAATTGTGATCCCGAGAAATGTCGTTTCGTTTACTTCTGTTAATTTAAGTCCTCTATAGTTAATGTCCAATGTTTTATTTTCTCGCCCATATGTACTGAATTGGATAAAGTTAGTTTTTGCCAGGTTTACACATAGATTATTTTCGTCGAGCCATGTAATTATTGCTTTAATTGTATTATTTATGTCAGTTATATAGTTATTAATGTCAGTATTATTAGATGTCATAATTAACGAAATGTCATCAGCGAATAGAAAACAGGGGTGATTAGTAACTTCAGGAAGGTCATTAATGTAGAGTAAAAATAATAAGGAGCTAAGCACACCTCCTTGGGGCACACCCGACCTGTTGTGTTTATAATTTGATCTATACGTTTTTAGTTCAAATTTACTATTATTTTTTTCAATTTGTACGCACTGAGTTCTGTTATTTAAATAGCTTTCTATCCAGTGGCGAGCTGGGCCTCGAATACCATACTTTTCAATTTTCTCTAATAGTAGCTTGTGTGATACGAAGTCGAATGCCTTCGACATGTCAAAAAATATGCCTGTTGTCTTAAATCGCTTCTCTAAACTAGTAATGATGGTGTGAATTAGGTTAAAACATGCTAATGTTGTAGACTTTCCTTTTTGAAACCCGTATTGTTCTTTTCTTAGGATATTATGCTTATCGATGAATTGGGTAAGGCGTTTATGCATGGCAGTTTCAAAGATTTTCGATATAATTGGTATGAGAGTAATTGGTCTGTAATTATCTAGATCTTCCTTGTTACCTTTTTTGTGAAGGGGTTTTACAATCGACTGTTTTAGTAAGCTAGGAAAACATCCAGATTCGAAGGATAGGTTCACTAAAAATGTTAGGACCGGTGTCAATTCCACAACACAACATTTTACAACTTTTGTTGCTAACTCATCGTAACCCACTGAGTTTGTGTTGTTCAAAGATAATATAATTCTGTGTATCTCTTCATGACCGTATGGTTTTAGAAACATACTATCACTAACAGATTGTTTTAGTCTAAGACGAGTGTTTTTATGGGTACCGTTTGTTAGCTCAGCCCAATAATCATTGAATGTCTCAGCAATTTCGTATGGGCTTTTAATTATCGTACCTCTGTGTATTACGTTTTCTATAATTTGTTTATTTTTAGTACCGCCGGACGCATTTTTTATCAGTTGCCATGCGGCTTTGCATTCACAAAAGTTCACAAAAGTTGCATTATTTGTAATTAGTTACAAAACTTAGTTAACCGTATTATTGTTATTGCTCGCATTAGGTAACCCTGTAAAGATAGTCGTAAGATTGGGAATAAATAAAAATAAAAACTTTCTGGGCTGTTTTTTAAAAAATTTAAAGTCTAGTTAGAATGTTAATAGCAGTAAGTAAGACATATAATTTTAGTTTTTGTGGTTAAAAATGACAACAAAATACAAGAAAAAAAAATGAAAATAATTCTTTATTTATTAAATTAATGATTCAAAAATAAGCTCCACCCAGTGTATCAAAGGCCATCTCATGGGGTCGAAATATTAAAAACAAAAGTATTTTTTTCAAGCACATCTAGGAATGGCCCTACTGACCGGCTGCCAGATGTGCCAATATTATGAATGTAAAAGTCTGCTTCTTATTACCCAACCGTGTCTCGACAAAATGAGACATGGGTAATTTGCATATGGGACGCGCAGTTCCTGAGAATAGAAATAAGACTACAAAAACTACTTTCTATAACACAGATCATAAGCCTAACTTAGGCACCAGTCTCCCACATTATTATAGTATGTTCTTATTTAATTAGTAACCAAACTATATCTCCATTTAATCTTTTAATATTGTGGTGAGAAATAAATTAATTATTATTACTTTTAGTACACTTTTACTAGGTTTATTTTTTCTGTTTGTTTCTTTGGTCTTGTGGTCGCTAGCGTGACTTTTGAGCACTGGGTCCTGGGCTCGTATCCCGGGTCGGGCAAAAAGTGTTTCTGGGGTTTTTCCTTTAGGAATTTCTCGATAACAGCCCGGAGTTTGGAAGTTGGGGGTATGATAGCGTCCCGCGCCTAATCTCTCTCCGGTCGACTATGAGAGTGAGGGAACAGAGAGTGAACCTGTGCCTGCGCACACATACCTGCACTATAATATCTCTCGCGCCGATGGCTTATCTCCGTTGAGAATGGCTGCTGTGGTCGAAAACGGTTAGAAGGCTATACTATCATGTGAAAATAAACTTTATAGTTAAAAGCTTGTTCGCGATTTCAGACTAAATTAAAAATTTAAATACATTTTTAATATGAATGACAAATTTTGTGAAATTGTGTGAAAGAATAACAAAATTTTTGTTTTTTTTTTATTTTATAGCTGCGATCATATCGCGGATGAAACCGCGGACAAAGACTAGTTAATCAAATAAGTCTATAAACAGACATGTTCACTAACATTATTTAAACACTTGAAACGGGATATTTTTCATGTTTTTATTTACTTTGGCGCCCGATATTTTGGTGATGTTGTAAACGCCAGGATCACGGATGAACTGAAGTTATTGCCGGTGGGTGTTTATGAGCAAACATGGTAAATAACCCGTTTCATGTTTTAATAATAGTTAATTATACATGGTAAAGTTAAAGATGGATGGATTTTATAAGGAATGATATGAAGGAGAAAGGATTAAATGATGTCGTGACGTTTGATAGGGGAGAATGGAAGAAGAAAACGTTTTGTGCCGACCCCAAATGGGACAAGGGCAGAAAATTATGATGATGCATAGTAAAGTTCCAACATGTATGGTAGGGCCACCGGGGAATTTAGGTTATCGCATTGGTCACTGCTGAAGTCTAAAGTAAATCGTGCATTGATAAAATGACCCAGACTAATGTATTTCTTTACAAAAATTCCTTAAAAAAATATACCTAGCGTTGCTTTGACTGATATCTCGTGTCAATAAACTTACTTTATCTATATAGGAATATCCGTTATTTGTCATAAAGTAAATAAGTGAAACTGGGTCACTACTACAGCAGTGGTTAAAGAAATAGACTTTGGAAAAATATTGATATCTTGATGATGAATTATACATTTTTTTTATCGTTACCGAGTAGCGACCTTTCCAGGCATCTCTCTGTTTATATATATTTATTAGATAATTATGATTAACTAGAAACTTCTATAAATCTGTACAATATGTGAAAGACGCAACAAAATCTGCCGAGTACGAATATAATTTTACGAATTTTCAGAAAACACACAATATTAAAATATTAGGTACTTACTAGCTCTTGCCCGCGGCTTCGGTCGCGTTAAATTCGGGGTAACACAGTTCCCCATTCGTGATTTGCAGGTACCTGTTACCTGTAGTTCTCGCATTTGCGCCTTATTTATTGTAATAGCAATGCTAAGTTTTCCCTTTTCATTCCTCTTTCTCTCTCATATCCAAATAATAAAAAAAAAATTATTATCAACCATCTCTGTACCAAAATTCATCGAAATCGGTTAATCCATTCAGGCGTGAAGACGTAACAAAAAAACAAACAAACTCACTATCGCTTTTATAATATTAGTAAGGATACATCACATGTGCACTTATAAATAAAATGTCGAGAAAAGGTGCATGGCTCAGGATAGTCGCTTCCAATAGTCAAGAACCGACAAGAAACTCCATGGTTACTTTAACAAAATATCACGCCCGTAAATCTCAAAGGGACAGGCACAGGTACCTTATAGTATAGCCACATTTGGCTAGTTATGTTTAAGTCATGTCGTGTATAGTATTACCATCGACTGGACTTTACTGAGGAAAATCCTAATGGAAAAAGCTAAGAACACTGCCCGGCCCGGACATCGAACCTTGGACCTCACGCTCAGCACTACTAAAACAACGAGGCAGTCTATGGTTGACGACACGGTTGGCGCAGTGGCTGAGCGATCGTCTGCTGTGCTGCGTGTTGCGAGTTCGATCCCCGAACAGAACAAATATGTATGACCTACAGATAGTTGTTCCGGGTCTCGCTGTTTGTGTATGTAAGTTTAAATGTTTGTAAACACACCCACGATACACGAGAAGTTCATAGTGTGTGGCAACGTTTTTTATAAAAGAATAAGATTGAAAAGATTACTCCTGTAAAATTTGGTTTGACAATTTTTCAGCGTTAGTACTTAAGTATTAAAGGTCTCTGCACACAGCGGGCGCGGCGCGGCGTGACGGGACGGCGACGCGACACTGAGCAGTTGTAATGTACTAGATATTACGGACGACGCCACACAGAATACAAGTCAGAAGCGGCGGGGACGGGCGCGGCGGGACGCGAGCGGCATAGGCAGTATAAAAACAGTATACGTTCGGCGTGAATGGGCGCGACGGGACGGGACGTTATCGCGCCCGCAGTGTGACCGATGCCGCCGCGCCAGCGCCGCGTCGCCGCCCCGCCGCGCCGCGCCACGTCACGCCACGCCGGCTGTGTGCAGAGACCTTAAGAGTCCAGAGACCCTAGCATACGTAAAACGAAAAATACGTCGATTTGTAAATTGAAAATATAATGATCTTGTAGCATTTTAGTTAAATAATCTTCAACAAGCACACTCAAGTATCTTAGATGTGAATAAATTATGAAAATATTGCATGTGAAGCAGGTATATTCAATTTTAAAATTTAGCTATTTTGTTAATTTGCGCTGGGGCTTCAGACAGAGAGATCTTATTTTCTCTTTTGTATATAAATGTGTAATACAAACTTAAATAAAAGAAGCTCTGCAGAAATAAAGACGTATCGATATCTGAAACTAAAATAAATAATCACCAAATAAATTCCCTCGCTCTAGGCGGAGCGGAAGGGAGTGACAGTGACAGAAAACCCTTTCACCTTCGATCTTTTGCCCTTTGTGTTCCAGGAAGCAGTAACTCTTTAGAACAACCCACAACCCCGGCAGGCAGTAGCCCTGTCAGGCCCCTCTGCTTTGCTGACATCACTCCACAGGCCCGCGTCTCCGGTGGTCGGGAATCGTCTCGCGGCTGGGTCGGTTTAAGGTTCTCTCCCTCGAACGTCAAGCAACCTACTTCGCTAGCATGACTGCTTCCCATTCCCTCTCGCTCCGGACCATAGATTGAACCAGGGCTGGGCGCCAGGGGTCACCGCCGCCTATCACCTCTACAAGTCATTGACCGGTGATAGTGTCTTTACTCGATTATTTTAAGATGTCAATACCCATAACTTTTATGGATTTTTAATAGCTTATTTGATTAAGTCTGACGTTTTCTAAATATTTTCCTAGATATCTATCTATTAAGTTTATCAACAGATTTGTAGAACAGAAATGGGTTGATAAATAAAATAAAATGATCGTATTAATTAGACTTTGATTTGATTTGTAATTAGACACTTTCTGGAGTCATCGACACCAGTGTTTAATGATTAGTAAACAGAGCATTGTTTTAAAATGATTCACTTTGTTAGTAACTTATTCAGTTCAAAATTTCCATCTTTAATCCTTAAGCTCCCAAAAAAATAAATAGGAACGCGATCAGCAAACTATAATGCGTTCAAAAGCTGTCAATGTCATAATTCCTGTAGAATTTTGACAGCTCTTAAAATCCGCGCCGTTTAGGTCGCGTTCCGTTTAAGTGGTATCGATAGGTATAGGTAGCTAACGTGGATTGGATGTACAAATCAGATTACACCATCTATTGCAGGTAGATATTCTCCAACTATACCAGTTTTCGCCTTTCACAATGAATTAACAGTAGGTACAGTTTAGACTAGCAGGAATATTGTATTAGCACTTTTCTATACTTTAATTAAAGACGTAAATATAAGCTGCAGGGTGACATCAATCCCTTGTCGACGGAACCATTTTTATGGCATGACATTTGATCTACCTGTCATTCTGACGTAACTAAATTATCAATAAACACATAAATCTCGCATTCAATATTCAAATTTCGCGTCTACAATAATTATTGACACTTAGCTTGCTTCTTAAATATTGAAAGGCAAGCTAAAACATGGGTATGTGAAACACCGGCTTATATTTGTGCATCAAAACAACTCAAGCTGTTAACTATACCGAGGTCTACGGCTCTTTCTAACTTTTAGTTATCATTCGCTGCTGGTCGCTACTCGACGCATGCGTGGAACCGGCTAAAATATACGCGAGTTTTATAAATAAATAAACAAAGATAATCAGAACTCTATTGTTTATCTAATAAAGCAGTGTTTTGTTTAGATTTTGTTGTAATAAATTGTTGGTTTCAGTTGGACTTAGTGTGCCCTTTTCACTGTTCTAATTTTGCAGTTCCAATTATCTAGTCATTGAAGATTAAAGGTATGTTTCACTGTTGGATTATGGTTGCGTGTAACTGGTACGGTTCGATATTTAAATAATATTCGGATGTTATTAAGTATTAGATTTTATTTTATTTTCCTCATTCGTTAATTAGTAATTGTTGGTAATTTCGCAATTCTATTTCAAAAGAGTTCCTCTCAACCGATTGAGTTAAAATTATGCACATACCTTCGGTTCTATTATGACATACATGACTTGATCCTGCAGCCAAGACCACTTTCTCATGACAGAACTCCTCAACGGTTAATAGCACGAACACGAAACTTTGAATACATGTTTGCTGTTCTTTTCTCTTAAATAAAAATATATTGATTTTATGTACAATGTGATTGTTTTTAATGTACAGTTTCTTGTAGTAAGAAAAAAAACACGTTGTGAATTAAAAATGTGGGTATTAAATTGAAAACTTTTGTCGATTTATTTTTCTTGTCTATGACATGGGGTCTCATTGCGAAGAAAGAAAAAGTAGTTCAAAAAAACATCAATAGATGGCGTTATGTGTATCGATTTGTTTTTGAAGTTTGTGTAACTGTTTAAATTTGACCATGGAAGAAGTATGTACTTGTTTTTAAAAATCCCCATAACACAAAAAACAGGAATAATGGGCTCCTAGTTCCAAATTCCATGATTTTTCTAAATAATATTATGGTGTTGGCTCTGGTGAGAACAATTTGTACTACGTTGTGGTTAGGTAACTCATTTGCTGTTATTTCTATGAATAGATGGCGTTGTTTTCATTTTCTGAGTTTTACTACACAGCTCAATATTACCATTTACCATACCTATTTTGATAGAATGAAATATTATGAAATACAAACTATCTATACCTACTTATAATAAATCTGTAGAGAGTTAAATTTTGTACATGAAATATATTTCCAAAATAACTATCAGAGGGTGATTAGTGATCGATACTGATGCCAAAAATGCAATCAGTAATATTTTTGTCTGTTTGTCTGTATGTTCGTTATAGAAACAAAAACGGATTTTAACGAAACTTGGTCAAATTATTCTTTATACTCCTGGGCAGGTTATAATATACTTTTCATCACGCTACGATCAATAGGAGCAGAGCAGTGAAGGGAAATGTTGGGAAAACGGGAGAAGTTACTCCATTTATTAAGCTTCTGTCGCGTGTGTAGCCTTAATGGTTAAAGCTACACAGAAATCATGTATGACGGAAATATTCTCCTTAAAATTATATAAAAAAAATAATCATACGACAGCATATGTCTATCTTTAATGGTTAACTCACAATAACACGTGTAACTCCCGATAGCTAAGCAGTTCGGAGCTTTCTGATTATATTTGTCTACTCTTACGTTTAATAACACTCTCACTCATCTCTTATTAAAAATAGTTAACATTATTACCTATACAATAAAAAAATAATCATATATATCGGTAATTATAAAGCTGAAGAGTTTGTTTGTTTGAACGCGCTAATCTCAGGAACTACTGGTTGGAATTGGAAAATTCTTTTAGTGTTGGATAGTTCATTTCTTGAGGAAGGCTATATAACATCACGCTATGACCAACAGGTGCTGAGCAGCGCGGGTGAAACCGTGGGGAACAGCTAATCATATATATCGGTAAAGAAACACCAAAGTTATACATGAAATACGCTAATAAGCCATCGCGCATGAATACTGGATCATGCCATAAGGATTATTTTTGTGTGCGCTCGACGCGGCTACCGTAATATTTGGCTGTTGATGCGAATAGACGTTCAGAGTGTTCGGCCTTATTGACAGACAATGCTTATCACCGCGACTTTTAGTCTTTAAATAATTTATTTTTAGATTTCTTTTGTTGTTATTTAATAAAATAGGTACTTATTAGTTATTTTGGTAGTGTTTAAATAGGTAATCGTTCAAATTACGAATTATTAATAGTTTACATTTAATATCTTTTTAGGTAAAGTAGGTAGGTACGCATAGATTTTTAGATAGGTAGGTACCGAGTTTTGGTTAATTTAAGTTTTTTTATATCAAGTAGGTAAAAGCGTAGGTAGGTACTTTTATTAATTATATTAAAGGTATTATTAATTAAGCATAGTAGTGATAGGTTTTTATCACAGTTTTAATTTTTAAGTGATGTAGGTATAGGTAGATAGTATTGGAGAGGCGTTTTAGCTTTATTTTCATTTCTTTTTTTGTACAACACGCAAGGTCATCCGCACTCTATCGTCTAGCGCCCAAGATTCGAGCCGGTAAGTATACTTACCTACTTTTGTAGGTACCAACACAACATACAAATATTACTACCTACTTAGTTAAGTAACAACTTGTATTTAAAATAAAATAAAAATATTCTAGACACTCCTTAGTCTGTTAAAAATAACTTCCTGCTTAAAATCATCTAATTTGCAGCAAATATCATTTCAAGAGCTACCTACCTATTTCGATATTATAATCATCAGCCTAGCCTTTTCCCAACTATGTTGGGGTCAGCTTCCAGTCTAACCGGATGCAGCTGAATATCAGTAGGTACCTACCTATTTTATATGGAGCGCCGTGCGACTGCCTATCTAACCTCCACAATTTGAGGAGGAGCACAACCCAGTTAGTACCTACCTACTGGGTACCTAATACCATACCCCTTGGTAAGACTGGTTGTCAGACTTTCGGGACACTGACTACCTGTAACGACTGTCAAAGATCTACAAATGACAGCCGGAACCAACGGCTTAACGTGCTTTCCGAGGCACGGAGAAAACTCGGTATGTAACGGGTGGTCACCCATCCACAGACCAACCTAGGCAAGCGCAGCTTAACCTAAAGAACAACCCGAGCGGTTGCTATTTTTTAGCCACGAGCTCCTCTATTCGCTATTTCGATATTATAAATAACTTTGATTGACTTAGATACTTGATACCTAATTATCAAAATTTGCGTTGACTTTTACGCTGAACCTAACAAATACCTCAGTCTACCGAAAAACATGTAGCTATACCCCACGCCTCAGATAATATAATACTACGCATGAAAGAACGTGAATTTATTAATGGCGATTGCCGAGTGACTGACGACGTAAGCTTCAAGGTCAAAGGGCTATATACCTACCTTAGTTTACAGTACAAAAGTATAGTTTGGTTTTATCGCCATCTATTGGTTCTCTGTAAAATAAACTGAACTCGAGCTATCGCTGCAAGCACCATCTAGCGCCGTTGTGAGTAAAAAAAAATAGCCCGGATAGCCCGGAGAAATGAGCAAGTTATGGCGGTCGCGTTTCTTTGTATGAGATGGAGTATCTGTACGTTAGTATTATATTATCTGTGTCTATGATCAAATTATTGTTACAAGCGGGTATTTGATATAATATTAATACACAACTACAAACGTAATTGGCATAAATTGGTACCGAATATAATAAGTACACTTATTCCTAAGCTTTTGAAAGTTGAGGTACCTACTTACCTATAATATTATGTATATCTCTCTACCTAAGCTCATAGGGCTAGAAGGGGATGATGTGGTAATCAAGGGTGTGAAAACACGACGCTGAAAGGTTGTTCACCCCGTATTTTTTTTATTTTGTTCCCTAACCGGTTTATGTCAAAGTTCTAAAATCTTTACAAGTTTTTTTTTTAATATATTACTTTAAATACCTCTGTGAGAGTAATAGAACTATTCAATGCTTATATTAACATAGTTTTTAGAGCGTTAAATATTGAGTTCTGACAACGGGTAAACCGAGGTGATTTACCCCAAAAAAGAAGTCGTTGACCGTCTTTTTTTTATTCAGTTCGGAAATCATCCAATACCTTAACCCCCTCTGGTGTTTCTTCTTTTGCCCTTTTTGCGGTAACATTTAAAAAAAAAAACCGCTACACCGGCAGGCAGTGGCACTGGCCGGCCCCTGCTTTGCTGACATCTAAGTAAATCCTGTTATTTTTTCATCTCTTTAAATTGTTAAGGTTATATCTTCTTAGGCTTTAATTCAACTACGTAAACTTTTTTTTAGAGTGAAAAGCTTTTCATTCACAATTTCATAAAAAGAAAGAATTACAAAAAAATGTGATTATGTCAACTTTTGAATTATAATAAAAATGGGAATGATTTTTTTGGAAACTAGCATAATGTGTCTTTCATAGATAAAAACAAAATCTAAATATTATATCCGAACATAGTTTGTTTAGAATAAGTACTCGAATCGATACCTTTTTTTTACACCATTTTATATATTTTTTATCTCTGGACTCATACCTACGGCGTGCAAGACAGGTCACGGCAATTAAAAGCGACACTTTACTCACGCGGCGAGTTTGTGCCGCGTGGTGACAGTGTTCATGTATTTTGTGATTTTTCATGAAAATGTTCTGAAATTGAGTTCATAGATTCCTTACATAAAAATAATAGACACGTGTTTCGGGTTTTGCATAAACTAAAACTAATGTTTAAATTATTAATTGCTAATGTCAAATGTATGAAACAGGTTGTGTTTTAAACTTTGTCCGATCTTTGTATCGTCAAAGTTAACGACATTTTTCGCGAGTACATTCACCCTATAAGTATTTAACAGTACTTTTGTTAAAGTTGTTATTTTTATTCAAGTTGACAGACAATTTAACATCGATAGTGTGAGTGTCAACGAACTTTGACACCAAATTATTTATACTTTTTTTTTACTGTTTTTCCTATTTATAGCATAGTAATTTTTTTTTAATAAAGTTGAAATATTAATAACAGGTTCTTTAATAAAAGATCGACTTTGAATGTATTTATGTACACACGACGGCACATCAACTTATACAAAACCATTTTAACCTGATCTCTCACTACGGTGTGCGATCCGTAGTACAGAGATCAGGTTATTCTAGTTTAGAATAGGTTGATCTGCCATCGTGTGTAAAATACTTAATACTTAAAAAATATTTTTAATTTCAACTCGATACCTTCCCTACGGAACTCTAAAAAACCCCGATAGCCTGTAAAACTAAGAAGAAGTCCAGACTTTTACAGTTGTAGGGGGGAGGGGGGAATGGATGGGGAAGGGGGGGGAATATCGGGAATATTTGAGCTTGTACACAGTTTTGATGGGTCCCGACTGTTTTTTTTTTTAATTTTATATTACCCTTTGTCACTCCCATAACTGAGACGCATTCAAAGACACCTATTGTGTCAAATTCCGTTAAACTGTTTAGCCTATTGACAGTGCCAAAGAATTAGATATACATACAAAGGCTCGAAAAACATAACCCTCCGCCTTTGGCTAGTCGGGTAAAAAGATTGTATTAATTTATATCGTATTCGGGGTCCAGACCCGAAACAACTATTTTTAGGCCATACAAATATTTTGTTCCTTGCGAGAATTGAACCAGCGCCACGCAGCGCAGCAGTCATACGCTCAGCCACTGCGCCAACCGTGCCAGCAGTGCCCAGCAGTGGGCCAATATGCTAGCTAAATAATATTTCAAAATCAAAATCAAAATCAAAATATTTTTATTTCACATAGGCCTACATGGGCACTTATAAAACGTCGAGAAAAGATGCACGGTTCGGGTTGGTCGTTTCCTATGGAGAAGAACCGGCAAGAAACTCCATGGTTACTCTTTTAAAATCATTTGGTTTTACAATGTTGTTGTTACAGCGTTAGTACTTAAGTATGAGAGGACAGCGTAGGCCCGACAATAAGTCAATGCTTACTTTACAGAAAGTAAAATAAAATAATAAATAACCAAAGTTAACAAGGGTCTAAGAATCTACAAGGCCTACCATGTCCACTCATTCACAACAAATTTGTAGAAGAGAATCTATACAAGAATAAAAAAAAAAAACAAAAATAAACAAAATAATTCCAATGAGACGAGTCACACAGATGTTGCTATCAGTACTGTAACTATTCAGAACAAGGGTGATATAAATATGTGATTTGACAACTATTGCAAAAAAATGATTAAAAGAGATCACAAAAAAAAAAATAAGATTGAGAATAGTTAGAGACATCCACAAATTTGTGCTGATTATAGCTACCAGGGAAGCCGCATGCGCAGAAGGAACTATAGCCAAACTTCTTTATCTTCAACGTAGTCCTTGATTTTGTAATATGCTTTTTTAATAAGGACACGTTTTATGTAGTTTTTAAACTTTCCATCTGTCAGTTCTATAACTGATTTTGGCAACTTGTTATAAAAGCGTATACTGTTTATTAGAAATGACTTGCTAGTTTTTGTTAATCTAAATTTGGGAATTACAATTTCGTGTTTACTGCGTGTATTAATATTATGGTAGTCGCTCCTAATTCTGAAAAGCCCCCGATTTTTACGGACATACAATATACATTCTAAGATATAAAGTGAAGGCAGAGTCAGTATATCGATCTCTTTAAATTTTTCTCTGAGGGACTCGCGAGGACCCATTTTATAGATCGCGCGGACTGCCCTCTTTTGTAATATGAAAACTGAATCGACGTCTGCTGCTGATCCCCATAGCAGAACGCCATAGGACATAATACTGTGAAAGTAAGCATAATAAACTAACCTAGCTGTGTCTACATCAGTTAACTGCCTTATTTTCCTTACTGCATAAGCAGCTGAGCTGAGCCTACCCGAAAGAGTTCTTATGTGCGCGCCCCATTGCAGTTTTGAATCGATAGTCATCCCCAAAAATACAGTTTCCGCTATAACATCAAGATTTTTGCCGTCAAGATTTAAATTTAGATCTCTTTGTGGTACATTTGGTAAGGCAAACTTTAGACATTTGGTTTTGTTCGCATTCAGTAAAAGATTATTAGCTGCGAACCATTTCGATAAAACGGTTAGACTTTTGTTAACATGAACGACATCCGGATTTTTTCTAATCGGATTTTTTCATATTATTAACATTAAAAAATACTGCCGCATTTATCTAACAAATGCTACTGTTTTCCTATTTTGAAAATGACATAAATATCTTAAAGCTAACAGTATGAATATTGAATCCACTAGTGGTTATATTTATGGAATAGGCATACAAAATTGAGGTAGGTATACAAATATGGTAATACCTTTTTATTAATTGTATCTCTCTATTTATCTGTCAAGGTCATAGTTCATTAAAATCTGACGTCCAAAAATATGTTTCTTTTTAGATAGATAAATCATTTATTTGATACAACAACTAAAAACGCAATACTAATTATCATCAAGAAAAGTTAAAAGAAACAAAGATTAAAAACGATATATATCCTTACTAATACTATAAAACCGAATGTGAGTTTGTTTGTTACGTCTTCACGCCTAAATGGCTAAACCGATTTGGATGAATTTTGGTACAGAGATAGTTGAGACCCTAGAGACGGACATAGGCTAAAAAAGTGAGAAAAGTGGGAGAAAGAGGGAAGAAAAGGGGAGAGAAAGATATTTTTTTTTATCATCACGCTGCATAAAGTTAGCGTTAGACTAAAGTACTGGTCTGACACTCATTTCATGATTCTCATCAGTTTTTTTAAAGTGATGAGAATAGAGGGAAGAAAAGGGAAAACTTAGTTTTGTTATTACAACAAATAAGGCGCAAGGACAAAAACTACAGGTAGCAGGTACCTGCAAATCAGGAAATGGGCAGTGTTACCCCGAATTCAACGCGAGCGAAGCCGCGGGCAAAAGCTGGTTAAGTACCTATAAAATGGTGCCGATTCTGATGAACTACCGGATTAAACTAGACTCACACTAAAATCCCACACTTAATCACATCTCATTTTATTGCCCACCATTTTAGTCGAGATTAAAGATAGTCCGATTTAGCTTGACAACCACTATTTTTGGTGGAAATCGTTAGTTTCAGAATAGCGAAATTGCCATTTTTTCTAAATTGAGTTACGAAATTAAACCAAATGTGGTTAACCAAACCATTATATAGTTAAGTTGTCTCATTTTTTTTATCACAGCATGGAGGATTTATAATAAAAACTTAACAATATCGAGAACTTTAGACAAAAGCCAACTATTTAATCGATTTTTGAAGAGGAATCGTCGTTTGACAGGAATAAACTAAATTTTAGTGACTTTCAGAGTAGTTTTAGTTAAGATAGTGCTGTCACTGTTAAGAAAGTATCTTATCTTTGATTCTCTGTAGAATTGACACCATGATGCACAGACGCCTGCAGGACAAGCTACCCGAAACTGTCAATTTTTCCCAATGAACCTTGAACCTAATACTTTAGAAATAAAGTCGAAAATCTATCAAAGAAATCTGTCAGATTGTGGTAGCTTCATGTGCAGGCATCTGTACGTTTATAACGGTCGACCACTACTGAGTGATGTGTCTCATGGTTGCACCAAATGGGAGTCCAGCTCATCATTTGCCAGGTAGAATGCCCAACGCTAGTATTCTGCTGACTCTGTATAATGACACACGTACCTATGTCGAGAAGACAGAAAAATTAGAAAAAAAACTGTACTCCTAATACCTACACGAAAAGTTGAATGTCCTTGGTCCTCAACGTTGCCTATCTGTCATATAAAATACGTTTATGGTTAGATTTTTTGACAGATTCCACACAAAAACTATTAGACGTCAATTTTATCTGATGAATATTTCTATGGTCTCTTTCGAAATTTGAAATTCTCACAGTCGAACAAAAAAAGAAAAAAAAAACGGTCAAGTTCAAAGTCTTACTACACAGGGCTTGATATCACTAAACTATATAATAACTAGCTTTTGCCCGCGGCTTCGCTCGCGTTAAATTCGGTAGCGCCTTATTGATTTGTAATAGCAACGCTAAGTTTTCCCGTTTCTTCCCTCTTTCTCCCTCATATCCCACTCTTTTTAAAAAAGTAATAGCCTATGTTCGTCTCCTGGTTCCCAACTACTTATCTCTGTACCAAAATTCATCAAAATCGGTTTAGCCATTAAAGCGTGAAGAGGTAACAAACAAACAAACTCACTTTCGCTTTTATAATATCAGTAAGGATAATATTTTTAACGGTCAAACATAATGGAAAACTTAATTCATAATAATCTTTATTGGCATAAATTATAGAAACATATTTATGAATTCCCTAGCTCCTGCGCTAGTGCACACTGTATCACAGGAGCTAGTAAAAAGCTAAATTTGTTTTTCATAGTAAATATGTTGTTAAAAAAACCAAAATAAAAAGGTCAGTTTTTGCCATTTTGCACAAGGAACGCAAAACCTGAATGTAGGTGCCTGTGTACGTAATAATAATCAACGAATTATATTATATTTAATTAAAATATTTTTTACCAGAATATTCGTTTTGTTATAGATTATTTAAAATTAACTGGTTAGGTACATCAACGAGGTTTCCGGCGACTGGGACCGCAATTAACTAGGACCGCGGTCCCAATCGCCGGATCTGTATAAAATAAATAATTTTCTTCCGGCGGCTGGGACCACTTATATGATAACTGAAATGAAATTAAATGTACAGTCAAACAAAAAATTTATAGATGTAACAATTGAAGAAAAATCCTTTTAGATTTAAAAACATCATTTATTGATATAAAAAAAACAACCACTGACTACATAGTCAGCGCATCGACTCTGATTTTTATTGTCGCATTGCAAACTCTTTTTCTTGCACATCGCCAGAGTTTGGAGCAATCTTTGTTTATTCTTTTAAGAATATATTCATTGCCAGCTCTTCGCAAAAGTTCACGTCCTCTTTGTGTGACATCAATATAAAAACGACTGTTCACCATGTGAAGTTGAAGGGCTATTTTCATCCAATAATTCTAAAATCGAAAAAAAAATATAGTATACTATCAGATAATTCAGATGTAATTTTTTTTTGTGATATTAAAAGTCATCTCATCAAAAATGAGAATCGTTCTAAAGTAAAAATATTTGTAACCACGTCGTTTAACCCCGTTATTAGCTTGTTTTGTTTATAAATAAGTTAATAAAAAATTGTTTTACATACCTGAAGACTATTAAATAAAGTCACTGCACCACCACTCACATCACACAATTTGCAACAAACATTAAGCGCAGTATCTTACAATGATCTGATATGACACTGTCTGATGCAAAACTTGACTTTCTTAAACTGATAAACTTCTTGTCAGTGATTGGCCGAGCCAGTCATCGGGAGATGCTAAATTTCCCGTTTATAACAAAAGGGCTACCTGACCTTGAAATCGACGGGCAAAACGGACTCGAGTTAGAAAGGGATAGTATTATACAATGCTATTTCCTTCGTGTGTATTTACCTACATGTGTAAATTATGTCAAAACGGGCTAGCTTAATCTATTACTAAGTACATAAGATAAAACCATGTCCAGAACGAGTCAATGACATTCATATAAATAATTTATATTTTTTTTCGTTTGACTGTACTAATTATGGCTTGAATAATAGATTTTTTTAAGTTATCTAAGAGTGGTCCCAGTCGCTGGAAGAAAAATAATTATTTTTTACGGATCCGGCGACTGGGACCGCGGTGTCAGTTAATTGCGGTCCCAGTAGCCGGAAACCTCCATCAACGACTAAGTTAATTAAATCAGTTTTTATCGGTTATTATAATTGTATTTATTTTATTACCTAGTTCTCATTAAATAATAATGAGTTTCATTTTATTGTTAGTTGTTACTTAGTAGGTATGTAATACTTAATTTTAGATGACTTAATGGACATTTATATGTAAATCCAAACAAATTGAGTAAAAAATCATAAAACTTGACTACATTTAAACTGAAAAACAATTTCAGTGCTAGAGAACTGGACTTGTGTTTCTTTGATTTTCTAGAGAATGATGTCAAGTTATATATAATCCGAGGTTGCGGGTTGTTCAAAAGAAATACCGCTTCCCGGAACATGAAAGGCAAAAGACTCATCCTTACTAATATTATAAAAGCAAAAGTGAGTTTGTTTGTTTGTTACCTCTTCACGCTTTAATGGCTGAACCGATTTTGATGAATTTTGGTACAGAGATAGTTGGGAACCAGGAGACGGACATAGGCTAATATTTTTTAAAAAAAAGTGGGATGTGAGGGAGAAAGAGGGAAGAAAAGGGAAAAACTTAGCGCTGCTATTACAAATCAATAATGCGCAAGGGGAACACTGTGTTACCTCGAATTTCCTCAAAAGCTAGTACTGACTAAAACCCAATAAACTCGCCGTCGACACGGCTAATATAATGCTATGCTTTATGTCTTATATGGCAATGATAAGGCCTTAAACTGTGTGTGATTCCAAGCTGATTTGATGATATTAGGCTTCCAGCTAATTAGGCAACAATCGGGTGCTTCTATACTTTGACAACTTATTTCAAAAGGAATTTGGTGAACGATTTTGCGTAATTTGACTGATACTCATAGACATAATCAAATCTGTTAGAATAATTTTTAGTACTAAATAATATACAAAAAAGAACAGTCGAATTAATCACCTCCTTTTTTTTTGAAGTCATTTAAAAGAATCTTAAAGGGCGTCCATTAATTTGCGTATGTAATTATGAGTATTTTAGCAGTGAATACATCTGTGTTGATGGCTTTGGATTTATTTTTAAAAACATAATGCGCATAATTATTTTCATTGCATATTTATTATTAAGTACATGTTATTGTGTAGGATTTAACCACATTTTAGTGGATAAAACATGTTTAATTAATTAAAGCCAGTTTTACCTTTATTGGCGGAGAAAAAATACACGATATTTGACACCATTTCCCCCCTCTCCCTCGTGAGATTGGGTGATATGCGGCTCAACCCCCAACTCTCCCCCACCACACGTAATTAATGGACGCCCCTTTACATAAGTCAATACTTAATTATGTAAATTTATTATTTTTATAAATAAGACTTGAAAGAAAGTATTATCTTCTTTTCCAATTTAAATGAGCGATATCCTTACTAATATTATAAAAGTGAAAGTGAGTTTGTTTGTGCTTTACGCCTAAATGGCAAAACCGATTTTGATGAAATTTGGTACATGGATAGTTGGGGACCCTGGAGACGGACGTAGGCTATTTAAAAATAGTGAGAAAAGGGGAGACATTTTTATGGGACTTCACAGTTTTCAAGGTAGGAACCTAAAAATCGATACCTACACACCCTTTGTTACCAACAAAAAATACTATAAAAATCAGGAAAAGGGAGCTCCGCGTTACACCTAATTTAACGCAAACGAAGCCGCGGGCAAAAGCTAGTTTGATTATAATTAAAACACAGCTATTCACTTGTTTTGAACAGAATAATATTTCAAACACGATTTGCCGGCAAGAAATGTGCAAGTGAACGAGCATCGGATATTGCATAACGGTGCGTTGACTCCTTTAGCCCAGCCACCTGTTATCTGTGATATACTAACACGCACATAACTACTAGATAACTTAGTTACTATGAATATTGACTAGGGTATTTTTGTATCTTTAGCCATTCACAGACATACTTAAAACTTTCCACACGATTTAACCCGATATACCTATCAAAAACGAAGGGGTTTCATTTGCCGATGTGAAATCATCAAATAGCTCCCCTCGCTCTGGGTGGAGCGGGGGTAGCGTCAGACTTGTACTGACTAAAACCCACCCATGTTCCTTCTAATGCCTTTTATGTTCCGGTGCCGCGGTATCTCTTTCGAACACCCCGCAACCCCGGCAGGCGGTGGCCCTGGCAGGCCGCTGTGGAATGAAGATTATTATTATTAGGTGTGTTTATCTGCAGTGTCCTAACGCCTGAACGCATGTACCGATTTTAATTAAGTTCATTTCGTTAAAAATATGTCTTAATCGAGAGTGTTTTAAGCTATGTTTCAAGAAAAATTTTACAGTCGTTTCAAGATCATTGTGTCTTTTCTAGTTGATGAAGAGATATCTTCGACTTTCCACGATCTAATTTTAGAATACTGTCATCCCTGTCACCCCAACCTTGACCTCATGCGAATGCTTGAAGATTATGCAGGACACCCAACCCAGAATAACTTTTGAACGATGTACGGCATCTATTAATACAACAGTACGTTGTGCAACGGTCATAAATTGCATACTTACAGAATTCTTATGAAATGTGTGTATTAACCTGTTTCATCCTGTTGCTTATGTTGTAGTTGCATAGATTTTTTGTTGCCAGCACAAAAAATACCGGGCAAATTCTAGTCGGACTCACCGAGGGTTCCGTACAAACTTGCGAGTGCGACATAAACGGTCATATCTTTTGACTGCGTATACTTAGAGATGTATTTAAAAAAAAATACAATTCCTAGAAACCTTTTACTTCAGCCGCAGCCGTTCCCGAGATAAAGGGTCTTGACAGACAGACGGACAACAAAGTTCACATGATCCACTAAGGGTTCCGTTTTTTTCCTTTTGAGGTACGGAACCCTAAAATGTTTGGCTTCTCTGCCTCTATTCCAGCTATTGGTTATATTTTGAAAACGAACGTTGTATTTCAGCTTCCGAATGACCCTTTATCTCGGGATTCATCTCACTAGAGGCCTGTGTCAAATATAAGATTATGCTTTTTGATGAACTGCCTATTTGGCCCAGCCGTGAGACACAGTGTTGCTTTTTTTTTGTTTTTATTTTTCCTCTTTTATTGTTTTATACTGTGTGCATTAATAATTTATTTCTTTCTATTACACTACTAGCAGTTACCAGCTCGTGGCTAAATATTAGTAGCCGCTCGGGACGATCTTTAGGCTAAGCCGCGCTCGCCTTGGTTGGTCTGTGGATGGGTGACCACCCGTTACATACCGAGTTACCTACCTAGCTGTCGGTCCCGGCTGTCGTTTGTAGATCTTTGACAGTCGTTACAGATAGTCAGTGTCCCAAAAGTTTGACAAACAGTCTTATCAAGAGGTTTCGTATTACCCAGTTCACCCATTGCTGGGTTATGGGGGTCAGATAGGCAGTTGCTCCATGTAAAATACTGGTATTCAGCTGCATCCGGTTAGACTGGAAGCCGTCCCCAGCATAGTTGGAAAAAAGCTAGGCAGATGATGATGACCTGTGCTCAGCGGTTTCACCCGCTGTGCAGTGTCATAGCGTGATGTTATTTATATTCAACTAAACAATCTTTACTTCAAGCTACAAAACTAACAGCTTTAAAATATTAGGTAAAGATTAATTTTGTTCAAGGCATAAAATAAATTATTGATTGTATTGAGATTGTTTGACTTGACATAAAATATCCATAAAAATATTATATACAGGAAAACTTGTGTTTGAAAAATCACCAATCGCTAAATCTATGGGTGTTCGTTTGTCACATGTGTGTGCGAATTCATAGAAGGAATGAATTTTAAATTCATTTACAGATTGTAATCACCAGGAAACAGAGAAGGCTGCAGTGAATTTCACTGGCTGGGAATCCCGAGTCAGTGAAATTCACTGCCGGCTTATCTGTTCGTACGTACCTACACGATAGGTAGTGTTTGAAAAATCGGCAATTGCCAAATCCGTGGGTCAAATGTATGTGCAAATTCATAGAACGAATGAATTTTAAATTCATTTACAGATTGTAATCACCAGGAAACAGAGAAGGCTGCAGTGAATTTCACTGGCTGAGAATCCCGAGTCAGTGAAATTCCCTGCCGGCCCTTAATGAAGAGGTTCACCCCTTATTACGTGGCACTTAAATATTTCTGGCGAAATGTGGGTGAATACATGTTTTTTAACTTCCCTCGCTCTGGGGGAGCAGGGAGGACTGCTAGTCTTGTACGAACAACCCGCAACCCTAGCACGTGGATGTATACTACTGGTCGATGTCCATCTGTTCGGAGGATCTTCCCTTTTCTAAGGAGTGTGAGGAGTACCTATTCCACCTCGATCCTCATACCTCTTCTCAGACTGTTCTCTCTACATACTACAGGTACCTCTGCTAAACCCTAAGGAAATATAAGTCGTGAAGTTACATTATTAATCAAGCTATTTCCATTCAGAATGCCTATAAAGCTAACACGCACGGTAATTCACGATCGTTTGCAATGATTGACAGTAGTTGCGCAAGCGCATCGCTGAAGCAATGTCGTCAAACCTTTGCCGTTTTATATTAGAATGATGTGAAAGTTGATATTATGGTTTATAGGCTTGTGTTTGTGTAGGTATAAGTTATTCTAGACTAGCTATTGCTCGCGGCTATAAAAATATTATTTTCCTATCTGAATCACGTTTTGTTACTGAAACCCTAATCTTTAATCCAAAACACAGTAGTCCTAATTAGTTTTTATTAACGTCCGTACTGTAATAAATATATAATAAAATCTTTGTTTAATATGTGAGAACGTTTTTCATATCAAATCGTCTGCAATGACGAACTTCACACACTCGCGTCAAAAATGAAAATATATTAAGTACTAATATTGCATTTAGCAACCACTTGGAAATACATTGCTAATACTGCCAAATATAGTCGTGTTTTTGTGAGTTATCATAAATATTCATAAAAGTGACATTTCAATGACAAATCATTAAAATTATACTGCATTTTATGCATGTTATGTCAATATAGGAAGTAATTTATTTTGAGCTTATTTTTAAGTTCATTTAGACATTCGTATTTATAAACTATTGTATTTATATATAGCCTTTGGTCCCATGGAGATACTTTTTCTGTTTGATTATCAGAATCACATTTAAACTCAAACATTTATTTGAATTTTGCGCTTTTGAATGTCAAAAACAAAAGAATGAAGCTACAGTCCCAGTTACAAGACATAATAACTTGTGAAAGTACCGTAGTTGCCCAACCAAAAGCGTAGATCTCTATGGAGAAGTTTGGGCACGAAACTTTGACTATGGACACTCTTTTAAATCATAATATTTCATTCTGAAACATGACTACATCACTCTGGTACGCGCTGTTTACAACTTCTAGACAAAAGGTTACAGACAGCGTCAAATCGTCTTGACATAATTCCTTGTGCCTTAATAATGTAATTCTCCACATGCCTTTACTTACGATATACACTTTCGTCTTTACTTGACACTCTGCCAAGCTATTGGGAAACAAACTGACTATAAACACTTGACCACGACCTACAGGTTACGCGACACGATTTTAGCATCAGCGTCTTCGGAGAAAACAAATGAGGGAATTTGTTGGTTTGACAAACAAATTCCCTCAATATTCCCCAAATATAAGAAAAACAAGAAAATTAACAAAATATTATTATCTACCTATATACCTACATGGGCAAAGAGGCGGTGGCTTGTTCTTATAACCTTTGTGATCAAATACTACTTCATGATGTTAGTTAGGATTTCTGAATAATCTGCTTGTTTTAAGGGCTTGCCGCATTATTGGTCCCAAGGTACGCCATTGGGAGTGTGAACGTGGCATAGACAAGCAAGGTTCGGGTCAATTTCTGCACAGAACAAGAGTCGTGCATAAGTGTTGCTAGATGCAAGTCACGCTTAGTTCCTAACTAGGGCATAATGCCCGTTTTCCTTAAAACTGAGCTAATGCTTTGTAAAAAGATACTGGATTTTAAACGTTGGTTTCAGTACCTAGGGTTTGAAATCCAACAGTGCAATTATATTCATACCATCATTTAGACGACGCTTTGTTAGCAAACTTGGGTATATCTAGCGTGAGGCATCGTACTAATTACTGTAGGGTTACCATGACAACTTATAGCAGTTCTTATTCCTGTGTGAGAAAGAGATGGTGCTAGACACCCTGTATAGCTCTGTCTCTTTCCCTCACTGAATAAGTTCTGATTTAAGACGTCATGTTAGGGTAGCTGGTAAGGGTCGTACGACGACAGGATGCGTTCTCGTTGTGCATTTAAAATGGACAAAATCCTGTGCTCGCGCGATGGGTAGCGAGCTTCAATTATATGAAGAAATGTGTATGTTTTAACTGATCGAGATCGCATCGTGTTGTCATATGATTGATATGTAATCAACGACGTCTTAAAGTATAGCAAGGTCTAAGGAAAGCAGTGCCAGACTATTTGACTAAAACCTACCCATGGTTTTCCTTTTGGCTTTTATGTTCCGGGGCCGCGGTATCTCTTTCGAACAACCCGCAGCCCCGGCATCGTTATATCACTGTTATAAATAAAGATAAAAACACGCTTAGGTACAATCAATCAACAAAATATGATGATCACTACAACAAAGCATGTTATTATAATCAAATTATGCGACAGTAAAATATAATGAACTCACGCAGAATTAGCACAGCAGATATGATGAATCAGCAAGCATCATATAATAAAATGTACAATTTACTTAATCTGTCTGTTTGTAACCTTTAAACACCAAAACAGCTGAACTGATTCCGATAAAACTTGCCACTCAAGTGGTCAGTTAAAGAACGTAGCCAATAGAGTAACTGGAATACAAAAAAAATCATAGTAATAAATCATCATCAAAAATCGTCCTTACTGTATGAAATAGATTATTTTTAAATTGTCTATCTATAATTTTATTGAACGTGTTATTAAAAGGAGTTTTGTAGGAATCATTTTTTTTTCCAGGAAAACATCTGTGTGTGACACGGCAACATTTCTTCTATTATCAAATTTGACACATATTTGTATTGATAACGCCAATATTGCATGTGATATGGCGCAACTAGATGGATCATGACGAGACGCGGAGGTCGACCACATTCCCCGACACATTTGATAGGTTTATAATATACTTTATAACGTAATTGAATATCTTCCAATAATATACGAAGTGTAAAAATTGCAATTACATCTAAAGAACATACAGCTAAGGTGATAAGCAGTATTTGTGCATGATCCCAGGTTCTGAAATACTAAACTTTTAGAGAAAAATACATTTAACGTTTTTGTTTGCACGAACTCCGCGCGACAACCCTAAAATCAGCTGACAGCTTTTTATTTCCAAGTTTGTTTTATTAGGTAGGTATTTCTACATCCAGTAAGTAGTAAATAAGTTATTCCAGTAGGGAATACTTTTAGGAAAAGTATTTCATGAAATCAGCGCATTTGTACTTGATATTTTTAGTACCTACTATCGTCGGCCATTGACCTGAACGCCTAGGGTTGTAACAGTTAAGTAAAATGAAAAAAAGTGGAAAGTTGAATTATTGATTTTAATTATGATTCTTTCAAATCAAATCAAATCATTTATTTCAATTAGACCATTACAGACACTTTTGAATGTCAAGAAACAAAATGAATCTACAGTCCCGGTCACAAGGCATAATAACTTGTGAAAGTACTGTAGTTGCTCATTCCAAAGCGTTGATCTCTATAGAGAAGAATGGACAAGAAACTCCATGGACACTCTTTTAAATTATAATATTTTTAAAAAATCGTATTTACATCATTCGTGTTGAGATTATACAAATATGTGAGAACGATGTAGAAAGACGTGCACAGTAAGAGCGTCCAGAGTATTTGTAGAATTTCCAGAATTTGTATTTTGGTAGTTATTTTTGTGTTTTTTTTTTTGGAATTTTTATTTTCTTTTTCTAGGACATGTCAGTTAACTCACGATGTGTTCCTACACTAGTTTTATTTATAATGCCTTGATATTAATTTGGAGCAACGTGTGATAATTTGGAAATAGATACTATTACTAATTGATGTCCTTATTAACCCACTTTTTACTTAATAAAGGTTATCATTAGGCAGGCGAATAATATATTGCTTTGAAATAATTAGGAGTAGGTTATCGAGCGACGTAGGTAGGCAGACCCACCAATTTATGCTTTCCTAATTGTACGGGAAATCAAGACAAAGTGAGGTCATCTTAAACTGGATAAGGCTCAATGTGTTGCCGTTTTTACGTGAGGTAAAGTGATAGACCCCCTTCTGCCGGCCGCGGCGTTGCGGGTTTTAGGGCAATAGAAAGAACATGGGTGAGTTTTAGTCAGCACAAGTCTGACACTCCCCCTACTCCGCCCAGAGCGGGGGAAGTTATTTGATGATTTCCCACCCAAAAACAAAAGTGATAGACATCTCGAATAGCCATTTAGATTTTTAAGCTAAAGCGAGAGCAACACAAAATGTGTACCAAAATCTGTGCACTCTTAAAAAAAACTTGCCAGGTACGAGCCGGACTCGCGCACCTAGGGTCCCGTACAAACTTGCGACATAAACAGCCATATCTTTTGACTGCTTAGATTTAGTGGGTTATTTATTCACAGCTACAAGAAACCAGACCAAGGGGACAGATTTGAATTTTGGTTAAAATTTCAAGTTTATGCCTCCAAGCGTTTTCGAGATATCCTTGGCCAACAGACTGACTGACCGACAACAATTGATCCTACAAGGGTTTAGTTTTTTTCCTTTTGAGGTTCGGAACCCTTAAATATTAAGTTCAGTCGGTACTAGAATCTTTTAGCGCGTGTCCAAATTAATGTCGCCATTTTGTTTTTTTTTTCTAAACATTCGATTACAAATGTGGAATGTTATTCATTTAGTATGTTATGTAGACTGATTTTGTACAATTCAAGTTATTGAATACGAATAGAAAATAAAATTATGTACAAGTATGCTATCAATGCATCGCTAACAACAATTAAATTGATGTTCTGTGACTATTTGTGTATGTGAGTTTAAATGTTTATAAACGCACCCACGATATACGAGTGATTCCTAGTGTGAGGCAACGATTTGATTTAAAAATTAAAGTATATAAAAGAAATCTTTCCAAAAAAGTTTACTATATAAAATTAAATTTAACGTATTTTTTTAAATTTATTTATAAGAATAACATTCATAACTCAAAACCTGACGATGTCCTTTCAAACATAGTACTGGCATTAACTAAATATTTTACAAGTACCTACATCGTAAAGTATTACAAGAACAAACGCTGAGATGCCATTAGGATTAGCAATAGTTGAAACTTTACGGTCGCATTGGAGAATAGGCTGCATTCTGCAAGTCATGGGTTGCAACACGCAGCCAGGCTCGCAGTTACTAAACATTGAACAAATATTTCAACCGCAGAGGCGTGTTTTAATGAGACATAATAAAGCAGGCTGAATATAAGAAAGAAGGCTGCACGACTTTATTTTATGAATATGATGATTGTTCTAAATACAAAATTTTTATGGAAAGCAATACCGCTTTGTCATTACCAGATGATTATCTTACATCACTGTATCTTATTATTGAGAGCATTGTTGGCCCTGGGTTTCAGGCTACAAAGAACATTAATACTAATTTAAAATAAATTAACTGTAAGTAAATTAGAGTAGTTACCAAAATGAAAACTTACATGGAAGTTAAGTTAGCAGCTCATTTGCAGACAACAATTAGATGTTCTGTCCAAAAGGTTGATGAAAAACGATTGCATGTAGCGGAGATGAGAATGTTGAGATGGATGAGTGAAGTGACAAGAATAGATAAAGTAAGGAATATTAGAGGAAGTTTGAAAGTTGCGCCTGTTACAGAAAAAATGAAAGGGAGTCGTTTGTCTTGGTATGGACATGTAATGAGGAAGGATGAAGGACATGTGACAAAAAAGTGATGGATCTGAACGTTGATGGACGGAGAGAGAGAGGAAGGAGAAAGGAGTAAATGATGCCGTGACGTCTGATAGGGGAGAATAGAAGAAGAAAACGTGTTGCGCCGACCACAAATAGAATGGGACAAGGGCAGGAAAATTATGATGAAGTAAATCTTCTGTCCGTGCATAAGTTATGGTTTGAGACAATTCTACTATTGTTTTTACAGCTATAATAGTTTAACTTGGTGTTTTATTTAGTCTCTATAGTATTTCAGTTTTATATTTAATCTTCGACTACTCTGTCAAGAAAGTAACGGAAAAAGACCGATAATACTATTTGCTGTGAACACTCCTTTAGAATTTCAATTTGTACGGTTATATGTGTGAGCAATTTTACATTTTCTCTTTACGCAGTTTTGAATTAGTAATTTTAAATGGGATTTTATTGTTCACGAAATGTCCTTTGAATATCGTCTCTTGTGAGTTATTGTAAGTACATGTTACATCTATTCTACTTTCAAGGCCATTGCAGTCTCGTTGCAATCTGAACTTTTGAATAATTATAATCCTTTATTTACAAGTCATCTTATATTTACACTTTTAAATATTTCTTTAAAAAAATGACGAAACGAAACTTTAGAAATAGTGTGCCACCGGTATCAGGAACAAGGTTCATGCTACCGGTATTTAGGGCTCCAGAGACAGGAACCTCCATCCAATGCGGGAAGTATCGAGGAAGTATCCCTTCTGAATTAGGACCTTGATCTAACTGCAGAGCTTCGACAGATGGTCTTTGGGCTGGACTACCGGTACAATGATAGCCGAGCTCATATGCCACATGTTGGTAACTCCGTGTGCCAAGTCGAGATATTTAATTTGTCTTTCTCAGCTTTCACGAAGTTCTCATCATGTGTGGTGAAAACGTCGACAATCATTAAGCGGCGCGAGTATCGGTCTATCACTATGTCAGGCTTATTGGCAACAATGGTCCAGTCAGTGATGATAGACTGCTCCCAGTACAGCGCGACGTGGTATTTTTCGAAAACAGACACATACTTGTAGTATTATGGTATCTCAGATTCCACCAGTTTATATTTCGAGGCAAGTTACAGGTGAATAGTAGACTAGTTTAAAAAAATGTGATTGTCTTTTAGATTATTCAAAAATAAGTGACACGTATTTTTTTAATTGTATATTAAAGCAAAAATGACAAAGATATGGCCCATTAAAGTTATGGGTAACGTCACGTGTTGCTGCATTTTTTCGATGAGTGACGTCACACATCACACAATTAAAAATCTAAATAAATTAAAAATGTACCGTGGCAGCTAAATGATCACTAGTCCCAACAGACAGCGCCCGTTCACAAACTTGACGTATGTAAACCCGAAATAATATGTCTGATGGACTCATCCAGATGGTAGTATGCCCAACATTACATTTATTTACAAATCCTTATTGTCAAATCAATTAACATGATATGCATTTGTTAAATACATGGTTTTGCTTCGTCAAGATGACACTGCAGTATTTTGTTTACCCACACAAAATTGCCTATTTTATTTGTTTGCTAATATTCTCTAAGGTCATCATATTTAGGAAGTTGCGGAGTTTATTTAGTTCTGAGTTTATGCAAATCAGCTGATAATGCATCATGGTCTTTTATACAAAAACGTGTTTTAATTATCAAAATGTACTTTGATCGCTACACCTGTAACTGCACGAGGAAGGTCAAAATACGAAGCTATTTAACCTTTTGGCTTTTAAACTAATGATGTTACTGTTTAAAATGCAAACGTGCGTTAAAGAATATGTTTACTTGTTGTTAGAATCTGTTAATATTTTGTGAATTAAAAAACTGGGCTTAGGTTTATTCTTGGCAGTGATTATACGCTTTTGTTCTTCGTACATTATTTTCATTTTCACTAGTAAGTTGGTTTAGCATCTGGAGTTTCACAAGGCTCTACTTTAGGACCTTTTTTGTTTATACTACTTATCGTGTTTTACACATTGTGAGATAACCATTCTCAAAACAAAAAATCAAGGACATGTGTCCTGACTTGGTAGCTTTCCAAGCGATGCTTTATTCCGTTTCGGTTAAGAAAATAGGTCAGACAGAACGCCGTTTCTAATGTTTGAGTCGCCTTCCAGTCAACAGTATTTTACATGGAGCAACTGGTTGTGCTGCCTATTTAAAAGTTAAATTCGTTGAATCTGTTCAGGGCCACTGGTGGATTACGGCCCAATCCATCTCATGATGAGGCTTTTATATCAAGAGCGGGAATATTACGTTTACGCTATTTTAAGTAAATGAACGAAGAGTTATGAAAACCAAAACTCGAAAACTACATAGCATCAGTAGGCCTACTATGACATCTTAAAGCAGAACTTATTCCACTGAGTGAAAGAGATGGTGCCAGACACCCTGTATAGCTCTGTCCCTTTCCCTCAGCGGAATAAGTTCTGCTTTAACACGTCATGGTAGGGTAGCTGGCCTGCAAATGTCAAAGGGCTTGGCAGAGATATACTTAATTGTACCCCTATTGTAATAATAGTACCAGCATGTTCAATTCCGATGTAATAGTTTGCTAATCTATTGCCATTAAGTGCTAAATAAGAAAAGTATCCTACTTGAAATATTTAATATCGCTATACCTACCCAACTAAGGAATCTAAGCCAGGACCTAATGATAAGTAGTCGCGCCTGTAACCACTAGACCAAACGGGTAGTCAACAGAAAAAAGATAAAGAACTAGCCGCGCTTTGGGTTCACCAGCGTGATGAACGAAAAAAACTCTGTGCCAAATTTCGTCAAGATCCGTGGAAGAGTAACAAATATCCATCCTCACAAACATTCGTATTTATAATATTATATATTTATGTAGTAGGATACCGCTGGAAAGTCTAGTAACAAAATGAAGATATTTGATGTAGGTGGGAAAGTGATTTACACCTCCTTCAAAAGTATGAGGGAACAGTTTCGTGGTAATATTTCCAAGGACATTGGATACTGATAACCATATACGTAATTTATTGCAGTTTGCTATGATGAGAATCGAATTTGCAACCGGCACAGGAAATTATCACTCTTCGACGCCATTCGTCACACACAGTTTATAAGCACTGCGCTGTATCAGCATTGCCTAGATTTGAGCCGTACAGTTTTTTTCAATCATACTCTACTAATTTTTACCATTATTTCCTTCATACGAAGGGGGATGTTCCCCGTACAAGTCTTAGGGCTTCGGAAGCAAAATGACGATTGACGTAAATAAAGAAAACCGTCAATATTATGTTTCCAGAAGTGTCGATACCTATAGATACTTACAAATGTACAGTCAGCATAACGATGTGCTACCCACCTTTTTATTTTATTTATTCGGATGGGATATCATTAAATAACTTGCACAATTTCCCCCGCTCCACCCTACTCTGGAGAGTGTCAGACTTTTACCGACTAAAACTCATCCATGTTCCTTCTTTTGCCTTTTGTATTCCGGGGCCGCGGTACCTCTACGCGGTAACTCAGAGAGGCAGTGGCCCTACAGGCCCCTCTGTTTTGCTGACATCGCTTTGAGGCGCGTGAGGAACACGAACGCGTTACGCGCCGTCAATAAATAGACTATCCATTGCTCACCATCCGCCATCTTAAAATTGAATTCTAATGCAACTGGGGCAAGCAATTGATATCCACCGTACGTGGTTCTTTTTTCAAATATCAGATGCTTAAAGAAGTTTATTTCGTAGACCACCTTCCAACCATTCAACTTTCCATTGTGTGGTGCCAACATTTTACATTAACCGTATAGTTCGGTACGGACCCCTTCGGGGGCTCGACATTCAAAACTCCGCTGGCTCGGTACTGGCCCCGAAAGGGGCCGGACATTTAAGTCATATGACCTCCTCATTATTTTTGTAAAGATCTTTTTTTCTGGCTAATAAATAATATGGGTGTGCATTCATTAAGATAGTAGAATAAAAATCTCATATGTAAACCTCATTAGAAGTTCTTTAATTATTGAGGAAGTTTCTTAATTAAGTCTTATAAAATCCAAATGAGTAAATTACGATCATCGCCATTTTGATGGCAGTGTAGGTCGATGCTAAAAATCATAAAAAAATGGGTTTTCGGACATTTAAACTCCACATTATTGGGCATGATTAACGTGTCCTTTTATTACGTGAAGAAATCATTCGTAATTGAACTTATATTAGTAGTGGCATGGGGTCTCATTGCGAAGAAAGAAAAAGTAGTTCAAAAAAACATCAATAGATGGCGTTATGTGTATCGATTTGTTTTTGAAGTTTGTGTAACTGTTTAAATTTGACCATGGAAGAAGTATGTTCTTGTTTTTAAAAATCCCCATAACACAAAAAACAGGAATAATGGGCTCCTAGTTCCAAATTCCATGATTTTTCTAAATAATATTATGGTGTTGGCTCTGGTGAGAACAATTTGTACTACGTTGTGGTTAGGTAACTCATTTACTGTTATTTCTATGAATAGATGGCGTTGTTTTCATTTTCTGAGTTTTACTACACAGCTCAATATTACCATTTACCATACCTATTTTGATAGAATGAAATATTATGAAATACAAACTATCTATACCTACTTATAATAAATCTGTAGAGAGGTCAATTTTGTACATGAAATATATTTCCAAAATAACTATCAGAGGGTGATTAGTGATCGATACTGATGCCAAAAATGCAATCAGTAATATTTTTGTCTGTTTGTCTGTATGTTCGTTATAGAAACAAAAACGGATTTTAACGAAACTTGGTAAAATTATTCTTTATACTCCTGGGCAGGTTATAGTATACTTTTCATCACGCTACGACCAATAGGAGCAGAGCAGTGAAGGGAAATGTTGGGAAAACGGGAGAAGTTACTCCATTTTTTAAGCTTCTGTCGCGTGTGAAGCCTTAATGGTTAAAGCTACACAGAAATCATGTATGACGGAAATATTCTCCTTAAAATTATATAAAAAATAATCATACGACAGCATAATTATGTCTATCTTTAATGGTTAACTCACAATAACACGTGTAACTCCCGATAGCTAAGCAGTTCGGAGCTTTCTGATTATATTTGTCTACTCTTACGTTTAATAACACTCTCACTCATCTCTTATTAAAAATAGTTAACATTATTACCTATACAATAAAAAAATAATCATATATATCGGTAATTATAAAGCTGAAGAGTTTGTTTGTTTGTTTGTTTGAACGCGCTAATCTCAGGAACTACTGGTTGGAATTGGAAAATTCTTTTAGTGTTGGATAGTTCATTTCTTGAGGAAGGCTATATAACATCACGCTATGACCAACAGGTGCTGAGCAGCGCGGGTGAAACCGTGGGGAACAGCTAGTCATATATATCGGTAAAGAAACACCAAAGTTATACATGAAATACGCTAATAAGCCATCGCGCATGAATACTGGATCATGCCATAAGGATTATTTTTGTGTGCGCTCGACGCGGCTACCGTAATATTTGGCTGTTGATGCGAATAGACGTTCAGAGTGTTCGGCCTTATTGACAGACAATGCTTATCACCGCGACTTTTAGTCTTTAAATAATTAATTTTTAGATTTCTTTTGTTGTTATTTCATAAAATAGGTACTTATTAGTTATTTTGGTAGTGTTTAAATAGGTAATCGTTCAAATTACGAATTATTAATAGTTTACATTTAATATCTTTTTAGGTAAAGTAGGTAGGTATGCATAGATTTTTAGATAGGTAGGTACCGAGTTTTGGTTAATTTAAGTTAAGTTTTTTTTATATCAAGTAGGTAAAAGCGTAGGTAGGTACTTTTATTATTATATTAAAGGTATTAATAATTAAGCATAGTAGTGATAGGTTTTTATCACAGTTTTAATTTTTAAGTGATGTAGGTATAGGTAGATAGTATTGGAGAGGCGTTTTAGCTTTATTTTCATTTCTTTTTTTGTACAACACGCAAGGTCATCCGCACTCTATCGTCTAGCGCCCAAGATTCGAGCCGGTAAGTATACTTACCTACTTTTGTAGGTAAGTACCAACACAACATACAAATATTACTACCTACTTAGTTAAGTAACAACTTGTATTTAAAATAAAATAAAAATATTCTACACACTCCTGAGTCTGTTAAAAAATAACTCCCTGCTTAAAATCATCTAATTTGCCGCAAATATCATTTCAAGAGCTACCTACCTATTTCGATATTATAATCATGAGCCTAACCTTTTCCCAACTATGTTGGGGTCAGCTTCCAGTCTAACCGGATGCAGCTAGGTACCTATTTTATATGGTGCGCCGTGCGACTGCCTATCTAACCTCCACAATTTGAGGAGGAGCACAACCCAGTTAGTACCTACCTACTGTGTACCTAATACCATACCCCTTGGTAAGACTGGTTGTCAGACTTTCGGGACACTGACTACCTGTAACGACTGTCAAAGATCTACAAATGACAGCCGGAACCAACGGCTTAACGTGCTTTCCGAGGCACGGAGAAAACTCGGTATGTAACGGGTAGTCACCCATCCACAGACCAACCTAGGCAAGCGCAGCTTAACCTAAAGAACAACCCGAACGGTTGCTATTTTTTAGCCACGAGCTCCTCTATTCGCCATTTCGATATTATAAATAACTTTGATTGACTTAGATACTTGATAATTATCAAATTTTCGTTGACTTTTACGCTGAACCTAACAAATACCTCAGTCTACCGAAAAACATGTAGCTATACCCCACGCCTCAGATAATATAATAGTAGGCATGAAAGAACGTGAATTTATTAATGGCGATTGCCGAGTGACTGACGACGACGTAAGCTTCAAGGTCAAAGGGCTATATACCTACCTTAGTTTACAGTACAATAGTACAGTTTGGTTTTATCGCCATCTATTGGTTCTCTGTAAAATAAACTGAACTTGGGCTATCGCTGCAAGCACCATCTAGCGCCGTTGTGAGTAAAAAAAAAATAGCCCGGATAGCCCGGTGAAATGAGCAAGTTATGGCGGTCGCGTTTCTTTGTATGAGATGGAGTATCTGTACGTTAGTATTATATTATCTGTGGTAGTGGTAATAATACATTTTGAAATCTAAAGTCGAAGTTTCGCGCCAATCGTGCTTGTTTATATTTTTAATTCCACATTATATCATATATTCACGAATAGATTCTATAACAACTGACACAAATATCATTTCAAATATTATAAATAACATGACAATGCCCAGATCTTATCGTAATTTGCAATAATAGGACCAATAACACGGAATATTCATAACCACTACTAAATTCACTTTCGAAATTGACGTCCATTTCTTTTTTTTTTAATTCTGTGATGTGTAAATGCGATTATTTCAATCGATTATTTTCTTGTAAAACATTCAACTCGAATAATTAAATTAAGGAATATCAGAAATTGTTAGATGAAAATAAAAATTAATTTTCTAATACATGTAAAATACTATAAATATTGATTATAATATTTTTTACGCCACTAAAACCGATTAAAAAAGAAACAGTACAAACTG
This sequence comes from Ochropleura leucogaster, assembly GCA_958449745.1. Lineage (NCBI taxonomy): Eukaryota > Metazoa > Arthropoda > Insecta > Lepidoptera > Noctuidae > Ochropleura > Ochropleura leucogaster. Next base: position 16,164,175 of record OY288207.1, read on the forward strand.
ATCTATGGCTAAATTCGCGCCGATTTTATTTTCAGCTAAAAATTCAAAAAAGGAATGCGCTCACTGTTCAAATTTATATTGAAATTTTTATTTGCTATTTTATTAATAATTTGGTTTTGTACCTACTATTTGAATGTGAATTGCAAATAGAAATAAATAAGGTTGAATATAGAACGCGCCAATTATGATCTTGGTAAGCACATTAAAAAAATCAGCTAAGATAAATTACATTTGTTCGACAAAATTGTTTGGTTGGATTGGTTATTTGAAAAGCGTATTCATTCTTTCCTAAAACATGGCTCGTAGGCCAAATTGTTCTTGGAGTGGAAGCCTTGGGGTAAAAATGGCCTATAGAGGAAGAGCACAATTGAGATGGAAACACGACACCAAGAAAACTCCTGGTTCAAAATGAGTCTATTTTGAACCTGGATTTTTCTTAATGTCGTGTACCGGGGTTTTTTTTGGGTGGGAAATCGTCAAATAACTTCCCCCGCTCTGGGCAAAACGGGGGGGAGTGTCAGACTAGTACTGACTAAAACCCACCCATGCTTCTTCTATTGCATAACCCTGACACTCGCCCCCGCTTCGTCTAGAGCGGGGTAAGTGAGGCGCTCCTCAAACCAAGCCAGCCACCGCGGGAGACGCTACAGGCATCGGGCGTCGGGCGTTGGGTGTCTATATCAATATTTTAGGGCCCCGATGTGTGCCAAATCCCTGTCCGTCTAAAACAAGGCTCTACTGCGGAGGCATGGCTTTCTAAGTGCGGTACGGTATTGTTGTGCCGGATGGGGTGCCTGACTAGTTACCTACAGAATTAGCATGACCTCCTACAAAAATGGCCGCCATTTTCATTCATCGTCATTCAAGAAAACAGCCAAAATCTTTTACCGCGAAACCGTTTGACAGCAAAATGTATCTCAAATCTTGGCGCATAAGAAAATAATTATAGCATAACAAAAAAGCACGTGACAAAATGTTGTTGTCTTTCTTTACTTATCGATATCATAGATATTTGAACAACTATGATATCAATTGTAGAATAATATGCAATCTCCATAGGTAAATTCCTCAATGGTCCCAAAACTTTTTTTTAAAGTTTACTCCATTTCGATTATCGATTAGGTTGAATGCAACGTATTAATCGTAATGATGAAACTTAGATTTACGGTCAGCACTAAGAAATGTCATGTTGCAACACAGTTTTTAGTATTTTTTTGTCGAGATTTGTATCGTGTTTTATTTTGAATTTATATGTAAAATGGTAAAAATAAGAATTCAGATGGAATGTCACTGTTTTTATTTTGGATTTCCGATTTTATTATCAAAGGGTTGTCTTGTGTATGTGCATTATTTCCAGCGTTTTTAAAGTACCTAATTTTTGGAAGGGTGTAATAATATGTATTTTACACACATTTTACAATAGATTGACGCTGTTTTATCGACCTTATGAGGTTTTTGGAAATATAAACCTCAAACTTATCATATGAAACAGCCCCGGTGACTTATTTTTAATAACAAAATTGAATGCTGTAAATTGATGAAAATTCTTGAATTTCATGACAATTCGCGTCACCCCACCGATTCAGCTGATGTGTCATGTGTCAAAATCCTGTCGTGCAGAGTGGTTAAAATGGCTGCGGACAGGACGAACCTATCTAACGGTTCTGTTTTATGCCTTTGCACTACGAAACTCAAAAAATCGGATGCGGTGTCTATAAGTGTGCTTTTAACCTCATTATTTACAAGGTACCTACATGTTGCAACTGCGTACTAAGTCTTATATATTAATGATTCTTTTATTGATATTCCTCAAGAGTAAGACTTAGTAATTACATGTTAATGGCAAAGAAGGTGCTGATTTATTTAATCGATGTGCAGATACAGGAAATAAAGGAAGTCTTGTTGTGAGTCTATTTATAACTGAGGATATTAACAATAGGTATGAAGATATTAGATGTTTTCAATTTTTTACAGCTAAACGTAATTAGCGACGGAAATAATTAATTTCGCATTGTGGATGAAATTGTATTGTAAAATTAAAATTGTTATTCTACGAGACAATGTAACTACGAATTACTTATACATATATTATTCAAGAATTAGTGGTGCTTTATAAATATTTGTGGGTTTAAAATATTGGATTTATTCATGATATACTAAGTCTTTATTTATTTATTATTACTGCAACAAAAATATACAACATTTATTGTATCCAGGCAATTATGTAGTTATGTTATACTTTTATAAAACACAGTATACATAAGGGGAAATTATACGTTACGCGACTAGTAACTACAGTCGTTATATATGAGGTAAATGAAAAAATACAAGAACAAGCAAATACATAAAGTACTACAAATAAAAATACTTTTTTTTATATAATGTTTTGTGTAAGCATACATAAATAAATAAATAAATATATATAGTTTTGTTTCCTTGTATCCTATTAAATAAATTGCTTTAGAATAGAATAATTATTTAAAAGTTTTGGAGGAAGCTAAATTTTTTATAATACTAACTGATTGAAGAAAAAATGTGGTTTCCTTCTCATACTTACGGAAAAAATTGCAAAACATAACCTCTCCTTATAATTATTTGTTTACTCAAACTCAAAGAATTCATCTAGTTAGATGTTATGTAACATCTGGTCCTGGGTATAATATTGATGCTTCTTTAGCGAGCTCGATGTGGACAGAGAAAAAAAAGGTGTGTGTCAGCTCCGACGCACGACTGGAGTTTACTCCTTAAGTACAAAAATATCACTGACGGACGACAAATTTCATAAAGCGCCATCTAGTAATATTCAAAACCACCATAGGTGCGTGTGCACCAAAAACGTAACGAGGTCATTCAAGGTCATTCATCATTCATCATGCGCCTTATATATGAAAATCGATTCTTAAGGCGACATTAACTGCGTCTAAACGTGTCAGTAGTCAGCCATACATTGCCGCCCGTCGCCCGCCAGAGCCCCGCTTCAACGCGCACCAAGATTATTCGAAAAAACAACCCACCTTGATTTATCAAACACAATACAAATAAAAGCCGTATACTAAAATATGGATCATTAAATTGTCTTTTATATGATTAAAGTTTCATGTAAATACGCCCCATAGTTTTTGCGTGATTATCGTTTTTTTGTCCACGTTAGACAATACTTTACAAATTAATTACACTATGTTATTAAAATATAATTTCACATTTTCACATATCAAATCATGAATAAAATTGTCTAGTATAACATATATTTTTTTCAAAGAAATAAGACTACAAGTTTAGACGTGATGTTCAATATAAAATCATTAAAAGTCGTATATCTGCGCCTTAAGGAGTAAACTCCAAAAAAGTCACACTCGCGCACCGAGGGTTCCGTAAACACTTAAGATATAAATGGCCATATCTTTTAACTGCGTAGACTTAGAGGGTTGATATTTTCTTAACTCCATGATGATTTTTAATTTCAACTCGATACCTGCACGCGTACCTGAGTTAAAGGGTCTTGACAGACCGAAAGTCGGACAGCAAAATTATCATATTTTTCAAATTCAAATTCATTTATTCGCATAAAACATGGTATATAAGATGGTGGAAACAGTATTAAAACTTCAACTTTTTTCTTTTTAGGTAAAGCATGCAAATTTTACAGTAGGTACATACACAATTTCTATTCCTGCTTCGTAACCCTGAAAATAAACTTAAAGATTTGATTACTAATTAACTACTTTTTCTTCTTAACCGACTTCTAAATTAATCAACATCACAATACACCCCCTTTGTATATGACGGTGACATGACCTTTCAGAATAACATGACCTTACTGCATTCTTACTGCACTGTTAGGAAATATTGCTTCAACCACAGCGTTTGACGAACTGATTTGTAATCACAATTAGGTATTACGAGACCTGAGTAAACGCTGCTGGTTATTCTCTTGAAATACTTTATGCCTAGGGCAAATTCGACTAACAAAATGAAACGCAATCATTTAATTTAAGTTTTGACGGGCCTGTTGGTCTAGTGGTTAGTGGCCCTGACTGCTGAGCCGTAGGTCGTGGGTTCGATTCCCACCCAGGACAAACTTTGTGTGATGAGCATAATTGTTTGTTCTGGGTCTGGGTGTGATTTATCTATAATATGTATGTATTTATAAATTATATAAGCATGTATATCAGTTGTCTGGTTACCATAACACAAGCTCTGCTTAGCTTGGGATCAGATAGCCGTGTGTGAGTTGTCCCAAGATATTTATTTATTATATTTATTTATACTTAAACGCGTTCAAGAACTGCCTGCGTCATTATTCTGTAGCATGATGACACTGCTTTGTAAAATTTTTGTACCCTATCACAATGTTGTCGTAGTTCACCCAAAGGTTGACTGGTAGAGAATACCTTATGGCATTAAGTCCGCCTATGTACCACTACATGTACATGAAGTTTAATTAAATAAATAAATCTTCTCTTGGCTGGCTAGGAAATCCACCGCAACCACATCTCGATGCATGCCCACGTCGGTTCCCAGGAAATATTCCCTGAAACTGCATATCACGCGATTGTGAAGAGTCTTAGCATTTAAAGCCTCGACCTCCACAACTCCGCGGGAAATACATAATATTCTGAAAAAAAAAATCCACACTGCTATTTATCTAAACTTTAAAATATTTTCGTAGGTAAAATAATATTTTTTCCTGTTAAATCCTAAAGTTAACATATATTGCATGTCTATATTTGCACATAGAAGACAATTTCCTTGTAATGTCCCAATGTATTTTGTCAGCTTTGGCCTCGGCATACTAAGACAAGAGGAATTAATTATGCATGCGTTTTCATGGTCGCTGTACGCTGAAAAACTAGTTTTAACAGTGCATTTTGGTCGTATATTGCTATTTCGTACTGCTATTACGCACATGAAAAGTGGGACTTTCTTGTGAGAAATTTCTAACTTTGAAAAATGCATAGATACTAGCTTCCGCTCGCGACTTCGTCCGCGTGGCATAGTTACTTTAAGCTGACGCTAACTTAAATCTGCGCGATGATCGAAAAATTAATTATCTTTCTCTCCCCTTTTCTTTCCTCATTCTCCCCATTTTCTCATTAAAAAAAATTGCTTATATCCGTCTCCAGGGTCCAAGCCAATCCTATAAAATTCCAGATTATTGGAGTGTTTCATGTAATTATGTTGATTTGAGTGTTAATTAAAATAATAATTAAAATAGCATGCCTTTTTTAATAACCCTTGATTAAATGTTATCTGTTAAAAGCAAAAAAACGCGTGCAAAATCTAATCGTCTGAATATTTCGATTTATAGTCTAACTTGGACTTTAGACTGTTCAAACCACTCGACCTCTACTTCAATAACAAATTCCATTCATTTATAAAACTAATAATTTTATTAAATAAGGTAAAGGAGCTAGGGCAGGCAACGAAATTCATATTTTTGTTACATTTTTAGGGTTTCGTACTTCAAAGTAAAAAAAAAACGGAACCCTTTTTTTTTGGGGTGTGAAATCATCGAATAACTTCCCCCGCTCTGGGCGGAGCAGGGGAAGCGGTTCCTTCTATTGCGTTTTACGTTCTGGGGCCGCGGTATTTCTTTCGAACAACCCGCAACAACGGACCCCTTATTGGATCACTTTTTAGCCCGTCTATATGTCCGCCGATATATTTAACCACCATGACACACGATTATTTTTATTTACGTTTACGCCTGTAGAGTTAGGACGATGAACTTTAAAACGTTCATGGCCGTCTTGTACGTACGACTAGCAATAAAGCTAAACAAACAGTTTATCCGGATCTCTCATTGTACCGGAAACCGCACAAAGTGAAGCCATTTTATACTGGATGTGTATGTTAGATGTGTCACCGTGTGTACCAAAAACAGACTTTAGGATATAATTAACTAGCTGTTCCTCGCGGTTTCACCCACGCTGCTCAGTACCTGTTGGTCGTAGCGTGATGTTATATAGCCTATAGCCTTCCTTAAGAAATGGACTATCCAACACTAAAATAATTTTCCAATTCCAACCAGTAGTCCCTGAGATTAGCGCGTTCAAATAAACAAACAAACAAACTCTTTAGCTTTATAATATTAGTATAGATTTCAACTCGATACCATTAGGCGTTCACGAGATAAATGGTCTTGACAAATGGACAGATGGAACCATAAATCGGTGGGAAATCATCATATAACTTTCCCTGGTTCTTGCGGAGCGGGGGGTTGTCAGGCTTTACTGACTAAAACACACCCATGTTCCTTCTTCGCTCTTTATGTTCTGGGGCCAAAGTGTCTCTTTCGAACAACTCGCAACTACGGCAGGAACCGGACTACCCTTCCACCTTACTTTCAAGGCACCCCCTTACCTTACTCTCAAAGTAAGGTGGATCCTGCCAAGAGCAAAACTTAGAGTATCGCAGCATAGGGACAGCTTGAATTTGAGTTCCATTATTGGGGGGATTGTATAATTTTACTTACTCGAGCAAAGGGTTAGGGGGACCCTTAAATTGTGTTCAGAAATGTTCGTAATATGTAATATTGGGCTTTTTACAGTCCGTTGATTGACTACACATTGCTAGACTAGTTCTGGAATCGTAACAAACACGTTCTGCCGGTAGCTCAGTTGATTCGTATACGTAATGTGTAGTTATACATAACATCAAGCCGGGGCAAACACGTGAATGCAGTAGTGAAAGGTATGCATTCATTTGGAACTGCGAGCTGATGTTAGACGAATAAAACCGGTTTTCTAGAGTAATATAAATCGTAGCAATAGTATAAAACTTTCCTTTTCAAATCCTTACTAATATTCCAAAACCAAAAGTGAGTTTGTTTGTAAGTTTGTTACGAATTCACGCCTCACCGATTTTGATGAATTTTGGTACAGAGAAAGTTGGGAGTCTGGAGACGGATATAGGCTAAAAAAAAGTGAGAAGAGGAGGGGAAAGACGGAAGAAAAGGGTAGAGAAAGACATTTTTTTTCGATCATCATGGGCGTTAAAGTAAGCGATAGCCCAAAGTAACTATACCACGCGGACGAAGTCGCGGGCGGAAGCTAGTTAATAATAATTATTTTTTGAGTAATGAAATATATACTAGATTTACCCGTCAAGCTATTTGAATTTGCAGTAAACAAAGGAAAGTTTTGCTTTTGTGATAGTAGAATAAATAAATCATATTAATACTTTAAAGGCGAAAGTCTGTCAACGCGGGTGAAATTAATTATTGTTGTAGGTCAAAGTAACTCAAGGCTAAAATAGCCTTGAGTTACTTTGACCTACAAAAATAATTAATTTAATACCAAAAACATTTCTAATAGTTGTTAACCCTTCATATACTCGTAAATTAATCAACTACTAGGTCAGGCTGTCTCGCAACATAGGCCTCCCCATTTCCCTCGTACGTGATCCTGCCCAAAGCAGGAGGCAATCGTTCATATCCCCCTGAACAATGCCGTAATAATGAAGGGAGTTATGGGACAGATAAGGAGCTACTACAGGTTTATTACTTCGTTTATTTGTACAGCCTCAAGGGTGGACCCTATAAACAACAAGAATAAAACAATACAATATTATTTAACGGTCATGAAGATCTGTAGAGGTAGGTAACTACTACAATCTAAATAAGTTCATAACAAACCTTTAACAGGGTAGATATTATTTTAGACTTGCTGTTCCCCACGGTTTCACCCGCGCTCCTGTTGCACGTTGGTCGTAGCGTGATGTTATATAGCCTATACCCTTCCTCAAGAAATGGACTATCCAACACTAAAAAAATTATCCAATTCCAACCAGTATTCCCTGAGATTAGCGCGTTCAAACAAACCAAAAAACAGTTGAAGATGACGCAAATGACAGAATGAAATTCGAAATATGAATATTAAAAAAATTAAAATCGATATTGATTCAGAAAAGAGGTTGACGCTACTGAGTCTGAGGAGGTGGAATACCCACTCTGTGACAAGTTCTTCGCCCAGCTTTTGACAGATCATGGTCCCTTTTTAAACAAGTGTCTGTGTGTCTGTGTACGTTTTTATAAACCATTAATAGAGCAACCCTCAAGCGAGTGTTACCCGGTGATGAACCAATTTACTCCATTAATCCTTACTAATATTCCTTACTTAATATTATAAAAGTGAAAGTGAGTTTGTTTGTTTGTTTGTTACCTCTTCACGCTTTAATGGCTAAACCAATTTTGATGAATTTTGGTACAGAGATAGTTGGGAACCAGGAGACGGACATAGGCTAATTTTTATTTTAAAAAAGTGGGATGTGAGGGAGAAAGAGGGAAGAAAAGAGAAAACTTAGCGTTGCTATTACAAAACAATAAGGCGCAAGGGGAACTGTGTTACCCCAAATTTAACGCAGGCGAAGCCGCGGGCAAAAGCTAGTGGTTTATAAAAATGATTTTAGTTATCAGTAAATGGGCCAACAAAAGCCTCTGAAACCTAAACTAGGTAAAAACCGCAAAGATAGGGTATCCCACAGACCAGCTTCGACAGTGACCGTCTCACGGCATCCGACGTTATACTTGTTGCAAATAATTGAACTAAAACGCTACAGTACGAAAATGTTTGCGATTCAAATGTCGAAGTATTTTGTTTACTTTTACAGCGTCCACTCATGCTAGCGCCTCTGTCGAAAATGAAGACATTACGTAACAAAATTATGCAGTTGTTATTCAACACACGCGATAATCTTAATAACATCAGCATAAAACACCGGATATCACATGATTTATAACACCTTCATTAAATATCGGGTCAATCGATCTTTATAGGCTTTTAATATTCTAATGTGAGTATCTAACCCTGAGTTTATGTACAATGCGGATATAATTTAGGTACATTTAGGGCTGGGCGGGGGTCGTCCGGTTAAGCAGACGACAACCTCATAGGTTGAACTCCGAGATGCCATTAAAATCATTAATCTATACTTCTATACTAATAATTATAAAGCTGAAGAGTTTGTTTGTTTGTTTGAACGCGTTAATCTCAGGGATTACTGGTTGGAATTGGAAAACTCTTTTGGTGTTGGATAGTCCATTTCTTGAGGAAGGCTATAGGCTATATAACATCACGCTACAACCAACAGGTGCTGAGCAGCGTGGGTGAAACCGCGAGGAACAGCTAGTTTAAAATAATAGAGCGAGTCAGACTCGCGTACTGAGGATTCCGTACAAACCTTTGACATAAACAGCCTTATTTTTTGACTGCGTAGACTTAGAGGGTTGTTTTTTTCAAAGCACTTAGAGACCAGAGTTGAGTGTATGGTTTTAATTTAAACTAGATTCTTTCACATGTTCCCATGATCTTGACAGTCAGAGAGACGGATGGACAACAAAGTGACGAAATAAGGGTTCCGTTTTTTCTTTTTGCCTGTTGGTCTAGTGGTTAGTGGCCCTGACTGCTGAGCCGGAGGTCGTGGGTTCGATTCCCACCCAGGACAAACTTTGTGTGTTGAGCATGATTGTTTGTTCTGTGTCTGGGTGTGATTTGTCTATAAAATGTATGTATTTATAAATTATATAAGTATGTATATCAGTTGTCTGGTTACAATAACACAAGCTCTGCTTAGCTTGGGATCAGATAGCAGTGTGTGAGTTGTCCCAAGATATTTATTATTGTTATTATTTATTATTATTTATTTTTGAGCTTAAAAAGGGTTTCGCGGTGTTATTTGTCATGGTATATCCACTCTCTCGAGGCATAAGAAGTCACAAATTTTCATTGGTGGACAATTAATTAGGAATTTGATATTTCATTAGATTTGTTTACTTTAGGGACCTTGTAGAAACGAGAACAAACTTCCGCAGACTCAAGCGTTGACGCACTCGTTGACCTTCACTGTCTTGACGATTTTCTTCACCGCCGGCAGCAGAGGGTCCAGCCAGGGTTACTGCCTGCTTGGTTTGTGTGTTGTTCGAAAGAGATACCGCGGCCCCGAAATAAAAAGGGTAAACGAAGGAACACGGGTGGGTTTTAGCCAGTAAAAATCTGACACTCCCCTCCCGCTCCACCCAGAGCGGGGGAAGTTATTTGATGATTTACCACCCGCAAATACAAACGAGGACAAATAGATCGATTCATAGGACTCAGAAATATTTCAGCAAGCGTGGGTGATAGGTAAGTGGCCCCCAAATATTGCAATAACAGCATTAACAATTAGGTTTACATGGAAAAAGGTGGAGATTTTGTCGAGTCATCGTTGAACTTACATAAATGAGATAAGGACCTTTTTGGCTACGTACATGTCTAATTTATTTCATGTATGTTTCCATTTTTCATATTTTTTCCTTTGTTTTACTGTTTTGTCCTGTGCCAGTCTTTTTTTTATTAATTTTGTTTTATTGTCGTGTCCTGTGCGTACCTTATTGTTTTTTTTTTCTATCTGGCATTGCGTTTAGGCATCATTTGCCTTTTTTAATATCCCCTGTACCGTTTTTGGTCGTAGTGACCAATTTCGGCGTTGTTAATCCAGCGACGAAAAGATGGCTGGAAGCATTATGTACTAGCTGGCACCCGTGGCTTCGCCCGGGTGATATCGAAAAAAAAAGTATTCTTTGTGTTATTCCAGACCATAATATACCTCTGTGCCTAATTAAATTAAGATCCGTTCAGAGTTTTGACGTGAAACAGTAACAAACATCCATCCATACTCACAAACATTCGCATTTATAATATAACTAGCTGTGCCCAGCGGTTTCACCCGCTGCTCAGCTCCTTTTTTAGAGAAGGGTATGAAAAATAGATGTTGGGCAATTCTCAGACCTACCCGATATGCACACAAAATTTTGTTTAAATCGGTCCAGCCGTTTCGGAGGAGTATGGTAACTAACACTGTGACACGAGAATTTTATATTTATAGTAGGACAATTGCAAGCGCGAATACAGGATGCCCTTTCTCTTCCCTCGCTCACATACACAGTTTCTCAATTGGCGTTGTTAGTTGTTTTTTTTTACATAGTATAAAATGAACCCGCTTCCGTCGTCTGTTTGCTTACAACTATTCGACGTAATTTAATGAAGTTTTCAGCAAAAGATTGACTGTTAAAAGAGGAAGATTTTATTCTACGTGGGTAAGGAGGAGAGGTGCAGCTTGTATTATATAAAAATAGATCTATTGGTACACGCTAATCTCTAAAAGCACCAAACCAATTACAAAGAATTTTTGTCAATGAGTTTGTTTGGTTCCAGCTTAAAATATAGTATAGTTTTGAACCCAATAGATGGCACCGCTAGTGGTATCACATGGAGTACGTATCCAATTTTGAAAAAAAGTGACCTTCATGTTCCAATTGCATTTCAAAACTATGCCAAGCAATACAATGACTCGCAAAAAAAAATATATTATGTAAAATCTAACGCACAGACATACAAACTTGACCCGTTTGTATGTCAATGTCGCGTCTGTCTGCTTACGTAATATTATTTTTAACTGGCAATCTTTTTGTTGAGTTAGGCATTTTTGTTGTTGCAACGGATAATGTCGGGCTTCGAGTGACCGTGAATGATTCTCTATGGTATTACGGTTTTAATGATTGTGAAATGTTTATTTGTTTATGTTTTTATTTAATCGAGATTAGTGTAGGTAGTTTAAACCTTGTTTTGGCTATTAAGCTATTTGTACATTTGGTGGATTCCGCATCTAGATTTTAGATTCCAAATGATAGGGCTTTTGAGTACCTACTTACATTCCTTTGTGAGGGAATCACCGGGAATTGTAATGTAGGCAAACGGTTAGCTAGTGCTTTATAGCTGAGTGCTATAAAGCACTGAGCGTCTACCTACTCGATATGAGCTCAGCCAACTGCTCGAGATGAGCTCTCTCCGCTAAGCCACGTAAAAGCGGATCCATTTAGAGTCTGTTTTTTATCGAAAAGGGTAGGGTTCGTAATAGACCAAATATTTTTAAATATTTATATTGTATTTAAATTGAAATTAACAAATTTGTGGAAGTATCAACCATTTCGTTAGTTGATTAATTATTTAACAATGTTTGTGATCGCTTGAAGTGAGGTTTCTACTTAAATTGAGTGTGGGAAAATCGCATTCAGATATAGTTTCATTAATTATAGTTTGATGATTTATTCAAGATTACAATTACTTCGAACCCTGTTAATAACCCTTTACCAATTCTCTCTATTTTTTACGGTTTTCTCCCTGTTGGACAAACGTGCCTCTTGCTGACGTCCAGTTACTCTATTCCTAGGCTAATATGGACTACAAGGCATTGGTTGTTTTTTGCCGCCATCTTCTACGAGGTCGAAATATTTCATGATAGGCATTTCTCTCTTGCAGGTCTTGCTTGGAATGCCAGCCTGATCAACAATGACGACTACACTAGAGGTGAACTCGCGGGCGCTCGGGCGCGCACACCTGTCGCACTTGCCCCAGAGGCCCCCCGTCAATCTGACCTTCCAAGACCTAAGCTACACTGTGCAGAATGGAAAGAGTAAGTGGGAAATACAAATGTAAGCTTCAGCCTATTTTCCTATGGACGGTGACCAATGGGTAGCTTACCGTCCGGCGTCCGTCTGTCTAGTGACGATAGATCGGGTAGAAGCGAAAAGCAGAGGGCGGGTTTGCTTTTATTCATCGACTACTAGCTGGCGCCTGCGGCTTCGCTTACGTGATATCGAAAAATAATATATATATGTGTTCAGACTATAATCTACCTCTGTGCCAAATGTCAACAAGATCCGTTCAGTCGTTTTGACGTGAAAGAGTAACAAACATCTATCCGTACATACATCCATCCTCACAAACATTGGCATTTATAATATTAATATGAATCTCAAAACTCAAAGCATTTATTTCAATTAGACCATTGCAGGCACTTTTGAATGTCAAGAAACAAAAAAAAATAAGCTACAGCCTCAGACACAATGCAAAATAACTTGTAAAAGTACTGTAGTTGCCCATTCCAAAGTGTTGATCTCTATGGAGAAGAATGGGTAAAAAACTCCATGGACACTCTTTTAAATCATAATAATTTTACAAGATCATGGTTACATCATTCATGATTTCATTATTTGTAAGCGTAACGTAATGAAATTAGCAAAGCAGAGGGGCTTGCCAGGGCCACTGCCTGCCAGGGTTGCGGGTTGTTAGAAAGAGATACCGCGGCACCTTAACGTAAAGGGCAAAAGAAGGAACATGGGTGGGTTCTCTTGACAAAAATTTTAAAATTGTTCTCGGTTTTCCCGCAACGTAATCAACGGTCATTCATTCAACCCAAAGGCGAGGTCACACCAACTGAAGGTGCATATTTATTTGTTTTTCGAACAAATGTGTAGTAAATATTCGCGACGCCGCGCTCGCATCTTCTTTTGACGATCGTTTTGATTAGGCTGCATCGTCTGCATCCTTCGACTTTTTAGCATATAAAACTTAACACAGACATTACATATTGTATAACGATACGATTCAGCGGTGTTGAACGGTCATGCTATTTTGAGTTTAAGGGAAAATAACCGGTTAGCACTCAACTTGAACTTGATTTCTGCTAAAATTAATTTGGATCTCGAAAGGCAGGTTTTTTTTGCGTCAAGGAGGATATTATTATGCTCTGGTTGCAGTCTGTACATTAATAAATTAAAATGACTTAAAGGAAATTTAACTTACTAATCTATACTAATATTATAAAGCTGAAGAGTTTGTTTGTTTGTTTGTTTGAACGCGCTAATCTCAGGGACTACTGGTTGGAATTGGAAAATTCTTTTAGTGTTGGATAGTCCATTTCTTGAGGAAGGCTATAGGCTATATAACATCACGCTACGACCAACAGGTGCTGAGCAGCGTGGGTGAAACCGCGTGGAACAGCTAGTATTATATATAAACTTTAAAAAGATTGCCTTTTTTGGATATTTATTTTAGTTTTCATGACAATTATGGAAAGTAATTTTTGCTTGATAGTTTAACTATCTGCCATGCATTCTCACAAACTTTTGCATTTATAAGTAAGAAGATACTCTTAACATTCGTATATGTGATGGTAGTGGTGTAGGGTAGAGCGCCACCTACCACACCCCACCGCATCACGATCAAAATCAAAACATTTTTATTTTACATAGGCCTACATAGGCACTTCAAAAAAAGGTGCACGGTTCGGGTTGGTCGTTTCCTATGGAGAAGAACCGGCAAGAAACTCCATGGTTACTCTTTTAAAATCATTTGGTTTTACAATGTTGTTGTTACAGCGTAAGTACTTAAGTATGAGAGGACAGCGAAGGCCCGACAATAAGTCATTGCTTACTTTACAATAGATCCACAGGCGAGGTTCGGCTAAGCCTGAAAAAAATTGTGATAAAAAAACCGTCCATATGCGAGTCGAACTAGCGCATTGGGTTCCGTACCTAAAAAAATTACTAATTCTATAAAAAAAAAAAACATGTTTTTTGTATAGGAAACCCCTATAATAAATTCTGTTTCTTACACAAACAGAAATACATTATCTGTGAAAATGACAACTGTCAAACTACCACGGTGTTTAAATATTAGTGATGATTAATTTAGTGATGATTTTTGGTGACAAAAATATTATAATTAACACTTGAAGCGGGATATTTACCATGTTTATTATTTAGGTATATCAAAAATAAAAATATTACCATTAGAGCGTACATTATTTAAAAATATATGAATTTAACATCAATATTACACAAACTAGCAATATTACGAATAAGTACACTTAAATAGTCAATATATATTTAACAACTTAGTTCATAACAGTTAATCAAGTAAGAAGTCGTCAATGGTAGTGGCATTTTTCAATTAAAAAAACAATTTCCGTTTAAATTGTGTCAAGTTTGAATCTATAATGTCATTGGTAGTTTCTACACTAGTAATACAATGTTAATCTACATTTACACTAATATAATAAAAAGGGAAAAAAGAATTGTGTGTAACGAAAAAACTCAAAAACTACTGGACCGATTTCAATAATTCTTTTGCATTTAGAAAGCTACATTATCACAAACTAGGCTATACAACATCATGCTGCTACCTACGGGAGCGGGGCAGTAAACAAAGACGAAGGATAGCTAGTTTGATTATTTTCATTTAGATTTACAAAACTTTATTTGCTTAAATAAGAGGGTGCATACAATTACGAAGAAAAAACTGGGCAAATTCGACTTGGACTCTCGCACTGAGGATTCTGTACAAACTTGCAACATTAACAGCCATATATTTTGACCTATAGGGTTGGTTAGTCACGACTTCAAGGGACCACAAATTTCACCACGGACTATATCTTTCTTTCTTTTATTTAAAAAAAAAAAGTTGCCCCACACTAGGAATTTGCCACTGCGCCAATCATGTCGTCATATGGATCAAATTTCAACTCAATATCTCCACGTTTTCCCGAAATAAAGCGTCTTGACAGATAGACAGTCGGACAACAAGGTGATCCTATAAGGGTTCCATTTTTTTCCTTTTTAGGTACGGAACCCTAAAGTATGTATGCACGCCGGCCGGTCAACCTATTCTAATTCATTATAACGTGAACTCTCTACTTCGGATCGTACACCGTAGTAGACAGATCAGAAGGGCTACCATGACATCTTATAGCAGTTCTTATTCCACTGAGGGAAAGAGATGGTGCGAGACACCCTGTATAGCTCTGTCTCTTTCCCTCAGTGGAATAAGTTTTGCTTTAAGACGTCATAGTAGGGTAGCAGGTTAAAATGGTTTTGTATAGGTTGATGTGCCGTCGTATGTACAAGTAGTTATGCAAACGTGTTTAACAAATTGTCATGCTATGTGATTAGAATTAATAGTATACAAAATTAATAGTATATAAACATTAAATTAATTAAAACTTGCAATCAAAATATAATATACAGAATGCTTTTGTGCTTAAGGTATGTGTTGAGGGCTTTTTTTGCAGTTAGGGAATCATCAAATTACAGGGAATGTCAGACTTACTACCCATCATGTTCCTTCTTTTGCTCTTTATGTTCCGGGGCCACGGTATCGCTTTCGAACAACACGCAACCCCGGTAGGCAGTGGCCCTAGCTGAACTGCTTTACCGGCCATCTCTTTAAGGTGCGTGTGGAATATGCGCTCCGTCGCCACGGTAAAGTTTACATCTAAAGCCACTTGTCAAAATTAACCATTATGCGATCAGTGATCGACCATTCTGATACTATTGTAATAGCAGACTAAGGCCCCTGGGGGGTAAGTCTGTTATTACAATAGTGTCAGAATGGTCAATCACTGATTGCGTTATGGTTGATTTTGATAATTTTGGTAATCTACTACATACTAAACTTGTCAAAATCAACCATTATGCGATCAGTGATCGACCATTCTGACACTATTGTAATAGCAGACTTAGGCCCCTGGATGCTTGCATTCACGTGCTGTGGTATATGTACCGATTGTTAGCTCCGCAATCCTTACTAATATTATAAAAGCGAAAGTGAGTTTGTTTGTTTGTTACGTCTTCACGCTTTAATGGCTAAACCGATTTCGATGAATTTTGGTACAGAGATAGTTGGGAACCAAGAGACGGACATAGGCTAATATTTTTTTGAAAAAAGTGGGATGTGAGGGAGAAAGAGGGAAGAAAAGGGAAAACTTAGCGTTGCTATTACAAATCAATAAGGCGCAAGAGGAACTGTGTTACCCCGAATTTAACGCGAGCGAAGCCGCGGGCAAAAGCTAGTAAAATAATAAAAAGGTTTATTTGGAACATTGTTAATAGGTTACTAGATAAGTGGACATAAGCGACATTTTTTTATCAATAATGCATTTGGGTCGGATTGTTTCCGTTTCAGTGGCCACATGTGTACCGGTTTGCATTATACTGTAATCGGGTTATCAACGTTGGCCTCAAGTGTATTTATTTATTTGATTAAACATGTGGATTAGATCAGAAAAATCCAAGTTGTCACACAGCTAAATAAGCACAAGAAGCATACATATTCACAGCTAGTTGCTAGTTGTGCCCCGCGGAATCACCCTCGTAGACACGGGATAAAACGAAGCTTATGTGTTAATTCAGGCTATACAATATAGATACCGCGTCCCCGGACGATGCCTCGGCTCCGAATATAAAGGACAGTAGTAGGAACATGGGTGGATTTTAGTCTGACACTCTCCCTCGCTCAGCCCAGAGCGGGGGAAGATTTTTGATGATTTCGCACCCAAAAAAAGGCTATACAATATTAGTGTGTAATATTCATGGATCATCACAAACTTTCGCATTTATATCTATAATTTTCTTTAGTATTTTTTTTATGATACGCTGTCGACCTATAATTACCGAAACCGATGAAAAGTTATATATAAAATATCTTTGAGTACACAAAAAGTTTTGAAATATCTTACACATAACAAAAACATTCAAATTATAACAACATATATTTATGTCTGTCAAAGTGACATTGACTTTGAAATAAGATTAAAAGTTTATTTATTTCTTCTTTGTTTATCTGCAATCAGTATTCGCTATAGGCAGGAATATCTAAAGCTAAAGTTTAATAAAAAACAATTAGAGGTGGCAATACACCCGGATGAAACGAAGTTCCTATAGAAATGAAAATATCTGGTTTGCTTTCTATAAGAGAGAGATAGAGAGAGACAGACAGTCAGAGAAACATGCGACGCCGCACAGCTTACAATAGCTTACCTACTATAGTAAAAAGTGTCGTGACAACTTTTCGTAAGATTTTTTTCCGTCTAGCCCCCTTTCACAACGCGCGATAAGGAACTTCGTTCCAAAAATATTATGCAGGTTTTACAGTAGTTGGTTTTTTATAATCTGTAATATGCATCCATGTTTGGAATATTAACAAGAAACAATCGTATTAAAATAAACTTACTAGCTGATAATCTCTAATTATTTAATAGTTTCTAATTGTCATATCTGAACTCGTTAAACATTTCAATGTCACAATGAAAAAAGACAACGCATACCAAAGGCAACAAGACATTTATTAGTGACTAGCTGTTCCACGCGGTTTCACCCACGCTGCTCAGCACCTGTTGGTCGTAGCGTGATGTTATATAGCCTATAGCCTTCCTCAAGAAATGGACTATCAAACACTAAAAGAATTTTCCAATTCCAACCAGTAGTCCCTGAGATTAGCGCGTTCAAACAAACAAACAAACAAACTCTTCAGCTTTATAATATTAGTATAGATGATAGACGAGACCAGATAAAGAAAATTGTAATCCAATACGTTCACTTGTCATTGACGACACGGTTGGCGCAGTAGCTAAGCGATCGACTGCTGCGCTGCGTGTCGCAGGTTCGATTCCCGCACGGAACAAATATTTGTATGACCTGCAGATAGTTGTTTCGGGTCTGGCTGTAAAAGTTTAAATGTTTGTAAACGCACCCACGATACAGGAGAAATACTAGTGAGGCCAATTCAATCCAAAGGCCGGCCTATAAGTCTTTTAAATCGCATTGGTGGTACTTTTACATTAATTTGATGTAGATTTGCTGGTACCTTATAATATGAATACCTACTATTCATTGTGTTTCGCTACTCAACCGTTTTTTAGAGGTAGTTTAAACAAACTTACCATTTATTATATAACAGTCTAGCTTTTGCCTGCGGCTTCGCTCGCGTTAAATTCGGGGTACCACGGATGCCCTTTCCTGATTTGCAGGTACATAGCTGCTGCCCGTAGTTTTTGCCCTTGCGCTTGATTTATTGTAAGCAATAGCAAAGCTAACCTTCATTTCTCACTTTTATTTAAAAAAAATGCCCTTGTCCATCTCCTGGCTCCCAACTATCTCTGTAATAAAATTCATCAAAATCGGTTTAGACATTTAGGCTTGAAGACGTAACAAACAAACAAATTCACTTTCGCTTTTATAACATTAGTAAGGATTGTGGAGCCAACAATCGGTACATATACCACAGCACGTGAATGAAAGCATCCAGTTATTGTATAAAGAGATACGATAGGTACGCAAGCTCAGTGCACTATGCAGTGTGCAGTTGCAAGGCGTATATAATTACTGTTGACCAGAGAACATTGGTCAATCTTTAGAAAGCTGCACGTGACCAACTAATAGTGTTACGCGTGGAAAATCTGCGGTACTTATCGATATCGGAAAAATAGACACGATTTTTTTCAAATCAAATCTTTATTTCAGACCAAGCGATCCATATAGTGTTAGTATCAACTTAGCCTATGTTAGTTAAAATTATGTTAGTTTTAGCAAGAAATTCTGTTTACCAGTCTCACCAAGGGTATCATTGTGTGAGTAAAATGCTGGTGTTTGTGTGAGTAAAGTGTTGGTAGAGGCGCGCAATAGGGTAATTTACAGAGTAAAAATATTTTTTTACTTATTACATTCTATTTAGTCCGTCTTTTAGATTATTCAAAAATAAGGGGCACATATTTTTTATTTGTAAATTAGAATAACGCGTTGCTGCATTTTTTCGCAGCGAGTGACGTCACACGTAACTTTAATTGGCTATTTCTTTGTAATAATATTAGTCTAATTTACAAATAAAAAAATACGATTTATTTTCGTTGGATCCCAGTTTTTGATCCCATTTTTTAGGTATTACCGATGGGCCCCATTTCATATTACCGTTGGATCCCATGTTATTCCAACATGTGTACATTTCAAGTACTAACTGGGTTATGGAGGTCAGACAGGCAGTCGCTCCATGTAAAATACTGGTATTCAGCTGCATCCAGGAAGACTGGAAGCCGACCCCAACATAGTTGGGAAAAGACTAGGCAGATGATGGTGCTATAAAAAAAATGTTTCACTATGTGCTGCCTGCAAGGCGTACGAATATTTTTTTACACACAAATTAGTGCAGGTTATAGTTTGGAGGAGAGTTAAAACTACTATTATTACAACCTACTCACCTTTCTTTAATTAATCTTACTTATTTATTGCTTATTGATTTAATTTATTGAATGTTTTCATCAGAAAACGATAAAAGTTAAATAGAGCATCTCCGTCCGAGTGGTGAATGACGACACTGAACATTAATCTGACACAAACTGTGGAGTCAACCCAGCTACCATACCATGACGTGTTAAAGCAGAACTTATCCCGCTGAGGGAAAGGGACAGAGCTATACAGGATGTCTACCACCATCTCTTTCACTCAGTGGAATAAGTTCTGCTTTAAGATGTCATAGTAGGCCTACAGCTGTTGACAAAGCTTAGTTTTTAACCGCAGTAATTGGCTAACTTTTTGTGAAGGTTTTGCAGAAATAGCAACTTTTTAATTAATAGATATAGTATCCTTTTTTATCAAATAAACAAAAAAAAAACAAAAAGATCAAAAACTTGGCAGTATCGTCACATCGTTAATGTTTTCCCTATTGTTTGTATTTTTATTTAGTGTATCTGTTCTTTGATATATATTTATAGTATTTTATATGTAGTATATATTTATAGTATTTTATATTTTTTCTGTTTTACACCTACTTACCACTGTTGGTCTCTGCATCACCCAAAGGTTGACTGGTAGAAAATGCCTATGGCATTAAGTTCGCCTCTGTACGTTGTGCTTGAAGTGTTAAATAAATAAGGGGATAACTTCGAGATGTATCCTGATAAGGGTTTACATCCAAACTAGCAACCGTATGCAAACGTTTCGAATAGATTTCAATTCGGCAAGTCGTAGAGTATGTCTACCTCACCCGAAATGCCAAAATGGTACCACTTGTCGAATCGAAATAAAATCGATGTTTGCAAATACGAGGGCTAACCAAAACTGAACTATTTCAAGTTTTACGTAAGCTTACCAACTATAGATCTAAATCAAGTTTATTTAAACTCGACTAAACACGTTTATCGACGGAGTCGCAACACTAATCCTTACCACGTGAGTGTCCTGTAACCTAAATGAGAGTAGACAGTATGCGTCGGCGCACGTGTTTGTCGTTGAGAAAATCCGATAGAAATCACTTAGTCTTCACGCCCGTTTTCTCAAACGAGGTCAGTAGTACTGACAGTCTGTTGCAATGTATTGGTAAACATTGCACTTAGTATTGAGATAGGATCGTTTGGGGAATAACCGTTCTATGCGTCAGTCTGGTGTTCATTTGTTCATTATGGCATTGGATGTTTTCGCAATATGAACAGACTTCATTACCTAGGTACTGGCTGGCAAAAAGTATCCTATGTGTTATTCCAGACCTAGCTGTATCTACCTCTGTACCAAATTTCATCAAGATCTGTTCAGCGGTTTTGTCGTGAAAGAGTAACATCCATACATTCATCCATATATCCTCACAAACATTCGCATTTATAATATTACTAGCTTCCCCTCGCGACTTCGTCCGCGTGGCATAGTTACTAACGCTAACTTTAACCCGTGTGATGATCAAAAACAAATTATCTTTCTCTCCCCTTTTTTTCCCTCTTTCTCCCCCTTTTCTCTTTTTTAGCCTATGTCCGTCTCCAGAGTCCCAACTATCTCTCTACTAAAATTCATCAAAATCGGTTTATCTATTTGGGCGTGAAGACGTAACAAACAAACAAACTCACTTTCGCTTTTATAATATTACTAGCTATACTAGCTATTGCCCGCGGCTTCGCTCTCGTTAAATTCGGGGTAACACAGTTCCCCTTTCCTGGTAGCTGCTACCTGTTGTTTTTGTTCTTGCGCCTTATTTATTTTAATAGCAATTCTAAACTTTCCCCTTTCTACCCTCTTTCTCCCTCATATCTCAATCTTTTTTTTTTAAATAGCTTAAGTATGTCTGTCTCCTGGGTCCCAACTATCTCTGTACCAAACATTATCAAAATCGGTTCAGCCATTGAGGCGTTATGACGTAGCAAACTTTAGTAAGGATTGGAAGGATTCACAAGCCATTGATTATTTTATTGTCGGTTGATCAGAAAATTTAATTCTACCGGAAGACAGCATTTTCTTTTTGTTTTATGGATTTTATTGCCACATTGCATATTATGTATAATCGGAATTTAAAGTTATTTTTAGAGTGACTATAGTTAAAACAGTCACAATTTTAATATGTTAGGGGGCTAAGAACTTGTTTTGCCTCATTCTCAAGTCAGTTTATTTTTATATCGTTGCAAAAATAGATCCACAGAAAATAAGCGATAATTACACGTGATAATTTAGGCGGAAGAATACCATTAGCAAATATAACTGGTCGAAATTGCTATAGCAAAATATTTGATAGCTTGTATTTTTAGGGTTCCGTAGCTAAAAAGGAAAAAGCGAAACTCCGGAAATATAATATCACTTTCTTGTCCGTCTGTCTGTCTATCTGTTTGTCAAGACCCTTTATCGGGGAAACGCGTATCAAGTTACCATACCATCATGACTTGAGTACCATTTACTCAAGTTTGTGGTCCCTTCTAGCTCTGAAAAAATCAACTCTTTAAATCTGCGTAGTCAAAAGATATGGCTGTTTATGTCGCAAGTTTACGGAACCCTCGTCGTTTTTTTTATAACTTGAGATGACACGCAAAACTTGTTATCTTTGTAACTAAATATTAAAACTAGTTTGTGATATTCCATTGGAAAACTACCTCAAATAGTTCCAGATAGCCACTTCTGCTTAATGATGATAAACCCGTCCTTTTATTACGTGACGAATTCATTCGTAATTGAACTTAAATTAGCAGCGGCAATTATACATTTTGATATCAAAAGTTTCGCGCCAATTGCGCGTGTTTCCATTTTTAATTTTACATTTACACAAACACGAATAGATTCGATAACAAATGTGACAAATATGATAAACAACATAACAATGCGCAGATGTTATTGTAATTTACAAATACAGGTCACGTAATATTGAATACCACATTTTTGAAAATGAAGGGCTTTTTTTGTGTGAGTGCGATTATTCCCATTGACTCGCAAAGTCGTAAATATGAATCAGCTGGCGTAATTAATTTGAGGAATTTCTGAAATATATGGATGGAAATCAAAATAAATAAGTAATAAGCGTAAAAACACAACAAATAATACTTAATTTTTTTTAACTACTAAAAACGACTTATTTATGGCTAAATTTAAGCACACTTTTTATATAAAAAAATAAATTAGGAATGCGCTGATCATATTGTAAATTTATTTGCAATTTTATTGTTAATTTAATTTCGTATAGGTAGATAGATTGTCTGAATGTGACTTGCAAATAAAAATAAAATAAAAGGTTGAATATAGAATGCCATGTTTATGATCTTGATACAAATTTTGTTTGGTTTCCGGTTTCCTCCAAGGTAAATTATTTTTGTTTAATAATATCAGTTTTATTTCTTCTTCTTAAAAAAACGTTACTAGGAATTTCTCCTGTATCGTGGGTGTGTTTAAAAATATTTAAGCTTACACACACAAACAGCCAGACCCGAAACAACTACCGGTAGTTCATTCAAATATTTGTTCCGTGCGGGGATCGAACACGCGACACGCAGCGCAGCAGTTGATCGCTCAGCCACTGCGCCAACCGTGTTTAAGTTAAGTGTAGGTACCTGTTACATTTCTGCTTTACCCTACTAGAATAGTGATGTGTGATGTTTTAACTAACCGTTAACACCCCCACTGCAAATGCAATTCAGCTAATAAATGACTTTTAAAATATATTCTTGAGGCAGATTTAGTTTTGACTCTCCAAGCACAATAGCAGAACATGATATTTATTTTTATGTGAGGGATTAATTGTTATACACCAAATTTTGATATTTATAAGGTTTTTATTTTTATTTAAATTTATATTTGCCATGTTTGTAATTTATTCCGAGTTTCCGATATTTCGTCGATTTTGAACCCTGGGGCCTAAGTCTGCTATTACAATTGTGTCAGAAAGGTCGATCACTGATCGCATAATGGTTGATTTTGACAAGTTTAGTAGTAGTAGATTACCAAATTTTCAAAATTAACCATTATGCGGTCAGTGATCGACCATTTTGACACTATTGTAATAGCAGACTAAGGCCCCTGAATGTCTGCCGTAAAGTTGAGATGCATCGAGATGTAGTTGTACGAGAATGTTCCAGAGTAACGAGGTTTCTAGGCGTCTTGGGAATTGTCTGCTAGTCTTTAGAGCTATTCGATACATGGTAAATATCCCGTTTTAAGTGTTAATATAATGTTAGTGACCATGCCAGTTTATAGGCTTATATAAAGTTTTTAGTCTATAAAGTTTTAAGTTAACATTGTAATGTAGAAATAATTAGCATAGATATGAGCGATTTGGTGTAAAACCGTTAGCTTATTATAGGATGAATAAATAAATATGCATGAACTGAAAAAAATGTACGCTCATAAAACGAAAGTTGTTTCAAAAATATTTGATATTCAGTTTCTAAGAAACGGGACTTTTTCGTCAAACTGCAGCAGTAACTTTGTTTTTCATTAATAAACTGTGAAAAACCAATTTAGTTTTGCTGTTGAGTGTAAATTTACATATGAAGGAGCGTTAATAGCTTTGCTATGGAAACCTGTACGGGCGACTCCAATTCGCATTTTATGAGTAATTAAGGCTATTTTGAGATAGACTATTCTTAAAATAACAACAATCGTGAAAACTTGTTTTACCTCATTCTCAAGTCAGTTTATTTTTATCTTTTTATTTTGTTTGCGAAAATAGAATAAATTGAGAATTATTTTAACATATCACACTTAGTAATTCGACCCGAAAGGTTAAAATCAGCAGTTTTAGTAACTTTACTTTTGTTCGTTAGCAAAATAAACTTAATAGCCAACTGTTATCGACCTCAAATGAAAAAAAATACAGGCCTTAGGCCTACTATGACATCTTAAAGCAGAACTTATTCCACTGAGTGAAAGAGATGGTGCTAGACACCCTGTATAGCTCTGTCCCTTTCCCTCAGCGGAATAAGTTCTGCTTTAACACGTCATGGTAGGGTAGCTGAACTCTTATTAGATCACTTTTCTTAATTTTAGTTTTTTATTTTATTTTTCTATTTAATTGGTATTTTCTTGAACCAAGTTTGGAACAAACCGTATTTAAAATTATTGTTGTATGTAGTTTTGCGTTAATATTTGTGCCGCAGTAATATCTTTTTGTAAAACTGTTTAACCAAAATTGTTACAAAATAAACGTTTTTAATTTAATTTTTACTTTTGTCTCTCTGTCTGTCTGTCAAGACACGTTATCTTGAGAACGCGTGGAGGTATCGAGTTGAAATTAAAACCATAATACTAACATCTGTGGTCTTTGCGCTGTGAAAAAACAACCCTCTAAGTCTACGGAGTCGAAAGACATGGCTGTTTATGTCGCAATTTTTTACGGAACCCTCGGTGCGCAAGTCTTAAGTGTTTTGATTGCTTGTGATAAAAAAATCAAAATCAATAAATCAAAATATTTTTACATAGGCCTACATGGGCACTTATAAAAAGTCGAGAAAACATGCAAAGATGAAAAGATGGTACGTCATACGCAAATCATTTTTTTTAAACCCACCGATGTTCCTTTAATTGCCCTTTATGTTCTGGGGCCGCGGTATTTCTTTCGAACAACGCGCAACTCCGGAATAACCCGCAACCCCGGTTGCCGAACTCTTCAGGGATAATAATGCATAATGATACTTAAGTTATATTACTTTAAAGCAATAGATGGAGACATTTTGAAAGGCATCATTATTTCGTAGATGTTTGCATGTAAGGAAACTTGTGGAAACTGCAGACATAACTGCATTATATTGCAGTTTGTTTGCGAAAGTTAAACCGTTGCAACATAATATGCTGTTAGGATGCAATTGTGTGTTTTCTCATGGCAATGCATATAGGATTTGCAAAACTATACACGATGAGTTTGTTGAAATCGGACCCTTATTTACGTTCTTGTTGCATTTCGTTATGCTATTCTGTGTTCGTAAATGTAGCATGCCTCATAAGAAACTGGTGGCTAAATAATAGCAGCCGCTCCGGTCGATCTTTAGGTTAAGCCACACTTGCCTAAGTTGGTCTGTGGATAGGTACCATACCCGTAACAAACCGAGTTTCCTCGGAAAGCACGATATGGTGTTGGTCCCGGCTGTCATTTATAAATCTTACACAGTCGTTACAGATAGTCAGTGTCTCGAAAGTCTGATAACCAGTCTTACCAAGGGGTATCGTATTACCCAGTACCAATTGGGTTGTGGATGTCAGATAGGCAGTCGCTCCATGTTAAATACTGGTATTCAACAGCATCCGGCTAGACTGGAAGGCGATGGGTAAGGCTAGGCAGATGATGAAGGCACGATTAACATTATAAAGATTTCCATTGTCGTTATTTGGGTGGTCTACTGATAGTTGCGTCCAGAATATATTTTCATATTAAATTTGTCGTTCTTTTTCCTCACATCCATGTCGTGCTAGCTAACGCGGTACCGCCTTCCATGTTGGTGTGGAAATATGAGGCGCTCGTAGAATTTATTAGCTGTTCATGTGATATATATTCTAAGCACGTTTACAAGGGTTTTTGGTGAAAGTAAGCGAAGGGCTTGTGTGTGGCTTGTGTTCTTATGATTTTTAAGAGTAGCTGCGCTGGAGTTGTGTTACTCCTCTGTATTTCTATATGTATATTGGTTTGATACGAAATAGTTGGCAATTCCGTCAATAGATGGCGTTATTAGTTGAGTGCCGAATCCTAACTCTCGATGTTAAGATTTTACGACGTTTAACTAGGTAAAAATATTATATGTGTGAAATGACTACACTACAGATCCAGCCTATCCTATTTGCTGTCCACACCCAGCGACACCTTTAACCGAGGCTTGTACCCCACAGGGGGTGAGCTTTGTGTGTAGTCGCTTAGTTTGTAAGTTTTTGCCCTGCCTGGAGGCCTTAATTTCAAGTTATCCACAGGAATCGCCCGGCTAAGCAGACGACAACCTAAGGTTGAACAGCGAGATACTATTTCGAAAAAAAAAAATGAAATGACCGGTAGCAAGCATCAATACACATACCTATATTATACGCGGTTAGATATAAAGCTTAGCGTTTCATTAAACGTTTGATACGCCTGTCACAAATTAAAAGATTAGATAGATAATATTAACCTATGTTGTGTATGCTGTTTTATAACTTTAAACCTATGGAAATCCTTAATTATATCACCATGAAAAATATTTTTTATTAAAGTTAAACATACGACTAAAGACAGCAACAACTATCTACTTTTAATTATTGTCTGTTAAAATAAAATAATTTCCCAGAAACAATTTTTAGAACGAGTTAATTAATAACTATATAATATTATGCAAAAACTATTTAACTTGGCATAACATTACCTAAATGACAAAGATAAGAAGGTAATAATTTCTCTAAATTTGACATCTTATGAATGATTTCAAGGAATGTACAGACGCCTGCACATCAAGGTACAACAATCTGTCAGATTTCTTTGATAGATTTTCGACTTTATTTCTAAAGTATTAGGTTCAACTTTCATTGGGAAAAATTGACAGTTTCGGGTAGCTTGACCTGCAGGCGTCTGTACCTACCGCATGTAATGTTGTCGACTGATGACCTCTAGTGACCCCGCTACGATCATAATGTTTGAATGCAAACGCCTATGTACTTGACAGTTGACGTTGAAGTTATTTGGACTAGCTTTTGCAATCGGCTTTGTCTGCTTTGTAAACGAAATTATTTTATTAAATTATTTTACAGACTACAATGGGGTTACTATGTTAGTACTTAATAACTAGAAGAGATCGAGTGCGATTAGTTAGCGCCCACATTAGCGGACTGTCTGCCCGGACAGCTATCGATTGCAGGATAGTGTTGGGACTGCCACGCAGCCTGTGGAGGAGCGGTTTTTTTCGCCACAACGCATCAAAACAGCATAGGTACATTGCTGAGGCACTACAATAGCGTGGCAGTTGCAGCAATACCTTAAATGTCACGATCGCGAAACAATCCAAGAACATTTCTTAGGTGTTGGATTAAATAATGAGTAATAGAGGAGTATGTATCAGGAAAGACATTTTGGGCCGACTTGAAATAAACTGGGAAAGGAGAACACGCCCGGGTGTCACCAGGATAACGATCGCCCGGAGAACATGGTAGAGAATACTGTGGCGGCCAGGGACGGCGGGCAGGACCTGCCGAAGTTGCGCGTTGTTCGCAAAAGATACCGTGGCCTCGGAACATAAAGGGCAATAGAAGGAAATTGGGTGGGTTTTATTCAGTACAAGTCTGACACTCCCCCCCGCTCCGCCCAGAGTGGAGGAAGTAATTTCATATTTTCTCATTCGCTAAAAAAGGGTAGGAGAACCCGGTAGGTTGCGCGTTATTCGAAAACAATACCGCGGTCCCGGAACATGAAGGGCATAAAATTGAAGATGGAAAAGCTTGTAACTTAAATATATTAAAGTGTCCGTCGATAGGTAGTTATGCTATAAACCGAAAGTTACCATATTTGGCCGTCTTTTTGTCACCTTTGGCAGAACCATGTTAGCTATGAATATGTCCTTACCATCAACTCTCCTACCCTTTTTTTTTGCGGATGGGAAAGTATCAAACTTTTATTGACTAAGACCCACCGTCTTAGTCAATAAAAGTTTGATACTTTTCTCCTCCACCCAGAGCGCAGGAAGTTATTTGATATTTTCCCATCCGCAAAAAAAAAGGGTAGGAGAGTTGATGGTAAGGACATATTCATAGCTAACATGGTTCTGCCAAAGGTGACAAAAAGACGGCCAAATATGGTAACTTTCGGTATATACCATAACTACATATCGACGGACGCTTTAATATATTTACTAGCTTTTGCCCGCGACTTCGTACGCGTGGATTAATAGTTCCCGTTCCCGGGGGATTTCCGGGATGAAAACTATCCTATGTCCTTTCTCGGGTCCCAGACTATATCTGTACCAAATTTCATTAAAATCGGTTCAGTGGTTTAGGCGTGAAGGCAAACAGACAGACAGAGTTACTTTCGCATTTATAATATTAGTTTAGATTTAGATAGATTAGTTTAGATTAGTTTTTTGTCTGTCTAACAGATTCTTGATAAGATGAGAGGCGATAAAAATTATAAGATTACTTCTTAACGGAAACGAATCAGATTTAAGATTATAAGACTATCAATTTTAATTTCATGAAAACGCTATAAAACGATTAGATAAACCGGTGTATTGGGGATAGTCAGTTTAGTCGCGCACGAAGGGTACCGTACGAACTTGCGACATAAACGGCGATGTTTTTTAGATGCGCTGACTTTTTTGATCTCAAAAGTTTTTGAG
Source organism: Ochropleura leucogaster (assembly GCA_958449745.1). Lineage (NCBI taxonomy): Eukaryota > Metazoa > Arthropoda > Insecta > Lepidoptera > Noctuidae > Ochropleura > Ochropleura leucogaster. Next base: position 16,193,344 of record OY288207.1, read on the forward strand.
TATGGTACGAATGTTCGTCACTTTTAAGTTAAAACTCTTGAACAGATTATGATGAAATTGGTCACAGTGACAGTGGCCACATGGAAATATAAAGCTACTTTTAATCCCGATATTCTGTTCCCTTGACATACATTTTAACGTCAACGCGGTCGAAGAGCTAGTAAGGAATAACATAAATTGGACAAATAAATACAAATTATTACAAAAATATGGCAATAACCCGCAACCCCGGCAAAAAACCCGCAAACCCGGCAAAAAATCCGCAACCCTGGCAACAACCCGCAAACCCGGCAACAACCCGAAACCCTTACCCAGCCTAACCCTTCGCGGATTATAGGCGTGATGTCATATTATGTGAAAAAAAAAATATGACAGATAAACCTCCATGGCTAATGTTCTAACATACTATGACATAAAATCAAGTAAGTAAGTAAGTAATACTCAATGGCGGTTCTCATGTCCTTGGGCCCTATTTTATCGTAGATACCGACAATCTCTCTGCCAAGCCTTGAGTTTGAGATTTCGTAATGTAAGATTAACCTCTCGGTTCAACGGATATGATTCAAATTATGTTTGCCTAGATTTAGTAAAACATATTAACCTTTGAAGTAATTCTGAACACTTTGACATCGAAATATCGGCGATACTTATAAAAAAAGTACCATAAAATTTCGTAGTTAGTGTAATTTTGTAGCAAAAAGCTGTTTTTTATTCATAACTGACGTAACAGTTTAATGAAACAATAACACATTTTGTTAATATTTTTTTTTTCTTAAACAGTAATGTAGTTAGGTACAGACGCCTGCACAAGCTACTACAATCTGTCAGATTTCTTTGATAGATTTTCGACTTTATTTCGAAAGAATAAGGTTCAAGGTTCATTGGAAAAAATTGACAGTTTCGGGTAGCTTGACCTGCGGGCGTCTGTACCAATACTAGATTGAGTGAGTTATTGGAAAAATTCAAAAAATTGCCAATTACATAAACAATTAAAATATTATATATTTTTAATTGATTACCTTGTCTTCCCCAAAAACGTGACAAGCTTTTTTTATTTCTTTAAACAAAAAATGTTCTTAGTCTAATCCATCTAGCCAAGATTATATTTTTCTCTCACATCAAACAATGTCGCATTCTACAAGTTATTGCGGATTTAATCCTGTAAATTATTACCTATAGTTTTTTGTACCTATGAAAAAAATTATAAGTTTCAACTTGACAACAGCTTATGTACCTGTTCTGGTCGTAAAACTAGTTTGAATATTAAAATCTCCATGTATTCGATGGCTCAAAATGTATTAAAAATTAGGAAATGTAGTAACTGGGTTTTTATCTAATTAAATAAAGCGCAAATAATCGTTTAAGAATTATATATTTTTAAATCATTCAAATTTATATCTCATACTTCAGAGAGATAAACCTATTCTTCATTTAAAAACGACATGAGTATTAGAACGTTATGCCCTATCAGCCAGCATTGCTTAGGTTATATAAAACCTCTTACATGAAAACAAAAAAAACTTTTTTATTCCAATTATTTTTTCTCTTAAAAAAGGAACTCCGATAATTTAGTTTTTTGGTACTCGAAATGTGGGTACCCTCTGCCTAACCTCACGGAAATTGCGGAGATTATACGTTACTAATAAGATATCGATAGCCTTCATCTTGGGCAGCTGTAGTACATAAAATCATACCTAGACTCTTATGTTCCTTTTTGATAGGGACATTGGTCTTCTACTGATATGGAGAAAAGACGAATATATTTTTATCCAACTTCCCCGCTATTCTTCTCTTATATACTTTGAGACAGTTAAAATTGTTATTCTAGGGCTTCGTCAAGCTTCATTTTCTCGGCGCTTTTTTGGTGGTCGCTACTGTTGATATTGACTTTCAGGAGATGCTCTGGTTTGAGAATAGAGCCGCAGGAATGTTCCAAAAAAAGATATGTCTAGCTCTAGTTGTCTAGATAATCTCCGCTTCTTACAACACTAGTTTTAATAAGCAACTTCAATATTGCAAAGGGTAAATACTTAAATTACATCTATGTTCTAGATCTTAAGGTTATTCAAAAATTGTGACGTGCACAGCCTGCAGTGCCGCAGCAGGTTGCAAAACGCATGGCTGTACATAATTAATCATGATTATAGTTGCTCGGTGTTTTCGCCATTGAGACCATTGCTGTAGACACAAGGACATTATTTAAATGAGTAATTACGTGATTCATGTTCTGGGATGCTATGTGAAATGTGAGGAGCTAGAGATGAGATGTAATCTTTAGATTTCACATGTTGTGGTAAGCTTATAAAATGAGAAATCAAGTCATCAAATAACTTCTCCCGCTCTGGGCGGAGCGTCAGGGTGTCTCCGACTTTTTTTGGCTAAAATCCATCCATGTTCCTTCTTTTAGCCTTGTGTTCTGGACCCGCGGTATCTCTTTCGAACAACCCGCAACAGCGGTGAATCACACGGTAAAACATATTCCAGGTTGAAATTTCAGTGGACGGTGAGCAATGGGTAGCTTACCGTCCGTCTGTCTATTGACGACAGCCCGTGACGACGCGCGACGGCGCGTTAGTGTTTTACGCGCGCCTCAAAGAGATGTCAGCAAAGCAGAGTGCTACCAGGGCCACCGCCTGCAAGGGTAGCAGGTTGTTCGAAAGAGATAGCGCGGCCCCGGAACATAAACGGCAAAAGAAGGAACATGGGTGGGTTTTAGTCAGTACAAGTCTCCACAAGTTCCCACTCGGGAAGTTATTGAATCCATCCGTAAAAAAGAAATTCACACCCTGACGAACACACGACCTTTCTATTACACTTTGTATTGTTAAATTATTTTCGATTTTATTTTTATTTATTTTCTATTTTGTTCATATTTATTTATTTTTGATTCAGCAATTTGACTGTGTCTTTCGTTAGTTCCATTCCTACAATAACCATGAAATTCAGTTCTGTCGTTTATTGACAAACTTAATAAATTGAGTCTCATTCAGTGAAGAATACTTTAGATCTCAGACAACGTAAAATAGCATGTTGTATGGTAAATAATGACACCGTTTTAAGTTTAGATAATTATTTTAAAAGGTCCTGTGCTACAATTACACTTTAATCTAACTGGCCTTTGATACCATTGAAGGCGGTTCCGTTTTATAAATTATACCTTATGCTGTCAATCATGGTCACTGTGATGATATTATAAATTGATTAACGTACCTACAGTCAGCAAAAGAAAAAAGGAACCAGGCTGACGATTCTGATTGCTTTTGTACTTAATAAAATTTCAACTGTGACATTTCAAATTTTATTAAAACCTCATAAACTTTATCGAAGAAAAATGTAATTTATTTTATAAAAAAACAAACAGTTTAATTAAACAAATAAATTAAATTTAAGTTTACGATGCCCTTCTGGGCCTAAGAAAAATTGTACTGTATCTGACGAACTTGCTAACTTATCTCCTTTACTGACTGTACCTCGATACTTTTTACATGCTCGCTTAGTTAGACTACATCAGTGTTTCTTGTAGAAGGATACCTGAAAAGTGTAATGTTCTAGAAAGTACCTTAATTTGCTGAAACGACTGAAATAGCTAGAAAAGCTCGTGGGTGAATAGTGCTGGTCAACCTTTAAGTTAAGTGGTACCTAGGTAGATCTCTTGATCATAAACTTGTCTAAAAAGACAGAGATGAGGTCACGGAATAAGGGTATACCTAAATCCTACTAATATTATAAACGCGAATGTTTGTAAGTATGGATGAATGGATGTATGGATGTTTGTTACTCGATCTCGTCAAAACGGCTGAACTAGATGAAATATTTGTATGACCTTTATTTGTGTATGTGAATTTAAATGTTTGTAAACGACCCACGATACAGGAGAAATTGCTAGTGTAGGACAAAGTTATTTACAAAAAAAAAAAACAAATACAATTAAAGACGTTTACACACTATTAGCTATTAAATAATATTATATATTAATGTGGCCGTTGACCTTTGGTGATGAAGTCTTTTTTTGTCATTTCTTGACCAGTTTTTACCGTGCGTGCCGTTTTAATTAAAACCTGATTTATAATGGTACGCACTTTTTATATAATTATAAAGTGTAATTGGCTTATTAATATTATGATATTTATTTTGGGATACGTTCAAAAATGATAAAAAATACTGCTTCAGTAATGAGACAAAATCACCCGAGTGTCGTGTGACTATTTTTTGCGTATAAAGTTAAATATACATTATAACACAATACGGCATTTTAATGAGTTACGCTAAAAGTTTTTAAGAATTTTCATATTATTATCATACTAGCTTTTGCCCGCGGCTTCGTTCACGTTGAATTCGGGGTAACACAGTTCTTTCCTGATTTGCAGATACCTGCTACCTGCAGTTTTTGCCCTTGCGCCTTATTGATTTGTAATAGCAACGCTAAGTTTTCCCTTTTCTTCCCTCTTTCTAAATCACATCCCACTTTAAAAAAAAATTTGCCTATGTCCTTCTCCTGGTTCCCAACTATCTCTGTACCAAAATTCATCAAAAGCGGTTTAGCCATTATAGTGTGAAGAGGTTACAAACAAACTCACTTTTGCTTTTATAATATTAGTAAGGAACTTACTTCCTTTGTTTATTAATTTACGATTCTGCTAAAGCAGCCATTTTTGAAGTAGAAGTTTATCAAACACACCACAGACATCGGTAAAAAAAACTTCGTAAGGAAACCTAGATTTATAAATAACTAGCTTCCGCCCGCGACTTTGTCTGGCATAGTTACTTTGAGCGAACACTAACTTTAACCCGGGTGATGATCGAAAAAGAAATATCTTTCTCTCCCCTTTAGACGAACGAACCCCTTTAGAAGACTCCAGACGGACATAGGTTATTTTTTTCTAGTAAAAAATGAGATAAGGGGGTGATTATCTCATTTTTTACTAGAAAAAAATAACCGATGTCCGTCTCCAGCTGCTCGACTTCCTATAATAGGAGGCAACTCATAATATTAAGGATTTTTTAGCTTAAACGTTTTTTTTTTTGTAATATATTTATATAACATATTTTTTATATTTAATTAAGATTGCATGCTTTAATTTTAAATAAAATAGGTATGATCTCAGATTCTAAAATAGCACCTATTTATATCATCATATTTTTTTGTACCCTATCACAACGTTGTCGTATTTTACTCAAAGGTTGACTGGTAGAGAATGTCTTATGGCATTAAGTCCGCCTATGTTGGTACACAGGCGGACTTAATGCCATAAGGCATTCCACTATTGTACAGACGCCTGCAGGTCAACCTACCCGAAACTGTCAATTTTTCCCAATGAACATTGAACCTAATACTTTAGAAATAAAGTCAAAAATCTATCAAAGAAATCTGACAGATTGTAGTAGCTTGATGTGCAGGCGTCTGTACATTAAATTTAAATAAAAAAATAACGATCATTTCGCCGTTGAATTTAACTGTCGGTAGAAATAACTATTGACCGCAAAACGTTCCCTAGAAAGAACGTATAGCGGACGAACCATCGGTCAAAAGTACGATTGACCATAAAACTACAATGTCAATTAATATTTAAATGAGATTTAAAATTAGCATGTTGTGTCCAATTTGGTTATCATTATTTAAACTTAATATTCTTGTTTACTGTTGTTGTATATATATATATCGGTTTACAATCGAGTGAAGGGAAATTCTACAAGAAAACAAACATGGAGCGACTCTGCTATGCATTCTCAAAAATTTAAGAAACAAGACGTAATGTATCAATATGACAATGGTTACGAAAGGTGGTTGTTCGAAAGAGATACCGCGGCCCCGGAACATAAAGGGAAATAAAGGAACATGGGTGGGTTTTGTCAGTACAATTCTGACACTCCCCTTCGCCCCACCCGGAGTGGGGGAAGTTATTTGATGATTTCCCACCCCAAAAAAAGGGGTTTGCTCGAAAGAGATACTGCGGCCACGGAACATAAAGAGCCTATTGCTCTTTATGTTCCGTGGCCGCAGTATCTCTTTAACAACAAAAAAAAAAGAAAAAAAAGAACATGCCTGGGATCAGTAAAAGTCTGACACTGCCCTCCGCTCCGCCCAGAGAGGGGGAAGTTATTTGATAATTTCCCATCAGCAAAAAAAGGGCATGTGATGGTATTTTGTTTAGTTGGCGAATCAGGGTGTTACTAAACGGGATATAGCCGTTGAATGCTATCAAAGGGCATAGAAAAACAAGGAAATAAATTAAATTAACTTGTAATGGAGTTCATATATTATCAGACTTGATCTTGTAAACAGCTTGTAACAAAAGAAAAAAAAAATAAGGAAAAACTGCCTTTTATTTATGTTACATAAATGTCTGTTTATATGAAGTAATGAAAGTAATCGGTCTGAATTAAGTATGAATAAACTTAGAGATTACCAAAAATATTGAATAAACGCCGCTATCATTAAAATCTGGTTAAAACAATTTTTAGGGTTCCGTACATCAAAAAGAAAAAAAAAACTAAAACCTTTTAAAACCACTTTATTGTCCGTCAAGATCTTCTACTCGGGAACGCGTGGAGATATCAAGTTAAAATTAAAACCATAATACTTAAGTCTGTAGTCCCTTGAAGCTGTGTAAAAATCAATTCTTTAGTCTACGCAGTCAAAACAAATAGCCGTTTGGAAAAAAATTGCAAACAAGAATCAACCCACAGCAAATGTGCTGTGGGTTGATTCTTGTTTGCAAAAATGCTGTGGGTTGGTTCTTGTTTGCAAAAATGGGTCCGTTTATATCTCTTATTGGTGTTCGAATCGTAAGTGAAAAACGTACCGATATTGAAATGTGTCAAATCGGACACAGTGTCCGAGTCACTATTCAACTTGATTAGTAGGTAGACCATAATTGTTACTAATTCATAACTAAATACAAACATTGAATGATATCATGCTAGACTTCATGTAAAATACTGATCATGCACATCCAACTTCACGGCACGTTTGGCGCAGTAGATGAGCGATCGACTGTTGAGCTGCGTGTCGCGGGTTCAATGTGCATGGAACAAATATTTGTATAACCTGTAGGTAGTTGTTTCGGGTCTAGCTGTTTGTGAGTTTAGTTTGTAACCGCTACCACGATACATGAGAAATTTCTAGAGTGGGGAAACGTTAAAAAAAGTGACTGGGAAGGACTAGAAGCCAACCCCAACAGAGTTGGGGAAAGGTTATTAAGATGAAGTTGGAACTAATTTAGATTTTATTTCCAGGTTCGAAGATAATCCTGAGGAGCATCAATGGCGATTTTCGTTCGGGACAGCTAACGGCCATCTTGGGACCTTCAGGAGCTGGCAAGAGTACTCTCCTCAACATACTAGCTGGATACAGGTACTGTATGCTTTATACGGTGAGATATAATGATTATTTATTATTTCACTTCAAGTCATTTTCATCAGTCATTGTCAGTACAAGTCTGACATGCCCCCCCGTTCCACCCAGAGCGGGGGACGTCATTGGATGGTTTCCCACCCGAAAAAAAAATGTAATTTTCATCAAAAGTGTTATTGGATTTTTACATGAGGAATTTTTGGTTGCTTGATCGTTCAATTGATCTGGATCATTTGTCTTGTGTCAATGGGGAAGGACGAAACGCATGTGACTAAAAGAGTGATAGATATAATTGTTGATGGATGGAGAGGGAGAGGAAGGCCGAAAAAAAGGTAGATGGATAAGGAATAATATGAAAGAGAAAGAGAAGGGAAGAAGAAAACGTGTTGCGTCGACTCCAAATAGGGCAGGAAAATAATAAATAATAATAATAAATATCTTGGGACAACTCACACACGGCTATCTGATCCCAAGCTAAGCAGAGCTTGTGTTATGGTAACCAGACAACTGATATACATACTTATATAATTTATAAATACATACATATTATAGATAAATCACACCCAGACACAGAACAAACAATCATGCTCATCACACAAAGTTTGTCCTGGGTGGGAATCGAACCCACGACCTCCGGCTTAGCAGTCAGGGCCACTAACCACTAGACCAACTGGCCCGTCAAAATGATGATAAACCATGGACTCTGGATTCACTTGATGGCAATACGCACGGCCTATATGGATAGAGATTAAAAAAAAATAACTGACGCAATGTGGTTATACCATAAGTACACCTCTGCTTAATCTTCGGGGATTACAGGCGTGATGTTACTTATTCCGAATAAAAAAACAAGACTTCCATCTAAATCGAGTACTACGGAAGGATAGTTAAATATAACCATTACACATATTAAAAAAGGGTTCAAAATGAGAATTTTAGTTATTTTTGTTGATTTAAAATTCTATAACTTATCCAGAATTAAAAGCAGTAAACTGGAAATGGCTCGAATAGTTGACGGGCCTGTTGGTCCAGTGGTTAGTGGCCCTGACTGCTGAGCCGGAGGTCGTGGGTTCGATTCCCACCCAGGACAAACTTTGTGTGATGAGCATGATTGTTTGTTCTGTGTCTGGGTGTGATTTATCTATAATATGTATGTATTTATAAATTATATAAGTGTGTATATCAGTTGTCTGGTTACCATAACACAACTCTGCTTAGCTTGGGATCAGATAGCCGTGTGTGAGCTGTCCCAAGATATTTATTTATTTTATAGTTAGGAGGTTCCTTTCTCTGGAACTTTATCCCTTAGCGTGGACTTTGTTCACGATACCCGAGGACAGCATTTGTTTAAAAAATGTTTTCATCAAATGAATATTTATTGAAAAACTTATGTAATTTGTAAAGTTATGAAACACTATAATAAAATAACAGGTTACAATACGATCTTATCGTAAGTAATAACTCTTTAATAAGAATATAATGAACACAATTGTTTATCATTACTAACCTATTTACTACACTAACGACACAAACGATAACACTTTATTTTCCGTAAACAATATAAAATTATATTTTACTTGTTTTGCTCAGCGGTTTCACCTTTTGCCAAGTCTCTTAGTATCCTAGCGTGATGTTTTATAGCCTGTGTAATCCTACTATCCTTACTAATATTATAAAAGTGAAAGTGAGTTTGTTTGTTACCTCTTCAGGCCTTAATGGCTAAACTTTGTTGTTTGTTGGGACCCTGGAGACGCACATATAGGATTTTTTTAGAAAGTGGGTTATGAGCGAGAAAGTCGGAAGAAAAGTGAAAACCTAGCATTGCTATTACAAATCAATAAAGCGCAAGAGCAAAAACTGCAGGTACCTGTAAATCAGGAAAAGGGAACTGTGTTATCCTGAATTTAACGCGAGCGAAGCCGCGAAGTCTTTAAATTTTCATACGTGTTCCTAGCACCATTTTCCCTCAATTAGGTAAGCGTTATGACTTATGTTATATGACATAACAACTACACATAAACATAGAGTATTAATTCTAGTTCTAGTGCCTGTTGGAGGCCTTGGTTAATTGCCTGTGTATTTGTATAGCCTCGATGAGTTGCGTGACTGAAAATATATGTTGCTATTTTATGCCCTACGTAGGCCTTGTATGGACTGAATATTAATTAGCTTTGACACTTGCATTGTAGATGCCTTAGAAACATTATTTGTATGTTCATTTTATCATTTTCCTGCCCTTGTCCCATTATATTTGGGGTCGGAGTAACACGTTTTCTTCTTCCATTCTCCCCTGTCAGAGGTCACGGTATCATATACACTTTTCTCTCATATCATTCTTTAATTTTATTTTTTTACTAGCTTTCGCCCGCGGCTTCGCACCCGTTAAATTTGGGGTAACACAGCTCCCCTTGCGCCTTTTTGATTTGTAATAGCAACGCTAAGTTTTCCCTTTTCTTCCCTCTTTCTCCCTCACATCCCACTTTTTTTAAATAAAAAGTAGCCTATGTCCGTCTCCTGATTCCCAACTATCTCTGTACCAAAATTCATCAAAATCGGTTTAGCCACTAAAGCGTGAAGAGGTAACAAACAAACTCACTTTCGCTTTTATAATATTAGTAAGGATTAATTATTTGTATGTCCATCACCTAAAAAAATACACAAAAACTGTTTAGATTTTTTAAAGTTTTTTATTACTTTTGTGTATGCCTTGCCCTATCTGTTTTATACACGGGTTGACCCTTGAAAACCAGCGGCTGTGCTGTGAAAATACAAACGAAACCTCCAATAATTAATTTTGGATGAAAAATAAAGTAATCTTCTTATTAAAAAGAAAGTTAATCTCTATAAAATTTAGCAAAAAATAAGATGTTTGGGAAACGCATAATTTTAAATTGATGGCGAGAAATTAATTTTAGACACTTTTTTTTTTTTTTTGCAGAATTTATAGCTTTGATAGTAAAATTGATTTGAGATCGTAAAAACAGAATTAAACTTAATCTAAAAAGACTCGTTTAAGTTATAAATCATAAGATATATACAAGTTTTCTTCAATATTAATATTGATCGTTCGCAAAATATTGGACTTGTTTTGCTAAAGTTCAAATAACAAGAAAAAACGGCAAAAAATTAATCTAGCTTTCGATGTTTTTTTCTCAAGAAGTCACTTGACTAACTTAAGTCACTTGACTTACTTAAGTCACTTAACTTACTTAAGTCACTTAGCTTACTTAAGTCACTTGACTTATTTAAGTCACTTGACTTAACTGAAAACAGTACCTAACAAATCAGCTCTACCGCATATTGACCCATGTCAGCGTGTGTCAGTGTACAACAGGGTAGGTTAAAGAAAGAGAAGGAAGGAAGGTAAGACTAGAGTGTGTGTGGAGGTCGTTCTAGCTTCTTCCCAAGTATGTTATAGTCGGTTTCCAGTCGGACCTGGTGCAGCTGAATAACAGTATTTTACAAGGAACAACTGCCTATCTGACCTACTCAGCTCAAGAACCAGTTACTACAGGGTAATAATACCTTACCCGTTTATAAGACTGTTTGACAAACTTTCGGGACACTGACTACATGTAACGACTGTCAATCATCTGCAAATGACAGCTAAGACCAACGACCTAACGGGCTTTCTGAGGCACAAGGGAACTCAATTTATTAAAACATACATTGTTATTTCCAGAGTGACAGGCGCGTCCGGAGTAATTTCTACTAATGGCGAGCCCCGGGACCTACACCAGTTCAGGAAGCTGTCTCGGTACATCATGCAGGAGGATCTACTGCAACCCTACATCACGGTTGAGGAGGCCATGCTGATCGCAGCTGATCTGAAACTAGGGACTAACATTTCTAAAGAGAAGAAAGGGGTTATTGTACGTATAATGAAAATAAAATAAGCTGTGATTACTATAACTATTATTTATAGGTATCAGCAATCATCAAATAGCTTTCTCTAGGCGGAAGAGAGTGTCAGACTTTTACTGACTTAACCCATCCATGTTCCTTTTTTTGCCTTTTGTGTTTCGGGGCAGCGGATGCCTTTTAATCACACCGCAACCCATCTAACTATACATGCTAACATCTTTTCGATACGCGCGTGGAGAGAAACATGAATGCGCTGTTGACATGGCCCATCCTCACTAGACGGGCGGTCGGTGGGCTACCCATTCGTCCACAGAACTGCGTCTACGGTGCCCCCATCACATGTAATTTATAAGTAACTGGCATTTGGGGATAATAGAGTGATGTTTTTTTACTATTGATTCAAATGAAAAACCGCTAATAATAGATTTTTCGGTACTACCTTGTTTACCTCTTACTTATGAACGATATTGTTTATAACTGGCTGGCGCCCGCGTGATGATCGAAAAAAGTATACTATTCCAGACTATAATTGCTCTTCTCTGTGTCAAATTACATCAATATCTGTTCGTTTTGACGTGAAAAAGTAACAAACATCCATACATCCTCACAAAAATTCGGATATATCTAATATATAAAATTCTCGTGTCACAGTTTTCGTTCCCATACTCCTCCGAAACGGCTGGACCGATTTAAACGAAATTTTGTGTACATATCGGGTAGGTCTGAGAATCGGTCAACATCTAATTTTCATAACCCTAAATGAGCAGCGGGTGAAACCGCTGCGCACAGCTAGTAAAATATAAATATAAATGGGAAGGATAGGAAGTAGGATTCTAGACGTTTAATGTTTACTTTTGTTGTTACAACAGGTAGAAGAAATTATTCAACTACTAAGGCTGCAGAAAGCGAGGAACACAGCTACAGAACGATTGTCAGGAGGTGAAAGAAAACGAATATCAATAGCCTTGGAGCTTCTTAACAATCCCCCAGTTATATTCCTAGATGAACCTACAACGTAAGTCATGCTTAACATTTCGCGTTTATTTGAGTTTGAAACTAGCTGTTGGTCGCGACTTCGCCAGCGAGGCTTTTAGTAATTGTCCTTTTTTGTCGAGGGAGACCCTTCAAAAGGCCACCTTTCTTTGAGGGTAAGACCGGACATTGTGGGACTTTTACTGCACTAAAACCACCCCGATTGATCAATATCTGCACATGAGAGGCGGCCCCGTTTCCTCTTAATAGACCTGTGCGGAGCCCCCTCTGTGCAACGCCTGTTAAGGCACAACCCTGGGGCGACTACACATAGGTCACCCCTGAGCCTCGCTGTGTACATACACATGCACGACAGCACGTGACCACGGCGCTGCCGGTCATCTCTGAGGTCTCTCACGGAACGCTCAGAGTCCCCACTCTGAACGCCCGTGAACCCAAAGTCCCACCTGCCTACAGCAGAGATGGCAAATTAATGGCATGCGTACCATTGACGGCACGACACAGTATTTTGTTCTACCCATTTTGTTTTACTCGCCGGCGCGAGTCCTTATTTTCAGAGATGAATAACAATTAAAGACTGATGACTCTACAAGTAATTGAAAAAAGAGTTTCGAGTGGATGGTATTCATTTTCCCAATAATCATTTGATGTCACGTTTATAATTTAATTCTACATTTGTTAAGGAAACATGGCACGTCGTTCCATAATTTTTGCTCACCCCTGTACCACAAGATCTAGGTTTTAACACTATGTGCCAAATGTCATCGAATCCATCCATCCTTCCATCATCATTCTTCTGCCCTTATCCCATTATATTTGGGGTCGGTGCAGCGTATCTTTTTCATCCATTCGTCTTTTTTAATCATCATATTATTATCAGTCACCTTCTTTCTTACCATATCATCCTTGACCTATGTCAAGTCCATCCACAGTTTCTTTGTTCTTCCTCTACTCTATGTCATTGCAATCAGTATTTTTTGCGTGAAAGAGTAACCAACATCTATCTGTCGACCCATCCATCTTCATAAACTTTCACATTTATAATTGTATTAATTGATAACAATAACTAATTTATAGCTGTAAAAACAGATTGTTGTGTTAAGTATATTTATTTCATCATTTTCCTGCTCTTGTCCCAGTCTATTTGGGGTCGGCGCAACACGTTTTCTTCTTCCATTCTCCCCTATCAGACGTCACGGCATCATTTACTCCTTTCCCCTTCATATAATTCCTTACACAATCCATCCATCCCATCCATCTTTTCTTTGGCCTTCTTCTCGCTCTAAGTCCATCAGCATTCAGATCCATCACTGTTTTAGTCACATGTCCTTCGTCAAGTAAGTATATTTATTTATGCTTACTATAATATTAACCTTTGCGGAAACCATATTTTAAAGCCGTTTGGGGTGGAACATCTAGTGCCGTGGGGCCCGAGTGGTCATAGCCTTTTTAAGGACTTCTCAAATCGATTAGTTGACGGTTCCCATGACCCAAGGATTGACTTATACCTTGGCCAAAGGCTAGATGTCACTATACAAAGTAACAACGCGGCCATTCTCTTAGGTACATTACTAGTTGACTGCGTTGAGGACGAGTTTTCTGATACCCGTTTATAGTCTGTTTTTAGTTAGTTTAATTTAATTCCTTTAGTTTGAAGATGTAAACAAATTCAAGGTTACCGGATTTATGATTAATGATATGACAACGTGTTCGTATTTTTTTACTGGTTTTGCAGACGGAAGTTCTTCAAGAGACATACCATACCGTAACTAAAAATGCTGGAATGAAAATAACTTCTTCCGGAAGTCAATGAATTGTTTGTTTCGTTGACTTTTTTGCTAACGATTTCTGGAAGTCACGTTATATTTTACTTTTTTTTTGGAGTTAGGTAGTTTCTTTTTGCAAAAAAAGTTTTTTTTTACTATTTTTTTGTTGTTGACATCATCATTTATTTTCAGGGGTCTTGACGACGTAGCCTCTTCAACATGCGTCTCTCTTCTTAAGCGGGTGGCACGTGGTGGACGCACGGTCATCTGCTCTCTTCACACGCCATCAGCTCGTCTTTTCGCTGAGTTTGACCACGTGTATGTGGTAGCTGGCGGTCGCTGTGCTTACCAGGGCACGTCTTCTGGCGTCGTGCCCTTCCTTAATGAGCTACAGCTGCCCTGTCCTAAGACTTACAATCCTGCTGATTTTAGTAAGTATCCTTACTATCCTTACTAATAATTATTGTAAAAGTGAGTTTGTTTGTTACCTCTTCACGCTTTAATGGCTAAACCGATTTTACAGAGATAGTTGGGAACCAGGAGACGGACATAGGTTATTTATTTTTCTAAAGTGGGATATGAGGTAGAACGATGGAAGAAAAGGGAAAACTTAGCGTTGCTATTACAAATCAATAAGGCGCAAAGGGAAATACTGCAGGTAGCAGGTACCGAATTTAACGCGAGCGAAGCCGCGGGCAAAAGCTAGTAACTTTATACAAGGTGTAACATACAAATGACAAGAACTTCCGTGTAGTCTTTCAGAACATGGAACTGAACATTTTTTGTTTTACGTGTTCTTGATGTTCGCCAAGTGGAATTTAAGAACTGACACAATCAACTGATCAAAATGAGATGTAAAAATTTAAAAAGGAGGTGAATTTTCCAAAGTCTTAGAACAAAAGTTTTTTCTTTTTGACTTGAAAGAAATATCGCGGCCCGGAACATAAAGGGCAAAAGTAGGAATGGGTGGGTTGTAGTCAGTAAAAGTCTGAACTGGCCCCCACTCCGCCCTGAACGGGGGAGTTTAATTTCCCATACGACCAAAAAACCATCACCTTAACAGTCATGCCTGGCTTGTTGAAATTATATTATTTTTATTAGGATAAGAAAACCTTGCATCTTGACAGATTTTAGTGATAGCCTTGCTGATTAGTTGCATTTTATTTTTGTAGACGTAATTTTAAAAGGATATTCTGCCAGAAAGACCTCGTTCTAATTTAGAGTAAAATATTCAAGGAGGAAGACATATCAAGATCTATGTTGTCAGGAGCTAAATCTTGACCAATCTTGAGCTTTCTATAATCCTTACTAATATTATAAAAGCGAAATTGAGTTTGTTTGTTACGTCTTCATGCCAAAATGGCTAAACCGATTTTGATGAATTTAGGTAGAGAGATAGTTGGGACCCTAGAGACGGACATAGGCTAAAAAAGTAAGAAAAAGGGAATAATATTTTTTTCAATCATCGCGCGTATTAAAGGATCATGACCATCAACGGTACTGGTTTTTCTCATGCATCAAGATAAAAATTATATTACAATTATTTTCTTTATTTTTGTAGACATTCTGCAATTGGAATGCTAATTTTGTATAGGGGTTTATTTTGTAAACTTAATAAGTTATGAAATTGTTTTGATAAAATGAATTACCCACTGCCGGCTATTCTTACGTTAATGTGTTGCCATAATCAAATTAGGAAATATTGACAACTCTAATCGATTTTTTTTGTATACGATTACAAATTGATATAAATGTAAAGTCATTGGAAAGGTAAATCGCGGGGTTTTTATAAATAATAAAGCGAGATGATACTACTGTGGTGTGAAATAATTAGTATTTTACACATGTAGTCGTATTAATATTTTGCTTTCAAAACTTTTTAAAGCAATTTCACTTTGTTGGCTAACGATACATATGAATGATTGCATAGTTTTTTTTTTAATTATCTTGCTTCGGTTTGATATAAATCGAACCTTTTTAATAAATTAATGATTATAGAACAAAATAAGTCATTTGAAATAATTATGTGTCAAGTGTTCGAGTGTAATTCGAGTAATCGATTTTCATTTAAAATCTAAAGTGGCAACATTGGTGTTGGTGTCTCAAATTGAATTTGTCATTGTCAAAAAGTCCAATGACAATTGCGCGCGTGGTGCATGCTAAGTTTGTTCATTGCGATTTAAATATTACAGTGATTTTTTTTGTTGATCAAGGCAAGGTACTGATTTATTTAAGTCTCTATCCCATCAGATATGCTAATAAATCTGCTCTCCAAACTACGACCTATAAACTTACCTCTATACACGACGGATATTTCTATTTTAAGGTTAAGTTACGTTTTCTAAAAAAACTTGGAAACGCGGGTTTTGATTCCAAAAAGGCAATTGTAGATGGTTATTTGGTTAATTTATAAACCATCTTAAACAACTTTGGAATTGACGCAACTCTGTACCGTGGTCCATATTGTCGTGGTCATTCTCCTTTAGCGTTAGCCCAAAGTAACTTTGGCACGCGGACAAAGTCGCGGGCGAAAGCTTTACAAAATGTAGCCAGTATTTACCGTAATTGTGACAGAAATTACAAACAGGAACTACAAGCAATTGTCAGTTTAATTACACTATAATAAGGGTGGTATTGTCATAATGATCTCAGAATAGAAAAAAAATTGGCCAATTAGACACAAATCATGGTACTGCATGTTACATGTCACGTTGGTTAAGGTCATGGTACGATACTTCACTGACATAATATAATCATCTTTTACCTACACAAAAAGTTTTTGTACAAAATAACTCATATAATAATGAATATGATAAAGAAACCAGATCAAATTAAACATTTCTGCGTCACGTCCAGTTTTAAGAACCAGTTTTGATATTTTGACGACAAGGTGGGCGCAGAGGCTAAGCGTTTGACTGCTGCGCAATGTGCCGCGGGTTCGATCCCCGCAAGGAACAAATATTTGTATGACCTACATAGCTGTTTCAGGACTGGCTGTTTGTGTATGTGAGATACAGGAGAAATTCCTAGTATGGAGCAACGTTTAACGTTACATATATATACAAGTACATATTATGTACTTGTATATTATAATAGCATTATATACAAGTACATATTATGTACTTGTATATAATGCTTGTATGTAGTGTCACGACTAATATCACATATCTAAGATTAGAAGATGAATATGAAATAGCTCAATTTAGAAGTAAGATCTTTTGTTTTTTAATTTAAAGTCTTCCTAACCGAATTCAAAGTCCTTGTTTTTATCAGATATATGTTCGTCTTCTTCATAAATATTCTGATCTTTAACACACTGCAATAGTCATGGGGCGCATCTTAATAGAGATTTATCAGATATGTATATCTAGACTAATATGTGATCAAACGCGCTTCCCGGTCTCGTCGAAAGTGTTTTCTACTCTACTGTTTTTAAGGAATAACTTAGAAAAAAAAATTGGTAAAAACGAATCTTAATTGTTTTCAGTAATCGAAGTCTCAAGCGGCGAATATGGATCTCATGTAGACAAAATGGTATCAGCAGTAGAAAATGGGAAGAATCAAAGGTGGAGAACTTATGCTATCGAAGATGGCCAAGCAGGAGAACAGTTCGAAGAGATGGAGATAGAACAACTTAATGCTGGAGGAGTAGAGAAACATAACTTTAAGCATGGATGTACTGCCTGCCAGCAGTTTACCGTGCTGCTTAAGAGAATGCTTTTGCAAACGTATAGAAATAAGGTATGTTTTTAACCGACTTCAAAAAAAGGAGGAGGTTCTCAATTCGTCTGTATGTTTTTTTTTTTTTTGTGTTTGTTACCTCATAACTCAGGTCTGAAAGAACCGATTTTGATGATTCTTTTTTTATTCGAAAGCTGGTGGTTGTCGTTTGGTCCCATAAAAAAAAAATCAAGATCCGACAAGTAGTTTTTGAGTTATCTTTAATAATACGTATTAGATTGACTTCGTGTACGTTGATGATATACTCATTCGTCGATTATATTTTAGAAGTTGTCAAAGACAAATGATCAAAAAATGGTATGTAGGTACTACTATGGTTTGGAAGGTCATCGCAGTAATTTGGTGATAGATCTTCAGTGATATACAACGGCACTCTTTAATAAATGACAGCAAACCTGCCGTGATTGCTGCAATCACATGTATAAGTATGGGTTTCGCCAGGGTAGGCAGGCGAGTGGGAGCAGGGTGACCGTATCCCCTCCCCACCCCTCACCTAGTCATTAAGAAACATAAACATCAGATCAAGTATCAGCTGTATCCCCTAGGGGATGATGCATATGATTTCTGAATTGGTTTAATACTAAAGCATAATATAGATACTTAGTATTTAATCTATAGCTTGATGTGGAACTAAAAATTGTATCTAAGACGGGACTAAAGCTAAAAATAAAAACTTTTTAACCGTGTTTGCGTATTATATCATAATACTATAACTAAAAATGTTGAAATAAAAACTTTTTAGTAAAAAAATAAAACCGACTTCTAAAAGTTCTTTATTGGTCACCGGAAGTCGGTGGCCAATAAAGTCAACGAAACCAACAAAAGCCACCGACTTCCGGAAATAAAGTTATTTTCCAGTTTTTAGTTTTTTTTAGAAGTCGGTTTTATTTTTTTACTAAAAAGTTTTTGTCTGATATTATTTACATTTGACAGTCACCAGAATAACGTAAAACATCCCCTTCCAAAATAACCACTATCATGTGTTAGACTTGGGACTCCCCAGCAACAGCAACATTTCTTCATACAAGTTTAGAGTGATTGAAATGACGGCACGGTTGGCGCAGTGGCTGAGCGATCGACTGCTGCGCTGCGCGTCGCTAGTTCGACCCTCGCACGTAACAAATATTTGTATGACCGTCAGGTATTTGTTTCGGGTCTGGCTGTTTGTGTATGTGAGTTTAAATGTTTGTAAAAGCACTCACTATACAGGAGATAATCCTTGTGTAGGACAACATTAAAAAAAATCGGCCAAGAGCGTGTCGGGCCACGCTCAGTGTAGGGTTCCGTAGTTTCCCGTCCGTCACAATAAGTGTTCCCAGTTATGAGGCCAACCGAACAATTCGGTAATACCCGATCCAATGTAATAAGTACCTACAGCGCTATCTCTCGGGGAATTGGGTTACTAATTAATACAAAGACGTGCAATTTCTGTGGTAATTTTGGATTGCGAGAACCGATTTCAATAATTCTTTTTTTGTTTGAAAAAAGATACGTTCAGGATAATAAAATATGTAAACAAAGTTACAAAAAATGCTTGCATATACGATTATACTACAAACTTAGTCCAGAAATTATTTTGTACAACTTTTTGTCGTTTTTGTACAAAAACTGTTGTGTCAATCAAGTTCAAAATGATTTTCATAGAAAGTCCTTATAAAGTTCTACTTTTCTGATTTTTTACATATTTTCTAAACTTATGCTTCAAAAGTTAGAGGGGGGGGGACACATTGTTTTTTACTTTTGGAGCGATTATTTCCGAAATTATTGACATTATCAAAAAATGATCTTAGTAAACCCCTAATTATTTTTAAATACCTTTCCAACATCATATCACACATTGGGGTTGAAATAAAAAAAAAATCACTTCCCACTTTACATATAGGGTGGCTACCCTAATAAAACATTTTTTTCAAATTTTTATTTTACCACTTTGTCGGCGTGATTGATATACATATTGGTACCAAATTTCAGCTTTCTAGTGCTAACGGTCACAGAGATTAAGCGAGGACGGACGGACGGACGGACGGACGGACGGACGGACGGACAGACAGACATGGCGAAACTATAAGGGTTCCTAGTTGACTACGGAACCCTAAAAAATACATTTGACAGTCATCTGAGTAACACAAATTGCCCAAAAATTTACTCTTTTCTACTATCTTGTGTTGTGTTAGACTTGGGGAAAAGGACTGTGGGAACAAACTCCACAGCAACAGTAATTTTTCAAGTTTAAATGTCGTATTGTCGTCGTTTTTAAATATAAATGTAGGTATTTAGTTTTAGTCCTATTGTTTTTTAGAAGAACAGGAACCTTTTTGTTGTCCTTCTGTCTGTCTGTTTGTTAAGACCCTTTATCTCGGAAACGCGGTTGGATTAAGTTAATTTTATCCCTTGGTTACTTACTTGGTTGCTCAAATCTATCCCGTGGAGCTGTGCAAAAATCAACCCTCTAAGTCTATGCAGTCAAAAGATATGGCCGTTTATATCAAAAGTTTGTACAAAACAGTCGGTGCATGCGCAGTTGACCGGTTTTTTTATTGAATGTAAATGTGTCAATTATAATATCACAAACAAATGCATCACAGATTAAATGGTCAAGTTCAGTGTGTTAAAGATCAGAATATTTATGAAGAAGCCAAAAATATCACTGATAAAGTCTAGGTATTTGCATTGATTTTTAATATAATTATAGTAATGGATTGGAAAAGTTTTGATGAACCAAAACCTGATTGCAAATGGTAAATAACTAAAACGTAAACTCGTTAAGGTATTTTCCAGATTCTCGTAAATGTTATTTTTGCTTCATTGATTGAGAATTTAAATTAGGTGATAAGGTGGTTATAGACCTATTACCTACCACAGTTTTGTTATTTATGCTGTGTATCTAAAGGCTGGTACAATTATACAATTTGTGTCCGGTCACAGTCCTGCGATATTCTATGCACTAACAAACATTCTAATACACAAATTTATTGATTTTGAAAAAAAATGTGTACAAAACTTTCGTTAATTTGCATTTTTTTTGGACTTTAATTTTGTTTTCTAAAGTTACGAAAAAGTAAGCTCATCATTTCTTAATTTAAATGATAGCCAATATTGTTGACCTCTGAATAAACCTATTTTCGTCTTAGTAAGACCAACACTTTGAAGATGGCTGCCAAAAAGCGGGAAAGTGAATTAGACCCAAGTGTGTATCGTAATATTATATTAAAACACTTGTTACATAAGTATCTAGAATATCGCTAGTCCATGACCGGACACACTGTATAGACGCGAAGACACTCCTCGTTTTTAGGGTTCCGTACCTCCAAAAAAAACCGAACCCTTTCGCGTCGAGGTATCGAGTTGAAAATTATACAGGGTGGCCAGTTGATAGGCGTCCAAAAAGAAAAATTAGATGCCTTATGCTAAGGGGTACCCGAATTACCCCCATGTATGTTCCGCGATTATTTGTAGTTTAGGAGCTAGAATTTTTTTAAGTACTATTTTCAAAATTTTCACCTAACATTGGTTTTTATTTTTTATGTCTTTATTCCTATCATTTTTAGATATTCTTTTTTGTGGAAACTATTAGCGATAAAAATAGCTACCATGCAAAAAAAATCCGTTTGCCTAGGCATTGTAGAACTTACCACAAAATTAGTCCAAAGTTCAAAATTACCATTAGAGTTCAATAATCAAAAATGTTCAGAGCTTAAAAAAAAATAAGTTAGGGGTGCCAGAGGTTTCTAAATGATCTTAAAAACTTCTATGGACCTTCAAAAGACAAAATTGGTAAAAAAATATAGAGCTTGATCGGGGATTATTTCCTGTAATTAGCGTTGATAGCAATATAGGTATTTTTACAGTTATTGTTATAATTTGGGATTTCTTTATTTTTGCCACTTTTATGATAAAAAAATACGGTAGATAGTTTACAAATTTTATTAAGACACGTTACACAAGGTTTTCAAAGTGCCGCCTTACCACAGAAATGCACAATCTACATCTACGGAGGAAATTGTCTTTTAGTTGTCTAAAGTCTAAAGGCTTCTCTGTTACTTCTTACAACATTAAATAAATAAATAATAAATATCTTGGGACAACTCACACACGGCTATCTGATCCCAAGCTAAGCAGAGCTTGTCTTATGGTACCCAGACAAAGTTAAAAAATCACACAAAGTTTGTCCTGGGTGGGAATCGAACCCACGACCTCCGGCTCAGAAGTCAGGGCTACTAACCACTACACCTACAGGCCCGCCACATTTCCCGCTTCTTCAATTTTCCGTTTTAGCTCTTCCTTATTGTTAATGTCCCGTGCGTACCATCACGAGGCTGGACGGCAGCGCGAATGGTAGTGGTAAAGTAATTGGTAGTTCACCGTTGAGAACGCCGGACCACATGTTCACACTGAAGTGGTGTTGAAAATTTTATGGTCTTACGGAATGAGGATTCTCGATAGCGGACTATGGAGAATCCATAGCCAGACCACTGTCCAAGCTCGATGGAGCCACCTACAAAGAGTTCTTGAAGAATTACCAATTTTGCTGTCAGACGTTAACTTAACACTGAGACGAGACATGGTTTACAACTAAAAGACAATTTCCTCCGTAGATGTAGATTGTGCATTTCTGTGGTACGGCGGCACTTTGAAAACCTTTTGTAACGTGTTTTAATAAAATTTGTAAACTATCTACCGTATTTTTTTATCATAAAAGTGGCAAAAATAAAGAAATCCCAAATTATAACAATAACTGTAAAAATACCTTTATTGCTATCAACGCTAATTACAGGAAATAATCCCCGATCAAGCTCTATATTTTTTTACAAATTTTGTCTGTTGAAGGTCCATAGAAGTTTTTAAGATCATTTAGAAACCTCTGGCACCCCTAACTTATTTTTTTTAAGCTCTGAACATTTTTGATTATTGAACTCTAATGGTAATTTTGAACTTTTGGACTAATTTTGTGGTAAGTTCTACAATGACTAGGCAAACGGATTTTTTTTGCATGGTAGCTATTTTTATCGCTAATAGTTTCCACAAAAAAGAATATCTAAAAATGATAGGAATAAAGACATAAAAAATAAAAACCAATGTTAGGTGAAAATTTTGAAAATAGTACTTAAAAAAATTCTAGCTCCTAAACTACAAATAATCGCGGAACATACATGGGGGTAATTCAGGTACCCCTTAGCATAAGGCATCTAATTTTTTTCTTTGGACGTCTATCAACTGGCCACCCTGTATACTGAAGTCTCCAGTCCCTTGAAAATGTGCGCGAATCCGACTCGCACTTGGCCGGTTTTTTAAACTCTATAAAGAGGCATTTAGAAGACCACATTACCGCCTTTTACCGTTTTAATAGACATGCGGTAATTTTCGAAATGCACCTTTAGGAAACTTTGACTGCAAAAAATATTGCCTTCATCATTTTGCCGCTCTTATCCCAATTTATTTGTAATCAGCGCACCATCTCTTCTTCCACCAAAACCTAATTTTTTTTTTTTTTAAAAAACGTCTCACATTCGGAATTACTCCTCTATCGTGGGAGCGTTTACAAAAAATTAAACTCACATACACAAACAGCCAAACCCGAATAAACTACCTGTAGGTCATACAAATACTTGTTCCGTAAGGGGTTCGAACCCGCGACACACAGCGCAGCAGTCAATTGCTCAACCACTGCGTCAATCGCGCCGTCAAAAGCGTGCCGTGATTCTGTTTTGTTTGTTTTGATTTTGAACTTTGAAACGTATTACTATTATTATGATTTCTAGAGTTACCTCTGGCTGCGGGTCGGCCTGCACTTGTTTATTGGCTTCATCGTGGGCAGCTTGTTCAACAAGATGGGCTACGATGCCTCCAAGACTATTTTCAACTTCGGTTTCTGCTACGCCTGTACCATTGCCATGCTTTACATTCCCATGATGCCTGTGTTACTTGCCTGTAAGTATATTACCTTCTTAATTTGATTGAAATAGTAGTCTACTGGTAAATTAACGTTCTTTGTGTTTAAATGTTTATTTAAACTTCATGTACAATAGTGGTACATAGGCGGACTAAATGCCATTAAGAATGCCTTACTAGTCAACCTTTACCTTTTTATTTTTCAATCTTTTTTAGGGTTCCGTAATTCAAAACGAAAAGCAGAACCCTTATTGGATCACTTTGTTGTCCATCTGTTTGTCTGTCAAGACTCTTTTTTTCTTAGGAACATGAGGAGGTATTGAATTGAAATTAAAACCATATACTCAAACCTGTGGCGCTTTTGTGCTGAGTACTCAACTATTTGGTCCCTTTGTGCTGAGCATCAACCCTCTGAGTCTAGAGAGAGCTGTTTATATCGCAAGACTGTACGAAACCCTCGGTGCACAAATCTGATTCTTTTTTGACCGCGTTTTTTTTTTAAATTTACATGATCCTTTCAACGAATGGTAATATAATATTTATACGGTTACTAACATTCAATAAATTATTCTGAATACAATCACATGTTTTTTTCCTCGTTTATTGAAAAAAAATGGCCTTAATTTATGGGACATCTACATCGTTCTGAACCCCCTCTTCATTCTAACTAATTTTTTCACCTTGTAGACCTGCCACCAAGTGGCATTCAATATATGTACCAAAATAGCAACGGAAGTTTTTAATAATGCACATAAATATTAGTTTAGAAAATCTTGACTTTTATATGCGTGTATAATATAAGGCTGCTGCCACAGAGGTCAATATTTTAAGGAGATGAATCATAGAGAATATTATGCCCACTGCACCAGATCATATTCCTAACTTTGTATTAAACTGATTCCAATTTGAGACTGCTTAGTTTTTATAAAAATAAACGTTAGTGGCTTGCGTTGAACGCAGTAGGTCCTTATAAAATTATTAATTTCATAGTGGCCTTTTCTTGCGGATGGGATATCGTCACATAACTTCCTCCGCTTTGGGTGGAGCGGAGGGGAGTGTCAGACTTGCACCAACTAAAACCCATCCATGTTCCTTCTTTTGCCGTTTAAGTCCCGTGGCCGCGGTATCTCTTTCGAAAAAATCGTAACCCCGGCAGGCTCCTCTGATTTGCTGATATCTGTTTGAGCAGCGCGTGAAACACGAACGCACCGTCTTCACTAGACAGACCTTCGGTGGCCGGGAGTCACCTCGCGGTGGCTGGGCTGGTTTGAGGTTCTTTCCCTTAAATAACGGCCACCGGATGGCCGGATTTTTGGCCAGTGGCCTTAATTAACTATTATGCTTTAGTTAACTATATTTTTTTGTTTATATTTCAGTTCCAACTGAAGTGCAACTCGTGAAAAGAGAGTACTTCAATCGCTGGTACGGCCTCAAGCCTTACTACGCTGCCTTGGTCATCTCACGGACTCCCGCCACTATTTTCTTCAGCCTCATCTACTTGGTCATCACCTATCCCATCACCTCGCAGCCCATGGAGATCGATAGGATATTAATGTTCAGTTCTACGTGCATTCTGATAGCTCTTATTTCAGAATCTATGGGAACTGTCATTTCGTCTATGTTGAGTGTTGTGGTAAGTGACTTACTTTTACACTATAATTAGCTAATTAAATAAAACTATTTATGTGTCAAATGCTTCTCTTTAATCGTTGTCGACACGGTTGACGCAATTGCTGAGCGATCGACTGCTGTGCTGTGTATTGCGGGTTCGATCCCCGCACGGAACAAATATTTATATGACCTACAGGTTGTTGTTTCGGATCTGGCTGTTTGTGCTACATATTTAAAAAAAAAAAAAACAAAAGTAAATAGTGATACTATGCTACATTTGCCATCTGACTAAAAACCGTATCTGAAGTTAAAGTCTGCCTTATTTTCTTTCATAGCATTGTTTTTTCGTAATTCTTTCCTTAATACTAAGTAATTCCTTTCATTTCAGAATTCAGTTTTCATGGGCCCTGCGATGAGTGTTCCACTTATGCTACTAGCTGTCTATGGCATCGGTAGTGGAGATGACCCTCTTCCAATCGTATGGAGGCTGGCAAGAGCTTGCTCTTTCCTTCGCTATGGAATCGAGGGTCTGGTTGCCGCAATATATGGTGCCCCCAGAGATGATCTCATTTGTCCTGACCATGTAGACTATTGTGAATATAAGAACGTTGCGTAAGTATAAGGACTGATATGTTATTGGAATTGCTGACAGATTCTGACAGACAATGATTGTTAATTTTAGAATGAATACATTTATTTCTCTGTTTGTTTGATTTGCTTAAAGACACGAGTTACACGACACAAGTTTAATCATTAACCAAACATTTCTTTGAAACACGCAAGCAAGACCAAGTACATCAAAACCTAATGTTTATTGTATTTTAATTCCCAGCTACTTCGTGAAACTGATGGGCATGTCTGGTATCTCCTTTTGGGTCGACTTTTCCGTGTTAGTCTTCATACTGCTCGCTATGAACCTCACCGGTTACTACCTTCTGCGACAGCGTCTCTCTCCAAACTACGCCTTCAGAGCTATCAAGGTCATCGGCAACTTTGTTAAGACAAAGATGAGTTCTTACTCGTAGTACTGGAACTTCGTACTTTTAAGCCGTTCCATCGTGCAATTTTGGCCCTATTCCAAAAACTATTTTGTACCCAATTTGGTATCAATACCCAGTAGCAATAGAATTTATTAATTATAAAAGTTTTTGCAATTTTGTACGTCTTGTTTATTTAAGAACATTTTTATATTCTAGCAATCAGTTTTGCCATGTAAACGTTTTGCTTTTGTTTTTTATAAGGTTTGATGTTCGTTACATTCAAAGAATGTGAAGATTAATTAACCACTGTGATAGCATGAAATAGGTTTGTAGTGGTTCCTAGTTACCCGACTTTGGCGAAGCCAAAAGGAGGGAAATTCTTCTCGTGCATTTCTAAAAAAAATATTGGATTTAGTGGAAAACTTTAATAATGTGTAAGAAAATAAATATCGATGGATATGAAAAACTTAAAATCAGTTACTAGGTAACATTAAAATGTGTAATTTGAACCAAAGGAAGTAGAGGAATTCCCAGTGTGATAGATCTTTTGTAGTTTTTTTACTCTATTTTAAAAATAATATTAATAGTTTTAAGCAAAATAATAGTGAACAATATTAAAGACGATAATGGAGTGCTTTTAAGGTTTATATTTCAAGGATGAGGATATTTTTAAGACTGATTGTGTATCATCTTCTTTACTTGAAAATTATAGAAAATAACGTTTGTGCATGTACTTCTAATTTTAATATTTTTCACTTAAGTTATTTCACTAATCTTAGAAACATCACATTTAATAATATTTACCAATGAACTGTCATAAAAAACCTTGAAACATGAACAGTTCTCAGAAGTTTATAAAATCAAGGATTTTCATTGAAAAAGATTCCAGTGACCTTATTATTGATTTAGGAAACTCCTTATATGGAGTTCCTTATAAGGCACGATATAAGTCGGTCACCAATTTATGAGTTTTATTTGATTGATATATTTTAATATTCTAAAGTCCGCTCTTGCATTGTCTTTTTTCGTCTGAACTAGGTGTCATAATATGGTTTCTTAGGCCTTAGGATTGAAGTGTCCACTTGTAACAAATTCATCAACAAAGTGCCCATCATACACGTTTCACTTTTAGATAGATTCCAATTTTTTTTCTTTAAAAAATACGTTTTCCCACACTAGATTTTTCCTGTATCGTGTGTGCGTTTATAAACATTTAAACTTACATACACAAACAGCCGGACCCGAAGCAACTCCCTGTAGATCATACAAATATTTGTTACGTGCGGGGTTCAAACTAGCGCCATGCAGCGCAGCAGTCGATCGCTCAGCCACTGCGCCAACCGTGCCGTCAAACTTTTGTAACACAATCCTCGGGATGTTTGTCTACTTTGTCATAATTAACTTTTAAAATACCTTGACTGAGCCTTTTAACATTTTCCATGTCATCACTAGTAAACAAAATATTTATGTGGTAGGCATTTTCACTAGTGATGGGACATTCTAGACAACTTTTGTTGTCGGTAGTATCTCAGTTATGCAACTGTTTTGCAACTTAAGTTGTCAATGGCGCTCATAAGGTTTGACAATTGTTTGACTATGATTCTGATTACTTTTTCCCAATCGTAGTTACTTGACGTTTTGTTGTTGAGTTTGTTACAACTTGGGATGCTGTTTAACCTAATACTTACTTGTGTGTAGGTGTAACTAATTTATATGATTATAATTTATTCTTAAGTGTCTGTACTCCGCTGGTGTAAATTATTTTCTTATGCTTAAGTGTGGGTTTGGTTACAGTCATAAAATGTAAAAATAAAACCATTTAAATTCTTTAAACGTATTTTTATTTACCAAATGGATTTCTCACTAAAATAAAATCACGCATTTGTTTATTAGTCAACAAAAATCGTCTCAACAAAATCTGACTAGGGCAGTCAATTTGCCACCTAACAAAAAATAATAATTTCAATAAAGTTTAGAACTTTTGTTACTTCCTACGCATTGTGCTCTAGGTGCTATCGTGCACTTGATGTATACCTACCCTTTTTGCTGTCGCTAGTGATGGTGATATTAGTTGAACCGTGCCTCTTCTATCTAGAACGTTATTGCGACTTACGATGATGACGTTATCAGCCTTTAAACTGAAATGGTTACTAACATTATAATAAACATTTGAAACGGGATATTTACCATGTTTGTTATTTGTATCGAGTTTCCGATGTTTCGGCGATGTTGCAAACGCCATAATCACTGATGAACTGAAGTCATTGTGGGTGGATGTTTGCAAGCAGACAAAACGATCTACCCTCTTCTTTATTCGTTATTTTGCGTTTGTTACCACTAACAACGTATTTTGCTGACTGATTTGGCTCTTGACACAAAAAACTCACTGTATCAAGTAGCGATCTTTTTCACTACTTTTTGGGTTTTTACTCAATTAAAAAAAAACATCGCCAAAATATCGAAAACTCTATACAAATAACAAACATGGTAAATATCCCGTTTCGAGTGTTAATTATAATGACGTTTTCATACACCATAGTAATACATCCCATCACTAAACATTTCTTTTTAATTAACGTCACCCGCACCACGCTACAGCAAAAGAGCATAGTATATAAATTGAATATTTTTGATTCTATAGTTTATAGGATATATTTTTTTCATAAGTACAAAGTATGTAATATCAATATTTACTTATTTACATAAATCGTGTTTGAACTATATTAGTATTACTTAGGAATGTTCGTAGTTGCGATTTTATGTTAACGTGCAATTTATTATTTAATAGTCTACATTGAATATATAGCTGATAAAAGCTGCCCACATTTCTAAACAATACTTTTATAATATTGCCTTAAACAATTGACATAACAATTGTTTGTTTTTTATGTTTTTCTATGTTTAACAGAATCTGTTGAAAATAGAGAAACGATAAAAATAGGGAATATGCAAGCAATGCAAAAAAAACTTTTTATATGTATGCTTTATCCTGTACCATTAATAAGTATTAACTTTTACAATTTACTATTTTATGTTGCGTATTTGGTAGAACGGAACGCAAACTCAAAATGCATCGTTTGAGATAATGGCGGTAGTGACGTCAAAGTCCATGAGTCAAAGAAACACTTTTATTTGAAAAGTACTTCAATGATCGCTAAGATTTTATTATAATAGGTATTGTAATTGCAATTTTTGCTTGAATATAGCTTTTACAATTTGTATAATTATTTTAATAAGTGGTAAAAATTACATTTAAAAAATGAGTTATTTTGGTAAATTACGTCACATCATGGCCGAAATAATCAAAGGAGTTTTAACTATCGTAGACAAATGTAGGAGTTTTATTTTTTATTTATGCGACAAGTTCTAGTTGAAATTAACTTTTAATATTTTACTTGGGTTGGTTCGTACTGTGTCATCGATTCTAGTCAGGAAAAATTTCATGCATATTCCCTATTGCACACAACGGTCAAAGATACAGGAAAAGGTTATTGGTTAATCAGAAACAGCTAAGATAAATAAGGAAAAAAGTTATCCTTTAGAGATTCCAGTATTTGATCAAAACAAATATTTGTTCAGGAAAATCCAATTAAATTAACTTTACGGTTTTTGCTGTGGCATGGTGCGGAGGACATTAGTTAGACGAACAGTTCTTATTCAATCTGGTCACTTTCCGCGATTTACGATAATTACTGAAGATATGTTTTATCCTGAATATCATAGACGTAAAGTACTACCCATCATAGTAATACACCATACTACAGCAAAAACAATATAAGTTTGTTAATATTATCCATTAAAATGTTTTATTTCCCATAAATGGTTAAAATATGTAGACGACATTATAGTTCATTCATAAGAATAGGTAATTTATTTTTTATAGTAACTATGATATTGTCTTTTTCTACAAAATTCGTTTATGTTTTCAGTTTCAGATTTTTATTGAGCATATATTATTTATAATATAACATTATTGTATTTGGAATATTTTTCGTGAAAGTTATCCCATACACAGATAATATCGTGGCAGTTTTTATTGATACTACTTTGATGATAAGTTTTTATTAACAATTTGTTACCATTCGACGAAACATTCAATCTTCCCGATTCTAGCTGGCGAAACACCGATATTGTTTTACAATAATTATAAAAGAATAGATAGAAAAATACAAAAAAGCACACAAGTATTTACAATAAATTAATACTTCTTTGAGAAATTAAAGTAACAATTGTAAATAAAAAATATCTAACTTAATATAACGAGTATTAAACAATTAACTTACTTTACAGATACGAGATTGAACAAATTTTTAGGCCTTGACTTGTATTAACAAAAAAAAAAAATTTGAAAGAAATTTTGAAATAATTATTACTAATAGACGTCTTTTTTCATTGTCTTTACACGGATTTTGAGCATCTTAAATAAAATTATTACAATATTATATCAAACTTACAATAAAACTTATATTAACAAATGTGATCATAGCTTGTACTGTAAGGCGAGAACTTTGTGTTCCTATTAAATAAAAAAATGTGATGTTTGAAATGAAATGATTTGTAATAAAATGATTTATAAAATGAAGCAAACAAATATTTGAGATTACATCATTAAAATAATAAAAAAAAAACTTTAAAATTGCTATCATACCATCGCCAGTAGACGTCAATTAGGTTAATAAACTAAGTTAATTATAATTGAACATGAGAGTTTGTTTTTCCTTAATCAAGGAATTATAAAATTAACCATAACTCTTTTATTAATAATTATTATAAACGGTGCAACTTCCAACACCAATCAATTTCGTTCTGTAATTCCTAAATATTATTTTTACAAATATTATCCACATTCCACATTCCCGGCACTTATAGTGAACTAACTATATTAATGGTAACTACTTTATACTAAAATTTTAGTTACTGAATGTCATATTAATGAATATACACGATAAAATTAAATAAATATATAATTTACAGATACTAATGTATTAAATTGCGACGTTATCGAAACAGTAGTTACAAATAAAATTAAAATAACATTACTTAAAGTAAAAGTTAAAATGTCTTTAAAACATACAACAAACTGGAATGTTAAATTTGTGAGCCTTAAAACAATATTTACAATTAATGGTAAATTAATTTGGCACCTTCTACATGTGAGAGGAAGATTACGGTGCCTTAATACTAAAGGTACTGACAATATAAGTACCGAAGCTAATACGTGACGTAAAGCGAAGTGTTATAAGTCTTATTTGTGACTATATCCCTGATAATGTTTAGATCACTATCGTAATTCCCTAAAAGGACAATTTCTTCTACACCTCCTGATCGCACTTTTTCAGATGTTAATTATGTTTGTTCTTCTTATTCTAACAAACTCCCGGTTTAATTTTTTTCTATATTTTTTATTGACGCAAGTATTTGAAACTAAATATCGTTTATTGAAATTGTAAAATATTGGAATGTTGAATATTTGAAACCGGGAATTAATTATTGTTCTTTGAAATATCAAGTATAACAAGACATTTGAAATGCATAAGAAACATACAATTTCTTCAATCGAGTTTACATGTCTGAAAGCATCACTTTTCCAGACGCAGATTTTTTATTTTATATTTCTCAAGCAATTGTTCTGGCACTTTAGAAACTGAACTGCTGGCTTGGTTTTTCTTCATCGCACTGTTCTGCATAAAGTGCTGGTCGTTCTGTGTCGAGGCATGTACGGAACTTGAGATGTCTGATTAGGGGTCCTTGACGCCGCCACAATTGGGTCTCATCAATAGGGTCGCAGGCAGCCAGGACCGCAGACACACGGCCTTCGGATGGGAGGGAGAGGCAGAGGCGGTGGTGGCGGATGAGGTTGTTATCGAAGCGCCACTCTTGGTTGCCGCCAGTGTAGTGGCAGGGATACATACCTAGAAGATAGTAGAATTGGCATTAGTTTTTGATTGTTGTTGTGGTGTAAGCAATCATTATCAAGGTCTAGTAGCCCTACTATGACCTCTTAAAGCAATTCTTATTCCGCTGAGGGAAAGAGACAGAGCTATACAGGGTGTCTAGCACCATCACTTTCACTCAGTGGAATAAGAATTGCTATAAGATGTCATAGTAGCCCTTTAGCACATAAAATTTTTATACTACTCAAATAAACTGATCACGCTTATCATCGCGGACCGACCTGAGCTGTCCAGAAAATGCATTACGCCAAAACAATAAAAGCAAATTCAAGCCATATCAGTAGCCTATGATGCCGTTTGTAATTTATTTGTACGGAGACCAGGCTGTTTCAGATCAGTTTAAGAGAATCCTGCATTGATAGTGCGGTTGCTCAATAAATAGATTGACTTCTAAGGCTGGTACGATTAAGACTTCTTACCTAGAGTACCATCAACAAGGTGTCCCATGGTATCGAGACACCGGACTCCTTGCTTTATGACGTGCGACACTTCAGTCAACGTTGGCACTTGCAGTTCAGGGTACACATGCTCCAGGTACCAACGGAATGGCTTGCAGTGCAGCTTCTGACGGAGAGTCACGCGTTCTGATATGCTGGAGAAGAACGGAGAAAAAGTGGTGTTAAATTTAGCTGTTGTAACTTTAATATCAAGTGAAAAAACTGAGTAAAAAGTTCTAAATGAGGGTGTTCAATAAAATAACGGACAAACTTTAAGAGATGAGTCCGATACTCATAAAAGTAATAATGAACAAGAACGGGGTAAAAATAAATCACTTTTATTGACATGAAAATGACACGCCACGCTTAATTGAAGCGCATGCGACTAAAAGAGTGATAAATATGAATGTTGATGGATGGAAAGGGAAAGGAAGGCCAAAGAAAAGATGGATAAATTGTGTAAGGAATTAAATGAAGGAGAAATGGTTAAATGATGCCGTGACGTATAACAGAGGAGAATGGAAGAAGAAAACGTGTTGCACCGACCCTAAGTAGAATGAGACAAGGTCAAGAAATTGTTAATTTTTGTCATGAGTTCAGTATAATGCTCCAGCGAAAATGATGTAGAATGAATTTTAAAAACACAAGTAAAACTTACTCTCCAAAATCAACCTGCTTAGCCAACGGCTGGGACCGATAGTACAGCTCCTTGTAATCATCCATCCATACTTCGGCAGCTCTTCTGGTGTTCCTCGCGAACACGGCTCCAGATCCTCCAGGGAAGGTGTAAGGGTGTCGCTTTCTGAAGACATGGCCCACCCGGGAGCAGGGGACTATTTCTAAAGAACCACCGCATTGCCAGACCCTGAAATGATAGATTGTAAATTATCTGGATGCAATTATTGTCTTTGAAACCGCTTCTATTTATTAAAAAAAAAAGTGGGCGTATTAGGAATTTTTCCTGTATCGTGGGTACATTTAAAGTCTCATACTCAAACAGCCAGACGCGGAACAACTATCTCTAGGCCATTAAAATATTTGTTCCGTGCGGGGTTCGAAGCCGGGATATACAGCACGGCAGGTGATCGCTCAGAAACTACGCCAATGGTGTCGTAAAGCATATAGAAGGTTTAGAAGTGTTTTTATCCCGTTTGTGCAGCGTCATTTACTCAAAAGAGATGTATTTATTTTCCTTCTGTCGGTCAAATTTAGTCCGAAACATAGCAAGTAGATAGGTATCTTCCTTACCTAAACGAGATCTCCAGATTCTCTCCGCCCCAGACGTCCATCTTCATGTCGTACTTGCCCAGCTTGGCGAAGTACTTGCGGTCCATACTGAACAGTCCACCAGCTATCATAGGAGTCCTGATAACCTGGGTGGGGTCACTGAGACGGGCACTGCGTTCAGCGTGGGCCAGGTACTCCCACTGAAAAGGAGTGAGTTCACGGTGAGAACTATAATGTGAGAAAGATGATCAATTTAATTTAAACTGTTGTACCACATCTCTAGCACTATTTGACTACGATCACAATGAGTTGATGCATGCCCAGTAACAATATTTGTAGCGGAAAAATATAAGGGAACAAAAAAAAACATGTTGTAACTCCAAGTGTCTGGTTTTTGGATTAGAACTTTATTTTTTCCTCCGCGGTTTTTAATAATCTTATCTTAGAAAAACCAGCAACAAAAAAAAGCACCAAAAATGTTGTATTTTTTTATCCCTTCATTTTCTTCCAGTAGTGTAGATGGATAGAGTATTGTTGATTATCCGCTTGTATGCCGGAATTACAGACACAATTAATTACGCATTGTGTCTCGCGTATATCTACGTTCCCGGCATACAAGGAGTTATGGAACTAAAAAAAATATGAAGCTCAGGTAGAAACTCCTAAACAGGTGCTTAAAAATATAATTTTGGCAACAATTTCAATCTTTCAATCTGGTTATAAATGTTGTCATAACAAATTCATGTATTCTATCAAAATTATTGAGTAACGCTGTACTTCCAACGTATAACTTTTGCATTCGGTTTATATCCGTTAACAAATTAAGATTAAGAAATACATTTCTGTACAATATTAAACTACCAAACGGTCACAATATTGTCGATTTCATCATTGCAATTACAAAATACTTCTCAAAAACGAATCTGTCTACACATCCGTTATTTCACCTTCTATGACTATGTTAGTAACAGTTGGTCACTTGTCAGTGAATGGGTTACCTTGAACACTAAGTTCCAGTCGAAGCCACCGCGCAGGTCCGCCGACGCACCGATGTATTGGAATGTGTCCATGCTGATTACGTCGATGACTGGACATACCACGCGAGTTGGGTCCTGTGGAAGAAAACACAAATTGGGTAAGTCTAAAAAGATAGGTTTTTGAGATCCGATTCTAAGATAAATCAAATCTGACTTAGTTAATCTAGTCGTTATTAGAAAGTCGATAATGGCAAAATATGTGCAGGCTCCATAATTCCTGTCGCGGCTGCGGGTCGTTCAAAAGAGACATCGCAGCCTCGGAACACAAAGAGCAAAAGAAGGAACATAGGTGGGTTTTACTCAGTAAAAATCTCGACACTCCCCCCCGTTCTGCCCAGAGCGGAGCAAGTTATTTGATGATTACCCAACTTCATTACGTAAATTAATAACATTTTCATCAAATTCGCAAAAAAATAAAGGCTCTATACTTTTAGAAGCATTCTTTTGTCACTTATGTGAACCTTCTAATTCATGGCATCCCTATTTTAAAATTAAAAAACAAAACTCATCGTACGTATCTATCTACCTACAACTACTAACCCAAGCAAAAGTGATGCCCATGTCTGAATTCTTAATCGGTTCTTAAGGCAGCATTGAGTAAATACCATTCATCGTTAAACCGATTCTACTGCTTAAGTAATTACCTATCATAAAACACTAGCAACAGGACAACTATTATAATTATAGATAATAGCTGTGCCCAGCGGTTTCACCCGCTGCTCAGATCCCCTTCTAAAGAAGGCTACCCTAGGCTTGTCACTTGGGGGTATAAAAAAATGATGTTGGCTGATTCTCAGACCTACTTGATATGCTAACAAAATTTTGCACAAATCGGTCCAGCCGTTTAAGAGGAGTTTGGTTACAAACACTTCGACACGAGGTTTTTATATAATTAGATTCTTCAGCAATTTAAGTTAAGACCTGTTGACGCAATTTGCAAAAACGGTGTTGCCAGGAAACCGTAAATTATGGCTTAACGTAATGGTCAG
Source organism: Ochropleura leucogaster (assembly GCA_958449745.1). Classification (NCBI taxonomy): domain Eukaryota; kingdom Metazoa; phylum Arthropoda; class Insecta; order Lepidoptera; family Noctuidae; genus Ochropleura; species Ochropleura leucogaster. The sequence goes on from OY288207.1 coordinate 16,229,186, forward strand.
TTTAACTTATTTCAAATGCGAATTTTGTAGGCGCAACACGTTCATATTTATCTTAAATGTGTCTCTGTAATGCTTCAATATAATACCGCTAAGTGCTTTATTATGAGATTTATTCCTTTATTTATTTATTTGTATACACATCATTTTACATTTCTAAATCCTATTTCCTACTCATAATAATTATTATAAATGCGAAAGTTTGTGAGTATGGATGTATGTTTGATCCTCTTTCACGAAAAATCTACTGTACGGATCTTGATGAAATTTGTCACAGAGGTAGATTATAGTCTGGAATAGCACATAGGATACATTTTTGATCATCACGCGGGCGAAGCCGCGGGGCGCAGCTTGTATTTCATAAACTAACATATAAAAACATTTAAGTCGGTGGTTAGGGCTCCAGAGAAAGGAACCTCCACACTATACGGGCCGTATCCACGACAAGATATTTTAGTTGTTTCTCATTCTCAGCTTTTACGAGGTTCTCGTCTACGGTAACATTTACTTGTATCTTTACTAATAGAAGGACTTCTAATAGATGGGACTAAAACATAATGGTTGGCGCAGTGGCTGAATGATCGACTGCTGCGCTGCGTGTTGCGGGTTTGATCCTCGCACGGAACAAATATTTGTATTGACACAAGTAGTTGTACCGGGTTTGGCTTTGTGTATGTGAGTTTAAATGTTTGTAAACGCACCCACGATATATTATTAATTAGTGAATGTATTGGATTTTTTGCAACAGTGTATTTGGGACATGATTCTCGAAAATAGTTCCTAAATCTAAAAGACGGGCTAAATAGAATGTAATTACTTTGACCTCGGACACTACCCTATTAGACGGATGTAAGGGAATGCGTTGTTTTTTGTGTGCTTATGTAATATCTTATGATATGACCTTGTAGTTATATACATATGTATGTACAGCTTGCGGTTTACATAACTGCGGACGCAGTTGATCAGTTTTAAAAGGGAAGTATGTTTTTTTGGCAGATCCATGAATCCAAGTTTGTAGATTTTTTATGTGAATCGATTGGATATCGATTTCATTGATTGGATATCGATTTCATTGATTGGATATCGATCATTCACTATAATAATGATTCCGATCTGAAAATAATTAAGTAAACCATTGTAATGTAGAGGACATTACTTGAAATTCTACCGAGGGCATGGACAAGAAACAATCGCGACAAATACGTGACGTATTTTATCAAAGACTTTTTATAGAACTAACATAAGTATTTCAGTAGATGCAGAGGGGCCAGTCAGGGCCACTGCTTACCGGGATTGCGGGATGTTCGAAAGATAACAACACAAAGGGGTAAAGAAGGAACATGAGTGGGTTTAATTCAGTAACGGCTGGCACTTCAACCTGCTCCACCCAGACCAGGGGAAGTTATTTGGTGATTACCTTTTGGGGTCGAATTTCAGTATTTTAAATGAAGCAACTGCCTATCTGACCTCCACATAATACTGGGTAATACGATACTTCTTCGTAAGTCTGGTTGTCAAACTTTTGGCCCACTGACTAACACAACACGACTGTTAAAGATGTACACACGACGGCAGGTCAACCTATTCTCAACTATTATAACTTAATCTCTCTACACGCATCGCACACCGTAGTAGAGAGATCAGGTTAAAATGGTTTTTATAGGTTGACGTGCTGTCGTGTGTACAAAGTAGTACAAAGCAGGGGGCAAAAGCGTTAGGTGCACAGCCGTGGCGGAAACTCGGTATCGGACCAACCTATTCAAGCGCAGCTTAACATCGCCCCAAGTGGTTTTTATTCCGGTATTGCAGGTTGTTAGAAAGAGATACTGAACATAAAAGTCAAAAACCTCACTAAAACGTGGGTTTAGTCAGTAAAACTCTGACTTAAAAAAAACGGATGTTATCATTAAGCCATGCCTTCATCTTATGTCTCCAATGCAGTTTTTGTTTTTGCATCATACATATAGCTAGTAGAATAAGACTTTTTCTAGATACTTACGTTAAGACCTAACCACATAGTGTCACTTCAATTTCAGAGTAATAAATTCGTTTAAGACTATATGCAACAAATAACCACAAATCGAAGTTGATTGCTAGAAGTGTTGTCGTTTCGAGTGCCTAGTGTGGTTTTGTGAAGAAACAGCGTTATTCTTTAATGAATATATTTTATTTCTAAATTTGGTACCTGATATTTATACTTTTTTTATAAGATTTAATATGATTGTGTATAATATGATTGTGTAATATGATGAATTTTATTTTATTTTAATATAAAATTTAATAGATATTATGGCAACGTGAACAGACAGTATTTTTTTTAGAAGAGAGAAAGGGATTTTGATTGTGGAAGTCTTACGAAATATGACTCTATAACCTATCAGGGTTGCGGATTGTTCGAAAGAGATACGGCGCCCCGGAACATAAAGGGCAAAAGTCAGGAAAAGTCGGCACTCCCCTCCGCTCCGCCCAGAGCGGGGGAAGTTATTTGATGATTTCTCACGCCAAAAAAAGAACTTTAAGAACGGACGAACAAAGAAATTATTATTTGGAACTTCATTTTTATTGAGTGAACGAAGTCACTAACAAAACATTAACCACTGTTACAGGCATGATGTAAACTAAGAATATTCTAGATTTTTTTATTACCCTGACCAATAAACGTGTGATTGTAATAGTGTACTTAAAGGTGTTTATTGATTTAGAAGTTTAAGGCCGAGTTATAACGTTCACTTTTAACTGAAGATGATTGAAAATAGTTTTTGTAATTTTAAATATTAGGTTAGGTTAGCAATTTACGATGTGTATTTTTGTAAAAGTAACTTCTAAATTATGCTCAGTTGAATAAAGAAGGTTTTGTTGTTACCTAGTTTCCTCCGTGCCTCGGAAGGCACGTTAAACCGTTTGTCCCGGCTGACATTTGTAGATCTTTAATAGTCGTTACAGTGGCTCGAAAGTCTGACAACCAGTCCTACCAAAGAGTATCGTATAAGTCAGATAGGTAGTTTGATAAATAGCTAAATCAGGTAAGACTGGAAGCCGATCCTTACACCCAGGAAGTCTTTCACCATTAGAAAACTACGTTATAACTGAGTAACATACGCTATAACATCATGCTACAACATACGGGAGCGGGGCAGCAAGGAAAGACGCGGGTGAAACCGCGTACGACAGCGAGTCACTATATCTACATAGAATGAAACGAAGTCTTTTCTCGCTGTCTGTCTGTCCATATGTATGTTTAGATGTTAAAATCTTCGCAATGGATTTTGATACGGTTTTTTTATAGATAGATTGATTCCAGGGAAAGGTTTATCTAATATATAAAATTCTCGTGTCACAGTTTTCGTTCCCATACTCCTCCGAAACGGCTGGACCGATTTAAACGAAATTTTGTGTACATATCAGGTAAGTCTGAGAATCGGCTAACATCTATTTTTCATGCCCCTAACTGAGCAGCGGGTGAAACCGCTGGGCACGGCTAGTAATATGTATAATATTAGTATCTACATGGCACCCATGTGAAGCTAGGTCGCTAGTCCTTACTAATATTGTAAAAGTGAAAGTGAGTTTGTTTGTTTGTTGCCTCTTCACGCCTGAATGGCTTAACCGATTTTGATGAATTTTGCTACAGAGATAGTTGGGACCCTGGAGACGGACATAGGCTATGAAAAAAAGAGATATGAGGGAGTAAGAGGGAAGAAAAGGGAAAACTTAGCATTGCTATTACAATAAATAAGGCGCAAGGGCAAAACTATAGGTAGCAGTTACCTGTTAATCAGGAAAGGGGAACTGTGTTACCCCGAATTTAAAGCTAGTTGAATATAAACCTTAATTTCACCTGCTAAAAGTTGGTTGCGACATAACTGCTAACTTCGGCTTCGGTCAGTTATCGCCGGCGGCGGCACGGGTAAGACTCTGCCCTTAACTGGCAGTCTTTTATTTCAATGCCAAGTCTACTGTCAAGGTTGAGAAGTATACATAAAGTTGTTATGTAAAGAAACCGTATAAATATCTATTATTATAACGTTATGAGCAAAGAGTATAAATAGTAAAAGTGAATTATGTTTTATTAGGCTGAAACGTGTACATTATTATTGTTCCCTATCTGGTGTTTGAGGAGCTCGTGGCTAAATAATAGCAGCCACTGGGGTTGATCTTTAGGTTAAGCCCTGCTTCCCTAGGTTGGTCTGTTGATGGGTGACCACCCGGTAATATCGATTTTCCACCGTGCCTCGGTAAACATGTTAAGCCGTTGGTTCCGGCTGTCATTTGTAGATTTTTGACAGTCGTTACAGGTAGTCAGTGTTCTAAAAGTCTGACAACCAGTCTTACCAAGGGGCATCGTATTACCCAGTATTAATTGGGTCGTGGAGGTCAGATAGGCAGTCATGTCAAATACTGACATTCAGGTGCATTGTTGAGCGATGTTGGCCAAAGCGTGCTAATTATAACTCTAATAAGGTTTGTTTCATTTTTTAAATGTCAATAAACTCTTTTACTTTTTGACTTTTATTTTTATAATTTCTCTAACATACAAAAAAACTCACTTTTAGCGAAGTAATTGAAATCTTTTTGAATCCTTACCAATATTATAAAAGAGTAAGGGAGTTTGTTTGTTTGTGTGTTACCTCTTCACGCTTTAATGGCTAAACCGATTTTGATAAATTTTGGTACTGAGATAGTTGGGAACCAGGAGACGGACATAGGCTATTTTTTTAAAGAGTGGGCTATGAGGAAGAAGGAGGGAAAACTTTGCATTGCTATTACAAATCAATAAGGCGCTACCGAATTTAACGCGAGCGAAGCCGCGGGCAAAAGTTAGTATACTATATTGTAAAGTCAGCAATGACTTATTGTCGGGCCTACGTAGTCCTCTCATACTTAAGTACTAACGCTATAACAACAACATTGTAAAACCAAATGATTTTAAAAGAGTAAACCATGGAGTTTGTTGCCGGTTCTTCTCCATAGGAAACGACCAACTCGAACCGTGCACCTTTTCTCGACGTCATTATGCGAATTTGACATTTTAAGAAGTTGACATTTGGAGAAGTGGACATTTTGCGATCGGTTGTCATTTTGCGAAGTTGACATTATGAGCTGATACGGTTTTAGAAGTAGGCCTATGTGAAATAGAAATATTTTGATTTTATTCCCCTTTATGTTCCGTGGCCGCGGTATCTCTTTCGAATAACCCGCAACCCCGGCACGTAAATCCACAAGTTTTACATAACTTGGTAATTATGATCATGTATGACAAGTATTCCAATTACGACACTTACTTACAATAACAATGGGCTTAATGTTGTCGGTGTAACTATGTGTTTCGCGCCTATGTTGTAAATACTCCACATTACACGCATACCATTGCCACATCAAAGTACCTAATGAATAATTTTGATCTATCAGGCAGCATGAAAAGGAGGCGGATAGATTTACTTTAGAAATCACTAGCTGGCGCCCGCGGTTTCAACCGCGTGATATCGAAAAATAAAGTATCCTATGTGTTATTCCAAACTATAATCTACCTCTGTGTCAAGTTTCATTAAGATCCGTTCAGCCGTTTTGACGTGAAAGAGTAACAAACATCCATACAAACATTTGCATTTATATATTAACTAGCTGTGCCCAGCGGTTTCACCCGCTGAGGTTTAGGGGTATAAAAAAAAGATGTTAACCGATTCTCGGACCTACCCGATATGTACCCAAAATTTCATAAGAATCGGTCGAGCCGTGTCGGAGGAGTACGGTAACTAACATTGTGACACGGAAATTTTATATCTATACTATATATAATATTATAAAGCTGAAGAGTTTGTTTGTTTGAACGCGCTAATCTCAGGGACTACTAGTTGGAATTGGAAAATTCTTTTAGTGTTGGATAGTCCATTTCTTGAGGAAGGCTATGCTATATAACATCACGCTACGACCAACAGGTGCTGAGCAGCGTGGGTGAAACCGCGTGGAACAGCTAGTATTAGATGTTTTGAAATTCATTAAACTATGTGTATTGTGGCGATCGGTCGTGTCGCTCCGACTGATGCCGCAAATAATGATGACAGTTATGGGACAGATGAAGAAAGAATAACCAGTGCAGGTTTTGTGATTTCTTTTATTATATAGCCCCAAAGGTTTGACGATACGGTTGGCGCGGTTGCTGAGCTATCGACTGCTGCGCTGCGTGTCGCGGGTTCGATCTCCGCACGGAACAAATATATTTGTATGGCCTACAGATACAAGTTCCGGGTCTGACTGTTTGTGTATGAGTTTAAATGCTTGTAAACGCACCCACGATACAGGAGAAATTCCTAGTGTGGGGCATTGTTTTATTTAAAAAAAAAACCCACGTTATTGTTGATTCAACGTCGCTGTACTGTTGTCAAAAGTATAAATAAATAAATATTTTAGGACAACTCACACATGGCTATCTGATCCCAAGCTAAGCAGAGCTTGTGTTATAGTAACCAGACAACTGATATATCTACATACTTATATATAATTTATAAATACATACATATTATTGATAAATCACACCCAGACACAGAACAAACAATCATGCTTATCACACAAAGTTTGTCCTGGGTGGGAATCGAACCCACGACCTCCGGCTCAGCAGTCAGGGCCACTAACCACTAGACCAACAGGCCCGTCAAAATCTATTAATATCAAAATGTTAAGCCGAAGCCGTACAGTGTAGGTCACAAAACAGTTACTTTTGAAACAATGAACATTTTATCTATGACAATACAATGCACTAATTGCTCAACTCCCGCAAATTCCTTAACAATCTTCTCATTAAGCAACATGTTACATGAAATTGGTGAAGGTGTAAGTTTTATAGCAATACTGGCTGTTCTCCGCAACTTCGTAAGCGATTTGATTTAAACTAAGTTTTTTTAGTAAGGAGGTCCTAAATTCAATTTTTTGTTTGTATTTATATCTTGGCGTTTCCAGTATTAATCCTTACTAATATTATAAAAGCGAAAGTGAGTTTGTTACGTCTCCACGCCTAAATGGCCAAACTGATTTTGACTAATTTTGGTACAGAGGTAGTTGGAACCCTAGAGACGGACAAAGGCTATTTAAAAAAATTGAGAGAAAAAAGAAAGTGGGAAGAAGAAAAAAGATTTTTTTTTCGATCATCACGCGGGTTAACGTTAGCTTTAGCCCAAAGTAACTATGCCACGCGGACAAAGTCGCGGGCGAGAGTTAGTACTCCATAACTTTCTGCCTTACGTTACCTGACGTCTCCAGTATTATTACTCCTCTAATGCATCTCATGACAGTTGTCAAACAGTTCAGGAATATAGACATAATGCTCACCCCTGTAAAATATTAACGTAATAATATTAAAGCCCATGTCCTTTTCCAGGTTAAAATCTATCTCCTTGGCACATTGCATTACGATGCAATCAGCCGTTTACTCATGAAAAGGTAACTAACAAAAATGCAAACAAACAAACAATCAAAAATGCAAATAAACAGATTCAATTTCAAATTTATTTATTAGTATGGATAGGTCGTATAACATGGCGTAAGATACCTTTCTCAAGCAGAGGGGCTTGCCAGAGCCTCCGCCTGCCGGGGTTGAGGGTTGTTCGAAAGAGATACCGCGGCTCCGGAACGTAAAGGGCAATATAAGGAACAAGGGTGGGTTTTAGTCAGTACAAGTCTGACATACCCCCCCGCTCCGCCCAGAGCGGGGGAAGTCATTGGATGATATCCCACCCGAAAAAAAAAAGATTCCTTTCTTGGTAAATACCCATTTATGAGGTGCTTTTGTCTAAAGTCCGTATATGTGGTAAGTATGGCGATTGAGTATGACATGGGAGATATTATTGAAACCTCGTTACCAGTTTTAATTGAAGTACTAGCCATTTAGAAACTTATATTTTTATAAATATTTTTCAGATTTTTGTCATATTTTTTTTAGAGCAAATACACTGTTTCTTTCTAACTTCTAACTTAACACAATTTTATATTTAATTATAGTTATTCTTGCCTGGACCAACAGCTTTACGTGCTTTCCGAGGCACGTAGGAAACTCGGTATGTAAAATAGGTGGTTACCCATCCACAGGCCAACCTAGGCAAGCGCGGCTTAACCTAAAGATCGACCCGAGCGGCTGTTATTGTTTAACCATGAGCTCCTCCAAAATTAAAGTCCGCCAAGGTAATAGACGCATAAAATTACTTTCCCATTCATTTAATGTTAGTGAAGTAATAATTATTTATTAGTATTGAAAACTCAATGTAGAAACTGTTCCTGTATTTCTTCATCTCGTTGGTACTGAAGTCGAAATAACTCATTCAACTAAATCAAAATGGCGATGCGTTACTAACACGGCTTGTTGCGCAGGCGCAGGCATGTGCCGAGTAGGCTACTGAGCCGGGAGCGACCGAGGGTGAAGGGATCCCGATGATCTGTTGTGCAACGTGGTATACTATCTTCCGTTCACCACGCTTGAGCAAGTGGGGCGGCGCGAGTTAGAAGAGATAGCGGGAATGTTGATGAGGATGAAAATGTCATGTTTTTTTAATCTTCTTTACTTGAGGAATTAATATTTTTTTAAATTAAAACTGAATTTCTGTTACCGTCCTGACAGGTTTCATAAATTAATATTTATCTAATAAAAGAGTAAACAGCGCTTTTGTTGCGAATAATGTAATACATGAAGAAGACCTTGTGATATGAGAGAATGCTGTAGAGACACAATTTGACACTTTTTTTTTGTAACAAGTTAGCGGCAATAAGTTAACGAGTTGCTACTAAAATAACTTAGTTTATTATCATAGTAGATATTTTATGGCTAATATATGTTAGTGGTTGGCGGTTAATACACGGTTTCTTGTTTAACTAAAAACTTACAAGGTTACTTAAATCTATCAACCTAATTACTTTTAGATCTCTTTTTTTGAACATTGAATTATATACCATGTAGTTAAAAAAGTATATGAATGACATTCAGTCGTATAACAATACGACTGAATGTCATACATATACTTTTTTTATTTGTTTTATTAACTTTAAAATTTATATTTTAAATGTTTCTTAGTAAAAAACAGAAAAAATACATAAAAAAAAAATAGAAGCCCACCGGTATCGGACCCGGGTCCAAGCTACCGTCAGTTAGGGTTCCAGAGAGAGGGACCTTCTAACGATACGAGTCGTGTCCAGGAGTGCCGATCTCTGTATCAAACCCTCGAACCAGCCGTCTAACGAAAGCCTCCTCAAAGGTGCCGGTCGAGGCTCTTGGTAAATAAGCCATTGGCCCATTCATATTATCGTTAAGAAATTCCTTCGTATCCCTTTCATTGTTATTCTGACCACCAGTATGATACACCATTTATGTGTCCCAATAGTAAATTAACAACTCGATTAAAACGAAATTCTGAAAGACCATTCGCTCTTAACTTGGACCACACGCATCGGTGTATCTGTAACATTGTGTGAAGCAACTTACTTTCCAACGTTACACATTTTGCAACGCCCACCATGTTTGTTTTATCTTATTACAGACACTTTTCGATGGTATTCTGTGATTAATGATGTCAGTAGCCATGTTTGACTAAAACAGCCGAGACAAATGACGAAATGAAAGTATTGTTTTTGTCGATGACAGTGTTGTAAAAAAATATGTTGCCAGTATTTTCGGATGTCAGAATTCAAATTTAGAATTGTCTTATTTGTATGATTGTGTAGTATTTGCATTTTGTTTATTTGTTATAAACAGACAAATCTTACGTTGCGATATTAAAAAGGGCGCAAAGGATGAGAACTCTTTATTCTGCACAACTTTAAATATTTAAATATTTTCGCGATAAACCTTATGTTTTTTTATGGCGCAACCTTCCTAGAAGTCCTTTTCGAACCAAACCTTTCTGAATTCAAATCATTTGATTGCACGATAGAACAAAAACTTGATTGATTTAGACAATAACCAACAGTGCAAGCAATTTCATAGTCTTGTAAATTTTTTTTAGCTGTATATTCAACAGATTTGTAGTGTAATAAATAAATAGATATAACAAACCCTTATATTTATTGCAATTACATATTAAGTACTTTGCACACCTCAGTAGGTTATATACAGCGTACTTTTAAACCTTTTGATTGAGTGGACATAGTTGGCCTTGTTAACTTTTGTTAACGTATTATTTAATTTTACGTTTTGTAAAGTAAGCAATGACTTATTGTCAGGCCTACGCTGTCCTCTCATACTTAAGTACTAACGCTGTAACAACAACATTATAAAACCAAAAGATTTTAAAAGAGTAACCATGAAGTTTCTTGCCGGTTCTTCTCCATAGGAAACGTCCAACACAAACCGTGCATCTTTTCTCGACGTTTTATAAGTGCCCATTTAAGCTTATATGAAATAAAAATATTTTGATTTGATTTGATTGATTGATTTTGTAACATCCATTCAACCTGTGTTATGCAATTAAATTGATTTGATTAACTATCTTTTGTTTTTTTTCTCTTAAGTTTTGATAATTGCAAAAACCGTTCCTCCCGAGAAGTTCCATTTGTTTCTATCTTATGCTTTCTTCATCCACTGTGGTTCGTGCAGTGTAATACTCAAGTAATAATCACTATCATTGACGACCATTTGAAAGCAATATTGGCACCGTTTTAGCAACACTACCAAGTTACGACATATCTTGTAATTCACATTCACTTAAGATGTTCAATAGCTTGAACAGGCTATACAAAATAGCCTCATTACACTCTAATCGTTCCGTTATAGCCTAGTCTAGCTCAATCTGTTACCTAATAGACATAGTATGCAATATTGTAGACGTTTAATTAAATTACTCTAGTGTACAGATGTAGGGTGACCGCAACTGTTATCCGTAATCAACTGTTATTTGTGACCACGTAAGTGTCAGTAAGTTGGTCACAATAAACTTTATCATTATGGCGGTGACGATTGCAGCTGCGTTTCAACGGGATTTGGGCAAAGTTGTTTTAGAGTTTTTTGTCTTGGAATTTCTTAGTTTTTTATCTCTACAGAGGCTAGTAGCAGGAGTTTCTGGCTCTACAGAGCGAATCAATCTTAACCCTCTATCACTCATAAACTAGGTTTTAATTGATGTTTTGGATTGGAGATGATAAAATAATCATTACTTGTAATGTTATAACTGCGAAAGTGAGTTTGTTTGTTACGCCTAAATGGCTAAACCGATTTTGATGAATTTGGGTACAGAGATAGTTGGGACCTTGGAGACGTACAAAAGCAATTTATTTATTTTTTAAAGTGAGAAATAAGGGAGACAGAAAAGGCAAAACTTAGTTTTGCTATTACAATTACGATTTCAATAAATAAGGCGCAAGGGCAAAAGCAGGTACCCCGAATTTAACGCGAGCGAAGCCGTGGGCTAAAGCTAGTATGTATGCTTGGTTTTAGGTAACGCAATGTATGTTTACGTTTAAGTTACGAAAGTATCAACAATTGTACAAAATTTTTGATTATTTATTTTATGGTTAGTATAATTTTTATTAAATTGTGACACTGTACGTCGCCACTGTTTATATGCTAAGTTTTCTCATGATAGTGAATTTTAATTCTTACGGGAAATAAAGATATCTCAGACCTCATGAATCTATTGCCTGTTCATTGAATTGGTTACGCAGTAACCATTCCTGAAGCTTCTTCAATAGAACATTTATATAACTCGAACTAAAGTTACGCAACAGGAAAAGTTAAAATGACTTATACGTTAACAATACCTTTATTGAATAACTAGCTTCCACCTGCGACTTCGTCCGCGTGGCATTGTTACTTTGGGCAAACGCTAACTTTAACCCGCGTGATGACCGAAAAAAAATATTTTTCTCTCCTCTTTTCTGCTCTCTTTCTCCCCCTTTTCTGACTTTTTTATGTTGGCCTATGCCCGTCTCCAGTTTGGCCATTTAGGCTTGAAGACGTAACAAACAAACAGACAAACTCGCTTTCGCTTTTATAATATGAGTAAGGAAGACAATGTATTGTTATCTCGTTTTATTAGCAATTTTTTATCTTATTTTCCAAATCAATTATTTCAAATGTCAAACAAGTTACCATGCTGTTTTATAATCGCTTTATACATGAAAATATTTGTACACCAGAAATGGTAGAATATATGAGTCTGTAATTACTGTAACATATTCCGTAATTACCATATTCTGACAAATAAACTCTTCTTTCTTTCTTTCAAAGGAAAAAGATGGAACTCTCTGAAAGGTCAATTTGTTGTCCGTCTGTCTGTCTGTCTGTCTGTTAAGACCCTTTATCTTGGAAACGCGTGAAGATTTCGAGATGCAATTAAAACCATACACTGAAATCTGTGGTTCCTTGGAGCTGTGAGAAAATTAACTCTCTAAGTCTATTCAGTCAAAGATATGGCCGTTTTATGTCGCAAGTCCGACTCGCTCTTGGCGGTTTTTTTAATAAAATTTCACTGGTTTTGGTTATACTAGGAAGATGAAACTTGAAATAATGGAAAATAACTTTTGAGTCCGAAGTCGTAAGTTCGAACCCTGAACCGTATACAATAACAATATAAGCTACTCAAATATTCCAACATTTCACCTAAATAAAATTGCAACAGCAAATTACATTTTCATAAATATACGTAAGAAAAACAGTTAATTCCATAAGAGGTCACTTCCACGACACTGCGGCAATCTCTTCGGAATAACTTCCGTCTAATTAAAAAAGGTCAGACACGTCAAGGTCGTTATTTTTCCAGACAAGGCAGTAGACAGGTTTATTAATACTTACTAATATTATAAAAGCGAAAGTGTGTTTGTTTGTTTGATACGTCTTCACGCCTAAATGAATTTTGGTACAGAGATAGTTGGGACCCTCGAGACGGGCATAGGCTATTTTTTTTAAGTCGGAAATGAGGGAGAAAAGGGAAATCTTAGCTTTTCTATTACAATAAATAAGGCGCAAGGGCAAAAACTACAGGTAGCAGGTACTTGCAAATCAGGGGAACTGTGTTACCCCGAATTAACGCGAGCGAAGCCGCGGGCAAAAGCTAGTACTTAATACATGACTCTACATCAATGATAATATTGATACGGTTACGCACGGTTAAGTTAAAACAACACTTGAGGAATACCTGGTGTTCGATGGCTTATTTGCTTACCTTGGCAGTTGGTATTTTTAACCGAATTTAAAAAAAGGAGGAGGTTCTCCTCCTACCTACCTCATAACTTTTACTGGGTGAACCGATTTTGATGTTGAAAACTGTTGCTTTCCATGTAGTCCCATTTTAATTTTAATGGTGTCAACTCCCTTATTTGCATGCTCTTTAACTAAAAACTAACTGATTTATTTTGTTAACCGGTTTAAAAAATAAAGGGTTGGTCCCTTTATTGTGCCCAGTAAGCAGGTATTTAATTATCTTACTTTGGTCAGAGTAATTAAAAGTAAAAACTATAAACAATCAGAATCTTTATATCACTAACAACTCTTTAAAGTTAAATTCTGAAAAGGTTACTCAGATATTACTTTGCGGAGGTATTCGCATTAAAATGCCAAACTCATTTAAGCATTTAAGAGTAATCATAATAACTTTGCTTACTGCTCATTATTAATTTACTTTTAAGACTTAAAAAATCAATTAGTTTTTCGTAAAATACACATTTTTAATCCTTGGCAGATTTTAATGAAATCCTAAGATCACTTTAAGGGAGAGAGAAAATATTTAATTAGGTAAATACACCACAGTTATTTAAGCTGTTAAACAAGATGTTGTTAATTAGTATTACCACGCAATATAGCACTACACCCGTAAATTCTGAAGGGCTAGACAGAGGTGTACCTAATACTGTGTCGTTGAGCTCCTTGGGTTATGAGAATACAAGAATAACTGACAAATGCTTGCACTGACTGGACAGGTACACTCAATCTGTGTGGTGCTTTCTTAAAAAAAACCATTTCAGACACTAATCTGCGTAGTCCTCATGTAAGTTGACAAAGATTTTTTGGCTGGACCTTAAAAGAGACCTCTGAGTTGGTTTCGGCTGTTCCTTCTCAGAGTAGTACGATACAACGGCGTCATCTAGTTTTAAAAAAAATACGTGTAAAAGTGTTTTTGTAACCTTCTTGCAAAATAAACAACATTTATCTATAAATGTGCACCTCATGGTGAACATACCTACCGAGGATTTTTTTTAAATATATTTGATACTCTTATTAAATAATTACTTCACATAATTCATAATGTTAAGAAATAAAAGCATTTGTCAAGAATGCTTTGTTAAAATTAGCCATAATATTTACCGTCACTCAAAGATGACTTTCAAATTAAATGTACGTCAAGCAAAGACATTCAAATATTGACAAGTGATAGACGGGACAAGACGAAGAAAATCGTAAGGCAAAACTTGTTAGTGGGTGAAAATATTTTTTTCTGTCTAGTTTGAAACGCCTGTTGGCCAGTAAATACTTGTGTGTCAAAAGAACACTATCATCACCATTTTCCTGCCCTTGTCCCATTCTATTTGGGGTCGGCGCAACACGTTTTCTTCTTCCATTCTCTTATCAGACATCACGGCATCATTTACTCCTTTCTCCTTCATATAATTTCTTACACAATCCATCCATCTTTTCTTTGGCCTTCCTCTCGCTCGCTGTCCTTCAACATTCAGATCCATCACTCTTTTAATTGCAAAAGTTCACTCTATAAGTCTTTTTAATCTGTTTGAAGACAAGCAATAATCATGTAATTTTGATAGTTATTTTATAAAGACCACCAAACAATTCAATTTCATTTAAAGGTTACGTATTAACAGCCAACTTAATCTGTGCAGTGGAATTATAATTTATTTGTAGACATTCTATTGTAAGGTTATAACTTATTTATGTTACTGACAAAATATGAAATCAGTCAACATCATCTCGGCCGGTTTCCAGTCTAACCAGATGTAGTCTAACCTTATGATATTAGAATGGAAAAATGTGGTTATAAATACACACGTGTGCATGTGTGTATTTAATTGAAGTAAAAAGTTACGAAACTATGTTTTGTAGCAGATAGTTACGGTATTAAATAGATATTGGCATTTTACTCGTTGATTATTGTGGTGAATTTATAACAGTAGTACAGTAACGCAGTAATTGGATACCTCTTTGTAAGATTGATTTGTCAGACGTTATTCAGGGTTTTTAATTTAAATTATTAATTTATTGCTTGAATTGTGTGTAAGTTGCTGCAATTGCTATTAATCAGTCTCGTTAACATAATTAAAAATATATCTTGTACGAAAGCACATTAAACGACAACGGCTGTTCCAATAAGTCAAAATATTAATTGTTTTTAATGTGTCGCAAAAGCAATAAATCTAATTAAGTAGTTGCACTAATACGTCTAACGGAAAAGTTTAAAATACTTATAGTGCATGATAATCGGGGAGATTGTGAATAACGATTAATAAAAGACTTATCGGAATTGGATCAAAAGTTCCCAATATTACTATTAGTCCAGGGACATCATCTCATGAGTTTGTGGGTTCAAATCCAGGAAATTCAAATGTGACTTTTTCAAATCATATGTACTTCTAAAAGTTTATCTAACACATCACAGACATCGGTGTAAGAAAACATCGTGAGGGAATCTGGACTTATAAATTAAATGTATCTGAAATTGCCCACCCCTCTTGATGGTGAACCATGGTCGTGCTTTCTCTGTATGCGAAAGCCTTTGTCCAGCTGATTATAGGCTATTATTATACCTCTCAATTTACCTGACCCTTATGTGTATATTATAAGTGTAGATCGGTTATAAATATATTCATGTATAAATTTCCTACTAAATAAAAGAGCTCGTGCATATACACGAGTGCAATTTATCTAACTTTTCCCGAACTCAATTATAAATTTCATCTCCCACAACAGCTTTACCGTACTATATCAAAAGCTTCGCTCGGTCCAATTTTGAGCACGTTCTTGCATTAAATCTAGACAAAGTTAAAAGCGTCATATTTTTGTGGGTGACTGCAGCTCATCTACAAAATACCATCACGTCTGCTTTGAGCCTTGGCATTACATTACCGGTCGCTTGCGTTCGAGACATTTTAAACGTGGAACAGCGCATTTTTATATTTTACTAAGTTATGCCCGCGGCTTCGCTTGTGTTAAATTCGGGGTAACACAATTTCCCTTTCCTGATTTGCAGGTACCTGCTACCTGTAGTTTTTACCCTTGTGCCTTATTTATAGTAAAAACAATGCTAAGTTTTCCGTTTTTTCTCTTTCTCCCTCATTATTCACTTTTTTTTTAAATTGCATTTATCTCCAGGGTCGGTTTTGTCATTGAGGCGTGAGGACGTAACAAACAAACTCACCTTTGCTTTTAGTAAGGACTAGCTGTTCCACGCGGTTTTACCCACGCTGCTCAGCACCCGTTGGTCGTAGCGTGATGTTATATAGCCTATAGCCTTCCTCAAGAAATGGACTATCCAACACTAAAAGAATTTTCCAATTCCAACCAGTAGTCCCTGAGATTAGCGCGTTCAAACAAACAAACAAACAAACAAACAAACTCTTCAGCTTTATAATATTAGTATAGATTATAAAAATTCTGTATACTATAACTAAATATGAACCCAAATGTTTGCATGTCACATTATTGTGACTAAGCCTTATGGATTTCTAAATAAGTTGTTTGTTAAGACCTAAATTAGTTGTACGAACACTTATTGCGAATAAATTGAATTGAAATAAACGAAAGAAAATGGGTTATTTGATGATTCCCTATCCTTAAAAAATGGTTTCCGTTTTTTCCTTTTGAGTTACGGAACCCGAAAAACTGGTCGTGATATAACAAAATAAAACATCGACTCATCTATACATCTTTTCCGTCATAGTTTAAAGTAAAAAAATTGTAACTTTTAAATATTTTAGAAAGTGTTTGTCCACTTTACTTGGAGTACCTCCTCATATGGCCTACACTTCAAAATAAATAAATTGAGTGGGCTTAATTACGCATCCATTTGTAGGCAATGGATGCAACGTATCGGATTTAAGTTTACCTTTTACGAATACACAAAATTAAGGACGACTAGCTGGCACCAGCGGCTTCGCCAGTGTCATATCGAAAAAAAAAGTATCCTATGTGTTATTCCAGGCCATAATCTATCTACCTCTGTGCCAATATCAAGATCCGTTCAGCCGTTTTGACGTGAAAGAATAACAAACATCCATACATCCATCCATCCTCACAAACATTCGGATACATGAACACGAACAGACCGGGATGGCATTCGTAGATTTGAAACTAGTTACGTTTCCTTTTGAAGTTTGATAACCAGTCTTACCAAGGGTATAGTGCTACCCGATAACTGCGTTGTAGAGGTCAGATAAGCAGTCACTTCATGTAAAATACTGGTATTCAGTTGCATTCGTTTAGACTGGAAGCCAACCGCCATTGAGTTGAGAAAAGGTTTGACAGATCACATCATGTTGTAGAGATAGATTGGCATCATAAAAATACAACTTCATGTTACAATAGTAGGAATTTCAAGTTGTTCGAAAGAGATACCGCGGCCCGGAACATAAAGGGCAAAAGACGGAACACAGGCCCACTCATGTTCCGTCTTTTTTAATCAGTAAAAGTCTGACATTTCCCCCGCTCCACCTAAAGCAGGGTAAGTTATTTGACGATAAAAAAAAGACTCAACAATAACACACTAATATTATGCTACTATTACTCTTCATTGTTAGATGACGTAAATAATCTTGTAATTAGAATATATTTCTAAACAAGAAGTATACAATAGGAGTACACGCAAAACATGTGTGACAACTGTGGGTCGATTTACATGTTGAACAACTGTTTGCACACAAACACAGTGCAGTAACAAATTACCCGACTATCTCTATTTGCATAGGGTTTTTCCAGTCCTTTGTGTGAAATCAGATCTTAGATAAACAACGAACGAAATCTGGATGTTTTAGTCTTTGTTTAACTCCGTTTAAAACAGGCGTCATGTTAAGTTGCATTACGTTACTCGTCTGGTTTCATGCTAGTAAGTACTGTTTACATCAACTTGCTTCTCTCCGACGCAAGTATCTCTCCTCTTATAACTGACCTATCCAATACACGGTGCACTTACCTACCTTAGAGATATTTTTTGTTATTTCTTTACCAAAGTTAAGTAGGCGGCATAAAAACTCAGACACCAGGTTATACATAATCCACACGACAAAAATAAGAAAGAGGAACATCCGTTGTCCGAAATAATTGGATTTAATTTAATTTAACGGCCAATTTCACCCATGAACTGTATGAATAAATTAATGTGATATTTGTTTTGTTTTTCCTCAAGATTCAGCCTATGTCCATACCACATTTCATCAGAATCAGTTGAGCGGTTCATCCATGAAATTATTAAAAAGTTCCTTTCACAATTTTACAAGTCACTATGGATCTGAAGAAACATCTGTGATTCGAAGAACATTACTTGTTGCAACAATGTATTAAATAAAGATTGAAATTCAGACAATTACAATATCGTTTGGATACGCATTGCATAAAGTGGATTACTGCATTTCAAAACATCTTGACATTTTGCTCCGTTTTGAGTTCGATCCGATTCGAACGTAACGCTAAAGCAATCGGCGATTCGCGAACTCGGATTGGCTATAGAATTTACTAGAATGTAAATGTGACATTTGTGTGTATAGTTTTTTTTTGTCGTTCTACGCGTAAGAATTTATAATTGTATAACGAGGCTAAATGTCACTTTTTATAACACTAAAATCTGTGGTATATTTTGTGCTAAGCTGGAATCTTAGGCAACATTCTCGAATGAACTTTACAACGCTTTGATTGGAGTCGCATTTCCAGTGTTATTCGTTTTTGTTTATTTTTAAAACGTATCAAAATATCTTGAACAAGCTAGCCACGGCTTTGCTCGCGTGATGATGGAAAAAGTATCTTATGTGTTATTCCAGACTATAATCTGACTTTGTGCCAAATTTCATCAAGACCCGTTCAGCCGTTTTGACGTGAAGATTATATCTATGAGCAATAAATAGCTCACAACTTCATCAGAGGTCATCAATATGCCAGACGCATTGGCAATTAATTTGCAAGTCTAATGAAACTTCACCTCTGCTGATATTTAATTAATAAAATTAGAATCTTTTCTGCTATTTAGTATTTATAGATCTTTTTCTGTCAAGTTCAATAGGTGATCTAGATTTTGATAAAAAAGTCAAAGTTTAATGAAGAAAAATAAGAAAGATTTTTAAGCTTTGCCCCACTTTAGGATTTTCTCCTGGTCTTGGGTATGTTATAAACATTTTAAGTCAAAATAAATATCCTATATGTTATTCCAGACTATAATCTACCTCTGTGCCAGATTTCATCAAGATCCATTCAGCCGTTTTGAAGTGTAAGAGTAACCAATCCATCATCATCCATACATCCATCTCACAAACATTCGCTTTTATAATATTAAAAGTAGGAAGTAGGATTTGTACGGCGACTGTCAGCGAGTCCGACTCGAACTTGGCTGGTTAATTTATTGATTTTGTGCCCTATCACCGCGTTGTTCTACCTACCTAACCCATAGGTAGCCTGACAGAGAATGCTTCAACATATAAAGTTGAAAATTACACCATAATGTAGACATGAAATTAAAGTAAAAAAGAAACCGAAAAAGCCACATACCTCCTTAACCCTCTGCAGCAAAGGCTCCAGCCAGAGCGTGTTACACTCCACATGGGAGTCCAGGAAGGTGAGCACTGGAGCCACTGCAGCATCAGCACCCCTCACCCTGGACCTCATCAGACCCTCGCGTCTGGTGTTGCGGATCACCTTTACCTTCCGAATGGCACGAAGGGCTGCACCGTCATCGGCTGTTGGGAAAAGAAGAAGGTTTTTAACAAAAGTCGTGGATGACGTCTATCTTTTTTTTTTGTAAATTTCGGATTCTAAAAGACCAGAAACGTTGCAAGTGGAACCGCCGTTGTGTGTTGTCTGACACTCCCCCCCCCCTCCTTCCCGCTCCACCCAGAGGAAGTTATTGGATAACTTAGCATTCGATAAAAAAGATGTACCTATCTATTTATTCTTCTCGACCCCTTTACTATTGAATGCATCCATCAGCACCATGCTATGTTGGCGGCATCATGAATTAAGAAAACATCACACAAAGTGCAGACAGACCTGCTAGCCTACCATGACGTCTTTAAGCAGAACTTATTCCGCTGAGGGAAAGAGACAGAACTATACAGGGTGTCTAGCACCATCTCTTTCTCACACAGGAATAAGAACTGCTAAAAGATGTCATGGTAACCCTTCAGGTTTTCTTGCGATTTCCTTCACTGATGTCTGCAATGTCTTAGATAAACTTTTAGAAGTACATATGATTTGAAAAAGTCATATTTGTATTTCCCGTATTGGAACCCACAACCTCATGCGAGACGAGGCGCTTAACCTCTGGGCTATCAAATATGGATCTCCATGTTTGGTAACCCTGCTGTTTGATTTTTTCTGCATGTAACGTTTTTTTATGGTTTAAAAATGCTTTTAAATTGTAGCAAATGGTTACGTAAATATGATTCCTTGACGTATTAGTCATTACTCTTACGATGAAATGACTCCGCAATCAATTTCATTGATTAATCTATGTGTTTTGATCTAGTAGTAAGCAAAAGTCAGTAGAGTGCCTTTTCCTCAAATAATTGGACCGACAGCATCCTTACTAATATTATAAAAGCGAAATCTTGTTTGTTTGTTACCTCTTCACGCTTTAATGGCTAAACCGATTTTGATGAATTTTGGTACAGAGATAGGTAGTTGGGAACCAGGAGGCGGACATAGGCAAATTTTTATTTAAAAAAAGTGGGATATGAGGGAGAACGAGGGAAGAAAAGGGAAAACTTAGCGTTGCTATTACAAATCAATCAGGCGCAAGAGCAAAAACTGCAGGTCTGCTTGGTGTGTTATACCGAATTTAACGCGAGCGAAGCCGCGGGCGAAAACTAGTGTTACATAATTCTTCGGTTCAATAGATTGATGACAAACTTCTTTTACGCGAAAAAGAAGTCAATACATTATGCAAACTGTGTAATTTATTTTACACTTACGTGTAAAGTACTACCTTATATGCGAGCTCGCCAGTGTAAAATAAGACGGTAAATCTACATCATACGTCCCTAAGGAACTATCTTCCGGGGATAAAAAGGCTATGCTTCCTTTCCGCTCGAGTTCCTTGGCGTATTTTTTTTGTGTACTCTGTATTGATTGCAGCTACTGGCTAAGGGCCAGTATTATAATTTTTTCTTTTCTTTCTATACAAGCTATCGTACCAGTTGGAAGGAAAACAACGAAATCTTACCTAAAAATAGTACTGTTATTACTCATTTATTTACATATAGTTTACATTTTTAAATATTTCTGAATTAAAATATTAAAAAGAAACATTTAAAAATAGAAGCCCACTGGTATCGGGAACAAGGTCAAAGCTGTTAGGGCTCCAGAGAAAGGAACCTCTTAACAATACGAGCCGTGTCCAGGAGTACCGCTTTCTGTATCAAGCCCATGATCTAGCTGCCTAACGAAAGCCTCCTCAAGTATTGGTCAAGGCTCTTGTCAATTAAGCCATTGGCTTAATGATTATCGGCATTATGATCGCTGAGTCCACATCTCACATGTCGACAACCTCGCGAGCCAAGTCAATATTTTAGTACTGAACTATTAATAAACGGTAAAATACTGACTGCACCTAGTGGGAATGGAAGCTATCCTCTACTCAGCCTTTTCTCAGCTATATACTGGGGTCAGCTTTCAGTCTAACCAAATGAACTAAATTCCACAACCATTAATCTTGCGCCTGATTGTTTTTTTTGACGGGCCTGTTGGTCTAGTGGTTAGTGGCCCTGACTGCTGAGCCGGAGGTTCGATTCCCACCCAGGACAAACTTTGTGTGATGAGCATGATTGTTTGTTCTGTGTCCGGGTGTGGTTTATCTATAATATGTATGTATTTATAAATTATATAAGTATGTATATCAGTTGTCTGGTTACCATAACACAAGCTCTGCTTGGCTTGGGATCAGATAGCCGTGTAACTCACACACGGCTTCAGTCCCAAGATAATTATTTAGATATTTATTTATTAATACAATAACCTTAGGTAAGACTGGTTTTCAGACTTTCAGGACACTGAACTGAAGCTTAATGTGCTTTCCGAGCCCCTGAAGAAACTTTGTATTTAACGGGTGATCACTTATCCGCAATCCAGCTTAGGCAAGTGTGGTTTAAACTAATCGATTGACTCGAGCAGCTGTTATTATTAACACGAGCTCCTTTCCTGTAGTTATTCTGGTTGGAATGGAAACCAACATCAACATTGTTAGGAAAAGGCTAGAACAAATGAGGATCGCAAAAATAGAGCAATTAAAATTAAGTATCATATTTCTTTGAATGTAGCAGAAATAGTGCTTCCCTTGCCTAAGGGTAGTTTTTAGGCTGGTTTTGTAATTACATAAGTCATAACGATTTGTGCTAAATTCATTTTTCATCCCAAAAAGTAATCTTGCCTTTTTAAGGAAAAGTAAAGAAAAACCACCCAATGTTAGGGATTTCATATTTTGTTTGTATCCTCATTTACGCAAAACGTGCTTAAGCTGGGTTCATCGCAAACAAAGATGGCCCCCGAAATATTTTGGACAATATTAAACTTTCATTTGTTTTTAAAGTCTTCAGATTGCGGAATTTGGTAAGAGATAGAATCCAAAATGAATCGAAACCCATATTATATAGGAGTTATTAATGTATGAACTAAATTAAATTTATTGTAAATATAGTTTGGGTCTTCTAGTACATTTCTGTCTAACTTTTCACGGTTTTTTTTTCATCTCGCAGGTCAACCTATGAGATTGTTACCTACCTGCTCAACCGAACTATCCTGTGGGGTGGGAACTATACTTTGGAGGATGGTTTAAATTTACTAGTTCAGTGATGCGGACTCGTTAAAGCAAAGGGTCGGGGACGTTATATATCTTGTAATGTTTGAGTGTTAAAATCAGGCTAAACTTTCAATTGTACAGTAATAGAAACAATTTGTAGCAAAAAAACACAGCAAAAGCCTTGTAATGAAATAGTCACACAGTTAATATTAATAGTCATATTGTGCTAATTACTGCTACACTACCGAGAGCTTTTAGTCCAATTATATTGCACGAATTTCACAATTCATTGTGTGAAGTGAAAATGAATTGCCAACGAAACGATTGTTTTAGATAATTACGTGAATCCAGTGTTTTGTTTAATTAAATACAGTGGATGTAATTCACAACACTGTGGCTATGATTTACCTTTGTTTCTGTTAATTCTATGATTATGAGAGTTATTGTGAGAGCGGTATTTTAGCACAGAATTTGACAGAAGATAAACTCCGTAGAAATGTTGAAAACGGTTCTAAATGAACAAAAGCTATACAGAACCAGTTCATGCGGATATTTCTTGGTACGATAAGCGCCGTGAGATGACTCCCAGCCGGATGGGAAATCATCAAATAAGTTCCCCCGCTCTGGGAGGAACGGTGGGAAGAGTGTCCGACTCCTACTGACCGAACCCCATCCATGTTCCTGGAAAGGAGGTGACCAGGCCCCGGGGGCCGCGAGACGACTCCAGGGCATCTCATTGAAGATTTCCCATCCGCAAATAAAAGCTCTGTAGCTATGCGACTTTTCGCTCATTAAAATTTGCAAACCTTCTTTATTTACTATTGTGTGACACTGTGGTCACGATCTAACATTGTTTCTATAAATTCTTTGATACTGTGGCAGTGGCATTTTAGTTTCGTTTCATTTTTAGGCTTGGCAGTGCGCCAGCCAAGTTGGCACATTTATTAGTGCTTGCATGTTTGTATGACAATATTCTTGGACCATTTCTCTGTCAGTAAGTTCTTTGATATAAAGATGCTGAGCTCCGTGTATTATTTTGGATGCTCAGCCTGAGATTTTATTGTTCTATTTTGCAAGAAAATGTTGAGATGATTTTCATGTTTTAGTTTTAAGAAAGCAAGCCAACCTGTTACCTACTCAGAAATATTTTGCTTATTTTCGCTTCATTCAACATTAATAGGCATTGATAGGTAATGTGTTAATTCTTTTTTTAGTAGAGGATTAAGGTCACTCTGCAATTCATAACATTCTAATTTAAACATGTAACACTAAGAACTTGGTTCTATTATTCCATATTAATTTTATTACGACGCCTTTCACTAAAATACTTTTTTCTTTATTCTCAAGTTATATGAGTGTATAATATTTATGAATAAAGATCTTATTCTCACGTAAGAGATTCGTAAGATGACGGCGCGGTTTCAAGTCAAATAATTGCGCAGATTATATTACATCACAATTTGTATCAACCTTATGACCCCCACGGGATTATGCGGAATATAATCAGTGCGAAAGTACCTAATTACCTACTAGTGAACAGAATGGAACTCAAGTGTATAAACTTAATATTTTAAAGGAACATTATGATTTTAAGGTAAGATTGTTTGTCTATTTGATTTTTAAAAAAACGTTGCCCTGTAGTAGAAACATTTCCTGTATTGTGGGTGCGTCTACTAAAATTTAAACTCACATACACAATCAGGTATGTAGACCGCAGAAATGCCGTCGTGCGAGAATTGAACCCGCGACACAGCGCAGCAGTCGATCGCTCAGCCACTGTACAAACGGTGCTATTAAGCAAAACTTAATAATTGTTATTTCATAGCGCAATTCTTGGAATGGTAAATTGCAATTTATGACTAGTCTTTAAGATCAAATAATAGATTGAAAGTAAGACTCGGCCTTCAAGCCAACCAGCCGCCGCGGGAGATGCGTCGGGCGTCAGGTGACAGCGAGACGATTCCCGGCCACCATAGTTGCGAGTCTGTGGACGATGGGCGATAAGTAGCTGACCGTCTGTTCGTCTAGTTACATCAGGCCGTGTCGGCGGTTCGTTGCGTTCCACGTTTGCCTCAAAGTGATATCAAAGAAGCCCGCCAAGGCCACTGAATGTTCTGAAGAGGTACCGCAGCCTCGGAACATAAAGGGCAAAAGAAGGAACATAGATGGGTTTTAGACAGTAACAGAGACTCCCCGGCGGGGGAAGTTATTCGATAAATTTCCCTTAAAAAATGTAAGTCTGGGAGAATGATTTATCGAAGACTAGCTTTCGCCCGCGGCTTCGCCCGCGTTAAATTTGGGGTAACACAGTTCTCCTTGCGCCTTATTGATTTGTTATAGCAACGCTAAGTTTTCCCTTTTTTTCCCTCTTTCTCCGTCACATCCCACTTTTTAAAAATAAAAATTAGCCTATGTCCGTCTCCTGGTTCCCAACATTTATGTACCAAAATTCATCACAATCGGTTTAGCCATTAAAGCGTGAAGAGGTAACAAACAAACAAACAAACTCACTTTCACTTTTATAATATTAGTAAGGATAAAGCCCAAATACATTGTTGCTACCAGTGATAGGCAGATTAACTTGACAAGCGGATACTAAAAAAACTCTTTAATGTTTTTACTACCAACAGCTGAGAAAGTAAAGTACGTACTAAGTATGGCTAAAATTGTTAATAAGGAACAAAGTTGCCAGCACATTAACATAACTTGATGAGCTCTTAGCAACATTGTTGGTTTTATAATAAATTGAGCTCGCCTTGGATGCGCTTGTGTTTATAAGGCTTAAGTTGAATTGTGTACTTTTATTTATTTATTTATTGGTTCACCAACAATTGTTCACACTGTTTACAATACAAATAATCATGCAATAAATTATTTCACATTAGTGCAACAATCACTTAGAGGTAAACACTACATGCTTAAGGAAGTTGTACAATACAAAGAGAATAAGAGAAAAAAAAAACAGACAATAATATCAAATTGAACTTACCCAATTTTGAGTTATTGAAAGGCTTACAACTAGTGAGAATTTACATAAAATGAACACATCTTCTCCCCAAGCGAGTCAGTGCAAGGTCACTATTTGAGATGTTCTTGATACTTGGCTTTCAGCTTGCTTAAGCTGTCAAAGTGCAAATCAATTTCATCACTACAGCTATTAATGACCTTGCAGAACCTCGCAACTGGGGATCCTGCGCCTAAGACCGTTCTTCTCTGTGGGGGGCATAGAGGTGTTATTTGGCTGCGAGGAATCCTTGAAGGGGCACGGAAACCAATGAGGTGCAATAACTGAGGACAGTCGACTTTATGGGCCATAACCTTGCTCACGAACATGGCATCACAAATGCGTCTGCGACTGTCTAGCGAGACCATACTAAAGTGCTTCAGTCGGTTACTATAAGAACGCACCTTTTTGGAAATTCCGCTAGAAAATGCCAGGTGCCAAAGAAAACGCTTCTGTATGCGCTCAAGACGCAGCGAGTGAGAAGAATAGTGTGGCCGCCAGATGATGCTACAATATTCCAGAGTGCTTCGAACTAAGCTATTATAAAGCATAATTTTAGTTTTACAATTTCTAAACTGCTTGGTATTTCTCAGTACGAAACCCAACATTCTAGACGACCTTTTTATCGTGTTGTTTATATGAGGGATAAAGGTTAACTTTTGATCGAATACTACCCCGAGGTCTTTTATTGTATCTAGCTCCGCAATCTTAGCTTCATTGATATAATAATCGTGATCTATAAGATTATGTTTTCGCGTGAATTTTATATGATAGCATTTATCTGTGTTAAGTTGCATTTGGTTAGTTTGACACCATTGTATAAGTCTGTCTAGATCGCTCTGTAAGAGAGAGGCGTCGTCTTTTGATTTTACTACCTTGACAAATTTTAAGTCGTCTGCATACATAAATACATCGCAGTAACGAAAGCAATTAGGAATGTCGTTGATAAAGTAATTAAACATAACAGGTCCCAAATGGCATCCCTGTGGCACGCCGGAGGATATTAAACGTGTGGTTGATTGAAAACCGTTGATGACTACATAGAATGATCTATCCTTGAGATATGAGCTAAGCCATGAAAGTAACGACCCAGTGATTCCATATGCCTTTAATTTGGCAATAAGTATACTATGTGAAACCTTGTCAAAAGCCTTGCTAAAGTCCGTGTATATGACATTAGCTTGGTAACCTGAGTCAATAGCTTTTGTTATTAGTTCCGTGAATAGCACTAGATTAGTATTTGTGGATCTAGACTCCACGAATCCATGTTGCACTTCGCTCAGGTAAAGCTTAAGGTGATTCTGAATGTAGGGACATATCAGAGACTCAAAGATCTTAGCAATAGCTGACAAAATCGATATGGGCCTGTAGTTAGAGACTAAGTCATCATTTTTTGACTTATGGATGGGAACAACCTTCGCCGTCTTCCATTTTGAGGGAAAGACTCCCGTGGCTAATGACTTGTTAAAAATAAGCAACAATGGTGAGACCAAGACGGCAGCACACTCTTGAAAAAATATAGGAGGTATTCCATCAGGTCCAGCACCTTTATTGCAATCTAGGTTTTTTAATTTCTTGTATAAGACCTTTTCATCAATAACGAGGTTAGATAAACATAAACTATTATTGTGAATGTTATGCAAGTTTACATCTATATTTGTATCACAACCATCCTGAACAGGACTATAAACGGAAGAAAAATAAGATGCAAAATACTCACATATTTCAGTTCCGTCAGAAGATGTGGTAACGCCATCTGTCATGGACGAGGGATAAGGACTTGACCCTCCACGTTTGGTTTTTACATAAGTCCAAAACAATTTAGGATTACTTGTAATATCATCTTCTAAGTTTTTCATGTAGTTTTTGTAACAAACTATTTCCAGGTCCTTACAGCGTTTATTGATTATTTTCAACTCAATTTTATCTAATGGATTTTTATAAATATTATATCGATTTCTCATCCTATTTTTTGAATGTAACAATTTAATAAGAGTCCGGTTAAACCAGGGTGGGAATTTGATGTTTTTAGGTACTTTTTTAGAAATAAATCTATGTATTGCGGTGTTAATGACGTCGTAAAATACCTGCACCATCTCATTGACATCGTGCCGTCCCTCAAACAATTCCTCCCAGTTTAGTTCCTTTAGGTACTCACGAAGCGGGGTGTAATTTGATTTACGGAAATTAGGCATTCCGTTCACGATATTATAAGGAAGTCTAGGCTTTTTAACTAAAGAAATGTTAATATCTAAAGGCGGATGGTGTTGATCAATATTACATAACGAACTCACACTTTGGTTTACATTACAAAAACAATAATTACACAATACAAGATCAAGTGTGCGACCAGAGGCGTTGTTTACGTTGTTAAATTGATTGAGCTTGTTAACATTCACAAAATCCACTAATGCTTCGCAAGTATTAGGTAGCTTCAAACCATCACAAGAATTATTATTGACTTTTTCCCAATCTATAATACCTAAATTGAAATCACCGATGATGAATACACATGTGTCATTAAGTTTTTCAAAGGCAGCGTTACACTTGTTAAGAAAATTTTCCATAACAGACATGCGTACAGGTGGTGGTAGGTACACTGCACAGAAAGCTATTCGTCGGTAAGACTTAGCCACAGGAAGATTCAATGTAACCCAAAGGTCCTCACAATTGCTCTCAAGATGCACAGCACGTTTAGAATTTATCCTAGTTTTCACAGCAATCAATACACCCCCGCCCTCCTTGCAACTATTTTGACCAGTGCTTTCTCTGTCTCTTCGGTAAACCACGTATCTATCGTCGAATAGCTCACTGCTTACAATGGAACTGTTAAGCCAAGTCTCTGTTAGTATGATTACATCGTAGTTATTACAACATACATTACGATAAGCGATATGTGTTTTTGTTCGTAAGCCTCTACAATTTTGATACAGTATTTGCAAATTATCGAATTTAAAACATACAGATTAAACAACGTGTACCATTATATTTGAGAAATAACTAAATTTTAAGAGGTAAGTTGAGCTATTTCATTCTATCCAAAGATTCCAGGTCCTTTATTAGGATGTGGTCAGCTTCCGCAGTTTTCCTCACAAAGATCCTGCCGTTTCTTACCCAAACAAATTTATACCCTGTATCCTTCGCCTTAAGCCTGGCGGCCGCGTGAAGCGCTTTATTAGAAGGGGATAAGTGTTCGAGTACGTACACAGGTCTTTTGTCGCCTGCAATTCCAAGATCTGCAGTATTAAGTTTTTCGGTATTATTTTTTCTTTCCTTATTGTAATTAATAACCGAGGCTAGAAGGTTGTCGCGAATTCTTGGAGAGGCCAATTGGACAACGATGGACCGCGGGCGTGTATTAGTAGCTTGAAGTTTGGCTACACGTGTGCAGTGGAGAATTTCGTTATCGCTAAGCTTGCATCCTACAACTGATCCTAGCTGCTTAACGACAGAATGAAGGTTCTCAAGTTTATTTTCCGGTAAGCATTGCAGTTCCAGGTTATTTGAACGAGTTTGTTGTTCCAGGTAATTTATGCGGAAGCGTAAGTCAGCCATTGAGGTTTTAATGTGATTATTTTCTTCCGTTAAGTCCCTTACAGTATTTTTCAATGCCTTACAATCGGATTGGTGATCCTCAAACTGCTTGGTGTGAAAATTCAATGAAGTTGACAGCTCACTGATTTCGTGCTTTATTGGTTCGAGTTCCTGGTTGACGACCCTGAGTATGGTGCTATTGATTTGAATGATCATAGACGCAAACTCGGCTTTTATAACTTCTTGTACAATGGTTCGCACGTCCTCAGAGGTGACAGGTGTTGATTGAGGTGGAGAATTCAAGGCGAGTCGCTTGGTTCCTCTTGTAGTGGAAACATTTCGATTAGGTGTACTACTTTTTGTAGATGTATCCGTATTGATACACATGCAACCTGGGCATTTCCATTTACAATAATCTCCGGAGTCAGTCGGGATTACCGGCATAGACAAACATACAAAATGGAATGATTTTTTGCATTTTATGCAATTAATGAGTTTATCGTCCGCTTCAGTAAGATCATTTTTAGCACAGCAACCCCACGATCGTGATGTAGTAGTCATGCTTAATTTTGGTGTACAATGAAGTAATTATAATATATTTTACTCGTAGCAGCTTGTAATGTACCGTCCAGTATCCACACCGATGAGTTCTTAAAGCAATTTGTTGTTTTGGGCACCAACAAAGACCCTTGAATCAAAAGCGCACACTAAAAAAGGCCCTCACAGTGACAGCACTGATTCTTGAATCGAAAGCGCACACTAAAAAAGGCCCGCGGTGAGACTACGGCAGGTCGGGTGGCGCGGTAAGGTGAGTTCGCGAGAAGAATGTCGTAAGCGCCGTGTGATTCGGGGCGCTTACGCGTTCGATCGCGGCGCTTTGTTTTCGAGACACTGACGGTAGATAGGATTTCAATTGGATGAAAACAGTCTAGATTTTATAGAAGCACGCACTAAAACCACTAGTTATTGCTGTAAGTCAATACTATTGAAGTATATCCATGCAGTTTACACTTTTTACGGCACTTCCAAACACTTTTTGTACTGACTTTTCAATATTTAAGGATAGAACAACGAATAGCGATTGCACGTACAACTGTCTCCTAAATACTCCTAAATACTACCTCCTAAATACTTTTGGATTCCTTATAAGCTTACCCTTTTCCCGATTAGAAAACAACACGATTATATCCGCAAGGAGTGAAACAACACGATTATATTCAACGCACAATACAATAGCTTTGCAAGAGATTTGGTAGATCTCGTAATGAAACGAACGTGTTAACCTTTTATAAACTTACTAGCCTTTGCCCGCGTTAAATTTGGGGTAATACAGTTCCCTTTTCCCGATGTACAGGTACCTGCTACCTGTAGTTTTTGCCCTTGCGCCTTATTCATTTGAAATAGCAACGCTAAAAATTTCCTTTTCTTCCCTCGTTCTCCCTTATATCCCACTTTAATAAATAAAATAAATAAATATCTTGGGACAACTCACACACGGCTATCTGATCCCAAGCTAAGCAGAGCTTGTGTTATGTTAATAAAATTATATAGTATGTTAATAAAAATTTTACTATGCCCGTCTCCTGATTCCTAACTATCACTGTACAAAATTCATCAAAATCGGTTCAGCCATTTAAGCGTGAAGACGTAACAAAAAAACTAACAAACTTATTTTCGCTTTTATAATATTAGTAAGGATTTGTATTTACTTTAAAACTAATTACTTACGGTTATCGCTGTAGTCATCAACCAGAATAATTTCTTTGATGAGGTGCTCCGGACTTCTGTTGAGGACACTGCAACAAAAATATATTCATGAAGCTTCGAAGTGTCAAGATGAGTTTTATTTCAGTGTTCCTAGGTGACACCGGTATTATTTTTAGCGGCAATAGTAATGTTTTTTTTTATATAACAGCGGTCAGTATGTTATGTATATTTTTAGATGAATCCCAGAAATCGCATATTATGCAATGCCTGAAGAATGGACGTGCCTACAATGAGCAAGCACTTATTTATTTTTAAACGTTGCCCTGGATTAGAAATTTCTCCTGTATCGTGGGTGGATAGCGTGCCTACAATGCGCAAGCACTTATTTATTTTTAAAATTTGCCCCGTAATAGAAATTATTCCTGTATCGTGGGTGCTTTTATAAGGATTTAAACACAAAACTGCAAAAATTACGGCGTCCACACAAATGTTTTTGTTCCATTCGGTGATTGAAGTTTCGGATCGAAGTAAGCTATTTAGAAACAGTCAAATCTAAAAGAGTAGGTAGTAAGGGCAAGCCAAGCTTTAAATCTTGCATGAAACAATCCGCTATTGAAGTAAAAATGAGATGCTTCACTCGAGTCCTTCAGTTCATTTATTTTAATTCATTCGGAGCTAGTGTTTATAAGGAGGAATGAAACGCATGTGACTAAAAGAGTGATAGATGTGAATGTTGATGGATGGAGAGGGAGAAGAAGGCTAAAGAAAATAAAGAATGGATGAATTTTGTTAGTAATGATATGAAGGAGAAAGGAGTAAATGATGCCGTGACCTCTGACAATGGAGATTGGAAGAAGAAAACGTGTTGCACCGACCCTATCATTCATTAATATCATCCCTATTTGTTTACTTATGAATGAATTCTCACTCACAGATACCACACAATATTTAAAAATGAAAACGTTTTTTTCATAACTTTGAAGTAAAAATGGAATGAATAAAAAACAAGTGAGGCATCCGTAGTTGGACAACCGAAGTACGGCCGAAAGATTCCGAAGAAAAACGAATGGTGAAAAGGTATATAATCAGCTGCTGTATTTACCTGACAATAGTCCGTAGTAGTGTGGACCTGGCTTCATTGTGGAATGTGATGATGATACTGGTCTGTGGTAAGTCATCGTCGTATTTCTTCAGCCGACACCTGAAAGAAAATTAAATTTTATTTCTGCATTCCGATGAAAAGCATCCAGAAAACAATGATGAAGAGCAGACATCAAAATGAGATGTATGGCTTCGGAGTATTTTGGGGTCGAAGCTGTGGGCAATACTCATCAAGAGGCTCTTTTTCAGTAGTAATTAATTTTTTTTTTGTTTGTAGTTTAAAATTGATTCATTTTGGTTAAATGAATGATTCTTACGTGAATCAAGCGACGTTTTTTTAATACACACACGGAAACTAAATAACAAAACAAATAAAAGCAGTACTTTCGTCATTTATTAATACGAAACTATTAGTTTTGTTCTTCCGCGCTTTTTGTCTTCTGAGACTGATGGAAAAACCAAGGTATGATACGTATTTACTTAAAAGCCTTTTATTAAAAAAAAGAAATATTTTTGAATTTAGAACTCTAATAAATGACAATTTATTTTCATATAAAATTTAAAAGCATTTTACAAATGATCAGTTTTAATTTGTGTTATTCTGTAGATTAACAGAATTTAAGTTTTCATTAAATATGAAGGTCTTAAAAACATGCGCCTCTTTGCTAAACTAAACTTACCGCCCGGCTGTAGGGTCGCCGGCTATAGGTTTATTGAAAACAGTACTGAAATCAGCAAAAAATTAAAGCCCTTGTTGCGCTATGTGATAGAAAAGAACGAGTATAAATTACATTGCAATTTGGACCTCATCATAGTGTGATCATTTTTCAAGGAAGTGTATTGAAAAGGTATTTTTATTAACATTTATAATTTTCAAACATCAAAAGGCGCATGTAAAACCATGTTTTCTGTAAACGTTTTCAAGACGGTCTATTAGGTAAATCGATGCAATTTTTTAAATGTTTTATCGTGTATTTTAAATTAAACATGCTGGAACATTAGCAAAACAACTGTTCTGTTGTTATCTGAAAAGACCCGTGTTTAAAGAAAATTAAAACAATATTATTTTCAAATATCGAATTCCATTCCTAAAATATATTAACCCCAAAATGTCATGTTACCTCGTATTTAACAAAGCAATTATCATTAAGCACATTGCAGAATCTACAGTACATCTCAGGAGACATTGACCCGAAGAGGCTGCGAGGTCGCCAGGTTTCAAGGAGGTCACAGATGCCTCTGATTACGTGTGAGGTTGCGGTTTGACACTGCACTTCTTTAACGTAAGCTAATGATGAATTTGGGTTAAGAACAGCTAATATTGTTTTAGCTGTTTGCATTGTAGATTATGTGTGTTGTGTAATCGTTCAATTGACGGTCACGTATTTAAAATAAACCTAGTCATATCTAGGAAGAGCTCTTGGATAAATAATAACAGCTGCTTAAAATAAATAAATAAATTGGGACAGCTCACACACGGCTATCTGATCACAAGCTAAGTGTTATGGTAACAGGGCACGCCACAATAGTGGTGGTAAGTCCTCTCTTTGAGGAGTGGCTGGAGAGGCGTCATGGCGTCCTCACCTACCGCCTGACGCAGGTCCTCACCGGACACGGAAGTTTCGGGAGGTTCCTGCACATCATCGGGCGGGAGGAAGCGCCCGGGTGTCACCATTGTGACGATCGCCCGGAGGACACGGTGGAGCACACAGTGGCGATCTGCCCAGCGTGGGCGGAGCACCGCCGTGCCCTCATAGAGGCGATCGGCGGCGGCGATCTCTCGCGTCCGGCCCTGGTCCAGGCCATGGTCCGGAGCGAGAGGGAATGGGAAGCGGTCACCACCTTCTGCGAAGCAGTAATGCTAGCAAAGGAGGTGGCCGGGCGTCTGAGGGAGAGAACATCTGCCCAACCCAGCCGCCGCGGGAGACGCCCATGGCGCCGGGCGCCGCGAGACGACTTCCGGCCACCGTAGATGCGGGCCTGTGGGCGGTGAGCAATGGGTAGTTCACCGTCCGTCCGTCGATTGACGACAGGCCGTGTCGACGGCGCGTTCGTGTTTCACGCGCGCCTCAAAGAGAGTCAGCAAAGCAGAGGGGCTTGCCAGAGCCTCTGCCTGCCGGGGTTGCGGGTTGTTCGAAAGAGATACCGCGGCCTCGGAACGTAAAGGGCAACAGAAGGAACATGGGTGGGTTTTAGTCAGTACAAGTCTGACATGCCCCCCCACTCCGCCCAGAGCGGGGGAAGTCATTGGATGATTTCTCACCCGAAAAAAAAAAAAAAAAAGTGTTATGGTAACCAGACAACTAATATACATACTTATATAATTTATAAATACATACATATTATAGATAAATCACATCTAGACACAGAACAAACAATCATGCTCATCACACAAAGTTTGTCCTGGGTGGGAATCGAACCCACGACCTCCGGCTCAGCAGTCAGGGCCACTAACCACTGGACCAACAGGCCCGTCAATGAAGTGTCTTTACCACTCTTCTCCATAGAGATCTACGCTTTGGAAAGGGCAACTACAGTACTTTCACAAGTTATTATGTCTTGTGACCGGGACTGTAGCAGCATCTTTTTTTGTTTTTATGACATTCAAAAGTACATGTAGGGTATGTGTGACCCTTTTTTTCTTGCTTTTGATATCATCAAAAAACTTCCCCAGCTCTAGGCGGAGCGTGGGGGAGCGTCAAATTTGTACTGAGTAAAACCTACCCATGATTCTTATTTTGCCCTTTATGAGCCGGGATCGCAGTTTATCTTTCGAACAACGCGCAACCCTGGCAAGTGGTGGCCCTGGCAGGCCCCTCTGCGTATATGCGACCCTGACTACCCATTATATACAGAGTTTCCTAAGTAAGTTAAACCTTTGCACGTTGCTCCTGGTTGTCATTGGTTGATCCTTAGCAAATCTTTACCATAAGAATCTTTATGAATCCCCAAACATATCCATACATTTGTTATAGTTAATTTGTCAGATGGACAAAAGATTGACCATCGTACCTTCAAACATGCCGTTTAAAGCCTTACACTAGCAGACAATCCATATTAAATCAATCTCTTTGCCAAAAACTAATCTTATCGACTCGTAGGATATTACTCGATCTATTTACCAGAGAATTTATTAGGTCAATATCTCGGCCTGACCCCGTTGCCTCGGAGAACTCGTTAAGCCGGGCATCTCGGTTCACATGCAAATATCTATGGCGGTTGTTAAGGGTTGTCGGAAGCCTGAAAAATGCCTGATAACTGGTTTAACGTTAGATGGGGCACCGGATATTTTATAGTCTGCTCGTTTGGGTCTCTTGTATTTGTTTTGAGTTTTAATTTATTTGTAGCTGCGTTGTAAAATAAAAAGAAGTACTGTTATAATAGCACTTTAGGATAACTACCTGGTTGCGGGCCCCGGCACATAAAGGGCTAAAGAAGGAACATGCGTGGGTTTTCTACTAATATAATAAATGCGAATGTTTGTGAGGATAGATGGATGTATGGCTGTTTGTTACTCTCTCACGTCAAAACGGCTGAACGGATCTTGATGAAATTCGGCATAGAGGTCAATTATAGTCTGGAATAACACACACGCGGGCGAAGTCGCGGCCGCTAGCTAGTACGCATATAAATCCGAAAAAAACAGAGATGCGTGTCTTGAGATTGTCTTTGGATTTGAATGCCAGGCTATGACTTGGCAGCACAATGGTCATGCGGTCATCACATTATTTAATTAATTCATATATTTAAACTTCATGTACAATAGTGGTACATAGGCGGACTTAATGCCATAAGGCATTCTCTACCAGTCCTCCTTTAGGTATTTTAATCTAATTTAAATCTACGGTATCGTGAATTATTGAAAATCAACCTTGCATTAACTCAACGCTGCTAGTAGATTTCCAGACAGATTCTTGCCTTTCTGAATCCGAATCCGCTTCCATCTTCAAAATCACTGATAATAGATTTATCAGTGATTTTGAAGATGGAAGCGGATTCGGATTATATATAGCACTATTAGTTCCCAGATATTTCGGCGCTGTTGAAAACACCAACTGCAATGTCTTCAGTCTATGCGCGATAATGACGCTTGAAAAAACCCCACACTAGGAATTTCTCCTGTATCGTGGGCGCGTTTACAAACATTTAAATTCACCTAAACAAAAAGCCAGACCCGAAACAACTACCTGTAGGCCATACAAATATTTGTTCCGTGCTGGAATCGAAACCGCGACACGCCACGCAGCAGTCGATCGCTCACCCACTGCGCCAACCGTGTCGTCAAAACATTAAAAACTGTCAAAGTCATTTAAACTGTCAAACTTACATAGCATTCCTGGTATCAGGAACTGGCCTATTGCTAGGCAGGTTATCCGACGCAGCCTGGTTGAACCGGTTCCTCACGTAAGGGTCAGAGTCCTTGGACCCTCCAGAGACGTAGCCAGCTTCATCGAAGTAGGCCCTGCCTGTCGTTCCTGTGTTGCCAGTATTGAAGATCTCTTCGGGTGATGCTGGACTGCTCTCTGGTTCCTCGACGTCTGAATGCTGTTTTATCAGACGGAGGGCTATGTTTTCTTCCTGTAACAACATGGAGAAAGAGAAATGAATTTATGTCATACGTGTTTAGTGATTTCATCAAATATAAGCTAATAGTTTACAATAAATCGCTTATATCTGGGTTGTGGAGGTCAGATAGGCAGTCGCTCCATATAAAATACTGATATTCAGCCGCATCCGGTTAGACTGGAAGCCGACCCCAACGTAGTTGGGAAAAGGCTAGGCAGATGATGATCTATGGTAAGTATATAAAATTACGTTACCATGTCAACTAAAAACTTTACAGACTAAAAACCTCACATTTAAAAATTAGTTACTATACAATTATTGCTTCATATTAAAAATGATACCCACGGCAGGGTTGTAGCGAATAACTTTACTGGTGTGCTGAATGTCGTGGGTTCGATTCCCGAACAGAACAAATATTTGTATGACCTACAGATAGTTGTTCCAAGTCTGGCTGTACAGGAGAAATCTATAGAGGAGAAATTTGCCAAACAATTTTAATGCATAAAGCCAAGGAAACACAACTCAAGATTCATTTTTAACCGTCCAGAAGTAAAAAAAGGTTTCTTTATAAACCTTAGTATATTCTAAGCTTACCAATCACAAAAATATCCCCATTCTAAACATCTACATTAACTAAATAAACAGCTACATAATTAGAGTAAGTACGAGTACGTGCCAGAGATATTAATGAGCTACCTAAGTACTGGATGAGCCGCTCTTAAATATTAAAGTGGTACTCAGTGTACTCTCTCTTGATGTGTTTCGTTTTCTGCTAGATTTATGTAGTTTGTTCGTAAAAAGAGTTTTTCTAGTCAAATGTGTTTTAATTAAATAAGGTACTAATGTTTTAGATTAAGAAGACATAAATTAATGTTTAGAAAATTAATTAACCTTACTTTAAGCGGTAAATAATAAATATCTTGGGACAACTCACACACGGCTATCTGATCCCAAGCTAAGCAGAGCTTGTGTTATGGTAACCAGACAACTGATATACATACTTATATAATTTATAAATACATACATATTATAGAAAAATCACACCCAGACACAGAACAAACAATCATGCTCATCACACAAAGTTTGTCCTGGGTGGGAATCGAACCCACGACCTCCGGCTCAGCAGTCAGGGCCACTAACCACTAGACCAACAGGCCCGTCATAAAGGCAGTCGTAAAGGCAGCAAATTGTAATTAATTCGTGGTACTCTAAATTCTTAACCTAACCATGTTAGGAATAAGAATCAGCACTAACATTAAAATTAAGTATTGAACCTTAATTATAAGAATAGACTCTAGTTTGCAGGTAATAAAGGCCTATTTTGTTGAAAAAAAAGAAGAATTTCCGTATAAATATACCATAGCTTCACTTATTCTTTGACATGATTAACAAGCGAGAGAAAAACACAGTCACGTAAGCGAAACCGCGTCTCCAGCTAATATATAAATAATTAATCTGTCATAATACATTGCTTTCATTGTAAATGGAGTTCAAGCTAGCAGTAGAATAAGTCGAGCAACAAACACATAACCCCGCCTTTTGAGTTTCGTCGGTAAACATCACTGTCAAAAACAAACAGATTTTTGTTACAAAGATGCGTCTGTGTGCCCCAATCTCTGTGTTGTCAGCTAGACCATTACACACACATGTTATACGAAATTCCTTCTCGTTGACACATGCTAATTTTGTATAGTGACATATAACGTCAGTTGAACACATCTAGTTTGTAACACTTAAACGTCGTTGGTACCAAACCTAATATTTAATTCATGGCGCCCGTCTCGCTTATCGCATTCCTTACTAAAAGATCTTTTAAAAGCTTCGTTTAATAGTAATGTTTTTGGCCTTTGCAGTGGCTGAGCGATCGGCTGCTGGGCTGCGTGTCGCGGGTTCGATTCCCACACGGAACAAACATTATTTCGTATTATGTATTTCTTTAGACCATACCTGAAAACCTTTTCAGGTGTGGTCTAGAACAAGTGCGAGTCTATAAAAACGACAAAAAGAACATGATTGTTGTATAGAAATCCCCTTATTTTTTTTCTGTTTTTAAAACTTTATGGTTATTAAAACACTTTAATGTTTAAGTTGACAGTGCCACAGTAGGCTACGAAATTTATTATTACCAATGAATGAATTTATTCTCATATATTTCGTGCGGTTTCAATATGAGAAAGAAAACGTATGACTCAACAACCACGACTTTTGCAAGGTCATGCTTTAATATGAGCGTTTTGTAAAGCAATACCACACCTCACATAGTAATCCTTATCCTTACTAATATTACAAAAGCGAAAGTGAGTTTGTTTGTTACGTCTTCACGCCTTAATGGCTAAACCAATTGTGATAACATGAAATTTTCGTGCAGAGATAGTTGGTGCCCTGGAGACGTACATAGGCATTTTTTTAAAGTGATAAATGAGGTAAAAAGAGGGAATAAAAAGGAAAACTTAGCTTTGCTATTACAATCAATCAGGCACAAGGACAAAAACTACAGGTAACAGGTGCCTGCAAATCAGGAAAGGGGAATTATGTTACCCCAAATTTAACGCGAGCGAAGCCGCGGTCAAAAGCTTGTTTATTATAAAATCGATATCATTGCGTTAAAAGCGACTAATCGGTGACCTTGAGAGAGGTTTCCACTGCCCATCCGTTTCTCTTAACCTTGACATATGGTATTCTAGCACACTTCACTATTATAGCATATGTATGTTAATCAGAAAACAGGTTTAAGGTATAATGTCATCATCTGTTTTGTAACAGAATGATTAAGTTCTTGTTTCCAACCATATGAGCAGATATTTCGACGGTTCGTTCGTGATCAAAAAGATTTCAGCAAAGCAGAGGGGCCTGCCGGGGTTGCGGATTGTTCGAAAGTAGTGACGTGGAGTCGACTGAAGGGATCAAGGAAACAAAGGTGCCGGCTAGAACCACTGCTAGAGAAAGAGATACCGAGGCCCCGGATCACAAAGGGCAAAAGAAGGAGCAGGGTTGGGTTTTAGTCTATAACGTCTGACACTCCCTCCCACTCCGCCCAGAGCAGGGGAAGTTATATCATGATTTCGCATTACAAGTATTGATTTATTATCCAGTTGTTAAATGGATTGTGGAAGTCAAGTAGGTAGTCAGTCCATGTAAAATACTGGTAATCAGCTTAACACCGTAGTACTAGAAGCCGACTCCTACATATTTGGGAAAAGGCTAGACAGATGATGAACACGCCTGCAGTCCTCGAATAGTCTAATGGTAGCAAACATGACTGCCGAGCATAAGGTCCTGTTTGATTCCGGATCGGGTAAAGTGGTGTTTTTCCCACCAGTGGCCCACGTAGTCTGGATTTGTGCATGGTTTATGGTTATAGGCTCTTTTCTCTATTACATGGAATTCAAACAAAGTTGGCGAAAAGTTGGTAGTACACCTCTCTGCATAGCCCTTTTTGGACTACCGTCGTGATGTTATGTAGTCCTTACTAATATTATAAAAGCGAAAGTGAGTTTGTTTGTTTGTCACCTCTTCACGCTTTAATGGCTAAACCGATTTTGATGAATTTTGGTACAGAGATAGTTGGGAACGGACATAGGCTGAAACTGGGTTATGAGGGAGAACGAGGGAAGAAAAGGGAAAACTTAGCGTTGCTATTACAAATCAATAAGGCGCAAGGGGAAAAACTGCAGGTAGCAGGTACTGTGTTATACCGAATTTATCGCGAGCGAAGCCGCAGGCAAAAGCTAGTTAAATTAATAAATCTTGATGGAAAAACCCTAAAACATTTTACATTTTCATAAAAAAACTTGAACTGGGAGGTTAATTCATTTTAATGAAAATAAATATTCTTATTTTATCTTGAAACAGTGAAACTAAATTACAAAGAAAACAATATGCAAGCTAATATGAATAAATTACAGTAGCAAGTTTTAATGATGGTGCATTAAGTGATGTGAAATATTGTTCTTAACGTGTCAGTTGATTTACTCAAATTCAATTCAGAATTTATTTGATTTATGGCCTTGAGCCTAAATCATCTGTCAAAACCGTACTAATAATGATTAATGGATTTATTAATATGTGTTGGACATTTGAAAGGAGCTTGTGACTAAATAATAACAACCGCTCGGGTCGATCTATAGGTTAAGTCACACTTGCCTAGATTGGTTTGTGGTAATGTGGTAGTTTGGTCAGACTTTGTCATTAATTATCTGTAATAACTGTCAAAATTCTACAATTGACAGCCGAGACCAACGGATTAACGTGCTTTTCGATGCAAGGAGGAAACTCAGCTTAATGGGTGCTCACCCATCCACGGAACAACCTAAGCAAGCGCGGCTTAACGTCAAGATCAATCGGTAGTTATTGTTTAAGCACCAGCTCATTGCAAAGATATTTATGTTAATTTATCGCTACCAGTTGGAACACAATTGGTTTCACTTTTGACAGCACTTTGACATTGACGTTTTAGTAATGAACTTCATCTGTCAATGTGACAAGTGAATGTGACAGCTTGTGCGTTTTGTTTTTTATTTGAATGGTTGGTTGACATGATGTGGATTCAAGATATCTTCATTGTGTTTGTGATTGAGGTTTTATATGCTTCTGTTTGTGGTTATTTTCTTTTATTAAGTTTAGTGTATTATTTATTTAGGCAGAAGTATGCTTGTTAGTACCACATTTGCAGGTTATGTTAAAGTCCAATGGAATAGGGGGTCAGCCTATAAAACTTTCTGATAGTTATTTCAGTTGTATTGTAATGAATTCAAAATAGGAACAATAAGGGCTTTAGTAATAAATAAGTTATAATTTACAAATTCCAAAAAATTTTGAATTTTTAGTGCTTTGTCAATATATAACGTAAAATACTTTATAAAATCTTGAAATACCCTCCGAATTTATTTAATAAAGATAAATAAATCTACATATTTTATAAAAAAAAAAAAGATTTACCATTTAAATTATGAACGTCAGATAATGTAAAAGTCCGCTTGATGCGTCATCTCATACGAAAGCGCATAACTAACGACCAGCTTCCGCACGACGTATGTGAGTGATTAATAGACAGATTGCTACCGTACTATGCTATCTTGAAATTATCGGTTGAAAAGTTAAGTATAGGTTTGACAGGATGTCATTAAAAATGTACTTTATTACCTACTAGGTTCCGCCCGCGACTTCGGCCGCGTGGCAGAGTCACTTTGGGCTAACGCTAAATTTAACACGCGTGATGATTGAATCTTTTTCTCCCCTTTTCTTCCCAATTTTTTTAGCCTATGCCCTATGTCTCCAGGGTCTCAATTATATCTGTTACAAAATTCATCAAAATCGGTAGTGCCATTTAGGCGAGAAGACGTAACAAACAAACTCACTTCGCTATTAGTAAGGATTTGGTAGTGAGATTGATAAGTAAGATGTGTTCTTGGGATTTTTCAAGATGTCATGCTAGCAAATGAGTCCGATGATTTACAACGAGGCAATCAATTGCCTACTGGCGTGTAAAACTGTGAAGTCATTATGTTTTAGGCAAACCTAGGGCACGCATCTCTGATATTTTCTGATTCATGTGCCTATAGTTTATCACTTGCTTCGATAAGGGAAAACATTATGAGGAAACCAGCTTGCTAGAGAGTAGGGAAGGAGGTGGCCGGACGTTTGAGGGAGAGAGCTTCAAACCAACCCAGCCGCCGCGGGAGACGGTCTGGGCGTCGGGCGCCGGTGACGACTCCAGGCACCACAGACGCGGGTCTGTGAACGGTGAGTAATGGGTAGCTCACCGCTCTGGCTGGGGGCCTTACAGGACATCCACAATATTTGCCTGAGTAAGCATATGGCAGCCTCACAGATTAAACTGAGTGGAACCATTCAAAAAAATAAATCAGGTCTGTAGTTTCTGAAGTATTATCATCGTCTCTGGTGTGTTCGAACTTGAGGTACAATCATCATCTGCACAGCCTTTTCCCAACTATGTCGGGGTCGAAATCCAGTCTAACTGCATGCAGGTAAATACCAGTATTTTACAGGCAACGACTGCTTATCTACACTTCTCAACCCAGTTAGTACTGGGTAATACGATACCCTTTGGTAAGACTGTTAGGTAGAACTAGAATACCTATGTATATCCGATAATAAATAAGAAAATAACGATTCAAATTCCAGTCCAAGTTATCTATAGTAAGCATTAATACATCAGTTACTTTAATATCCTGTCCATGAAAGCTATCAAGCGATCAAATAAACGCATACCAAAGAATGGGTGGCAGGACTGGCAAAATGCCACGGGCCCCCGACCCAAAAGGGCCCCGGCCCAAGAGATTTTTTTCTTATTGTCACTACTAAGTGGTTTATTAAAATTAAACTAAGTACAGCGTGACGATTTTTACTGATAGGGCCCCAATAAATGAATTAGTCACGGGCCCCAGTTGGTATAGTTACGCCACTGCTCAAAGATTAAACTTTTACACTTCCGACCAATTAAAGGGGAATGCAATAGATTTTGCACACTTTTCCATTGCTAAGTCCTGTTTTATACACAAGCTAGAGATAAGACTAGCAGGTTTATAATGCTAAGCTTTCTACATCATCGGTGGATTAGCAAGCAAATTGTGCAACTAGTGAAAGTGTTTTTACGGTGGGTATTAGCTTCGATTCTTGTGTTTTAAACTTGATTTTACTTAAAACTAGAAATCGAAGGTCTTCCAAAACAGATACCTAGTAAATAAATACTTTGTTACTTGATATTATGCTTTTTTGCGGATTTTCTTTGGCCATTTATGTTCCGGGACTGCGGCATCTCTTTCGAATAACCCGCAACTTGATAGTTTGTAAAACAACTGCTTGATATTTTGTGCTAACTGTGGACAATTGTAAATGACTTCGCGTTGATATAAAAAAGTTTCAATGAGGCATTAACTTTTGTATTAAGATTTAAGCTACCACAACAAAATTAGATTTTTATATTATATTTTTTCTTTGTATATACTGTGTTTTTTTGTATTTAAATTCATTATTTGCTTCAAGTAATCTATCCTACATACTGTGTCTACTCATCTCTACATTAAAAAGTATTGACTTTGTACCTATTTTTCTGTTCTGTCTCCATCACTGAATTCAGTGTGTAAATAAATAAATACATTTCACACTACACATTTTCATTTGAGAAAATGATTCTCAGACGGAGCATGAATATAGAAAATATTTACAAGTTTCTCAGATGCTTTACTCGGGTAACAAGTTGTTTCGTGAAACTATAATGTATGACTCTCCAGGGTGCATTACTTACACAGAACGGGCGGGTTTTTTCCCGCACTTTTAGAGAAATTTGTTTGTTCGGGACTTTTCGCTCCTCGTTGATTGAACTCGTTGATCCCGAAAGTTGGTTTTAATTATTTTAGTAAAGGTGTAAATTATTTACACTTCGCTTACTTTTAGAGGGATTCTAAAGTTATAAAGTAGTAGCGACCCACTCTGGTTACGGTAATTTAGATAATAACATACTAATATTACTATTTAAAAAATCTCATCAAAATCTGTTACTAATTTAAAAGATC
The DNA here is from genome assembly GCA_958449745.1 of Ochropleura leucogaster. NCBI lineage: Eukaryota > Metazoa > Arthropoda > Insecta > Lepidoptera > Noctuidae > Ochropleura > Ochropleura leucogaster. Next base: position 16,273,543 of record OY288207.1, read on the forward strand.
TATCCATACATATTGACAGACAGACAATGGAAAGCGTTTTATAATATGTCATGTACTCACGTACCTAGATGAAAATGATTTATTTTAAAGGTGGTAAGATTTTTTTTTAATATTCTGTGGGTGTCTAATTTTGTTGTTTTATTCATAAAAACAGTCCATTTCAGAAGTGTAAAAACACCTTTGAAATGGACTGTTTTTTACAGTTATTTTACATAAACTTTATTATTCACGTACATTTTATTATATTCGTGCTAAGGGAACATTAGCAATGCATTAGGAATAACATTGACATAAGTGACGCTACAACTAGTCAAAGTCTACTACAATAGTGCATACACTGCCGTGCAATTTAAATACAATTACGTATCAAGAAGGCGGGACGCTCTCACAGAAAACTCCGTATTTTCCAACAATGAGCGGCAGTTAGGAACCGGTACACTGCAGTGCATTGAAAGTACAAGTGTAGCGCGGGAGTGTGATGCGTGTGTAATGTCGTGCACCGCAGGGCATGACCGACGCGGTTTGAGTTTGACGGGCTTGGCGGTAAGTTAGGGCTACTGTTATGTCAGTTGTCCAATGAGAATTGATTGAGGTAAGAATGCGTTAAATTGACACATACCTGCCCACTTGAACAATTTAAAACACTAAAATTTCGCATAGCATTTAGGTTTAAATTTTTAACAGATTAGATTTTACATTACGTTAAGAATTTTTTAGGATATCATGCTGTTATTATATCATCATCATCTTCAAGATCTTGAACCGAATGGTCCATGAGCTATTTAGGGTTGGCGTAACATATTTTCTTCTTTAATTCTCCATTGTCAAACGTACGGCATCAAAATTTCATATCTATTAATGAAGTCAGTAAATTATTCTAATTAAATTTTGCTTATGCGCAATGCTTTAATATGTTTTCAAGTGGCCTTGCTCGTGTGGTTTCTATTGCACTGCACTGACCTTTTGACCTACCTTAATATTCAGCTATTTAAAATTAGCCAAGACTAAAACGAAGAAAACATACCATAACATTTTATCTTTATCTTAACTATTATTACGTTGACCGACATACCATACATTTACAAAATAGTAACAATAATCTTTTAAGTTAAAATGTTGGTAATGGCCCGATTAAATTACACAAATTTGGAATGGCCGGTTGTTAAAAAGATATTTAGTGTTACCTAACACACTTTATTTCGACATGTTCGACAGCCCTAATATAACAATATGTACACCGTTGGATAAACTGTGAAATGGTTACCATTAATGTGGCCTGAAGTGTACGGAACGTGTGATTATGTTTCTATAATTGTGGTGCAATTATTTTGTCCGCAAGTTTTCCGGTTCTTCGTTATTATTTTATGATGTTTCTGATATGATAATATTTTGCAAAATTAAATGTTTTCCTTTTAGATTAAAATCTCGACAACCTTTAATAATACTGAGATGTTTGTGTGCATAAAGATCCTAACTGATGTTGTGAATTTAAAAGTGAGTTGTTTGTTTGTTTGCCATACCTTTATTACTAAACAGCTGAATGGATTTCGCTGGAATGAGACACACATAGGTAAACGATGTTTGTTCATAGGATTTATAAATTCCTAACTATAGTCACGGTGGATTTTAATTTTAGTTTTTTAAACATGTTCCCGTGGGATTATGGTCGATTTTACGTTTTATTCCGATGTAAAGCCACAGGCAAAAACGATGTGATAATTTATAAGGGAAGGAAGTTACTGAAGAAACTGCTTTCTTTTGTATGCAGTTTAGTTCAAGCAACCAGAGTATTGTTCAACATAGTTCCTTGTTCATTCATCAATAATGCGTAGATTCAATGCTACTGAATTATCCTACTTACTATTATAAAGGCGAAAGTTTGTAAGTATGGATGTATGGATGTTTGTTACTCTTTCACGTAAAAACTACTGAATGGATTTGAATTAAACTTTACCACAATATAGCTTATACATCAGAATAACACATAGGCTATAGCTTATACATCAGAATAACACATAGGCTACAATTTTTGAGGTTTCTAATGTGAGGTCGTAAAAAAACACATTTTTTGCGCTTACATTGCAAACGCTGACTGAATCCTACAAGATAGATCAAAACAATGTACTACAGTATTGTACAACTTAAAAAGGTCTACAAAAAAGTCCGTGATGGTATATGTTTATCTCTTAGGAATAACCCACAATAACCATTTTTTATCCTTTACTTTGTACGAGAAATAATGGCTTATTTACGAAGCGATTTTAAGCTATACAGTATTAATCCTTATCCAATTAAGTATCTTAAATACATTGTGCATTTAATAAAGATCAATATGGCTTTTTACAGCATGTAAATTAAATAAATATTTTCGAAGATATCACAGATTTAAAATGCAGAGTCATAGCAATTTCGGCGATAAATACCGGCAGCGGTGCCAGGCGAACGGGGCTTGGGGGGAGCGGGGTAGGTGCGGTGGGGAAGAAGTGGCTCATCGCTGTGCGCGACCCGAACGCGGGCAGACGCATGAGGGCAGACGTCGTTGACGGTTGTGTCCGTTTTGCGACTTTTCAAGGCACTAGCGATTTGATAAAAACGTATGGTCGCCTACTTTAAGTAATAATAGGCCTAAGGTTAGTTATTGCCAGGTTTCTTTTTGGTTAGGAGTTACACGTACAAAAAGATACTTCATTATTACGAATTACTTCATTGGTAATTAAATTACTATATAGATAGGTTACTTACAGTTAATTATAACAAATTATATAAATAGGTTAATTATAACGAATTACTTCATTGATAATTCAATAGGGAATATGCATAATATTTAAATTTGTCTCAAATATTTTTTTCTAGATTCTTTATAGTCTTAACATTATACTTTAAAGGTATTTTTTTTATTTAGTTATCATTTAAACCCAGAAAATATTATTTAAAAAGTGAAAAATAACGGAGGGAAATTCAAACTGTCAAAACGCGTCACTATTGTTCGAAACGAAATGTGACGTCACAAGTTACCTTTGCATTTATCGTTGATTTATCGGCGTCGATATTCATACTGTATTAGTATAGTTTTTGTGAGAAAAACTATTTAAAACTGTATTTCTGTGTGGTTACTTCGTGAAATATATTTGTAGTAAATTTAAGACGATGACAGAAACTGGTTTTGTCAAAGCACAATCAGATAATCTACCGAGAATAGATGCATTTATAATGTCTGCATATTTTGCATCAAATTTCGATTTTACGAGTGCAGAGATCAATCTAATTATTATGTCACATGGTATACATATTTGAATAAATAACATAGATTTTTGTTTAGGTAATCCTAGAAACATTTTTGGCTATTTTTCAATAGCAGTTAGGATGCTACTAAACATTAGGTTTTTAAAATGTTTCTCTTCTTCTAAATCATCTTGCACTGAACTTAACTCAGAAGAACAACTTGGTTCATAATCAGCAGATATAACAGAGGGACGAAATGATATAGAAGTGCTATCAACCGAGTTATCAGTGATCAATTTTCTTTTTACATATAGTTTTTTATCGGTGACGTTCCAATATTGTGTGATGAAAGAAGTAATGGTGATAGCCCTACATTTTCTTTTCAGTAGGCATTTTTACATTGATACTTTTACTTCTGTACTGTGGTTTAATATTGACTTGCACAGCTTTGTCACTCTGTAATATAAGAAGTGCAGGGCTCTGTTTGATGATCATTACAACATACTTCAATACGGGAAGTACTGGGTCCTGCTTGATAAATATGACATATTTTTTTATGAGAAGTACTGGGTTCTACTTGATTATTATCATAATACATTTGAATGGAAGATACTAGGACTTGCTTCATGATCAATTGTTTGTGGAAGTTCACCAATTTCTAAAATATTACTACTTTTGATAGCAAACTCTGATAGAGCTTCATTTACCAGTGCTATTCTTTGCCTTTTAACTACGGCCATTCTCTTACATGGTGGTGGCATATTCGGTTTTTGACATACAAACATATGGGGAACAATTCTTTTCCTTAACCGTAGATTACGTTTTTCTCCATTCTGTTTCATTATGTTATCCTTACTATTATTATAAAAGCGAAAGTAAGTTTGTTTGTTTGTTACGTCATCACACTTTAATGGCTCAACCGATTGTGATGAATTTTGGTAAAGAGATAGGTGGGAACCAGGAGACGGACATAGTGGGACAGACAAAAAGTGGGATGTGAGGGAGAAAGATTGAAGAAAAGGGAAAACTTAGCGTTGCTATTACAAATCAATAAGGCGCAAGAGGAACTGTGTTACCCCAAATTTAACGCGGGCGAAGCCGCGGGCGAAAGCTAGTAGATATATATACTTGAGGGCGATGACCTGCATTAAACGTTATAGTGAATGATATCAATTTTACGCTTATTGTTGCAATATTTTGATTTAGAACCGGATACAGATTATTTATAAACTATTAAAGTTATTTTGTTGTTTTCAAAAAAAATCAAAATCAAAAGTCATTTATTCAAATTAGGCTGATAATCAGCACTTTTTGAACGTCAGATTACAAGAGACAGTCCCACAAAAACGCCCTGCCCTTCGCCACTTCCTAGTGTTTTAGCTGGGAAGAAGAAGTGGCGGAACAAACTCCCCAGCAACACATCTGTCTGTCAGGTTAGAAGAACCAGATTTTATACAATTCCGATTATCACAATAAATTATAAAGAAAAAAATAAGAAATAATTCATTCATTGTCACTTGTCAGCTAGCAAACACCAATTATATATAAAAATAAAAAAATAAAATTACCCAAGTCTAAATAATAAATTCACTAGTCTATCGGGTGTGCCCGCTTACATGTGCAGTGAAGAAGTATCAAGTGATAAACTAGGACCATAGTGCAAAAGAAATAAGCTAAGCATAAAAATGATTTACCAATAACAGTAACAAAAAAAAAATATATATATATATTCAGTCAATGCTCGAGGTCACTAGTTAACCACATGTCAATAAATAAAAACACACAAAATGAAACAGGTAAATAAAGAAAAAAAAAAAAGAAAAAATATAAAATTACATGACGAAGACATGTAACATATCAATAAGCTAATTTGCTAATTTGGCGAAAGAACATGAAGAGAAAAAAATTAATAATAATAACCGTCTTGAGTTCAACACAATGACCAACTATGCTTATCGTCTAAATAGTCGTTAATTGAATAGTATGCTTTTAAACAAAGGTTAGATTTTACTTTAGCTTTAAATGCATTAAATGGCAAATCTAGCAAAGAAGAAGGTAGCTTGTTATAAAAAGTTATACCAAGCCCTACAAATGAATTATGAACTTTATGAAGCCGGTGGAAGGGAGCACGTAGTTTATGCTTATTTCTAGTGTTAATGTTGTGAATATCACTGTTTTTACTATATAGATGAATATTTTGCCTAATATATAAAATGTTGGCCAAGATGAATTGAGAAGCCACAGTGAGAATACCAATCTCTTTAAAAAAATCTCTCAGGGAAACCCGGGCACCTAGCTGGTAAATTGCACGAACCGCTCGCTTCCGCAGAACAAATACATTCTGGATATCAGCGGCTTTGCCCCACAGCAGAATACCATAGGACATGACGCTATGGAAATAACTAAAATAGACCAATCGTGCCGTGTCAACGTCAGTGTATTGTCTAACTTTTCTGACGGCGTATGCGGCCGAACTAAGCCTTCCCGCTAGGCTTGATATATGTGGACCCCATTGTAATTTTGAATCTACTGTTATACCCAGGAACACTGCCGAGTCTACAGTTTTAAGCTTCTCATTGCCAAGGACAATGTTAGGACCAAGATTTCTAACATTGGGTAGAGCGAATTTAATACATTTAGTTTTATTGGCATTAAGAACAAGGTTATTTGACGTGAACCAATCCGTGACCATTGATAGCGCGCTATTGACATCGTTAAAATCTTGTCTATTTCTATCTACTTTAAAAATAAGAGACGTATCATCAGCAAACAGAACAACGTCACAAATATCCTTTAAATTATATGGTAGGTCGTTAATATAAACCAAGAATAAAAATGGACCTAGTATCGAGCCTTGAGGTACACCTAGCAGAACAGGTAGCCCAGAAGATTTCGCGCCATTAACATCTACACATTGAAATCTGTTTTGTAAGTATGAGTCTATTACATTTAAGGCTTCATTTTGAACTCCGTAATGATGTAATTTCCGTAAAAGCGTGTCATGGTGAACGCAATCAAAAGCTTTAGAGAGATCGCAGAAAATACCGATTGCATTTTGAGCGTTCTCCCACGCATTAAATATGTGCTTCAGCAAAGCAACACCCGCATCTGTTGTCGAACGACCTTTTGTAAAGCCATATTGATCGTTGTGAAGAAGGTTGTTTAAATTAAAATGTCTCAATAACTGCTTGAGTATTAACTTTTCAAAAATCTTACTAAAGGCAGGTAAAATAGAAATTGGTCTGAAGTTACCCATATCATTTTTATTGCCAGATTTAAAAAGAGGGATAACTTTACTGCTCTTCATAAGGTCAGGGAAAGTACCTAAATCAACGCATTTATTAAAAGTAATAGCTAGATGTGGGGCAACAATGTCGATAATATTACTCAAAAGTTTAATGGAAATGCCCCAATAATCACCTGTGTTTTTCGACTTAAGAGAATTAAAAACATTAACTACATCACGAGGTGTTACATGATCAAAACTAAATACGTGATCACATTTAGGCACGCTAGTTTGCAAAAGATTTTGAGCTTTAGACGGTGATGAATTTAAGGAGCGAGTCGTAGTTATCGGTATACTGGCAAAATAATTATTAAATGACTCTGCTATATCCGCTGCTTTATTAACTAATTTGTTATCAACCATTATTTCAACTTGATTTTCTCGTTGAACCGATTTACCCGTTTCATTGTTTATAATTTTCCAAGTGGCTTTTACTTTATTATTAGAATTTTTAATAGTATCGCTTAAAAATTTTGATTTTGCAATGACACAAATCTTTTTAAATAATTTTGAATATTTTTTACCATACTCTAGAAAAGTAGTATCAAACCTGTATCGTTTCAGACCATACAACTCATATAGTCTAGCTCGACTTTTATAAATTCCTGGCGTAGCCCATTGGTTGAAGCCAACGGAAGGTCCACTAAAGTTAACAGTTTTACTCTTAAAAACAGATTGGTACTCATTTTGCACAACATTAAAAAGGGCTTCATAGATTTCATTAGGACTCCCGCGTTCTACTAATGACGGTGTAACTTTAAGCGCTATATTATTTTTAAACTTATTGCAACGACTAGCTGTATAAGGCGTGCACTCTATTTTACGAGACTTTTTACATGATGATGGCATAGGAAAGCTAGCTATTAATCCACAGTGATCTGATGACAAATCATTTAACACTAATTTATTTTCAGCATCACAATCAGTAAACATGTTATCAAGACAAGTCGATGACGATGCCGTGATTCTAGTTGGCTCAAAAAACAAATTAACTAGATTAAAAGATCTAAACAGGTTAAGAAGCCTAATACTTAGAGGAGAAACATCTAAAATATTAACATTAAAATCTCCACATAAAATTATATTTTTATTACTTGCTTTTAACTTATTAAGTGAATCCTCCATTACAGACTCAAAAGAAGTAAAATCACCAGAAGGGGGTCTATAAACACAAATTATAAAGTATCGGTCCAGTTCAACACAAGACAACTCAACAGTGCGCTCAATGGAAAGATTTACTAAATCTAAACGTTGTTTACATTTTAACTTATTTGATACAAGAACTAAAGATCCTCCGCGAATAGCATTTCTTCTCACAAATGCACTCTGTACTGTATAGAATTCATCATTGATAAACACTACTTCATGTTCCTTCAGCCAATGTTCAGTTAGACATAATACCTGAACATCATAGTTCTCTAAGAACAAACTTAACTCTAATTCCTTGCCGGACAATCCCTGCATATTTTGATGCACAACATTCAACATATGCGGTCTACCCTTTGTCGCACCTAACAGTTTAAAGTACATGGTGTATCATTACTAACAGGTAGTGTTGGTGCAACAAAGGTGGGGCTGTGGCTGTGTATATTGTATGCTAAAAGATTAGCAATATGTCGCTTACAACTAGGTGGTAAAAACATAGTCGAACTAGTGAGTCTGTAATCAGAGATAAATTGATTACAGTCAAAAAATAAAATAGCGTCGCTGTGACGACATGTCCTATTATAAATGAGCAAATTAATATCGTATATGTGCCTATTCTGATCAAAAGACAAATATTGAGAATAAGGCAAGGCACAGAAAAAGAATTTACAATTAATTGATTCATTGAGTTGTAACATCAAGTGCACACATTCAACTATGTCCTTTTTTCCTACATTTAAACTATTCCCATATAATAATATAACAGTAGAATTGGGATTTATGGTAGTTGTTCTAATATTCCTAATTATTTGGCTAACACTGGCACCGGGTAAACGGTTTGTTGGACAGTGCAATAAATAATTAGTGTAATATTTAGTACTTTTTACACAACGATCTTCGTGGGTCGGGCAGTTTTTATTTGGTTTTGTCTATCAAGAATTTTCGGTTACATAGGTTATCTAGTTGATGACAATAAACTCGTCTTATAGTACTAGGTGGGTACGCTAGGTGGCGCCTGCGGCTTCGCCCGCGTGACAACGAAATAAAAGTAAAAAGTATCCCATGTGTTATTTCAGACCATAAACCTCTGTGCCAAATTTCATCAAGATCCAAAGAGTAACTTCAATACATGCATACATCCATCCATCAATCCTCACAAACATTTGCATTTATAATATTAAGTAGCATAGTAGGATAAGACTTTAGTCTCAGCAATGGAAGGAACATGGGTGGGTGTTATTTTCCCACCACAAAAAAGTCTCAGTACACGAGGTACCATTAGTTACCTTACCCTTCAAGAATTACAGGCATGATGTTATGACGATAAAATAAATCATACAAAGTAAGGAGTCTGTCTGTCAACCAAAATCAATGCTAATAAAAGAAAACGTGATAAAAATTAAAAGAATAACTGCTGCCCCTACAAAATATACCATTTTTATGCCAGAAATAACACACAAAATCATTATCATTTTCCTGCCCTTTTCCCATTCTATTTGGGGTCGGCACAACAGGTTCACTTCTTCCATTCTCCCATAGCAGACGTTACGGCATCATTCACTTCTTTCTCCTTCATATCATTCCTTACACAATCCATCCATCTTTTATTTGGCCTTCCTCTCGCTCTCCATCCATCAACATTCAGATCCATCAGTCTTTTAGTCACATGTGCTTCATCCCTCCTCATTACATGTCCATACCAAGACAAACGACTCCCTTTGCCTTTTAGAAATAACACACAAAAACAGAACCATTTCATTATCAACCTGGACACGACCGTGACGTAATCTAAAACGATTTGTTTAAGTACAATTTTATTGATTTCATAAACACATTACGAACAAATGGATGACTCATTATAATTACGTGTTACGATTGCAATAATATTAATCTTTATTTAATAATACATTTCATTACTCAAATGGCTTGATAAGTTATCATACGGTTGTAATTTAATTATTAATAAATAATGCATTAAGCTTGGCTTGTTTTTTATGGTCGTAAGTGTAACTGTTGGTTTTCATTGCAAGGTAATAGGCTAATTTCCAAAAAAAATATTAGTCCATCTTTTAGATTATTCAAAAATAAGTGTTTTAGTTTATTCAATAACTAGTTTTTGCCCGCGACTTCGTACGCGTGGATTAATAGTTCCCGTTCCCGGGGGAATTCCGGGATGAAAACTATTCTATGTCCTTTTTCGGGTCCCAGACTATATCTGTACCAAATTTCATTAAAATCGATTCAGTGGTTTAGGCGGGAAGAAGAGACAGACAGCCAGACAGACAGAGTTACTTTCGCATTAATTATAATATTAAGTTTAGATGTAGATAATAACGCGTTGTACTGCATTTTTACGCAACAAGTGACGTCACACGTAACTTTAATGGGCTATATCTTTGTCATTTTTGGTCTAATTATCAAATAAAAAATACCTGTTCCTTATTTTGGAACAATCTAAATATAATAGTATGCCTGTTATCTCTAAAGGGCAAGGCAGTGGTGTAACTAAACCTACAACGACATTTGCCAGTTATGTTTTAAGTTCCATGTAAAAGTGGGCTCGCCGAATGCCGTCAACCTGCTGAGAAATTCTTGATGAAAAAAACTAAAAACACTTGGCCTGGGAATCGTGCCCAGGACCGTATGCTCAGTAGTCGCGCTTGCGACTACTAGATCAAAAACGCAGTAGTAGTAATTGAGGATATAGCTAAATATAGATCCTACTTATGAGGATGGATGTATGGATGTTTGTTACTCTTCCACATTAAAACGGCTGAACGGATCTTGATAAAATTTGGCACAGAGGTAGATTATAGTCTGGACTAACACATACAATATAACAAGGCGCTAACTAGTATATTACAAAACGTTACTATTTTTTTCTCGGCTGGGAAATGATTAAACAATTTCTCCCGCGCAGAGCGGAGCGAAAGGGACTGTAAGACTTGTGCTGACTAAAACCCATTCCTGTTCCTTCTTTTGCCATTTGGGCACCGGGGCCTTGGTATCTCGAACAACCCGCAGCCCCGGCAGGCAGTGGCTCTGGGTAACCCCTTCTGCTTTGCTGACATCAATACGTAACGCACAGAATTGAAATAATGGTCGATAAATAAGAGAAATACATACATAAGTTCACGCATTTTCCAAATGAGGATAAGCAGAAACAACAAATCATAACACAACATACTGATTTTACAACAACCCAAGTTCGTCTAATTCTCGAATGAATTACTTCAAAAACTGGTACATAACATTTGCTGATCTCACCGAGCGATTTAAATGTTACTCAACCTTTTGGGTTTTATCTTATTTCGAAGAAAAAATAAATGAGATTCAATTTCGATGAGTACCAAAGGATGTTAACAACATTAATAAACCATTAAGGATTTAATAAAACGTTAAGTAAGTCAGCGTTGAAGGAAATAAAAGCTATAAAATAAGTTGGGCTGAAGATTGCATTGCTTTTGCACTGCTGAGCCGGAGGTCGTGGGTTCGATTCCTACCCAGGACAAACTTTGTGTGATGAGTATGATTGTTTGTTCTGTGTGTGGGTGTGATTTATTTAAAATATGTATGTATTTATAAATCATATAAGTATGTATATCAGTTGTCTGGTTACCATAACACAAGCTCTGCTTAGCTTGGGAACAGATAGCCGTGTGTGAGTTGTCCCAAGATATTTATTATTATTATAAAGATCACAAAATATTTATTTATATCTTTGTTGTGAACAAAAAAAGCTTCTCGCAATTTCCCTATTGTAATAAATGTCAATTGTTGACATAGTTGTGAGTCCTCAGAGAGTTAATTAAGGAACAAGAGGGATCATATCTCATCTCACTCTCAGAGGAAATAGTCTTTTAATTAAGCGAGGAAAACACCTCATTCTATTTCTTACAAGAATAAATGTTGAAGAATGTTAGGAATAAACAGATTGTTTATTGTAGCGATTTTTAATTAGGACTTTGTTTTATAAGAACGACTAGCTGGCGTCTGCGGCTTCGCCCGCATGATGATCGAAAAAAAAGTATTCTATGTGTTATTCCAGACTATAATCTACATCGGTGCCAAATTTCATCAAGATCTGTTCAGCCAATTTGACGTGAAAGAGTAACAAACATCCATACAGTCATACATCCATCCATCCTCACAAACATTCACATTTATAATATTAGTAGTAAAATATTGAAAACAAATGAAATGAAAGAAAAATAATAACATCATTCAACATCATGCATGTAATCCTCCAAGGGTTAATTAAGGGCCTAATTGTAAAAAGTAACTGTAACTACGTGTATTGCTTCGTTTAAGCATGTTATGGTTGCCGGGGTTGCAGGGTGTTCGAAAGAAATACCGCGGCCCCGGAACGTAAAGGGCAATGGAAGGAACACCCATGTTCCTTCCATTGGTTTTAGTCAGTCTGACAGTCTATTATATATGCTATTATAAATCTTTTACAAATACTATAAATTACTGATACTAATCATTATCTGCCTCGCTTTTTCTCTAAATCTTGGGGTTGGCTTCCAGTCTTACCAGATGCAGCTGAATACCCGTATTTTACATGGAACGACTGCTTATCTGACCTCCACAACGCTATTAGTACTGGGTAATACGATAACGTCTTGGTATGACTGGTTTTCAAACTTCCAGAACACTGATTACATGTACCGACTGTCAGAGATCTACAAATGACAACCGGGACCAACAGCTAAACGTGCTTTCCGAGGCACGGAGGAAACTCGGTATGTAACGGTTGGTCAGTGACCACCCATCCACAGAGCAAGCACAGAGCAAGCGCGGTTTAACCTAAAGATCGACCCGAGCGGCAGCTATTTTTAGTTACGAGGTAACTGATACTTACAAATAAGACCGTAAATTAAATGAAAAATATGCAAAGCAAAAACAATTAACTAATTTGATTACTCCGTAAAAGTACGTAATCAGATTTCACTTTCATTGACCATACAAATGAACGATCATGAATAAACAGAGACACCCACCATCCAACATTTAATTCCCTTTTACGGAAAATCCAATTTCACTCAGACACAAATCGGCTCCCACATCACCTTCATCCTACCACGCAATAAAGGTGATACCAAACTGCTGCGTCCTTATGCACTAGCACTTTGCCCGGTCACTACTTATATACTAGATCGATCGACGCCATTTTGCTTCAATGCTTTTCATCAGGTTTTAATTGCTATGATTTTTACTAGGATCGATAGACAGTCTTTAATTCATAGATAGAACGATGTACCGGACTGTACTAACTATGGATTGATGAAATCAATATCTTTATCTACGTCGTCTTTACCTTAATTGCAGTCAAAACTGAGGGTCTAAAATGGGGGCCTCAGCAGAATCATAATAGGATGTGACAATTTTACATTAATAACCTCCTAGCTTCCGTCCGCGACTTCGTCCGCCTGGCTTAGTTACTTTGGACTAACACTAAATTTAAACCGCGTGATGATCGAAAAAAAAATCTTTGTCTCCCCTTTTTGACCCTCTTTCTCTCCCATTTCTTAAAAAAAAACTAGCCTATGTCCGTCTCCAGGGTTCCAACTTATCAAAATCGGTTTGGCCATTTAGGCCTGAAGACGTAACAAACAAACTCACTTTCGCATTTATAATATTAGTAAGGATTGAATGATTCTGCTATAGCCTCTGTAGATGCCCTAGTTTCCACCAAAAAAGGACACGAGCAGAGCGAAGAAGATTAACTAACCAACCACGATTTCCGCGCCTCTTTAGTGTAAAATGGGCCTTAGTCTGCACCTTAAAAGGCATAGCCAATACGATTGCCCACTTACGCGGTCTGTACTCGGCTTTATGGCTCGAAATAACCGGATCACAGTAATGCGGTGTCGCAACCTCGCCTGCCAAGGACGCGCGCTGACCGCCGCGGTCGCTTTCACTATCACGCAGTACACGCATCCAGTAATTGGATTACTATTGACTAAGCTCCAGACTTGGATATAACTACCCTTTATTAAATGAAAAAAGAAAACAAAGTTTTTACTTTTTAAATAGGTACCTTACTCATATGAAAGTGGAACATCTATACTAATATTATAAAGCTGAAGAGTTTGTTTGTTTGTTTGTTTGAACGCGCTAATCTCAGGAACTACTGGTTGGAATTGGAAAATTCTTTTAGTGTTGGATAGTCCATTTCTTGAGGAAGGCTATAGGCTATATAACATCACGCTACGACCAACAGGTGCTGAGTAGCGCGAGTGAAACCGTGGGGAACAGCTAGTAACAAATATAAGACCGTGTGATGTCTCAAACCATGACACTAAACCGCTTTTGTTGCACTTGTTTTTGAAAATAACAGATGCGATCAGGTGATCAACAAGTATGGCAAAAAAACATAAAAAAAAAATCCAAAAGTCATAGAACTAAATTGGTTCAGTTCCATAGTTCGTTAGACCAAGCGGGAGGTTTAAATGTGCTTGTACTAAAGACAGACGCCTGCAGGTCAAACTACCCGAAACTGTCAATTTTTCCCAATGAACCTTGAACCTAATACTTTAGAAATAAACTCGAAAATCTATCGAAGAAATCTAACAGATTGTAGTAGCTTGATGTGCAGGCGTCTGTACATATTTAAATAGAAGCCCGATATTCTGCTATGTCTTGACACGCACGATAAAGATGGACTGGTATTCAAATTATAGGTTGATTACAGCGTAATTGATGGTTGATGGCTAAGAGCTCATGTAACATGGACGATTATTTGTGAAGGTCTTTCAATCTAAATCGTGTGTGAAGCAATAATAAATTTATCTTGATGGATTACGTACTTATTTTTGTATTTACATAGACAAGAAACATTCATATACTGCTTGTGAAGGTCATCAATGAAACACTGATCTTGGTTTTAAAAGTCAATGTCTTTTATTTTCGGCTACCGGCTACCGTGGATGCGGTTCTGTGGATGCTGAGCAATGGGTCCCCGTCCTTCTGTCCAGTGACGATAGGCTGTATCGACGGCGCGTAGTGTTCCACGTGCGCCTCAAAGAGATGTCAGCAAAGCAGAGGGGACTGCCAGGGCCACCTCCGGGTTACAGGTTATTCGAACATAAAGGGCAAAAGAAGGAACATGGTTTACTTAAGTCATTGAATGTCTGATACACCCCTCCGCTCCGCCCACAGCAATGGAAGTTATTTGATGATTTCCAATCCGAAAAAATATGGTTTTGCCATCAGCAATTTCTCAAAGCATGCGACAAACTCATAGACAAAGTTGTGCTTAAAAAAATCCGGGACATGTTTCATCAAATTTTACCGTCATTGCAAGTTATATTTAAAGCTGCTTTCAGCTTTATTTGATCTACATTTCTAGGACTAGTTTCTCCGCCATAGAAAAAAACAGGCGGCACCTGTAACTTGGGATTCTCAACCTTTTTCTTTAAATATTCCTCGTCTGTGAAACCACAGCATTGATTTCAATTAATCTACTACTTTCGTTTTGATTTGTCAGTGGAGATACCTAAAGATATTATTATATAGAAGCTTCTTTGTTTTAAATCTCTAAACGCCGACTACTCAAGTTTTACATTCAGTCGTTAAATGCAGTTTATGGGCCACAAAAGGCGGCTCTTTTATCTCTGTCATATACATATGACCTCCAAGGTTACACTAGATAGATTGTTATACGGTTAATTGGTACTGTACATCTGCTGGCATGAAGGTGTACGGGAAGTCTGAAAACCCAATTGCAATGAATATTATTCTTTAGACCTAAAAAAGTGTAGGTATTAGCAATGTTTAATAATTTTGAAAACTTAAAAAAAAACAACAACGTTTTTTTTAACACGCTTATAATATTTTCCCTTATAACTATGTACCCATGTAAGAAAATCTTGGAACCTTAATTTGACCCCCTTCCGGGAAGTGGTATTTTTCGATTAGGATGAAATTTTGCACACGAACTGAGTTCTGATGACAATACATGACTAGGTAAGAAACGTCATTGCAAATCCAATATGGCGGACGTCCAAGATGGCGGGCTATTTGAAATGCACCTCCATGATATGGGTAACAAGTGAAAGGATTTCCTGTCAGGAATACTACTAATAATATATCGAAAAATATCTTGTGTATTATTCCAGACTATATTCTACCTTTGTGCCAATTTTCATCAAGATCTGTTCAGCTGTTTTGACGTGACAGAGTAACTAACATCTATACACAAACATTCGCATTTTTAATATTAGTAGGTAGTAGGATAGACTATATTATTAAACAAGTGACAAAAAAGTTGCCATAAGCAAACGACAGATCCTATCCAGATTTTTTTTCTATCACAAAGTTGTTTACAAACCGGTTTCAAAATCAAGAACAACAATTAAAAAAAACAAGCTTTAGATATTTTATTTCCTAGCAATTTCGTGCATACAATAATTAATGAAATGACCGTAACTTAAACCGTTTATTATGCAAAAAAACGCCTGCGATCGATTATATCGTACCAAATATTCCATTCGACTTTGAGAATTCTGGAATGTGCAAGACGCATGTAAACAAAGATACAATAGAAAAGAAAAACAAAATCCGGTTCGCAATAGCAAGAAAAAACTGCTCTGGTGGAAATTTATTGAAGAGTTTTTCTTCCATTATTCGGATGGGATGTCATCAAATTACTTCTTCTTGATGTATAGGTTTTAGTCAATAGAAGTCTGACACTCCCTTCCGCTCCGACATAGCGGAAAATAAACAAAAAAAACAATTTTGATGATATTCCATCCAAAGAAAAAATCTAATACCCATAAAACCATAACCTCTAAAATAAGAATGGTTCATCAAAAACAAAATTTGGATATATAATTTCCGAAATAAATCCTTACCAATATTATAAAAACGAACGTGAGTTTGTTTGTTACGTCTTTACGACTAAATGGCTGAACCGATTTTGATGAATTTTGGTACAGAGATAGTTGAGACCCTGGAGACGGGCATAGGCCAAAAAAAGTGAGAAAACGGGGAGAAAGAGGGAAAAGAAGAGGAGAGAAAGATATTTTTTTACGATCATCACGCGGGAAAAGTTAGCGTTAGCCCAAAGTAACTAAGCTACGCAGACGAAGTCGCGGGCGGAAGCTAGTAATACCATTTAACCATATTAGAATGGTTTCTCTAAAAACAAATAATCATAATCTAATAATGAGTACCAATAAATTGTTGTAATTTGAAGATTTTTGATTATTTTAAATGTGGGCCTTCGCTGCCTGAACTAAAGTGATTGATTTATAAATGAACTACTCCCATAAAGTATAGAACTGTGCAGTGTTTTAGCAGTGGCAACATTATAGACAGGTTTAATGTTACGACAAGGAAGTCATTACATGAATTTATCACTTTAAAGTTGCCACTTAGAAAGTATTGCTAAGTATCCGGCATAATAAAATTGTAAAGCAATCCGGAGTTATGGTAATTATTTGTTTTATTTATTGCCTTTTTTTAGGATTCCGTACCTGTAAAGGATATAACGGAACCCTTATAGAATCACTTTGTTGTCCGTCTGTTTGTAAGTCAAAACCCTATTTTTTAGGGTTCCGTAGTCAACTAGGAACCCTTATAGTTTCGCCATGTCTGTCTGTCCGTCCGTCCGTCCGTCCGTCCGTCCGTCCGTCCGTCCTCGCTTAATCTCTGTGACCGTTAGCACTAGAAACCTGAAATTTGGTACCAATATGTATATTAATCACGCCGACAAAGTGGTAAAATAAAAATTGGAAAAAAATGTTTTGTTAGTGTAGCCACCCTATTTGTAGAGTGGGAAGTGATTTTTTTTTTCATTTCAACCCCAACGTGTGATATATTGTTGGAAAGGTATTTAAAAATGAATAGGGGTTTATTAAGATCATTTTTTGAGAATGTCAATAATTTCGGAAATAATCGCTCCAAAAGTAAAAAACAATGTGTCCCCCCCCCCCTCTAACTTTTGAACCATAAGTCTAAAAAATATGAAAAAAATCTGAAAAGTAGAACTTTATAAGAACTTTCTATGAAAATTATTTTGAACTTGATTGACACAACAGTTTTTGTACAAAAAAGACAAAAAGTTGTACAAAATAATTTCTGGACTAAGTTTGTAGTATAATCGTATATGCAAGCTTTTTTTGTAACTTTGTTTACATATTTTATTATCCTAAACGTATCTTTTTTCAAACAAAAAATTGTTGTTGAATTACCACCAAAATTGCACGTCTTTGTATTAATTAGTAACCCAATTCCTCGAGAGATGGCGCTGTAGGTACTTATTACATTGGATCGGGTATTACCGAATTGTTCGGTTGGCCTCATAACTGGGAACACTTATTGTGACGGACGGGAAACTACGGAACCCTACACTGAGCGTGTCCCGACACGCTCTTGGCCGGTTTTTTTTAATATAACGTTGCCCACGCAAACGTAACCCACCATACAGGAGAAATTCCTGGTTTGGGACCAGGAATTTCTCCTGTATCGTGTTTAAAAGTGGTATATGAGGGAGAAAGAGGGAAGAAGGGAAAACTTAGCTTTGCCATTACAAATCAATAAGGCACCAGGGCAAAAACTGCAGGTAGCAGGTACTTACAAATCAGGAAAGGGGAACCCCTAATTTAATGCGAGCAAAACCGCGGGTAAAAGCCAGTAAATAAATAATTCATAAAAGAAATAACCTAAAAGTTAAAAATAACAATCACGCAAACCATTCTAATTTTAAAGGTTAGCTAGTATCGATCAATCAAAAAACAATTAAATAAAAATAATTTTAATAATCTTCACTTTCTAAATCGTACTAAAGTGTTTGCGATCGTGGATTTAGATTTCAATTTGTAGTGATTCTCAAAGTATTGTGAATTATTGGTCCCTTTTCTCGTAATGATTAGATGTTACCGTTTGTTAAATTTTTCGCGCATGCTACTATTACTGTGTTATTTAGACATATCATTACGCTGATTATATCTTAGATATTCTCTTCTCTTATTAGCAGCATGTTAAATATGACACTAGAAAGTGTCGCGTACGTTCAAAAGGACTGTCTCTAGTATACTTTGGACTTTATGAGCCTATTTGACCAGAGAGTAACTTATTTTTGCGGATGGTAAATCATCAAATATCTTTCCCGCCCTACAAGGGGGGGGGGGGGGGGGCGTCAGATTTGAAATGACTTAAACACACCCATGTTCCTTCTTTTGCCCTTTAAGTTCCGGGCCGCGGTATTTCTTTAGAACAACAGGCAACTAAGGCACAGCTCCCTCTGCTTTGCTGACATCGCGTGGAACATAAACGCGCTACGAGAGAGTAATTACGGTAAATATGTATATAAAGTCGGCTTAAAATGTCGGGTATACATTACATGATCACAAAATGTTTAAATATGTATATTATTCCGCTAGCGACATAGTAAACAAGTCGTGCAGGTTTTAAAATTCAATCATTTATAGTGCAAAAGTGTACAAAAAGCATTAGCTCAGAAACCTACATCTAATAAGAAAAAAACCACTAAATCAACATGCCATAAACATTGTAAATCTTCACCAGAATAAATAAATTATTGTAATCAGTTCATGATCAAACATTTCTACACGATCTGTGGTCGTTAGCGCGAAGTAATTTGCTGCCCGAGGGGCCTACCGCCACTTCTATATTAAAACAGCGTGGGAAAGAGAGAACTATACATATCGTAGAGCTCCATCTCTTTCTCACACTAAAATGAGATTCGAGGATTATTTAGTAATATTATAAACAGGAACAGTTTGTATGTGGAGGGTTACCTTTAGAACTACTGTCGTGATTCCCAATTTTTTTTATAATAATGATAAGCTACATCCACAAGTAGCGGGCAAAAGCTTATATTAATTATTAACAGAAGTGTCGTTATGTTTGAACGTGCTTATCTCTGGAACTACTTGTCGGATTGAAAAGCTATTTTTCTTTTAGTAGCCCAATTTCGGAGTAAGGTTATGGGCTATTATTATCATTCTATTAGCCATGGGAGCCAAGCCAAAAGAAGAAATATAGGCAAAAGTGAGTCGAACTTGAGACATAAACGTTGGTTGGTTGATTTTTTCACAGCTCCACGGGACCACAGACTAGATTATTTGTTTTTTATTTCAACTCTATACCTTTTCGCATTCCCAAGTTAAAGGGTCTTGACAGACAGACAAACAGACGGACATCAAAGTAATACTAGGTTTCCCATTTTCCTTTCGACGTACGAAACCCTAAAATTCAGATAGAACGCAAACTACAACGTGTGTGTCGGGTGTGGAGGGCGATGAAACCGCGTGGCGCAGCTAGTACTATGCAAGATATGCTGGTACCTTCCCAGACCATGCTGGCCAATCGTTGCATCATCTCAGCGTGGACCACATCCATCACATTACACAATAGTTCCTAAGATGCGCTAGACTACGTGTGGATTGTGATGCAACTTATATACTGATGATATAGGAAATCTTAGATGGCGTCGGATTAGTTTGGTTTTGAAAATGTTAGTACCAATACGAAAATACGATAGATGCCAGGGTCGAAATAATTACATTCTATTTAGTCCGCCTTTTATATTTTTCGAAAATAAGGGACACGAATTTTTTTATTTGCAAATTAGACCAAACATGACAAAGATATAGCCTATTAAAATTACGAGTGCCGTCACTCGTTGAAAAAAAACTAGTAATTTTTTTTTAGAAACTTACCTATTTCCTAATTTCTCTTTCCGACTGAGCTTGTATAGAAATCAAATTACAAGCACTAAGATCAACCTTTATGCTTGCCTGGGTTGGTTTGCGGGTGAGAAACCACCTTTTATATACCGAGTTACCTCGGAACGCACGTTACCCGTTGGCTTTGGCTGGGCATTTAAAAAAAAACAAATAAGTCCTTTATGCCATTTTAGTTTAATCCGTGCCGAATTACGTCGAGTATTTTGCGTATAAATGGTTTTATATTTCCATATCTAAGTAACAGTGTTCAGCGGTTTCACCCGCTCCTCAGCTACGGGCTATCCAAGACTAAAATATGTTTTCAATTAAAACCAGATCTTGACATCGGTGCATTCAAAAAAACAAACTCTCCAACTTTATGATATGATATTAGTAATATACTAATATCATATCATAAAGTTGGAGAGTTTGTTTTAAAAGCTTAACATGTAGAGCAAAATACAAGCAGTATTTTTACAATAAAATATATAATTTACGACAACGTCAAGTGATCCTGTCTAAAATCAAACTATTCCAAACTTTCAGTAACTATTGAGCTCAAACTAACTTAACAGTAATTAAAACCCACTTTAGCGTGAATAATAAATTCCAGTCAACGCCCGTGGGATTGAGAACCACTGACATGACAAGTCAGAAGTCAAATGCAGTGACCTTGTAATGGCGTCTGATGGCTTCAAATTTAAGTGTTTATAACGCTTGACGCTTTAACATGTTAAATGGATAATTGAATGAGGATTTATAACCTTGAGAGATGATATGATACACGGCATAAGGATGGAAGATAAGTAACATAATATCACGCTTGTAATTAAAGGCTAGTCAGAGGTCACCAACACTTCGCCAGTAATGTTTTTAAATCCCATGTTAAAGAGGTCGAGTACGTGTGAACACATGTGACTAAAAGAGTGATGGATCTGAATGTTGATGGATGGAGAGGGAGAGGAAGTCCAATGAAAAGATGGATGGATTGTGTAAGGAATTATATGAAGGAGAAAGGAGTAAATTGTTCTCCCCTGTCAAACGTCACGGCATGACGTTTGACGGAGGAGAATGGAAGAAGAAAATGTGTTGAAAAATGATAATTAAAGAGTCGAGCGTACTGCCATCAAACACAAAACCAGAATCCATGGCTGCTATTGATAAATACCTGATCGAAAAACCCAATAACACTTTATCCGACCTGGGTATCGTACCTCTTACTCAGCATTCACGCTTGCAGTTAGTCTAACAAGTTAGTCAGAAAGAGAAGTACTACAAGATGATAGCGAGTCACACTCACAATGCATTTCGAAGATTAGATGATTGTCTCAAACATTAGATAGATAAATAAATAAATATCTTGGGACAACACACACACGGCTATCTGATCCCAAACTAAGCAGAGCTTGTGTAATGGTAACCAGACAACTGATATACATACTTATATAATTTATAAATACAGACATATTATAGATAAATCACACCCAGACACAGAACAAACAATTATGCTCATCACACAAAGTTTGTCCTGGGTGGGAATCGAACCCACGACCCCCGGCTTAGCAGTCAGGGCCACTAACCACTAGACCAACTGGCCCGTCGAATAAAACCGCTTCCAAAATCCTTCGAGTTTTGAAAAAAGAATGTTACGCGATTGTATCGTTAATGGATGTTTCTTGTTGCCGTTTTTCCGTTGAATTTTGATCTCAGTTCTGGAGAACGTTAGATTTGTGTTTGTTTAAAATATTTTTGAAACAAATAACACCAGTATCCTGTACCCGTGACTTACATAAGATCTAAAATCAAGACGCAACAAGCATTATTTTGTATTCCTAGATTTTTTATAAAAACATGACAATACAATACATATTAAAATAGGCCAATTATGGTGCTACATCAAATTCAAATTAAGCTTTCATCATAATTGGCAGCACGGTTGGCGCAGTGGCTGAGAGATCGACTGCTGCGTTACGTGTCGCGCGGTTCGATGCCCGAACGGAAAAAAATATTTGTATGACCTGCAGATAGTTGTTTCGGGTCTGGCTGTTTGTGTATGTGAGTTTAAATGTTTGTAAACGCACCCACGATACAGGAGAAATTCCTAGTATGGGATAATGTTTTTCTTAATTAAAAAAAAATTACAAGTGTTTAATTACTTTGAAACCTGACCAAAAATAATTAAAACACTAATAAAAAATACTAAACTCAAACCTGACAATTTCACTTTTCGCCCTGACTTTGCTCTAAGCCGTGTTTCCGCTAAAATCTTCGTTCAATTAAGGCCGTGAAGCATAAAATTGAAAAAAAAAATGTTGTTCAACACCCGTACAAGTAATTTAAAACTCGTTTACCAAGCTAATATGTTTGTCGACAAACATTTTCATGCGGGAGGATGTTGTGAATTTGCAAAGTGCACAGAACGGTAGGCCATGGAGTAAGACGAAATGGAGTAATAAGTTAAAAGGCTAATGTTTGCCGGTGTCTTTCTGTAGTTGAATGTTTCTTAACCTATGGTCGGCGGACCGCTGGGTACATCGAGTAAATGTAGGGAGGTCTGAAGCATTGCAATATATACAGCTACTAGCTTCCACTCGGAACTTCGTCTGCGTGGCATAGTTATTTTGCTCTATGTTTTTTTCTGATGCTCGAAAAAAAAAATCTTTCTCTCCCCTTTTATTCTTTCTTTCTTCCTCTTTTTGCACTTAAAAAAATAGCTTATGTCCGTCTCCAGGGTCCCCACTATCTCAGTACCAAAATTTTAAAATCGGTTTAGCCATTTAGGCGAGAAGACGTAACAAACAAACAAACTCACTTTCGCTTTTATAATATTAGTAAGGATTCCCTGTGAAAATGCATTTTCTGCTCTTGATTATACTAAAACCAAACACAGAAACAGATTACAAGTAGAATCCAATATCAAAAATTCAAGTGCTAAAAGCGAAAACGAAATACGCATTTAACAAAAAACAAACAGTTTTAGTACGAATTATCCCAAATGTATTTCTTTTTTTTCAGTAACAGGTCCGTGGTTCAAAGGGGTAAAGGTACGCTGCTAGTTTATAGACCGACTGTAAGTAATTTGTCTACTTTAGAGATGTTAAACACTACTAAGATATACGGACAGATTTTTATAATGACACTTATACGGGGAAAAGACTAGAAGACTGAATATCAGCCTAATTTGAATAAATGACTTTTGATTTTGATTTTTTGATTTTGAAGAAACCCTCCACCAAACTAGCTAACTAGACTAATAGCAGATACTACAAGTAATCTATTAATAGTAAATGTGATTAAATAACCGGTTCAAGAAATATTTTCTCAAATTAGATTTGCTTGAAGAAACATGACTGATGTGTTGAAGACAGCCTGTACAGTAAGTCAATGGATTAAGAAAGAATGGTTTTTAGCACTCGTAGATATCTAATACTAATATTCTAACCTCAACCTCTATTTGGGTTGACTGCTACGATATTAACAAAATATCGTGGAAGGATATTAATAAAAAGAAAATGCATTGGCACTCCATTTATTCTACATCCTGGCTGTGGCGTACCTACAGCAATCTCATAACGTGGAACGAAGTGACGTGTTAACATTTTTGGGATGTCATTAAGTAGCCTTTTTTATGTCACGAACGGCTGAATATAAAACGGGAGTTCAAAAAGCTACCTTCATTGCAGCACCAATGAATAACGTTTTCTTTAATGAGGGGTTAAGACAGGTTTTCATTTAACTAAAAAGGCACTTAGCCTTTTAAAAAGTAAGGCTGTAAGAAAAGGTGTAATCTAGATAAGGCACGTTTTAAAAGGATGTCGTTCCGTATTCTGTTTTTAGGTTACTGAAGTAGTGTTCTTGTTTACATGCCTCTTCCAGTTCCAAATTAGTCATGTACCTATTTATACCTAAAACTGTTTGTTTGTGTGACCAACCGATAGATCTTCGAAACACAAAAATAGATTTCAATGCGATATCTACCATTTTATGATAATTACAGACGCTGGGGTCGAACTTTAAGTTATGCTTGACCTGCTTGGGTTGGTCCGTGGATGGGTGACCCGTTACATACCGAGTTCCTCCGTGCCTCGGAAAGCTTGTCAAGCCGTTGGTTTCGGCTGTCATTAGTAGATCTTTGACAGTCGTTACACATAATCGGTGTCCCGAAAGTCTGAAAATCAGTCTTACTAAGAATCGTATTACCTAGTACTAGCTGGGTTATGGAGCTCCATGTAAAATACTGATATTCAGGTGCATCCGATTAGACAGGAATCCGACCCCAATATAATCGGAAAAAGGCTAGGCAGATGATGCTACCTTTATAGAGAACTAGCTGGCGCTTCGGCTTTGCCCGCATTTCATCGAAAAAGGAAGTATTTTATGTATTTTTCTAGACTATAATCTACCTCTGTGCTAAATTTCATCAAGATCCGTTCAGCCGTTTTGACGTGAAAGAGTAACAAACATCCATCGAAAACGTTACCACTAAATCTTATATCATTTTCATATAAGACCACAAACTACGTCAACAATCGTACGTCTCCACGTCATAGTATCATTATGGTATTTATTGATATCCACTTTTTTTTTTTTTTTTTTTCGGGTGGGAAATCATCCAATGACTTCCCCCGCTCTGGGTGGAGCGGGGGGGCATGTCAGACTTGTACTGACTAAAACCCACCCATGTTTCTTCTATTGCCCTTTACGTTCCGAGGCCGCGGTATCTCTTTCGAACAACCCGCAACCCCGGCAGGCAGAGGCTCTGGCAAGCCCCTCTGCTTTGCTGACTCTCTTTGAGGCGCGCGTGAAACACGAACACGAACGCGCCGTCGACACGGCCTGTCGTCAATCGACGGACGGACGGTGAACTACCCATTGCTCACCGCCCACAGGCCCGCATCTACGGTGGCCGGAAGTCGTCTCGCGGCGCCCGGCGCCATGGGCGTCTCCCGCGGCGGCTGAGTTGGGCAGATGTTCTCTCCATTGATATCCACTTAAGGCCTAATTTGACACCCACTACATGCCACAAACTAAAGGTCAATGCTATATCCGAGATGAAATTTCAGCCTCCGTGGGCGAAGTCACACGGGACGCCTAGTTTAAAAGATGGACGATGATGATAGCTAGGGATGGGCAAAATCAGATCCTGAAGAAGATTTTGCGTGTCTATTGAAAAATATTTTTTTGTAAAATATTTGATTACTTTGAGATTACATTGTCTTTTTTTACCTTTGAAACTCTAATACATGCTTTTCATTATTTCTTTTTTTTATTCTAATTATTCAATTAAGCAGTTTTCATTGTTAATATTTGAATGTTTCGTGTTAATATAATTTTCTGTAAATTAGTTCCTTTTGGTTTAAATATTATCTTAGCCTTACTATAGAATTTTGTGGTCGGCTGTAGCTCTATTCGGAAGCAAGTGGAAATCTGCCATCATCATCTGACCATCTCCACCCAAACCACTGTGGGCAACGATACTTCTCGGTTAGGTTAGGTGACACATTGAGTCAAATATTGGACTGAACCAACCCTGACACATCCTCAACCAGACACGACTCATAAAATCTCCCCTCGTTTCCCCAAGAGATGTGACAATTTTCTATTTATAGTGAAAGGACCACCAGCATGTATTTTTAGCCGCATATCAAGTACAAGGTTATTTCCGCCATATTTCTGGATTGACAGGCTAATTTGAAGAAATATGAGGAGGGTGAAAAGTGGCTTGTTATCCCACGGATTTCGTAAGTCGTCTTTGGGTAATTTTTTTTTTATGATTGGTGGAGTTCGATTACAGCACGTAGTCTTGAGGCACTGCTAAATATTTGGTCCTGGGTTTGGACTCCTGTTAAAACTCTTTGGCCATTTATCAGAAAACAGTTCCAAATATTAGTAATCTCTACTTACATACACGAATGGATCTCAGTCGTAAAATTTTTTTCAACCCCCTTAAACAGCAGAAATATGACTGTACCTGTAATGAAAAAAATATAAGGTTAGTTAAATACTCAGACTCTCTCGGACACCCTTCTCTGGACAATCGGTCAGGAATGAGTTCCAATCCTCACGCCAAAAGATGGAAAGATAATGCCTTTGGCCAGCAGCAAGACATTGTCAGCTGATCAAAAAAATACACTAACATAACACTTTTTCCTCTCTGTCTTATTATTTAAGTTCTAAAATCCTTGAGTCCGGATTTTTAGCAGTACTTTTTTTCTCAACCTGGGTAGTCCAAGAAACTCAAAATTATAGAGTAAAATGCTACTAGTTTTAAATGTGTTTTGAGAAGAAAATTAAATAAATAAATAAACAGCAAAGATAAGTTTAAAGCTGTTGCGATTCATGTACTCATCTATACAGCTATTGTACATGAAAAAGGAAACCAAATAAATTTTGCACCACTATAGAAAAAAAACCTGGTTCAAAAATGTGCAGGAATAAATAAGTTCTTTGTTCTGGCTCTAATTAAAATTGGTAGACGACAAAGTGAGGGTTTTTATGTTTCTTTTTCGTTGTTTAATTAAGTTAGAGTGCTTGGAAAGGCCCTGACCTGCCTTAACAACTTTGACATTGTTGAGCCAAACTATGTTGCCATTTAATTGGGGTTTTTAGAATAGCATGCCAACAAAGAAAGAAACATAACTGTTTTACAGAAATTGCTAGTACTGTTTACAATGGCGATCTTATTGCTCAATAAGATATCTTCCAGACAACAGACTATTGGATTGACTTTTATACCTATAAGTTTGTGTATGAATGGCACTCATGGACTGCAGCTGAAAATCACCGTCAAGTGGAGGTCTTTTTTTTTTTTTCGGGTGGGAAATCATCCAATGACTTCCCCCGCTCTGGGTGGAGCGGGGGGGCATGTCAGACTTGTACCGACTAAAACCCACCCATGTTTCTTCTTTTGCCCTTTACGTTCCGAGGCCGCGGTATCTCTTTCGAACAACCCGCAACCCCGGCAGGCAGAGGCTCTGGCAAGCCCCTCTGCTTTGCTGACTCTCTTTGAGGCGCGCGTGAAACACGAACGCGCCGTCGACACGGCCTGTCGTCACTCGACGGACGGACGGTGAACTACCCATTGCTCACCGCCCACAGGCCCGCATCTACGGTGGCCGGAAGTCGTCTCGCGGCGCCCGGCGCCATGGGCGTCTCCCGCGGCGGCTGGGTTGGGCAGATGTTCTCTCCCTCAAACGCCCGGCCACCTCATTTGCTAGCATTACTGCTTCGCAGAAGGTGGTGACCGCTTCCCATTCCCTCTCGCTCCGGACCATGGCCTGAACCAGGGCCGGACGCGAGAGATCGCCGCCGCCGATCGCCTCTACGAGGGCACGGCGGTGCTCCGCCCAAGCCGGGCAGATCGCCACTGCCACGGGAGGTCTTGTATTGCCATCTGGCATTATTCTGAGTTGAGGCCCTTTTGGCATTATTTATTTTATTTTGCTAAGGTGTTCCTGTTTTTTTTTTTTGTTTTTAATAATGCTAAATAAACGCAAAAATTCTTGGACAGAAAGTTTTGGCATATCGTAAAAACTGTGTGAAGCAAGGTCGGGTCACTAGTGTATATATACTATATTATACTGGTCCCATTTATATAGTTCCCGGAGTGGTTTCAGGGGACGGCTAATGGATTGTAGCCAAAGTGGTTCGTGTGTCCCCGTCTACCTGTCCAGTATTAGGATAATATTTCCTCATAGCAATGCCTTTACAAGACTATTTTGATATTATATTATACTAGCTTATGCTCTCGGTTTCGCCCTCGCTGAATTCGATATTTTTAAGATTGAGTTCTAAATTAAAACGTAATTTTTCGTTCCAAAAAAAAAAAACATTTTCCAGTAACAATCTTTACGTGGATTTTGTTTTTAAGGATGGGATGTCATTAAATAACTGCCCTAGCTCTCGCTGCGGGTGCCAGACTTTTACTGACTAAGACCTTGGGGTCTGCAAAAGAAGGGACAAGGTTGGCTATGTCCCTTCTTTTTCCCTTTAAGTTCCGGGGCCATAGTATCTCTTTCGAACAACGCACAAACCCGGTAGGCAGTGGCTCTGGCAGGCCACTCTGAGAGCTTTACTTCGTTTGATGTACAGCATGGTTGAACGGCTTAGCCATGAGTTCGTTTACACCCTGGAAATTGAAGTTAGAAGATATAAAGAAAGAAAGATAAACATTTATTAGTCGCAAATTACGACGAGCAACAAAACAACAAAGAAAAATAAAATAAACATTCAACATGCAAAGTATCACAAACAAATACATATAGGTATGGGACAAAATAAAAATAGCTTGCACGTCGTGACTGCGACAGATCGGTTACCACTCAGCATGATGCTGTGCCATGGGATATCGTTGTTATTTCAAAGCAATTTTGACATTATACTTTATATTATAGTTCAAAATTTGATATTTCCTGTAACTACTCTATTTGAGTGATTTGGCGACGCATTATTGTAATTTAGCAAAATTATTTCAACCATTTTTTATTCAAAATTATTAGAACCATTTGTATGAAAAACATTTTTATGATCGCAAACAAATCAATTTGTTACAGTAGGTAGACTAGATTGGAACATTATGTTTAGAATTTGCTCTTTATGCTCTTAAGTATTACTAATAGAAAATTACTTTTTCAACTTTCTAAAGACGTTTTAGTACGTAATATTGCCTCTATTTAAATAACAGTTATATAATATTTATTATTTAACAGTTTTTGTACACAAAATACAGAAAGGAACAGAAAAAAATACTCTGAATGTATTAGTTATTTGTTGTAATAATGTTACCTACAGTAGATTCCGTACAAACGTGTAGGTAACTAATGAAAGTACTTACCGACCATTGTTCTGACGAAAAGATAAAGTGTATTGAGAGACAAATATGCATCTGTAAGTTTACGGTAATTGATTTTTTTATTAGTCACTAGCTTTTGTCCGGGGCTTCGCTCGCGTTAATTTCGGTATAACACAGTACCTGCTACCTGCAGTTTTTGCTCTTGCGCCTTATTGATTTGTAATAGCAACACGCTAAGTTGTCTCCTTTTCTACCCTTGTTCTCTCTCGGCTAATAAAAATTAGCCTATGTCCGTCTCCTGGTTCCCAACTATCTTTGTACCAAAATTCATCAAAATCGGTTTAGCCATTAAAGCGTGAAGAGGTAACAAACAAACTCACTTTCGCTTTAATAATATTATAAGTAAGGATTTATATAAAACCGTAACAATCCTATTGTATACACAGTCGTAATAAAGTAACTAAGTACATAATGTGTGCGCCAATCCAATATTTATAGCTACATATCAGAGGCCCTACCATGACGTCTTAAAGCAGAACTTATTCCACTAAGGGGAAAGAGATGGTGCTAGACACCCTGTGTATATATATATAGTCTCTTTCCCTCAGTGGAATAAGTTCTGCTTTAAGACGTCATGGTAGGGTAGCTGGTCTTGTGAAACTGGTAACCAATCCTTACATTCTTGAGAAAATATAATATGGCGAAGAGATACTTGCCTGTACCTAAGTACAGGCAAGTATCTATTCAGGCAAGTATAAATTCAAGTATCATATTATATTTATTATTTATTGTATTTATTTATTATATTTATTTATTTATTCCAGGCCATATGTAATGGATTTCCGATCTGAGTACCTCTTTAGACATATTCATGTAGAAAAATTACATTGTCGGAAACGTTTTTTTAACAAACGTTTGTTTTTTTGTTACGTCTTCACGCCTAAGAGGGAGAAAGAGGGAAAAAAAGGAAAAACTTAGCTCTTCCATTACTATAAATAAGGCAAAAACCACAAGTAGCAGGTATCTGCAAGCGAAGCATAAAAATGAAACCGTTATAGGATCAGTTTGTTGTCTGTTTGTCTGTCAAGACCTTTAATCTCGAGAACGCGTGGATGTATCGCGTGGAAATTATGATGTACTCAAGTCTGTAGTCCTTTGGAGCTGTGAAAAAAACGACCCTCTGGGTTTACGCAGTCAAAAATTGTGGCTGTTTATGTAGCAAATATCTACGGAACCCTTCGGTGAGCGAGTCCAACTCGTCCTGAGCTGGTTTTTTTTTTAAGAACTTTAGCGGTAAAGCTAACATTCTGCGCTTTGTTCATCATCATTTTCGCTCATCCCTAAATTAACTAATTTAGAAATAAATACTAACTATTTCCTGATTTACAGGTACCTGCTACCCGTAGGTTTTGCCCTTCCGCCTTATTTATTGTAATAGCAATGCTAAGTTTTCTTCTTTAAAAAAATAGCCTATGTCCGTCTCCAGGGACAATTTATCAAAACCGGTTTAGCCATTTAGGCGTGAAGACGTAACAAACAAGTAAGGATATTGAGGATTCTAGCTGTTTATGAATGGAACTTTCAGCTGGTGCTTTACAGGCCTAAAAGATCTCGAAACTAACCTACGCTTTGGTGCATTTGAGACCTAATGGGTCTCCTATAGATACAGTTTCCTCATACTTAAATAACTTGACACGTTAGATCCTCCCGCAAGGAGTAAAACAACACGATTATATTCAACGATCCATACAAAAGTCCTGCAAGAGATTTGATTGATCTCGTAATTCAACGAACATGTTAATCAATCTGCCTAGCCTTTTCCCAACTATGTTGGGGTCGGCTTCCAGTCTTACCGGAAGCAGCTGAATATCAGTATTTTACATGGAGCGACTGCCTATCTGACCTCCACAACCCAGTTAGTACAGAGTAATGCGATACCCCTTGGCAAAACTGATTGTCAGTTTCTGAACACTGACTACCTGATCTACAAATGACAGCCGGGACCAACGGCTTAACGTGCTTTCCGAGGCACGGAGGAAACTTGGTATGTAACGGGTGGTCACCCATCCATAGACCAACCTAGGCCCGACCCGAGCGGCTGCTATTATTTAGCCACGAGCTCCTCCGATTCGAATTCAACAAACATGGAGAAACTCCCATTATTTTTATCACACATCGATATTCCACTTATTATTCAGCACAAATCTTTCCATAAACTCGCAAAGCCCAACATTGTCATTCAAGACCATACCAGTGCGTAATATAGGATATTTTCACGTCCATATCTATTTCCTTGTAAGCTGCTGGTTTCTCTAGAAATGGTTCGGATTTGCTAAACGTGTTTGGAAAGTGACTGGTTCAACTGTGCTGGTCACGATACAGCTTGGGCGAGCTGGGATAGGGGTGGCAAGCTTCGTAAAGACTAGTTTTCAGCTAATTGGGAAAATGATGACTATTTTCTTTTTTGTGTGCCTAAGCTAGTGTTAGACTTTTTGTCTGACACTAAGTAGGTAGGCTTTTCGTACTTTTACTTTTTGTCAAACAACAGGACCTGGCGACGGTAGGCTCAAAAGGAGATGGCGCGACGAACTGGATTTTTAACGGAAAGGATTGACACAGAAAGCTTACAACAGGAAAAAATGGGTGGAAGAAAGGGAGGTCTTTGCCCTACAGTGGGACACATCTGGCAAATAATCAATAAATAACATGAAAATTATAATGACATTCAAAAATCTGAGAGCCCAAACGACCGAAATGCATATGACATATGACTGAAATTGCTGACAGTCTTTCAGTCAAGTCTTTGTAGACATAAGAACCGTTTTGAAAGTTATTGTTTAGGACTTAGAAATGCAGTACACAATACGTGGTGAAATGCTCATTATTTCTATGGATTCTGTTGGTCATGTAATGCTTTTTCGTAAATAAATTACTCAGGCTTGGGTCAATTCACACGAAGGTAAAGCAATAGTCATAAAGCTGAATTTTAAAAAACTGGTTTACTTTTCTGCATCAAAAAAAAACGGGAAGCTTAGAATAAAAATGTTCTAATGCGACAACCCTAAACTGAACATAATATAGTGCAACACAAATGAAACTTTATTGCTCAATCAATTAAGATCACAATTGCACAGCTATCAACCATGATTTATTAGTGTAGATTTGTCTGGTGCATTGTCCTTATATGCTAATAGGTACGTATTTGATTGGGCTTATACATACTTATTCAACGTGGGCGGTTGACAAACGAGAATTTGATTTATTAAAGTGAGAAACAATAAATCTTTCTCTATATAATTGATCGGAAACTCTCACTTATATAGTCGTTATTTATTTTTAAATACATCCGTGTTTTTTGGCACATCCTGCGTTGTTGAATAGCTAATCTTTTCTCAGGGTTTGGGCGTCGGTACGAGATACATATTACGCAAGAGGAATCAGGTTAGGAAGGTAAGAAACTCCGTGTTAATCTTTTTTTTTGTTTTAAGAATATAATTTAAGGGTTCCGTACAAACTTGCGACATAAACCTTTTGACTGCGTAGACTTTGAGGGTTGATTTTCCATAGCACAAAGAAACGACAGAGTTAGTATACCGACTAAAGACAGGCAACAAACTGATCCAATAAGGGTTTTGTATTAAAATTTCCTTTTGAGGTACGGAACCCTAAAAAGAAACGTTGCCCTATATAAGGAATTTCTCCTGTTTTGTGGGTGCGTTTACAAAAAAAAACTAATGTACAGAGACAGCCAAACCCGGAACAACTTTATGTATGCCGTAAAATTTAAAAAAAAAACCTTAAATCTTAATTAACACTACAAAAAATAAAACCTTAAATCTTACCACTACAAAAAATAAAAACTTAAATCTTAACTCTACAAAGAAAAAAAAAAGCAAAGCTGATATTGTTGAGTGAATTCTCCAAATACTTTTACAATACATCATTTGAATATCAACTAGAATAGGTACCTAAGATAAGGTTTATATATATAATATAGTACTAGGTTTGTTGCGATCCTTGTGGGAACCGCAGGCAATTTATAGCAGTACTAGATCTTGTTAAGTTCATCTAGTTCAGCGCATTGCACCGTTCTATTGACGCAACCTAGATTGAGATAGATTGGAGTACAGCTTGTGTTTGTGACTGTAAATTTACAGCCAATGAATTACAATAAGGGCAAGCTGCAAGTGAAAATTGATTGCTCGGAGCTCTCCTCTACCGTCTTTGAAGTTTATGCATGCTCTGTTAATGAATTACTTAAGTTAGACGAATCTTGTGCCTTTTTTTTTTTCGGGTGGGAAATCATCCAATGACTTCCCCCGCTCTGGGCGGAGCGGGGGGGCATGTCAGATTTGTACTGACTAAAACCCACCCATGTTTCTTCTACGTTCTGAGGCCGCGGAATCTCTTTCGAACAACCCGCAACCCCGGCAGACGGAGGCTCTGGCAAGCCCCTCTGCTTTGCTGACTCTCTTTGAGGCGCGCGTGAAACACGAACGCGCCGTCGACACGGCCTGTCGTCAATCGACGGACGGACGGTGAACTACCCATTGCTCACCGCCCACAGGCCCGCATCTACGGTGGCCGGGTGGCGTCTCCCGCGGCGGCTGGGTTGGGCAGATGTTCTCTCCCTCAAACGCCCGGCCACCTCCTTCGCTAGCATTACTGCTTCGCAGAAGGTGGTGACCGCTTCCCATTCCCTCTCGCTCCGGACCATGGCCTGAACCAGGGCCGGACGCGAGAGATCGCCGCCGCCGATCGCCTCTACGAGGGCACGGCGGTGCTCCGCCCACGCTGGGCAGATCGCCACTGTGTGCTCCACCGTGTCCTCCGGGCGATCGTCACAATGGTGACACCCGGGCGCTTCCTCGCGCCCGATGATGTGCAGGAACTTCCCGAAACTTCCGTGTCCGGTGAGGACCTGCGTCAGGTGGTAGGTGAGGACGCCATGACGCCTCTCCAGCCACTCCTCAAAGAGGGGACTTACCGCCACTATTGTGGCGTGCCCTGAATCTTGTGCCTTCTGTTAACATTATATTTTAAAATTGGATGATTTCTTTGCTAATATCACATCAGAAAGGGATGCCGATAAATGGGGGTAATTGGTATCTTGGTATGAACTGGACTTGTATAAGAAGGATGAAGCACATGTGACTAAAAGAATGATGGATCTAATTGGTGGTGGATGGAGAGGGAGAGGAAGGTCAAAGATGGATGGATTGTGTAAGGAATGAAATGAAGGAGAAAGGAGGAAATGATGTCGTGACGTCTGACAGGAGAGAATGGATGAAGAAAACATGCTGCGCCGACCCCAAATAGAATGGAACAAGGGCTGATGATGAAGATGTTGATGATGATTAAAAAGACGGTGATAGATCAAAAATTATAATCAAATCGTCACCAAGTTCTGACTGACTATACAAATTCAAACTTAAACCAATGATATGTAAGGTTTTCACTACACCTCCTGAATAAAAAGCATGTCATAAGCAGTCAAAAGCACGCAAAAATCAAAACTGTGCATACTTTTTCTGCGGACACTTTTGAGAAGCTGAGTTTCCAACCCTGCGTTTTAGCACTGAAAGTTCAAAATCGAACAGCGGTCTTTTATTTAGGCATTTATTTGAGTGTCACTTACTGTTAGTAAAAATGTACTTTCGTTTTACGTAATGGGAAAGTAGGATATCTCATATTACATTTTTAATTGCTGTCGATTTTTTGCTAAGTTTTATGCATAACATATCTAGGCAAAAACTTCTAATGGACATGCTGGTTCCTCACAAAAAAGTTGTATCTCACTAGAACGTGTTAAAAAAGAATACCTACTTAATTGCTTTATAAAAACTAAGCAATTGGGTTTTTTAGGGTTCCGTACCCTAAAAGCAAAGAAAACGGAACCCTTTTAGGATTACTTTGTTGTCCGTCTCTCTGTCTGTCATGACTCGGGAACGTGCGAAGGTATCGAGTTTCGATCGAAACTGAAACGAAATACTCAAATCTCTGGTTCTTTGGAGCTGTAAAAAAATCAACCCTCTAAGTATACGCAGTCAAAAGATATGGTCATTTATGTCGCAAGCTTATACGGAACCCTTGGTACGCAGGTCCGACTAGCATTTATCCAGTTTTTTTAGATTCAAGTATTCAAGTTTTTTTATGTAAATTAACCGTCAATTGACTTTCATTTCGCTCATTTTAATATTATAAACGAAACTATGATTATGGTCACGTCGGTATATAAATAAAAGTAGAGGTAACACGCAATGTATTTAATTCTGTTTATGTAACGTTAGCTTAGAGCAAAACACTTAATGTAACGAGCGACCAAGAAATAAGATATGGCGCACGATAACTATAGCGGCGACTTTTTGGCCAATTATTTTCTTAAAATACATTTTTATTGTAAGTTATAGTCGGCACGGTTTACTTAGCGACTGCGCTGCGTGTTGCGGGTTCGATCCCCGTACGGAACAAATATTTGTATTGCCTACAAATTGTTGTTTCGGGTCTTTCTGTTTGTGTATGTGAGTTTAAATGTTTGTAAATACGATATAGGAGAAATTCATTGTGTGAAGCAAAAAAAAAAAACATTGACAATACATACACAACCCAGTTTCATTAGTCTTTTAATTGATTCCATCGTAAAAAAGTTATTAGATTAATTTATAAAAACAAATATCATTAACAAGGTTAAATAATAAGATGTCGTTTTTCCTTGTTTGATTAAATATTATCCAAACAGGAATAATTCGAGAATGTTTTGTTTTGTTGTAGATTCTATTTTTATTCGTAATAATTCAGTAGGTAGTAATTCTTCAGAGAAACTTAATTTTACTAGATATTATTCAAATCTCTATCTCAATCTTCACACACATCCGACAAAATAATCGCACACAAAATCGCAAAATCTCAAGCGTGCGCGGTATCTAAGTACAAAAAGTAAAAGCTCAGTGGACTAGTATCTGCGCAGCCGTGAGACCGGTACCGGTACTGATTGCTATCTAGTTTGTTACGGATACCGACTAGAGATCATCTCACGCGCACGCAGATTTTACTGAGGCTGCGCGGAATAGATTTCTAAGCTCGATCGATAGCTGGTTTGACTGGATTTTTATAAGCTTGAAAACTTTTCTCAAATACAAGCTTCGACGTCTGATTAGCTTTTGGGTGGATCGGCTTCTAGTCTTACCGGTTGCAACTGAATATATAGAGCGACTGCCTAATAACCCAGTTAGTACTGGGTAATATGGTACTCCTTGGTAAGACTGCTTGTCAGACTTTCGGGACACTGAATATCTGTAACGAAAAATATCTTCAAATGACAGCCGGGACCAACAGCTTTACGTGCTTTCCGAGACGAAAAAGAAAAACGGTATGTAGCGGGTGGCCACCCATCCACAGACCAACCTAGTTAAGAGTGGCTTACCCTAAAGATCAACGGGTGGCTGTTATTATTATGCCACGAGTTTCGGCGAGATTTGACTGTGGGTTGCTTGACGATTACCCCTTACATTTAACATGTTATAACCAACCGCCACGCTGCTGCAAACCTCATTTATTTATTAAATATAAATATTCTTTATAGCCTGAAACACAGGTCCAGCCTAGTTTAGGCAAATAAGCAACTGTGCTCTTTGATTTTTAAGATTTTTTTTTATTGTATACTAGCATTCGCCCACGACTTCGCCGCGTGGTGTAGTTACTTTGGGCTAACGCTAACATTAACCCGCGTGATGATCGAAAAAAAATTATATTTCTCCCCCTTTTCTTCCCTGTTTCTCCCACTTTTTTATCTTATGTCCGTCTCCAAGGTCCCAACTATTTTGGTACCAAAATTCATCAAAATCGGTCTGGCCATTTAGGCGTGAAGACAATATTAGTAAGGACAATATAAGTAGTATTAGTAGATAATATTAGAAAGGATGTGCTCCCTTTTTATAAATAAAAGATTTATTTATTATTCTAATCAATCAAAATAATCGATTTCAGTTCCTTCAACCCAAGTTGATGATTAATACAGTGCAAATAGGACTAAAGACAAACAGATTTCATAAGAAGTCGAGACTTTTATTTTAGAAAAAAGACCCCGATAATTGTAACCTCGGGATGACCAACAGATCTCTTTTACGAGCTTCGTTTCAACATTGAACACAGACAAAATCGTAATTAGGTTTTTCTATCGGAAAAAACTTGGCTGTAGCCCAGAATTGGAATTAGGAATTGTGCCCGTTAAAGGGATCGTCCCATAATACATTGAGAGGCTGTGGACCGCCTGTAGAAACTCAATAAAGTACTGATTAAATAAGCATGGATAGACCTGTATAATTAAGTGAGCATGTACTAAATTGTATAATAGGTATTCTATTTTCAGTTGGCTGATGTTGATCAGCATTAACTTACCCTATCTTCCTACTAATTATTTTAGTAAATGCGAAAGTTTGTGAGTATGGATGTATGTTTGTTACTCTTTCTCGCCAAAACGGCTGAACGGATTTTGATTAAATTTGGCACAGAGGTAGATTATAGTCTGGATATTTTATTTCGATCATCACGCGGGCAAAGCCGCGGGCGCCAGCTAGTAATATTTTAAGTGCGAAAAGAAAATATTATAAAAGTTTTTTTTTTAATAGCTTACATGGCACTCAAACATAACTGAGGAAATGTGAGTAAACCTACATTTAGGCACACCTCTGCCTAACCCTTCTACGGGGTCTAAAATGGCTGCTTAAACAGAATTCGTAAACTGGTCTCAGTGACAGTGAATTCACAATATTAATTGCGTCTGAGACCATTTTAATTAATTCATATTGTTATCCTATTACGAATTTGATTAGGCGGCCATTTTAGACCCCCTGGGGTTACAGGCGTTACAGGTGTTATGTTAAGTTATTTTATACTATTTGCAAAAGTTTTCTGAACAAAACGATCATTACGTAGGAAAATAACGGTACTCAAAGCATGATGTGGTTCCGGGGTTGCGGGTTGCTCGAAAAAGATACCGCGGTCTCGGAACATAAAGGAAAAAAGAAGAAACACGGTTGGGTTTTAGTCAGTACAAGTCTGACACTCCTCCCACTCCGCTCAGAGCGGGGAAAATTATTTGATGAAATCCAGTCTGCAAAACAAAAACGCATGATGTAGGCCGGAAATTATCACAATCATTAAAGGCGTGAGTCCTACAACAAACAATGATAATCAAAAACCTACAATAGATACAGGGACCTATTCTCAAGAAATTTAGAAAGGACAACGAAACCAACAGTTTAGCTGCACGCCTAGGTTGTACAGACGCCTGCACATCAAGCTACTACAATCTGTCAGATTTCTTTGATAGATTTTCGACTTTATTAATTTCTAAAGTATAAGGTTCAAGGTTCATTGGGAAAAATTTACAGTTTCGGGTAGCTTGACCTGCAGGCGTCTGTACATACAGTTACAGATTAAAATCTTCCAACTGTAGGAAAATGTCGAGGTTTAGTATTTAGTAGACGTTAGTCTGAGCTTGCGATAGAATACCAATTAAATTGATATAAATCTAGAATGCATTACCTAATGCTTTGTTACCTTGTATTGTGTAAGTTGGTAGAGAAGGGTTTAAATCAGTAATTAAGTTATTGACTTTAACCTCAAGTATTATCAAGTAATACCACAAGTATTACCGTTGAGCCCCGCTGGCACAAATTTGTGCCAGCAAACCCCGACCGGTTTAATACTGTATTTGTAGTAAAAATAAGTCTTAAAATCGTTTCCGAACGAATGTTAAGAGCCCGCCCGGTGGTGCTTGACGGATAGTTGACGTAAATAATAGCGGTCCCTGATAGGTTAAACACTTTCATAGAGGAGCTCGTAGCTAAATAATAGCAGCCGCTCGGGTCGGTCTTTAAGTTAAGCCGCGCTTGCCTAGGTTGATCTTTTTTATGTGGATGGGAAATCATCAAATTACTTCCCCTGCTCTAGGCGGAGCGGGGGGGGAGTTTCAGACTTCTAATGAATAAAACCCACCCATGTTCCCTTTTTGCCTCTACGCGTACCCGAGATTTTGATATACAGACAGACAGGCAGACAGATAACAAAGTGATCCAATAAGGATTCCGTTTTTTCCTTTTGTGGTACGGAACCTTAAAATTAATCGACCCGTCTGCAAATGCTTTATGTGGATAACCGTAAAAAAAGTTAGCTGAATAAAAACAGTACTCTATTCTTTTTAGAATTTCAATAAACATTCCAAACGTAGTATTTAACATAAAAATGTTACTAAATTATGTATTCATAGCTTCCTTCGCATTCAATAATTGTCTGGGACTACACTTCGCAGAGCATTGTTGACGGGTTGACTCACCGATTGTTAACGGGTTAACAATACAAATATTATTGATTTCCATTGTAATCGTACTATAATGATGCATTTTTTATTCGACTTTATTAGAATATAGTTTACAAACAGGGAAATTAACAAACAAGATTTCTTAGGATGTTGTTTATTAAATACCTATACCATTATCTTTGTAGCCCTGTTTCATTCTACTTTTGTGATCAGTCAACACGTTTTCTTCTTCCATTGTCCTTTATTGTCACAGCATTATTTACTCCTTTTTCTATCATTACAGTTATATTTTATCAAATGTAATAGAAGAAATTCAAATTAAATAATTTGTGATACCTTTTTTTTAGGGTGGAAAATCATCAAGTAACGTCCCCCGCAGACCGCCACTGTTAATTAATCAATGAAATATAATTAGGTAAATTTGCAAAACACACAAATTGTCTTACGTAATTCAATTAAAAATGAATTACGGGACATTGGTCTTTACCAATTATTGTGAGCTCCCGGAAGGTATGCCTTAAGTGAATTAACTGCATTTAAAATTGTTTCTTACAGTACAATAAACCTAAAACACTTATCTATATAAACAACTTATAGTGACACATTTTAAGAAAGTCAGTAAATTTAAAGCTCCTATTTTCTCGACACTGAAATACTTTTGCAGCCAAAACCACACGTCAATTCGAACAATATCAGGCAGACAGGCATCGAATCTAGATAGAATGGGGTCACTCGTTCAGAATTACCACAGAATTGAGAAGTAATACAGAAGGTCCATTCGATACAATGATAAATTGATCACAGGTACGTA
The DNA here is from genome assembly GCA_958449745.1 of Ochropleura leucogaster. Lineage (NCBI taxonomy): Eukaryota > Metazoa > Arthropoda > Insecta > Lepidoptera > Noctuidae > Ochropleura > Ochropleura leucogaster. The sequence goes on from OY288207.1 coordinate 16,313,818, forward strand.
CCATAAGGCATAGCAGAATACACACCCAGAGATGGCCTAGCATAGTATGGAATTTTAAAACAATGAGCCACCTTCCATGGTCCATTGAACCACCACGGATGTCCATGAACCCACTGGGTACCCTTTTGGATAGATGTAGACAAACTGGGTTATCATTATAGAACGACAGATTGTGGAGTTGAAACAGATTTAGAAAATATTTTCCACCTAATCTGCCATTTGTAAAAAAAAATATGCTATGTAAATGACTTCTGCGCCTCCGACGACTTCGCAGAAGAGGTGAACTTTTCGGCCCACGAAATTTGCAGCACTTAGGTACTGTCTTGGCAGCGATACGAAATACAAGAAGAATGTATATAATGAAAGACCAGCTTACATTGGTTTTATCCAATAAATACGCCCGTCCGTAAGGAGATCTCATACCATCTCATACGAATCCTAGTCGCAACTGAGTACGATCATAAATTATTGTATAACTAGCTTTCGCCCGCGACATAGTCCACGTGGCGTAGTTACTTTGGGCTAACGGTAACTTTAACCCGCGAGATGGTCGAAAAAAAAATATATTTCTCTCCCTTTATCTTCCCTCTTTCTCCCCCTTTACTCACTTATTTTAGCTTATGTCAGTCTCCGGGGTCGCAACTATTCTGTACCAAAATTCATCAAAATCGGTTTAGCCATTGAGACGTGGAGACGTAACAAACAAACTCACTTTGGCTTTTATAATATTAGTATGAATAGTGCGTTTTTTCTCGAAGTCTGAGCCTTCTGTAACTTATGTATTCTGTGGCATTACCGCAACGTTTGTCAAACTCGTATGCGGTTGCACCAGTCAAACGCAGTCAGATGGTGCTTACCGCAGATATACCGTCGGAACTGACTGTATTGATTAGTGAGTTCGTGCTGTCACATGTACTGCTGTTTTTGTAGACTGGCTGTTTGCATATTAATAAGCATAGCTCCGCGATGGTTAGTTTCGAAACAAAATTTTGCACGCCATTTTTTGTAGATGATATATATATCTTGGGACAACTCACACACGGCTATCTGATCCCAAGCTAAGCAGAGCTTGTGTTATGGTAACCAGACAACTGATATACATACTTATATAATTTATAAATACATACATATTATAGATAAATCACACCCAGAGACAGAACAAACAATCATGCTCATCACACAAAGTTTGTCCTGGGTGGGAATCGATCCCACGACCTCCGGCTCAGCAGTCAGGGCCACTAACCACTGGACCAACAGGCCCGTCGATTTATAGTATTCTTGTTCTACAATTTGGTAGCAATCGCTGTTCGTTTAGTTACAGTAGGGTTTTTATAGACTTGAGGATAAACGTAAAAGCATTAGCTAATACTTCCTTACAGTGTTTGTAAAATTTCTGACACAGATAGTATCAGTTGTACGTACAACACTTTTACCGCGTTTTAATATGACTAATTAGCGTAAGCGTAGTACTGTAGATAATGCGTGCTAACTGGACTGCCTCGTTAGTCTATTGATCACAAGCACAACTGCTAAGTATGAAATCCTGGATTCAGTTTTTGCTGTGCCTAACCATTATTGGATTACAGATATAATGTTATGTTTATATTATATTGCTTACTAGTAATAATTCTCGTTTCTATTACACAACACTTCAAACTCGCTTGTTAAGGGGCATGATACATGCCCACTCAACGAACCACATTCTTACAATTAGAGAGCAAATCCAAATAACAGGTGCCAGAGAAAGTGATTGACGACAGAAAGCCAATTACAGCCCGATCCGTTTAATGACAGCTGCTATTTAAATTACGAACGAACTTATTCAAGCTCTGTAGGATTCAACGATGTCTTCATTGATTGGTATACCAAAGAGGTCGTCAGATTGATTTAGACATTGTGCTAGTAAAGGATTCTCGATTGGTGTTTGGAAATTTTTGGCCCATGACTATTACCATAGGATTATTTTATCACTGAGTATTAAAGTCTGTACTAATGATGTTATAATAAATAGTTAATGATTTTGAAAGAGTAACGATAGTTTCTTGTCGGTTCTTCTCAATAGAAAACCACTAACCGAACCCTTGTTTTAAGTGCCCATGTGAGCCTATCTTCAATAATATAAAAACTAATCGCAAAATGTGTTGGTAAGAGCATAACTCAACAACGCCAGGATCAATTTAACCAATTCTTTTTTTAAATATTCGTTGAAGTCCAAGGATGGTTTTTACGGCAAGAAAAGGCAGTATAGGTTTTTGTGTAGTTTAGGTTGGTAGGTAGAAAAATTCTATTGCAACGCATGATGGAGTACAGCTAGTGTGAAATAAAAATATATAGATTTTGACTACTATTCACGGTGGTAGAAAAGAATTTCCAGTTTTATAAAGATAAAGATATATTTATTTTGTAAAACATGAGTGTGTATAAAGATGATAAAATTTGCAAAGTTGCTACATGTTTTGCCATTCATGGAATGGCGTACAAAATTTTTTGGCTTAAGCCATTTATAGTTCTTAAGTTTTGACATTCCTTATATTATTACTAAAAATCCAACCCAAATATGTTTAAAAAATGAAACCTTACTTTCTAAATCCTTTTATGGCAAGTTGCATTTTAATTTTAGAATCTCAAGTAGCGTTGCGGGTTGTTCGAAAGAGATACCACGGCCCCAGGACATAAAAAAACAAAAGAAGGAAAACGGGTGGGTTTTAGTCAGTAACAAAGTTTGACACTCCCCGCTCCTACCAAAGTTGGGGAAGTTATTTGATCGCCATATCTACCATATTGTCAATCTTCAAAAGATCGTTTTAACTAGTACAGACAAATCATGGACTACTAGTGGACAGAGGCAATCGACATCTATGTATTTTAGTACATTATCTGTCTTGCTTTCTTTGAGATAAATCGAAAAACTCGTGTAAATTCCAGTAACAGTAAGATCGATGACAACCGATTCGTTTTAAAATTTCACTTCATTCTTCAAAACATTACAGTTACGACAACCAAACAGATCATTATTCCACTGAACCGATGACGCAGATTGGAACTGTGCAATGACAAACAACAGGTAATTACTGTTAGTTTACCTCTGTCTCGATTACTTGATGTGGTAAGACAAATTAGCTCGGAGGAGTTTATGTTGCATCAACTTAGATGTGGTTTGAAGCATAAAAGCAGCTTTGGTAATTGTATAGGAAGGGAATTTGGTCTTGTGAACTGGGGTAATGATAGTAAATGTTTTAGTAGGTATGTTGATCGGGTTACTATAACGACAACCGGGTCTGTAATTTCATCCAATGGCTGTACCTGGGAAATCAAAATCCTGCCTCGGCAATATCTTTCAAGGTCGGTTTCGGAGACACCGTCACAAGAATGCAATAAGATGTAAGGAAAACATCAATTTTGAACCCAGCAGTGAAGAAAATACATAGACTTGTTTTCAATTCTCCTAGTTACTAGCCAGTAATGTAAATATGTACTCAGAACTGCAAAAGGTTTATTTCAAGTCAGAAATCACACAGACAAATCTATTACTCCAAAAATACCCACACGTAAAGCGCATCGGAATTGGTTAACGTACAATCAATTTGAATGCGCTTTTCGGAGCCACGTTCAGCGAGAATCGAATAAGCCACATTTTGGCGAGAATCGAATTTGCCATAACGTTTACCTCGGCGTATTTACGGCGAATCCAACGTCTAGACGGCTTACCTTTGTAGCTGGCCATATTCGAGTTACCCGAGTTATCGGATCGACATCAGAATCGAATCGAAATCTGGAGCTCGTGAATTTAATATCACTCCCGCATTTCGGATCAAATTTGTGGCTTGAAGCGTTGAAATGCTACTTTATGCATTTCCTTGTGCCTTGTTCTGTTGCAAAATTGGTTTCTGTATGTATTTATTATTATTTCCCCATTGTGATATCACAATTTGGTGTGTGACTCTACCTCAAAAATAGCCAAGTCTTTATTTAAAACAACATCTAATCGCAAATTCAGTTACTGCATTTAGAAATCCGTGAGATGTTCACAAATTAATTATACATTCCACATTTATTCCTCTCTCTTTAAACCCATATATTTTTTAAGTCTGACACTTCTCTGGCAGCAACAGATAAAGCCTTGGAGACTAGTGATGTGAATCACGATACACTTGAGATAGTGATGTGGCGAAATGTTGCATTGTCTGCTCAACAATGAAGTTGCGACATACGGCGCCATTCCAAAATGAACTTAATACCGTATCTTAGCCTTAGTTTCGATATTGCAATACTTAATTAGAGGCGTGATGTAGATAGCTTGAGAATTAAGACTGTATGTTCTGCCATATGGAGCCGTTTTGGCCATTGTGCTGTCTAGGTTATGACGTACGGCTAGATTATGTTCGGCTATTGTTGTGGTTCGTTTCTAGACCTCCCATTTCCGAAATGAGGATTTCAATTTGGCATAATTTCGCAAGACTATTCACTGGTGCCTGTTCTGTTTTGTAAATGATTACTACCGATTTTGAATATGCATAAAGTTTTCTGAGGCTTCACCTCATTTCTTTCATCGTACTGGTTGGATTGATTGATGTTTACTTGTTTTTTGGGTTCACAATTGGTTACGATATTATTCTCAGATCCTGCCAAAGATCGACCTTCACCCATTTGCTTACCGAAAAAATACTTTCTAGAAATAATATTGCGAATGACTTTGCCTGTTGAAATTAAATTGAGTCTAACTTTTGTGCAAATATACTAGCTGCTATTCTTATTTTAAATATTTCTACTTTCTTTTGTTTTTTGCTCGATAAAACCTTGCCAACAATAGCCTCTTTTAGTTGTCTATTTATTGGTAATCTTGTTAAGTGGAGCATCTTGCAAGATCATATGCATCATCAAGGTTCTCTAGATTGTAGCCTTGATCTGACCAACATGTAATAACCCAAGAGTTGGCAGATGCATTGTATATTATGTGCATAATCATGTAATCATTTGACCGGTCAGAGATGATTAGAATAATTAATAGGATTGTTTCGAAATTTTTAATTTTACATTTTTTTTGTTACATTCAGGGTTTCATCGGAATATGCCATATTTCTATGCCATTCAGCGTTTACAATCATTTAAAATCACAAACACAAACAGCCCGACCCAGAACAACTATATGTAGGCCATACAACCATACAACTATCTGTTCCGTGCTGGGATCGAATCCGCGACACGCAGCGCAGCAGTCGATCGCACAGCCACTGCACCAACCGTGTCGTCAACTTCTCTCATCGTTTTCTTCTTCTACTTTGCCCTGTCAGACGTCACGTCACCATTTGTGTTAATTTAATCAAAAAATAATTGTGTTGAGGTGTACCTAGGTAATTCAATTTAAAAAGAGTGACTCAACCATGAAATTACGTACATAGATAACCATGTTGGCATTAGCTGCAATTTTCATGCGTATCTAGTATGTAACAGTAAAGTTTACGAGACAAACTATAATTTGTATGCAGACCTCTCGTAGTTCAGCCATTATTGCGACATTATTGAAAATGCCATTGGAAGCATTCTAATAAACGAAATCTTTTATGTAATGGAAATTCCCTGTTATATAAAGTTTAGTATGTCGATATGTTGCATGGTTAATTTTTAAGATAGTAACAAATACTGATAGTAACAAAACGACTTTCCTAAATGGATCAAGAAAGTTTTGGAAAAAAACTGGCAATTTCAAAGTCCTTTTTTGCAGATGGGAAATCATCAAATAACTTTCCCTGCTCTTGAGTGTCAGACTTTATTGACTAAAACTAACCCATGTTATGATATTTTCTTAGCTCCATGTGACCATACTTGAGTATATGGTTTTAAATTCAACTCGATACCTGCACGCGTTCCCGATATAAAGGTTCTTGAGAGACAGACAGAGAGACGAGCAGACGGACAACAAAGTGATCCTATTAGAGTTCCGTTTTTCCTTTCAAGGTACGCAACCCTAAACAGTGCAATGAAACAATAATATGGTTGGCTTCAAAGAGAAAAAGTTGGCTATGCAACACATATTTATTTTTAAAAAAACTTGAGCGGTGTCAAGGGACACCCGGATGGAACAAAGTTATTATTTATTGTGTACAAAAACCTGTATACACCCAACAAAAATAATCGTCGCGACACCACACTGTTCAATGCGAAATAGAAATACGAAACGATAATAACGCTTTCTATAAGAGAGAGAGAGACAGACAGAGAAACACGCGCAGCCGCACGGCTTACGACTATAGCAAAAAGTGTCGTTACAACTTTTGGTCTAATTTTTTTCAGTCTAGCCTCCTTTCGCACAGCGCGATAAGGAACTTCGTTCCAAAACTTTGTTCCGATAACTAGATTATATCATAGACGCCAGCACTATAACACATAACGTATATCTAATCATTGCAAACTGTTACATCTAATGATCTCATCTTGTTTTTGATATACTGCGTCTGGTTTATGTATCAAACCGGCAACGAGCATCCTCGATTAGAGCAGTTTAAACTTTGTTACTTAGTTGTTACAGTTCAATATTGCGTGATAAGAGTTTTATGAACGTGTTTAAGAGCAACACTTCACTGAGAGTAATTATAAGAATGTTATGTAATGGCCTTTTTATCACGACCAGCTAAGTGATTAATTTGTGAACATCTTGAGATTGTGAAACGAAATATTTTTTTTTTTTTTACGGAAACGGACCACAGGATCTTATATGTATATCAGCAATCATCTGGTTTTAAAATTTATTAATAATATTTTTTTAATATTGATTATTATTTATATTTTTTTATTAAGAAATATTTAATTATGAAAAATAATATGTGTTGTTTAAATTGTTTGTTTTCTATAAACTTCTTGTCTTATATTATAGAGATGTTGACAGTTCAAAAATTATTGTTTGAAAGTTTGCATAATATAGTGGGTAATCTTCGAAACTACTGATCCATTCTTTCTATCTATATTATAAATGCGAAAGTTTTTGAGGATGGATGTTTATTACTCTTCCACGTAAAAACTATCTACTGATCGATGTTATATGAAATGGTGGACATAATGTCTTACATGCTGAATTAAGATATAAGTTATTATGTGCACAAGGTGTAACATAATAAGTGCAAGACCGCCCGGCTGGTCTATCAAACCATGAAAATGAACAACTCCTGTTCTACGACTTTTGGAAATTCATAACTTTTTTTTAGTTTTCCCATTTATTTGGCTCAGCTGATCACGACAGTTCCATACAAAGTATAGAATAGAGAAATAAGAATTTCAATTATTCGTGAATATTTATTTATTTTTGCTGCGAAACACAACTTTATATCGCTTTTATATGTATATATATAAGTAACTTTTATAGGTATTTATTAGGAAGAACCGAATAAGTACCTATGAAAAAATAATAACTATAAACAGCAAAGAAAAACACGTGGAAACCCATTCATTAACAGTTATCCATGACGCACTAATTGTCCTTGACAAAGGGCAATCTATAATTATTCTTGACTACTACGTTTCAAGCTACTACGGTATTATGCTGCGGCATGCTTTTGCATCTTTGTTGTCATGCGTCGTTGGCGTGACGTAATATGTTGTTAAATAAATAACAACAACAAATCAGTATGTTTTCTTTGATCGTTCTTATCTTTGTAGGACGGGAAGCTAACTAAAAGGAATAAACGAAAATTTGGATCGTATTGTTCCTTGTGTTTATTTTTCAGGAAATCGCTCATTCAAAATGTAGTACTTTTCTTAAATCTGGAACGTTACATCGATTTCTGGTCATGACTGAAAGCCTTTAAGGCTTTACCCTGAATATCATAGCCGTACAGGACTACCCACGGACATGTTTAGTGATGGGATGTATCACTATGAAACACTAAACATATCTTTTCATCTAATGTCATCCGCACCATGCTACATCGACAATAGTATAGTCTTACACAACTGTCAAAATTGACAACTGTGGGTATTGTCGATATTGACGATTCCGATTCCAAAATTCCAAAGCGTAGGTTTAAAAAAAATCACGTATGTTCCAGGTTTTGGGGATGCCAGTTGGTTCGAAAAAGATTCGCCTTGGTCTAAAGAAAGAAAATGCCATCATGAAGCATTAGCTTTATCGCATATTGCATGTATATTTTTTAAGCTTGTGTACAATAATGAATAAGAACATGGATGGATATTAGTCAGTACAAGACTGACACTTTTTTCTGCTCCGCCCAGAGTGGGAGAAGTTATATCATGATATCCTATCCAAAAAGTATGGCTACAGGTTATTATGTCACTGTTAGAGCTTAATCCTCCAAATGTAAGAAAAAAGAAAAGCCCTTAATGCAACACAAATGAGAGAGACCTTTGAACTATTTGGGAGCACTCCTAATGAATGAAGTGGGTACGCGACCTAGTTAAGCTGGCCCTAATTAAGTTTGTAGATCTCTGCAGCCGAACAGAATTTACTTCATGAATTCTGTTTTCTTTTAGGGAAAGTTTGTAAAATTGCTGCATGAAATGAATGACTTTTCCACTATCTTTAGTTTTGCTTTACTATCTTTACCTTTGATATCATACCATTACTCTTAGAGTTGCTCAAATTACTACACCAAATCCAAACATTTCAACATCATCATCTTCTGCCTAGCCTTTTCCCAACGATGTTGGGGTCGGCTTCCAGTCTAACTGGATGCAGCTGAATATCAGTATTTTACATGGAGCGACTGCCTATCTGATCTCCACAACCCAGTTAGAACTGGGTAAAGCGATACCCCTTGGTAATACTGGTTTTCAGACTTTCGGAACACTGACCTGTAACGACTGTCAAAGATCTACAAATGACAGCCGGGACCAACGGCTTAACGTGCTTTCCGAGGCATGGAGGAAACTCGGTATGTAACGAGTGGTCACCCATCCACTGACCAACTTAGGCAATCGCGGCTTAACCTAAAGATCGACCCGAGCGGCTGCTATTATTTAGCCACGAGCTCCTCCAAATATTTCAACATAAAAACAAAAAAAGAAATATCTCAAGTTACTTCCGTTGTCTCAGTCTCGTTTCAATCTAATTTATTATTCGCGCTCTAAATTAGCTTATAGCAGTTATATAACGCTAAATGCCGGCCATTTTGGCGCCTCTACTAAACGTTCTAATAAAACTTAACTGCTATGCCTGGTATTACTAGATGTGGCACGTTTATGTAAGAGAATGGAATTGACCAGAGTGCCTAAAATGCTGCCTTAGCTTATCATAATAAAGAAACGGGCCTGTTGGTCTAGTGGTTAATGGCCCTGACTGCTGAGCCGGAGGTCGTGGGGTCGATTCCCACACAGGACAAACTTTGTGTGATGAGCATGATTGTTTGTTCTGTGTCTGGGTGTGGCTTATCTATAATATGTATGTATTTATAAATTATATAAGTATGTTTATCAGTTGTCTGGTTACCATAACACAAGCTCTGCTTAGCTTGGGATCAGATAGCCGTGTGTGAGTTGTCCCAAGATATTTATTTATTTAATAGGATAATAAATATGAATCCTTACTATCCTTACTATATAATATTATGAAAGCGAAAGTGAGTTTGTTTGTTATGTCTTTACTCCTAAATGGCCCAACTGATTTTGATGAATTTTGGTAAAGAGATAGTTAGGACCCTGGAGACGGCCATAGGCTATTTATTTTAAAGTGAGATAAAGTGGGGAAAAGAGGGAAAAAGTTAGCGTTAGCCCAAAAAGTAATTATGCTACGTAGAAATATTGCCAGATATGCCACGCTTTTATGTACCTAAGAATAAATCACGATATCATCGTCACTATCTGCCTAGCCTTATTCCAGTTTTGGACTGGGCTTCCAGCCTAACTTAATTTAGCTAGTTGTTAATAATACCAGTATTTTAAATGAGCGACTGCATATCTGACCTCCATAACCCAGTGAATACTAGGCTTTTCAGCTTGTAGCTTGGAGAAATAAATAGTATTTTTTTTTGTTGTCGAAATATTTTAAAATCTAAACAATATTTAAAAATAATAAATAAAGGAAATAAGAATAAAAATATTGTAAAAGATTTACAACGATTAGTAGTTCAGATAATAATTATGCATTTATGTGCCGGAAGTTTTTAATAGTGTTATAAATTCATAATTATGTTTTTTTTTTCTATGCTGTTGTTATAGTTTTTTATAATTATGTTTTTTTACTGCAGTTGTATTACGTTCTGAAACCCGTCTTGTGCAAGCGTGGTGATCAGTGCTCTTTGCCTTCTCTCAATTTTTGCCCAGCAGTGGGACAGTTGTAGGCTGGTTTTATTTTATTTTTAAGGGACGTTTTAATAACTACATACCTATATACAAGAATCACCTAGCAAATGTCAAATAGCTCATTTTTGGATACGTCTAAACTAACTACTTGTACTGTAAAAAAGTAAACCGCATAGTTTTACCGCAGTGCGCATTGGTATAGGTACGGTAATATATCATAGCAGGTATAATTTACACTTTGCCAAAAGAATTCTCTGTAAATTCTGTCACTGTGGAGCAGCAGTGGTAGATTGGGGATAATGTTCCCTTTTTTTGGGGAAATTTAATTCTTGGAAAATTTTTGGGGAAAATTTCCCCAAGAGACAAACATGGTAAGTATCCCGTTTCAAGTGTTAATAATTATAATATTAGTAACCATGTCAGTTGAAAGACTTATTTTCCCAAGAGTTTGTAAAATTTAGGAATTCAAGAGATTTATTACACACACTGTTATAAAATTTAATGCCGAGTGCAGGCATATACAAGGTATAGTGTGTGATACACAGGGGTGAGCAGATAGATGCACTGCGAGAGTGCGTCATGTGACCTATCCATTCAAGCTCTCCATTTGTAATATAAAAAAGGATTGTGTGGTTTTATAAAACCACGGTAAAAGTGAAAATTTTTCACATTATAAACGTCCCTACTCCGCGGCCGACCGTCACGCGACATGCAACACACAAACGAAAAGGTTGGTACAATGTAATAAAAGTTTCATTTTAAAATTGGATAGAACAGTTATTCTTTATTGTGTGATTAGTGACTAACCTGGTGTCAAAGTTTTTAGGTCAGGGCCTCTAACTTGGTTAACATGCCGTCGAGAAATATTTTTATCATCAGACATACTAAATTCCTTACTAAAGCAAATAATAATTTGCAATACGCACTTTATGCCTCGTAACTCGGGACCTAAGACATGACAATCCAATGTTTACACCACGACCCTATCACTGCTTGTAAAAAAAACCTTGCAAGACTTTTTCACTTTGGGGAGAATTTAAAAACTTTGTCTGGCAACCCTACAGGGAAGACTGGGGAAAGAAGGCTCGATTGTAGATTACATCCAAGATGACAAGTGGCGCTTTCCGTTCCAAAAAGGTTTTCCATTATTCTCGTGATTCATACCTGTAACAAAAGAAGTTTCAGTCAATAAAATGTTCGATGGAAATAAAAAGTAAAGTCTTGAGAAATGTATTGTTTGTTATGGGTAGGCACGGATATTATTTTGTTTGAGGTTTTGCCTTGAAAATGATTGAACCGTCTGTTGGCATCTAGCCTAGTCCATGAAAGGATGATCATACTTTATATGTGTGTATTCGTATTGTAAAATGAAACACCACAGACTACCCACAGGACTGTTTTTCCTCCTTTAAATCCATGCAAAGGTTGTCTTGAAAAGAACGATTTTAGCGATAAGACCGCCCATTTTGTCACCCTATTTATAAGTTGTATACTGTTATTCTTGTATGGTGTACATAATAAAGAATATTCTATGTATCTATCAACATTTTTGTCAGGTGTTCTTTTCTCTGCTCCGATTTTTGTCTACAAAGTGCACCTATAACTTTTCAGCTTTTTTGCGAATGGCAAAATCGTCATATAACTTTCCCCGCTCTAGGTGGTATTAGACGTTTACTGGCTAAAACCCTTGTTTCTTCATTTGCCCTTTATGTTCCGGGGCCGCGCTATCTCGTTCGAACAACCCATAACCTCGGCAGAGTCGGCCTAGTGCTGGGTTGAAGGTATTTGTTTTTCAAGAAGAAATTTATAAAATGAAATATATCGATAAAACTCCCTAGAACGTGCGTGATGTAGGTTAGTTTTACACTCACTAACTTAAATCAAACACCTTAATAAAGTAACAAAAATGTATGCTGAACCACAAATATAAAGTGACGAAGCAAAAACATTCGATTACATAACACAAAAAGTAAAATCAATAAAAACCAAATTAGCACTACTTTTTGCTATCAAGAATGACGAGTATATAATTTTTTCTTGCTTATATAAATGCGAATGTTTGTGAAGATGGATGGATGTATGGATGTTTGTTACTCTTTCACGTCAAAACGGTTTAACGGATCTTGATGAAATTTGGCAAAGAGGTAAATTATGGTCTGAAATAACACATAGGATATACACTTTTTCCGATCTAACGTGGGTGATGCCGTGGGTGCCAGCTAGTTAAATATAATATAAGATATTGTTTTCTAAATTAACCTTTGATTTAAAACAACCTTCGCTAAGTTTGTATGAAGAAATATAGAAAACAGAAGCAGTAGTGTCATAAATTTAAATATTATTCGTCCGAATTTGTATCCAATCAACAATACTCTCACTATAACTAAATTAAGATCTACCTACTTAAAAAAACTGGTCATACTAATACTCATTAAAAGTAGGTACAGAGCAAGTTTCTAATGGCTCATGCAATTATTATAATTAAATTATAATTACTACGACTTATGCTTATCTTGTTATATAATATTTAAAAATATAAAAACCACTCTCAGTCTATTTAAGCCGGTTGTAACAGTTGGACCAAAATAAAGAGCAACCACGCAACGAGATACGACTTCGTGAAATGTATAATAAGCCTAAAATTAGATAATATAACAATATTAGTGGACCTGGCAGTTGTTTTCCTCCCTTCTAGTGTTTACAAACCATTCAAGAACCCATATAAATATACACAGGAAATTTCCAAATCGATCCAGCAGGCGACAAACACACGCCTATCTACAAATATAAATTTAAAAATACATTTTTGCCTCACACATGGTATTTCTTCTGTATCGTGGCTGCTTTTACAAACATCTAAAAACTCACATATACAAACAGTCAGAACCGGAAGAACTATCTGGATATCCAAATATGTATGCCATGTAGGGGTCGAACCCGCGACACCCAGCACAACAGCCGATCGCTCAGCCACTTCACCAACTGTGTCGTCATTTAAAGATGTCAAAGGAAGAATTTTAGTAGTCACACATGCCACTTATGGCAAACATGGCAACTTGTGCTACGCTACCAACTAACTACTAACTAGCCTAACGTTGGCTTTTAAATGGATCTGCCTAGGTGTCTTGTAACCTAGGTCCTAGGTAATATTACCTTTTAACTCATGATACAACGTCAATATATTTTTCGTAGTCCAGCCTTTATGTGTGCACGTTTTGAATAAGCGGGCACGCCCTTGGCAAACAACTAATGGATTCTTAAATTTAACTCGTTAAAAATTAAATTATATAAAATGTAGTAACTTTATAGACAGACTAGCTTTTGCCCGTGGCTTCGCTCGCGTTAAATTTGGGGTAACACAGTTCACCTTTCCTGATTCGCAGGTATTTTTCGTTGGTAACAAAGAGTGTGTGCACCGATTTTTGCTCTTGTGCCTTATTGATTTGTAATAGCAAAGCTATGTTTTGCATTTTCTTCCCTCTTTCTCCCTCATATCCCATTTTTTTAAAACAGCCTAGCCTATGTCCGTCTAACTATCTCTGTACCAAAATTCATCAAAATCGGTTTAGCCACCAAGGCGTGAAGAGGTAACAAACAAACAAACTCACTTTCGCTTTTATAATATAAGTAAGGAAGTAAGGATGTGTCGCTTTGGAATTTGTTGCACTACCTCTTTCACAGATAAAAAAAATTGAAAGTGGCGGGTGTCTTGAGGGACTGTTTTTGTAATGTTGACGTTAAAAAAAAACCAGATTTTATTACCAGCCTAATCTGAATAAATGACTTTTGATTTTCATTTAATCCCAAGTTCCTTTGAAGCAAGTGGCCTATCTATTTAAAGTAGATTACAAAATCATGAAGTCAAATCAGATTTTTTCGCCACACCGGAATTTGTACTGGTTTATGTAAATCTATAATTACTCGATTTTATCGAGCAATTGACTCGCTTAAGCCTAAATGAATTCGTTATCGGTTATAATTTTTATGTTGTTTTTTAATCGATTGGATTGGATGAATTAATTAGTTTTACCGAAAGCGGTGATGTTGTTTTCGCTTTTCATTTTGATTTCTTTCGAGTTTAATTGCATGATTTTGTTCAATGGTTTGACCTACTAAGCAAGTACAGAGATAACATTATTATTGAATTTAAATGACGACACTGCCATAAATTTACAGTAATTAGGTTTAAACTTTTTTAAAAAAGAAATATATATATATTTATTTCTTTAAACGCCTATGGGACAAGGTCTTTAAACTTTAACGTTTATGACAAAAATCAAAACGTTTATTTCAATTAGCTCAGTTACAGGTATTTTTTAAAAGACAACAATATAAGCTATAATCCCAGTTACGAGGCATAATAACTGTAAAATTACTGCAGTTGCCCGTTGCCTAAGCGTAGATACAAAAAATAGACGGTCCTCTTTGAAAGCAGAATACTGTGTGCACATGACGCATCGAGAACACCTTACATCATTTAAATTCATCGCGAAATATTTTTTAATGCCACAAAGTATTTTCGTATTCTGCAGTTGCTTTCTAATGGTTTCATATAAAATTATCTAAAAATAGAAACAAAAAAATTTCACGCTCATCAATGTAATAATCCGTCCGCAATCACAACTCACGCGCATTCAATTAGCTCTACGATGCGCAAGCGCGTAGGTCAGTAATTTCAAATGTAAGTTCTACAGTCAACCACACTAGAATACTTTTTTTTAAAGCGCTGTCAATTTGTAGAGCTGCCTCTTTGGAGTAGTTATTGCCAGCGCTACTTCTGGACTTGGGGTTCGGGATTCTCTTCCTGGGTCAGGAAAGTATTAAGATTGGTGTTGGTACACCCATATTTTTTGAAGTGCGAAATCATCAAATAACTTCCCCCGCTCTGGACGGAGCGGGGGGGCGTGTCAGACTTTTACTGACTAAAACCCACTCATGTTCCTTCTATTGCTCTTTATGTTCCGGGTCCGCGGTATCTCTTTCGAACAACCCGCAACCCCGGACAACCCACAACCCCGGTCGGTACACCCATATTTTGGCAACATAATATTGATAAGTACACGTCTGCCAAAGTTTAATTATTTTTAATGAAGCTTTATGAACAATTAAAAACTATAAAAAGGCGGAATTAATACCTTAGGCATTTTCTACCAGTCTACCTCAGGGTGAAACAGAGACAAAACACAGTAGGTGCAATAATAATTATGCCTTTCAACATCATATTATTAATTTTGTCTGTAGTAAAGACAGATTCAGTTAGTTCTATCTGCGGTTAAGCATACTTAATCTATTACCGGCTACTTTTACTTATTACGTCATAAACAGCTTCATCAGACACTCTTCATTGTCTTTGATAAGTTTTATTGTTCTTCGTTTTGTCTGCCATTCATGTTTGGCATAGATTTTATATCAATTTGTGAATGGGTTATGTAAAATTAGATTTGTGGTGTAGGTAGAGAGAATGGTTTTGATTGTGTAAGGTTCTAATGTATAGCTATTTTTAACTAGCTAGATTTTGCCCACCCGCTTCACTTATGTGATGGTGTGCAGTTGTGTTTTTTTTTATGTGTCCTTAAAAACTCACATGAAGTTTCCAAAACTTCATTATAATAATGAAAACATTTTCGATTCGGTTCATTATCAGTTTAGTAGTTCCGAAGATACAATCTAACAAATACAATATAAGAATATAAACTAAAACTATTGTGTATAGTACTATTTTTTATCGATCGCAAGATAATTTTTAATTTTAGCACATGAATAAAGACACATACATTTGACGTTTATTTCCTAATAACAGAAACTTCAAACTTGACACTTCATCACACGTCAAGTACCTACGTCGAAAGTAACCTGTCAGTTACATTAGAAAAAAAAGTAGCCTCGATAAGCCCAAGGCTTGACGTCACTCGGAGGTGAATTGAAAGTCAAGTGGTTTTGAAACCACTGTACAGTGGTTTTGTCTGGGGCTGCAGGTTCCGGAACATAGAGAGCAAATAAGGAACATGGATGGGTTTAGTCAGTAAATGTCTTACACTCCTTCCCAGAGCAGTGAAAGTTATTTTTTTGTTAAAATTAACACCATTTTTGTTACAGTTCAAATTAGCAAATTATGTTTTAATTAACCTAATTTCTCGAAATAATTTTAGTATCTTTTAGTATCAGTTTAGGTTCAGCCTCAAAGACTTGTTAGCAAAGCAGTCCCGTCAGAACCAATGCCTACTGACTAAAACCCACCCCTGTTCCTTCTTTTGCCCTTTATGCTCTAGGGCCGCTGTATCTCTTTCGAACAACCCGCAACCCTGGCAGGGTCAGTACAAGTTTGACATTCCCTAACGATCCGCCCAGAGCGGGAAACCGAAAAAAAATTTTTGTAACACAGTCAAATTTGATTACAGAAGTAAATACTGCCTTGTCATGTTCTTGTTAGCAAGAACACGCTAAATCGAAATTCCTCTTCACTTTCAGATTGTTCCGTGAAACTAGATTTCAGGACAGTTGAAGAAGCTGTATACATTCTGAAAACATGATAGTGAAATTCTTTTAGACTATGTAGATTAATTGAGCCGGATAACGATGGAATGTAATAGAAATCTCAAGAAAAAGTGGAGAGCAATTATTTTGAAAGTTTCGATCACGTGCGATCTTTCGAGTTCATCGAAAATTGTTTTGCTGTGTACACACGACGACAGACCAACCTATACAAAACCAGTTTATGCGGATCTCTCATTGTACTTGAAATCTATGGTGCACGATCCGTTGTTGAGAGAGCAGCATAAACTGGTTTTGTTTAGGTTGATGTGTCGTCGTGTGTACAAATCGTAACACGTGTCCAAAAACATGAATGAACAATTATCAGATCATTCATGTTTAGTTAAATCGTTCATGTTTCGAAATTGAGGTGGTTTCTCTGAAATAATCGTAGTACTTTGGTAAATAGTGATTGGCGGTGATAGTCCAGTGGTCATCGGATTGCAAAGTCATAGGTCTTGAGTTCGAATCCAAAGCCCTCACCTCTTGCAGAGGGACCTCCGCCTGCCGGAGTTGCGGGTTATTCCAAAGAGATACCGCGGCCCCAGAACATAAAGGGCGATAGAAGGAACATGGGTGGGTTTTAGTCAGTTAAAAGGCTAACACTCTCCCCCTCTATTTGAGAAGTTATTTGGTAATTTCCGACGACGTTTCCTCTTCTGAAATTGATTAAAGTGACACAACTTAACCATGTTATAGTTTTTACAGCATTAATGATAGTTAAGTTACCTACTTTTCTGAAATTGAACTAAATCGGATTATCTTTAATCGCGACTAAAATAGTGTGGAATAAAATTAGATGTGATAACGTAATAGGTACGTCATTTTAATATTAGTCTAGTTTAATCCGATGGTTCATCAGAATCGGCACCACTATCTCGTATTATAATGATACCATAAATAATCTTCTTTGCGATATATAGACTGCACGTCTCAATCATTCGTGCTTACCGTAGCATAACTTCCTAAGATTGATCACTAGCGCAATGTGTGAGCAAGAATGACGTATCATATTTTGAAATCTAAACTCGACAGCGGATAGTAGTGATGTACGATTCGATACATAACAGTATCGATAACCATATGACACGTTACTTCGATATTGTAGATCGATACAAACGAATGCGATTCGACAGACACTTGCTGGTATCGAAACTAAATAATGGTATCTGACCACAATATTGTTATAAATTACAATATAAAAAAAAATCAAATGGAACACAATCATTTTCCTAAAATTTTGTTTAGTCCCTTAGAGGGATAACTTTTTTTAAAAAAACTTTGCTCCACACTAGGAATTTCTCTTGTATCGTGGGTGCATTTACAAACATTTAAACTCACATACACAAACAGCTATAACTAGTAAAATGGTATAAGGTACAGTTCTGACTAACCTTCGGGGATTAAAGAGTATGTTATGTTATGCCTTAGTTGGAGGGATTAGTAAGTAAGATACAATTCTTTTCCAGCTTCTATCGATACAAATACGCGTCTTGTCAAGACTATACGATGCAATTCGTTGTTTGGAGTCATTCATTTGCCTAGCCTTTTCCCAACCATGTTGGGGTCGGCTTCCAGTTTAACCGGATGCAGCTGTATATCAGTATTTTATATGGAGCGAATCGAAACCATTCGATATAATTCTAGAACCGCACCGAATATTGCGATCCTGACCACTACAAAATATCGATACCATTGCACTTGTATCGTACCGCACATCTTTACTCTACAGCGGATAGAAACGATTACTGTCCAATGTGTTCCATCCTTGGCTTGAATAGAGGAGTTATTTAGCTACTGCGGTTGAGCTGTTAAACTAAATGTCAATAATCATGTTAATTTCCTGTAATATTTCTGATAGTAATCGGTCAGTTATTTTTGTAAACTGACCATTTACGTGTTTATGACTTGTACCGTAAAATTACAATGCATTAGAGTATTTTGGTATTTTTCATTACTAATATTATTTTCGTTTATTTATCTATACACAATACTTTAATAGGACATTACATTAAGATAAAGGAGCACATAGGTACTGCTTATTTCATTAGAAAAGCAGACCTGCGAGAGGAGAGTTGGATGTGATACTAAAAACAGTGCGTAGAAAAGACAAAAGAGAAAAATGTATAATTATCCTTTCTTCTATACTATATAATCTATACTAATATTATAAAGCTGAAGAGTTTGTTTGTTTGAACGCGCTAATCTCAGGAAGTACTGGTTCGAATTGAAAAATTCTTTTAGTGTTGGATAGTCCATTTCTTGAGGAAGGCTATAGGCTATATAACATCACGCTACGACCAACAGGTGCTGAGCAGCGTGGGTGAAACCGCGAGGAACAGCTAGTGTGTTATAACTGTTAGTGTAGCAAGTATGTTTTTAAATAAATAAAATATTACGGTTGTTTTGATCCAATTTATCTACTGAACACGTAACATTTTTTCTTTTGCCGATAGGAAATCATCAAATATCTTCCCCACTCTGGGCGGAGCAGGGGCAGTGTCTTTTACTGACTAAAACCCACCCATGTTCCTTCTTTTGCTCTTTATATTCCAAAGCCACGGTATCTCTTTCGAACAACCCGCAACCCCGGCAGAAATACGTAACACTTCAAATTTTTTTATAGCATCATACCTAAAAGAAAATATTTCGATTTCATCACTAACAAAGTAACAAGTAACAATAGCCACTTCAAAGTAAACAATAACGGAAATTATATCATTTAATTACAATTTCCCACGGCCACTTTCGTAAGCACAATAAAAAATAGAAAACAAGATTATGTACGCTTTAATAACCTTATTAAAAATATCAGTTGTCTTCCAAATGTCAAATAGTCAAGACGTGTCGTGATCACTCTGTCTAATCACAGAATAATAAGATGCAGAAGGTTAGATTTAAATGCTAAGCTAAAATGCACAAACACATGACGCGCTTCTCGTAGGTACACAAACAGTAAACTATATTCAAATTCAGAATCTCCTAAATAGATATAAAATTTTGAAAAGCGAACAGTAGAACTGCATCAGTGAGAGGACTTCACGTGGTATTTTTCTGGCTAAACATATTAAATACTGGTTACCATCGATATACGTTTGGAAGAAGAATGTCACACGCGTCAAACATAAAATTCGGAAACACCAAAAACTGTCGTCAGGACTTTATTTTTTACAAATCGTAACTCAAAAATCAACTTAGAATACACAACACTAGAGCAGATATTTGAGTTGATAAAGATAGTTGAGACCGTGAATGAAGTTTTTGCACTAAATACATAACTTAGTGCACACACAATAAACAGCAAAACACGCGGATAAACAAATAAATTATTAACATATAATACACACATAAACTATGTGTAGTAAGGAAATACTAAAACCTAATAAAAACTTGAGAAGTGTCAAGGAACACCCGGATGGAACTAAGTTATTATTTAAAAACCTGTATACACACAACAAAAATAATCATCGCGACACCACACTGTTCAATGCGAATAGAAAGACGAAAAGGAAATAACTGGCTTGCTATCTATGAGAGTGAGAAAGAGAGACACGCGCACGCCACACGGCTTACAATTATAGCTTATATATAGTGTCGTTACAACTTTTGGTCTTATTTTTTCCGTCCAGCCCTTTCGCAACGCGCGATAAGGAACTTCGTTCCAAAATCTGTGGGCGACTTCTGACTGTTTGTCCATTTGCCAATTTTATTGTCTCTAAAAGACACTGACCTTCTGTGAGTTCTTTACTCAATGGTCTAATGGCGATTTGTATCGTAACGCACGCATTTAGCGTAAATGTTGTAATACTTCTTCGTCAGAAAGTGTTCCTAATGTCCTTGCTTTCTCCGTTTAGAGTTTGTTGCAGTTCACTTTCTAAGGTGTACTGTCGTTTTGTTTCTAGATAAATATTGTTTATTTAGGTTATTATCATTTACATTTTTAAGGTTATTGGCAAATGGTGAAACTGAAATTTTGAATTGGTGTCAATGTCTTGATTTGTCATTGTATGTCGTGTTTGGTCGGTCTCTTATTTATCTGTCGTGTAGGTAATTTATGTTGCCTCTTATTTGTTGATTGCCATGATTTTGTGATTAAACTTTCAGCTGTTACGTAATTTATATCATCATCATTATCAGTTTACTCTTTTCCCCACTATGGGGTCGACTTCTAGTCGAGAACGACTGTTAATGTGGCCTTCACAAACCACTTAGCACTAGGTAACACGACACCCTTTTTTGATCTTTGTTATCAAATTTTCTAGCCACAACCTACCTAACGACTGTTAGATCTAAAAATTATAGCCGAGACTAACGGCTTAACATGCTTTCCGAAATGAAAGAAACTCGGTATATAATGGCTGGTTACTCATCCAAGGCTCAAACTAGGCAATCGCTGCTTACCCTGGAAGACTCCAGTCCTAGTTATGATTTAACCACGAGCTCCTCAATTTCAAAACGGGGAAGAAAAACCAGCTCGGACAGGGTCAAAAAGTGGAGACCCACGGCCCAGCATTGCGAACGTTATTGATCATATGGACCGGTTGTTCACAACCTTATCAGTTACTGATCCTTAATCATGATATTAACTTAAGCGATCAATGTCAACGTGTTTAAGTAACTTGTTTAACTGTTTTAAGTATGAAATTATACTTGAAGTTGTACTGGGTCAAGTTTACAGCGAGTTAGATTCTTTTACTACCCTGTTATTTTAAAGTCTTTTCAACAAACAGGTTATTCATAAGAAAAGAACTAGTCCGCCATCTTTGACAATCCACCATATTGGATTACGAATGACGTCACGTAACTGACCGTGCATGTCATCCATACTCAACATGAATGCATAATTTCAGCTCAAATGGAATCTGGAAAGTGGTTTAAATTTAACTTCTAAGATTATTTGTTTTTTTAGTAACAGGTGAATATAATAAATAAAAGGTTAAAAAGGTGCGTAATCTGTTATGTCGACGGCGCGTTCGTGTTCCACGTGCGCCTCAAAGAGTAATTAGAAAAATAGAGACTACTGCCAGCTGGGGTTGCGAGTTGTTTGATAGAGACACCGCGGTCCCGGAACACGAAGGGCAAAAGAAGGAACATGGGTGGGTTTTATCTAGTAAAGGTCTGACGCTCCCCCCGCTCTTCGGTTATTTGATGATTTATAATCCAAACTATTTAGAAGATAAGTCAATAGAAGCGGTTTAAATTAAGTTTATGGAATTGGAAATGTCTGTCAATGTCTGGCAGGATATGCTGAAAAATATTATTGTACACCTTATGTACCATGCCCTAGCAAATAAACATTTGGAACGAAATTCTTTATTAGGCGTTGCGAAAAGGGGCTAAACGGAAAAAAAATATTAAGACCACAAGTTGTAACGACACTTTTTGCTTAAGACCAAAAGTTGTAAGGAGACTTTTTGCTATAGTTCTAAGCTGTGCGGCGTGTTTCTCTGTCTGTCTCTCTCTCTCTCTCTCCAATAGACAGCAAGCCAATTATTTTCGTTTCGTCTTTCTATTTCTCATTGAACAGTGTGGTGTTGCGACGATTATTTTTGTTGAGTGTATACAGGTTTTTTGTACATAATAAATAATATATTCGTTCCATCTTGGTGTCCCTTGAAACCTTTACAAGTTTTTTTGATTTGATTTGATTTAAAAAAAAATGTGCGTAATTCTTTTATTCCGTGTCTGTACATGCATAGAACATACTCGTCGGTACACAATCTCACGGTCGATTTCTCTTAGGCAACACGTAGCTAATGCGAGCTGGTTATTTCCTCAATGGGTTTATAATAGGTCCAATGGATCAAAGTGGAGCAATGTACTGCATATAGGATAAGATCAGAGAGGGTAGACAGTGACGAATGGCGATTTGACTTTTGATAGATCCTACTAATATTATAAATGCGAATGTTTGTGACGATGGATGTATGGATGAATGGATGTTTGTTACTATTTCACGTTAAACCGGCTGAAAGGATCTTGATCAAATTTAGCACAGAGGTAGATTATAGTGTAATCTAGCTGTTCCACGCGGTTTCACCCACGCTGCTCAGCACCTGTTGGTTGGCCTTCCTCAAGAAATGGACTATCCAACACTAAAAGAATTTTTTAATTCTAACCAGTAGTCCCTGAGATTAGCGCGTTCAAACAAACAAACAAACTCTTCAGCTTTATAATATTAGTATAGATAATTATTGTTCTATCTATTCTGTCACATAGGATTTTTTTTTATACCACGCGGGCGAAGCCTCAGGCGCCAGCTAGTTGGGAATACAAAAGTTGCTCGTTGCTCTAGTGGTGACAGGCGCGACTGCTGAGAGATTCCCAGGTCAAGTGTAAAGTATTATTAAGTAGTTCATTAGGAATTTCTTCTTAAGAGCCAGCAGTGTTTGAAATTTCAACTTTAATGTTTTAGTGTTTTGGTTTATTATGCTTTGTTACCTAAAATTCCCTTGCCGTGCCGTGCTGCCACTGGGCGCAGGCCCTTAGATACACTGCGTCAGTCAAAAATGTACAGCTAGCGGCCTGATTAATAATCTCTTTCCTCAACAGTACTCACCACACATTACCTCGCTAATAAACATACACATTCATACATAAATAAGTAAGTAAATCCATACACGAGAACGTGTGAGGGCACAGAGCGAAATGGGTGTAAAATATTCATGTAATTTGGTGTTGTTAAGCCGCGCCCGGGCTCTTGTGGGTCAGTGGGGGCGCTACTCGAATATATTACTGGTAACCTTTTTGGGGTAGGTAGGGTTATTTTTTAAATATTTTTTTTGACTTTTACTTGAATCAGTAACGTGCAAGGCTACAAGAGTAGAGGAAAACCAAAGAAACGGGAGCTATTTATGGAAACCAGAATTATAAAAAAAAAATTGGCGTAGTGGCAGCGCGATCTACTGCCGCACTGCGTGTCGCGGGTTCGATTCCCGCACGAAACAAATATTTGTATGGGCCTACAGGTAGTTGTTTCGGGTCTGGCTGTTTGTTGATGATTGAATGTCCGTAAACGCATCCACGATACAGGTGATAATCCTAGTGTGGGGCAAAGTTTTTTTTTAAAGAATTAATTTGGGTGGATTTTAGCCTGTAAAAACAAAAGTATAATATGGTTAGAAATTAAGTGACTGATGAATTGAAAGTAAGTACCTACAGAGGAGTAAGGAAGAAGGAGACATGCTGCGCCGATGTCAAATAATTTGTCAAGACATTGGCTAGACTATCATAATTTTAATTGAATTATTAATGTAAAAAGTTTTCCGTGAATTACTATGATGGGTGCGCAGTTCAATAATTTAGGAGGCTCCAACCTTTTCGGCAGAACTTTTAATGTTATAATATTATTTTGCATAACAGGGGATAGCATAAACATCATTTTGCTGAAAGTCATTCGTCAAACATACCATACATTCAAAATCCATAATAATCGTAAGTTAGAATCATCTTTAGGCATAAATTTCGTATCCAAAATAATTTAAAAAGTTTAGTTTCATAATCCATAGTGAAATAGCTTGAACAGATTTATAACTGTTTGGAATAGCCCATCATAAAAAAACAAACATAACACGAACTAACTAACTACTCACCTACTGACAGTTTCCTTTATGATTATCGACACTATAAACACACAACACTAAACCAACGCGATTCACTTCACTAAACCTTAGGCATCGGTCTCACCGTCACCGATTAGCGTGTAGCTTTGAATTATTTTCTCGCTCAAGAAACGTTCAAACGATTTAAAGTGCTTTTCGTACTAACTTGTAGGTAACTAATAAAGTCCATCGGGCATTGCTCTAACCAAAAAATATATATATTGAAGGGCAAACTTAACTTCCGAGGGGCTTGCCAGAGCCTCCGCCTGCCGAGTTTGCGGGTTGTTTGAAAGAGATACCGCGGCCCCGGAACGTAAAGGGCAATAGAAGAAAAATGGGTGGGTATTAGTCAGTACAAGTCTGACACCTGCCAAGTTATTTAACGATTGCCGCAAAAAATGGAAAACTTTTTTTCATACAAGTTTTTTTGTGCGTTTTATCGCTTTTTACTCGCGACCAGTGTTAAGCTAAAATATACCTTACTAGCTTTTGCCCGCGACTTAGTACGCGTGGATTAATAGTTCCCGTTCCCGGGGGATTTCCGGGATGAAAACTATCTTATGTCCTTTCTCGGGTCCCAGACGATATCTGTACCAAATTTCATTAAAATCGGTTCAGTGGTTTAGGCGTGAAGAAGAGACAGACAGACAGACAGAGTTACTTTCGCATTTATAATATTAGTTTAGATTAGTCTCTAACGTATCTAGTTGCCAGCTTTTAGCTTATAGCTAATCGCTGACGATGGCACCGAGGCCTTAGCTTGTTTAGCAATTAGTAACCGATACACGCACGTTACCGTTACAGCGTAAACGTATCAATAATTCAAAAATAGAACTCATTCATTCAAGTTTCATACCGACCAGTTTCAGCGTTTAATTTAATGTAAACAGTTCACACCGGGTCATCTTCTAGGTTAAGCAGCACTAGCCAAGGTTAGTAGATGGATGGGTAACCATTTATTACATACCGAGTTCACTGCGTACCTCGGAACGTGCTTACGTTATGCCGTTGTTCCTGACAATGATTGGAGCCAGTGGCCCGAAAGTCAGCCAGTCTTACCAAGGAGAATCGATTTACTTAGAAACTTATTTGTGAATTGTCAGGCAGGCAGTCGCTTCATGTAAAATACTGGCATTCAGCTGCATCAGACTGGAAGCCGATCAACTTAGTTGGGAAAAGGCTAGGCAGATGATGAATAAGTAAGCAGTTTTGAACGTGGAACATTCATGTACTTTAGTGATTGGGTACTTTCGAGAATGTTTCAGAGTTAGTCGGCTTTCCGAAGTTTTACGATCTTCGCGTTCGGCTCAGAAATTAATCTGTTTCAGACTTTAATTGAGTTCTAAGACTGAGTGGAGATTTGGTAGTAATCTGGTATCATCGGTAAAGTTCAATTTACATTAGTAGTATAATGATATAATACTGTTATTAGAGTTTAAAGTCGTCTATCTATTTATGAACGTAGGTCCCCTGGCTGGATCCCTTGAATATCCCCCCAAAAAAAATGGGAGGTAACTGGCGAGATTGCCATTAAAAAATGAATGTTGCTAAACTAATCCTTGCTAATATAAAAAAAAACCGAAAGTGAGTTTGTTACGGTCTTCACGCCTAAATGGCCAAACCGTATTTGATAAATTTCGGTACAGAGATAGTTGGGGCCCTGGAGACGGACATAGACTATAAATATATTTGAGAAAAGGGGGAGAAAAAGGCAAGAAAAGGGGAGAGAAAGTTTCACGCCTGTAACCCTCAAAGGATTTGGCACAGGTGTACCCAAAAGTAGACTCATATTTTGCCAGTTATGTTGAAGTCCCATGTCATTGGAAATTAATCCAGGCTCCATGGCTACCACAGTCCGTGCCCGGGTTGCGGGTTGTTCGAAAGAGCACAAGAAGGAACATGGATGGGTTTCAGTCAATACAAGGCTGACACTCTCCCCCGCTCTAGCGAGGGAAGTTATTAGACGATTGCCGTTCCTCAAATAAAGGTTACCACTGAGAAAGTCTAGATGAGATGAGACTTTGCTGCACCTGGTTATCCTCAAAGTTCCTTGTTCAAGGCCCATTAATGTTGGTATTGTTTATTTAGGTCATTAACTTCACCTCCGTGCTACCAACGAATAATAATTCCCCACGAATTTAGGTCAACAAGTATCGGGAAACGGAATAATTATGTAAATGGAGTTTTAAGTAAATGTTATGTTCAATTGTTTTTGGACTAACGTTCAATTTTATTGTTGATCTTTAGAACCTTGTTTTTTGGATTGGAAATCATAACTTTTGCTTTTACATTCCGGTAGTGTCAGACTTTTACTGAAAAAAAACCCACCCATGTTCTTTCTTTTGCCCTTTACATTCCGGGCCCTCAGTATCTGTTAAAAACAACCCGCAACCTCGGCAGACAGTGGTGTGGTGCTGAGACTTAAGAATCCTGCTAATCGTTTTAGGGCCAAAAGAAGACTTTAGGTCAATTTAAAAATAAAACCCCGACACAAAAAATAACCTATAAAAGAAGAATGTAATGTCTTAATACTGTCTCTTTATGTGATGTAATATATATAACATTTTAATCCAACCGTCTCGCTGCGTTGAGGGACCACTTTTTGTAACTTTCTTTACGCATCTCTTCTGCTTGTACCAAGCATTCTACTTGGCACAACGACGCTTAGATTAAAATATTCTACACTAAGGCCAACTAGCAGCGATACGAAAGGTCATTAACCTAAAGAACAACTGTGGCGTTGACAATCTAATATTTTTTTAATTCTTTCCATCTTGTGCCTTTGTCGTAATGTCTCGTTCTCCCGGCAAAAACATGACAACGTTAAGACGGGTTCGCCAACATTCGGGCGGCCATTTTAGATGGGGTTTTAGCATGGGTTTTGTTTACATTTGGTATCGCTTCTCGTTGGCCGTACTATACAGAAAGTTAATCTTCTTAACTATTAAGCTCCTTTCACATTAAATTCTAAATAAACTATAAATTGCAATTTGTGTACATGTATTTATTTTATTTTAGTGTGCAAAAAAGAATGTGAAGTTAAAAAAAATACATTTGAATTAAAAAATCCTGCCAGTGCAGCGTTGTTGAATTTATTAACATTTATTAAAAAATCTTTTTGTGAATAAAAATGTTAATTAGAATGATAATCGTAAGGCTTTATAAAGGTCTGACAGTGACAAATGTGTGAGTTAATCTCAGTTTAGACCTTACGGAGGTCGCATTATGGGCGTTAATTCGTTTTGCCTTGTTACCTTTTGTTCTATAAATAACGA
The DNA here is from genome assembly GCA_958449745.1 of Ochropleura leucogaster. NCBI lineage: Eukaryota > Metazoa > Arthropoda > Insecta > Lepidoptera > Noctuidae > Ochropleura > Ochropleura leucogaster. Next base: position 16,341,473 of record OY288207.1, read on the forward strand.
CAACAATCAGAAGGTACTTAATTTATGATATTCTTAATAATAGTTTGTCGACTACCTTGAGAGGACTACATACAAGCGTGTTTAATTGTTTTATTTCTTTTGTTTATTCTTTAAATTTGTTGAATAATAAAGCTAATTGAAAATTCTAAAGTTGTCACTTACCACGTTGTAGAAGCGTGAAATCGCATTAAGAAACACGTAAACTTAATTATTTTATTATAATTGAAAGATCATTTTCAAGGCAATTGTCATAATTCGTTAGTGTAGAGGTGTGTGTGTGTGTGTGTGTGTGTGGGCGCGCGTGTGTATTTGTGTAACCTCTACATTGATGTTGGTGATTTTTTTATTTTCCCTGTGTGTTTAAATTGGGACTACAATGTTGTATGAAGTTTCCTATCCGTAAAAACGATGTTAATGGAATAAAAATAAATAAATTTTGACGCACTATCCCCGACATATAATATTTGTCAAGTGCAAATCCTGTACAATATTCAATGTCAAGGATCTTATCTATAAAATAATTTATCAACCGGCCATTCAGGCTCGATTAGCTATTTAAAAACCAGTTCCTCTAGATGCTAGGTAGTTTAGTTTCTAGTTTTACTAGATAGGATGGGCTTAGCTCACGCAGCTTTTTTTTCGGTTGGGATATCATCCGATGACTTCCCCCGCTCTGGGCGGAGCGGGGAATGTCAGACTTGTACTGACTAAAACCCACCCACGTTCCTTCTATTGCCCTTTACGTCCCGGGGCCGCGGTATCTCTTTCGAACAACCCGCAACCCCGGTAGGCGGAGGCTCTGGCAAGCCCCTCTGCTTTGCTGACATCTTTTTGAGGCGTGCGTGAAACACGAACTAGCTGTCGACACGGCCTGTCGTCAATCGACGGACAGACGGTGAGCTACCCATTGCTCACCGTCCACAGGCCCGGGTTACCGGAGCTCAGGTGGTATCTACTAAAGATTTCAAGTTTGGTGACTGTTTACAAGAAGGAGCTCGTGGCTGTGCGGGTCGATCTTGAGGTAAAGCCACGCTTGCCTAGGTTGGTCCGTGGATGGGTAACCACTCGATTCATACAGAGTTTCCTCCGTGCCTCGGAAAGCACGTTAAGCCGTTGGTCCGGGCTGTCATTTGTAGATCTTTGACAGTCGTAACGAGTAGTGGCTAAAAAGTTTGACATTCAGTCTTACCTATCGAATTATCTTGTTGTTAAATTGGTTGTGGAGGTCAGATAGGCTGAATCCGGTGAGACTGAAAGCCGGATAACGACTCTTTTTGTGAACAATAAAATATAGGTACTTTGATATTATTTCCCTCTATTGTTGATTGATGCTCGCGGCTTCCCGCGTATAGTTCGATAATAATTATCCGACGGGATTGTAGTAAACAGGTTTGACCATTTAAATAAATAAATTTACTAGTGATAAATGATTTTTATTTTGCAAGGTTTTCACAAACACTTTTACACGTTTTATTTTAAACTAGATGAGGCCGGTGTTTCGTACCCGACTACTCTGAGAAGAAACAGCCGAAACAAAGTCAGAGGTCATAGTCTCTTTTAAGGTCCAGACAAAAATCTTGGTCAACTTACATGAGGACTACGCAGATTAGTGTCTAAAATGGTCTTTTTAAGAAAGCACCACACAGATTGAGTGGACCTGTCCAGTCAGTGCAAGCATTTGTCAGTTAGTGTGAAAATGACAACATTAAGAATATACGACGGAAAACTCTGTTTTCATCACCCGACAATAATAACTAATCGCGTACTCAAGCTTGACCCTCAAAAACCCTAAAAACAAACAAAAATGTGAACATTTAAAATGAACAAAAACCGTCCTACATAGAATTGCGCAACGCTTTATATAAATAATTCGGTGAAACGGACCTTTTTTGTTTGAACTCAATATTTCGAGAGGGCTTACGTTTCGAAGGCTCGAAGTGTTGAGTTACTTTTGTCTGTTGCTAGGTTCAAATGAACGATGTCAATACTTTAATTGAAATAGAATGGGTTTGACGAATTATTTAAATTGATTATCTTAATGTATTTCTCTTGCATGTAGGTACACTAAACTGCAATAGACATTGGTATATAAAGATTCCAGCAAGAATGTGTTTTATAGTTTTCAACCCTTTGTTTTGCGGGTGGCAAATCATAAAATAATTTCTCCCTGTTTAGTCGGAGCGGGGGCGAGTGTCTGACTAAAACCCACCCTGTATGTTCCAGTATCGCGGTATCTCTTTCAAACATCCCACAAATCCGGTAGCCTTCTGCCTTGCTGACATATCTTTGAGGCGCGCGTGGAACACGAACGTGCTGTTTGGGTAGTTTTTACCCTTGGGTCATTTTCCTGCCGGTTTTTCTCCATAGGAAATGACTAAACCGAACCGTGCACCTTTTCGCGACGTTTCATAAGTGCCCATGAGGCCTATGTGAAATAAAAATATTTTGATTTGCTTTGGTTTCCACGTCATAAACCCAATAGATGTAGGGTAGATTTTGTCGATGTTTTCGTTACAAAGTTGTTATATTAGTGAAGTTTCACTTTATTTGCTGTGAAATGTGATAGAGCCATTACGAGATCAACAAGAGAGAGATTTTTCCAAATGATAAACTTTTAATAAAGCTGTTAAACTGTATTGAACTAAACTAATGGATAAGTGCGATTTTATATCGCGCAGTAGTGAACATTATGTAAATGGAAACCAAATATAAATGACGATGTAAAAAAGAATAAGGAAAAAATTTTGTGTTCACCAAAAATACTGATCGTGCACCAAATATTCTTTCCTGAATGCTAAAAAAATGCGTAGGTTAGGTTAGGTTAAAACTGCGACCCAGTAACGACTTGCATTAATAGAAAATGGATAAAGATATAACACTTTTTTATTGTAGTGCTGTCTTTTTCCTGATGCTCGTTATGACATATTTTTATTAACATATTTTGTTGCTCATTCAGTAAATTTGGTGCAACACAGGCAAAATTAGGTAAACGAAATGGGAATAAATTGAAGTTCTTTTAAATACCATCCAAAGAATAATAGAAAGAACTGTACGATTACTATTATTTAATTAAAATAAATGACAAAAAATATAACTACTAATCATTTATTTATTCATTTTTTAAATATTTCTATATTAAAAGATAATTATTTAAAAATATAATGAATAGGTACTATTAAAAATTTGCCATTTGAAATCATCGACAAACAATTACATTTTATCGAAATGTTTATACAAAATGGCGTCAAATAAAGAATTACACTAAACTGTTTGCATGTTCACTAATCGATCAAATATTATTGTTTTATAAATAAAATATGAGAGTTTTTACTTTTTATATGAAGTTTTTATCAGTTGTGTATGAAGAGAAACTTGATTGTTATTGATAGTCATTTATATGGAACTATTTATATTTTATATCATGATTAATCTATGTTGAACAATATTGTTATGAAATGATTTTAATAGTTCGAAATTCGTCATAAAAACGAAATTTCTAGAGTATTGTTAACATAGAAAATTATTAAAGTTATGTGTAAAAAGTTTTACTTATTGTTTAAAAATATTAATTTATGCAATTAAATTCTAAAACAAAGTTTTGGTATTGTTGTAACACGGTTAAATTTTATGAATAGTTAACGAAAACTAACATCAATTTAATACTTAAGCATATTTAACATCGTATTCAGCTGAATACCAGTATTGTACATGAAGTGATTGCCTATCAGACTCCACAACCCAGTTAATGTCTGAGTAATGCGATACTCCTTGGTAACTGGTTGTCAAACTTTCGAGCCATTGACTACCTGTTACGACTTTCAAAGATCTACAAATGACTACCGGGATCAACAGCGTAATGTAGGTACACATGACAGCACATCAACCTACACCATTTTAAACTGATCTCTCTACTACGGTGTGCAATTCGTAGTAGATCCGTAATAGTTGGCCTGCCGTCGTATGTACTTTTTGAGGCACGATGAGAACTATATATCAGGTGTAATGTATATGATATAATGTATTAGGTGGTCACCCAACCTCGAGCCAACCTAGGCAAACGCGGTTTAACCACAAGATCAACCCGAACGGCAGTTATTATTTAGCCACGTGCGAAGAACACGCGGCTAAATATAAAAAAAACTATAAACAAGAAATTCTCCAAATACCTACCTTTTTTGTCTTAGTCCATAATAACGTCAAAGTTAACCCCAACTCAGAACAGTTTCAACATATTTTATTGACTTAAATTCTCGGTAACGTTGTTATTTGGCTTGCTCTGTTGGCTTATGTAAATAACAGTTGGTTGAGAATATCAATTTAACTTGGAACGTTTCGGGGAAGTTTTAGTGGAAAATATCTGATTGCCGAAACTGTTTGAACTGTTACTTTCTGAGATTTTCGTAAGATGTTAGTGTAATGATGGAAAAGGTAAAAATATTCACACTTTACTTTTAACTCCACGCTTGTAATCTCCGAATGGTAAGGCAGAGGTTTACCTAATAGGAGAGCTAGATTTCTCCAGCGTATTAGGCGTCGAGCCCTATTGCTATCAATCGGCCACGAATCTAGACTCCGAGAAATCCCTAATGAACACACACAGCAGCGCAGCAGCCGCACTTGCGACCGCTAAACTGACGAGGCAGTAAAAAACAAACATTATAAAACCTGTCGCAAGATATTATTAAACACTAGTTGGCGCCCGTGGCTTCGCTCGCGTGATGATTGAAAAAAATTTATATATGTGTTATTCCAGACTATAATCTACCTCTGTGACAAATTTCATCAACTGATAAACAAACATCCATAGGTACATCCTCAAAAACATTCGCATTTAAAATATTTGTAGGATAAGACCCATTTAAATTCTGATTTCCATAAATAGAGAAATGGCACGATTTATAAAACGCAAAGTAAAGACACGATCATCGAAAATTCATGGTCGATGACGGGGACAAAGCCATTCATCATCCCTAAAGTAAAACCTACATGCTTTTCAATGGAATGATGGATGGGGTTTCTTTCATACGTTTGTATACATAATTATGATGTACCCACAAATATGGCAGGGTGAACGGATGGTTAGCAAATCAACAAAATCTGGTTGATCAATATAGGAAGAGTATACCTAGAATTTGGGTCCCTAAAATTCAAGCAATTAAATATGAGGTGAAATGACTCGCTGTAAAAACACAGCAATATATTTGAATTTTAAAAATCTTTCAGAATTTTAGAACGTAGCATGAACTTTATTGATTGAACTGTCAAAATGAGGGTGTATTTTGAACACATCTGCTTAAGTTTTAAGGGATTACAGGCGATTTTATGTTTTTTATCGACATGTAACATTCTTCCTTCAAATGAAGGCCAGTTAAGGCCCGGCGCCCATTACCGGCATCGGCAAGGAACAGGATTCTTCGGCATCCTACATGCAAGCGCACACTGTCGGAAACTATGCTTTGGCATGCTGCAACGTTCTTAGGAATGACGAGGCGTCCTTAAGCAAGCTATCCCCGAGTGTTGCCTCGGCGCCGGCGGCGTACCGAAGGATACCGAAGCAGCCCGAAGCATTCTCAAGGCTGCCAATACAGCAGCCTCAAGCATGCTGAAGCGGTATTTTTGTTATTACGACCATATATAATGGAAATTTCTACTTTATTGCCATTATGTTAATGTAAATTGCTATTTGCCACCTAAAATCCGCACTGAGAGAACAGTGGAACGTTATGGGGGAGACCACTACCCAGCTGTAGATAGTAATTTTCCGATCTTTTTGGTTAATTACTACACCACAGTGCAAAATATTTCCTCTATAGGTTTTCCTCATCGCTTATTAGTATTACAGATTCCACGTTTACCACGATTTATTGAAAGATTTTTGCCGCAGTGTTACGTCACAAATAGAACAGCTTTTATCTTTATCAAGGTGGAAAGAGCGACTTATTGTTGGCAAAGATAGTTACCGAATACTTCTTACAATCTTGTAAATGCAAAAGTTTGTGAGAAAAGATCGATGCATGTATGTTACTCTTTGACGCAAAAACTCTTGACTGGTTTTGGGTGAAATTTGCTATACGGGTAGTTTATTACATAGATAAACTCAAAGGATTGTTTTTATACCAGTCGAACGCTCCAATGGGACAATACTAGATCTCCACGCGGGCGAAATCGCGCGCATAAGCCAACTAACATAAACATAGTCTTCACTTTCAAAAATAAAAACAATAGAAAACAGATTATGTGTGTGAAATATTTCAACATCTGACTCTTATCCAATTATTAAACTTTCAACACCATACAACTGTAAAACAGAAAACTAAGTAAAAGTGTTAGATCAAGAAAATGTATCAAGATCAGCGTTCGGTCTCACTAACCCAATGTCACATAGAAAAACCACGAGTACAGTCACAAGCATCAGTATATATGTTACTGTAAAAGCTCGAACTACGGAAAATCTTAAGATTTTCCAGTAAAACCTAAGATTTACCGACATGACTTGGTAAATTAGGTAACTTAGGTTAGCTTTCATCTAATTCCATGCTTATTGTTCTGATGTTCTGAGAAGTAAGAGTTTTTGTCATCCTTTTAAAACCTTTTTCGTTATACTTTTAAGGCATTTCGTCGTAAAACCACATTTTTTATTTCAGAAAATGCGCTTTAACTCAACTTTTTGACCGATTTACAATAATTTTTACTGACATCTTATATATACTATCTGCTCCCTGCGGTTTCACCCGCGTATACTAGGTTAAAAAGGTAAAAAGCCTGTCTGTTAATCCAAACCATAAACAAATTTCTTTCAAATCTTAACATCCATTAGAGGTTTTTCAAGGAGTAACGAACACACTTACAAACATTCGCCTTTACAATATTGGTGTGATTGGTGTTCCCGACTGTACATCGAGTTTTCTATCGCAATAGAACAATAACATTATTTAATGTTTTTCTTGTCGTTGCATTGGCCCGTTTCTCACGACTTTGCGACATTTTCGCCAATTAGCCGGTGACATGTGTTTAATGGTGCATTGCGTTTTAATTGAATGCGTCAAAAAAGGTTGTTTGAGACACTGTTGCCGTAAAAGATTACTACAATAGGCATGAGATTACTAAATTACCTTGTAAGTACACAACTTTCATCGAATTTATAAGAAAAACTAGCTTTTGCCCACAGCTGCGCCCGCGTTAAAATCGGGATAAGACAGTTCCCTTTTCCTGATTTGCAGGTACCTGCCACATGTAGTTTTTGCCCTAGCGCCTTATTTATTGTAATAGCAATGCTAAGTTTTCCCTTTTTTTCCTCTTTCTCCCTCACTTTTCAGTCTTTTTTTTTAAATAATCATCTTAATCGGTTTAGCCATTTAGGCGTGAAGAGGTAACAAACAGACAAACTCACTTTCGCTTTTATAATTTTAGTAAGGATTACCAAAGTATGTTAAAGTTAAAACGCTAAAATGGAAATTGACAAGTCACATGATGAGAACAACAACAGGAAAGTGGTCCAAAAAAGTTAAAATGTGAGAAGATGATCTTCCCAAGGGTTGGAGGCGAATGGCTAATAATGTCTTTATTTTAATCTCTAGAGCCCCAGCGGCACAAAAACGTGCCAATAAACAAGTATTACCGTTGAGCCCCGCTGGTACAAATTGCCACCAAACTCCAACCGATTTCAAACTGTTTTTGTAGTCTTAAAATCAGATTACGCTTACGATACGAGCCCGTCCGGTGGTGCTTGACGGATAGTTGACGTAAACAATGGCGGTCCTTGAGAGGTTAAGGTCAGTGAAAAATTAAGGCTATTTTTATTTTATTATACAACTTTCATCTACGCTCGTGATGTTCGACAAATATTGCGGGTTGATCGAAGTGGTTTATTTGATAAAACCGCTTTTGCTTTAACCTAAGTACGGAGTCATGCAGTATGTGATTTTATATTTAACTAGCTTCACCCTTGTTAAGTTCGGTAACTGTCCTTCGGGATCGTTTAAACAGTTTAATAACTGACTTCAAAAAGGAGAAGGTTCTCAATTCCACTGTATGTTTTTGTTTGAATGTTTGTTACTTCCGTCGCCACCACGACGCCTTCACAAAAGAAGACTAAGCCAAAATACAAAATAATGTTATTGACAGGCCTGTTGGTCCAGTGGTTAATGGCCCTGACTGCTGAGCCGGAGGTCGTGGGTTCGATTCCCACCCAGGACAAACTTTGTGTGATGAGCATGATTGTTTGTTCTGTGTCTGGGTGTGATTTATCTATAATATGTATGTATTTATAAATTAAATAAGTATGTATATCAGTTGTCGGTTATCATAACACAAGCTCTGCTTAGCTTGGGATCAGATAGCCGTGTGTGAGTTGTCCCAAGATATTTATTATTTTAATGTCAAAAACTTACAGGTAGACACGCAGTTTCGACAAGCCAAGAACAACTTTAAATAAATAAATAATTTTACACAAGGTTGTTAGTTTCGGTCAAAAAAACGATTACGTTAAATTATGTTTACGTTGAAAAACATAACAAGTTCGTGCCTGGACATGTGTTGTTTATTTGTTTTTCTCTATATAGTTATTGTGTATATACACGTACATGTATGTTTTTGTATTCAAAACTTAATTGTCTTATGTTTTGGAATCTGTTTATTTACCATGTCGTTTGCAGGTTTTGTATCAAACGTTTGTTTATTCGTCTATCCATTCGAACATCTATCATCTCGTTTTAAAACTACATACAGAGGTGGGTGGTCCCGGGGTTGCGGGTTGCTCGAAAGAGATACCACGGCTTCGGAATGTAAAGGTCAAACGAAGGAACATGGGTGGGTTTTCCTCAGTAAAAGTCTGACCCTCGCCCCCGCTCCGCTAAGAATGGGGGGGATTTTTGATGATTTCCAACAAATAAGAAAAGGGTTTGATTGCATTCTGGCATAAACTACCCGTCTATGCCAGAATACAATCAATTTGATCCAATAGCTATAGTTTGCATGACAATTATTATATATTAGTAGTTATCATCTGTCTATCTTTTTCCCAACTAACTATGTATATTGGGAGCGGTTTTCAGTCTAACCGGATGCAGTCTTTACATGTTGCGTCTGCTTACCTGACCTCCACAACCCAGTTGGTAATGGGTTATAAGATACCTCTTTGAGACTGGTTGTGGGAATTCCCGGTCACTGACTACATGACTACCTGTCAAAGCTATTCAAATCGGGCCAACTACAGTAATAGTCGGGACTCGGTATCACTGATGATGACCCATCCACAAAATGGCCTTGACAAACGCAGTTTTACTCCAAACTAAACTATTAATAACTAGACTATTATAACCGGATCTCTTTACTACATATCGCACACTTTAGTAAAGAGATCAGGTTAAAATGGTTTGGTGTAGGTTGATGTGCCGCCGAGTGTACATCAATCGTTTATCACAAACAGTCCAAACATTCACTAATTTCTCTACTTACCTACTTTCACGAACTAAGCGCGAGCTTCAAACTTTTCAAGTACCCTTACATCACGTATGCGTGATAGTGCGTGTAGTTTACTATACCTGTAACAACATCAAAAATAAAGGTCAATAACATACATATAATTATCAACATAACTTTCTCTGACTATTTACTTCAGAGCTCTGCTTAACCCTTCTATAAGCAACTCGTGATGTTATGTTAAAATGCGGATACATGTAGCACAAAACACGATCTTATTTAACACTAGCTGTTCCCCACGGTTTCACCCACGCTGCTCAGCACCTGTTGGTCGTAGCGTGATGTTATATAGCCTATAGCCTTCCTCAAGAAATGGACTATACAACACTAAAAGAATTTTCGAATTCCAACCAGTAGTCCCTGAGATTAGCGCGTTCAAACAAACAAACAAACTCCTCAGCTTTATAATACTATAAGTATATAAGTATAGTATAGAGTATAGATAAGTAATATAAGTAATATAAATAATAAGTATAGATGAAAGACATACAATTTCAAAATGCAGAATGCAACATGTTGCAACACAACTATAACAAAAACAGCTTGTTATCTGAATTAAATAAGCATGAAATGTATATTATTCATAAAATAATGTTTACAAGAAAAGTTATTTGCATAACATTTACAAATACAGAATGGATATTGGACATTATTTGGTATGCAGCGAAAGTGAGTTTGTTTGTTTGTAACGCCTTCACGCCTAATTGACTAAACCGATTTTGATGAATTTTTATACAAAGATAGTTGGGACCCTGGAGACGGACATAGGCTAAAAAAATGAAAAAAGGGGGAGTAAGAGGGAAGAAAAGAGGAGAGTTTTTTTTTCGGTCATCACGCGGGTAAAAGTAAGCGTTAACCCAAAGCAACTACGCCACGCGGACAAAGTCGCGGGCGGAAACTAGTTTTGAATAACATTGAATGAGTATTTATAAATAACTCTGTTATCTCTAGTATTGTGACGTTTGCACGTCTCAGTTCTAGGGAGTTTACAGATTCTATCTTTATTCACATTGAAGGTGAATTTCTGCTCATATTAAGAAAGGTCAACCAATCTTTGTGGAAGACTGGCCAACAGCGAGTCAAACTCGTACACCTAGGGTTTCGTACAAACTTGCGCCATAAGATGTAAGACATAAGAAGTGTTACGGGTCGTCCGAAAGAGATACCGCGGCCCCGGAACGTAAAGGGCAATAGAAGGAACATGGGTGGGTATTAGTCAGTAAATGTCTGACCACCCACTTCCCCCGCACCACCCAGAGCGGGGGAAGTTATTTGATGATTTCCCAACCGAAAAAAAATGTGTGTGTCAGCTCCGACGCACGACTGGAGTTTACTCCTTAAGTAAGAGTATCTAACCATACGCAAAAACAGTTTATTCAACTGAAAAAAGATTAATATCATATGAAAGGGTACAAATGAATGAATAAATAATATTCATTTATAAATGTACATTAATGTATTCATTTTATATACATTAATTATTATAATTAATCGGCGAAATATTTTACATTAAACTTTTCACAATAGTCAATTTTAGATGTGCACAAATATTTCATTAGAAGTTTGTATAAATTAGGTAATTATTATTGTAACAATTATCATTTTTTTTATTATTAATTAGATCAACATTGCCTTCATTATTAATTACCGTGACAAGCCAAATAAGAAAGTTGCGCACTAAAGGTGTTGGTGTTGTTGTTAGTAGGTTTTACCCCTCGGATTTTTCTCATACCGGGCGCCTTATATATGAAAATCTAATAGAGTAAACTCCAAAAAGACATAAGAAGTCTTAAATAAAACTTAGAAGGTTGATTTTTTTAGCTATTCTTGGCCGTTTCTTCATGTGTTTCTTTATGCTATGAGTATCATATGAAAGGGTTTGCTTAATTTACTGCTTCAATCTTCCATGCAAAACAAAAGCAGGACATATTCAATTTTGACTCTAGCCGTCATCATTCCACATTGTACAAACTCAACAACCAACCTTTTGCCTACACAGTAGTTATTAATCCATTTCCGTATCACGACTGGCATAGAACATGTACACATTCTGTTTACCTTTCATTTCCTTTACGAAGAAAAACATTGTAGTCTATGGGACAAAAATAACAGGAGGAAAAAAATTTGTGGCCCAAAAATATAGGATTAGGAACTCCTTCGTAATATTTAGTCACATATTTGTAGAGGACAAATGGACGAGTATTTTAAGAACTAGAAGATCCTTATGTGGTTGTAGCAATCACGATTGCGTTGATAACCTCTGTCAAAGGGCGTAAACATTGTTTAACGCTTGGTGCTCTAATTAAATTAGTTTATCTTTTATTGATTGGTTTGCCACGATATAGATATCTGGAATTTACATAATAATCTGCCTAGTCTTTTCCCAATTATAGCAAGGTCGGATAAATGAAACGAACTGCTTATCCAAAACTGTTTTAAGCTTTTTTAGGGTCCCATACCTCAAAGGAAGAATAACGGAACTCTTATTTTATAAATAAAATAAATAAATAAATATCTTGGGACAACTCACACACGGCTATCTGATCCCAAGCTAAGCAGACCTTGTGTTATGGTAACCAGACAACTGATATACATACTTATATAATTTATGAATACATACATATTATAGATAAATCACACCCAGACAGAACAAACAATCATGCTCATCACACAAAGTTTGTCCTGGGTGGGAATCGAACCCACGACCTCCGGCTCAGCAGTCAGGGCCACTAACCACTAGCTAGACCAACAGGCCCGTCCACTTATTATCACTTTGTTGTTCGTATGTCGATAATGGTATCTCGGGAACGCACGAAGGTCATCATTATTTTCATGCCCTAGTTCTATTTGCATTCGAAGCAATACGTTTTCTTCCTCCATTCTCCTCTATCAGACGTCACGGCGATTTGTTAACTAACAAATCGACCGACAATTTTAGTCAATATATTTAACTAGGGAGGCCTATCATATTATAAGTCATTCATGAATTTATTTGTACATCCTTACTAATCTTATAAAAGCGAAAGTGAGTTTGTTTGTTTGTTTGTTACCTCTTCACGCTTTAATGGCTTAACCGATTTTGATGAATTTTGGTACAGAGGTAGTTGGGAACCAGGAGACGGACATAGGCTAATATTTTTAGAAAAAAGTGGGATGTGAGGGAGAAAGAGGGAAGAAAAGGGAAAACTTAGCGTTGCTATTACATATCAATAAGGCGCAAGGGGAACTGTGTTACCCCAAATATAAAGCGGGCGGAGCCGTGGGCGAAAGCTAATTAGATATAAACCAAGAGTTGTAGGTTTAACAATGGTTTCTCCCGATGCTCATATGTCCCCAACTAGTTTGAGATGTTGTGTCCTGATGTTCATTGGATCATAACTACATATGATTGGTGTGCCGATTTGAATCCCGGACAAGTAGTTACATTCAATTGAACGCAATATGTTACTGCGATGCTTCCTTCGACCTTACGTTACCAGTGCATACACGTGTAAGTATATAGTTTTATATCAGTATTTTTATTTCTTAATTTCTCCTGTATCGTGGGTGCGTTCATAAACATTCAAACTCACATACACAAACAGTCAGACCCGAAACAACTATTTGTCGGTCACACACATATTTGTTCCGTGCGGGGATTGAACCCGCGACACGCAGCGCAGCAGCCAATCGCTTAACTACTGCGTTAACCGTGCCGTCAAAAGTAAAAGTATTCATTTTAGCCATGTTAGAATACCTAGAATACTAATCTATCTGTTATTTATGATAGTAATTCTTAAAATTATTCCTATTTATTTTTGGGGTCGGCACAAAAGTCTTCTTTCATTTTTCTGACTATATCGGCGTTCTTCTCTAGATTCTTTCACTACTCTTCATACCATTCAATAATATTTAAAAAATTTCCTTGCGATAATTTCCTTATTTATTCGCATTGCAATTAGTTAATAAATTCATCATGGAGAATTTTCCTCATATTGTTATCAGCGATTGAGCGATTGTAGTGTGATCTTGACCTCTCCAATCTTAGGGAAAATGTAATCCCCAGTATAATTAGTATCAAAATAAATAACACATTGAATTGTCAATAAAATGACTACAAACATATATTTTAACACACTGCTTTTTCCAATGGTCATAGGCAGACACTGCCGAACGCCAATATTAAGATTCTTATCTACTATTTCATGCCTTCATCTATTCTTCTTCATCATTTCTTTCTGCCTAGCCTTTTCCCAACTATGTTGGGGTCGGCTACCAGTCTCAGCGGATGCAGCTGAATATGAGTATTTTACATGGAGCGACTGCCTATCTGACCTCCACAACCCAGTTAGTACTGGGTAAAACGATACCCCTTGGTAAGACTGGTTGTCAGGCCTTCGGGACACTGACTATCTGTAACGGCTATCAAAAATCTACAAATGACAGCCGGGACCCCTTTGGCTCGGTTGTAATTTGTAGATCTTTTGTAGAGCTTTTTCAAAGTAAAAAACGATGGGGAAAGGAGGGAGAAAAGGGAAAACTTAGCTTTGCTACAATAAATAAGGTTGCAGTTACCTGTAAATCAGGAAAGAAGAACCGTGTTACCCCGAATTTAACGCGAGAGAAGCCGCGGGCAAAATCTAGTTATTAATAAGTAACACTATGAAGGTAACCTTTATTACCACAATACGATCTAAGCCCTGAATTTACCCAAAATGAACCCATCCACAAAAACCACGAACACAAAATTCTTCCATCGATCAATACCAACCCAATGACGCTTTCGTTCAATATTCATCGCTTTTAAACTAATTACGGCGATAATAACCTGATTAATGGCTGTGAAACGATTCATGACGCGGCCGTGGGGGTGGGGCTGATTCCACGGTCACAATGTCTATTCACCACACTTTCCCCATGGATCGCTTTCGATTGAGGTGAAACGGAAGGTCGAGATTTGCAATGAAAGTGGGTTTTTGTGATTTACCTGCAATCTAACAAGAGGATTCTGGTAGATTCTAGAATGATAACGTTACCAGATAATTATTGTGGTGCTTCTAAAATCAATTTGGTGGGATAGAACTGGCTTTGACTAAAGTTGCCTTATATATTAAGGCATTTCAAAGATAAATAAGTGACTTATTTATAGTTAATTAAAACGGTATAACACCAATTACAATAATTAACATAGAACGAGAAAAAAATTGAGAGATGTCAAGGGACACCCGGATCGAACGAAGTTATTATTTATGATGCACAAAAAACCTGTATACACTCAACAAAAATAATAGACGCGACACCACACTGTTCAATGCGAAATAGAAAGACAAAACGAAAATAATTGGCTAGTTTTCTATGAGAGAGAGAGAGAGAAAGAGAAACACGCTTTTTTTTTATGAATGGCATCTCGCAGTTCAACCAAGGAGGTTGTCGTCTGCTTAACCGGGCGAATCCTGTGGGTGCCTTAAAAATTAAGACCTCCAGCCAGGGTATAAACTTACAAACTAAGCGACTACACGCTAAGGGCACCCCCTGTGGGGTACGAGCCTCGGCTTAGGGCGTCGCTGAGGGACAGCAAGGGACAGGCTGGATCTGAGTGATATAACGAGAGAAAGAGAAACACGCGCACGCCGCAGGGCTTATAACTATAGCAAAAAGTGTCGTTCCATTTTTTAGTTTTAATTTTTCCGTCTAGTCCAATTTCACAACGCGCGATAAGGAACTTTGTTAGAATAAAATAGAAGTAAAACATCAAGTAAACAACTTACAATAGATTCAATTAACACTAACACGGAACAGTGGTTACTCTTGCATACTTTGCTTCACAAAACACCAGACATACTAACACGACTTTCTTCAATCTGTAATTGTAATGGATTGGCCGCAACCCTCTCCCATATGTCATGACGTGGCACTTGCTAACCTAGTGGTTAAACTGACGGACTTCTAAGTCATAGATTTTCAGTTCGAACCCAATACACGCACATCCGCAAAATAAGGTAATGCGGCATTGTGCACCAAAATTATACCAGGCATAATTAGGATTTGTTATCTACAACTCGTTAATTTAGAGGTCGCTGGAGTGACATGTTTCTTTCATTTAGGTACTTTATTTATGTAAACTTTGAAACAAGTTCGTTCTTGTTTGGGATTAAAACACTCAAGGCTCTGGGGTCCGAGTCTGGAGCTGCGGGTTCGGAATGCAAAGGGCAAAAAAAGGAACATTTTTGGGTTTTATTTAGTACAGGACGAAAGTGACGCAGCCCCTTTTCTTTTTTTTTTGGCGTGAGATATCTTCAAATAACTTCCCCCGCTCTGGGCGGAGCGGCAGAACCCATGTTCATTCTATTGCCCTTTACGTTTCGGAGCCGCGGTATCTCTTTCGAACAACCCGCAACCCCGGCAGGGTGACGCACCTCTCCGCTCCGCTCACAGCAGGGGAGTCATTTGTAGATCCGAAAAAAATCAGGTCATAGTGCCCATCTAGTTTAACAGGATATCATCAAGCGGTTGGTCGACTCTTCACGTGGCTCGAAGACTGTCCATTTTTTTGGTTATACTGCCAGTCTTCTGAGCAATTTTCCTACTGACAACGATGTATACGAATGTGGTAACTAACAGAAATCCTTTACTCATTTTGACACTTGAACATATTTTTATACCTAGATTTTGCCTGCGGCTTCGCTCGCGTTAAATTCGTGGTAACACAGTTCCCGTTGCGTCTTATTGATTTGTAATAGCAACGCTAAGTTTT
Organism: Ochropleura leucogaster; assembly: GCA_958449745.1. NCBI lineage: Eukaryota > Metazoa > Arthropoda > Insecta > Lepidoptera > Noctuidae > Ochropleura > Ochropleura leucogaster. The sequence goes on from OY288207.1 coordinate 16,357,686, forward strand.
CCCTTTTCTTCCCTCTTTCTCCCTTACATCCCACTTTAAAAAAAATTGCATATGTCCGTCTCCTGGTTCCCAACTATCTCTGTACCAAATTTCATCAAAATCGGTGTAGCCATTAAAGCGTGAAGACGTATAAAGCAAACAAACTCACTTTCGCTTTTATAATATTATAGTAAGGATTATTTTGGATCTGTACGTAGTATGACTAAAAAACTCCTACAAAAAAAATCAACCGACTACATTGATAACTAGATCTATGCAATACGTTAATATTTCCTGTAATTTGGTCCCATATGTCTATGATCAATTAGTTGATTCCGCACCCCACGAGCTATTTCTAAAACGTGCTATTTAAGGTGCAGTATTATGTCGTTGACCTTGTTCATACATTTTGACGTTGGACTTTACTGCATACGTTTGTCGTAAAAATACAAATAAATTTGTATAAAATTAAATATTTAATATTCGATCAAAAACAATCCATCATTGAACGCAGTTTGGCATTGGAAATTTCATTGTATACTTTTGATTATAATTACGATTAATATTGAAGAGATAAACTGCTTTAAAAGAGAATTTAGAGGTGTGTTTGAATATTTTTTTACACATTTTAGTATATTTAATTATAATTTGAATTCCACCAATGTATGCAAAAAAGCCTTAAAAATATCATATTTTTTTCAGTGATTAAAATTATGTATGGTTTAAGAGATACACTGCGTTAAAAACCTGATTTTTGGCCGTTCTCAAGAAATCTTCACCTTAAAAAGCACTGCCTGACTGTAAAACTGGGACCCAGCTTTAAACTTCGCTTTGAACCACTAAATGAGACGAATACAATTTACATGTATTTAAATTTTCACTCCAACCCATATACATAAAATTATATGGAGCAGAGCTAACCCAATTTTCCTACACTGCGGTATATTTATTTGAAGCGAAGTGTAAAAGGCTGTCCGATGAATTTTAAATGAAAATCGAAACAGGTTTCTGTCGCCACCCGGCCGCTGTTAGTTTTAGAAGTGTCAGCTGTTGATGAGAATTTGTTGATGGAGGTAGCTGAAAATTTTAAGGTAGGGAAACTGAACTTTATTATCTACTAGCTTTTGCCCGCGGCTTCGCTCGCGTTAAATTCGGAGTAACCTGCAGTTTTTGCCCTTGCGCCTTATTGATTTTAATAGCAACGCTAAGTTTTCCCTTTTCTTCCCTCTTTTTCCCTCACATCCTACTTTAAAAAAAATAGCCTTTGTCCGTCTCCTGGTTCCCAACTATCTCTGTACCAAAATTCATCAAAAACGGTTTACCCATTAATGCCATATGTCTCATAGAACTTATGTCAAAATACAACTATCCGTAAGCAAAACGAGTCGTTTTTGTTTATTGGATCGGGGCATAAAGCGTGAAGAGGTAACAAACAAACAAACTCACTTTCGCTTTTATAATTTAGTAAGGATATAATACTTATTATATATTGTTATGGTACATTGCCGTGTTGGTCTAATCATCGATTCCCAGGCCAGGTAAAGTGTTATTTGGTTATTCCATTAGGAATATCTCTGTAGCAACCGTCTGTGTCTAGGTTAGGGCCCGGTTGATGGTTGATACTCGCCTCCTAATTATTGGGACAAAAATAAAACATAATCCAATGGGAACATCACTTTGCGTAAGTTACTGAAGTATTACAAAATTGTCAAATGGCTCACATATGTACAGACGCCTGCACATCAAGCTACTACAATCTGTCAGATTTCTTTGATAGATTTTTGACTTTAATTCTAAAGTATAAGGTTCAAGGTTCATTGGGAAAAATTTACAGTTTCCGGTAGTATGACCTGCTGGCGTCTGTACTTCAAAAGGACAGATTGGAGGGTGCTATATTGGTGCTATATAATCGATAGTTCTAGAATGATATCCAAAGATTACGAAAACGTTGTTGCTATTTTATTTAAAACTAGACATCCTCCAATAATTAATTTAAATTAAAATATTTCATTTCACATAGGCCTACATGGGCCTTTATAAAACATCGAGAAAAGTTCTACGGTTCGGTTTGGTCGTTTTCTATGGAGAAAAACCGACAAGAAACTCCATGACGAGATAGTCACTAAAAGATAAAATAATATAACTTAATCCTCACATCCGCAAATTCAATTTCAATATAATTTCACGATTTCCTGTAATTATTACGCTCATATTAAACTTAGTATGCTCTCTACTCACGAAGCTTCTACTAATCCTTGGAGGATAAAACTCCCTTTTAATTAAAACTGCACACGAAGCAAATTGTTAAACAATAAGAAGAAAACAGTGTTGTTCTGATACAATTCTGTTGGTCCCTTTTTTTTACGAACTCCGATACTGCGTGTATTTTTTTTTTTCGAAACTCGTTCAAATTTAAAAAATCATTATTTTTAAGCATCTGTTCACACATCTCAACTCGATTATGAGACTGTTTTATGTCCATCACAGATCCAGTTAATCCTTACTATAATTATAAAAGCGAAAGTGAGTTTGTTTGTTACGTATTCACGCCTAAATGGCCAAACCGATAATTTCAGTACAGAGATAGTTAGGACCCTAGAGACGGACATAGGTTAATGTTTTTTTTTTAATTGAGATAAGGAGGAGAAAAGGGGAGAGTAAAATATTTTATATTCGATCATCACGCGGGTTAAAGTTAGCGTTAGCCCAAAGTAACTGTGCCACGCGGACGAAGTCGCAGACGAAAGCTAGTAAATAATAAATAAATAATAATAATTCTTTATTTCAATACTGTAAACATTGTTATAGACATCTTATTTATCGTACAGATATTGTGAACGGATAGTCCTGGCTCCCAAACTAGGTTTTCACCTGTGACTTGGAAGACAGTGTGAAAGTTGAAAACCAACGTCGGACACTTAGTTGAAAGAAAGAAACGGCAGTTTGCTAAACTTGTCCTATTTGGTGCAGTCCTGAGACAAATAATAATTCTTTTTTATTTATTTTACTTATTGATTATATAAATAAATAAATAAATATCTTGGGACAAATCACACACGGCTATCTGATCCCAAGCTAAGCAGAGCTTGTGTTATGGTAACCAGACAACTGATATACATACTTATATAATTTATAAATACATACATATTATAGATAAATCACACCCAGACACAGAACAAACAATCATGCTCATCACGCAAAGTTTGTCCTGGGTGGGAATCGAACCCACGACCTCCGGCTCAGCAGTCAGGGCCACTAACCACTAGACCAACAGGCCCGTCCATATTAGAAAAATGTATGTCAATAACAACACTATATTAGTTCAATCAAAATACATTACAACAAACCCTACCGATTCCTATTCGTTTTATCAACAGCAAAAGAAAGTCCGCACTAAACACTTCAACTCATTCAAGCGTGTCAATAAGAACTGACAAACCGATTGATCAGTTCAAATCCGTGTGATTGGTTCAAACCATTTGATTGGTTCAGGTGGTTGCATCTCATCGGATCTCGGTCGTATCGGATTTATTGATTATTCTAAGTGATGTTGCATAATATTGTCTTTTACTTTTTATTTGTTACGCTCTGTTTCCTTTATAAACTTCCTATATTGGGTTTGATGGAAGGTTAAGTTTAATTTTAGATAGATAAAATAAGGTAAGATACATGTAAATATCACAAAAAAAGAAAGGTGAGAAAAAATATTAAAATTTAGACATATCTAGTCGGACATGCGTACGACGGAGAAAAAGACAGAACCCTAAAAATCTAATGTGTTAGCTTAAAGCAATGTATTGAATTCGTAGCAACCATTTTAGCTTCTTTGTCCCTATCATTATGACATGAATAGAATTTTCATCAAAATCTTCCTGCGTTACGTTTACGTAAGTTTTCTTCTTCCATTTCCCCTGTCAGACGTCACGGCATCATTTACTCCTTTCTCCTTCATTTCAATCCATTATATTTTTGCCCTTAATCTCCCTCTTCATTCATCCACATAAAGGATTAGTTAAAACACAAATTAAAAATGTAAACTGTACATAGCTCTTAAATACTCTTGTCTGTTAAATATTTGCTGATCGCAAGATTTTAGTAAAATAGGCCAACCCAATTTTCTTGGCCACTTAAAACGTGTTCAAAAAATCATGTCAAGGGGATGACCAGAAGCAAGTTAAAGGTCAACGTAATTAAGGTCAAGTTTTTCTTCATCATTTACTGAATTTAAAATCGATTTTGAGAGCAGGTCCTTAAATGTCCTTCATTCTATAAGTTGCCAGTAATAATGTACTGTGTTGTGACGACGATATTTTCGTCCGTATTGACATGAGAACATCCTCGTTTTTTGGAAGTCGGCTAAAGATAAACCTTCCTATCCCCAAATGCTGGGTAAGGTAAAATACCTCGTTCAGATGATTAGCATTGTTCTACAACGTGAAAATGCTGCCGGTCACTTGGGCACAATATTTCACCATTGACAGCGTGGAACCTCTTCCACGCTGATAAATAAACTAAGAAATGGAAAAGAATTTCTTAGTTTATTGTTACATAGTTAAAATTTTTTACGTATGGGAAATCAGTGTCAAACTTTTACTAGCTAAAACTTACCCATGTTCCTTTTTTTGCCCTTTATGATCCGGGGCAGCGGTACCTCTTCCGAACAACTCGCAATCCCGGCAGGCAACGTTAGTTGCTGAAGATTCAAATTATAGTTTTGATTAGATTTGATAATGTTTTCAATTTGATAATGTCAGCATTGATAGGCAGTCGCTCGCTGTAATATACTGGTATTCAGCTGCATACGGTAAGACTGGAAGCCAATCAATGAATTTGGGAAAGGCAGCGGACGATGATAATGTAAATACAGTTACAAATGTCAAAATCTAGACATTTTCTTAAAATCTTTAAACTCAGCCGGAACTAATTCAGAATATAACTGTACCAATTTCAAATCGTTCGATTTTCAACTGTTAACAAACTGAACAGTCACTCTGGTATTCGAAATACGATTGTTGACAAGCAAACAAATATGGCTCGGTGATTTTTCCCCTAACAATGGGTAGAATATAGTATTACAAAGATATCACTTCGTGTTTCTGTCCCGATTATTTTTGTCAGTGTCATGTTTTTTCAGCACAGTCTGCGTATTCCCACACTCTTCATGGACATTAAAGGAACGCTGTAGTGTTTTCCTGGTTGCCAATAATTAGTTGTAACTGTAAATCAGGATTATATCATTCATACATGGAATTCAAATGCCGTAACAAATACACGTTTAAAAAAGTTTAAAAAAAAAACATGAAAAATTGGTGCGTTCCTAAACGGACATAGTGGGCGCTGGCAAAAAGGCTGCTAGACTGAAATAAGATCGCTCGGGTCACGTCCGGCTATATGCACGATGACCACCGAGCATTAGTCTCTACACAAGACAAGGTGCCAAGAGATGGACAGCGCCACCGAGGCTGGCGAAATCGGTGGTGAGATAGCCTAGATACGTACCGTGGGGGCTGGTTGGAATTGGCGGGAGAACAAGTTCGTGGATGAAAAAAAAACCAACATATTGTTTCGGCAAAGACGACGGGCCTGTTGGTTTAGTGGTTAGTGGACCTGACTGCTGAGCCGGAGGTTGTGGGTTCGATTCCCACCCAGGACAAACGTTGTGTGATGAGCATGATTGTTTGTTCTGTGTCTGGGTGTGATTTATCTATAATATGTATGTATTTATAAATTATATAAGTATGTATATCAGTTGTCTGGTTACCATAACACAAGCTCTGCTTAGCTTGGGATCAGATAGCCGTGTGTGAGTTGTCCCAAGATATTTATTTATTTATTTAAAGATCATGCAGATAAGAACATCGATATTTTCTTGAAGGTAAAATTAAAAGTCACATTGACAACAATTACGTAAATTGGTTTTTTTTGGCAAACCAGAGCCAAAAAAAACCAACGAGGCTTCCACAGTTTGATTCACAACATATATAGATTAGAACAAAATAATTTTAATCAACTGACAATGGGAAGGCATCGTCAATTCAATTGTTAAACGATGTTGCAAACTTGTGTTCTTGAAGTTCATAACAAACGACTCTGCCACTAGCAACTAGAAACTTCTACGCTAGCATAACGTGAACACGTCTCTTCCAAACGACATACCTAAGTCCTCTCTGAGTCGCGTTACTTTAAGAACTAATAAAATTTCTACCTGTGCTCTCGGAAGAACTGCAACGAGCAAATGAAGTTCGTCTTTGGAGAAATTCTGTTTTACTTAGTATTATAATATCTGATTCTATTTTCATGATATCAATAGTTGATTAGTCTAGTGTTCGCCTCGTTAGTGATTTAGCGAGCGAGACTAAATAACTAGTTCGACATAGCGGTAATATACTATCTTGGCATTCCGCAATTGTATTCCGTTTTGAACATACGGTCCTGGGTTCAATTTCTTGGTCTGGCAGTGGTTTTCCCATCATATTTTTTCCGTCTCAATAGCAGACCAGAAACTGCCCGGTATTGCATGAGGCTGAAAGAAAACTGACGAAATGTGGACTTTGGGCATACCTAAAACTTTTAAGAATTGCAAGTTTGAAGTTATGTTATTTGAATCGAATTTATATATTTTGAAAGCCAGACTGCCTTTCTTAAGTTAACTACATGACGTAACGAGCTTCTAAAAGGGTGTGATGTGGACACATCTACATTAAACTTTCCTTACTGAGTCAATCAGCATTGAATGAATATTATAAATTAGTGTCTATTATTGTGTTAGTATCAAAGCGGTTTGATTAAATATTTATTGACATAAATAGACACAGATGCGTTTATTTCAGGAAAATCTAGCAATCACTAGAATACTAGAATATTGAAAGCGCTATAATAGTTTATCGTTCAAAATGTGCTGTTTTTTTTGTCAAAAACAAGAAACGAATCTATATGTATGTTTTATACATTGAGTTGGCATAAAATTTACAAACCTACTAAAATTACAATAGAATATGAGGAAAAACAACAAAAAGCCTTGACTCACTTATTAAATCCGCACTATTAATTAAAGAATTATTCAAATAACTTCGAAATTGAACATTAACATCGTAACCACACTAGAAAAAACGAAATTCATCTATAACATGAATAGAACTAAAGTTATTTAAAACGCATTTTTTAATTAAGTGCTATAGACATTTAGACAATGCTGCAATATGGTACACACGCCAGCAGGTCAAGCTACCCGAAACTGTCAATTTTTCCCAATGAACCTTAAACCTAATATTTTAGAAATAAAGTCGAAAATCTATCAAAGAAATCTGACAGATTGTAGTAGCTTGATGTGCAGGCGTCTGTACACAAACAAAATTAGGCATCGTCCTTTGGTCAACAGAGTACGGTGGACGCTTCGCCACTGCGAGATGTCAACGCTTCACATGTTCGAATTTTGAAAGCAAAGTTAACCAACCTAATATGTGATGAATATTTTCAAATGAAATTAATTAATGATTTATAATCTTTACTAGCTTTCGCCCGCGGCTTCGCCCGCGTTAAATTTGGGGTAACACGAACTGTGTTACCTCAAATTTGCGCCTTATTGATTTGTAATAGCAAAGTTAAGTTTTCCCTTTTCTTCCCTCTTTCTCCCTCACATACCACTTTTTAAAAAATTAAAATTAGCCTATGTCCGTCTCCTGGTTCCCAACTATCTATGTACCAAAATTCATCACAATCGGTTTAGCCATTAAAGCGTGAAGAGGTAACAAACAAACTCACTTTCGCTTTTATAATATTAAGTAAGGAAGTAAGGTCTATATTTTTTCGACAATTTTATAAGCATTTCAAAGTCTTTTTCTAGAATGACAGGTCAAGTGACAATATTGCTTTCAAAGCATTTTATGTATTCTCATCAAATTTCATGGGGTTTGATATAAGGTTTTCGATAGCTAATGTCACTTTGTTACTAAGTAACTTTGTCTATGGTTTATTAGACAGCTGTCACTGTCAACAAAAACCGTGTCTACTCTATGTGCGTGTGTTCACATAATTAATTCTCCACGCGTTTTCTTAATAATTAGATATGGCAGTCGGGTCTTAGTATCCTAAATACGAATGTCGTAATTATGCTTAAAATACTTTTAAAGTAGCGAGTGTAACTGTATGGGTTTGGTTTATTACGGTAGGACAATTTATGTAATGAGTAAATAAGTCACTCGTCAGGTTTATTGATTTATTAAACCCAAACTAATACAAGAATGAAAAAGCGTTAATTTAAACCGCACAGCACAAACAGTTAACAAAAAAAATATTAAAACTTTATAAAACCCTACTTCCTACTAGATTATTTAATATAATGTTATTAATGAGAATGTTTATTAGGATGGATAGGGATTTATGGAAGTTTGTCACAGTTTTGTTTGTTCCAGTGCAATAATATTTCTTTCGAGCAAAATTTTTCACCTGAACTACGCCCGACAATCAAGATCTCAAGATCGAGGTTCAAGTATTTGCATAGACTTGAAATTTAAGCTGAAATTTCAAGTCTTAGGGTTTGGGTCTTTGACTCCGTAAAATGTTTTCCTTTCGGCCATATGACCATATCCACCGCCACAGACACAAAAAAAACAAATGACAATGCGATGACGTGACAGCAATCGACATTTTCTCACGATGTTTTCCTAGAACTAGCACAGATTATATAAAGACAATGGATTAGGTTAGTAGGTATGGTCCACTGCGTAGTAAGTCTAGTCCACGTGCAATGGTTTTTAATGGCTACCCAATTTGACAGGCACGATCGTTTATTGTTTTTAAAGTTCCGTTCTTTTTTTAAGTGGAGTAGTTTCCTTATGTGGTGGTAGAACCGAAGTGTAGCATTTTAGCTTAAGTTAATACAAATAATCGAAGTTTTACTTGATAAGTTCTTTTGTTAAAACCAGTTCCGTACATTTTCCTTAATCAAAGAGTGAAACGGGAGTATTACTAAGACTCCGCTGTCCGCCCGTTTGTCCGTCTGTCACCAGGCTTTAACTCATGAACTGTGATAGTTAGACAGTTGAAATATTCACAGATGATGTATTTCTGTGGCCGCTATGACAACAAAAACTAGAAAACGGAATAAAATAAATATTTAAGGGGGCATGCAACGAACATGTTTAATTCGACGACTCGCACTTGGGCGGTTTTTTCCCTACGTTTATCATCTGTTACTTTGTTGAATAACTAGCTGGCGCCCGCGGCTTCGCCCGCGTATTGATCGAAAAAAATATCCTATTTGATATTTCAAACTATAATCTACCTCTGTGCCAAATCAAGATCCGTTCAACCGTTTTAACGTGAAAGAGGAAAGATTAACAAACATCCATATTTTTCTCATTCTTCCTTACAAATATTCGCATTTAAAACATTAATGGGAATTGGCAACTACAGTACTTTCACAAGTTATTATGCCTTATAACCGGAACTGTAGCTACATTTTGTTTCTTGACATTCATAAAAATTTTCCGAAGACAACATTATTTACAGACCATTTTAATTTACTAAATAATTATTCATTGCTTCACGATACAAGTTTTGAAGGAACCCTAATAACGTAAGTGCGTAAACTATTTAAAGTTAACGTTGTTTTTAACGTTACGTTGCCTGGAAAGTGCGTGTTACGTGACTTGTAGAGAAATTGGAAGAGCATTGCGTCTCACTTAATATATTTTGTGAACACATTTTATTACAACGGAATGTTGAGCGCCCAAAAGTGAAGGTTTTCGCTTCATTCTTTTGTTTTAAGTAATCTTAATCTTAGCTTTAATATCGCAAATAGGTATTAGTAGTAATCTTATACGGAGAAGGTGGAAATGTATCAAATCTTTATCCTTGACAGTATAATATATTTAAAATTAGGTACTTTTATTGGCGCGAGAAGGAAATAAGTATTCAATATGCCTACGCATAATCGGGGCTAGCGCGCATAAATATACTATCTTGATTTTCTATAATGTTTTGATTTTCGCACAGCCTCAGCCTCGTGAAATCATCAAATAGGTTCCCCCGCTCTGAGCAGGGGGAAGTGTCAGACTTTTACTGACTAAAACCCACCCATGTGTCTTCTTTTGTCCTTCTTGTTCCACGCCGCGGTATCTCTTTCGAACAACCCGCAACCACGGCAGACGTTGGCCCTAGCAGGCCCCTCTATTCACGTCGTAATGTCACTTTTTTTTAAAGGCTTACGTTTTCGTGGGGCATTCGTAAAAATTATCGAACTCGATGTAGTAAAAAAAATCTACCAAGTCAAATAGGAAACAAAAAGGAAGAAAACGTGTTTGTCAAAGGATTTTTTTCCAGTAGGTAAAATCTTTACTAATATATTAAAAGCGAAAGTGAGTTTGTTTGTTACGTCTTCACTCCTAAATGGCCAAACCGATTGTGATGTGTTTTGGTACAGAGATAGTTAGATACGCAATTATTAAAAAAAAGTGAGAAAAGGGGAGAGAAATTTTTTTTTCGATCATCACGCAGGTTAAAGTAAGCGTTAGCCCAAAGTTACTATGCCACTCGGACGAAGTCGCTGTCGTCGAAAGTCGTAATAAATAAAATGGTTTCAAATGGTTTTTTTATGGTCCCAACTATAACTTAACATTCGATCGCATCATGACTTGATTCAGTTGTCAGTTAAACGCTTTGCATTTTGTTTTGTTAGTATACCGCTATTCATTTTAGGTATGTCACGGTTATTGCACTTTGTGTGCAATGATATAAGCGTTCATTGCCCTCGTTTTAGTTCAACTTTAATGACAGACAGTTTTTGGGTAAAAAGTCCAAAGCATGACAATGTGAGTAAAAAGACCATAAACAAAGCTTGCTCTTGCTTTATTTATAACTTTCTAGTTAGGTACAGAAATATCGGAGGTATCAAATCAAATCATTTATTTTAATTAGACCATTACAGGCACCTTTGTATGTCAAGAAACAAAATGAATCTACAGTCCCGGTCACAAGGCATAATAACTTGTGAAAGTACTGTAGTTGCCCATTCCAAAGCGTTGATCTCTATGGAAAAGAGTGGGCAAGAAACTCCATGGACACTCTTTTAAGTTATAATATTATTTAAAAATGGTATTTATGTGAGAACGATGTGGAAAGACGTGCACAGTAAGAGCGTCCAGAGTGAAAAGCAAAATTTAATTTAAAATCTAAAAATTAAAAATGAACCGTGGTAAAAGATTGTTTTTCAATTTAAATCGTGCCATCTATTTTTAAAAAAGAATAAAAAAATCCTTACTAATAGTATAAAAGCGAAAGTGAGTTAGTTTGTTACGTCTTCACGCCTAAATGGCCTAACCGATTTTGATGAATTTTGGTACGGAGATAGTTGGGATCTTAGAGACGGACAAGGGCAATTTAAAAAAAGTGAGATAAGAGGGAGAAAGAGGGAAGAAGATAAGGGGAGAGAAAGATTGTTTTGATCATCACGCGGATTATAGTTATCGTTAGCCCAAAGTAATAAAATTTGGTTTCCAGCGGTTACACTGGAAGCCGACCCCAACACAGACAGGACAGCTCAAACAGACAGTATTACGCATAACATAAGGCTGTTTAAAATCTGATTAAAATATTCCTAATAAATATGACAACTTAACATAATAATACGACAAAATGGCTGCAGATTAAAAGGTGAGGGGTTAAATATCATTGGAATGGTTGCGTAAATGACATTTACATAAATAGTGACGCTAAGCACTTGTAAATAAAGTGCAAAATTAATGGGTACTTTATCATGGACGAATGGGAATTGGGTAGAATTACACACATAAGCAGCACAGCCGGCGGTAAAATCGTATATAAAGAAAGAAAAAACGTTCATTTTGCCCATGCCACAAGTGCACACAAAATGAGATAAAAACTTAAAACTAAACTATAATAACAAATACGTATTTGTGTGTCTCATGGCTGCGCCAAATAGGTCCAGCACAGCAAACTGCCGAGCAGCTAGTGCCCGACGCTGGTTTTCAACTGGACCTTCATATAAGAAAAAAACTTACAGAAAACACCGCCCGGATTTCGAGCCAGAAGCCAAATTACTTGCACAAGCCAAATGCCGAACATATGTGTAGTAGTAGCAGTTACAACGGGTCAGCTTTTATGCTCCACAAATACTACTGATTCGAATTATGTGTCGACCTAAGAGAATTACCCGATCGGCATAGGCCGACTGAAACCGAACAACTACAGTGATTGCTTAGGGCAGATGTTCGACAAATACAGAACCGACAAGGCTGGTTATCTGTATAGCAACCTTTGGATTTGTCAAGGATTTATTTTTTATTTTTATAAAAATGTTTTTCACACTAGGATTTCTTCTGTGTCGTAGGTGCATTAACAAACATTTAAACACACATACACAAACAGCCAGATCCGGTACAACTTTAGCCCATACAAATATTTGTTCATTGCGGGGATCGAAACCGCGATACGCAGCGCAACAGTCGATCGCTCAGCCACTGCGCCAACCGTGTTGTCAAAAAATTGTCAGATTTATTTTTCTGTGTTCTACTTCATATTAAAGGACAATCAACATTATCTATGGTAAGTATGGAGAGGTACTTATATATTCCGTATTGGCTTTAAAGGCAGAATCAGTTAAAAAACTTTGAATAAATATAACATAACATCACGCCTAAAAGAGTTATTCAGAAGGGTCATACTAGCACATTCACATTTGACTCTGTAAACAAGGCAGCTTTTGTAAGATAACTTATACTAAATTAAGAATTTCTAGCAATCTTTAAAAGGTAACTTATTAATCTTAAACATAGAGGATCAACCCGTCACTAATCAATTTTTTGATTCAAAACTTTACCAACAACGAACGAATCGTGTTTCACGATTGATACATTAACTCCTGCATAGTGATGGGCACGCATCGATTATCCGATCGATATTCATGTTTTCACAGCAAACACTACGCCAAAGAATAAGATTAAATGGAGGCGAAGTTAAGCGAAGCATGGTCTTCTTGTGATTGTTTAAATAAGTCGGGATTGATTGTCCTTGATTTCTGTCCACCTTATGATTTAAGATCTTTATCAACTCATCATAGTACCTTACATTTTCTTAACTATATTGGGGTCGTGTTTCAGTCTAATTAAAAGTAGTTAAATCAAATTATTCAGTTATTAACACGCTTCGGGTTGGTCATTTCCTATGGAGAAGAACTGACGACAAACTTCATGGTTACTCTTAATAAATACAAGTTTTTTTAATAGAGTGACTGTCTATCTGACCTCCATCACTCATTGACTGGCCAGACTAAATGTATCGATTATAACATTCACAACCACAAATATTTTATCGTAGGCAAAAGTCAGCCGACGCTTTGTAGGAATGGAACGGTCGGGTACTACGGCGAGCGTTCCATTTTCGTAGTTTGTGGCGCCAAACTACGAAAATCTGGCTGTTTTTATATGTGAGTGTCAATGTTTGTAAACACACCCACGATACAGGAGAAATTCCTAGTGTGGGGCAATGTTCTTTTTTTTTTAAATAGCTCTTATGACCTTATGTTGCCCAATACGCACGGTTCACAATAAAAGCATCGCTTCTGTGCAGTTTTATAATTCCATGTCCGTCCCCACTTATTAAAAAGTGACACTCAACGTATCGGTTCGGTTACGGCCGCTTAAACAGCTGTATGAGCGATAATGGCCAGTGTCAGATACGGTCAAATAAAGGCTCTTCATATTTGCATGTAAAGTGGTTTTTCTTTTTTGCCTTTTTAAGGGACCAAAGGGCTACCTGTGTGATGGTAATGTTGCTTGGAATTTTATCACTTAGTGGAAGTTTTTTAAGGTTCCGTATTCAAGGGGTATAACGGGACCCTATTACTAAGACCGTTTAACTGTCCGTCTGTATGTCACCAGGCTGTATCTCATTAACCGTGACAGTTGAAATTTTCATAGGTAGATGTATTTCTGTTTCCGCTATAACAACATATACTAAAACCTAAATAAAACAAATATTTAAGGGCATGAAAACTGCAAAATAATTATGTTTATTGTATGGGAGCCTACAATAAACATAATTATTTTGCAGTTTTTATAGATATATGGTACGGAACTCTTCGTGCACGAATCCGATTCGCATTTGGCCAGATTTTTTAGGTTTCTTTTAATTAAAATTTACCCGTAACGAACTAATACCTAAAAATGTATAAGTATGTCGAATGTCCTGTTTTGATGTCAGTTAAAAATGAATATTTCTGCCTGTTGAACATTCCTGCCACACAGAATTTTCTAATCAAATCGGAATAAAAACACTTATTTACAACGAACGATGACAACAACAAACTATTATGGCTGAGCGATCGACTGCTGCGCTGAGTGTCGCCCGCGCCGGTTCGATCCCTTCGCGGAACAAATATTTGTATGGCCTACAGATATTTTATGTTTGTAAACGTACCCACGGTACAGGAGAAATTCCTAGTGTGGGGCAATGTTTAAAAAAAGATATAGGTAATAACATTGACTTGTTTCATTATCCTGCAGGAAGTTTTCAATCAACACAATTTATTATTATTACGACATCATAATTCTGATGATCTTTTAGATTTGAGTTTCAGAGTAGATATAAATTTCAGTACCTAACAAAAAAACAAAGCTTTTAAAATTATTATAATTTCAAAATTAAACATTGCATTTCCGTCTTCAACAGGAATTGCGCTTCCTTTATTTTTAATCTGCGATATTCACGTTACTATTTATGTACCTAAGCTTAAACAATTGAAAATACGAAGCATGTATTCAATTTGCAACTTTCAGCCTTGAGTCGAGGGTTGCAAATCCAATACCGCGGCCATGTTCCTTATAGCACTTCAAAATATTCTGGGATGAGTTGCATATTTTTCATTCACAGCAGAAGGAAATCTCATTAAAAACGCTTCATACTCTGAAAGCGTCGCTTACGTTCACAGAATGACGGTTTCAGCATTTTTTCATATTCTCAAGCGACATTTTAAGGCTGCAACGATGGACTCTAAAATGTGCTTCTGCAAATAATATGAGATTTATAACTATTTAATTTAATTGTAGAATCAGTTTTCATTCTGTTCAGTGTTTATTATGGATGAAAGTATGTTTATTCTTATAAAAACTTATTTAATAACTTTCTTTAGAAGGCTTATATCGTATTACTATTTAATTAATGTAAGTGTATAGTGTATTGCACAATAAGTACAGTAAACGTGTTCTTAGGGTTACGCACCTCAAAAGGAAAAAACAGATCCCTTATGGGATTACTTTATAGTCCGTCTGTCTGTCAAGACCATTATCGTTGACTGGTAAAAAATGCCAAAGGTATTAAGTCCGCCTTTGTACAGTGTTTTTTTACGTGTGTATAAAGTTTTATGACATTTACAGGGTGTTTGGCGCATTAACCGATATTTTTTTTGGAGGATTCAGGGGGTCATGTGCTAGTTTTCAGACCTAGACCCCATGTCCTAATTTTCACTATAATCCAGATACGATTTTTTTTATTTAACTATTTAAAACCAGACAGGATAAAAAACATATAAAATTTGAGTACAAGATACTGCTTATTTCTTAAGAAATTTCGGCCAGCAGACCTGCGAAAGGAGATGTGAGAACGAAATGTAGACGATAGTATGTGAGAGAGTATTAGAAAAATGTGTGTGTGCCTTAACCTATTATAACTTACATAATATAAATAAATATTAATAAATTATTATTTCTTTTTAAACCTTTACGTTCCTCGGTGTTATTACCGGATTTATAGGATAGTACGGGCCAAAGCCAAGTACTAACCCAAGAGAGTGGTGTTACGATGAGATGATGATATGATTGGGTTGTGTGATGATGACTGTCCATTAAGCTGTGACTGTGCGGTGATAGGGCGTCGAGTGCGTGAGGTGGAGATGACTGTCTCATTTTGAATTTGTAAAAATTTTCTCACAATCCTACAAGTATTAAGGATTGCGGCTTTCTGAAGGCTTTGATACGTGTACGGTGGTAAATCAAGGGTTTTTAAAGACTGGTGAAGCTGTTTAGGTATAATACCTGTTGTTGATAGGACAATAGGGATTATGGAGACATTATTAAGATGCCACATTCGGCTGATTTCCATTTTAAGGTCAGTATATTTTGCGAGTTTTTCTGCTATTGTGTTTTGTAGGTTATGTGTGTTAGGTACGGCTATGTCTATGATTTGCGCGGATTTTTTAGATTTATCTAATAAAGTAATGTCTGGTCTATTGTAATGTATTGTTTTATCAGTGAAGATACCTCGATCGAAGTACAATTTGTGAGTGGCGTTCTCAAGCACAGTTTCGGGTTGGTATTTGTAATAAGGTACGGGAGGTGTGGAGATTAAGTTGTATTTGATTGCTATTTTTTGATGGATTATGTTTGCTATTTGATCATGCCTGTGCTTATAATCAGTCTGGACTATTGCTTTGCATGCACCTGTGATGTGCTGAATGGTTTCCGAAGAACTATTACACCGCCTACATATGTCAACTGTTTGATGAACTTTCATTATGTGTTTCTGGTAATTGCGGGTTTCTATGACCTGGTCCTGGATAGCTATCATAAACCCTTCCGTCTCAGGGAACAGTTCTCCACGCCTCAACCATTCGTTCGACGCTAACTTGTCGACGTTAGGTAGGTTAAGGTCGTGTCGGTGTCTTCCATGCAGTGACTTTTGGGTCCATTCTGCGATTTTTGTCTGCCGGTCTGTCTGTTGTTCATTACTCTGTGTTGTGTTGTCATACATATTCAAAGGGGTAAGTTTTTTGTCATTAAATGCTATTGCTTTGTGTAGGGTTGAAATGGAGCTTTTATTTTTAAAGTACGTTCTTAAAGTGGTTATTTGCTTGTTATGTAGGTTAGTGATATCTATTATTCCCCTTCCGCCGTCAATTCTTGGCAGTGTGAGTCTTTGTACACATGACCTTGGATGGTGTCTCCTGTGTTTAGTGAGAGTAGTGTTTATAATCCTTTGTAAGTTTTGGAGATCGGTCTTGTTCCATTTTATGATGCCGAAGGAGTAGGTGAGAATAGGGATAGCATAAGTGTTAATGGCTTTAATAGTGTTTTTAGCGTTTATTTGAGTGTTAAATATTGTTTTTAATCTATGCTTAAATTGCTTAGTAAGTTTTGTCTTGATTTCCTTATGCATGATCTGTTTAGCCTGTATATACCCCAGATATTTATACGTCCCGGTTTCGTCTAATGAATCTATTGTCGCACCTGTCTGCATTTGGTATGAATGTGTATATGTTTTTCCTGCTTTTATTGAGTTGATTTTACATTTATCAATACCAAACTCCATAGCTATATCATTTGAAAATTGTTCTGTTACATCAGCTAGTTCATATAAGTCATCAGGAGACGATGCATACAACTTGATGTCATCATTATTATTTTATTAGACAGCTGTTTAGGTCTGAAAACTAGAACACCTCTCAGTCCCACAACAATTGTTGTCGGTCCATGCGCCAATTACCCTGTATATTATAACTAACTACAATGTCTAGGCAGATGTAGTCATAACAGCTGTGGTGTTAATTAATGTCATTAGAGGGTGTCTCATCTGCAGATAAACAGACCAATTGACCTAATTCCCTATCGTTAAATAACGCTAGTGATTTGAACAATGTAGAGCTTTTTACAGAATTTACGAATCATGCAATAGTTGAATGGCCTTTTGAACCAGACTAGGTGATTTTATTTTAAGTGGGATTTAACGTGGTCACGTATTTCGATACAAATAAAAAATCACGATCTGTACCTATTGTGCAATTTTCTAAACACTTATATTTAAAAGATAGTAAGACAATCCTTACTAATATTATAAAAGCGAAAGTGAGTTTGTATGTTTGTTTGTTAAGTCTTCACTCCTAAATGTCTCAACCGATTTTGATGAATTTTGGTACAGAGATAGTTGGGACCCTGGAGACGGATATAGGCTAACTTTTTTTGAAAAAAGTCAAAAGTGAGGGAGAAAGAGGGAAGAAAAGAGAAAACTTACCGTTGCTATTACAATAAATAAGGCGCTAGGGGGACAACTAAAAGTAGCAGGTACCTGCAAATCAGAAAAAGAGAACTGTGTTGCCCCGAATTAAACGCGAGCGAAGCCGCGGGCAAAAGCTAGTATAATAGTCTGTCGTAAGTTATAAGTTAATGAGTAATAAGCCTTCCAGAAAAACTGCCTACTGGACTGCGAACTGGACAGCGAGTCAGACTAGCGCACCGAGGCGTGAGGGTTCCGTGCAAACTTGCGAAAGAAATGGCCATATCTTTTGTAAAAGGAAAACACAGGTTTAAAGGGTTTTATTTTTACACAGCACAAAGTGAGGTCCACAAACTTGAGTATATGGTTTTAATTTAAGTCGATACGCGTTCTTGAGATAAATAGTCTTGATAGACTGACAGGCGGACACCAAACGTTGATCCAATAAGGGTTCCATTTTTTTCCTTTTGACGTACGAAACCCTAAAAAGCATACTCGTACTCGTACTATCATAAATGGCTTGATTTAGTATGACTTTATTTTTGACCAAATGCCCTCCATAGCCAAATACAGAATCATAACCAAACGCCTTATATAAAGCCTAAACACGTCGAAAGCTCTCTGCCTCAACTAACAAAACTGACATAACAATATACTCCATCTCTTGACAAAAAAAAATAAACTAAATATCGTAAAAGGAGAATTTATGTAAAACCAACGTTACTCAATAATTTACGATACTGGCTTGTAAGACAGGATATTCCCAAAAGAGAATAAAACAAGAATGACGTTTTTATTAATGGCTATTTACGACAAAGCATTCGTGACTTGGATTAAAATGTTCACTTTCTCATTCGTGTTTGGAATATTGAGATTTGCGAGATCCGGATTGGCCAAATAAAGTAAATACTTTTTGATAGATATTGAGGGTACAGAATTATGCATTAGATGTCTTGTGTCCCATTCTTTGTGCTCTTTTTGTATTGAAATACTGCCAATGGCTGTCAGTATATCTTCGTGATTCATACATATGCTTTCAATTTCGACGCGATACCTCTACGCGTTTCCGAGATAAAGGGTCAAGACAAACAGATGGACAACAAAGTTATCCAATAACGGTTCCGTTGTTTTTCTTTTGAGGTACAGAACCTTCAAAATACCTAAACATACAGCTTTAAGGTAAGTTAAGCAATATAGCAAGCACTACTGCTGACCATGAAGTCCATTCAAAGAATAACAACATTGAAAACATTTCATTTTGCGCCATATTTTGTACTTACAGAAATGAAGAACGAGCTTCAGAATTTGTCGAGTGCCTTAACGTCATCAATAGCAGAAATTTTACGGTACCTGTAAACAAAATAAATTAATGATAAATAAGTTATGGTGACTGTCTCGTTGTTCTAGTGGTCATAAGCGCGAAGAAGCTGCCTACCCAGCAAGTTGGTTTGACTTTCGTATAAAAGTTTTATAGCGTAATAAAAATGCTAGTTGAACAAAAAAAAAACTGTTTTTATGGAACTGCTACCCTACCATGACGTCTTAAAACAGAACTTATTCCACTTAGGGAAAGAGAGAGAGCTATAGAGAGTGTCTCACCATCTCTTTTTCACACAGGAATAAGAACTGCTATAAAATGTCATGATAACCCTACTGATCTATTACAAATATGTATTTTGTTACGAATGTTACTAGATAATGCTGCAGTGAGTGAATATCTTAAGCCTGTTTTCAGTTACACTAAGTGACGTCTAAACAAATGCCTAAATGAGAGTACTTTTTTTAATTTGTAACAAAATTAAACACTGTTAGCGACTGTGTTACGCCATGTGTAGGTTCCTATTTTTTCGGTCATTTCCACAAATTTCCATAACGATATTGCTACACCCGCATTGGGTTCAACGACTTTACGACCAAGGAAAAATGAAGGGTGCTCCCACATCACAACGGTTAAAAAAACCTGTGCCACACTTAGGAAATTTTATTAACACAAGGGTGTGATGTGCAGGGGTAGCTGTACACACCATGTTCTCACTCCCAAATAAAAATGTTTCAAGAAAATATAGTTAGTTTTAGTTTGTCATTCTCCTGCACTTATCTCAATTTATTAGGGGGTTGGCGTAACATGTCTCCTTTTTTATAATTGTTTTTAGTTTAGTAATAATAATAATTGAAATTACTTGTCAGGTTTTTTAGAAAAAATAAATACATAGAATACAACCAAACTTAAAATAATCGAAAACATTTAATAAAATAATAAATTATAAAAAAATGAAACGGTTACCAAAAATCTTTCTTTTATATATCAATTAACTTGAATCATTGTTTATTTATTTATCCCTATGAACTACATACAACCATTATTTTATTTAAATAATTAAGGTCATAATACTAACTACACTCTACAAATACGATACGTTTCTACTATTTTAGAGTACTCCAGGCTACCATCGTTTTTAATTTCATTTTTCTGCATAGAGTGAAAGAGCGCTTGCACTATTTTTTAAATGAAATATGATTGTAGCTTCATATTTCATCCAGAATTTTATGAGAGTGGATTAAATCTCAATTTGTTAAAACTAATGGATATTAACAATATACCAGCAATTTTCAGAGCCACCGCAAAAGCTTTTAGTGCAGTGACATAGGCCACTCTGTTAAAAATATGGATGACTAGCTTTTGCCCGCGGTTTCGCTCTTGTTAAATTCGGGGTAACACATTTCTCTATTCCTGATTCGCAGGTATCTCCCACCTGTAGTTTTTGCCCTTGAGCCTTATTGATTTGTAATAGCAAAGCTAAGTTTTCTCTTTTCTTCCCTTTTTCTCCCTAACTTCCCACTTTTTTAGCCTATGTCCGTCGTCAGGGTCTCAACTATCTCTGTACCAAAATTCATCAAAATCGGTTTAGCCATTTAGGCGTGAAGACGTAACAAATAAACTCACTTTGGCTTTTATAATATTAGTAAGGATAAACCAAATATTTTTGCTTGTATCGACCGTAGTTTGGTGTATCTATGTATGTCATCATCATCTGCCTAGACGTACTGCCTAAACTAACACGGTAAATACCCTTTTTTGCGGATGGGAAATTATCAAATAACTACGGATGGGATGACGGGGGGGAATGTCAGACTTGTACTGACTAAAACCCACCCATGTTCCTTCTATTGCTCTTTATGTTCCGGGGCCGCGGAATGTCTTTCGAACAACCCATAACCCCGGCAGGCGTTGGCCTTGGCAGGCCCTTCTGCTTTGCTGACATCTCTTTGAGGCGCGTGTAACACTGCCTGTCGTCAATAGACGGACGGACGGTAAGCTACGATAAATACCCTTAAACAAAATCTCAAATACATAGCTACGAACAAAATAATATTGTAATCCAAGTCCAGTAAAGATTACTCTTAAATTACCAGTAAGTAACGCAAAGACGAGATAACAAAAAAATGTGTTATGTTTACATTAACTACTGAATATGTGAATCACCGTTATCAGTAAACGACTACGCTCACTGATAACAGGTGTTTGACCTCGTTTTATGTAAACAGACCCAGATAGCTATTAGCCAACAATCTTTTACTATGATGTAAGGAAGATGATTAGAATATCTTTAGTCTGGCTTCCACCCGCGACTTCGTCCGCGTGCCATTGTTACTTTGGGCTAATGCTAACTCGCGTGATGAAAAAAAATATCTCCCTCTCCCCTTTTCTTCCCTCTTACTCCTGCTTTTCTCACTTTTTTATGTGCCTGTGCCCTTTTCCAGGGTCTCAACTATCTCTGTACCAAAATTCATCAAAATCGGTTCGGCCATTTAAGCTTGAAGACGTAACACACAAACAAACTCACTTTCGCTTTTATAATATTAGTAAGGATAAGATTCTGCAGCAGGAGGAGCATGTGGCCAAATAATTACAGCCGCTCGGCTCGATTTTACGTTAAGCCTTGCTTGCCAAGGTTGGTATGGCAATGGGTGACCACCGAGTTATCTTCGTGCCTCTAAAAGCGCGTTAAAAGCACGTTAAGCTGTTGTTCCCGGTTGTCATTTGTAGATCTTTGACAATCGTTACTGATAGTCAGTGACTTGAAAGTCTATAAATCATTTCTTACAAAGAAAATAAATAAATAAAATAAAATTCATTTATTTCGGATAACTCGATCCATATTAAAGACACATTAGATTAGACAAAATAAACAAATGAGTCTTTGGGTAGATCAGCAGTAATCAAACATAATTTTATTTTGAAGTTACATAAGTTGACATAGAAATCGATTTATTTATTACAAATTATTACCGCAGAAAGATGTTTGAGGAAAATAACTTACAATAGGTAAGTATGATATAAAATCTTAACGGACACATTACTAGTTGTTGTGTACCGTTGGCACATAAAAAGACTATATAACGACTGTAATAATTAATTTTAAGAGCTTGTGGATTATGGGGAAACATTTGAGAAACAAAGGCAAACTTGTTTGTAAATCTGCTGGTTAAATGCTTGTTTATTTGATGTTAGTATGTCGAAAACTCAGGCCTGTCGACGGTGAGCAATAGGGAGCTCACCGTCTCCTCAGTGACGGCAGACCGTGTGGATAGTGTATTCGTCGACGTTCGTTTTCTACGCGCGCCTCAAAGAGATGTCAGCAAATCTGAGGGGCCTGTTAGGACCACTGCCTGCCGGGGCTGTGAATCATGGGAACGCCCAGGTTGTTCTTAACATGGATGGGTCTTAGTCAGTGCAAGTCGGACACCCCTTTCCCATCCACCAAGAGCGGGACAGGTCATTTGATATCCGATCTAAAAAAATTGTTGAATCTACCACATAATCCAATCACAGCACTTTTATGAATTGGTGACCGAAATGACAGCTGTATGGAATAGCAGGACTGCCATTGACTTTTTATGTTCCAAGTTTAAACATATTATCTACAGTAAGGCCAACTAGCAGCGATACGAAAGGTCATTAACCTAAAGAACAACTGTGGCGTTGACAATCTAATATTTAGCTCTTTCCATCTTGTGCCTTTGTCGTAATGTCTCGTTCTCCCGGCAAAAACATGACAACGATAAGACGGGTTCGCCAACATTCGGGCGGCCATTTTAGATGGATGGATGTTTTAGCATGGGTTTTTTTTTTTACATTTGGTATCGCTTCTCGTTGGCCGTACTGTATACTAATATTATAAAGAGAGAAGAATTGTTTGTTTTATTTAAAATTGGTCCAATTTTAACCCTTTTTCACTAATAGGAAGCTACATTATCAGAAAGTAACATAGGCTATACAACATCACACTACTACGGGAGAGGGGCAGCAACTGAAGACGCGGGTGAAACCGCGCAATACAGCTAGTTACGTCATATTTTCCTTCCTCAAGTGTTTGACAGTTTATGTAATAACAATTCAAACATTTACATTGAGTCAGTGATGACCTTGTACAGTAGCCTTTAACTCTGGTCAAGGTATTGGAGAGTTTTGAACGGAATTAGCTTTTAAACGCTGCGGGTATGTGAATAAAAGTATCCAAAGTGCCTTAAGCCCTAACGCAGATCGTTCTCTATGCGTACCTTTTATTCTCTCGGATTCTCACATGGCAACGCCCGTCCGCGCGGATAAACGGCGGCGAAACGGATATCCGCGCAGTATAAGTGTGTTTATTTTCAACGGATTTCATACCAACCAATGCGAAGTGAACGCTGATCCGCGCGGACGAGCGTGGTCGTGTGATAACCGCCTTACTTTCGTATAAATAATATTGATGTAACTATGAAAGGTATGAATAAGAATTTTTAAAACTAGTTTCCTTCCTCTATGGCTTTATGGCTTCTGTCTGTCTGGGAATTTTGGATTTACAAATTTAATTAACCTAGTTTCTGATATCGTCGGCATTTTGTAGAGCAGAATCTCTGACTGAAGAAAAAACTTTCGTATTTAGTCAAAGAACAAGTTCAAATTTAATGAACTATCGATACCCCAGGCATTATGGACCTTACCTATTCTTTTTCATCTTGTTCCAGAAGGATCATTGTATTAAGGTTGATCGATTTTATACAGTTTTCGAACGACTATGATACGAAAAGCCATTAATTATCGACTTAAATTACTGGTATTAAAGTTAAAATAAAAACATATTGACACATTTTTTTGAGAATGGGAAATCATCAAATAACTTAGGAGCAGGGGAATGTCAGACTTTTACTGACTAAAACCCACCCATATTCTTTTTTCTCTTTATGTTCCGGGGCCGCGATATCTCTTTTAAACAAGCCGCAACCTCGGCAGGCTGTCCTGGCAAGCCCTTCTGCTTTGCTGACATCTGTTGTCTATCGTCACTGGACGGACGGACGGTGAGACTTTCATACTATTTTTGTCTACTCAACAATCATACAACTAGTTACACACACGTCGATTGCAAGTACTACGTACCTGACTTCTCTTAAGGCGCAGCAACAAGCTAATATTTAGGTATTCGCGGAAGTGACGCTAGCAGCATACAAGGCATGTTCTGACACAAGTATTGCGTCGAAAGAATAGAAATAAGCTCGAAAATATTTCGGTGTTTGATTTTATTTGAATATCATGTCCGCCAAAATGTAGGTCATTTTGCAGTTTTTATTGAATATAAAAAAATACTGCTCCGTTTTTGAAATATTTTAGATATCTCTATAATCTATAATTTCCTTTGTTATAGATTAAAAAAAATATGATGGTTGTCGCTGAAAAAAATGAGAATTTTGAGACGAAAAATTTTTTTCTTGGTCTTTTTAAACATTTTTTTTTCGTAGTACTAGACTACTTTTATAAACCGATTTTGTTTAAGTCTTTACTTTATGTATTGAACTATACACGGTAATTTTTTTTGGTTAGTGGCATGTACAGATACGGCTAACTTTGCAACGAAAATCTAGACGTTTTACGAAGTGTTTGCTTTGTACAGCGCCTTAAGACTACTATACAAATCAAGTGATAACTGATAACATACGAAAACTCATCCATTTTCAACCTTATGCCCGCGATCAAAGTTCAAAAGTAGTCAAGTATAGTGAGACCCATTTGAGAAACCCCATTTTCTAATCTTGATAATGGCTCCCAGAAACAATGACCCAAGTTGAACATATAAATCATGCTGTACACCATTCGTATACAGGATGTAGATTTAACCCTGACATACTTAAACTAGGTGATTGTACATTTCTGAACTTGGTATTTAATAGCTCCTTTGGCAGGCTTTTAAAAGTTGGCTGGTATTATTTGTGACCTTACGGCCTAGACAAATTGAATTTGTCGGCACGGTTGCTGCGAGTCGCCGGTTCGATGCCCGCACGAAACACATATTATAAAAATATTATTATTTTAGTATAAAATACTAATCTTTGAAAGTGAATGGTACGTGTAACTGCCCCGGTCCGTGTCCATGTTTCAAGGTTGCAAATTTAGCTCATTATACCTTGATCATTGTGCTCCTTTATATGGGTTCAGTATACATTTATAGAGGGTGGTTGCACCCTTCCTTGGATCATATTACAACACTTAAAATAACGCTGTTTCTATCAAAAAGTAAAATATTTTCTGTTACTTGAAAAATAATGGCCATGAATAAAGAAACCGGCCAAGCGCGCCCCAGACTCGCGTACCGAGGGTTCTGTACAAATTTGCGACATAAACGGCCATATCTTTTGACTGCGTAGACTTAGAGGGTTGATTTTGCCACAGATCTAGGGGTGTACAGATTTAAGTATAAGGTTTTAATTTCAACTCGATACCTCCGTGCATTCACGAGATAAAGGGGCTTGACAGGCACAGACGGACGAACAACAAAGTGATAATATAAGTTTTCGTTTTTTTCTGTATAGTAACCCCAAAAAATTCAAAAATTGTACCTACGAAATTTACTTGAAATCTTTTAGTCGATTTTTCTAAATATTGGTGTTGCAAGACTTAGCTAAGCTTGGAACTCCCGAAGTATGAAAAGTAGTTATATTGAAATTCAGGTTTGATAATCTAATTACAAAACATCATAAATCAACATAGCGATAAGTTACTACGGAACCCGGATGGTTTCCACGAGCCCTATCATGATACAATCCTTTAATCTCCTAGAATGGCACCCGTGGGAAATTATAATAGATGTGTAGACCAGCCATTACTGTATGGGGCGTTAATAATACCTATCGATCCTGCCAAATTAATTATTCATACATTGGTCATGGAGATTGGACACACCAGTAAACCTACACTTTAGTCAAGGTTTTTGTCTATAAATATAACTCAAATGTCACTTGATTTCACGTAGAATCTACTTCGGGACTTTTAGTTTTATAGTTTTTAATGTTAATTGCATGGATTAAAGGCTTTATTTTATTTTTAACTAGCTTTTGCCCGCGGCTTTGCTCGCGTTAAATTAGGGCTAACACAGTTATTCTTTCCAGATTTACAGGTACCTGCTACCTGCTGTAGTTTTTGCCCTTGCGCCGTTTTTATTGTAACAGCAATGATAAGTTTTCCGTTTTCTTCCCTCTTTCTCATCACATCTCAATCTTTTAAAAAAAAAATCCTATGTCCGTCTCCAGGGTCCCAACTATCTCTGTACCTATTAAAATTCATCAAAATCGCCCATTTAGGCGTGAAGACGTAACAAACAAACTCATTTTCGCTTTTATAATATTACTAGCTTTCGCCCGCGGCTTCGCCCGCGTTAAATTTGGGGTAACACAGTTCCCCTTGCGCCTTATTAATTTGTAATAGCAACGCTAAGTTTTCCCTTCTCTTCCCTCTTTCTCCCTCACATCCCGTTTTTTAAATATATATTATAAATAAAAATCAGCCTATGTCCGTGTCCTGGTTCCCAACTATCTCTGTACCAAAATTCATCACAATCGGTTTAGCCATTAAAGCGTGAAGAGGTAATAAACAAACAAACTCACTTTCGCTTTTATAATATTAGTAAGGATTAAGGATAAGGAAGTAAGGATTACTGTACTATTGTCTCGCTCTCTTGATAAGACTGGTTGTCAGACTTCTAGGATACTGACTATCTGTAACGACTGCCAAAGATCTACAAATGACAGGCGGGGCCAACAGCTTAACGTGTTTTCCGAGGCACAGAGGAAATGCGGTATGTAACGGTTGGTCACCGATCTACAGATCAATCTAGGAAAGTGCGGCTTAACTTGAAGATCGACACGCGCTAACCCGGTATGTACCTATATACAACAAAAAAAAGTGACTTGCCCGCTGTAATAAAACATAAATAATACACTAATTTCAAAATTAGAAGAAATAAAAAAGACAGAAGGACCTAAGAGGGCTGACAGCGCCTGTCATAATGTATTTTTTTTAATTTACTTTATAAAAACAAATGCTTAATTTAGCTGAAAATCACTCTTTATTTATCACACCCTTTAAGTACCTACTGGAAATTCCATAGCCTAGAAAAGTGAATGTTAAGTAGACGACTCTATCAACGTTCCCAGCGCACTTAAACTATCTTGAAGTAATTACGTACTAGTGTGTAAAACATGTCCTTACCTACCAAGTGAATGAACTGCAATTTTTCCTGGTATAGCTAACACAAATACACCCCTAGCCAGTAGCCAGCCATATTGATCCGATCGCCCTACGGTTCCTTTAACTTAGGGTAGTCAGCAACTATGCCCGTCTCTCTCTGTACTATAGCGCCGTCTCTTTCGCACCCTGCGCTTTTAGTTTATTCATGTTTGAAGAAGAAAATATTAACTTCCTAAGTTAGTTCTCGTAGGTAAGTTCGTGAATCGATTTAAATAGTTTTTGGTATATAACTCAGAATTTTGTACGCGAAAACTAAAAAGCAAAAGAAAATAACGGGTTTATTATTGTAATATTTTTTATTTATTCATTCATAAAACAATTTGCATTGTGTTTAAATTAGTTAATTAATTTAGGTCAGAATTACTCTTTGGTTTTTTTTTTAAATGACAGACTAAGGCAAGAGTTTAAACGCATGATATTTCTCAAAAGGTTTTCTTATAAAATAACTAGCTGTGCCCAGCGGTTTCACCCGCTGCTGCTCACTTAGGACATGAAAAATAGATGTTAACCGATTCCCAGACCTACCTGATATGCACAAAAAATTTCGTTCAAATCGGTCCAGCCGTTTTGGAGCAGTATGGGAACGAAAACTGTGACACGAGAATTTTATATCTTAGATAATATAATATTACGAGTGTGCGCTTTAAGAACTATTTTTTTGTGGATAGAAAAGATCACCAGACAAAAGACTGTTTTTTTAAAACATCTGTCAGACGCTCTAATTTAATCAGCCTTGCAAATTAGGAGCACACAGCTAATTAGCTAATTCGTCTTTTAGTCCAATTAAAATAACCCAAGTGCTGTCAAAATGGATAGATGTATCTTTTAGATGTATTTCAGATTCCTTTTTGGAAGAAGGTGAATGAGTCTGATAGTTACACGTGTTAACTAAAACTAAGTGATTCTAAGATGACCACCTAAACATTCTGTCACAATAAAAAATAACCGGCCAAATCCGACTCGGACTATCACACGACGACACGGTTAGCGCAGTGGCTGAGGGATCAACTGCTGCGCTGCGTGTCGCGGTTTCGATTCCCGCATGGAACAAAAATATTTGTAGGACATGCAGATAGTAGATAGATAGTATGCGAGTTTATATGTTTGTAAACGCACCCACGATACAGGAGAAATTCCTAGTTTGGAGCAACGTTTTTTTTTTAAAAAAAAGAAAAGGACACCGAGGGTTCCGTACAAACCTACGACATTAACGGTCATATCTTTTGACTGCATAGACTTAGAGGGTTGATTTCTCAGCGCTAAGGGACCACAAAATTGACTACATAGTTTCAATTTCGACTCGATACCTCCACACCTTTCCGAAATAAAGTAATATATAGAGGTTTCGTATTTTCCTCTTGAGGTACGAAACCCTAAAAATCGTTGAAAATTAAACAGAGTGTACAAAGTAAACAATAGTCAAAATCAAAAATCAAAATCAAAATCAAAAGTCATTTATTCAAATTAGGCTGATAATCAGCACTTTTTGAACGTCAGATTACAAGAGACAGTCCCACAAAAACGCCCTGCCCTTCGCCACTTCCTAGTGTTTTAGCTGGGAAGAAGAAGCGGCAGAACAAACTCCAAAAACTATACAAAAAATAGTGTGTGTGTGTCAGCTCCGACGCACGACTGGAGTTTACTCCTTAAGTACGAGTATCTAACCATACACAAAAAGAGTTTATTCAACTGAAAAAAGATTAATATCATATGAAAGGGTAAATTCACAAATTAATGAAAAAAATAGCAATATTAATACATCGACACTGATAGAAACAAACAAGCCCAATAACATATAGTATAAAGGTATAGTCGCCTATACAACATTCCATATTATGTAAGTCTTAATACACTCACAGCCAAATTAGAAAGTTGCGCACTAAAGGTGCACACTAAAAACGTGACTCATTTTCGTTACTTCAGTAGGTTTTACCCCTCGAATTTTTCTCATACGGGCGCCTTATATATGAAAATCGATTCTTAAGGAGTAAACTTCAAAAAAATGTAACTATCTGTTTAAAATCGAACAATACAAAACATTCAAAATGATAAATCTTTTTTTAAAAAGGTACCAAACTATTCTAGTCAACCTTTTTGGTCCTAAAACTTCATAAGTAAACTACACGACAGGATTATATCCTCAGTTGTTGACTACAAGGGCAAAGGTCGAGGGTCAAAAGGATCCCATCGAAAACTCGAAATGGTTGAAACCATTGCTAAAGCAAATATTTACACATTTGGAGCACTAGTAGCTGAGTTTTAAAGTACACTTTACTTTGGAAGAGACCTTTATACAGATAAGGCTAGTAAGTAGGAAGGTAAACGAAATGATGGTTTTAGTGTTGTTCTTTGACAAAGCCATTCCATACTTCACGCGTGTATTTTGTTAGGGTTATGCAGAAGTGTACTATAGTATCTACTGTAAGGTTTTATAACTTACAACCATTTTATAAGTATATTATTACTAGCTGTGCCCAGCGGTTTCATCCGCTGAGGTTTAGGGGATGAAAAATAGATGTTAGCCGATTCTCAGACCTACCCGATATGCACACAAAATTTCGTTCAAATCAGTCCAGCCGTTTTGGAGGAGTATGGGAACGAAAATTGTGACACGAGAATTTTATATATTAGAGATAGCTGCATTTACAGTCTCAAAGGATTTTGAATTAAGAGTTATTTATAAAACGGAGTGGTCTTTTCATTTTGACGGATTGTCAATCTAGTTTTAAGCTTGTACTAGATTTTGCCCGCGGCTTCGGTCGCATTAAATTCAGGGTAACACAGTTCCCCTTTCCTGATATGCAGGTACCTGCTACCTGTATTTTTTGCCTCTGCCTTTTTTATTGTACTCTTTCGTTTAGCTATTTAGGCGTGAAGACGTAACAAACGAACTCACTTTCGCTTTTATAATATTAGTAAAAATAAGTGAGAATCATTTGTCCAGAAAAATTGCAAAAATCGCGTAAATCCCACATAAGCCGCGCTTGCCTCGGTTGGTGTTTGGATTGGTGACCACCCGTTACATACGATTGATACGATTTTGTACGTGCCTCGGAAAGCCAACCGGTATTACCAAGGGGTACGTTGGAGTAAACGTGTTCTTGAGTGGAGACCGCGACTCGGCAAGGTAGGACGCCCTCCGACCAGGTGGGATGACGATCTAAGAAATACTGCAGGCAGATGCTGGATGCGGCAAGCTGAAGACAGGGCGCTATGGCGTTCATTACGGGAGGGCTATGTCCAGCAGTGGACTAATATAGCCTGATGATGATGATGATCGAATTAGCGAGTACTAACTGGGCTGCGGAGGTTATCTAGGCAAGTGCTCCATGTATAATACAAGTATTCAGCTGCATCCGGTTACTTACTTACTCTTGATTCACTTTTATTTAATTACACAATATATTCTTCATATTTGTGAACGATACTGATCAAATAATTTAACTAAAGTGCTATATGATAATTATTTTTGATTTAAAAATCAACGTTATTTTTGGGCGAAGCAGAGGGTAGTGTCAAACTAATCAGAGCCTATGTTCTTTAGAATTATATAGTTCTAATTCAAAAAGGTTTCGTTCAGGTCCTAGATCTCTATGGCACACTAAGCTTAGTAGCACTACAAGGCTGCTAATTTTAAATTGTAGTAAGTAAGTAATTAAGAGACTATGAATAATAGAAGACACCAGTCAGCACTAGGGACTGTTTGGGTCCACCCTTTATAGCAGAACTTTTTATGTCATAATTTTATTTTGCATAACAACGGATGGCATAAACTTCACTTCGCAGAAAATAGTTTAGCAGACACTCATTTATCATACATTCAAAACTCATAATTTTGTAAGTCAGAATCATCTCTAGGCATAAACTTCATATGCATAACATTTCAAAAGTAGAAACATCATATCGCAGAAAGTTCACAGTCAGAATCGTCTTTTGGCATAATATATTTTATATCGATGATCATTAAACGGCGGAATTGTCATATCTTAGAAAGTTTATAGTTAGGGTCATCTTTGTCATTATAAGTTGTTAATGACAACTTTTGAATAATTATTTCTTTAAAATAATGTCATTTATTTTAGTTATTGTTTAATTGAATTTGAGATAATGTCATTGAATTCAATAAGTAATAAGGTATCCTAATCTAAATAGTTCAGTTCCGGGTAACCTACTTAAAACAATCTCTTTTTACTATTAACGCAAGTCGTTTCTGGCACTCGCCGGCCGCTGCCGCGGCACCGCTCGCTTCGCTCGCTCGGCTCGTGCGTAGGAGGTCACAGTTTTAACCTAACCTAACCTAGCCATTACTGCCGTCTGCATAGTATGCCAAGTGAAATTATACCAAATAATATATTATGCGAAATTTGAACTCTGCGAATCGTAATTATACTAAATGTAATTCTGCCATCTAAAAAGTATGCCATTGTTAATTCGAAGTTTTTAACATTATGCCAAACGATAATTATACCAAATAATTTTTATGCCTTTAAAATGTTCGTTTAAAGAAAATTATGCTAAGTGTGTTATGCCAAATAAATTTCGGAGCATCAAGATTCTGCCAGATAGAGGGAACCCGGACTGTTTTAATTACTTTCTACCACGGGCTCAACTAGTTTACAATAAACATGACATAACTTCACCCCTGTAATCCCCAGAGGATTAGGTAGAGTACTACCTAATTAGTCAACTCACATTTCGCCAATTATGTCTGTGAACTCTGGTTTGTACGCGTAATACATGGAACTTAAAAACATGAATGCCTAACCAGGCACAAATCTGGACTTCGCGGTTGCTACTAAGAGACTGCACGGTAGGCGCAGTAGTTATGCGACTGGCTACTGCGCCGCGAGTCACGGGTTCTATCCCGCACGGAACAAATATTTGTGTGACGGACAGATAATTGTTTCTGGTCTGGCTGTTTGTGGATGTGAGTTTAAATGTTTGTAAACGTATCCACGCTATAGGTAAAATTGCTAGTGTGGGGCAAGGCTGTTAAAACAGAAAAAAAAATAAAAATAAATAATTAAATAACCCAATAATAATTCGCTGGATTTAAAAATCGAACGAACCCAAGAAGGCTGGCAGCATCAAGGTATGAAAAGAAAACATAGACACTTACTTTCGTTTTAACATTTTTTAATTGATTGTTTGTAGTTCGTCTATTGTTGTCAGTTGTAATAACAATAATATAGCCAGCATTGTTTCATTCGGTGCTAAATAAAACATATACCTATAGTCTATAGAATAATTAAGACAATGTGTAAAGGCCACGGTTAGGAAAACATCGTGACGGCATAGGAATTCTTTAGTACGAAAATAATCAAATATGTACAGACGGCGACACATCAAGCTATATAGCATAGCATTTTTTTTTTATATAGTTTAACGTGGATTCGCTTTGTATAAGATTTGCCGTACAATCAGAGAATCCGCATAAACTGGTTTTTTATAGCCTAATGCCTAGGCTCGTGTCTTTAAATAACATGCGCTCTTGTCAATTTTCAGCCTCGATCGCCAAGGTTGGTCCGTGAAGAGGTGACCACCCACTACATACCGTGTTTTCTCTGTGCCACGGAAAGCACTTTAAGCAAGGTTAGTCGCAGCCGGGACTTTGTTGATCTTTTCCAAATCTGCATCATCAGCTTCATTGTGAATACATTAAGATATGTATCTCTATGCGTATAATGTGATGAATAAAAGGGGTTTAACCACCGTAACTTTGGCTTACTGACACAATAAATTCGGACACAGTGCCCGTATTACTGACTTTTCGGATAGGTACCAATAAAAGGTTGCCTTGTATAATCAGATAAAAACTTCCAACGATACCTCAATTGTAGAAATCGGTTCTCCACCCAGGCCACAGTTTAAAAAAAAAATAACCCGTAATTAACGATGGCATATTATAAATAGTTTTGTTAATATTTTAAAACTTTTTTTAATATGACTATGCTAAGCAGCTTCAATAATTTGTGTCTGAATAAAATGAAATAAAAATTCGGACACTGTGTCCAAATCGTCGGCAAGCCGTGACTTAAATACCCAGTAGAAAATCCAGTAATACCCATACCAGTAATTACGATGCAATGGATGTGGATAAAATGTGGTTTAGGAAGTAACACATATGTACATCTATTTACGATTATGTACGTACAAGTGTTCTCGGCTTCCGCATAAATGGCTTGTACACGATTGGTTTACAGGTTTCTAGCCAGTTCATTTGATGGTGGAAATGAGGAATTGGTGATTGGCGTGTTCCGTAAATATCAATTTAAATAATAAAAAACTTTTGAAGAATTAAAAGTGGTACTTACAGAGATTATTAAGATAGCTTTTGCCCGCAACTTTGTCCGCGTGGCATAGTTACTTTGAGCTAACGCTAACTTTAACCCCGCGCGATGATCGAAAAAATATGTTTCTCTCCCTTTTTCTTCCCCTTATCTCACTTTCTCCGTACCAAAATTCATCAAAAATCGGTTTTGCGATTTAGGATTAGGTCGTATTTCATGGTTGTAAAGTATGCTCTTGCATGCAAGCAAATGCAGGATCTAAAGTCCATTTCACATATTTCGTAAGTAACAGGATGTCTTAAGTGTTGTATGATTTGAATAGTGAGAACTTTGGAGAAACAAAAGTCTTACGAAGATCATCAGTATATTAGCTCGTGTTTTGTGGTAAGAATGCATGCTCATGCAGGCCTAGCTAAAAACTAGCTACTCAGCTTCAAAATCTAATAAACACAACTACCGATAATCTTATAAAATTCGGGAAAATCGCCATTGAAAAAAATTAAGGCACGGTTGGCGCTGCGTGTCACGGATTCCACCCCCGCACGGACATTTATATGACCTACAGATAGTTGTTCCGGGTCTGGCTATTTGTTTGTGAGAGAGTAAACGGATCCATGATACAGGAGACATACCTAGAGTGGGGCAAAGTTCTTTAAAAAATACAAAAAGCTCTTAAAGCGAGTACAGCTTGTGAAGGCTCTTAGATATACAGAATAGTTGGAAACTAGTGAAAATAAATGCAAGAAAACTAAGTTTTTGCAATTACATAAACTCACCTAATACCAACAAATACCCACGAAATGGTATACCACATTAAAATAAAACATAAAATATTATGTTCTCGTTACCTACATCTCAAATTTAATTGTTGTTATTTATATAAACGAGCACTAGTTACCACATCGCGGTCACTGAAATGTTACTTTCATTTTTATACAGATATTAATCATAATAAAAAGTATACAGTGGTTTTTTCTTGTGAAATCTTATACTCGTACTAATCTGTATAATAACATTAGATCGTATTGCAGAAATCTTATTTTTTTACTTTTATTACATTTAATACAAGCTGTTTCTAGCGGTTTTACCCGCTGCTTAGATGCATAGTATCGAAGCCTGATATTTATTTATGATATTAAATAAAACTTTATGTACATGTATAAAAAACACTTTGCAAAAGCCTTGCCTTGTTAAAATAGTCATATTAATTTCGTGAAAATATGAAAATGCAAAATTTCAAGTCCATTTGGCCAAGGAATCCTGTTATCCATACGTACTTTGCTACCCTGATTCACCCGTGTAAGTGAACACCTATTTCCCGACGAGTGTTAAGATTATCAAAATAAATAGGCACCTATGTACACTAAATTATAAATAGGTGCTTATTTATTTTGATTATCTTTTGTTTTAATATTGGCCTTCTCAATTGGCATGGAGCTGATCTCTTATTAGGTTCCACAAACCATTTTTCTTTTTTCTCTCTATGGGTCTGTTGTGCGTTTCACTGTGGTGTAGCTCCTGAAGGGATGTATCGATTTAGATAGATAGAAGTGTTTTCGTTTGCAAGGTGTATTCATTTTATTAAAAACTTGCCCCACACGTGGAATTTCTTATGTATTTTGGGTACGTTTACAAGCATTTAAACTCACACAGGTATTCACAATCACCTAGAACTATTGGTAGGTTGTTTTGCACGGGAATTGAACAAGCGACACGCAGAGTAGCAGTCAATCGCTCTGCCACAGCGCCTAACGATTGTTAAAATCAGAACGAAATCTTGAATATGTTAAGTAATTACTGGAGCAAAGGGGCCTGATCCTCAGTTACATTTAATTAAATTATTTGTAAAGTTCTAATTTAGTATCCCGCTCCCGTAAAAGGTCGCTAAGCCTCTATCTATGTCCAGTATAAGCAGTTTATTCATTCAAAATATTACCCATTAACGTAATTGGATTAAAGACTTAACATAACGAGATTACGTCACGTTTTTCGTCG
Source organism: Ochropleura leucogaster (assembly GCA_958449745.1). Lineage (NCBI taxonomy): Eukaryota > Metazoa > Arthropoda > Insecta > Lepidoptera > Noctuidae > Ochropleura > Ochropleura leucogaster. The sequence continues at coordinate 16,393,515 of OY288207.1, forward strand.
AACGTGTATAGACTAGATTTTTTGTTCACTTTGTCATTTGAATTTAATAATGACACATCACGCTAAATATGAGAGGGTTATAATATTTATGGTCAAAAAAATCGTAATTTGTGGAATAACTGTGTTGTTTTCCTTGAATTAATGTGACCCTGAGTACTCGTAGATAAAAAGGTTATATAAGTACAAAAATATAAAATAATTGCAACAGATTATGATTAAGCAGGAATTATCAAATACGATGAAATTGAAAGTAAAATTCTAATTGATGCAAACAACTTAGATGCACCTGCCAACTTTCTGTTAGCTGAAACACGTTTTGAGAAACAAGATGAAGAAGAATGAACGCCAGTGCAGGTATTATCAAATCGAACAACCTATAATTTGAGCCCGATGGTCTAGCGACGTAACCTGACGATGTTTTCACCTTCATACCGTATCATTAGATTATGTCAGATGGGGTCCGGGCAGGAAACAATTCAAGCGCCAAAGTCCGTAGCTATTGTGAGCCATGACGTTAGAAACAAGAATTTATGAAAGTTGACCATGCAACATGCAAATTACAATTAAATTATGTTAATCAAAAAAGTGTTAGACTTCAATCAGGTTTTTTCTTAAGTTTTAGAAGATATTAATGGTGAGACTGTTATGAATAACTTTATGCTTCCTTATTTGGATAAAAGGAAGATGCAGAGGAGAAAATCTGGTTTCTTGTCAATAACTCGTATTGCGATACGAGTCTGCTGGAAGAGATATTTTTAAATAAATATGCTTTACCTTTGTGTTCTTTTGTTCCGTGTTTTGTGTGTAGATAAATCCTTACTTCCTTACTATATATATATATATACTATTATAAAAGCGAAAGTGAGTTTGTTTGTTTGTTTGTTACCTCTTCACGCTCTAATGGCTAAACCGATTTTGATGAATTTTGGTACAGAGTTAGTTGGGAACCAGGAGACGGACAAAGGCTAATTTTTATTAAAAAAAAAAGGGGGATGTGCGGGAGAAAGAGGGAAGAATAGGGAAAACTTAGCGTTGCTATTACAAATCAATAAGGCGCAAGGGGAACTGTTTTACCCCAAATTTAACGCGGGCGAAGCCGCGGGCGAAAGCTAGTAAATAAATATAACCACAATATCTTAAAGCATGCTACAAAAATCTAATTTCCAAAAAAAAAGGTCAATAATACACCAAACTAAAAAGTACAGTAGTAGAAAGTACAAGTGGCCGTTTTACAACAGAAGAAAGGCTTTAAATATAATAAAGATCTTATAAATAACTCTTTCGGTGATGTAATTGATCTCACTGAAAAAAACAGTTTGATAAAAGTATTATTTTGTTCCGATACATTTTTTCAGAAAATAAGATTGCCGTTGTTATCGGTTTCGGCTCCATTTTTTTAAAATGATTTTATAGCTTGGTTAGCCTTGGAGTACCTATATTTTAATTTTAATGAAAATAAAGCAAAGGTTTTTTTTATTATTGATTTTTTTCTTTTAGTTTATTTTACTCTTTTCTAAACACTATTCAACTTCTAACATTATGTTCCGTCATGATCATAAGTTCCTTCGTTGTTTAGTCTATGGTCTATACTTCGCTACTATGTAAGAGAATGTCTGCGGGTATCAGTTTCAAATCTTACATCCCAGGGTTTCTATCCGTTGGTAATTACATTACTTAACTGATTATCTACCATTGACAGTGACTGATGTTTTGCATTTTATTTATCTTTACGAGGATTTTCAGATAAAATCCTTTCTGTGGTTACTTGAACTAGAAGAGTTGGAGGTGACATAAGAGGGTCTAAAACAAAGGTGTACCTACCGCTGTATGAGCCGTTTCAAAGATACGGCCCCAAGTTATAAGAGTATTTAGTTATCTTCAAATTCTTATTGATAAGAGGCTCTTTATGAGTATTTCATGGAAATTTAGATAATCGCGGCACAAAGAGGTCAACTTTTTTAAGCTCGTTCTTGAATGAAGATGTCATTTATAGCGAACCAGTGGTAATTTAATTTAAGGTCATATCCTTTACAAGAATCATCATCTTACTGCCGTTGTCCCATTCTACTTGGATTAAGAGTAGGTAACACGTTTTCTTCTTCCATTTTCAAAATTCTCTTCTCATTTCTAGTCAAGATTGAAGACCCAAAGTTTACAAATTAAGAAACACAATTTCGTTAACATCAAAAATAATCTATTTTACTGAGATAAGTGTGCCTTAACGTCAAAGTGATTAAGTAAGTGGATAATTCCACTGAAGGTTAACCAGTTCGTGATATTGACACTATTATAATACTGTGGTCGCGTTTTTCTTACGGTTAAAAAGTGAAAATAGTTCTGATATGAATCCTACACAATCAAATAAAGACACTTATTTGCATATTCAGTATGCAGATAATTAGTATTGGTGTACCGTTGATTAAATATTACATTACTTACATTGCTCTTATGAGAATGTCACTGTTTTATAAAATGCATTACCAGTTTGTCTGATGTTTTATTTGATTTTAATATTAAAAACAAGTGTTAGTGTGTTTTTTTTAAAGTAAGAAGTCGACAAAATTCAAATTAGTGTTCTACATTTAAATGCAGCCCCAGTTTAGAATGTCACGCACTAGAAAAAAAAAACTAATTTCGAAACGAAACCGAATTTTGAATGCGATATTTTACGCAATTACGAATTTTGTAAGTAAAAAAAAAATGTGGCAAGCCTCTCCAAGATGAAAAAAAGTTTGTCAATATTAGTGTTTCACAGAATAATAAAGCTATTATAGAACACATTTATCACACATGATTAGCACTAAACTAGCATTTGTTTTTTTTGCAGTTCTAGTGCGGAAACAAGCAAATAACACACGCATTGTTCTTTTAGGCAAATTTTATTGCAGCAATCAGATTGTATGATTGATTGCATTTCCGTTGGAACCTGCAATTAGCTTCGATAAACTAAGTAATTGACACTTTGAAAATACAAAATCTACTTGTATCAGTTAATTAGAATCTACGTAATAATTAATTATCTTAGGTTAGGTGGAACGAGTTATCTTCTAGTTTATGATTTGCACTGCCTAGATTATGTATGACCGTCATCAATTAGAAATCTTATTCGTGTAATTTTCTTGTGTGTAATTACCCTGTTGTAAAGCAAGGGGCACGTGTATATTAATTAGCGAAGTGTGTTATTTTGTAACTGGATTCGAACCGATTTTTTTCTAACATATTTTAGATCTTCATATTTTAGATCTTTTGTGTCAAGGTGATTTCTATAAGCTGTAATTGAAGGCTTATTTATTTACATTTTCACAGAATAGTGTCAAATTTTGGTCGTGTTTTAGCCCTGTAGCCTGCAGTTATCACGCCGCGTAGGCGGCTCTGTCATGCGCAGTGCTACCCCACCGGAGGTGGCAGCGATCCTTAACCTAACTAACAGCTGATCATTGATAAACAACGCTCCCAAGCAATCTGGCAAAATTCCAAATAAAGACAAAACAAATGACAATCAACAAACGTACCTTAGATTGCGCTGAATCTGGCTGCATGTAGTAAAATAGGAAAAACATCCACACAGCTCCGATTAGGAACAGGATTTTGACGTTTCGTCGCATTTTGTTTTCTATTTTTATTAAAAACAATTCAAAAGAGGAACGTATCACTGATTGGATCACACTCGGATTTTTTTTATATTTTCTACGGGCACGTTCGTTACGTCGCGTTCGCGTTTGTTATTATTTGTGTTGACGTTTCGCGGCGCGCGCGGCCGCGCTCGGTGGTGCGGCGAGCGGACTGAACCCAGTTCACAGAATAATACAGATAGCTGCCGGTCATGCGCGTATCGGTCCTCGACACCGCGTTCAAAAATAGAACTTGCACAGTTCGGCCGACATCGACGTACTGTGCAGCGCGTAGGCCCTCTCACTGCATTGTTCTCCTTGGTCAGTGTCTAGACGTATGCCGGAGTAACTGCCTGGCAACATGTTAGCCCCAGAACACCAAGGAACCGGTTCACATGCGTTTGCAATCCGATTTATTATGAAAGTATGCAATGGTTAGTATACAGAGCATGCAGATCTTTTCGAAAACCACTCATCACTATGATAGTACCTATTAAATAAAGTCGCTTCACGCTTTCAATCTGCTATAAAAGTAGTTTTTTATACATAGAGTACCTAATTCAAGGGGAAGGTTTTTAGATAGGTAATATGAATATTTAAGGATCTACATTACACCGGTGCGAACCTGGGGTGGGTCGCTAGTTGATGCATAATGTACTAAAATTACAGTCAAATTTCAAAGAAGTTTCAAACGATTTTCCAAAAATAAAAACAATCAGTCTTTTTTTTTCTTTCTGCTTAAGGGACTTGGTCAAAAGTAATGTTGACAACTAGGAACTCTGCACTTCGGGTAGGTTCAACAACTTAGCTAATATGGACCTTTAAGGTCCATATTAGCCATATAAGTACATTATCAAATTGTCGTTTACCTTGCTCAAGGCCATGAAATTAATAATTTAATTGAAAGTATTACGTTTTGTTTACTGTCTCTTTAATGTTTATTTTTATTACTAGAACAGAGAGTTGGCAGATTTTGATTCTATCTGCGATTTTGCGAAGTGAAAACTTTTGGCAATCTTCCACTTTTATCTGTTGAAAGTAAAATTATCGTACTGTTTGTGTAAGTACTAAAAAGAATTTTCATGAAATCCCGTTGCATGACTATAACATGTAAAGGTTTATAAAATGGGATTCATTTGATCTAGATGGTTGTATTTGTGATTTTAATGATAACGTATTAATATGTTAAGCTATATTTTGTGACCCACGAATTATATTTTTAATGAACTTAAAACCTGACACTGCCCTGCAAATTGCAAAAAAAGGTCTTGACAGACAGACGGATGACGAAGTCATCCAATGAGGGTTTCGTATGTTTCCTTTTGAGGTACAGTACCTACCCTAAAAATTAGTAATACTAAATTTGGCACGTACTCCTTCATATTCCAATTCTCTTCTTCAAAGTCACATCATCATAACGTGACCTGGTGGCATCCACCAATCAGCATTAGGCTCACTTTGTTGATTATGGCCCAATTCCTTCCAAAGTTTTGGCCAATGCTCCAGCAATGGCAACCTTGTAGGATATTAAGTTATTATACTACTTAGTAGGTATTAACCTACCCGTAAACATTGAAGCATGCATTCATATATGTAGTTACATTTTCCTTTCCATTATCAACAGGAAATGTCCCAAATTGCGCCACTACAAATTATTATCCACTTTATTTGTGCTCACTCAAGTAATGCAAGATGATGGTAATTTATGGACTAAAACTTCTCTGAACATTTGCTTAAGGACGGAAGAAGAAGCTTTGGCCAACAGCAAGAAACGTGAACGGCGTTTAAAAGATCATGGGTCTAAACTGGTTGGGATTCCCGTAGTGCCGTGCATAATGACGAAAAATACTGCAAGTCCATAAGGCAAATAGACTATTCAAAAACAATAATATCATTGACAAAATTGCCCATATGGGCAAGTCCAGCTTTTAGGTTCTGACAGTGCCGGATTAGCCACCTAGCAAGAGTAGCAATTGCAATGGCAAGCAAAAGTACACTTACCCACTTAAGTTTGAGCGACATTTTCTGAAGGACCTTAAGCCCTACACTTATCACGACAATGGATAACCAGCCAATGGATAGTTTCTAAAGCTCCACAACAGTAACTATAATTTTCAACTTAATTCAAAAAGTTAGCCTAAATATTGTTAAGAGAGAGAACCACCCGGCTCTGGTTCATCAAGGGCCCATCGATCGTAGAATTTGCTACGGGTCCCACACTATCTTAATCCGACACTGGGTTCTTATGAAAGTACTGCTATCAGGCTGGGAATGCAATGAGGTCCAAAAAAAAGGAGGTCTAATCATAGATCACTTTGGTTTTCAGCCGTCTTTTCCTTCATCTTATCTGCTTGATAACATGACCTAGTTTTCGGTCTGAAACAGTTCCGAATTTGCTAGAAGATCCACAAAGTTTCGATGATTTGCATCAGAACTTTGTTAGACACAGCGTTGTCAAAGTACTAACTGGGCCAGCAGTTCTGATCATAAGTTATGCTCCAAATAGTAGCATTAGTAGCTTATGTGTCTTCGGAACTATTCCTGTCAACCAAAAATTGACAAACAAATTGATACACTTAAACACTTTTGTCCTCAAAAGCACTTTAACTGTGAAGCTCGAAATGATTATAATTTATCATTTTTCGTTAGTAAAATTCCTTAATAATTATGTTTTGGCCAGTATTCGAAACAAAACTCCCAAAACCAGAAGCATGCAGAAACCAATTTACAAATTACTACTGTCAACCAAGCTACCGATAAACCTTTCTTGAAAAGTACTATAATTAAGCACTTAACACACAAGTGCATAAACGCCGATGGCTATAGAATATTTCCCGTCAATTAGCGTGTCACTATACCAAACACCAAAGAGACGATTACACAAGAGTTTAAGAGGGCCATGCCCTCTAAACCACAGAGTGAAGCGTGGGTGACCCACTATCAAACAGATTTATATTTATAACGCTCACTTTTACAATGACTTGTGACGTCATATAAATATGACAGCGCGGGAAATGATTGGGCCGGATACATGCTTCCGATTTGATAGAATTGAAATTGGAAGGTTGATACAAAGCTTGGCATTGTCAGATTGTGTTTAAGATAAAAGGCATCATATGAAGTACATAAGAAAGTGATTAAATATGAAATGAAAGAAAAAGATAAAAGTTGACTGATTATAATTTATAATAATTTATATCATAATTTTTAATACCTACCTGTTTATATTGCGTTTAAATAGCAGAAAATATTGGTCATCAAGTCCAAGTAATTATCGAAATAAAAAAAAATCTATTGTTAGAGTGACTTACTAGTATTGCCGCTATAGTTTTATAGATTGTAAAATAATAAAGAAAGCGATAAAATCATATCACAATAAAACTAGACCAGCCCACATTGACTATAAATGGTCAATAAAATATTTTAAGCGGCTATTACGAAGCTTAAAATTTTCTGATGACTGTGACATTGATTTTATGGTCATGTGGTGTACTGGTTTAAAAAATATATAAAACTCTTTTTGTGACGAGTAGTTTCTGTTCTATAAAGATCGAAACGATGGACCCAAAATACAAAATTAGTCCCAGTCTTAGTCTTCAATTACTTTGTAAATTCCACATTTAAAAAATAATACTGCAATGTTGATTTTCGAAAATAACAAATGTTAGTGATCCTCGTGAAATTAACGCCTAGTAATATTATGAAGCCATTTTAAAATAGCGCCATCTAGTGGCAAAGTTAGCGAGCATGATGTAACACAACTTAGCTGCAGTTACATCAAGTTCCGTGTACACTTGAGAGATGACATTGTCGTATGTCGGTACATCAACTTAACTCTCAAGTTAAGTTGATGTACCGACATGTCTCCACTGAGTTTTTTTTTATTTTTGTAATTCGGTTGACTGAAACCCTTTTTTTTAAGACAATAACTTTTCTCATGGTTGCATCTTCATTCAAAAGCGGGAAAATAGAAATTTTTGGAATCAGAAAAAACTTTTGATTGTTTTTTTTATTTTTATTTTAGGTTATTTACTTGTTTAATAAAGTAGTGTATTCAGTATGCTTATTGAACTTATAATAAAACAATAAAATTCCTGTAAACCACGAAATACTTATGGAATCCTTATGAATAATACAGAAAATAATAAATAGTTATCTTTATATAAAATAATTTTTTTTTCAGAACTTCCCATAATATTTTTGACACCATTACTACTAAAAGATAAAAAACCCTCCTTCCTTTTTAGGTGCATATGATTATAATGTATGCACCTGTAATTATTCGCCTTATCATAGCGCGAAAATTGTTTTCCTGTCACAGTTCAAAGATTTTCTTGCGTGATGAAAAAATTAGCTGACCTTATTTTTCCTAGCAAACATGGGACGTAATAACTTTTTAATAATTTTTCTAATAATAAAAAAGGAGAATAAGATAGTTCTCGGCGGTGTACAACAATCTAGTGACCACAACCACTTTTTAATCTCCATAAAATGGCATCGCTTTCAAATTTAAAAAAAGAAAGAAAAAACAAAGGCGCGTTATTCCCGCACTTTTTTCCCGCTTTTCCTCGTTGGAGCGTTCCTGTCATCCCGGCAGAGTTCGTGCGATGTCCGACGGGAGCGCGCGTCCCCTCGCGTGGTGATCGATTGGCGGGTAACGAACTTATATCGAAGTTTGAATTTTTGAAATATTTTCGAATTTTTCGATTCGAATTGTTTTTTGTATTGTTTGTTTTTTAAGTGTGTGATGTTTTGTGTTCTTTGTTATTTGTTGGACATAAAGTTTTAGGTAAGTTCCATAATATTTTTTATTATAAGTTTTTATAAACTAGAAGTCGTCATCACTCAAAAAGTTATCTTAGGGTCGAGTTTTTAAGCTCACTTTTATACTAATTACCAAAACAGGTAGTACCAACCATAACGACTCTCTTATCAGAGAAAATTCCTTTTTTATCAGTTTATTTCTAACCATGAAAAGAGGTCACAAAAGACAACTGTCAAAGAATACAAAGATGACATTGATGTTTATTGATTGACAGATGCAACAATGTTATTAAATGAAGATAAAAATGTAATTTAATCAATGTGTATAACAGTACAATTTTTGTCCATGCAACCGTTAAAATAAACGTATAATGTCAGCTTTATAATTAAGCCAAAATGTGTTTATTGTTCAATTATTTAATCATCCCTAAAGGTAAAAAGTTAATTAATTCTGCGAACCGCGCTCATTACCATAGATTAAATCTTGTCAGTTGTCCATTTCCGAACGCGATTTACGATGCAAAATTATGACAATTTCATTAAAAATGAAGATAACTTGATCGGTTGAAAGGTATTTTGCCTGGTTTTATGATTTTTAAAGAATTTTATCGGATAATATTGTTGGATCATGTTAATAACTTGATAACTTTTATCGGTCGGTTCATTTTATTTTCCAATTCTGGTACATTTTTCAATTTCACAGGTTTTGGGAATTATCATAATTTATTATTGAAAAATTATCATTAAGCAATTTAAATATCCTAAAAAAAACTAACCTTCAAATTTTAAAACTTTTCAAATATGAATTCGTTGATTGCACATCACTCACAGTTACTGTAAAAGCACGAGTAATTATAAAATAAATATGGAGAGAGATATTAGGGTTCCGTACCTCAAAAAGGAAAAAAACCTTGTAGGTTCACTTAAGTCCGTCTGCCTGTCTGTCTGTCAAAACCCTTTACCTCAGGAACGCGAATATATTGAATAATAATATGAAAAAAAACACCAGTACACTAAATCTACAAGGTCAGCTGTTTCGCTAATTTCATGCCGGGAAGACCCCATCTCCGCGACTCTCCCCAATGTTAGTCTGTTGTTCACCCTCACAGAGTGCAATATAAACAATATTAGCGTCCCATGTTAATATATTGAGTATTGACATTTTGCCAATCGAATATTATTTATTGGGATTGTAGGAATAAATACCTTACTAAAGTTATACATAGTAATTACAAAGCCACGCAATATATCGACGTTGTTCGAATAGAAAATCACCAAATAACTTCTCTCACTCTGGGCTGAGCACGGGAGTGTTTCATACTTTTACTGACTTTTAGTCAGTAAAAGGAGAAACATGCATGAGTTTTACTCATGCATGTTTCTCCTTTTGCCCTTTGTGTGCCGGGGCCGCGGTATCTCTTTCGAAAAACCCGCTACACACCGTGAGGATGGCGTACTCAATTGTTTTCATGTGAAAAAAAAAAGTTTCGACTAAGTTCTTTTTTCTGTTGTTTTTACTACATCTAAATAATTCACAAGGTTAGCTGGTTCGCTAATAATGTAGCGGAAAATACGGAGGGAAGAATAGGTCCCCATCACCCCCATCGTGCTACCCTTGGCCGAGTGCAATATAAACAATATTAGTGGTACATGTTAGCAGTCATTATTCGCGGTAGCATTTACGGATAGTTCATAGATACAAGGGTACGCAAAACCTCTGCAGGTTATCCGTATATTTTTATACCGCTTTTCTTTTTTAGATACCGCGGCCCCGGTGCATAATACAGTATATCTGGACTTCTTTTCTACACTTTCTACACCACTGGTATAACCTGTCGGTGTAGGTCACCGTAAGACATGACGAAATCATTTCCACATATTCAATAATATCTTCACAAGGTCACCATTAGCTTTAAGCGGGAAGCAAAGCGCTCCATCTCCCCCACGTCTGCGGTCGTCAGATGCACCCTTGCTGAGCATAGTGTAAACAACTTTCAGGTACAATGTTAAAAATATCGGTTGGTACTTATTTTATTTACATCATTATTTTTAAAATGGAAGTCATTAACGGTAAAAGACTCAAGCAAGCTTTCGATGAAATGTTGGAACACTCATTCGGGTAAACGTTCGAACTCAAAGTCAAAGCATTGATTTCATTTAGACCATTAAAGGCACTTTTGAATGTCAAAAACAAAAAGACGATGCTACAGTTCCAGTCACAAGACATTTAATAACTTGTGAAAGTACTGTAGTTGCCCATTCCAATGCGTTGATCTCTATGGAGAAGAATGGGCAAGAAACTCCATGGACACTCTTTTGAATCACATTTTTTTTTCAAGATCATGGTTACATTATCATGTCGAGATTTTATATAATATACTTATACTTATAATATTATAAAAGCGAAAGTGAGTTTGTTTGTTACCTCTTCACGCTTTAATGGGTAAACCGATTTTGATGAATTTTGGTAGAGAGATAGTTGGGAACCAGGAGACGGACATAGGCTTTCTTTAAAAAAAAGTGGGATGTGAGGGAGAAAGAGGGAAAAAAAGGGATAACTTAGCGTTGCTATTACAAATCAATAAGGCGCAAGAGGAACTGTGTTACCCCGAATTTAACGCGAGCGAAGCCGTGGGCAAAAGCTAGTATAATATATATTTCGCTCAACAGTTATTTGCCAAATGATCCTTCGGGCAAAAGTTATAACAGGTGAACTTTAGGCATTATTTTCACTGGCATGCATTACTGGTGATGCATGCTTGGCTATACGTCAATACTTCAACCGGGTCCCTCCCTCCTTTGCCACTGTTAAGCTTTGCTCGTTCTTTTGATGAACTCCCACTTATTTTTAATGCTTGTGACATTATTTATAAACTCAAGCATAGAGGACAAAGTTACGTTTTCCAACACAAACTTATTTAATAGGATTACTAAACACTTTGTTAGAAATATACCCAAAACCGCAAGAGACCTTTTGACTGACAGTTAAAGTAATATCATACATGAGTATTATAGATGCAAAACGTATTACCTTTTCCCGTCTCATGGACTAAACGATTTTAAATGAAATTTGCCACAGGAATACCACATACATACACCATGACCCGAAGTTATCCCAGTTAGATTTTAGTTATTCCAGTAGAACATTCCCGACGAATATCTTCGAAGTAGCAAAACTTGTACTGCCGGGGTTCCGGGTAGTTCGAAAGAGTTATCGCGGCCCTGGAACATAAAGGGCAATAGTAAAAACATGGGTGGGTTTTAGTGAGTACAAGTCTGACACTTCCCCCCGATCCGCCCAGAGCGGGGGAATTTATTCGATGATTTCCCATCACAAAAAGGAGGATCTCGTTGGACAGCTAGATACAGAAAGGAGGTTACTTAATGATTTCCCATGGTCGAAAAAAAACAAAACACGGAGAATCCAAAAAAGAAAAAGAATATCGACTTCAAATGAATATGACCATTCAAAACGATAATTTAGATGTTCCACGATCCGTCAGTACAAGTTGGTTGGACCAGTATTAATCCGGCGGTATTGAAGTGCATCTCCCCTCGGCTTTGTGGTCGCCAGTCGCCACGTGCCCGGTACATATAAACAATTTAGGATTCAGAGGTTCATCTATATTGATTCCGTGGTTCTCGGAGAGCTGAGGAAGTACGATGTAAAAGTGTTTTCGATTTTATAATTTATCAAGGTTTTAAAACTGAAGCGAAGATCGTGGTTCTGAATGCATGAATCTGTCTAGCCGTATACCAAGTTTGGGTCGGTTTCCAGTACCGTATGCAGCTGAATACCAGTATTACATGACCGCCACAACTCAATAAGTACTGGGTAATAAGATACTCCTTGGTAAGGCTGGTTGTCGGACTTTTGGGCCAATGAGTACCTGTAATGCCTGCCCCAAATCTACTAATGACAGCGAGGATCATGGGCTTAACGTGCTTAACCATGGTTCTGAACGCATCAAGTAACGTTAAGTCTTCTGATGTTTACAGCTCCTAAAGACAAGATTGTAGAATGATAATATATGTCATGATGATTATCTATCTATATCGTAATAGCCATGTGTTATGATCATCAGACTACCAAGTCATAGGTGCCAAGACACGTACCTCTGATTTGATTCCGTAGAAGGATAAACCAGGTGAGGAAACCAAACCAGGATCCCTGAGAGATATTTATCGACGGTATGTAAAGCTATGTCAAGTCAAAGACACAAAGTAAATAATAAAGGCGACATAAACACTCTTCCACCAGGGCAGGTTGATTGAAAACCTCACGGAAAAAAACGATTTAAAATTGAAAATGTCATAATTTTTTTTTGTTAAGAAATTTTCAATTGATGAAGACAGCTACATCAACTGCCTACACTTTTAAATTAAACCGCTGATAGTAACATCCAAACGATAACAAAGATGTTTTGTGATGCAAAACTTTTACAGATACTGTCCAGCCCACAATGCAGTTACAACTCATTCACACTGTCCATTCAAAAACGTCACAACAAATAAAGCTTAAAACACACAGACGCAGACCCAACGTAATGCACAGACTACAACTACACAAAATGTACAGATTAACGTCAATACAGATGCGCGAAGTAGAACCCGTCGATCGGTATAATAATAGCGCATTGCACCCCATCCCTGCGATCCATGCCGTCCGTCATGTGCACTCGCCCTTACTTAATCTAAAACAATTTAGAGCTGGGCATTAAATGGAATTCTATACTATAATTTGCTTTGAGGATTAATACTGGCTGTTTTGTGTGGGGAATTGAAAATGGATAGAGATTTTGGTCTGGTTTTTTGTGCTGGAGTTTTTGGCTTGTTTCGGAACATAACAGGCACGCGTGTAATCCCTAAAGGATTAGGTAGAGTCGTACCTAATATTACACCTACATTTCGCTGGTTATGTTTTACGTCCCATGTCATAGGGGGTGAGCTTATATGCATCAACCGATAGACACTCATTTAGATTCCTTAGATGCTACTGAGAAAGGAATGGAAAAACCCAATGACACTTTTCCCAAATTGGAAATCGAACCCAGAATCTCATACTCAGGGCAGGCAGGGACAGGTAACTTAAGTGAGTAGAAACACCTCAATAGTACACTTACAAATAATTTACAATATACCTATACAAGGTCTATTTTGCACGTGGTTTAAATCGGAACTAACACCACGCGCCGCCATCATGATGTAATCCACATAAAAAAAAACAATTGCAAAAGTTTTAAAAAAATATTAAATTGTAAATATAAATAATAAAAATAGGAAATAATTAAATAACAAAAACAAACTAATATTATAATCACATTTCAATAGCTCTAATTCCACATATAAAAAAAACAATTGCAAAAACGTTCACCTGACAATGCCTCGTGGGCTTTGCCATTTGAGTGCCAAAAAGCCTTGTATTGCTGTAAAAAGGTACCTAGATTTTAAGATAAAAACTAGTCTGATAAACATTTGAAACGGGATATTTACCATTATACTTATTTAATTTGAGTTTCCGATGTTTCGGCAACGATCACAGAAAAAAAATGATAAATATTTCATTTTAAGTGATATAAAAATATACCTGCCAATGGCTGAAACTCAAGAGCCTCGACCAACACCTAAGGAGGCTCTCGTTGCCGGGGTTGCGGGTTGTTCGAAAGTGATACCGCTGCCACGGAACGTAAAGGGCAATGGAAGGAACATGGGTGGGTTTTAGCCAGTACAAGTCTGACATTCCCCCCCGCTCCGCACAGAGCGGGGGAAGTTATTTGAGGATTTTCCACCACAAAAAAAGAAGGCTCTCGTTAGGCATCTAGATCAAGGGCTTGATACAGAAAGCGGTACACTTGGACACGGCTTGTGTGACTAAGAGTTTCCTTTCTCTGGTAACCTAACCACCCGTAGCTTGTACCTTGTTCCCGATACCGGTGGGCTAAATTTTTTTGTATTTTTTAAGTTTTTTCTTTAATTTAGTTTTGATAAGAAATATGTAAAATAAAAATGAATAAACAAAAACAAACATGTAAGTGGCCACGTCAATTTGAAAACTTCGATAAAATGTTGCAAGTTACGTAATAAATACCAAACTGATAAAAATCGCAATATTTCATCTCCGAAAATATGACAGCAATTTTCTCAAGAGAATTTCCAATTTAACAAAATATTTAAGCGAGTGCATGAATATGTTTAAAATGTTCGAAATAACATTGTACATACATTTATAAACTTGCCCACGATCGCCGTAGTAACCGATATTTCACACTAGATTTATGACTTCCGTAGAAAGGCGAACTATGTTGGTATTCTTTGATTTCCATTCATTTCCGAAATACTCATAACACTATGTTGCTTGTTTAATATGTGAGTTACACTTTTAGAGACGTCTACCAAAAGGAATGTGAAGAATGTTAAAAATCTACGTTATGTCGCGTCGTAGGTCGAGTGGTGAGGTCTTTTTTGGGGATGGGAAATCATTAAATAAGTTCGACTAAAACCCACCCATGTTCCTTCTATTGCCCTTTATGCTCCGGGGTCGCGGTACCTCTTTCGAACAACCTGCAACCCCGACAGGCGGTGGCCCTGGCAGGCGCCTCTGCTTTGCTGACATCTCTTTGAGGCGCGCGTGGAACACTAACGCGCCGTCGACACGGCCTGTCGTCAATAGACGGACGCACAGTGACCTACCCATTGCTCATGTTATAAAACCTCTACAGTACACACTACTAGGTTGTGGAGGTCAGATGTGCAGTCGATTTGTATATAATACTAGTATTCAAATTTATCCGGTTAGACTGGAAGACAAACCAAATTTTTGATGCAGGAAACCCTGTCTGATGCAAAGAGCGCTCAATTCCAAAGCGGTTAGAAGATTTTCAACTTTGAGCGCATTCATTTGCCGTCATTGAAGTGTTGTAAATCCAAAAGCTCGATTTATTTTGGCAATCATTAGATGCTTAATGCTAATGAAAACGATCATTAAACTAGTTATAAACATGTCACCTACGTATACTAGATGACGCATAATTTTCGCAGCCTGCATGTGATGGCATTAGGAGGGGGCCACTGCATCTAACTGCCGCTTCTAGTATTGCGGCCAGTCGACCTTGATGAGATAATAATTATAGCTGACTATGTGCCAAGGAGTAGGATATTCAGAAGAATCAGGGATTGAATATGATAAGTATAATAATATGGTGGGTATAAAGAAAAGCGTCTTAAGCATAGGTATACCAGATCCTTCCCATAGAAACACAGACTTTCTGGTGACTTATTAATGAAATTAATAAGTCACATTAATAAGTCACCAGAAATAGCTATAGCTGGTGTATTTTAAAAAGGAGCGCAAGGCCGATAAGGCTAGGAGGGGTTCGCATCGGCGTCGGGTCGACGATGAAGTACCTGGGAATCGTCCTCGACAGCCGGTGGAACTTCGTCGAACACTTCCGACGTTTGGCTCCCAAGCTCGAGCGGACGGGGGCTGCTTTCAAGCGGCTCCTGCCCAACCTCAAGGGGCCAAACGCCTCCTGCCGTAGGCTCTATGCCGCAAGCCTCCTTGCCGGACTGCCACCGTGGGATCTGGAGGCGATAGTCCTCGCGCGCCTGTTTGAGTGGCGCGCGGAGGCACTACACCGGGGGGAAAACCCACTGCCGCGGCAAGTTGCCGCTCGGCGGGCAGACCTCCGGTGCGATCTCATGGTGGCATGGAGAGAGCGACTGTCGCAACCCCGTGCAGGGCACGCTACAATAGTGGCGGTAAGTCCCCTCTTTGAGGAGTGGCTGGAGAGGCGTCATGGCGTCCTCACCTACCGCCTGACGCAGGTCCTCACCGGACACGGAAGTTTCGGGAGGTTCCTGCACATCATCGGGCGGGAGGAAGCGCCCGGGTGTCACCATTGTGACGATCGCCCGGAGGACACGGTGGAGCACACAGTGGCGATCTGCCCGGCTTGGGCGGAGCACCGCCGTGCCCTCGTAGAGGCGATCGGCGGCGGCGATCTCTCGCGTCCGGCCCTGGTTCAGGCCATGGTCCGGAGCGAGAGGGAATGGGAAGCGGTCACCACCTTCTGCGAAGCAGTAATGCTAGCGAAGGAGGTGGCCGGGCGTTTGCGGGAGAGAACATCTGCCCAACCCAGCCGCCGCGGGAGACGCCCATGGCGCCGGGCGCCGCGAGACGACTTCCGGCCACCGTAGATGCGGGCCTGTGGGCGGTGAGCAATGGGTAGTTCACCGTCCGTCCGTCGATTGACGACAGGCCGTGTCGACGGCGCGTTCGTGTTTCACGCGCGCCTCAAAGAGAGTCAGCAAAGCAGAGGGGCTTGCCAGAGCCTCTGCCTGCCGGGGTTGCGGGTTGTTCGAAAGAGATACCGCGGCCTCGGAACGTAAAGGGCAATAGAAGAAACATGGGTGGGTTTTAGTCAGTACAAGTCTGACATGCCCCCCCGCTCCACCCAGAGCGGGGGAAGTCATTGGATGATTTCCCACCCGAAAAAAAAAAAAAAAAAAAAAAAAAAAAAAAAAAAAAAAAAAAGGCCGATAAGGCGTGTGCTATAGTAGTTCTGATTTTAAAACTGCTACTACTATTACAAAAAAAGGAAACCCGGCTTACTGCGAGTAAACTTACTCACAGCTTCAAGAAATCACATATTTGAGTGTAAGTTTTAATTTCTATTCGATACCTCCTGAAATAAAGGGTCTTAACAGACAGACTAAGGAAGAATAAGGGTTCCGTTTTTTCCTTTATAAAAAAAAGCATTATGTACTGATTGAATAAGTTAGGCTTTTTTTATTATTAGGACTTTTTATACTGCGTTGATGTTATAAATGAATGTTTACAGTTTATTCTTGACAAAAACTATTTTTAACCAGATAACAGAGCTGTTGCATGGATTTTAACATCAGTTGACTTTCCTGTATGAGTTTTTTTCCTTCTTGGTATCAAAGTGGGTTTTCTGTAGCCCTGTTTACAGTGTCTGCAGTCTATCTGTGTTGATGCTACTTTCTATAAATTGTATTTAGATTAACTTGGTTAACAATTAATTATTTCTATTGATTATGACATTTAGATCTTATTCTAAAAGCATTACAACAGATATTATTCTATATTTAGTGCAGGCTATGGCGCCTTTATAAAATATTTAAGAAATACAAACAATATGTAATGTGTAAATCATTCTCGTTGTAATCATACTTATCTCATTACTTACGTTAAACACATTGTACTGTACAGCGCGATGATTAGACACATATACGCACTTTATTACACTTGTCTATTAACTGCATATTTTATACAAGGTTGTATAAACCTTAAATTAATTCAATTTAGTTTGACTCAATAATATTAAGTATTTCAAGTGCTAATGAGCTACGTAAACTAAGTGAGTGATTCGTTGTAAATCTACCTACATTCCAAACGAATATCAGAAAAAAGTTCGGTCGTGTTGTCGCATCGCCTTCGTTAGTCAAACAATTGTAAGTGATGTGGGAGACGATATCGATGATAAGTGTCGATATATTTTAAGAGTTTGAGGAAAGGAATCATTTCTATTGGTCAATGGTATCAAGTCACATAACTATCATGCAGAATTTGTTTGGTTGAGAATATATGATCATCTGTCTAACATTTTTCCAATAAGAATTATTTTGAGACCGACTTCCACTCTAAAAAAAGTAAAAAAAAGAAAAAATCAAACAAACATAGTCACTTCCGAAAATAAAATAGTTTTTGTTCTTTTAGTGTATTTTTGGAAGTTGGGAATTTTACATCCCATGCCATGAGATAGGGACTTTTTTGGGCTTATCCGTCAACTTGCGCCTCATAAACTCGCGCAATTTACACAGTCTGGGTCATGGGACAAGTGTGACACGTACACGATGAATTTAGTGAATACTTTAATTGTTATGTAAATTGAAGCTCGTTAGCCATTACGAAGATTGTGAGTAACTATAGTTTTTTTTTATTTCGCGAGCATTTCGCGTGCTTCTGTAATTGAATGTAAAAAAACATCGTGACAATAGGCGCTTATGGTTTGCACTGAGTATTAAGGCGCGGTAAGAAGCTAATCTTTAGGTATTCGCGGGGGTGACGCTAGCTACTGACTGGGCTTTGTCTGACACAAGTATACGACAGTAGTGTATCAAAAACATAGAAATAAGGTCTAACCAAAATATTTCGGCGTTTTTATTTGAATACTAGCTGTTCCTCGCGGTTTCAACCACGCTGCTCAGCACCTGTTGGTCGTAGCGTGATGTTATATAACCTATAGCTTTCCTCAAGAAATGGACTATCCAACACTAAAAGAATTTTCCAATTCCAACCAGTAGTCCCTGAGATTAGCGCGTTCAAACAAACAAACAAACTCTTCAGCTTTATAATATTAGTATAGATCATGTCCGCCAAAATTTAAGTCATTTTGCAGCTTTAATTGAATATTTAAAAAATTACAGTTCCGTATTTTAACAGTTTTAGATAAGTCTTTAGTCTATTAAATTTTAACTACATTAAATCAATAATTTGCGAATAAGATGGTTGTCGTTGACAAAAATTGAGAATTACAAGACTTTTTAACTTTTGTAAACTGTTTTTATTTTTAAGTCTTTTCTTTATGTATTTGTCTATAAACTGTATTTGTATTGGCTTGTGGTATGTACAGATACGGCTAACTTTGTAACGAAAATCTAAACGTTTTACAAAGTGTTTGCTTTGTACAGCGCCTTAACTGTAAGTTTAATTCCAAGTCTAATATCTATCGGTTCATGGTTGTTAGTCTTAAAGTTCAATTCAATTTATTCAGTAACGATTTTTCGTGTCTGAATTTCTATAACTAGTTACATACACGCAAATCATTTTTAAATTACATACAATCATCCAAATAATAGAATTATCCACACAAAAAATAATACTAATATCAAGTCAGCGTTATACAAAAGCATACAATAAAAATAAATAAAAATTAATTAATGTCATTAGTCAATAAGTTAAAACAAATTAAATTTCAAGTCAATTAGATTAGGTATGCCACATTTATATTAATTCATAATTCATCAATAGAATAAAGACACTTACTTAACAAGAACTGTTTAAGCTCACTCTGAAACCTGCAGTTAATGTCAACCTTTGTTGTTATGTTGATGTTTTATTAAAAGTTAAGTTTAGAAGGTTTCATATCTACAGTAATAAAGGTAAGGACACCTTACCCTTTCGGGGTTTACAGTCGTAATGTTGTGTGTTCTGTAGCTGCAATGCATCAACACATCCGTCCGCTGCTCAATCGAGATCTATGATTGCGAACGACGCGCCACCACACATACTATTTAGGAACTACATAACAGTACATTTGTCATACCCTTCATGTATACCATGCCTTTTGGCTCTTTTTAAATTTATTCTGAAAAAGACAACGTCACCAATTAATAGTAAGCAGTATACTCAGACAATCATTAGACATGCATCACTTTGACAAATCATCTCAAGTTCTTTACCCACAGCTGACTCAACTCAAACTAAACTTAGGATTGTTAAGAGAACGAGAAACGGCAAAAAAATATTTGGCGCCTATATCCAATTAAAATCCACGAAACTTGCCACGGCATGACGGCAGATTGGATATGTCACGCGAACAGTAATTAAACAATTAGTAACGTCTGGATGCTCAATTTGTGAAATGTTGAAACGTTTTTTTTTTCTTGTTTATTTATTTTTGATATTGTGATCGTTTTAAGTTGATGCCGCTAGATGGCGTTAGTCAATATATAGAGTTTTTTTACTTTGTGTGTTTGGAAAATGGATGATTAACTGGATTTACTTAAAGCTAATGGAGAATGTAGGTAAAGTCTTTTAATACCGTGAATTTTACTGTTAAAGTTCTGTATCCCATTCCGTAGGTACTTGAAAAGGTAAAAAATGGGACCCTAATTGGATCACTTCGATGTCCATCTGTCTGTCTGTCTTTTTGTCTGTCTGCCAAGACAATTTATCTCGGGAACGCGTGAAGGTAACGAGTTGAAATTTCTAAAGACTGTAGTCAATTGGACTAGTGGGAAAATCTCAAAATCTCTAAGTCAAAAGATATGACCGTTTATGTCGCAAGTTTGTGCGGAACCCTCGGTGTGCGAGTCCGACTCGCACTTGCCCGGTTTTATTACTAGTGTTGACGTAAAAATAAGGAAAAAAAGTCGGTTGGAATTGTTACCAACAGTTTTATATAAACAAACACGTACATAGAACCTTTTTGGAAATCGGAAAGCAACTAAATAACCAATATAAAACATTAAAACTAAATAATTTAAAAAGAAAACAGTTAACAAAAAATATGACACCATTTTAAGAACTGGAACTAGTAAATCTACGTTTAGTAGCTTTGAGATTCGCTACCGTAATTTGTGGTACTAACATTTAGAGTCAGATATCTGCTAAGTTCGCAAACAAAGACATTTTCTTTTAAGTACAAGGAACTGGTATTTGTTTTCTGAATTTTCTTCATATGTTAAGAAATCAATGTTCTTCCTTACATGTCGACGAAGCTCATAGTGTGCCAGATCAGCATGTAGCCAAAATGAACAGCTCTAATATTTGCTTCGATTAAATATTGAAAGGTGCAACTGGTTCAAAAGATGGGTCGGGTAGGCGGTGGTGCATATATAGCAAAAGGGCTCCACACAAGCATTTTGTTTGGGATGGATCAAGAATATCCTGTGTTACCCCAACTTTGTTTGTGAAGCCGCGGGCGAAGCGGTGGCTAATAAGTTATAGTTTTTGGCGATATTTTTTTTTATTGTGACAAGTTATTAGTCATTTCTATTTGGCTACATAAATATTCTTTACTTTAGAATATTCATTACTTACAATAAAGCATCGCTTTGTTCCTCAGTAGCATTTTGCATTCATTTGTTTTGCACAAAACATACCTAGTCCTCTGGCGTATAATATTATTTTCTCTTTTTGTATCAGTCGGCTAATGCCTGCAGCACTGAGGGCATTAGGGTTCCGTAACAAAACAAAAACGAATACCTACTGTGGGGTATATGCTTTTTGGGGTTCGCGAAACAATAATTCGGGAAACGAGCCTTAATTACACGGGAGTCCATTCGGGGGATTATTACGTCGATTAACATGTCCTCTTTTTACATTTTGTTCCAGTATTCTTGGTATTGTTGTACTAAAGCATAATGGTTCATCTCAAGTCATTTGTGACCCACTTTTTTTTAGAGGTATTGGGGAGGGGGGAGCTGTGTCTGCAGATACAAGCTACGCTCTAATATTGCGTAAGATAAAAAAAAAAAATATCTTGGGACAACTCACACACTGCTATCTGATCTGATCCCTAGCTAAGCAGAGCTTGTGTTATGGTAACCAGACAACTGATATACATACTTATATAATTTATAAATACATACATATTATAGATAAATCACACCCAGACACAGAACAAACAATCATGCTTATCACACAAAGTTTGTCCTGGGTGGGAATCGAACCCACGACCTCCGGCTCAGCAGTCAGGACCACTAACCACTAGACCAACAGGCCTGTCAGATACAAACCAACTTCTAACAAGTATATTATGTATTAGGGTGCGTCCACATCTGGCGAATGTGCCGCGAATGTGCAGCTCGCGAGCCGTTTGCGATCTGCCCGCGAGCTGCGCGCGTGCATTTTTGTTCGTGCGCCGCTTCTGCGCCGCCCGCGCGCAGTTCGCGCGCGACCTAAGCGCCGTACGCGATCAGCGCGCGGGCGGCGCGCTAGTTATTTCGCTCAGTTCGTTTCTGATTACTGGAGGCTAAGTACGTGTTGTCATGGAGTGGACGGAGGAGAATTGTTTACGCTTCATTGAAACATATAAAAGATTTCCAGTATTATGGGATCCTAAAGATCGATTATTTCGAAGATTACTATAGAAAAAATCTAAAAAATGATGCGTGGAAAGAAATAGGGGCGAGAACTGAGCGCGCGCAGATCGCGCGCCGCTCGCGCGCTCTATACGAGCCTTGTATGAGTTGCGCTAAAGAGGCGCACCAAACCATTGCAGTGACTGCACGCGCGCAGCTTGCGGGCAGCTCGCAATCGGCTCGCGTGCTGCACATTTGCGGCACATTCGCCAGATGTGGACGTACCCTTAGATAATAAAAGAATTAACGATTTTTTAAAAGGATTTATTTTCAGCTTTCTAAGTAAGTAACCGATACACTACCTCAGAATTGAATGGTTTGTTTTTTAATTTAAATTGGACCTACACCTGGTTCCTCGTTCCTGGTTCCTGAACCTGGACTGCCTACAATAAGCTACCAATTACAAAGAGTCAATCCCAGTGGGGAACTGACTCTGCATGCCACTCGATCTGTGACAACACATCGTCAAAGGATTGATTGCACGATATAGAAATTAAAAAAAAAATGGATCTACAAACAGTTTAATAAGTAAAAATAATTCAAGTGAGTGTACTTTGGACTATAGGAGACAGGTGCCTAAGATAGGTCTGTTTTTCAGGACACCAGAGTACCACCCGTAAACGTCTTTTATACCATTTCCTAGACCATGTACTTATTTTAAATATGTAGTTTTAGTTTAGTACTATGTTATATTTATATTTTTATTGCATTCCATAATGTGTAAAGATCTTAAAATGGGCTTAAAGCTAAGGTACAATTACGGACCCTGTGGGGCACAGCAAAAAGTGTAAAATAATTTTGTAAAAAAAATAAATCCATGAACCAAATAATGCTTAATATTAATTAACCAAATATTAACATTATTTATATTGAAATCAGTTACATCAAAATTATTAAATAATACTTATTCTAATAAAATATTAATAAACAAAATTATAACTAAGAAAATGAGATCAGTTATAGGAACATTATTAATTGTTAGGATTAAATTCTATTTATTCGTATTTATCAAATTAAATTAAAACACTTTAATACAATAGTATCTATCTATCGATTAATAATGTTTAGTGTCTGTTTGTGTAAAATGTATTTGTTTGTCATTTATGTATTCGTTTATTGTGTTTTTTATCAATATTCGTTTAAGTTTATTTGTAAAAGTTGTGTCGCTAGTTTGTTTGTAAATACACGACAAAACAATTTATCTCGAACAACAGTGACAAATCTGTCGTCCTAATATAGGAACAGCCCATTACCATCGCCAACTTACCCTAGGTGTGGCGAATCTCCCACAAGTTGGAACGAATCATTTTTACAGCCTCTCGGCGACATACAAGAATATACAGGATGTTTCTTCGAGAATACTAAAATTTCATTTCACGCTGCCCACTAAATTCTGATTTACGTTGGTTGAGGATGCTAGAACCTGGCGCTGTATGACGGGTTTAGTGCCTAGATATATCTTTTGTTTTTTGAAGTTTCAGAAAACTTTTAATGTAATCTTGGATGCAGGGAGAGAAAGGAAGTGTTATTAGGAGTTTATTCGTTGTGGTAGATGTTTACGAAAACTCGGTTAACGAAGGGGTATGTTTTATGTGAACCTCATACTAATAATGAGGCGCAGCGTGTATTCATTAGAGGGGTATGTCAGGTTCCGGGTTATTCGAAGGAGACACCGCGACCACGCGCGGGCCGGAACGTAAAAGGCAAAAAAGGAACATGGGTGGGTTTTAGTCGGTAAAAGTCTAACACTCCCCTTGTTCCACCCAAAGCGCTAACAGAAAAAGCGTGTTTTTTTTCATTCTGTTTTTTGTGTTGATTCCTGTATTGTGTCTTTTGTTACATCAAATAAATGATTGATCTATTTATATATTTTTGGAAATTTCACACCCAATTTAGACTTTATTAATGTTCACTGATTTGTTTCAGCACTAAGCAAATTGATTAAACAAACAAAAATTGGTTATTATTTTTTAACCATAACTAAATTGACCGACATTTTTAGAAAGTCTGGAAAATACCTTGTCATGCCTCTTTTCGATTTGTTCCTTACTTTCATTGACACCCTGTATAATATTGGTAAGTATATATATGTCGCAGAGAAATGAGGACATCGGGGATTTCACGACATCCCTGGGGATATCACGAAATCCCGGTAGATGTTGAATATTCTTTTTTATAGCGTCTTCTTGTTAAAATTATCTAGTGATATGACAAAGCACGCTGTTATGATCGTCAGTGATATGTCGTTTCACTTAAGAAGAATTCGACATCTACCGAGAATTCGTGATATCTCTAGGGATTTCGTGTATTTTTTTAAACTTTGCCAACCCCACACTTCTTCTTCCTCTTTATGTGGACTCCGCTTCTTGGGGGGTCCGGTTTCTTCCCTTGATCCTTCCAATGGACCATTGTACGTATGCCGTGCACCTAGGCGGCCGCTACTTCAGCCAGCCCACCTCTTTCCAGGAGTAGATGAGTTTTTTCGGGTTTTTTCGGGCGTCCGCAAGTGTTTCGGTGATTCCTGTACATTCAAGGAGAACATGTGTAACTGTTTTTGCCCCCTACTAGGATTTTCTCCTGTATCGTGGGTGCGTTTACAAACATTTAAACTCACATACACAAACAACCAGACCCGGAACAGTTATCTGTAGGCCATACAAATATTTGTTCCGTGCGGGGATCGAACCCGCGATACGCAGCGCAGCTGTCAATCGCCTGGCCACTGCGCCAACCGTGTCGTCAAAAGCCTGATATCCTCATTTCTCTGCGACATATATACCATCAAGTAAAACGATCCCTCTTTCAATGCAGACATTAAAAGTTTACCAAACAGTAGACAAAAGTGCACTTTTGAACGTTTTCCTTTGAAAGTTGCGAGGCATGTAATTTATAAATTATGCGTTCGTACAAATTGGGAGAAGTTACTTCAGTAGCTAGTTCTGGCAATAAGCCAGGGAACCAGATGAAAGAGTTCCTCCGGTTTACAAGGTATTACAAGACTCTTCTCGTTTTCAAGTGTTTGTTTTCCATTTGGTCAAAATGTACAAATTGATATGTTATACATTAATGCTATTATATACTAGCTGTGCCCAGCGGTTTTACCCGCTGCTCAGTCCACCCTTATCGCTTAGGGGTTTGAAAGATAGATAGTAGCCGATTCTCAGATGTACCCGATATGCACACAAAATTTCATAGGAATTGGTCGAGCCGTTTCGGAATTTTATATTTTATTATTATCCTTACTTAATATTACAAAAGCGAAAGTGAGACTCACTTTCGCTTTTTACGTTTTCGTTTGTTACGTCTTCACGCCTAAATGGCTAAACCGATTTTGATGAATTTTGGTACAGAGATAGTTGGGGCCCTGTAGACGGACATAGGCTATTTTTATTAACACTAGGAATTTCTCCTGTGTCGTGGGTGCGTTTACAAACATTTAAACTCACATACACAAACAGACCCGAAACAACTATCTGCAGGTCATACAATTTTTTTTTCCGAGCGTGGTTCGAACCCGTGACACGCAGCGCAGCAGTCGATCGCTCAGCCACTGCCAACCGTGTCGTCAAAAAAATGTAATGTATTAAATGTTCCGACGATAAAACACATCATCTGGTTAATACTCAGTCGTTAAGTAGTCAAGACAAAAAGAAACTTAGCGACATTTTCCCCTCAAACACTGCGGTAGGAACAAATTGCCAGCACACAATAGTTTTGGCCAGCACGCACCATTACTGCCTACCCTACAATGCTGTGTCGGCGTCCACAATGGCACTATTGAAAAGTGAGAACAATAGTTAGGCAGTGTTTACATTCGGAATTTTTCGACAGCGACAGCTTGCGATCGAGGATTCAGAATCTGTGTGTTCATGGACTAGTTTTGTGCTGTAGCTCTACTCTTTATTTTTTTTGTGTTTGTAAAAAAAAGTGTCGAGAAAGGTAAACTTATTATTTAGGAAATTGATTACTAACTTTAATAGTGCGTATATAGCTTAATGCTCAGCTAAATAGGACAATAACTTTGCACGATAACCAGTTTGGGTTTAGGCCTAAACTGTCCACAGATAGTGCTATAGTGAGCTTAAAGCATGCTGTCAGATATTACACAGATCGGAGTACACCTGTTTACGCCTGCTTCCTCGATCTGTCTAGGGCGTTTGACCTGGTTTCCTACGAAGTGTTGTGGAAAAAGTTGCTCGATAGGCAAGTTGCCCCAGAAGTCATTAAAATTTTCCAGCACTGGTACGGGAGCCAGGTCAATACCGTTAAGTGGTCGGGAGCTCTGTCGGACTCGTACAGGTTGGAGTGCGGGGTGAGGCAGGGAGGATTGAGCTCACCTACGCTCTTCAATCTGTATATCGATGAACTTGTTGCCGTCGTAGCAGTCGCCATGTTGGATGCTATGTTGATGATGTATGCTTTAACAATATCAGCTATGCTGATGATATGGTGCTGCTGAGCGCGTCAGTTGGGGGACTCAGAGAGCTAGTAAGCATCTGCGAAACATACGCTCATACACATGGCCTTAAATATAATGTGAGAAAGAGTGAGCTTATGGTTTTTAGTGCGGGTTCTAAGTGTCCGGCGGAGGTTCCACCAGTGAGGCTATGTGGGGTGCCTTTGGAGCGGGTACATACGTTTAAGTATCTGGGCCATATTGTGACGTCCGACCTAAAAGACGACGCTGATATTGAGCGAGAGAGGAGGGCGCTGTCGGTGAGGGCTAATATGATAGCCCGCAGGTTTGCTCGTTGCTCCAAGACAGTGAAGATAACCTTGTTTCGAGCCTACTGCACATCTTTTTATACGGGTAGTTTGTGGGTGTCATATTTGCAGAAATCCTACAGCGCTCTCCGCGTTCAATATAATAATGCGTTGAGGGCACTGCTGCGGTTGCCACGCTTCTGCAGCGCTTCGGGTATGTTCGCGAGCGTCCGCATTGACTGTTTCTATGCCAGCATGCGCAAGAGAGCGACCTCGATTGCAAGTAGACTGCGGGACAGCGGTAACAGTCTTCTCAACGTTGTCGCAAACAGGTTGGACGGGCCTTTTATGCAGCATTGGCAGGCATTACATGCGCCCATATATAGGGCTTGGGGCAGGTAAAATTATAAAATTATATTTTTATTGTTTTCAAAATTTAACCACTCATTATTACTATTCTAAGAAATTTAATTTAATTTAATTTATTTAATTATATTGAATCCATTTTAGTACTATTGAATCTGTTGTTTAATGATATTGAATCTATTTTAATGATATTGCATCTGTTTTTATGATAAATCTGTTTCTTAATGATAGGGAATCTGTTTTAATGTGTCTGTGTACGTCTAACAATATTATATTAATTTTCTATGGGTCTATGCCACCCGAAATAAAGTTTATTCATTCATTCATTCATAGCACCAATACACTACTGTTATTTTGACAGATATAAAATCTGTCGATGAATGATACTTGTTATTCCTTCTTCTTCTTTCTTCTAGTGTGGTTATTGACTAACTTGGTTTCTGGGCCTCTGAATGACCAACATGCCGTAGAGAAACTGGACAGCAATAAGATGGTCAAAAGACATTTTGTGTTAATTTCTCCGGAGTTTACTTATAATACTGTATTCTGAAGCAAATTAGAGAGACAGGGAAATACTAACTGGAAACCTAGGCCTAAACTGGGATAACTCAAAAAAAGTAATGTTTCAGGAGACGAAAAGAACACAATACTGTTTTATAGCTAGTTCTAGTTTAAATTTAGTGTGTAGCTTAAATTTATTTTAGATCATAAATAGGTTGTAAAATGTCACTGTATGTAAATACAAGCTTTCGCCCTCGGCTTCGCCCGCATTAAATTCTGGATAAGACCACCTGCCTGCAAATCAGGAAAAGGAAACTCTCTTTTAATGATTTGCAGATACCTGCCACCTGTAGTTTTTGCCCTAGCGCCTTATTTATTGTATTTATTTTCCCTTTTTTTTCCTTATTCACCCCTAACCGCATTTTCACTCTTTTTGAAACAAAATGCAGAACAGCCTATGTCCGTCTCCAGGGTCCCAGCTATCTCTGTACCAAAATTCATCAAAATCGGTTTAGCCATTTAGGCGTGAAGACGTAACAAACAAACAAACTTACGTTTTGCTTTTATAACGTAACTAAATTTTTTTTTAAGTTGTGTTCGTTAAAGTCTAAGTGTGCGTAATAGGAAGTAAAATAATAGATTTATTAGAAAGGCACAATTAATTACAAAACAGATCGGTGTCTTTTCCTCAATACAAGATAAATTTATCCAAAATTCTTACTAATAAAATGGACAGAAAAATAATGAACAACTTAAAACTTTTGCAGGAAAAACAATATCGGAAAACCGTTCAGAAACCTGAATAATGGAAGAGCCAGGAAGGCTTTCCTTCGAATAAATGAAAGGTGAAACTTTAATAATAACCTTTTTCCATTCATATTTTACATTTACTAAATGAAATAATGAAATCTGCTTTGCATCAGGCTTTCCGATATTTTTATCAACAGAATTTATTAAATACATACATAAACTCACGCGTTTTCCAATGGGGGTAAGTAGAAGCCACAAAACGCGAACTGCTATGATCCTTACATACTCCTTTGTCTCGTCCACATGTAAACATCAATTAAGTAAATCCTTACTTCCTTACTAATATTATAAAAGCGAAAGTGAGTTTGTTTGTTAACTCTTCACGCTTTATTGGCTAAACCGATTTTGATGAATTTTTACAGAATGGTACAGAGATGAGAAAAGTGGGATGTGAGGGAGATAGAGGGAAAAAAAGGGAAAACTCAGCGTTGCTATTACAAATCAATCAGGCGCAAGGGCAACTGTGTTACCCCGAATTTAACGCGAGCGAAGCCGCGGGCAAAAGCTAGTATATTAATAAAATTGAGCCATACCAAACAACATTTGTGCGAAGTACATGATACAATAAAAAAAATACGAACTTCGACACAAACTTGAATTCTCTATTTAACCCATAATTAGAAAAGAAAAAGTTGCAGCACTATGTCGAAATAAGGGCCTTTTGACCTCGTTTAGGACCAAGAGTTAGTTAAATTTTATGTATAATTTTGGATAGTCTCGTTTTTAATTTTGTTTCTCTTTTAACTTGACTGCCAAGGCACGGTTAGTCGTGTTTTATTTTTATCCTGTGAAAGTTGAATAAATACTTTTTCTTGCTTTCTTTACTAACGAAGCTCTTGCAAATATGTTTCTAGTTCTTCTCCCAACAGTTTAGCCTATGCGTCATATAAATTAATGTTTTTTTTTTTTTTTATTAATAATATGATAGTACATCAGTTGGCATATCTAGCGTTTTTAAGTTTCAACTAGCGGGGGAAGTATCAGAGTTGTACTGTCTAAAGCCTACCCAAGTTCCTTCTTTTGCCCTTCATGTTCCGGGGCCGCGGTATTTATTGCCTTCAAACAACCCGCAACCCCGGACCAACACCCCCTGCGATTGATGATGACATTGTCCACACGACTACTTCAGTTGCAGGTTACTCGACAGCCCTACAGCACACCTCACGGTTTGTGTACAAATATAGACATTTTACAATGCCCTAAAAGCTTTAACGACTCAAAAAAGATTTGGGCGGGTGACAAGCCGTCAGCCGTGTTGAGTGTACTCCATTGAAAGCCCTCTTACGGGCTAGTTTTGAAAACTAGTCATTTTTAGGGTTCCGTAGTCAACTAGGAACCCTTATAGTTTCGCCATGTCTGTCTGTCCGTCCGTCCGTCCGTCCGTCCTCGCTTAATCTCTATGACCGTTAGCACTAGAAAGCTGAAATTTGGAACCAATATGTATATCAATCACGCCGACAAAGTGGTAAAATAAAAATTGGAAAAAAATGATTTATTAGGGTAGCCACCCTATATGTAAAGTGGGGAGTGTTTTTTTTTTAATTTCAACCCTAACGTGTGATATATTGTTGGAAAGGTATTTAAAAATGAATAGGGGTTTACAAAAATCATTTTTTGATAATGTCAATAATTTCGGAAATAATCGCTCCAAAAGTAAAAAACAATGTGTCCCCCCCCCTCTAACTTTTGAACCCTAAGTTTAGAAAATATGAAAAAAATCTGAAAAGTAGTACTTTATAAGGACTTTCTATGAGAATTATTTTGAACTTGATTGACACAACAGTTTTTGTACAAAAATGACAAAAAGTTTTAAAAAATAATTTCTGGACTAAGTTTGTAGTATAATCGTATATGCAAGCATTTTTTTTAACTTCGTTTACATATTTTATTATCCTGAACGTATCTTTTTTCAAACAAAAAAAAGAATTATTGAAATCGGTTCTCGCAATCCAAAATTATTAAAAAAAGTATTAATTAGGAAATACAATTCTCTAGTGTTCAACGTCAAACAAATAATAAACTCATAAGTGGGAACACTTATTGTGACGGACGGGAAACTACGGAACCCTACACTGAGCGTGGCCCGACACGCTCTTGGCCGGTTTTTATTTCTGCATTTTAGAAACTAATGTTTTTGTTGGTTTTTAATTGAAAAGAATATTGTAGTTTTCTTTTTATTTCGCTTTTAAGACAATTTTTTTTAATAGAATTCTAGATGAATACTTACTATTTATAACAAGTGTGTCCCGCGGTTTCACCCCTGTTCTGCTTCTAAGGGTCATAGCGTGAGTTTTCAATAGTAATAAATGTTCTGTCCGACACTAAAACTAACTGTTTCAATTCGAACTAGTAGTTTCTGAGATTAGAGCGTTCAACCAAATAGACTTCTTAGCTTTATAATAGGTATTATAAATATCAAAAGTAGTAAGTACCTACCTATAGATTTGATTTCAAGGTGTTTATGCGACAAGCATTTAAATTGTTAATTAATACAAAAGTACTGCTGTTCCTACCTACCTCTATAAAAACACACCATCCTTGTTGGCTTCCCTAAAAAAACTTCACCAGCGTTTTTCACACACAAAGTTAAAAAAAAAAAACACTTTTACCGTTTCAACGCAGCGACAAATATTCCCGAAAAAGTTCTCGATGTTTTCCAGCATGTAAGCCAAAACTAATTTACGCACGCGACCGAGTTAACACGTCAATCATCGAGTGGGGTGCGTTGTACCCCGCCCGGTACTTTTAGTAAAAACTCTTCCTACCCTCATTCAGCAAACAAAGAAACTTAAATTGGATCCCACTTATTGTTGTACAAAATCGAACTTTGAATTTTTTATTAGTTCACTGTACAAACTGTGGAGGGCTCGAGAGGATTATTGAATATTAGTTCTTTTATTACGAAATTTGACTCGTATTTGTGTTCTTCACAAAGGAGTTAATTGAATTTATATTGGACTAGCTGTTCCCCACGGTTTCACCCGCGCTGCTCAGCACCTGTTGGTCGTAGCGTGATGTTATATAGTCTATAGCTTTCCTCAAGAAATGGACTATTCAACACTAAAAGAATTTTCCAATTCCAACCAGTAGTTCCTGAGATTAGCGCGTTCAAACAAACAAACACACTCTTCAGCTTTATAATATTAGTATAGATTTTGAAAGAATTGTGTTACCATAACATTTTTTAATTTGATAGAATTATACCATATCACAGAAAAAGTCACTGATGACGATCATAACAAGAAAATATCCGCCAAACATATTTTTTTCCCAATTGAAACAGATGGGAATTCATCAAGTGACTTCTCCCACTCTGGGCAGAGCTGAAGAGAGTGTCAGACTTCAACCGACTAAAACCCATCACTGTTTCATTACCCTTTGTCTTCTGAGGCCGCGGTATTTCTTTCGAGCAACCCGCAACCAGACTATAGTGCCTTAGTATTAACATTAGGTTCCCCGAGGGCCCAGCTAACGAGTCGCAGTGCCACGCTCCACAAGACTTGCCAAAAAGCAAACGAGTGACAGAGAAAGCACGACATTTCCTCACATAAATAACTATCCCCATCTCACTCACACACACTGGAATTAAGTTGCTCAGCATTCCTATGCAAGGTAACAGCTACATTTGCTCGTTAAGCCACATTTTCCGTACTTTATGTTTTTCCTCTCCTACTGAATTTCAGGACATACATATTTAAATACATCGTGATTCTTGAACGGAGTACATTTTTATTTGGACCAGAGAGGAATGTTCATTAGTAAACTGCGCGCGGCTGTGTTCCTCTATAATAGTTATGTGTGGGTTTTAATCTTCGAAGTGCCTTATCTTTCTTGTGGTGGTCTGCAGGCCTGTAAATGGGAGATTTATGAACAAAATTAGAGGGGTCTAAATTTATTTAGAGTAAAATTGTAAGGGTTAAGTAAAGTAAAGTAAGTTTATTTGTATAGATTGTAGGTAAGTGCATACAATAAGGTGTAACATTCATTTATTTATTATGATTGAGATTAAAATAAAAATTATAACATAACTTTTAATTGATAGACGGACGGCCGATGAGCTACCCATTGCTCACCGTCCACAGGCAATACAGATATACCGAAGTTTTAAACCACATAACACAAAATTATAACTATAAATCGTTCCCTATTTTGGAAATAATTATATATGAAACCGAATAATTTAACTCTGATGGAGACAACATCATTAATTCGATTCCAATACAGTTAACAGCCACGATAATTTATCCTCCATAAATTAAGCCAAATAACAATAAAAGTTAACCAGATATTATATTACTTCGGCATATTTGCGATGTCCCGCAAATTCAAACAGTTGAACGCGAAAATTGTTACCTCTTTTATTTTCGTACTGGTCGGAGCTAAATTCAAAAAATTGTCGTCCTCGGCACACCGTCTGTCACATGCATGCAATTTTAAATAGACATTGTGGGCACTATGTTTTATCGAGTTCTGTTCGATATAGAGTTTTATTTTTATGCTTTACTAGCTTTTGCCCGCGGCTTTGCTCGCGTTTAATTCGGGGTAACACAGTTCCCCTTTCCTGATTTGCAGGTACCTCCTAGGTACTTGTAGTTTTTGTCCTAGCGCCTTATTTATTGTAATAGCAAAGCTAAGTTTTATCTTTTCTTCCCTCTTTCTCCCTCATTTCTCAATTTCAAAAAAATAGTTACCCTATGTCCGTCTCAAGGGTCCAAACTATCTATGTAGCAAAATTCATCAAAATCACTTACCTACCCTTGTAGGCGTGAAGACTCACTTTCGCTTTTATAATATCAGTAAGGATTATTTATGCAAAAAATGTTTTATTAAACCTGTATATTTTTGTACTGTCATAGTTTTATGCATGCGTTAGTATCAGCGTAAACTAAGAATATAAATACCATCATACTGGCCACTCAAAAAACAAACCTAACGCTGCCTCTATTTTGCACCTAAATTAGCAGTGACAAAGTTTAAATTTCCTTGCAAAAATAGCCACGTGTTTTCTCGCTACAAGACTATGTATTTGCTTGTCGACTGTCAAGTTTGTTTTCAAAATAATTCACGCAGAAAATTCCTAAAAAGACATCTCTGGAGAAATATACGTTGCGTGTCTAGCCTTACCTACGTACCTACTATAGTTACGAAAAGATATCCTCATTTTTTTTCATGTTTGTTGGGAAAGGTTTTTTCTGTATGCCAGTGTTCACTTAAGAAGATTGAGTTTAGGAGTGACATAAGAAGAGGCTCTTTCTTGATGCTTCAGAAATAACGCCACTGCAATGCATGGTAATGCATTGCAGTGGCGTTGAGTTCATAAAATGATGAGGTTTTTTTTCAAAGACCTTCTTTAATTTTTCGACTATGAATTAGTTTTTATACTAGACTAGCTTCGCCCACGTGATATCAAAAAAGGAACCTATGTGTTATTCCAGACTATATTCTACCTCTGTGCCAAATTTCATCATGGTCTATTCAGCCGTTTTTACGTGAAAGAGTTACAAACATCCATACATCCAATCATCCATCCTCACAGACATTCGCATTTATAGTATTAGTAGGATACTATAAAATATTATGAATACTAAGAATTAAATGCTTCATTGGTCTAGTGGTCGCAACGCGCGACTTCTAAGCGTGAAGTCAGGAGTTGATTATCGGGTCGGTTTGTGTTTTTGGAATTTTCCATAAAGAATTTCTCAGTCTGGATTTGTGCCGAGATGATGGCAATAGGGTCGCTCCCTATTGTATGTAAAGTAAAATTACTTAACAGTCGAAATATAAATGTACTATTATAAGGCACACCTCTGCCTATCTGTTCGGGGATTACACGCGTGATGTATTATGTTATAAGAAACCGGTAGGTAGTCAAAGATCAATTTATAGAAATCATAGAATCTAATTTATTTCATTCTATATTTATTTTCTTGTTTGTTCAAAACAATTCCATAGACAAAGCAGACGACATAAGTTGTTTGATTTAAGAAAAAAAAGATAGATTTTTAGAATCAACCAACTTTATTGATACATCAATTCATTCGATTCTCTTCCTCATTGGAAAAGAATGTACACACGACGGCAGGTCAACCTATTCTAAACTATTATAACCTGATCTCTCTACTACAAGTCGCTCACCACAGTAGAGAGATCAGGTTAAAATGGTTTTGTGTAACTTGATGTGCTGTCGTGTGTACATACATGTTGTAACTTTAGAACAGATCTGAAGACTGTAACCATTCAGTCATTCATTCAGTTGAAGGTAACGTTGATTCCATTCCATCTGTGGATCAATCGGCGCAAGACTGCGTCTGCGCATTGTAAACAAACGGATCACCCTCTGTGTTTATATAGTGTAACTCTATCAAGGTGTAAGAATAACATTTGAGTCAATGAACCACAGGTTACTTTGTAAATGCCGCGTTTTTGTATACACAAGTAAAAACAGTCGTTGTTTATAATATATTTAGACATTTTCAAACTTTTTTATTTTACTTGTAACCCTGTGAAAGGTATATTGCTTTTCTTGCTAACTGTTTTTGTTTTGGTTCGAGAAAACCTCAACACTATCAGCTGGAGCTAACCAGAGGGGCCTACAAGGACAACCGCCTGCGGGGTTTCGGGTTGTTCGAGAAAGATACCGCGGCCCCAGAACAAAAAGAGCAAAAGAAGGAACATGGGTGGTTTTGGTCGGTACAAGTCTGACACTGCTCCCCGCTCCGCCCAGACCGGGGAAGTTATTTTGAAGATTTACTTAGTTTCCGCAAAAAAACCTGGTATAGATTTTGACATTGGTATGCCTACAGAAGCCCTCCGATTACTAATTAACATCTTCTTGCATTTCTCCCATTCTGTTTGGGGTCGGCGAAACACGTTTTCTTCCATTGTCAGACGTCACGGCCATCAGTTACTCCTTTCTCTTTTTCTTACTTATATTTATTAATATTATAAATGCGAATGTTTCTGAGTATGTATGGATGTTTGTTACTCTTTCACGTCGAAACGATTGAACGGATCTTGATGAAATTTGGCACAGGGGTAGATTATGGTTTTGAATAATACAACTTTGTTTCGATGTCACGCGGGCACAGCCGCGGGTGCCAGCTAGTACTATATAGTTTACGTTCGTACAGCAATCTGTGTCTCCTGTATAATGACGACACGGTTAGCGCAGTGGCTGAGCGATCGACTCCTGCGCTGCGTATCGTGGGTTCGATTCCCATGCGGAACAAATATTTCTATGTAGTTTAAACGTTTGTAAACGCACCCACAACACAGGAGAAATTCATAGAGTGCATTTGGCCGGTTTTTCTACCACAATTTGAAATCATATTGTCAAAAACTGCTTTAAGTTTTTAAAACAGTCGTCACTTCACCTCGCTTGTGTAGTGACTGCACTTAAATATAGTATAAGTACTAGCCAAAGATTTCTACTCCAATAACGCGCAGAGAATATAAAATGTATTGAACCACCAAAACAAACAATCGACTGAACATCCCAAAAGATTTTTCCATACAAATATTGTTCTAAAAACAAAATAAAAGTATACAAACACACGTATTTGCCAACATACACAGAAATGCCTCTTTACGCTGATTTTTAAACACACACCATTCAAAATGGCCGGCTTATTGACGTGCCTAAGCAAATAGAGGGGGATTTATTT
Source organism: Ochropleura leucogaster (assembly GCA_958449745.1). Lineage (NCBI taxonomy): Eukaryota > Metazoa > Arthropoda > Insecta > Lepidoptera > Noctuidae > Ochropleura > Ochropleura leucogaster. Next base: position 16,429,825 of record OY288207.1, read on the forward strand.
GCTAGCAATAATATGAATATGTACTAACTGCTTTATGTTACAAATAGGGTGCATTATTTATTAGCAAGTACCTAGACAGTTGATTGCGTACATCCATAAATTGTAGGTAGGTCCATCAAGATTCTGCTATTGATGTTTCACAAATTTTCTTTTTTATGTTTGTAGCTCAAACTTAATTAGTCACAGTGTGATCTGTAGAATTATTCTGATTGATGTTTAAATCATGAGGTCTTTTTTTTCGGGTGGGAAAACATCAAATAACTTCAGTGTCAGACTTTTACTGACTAAAACCCACCCATGTTCATTCTTATGCCCTTTACGTTCCGGGGCCGCGGCCGCAACCTCGGCAGGCGGAGGCCCTGGCAGACCCCTCTGCTTTGAGGAGCGCGTGAAACACTAACGCACCGTCGACACGGCCTGTCGTCAGTAGAAGGACGGACGGTGAGCTACCCATTGCTCACCGTCCACAAGCCCGCATCTAAAGTGGCCGGGATTCGTCTCGCGGCGTCCGGCGCCAAGCATGAGGTCTTGGGTTTGATTTTCAGGTCGGGCTGGGTTATTGGGTTTTTCTTTCTGGAACTTCTCCGTGTCTGGTTGCGGCTATCATTTTACACTGTTAAAGTTCAAACATTCCCAGGGTAGATTACAAACCTTTCCTGTAACTTTGTATTTAGTGGACCGGATACTTGGGTATAACTTTGTAATATTTGGTCAAAAAAGGGGTGGATATTTTTACTTCCTCACCATATAATGTTATAAAAGCAAAAGTGAGGTTGTTTGTTTTGCGTTGATGCCTAAATAGCCCAACTGAATTTTATGAATTTTGATACAAAAGTACTAGTTGAGACACTGGAGACGGACATAGGCTACTTAAAAAGTTATTTAATATTTTTTAGCAATTAGTAAGGACTGTAAAGCCAAATAGATAGATAGATTAAATATTATATATGATGTACACCATCCAAATAACAAAAGATACAGTGGAGAACACAAAATACTTAATTGCAATAAACAAATTGCATTAGCACAAGCAATCAAATTGATGAATGTCACGACACACGCGGGACTGTCTTGATCTTTGACCAGATAGTAGTAAAAGTTAACTCCAACTGTTAACGCAATTAGTCAGGTTTACTGCTGCGAGTTTTACTTAACCTGTTGTTAATTTATGCGATTGGTTAATAGATTTTGCCAATTTTGCCTTTTAAACCTATTTTTAGGGTTCCGTACCTCAATGAGATAAAACGAAGTAATAGGATCACTTTTTTGTCTGTCAACCCCCTTTTTCGCGGACACGCGTGGAGGCATCGAGTTGAAATTCTTACTAATATTTTAAAAGAGAGTTTGTTTGTTTGTTACCTCTTCACGCTTTAATGGCTACACCGATTTTGATGAATTTTGGTGCAGAGATAGTTGGAAACCAGGTAACGGACATAGGCTAATATTTTTTTGAAAAAACTGGGATGTGGGGAGAAAGAGGTAAGAAAAGGGAAAACTTAGCGTTGCTATTACAATTCAATAAGGCGCAAGGGGAACTGTGATACTCCGAGTACTTCGCTCCGCCCAGAGCGGGGGAAGTCAAGTCATCCATTGACTTATTGGTTTCTAAATAGAACCCTCTAAGTCTGTTAAGTCAAAAAAAATGGACGTTAACTACTAAACAAAGAGAAGAATCATTTGCAAATCGAGCCAGGCGTCTTGGAGTAATCAAAGAACATACATACATAAAAACCGGCCAAGAGCTTGTCGGGCCACGCTCAGTGTAGGGTTCCGTAGTTTCCCGTCCGTCACAATAAGTGTTCCCAGTTATGAGGCCAACCGAACAATTCGGTAATACCCGATCCAATGTAATAAGTACCTACAGCGCCATCTCTCGGGGAATTGGGTTACTAATTAATACAAAGACGTGCAATTTCGGTGGTAATTTTAAAACCGATTTCAATAATTCTTTTTTTGTTTGAAAAAAGATACGTTCAGGATAATAAAATATGTAAACAAAGTTACAAAAAATGCTTGCATATACGATTATACTACAAACTTAGTCCAGAAATTATTTTGTCTTTTTTGTACAAAAACTGTTGTGTCAATCAAGTTCAAAATAATTTTCATAGAAAGTCCTTATAAAGTTCTACTTTTCAGATTTTTTTCATATTTTTTAGACTTATGGTTCAAAAGTTAGAGGGGGGGGGACACATTGTTTTTTTACTTTTGGAGCGATTATTTCCGAAATTATTGACATTATCAAAAAATGATTTTAGTAAACCCCTATTCATTTTTAAATACCTTTCCAACAATATATCACACGTTAGGGTTGAAATTAAAAAAAAATCACTTCCCACTTTACATAGGTATAGGGTGGCTACCCTAATAAAACATTTTTTTCAAATTTTTATTTTACCACTTTGTCGGCGTGATATACATATTGGTACCAAATTTCAGCTTTCTAGTGCTAACGGTCACAGAGATTAAGCGAGGACGGACGGACGGACGGACGGACAGACAGACATGGCGAAACTATAAGGGTTCCTAGTTGACTACGGAACCCTAAAAAAGATTAGAAAAAAGCCGACGAATTGATAACTTCCTCCTTTTTTTGAAGTCGGTTAAAAAGAAAATCCAGATTTTTTACCAAAAAGGCAGTGATGAATCACGGAACCACAGATAATATAATACTAACGTACAGATACTCCATCTCATACAAAGAAACGTGACCGCCATAACTTGCTCATTTCTTCGGGCTATTCGGGCTATTTTTTTTTTTCTCACAACGGCGCTAGATGGTGCTTGCAGCGATAGTTTAGTTTACACAAAGAACCAATAGATGGCGATAAAACCATACTGCATACAAAATTATGGTAGCCGTTTGACCTTGAAGCTTACGATACTCGGCAATCGCCTACTTTGCGATAGCGCATGATTTCTTGAGCGTGGGATTATACTATCTATGGCGTGGGGTATAGGTCCATGTTTTTCGGCAGACTTAGTTATTTGTTAGGTTCGGCGTAAACGTTAACGCAAATTATGATAATTATCAAGTATTTAAATCAATTAAAATTATTTATAATATCGAAATAGCTCTTGCAACTGACACTGAGACACAGGGCAGGGAGTTATTTTTTAACAGACTCAGTTTCGTGTGTGTAATTTTTTTTAATTTTAATTACAAGTTGTTACTTAACTAAGTAGGTAGTAATATTTGTATGTTGTGTTGGTACCTACCTATAAAAATAGGTAAATATACTTACCGGCTCGGATATTAGGCGCTAGATGATAGAGTGGGGATAACCTTGCGCTTTGTACTGTACAGACGCCAGTTCCCAATCCCCACTTTGTCAAATCTAATTTAGTTTGTTCGGCCGCAGTATATACAATGTACTCTGTGGCCGCAGTCAAAGGTTTAGAAATTCTACAGTTCTGGCTAGGTTGACCTGCCGACTGCTGATGTCTGTACGCTTATAGAAAAAACACTTACGAGATGTATTTAAAGAAATTTATTCTCAAAAAAGACTACAGTCATGAGAGTCGGGCAGTGCATGAGAACTTGAGATCCAAAAAATTTTCTTCTGCGCATGTGAAGTTAAACAAGCGCTCAAGATCCGTGCCATTTACTTTCCATTCTAATATTATCCAACCACTTACTGGCATATTGAACTGAATGTGGGGTTGAGTTTGTCTCAGCCCCACATTCAGCGTAAAATACCTACAAGCTAATAAAATGCAAGCGTAATTTATGAGTAGGTATAGGTAGGGGTACCTTTAGATTCGAGTCGCTTAATGTACCTACTTATCAGTTTCATTTGAATTGCGTTTTATGCTACAAGACGACATCTAACTTAGTCCAGCCCAGTCCAGACCTTGGAACCAGTTCTTTTTAACAATTATTATCCGATGGCAGTCCTTAATACAAAATTGATCACTTCAGAGTCGGTTCTTGGTAATTATTATAAAATCCTTACTAATATTATAAAAGCGAAAGTGAGTTTGTTTGTTTGTTTGTTTATTTGTTTGTTTGTTTGTTTGTTACCTCTTCACGCTTTAAGGGCTGCACCGATTTTGATGAATTTTGGTACAGAGATAGTTGGGAACCAGGAGACGGACATAGGCTAACTTTTTTTAAAAAAAAGTGGGATGTGAGGGAAAACTTAGCGTTGCTATTACAAATCAATAAGGCGCAAGGGGAACTGTGTTACCCCGAATTTAACGCGAGCGAAGCCGCGGGCAAAAGCTAGTATACAATAAATATAATAGAAATCGGATATTTTGGACGTGTCATGGTAGACTTTCTCGTGCCGCCTTCAAATGTAATTAGAGCTTGTAATGTACCTACTTATGCCGCTGGGCTAAATCGCCTGCCTTAACCCAGCGGGTTCGTTCGCCAGGCTGGCCAGGTTTTGGTGCGCAGAGGTCTATCCAAATACGAGGATGATGATGATGATGATCTTTGTTTGAAGGAAAAATTTATAAAAAAACACAATAAATTATAAATAAAAATAAATAAATATCTTGGGACAACTCACACACGGCTATCTGATCCCAAGCTAAGCAGAGCTTGTGTTATGGTAACCAGACAACTGATATACATACTTATAAAATTTATAAATACATACATATTATATGTAGATAAATCACACCGAGACACAGAACAAACAATCATGCTCATCACACAAAGTTTGTCCTGGGTGGGAATCGAACCCACGACCTCCGGATCAGCAGTCAGGGCCACTAACCACTAGACCAACAGGCCCGTCAACAAATTAATATTTTTTTTAAATAAGTACTTTATCATTTACAATGAGTAAGTAGGACTGCCTCGTTGGTCCAGTGGTCGCAAGAGCTACTATTGAGCAGTAGGATCTAGGTGCGATTCTCGGGTGAGACAAAATACCAATACCTAACCCTATGGGAAATAAGGCGTAATGTTATGTATGTATTAACTATTAAGTTCATATATTACTTTTTCTGCTATTTTTGAAGTTGACTGAAAAATTAATAAGTTTGCCTTTGCCTTTCAGTAAAATACATAAAAAGTAGATACAGAATAGCAGACAAAGACATACAACAAGACCTTTGGGTATTTAATTGAATCTGTAGGTCCTACCTATGTAATTGATTTATCAAACAGCATCCACCTGAAGATTAATAATATCATACATAATTATGAAGAACGATGATTAAACATTTATTTTGAAGTAACCTTAATTTTGATGAAGATTGTAATGATTTTTTGCGACTTTTGGCTTCAAGGACTTTATTCCCAAAGTTGACACTTGAGACCTCAAAATTGTAAATACCTATATTATTATTCTATGGCGCAGATTAGCGTTTTATTCATAGATTATAAGAAAAGTAGGTTTTGTTGTTCTATGTCCGAAATATATTTTGTTTTACTTAATATATTTGCATTTCATAACTATTTCATTCTATCTAAATAGGTATGGTATGTATCATTTAGGACGTGTAGTAAAACTTAAAACAACGCCATCTATTAGCACAATTAACACCAAATGAGATACTTAACCACAACGTAGTACAAAATTTTCTCACCAGAGGCAACACCATAATATTATTTAGTAAAATCATGGAATTTGGAACTAGGAGCCCATTATTCTCGATTTTTGTGTTATGGGGATTTTTAAAAACAAGAACATACTTCTTCCAAGGTCAAATTTAAACAATTACACAAACTTCAAAAACAAATCGATACACATAACGCCATCCATTGAGGTTTTTTTTAACTATTTTTTCTTTCTTCGCAATGAGACCCCATGACGGAACTAATCAATGGAACCCAAAGGAAAGTTAAAATGTATTGAGAACTAAGTTTGTAGTATGTAGCCTCAGTACCAATCACCATGAATAACCAGCGACATAGATTCCTCAAATACCAAGTGTTCCGTCAATCAATGAATTACATTTGATTTAAGTGTTTTCATTTACTTTGTAGACACATTCTTTGATGCATTTCTTGGACTGATGCCAGTAGCTACTTGTTGGTTAACCCATGAGGTGGAGCAAGGAGTGGCTTTGTGATAATGAAGAAAGTTGGAACAACTTGATTTCTATAGCAAAATCTATCTATGTTCTGTTCAAAGCGGCAATACGTACAATAATAATGTTTTAATAATGATAAATGCTGATGTAACCTGCTCCTGATAACGGTGGACTACTTTTTTCCTTGTATTTCAAAGTGTATTTTGTTTTTTTTTTTATTAATAAAAAATATGTGTAAAGATTAAAAAAAAAAACGGAATATTTGTTATTTAACTAGTAAGCTAGTATGCTAGGATAATATAGCAGGTAGCTAAACAGCTGAAAGGATTTCCATGAGCTTTGACGGAGAGATAGACCATGACCACGTTAGGATCAAAAATATTTTTTATACTGGCAAGCGTGCAAAACTGCGAGCATAAGCTATAATGCATAACCATGAAGTAAATAAACTAAATCTGATAATTGACCCAAATTAGGATATGTCATTGTCATATTACTATGCCCGGATCTATCGACTATATTTGCATTGATTGCCTCGTTGGTTTAGTAATTGCAAGTGTGACTGCTGAGCATGACGTCCTGAGTTCGATTTCCGAGTCGCCCAAAATGTTATTGAGTTTTTTCATCAGGAATTTATCAGTAGCAGCAACGGAGTTTAAATTTGTTCCCGGTTGATGATTATAGGCTTTTTTTGGGATGGGAAATCATCAAATAACTTCCTCCGCTCTAGCCGGAGCGGGGGGGGGGTATCAGACTAATACTGACTAAAACCCACCCATGTTTTTTCCATTGCCCTGCGTTCCGGGGCTGCTGTATCTCTTTTGAACAACCCGCAATCCCGGTACAACCCGCAACCCCGGATGAGTAAGGCTCACCCTCTATTATATGGGACTTAAACTTGCAAATGGCTATTTGTGTATGTTTGTAAACGCACCTACGATACAGGAGAAATCCTAGTGTTCAACGTTTTCTATAACAAATTTGGGTGGTAGGTATTATTGGTACGCTTCTGCCTACACCTTCAAGAATTACAGGCGTGATCTTACATTCATTCTTCAATGGACTCTTACAAAACCACGTTAGTAATAATCCAGACGTTGTCGTCTTTATTTGTGTCTCGGATGTTTATTGACTTATGCGCGTACGCAGCGTTCTATGAAACGCAACTTTGTTCGGTTTCCTGTGCTTTACGTGCACTAATTATTTTAGTGTGGCACATCTCATAATACATACAAACAAAGTGTTGTTCGCCAAGGAAGTCACGATTTAGGATGCTAAATAAAATTTGAACGACAAACAGCCGGTTTCTGAATTATTATTTTATAATGGTACTAGCTGGCGCCCGCGGCTTCACCCGCTTGTAATCTAAAAAAATATTTGTATCTTAAATATACATATATATATCTTATGTGTTATTCCACACTATAACCTACCTCTAACGACATAGGCATTATTTTGAAATTGGGGTGAAAGAGGGAAGAAAAGGAGAGAGACAGATATTTTTTTTCGATCATCACACGGATTAAACTTAGCGTTACCCTAAAGTAGCTATGCCACGGGGTCAAAGTCGCGGGCGAAAGCATGTAAAATTATATATAGCTTACTTAATTTCGAAATTCTATCACAATTTACTCAGACTTTTAAACGAATACACTCATCGAATTTCCATACATAAATACCGACCAAGTGCATCTCGCCTCGCACGATTAATGGTATGTTGGATCAATTATTCATAACTAGATAACTATTGCTGGTATGCTATTAATTGATTATATTTAGTATGAAGTTTTAGTTCTAGGTTCTCTTGTTATCGATTAGAATTCTTTGGACAAACCGGTCATTCGGACTTCTCGTGTTCATAATTCTTCTGTGAAACTCAAGCTCAAACTCAAAGCATCTATTTCAATTAGACCATAACAGGCACTTTTGAATGTCATAAAACAAGAAAAAAATATATGCTGCTACAGTCCCAGTCACAAGACATAATAACTTGTGAAAGTACCATTTCAAAGCGTAGATCTCTATGGAGAAGAATGGGCAAGACACTCCACTGTCTTCACTGTATTTGTGGTCGCCACAGCATGCTTTCCTCTTCCATACTTCTCTTATATTCTTAACTTACTTTGGCACGCGGCTTCGCTCGTGTTAAATTCGGGCTAACACAGTTCCCTTTTTCTGATTTGCAGGTACCTGCTAACTAATAGCAATGCTAAGTTTTCCCTTTTCTTCCATCTTTGTCCCTGATTACCCACTTTAAAAAAAAATTGCCTATGTCCGTCTCCAGGGTCCCAACTATCTCTGTACCATAATTTATCAAAATCGGTTAAGCCATTAAGGCGTGAAGACGTAACAACCAAACATTCAAACTCACTTTCGCTTTTATAATATTATTACCTGTGCCCAGTGGTTTCACCCGCTGCTCACTTAGGGGTATGAAAAATAGATGTTGACCGATTCTTAGACCTATCCGATATGTACCCACAATTTCATAAGAATCGGTCGAGCCGTTTCGGAGGAGAACGGTAACTAACATTGTGAGACGGAAATTTTATATATTAGACTAGCTGTGCCCAGCGGTTTCACCCGCTGAGGTTTAGGGGTATGAAAAATAGATGTTAGCCGATTCTCAGACCTACCCGATATGTACACAAAATTTCGTTTAAATCGGTCCAGCCGTTTCGGAGGAGTATGGGAACGAGAACTGTGACACGAGAATTTTATATAGGTATAAGATAATATAAAAATATATATAAGTAAGGATTATAGTAAGGATAGTAAGGATCTCATAATTACGTGCTCTATCATCCTTAACACAGTCCATCCATGGTATCTTTAGTCTTTCTCCACTCTTTTATCTATCCACATTCACACTCAACATTTTCTTAACTACTTCAGCCAAAATTCTCGTATGCAATGATCTTTTAACTATTATTTCCTTTCGGGAACTAATTAGTTTGGTCAGAGTCCATAGCATTAGTTATGTTTAATAACTTAAGGTACATACTTACTCACGATTAGAAAGAAGTAAATCAAATTAAATTTTAGTTAAAACAAACTAAAAAAAAACAGTAAATATCATTGAATACTGCAGCAAACTGTGTTTGAAATTTTCTTTGTTCACCTCTTGTTGTTTGTTAGGATTCCGTACTTCAAAAGGAAAATAACGGGACCCTTCTAGGATAGGTTTGTTATACAGACGCCTGCACATCAAGCTACTACAATCTGTTAGATTTCTTTGATAGATTTTCGACTTTATTTCTAAAGTATAAGGTTCAAGGTTCATTGGGAGAAATTGACAGTTTCGGGTAGCTTGACCCGCAGGCACATGAGTAGATAAACGGAACAGAGACAAAGCTTCCTAAGAACGTCCAAAATTGTTACCTTTTTTGGTAGGGTTGTCACAATAGGTTAAGACAAATAAAGAAAAAAACATTTGTTAATTAATTTTATTATTCAGTATGATATAATACTTTAGAAATTACTTACTCTAATAATTTTCTTTTTATAATTTGCCCACCCACATACCTACAAATGATTAGTAAAAGCTTGTATCACTAATAAAAAGGTAAAAACACACCGTATAGTATCCTCTTCTTATTAAAAAAAGGGTCATACAATACAATAAAGGTATTTACTTGAAAAAGTAATAATCAAATATTGAATTAACTATTGTATTCCTTGGGATAGTTAAAGTATGTTTTTTTTTTTTTAAAGTGTTATTCATACACACAGTACAATAAACAACCATTATTATTAATAAAATACCACGTTTTATATTAAAATATTCAAACTATCAAATAACAAAACAAAAACGTGCGTCGCACAAACCCTGAGATTGTCAACTGGCTGTGCCTGCGTAAACCGGTTTTATCCAGTATCGCCGCGTACGCGACGGGCGGCCAGTGGTCACGCACACATGCTCCGCGTGCTTGTAGTAGTGCAACCGATTCGTGCGGTTGTATGAAGCTTTGTCTCTGTTCCGTTTATCTACTATGTGCCCGCAGGCGTCTGTACGTCCGGGCGTTTGAGGGAGAGAACATCTGCCCAACCCAGCCGCCGCGGGAGACGCCCATGGCGCCGGGCGCCGCGAGACGACTTCCGGCCTCCGTAGATGCGGGCCTGTGGGCGGTGAGCAATGGGTAGTTCACCGTCCGTCCGTCGATTGACGACAGGCCGTGTCGACGGCGCGTTCGTGTTTCACGCGCGCCTCAAAGAGAGTCAGCAAAGCAGAGGGGCTTGCCAAAGCCTCTGCCTGCCGGGGTTGCGGGTTGTTCGAAAGAGATACCGCGGCCTCGGAACGTAAAGGGCAATAGAAGAAACGTGGGTGGGTTTTAGTCAGTACAAGTCTGACATGCCCCCCCGCTCCACCCAGAGCGGGGGAAGTCATTGGATGATTTCCCACCCGAAAAAAAAAAAAAAAAAAAGGCGTCTGTACGTCTGTCCGTATGTCTGCCTAAACCCTTTATCTCAAGAATGTGTGGAGGTTGAGAGTTGAAATTAAATATACCTCATATTCTCAAGTCTGTGGTCCGCGGCCGTTTAAGTCGCATGTCTAAGTAAGGAACCCTCGCAATCAGCCAGTTTATTTTCCAAATCTTGGTTAAGTTAATTAACAAAACTAAAGTTATTAAAAAAAAAGTGACGTAACCACGAAACAGGAGTAATACCTAGTGTCCCCATACTAGGAACTACTCCTGTATCGTGGGTACGTTAACAAGCATTTAAACTCACATAGACAAACAGCCAGATCCTGAACAACTATCTGTAGGCCAAACAAATATTTGTTTTGTGCGGGGATTGAACTAGCTAAACGCAGTGCAGTAGTCGATCGTTTGGCCACTGTGACAACCGTGTCGTCAAAAAATTAAATCAATGAAATATTAATTAAAATGGCAAAATTTCTGCTTTTTCGTTACGTTAAAAGTATTACAGGAAACACTACTGACAGGACCAGCGATACCGCTCGCGCAACATTTTATCAATTTTCGAAACGGAAAATATCTTAAATACCGTACCTAACAGACATTTTCAATATAGCCACTTAAAAACCAATTCTCCAAGCATTCAATCAGAGCATAAAATACCAAGACAAAAGCTATAATATGAGAAAAAGACCTAATCAATTTCGAGGATAGAGCTCTTTATCTATAAAATTTCAATATCCCCAGTTTAACGGACTAGACTTGGAAAGCGGTATTCTCATTTCTAGTCAATGAAATTGCATATAATTCCCTCGCAATCGGCCCTCTCTTTTGTGTCGGGAATGAGGAAAAAGGAGAGGTAATGAGCTCGATATTCAAAGGTAATGACGGCGCCGAGATGAATAGGACCAATAATATGAAACAGATGATACTGTGTGTATGTATGTTAGTTCGTCTAACTGTAAATCGCTTTCATTGTTTTATTGATTTTGAAATGCGAACGCGAACTGCTTACAGTTAATGGATTGTTGTTGTGGATTGTGTGATTTGGAGTTATGTAATTACTAGCATAAGCCAGCGACTTCGTCCGCGTGGCATAGTTACTTTGGGCTAACGCTAACTTCCACCCGCGTCATCATCATCATCATCATCATCAGGCTATATTAGTCCACTGCTGGACATAGCCCTCCCCTAATGAGCGCCATAGCGCCCTGTCTTCAGCTTGCCGCAACCCGCGTCATGATCGAAAAAAAAAATATAATTCTCTCCCCTTTTCTTCTCTCTATCTCCCCTTATCTTTAGTCTATGTACGTCTCCAGGGCCTCAACTATTTTTGTACCAAAATTCATCAAAATCAGTTTAGCTATTTAGGCGTGAAAACGTAACAATCAAACAAACGCACTTTCGCTTTTATAATATTAGTAAGGATTACTTGCTTCGGTGAAAGAAAACGTCGTTACGAAACCAGGTTCCTGAGAGATATTTGTAGACGTTATGATAAGCCGAGTCAGACTCATGGGTGGTATAAAAACTCTGACGCCAGGTTACTTAGTGGTTAACCTGGTCTAAGAGTTTTTACATACACGATTAAGAAATTTGTAAACAGGGCGTAATCTGTAAACTCAAAGCTTAACTCGGAACATACTCCTTAACGATACGGTTGGTGTGTGTCGCGAATTCGATCCCCACATGGAACAAATGGCCTACAGATAGTTGTTCCGGGTCTGACTGTATGCGTATGTGAATTTTAATGTTTGTAAACGAACCCACAATACAGGAGAAATTCCTAGTTTCGGGCAACGTTTTATTTATAGAAAAAAAAAAAATATATATGTTAGCCTACTTCGGCAACTCCCGTTTAAAGGTTTCTTTATTATGTTTTCCTGTAGAAACTATTTTTTTATTTCGTAAAAAACTTATTTTAGAGCATTATGCGTGTCTTGTAACTGTGTGCAGGAAACAAGCTCTTTCAAAAGTTTAACCAGTTTCTTCTGAATTTGTAACATCTTTTTAGACAAACGATAGTTTAGTTAGTTCATGTTGTCCTTCGTTCTACGTTGGAAGCATAATATCTATATCTGAGATGTTGGCTATTATGGCAAGCACTTTTTTATCGCAAAAGTCCTGCATTCCTGGAAAAGTGTTGTGTTCTCCGTTACCTGTATTACTTCCAATTTGACCAAAATGTCAGTTACCCTACTGACATTTTGGTCAAATTTTCGATAAAAAAGTGCTTCCCTTAATAGCCAACATCTCAGATATATATAATATATATCATGCTTCCGAATATCCCATCTCTGGTTATAATACTAAAAATGCTCAATATGTGTGGTGCTTTCTTAAAAAGACCATTTTAAACGTCCTCAGGTAAGTTGACCAAGATTTTGTCTGGAACTTAAAAGAGACTATGACCTCTGAGTTTGTTTTGGCTGTTTCTTCTCAGAGTAGTCGGATACGAAACACAAACATCATCTAGTTTCTTAAAAAGGACGCGTAAAAGTGTTTGTGAAAACTTACTTGCAAAATAAACATCATTTATCATTTTCATTTGTCAATGATTTGTTAATTTATAATAGAAAAATGTCAACGTGAATCTTTGAAGTTAAAATATAAACTATATTTGCAGAAACATATGATTTGTTTATAAACCGTATCAATAATGCCTTTTTAATACGATTGATTGGTAGTTCATTATATGATTTCAAAGCATCAATTAAATAAGAACTTGTTTATTATACTATCATACGATACAATTGTTATTCAAACATATGATCTGCATTTGCATGCTATAAATAAGGATATAACAAGATGAGAAGCATTACTTCGCTATCTCCAGCAGTACAAATAGGTGAGGGACTTTTTTTTTCGGTTAGAAATTCACTACATAATTTCCCCCGCTCTTTGTGGAGCGGTACGGAGTGTCAGACTTTTACTGTCTGTGTTCAGGGGCCGCGGTATCTCTTTCGAACAACCCCCTCTACTTAGCTGACATCTCTTTGAGGCGCGCGTGGAACACAACGCATCATCGACACGGCCTGTCGTTAATAGTCGTCCACTGACCCGAGTCTACGGTGGCCGGGAGTCGGGCGCCGCGAGACGACTCCCGGCCACCGTAGACTCGGGAGCGTCTCCCGAGGTGGCTGTGTGTGGATTGGAACTCATGGAGTACGTTTAAAGCAAAGTCCTCACATTTTTACAATCAATTGTTGATATTTACGAAACGCGTAAGTCGTATGTTGGTGTTATAATGGACCATATTTGTTTGATTTTTATTTACTTTTAGACTATAACTTAAAATGGCGCATTCAACAGTGATCCTGGCCCTAATCATCATTGCAACCATTCCTGAACTGTCGGCATCAGTATACCAAAGGGTAACAAAATTTATAAATAAGTCAAATACATATTACTTTATTGGACTTGGTTTTGCTAATATGAACCAACCATCATTCTCTTCATGATTATTATTTTATATGTATTTTCATATATATATATATTTTAATATGTAGCTATAAACTTTGAAAAATGTTACACCATAGCCTACCTACAGTACTGTTCTGCCCTCCTTTAAATCCATCTAAAGGTTGTCTTGAAAAGATCGCTTTAAGCGATAAGACCGCCCATTGTGTCACCTTATTTATAAGTTGTACTATTTTTCTTGTAATTTGTATGTCCAATACAACTGTTCGATCTTAGAAATGTAATTAATTTTTAAAACATGTTTTTAGGAAGAACAAGAAAGTTGCGAATCATTTGGGGGAGTTCAACAAGTAGTCACAGTTGGTAATTGTACAGTTTACAAATGTGTTTTAGAAGATGGTACTGAATACAACAACTCAGACTGCGCTCGTTCAGCAATACAATTTAAATAAATTAATTAATTTTAAAAAGTTTATTTTTATTTCAATTTATTGATATATATCGTCACATCGTTAATGTTTTCCCCATTGTTAGTATTTTTATTTAGTGTTTCTATTATTTGATACATATTTATAGTATTTTGTTTTATATGTATCGTATTTTACATATCTATATAGTACAAATGTTTTTTTTTGTTTTATGCTATCACTGTTTGTCTCTGCATCACCCAAAGGTTGACTGGTAGAAAATGCCTATGCCTAATGCCTACATAAATAAATAGATACAGCCAGGATTTACGGGGCCTGCCAGGGTCACCGCCTACCGGGGTTGTAGGTTATTCGAAAGAGATACCGCGGCCCCGGAATAACGGGCAAAAAAAGGAACATTGGTGTCAGGAAAGTCTGGCATTTCCCCAGTTAGTTAATATTTTCCCATCCGCAAAAAAAAGGTAGGTAGGCCATTCCTATGCCAGTGTACTTATAGAGAGCAATCTAGAGTTTTCTACGAAGAAATTTCTGTTGACTTTAGAATGAATTCTCCCCTAGAACTCTTGCACAGCAGAATTGCGACCACCAGACCAAAGAGGCAGTTACAAAGATTTGCGATTTCAAATTAAATTCCTATTGAAATCTACATTGCACCCAACGAATCTCTTTGGCAAGCCATTCTTAATGAATCTACCGGAATAGATGCAGATGTGAGTGGAGCATATTCTGGACGGCCTCATTGTTTTAGGACATTAGGCCGTAAACTAAGTAGGTAGGCACAGGCATCATGTAATTACGCATATAACCATGTAACTAACAATGAAGTTCCACAGAATTGACGTAAGTTTTTGGATAGCTCATGCCTCCGCACCATGTACACCTTTCTCCTTCATATCATTTCTTAAACAATCCATTCATCTTAACCCTGTATCAAAAAAAAAGCCTAAATAGGTCCTGCTTTGCTATATTGTATTATGTGTTGTATATATGTATTAAGTTTAATTTAACAATATTCTGAGATTCTATATTAAATAGACACAAACTAATAGGTAATTACAGGGCGTCAAAAATTCGTCCCCATCGCAGTCAACAGGTAAAGTGCCCAGAAGGCTGGCAGCATTACCGGGTTGGATGGCAATGCTTATTTTTTGTGCAAAAAACAGGCCAGCCCTCTGGTCACGAGAAGAGTCGACCAACTGCTTGGCGATTTCTTGAAAGAAATCGTTAATTAGGTGTTGAAGAGGTGTTTAAACAGATTTGCGCTGGTTCAAAAAGTCAGGTAGCAAAATCTATCATAAAAATGGCTGTTATTGAACAAACTTACCGCTCAATCGCGAAAGTCGTTGCGAAAATAATTATCACTATTAATCGTGAAACAGAATCCTCAATGGATGCACGATAGTACCATACCATATAGTACTTACCCGCACTTGTCATTTATTATGTCCCTTGCACCACGCACAGGTTCAGTCAAAGATTAAGTGATCTGTGTAGGTACGATTCACATGTTGCCTTGGCGTATGAATTACGACTTTGTCTATAAAGAGATCAGCGTAGATGTTCTCTCTCACGTCGCTGTCCCAAAACTACAGTCTTTCTTCTTGTGTCATCACCACTACTTTCGCCGATTAAAATATTTGAGTGAAGATATCAGCCGATTAGGAACTATGAAATAAAGGGACCCATTTATTTTGTTTATGCTATTATTTGTTGTTTGGTCTAGTATAAGTGTATCACATACAAAAGCAAGAAAGCGACGAGAAAAATATTACTTACTATTAATTCGGGATCAAACTCCAAATCAGTTACTGGAACTCCACAAATGACATGGAAATCAATAATTTTACTTTTATAATTAACACTTGAAACGGAATATTTACCATGTTTGTTATTTTTATCGAGGTTTTTTAATTTTAATTTTATTGCCTTGAGATCTCATTAAGTCTGCAGTTTTGACAGCTTTTAGTCTGATCCGGACGAGGTGTATCACGTCTCTACAGTCTTAATCTATGGCACAGTCCATCATTAACGCAACTTGACACGTCGGTCACGACATATCGACGTGGATACGTTGTATTTCAATATCTATTGATTTTGCTGGCGACGTAAATAGACAAGGTAGAGAACTGCGGGTCTTTTGTCCTGTATTAAGGGCCGCTGATTTCTTAAGAAAAGGCAGTAAATGTCCATATGGGGTATAAACGGTGTTAGTTATCGGCCTAGACTTTGAATAGTGGACTTTTGAATAGCTAGGTACTGTTCACAAAAGATTTAGGTTTCATTATGACAAGGGACTCAATGTTATTGTCTACTTTGACAGTTCAAAAACTAGACTGTCACTATTGAGGTGGGTGCCCAAATGACAGGTAATACTTGTACTAAATATTTACATATTTTTACTGTACGGTTGTAATCTCTAATTACGACATATTCTAAAAAAAAACTGGTCTTACAAATTAATAAACTAATACATCCTTACTACTTAATAGTATAGAAGCGAAAGTGAGTTTGTTTGTTACGTCTTCACGCTAAAATGGCTAAACCGATTTTGATGAATTTTGATACAGAGATATTTGGGACCCTGCAGACCGATATTTTTATTTTTTTCCGGAACCCTAAAAATGATGAAATTAAAGAATCTATCAATCATTTATTTAAAACACCTTTGAAAGCTAATATTGTTACACAACGGTAGTTGTTTAGCACAAGAATCTTTTAATTGCGGTACAGCTATTAAAATAATAGAGACACTCGGAGATCTTCATAGAATAGAATAGAATAGAAAAATATTTATTCGAAACAGACACAACACAACAGCAAAAGAAAAAAATAAAAAAGGTACACAGAACGGAAAAACATGGACAAGGTTGCGCTGAGCGTGCCCATAACGAAAGGGTTACCAACTCATCATTATTAGTAAGTCATTCATCTTCTCATTAGTGAAAGAAATTTCGGAATCGAATCATTGGATTCCGCAGCTTATAACTTTTTTTTTACAGACGGGAAATCCTCAAATAACTTCCCCCGCTCTGGGCGGAGCGGAGGGGAGTGTCAGACTTGTACTGGCTAAAACCCACCCATGTTCCTTCTATTGCCCTTTACGTTCCGGGGCCATGGCATCTCTTTCGAACAACCAGCAACCACGGTTGTACCACGTCTACAACTTACCCCAACAACAACTAACCAACTTTTATGCTTTCCACTATCAGTTTCATCATCATCATCAGGCTATATTAGTCCACTGCTGGACATAGCCCTCCCCTAATGAGCGCCATAGCTCCCTGTCTTCAGTTTGCCGCATCCAGTATCTGCCTGCAGTCTTTCTTAGATCGTCATCCCACCTGGTCGGAGGGCGTCCTACACTACGCTTGCCGAGTCGCGGTCTCCACTCAAGAACACGTTTACCCCAACGGTTGTCGGTTTAATTACTCTCAAATCACTCAAGGTTAAAACAGTTATCAATCTAAACTACCTACCTCGATAAGAACACAATAATGAAATTCAGCTCATGTCCCATCTCTATTACGAATTCACCGAGCAACTCTATTAATTATTTTAATGATAATATCTAATTAAGTCTGAAATGTTAAATAGGCACAGCTATGCAGAGTCACGTTTACCTCAATATCATTTTAACGGTGATTAAAGTAATTGTTAAAAGCTACGGGAGTTATAATAATGAGATGACACTTAACAGCTGTTTAGTTTTAATGAACACTATGGGGAATTTAAGTTTTATGCTGGTTATGTTTGAGTTTGTTTTTGCATTTTTCCCTGCCTTAGTAGCAAGAATTGTATAGGCTCAGTAGTTTATTTATTTATTTGGATTTTCAACAGAGAATACACAGATTGCATGATTAAAAAAAAACTCAACCTAGCTCTATTATAAATGAAACATAACATTAAATCACGCATTGTAATCTACGGAGGGAAAAATATGAATCTGAGAAATTTCTAATGGAAAAACCCAATGACATTTTGACCGACCCAGGAATCGAACCCAAGTCCTCATCTGTCGCGCTTGCGACCACTGAAATATTCAAAACATCACTGGCCCTGCCACCTTCAAACAGTTTATAGAAACTGAGAACTGGCCTAAAAGAACATGTCAAAATAAAAAAAAAATACCTGAAAACATTCGTTTTTCAAAAGCTATTTTCCCGCATTTTTCTTGTTTCTTTTTCTATGTTTTTAACTGATGTTAAGAAGTCGGTCAGTCAGCCAGCGTCGTTTAGACGGCAGTGATAACATCAGTACGTTTTCATCTTTTCATGCTAGCTGAATGAACATGGAATCAAGACTCTCTTGTTTTGGTTTTAAAGCATGAAAGATGTTGTGAGTTTTTCGTCTGAACTTGTTTATATAAAGAAGCTTCTTTCTACATAATAAGTATTAATGCTGGTTGTATCTTAATCCATATCCGATAATGATTTTGTTTATTACGTCTTCACGCCTAAATGGCCGCACCGATTTTAATGAATTTTGGTACAGAGATAGTTGGGATCCTGGAGACGGACATAGGCTATTTTTAGGTGGGCTCCGACAAAGAACGGACTAAACGAACGATTATGTGACTTCCAAGAAACATAAGCAGACGAAATTGTCCTTAATTAAATTCTTATTTTTTTTTATTTGATCGTATTTAATACACTTTAATGCTAACCTAACTAATATTATAAATGCGAATGTTTGTGTGGATGTATATATGGATGTATGGATGTTTGTTACCCTTTCACGTCAAATCGGTTGAATGGATCTTAATGAATTTTGGCACAGAAGTAAATTATAGTCTGGAATAACACATTGGGTACTTGTTTTTCGATCATCATGGCTAGATAAGTAATGAAGATACTTTTATTATTATTACATGCCACCCGTCGTTGCCTTGAACCATGACAGATTAGCCAAGGATCAGAGTGTTACCCAGTAACAAAACTACGGAGGTCAGATAAGCAGACGCTCTATGTAAAATCGAAGACGGCACGGTCGCACGGAAAAATTATTTGTACGACCTACAGGTAGTTGTTTCGGGTCTGGCTGTTTGTGTATGTGAGTTTAAATGTTTGTAAACGCACCCACGTTTTTTTAATTAAATATATTTTACATTTAAATATATATATTGTAAGGTCCCTATGGTAAGACTGAAAACAGACCACGAATAGTTGGCTAAAAGCTATGATGAAAAATCTTACATAAAAATCTCAAACAAAGACTTAAATAAATGAACCATCTTCACCGCTCCTTAGTATTTTTGCTAAGCAGAAAAAAAACAACGCAGCAAAACTCCCGACCGTCTTATCTTCAACAATATTGTTATAATTACTAAGCTTTTCTCTAATCTGCAATATTATGATTGTTCGTGGCCTGGAAGCATCGCGTTTCAGTGAATATTCCTTGCGTCTGAAAAAGAAAAGACTAAGGAAATATCCCACGAAAAAAATGGGAGGAGGGAAGGGAGGCCTTTGCCCTACAGTGGGACACAAGTGGCTCATAATAGCAATAAATAAAATAAGGAAATAAATCTAATGCTTTTAGTTGTTTCACCAGGATGTAAATAATTCTTGACTTGAGAAAAAGTGAGGAGAATGTAGGTTAATAGCGATGCATCGAATCATGTTTAATTAACATGATTCTATGCACCGCTACCATTCATGATACTATTGTGGTGCCTACCAAGTTATTTCTACATTGCATAATACGTAAAGCAGATATTTTGACAGAAGTGCATTTAAGGGGGAGAAAGAAGGTAGGGTAAAGTGTATGTGTGTGTCTGTTTGTTCGTCCGTCTTTCACGGCCAAACGGAGCGATGAATTGACGTGATTTAAGTGGAGATAGTCGAAGAGATGAAGAGTGAATAGGTTACTTTTTCTCTCTTTCTAACCCCCACTTCTGTAAAATGAGGGGTGGACGCGAGCGAAGTCGCAGGCAAAAGTAAGTATTATATAACATTAAAAACTAAGGAACACGAAGAGACGCCGCGTCGCGGTATCCTTCCACAAAAAAAAACCCATGCATGTTCCTTCTTTTGCCCTTTAGGTCCCAAGGCCGCGGCATAAACAAAGAAAGAAAAATATTTATTTGTCGCTTATTACGACGAGCACACAAAATCACAAAGAAAACATTTCTTTCTTTTTTTCTTTTCTTTTTATTAAACGTTGCCCCACACTAAAAGTTTATCCTCTATCGTGGGTGCGTTTACAAACATTTAAACTCACCTACACAAACAGTTAAAACATAGGTACAAATACAAACAATACATTGAACATAAATGATACAAAGCATCACAAACATTTACAAATACATATATAGGACAAAATATATCTTTCGAACCAACCCTTGGCCCGCCAGGTTTGATACAACCCTTAACGCCACGTATTTTCACAGATACCTGCAGCTCTATCACCAATTCACAACACATTTTTACCTTTGCTGGGGAAGGAAAATATTAACTGCATCAACACTCCAGCCACAAATGCCGGCGGCATGTTAATGTCATTAGCACAATATTCTGAACGTTTACTCTGTGCTTACTCAATTTACGAAATTGATAGGCTAATTCAAAATGTACATGTTAGTTTAATGCAAAATTAAGTTGTTCTAGTGTAAAGTTTAACATAGATATATTCGGTTAGTAGCCGGCGTCCGTGCCTTCGCTAGCGTGATATCAAAAAAAATCCTATGTGTTATTCCTGACTATAATCTTCCTCTGTGCCAAATTTCATCAAGATCCGTTCAACCGTTTTTATGTGAAAGAGTAACAAATATTCATACATCCATCCATCCTCACAAACATTCACATTTACAATCTATGTAGGATTCTGAACCTTGTTTGGTTGTTTATTTGTCTCTCTTTCTTCTGGGTTTTTTTTTAAAGATTTGAGGTTGGGTTGGATCCCGGTGTTATTGGGGTCACCTATCTCCTGATAGGCGACCCCAATACCACCAACAGTATAGTGTCACCCCCTATAGGAATAGGGGCCCACCTATTGCTATTAATCGGGCACAAATACAGATTTTGTGGCTGTTACAAAGAAGATCCTAACAGAAAACCCTATAACAATTTCCCTGAACCGGGAATGGAACCCTCACGACTGCCCAGCAGCCGCACGTGACCAGCGAGGCATATCTTGCCGCAGCCATAAAAAAAAACGAAGATCTAGTACATAATTACTAGAAGTACTTGCTGTTCATGGTTGTGTGGTCACTTACAAAGCTATATAGGTACCTACTTAAGCATTTTCCAGGTACGCATTCGGATAGTAATCTACGTACTGTTAATTCCAGTGCCAGATTAGATCTAGGTATGTAAACTTGTGGACATTTCCTATTCGAAACGGCGCTAGTTGTAGGACATTTAAATTGAAAAGCAACGACGAAGCCACGTCGGACATTGATTAACTGCCCTTTGAAAGCTACAAAGCATGAAGTATGTGAGAATGACAAGTTTTTGTTTTATTTTATTACAATCATGGTTTAAGTTCCTTTTATATTTGTTTCTTTGTTGTTTGAGGGAGGTTTTTGTAGAGTTGTTGCACTAAATTAGGTAACTCATCATCTGCCTAGCCTTTTGCCAAGTATGTTGGGGTCGGCTTACAGTCTAACCGGATGCAGCTGAATATTAGTATTTTACATGGAGCGACTGCCTATCTGACCTCCACAACCCAGTTAATACTAGGTAATACGATACCCCTTGGTAAGACTGGTTGTCAGACTTTCGGAAAACTGAACGACTGTCAAAGATCTACAAATGACAGCCGGGACCACCGGCGTAACGTGCTCTCCGGTATATAACGGGTGGTCACCCATCCACAGACCAACCTAGGCAAGCGCGGCTTAACCTAAAGATGGACTCGAGCGGCTACTATTTATTTAGCCAGGAGCAGGAGCTCGTGGCTAAATAAGTGGAGGACCACTTAATTAGGTACCTGAGTACTACCTACTACAGATTAATAGCAAATTAAAAGAAAACTCTCAAAAATATTTATATTTTAAATTGACGGGCCTGTTGGTCTAGTGGTTAGTGGCCCTGACTGCTGAGCCGGAGGTCGTGGGTTCGATTCCCACCCAGGACAAACTTTGTGTGATGAGCATGATTGTTTGTTCTGTGTCTGGGTGTGGTTTATCTATAATATGTATGTATTTATAAATTATATAAGTATGTATATCAGTTGTCTGGTTACCATAACACAAGCTCTGCTTAGCTTGGGATCAGATAGCCGTGTGTGAGTTGTCCCAAGATATTTATATTTATTTTATTTATTTATTTTAAAAATAAATATAGAAAAAAAAGTAAAAAGAAATACAGAAGAACAAAATTAAAAATATTATACCCATTTTTTTCTTCTTCTGTCAATCAAACAACAAAATGACAAAGATGAAGCGCGTCAAAGTTCGGCAGAGAGGATCGTGAACGTCACTTCCGAGTAAAAAATGCACCAAGACGTGAGACGTTATGCGATATTTTTACACAATTTAATATCTATGTACGTTTTAATTATATAAAAAAGAAAAAAAAATCGCAAAATAATTTTTCATAATAAAGTTGTTAGACAAAAAAACCTTAGTTATCATCCCTACTGTCACAATACGTCAATTTGCCTTTAAATATGACTGTTAAAGAAAGTTTTTGAAGAAGTTAAAGAAGATTGTAAAGTATGTGTTTTTTTTTAATACGTTGCCCTACTCTAGGCATTTCTCCTATATCATGGGTGCGTTTACAAACATTTAAACTCACATACAAAAACAGCCAGATCCGAAGCAACTATCTGCAGGTCATACAAATAGTTCTTCCGTGCGGGAATCGAACCCGCAACACGCAGCGCAGCAGTCGATCGCTCAGCCGCTGCGCCAACCGTGCCGTCAATAAGACTGTCCATACATTTTAGAAACTTATTTATGTTATGTTTTTTTCCCCAAGTTTTTTACTAACAAATATGTTTTTTTTTGTGGGACAGAAACTGAAAACCCACTAACAAAGATCTCAGATATCCATATCTCCGACAAAAACACAAAACCAGCTCATCCTTTAGAAAAACTAAACCAGGGAATACAAAAACGTTGCCTATCAGCGTAGAATCTAGGTTCCGTACTTGTTTTTACCGGGAACAAGCCTCCGACTCCAATGGAAGGCTTTGAGAGTCGTCACAATACCACTAACGTTCCAACCAGGCTTTGACTGATGCATCCTAGGACATTGCGAAAATACAACCAATTCTGCCAAGGGAATTTCAACCTTGGGACGATGAACTAGGGTTCCATAGAGCAGTCCTTTTCTGTATTCATCTCCAAGTGAACAATTAGACGGGCGATGCTATGGTAGGAGATATGAAAATAGGTCTTATTGTACTGATGTTAGGTGTCGATATAGGATTGTATAGTGTCTTACATTGGGACGTGAGTGAAATTTGAGAAGCTATCAATAGATTTTGGGTACAATAGATGTTTACAACTTTAATGCTTGGTATTGAAGGACATCACAATAATTTTGCGTAGGAGTCTTGATATTTGATATAATACCTTTTCTGTAGGTTTTTAACGATTTTGGAAGACTTCGAATTTTGAACTTTGTTCACAGCCAAAGAATATTAATTGTAGTTTAATAACCCACTAATATTTTTTTCGACTAGGAGCAACATATAGATTATATACCTACATCATTTAAAAAAAAAACAACTTAAACATTTGGAAAAGACTAAATCAAATATTACAAACCAAATGACAGGAAGCAAATCGATCGTCTTTGAAAAATCGGAGGAAAAATAAATCAACAGTCGACAAAAAAAGTTAAAGCCCTCTTTTTTCTGGAAGTCGATTCTAATTTGTTTTCATTATTGTTTCTTGACCTTACCTACGCAGATTTAATTAAACCATAACCTAAGAATCTTGCAAAACATTTTAAACTAAAATACCCGCATAAGCAGAATCATAATAAGTTAACTTTAATAAATTATTAATATAAATTACGTCATTATTCGTAAAATTGACACAGACAATATTTACTGCGTCTGCGACTATTTATTTATGCACATACAAAATACTTGATAGTACATTACATTAAGAGCACAAAGGTTTTTTTTTTTATTTTTTTTTATTAGTGATGATGTGGTCGACGATGAAGCACGCTTACCTAGAAATAACCTGGTACTGGTACTGCTTATTTTATACTATTTCAAGAATTAAAAGGAAATCATATTATTTTCATATTATGATTCTCTGCAAAAGCAGCCCTTTTTAGACCCCCAGTACAACTTTATGTTAGAACCTTGGATTTTCTAAAAATAAATTTACCAGTCGAGTCGGCATCTCAGTAAATCCCAACAAAGCCTATCTAAGGATAGTCATTGTTAGGAGTCTTCCCTCCCTTATTACAGCATATTTAATTGACAAAATAAAAACCCAGAAACACAAAGGCGGCTTCATAATAAAGGAAACAGAACTAAAACGCGACAGGATTTCAATACAACGGACCCCTTGTCTCATTCGTTAGAGTGTACTAAAGAATTATGTTTTTTTTTTCACAGTTCCGCCTAAGGACAATCGGGGCTTCGAGCCTTCACGGCCAAGATGAGTGGTGGCGGGATGAGGGGTGGCCGCAGGATCCCCACTCCTATGCCACCACCCAAGGAAACTATACACCAACACAGGTAAAACGTTGATCATGAATTCTTGGAGGGTGTGGAAACGAAAATTATGATAGTGTTATGTGTTTTAGGAAATAATTATGTGGAAAAGGGGTTTATTTGTAAACGGTTTTAGCTGTGGTTGTATTTTCTCAGGCACTATTTAACTGGTAAATAAATACTTATGTTACAGACTGACTTACAGTTAGTTAGGCCTAAAGTTTGGTATGGTAGGAGATTTTATAATTACCCAACGTAATTATTTACCTAGCTTTTTTTTTTCGGGTGAGAAATCATCCAATGACTTCCCCCGCTCTGGGTGGAGCAGGGGGGCATGTCAGACTTGTACTGACTAAAACCAACCCATGTTCCTTCTATTGCCCTTTACGTTCCGGGGCCGCGGTATCTCTTTCGAACAACCCGCAACCCCGGCAGGCGGAGGCTCTGGCAAGCCCCTCTGCTTTGCTGACTCTCTTTGAGGCGCGCGTGAAACACAAACGCGCCGTCGACACGGCCTGTCGTCAATCGACGGACGGACGGTGAGCTACCCATTGCTCACCGTCCACAGGCCCGCATCTACGGTGGCCGGGAGTCATCTCGCGCCGCCCGGCGTCTCCCGCAGCTGGGTTGGGCAGATGTTCTCTCCCTCAAACGCCCGGCCACCTCCTTTGCTAGCAGTACTGCTTCGCAGAAGGTGGTGACCGCTTTCCATTCCCTCTCGCTCCGGACCATGACCTGAACCAGGGCCGGACGCGAGAGATTATGAGAGGCAGTTTATGTTTATCAATGACACGGTAGGCGCAGTGGCGAAGCGTTTGATTACTGTGCTATGTGTTGCAGGTTCGATCATCGCAAAGAAAAAATCTGTATGACCTACAGGTAGTTGTTCCGGGTCTGGCTGTTTGTGATGTGAGTTTAGATGTTTGTAAATGCACCCAAAATTCAGGAGAAATTTATAGTGTGAAGCAATGTTTCTTTTTTTTAATTGTTTATTTATTTATCTTACCTTCAACATTCTTCTTAATACCCAGTAAAGACCTACTAATATCCTACTCATATCTTACTAATATTATAAATGCGAATTTTTGTGTGGATGGATGGATGTATTAATGTTTGTTACTCTTTTACGTCAAAACGGTCGAACAGATCTTGATGAAATTTAGCACAGAGGTGGATTATAATCTGGAATGAGACATAGGACAGCTTATTTTTCTATATCACGCTGGCGAAGCCACCAACTAGTATTAAATAATTAAATAAAGATATTATAAAGCTGAAGTGTTTGTTTGTTTGTTTGAACGCGCTAATCTCAGGGACTACTGGTTGGAATTGGAAAATTCTTTTAGTGTTGGATAGTCCATTTCATGAGGAAGCTATAGGCTATATAACATCACGCTACGACCAACAGTTGCTGAGCAGCGTGGGTGAAACCGCGAGGAACAGCTAGTATTAAATAAAGATTATATTTAAAACATTAAACACTCACTTCAATGTGGTTTAATAAAATGTGTAACCGCATCAGTAAAAACATTGGTGGTTATGATCGGTTACGTTACAGGACGCATATTTATTTATTACGTATCGGAAGTCATCAAATAACTTAGGTGAGGGTCAGACTTTAACTGACTAAAACCCATCCATGTTCCTTCTTTTGCCCTTTGTTTTCTGTGGCCACAGTATCTTTTTCGAACAACACAAAACCCCGGCAAGCTTACAGAACGCTTAGTAAAATATGGTTTCTAAGGAAATTATTTATTAAAATTATTGTAGATTGGTATCGCTCCTCGGAAATTGCCTTTCACGAATTTGTTTGGTCAAATTGGATTTTCCGCGAACATAACTTTGATTTTGGTTTGAACAATAATATAAAAGCGAATAATATTATAAAAGCGAAAGTGAGTTTGGTTGTTTGTTACTTCTTTACACCTAAATGGCCAAACCGATTTTCATTCATTTTGGTATAAAGATAGTTGGGACCCTGGAGACGGACAAAGCAGTCGAATCTAAACCGCCAACCATGTGTTTAAACTCGTTAATGGAAAGACGATATTATGTAAGGCTTTCTTTTTTTTCGGAAGGGAAATTGGTAAATGGCTTCTCGCGGCCCGGTCGGAGCAGAAAGAGTGTCAGATTTGTACTGACTGAAAAGTTGAAAACCCATTTATGTTCCTTTTTTAGCCCTTTATGTTTCGGGGCCGCGGTATCTCATTCGAACAACCCGCAACCGTATAATTGTAACCTGTATAGTAATATTGTGTATAATGAACTTTTTTATTTTTGTGTTATTTTATTTAAGGCTTTTAACTTCAAACAAAAATCAGCCTTATTATAAGTAACCCTAGATTTTAAACACATAAATTATTTCAATCCCATTGGATTATGTTGTTAGTTGAAATAACCATTCAATGAGATTCAATTAAATCATTTGTTTCATGAAATTGTCATTCAATGAGATTCAATTAACTTCGAGGGTCATTTTAATGATTTAAATGATCACAAATCTACAAAATCATGCGAATTGTTTATTGACACCCAAGTTCCATAGCACCAAAAATGCTTACACTTTAAAATCCAAATTGAAACAACAGTTAATAACAAAGGATCCTTTGAAAGGACTCCTTCAACCATGTTTCCTCGTTCAAACACAGTAATGACACTTAGTAAGAACCGGCCGGAGATTGGGAGGAACCTAATAAGCTGAACTTTGGCCCTTATTCCATGTAAATTGAGACCTTATAACAATTCTCTTTTGAGGATCTAATCTACATTAATATAATGAAAAGGAAGTTCGTTTGTCTGATTTTGTTTGTTGATAATTGCGTTTGTTATTGTATTAGTTTTGTTGTTTATGTTGGTGCCTTTTGTTAGGGTTTTACCTTCTTAAATTATGTTACGAGTTAAGTTAGTCTTATAACATTCGAGATTCTAACCATGAGATGTTGTTAGGTGCAGGGAAAAAGGTAGCTGAGGGCCTAAGCAACTGCTGGGGTTGCGGGTTGTTCGAAAGGAATACAGAGCCCCGGAACGTAAAATACAATAGAAGGAACATTAATGGGTTTTAGTTGGTATAAGTCTGACACTCCCCCCGGCTCCGCCCAGAGCGGAAGTTATATGATGATTTCCTATCCGCAAAAAAGGGCCTAAGCAGATGCCAGAAGTACAACTTGCTTTTAAAGCGTTTCGTTTTTTTTTACAATGACTTCTGTAATTCTGAACGTATGCAATTAACGCATTTCATTAATTCACTTTTGCTTGTCTAGTATCGTTGTTGTTGAAAAAAACTTGAAAAAGGTAAAGAGGAGAGCCAATCACATCGGACAAGTATAAAAAAGATCTTATAAATAAATTGGCGCCCCTAAGTTCATTATTTTAATTGAATTACTTTTACTTTTGCATGTGATTAAAATAACGATATCTCATATTGCTGTACAAAAGTCTAGTTTGTCTTGAAATAATATACTTATTAAAACAAAACGGTGTGTTAAAACAACCTGGATATATCGCAATTACCGAAAATCTCATGTGCTGATATTGAATTAATAAATAAATACACTATACAATTAAGTTATACGTTATAATCCACAGGACTGAAGTAGGAGGAGACCTGTCGCTACCGACTGTCGTTCCATCGATGACTGGCAGCAGAGTCCTAGGGAACGCGGTGGTGTCCTTCTGAAACCGTCATGTCGCAGAAGGAAGCTGCGGAAAGGGAAAGAGAGATGACAAGCTCTTGCCCAACCCGCAGCAGATACACTGGGCGTCGGCAGAGGGCGGACAAAGTCCTCTTTCAGCCCCCATAATTAGGTCTAAGGGTGGTGAAATGTGAGAGGGAACAACGGTGTGTTTTTAGTCAGTACAGTCTGACAGACCCCCTGTCATCCCCAGGACGGGAGATATCCTTGAAGAATTTCGGCATCTACAACAAAAAAAATATATATAATGGTATTTTTTTTTTTTCGGGTGGGAAATCATCCAATGACTTCCCCCGCTCTGGGCGGAGCGGGAGGGCATGTCAGACTTGTACTGACTAAAACCCACCCATGTTTCTTCTTTTGCCCTTTACGTTCCGAGGCCGCGGTATCTCTTTCGAACAACCCGCAACCCCGGCAGGCAGAGGCTCTGGCAAGCCCCTCTGCTTTGCTGACTCTCTTTGAGGCGCGCGTGAAACACGAACGCGCCGTCGACACGGCCTGTCGTCAATCGACGGACGGACGGTGAACTACCCATTGCTCACCGCCCACAGGCCCGCATCTACGGTGGCCGGAAGTCGTCTCGCGGCGCCCGGCGCCATGGGCGTCTCCCGCGGCGGCTGGGTTGGGCAGATGTTCTCTCCCTCAAACGCCCGGCCACCTCCTTCGCTAACATTACTGCTTCGCAGAAGGTGGTGACCGCTTCCCATTCCCTCTCGCTCCGGACCATGGCCTGAACCAGGGCCGGACGCGAGAGATCGCCGCCGCCGATCGCCTCTATGAGGGCACGGCGGTGCTCCGCCCAAGCCGGGCAGATCGCCACTGTGTGCTCCACCGTGTCCTCCGGGCGATCGTCACAATGGTGACACCCGGGCGCTTCCTCCCGCCCGATGATGTGCAGGAACCTCCCGAAACTTCCGTGTCCGGTGAGGACCTGCGTCAGGCGGTAGGTGAGGACGCCATGACGCCTCTCCAGCCACTCCTCAAAGAGGGGACTTACCGCCACTATTGTAGCGTGCCCTGCACGAGGTTGCGACAGTCGCTCTCTCCATGCCACCATGAGATCGCACCGGAGGTCTGCCCGCCGAGCGGCAACTTGCCGCGGCAGTGGGTTTTCCCCCCGGTGTAGTGCCTCCGCGCGCCACTCAAACAGGCGCGCGAGGACTATCGCCTCCAGATCCCACGGTGGCAGTCCGGCAAGGAGGCTTGCTGCCTCGCCGGAGATCGTGCGGTAGCCCCGGATAAGCCGTATGGCCACCACCCTTTGGGGCGCGTTCAGATAGTGGGCGGCGCGCCGCCCTAAAGAACGCGCCCATACTGGGGCCCCGTAAAGAGCCATGGACCGCACGACTCCGGCATAGAGCCTAAGGCAGGAGGCGTTTGGCCCCTTGAGATTGGGCAGGAGCCGCTTGAAAGCAGCCCCCGTCCGCTCGAGCTTGGGAGCCAAACGTCGGAAGTGTTCGACGAAGTTCCACCGGCTGTCGAGGACGATTCCCAGGTACTTCATCGTCGACCCGACGCCGATGCGAACCCCTCCTACCGTCAACTGGGATCCCAACGGTGGCGTGTTTCCGCGGCCATGAAAAACCATGGCCTCGGATTTGTGCAAGGCCACCTCGAGACCCAGTAGCCGGATCCTCTCCACGACTATCGCAACCCCGCGTGTCATATTGTCGGCCGCCGCCTGGTGCGACCGCCCCTGAGCCAGGACGAGCGTGTCGTCAGCGTAGCAAACTACACTGACGCCGCTGGGGCTGTCGGCGCATATATAATGGTATTAACCTAACATTTTGTATCAATGATACACTCATCGAATAAATTAAGTAGTAGGTACTTACCTCATTTACTTACGCGACCTTGAACTTAAAATAGACTACTGACAGAAAACGCCGGCTGTAAACCAAAAGGGGAAGTGTCACAAACAAACATAAATACAGTCGTTTACAACACTGACCCTTAATTACCAGGATCTGCATAACTTTAAGGGTCTTCTTACACGGTGACGGCACTATTTTGTTACTCTGTTGTTGCGCGTCAGTCGCGTTAGCAACCTGCGACAAGCATCACACTGTCTTAAACCAAAATCCCTCAAATAATGGAACTCAGATCCAGCCTGTCAGCAAAGCAGAGGGGCCTGCGAGGGCCACTGCCTGCCGGGGTTGCGAGTTGTTCGAAAAAGATACCTTGGCCCCGGGCAACATAAAGGGCGATAGAAGAAACATGGGTGGGTTTTAATCAGTACAAGTCTGGCACTCCCCCCGCTTATTTGATGATTTTTAACCCGAAAAAAAAAGCCTGACACATTGCTGTCTTCCCTCCTTTGTGCCCTTCAGGGGGTGCCCCCAGCGTGCAGTCGCTTAGTATATAAGTTTTTTGCCGCAACGAGGATATGTTGAGCAGCTATCGACTTCTTAGGTTGAACTGCTAGGTGCCAAAAAAACCACCATTTGTCTAGTTTTCCCAACTACATAATTATGTTAGGGTCGATTTTCAGTAACACTGGATGCAGCTGAATACTAGTACTTTATATGGAACAACTGCCTATCTGCCCTCCACAACCTAGTTAGTACTGGGTAGGATTGGTAGGACCAGTCCTACCAAGATGTTTTGCTTTACCCTGTACAATACACAATTTGACAATTGTTACAGCCTGTAACAATTGTCAAAGTTTTACAAATAATAGCCGGATACTCAGCTTGTAATGGGTGATAACCCATTCACGGATCAGCAACTGCAGCACATTATAACGATACAGAATCATGGTTATGCCGGCCAGTTCACAGCGATATCTTCGCGAACGAATCGCGATCGTTTAGCGTTTTCATCGCTGGAAAATGTCGCGATAGGCGAGAACCCTTACTTGGAAACGCTGCTACAAAATCATAGCAATTACTACCAACTACCACAGAAGGGAGGTGTCAAGAACCATTTATAACAGTTATGTTGACAAACCCGATGACGTACGGTAACTGATACGGTTGTGTCGCTTCAAGACAACAGTATCAAGTGACTGTGAACCCACTGCTTTACGTAGCGTGTAGGTTGAATAGACAGACGGTGTCACATCTGCGTGACCTTTTTTATTTGATCTATGAACTGTCTTGTGTCTTCTTTGCGTCAACGAAAATGCTGTATGATGGATTATTTCTGTTTATTTGTGTTTTTTTTTTTTATTTTAGAGAGCTGAGTTTTCTTTTGTTATATTGATAGTACAGTGTTTGGTTTAAAAGTAGTCACCATCTTTATTACCATTATGTGAAAAAAATTATGAAGATTGATCAAATGCAAGTCATTCTTAGATAAACGAATAAACGGTGGTACAGCACCATGCCGGGACATTATCAGATGTGTCTCATTTTCTAATTTTTTTTTTTAAACTTTGCCCCACACTAGGAATTTCTCCTGTATCGTGGGTGCGTTTACAAACATTTAAACTCACATACACAAACAGCCAGACCCGAAACAACTATCTGCAGGTCATACAAATATTTGTTCTTTCGCTCTATAGTATTTTTTTTTTTTAATATTTTATCTTGTGCGAGTCAAATGAATACTTTGTCGTTCTTCCACTTGAAATGGAAATATCGTGACGATAGCTTACCTGACGGAATTACCTGAAACTTCCACTTTTTTTATCGGATGAGAATAATTTCCCCGGTCTGGGTGGAGCGGGGGGGAGTGTCAAACTTTTACTAATTAGAACCTACCCACGTTCCTTCTTTTACCCTTAATGTTCCGGGGCTGCAGTATCTCTTTCGAACAACCCGGAGAACTGGCAAGCGGTGGCCCTGGCAGGCCCCTCTGTTTTTTTGGAATCTCATTGAGGCGCGCGTGTAACACGAACGCGCCCTCGACACTGCACCTGAATTTTCTTTTGTTGAAAGACTCAGGTTTACATTGCTATTAGACTTAAACCTTTAAATTTTGATAAGTTGTCAGAAAGTATCAATACTGACCTTTCTCTACCCTTTGTTATTTGCACGCGATGATATTCGATTGAATAACGTGGAAAATAACTAAAACCCATCAATGTTCGTTTTCAATTCGATACCTACAGATGTGAAATAAGAATTAAGATATCCGTGAAGACTTTTATACCTCTGCGTTTATTTATGTTTTCAAGCATACATGGCACTCGTGGGCTGCAGCCGAAAATCAGCGTCAGGTGGAGGCCTTTTTTTGGGGTGGGAAATCATCAAATAACTTCCCCCGCTCCTGGCGGAGCGCGGGGGCGTGTCAGTGTTTTACTTATCCACCCATGTTCCTTCTATTGCCCTTTACGTTCCGGGGCCGCGGTATTTCTTTCAAACAATCGGCAACCCCGGCAGGCGGAGGCTCTGGCAAGCCCCTCTGCTTTGATGATATCTCTTTGAGGCGTGCGTGAAACAGTGCTGAGCTTAGGCCCTTTTGGCATTAATCATTCTATTTGGCTTAATTATAAGGTGCTCCTGTTTTTTTTTTAAATGATGCTCAATAAACACAATTTCTTTTCTTTCTTTTATTAAAATGAGACTAGAATTCGCAGGAAAAAGAAGGAAAAATACAATCTTTTCAGTTCCCAAAGCTAACAATATGTTAACACGGGTTACCTGAATATGAATGGACCGTCCCTTGTAACACTCGTCCGATATTACCATATTATCTGTAGTTTCAGAGGGTAGAATCTGGTAAAAAAGAGTTTTTAGTTTAAAAAAACATCACATATATTTTTTTGTTTTATTGATAGCTAGTTTATAAAAAAAGACAGCCATTTTGTTTGCATCATTTTTCATCAGCCTTAATAATGACGGCACGGTTGGTGCAGTGGCTGAGCGATCGGCTGCTGCGCTGCGTGTCGCGGATTCGATCCCGCACGGAACATATATTTATACTAGCTTTTGCCCGCGACTTCGCTCGCGTTAAATTCGAGGTAAAACAGTTCCCCTTGCGCCTTATTGATTTGTAATAGCAGCGCTAAGCTTTCCCTTTTCTTCCATCTTTCTCCTTCAGATCCCACTTTTTTTTAAATAAAAAATTGCCTATGTCCGTCTCCTGGTTCCCAACTATCTCTGTACCAAAATTCATCAAAATCGGTTTAGCCATTAAAGCGGGAAGAGGTAACAAACAAACTCACTTTCGCTTTTATAATACCTATTAGTAAGGATGACCTGCAGATAGTTGTTCCGGGTCTGGCTGTTTGTGTATGTAAGTTTAAATGTTTGTAAACGCACCCACAATACAGGAGAAATTCCTAGAGTGGGGCAACGCTTTTTTTAAAAAAAAAGGAACATGTTCGTTTCGGAATTTTTACATTCATTATTTCGTCAATAGAATAACATTGTCCCCTCATCGTTACACGTATTACAAAACGGGGAAGTAATGTGTAACTGGATCCTGCAAACTTATTAACTGCACTCGTATAAGTGCTCAGTTAGGATTTCAAAGAATTCGGTGAAGCGAAAAATACATTTCTTGTTAACAATGTAAATTTAAGTAATAGTCTGCTATTTCCTTGAAGAATTGGAAATCATCAAATAACTTCCCCCGCTCTGGGTGGAATAGGAGGGAGTCTGCCTGATATTGACAAAAACCCGTCCCTTTTCCTTCTTTTGCCCTTTGTGTTCCGGGGCTGCGGCATCTCTTTCGCATAACCCGTAATCCTGGCAGGCGGTAGCCCTGGCCGGACCCTCTGTTTGTTGACATCATTTGAGACGCAGGTGGACCACGAACGCGGCGTCAAGACGGCGTGTCGTAACTTGACAATTATTCATATTCGTAGTTGACAATTAAAAAAATGATTTAATTAAACTGATGGACGGTGGGCTATCTATTGCTCACCGTCACCGCGTCGTCGTGTCGCGGCGGCAGACACCCGGAGCATGTATGTTTGTTACTCCTTCACACTCAAACGTCTAGACCGATTTAGATGAAATTTGGCATGTAAGTAGTTTAGACCCTTGTTATTCTGACAGCACGGGTGAAGTCTAAGCTAGTATTATACACTTATAAAGGATCTCAGTAGCATTTCTTTTTAAACTCGTAAAGAAGGGATTCAATATCCGAACAAAAACTTCACAGATGCCTTTTAATTAAATCTGTACAAAAAAAAAACAATCTATTAAAATAGTTAAAAACTGTCGATTCACACCCTCATCATTAGGGGTAAGAAAGTCCAATTTAACTTGATACGCGACAAAATAGAGAACTTAACACAACATACGTTATATTGGCATCCGTTTAACAAACAGCGCCCTCTATAAAAGGCCATAATATACTGGCCACCCTGTGCACCAGATGTGCATAGACTTATAGAGAAACCCTTTTAGGTTGGCTCTTTAAAAATAAATATTTTAACTCTGACCGCTGTAAAATATGTTTTTTTTTTAAATTAATGGCCACGTGAGCCGTGAAGGCGGTATAGTCTGTGCATTTTCGATGACAGCTACATACAAACATATGCACGTGTGTTCAATGCTTGTTTTGGTACAAGAAAAGAGTGAACAATTTGAATTTCAGATGAAATTTTGTAACCAACATTAAGTAATAGCAGATTCTTATATTATTCTTAATTATCGAGTACTAGCTTTTGCCCGCGGCTTCGCTCGCGTTAAATTTTGAGTACCTAAACAGTTCCCCTTGCGCCTTATTGATTTGTAATAGCAACGCTGAGTTTTCCCTTTTTCCTCTTTCTCCGTCACATCACATCCCACTTTTTTTTAGCCTATGTCCGTCTCTTGGTTCCCAACTATCTCTGTACCAAAATTCATCAAAATCGGTTTAGCCATTAAAACGTGAAGAGGTAACAAACAAACTCACATTCGCGTTTATAATATTAGTAAGGATATATAACCAAAACGGGTAAATGATAATTGATGTCTACTTTGCAAAGAGGTTGTTACAAATCGTTTTTTTTTTCTTAAACTAGATGATGCCGGTGCAGTGTTTCGAACCCGACTATTCTGAGAAGAAACAGCCGAAACAAACTCAGAGGTCAAAGTCTCTTTTAAGGTCCAAACATGATATCCAGATGATTTCCTACCCCAAAAAAAGGTCCAGAGAAAAATCTTGGACAACTTATATTTTTTTTTTATAAATACGTCTCTTTAAGTAAATCAACTTTAAGTATTTAACGTACGGACAGATTTTGGACTAGGCTTTGTACATGGCTATTTGCTCCACAAAGCTCTCTAGTCCGATCCTTTCCAGAAATATAAATAATAATTTGAATTATGAATATAATGATCTATTCTATTCTATTTTTTATTTAATGGCAATTAGAGCCGATGTCGACTATTCTGCCAATGTCAATAGTGAATTTGGAGTAGCAAGTGTGGGAACTGTAACAAAAAAAAAATAGCTAGACGGATCATTATGAGAGAAAAAAAAAAAATAGAGTGATTTATGGGCTCATTGTAATTTGGTTAATGTCGGTCGGACTGAAACAAACACAAAAATATAGGTAAATAAATATCAAAATATTGTTAAAACATTAAAATGATATACCATAACCACATTTAAACAGGACTCATAATTTAATATTATTGTGACGAATGAAATTCATCAGCGCCACAAATAGATCTGGAGAGGAATGTGTTAAAAGGGAAGGGAAATTTATAGGAAGAGGGATCTTGAATTTAGAGAGACGACTATATAAATCAAGTGGTGGGACATTGTTTGAACATTCAAAAAATATGTGTTCCAATGTACCCTCTGCCAAGCCGCACTCACAAAGGGAGGAATCGCGAATTCGGATTTTGTGTAAAAAGACAGGAGTGCAACAAAAACCTAAACGGATTCTGCAAATAACCGAGACAATAGTTTTGGATACTTTTTTGTAATTAAAGAACCAAGGTTTCTGCTTTATACTTGGTTGAACAGCATGGAAAAAGCTACCCTTCTGTCGTCCAGACATATTCCACTGTTCCTGCCATGCAGACTGAAGATTCAATTTGGGGAGTGTCAGCAGGTCATAGCCCTGATGGGAGTTATGTGTGAGGTCGGCCGTTACAGACGAACATGCGTCTTTAGCCAGGGCATCAACACATTCATTTCCCTTAATACCGCAATGACTAGGTATCCAAACTAGTTGAACATCCTTTTGACTATTAGCACAAGAGAATAAACAGTTTTTAGTTTTCAAGATCAGGGAGCTATGCAATTTACTTTTGAAGGGGTTTTGTGCTAGAGCTTGTAGGCAGCTAAGCGAATCTGTAAAAATCACGGCTTTCTCAATGTTTGCGTGTGATTCGATAAAGAGACAAGCCTCCAATATGGCCACACATTCACCAGTAAATACAGAGGACTCCTTGGGACATTTG
This sequence comes from Ochropleura leucogaster, assembly GCA_958449745.1. Lineage (NCBI taxonomy): Eukaryota > Metazoa > Arthropoda > Insecta > Lepidoptera > Noctuidae > Ochropleura > Ochropleura leucogaster. Next base: position 16,466,691 of record OY288207.1, read on the forward strand.
TACTGTAAAATAATTCTGGAGTTTTGGTAATATACAGCGGCTCCCGTGTAAGTAGAAGCAGCTAATTTCGAAGCATCAGTGAAGAATAATTGAAAACCATTCCATCGCTCTCCCACCACCGCATTGAAGGCAGAGTTCGCCGATGGGGATTTTTTGGATATTCCAATATCGAAGGAGATTTTAGGTATAAAATTTAATGTCTCGTAAGCAAAGTGAAAAAGGGGTAATGTGGGGTACTGAATAGGGCTTTCAATACCGGTTTTACGGGATCCCGTAATACCGTAATCACGGATTTATTTTGGGCTTTTTTCAATACCGGTACTGACGAGCCAATACCGTGATTACGGTATTCCAATCATTTTATAATTTTAAATATTAATTAGGTAATATAGTTAATCTACTTAAGGAGGTCGTGGCTAAATAATAGCAGCCGCTCGGGTCGATCTTTAGGTTAAGCCGCGCTTGCCTAGGTTGGTCTGTGGATGGGTGACCACCCGTTACATACCGAATTTCCTCCGCGCCTCGGAAAAGCACGTTAAGCCGTTGGTCCCGGCTGTCATTTGTAGATCTTTGACAGACGTTACAGGTAGTCAGTTTCCCGAAAGTCTGACAACCGGTCTTACCAAGGGGTAACGTATTACCCGGTACTAACTGGGTTGTGGGGGTCAGATAGGCAGTCGCTCCATGTAAAATACTGATATTCAGCTGCATCCGGTTAGACTGGAAGCCGACCTCAACGTAGTTGAGAAAAGGCTAGGCAGATGACGATGATTATAGTTAACCTACTTACACGTTTAAAATATAATAATAATAACAACAAGAAAGTCTCAAATACAGTGAGGATATGGCTGATATGCCGATAGAAGAACCTTCTTCTTCTTCTTCAAGTTGTGAAAATGAAGACACGTTCATACAAAAGCAATTAGAAAAGGAGATTTCTAAATTGCCTAAAAGTGAGGATGCTGCCTCGGCTTTAACACAAAGCACTGATTTTTGATCAATAATAATAATTAGAGTAGAGATGTGTGTCTTTGAAACTGCTGGGGGTGGATGTGAGATATTTCTATCGGCGGCATACAAATATTTACTGTCTGTTATACCGACAAGTCTTGAAGCAGAGCGTGCTTTTTCGTCAGCAGGCTAAGAAGTTCGTTTTCTTATTCGACCTTATTTTCTTTTTTGCGATCACAAAAAACGAAAATATCTTTTGATTAAAAATGTTTCAATATTATGTATTTAAGTTTAGATTTTTATTATTGTTTGTCAGCAAATTTGCAAAATACTATTTGATTTAAATTGCCACTTGTTTAATTTTGGATTTTATGATTGTTTTTTTTTTAAATTAATATAATTATAGATCTCATTATCGTTGTAATTTGCATATTCTAAGTTAGTTGCCTACCGCGATATTACATGTAGTTTAAGTTTATAAACCCTAGTCCTATAATCAATCAATACCAAATTGTTATGCCAATAAAAGAGAATAAAGACTCATTAACCATTAAAATACGTATTTAAATGGTTTTATTAATGCCCTAATTAAAGCTCTTATGAACCTTAGAAGAATCCCTTAGAAGGGATGATAGTCAAGCGCTAGTTTTTTTTTTTTAAAAAAAGCTTGAAAATTTTGAGTTCAATACCGTGATCACGTGATTACGGTATTGAAATTTCTAATACCGGTACTAATACCGGTATTGAAAAAATCCGGTATTTGAAAGCCCTAGTACTGAACGATCGGGCAATCTAAATTTTGCATACGCCTAAAAGATGTTAAAATTAATGGGATTTCTTTATTTTTCCAGTAGTTTGAGCTTCGGCATAAGCCATCCAGCTCGTTCAATTTTGATAAAAGAGGATGGGAAGTTCTAGAAATTAATCTGGAGAGAAAACGGGAGGCAAGGTAATGCCGCCTCAGGGCCAAAGGAGGTTCAGCGCACTCAACCTGCAAAGCGTTAATGGGAGAGGACTTCATGCAGCCAGAGATGATCCGAAGGCACTTTGACTGTATCCTATCCAGACCAGCCAATGCACCCTTGTTACATGGGACTAGATGGAATGTTCCATAGTCTAAAACGCTACGGATTAATGCGTTGTACACCAGTTTCATGGTGTTAGGATGAGCTCCCCACCAAACGCCCGCAAGAGCTTTTAAGATTGAGAAAACTCTTTCACATTTTTTAATAAGGTGATTTATGTGAAACTTGCCTGTTAATTTGGTATCCAAAAATACGCCTAAGAATTTAACTTTATTGACTACGGGGATATTATTATCTAGAATGCTAACGGAGATATCGGGGATTGACCTTTTGCGAGAGAAAATTACTGCCGAACTTTTTTGCGGGGATAGCGACAGGCCGTGATTTGACAGCCATTGATTCAGGGAGTCCAGAGAGAGGCACAAAGATGATGCAGCATCAGCGATGGAGGAGTCCGTCACGTACAGCACTAAGTCATCGGCATATTGTAATAACTGACAGTTATTATTTAAGCAGGACCCAATATCAGCCGTGTATAAGTTGTACAAGAGTGGGCTGAGAACGAAACCCTGTGGGAGCCCCTTCCATGTCTGTCTTTTATCAAACTCCTCTCCTTGGACCCTCAGAACCAATGAGCGAGACAACAGAAGTCCGCATATGCACTGTATCATCTTTACTGGAAGACTCAGCTGTTGCAGTTTTTGCCTGAGTACAGGAAGAAGAACATTATCATACGCAGAAGAGATGTCGAGGAAGGAAGCAATAACGGACATTTTTTTTGAAAAAGCTAAGCGGATATCCGTAACTAAAACGCCTACACTGTCCATTGTGCTGAGTCCCTTCCTAAAACCAAATTGATATTTCGGCAGTAATTCTCTCGACTCGACTATCCACTCGAGGCGATTTTTAATAAGATGTTCCAATAATTTGGATAGGACTGAGGACAGGGCAATTGGCCTAAGACCGTTCGGATCATCAGCATGTTTGCCTGGTTTCAATAGAGGAATAATTATTTGTATTCTCCACTGATCTGGAACCCAACCGCAGCTATAACAAAAATTTAAAATATTTAAAAAGTACGATTTAGCTTTGTCTCCGGACCGGGTTATGAAAGAATATGGTACGCCATCAACCCCTGGGGCCGAGTCCTTGACATATCTGAGGACTACATTTAGTTCTTCCATAGTAAATGGCGCGTCGAAAGGGTCCTCTGAAACATTATATAGTGGTATGTTAGGACATTCAGAAGATAGTGGGACATAAGGAGAAGCAATTTTATCAAAAAAATGTTCAGCAGTTTCCCTAGTTATGGGCGAAGAGATTGAGGGAGAGCAGCCACGTCTAAATCTATTGATTTGTTTCCACACAAGTGAGGCTGGAGTGGATGGAGATAGAGAGGTGCAGAACTTAACCCAGCCCGCACGCTTTCTTTTCCGCAGGAGACGTTTGGTTCTGGCGTTAATCCGACAATAGGTAAGTAAGTTATCGGTGCTCATGTCCGCATTGTAGCACTCTTCGGCCTCGTTCCTTTCCCTAATTGCCAAAGTGCATTCTGGGTCCCACCAAGGGGGTGACGGGATTTTATTGCGGGCACTATTTTTTAGAGGAAAGGAGGCATCCGCACTAGAAGTAATGGCTGCAATGAACCCCTCATAGCAGCTCATGGCATGGGAGTGACCAGGAGGATCGGAGAAACATGAATTTAAATTTGGAAGATTGTCAATTTTCTCATCCAATAATGAAGCAAACCCGGACCAGTCTGGTTTGGAGAGGTTATACTTTAAGAGTGGAGGAGAAGTTTTTTCTAAATATAATCTATTTATTAAGGAAATGACTATAGGGTAATGGTCACTACCATGCGTCAAAGTTGTGCATTCCCAAAGGGTTGATGCTGCTAGCTCAAGTGAGCAAAATGTAAGGTCTACACAACTTTTTTGCTGTCCTGGAAGGGTCCTACGTGTAGAGCAGCCATTATTTAAAATGCATAGATCCAGGTCGTCAAGAATGTCCACCAGAGCCACGCCGAAGGCATCACAGCGTTCCGATCCCCATCTGTAGTGGTGACAATTGAAGTCGCCCATGACTAGTATTGGTCCATGCACACTAGTAAAGATGTTCTTTAGGGAAACTAAAAAATCGAGATGAGGGTGTGCAATATAAATGGAAAAAACTGTAATGCCTTCAACCATTCCAGCCACAATGCTCAAATCATCCGCAAATGAAGACAAAGGAAGGGGGGAAAGTGGGACCCGATTGTTCACGAAGAGAGCCGACCCTCCGTACCCATCGGATCTATCACATCTGAGGATATTAAAATGTGGTATACGGAAGCTAAGACTTGGTATTAACCAAGTCTCAGCTATGGAACAAGCTAATGGCTTGTACTTGTTTAGAAGGAATATGAGGTCGTGCTTTTTATGCCACACGCTCCTCACGTTCCATTGAAGGAATACCTGGCGAGACGCCATTTTTAAAGTCTAAAAGAAGGGAAATAAGTTGATCGGCAACGTTGGACGGTAATTGAGAGGTACTGGAGGAGGAAGAAATAATAGTAGGTAATATTTTGATTAAAAGTTCAATAATTGAGTAAATACTGTTAGGAGGGGAATTGTTACTGTTAAGAGCGCAGCCATTGGGCTGTGAAAGTTGGGGAGAACTAACTATCTGCTGATGAGCAGCTTTATCATAAGAGGGGGAAAGAGGGGCATGGGTCCTTGGCTTGAGCGTAACAGTTTTCCGGTATGACTGAGAAGCAGGAGACTTTGTGACATTAGCATAATTGCGAGAGGGATTTGGAATGAGTTTGCTGGCCTCAGCATATGAGATTGCTTTCTCAGCCATTACTGTCTTTATGGCCTTCTGTCTACCATGCTCAGGGCATGACTTGCTAATGGCATAGTGATTTCCCGAGCAAAGCACACAAAAGGCTTCGCCCTCAGCAATGTTGCAGCCATCACCAGGGTGATCATGGCCGCACTTACCGCAGCGGGGTTTCGACCTACATAGATTGGCCACATGGCCAAATCTACAACACTTGCGGCATTGAATCGTCGGGTAAATGTACTGTACGACCGGTAACGAGGTGTAGCAGCAGAATATTCGTTTGGGTAAAACTTGGCCATCAAAGGTGATGACACATGTTTCGGTCGGTCTCCATTCATTGACTCCGTCGGTATGAATTTTCCGATTAATACGGCGGACTTTCAATATTTTCCCACATCCTGAGGGTACAGACAAATAGGTAATAGTCTCTTCTTCTGATAGGTCTGTAGGAACACCTGTGACAACGCCCATCCGGGTAATATTAAAAGTGGGAATTGACGCAATATACCCATGTCTGGACAAGATACAATTGTCAATAAATGAGTTTGCATCTTGAGGAGACGCAAATTCAACCGATACGCGGTTTCTCCCGACTCTTTTGACTCCATTGTCCCGAACAATATTACTAATGTTATTATTTAGTAAAAACTTCCCGAATGTGACAGGGTGAAGTGTAGTGCCGGCATTAGGTTGGCTCTCGATCTTGGTAACATGAACCATAAATGGAGCTTTGTCTATTACAGAGTATTTGACACGGCCAATGTTGTTTCTCTGTTGTTTGATGGGGGAGCTGGGTGTCAAAATTTCCTCGACAATAGGGCGTTTACGGGAGGTTTGCTGGGTTTTAGGAAACTGCATTTGCGATACTTCCATGTCTGTTACACTGCAGACAACATCAGCAAACTGGGATAAGGGATTAGATGAGGAAGGAGTCAGAGGAGAGGTTATGTCCGGAGGATCAGGGGGTTTGTTTTTATCCATTTTCGATAAAACTGGGAGCAAAAAAGGTTAAAACAACACAATACAAACCTGTTTACAAACACAAGAACAGCACACTTAAAATTAACACAAAAGTCACACAAATCACTCTAAAAGCAGTAAGAAACTCTAAACACGCGTGCTAACCAGAGACACCGTGGCGAGAATCTTCGAATATAATGATCAATTTGCCGTTTGAAAAACATCGCTAATGATAAGCAGTTAGAATCCTGAATGCCATAATGTACATATACAAAAACGGTGCACCACTAAAAACCTTTCCGACCAGTAACATTCACATTACGTTCCATATTCAAAAGCGTTACACCATTCCATAATCAAACGCTTGCTTTTACAACTTGTACCAAACCATGACTGCTACCGTCAGTCTATTAACATTTACTGTCGCCCGCGTAAAACGTAAATAATTCACAAAAACAAGGTATTCATATTTCGACGCGTTTCATCGCGTCATGCAATGGAATAGGCGCACTTTTTTAACTAGCTGTAGTTCAGTTACCCTTTGAACTTTGCAACACTTGAAAAAAAAACCTAAAAGGATTTTTAAATGAACCTGTTAGGTACAGTCACACGCAATGAAATGCGAGCTTGAATAGAAAAAAAAAGTGTTCAGTCAAGGTAAACTGTTGAACTGTGAATGTTCCATTTCATGAGATGTTAATAAATAATAAATAATAATAATAAATATCTTGGGACAACTCACACACGGCTATCTGATCCCAAGCTAAGCAGAGCTTGTGTTATGGTAACCAGACAACTGATATACATAATTATATAATTTATAAATACATACATATTATAGATAAATCACACCCAGACACAGAACAAATAATCATGCTCATCACACAAAGTTTGTCCTGGGTGGGAATCGAACCCACGACCTCCGGCTCAGCAGTCAGGGCCACTAACCACTAGACCAACAGGCCCGTCAATAATAATTATATATAATAATTATATTTTATTTAATGTTGCATGGTTTTAATTAAAAGAGCAAATAAATATATAATAATATGAATGAATTTTACCGTTCCAATGGAACGCGGAATAATGTTTAGTTAGAAAGTTGAAGTCATTTCAGCCCATTCCAAAACCTTTCTGAAGATGACAGGTTCAGAAACTCAATGGATACTTTTTTCACTAGGTCCTCTTCTTTTTAATGCAACAATATCTAGATTTAACCTTTTGGAATACCTGATTTAAGCTCCTCCAAAAATCGGGCATACCCGTTGTTTGCTCATCACAGAAGCTGAGTGTTGCAACTGAAAGCGCCAAGTCCGAATTTAGTCTGGCTCAATTTGAATCGTCATCGACACGCTAATAAGAGACCTAAAGTAACTAAAAAATACCACTAAACGAAGCATTAAAATATATTTAAAATGCTTGTCTAATAATAATGATGAATTAATCGTTAATGATAGTCGTATCTGCCAATGGCTTTATTGCCAAGAGTCTCGACCAATACCTGAGGATGCTCTCGTTAGGCAGCTGGATCAAGGGCTTGATACAGAAAGCGGTACTCCTGGATACGGCTCGTATTGTTAGGACTAGGAGTTTCCTTTCTCTGGAGCCCGGACCGGCGGTAGCTAGGACCCTGTTCCCGATACCGGTAGGCTACTATTTTTATATTTTTAAATGTTTTTTTTTTTGTTTATACGAAATATTTAAAAATGTAATTTTCTCTTTATTCATTTCCCTTCTTAAAATTGTTAATGAAACAATAAATGAACGGAAATGATGAATTAATCGATTACTACTGTAAGTGTTGTAATTAAGTAAAATAATCTTATTATATTAATTTGTAAATACTTTACTTTTTTATTATATTATTTTTCTTTATTCACTTATCTTCTTAAAATTACATTTTTAAATATTTCTTAGACTTATTATATTATTATATTACTTTATTACGGTGTGGGTGACTATTAATTATTTAAATTATAATGTGGATTCTATCATTTATAGTCTGTTGTCTATGTCTTTGTCTCTGCTTAAAAATTGCCATGTACGAATATGTCCGGCTACAACTAAAGTTAAGTTTAAAGTGATTTATTATTCGATCTAACCATCTCACCTAAAATAAAAGTAAAATTTGATAGAATATTACATTTCCTGGACAGCTATAAAAAAAACATACAAATGGCGAACAATACGTAAAACAGTAAAAATTCAAATCAGAACTTTGCGTCCAGTCACCGATACCCTCATTACACTCCTCCCATTGCCTGCAAAGATCCAAACTCTTCAGCCATAGTACTAGGGGCTAAGGATGCTCAAGTAGCCATACCGTGGCATTGTTAGTTGGTTTCTCGTAAAAAATGCACGCCCGCTTCAGGCCAGCATTGAAGTGCCATCAGCAGGCTCACGCGGTCTCGTGCCGCGGCTTGGATATATATGGGCTAGATGTGGCAGTTTTGTGGGCCTTTGGCGATGGAAGGAAGAAAAGACTAATAACCAAACTAAGTTGAATTTTGGGCTGACTCAATTTAGATTGTCATTGACAAACTTATAAAAGAATAATAGCAATGGCGTGGCTGAATAATAGCAGCCACTCGGGTCTATCTTTAGGTTAAGCCGCGCTTGCCTAGGTTGGTCTGTGGATGGGTGACCACCCGTTACGTACCGAGTTTCCTCCATGCCTCGGAAAGCACGTTAAGCCGTTGGTCCCGGCTGTCATTAGTAGATCTTTGACAGTCGTTACAGGTAGTCAGTGTTCCGAAAGTCTAACAACAAGTCTTACCAAGGGGTATCGCATTACCTAATACTAACTGGGTTGTGAAGGTCAGATAGGCAGTCGCTCCATGTAAAATACTGATATTGAGCTGCATCCGGTTAGACTGGAAGCCGACCCCAACATAGTTGGGAAAAAGCTAGGCAGATGATGATGACACACTTATAAAAGGCCTAAATTGGATAACAAGAAAAAAAACCGGCCAATTGCGAGTTGGACTCGTGCGCTGAAGGTTCTGTACAAACTTGCGACATAAACGGTCATATCTATTGAAGTTTTGAGTGCGTAGACTTAGAGGTTTGTTTTTATCACAGCTCCAAGGGACTACAAATTTGATTATATGGTTTTAAGATCTCTCTCAGATAGACAGACAGAAGGCCCAAAAAATTATCCTTTAAAAGTATCTTTGTTTCCATTTCTTCTTTCACGCACGGAACTTTAAAAAATAAAGAAAATCATTTTCACTAGTTATTTTAGCTTCAAGTCTCTTCATAATTATGTAGCTTTTAAAAGATCGAGCACAAACTCGAGTGAAATAATGTTATGTTAGACTTGTCAGAACTGAAGGCTTTGTCAGCCCACGTTTGCCAGCTCTTTATCGAATATAGAAGCATTGGGTTTTACAAAATAATATTGTTTTAAATAGCTAATTCTTTTTTGTTTTTTTTTTTTTTTTGGTGTGGGACATCTTCAAAAATCTTCAGGGGTAGTGTCAGACTTTTACTGACTAAAACCCACCCATGTTCCTTCTATTGCCCTTTACGTTCCGGGGCCGCGGTATCTCTTTCGAACAACCCGCAACCCCGGCAGGCGGAGGCTCTGGCAAGCCCCTCTGCTTTGCTGACATCTCTTTAAGGCGCGTGTGAATCACTAACGCGCCGTCGACACGGCCTGTCGTCAATAGACGGTGAGGTACCCATTATTCACTATCCATAGGCCCGCATCTACGTTGACCGGGTGCCCGGGGCGTCTCCCGCGGCGGCTGGGAAATAGCTAATCCTTCACAACCATACTCTAAATGGAGAATTTTAGTCGTGCCCGCTGCTCAGCTCCTAATTTTCGTAGCGTGATAGTTTATTTTACTTCCTAATTATTTACCATAATCTATTTTCAAAAAATCTTTCCATTAGTTTCGGAGCCTATTCGGTACAAAAAACAACCTACATACAAAAACATCTTTCTTATTTTTATAATATTACTAGCTGCGCCCAGCGGTTTCACCCGCTGTTTAGCTAAAATAAAAATAAAATAGATTACGACCGATTCTCAGACCCATCGAATATACACAACATTTTATAAAAATCGGTCAAGCCGTTTCGGAGGAGAACGGCAACTAAAACTGTGACACGAGAATTTTTTATATAAGATTAATCTAAATAGTATACCAGTAGATAAAAAAGACACTGACATTCTTTAGAATATAAATTTCGTTTTGCCCCCATTCAGCAACCATAATTCCGCAAGGTAATAAATAGCACGGCCACATCCAGCAACCACTACAGCACCCACTTCACCTTGCATTAACCATTGAAGCGGTCATTACACGACATTCTGAGGACAATGCGGACTATTTACATCCCCACCGAACGGAATCTATTCGATATTGAATATTTTATAGCCTTTTATTATTAATCTTTTAAACACCAAAGCATAAACGCACCCACGTGCCTTCCACGAAAAACATCTCATTTAACCAAAAATTTTGTCACGTATTTGTATCGGTGGCGTCCAGGAAACACGCTTGTTTGTCACAGATATGTGACAATGGCGTCCAAAAGGTTAAGATTATCTTCGAGTGAAGGGTCACTGTTAAATGGTTACAGTTCCACGTACCCAAACAGAGCGCTATGCTTCCATATTTATTTTTGGAACTGCCAGCCTGTAGAAGTTACTGCAGGCTTCTCAGTTCCAGGGAACTGAGAGACCATAACTACCAGGGCAGTTATGGTTGAATATTAAATATGTTTCTAGCTGTGCCCAGCGGTTTCGGTTTTTAGGGGTATGAAAGATGTAGCCGATTCTCAGATTTAGTGAATATGCATAAAAAATTTCATAAATATCGGTCGAGCCGTTTCGGAGGAGTATAAGAACGAACACTGTGACACGAGAATTTTATATATTAGATATCTTTAAATTTCGAGTGAATCGGTTTTTTTTTAGGCATTCACGAAATTCAGCTCCGCTCCATGCAACATCATCGCGACCATCAAGCGAGTTGCACAGAAATGGAAGCCTATTTATTTTGTAAGTGTTCACAAAATATGTATTTACACAATATATCATTAGGTACGTTTTAAAAATTAGATCTTTTATAAAACCACCAATTTTTTTTACTTTGTCAGTTTAAAAACTTTTAAAAGCATCAATTACAAATAAACTATTTTTGTAATTAATTTATCTACTTATTTTTGGAACGTTGGAAAAATACCATTCTTTCTTTCTTTCATAGTGCAATAGACGAAAACATGGCACAAGGCAATAAACTGTACTGTATTCTACTTAAAAGGTACACCTCTACCTATTCCTTCGTGGATTACTGGCGTAATGTTAGCTTACAAGAAAAAAATAATTCACACTTTAGCCAAGACTAGGTACACACGACGACAGATCAACCTATACAAAACCAGTTTATGCTGCTCTCTCAACAACGGATCGTACACCATAGATTTTAAGTACAATGAGAGATCCGCATAAACTGGTTTTGTATAGGTTGATCTGTCGTCGTCTGTACATAAGAATCAAAGCGTTAACAAATTGGAAAAACTGTCAAATAATATATTCAACATGAAAAAATATGCAAACCGAAAATTAATTACAATATTCAAATAACCACCTACTGTTGTGGACATAAAAACAATGGACACTTTTTATGCTTGAAATATTTTTATTCGAACGAAATTTTTGTAAAAAAAAATTTACGTAGGGTAAGAAGGGGGAATACCGCTCAGCGGGTAATGGCGCTCACCCCTGTATCTCTGTCAAAATAATACTTAGCATCACGCCACGTCGTACGAAGGGCGCGGGGAGAGAGGCTCTTACGGACAACGATGCAAGCCGACGGTCAGCCCGCGTCACGTGGCAGTGAAGTACGTTTCTTAGTTTGGGACCGCGCTGATCTAATTTTTCGTCTAGTGTTTTTAGTCGGTAAGTGTGATTCTTTAATGATTTTTTAATTATTATTGTTTTGTTTCAGAGATAAACTATTCTATTTTATGATAATGTAATAAATCTTCACCAATCGTGTATATTTTTTTAAAGATTTCAAATTATTTACCTAATAACCATTTGGGGCTATACCGCTCACCTGAGCGCCATTACCCCTAAGTGACCAGATGGATACACCTGTGATTAAATTTATATGTCCAAAAATAATATAATACGATTTATATTTTTTCATACCACTAATAATTATTTTATATTACTTATTAAGTTGATTTGACAATGAAGAGCAAAAGTAAATTGAAAAAGGCTGATCCTACGTCCAAATGGGGATAATTGATGGTAATTTGTGATTATAGACTTTACTTTTATTGTATAAAGGTGATCTCATTAATATTTATTAAATTAAAATATGTCTTACTTGTTATATTTAAAAAAAACAGCATGTTTTGTATTAGGGCGTTATTGGCCCGTACCCTGAACGGCATTACCCATAGTTATGGGTAACGCCGCTCAAACATGTTTTTTTTTAAATTATTTATTACAATTAATCGGTCATAGATATAAGCTTTCGTTGTTACATTTTTGATTACTATATAATTAAAGACTTTATTACATTTCATAATTTTAATTTATAATAAATAATTAAAAATATACACAATGTTTTCCTTAAGTGAACGCCATTCCCCCTCCCTACCCTACTCATGCAAACGTAACTGATATTAATCATGGCATTTATTTACATAAATTATATAAATAGCCCACAGATAAACTGTTGTAACTTAAACGTTATCATAAGATAAACTTTATTTAAGTATTGATGCTGCACAAATGCATCATTGAAATACGGATAAAAGAACACCATTCAATTCAGATAAACGGAACACAAAGAACAATAACGCTCTTTATCGATCAGTTATGTCAGAATAATGCACTATTTCGTTAGAAAGCACTTCAATAAATTACAAAATGATAATTCATTGAGATACGAATCACAAAAAGAATCTTGTCAGAAGTGGGATTCGAACCCACGCCCACAGAAGTGGACTGCGACCTGAACGCAGCGCCTTAGACCGCTCGGCCATCCTGACGTTGTAAACGTAGTTGAAATAGCAGTTTGAGTTCCAAGGGTATAGTCTTTAAAAATAGTTTAGGTTTTTTTATATCAGAAGGGCTACTATGACATCTTATAGCAATTCTTATTCCACTGAGTGAAAGAGATGGTGCTAGACACCCTGTATAGCTCTGTCTCTTTCCCTCAGCGGAATAAGAACTGCTTTAAGAGGTCATAGTAGGGTAGCAGGTATTCATATAAATTGTTTATTTATTTAAACTTCATGTACAATAGTGGTACACAGGCGAACTTAATGCCATAATGCATTCTCTACGCATGGCTCTCTACGCAACGCATGGCTTAAGCCAAAAAAATTGTACGCCATTCCTGGATGGCAAAACATGTAGCAACTTTGCAAATTTTATCATCTATATACACACTCATGTTTTAAAAAATAAATATATCTTTATCTTTATCTACCAGTCAACCCGCAACCCCGGCAGGCCGTTTTAACCCTTGGTAGGTTCAGAAACCAAAAAAAAGAGACCGCCAAAGATCGGTCTATTTTAAACTTAGTAAGTACTTGCATTCAAACACAAAATAAAAAACATTCCTGCTAAGGTAGGCACATGCTTTCAGTCACGTTGCTTGAAAAAGCCACGAGACTTGCAGAAACCCTAAACATACAAAACAACAAGAAAATGTTGAATAATATTTGAAGAAAATCTGGTAAAGGGAAAACTCAGAGTATACAGTAACTTACTTACATAATAATTATTTGCATAGGCCTTTGACATATCCACTAAGTGAACGCAATGTTTAAATAATTCTGATGATATTGGCTTATATTTTATGAATAAACTAGCTGGCGCCCGCGGATTCGCCCTCGTGATATCGAAAAAAAAAATCCTATTTGTTATTCCGGACTATAATATACCTCTGTGCCAAATAACAAACATCCATACATCCATCTATACTCACAAACATTTGCATTTATAATATAGTTTAAATGTTTGTAAACACACCCACGATACAGGAGAAATCCTAGTGTGGGGCAATGTTTAAAAAAAAAGAAAGAATCATATTTTAGCTCTAAAACCGAACGTTTATAGCGCCTACCTAACTTCTCTCCCGTAAAAAAAAAGCTGGCACATTTTTCAGGTTGACAACCTGCGTAGCTGTCATTTTGGACTGACCCGCTTTTCGTGTTGGTAGGTTCTGTGGGCATAGACATGTGACAACGGCCGTAAAAGAGTTTTTGTATTTCTGCAATCGACTTTGTTCTGCAATGTTTTTTTTTTGTAGTCGTTAGCGATAACAGAATTCATTTTTTTTTGTTTTGTTTTATTTTTTCTACTTAATTACTATTTCCTTGAACTAAGTCTGGAACAAAACGCATTTTAAATTATTGTTGTATAGAGTTTGGCGTTGATAGCTGTGCCGCAGTATTATACTTTTGCAGCTATCTTCGTTTCTTTTTGTAAAATGGTTTAACCAAATTGTTCCAAAATAAAGTTTTTTTTTGAAGTTTTTAAAGTTTTCTTTGAGCCTTTAGGTGTCAAAGTAAAGAAAAGCGTATAGTGTTAGTTGGATATGATTTGAACTTATTCCGATTGGAACTTAAGTAGGTAAGTCGCGAGATGACTCCCGGCCACCGTAGATGAGGGACTGTTGACGGTGAGCAATGGGTCTGGGTCCGTCTAGAGTGGGCCGTATCGAAGACGCGTTTATGTTCCTCGCGATTTCAGCAAAGCAGAGGGGCCAGGGCTACTGACAGCTTAGGTTTTTTAGTCAGTGCACGTCTGACACCCACTTCCATAGCAGGAGAAGTGAAGGGATGACATCCACCCCGCAAAAAAAAGCGCTGTTCTGAAAGCTTTCTTATTTGTGTGCCTTACAACTGTCGTATTCCCCATTTTTTTTTTCAATTATATGGTCTACAATCAAAGCCACACGACATGAACTTTTAAATAGGAAAACCATAATCCATACTTAATTCTTAAACTTCAAATGTTAGTGCAAAATTACGATACTTGTGAACTACCGATGTACATTACGAGGACAATATGGCGTCGCGTCCGGTGTTCCGTTTGATCTCGCCATGTGGTTCCGGTAACGATGCGGACCGGCGCGTGCGCACGACACGTGCGATTGTGCTCTTGTTATAATAAAATTAGTCTGCGTCGGGTTTGCATTTGGTTTTGTTTAGTTTTTTATGTTGACATCGTGTCTTAATATTTTACGTACTTACTATCGACGAAATTAAAACATGACGTCTTTTTTTTAGATAGGCAAATTTTTTTTCATCATTGAAAACACACAAATAAAGTGTTAGAAGTAAACTTTCAATCTATGATTTTATTTTTTAATGGGTACAACCATTATTATTTCGTAATACCTAATTGCTGCCCGTAAGTTCACATTCTTGTAAAGCCGGAACACAAACAAACCCGAAAAGATAAGATGGCCTCAGTAAATACAACTTAACGACTAAATTATTAACCACTTTAGCAGAGATAAGATAAAATTAGATTGCTCACTTAATCCCCTTTTCACTGTCCCTAGACGAAACTTAAATCAACGCCCAAATATTTTATCACTGTTAGAATTTCAACTCTTTACGCTGAACTGAGCGTTTAAATTTCAAGAGAGCATTCAGTTAGGTGTCACTTAGACTTCGTTGAAACGGGAATTAATCTAGTTCCACTACAAGTCTCGCTTAAACCTATTTAGTTAAGTACTAAAGCGTCTCGCAATTCGAAAATCTCAACTGAGCCACTGACTCAGTCACTGAATTCTAAAGCCTGCAATGAATGCTTTGCATCATTTAAATTTAACCTAATTACCTAGCAAAAAGCACTAATTAACAGCAATCCACTGACGTTTGCAGCTTAACGTTTAAGAAAATCGTTTTATTTATCCGTTTTCTATTTTGTGTTCATTCAGACTGACTACACGCTATTTATATAGTTCTGTTTGAGAGTCTTTCAGGATTTTTATGATGATTTAAAGCTATTAGTGTTTCATCGGTCAGCAATTTTAATGTTATTTTTATCTTTTATAAGCTGTGTTGAAGATGATGTAAAGGTTTGCTGAAGATATTTCTGAATTTTATTTAGATATGAGTAATCCCATGTAACTGCTTTATTGAACATCCTTTGCATGTGTAAACTTTGCATGTGCTCTATATTAATATGAAACGATAAAGCATGACACCTTGTATACCGAAAATCCTTACTAATATTATAAAACCGAAAGTGAGTTTGTTTGTTAACTCTTCACGCTTTAATGGCTAAACCAAACCGATTTAGATGAATTTTGGTACAGAGATAGTTGGGAACAAGAAGACGGACATGGGCTATTTATTATTTAAAAAGAGTGGAATATGAGGGAGAAAGAGGGAAAAAATTGTTGCTATTACAAATCAATATGGCGCTACCGAATTCGCTCACGGGAAAAAGCTAGTCTACAAATAATCTAAAACACTTTTACAGCGATTGCCACGAATACTTTTTAAAGCCCACAGATATAGACACACAGATGGCTCTACCATATCTAGCTGACAATATTGATTACTATATATGTGCTGATTACTTACAAGAAATCACCCATCACGCTGACGATCCTCGATATTCAGCAAACGTAGATACCACAAACGGCAAACATCCCTTTCCTTTCAATCATAAAAACCCAGCATAAAGCATCAGTTCCAAAAAGTACCCGAAACTCTTTTTTATTACAATCGCCGAAGCCTGCTAAAATCAAAGCGGATCTAATAAAAGCGACGATCATAACTTTGGCACCTGTTTCCTCTCGATATCGTACAAGATTCGAGTGAGGGAGATCAAAGTGTATGCCGGACGCAAACTGCGAACAAATTGTTACTGTGAATCACGGTTCATTGATTCAATGGGTGTATGTTTGTTCGTTTTTGTGGATGGAGTGGTGCGCCTTATGTGGTTGTTAGAATGGTATGGAGTGGGTGAAGTTTGTTTGTTTGATTTAGAGAGATTTGGTTATTATTCAAGGTAGGTGTGAAAACTTTTACAGTGTGACAGTTAGTACTTGAGATTGGACGGAATAAAAATTGATACAACGACAATGGCAAGGACAAGATGATCTATAGTACGGCCAACGAGAAGCGATACGAAAGGTCATTAACCTAAAGAACAACTGTGGCGTTGACAATCTAATATTTAGCTCTTTCCATCGTGTGCCTTTGTCGTAATGTCTCGTTCTCCCGGCAAAAACATGACAACGTTAAGACGGGTTCGCCAACATTCGGGCGGCCATTTTAGATGGGGTTTTAGCATGGGTTTTGTTTACATTTGGTATCGCTTCTCGTTGGCCGTAGGTACTATAGGTCATCTTGTCCTTGATGATATTATTCATGTAAAACATTTAATGCAGAACTTAGTAGAAATTAAGAATGTTAAGGAAAAATAAACTTAAAACACCGGTATTTAAGCTTACTTTTTCAAGTGATGCAATTGGCTGGTTAGTAGCGGTGTTTTTCTTGTTTTAGTATTTATTTTGTTCAGAAGCCAAACAGTTTACAATCACAAACAAAACACCATAGAAGTAATTAACATTCAAAGGCTTTTTTTGGACTGTTGTAAACGAAAAGATATCATTACACAACTCAGAACAACGAAAAAATACATTTGCAACACTAGAACACCACAACAAAGGCCACAAAACAATGGGAACGAAAATACTCTTGAATCTAGAGC
Organism: Ochropleura leucogaster; assembly: GCA_958449745.1. NCBI lineage: Eukaryota > Metazoa > Arthropoda > Insecta > Lepidoptera > Noctuidae > Ochropleura > Ochropleura leucogaster. The sequence goes on from OY288207.1 coordinate 16,484,163, forward strand.
AAGCCCAACATCACAGAAAAAGTAAAAAAGTATTTAGTAACACTGCGCCGCGGTCACAGCGCTCATTGAGTACAATGAGACGCAAATAGAGAATGGAGGCGACACCAAGGGTGCGAATGTATTCCTAATTGCCTGCGGACGTGTCTCAACTCGGTTTTACGTACAAGTGCATCTAGATAGGGTTGTGGCGAGGATATGGTTGGGGTATGGTTTACTGCAATAGCTTAGTTTAAACTCTATTCAAATTTTGGTTGGGTAATCCTTACTGATAATATAAAAGCGAAAGTGAGTTTGTTTGTTACCTCTTCACGCTTTAATGGTTACACCGATTTTGATGAAATTTGGTACAGGGATAATTGGGAACCGGCTAGGAGACTGACATAAGTTAACTTTTTTAAAGAAGTGGGATGTGAGGGAGAAAGAGGGAAGAAAAAGGAAAACTTAGCGTTGCTATTACAAATCAATAAGGCGCAAACTGTGTTACCCTGAATTTAACGCGAGCGAAGCCGCGGGCAAAAGCTAGTCATTAATAATTTATACTTAAAAGCTGCAGTCTATAATGGCAATATTAAATGAATCTGTACTTAATTATTGATAAAATATAGTCTACTTTTGGCTCTGGATTTCTATAACAGCAGTTAGCTAGTTAATATTAAAATTATCTCCGCAAATGAAAAAAAATATCTACGCCAACAAGCTTTTAGGCAAAATTATCTGTGATATAAGCGTACCTATATGTATAGACACACACATCTTTCGGGCAGTGGCCCACCAGGTAAGAGACCTATCTGGTCAGAGGATCCTCCCTTTCTATAAAGTTATCCACCCTGTTCTGCATACTCCTAAATAAACGTCGATGCAGTCTTCGCCCAACGTGTCCTTTAGCTTTCAAGCAACAAGTCAACCAGCTTCAAACGGAAACCGCTGACCACCAGCAGCGGAAGTGCTTACCTGGTCTCTGTAGCCTCATCAAGCGACCGTGGCGTTCGCTTTCGCATTTCTATAGTCTCATTATCTATTAAAGTTTCAGATGGAAAAGTGGAGCAAACGTTATTTTACGACATAAAAATCACTTTCTCTTCACCGCCAACCCTACTTACCTGTAGCATCATAAAAGCTACTATGCAACGCATCGTGGGGTGCAAGCTCAAACACACACTCACACTTACACTTACATCTCTTGTATTGCGTGCGTGCACATAGTGAACCGAGCCGATTACTACGGCTATAAAAACCCAAAGATAAGTACCGACACGTTGCCGTTGGGGTGAAGATATAAGACAACGTATAAATTGCAGCGTTTATGCGTTGGAAGTCAGAAAATGAGATTTTGATCCTGCGTAGTTGCATTCTTCTGATTGTACGCTTTTTAGAAACGAAATAAATAGCAAATAGATTTAATTAGATTTTGTTATTTTTTATGTTGATAATTTTATACATAATCGTGTTTGTTTTTTGGAAAAGTTCTGTATGAAGGGCCATTAGTGCCTACTCGTCCTATGTAAAGTTAACTAAAAATTATGTATTATTTATTTGCTTAAAAGACACAGCTTTCATAAAAAAAAAAATAGAATAAATACTAATTTATTAATGTTTTTTTTTTTATTAAGTGGTGCTTTTTATTTTATTGCTATGTAAGTAGTATTTTAGAAAGTGGTATTAATTTCCTTCAACAATAATATAAAATAACTGCTCAAAGTTCATTGTTACATTCAAGTCATTTTAATCTGCGATAAATAATATCATAATCATTATAAATATCATATTAGAAGATTAGCCAAATTGTGAATATTAAGGAGGCTGTAACGCCATCTGCCTACTATTACTATACTATAACTTCTACCAGTTATCAGTACTAAAAATCTCTAATAGATGGCGCTTTTACAAAGTTAGTTTTCGCTGTTTCGTACTGCCACCTAGCGGTTAATTTGAGAACTTTGTTTCTAAGGTTTAGATAAATGGTCCAAGTAGTAGCCGGCAGATGGCAGCACTTAGGGATGTAAAATGAAACAAAGTTAATAGTAAAGTTCCCACAGCCCACAAGATAAAAGACCTTGTGTTTTAATGGTAATCAAAATTCGGATTCTTAAATTTGGATTAATAAAAGTAATAATGCTTTAAACATTTACAATTTGGTTCGTAAGTATTCTGAAAAGCAAAATTTGAAGTTTATGCTAACTATATTCTGTATGCATAGATGCATAGTTACCCACTAGGCTCCTAAAGTAATACATAATGATTAACAAATTCATAATGAAATTACAAGATACTGATGTTTTTAATTACCTGATTGAAGTATTTTAATGTTGGGAATTACTACTATGCATTATAAAATTATGTTTTTTAATTGAACCATTAATTGCTGAGATTGCTGCTTCCGGTTATACAGGAAGCCAACCAGAAAATAGTTGGGAAAAGGCTAGGCAGATGACGATGACTTTCTGCGGTTGCTCCGTTGATGGGTGACTATCATGAATACCGAATTTCCTCCTTACTTCGGCTAGTACTTTAAGCTGGCTACGTCAACGGTCATATCTTTTGACTGCGTAGACTTATAGGGTTGTTTTCACAGCACAAAGAGACCACAGAGTTGAGTATATAGTTTTAATTTCAAATCGATACAGACAGACGGACAACAAAGAAATCCAATAAGGGTTTTGCGTTTCTTCCTTTCGAGGTACGGAACCCTAAAAGGGACAAGGCAGTTCTTGATGATAATTCTTTAAAAAACTAGAACATTTATATTATGAGCAACTAATTACAAGCTTAGCATATCACGCGTGAAGTTGCAAACAATGTGGAATACAAAATAGAGGCACAATACAAAAAAAAAGAAAAACATTTTCTATTATCTAACTTTAGTTTAAACCATGATATAAACTGGCTGCCAAGTACAGTCACAAACTCATTCGTTACAAGATGCTTAGCTGCAGTGAATAATGCACTTTATGTGGTGCAAAATACATATACTTATGTAGGAACGTTATTTACAAACTGCAAACGAAATGCTTATGGCAACAATTTCTCTGGGTGAAAAGAATTTGTTACCCACAGTAAGTATCTAATGTTTGTCAATAAAAACCAGCATTAAAATGTATCGAGTAAATTTGAATGGCCTACAGATAATTGTTTCGGGTTTGACTGTTTGTGTATGTGAGTTTAAATGTTTGTAAACGCACAGGTCATAAAAATATTTGTTCCGTGCGGGGATCGAACCCGCGACACGCAGCGCAGCAGTCAATCGCTCAGCCATTGCCAACCGTGCCGTCATACACACCGTGCCGTGTCGTCGTATTGCAATTCGCATGCATTTTTTTTTAATTTTTGTGTTCAATAAAGAATAACAATTAGGGACTTATTTCAAACATACTAAAATTCTACCCGCCTAGGTTTTCTCCAACATACCTAAGAACTTATAGCTAACTACCCTCCATTAGGCCGTCTCGATAACAGCTCATCGTGAGCGCGTGTAACGATGACGTGCTCCATCATACGCGCTCTATCTGCTGATCGCGGATAGCATCAGTAGCGTAGGTGTGCACTGTCTTGAGGTAGACAAGCTAAACCGAAGGGAGATGAAAATAATGAACATTCCAAATTCCGCTTATGCCCCGTTCCAATAATAAGTCTCATAGAACTTATGTCAAAATACAACGATCCGTAAGCAAAACGAGTCGTTTTTGTTTATTGGAACGGGGCATTAGTGGTTCGTTACGATCGAATATATAATTTTAGATTGGTTGTAACTAGTAAAAGCATTCTACGTTAGCTATCTTAAATGTTAAATCTACTAACTAGATTACTTCGCACTCACACACACACACTGTACTGTATGGTTCGTTTACTTGCAGAGTTGTTGATGTTGTTGGTGGAGTGTGTAGAGAAAAGATCACACTGTTGATGAGATTGTAACAAGTTTAATGCACCCAAGTTATGTGCAAACTATTGCACATAACTTGCATACTCGTGCACTAGCACAAGAGTGCTATTCTCTAAGAAAACTTTTTCCAGGCTGTTTACTTAGTTGTTAGTTATTTCACAGAGGTCGTTAATTAGGTGAAATATGATTTAAGTACCTTTAAAAAAAAATTGGACCTTTATTGTTGCACAATTAGAAAACCCGCCAAACTGCGTAACAGTTTGTCGGCGGGATTAACGCTTGTTGTTTACATTCCATTAATATACATAAAAAAATACAAAAACGTATCAACAAAAAACATTAAAATAATAATTAGTGGGTATTTCCCTAACTCGCGACAAATTCTTTAAGAAGAAAAGCTTTTATGTATTTGTTTTTTAATGTTCGTTTAAACATTCTTCTATTATCCTTTCTTAGACAGTCGAGGTTATTGAAAACTGTATTCGTCAAATACTTGTTGGGTCATTTGCCATAGTATTAAGTATTAATGAAGACCATTCATTTCGATTGCTGCGTTAGCAAAATGTTATGAACAGCTTAAGACTGTACGCTCTTATTTTTACCAGACCAAAAATAACTCATTTTCATCAGCCTAGCCTTTTCCCAACACTGTTAGGGTCGGCTGAATTCCAGGATTTTACATGGAGTGACTCCACAATCCAGTTGAAACTGGGTAATACGATACCCTTAGGTAAGACTGGTTGTCAGACTTTTGGGACACTGACTACCTGTAACGACTGTCAAAGATCTACAAATGAGCCAAAAAATAAGTAATGACGTTAATTACCTCACAGCTTTTAAGAAGGATAAGTGTTGTGTAATGTTCCTACTCCGAGAAAGTATGACTTCAGTTAACTTGTATCATGAATATCAAGAAGTGTTACAAGCACTACCGCTAATGTCCATTGTCCCACTGCAAATGATTGAAATAGCTAGAAAGACATCATCTGCCTAGCCTTTTCCCAACTATGTTGGGGTCAGCTTCCAGTCTAACCGGATGCAGCTGAATATCAGTATTTTACATAGAGCGACTGCCTATCTGACCTCCACAACCCAGTTAATACGGGCTAATACGAGAAGGCCCCTTGGTAAGACTGGTTGTCAGACTTTCGGAACACTTACTACCTGTAACGACTGTCAAAGATCTACAAATGACAGCCGGGACCAACGGCTTAACGTGCTTTCCGAGGCACGGAGGAAACTCGGTATGTAACGGGTGGTCACCCATCCACAGACCAACCTAGGCAAGCGCGGCTTAACCTAAAGATCGACCCGGGCGGCTGCTAATATTTAGCCACGAGCTCCTCGAAATAGCTAGAAAGTGTGACAAATAAATTGAGAATTCCAATTTAATTAACTTAGCAGTTCAGCACAAAATTTGGTAGCATGCATAATTGATCAGGTTCAAGACAAAGCACTGGACGGCATTTTAATCTAAAATGTTGGTCTAGACAAAGTCACAATTCAAACAAGGTACCAAACATTAAAAGCGCCAATAACCATTAAGTCAATGGAAACACGCCAAGTACTACCGAATGCAATACAATAGCCAGTATTAAATCTAACCAATAAATTATTCAAAGACGTTTCAACCGCAGAACTGCTGGAGTGATCCCAAATTATTTTGACCCCAGCTTCAACTACACTTGGTCCTTTATCCCTATCAATAAAGACTAGAATTGTGGGGAAGTTTAGTTTAGTAGTACTAAGGTTATCGTGGTATTATGCAGTGTAAAGGAGTACCTATAATTCAACGCCCAACGGTGACCGAATATACGTCAAGATGTGTGAATGTCTATATTAGACGCTATTTTATGGCGGAGTATGTGGGGAATGGATTATTAATCATAGTGTGAAGAGACTGGGCGCTACGGTACAATATGCTATGTTACTTTGATCAATCGAATCATCGTAGTTTAGAATTGAAACTTCTCGCACTGTTTAAAACGAGTTTCGTTCTGCTTGGGCCTGTTCTTTGTTTATTTGTGAAAGAACCGTTATGTTATTTTTAGGGTTGCGTACCTCAAAAGGTTAAACGGAACCCTTATACGACCGCTTATTGTTGTCCGTCTATCTGTCAAGACCCTTTAACTTGGGAACGAGTAGAGATATCGAGTTCAAATAAAAACCATATTCTTAAGGTTTTTTTATTCCCTTGTAGGAGCTGTGAAAAACAACTACATAAATCTACGCAGTCAAAAGATCAGCTACCCTACTATGACCTCTTAAAGCAATTCTTATTCCGCTGAGGGAAAGAGACAGAGCTATACAGGGTGTCTAGCACCATCTCTTTCCCTCAGTGGAATAAGAATTGCTATAAGATGTCATAGTAGCCCTTATGGGTGTTTATGTCGTATGCTTGTACGGAACCCTCCGGGCGCAAGTCCGACTAGCACTTAGACGGTATTTTTTATGTAATTGCTGTAATTGTGTGAGCCACAAATATACTGCACCCTTTTTCTTATATAGTTTTGAATTTTCTGAGATTATAAATTTCTAAATTCTTGCGGAAAGCAACTAATAATTTTCTGTTTCGCCTTGTCTAAACTATATAGGTATTGTCTTTCAGTCTAACAGTCTTTCAGTTCAGTAATAGTATTTCGTACTTGAAGACAAAAGAACGACATAAAGCAATGCTAAAACCAAATTTAAACAAATAACCAAGAAATAAAAAAGAACGACAAAAAGACTAATAGAATTTAACACTTTTCCTGAACAATAACTTGGGAATAAGCGACGACAATTTGTAATAAAACCGTATATCATAATAAAAATAAAATAAGAATACACACTTCCGGGACAAAAAAACGATTACTATAGCCACGATAAAGGAGTATATTAAGACGATAAACCCGTCTGTGAGAGACGTCAAGGGACATAATATGTGTAATAACATATAAAATATATCTGGGAAACGGTCTCCGGCCATATTGCTTGGGTCATGGGTTCGCCATATTCTTGCAAAGAAATTGTTGCGAGAAATCACTTTCACTACCATTTTTTCTGCTGATTTAGTCGTGTTATGTATGGGGGTCTTGAACTTAAAGGGTAAAACCTTCCTAACAGTTTTTCATAAGAATTTGTCGCATCTGGAGTTCCATTAGGATAGATTGATGGTGGTGATGAAATTAAAGTTGCTTGAATTTGAAGATGATAGCTAAGTAATATCACAAAGACACGATACGGTTGCAGTGGCTGAGCGATCGACTGCTGTCCTGCCTGTCGCGGTTTCGACTCCCCCACGGAACAAAATTAAATATTTGTATGGCTACAGATTGTTGTTCCGGGTCTGGCTGTTTGTGTATGTGAGTTCAAATGTATGTAAACGCACCCTCGATACAGGAGAAAATTCTAGTGAGATTACTAGAGAACGTTTAAAAAAAATAATACCAAAAACATATTAACTTAATGAGGGTTAACGTTGACCTAATAGGTGCAGGTGAAAATTCTGGTGAAACCATCTTGCACTGCGAGTTACTATACAAAATGACGGCAAAGGACATCATATTCATTATTCCTAATAGTGAGATAACCTAGTTTGATACGGAAGCGACCCAAATCTTCGATGATAACCGGGATCGACTCACAAATGACCTACTAAACATTTACCATAAGACATGAACACTTCTTTCATACATCTGAACCCTTCAAAACGATTTGTTAACGCATCCAAAAACATATTTAACCCACAAAACTGTCATGGGACGGTTTGAGGGGCTAAAAGACCTTTGGAAACTGATCCATGCCACAATGGGGCTGCTATAAAAATAAACTGGAACCCTTACAAGGTCGATGCTAATGTGAAACCGATACATTTATGATGTTTTCCGGCTACAGATACTGTTAATATTTGATAATGTAAGACTTCTGTAGACATATAAAATCGGAAAGGTCAGGCATAACGGCTGTTTGTAAAATTTTGGGTTGGTGATCTTGCATTTGGTTATTTGTGATTAAAATAAAATTCTTTGCTTCTAATGATGTCCCAGTTTAACACACGTCTAAATCCATATTCATATTCATTTATTTGCGTACCATAATGTATATAATAGGTATTACAGAAGGCTTAAAGCTAAATGTACATGTATGGACCCTGTTTTATCACCACCAAGCACACATTTTAATGTCTACCATCACTACAATTACGTAATTGATAATTTTGTTAAAACTGCCGAAACAAACTCAGAGGTTCTTGGTTAATTGCCATGAGAACTATGCAGATTTGTGTTTGGAAGAAAAAACCGCGCAGATTTGAGTGGACCTATCCAGTCAGTGCAAGCATTAGTCGGTTATCGTGTAGCTCGACTCAAAACTAAAGAAACTCAACCAAAAACAGGACATATCTTTTAGTGACAAAATACTCCCAAACAAAGCCTCTATTTTTCATATTTATGTGAAACAATAATGTGTGCAATTTATTTGTCATCTGTACCCTATTCTGTTTGTTCTTTATGAGTTTTAATTTGACGCGTAGTTGGTCAAACAATGTTCGTGTTTTTGGGTCCTCGAGTGAATGTTGGTCGGAAGATTTTATGAAGGCTGTTCCGAGGTTGATAACAGTTATGATGGTCTAGTTTTTTTTCTAGGTACTGGACAGTAATTGCTTTTGACGCTTCCAAGGAGTATGGCTGGAGCTTTAAAGAAAATACTTTTAATTTAAGCTTTTTATTAATTTGAACCTACTCAAGGTTCAAATTTAATAAAATATGATTTTTAATTGAAATTGTTTTTAATTAGGATACTAAAAATGTAATTGATTAAAATAATTTCGATGATGTTGTAATGAAGAAGACAAGGCAATTGTTCGGAATTCGATAACAACAAAATAGTTAATGTTATATCATCATCGACATTTAGCATATCCTAAACTGAAACATTCAATGCATGTCCTTCAATTTAAGTTTTCTCTTCAGAAAACTGCTCTTCATAACTTATTCCAGCCACTATTAGAAGAAACTGTCTGCGAACAACCCGCAAAAAATCCTCACATCTGCTCCATCCACATTTGCTCCAATACTCTGCAGTAATTCATTACAGCCCACTTCAGCTACAAACAGGGCCAATGTTTTGACAGATGTTCATCTGAAATTGTTATTTTTGTCGCCGGGGGTGTTAATTTGCGTCGCTTGTTTTAACGCAAGACCGCGCCTCAATTAAGGGATTACTAAACGTAATTTGCATGTAATAACTTGAAAGGTGACGTTTTGAGGTGAAGTTTGTCATCTGGTTTTTGGCCTTTTAGGTACCTAGTGTGAAAAATAAGGTGGTATGGATAAGAAATGCTGAAATGGTATACCACACCTGGCCTTAGTAGGTTTAGCACGTTCATTTAAGAAGATATGGTTAAGAAATAAGCAACCCAGCACCTGTTTTATATGGAACCAGACATTTTGATCCTAGAGACGATACCTCCTGGTGTCAGAGTTTTCATGCCACCTAAGAGCCAGAGGCGTTTAATGCTGATGAGAATTATATCACCAGTTTTCCAGAAACTTACGTTCGTCACTCCCTTTTTTAAAAAAAAAAACGCCCCACACTAGGAATTTCTCCTGTATCGTGGGCGCGTTTAGAAACATTTAAACTCACATACACAAACAGCCAGACCCGGAACAATTATCTGTAGGCCAAACAAATATTTGTTCCGTGCTGGGATCGAAACCACAACACGCAGCGCAGCAGTCGATCGTTCAGCTACTGCGTCAACCGTGTCAACTTAGCAAGACATAAATAAACAAATACTTGCTATACACAAGGGTGTCGCAAGCGATTATTAGTCGGATGTCAGTCGTGACGCGGACGGTTCGGCGAGACAGAACAAACACTGCGTTTGTTACTGTGACTATGTCGTGTCGAGTCGCAGAGACTTTCTTTACGATGCATCTTATTTAGTACCTACGTTGTTGCAGATTTGCAAAGTATCAGTAAAATTGTGTTCTATTTATTGGTTTGAAACTTTTTCTGATTTCATATCACTGTTGCTATGGTTGACTTACATATTATTATTTGACTATTATGACGTCATATTTTTGAAAATATTAGTAATATTTGAGTGAAAATAAGGTCCTTCTGATAGAAGCAGTGTGAATACGGCTCCCGGCCAGAAGATGTCCTACATGTTGGTAATATCCTAACACCTGCACTTTCGAGGACCCCAGAGAAGCCATAGACACCGCTATTAAAGTGGTCCCAGGGCTCAAGAAATTTAATCAAGTCGTACCATAGTCATGAAAAAGAAAAGTGAAATTATCTATTGTTCATAAAAGAAGTGAAATTGTCTATTCTTCATAACAATAGCAGTTTTGGAATCAGATCCCTATTTAGTTTCAACTTTTGTACAATAGCAAAATCTGATCGATGAATCCTTCAAAATGTTAAAGTCAATGTTAGCAAATCGTTTAATTAAAATCAAAGTTTTGAGCTTGAGTTTGACTTGATATTTCTATCGGTTTTTGATTTGGAAATTATTGTATACTTATAAATATCTATACAAGTTGATAACGAACACTTCACGAAGTCGTGAACCATGTATTCTTGACATCTCGTGAATCAGTCCGAAGACAATCTAACCATCTATCATTCACATTTTACATCTGTCAACTTGTGGTTATTATTAAGTTAGTCTATGATTGTCTCATAATATGCAATAAAGATTTGTGTGTAAACGATTGCTGGTAAACTATTTTTTATAGTAAAATGTCTGAAATAGTTTTACGATAAATCTCACACAATATTTCACAATTAAAATGTGAAATATTGTGGGAGATTTATGCATTGAATAGTACAAGGGCCATTATGGTTGTTTTAAATATTACTTTTTTTAGAAACTTGTCAACTAGAACTCTTGCAAGTTGGAACTTTAACTAACCTTATTTATCTAAGGATGGTATTTAAAAGAACTTCAATTTATTCCCATTTCGTTTACCTAATTTTGCCTGTGTTGCACCAAATTTACTGAATGAGCACCAAAATATGTTATTTAAAATATGTCATAACGAGCATCAGGAAAAAGACAGCACTACAATAAAAAAAGTGTTATATCTTTATCCATTTTCTATTAATGCAAGTCGTTACTGGCACTCGCCGGCCGCTGCCGCGGCACCGCTCGCTCCGCTCGCTCGGCTCGTGCGTAGGGGGTCGCAATTTTAACCTAACCTAACCTACGCATTTTTTTAGCATTCAGGAAAGAATATTTGGTGCTCGATCAGTATTTTTGGTGAACACAAAATTTTTTCCCTTTATCTAATACCTTCGTAACTAGTATGTTGTTACCGCAATGACAGGCCGAACAGATGCTGACTTTGTTAAGGGTAACCGTTATTCCGGTTCGTTCGGTAGTGCGTTCATGTTTCAAGTTTCTCAAAAAGATGTCAGCAAAGCAGAGGGGCACGTCAGGACTACTGCCTGCCGGGGTTGCGCGTTGTTTAAAAGAGATACCGCTCCGAAACATAATGGCCAAAAGAAGAAACATAGGGGGATTTTAGTCAGTAAAAGTCCAAAACTCGATGATTTCCCGTCCGATAAAAAAGGGTAAACGTTTTAGTATCACCACCCTTCATAGCTTCGTCTATGTTAATAACATCTAAATTCAATATCTTTACTCACAAAGTAGGCTTTATATTACAAGTGACAATATACTTACACTATTGACAAAGTTAAAAGCAAGTCCAAACATAATACATCATTCCAAGCAAGTTCAAAACACAAAAAAAATGATGTATTACGTTTTTGTTTTTTCTAAAAAAGAAAGGGCTATTTTTGCCAGTCAACTAGCAAAAATAAGGACAAACGTCTTTCCACGACAGCATTGTCACCCTCAACAACACGTGTCCTCATTTACTTTTGAAAATATTTCGCTGCACTAATTTTACGTGTCTTCTTAACTGTTGTCTCTACATTTTCAACCTTACCTTCTTCAAGCTAGGGTTCTTTATAACTATCTTCCTTATTTGGTTATGGATCAGTGTTGCAACCACGATCACGGTTTGTTCATTGTTTTCGTTGACGACAGCGTTTGTGTTGCAATGTTCAAATGTCTAACGATGAATATAGTTTGACCCCTATACCTCAAAGGTCATTGTTTAAACAGGTAAAAGTACAAGTATGAAAGGCCTGTAATGTTGACAACGTTTAAAATAGTTTTAAATGTATACATCAATTTATACATGAACCCATATGGGTCTGTATGGATGTGGGTAAAGAAACCGGGTTACTAAAACTATAGGTGAGAAAGTTATTTAAATGTTATGTGACTGTCTTGTTGGTCTAATGGTCGCAAGTGCAACTCCTGAACATGAGGTCCTGGATTCGATTCACGGGTCGTGCTAAGTGTTGTTGTGTTTTTCTATTAGGAAATTGGATTTGTGCCAGGTTGATGGTAACAGGCTAGCCTTCTATCACATGGGACTTAAAAATAAAACTAGCGAAAAGTGGGTGGTGCTATTAGGTACACCTGTGTTTAACCTTTCAGGGATTATAGGCGTGATGTTATGTGATTTCTATTATTTTATATAATCTGTAAAGGTGTTATGTATTAAACTATAAAGGTGTAAGTATTTTTTATTTACGTCTTTATCCGTCTTATGGATAAGAAATTATCAGATAACTTCCTGTGCTCTGGGTGGAGCGGGGAGCATTGTCAGACTTTTACTGATACAACGCCGTTGTCGACGGTAACCGGGAGTCGTGGGAGACCTTGGTTTCCCGCGGCGGCTGGGTTGGTTTGAAGACGTTTTCAGCCTTAAAAATATCTCTGCAATCACAAAGAAAACAGATAGTTGTAAACGAACCCATGATACAGGAGAAAATTAAATACCTACCTCCACTGATAAATCGATTCACAAGGTGCAGACGCTGCAAATCTAGATAGATTGAGTACCTATTTCGAAATCCTATAAATTGTGTTACACTTCACTTTCTTCAAATTGTAGCAGAATTTATGTAGAGCGATTTTTACCGTTAAACCTTCATTCGGTAATAAAATGATTACACGATAATTTTCCATCAAGCCCCTGTAAGCTTGAGTGGTTAACTGGCGAAGATTATCTCATCTCGGCGTTCATCGCCAGAATGTTAATACGCACAGACAGCCTGCGGCAGTAGACATCTTAAATGTTATGCTGCCCTGGTAGCCGTACTATTGGTTCATTCGCTTTTGGTAGACAGAATTTGTGGAAGAAAGAGTTTTAGAACCTCCTTTATTTTGGACTCCTATCCCCGTATACTTAAACGCCTGGAAGAGATTTATTGTGTTTCAATACCAACAACGAATACCACTCGAATTGGTATCAAGAGATTTTCTTTTATATTCTTTGTTTTATTTGTCTAAAAAACTAAAAAAAAAAACACTTTTAAATAAGATTTTTTTACGCTGGTTACCCTATTTCTTTGACCGTGTTAGTTTTTTGTTTTTGCCTTTGCACTATTCGTGCTTATTGCCACTAACAATATATTTAAGATTTTAAAACAGTGTTAGTTCGATTGACATAAATATATGTTGCTATAATATTCGTGTGATTTTTGTTGTTTTATTTTGTGGCAGCACTTGTGCGTGCAAAGAGATTTTATATCTTATTTTATAATAATTGAAAATAAAGAATTCCATACGTCGGCGGCGGTCATATTATATGACCAAATATGGGAAATCAAAAAAATTAACTTCTAAGATTTATTTGTAGAGTTAGTTACATGTAAAGTTAACCAAAACTTGAAAAGGATAGACCTATATGTTGTCGAATCACTATGAATGAGTTATACACATATAACAAATCCGTAGCGAGTTTAAGTACCGTAGTAACACCATGCGACGACAAAACTATCAGAATTCAACTAGCGGCTCTTTCGTCGCGACTAACGCAGTTAGTAGCCTACCTGCAGGCACTTTTCACTTTTGGCTAGATTCAGACAGAGCTTTAAATTTATATTCCGTCTAACGTATCGCGCGTTAGATGGAATATAGATTTAAAGTTCCAGACAATTGTATCAGATTTAGTACTGCTTTTCTCCTAGTCAGGATGTTTTTGTAGGCATTATTTTTTTTTCAAACTTCCAAATTCTAAGCTGTTTTTGAGAAATTCCTAATGGAAAAACCCAATACATATCACGTTTTGCCTGGACCGGGAACCCGGTGCGCAGGAGTGGATCTTGCGACCACGAGACAAATAGAATTATGTAGATATAGTTTAGTATATTACGTAAAAAAAATTGTATGAACATTATTTTTAACTACAAATCCCTATGTAGTGCTATTCTCTAAGAATACAGCGTCGAGCTTAGCGCTGCCGCAGCCTCAAATTTCATAAAAAGTCGTCTGGGGTCGTCACTGCGTAAACCTGTATTCTTATAAAATAGTACTACTTAACTAGAATATTGAACAGTTGATGAATAAAGTTTTCTCAATTCTCAACTTTGTTGGTACGGATTTTAGGGTTTTCTGCAAAAATATTTGATACTTTGGTATATCAAATGAAGGTTTGAAAATTTCAATTTTATATGCAATAAATATTTTATTAGTTTCAGAGGTACTTTCATAAACTAAAATAAAGTAATATAAAATTCTTTAGTTCGTATGCAAAGTGGTACCTAGATCTTTCGTATATTTTTATTGAACCCTATGTGAGTAATATGTAGAAAACTTACGAATTGAGATTTCTGTATTTTGCGTCTAAAAAGAGCGGCCATCAGTTGATTTACATTTAAGGTAAAAGCTTGCGAATTCGTTATGAAATTGGCAGACTCGTCTCAAAATTAATTTGTGCTCAGTATTCTTCACATTTTCCAGTTTTATCTATATTTAATTTTGTATATTGTCTATATATGTATATAAATAAATAAATATCTTAGGACAACTCACACACGGCTATCTGATCCCAAGCTAAGCAGAGCTTGTGTTATGGTAACCAGACAACTGATATACTTACTTATATAATTTATAAATACATACATATTATAGATAAATCACACCCAGACACAGAACAAGCAATCATGCTCATCACACAAAGTTTGTCCTGGGTGGGAATTGAACCCGCGACCTCCGGCTCAGCAGTCAGGGCCACTAACCACTAGACCAACAGGCCCGTTAAGTACTTGACCGCCCATTGTGTCACCCTATTAATAAGATGCTTAGAGTTATTCTTGTTACTTGTATGGTGTACACAATAAAGAATATTCTATCTTGTTATAATTTTTTTTTTCTAAATTTTCTGTTCACCTAATGTTTTTTTTAGTCTCTGCATCACTCTAAAATTGACTGGTAGAAAACTCCCAAGGCATTATTGGGTACGCCTTTGTACAATATTTTTTACATGTTCATGAAGTTTTAATATATAAATGCATCGAAATAAACATAAAAGACTCTAAAAGCAATTCTAAGTGAAATTACAAAAAGTTACAAAAGCCTTTGTTAAAATTAATATGCGCGAAAAATATGCGTGCCAATAATTCACCTCGGCAATCTTCGGCAATTTCCGACAAATCCCTTAGACATAAAAGCAAATCGCTTGGCGATCTGTCAGCGCGGTAGGAACAGCAAAAAAAGTTGAATTTCTTACGGCATAAGCGTCATAAATAAAAGGAGGCGGCAAACTTTCTGCCGTTACCGGTGTGAGGTTGCCGTGGACGTATTCTGTAACTCGATGGTGTTGCATTTACGTTTGTATATCCTACTTCCTACTTTATAATATTATAAATGCGAATGTTTGTGAGGATGGATCGATGGATGTATGGATGTTTGTTACTCTTTCACGTTTAAAAGGCTGAACGGATCTTGATGAAATTTGAAACAGAGTTAGATTATTTTCTGGAATAACACATAGGATAATTTTTTCTTCGATCATCACATAATATCATCGGTATAATATCCATATTTTTATCCCTCAACAGATGAACAGATTCAAATTAAAATTTGTCCCACAAAATTTAATTAAATTTATTAAATAAAACAACTGTTGGATAACATTTGTAGACTTTAACAGTTTTGTTTAACTCTTTTAGTTGCCTATGAGATGAAATTCAAATTAGGCCATCATTTTGCGAAAGTTTTTGAAGCCTAGGTCACGCTAGTGTCATTTGTAAAAGGTGGATTCCGTACGGCAAAGGCAAATAACGTTCGAACATATTGATATCCGTCTGTCTGTCTGTCAAGACGCTTTATATCAGGAACGCGTTTCAGGAGGGATTCAAATCTGTGGTCCCTTAAAGCTGAGAAAAAATCAACCCTCTAATTCTACGCAATCAAAACATGGCTGTTTATGACGCTTTGTACGGAACCTTTGGTGCGCGAGGCCGAGACTCGCACTAGGCCAGTTTTTTTCGTACAATTAACAACCTTACAGCCAAACCAATCCCGCAGCCCGCAGCTTCGCTCGCGTTTAATTCGAGGTAACACAGTTAAGGAAAAGGGGTTCCTGATTTGCAGGTACCTGCTACTTGTAGTTTTTGCCCTAGCGCCTTATTTATTGTAATGGCAACACTAAGTTTTTCCTTTTTTTCCCACTTTCTCCCTCTTTAAAAAAAGTTAGCCTATGTTCGTCTCCAGGGTCCAAACTACTCTATATCAAAATTCATCAAAATATATTTAGCCATGTAGGGGTGAAGGCGTAACAAACAAACTCTCTTTCGCTTTTATAATATTAGTAAGGATGATATACTTAACGTCTTTCAGTATTTCACCAGACAGCATGGTAACAATTCACGACAAAAACAAATAAATATTTATTTCAGGAAACATTCAGAATAAGGTTATGTGGGTACAATTTGTCGGCGCGGACGTTCGGGCGCGCTCTCCGCAGGAAATGAGCGTATTTGTCTTACCTGAGCGAGGTGTGGTGTCAGAACTAGCGATAAACGATACATTAAGTACGATGAAATGGTACAGACGCCTGCAGGTCAAACTACCCGAAATTGTCAATTTTTCCCAGTAAACCTTGAACCTACTTTAGAAATAAAGTCGAAAATCTATCAAAGAAATCTGACAGATTGTAGTAGCTTGATGTGCAGGCGTCTGTACATAATGCAGCATGAATTCCTGCCGTTGTCGCGGGTTGTTCGAAAGAGATACCGCGGCCATACAATTTCGCTTTTTACCCACTATAGAACTCATACTTTGATATCTAATATAACCCGCCATACCATCAGCGACTTTGGTTTTCAGGCGCTTTCAATCATATTGCTTCGTTCTGAAGCTAAAGTAAATAAATTATCTGTTTGTAACCTACTGAACGAATTAATTCATTGAATTAAATAAAATATTTTATTATTAATTTAAATAATTAACTATAACTACGAAAAATGCAAGCATTCATCCCGCTAGCACTGGAACCCAACCCAACCCAAAGCTAAAGCTACAAATACATAAATTCACTTACCAACATTTATGAATGTTAATAATTAAAGCCACTATAGCTCCTAGCGATTTATTTGGTGCTCCAACTGTTTATGCACCGTTTGCCACTGAGTCTTGAAGTCTAGGAGCTGACGTCATATTGTGGTGAAGATGCACTTCATGCAGGGGAAATATATATTGTTTTCTTGGCTTTGAATGTTTCTTACTTCGAAAGTTTCTTAAAGGTGGAGTTGGGTTTTGTATTTCATATAGTTATGTTTATAGAGAGGTATCTGTGAATTATACATGCAAAGAGGCTGAATGCAACGTGTTTTTATCTGTGTTTATCACAGAAGGTGATTACATAACACCTATTGTCCCCGAAGGGTTAGGCAGTTATGTTTAAATCCCATGTAATGTACGTAGAAATTCCTGATGACTACAAAAACTCAACATCCAAATCGATCCTAAAACATCATATTCAGCAGCCGCGGTTACAACCACTAGATCAATGAGGTAGTCATTTAAATGTGACTCATTGGACTTGGAGTCTTTGAAAGCGGAAGAAAATTCACACATTCAAATAGAGAACACGAAAAAAACTAATAACAAGGTCAATAAAATAAAGAAAACAAAACACTCTCGTTTCAGAAATACCAGAAGGGCTACTATGACATCTTATAGCAATTCTTATTCCACTGAGGGAAAGAGATGATGCTAGACACTCTGTATAGCTCTGTCTCTTTCCCTCAGTGGAATAAGAATTGCTTTAAGAGGTCATAGTAGGGTAGCAGAAAGGGCATAGGAATCGCCAGGGCTGAATAATGATTTAGCATGGTGGGAGATTTTAGTAGGTTCGTGGAGATAATAGCCAATCTTGGTGAAACAAATGCGATGAGTTACACGTGTAATTAATGAATAACTTGGTTTTTAGGTTACAAGGGAATTTTTATGCACTTGAATTTAATAAGCACGAGCTGTGGATACTCCATCATCGAAGCCATGACCTGGTTTCAAGTATACGAGGGATATTTTTGTGCATATTTGAATAAGATACCCCATCATCGCAGCCAAATAATTTTGTTATCTGTTTAAATCTATGCTTTCTGATTGCCATCGAAACGACTTTCTTTAATTAATTTCTTCTTCGGTTTTAACGCGTAATTCTATAATTTTTTCTTTTCATACTTATTTATTAACAATATCACTTTTTTTCAGGTCAACACCTCGATTGGTGTGCTCTGACGCATCATACAAACTGAGCCCTCATGAAATGGAAGCTTTGAATGCGGTAAGTTGTTTAATATATCAGTAGCCTAAATATCCAATTATAAGTCGTTGATTGATTTATTTACATACTAGCTTTTGCCCGCGGCTTCGCTCGCGTTAAAATTCGGGGTAACACAGTTCCTCTTGCGCCTTATCGATTTGTAATAGCAACGCTAAGTTTTCCCTTTTCTTCCCTCTTTCTCCCTCACATCCCACTTTTTTAAAATAAAAATTATCGTCTCCTGGTTCCCAACTATCTCTGTACCAAAATTATGTATTGAGTAAACCTGCGCTATATGTGCTATCTATCTCAAAAACGGGATGAAATTTAAATGGCTGCGACGTTTTCTTAAAAAAAGCTAAAACAATCAAGATTAAAAATGAAAGTTGTTTTAATCTAGACTGTTTTTGCTTTATTTTAATACTATTAATTAATCAATATCTGTAAACCCGTTTAAGACATAAGATGTCAAAAAACACACAGATGCACACTTCAAACGTATTACACCCCGCTTTTTTCGTGGAGGAGAAAAATAAACAAACATGACTTCTCGATACCCATCGTGCTGTAAACAAAGATATCAGAGGATTAAATACTATGCAAAATAAACACAGTTATCTCCGAGTTATTGCGTACGAGACAAATAATAACATCATAATACGCCACGCATGTGCCCTTGCAGATTAGTTAGGCGCAAAGTAAAAGATTCAGCGTTAATTTGAGAAAAAAGCAATTTTATAAACAGAACTATCTGTCTAAAGCGTTGACCAACACTAGAAAATTCTTCAGTATCGTGGGTGCGTTTGCAAACATTTAAAACGTTTTCTGTACCGTCACAAAATTCATGGTCATCAATATTAAGGTATGTGACAGTAATGACTTCTATGAAAGTTTTTAAAACGCTTCGTTTTTATGTAAATTTTTCATTAGGTTTCCAAATAGCATCCACTTCATTTTTGACTTTTCTATCATTATTGTATATATATATTACAAGTGTCACCTCTGTCATCTTCATCTTTCTGCCCTTTTCCCACTCTATTTGAGGTTGGCGCATTACGTTTGCTTTTTCCAAACGTTTCATCTTCACGGCATCATTAATAAATTGATTATACTTCTTTTTTCTTTCATAATATCGTTTCTTACACAAGATGTCAACCCTGTGAGGTTCCTTCCACTCAGTAAGATTTCTGATCGCTTATTTTCTGCTACTTTCTACGAAACGGTTTCGCACTTGACAGTTTAGATTCACAGTAATGTCAGATAGGTTTACACAGTGCAATTTTTCAAACCCGCTGTCGCTTATGCCTTATACACCAATACCGTGGGTTTATAGAATTTATCGACCAATTACGTAAACTATTTATAGCATCCAAATGGCTATTCGTCTACCGTATATACCAGATAGCATCAGCATAATACTAGAAACTAACTGACTTCGTGCAAATAACTCGATGTAGTTGTCAATTAATTTATCGATTTTCCTTTATCCGGCTTACTATCTGTGCAAAACTAGTTTTTCTCAATTAAATAATTTCTCTTCAACGAGAATAGATATTTCAATTTTCTATCTTGTTCGGTGGACTTAATTGATTTTCTTTGCAATAAATTCGTCTTGTACATAAATATTAACATACTAGCTTTTGCCCGCGGCTTCACCGGCGTTAAATTCAGGGTAACACAATTCCCCATTCCTGTACCTTCTTCTTGTAGTTTTTGCCCTTGCGCCTTATTTATTGTAATAGAAAAGCTAAGTTTTCCCTTTTCTTCCCTCTTTCTCCCTTATTTCACACTTTAAAAAAAATGCCTATGTCCGTCTCCAGGGTCCCAACTATCTCTGTACCAAAATTCATCAAAATCGGTTTGGCCATTTAGGCTTGAAGACGTAGACTTATGTTTGCAGCTAGTTATTATATAATTTAAACACCCACATCTTGGCTAATTAACCTTACACTCTCATATGCCAAGATATTCTTTGCCATACTCTTCTAATATTCTTCATTTCATTGGACACCTCCCTCATACAGTCCATCCATCGTTTTTTTGACCTTCTTCCACTCATTCTAGATTCTTCTTCACTAACTTTCCTCACGAAATTTTCCTTATCATAAAGGTACCATTTCCATGACAACACGTAATAAAACAATAGTTCCATTCATTAAGTATTCCATAGCGTCCCATATGTTAAACAAGCGAATATTTGTTTTATGGTATTAGTTTATTAGTTATATATTTGCATGTGCGTTTATAAATGAGAATGAAGTGGTTTACTGGCCACTGTATTCGTAATATATTCATATTAATGCTCATGCTGTAGAGAACAATATGAGTTCCATAATTCTATACTGTTCTAATATGTTCTACGAGAGTCGAGTTAATAATACTGCCATAACCAACATGCTTGACGCATAGATCAATGCTGTTTTTTGCGGATTTTCTATTTACTTCCCCCACTCTGAGCGGAGCAGAGTGTCAGACTTGTGCTGACGAAAACCGACCCTTGTTCCTTATTTTAATGTTCCGGGGCCGCAGTATCTTTTTTAAACAACTTGCAACCCCAAAGTTAGCTTTAGTTTACATTTCAGCGAATAAGATTGGTTACATCGAAGTTATTTGATGATTTACTGTCCGCAAAAAAAACTACTTGTCTTCTTTTTAGCTTTAAATTAGCCCACTGTAACAAATAGGAATCTCTTTTGTTAGTCTTTTAACAGAAAAGCTGCTAAGTTGGTAGTTGACCCGCTGAGAGGGTCGATTAACATGGATACGGCGGTTGGCGCCAACTTTACTTGTAGGGCTGTGTAGAACTTGAAACGGGATTTAGTGCACTTTTATATTAAACTAGCTTTTGCCCGCGGCTTCGCTCGCGTTAAATTCGGGGTAACACAGTTCCCCTTGCGCCTTATTGATTTGTAATAGCAACGCTAAGTTTTCCCGCTTTCTTCCTTCTTTCTCCCTCAGATCCCACTTTTTTTTAAATTGCCTATAGCCGTCTCCTGGTTCCTAACTATGTTCTGTCCTAGCACATTTTGAATAGCCTAGTGATAAGAATGGCCCTCTCAAAAAAAAAGGCAGAGCATCGGGTGGAACCGCTGGGCACAGCTCGTATTCTTATAACTTTCTGGTACCCAGTTATACCAAGGGGTATGCGTATATCTGGTATAAGATTGTGGAGATCTGATAGGCAGTCGCTCCATGTGAAATACAGCTGCATTCAGTTACTCTGGAAGCCGATCCTAACAAATATAGTTGGGAAAAAGCGAAACAGATTATGACGATAATTCTAAGTCACATTTAATTGACAACCCTAACTCTCCTCAACTATAATACTTGTAAACACTCCTTCACGCCATCTTTGTGCATAAAATTAGTTTCACACAAACCTGGGCTGCTCAAGACCTTACCGATTAGGAGCTTGCTATTGTTACCTTCTAGCAATTAAGGTCCATTGCCTACAGTGGTACCGATTCAGATAGGCGCCAATCCTTTCTGGAATCGTCTTTTGTATTTTTATTGAGAGTGTGAAGAAAATTCAGAAGATCAGGTGATATCTTACTTCTATTATAAATGCGAATGTTTGTAAGGATAGATTAACGCAGAGAGTGGATGTTGATAAAATTTTCGTACACATGTATACATACATACGATGCTTTAGTAACTTTGAAGTACGATGAAAACTGCGTAATTCAACTACTGAAAAAAGCTTTTCCCTCCCTAGATTCAGTAGAAAATAACTAGATTAAATTCTTAATTCATTTATTTCATTTCTTACCGGGTATGCAGCTGTTTAGCAGTGCTAATTGAATAACTATATCTTTGTTTCAGTTAGCTGAAATTTCGGAAACAATTTATTTAAATGTTTTTTTTTTCATTTGATGGTCGAACACCATCAAATTATTAAAAAAAAAAAAAATTAAGTACAGTCAGTTTTCTTTTTTTTTATACTAGCGAAACTTTTTTTTCAAAACGGCTTACATCATTTCGCTGGGCAGAGGACGTATTTCTACTATTAAGGTATCGTTGAAAATATTATTGGCGTCCAAAAAAAAAACTGCTTATTCAGATACTGTGTCCGAATCATCAACAAGGACCTTGTTAATTAGACGTTATTGCGGTAGGTACGTAGTAGGCATTTTTGTTAAACGTTTCCCCACACTAGGAATATAACCTGTACCGTGGGTGCGTTTACAAACATTTAAAACTCACATACACAAACAGCCAGACCCGGAACAACTCTGCAGGCCATATAATTTTTTTTTCCGTCCGGGGATCGAACTAGCAACACGCAGCGCAGCAGTCGATAGCTCGGCCACTGCGCCAAACGTGTCGTTAATTAGTTTCGTATATTATACGGCATTGACTTACTGTTTAATACTTCTTCATTGAGATTGCCTCCGTAATTACAGTTTATTTTAAGTAACAGATGATTCAGTTACAGTTGTCCTTTGTACTGCTTCTGACCATTTGGGAATGAAAAGGGTACCTGG
Source organism: Ochropleura leucogaster (assembly GCA_958449745.1). Taxonomy (NCBI): domain Eukaryota; kingdom Metazoa; phylum Arthropoda; class Insecta; order Lepidoptera; family Noctuidae; genus Ochropleura; species Ochropleura leucogaster. The sequence goes on from OY288207.1 coordinate 16,507,154, forward strand.
TCTTATTTTACGGAAGTTTATGAAGGTAAAAGGTACGGCCACGCTTTCTAATTACGTTTTGGTTTCGATTTTCTGAGAATCTTATAATTAAGGCAATAGGTACTTGTTTTGTTTGAAGAACAAATCGTTGTTGATGTTCTAAACCACGGTTTTGATATTTAGGTGCCGTTTGTTAGATAATGAAGATGCTTTGTTCTAGCCAATCTGGAAAAAACAAAATGTACGGCCAACGAGAAGCGATACCAAATGTAAAAAAAAACTATGCTAAAACCCCATCTAAAATGGCCGCCCGAATGTTGGCGAACCCGTCTTAACGTTGTCATGTTTTTGCCGGGAGAACGAGACATTACGACAAAGGCACAAGATGGAAAGAGCTAAATATTAGATTGTCAACGCCACAGTTGTTCTTTAGGTTAATTACCTTTCGTATAGCTGCTAGTTGACCTTAGTGTATCTATATAATTAAAAAACGGGACATGTACGATTTAAATCTAAATAAATTCACAAATCACCTACTTGAGTTACACTTAAAACTTGAAAGACTATTATTATTTAAAAAAAATGTATAAAATACATATTGTATTATTAACGTGGTTGAGCAGAATAATCTCATCTCAATAAACTATGAATTAGTTGCAAAATCCTTCAGATAAAGTTACGCAATTCAGTTGTGATATACGACAAGAAACTCAAACATTCTTTTTATTACGTTGGCTTGTTTTTGGCCGCCGCCTGACGTGAAGTAATGATGCGGGATATGGTGGCGTACTCTCACCTAGAAGAAACCGAATCACTCGAAATAATATATATTTTTTTAAGAAAAACGTTGCGCCACACTAGGAATTTCTCCTGTATCGTGGGAGCATTTACAAACATTTAATACAAACATACAAAACACCCAGACCCGAAACAACTATCTGCAGGTCATACAAATATTTGTTCCGTGCGGGGATCGAACCAATTTGAGGAGATACAGTTTCTAAATAATCGATTACCTAGTCAATACAAAGTTTCATATATCGCAGAATGCCGCTCGACACAACATGTTATTTCTGTCTACAATATAATGCAATATAGCTTCAACGGTTTGTGCAGTGGCTGAGCGGACGACTGCTGTGCTGCGAGTCGTGGGTTCGGATAGTTGTTCCGGGTCTAGCTGTTTGTGTATGTGAGTTTAAATGTTTGTAAACGCATCCACGATACAGGAGAAATTCCTAGTGTGAGGCAAATTATTAAAAAAAACATTTAATACTAAGATTTTCTTGTTTGTTCCTTAAATTGTTATTTTGGTGAATGCAATTTTATAATAAAAATGGAGCTGGAACAAGTCACCCAACCTGAAGTTTAAGGTGATCATTTAAAAAAAATAAGGTCTGGTGACTTGGTCCAGCTCCATTTAAAAAAAAAATGTTTTAATATGTTTATAAAGTAAACGCATTCACTTTATAAAAATATTACCCAAATTCACCCAAAAGATGTAGTTCTCAAAAAAAAAAAAATAACAGAAACATTTCAGGTACAATTCTCGTCGTGGACATGTAAAATATGGCACCTATATATTTTGTACACATCGTACAGTCCTGCACAAAAGTCTACCGACAATTTGTGCGGTTGCGAGGTTCCATTAGCTCATCAAGACGCCTTTGTACGTAGACGTGGCGGAAACAGAAGGGATTTGATGTATAATCTGTGAGGACGCCCTGTCATTACTTACCATGGGAAGTCGAAGGGAAGACTACGTTTTATTAGGAAAAAGCTGTAACGTTCTTGTAGATCGTGCTAACACGCTAACAGTGGCGATGATTAACTTTAAGAAAGTTGACAAGTGAACTCCAAAAGTTTGTACCACAAGTGATCCAAGATTTACGACTCATCCATCAGGTAGTCAAAAAAACGTTATTAACTTCCACGGTTTTGTTTTCAAATTTTCTTAGCAAACAATGAGTATGGTCATTGTAAAATTTTACCATATTTCTAGAGTTCGACTAATAGTAGAACCTTTTTAGAATGTATCTTATTTAGAACCCTTTTACGCAAAAACTACTGAACGAATTTCAATTTAATTTAGCACAAATGTATCTAATAATTTTAATTAACATTTAGAATTTCATTCAAACACAAGAAGTTTCTTGCAGCAGAAAATCAGCGTCAGGTGGCGACCTTGTGTTGCCATCTGGCATTATGAGCTGAACTGAAGCCCTTTTGGCAATAACCATATTTAATTTGATTTCAAGGTTTTTCTGTTTCTTTTTTTAAATAATACTGGAAAAGCCAATTTATTTCTTTCTTCCAATACCAAATTCCTCGCGGGCGAAACCATGGGCTAGCAACTAACCTAGTCTTAAAATAATTCTTGAGCTTCTTCAGTTCAGTATACTGCCAATTCTTAAAACAAATTAAAAGCCTTTTTAATCTAAAAACCAACTGACTCTAAAAGCCTATCCATAGTAAGGGCAGCAGCATCAAAAGATACGTTTGAATAACTTGCAGCAATAATCGTTGATTGTGTCGTAACCAGGTCCGCTGGTACATCTCAACGACGCTTTTGTGGTTTAATTGTACGTAGTTCTGTTATTAATGTTTAGGTTTCGGAGGAAATATTCGGATCCAGGCATGTGAAAAGGGGAGGAAGCGGATTTTGAAATAGTTTAGAAATTTCTTTTTAATCATTGGCAATTTTGGCTAACCGATAAAAATCTCCAGATATATCAAGCATAACACAAACATAAAGTTATTCTCTAGTCATCCTGCAATCAAGGCGCTTGCAAAAGCGTCGAAATATCGAGAACTCACAATATCTGGAAAACACTGAAGATATTCCGTAAGTGACATTGTAAGCTGTAAACAGATCCGATCCCCATATAAGTCTTCGAGAGTCACTTGTAGTAAGTCGACTAGACTTACTAGACTACTAAATGATAATCAAACAACATAGATATATAAACATACATTTCTACAGACACAAGTAGCACCCCACAACGATACATTTCACTCAAACCAAATCATTGTTGTACCAACGACCGCGAAACGATAATGGCGATTAGTATAATGAAATGAAAACATTAGAGCCAAATAAAGACAGTCACGGGGTAGGTGGATAAATAAATTTACACTCTATTAAGCTGCAGTGATTCAGCTAAGAGGGAAAGAGGGACAGAGGGAAGGAGGGTCGTGGCGCCGTAGGTCGCACACATTATGAGGATAGGATAGGGAATATAATAATCTTAGGAAATGATCTTCAGTATAGAGATGAAGGTTTTGTTAACGGTTTTGGAGCTTATCATGAAATACGTGTGGTGATGGTTAAAACGTTGTTGCTACATAATTTATCGTAGTGTGCTTGTTACAACTCATCACAGTCGTATACTTACATGCGCAGTACACGTATTACATTTTTATTTTTGAAGTTTACTCAAAGAAGAAGACGCATAGCTCCTTCTATTTGATGCGACATTTATAGGGTTTAGACAATTGGCATGGGTTTCAAAGCGTTTCACATTTTTACATTGGTTATATAGTTGATTAGTTGTTTCAATATCTAATGTCTATTACAATTTTTGACTTCTGCATAATATGTGGTGTAGGTAGTTAATTGTATGACGTGTAGGTCGTTAATTGTATGACGTGTAGTAGATTTTATTCTATAATCTTTTAGGTTTTGGTCATGCTACAAGTGCTCATTCTATTTTTTTTGCCAGATTTAACAATTTCAGAAATAATAAATTAGATGCAAAATCTTAAAGTATAATAACTTAGTTTTTTATTGATTCGTGAAATTTGAATTCCATTCATAAAATTGATAAACAACAAAACCCATCAAAGTACAATATTGGCACTGTTTGCAATATTTTTGTCAAGGTCAACACAATTTTTTTTGTTGTATTGACGATTTCTTCATAAGACTCAAAGCTGACACGGCAGAATGCGGTATTGATAATAATTACTCAATGTACTTATTCATTATTTTTATGTCAATCGTAAAAAGTTGAAGACTTTATTGTTTAAATGTTAATTCACTTTAATTTTTTGTTGGAACGATAAATGTCAGGCAGGTGTCTTATTCTGCCTCATATTAACTATGCGCAGGTATGTTTATAGCAGTGTTAAACACTGTGCGTACCTACATCAAAAAATGGTCCTTCATGATCCTTAATTCGGGCTAATACAAAATTTGGACAGTATCAGTTTCTAACTGTTCAACGTTCTTCTCCGTCCATTTCTCCGTTGTCAGGACATTTTATCCTTTTCAAAAAAGACTTTATCTCTCTGGTTTCTTCAATGTTGGATAACCATTATTGTTGAGTGTCCAGCTAATATTAAATCTATTGACTGAATGATTGATGGATCAGTCAGCCCATAGGTATATCTTGCAGAAGTGTTGCCGAATACGACGCTTGTTGTTGAACCGGTTGCTTCATTATCTAAATTATCGCTTCACATGGGGCCATATGCAAAAAGAACCTGGCACGCTCAAGAAACTTAGATAAAAAATATACCTAGTCAAAATAAAAAGAAAAAAATGTTCTGTCAACCAACCTATATTACGCCGCCGTGGTCTATTAAGCCATAATAGTCATTTGACTCACATTTACCTTGGCGTAAAAAATATATATCAACCGGGTAACGTTAATGCATCGCGCTGGCAATCTCAAAATCGAGGGGTGCATAATTTATCATACAGAGCCACTGCCTTATATGTGAAGCTATTTTGGGGTTGCGCAGCTGCAAAAATGTCAGATGGGAACGCTTGAAAAGGTCCTTTTAACGATGACAATGAACGGTGTTATCTTTTTGGATAGTTTAAGTATAGTCCTACTAATATTATAAATGCGAATGTTTGTTACTCTTTCACGCCAAAACGGCTGAACGGATTTTGATGGAAGTCTGGAATAACACATAGGATAGGACATATGGTTTTTTTTTCGATATCACGCGGGCGAAGCCGCGGGCGCCAACTACTAGGATATAATTATGTAACTTTGCTAAGAACTTCGTGGCTAAATAATAACTGCCGCCTAGGATTATCTTGAGGTTAAGCCGTACTTGCCTTGGTTGAGACGTGGGTGGGTGACCAGCCATTACGTACCGAGTTTCTTCCGTGCCTCAGAAAGCACGCTACGCCTCTAATCCCAACTGTCATTTGTAGATCTTTTATTTTTTTACTATAATTTAAAATATGTTCATTATTAGGTAGCGGCCAGTGGTACTAAAGTGTGATAACCAGTTTAACAAAAGAGTATCGTATTATTCAGATATAAACTGAGTATTGGAGGTCAGATAGCTCGCTACATGTAAATTACTGGTTTTCAGCAGAACTTGGTAAGACTGGAAGCCGACCCCAGCATAGTTGGTACATTGGTAAAAGTACTGGTGGTGAAAGAAACACCTACCTTTTTTAGCTAATAGACTGGCTATTAGCTTCCGATCCAAAATAAAATTAATCAAAATCTTTTATTTTACATAAGCTTACATGGGCACTTATAAAACCTAGTGCTGCACCTACGACAGTTGTTTAATACGCTAATGCCATCCGCTTATTAATCACAATTCTTCCAGTAAGATACTCAAATGAATATTATTCCAAAATGGTTTGAAAGGAAGATTCTAAACTACGTTTTTCTATAATACGGAATCTTATCTTCGAATCGATTCACGGCTGTCGCATTTTTTATTACATCACACGTTTCTGTGAAGAATGAATTTCAAATGGTGTCGGAAGTTTGTGTTGGGGGAATAAATCCTAGTCCCGTACTATGAGAAACAATTAGATGATGTCTGGTCGAGAAACTGTATCTATATAAGTGAGTTGAGCGTGAGAATCATTGTTTTTTAAAATGAACTTTAAGGAAAATAGTGTCATTTTTTTTAATTAAACAGTGAAAGACACGGAGGAAAATCGAGTTAACAAATTGATTTACAAGGGCATACCTGTTATGAGTTTGGTGCAAATTAAAGCATTATCAGGTATCGCAGATTTGATAACAAAAACCCCATGAAGACAAGCATAATTATTTCGATGCCAAAAACTAGTTTGATTTACTAAGAATCATTTTGCCAAAAGCAACTAGAAATAGGTGCTTAATTTGGTCCTTCAAGCCGGATATCATACGAGACTCTAAAATAACATTACAATCTCGTCATCTTTTCCTCCCCTTATTCCAAATTATTTGGCTTCGGCACAACATGTCTACCTCCTTCATATTTCTCTATTACTTGGTAAGAGTCAATAATATCACCTTAGCAAAACTATCATTCATCGTATCATTAGTTTTCCTCTACTCTTATCCACATTCATAGATAAAACTCACGACGTTTATATCATTCCGCATTTCATTTTATTCCTTAACAAATGAAAACTGAAACTGCGAGTGAACTCGAATCTAAATCGTTTAAACGATATCTCTTCGACTTCAAAATAACAAGAAGTAAGGGACGCAAGGTGTTTTAGGGTGTTAGAAACTTGAAAGAAATATAAGCCTTGAATCGGACTGAAGTGTGATGTATGATGTACCATTATGATATCAAAGGCGACTCTTATATTGAATTACAGTGTTGAATCGGATGGTTGCATTCTGTGCATTAATATCAAAACGTATGTTTAAATTGCTGCGTAAGTACTTGCTGTGATGCTGAATAACTTTGCTTGAAAAAAAGAAAGAGTATTTATTTGTTTCGCATCGCACAAAAAAAAAAAAACAAAATCAGCAACATTTGGAACAATTGGTCTAGTGCGACGCCAGTAATATAAAAAAAAATGGCGCTGATTTCTGCTTGCAATAAAATTCAGTATCAAAGCTATTTACCAATCAGCAAAAAATATTTTACTCATTCAATATTTGAATGTAAATAATATTAATGTTATACCATAGATATCTTTTGTTTGATCATTGATGTGAATGTACGTGTGAATGAACAAACAATCTTAAATAAAACAATATAATATAGTCCAAAAGAATAAGATTTTGACATTTCAATACAGTTATCGCTCTACCAACTACATTTCGTACATAATCAGATAAACATAATCCAATCAAAATTCAGCTTTCAGTGCCTTAAAACAAAGTCGAAACTTCAATACCTGATATCCAACCGACAAAACGACAACCGGCGACATTTTTTTATCAATCCCCACCGAGGTAGGAACATCTATCAATATCGTAAATTTGACTATAACAACGTATTTCTGGTTTGCCGGTGGCGTATGTCTGTGCGTGCCAGAGTACTAGGGGAGCAGAAATTAATAAGAGGAAACGCGATTTTAACGACTTCCAGACAAATTGATGTGGAACGATCATTTGTTATGTTCGAAGTTCGAAGCTGTATTCTGGTGGGTACGATGGAATACCAAGGTGTATTGTATGATAATGACGTTTAATGTGGAGATGTTTAAAAAAATGTCTTTAACTGTTCTTTTTTTAAACAGTTTTGTTTTTTTTTAAATAACAACAAACTGATAAACAGAATTATTCTCCCATATGCAAGTTTCGTTGCACTTTTTATTAGCCAAATTATAGGTTTCTGAATTGAATTATTGAAAGACTTAAAAATAATTAATTTCAAGTGCTTCATTACATCAAATACGACTCGGTTGAAACATGATTTTTTTTAAAAAAAAAAACCTATTTATAAATCAATAATTAAAATTTTGGTACTAAGAAAAAATCCAAGTGACACTTCATAAATACAATAAAGAAAAGGCAAAACAATGTTGTCTTTACTTTAATTTGTTGTCAACACCTTCTAAGTTCTACCGTAACAGAATACGCCATATTTCGTCAGCTGGCCCTCCCCAACTATTGTAAACTTGATTTGACGTCCAAAACAATATGGCTTCCATCTGGCAGCTGACAAGAAAACAATTTAGCTGCTAACTATTAGCAACTCCCCATGGAATAGTGAGTATACCTCTCTTAAACAAATACAAAAATAGAATGTAGTTACAAGGTTTTTGACACGCTAATTTGAAATAGTAGAAAAAATAATTGGGGTACAAGTATCAGCTGTTTGGCCACTATCAAAGTGGTTGACTGAGGTTAGTTTGTTAGGCCGTTTATTTTCGTTACTTGATATTATAAAAGCGAAAGTGAGTTTGTTTCAAAATCAAATTATTTTTATTTCACATAGGCCTACATGGGCACTTATAAAACGTCGAGAAAAGGTGGACGGTTCGGGTTGGTCGTTTCCTATAGAGAAGAACCGGCAAGAAATTTCATGATTACTCTTTTATTGTAAATTGGTTAGTTTGTTTGTTACTTCTTCACGCCTAAATGGCTAGTCCGATTTTGATGAATTTTGGTACAAAGATAGTTGGGACCCTGGAGACGGACATAGATTATTTTTTGTGCTGAAATTAGCCCCGAATTTAACGCGAGTAATGCCGCGGGCAAAAGCTAGTCAAAAATTGATCTGTAGGTTAAGTCGTACTTGTCTAGGTTGGTCCGTGGATAGACCCTTTACATACCAGGTTTTTTCCATAAGCCGTGGGTTTCGGCTGGCATTTGTAGATATTTAACAGTAATTTTAAGTAGTCAGGTGGCCTGGAAGTCTGACAACGTCTGTCTTACCAAGGAGTATCGTATTACCCAGTACTGTTCATAAATCTGCACTCCTTGGTTGCTACTGAGCAAGTACTGATGAAAAACCCAATAACACTTTGTCCGATCCTGGTGTTCGAACTTAGGACCTGATGCTCAGCAGTTAGCACTTACGTCCACTAGACCAACGATTCACTGTATACCTACTATATCTGTATTTACTAGGTACTTTAAAAGGAACAGGGAAATTTTTTTTTGGGGATGGAAACCATCAAATAACTTCCCCGAGGATTCCCTGAGCGAGGTTCTGTGTTCTTTCAATTGCCATTTATGTTCCGGGGCCGCGGTATCTCTTTCGAACAACATTTGATTTACATTACTGAAAGAAACATTGAACCTTACATTTTACCATGTTCCTAAACTCACAGTACTTTAATTGTGTACCTGAATAAACACGTACGAGATTTAAAACTTTACAAAGCGCGAAACAGATGAAAATGATGCAAAAAATAGTAAATAAACAGATGCAAGTTATTTACATACAGCGGAATCTCATCGACGATGCGGGCAGCCTCGTAACATGAGACGGGTACTACGAGTTGTCGAACCAAGTAAATGTTTCTGGACAAATTAAGGACAACATCTACCAGAACTAGCGAGCCCTTTGAGCCCGCTCTTTTTATTTATTTTTTAAGACTTATTGGTGGTATTCCTGAAAAAGCAAGTGACATGCAAATGGCGTGTTTGTGTGATTCGATATATTCGCTGCTGTGACATGCTGAGTCGAAGAAGCACGAATTAAAGAGATGTCAGCAAAGCAGAGATTGCTGCCAGGCCACTGCTTGCCGGGTTGGTCGAAAGAGAAACCGAGGTCCTGGAACATTAAGGGCAAAAGAAGGAACATGGATGGGTTATACTGAGTAAAAGTTTGACACTTCCCTCCGTTTTGCCCAGAAGAGGGTAGGTTATTTGGGATTTCAGATCCGCAAAAAAAAGTTACTTCACGTCTTAACGACGACAGAGTGATGATGGTAACTGTTTGAAATACCACTCACCGTGTTTAGAAAGTAATAATACACGTGATATGATTTGATAATAATAACTCTTAATTCAATAATTTTTTGATAACTTTAAAGTACAGCAGACGAAAGATAAAGAAGAAAAAACTCCGCACAGCGTTTAAACAACTCGAAAGCAACTCACTCATCCCAAGCTTCACTTAGTACCTCCCCACTCAGCTCTGTCATAAATGATACAGAATCAACTCTGAATTTGCATGCGGACGAGACGTGTTTGCAAATCATATGTTGCGATTTACCAAGACTAGGTACATATGTACTTAGTACGTTAGCTTTTCACCGAACCGCTCGGCTGTTCATGCTTAGTATTGGGAATCTGATCTACACCTTATTTGCTTATGAGTGTCTCGGGAGTTTTTGACAATTTTGAAGGTGAAAGTTCCCGGGGTATAATTAGCGGAGTACTTAAAGTACCTTTCGTTAAGTTAGGTGTAGGAATAATGTTATAAATATTGATAGTAACGCTTTCCTTAAGCACTTATAGCAACTCCACAAACATGCAATTGACTGAACACAAGTAATTTACTTGGAGGGACTACCGATCTGACCATCAAAACCCAGTTGGTTCTGGGTAATAGCAACTCCACAAAGATAATATCTCTAAATTAATGAATAGCGGACGAAGTTGACGGGCCTGTTGGTCTAGTGGTTAGTGGCCCTGACTGCTGAGCCGGAGGTCGTGGGTTCGATTCCCACCCAGAACAAACTTTGTGTGATGAGCATGATTGTTTGTTCTGTGTCTGGGTGTGCTTTATCTATCATATGTATGTATTTATAAATTATATAAGTATGTATATCAGATTTCTGCTTAGCTTGGGATCAGATAGCCGTGTGTGAGTTGTCCCAAGATATTTATTTATTTATTTATTTCACTTTTCTTTTCCAATCCCAATTTCCGCGTGCTTATTGAGAATAAAGAAGTGTTTCTGGGGACTTTGTTTCGTCACTTCTTCTTCTCAGCTAAAACACTAGGATGGGCATTTTAGACGACTATATTGTGAAATTTGCGATCAAAAAGTTCTGATCACAGTTAAAATAAATGACTTTGTATTTTGTTACCAGTTAAGTTTATTTGTCATAATTTTTAAGCGCCAGAAGAAGGCAAAATAGGTATTAGGTGCTCTCATCTTTTTTGTTTGAGATTAAAATTGTGCTAACCGTCCCCAGTTAGGCAGTAAGGCCAATATAATAAAAGGAAACAAGAATATTACACAACATTTTATGCAGTCTAAGCATAGTTTAATTAAATTTTATCTAGATATGGCCCACTGTGTCCTTTAAAATTGTAATTAGGGCTCGTGTGAACTCCACATCTGTTGTGAAAACTCATTTTAATACGGGTTTAGGTAACTAACATTTGGAAAATAGGAATTAACATTTTCAATTTTAAGAGAACCAGATTATTTTATCTTTTTCAATTCTTTTTTAAACTTTGCCCCACTCTAGGAATTTCTCCTGTATCGTGGGTGCGTTTACAAACATTTAAACTCATATACACAAACAACCCAACTTGAAACAACTATCTGCAGATCATTACAAATATTTGTTCTGTGCGAGAATCGAACCCGCGACACGCAGCGCCGCGGTCGATCGCTCAGCCACTGCGCCTACCGTGTCGTCAAAAATATCTTTCACATCATAGAGTATGTTTTTCTGTTATCAGCTCATAGTAAGAAAAGCCTAACAAAAACTTTATGACCAGACCAATTAAATACTTGTTGATCTAAAATGCTTCACTAAGAACAAAATTACTTGTTTTTAATCATATTTTGAACCTTGTTTTGTTGTTTTTGGATGGGAAATCATCAAATAACTTCCCCCGCTCTGGGCGGAGTGGGGGGTCTCTGATTTATTTTCCGGGGGCGTGGTTGTTCTTTCGAACAAACCGCAACCCCAGCAGGCATTTCGATCCTTCATTTATGTCTTAATTTCTAATTTCATATTACCTGCGTTGCTATTCGGTTAAGCACACCATTTTCAATCTATACCATTTTGTAAGACTATCGCAAAGTCATATCATTTTATTTTAATTAGTAATTCTAAGAAATCTATCGACCCCATCGACGCATCACCTCTAACATAAACAGTGACATCACACTGCGTACTACCCGGAACACTCAAACAGACGGACAGACATCTAAACATTATCTGTCGATAGATATATACAAACGGACAGCAACTGTGGTGGCTGATGTTGCACCGGTCCTGACTAATGAAGTGTTTGTTATTATGCACTCCCCCTGTATAATGTAAAGGTTAGTCCTGTGAAACGTTGTGTGAGATGATCTGGGTGGTGAAATTAGTGCGAATTCTCTTCTAGTGACATGGATGATTGAACTGTTAAGATATAGAATCTGTGAACGCCGGTACTTTGCCCTTTGTGGATTTTGGTCATCGGTGGAATGATGTACGACAATGAGTTTTTTATGGTTTTTAATAAATTGAAATTACATTAAATAACAAAATTATGAGCGCGTGTGTGCTCCAACGCTGTATATGGGCGAGTGAGTGGGGCGCGCGGCAGCGCTGGCTCGCTGCTCGCGCGCTGTATCCTTGAGGAATACGTCGTGTGCGTGTGTGCGTGAGACGTTTTGTTCGCACACACACACTAGGCGTTAACAGAATCCATACTAATATTATAAAAGAGAAAGTGAGTTTGTAACGTCTTCACGCCTAAATGGCTCAACCGCTTTTGATCAATTTTGGTAGAGATAGTTTTCTAACTATCTCTGTACCAAAATGTCCTGGAGACGGACAATAGGCTAAAAAAGTGAGCTAAGGGGAGAAAGATTTTTTTTTTCGATCATCACGCGGGTTAAAGTTAGCGTTCGCCCAAAGTAACTATGCCACGCGGACGAAGTCGCGGACGGAAGCTAGTTTACTATAAGTCTTTAAACTGACATGGTCACTGACATTATTATTCAAACATGAAACGAGATATTTACCACGTTTGTTATTTATTTCGAGTTTCAAATATTTCTAAATAACAAACATGGTACTTGGCCCGTTTCAAGTATTCATTATAATTTATTGTTATTTTATTTAACTTTTTTTTTTAAGTGGTAGGTAAATAAATAGCAGTGACACTAGTAGTTGTGTGACCGTCGAACTGTCAAGTCATAGGTCTTGAGTTCGAAGCCCAGACACGGATTCGGATTCATTTGCGTATTGTATTCAGCAAAGCGCAGGGACCGGCCAGGGCTACAGTGCCTGTCGGGGTTTGCGGGTTGTCCGAAGGAGATACCATGGCTCCGGAACACAACAGGCATGAGAAGGAACATATTTAGATATGTTTTAAGTCAGTTAAAGTCTGACACTCCCTCCCGCTCCATTGATCTTATTTGCTCTTGTCTTAATTAGATGTTAAAAAAATTCTTGCTCAATGTTTGTTTATAGTTCATCATTATTTTCTGCCCTTGTCCCATTCTATTTGGGGTCGGCGCAACACGTTTTCTTTTTCCATTCCATTCTCATTACATTCCATTTTTCCTATCAGACGTCACGGCATCATTTAGTCCTTTCTCTTTCATATCATTTCTTACACAATCCATACATCTTTTCTTTTGCCTTCCTCTCGCTCTCCATTCAGATCCAAAAAATATCGTTTACCACACACGTAGGCTTAATAAACACTAGGTGCTAGCCTACATTGACGTATATAACTAATCCCTAAAAAATCAATCTGCACCAAATTAATCTAGCTCAGATCAAAGGTCCAAATAATGCAACCAAAATTCCGGTGTCAAATAATTTGGGTACAGCTGTGTGCTCAGCAAGTTGCAGGGCCCTCTTTGTGCAGTAATGATGACGTGGTGTCGCCTACCGCACTTATTAGTATAGATATAACGTAGATGGGGTGTTACTGGATGTGGTAGGTACTAGGGAAATAAATGACAATGTTGATTATTTTATCTTTCACTGTGAGTTTTATGTTAATAAATTCATAAAGTAATAGAAAAAAAACTATACCTGATCACATTGGACTGACAGATCTCTTGCTAAATTATGTGCGCATACACACGCGGCTTGCAGCGGGGGCTCGCCCTCCCACGGACATTCTGCTCTTGCGCAGCGAGCCATCAGCATCAGCAATATTATGCACGACCATATAGATAACTAGCTTTCGCCCGCGTTAAATTTGGGGTAACACAGTTCCCCTTGCGCCTTATTGATTTGTAATAGCAACGCTAAGTTTTCCCTTTTCTTCCCTCTTTCTCCCTCAGATCCGACTTTTTTCAAAAAAATATTAGCCATGTCCGTCTCCTGGTTCCCAACTATCTCTGTACCAAAATTCATCAAAATCGGTTTAGCCATTAAAGCGTGAAGAGGTAACAAACAAACAAACAAATAAACAAACAAACTCACTTTCGCTTTTATAATATTAGTAAGGATGAAATTATGTTAAAAATGCACGTGATTGTCTAATTTCTAGTCATCTTTTCCTAAAGGATAACAGAGCGATCGTGGAGGGCCGAAGGCTCCTGGTGGGCTGGGTATCGGCGCAGGTCAAACTGCTAGATCCCAGACCTCTGCGGTGCTCCCGCTGTCAAGTGGGTCACCACGTCAGTTGAGGTCTTCTCTGCAAATGTAGAGTTTATTGGGAAGTAGACAATACAATTTATCATCCTACTAGCTTCTGCCAGCTACTTCGTCCGTCTGGCATAGTTACTTTGGGCTAACGCTAACTTTGACCCGCGTGATGATCGAAAACATATTATCTTTCTCTCCTCTTTATTTCTTTCTTTCTCCCCCTTTTCTCACATTTTTAGACTGTGTCCGTCTCCAGGGAAATTAAAAATCGGTTTTGCCGTTTAGGGTGAAGACGTAACAAACAAATTCAAATTCAAATTCAAATTCATTTAATTGTCTGAATATGGTACATTTTTATGGTCTTAAATATAAACAAAGGTCTCATCATATTCTGCCACTGGGGGCGTGCAAATATTTGGTACATAAACAAAATTTTAAAACAAACATTAAATAGGAAATAGAAATTACAGTTATTGTCATGTCAATTAAATAAATATTATCAGTATTCAGTACAATGTCAAATAATTATTCAATGTCAAACTTGAGATGTCAATGATTATATGATTACAAAATTACAATTTAATTAGGATGTCAAAGTATCATTCAAATAGTCATTTAGATTATAGTAACATTTTTTATACAACAAAGCTTTAAGTTCTTTTTTAAAACCATTTAAATGTAATTCTTTGATTTGCTTTGGGATTTTGTTAAAGACTTGCGGGGCTATGCAGAATATACTTTTCCACATTAAAGCTGTTCTGGCTCTACGTCCACGTAACATATCATTCCGCCTGTTCCGTTTGACTGTATCGGATAAGTTAGGAAACAGATGTGGGTTCAACTTAACAAATAAAGCAGTTTCATAAATATACAAAGACGGCAGTGTTAAAATTTTAAAGTTTTGAAAAAATGGTTTACAACTGTCCGTTACTTTTAGTTTAAACATGGCTCTGACGGACCGTTTTTGCGCTTTAAAAGCGGCTTCTCTATTCGTAGAGTTACCCCAAAATATAATGCCGTACCTTAATATAGACGCTACAAGGCCATGGTAAGCAACAAGTAGTGCTTCTGTGTTGACTGTTGGGGCGAGTTTATATAAGGCATACGATGAACTACTAATTTTTTTACATAGTGTTTCGATGTGGTCCTTCCAACTTAGTTGCCTGTCAATTATAAGGCCTAGAAATTTTGTACTATCTACCTCCTGAATTTTGTTATTTTGGAATTGGACATCCATTTTTGAACTCGCTTTTTTATGCCCAAAGTGCATTATATGTGTTTTGCTGAGGTTAATTTTTAAATTATTATTATTAAGCCAAGAGATCATTGTAGCTACCGCGCTATTAACATCTACTTCATATGATTCAGGTTTATCACATGCTATTGTTATTGTGCTATCATCAGCAAAGAGTGATATTGGGAAGTCTATGGCTCTGGGGAGATCATTTATATAAATTAAGAATAAAAGAGGGCCCAGCACACTACCCTGTGGTACACCAAAATATATTGTACGTTCCTTAGACAAGTATGTTACTTCTTCTTTAGTTTTAAAATTTAGGTTTCTTATTGCTGTAAGTTGTTTTCTTTTTGAAATATAGGTACTTAATAAGTCCAGAATGTTACCTCTTATACCATAGGAGTCAAGTTTGTTTCTTAAAATTTCATGGTCAACACAGTCAAAAGCTTGCGACATATCACAGTACACAGCACAGACAGGTGTCTTATTATCAATTTTAGTCATAATTTTATTTAAAAAGTCATAAATAGCCATGTTAATTGACATATTCTTCCGAAAGCCTTTCTGTTCATCACAGAGAATTTTTTGTTTTAATAAGTATGCATACAGCTCATTATATATATATTTCTCAAATATTTTCGAAAAAATTGGCAGAAGTGCTACAGGTCTATAGTTTTCCATTAGATTTTTTTTTCCCTTTTTAAATATAGGTTTAATTATGGACACCTTAAGTCGTTCCGGAAAAACACCATGGCTGATACATAGGTTAAGAATATGACTCAAACATTTAGCGATTAAATCGGCAACATGCTTTATAATTTTAGTGGATATATCGTCATACCCTACGCTATTTGTGTTTTTAAGTGATTTTATAATGTTATATATTTCTATTGGCTGACATGGAGCCATGAACATTGATTTTTGTTTATTTTTAATATATGCACTAGATCTTTTACCTGCTCCGAGTACTGGGTTAATTTTTTCTATGAAATAGTCATTGAAGTGGTCAGCAATAAATTGAGGTTTAGTAACAGTTTTATCGTCAATTTGAATAGTATTTATTGATTCAGGTAGATTAAAATTAGAATTCTTTATTATTTTCCATGTCATTTTGCTTTTATTGTCAGAAGTTTTAATATTGTGATTATTTTGTGATCGTTTAGTCAGATTAATTATTTTCTTTAATCGTTTTGCGTAGTTAGAATATTTTAATTTATTTGTTTGAGAAGGTTTTAGTCTAGACATCCATAATAATTGCCTTTTTTTGATGCTGCATAGTTTTAGTCCTCTCGATATCCATTTTGGTTTAAATTGGTTTGTTGTTATTTTAATACGTCTACGGGGAAAGCATAGGTCATAGAATAATTTGAATTGCTCACTAAACAAATTGAATGCGTCATTTGGATTATCATTTTCATATATTTCAGAGAATGTCAGTTCTTCAAGGCAGGTTCTAAATTTAATTATGTTCTCTGGGCTAAAGTCTCGTTGTGATTTATACCAATATTTCAAAACACAGTTCAACCGTACGGGGCACTTAAGCAGCTGCGCAGTGTGATCTGATAGGGCAAATTCTATCACTTCCGTCTTGCATTTTTTCTCGAAATTGTGGGCAAAATTATCAATGCAGGTCTGGCTTTGCAACCTGGTTGGTTTTTCTATTGCTAAAGTCATGTTAAAACTTGTTAAGAGATATCTTAGTTCAGATGTCATATTATTATTTTTCAGTATGTCAATATTTATATCACCTGCTATAATAATATTCCTACAATTTCTTCTTGTTAGTAATATTAACAGTTGCTCTAATTTGCTAAAAAATACATTTAAACTCCCTGCCTTTGGTACTCTGTATATACATACTATAACTATTTTATAACTCGTCAGTTCAATTGCACAGCATTCTATGACATTGGATATGGAAAATTCTGAGACCTCTGATAACTCAGTCCACATATGTCCAGACCGAACAAGAATACAAGATCCACCTCTTTTACTATTTTGTCTGCTGAAACATGCAGCCAATCTATAATTTGGTAGGACAAGGCGGTCTTCATGACCTGACATCATAAAATGCTCTGTTACACATACTACATCAACAGGCTGGTTTTTTTCTGATAGTTCATTAATACATATAGAGAGAGTGTCTGCTTTGTTAAGCAGGCCCGCTATATTTTGATGTAGGATATTTAGGTTTTTATTTACGAAAAAGCTCATTACAAACAGTGTTATCTTCCAACGGCTGATTATTATTACTAGATGACTTATTACCACATTCAATATGTTCTTGGGAATTCTCGGTCTCTATTTTGTTTATATGATATGTAATGTCAGTTTGTACAGATTGATTTACAAATATTTTTTTACATTGTCTAGTTAATAAGTTTTTGTATTGTTTAGATTTGAGTTTATAGTCCAATTGCAAAATTTCCCTTAATAAAGATCTTGATAAATTAGTAGTGAAATATGTTTTACGAGGCCGGTATCTAGAGTAGTCCATGTCCATAAAAATAACATTGTCATACTTTCCACAAATAAACTTTAGCATGTAATTAAGTTTTGCTTCATTAAGATACCTATTTGACGGAACTTCGCTGATGATTATATTTGTGTTCGTTACGGATGACAGCCACGTGTGAAGGTACATTTCCGTATCATATGGGTTCCGTTCATGACGTCCTCCGACAACAATAACATAGTCATTCATATTGAATTGAGTTATTTCATTTTTTGATGAGTTGATGAGGTTTCTTAATGTAGTACCAGATTTTATAAATGAGAATACCTTATAGTCTGATCCCAATAGCTGGGCAAGTGATTCGCGAAGTCCAATCCCTTGTTCATTGCATAGTATCATAACACGTTTTTTTGTTTTGTTATCTTTCTCATTGCGTGTTAAGGTGAGACTAGTATATGGAGCGTCGTCAGTGATTTCATCAACAGGTGTATGCAATATATTAACACTTTCATTATTCTCACAACTGTCTCCATTCGAGAAATTTAGGAAGCTTTTATTAAAGACACTGTCCTGTAGGTTTTGTGATAAAAGTGTCGCAGAGCTGAATCTTTTAGGCTGATTGACACTTGGGGACTTATTTTTTTCAGCCATTGAGTTGTTTAAAACATCTGCTTTAGGACTTAACAAGTTTAATGCCTGAATGGTGTGATCTCTTGAAGAAGTCCTCGGTAAACCAGTCTTCATTAATAATGTTCTTACTCTTCGCTGATATTGAGGCGAGTAGAACTGCCTAGGTAGGTTTTCTTTGTTTGAAGTTTCTTGTATTCCTATTGATTTTAGTAGTTTGATCTTTTTTCCGTAGTCTAGTAAATTACCTTTAAGCGTGCTGTTTTCAATGTTCAAGTTGTCAATTTCCGAGTTAGCGGTCTCCAACTCCAGTTTTAGTTTTTCGATCTCCTCTTTCAATAATGCAATGTTATTGTTATTATCTACAATGTTAGGTAAACTTTGGTAGGAGACATCCATATCAAATTCGCTGTCACTACAAGTCAAATTTTTATTGTGAGTATTTTGTCTTCTCTGGGTAATGTTGTCATAATCATCCATTATAAGTTCTACGTTGAAATATAAATAGAGGTATCTCACAAAAAGTGGTTGGATGTGTCCAGCTGATTCGAACTCAATACCACCGCTATGTCAGTCCGGAGCACTTCGTTCACGTCTAGCCGATCATTAAGAAAAGTAGTTGTAATACTCGACTAGTTGAGAAGAAAAGAAACTCACTTTCGCTTTTATAATATTAGTAAGGATTTTAAACTATAATGGCAATTGATTGCTCTTAGGACAACAAAACAGCTGATACTTTTGTTGTTTGAAAAGCACATCTAGTAACGACGTGATCTTGTACAGAATCACCTAGACAAATTCACCCTCCGACATTGTCGCTTTGATCTGGTACTGATGTTTTGGTTTCCACTCAGCACCCATGCATCGAGGGGACACCGCTACCTAGCTATCGATGTCGCCTACAATTTGAGATCTCCTCGTCGGTGATTAATTCCTGGTACCTTTAGGTGATACAAGTATTTGTTGTATTATTTTTAATTTATTTAAACTTCATGTACAATAGCGGTATATAGGTGGACTTAATGCCACTAGGCATTCTCTACACTGGTAGAGAATGCCTAGTGGCATTAAGTCCACCTATAACTACTACTATAAGGTTAACGTTGACTGCAACGTTAACCTTATGTTTTTTTTGTTTTTTTTTTTAGTTTTTGGCTTATTTGTTATTATAGCGGCAATAGAAATATATCATCTGTGAAAACAGTAACTCTCTAACCATCACGATTCCTGAGATAAAGCCTGGTGACAGACGGACAGCGTACTCTCAGTAATAGGTTCCCGTTTTACCCATTGGGTACGAAACCCTAATAAGAAATGAGAGTATAAAAAAAAAACTGATATTTTTTTTATATAATCTAATCTAATATATAAAATTCTCGTGTCACAGTTTTCGTTCCCATACTCCTCCGAAACGGCTGGACCGATTTAAACGAAATTTTGTGTACATATCGGGTAGGTCTGAGAATCGGCCAACATCTATTTTTCATAGCCCTAAGTGGGCAGCGAATGAAACCGCTGGGCATAGCTAGTATTAGTATATAAAATACCTAAAAAGTTCAGTTCCATTACAGCACAGTGCACCATGCAGGTCACATTTATTACATCTAGGTCGTGTTGAAAGCCTCTTAAAGACGTTAACGGCTGAAATTCACTCAGTGTGGGGAAGTCTTTACACAGTTTCTGGGACGTTAAGTCTTAATAATCTGTAATAAGAAACTGGAAGATAATAATGTTGTTTTGAAAAAGGAGTCACTTTTTTTAAATATTGTACCACACTAGGAATTTCTCCTGTGTCGTAGGTGCGTTTACAAACATTCAAACTCACATACACAAACAATCAGACCCGAAACAACTATCTGTAGGCCATACAAATACTTGTTCCGTGCGGGGATCGAACCTGCGACATGCAGCGCAGCAGTCAATCTCTCAGCCACTGCGCTAACCGTGTCATCAAAATTTTATGGCCCAACGAAGAAATACTATGTATTTAAAGACCGAAGGGGTATCGGGATGACGGTAGGAGGGGTTCACATCGGCGTCGGGTCGACGATGAAGTACCTGGGAATCGTCCTCGACAGCCGGTGGAACTTCGTCGAACACTTCCGACGTTTGGCTCCCAAGCTCGAGCGGACGGGGGCTGCTTTCAAGCGGCTCCTGCCCAATCTCAAGGGGCCAAACGCCTCCTGCCGTAGGCTCTATGCCGGAGTCGTGCGGTCCATGGCCCTTTACGGGGCCCCAGTATGGGCGCGTTCTTTAGGGCGGCGCGCCGCCCACTATCTGAACGCGCCCCAAAAGGTGGTGGCCATACGGCTCATCCGGGGCTACCGCACGATCTCCGGCGAGGCAGCAAGCCTCCTTGCCGGACTGCCACCGTGGGATCTGGAGGCGATAGTCCTCGCGCGCCTGTTTGAGTGGCGCGCGGAGGCACTACACCGGGGGGAAAACCCACTGCCGCGGCAAGTTGCCACTCGGCGAGCAGACCTCCGGTGCGATCTCATGGTGGCATGGAGAGAGCGACTGTCGCAACCCCGTGCAGGGCACGCTACAATAGTGGCGGTAAGTCCCCTATTTGAGGAGTGGCTGGAGAGGCGTCATGGCGTCCTCACCTACCGCCTGACGCAGGTCCTCACCGGACACGGAAGTTTCGGGAGGTTCCTGAACATCATCGGGCGGGAGGAAGCGCCCGGGTGTCACCATTGTCACGATCGCCCGGAGGACACGGTGGAGCACACAGTGGCGATCTGCCCGGCTTGGGCGGAGCACCGCCGTGCCCTCGTAGAGGCGATCGGCGGCGGCGATCTCTCGCGTCCGGCCCTGGTTCAGGCCATGGTCCGGAGCGAGAGGGAATGGGAAGCGGTCACCACCTTCTGCGAAGCAGTAATGCTAGCGAAGGAGGTTTGAGGGAGAGAACATCTGCCCAACCCAGCCGCCGCGGGAGACGCCCATGGCGCCGGGCACCGCGAGACGACTTCCGGCCACCGTAGATGCGGGCCTGTGGGCGGTGAGCAATGGGTAGTTCACCGTCCGTCCGTCTATTGACGACAGGCCGTGTCGACGGCGCGTTCGTGTCTCACGCGCACCTCAAAGAGAGTCAGCAAAGCAGAGGGGCTTGCCAGAGCCTCCGCCTGCCGGGGTTGCGGGTTGTTCGAAAGAGATACCGCGGCCTCGGAACATAAAGGGCAATAGAAGGAACATGGGTGGGTTTTAGTCAGTACAAGTCTGAAATGCCCTCCCGCTCCGGCCAGAGCGGGGGAATTCATTAGATGATTTCCCACCCGAAAAAAAAAAACAAAAGTATACGAAAGTTATCTGAATGAAAAATTTTAATAATTAAGAAGTGAACGATGGCAAAACGTGTAATTTATCCTAAAGTTTATTTAATTCCGTATGAGTGTGTAAAATAAGTTAAGATTACCTAGGGTTTAACTGAAATCTCTTCATGTAACACTTTCAGCAAAAAAAATAAAAGTAAAATCCAGACTCTCTTAAAACCAAATGCTTTTACGTTCTGCAAAGCTAGCTAAAACTGAGCGTTACAAACAGATGCTACCAAAGCACTATTTCCGCTTATACTCAAGTACTATTTTATATTATATCATTTTTATTCCATATTTATATAAAAATGTTTCTGATGTTTAATGTTTGTTTTTTTTGTGTGGTTGTCATAATTGCGACTCATAGGTTTTTATTTATTTTCTTGCTTTTTATTTATTTTTTGGGCTCCATACATCAAAAGGAAAAAACGGAATTCTTATTAGATCACATTATTGTCTGTCTGTCAAGACCCTTTATCTCGGGAATGCGTAGAGGTATCGAATTGAAATTAAAATTAAATACGCAAGTCTGTGGTCCCCTTGTACTGGGAAAAAAACAACCCTCTAAGACTACACTGTCTTAAGTTTGTACGGACCCTCGGCCTCGGTGTGCAAAGAACAATGCCAGGTGTCCATAGTAACTTTGGCTCACTATTAATTTGTCATGGACAATGAATATTCTTACGTTTTGTTGTGTTGTTTAATGTCAAAAGCATTTCTGTGATTTCTATTTTTACATTGAACTTCTAAAAAAGTAGTTATTCAGACTTTTCAAATTGGAGGTTATGTATTTTACAGAGAGTAAATTAGACAAAAAAATATACAGTTGAATAGTTTTATTCTTTTTAGCATTATCATAATCATCAATTTCAATATTGTAGTTCATGAATTCAAGATTTAAATAATAAATGTTGCCAATCTAGCTATTGTAATCGATAAACTCTAAATAATTAAAGTCCTGCCAATGTTATCGATACTCGATATTACTTTTTATTTACCATCTCATTATTTACTTTTATTTTTTATACCTAAATAATATGCTCTCCGTGTTTATTTTAAATACAGTTAATATTTTTAAAGAACATTTTAAAAAATTCAAGAAATAGATTTTCCTGATCGACAATCTACTCGCCTTGTAATAGCAACCCTGTTTGGTTTCGACTTCTCAGTCTTTTGCACTTCTATCAAAATCGCGCGCGCTTAAACTGACATTGACACATCTCGTATTGTTCTCAGTGAAAAGCGTAGTTTAAACAACAAGTTACTTATTAAAATGAGTTTCTTTTGGAGCAGTTCTCGAAAAGCACTAAATATGTTTTAATAAGTTTGAATTTTATATTTAAATTGTTGGAGGTAAAAACTTTGTGTCCGCGTGAATTTAGTTTTAAAAGTTGTTTGGGCCGAAAGCTGTCCTTGTCCTTTGACTCGCTGTTGGCCGGTTTTTTTAGTGCATTTTTTTGTTTCATATGTACCTATTTATGAATGTTTTTATTATTTTGTGTGCTCGTCGTAATTGTGACTAATAAATATTTTCCCTTTTCTTTTCTTACTAAATATTTATATGAAGTCGATAAAAATAAAGTAATCTCATTGTTTATACGAAATGCGTAGGGGATGGAAGTCCACAAAAACTAGATAGGGATCGCTTGTCAAGTGACGCGTAGCAGTCAGCTGAGCGCGAAGCCACGAGGAAATGATCATGAGGTGTCTGATGTACCAGGACTGCATAGATGACGTGGATAATGAGTGATGGAGCGTATACTACCTACCGTAAATATAAAACACTAAAAAGACGAAAATGAATTTAGTTCGGAAGTCGGTGACTTTTGTTTGATTCACAGATTTTTTGCCACCAACTTTCTTTTTAGTGATTTTTTGGGAGTTTGTTTTTTTTATCATTAAGTTTCTTATTTCAGCCTTTTTAGTTGTTGTATGATAGTATCTTACACGAATTCTTATCGGGTATTCATTTTCAAATACATCTTACTTTACCTATAAATACGAATGTTTGTATGGATGTTTGTTACTCTTTCAAGTCAAAACGGCTGAACGGATTTTGATAAAATTTAGCACAGAGGTGGATTTTGGTTTGGAATAACACATAGGATACTTTTTTTTCAATATCACGCGAGAGAAACCGCGGGCGCCAAATAATAATCCATAAAGTACTCAAGCAATATTGATATACTTTCCTTTTGATTATAAAAAGAATTTTGAAAATCAGCCCACAATCAATAGAGAAATCGTGCAACAAACATATAACAAAACAATATACAGTCGAATTGAGGAATTCCTTCTTTTCGAAGTCGGTTAAAAAATGAGGCATATGTATAACGAAAAAAAAACATACCTTACAGACATACTATGAAATCACAAGTGACGCGTAGCAGTCAGCTGAGCGCAAAGCTGTGGGGGGTGGGATGTACTAGGGCTTCAAAGATGACGTGGATAATGTTTTAGATGATAAGTTATCGAGTGTTATTTGTCATGTAGTATTCATTCATTAAATAGAATATATCTGCATAGTCCTCATGGAAGTTGACCAAGATTATTTTGTCTGGACTTTAAAAGAGACTATGACCTCTGAATTTGTTTCGGCTGTTTCTTCTCAGAGTAGTCGGGTACGAAACACCGGCATCATCTAGTTTAAAAAAAAAATACGTGTAAAAGTGTTTGTGAAAACCTACTTGCAAAATAAAAATCATTTATTATTTTAAAAAATGCGCAATGCAAAAAAAGAAAATATTGCCATGATTCGGCTGGGTGGACATGATGGAGCGCAAATTCTAGATTGTTTAATTGTCAATTAAAACTGTGGTCGCTTTGTGCTGTGGGAGGCGTGGATTATTAAAAAAAAGCCCAGATCCTTTTTACTATATTTAATACTATGATTTCACATCATTGCAAAGCTCTTCCATTTTTATTTATTTTTAAATCCTGAGTATTCGAACGTCATTGCAAACTAGCCTGTACTCTTTAAGGTTTGGTTAGTTAATGCTATAAAATCTTTACAGTACCTAACATAGCAAGTGAGGCTCATCATCTGCCGTGTCAATCACGATGGCACATACGTGTTCCACAAATGCCACAAAGAGATATCAGCAAAGCAGATAGCCAGGGCCAATGGCTGCCGGGGTTGCGAGTTGTCTGAAAGACATACCGCGGAACATAAAAAGCAAAAAAAGAACATGGGTGGGTTTTAGTCAGCAAAACTTTGATAATCCCTACCGCTCCACCCAACACGGAAGAAGGTTTTGATAATTTACTATCCGTTAAAACGGCTTATCTTGTTAATTATGTGTTCTCGAGTTGTTGTGAGCTAAACATAGAAGTTATGCCACTTAGACAATAAACAAGGCGGAAGAGAAACAAGGGACAAAAAGCAAATAGACGACAATAACCCTCTAGAAAAATACTTTGACATTTACACAAACATCCACAAATTCAAAAATAGAACACAAAAACTCCATTATCACTTTTGGTAACATTCAATTTCCTATTATCACTGCCGAATCCTCCCACATAATGAATAAGGAAAGATTCAACATCAACTAGTCCCCGTTACCATGGAAATACATCATAACATCCACATTACTCCCCACGCGAGGGTAGATCGTCGAATGTTTTTTATTTGATTTCGCATCCAATTTGCTCTCTCAGGCGCCAGAAGCGGTCTGCGATATTATGATAGAAATTACTTTACAGCTATGTGTGGTGAAACTGTTTTTGTGGTGTTTTGAAAATGTACTGGTTTTATATTTTCAATATTTTTTTTGTACATCAAACAGCTTAGTTGTTGTATCGGTAAAAAGGTCGATTGATAAATCAAGAACGTATGAAACTAACAAGATCTTCTGGCTAAAATTTTCCTAACTGTATTGGGGTAGACTTTCAGTCTAACTGGATGTGGCTGAATACTTATTATCTGACCTCTACAAACCGGTAGTACTGGGTAATACGATACTACTTGGTAAGAATGGTTGTCAAACTTACGGCCACTGACTACCTGTAACGAATGTCAAAGATCAATTAATGACAGCAGATACCAACGGCTTAACGAAGCATAAAAAAACTTGTTACGTGAAGGATTATCACAAATCAACGGCCCAACTTCACAAAACGCTGCTTAACTTAAAGATAGAAATGTGAGGCTGTTAAAATATAGTTGCAGGTTTCAATCATTGTATAATCTACAAAAAAACTTATTTTTAACTGACGAAAACAAAAACAGAAGGGCGAGCTTCTCAATTCGATGTATAGTATGTGTGTACGCGCATAACTTTTTATTGAGAGTCCAATTTGAATGTCTTTTTTTGGACATATTATGTGTGTGTACTTTTCTGCGCCTTAAGATACGTCCTAATACCAGTCACTTCTAAATTTCGGCGTGCCATTTAAAGGCAGCAGTAATGTCAAATAAAAAAATAAAAAATAGTAGCCAGTTATTCGAAACCATATGGTACCTAGTTGTTCGGTACCAAGTGTTTCGGTACCTTGGAGCTAACGGGGACACAAAATAGTAAACTGTCTCAATTATTAGCATAAACATTGTAGGTACACCTACAAACAAAAATATTCGTGTACTATCATAAACCTCTGTCTACCCCCTTAAAGGATTTTAGTCTAGGTAAAAGTGTCAAGATTACAGTTATATACAATAGGACAAGCAGAAGCACCAGACTGAATTAATGATCTCGTTGACCTTTAAGAAAATCTGACAAAAACGAAATTCACTACCAAAGCTCATTGGATCAAAAAGGATATTCGATTTATTGTCAGGTACCCTAAACTTTTCCTATGATACTATTATCCGAAGTGTATCATAAGAAATCGGATAATAAATATATTTTGGAAGGTGCTCGTTATACCCACACCCATGGCTTATGCCCCGTAAGTCTTAGGTCTCATAGAACTTTTGTCAAAATACAACTATCCGTAAGCAAAACGAGTCGTTTTTAGGGTTCCGTAGTCAACTAGGAACCCTTATAGTTTCGCCATGTCTGTCTGTCCGTCCGTCCGTCCGTCCTCGCTTAATCTCTGTGACCGTTAGCACTAGAAAGCTGAAATTTGGTACATATGTATATCAATCACGCCAACATAGTGGTAAAATAAAAAAAAACAAAAAAATGTTTTATTAGGGTAGCCACCCTATATGTAAAGTGGGAAGTGATTTTTTTTTTAATTTCAACCCCAACGTGTGATATATTTTTGGAAAGGTATTTAAAAATGAATAGGAGTTTACTAAGATCATTTTTTGATAATGTCAATAATTTCGAAAATAATCGCTCCAAAAGGAAAAAACAATGTGGGGGACACATTGTTTTTTACTTTTGGAGCGATTATTTTCTTATTGTTGGAAAGGTATTTAAAAATGAATAGGGGTTTACTAAGATCATTTTTTGATAATGTCAATAATTTCGGAAATAATCGCTCCAAAAGTAAAAAACAATGTGTCCCCCCCCCCTCTAACTTTTGAACCATAAGTTTAGAAAATATGAAAAAAATCTGAAAAGTAGAACTTTATAAGGACTTTCTAGGAAAATTATTTTGAACTGGATTGACACAACAGTTTTTGTACAAAAAAGACAAAAAGTTGTACAAAATAATTTCTGGACTAAGTTTGTAGTATAATCGTATATGAAGCATTTTTTTTAACTTCGTTTACATATTTTATTATCCTGAACGTATCTTTTTTCAAACAAAAATGAATTATTGAAATCGGTTCTCGCAATCCAAAATTACCACCGAAAACTTGCACGTCTTTGTATTAATTAGTAACCCAATTTCCCGAGAGATGGCGCTGTAAGTGCTTATTACATTGGATCGGGTTTTACCGAATTGTTCGGTTGGTCTCTCCTTGGCATTGGCGGTATCTTATAACTACATAAAACTTCTATTAAGAACATGCTAAGGGAATTTAGAACAAAACTAAAACTCATTTTTTTAACACCATCAAGATGTTATGGTAAAAACCAGTTCATAAATGGTTCGATAGATGGCGTTGTGTAATGACGTAATTTTTTAAAAGTCGATGTTAAGATTTTCCGTGCTTTCATGACCTACCGTGGTAAAGTAAGTTGCCCTTAAATATAATATTTATGAGTGCATAATCTAATTAGTCGTCGAGGTTTGAGCGCTTCCCTTTGTGTTCGCGCTAAAAACCGTCACAAATCGGAACGCCTGCCGTTCAATTCAACTCATAAGTGGGAACAGTTATTGTGACGGACGGGAAACTACGGAACCCTACACTGAGCGTGGCCCGACACGCTTTTGGCCGGTTTTTGTTTATTGGAACGGGGCATTAGTCGTGACATTTTTTGTCCATCAAAATATTAAATAGATAAACACAGAAAAAATTGAATAAGGAAAGGAAAGGTTTTGGCCTGCAGTGTAACGTAGGACACTAATATACAAAGAGCTTTTTAAGACTCCAATTAATGCGATGATGATGAATGACCATGATACGATTATTTGACGAAAAAAATAATTAGAATTTTAAATCTGTTTGTATGAACCAACAAAAATCGAACAAATAACCAATTGTGTCCGTTTCACATCGTCTCTAAATCAAATGCCATTGTCGTGCAGTGCGGTAATAGACACAATGTTAGTTCTTGGTTCGATTTTTGTTGGATCATACCAAGATATTTTAAATATTTCTTAAAGAACTTTAGACTTGTTATCTTGATAGTACGTTAAGAAATAATTTCCAACGTAGGTGAAGCTGCGGGCCACAGCTAACACATTTTTGGTGACTGAATTTTTGAGATGATGTTAAAAATATATATTGTTAAAACATATAACTACAACTGTATGTTGTATCAGGAAACCAAATTGTGACAACAGATCTTCAAAAGTTAATACGCGTCTTTGAAACCCATTCACAAAACAGCTGAAACATTTCCACAAAGAGATCTATAATGACGCCCATTCAATCTGCGTCTCAGACGCGACAAATCCTCAAAGAATGCGGTACATGTGCAGCGATACTTAATTGGGTCTCAGGTGCGTTCGCGGAAGCAATAACTGGCGCGAATTACGTACCCGCCAGACATTTATTCGCACACGTGTAGCCGCCCTTTAGTTATTAAGCGGGACATTCGTTATGCGATTGGTCGCGATTATAGAAAAGGGATAGTTATTTTTTGTATTGGGAGTTAAGAAGACTATAAAAAATAATGTGGCTAGAAAGGAGGTACCTACTTACTTAGACGCGATAGAGAAGTATGGAAAAAGAAAATAATGCAGCACCAATACAAAAAAAAAGTTTAATATTTTTTTAACGTCGCGTTGCCTTACACTAAGAATTTCTCCTGTATCGTGATCGTGAGTGCGTTTACAAACATTTAAACTCACATAAACACAAACAGCCAGATCGGAAACAACGACCTGTGGTTGTATGACCCATAGGTAGTTGTTTCGGATCTGGCTGTTATATTTGTTCCCTGTAGGGATCGAAGCCGCGACACGCAGCGCAGCAATTGATCGCTCAACCACGGCCAATCGTGCCGTCAAAATGATGATGATGGGAGTTAAGATGACTATGGTGAGTTTTGTGTGTGATAAGAAAAGTTCTTATTGTTCTTCTTTGTAGTTCGCTGAATGTTAAAGTTATGCGATAGGTCCCCAAACTAGGCGGTCTAAGGGAACAAACTTTTGTTAACCTTAGACAAGACAAATAAATTATAGTACTTAATCTTAATTGACAATTATTAGGACAAGAATTAGGAGCTCGTGCCTAGATAGTAAGATTCCCTCAGGCCCAGCTTTAGGTTAAGCCGTGTTTACCTGGGTTGGTCCGAGGATGTGTGATCAGATCACTCATTTCATACTGCGTTTAATCCGTTCCTCGTAAAGCACCTAAAGCCGGCCCCAAAATCTGGCACCGAGACCATCCAGGGGGTAATACCCAGTACTAACTGGGTCGTGGAAGTTAGATAGGCAGCCACTCCATGTGAAACATTGGTATTCAGCTACTTTCGGACTAGACTGGAAGGACAATAAAATATACAAGATTGATTTTACGACAAAATCGTTTGAACAAAACCCAATCGCAGCTTTCATGGGGATCTTTATATGCATCCATTACATCGTAGTCGTCGAGCTAGGGATTAAAATATTACGATTCCACACAGGATCATCATTAAGGGGATTGTTATATTTGTAAAGTAATTCTTTTTACTGAGACTCTTTATGATATTTTTTATGTAAAACTAGCGGGAGCTTTTGCAATTTTGCAAACTTAAAACATAAGGTTAAGGTCCAAAAAAAACACTCCATACAATTTCATATGTTTGAATTGCTTTCAATAAGTAGTTCTTAATCAAATTATTTTACCTGAACGAATTAACCCGCCATCTTGTTAATCTTTTACCACAAAAATTAATTCATCAAAATGTTATCAATTGAAAAGATATTATTACCGCAAAGAAACCTCATTACGCAAAATAAAGTTGATTCATTGTTAATATTGGTCAAAAATTATAATTTGAGTGAAAGCGCTATGGGCTTGTAATGAGTTGATTGATTGGGAATGATAACGCCCGCGTCGCTTGTTAGGGCTGGCGGCCATCTTGGAATAAGTTATTCATATTTTGGAAATTAAATATTAATTTATTTTTAAAGTGCGGTGTTATTTTTGTAATGGTAATGAATGAGCAGATGGTATATTTTAAGACTGAGTGACATGATAAGAATCATGTGAATTATTTTCTAATTAAGTATTTTTTTTATCTGTATTAATTCTGAAAGCTGCTTGTATCTGCGAATAATTCTATGTAAATTATTTTTTATAGGTTTAATTTCTGGTTTTGTTGAGGTTTTAGAAGAGCTCTATGTAAATAATATTCCTTTTTTGAAGCTCAAGTCCTACCTACTTATAATTGAGTTAAAAAGCTCCAAATCAAATCATTAATCAATGTTTTGATTTGGCTTGATTTGATTTGAAAGTGCATGGCTTACAGTCCTAGTCGCAAGGCATAATAACTGAAAGGACTGTAGTTGCCCATTCCAAAGCGCAGCTCTCTATAGAGAAGAATGGGCAAGAAACTCCATGTACACTCTTTTAAGACGGAATATTGCTACAGAACCTTGGTTATACCAATAATGTCGATATGGTAGATGATGTGAACCATTTGCACGTGTCCTGATGGCCAATACAACTGACAACGACCGTTCGCGAAGATGACGCATTCCCTAATAATAACTTAGATTTCCTACTCAAAACGTAACAACTGTTAGATTTCTAACTACTCATTATCCAAGTTTTTCAAGCACAGGAAAAAATTAAAAAAAAACTTCAATACGCAAAAAAAGTCCAACTCGACAGCCCTATAATAATCGAACTCCGTCCAATAAATTACATCGATAATATCGCGAAATAAAAAAGTCATCATAAAAAAAAACACAAGAGCGTGATAATTGGCTTCGAAACATAATTGCAGTAGCAGGAATTATTACCAACGTGAGGACAGACACCTCCCAGAGGCCTCATTTGGCAGCAATGTATTTCATCATTAAAATCATATAACAATACATATTATTACGTAAATAGCACTGTTATTGATGTTTATGCTTCATTACCACAGTAATTATTTTAAAAGATGAATACAAACACGTAACATTACGCCTGTAATTTCCAAAGGGCTAGCCAGAGGTATACCTAATCGTACACCCACATTTTGCCTTTTTAGAAAAACGTTGATCGACACTAGGAATTTTTCCTGTATCATGGGTGCGTTTACGAATATTTACAACTCACATACACAAACAGCCAGACCCGAAACAACTATCTGCAGGTTTTACAAATATTTGTCCCGTGCGGGGATCGAACCCGCGACACGCAGCGCAGCAGTCGATCGCTCAGCTACTGCGCCAACCGTGTCTTCAGTTATGTTTAGGTCTCATAAAAGAAGAAACGAGATTTTAATATTTCTATGGATGCGAGACTATTGTCAGCAACTGTATCAATCCAGACATCTACTAAGAATTTCCTATTGGAAAAATCCAGAAACAATTTACATGACCCCAGATCGAACTTAGGATCTTATGCAGCAGAGGGGCCAAGGCTACCGCCTGCCGGGTTTACGGGTTGTTCGAAAGAAATACCGCAGCTCCGGAATATAAAGGGCAATAGAAGGAACGTGGGTGGATTTTAGTCAGTACAAGTTTGACACTCCCGTTATTAGATGATTTTCCATCCGCAAAAAAAACGGGTCTCATGCTCATTATATCAAATCAAATCATTTATTTCAATTAGACCATTACAGGCACTTTTGAATGTCAAGAAACAAAATGAATCTATCGTCCCGGTCACAAGGCATATTAACTTGTGAAAGTACTGCAGTTGCCCATTCCAAAGCGTTGATCTCTATGGAGAAGAATGGGCAAGAAACTCCATGGACACTCTTTTAAATTCTAATATTTTTACAAAATAGTATTTACGTCTAAATAAATTAAAAATGACCGTGGTAGTTACAAAATGACCAGTCCCAACTGACAGACACATTATACTAACAAGGCAGTACAAACAAGTGATAAACAACTTGTATCCGTCCGTTTGTCTGTTACAGAAGGTTTTCACAAAAACGTAGTCATTGAGGTGTTGCTAAAGTGGGCTTCTCTTGGCCGACCTTCGTCATGTGAGAATAGTTTTGATCTGCCAAATATTTGTAACAAACGAAACATGAAACATTTAGTCTCTTTATGGACCTTGGTTTACAAGAAATATAAGTCAGAAATGACGAACCCATCAAAGTTGATCGCCTTAATGAAGTCGTCGCAAAATACTTACAATTGTTTTGTATTTTTAGGGTTCCGTACACCAAAAAGGAAAAAACGGGACCCTTATTGGATCACTTTTGTTCATCTGTCTGTCAAGACACTTTATCTCAATAACGCGTGGTTGTATCGAGTTGAAATTAAAACCATGTACTCAAATCTGTGACCCCTTGGGGCTGCGTAAAAATTAACCCTCTAAATTTACGCAGTAAAAAGATATAGCCTTCTGACTCGTTCTTGGCCGGTTTATTTATTTGTGTTTATAAATTTGGCATGCATTAGTACTTTATTATCTACACCATACAAATTACAGGAAAAGAACTATACTACTGATAAATAGGGTGACCCAATGGACAGTTTTATAGCTACAGCGATGTTTTTAAGACAACCTTAGGATGGATTTAAAGGAGGAGAGACAGTATGGTATAAAATTTTTCAAAATTAATGACTACATTAAAAAAAAACAAATACTTACATATAAATAATAATAATGAAATAATGATATGTATAAAATATAAGATGAATACGTATAAAATAATAATAATGAAGAACAAAGAAATATTTAATACTAGCTTTTGCCCGCGAGTTCACTCGCGTTAAATTTGGTAGCGCCTCATATCCCACACAAAAAATAGCCTATATCCGTCTCCTGGTTCCCAACTATCTCTGTACCAAAATTCATCAAAATCGGTTCAGCCATTAAAGCGTGAAGAGGTAACAAAAAAACTCACTTTCGCTTTTATAATATTAGTAAGGATTGTTGTTTAAGGAGAGAGGTCCTATTTAAGTTCACTTATATTCACGGTTTATAAACACCCTACTTAATGCTCTATTACTCTATGTATAAAATCAAGGGTTGTTAGTGATACGTTCTCGTTATAAGATGATGTTAAGGGGATGCTTACTGCTAACTTTACTAATGTTTTGAGCCCCAAGCGTTTTTATCTTTTCATGGCTCTTCAATGAAATAAGTTTCTATTCGGGTTTAATTATGAGGGTGCTTAAGTTAATGATGATTCCTGGATGCAAAATGGGGTTCGTATTGAATTATATAAAATCATTTTTTAGGCTCTTAAATGTACGATGATTATTTTTTCTCAACAATGAATTTTAATTTTTTATGTTTGCAAACTTACCTAAGATTGACGTTTATTTTTATAAGTAAGTTTGCTGTAATTAGGCAGATTTCGAAGTGATTATATTAATTATGATAACTCAGAATTTGTTATAACTCTTTTCATGTTTTATTTTTGAGATTTTTCGCATCCCCGCGTTTACAAAGGCGTTAAGCACCACCTTAAAAAACGAACACAAATATTTAGTATAATTACTAAATAATTAATCTCTTCCTTTACATCATATTTTTGGTAATGAAACTATCATAATATTATGTAAGTAAAAAAATGATGCGCGATCAAAGGATTAGCATTCATTGATTATTCGAAAAATGTCTAATAATTGAAATTGTTGTAAAAGAAAATAACTTTATTGATAATTTTGAACCCTGCTGTTTACTATTAAGGGGCTGCTTAAGTGTTCCTGCCTTTTAAAAGGAACCCCCTTTACTTTCTAGTCTTCAAGACTAGAGCAAATAAATGCTCTACGCAAATGCGTTCTATCTAGTATCACATTCCTGTTTACAATCAGGCGAGACGATTGTCTAGCTTATCCTGAAAATAAAACTGAAATTACCCTATTAGCTTAGGGATCCATCAGTAAACTTTGTGTTAGATTGGTTTTGGTTCAGAACTTATAATACAAAGAGTGTCCATAGAGAAAACATCTCCAAGTATATATATGTATGGATGAAAAGCCCATTCTGATTATATTTATTACCCATGCCATGCTATGGAATGGACCTAGTACCTACTTTCACTGTTCTTATGGTTTCTGTGTGGGACTGTAGCTTCATCTTTTTTTTGACGATTGTAAAGTAGGTACTACTCGTAAATACCCTGTTTAAAAAAATATTTTTGGGCTTAAAACATTCACGTCTTTTTGCTCAAGGAAACTCCAAAGCGTGTAATTAAAAAACAACCGTTTGGTCGAAAATCAGGGTGCCAAGATATAAATCTTTTAACTTTAATGATTTGATAACTCATAAATTTAATTTTTAGTACTTGACCTGCTGAATTACTTAAGAATGTTTTTTTAAATATTATAAAACGCCAAAAATATACATAACGGTATAATCATCATGTAAACTCGATG
The DNA here is from genome assembly GCA_958449745.1 of Ochropleura leucogaster. Lineage (NCBI taxonomy): Eukaryota > Metazoa > Arthropoda > Insecta > Lepidoptera > Noctuidae > Ochropleura > Ochropleura leucogaster. The sequence continues at coordinate 16,541,920 of OY288207.1, forward strand.
GATGCTCTCAAAGCCTCAAAGGCAGCTTACCGATGGTTTTCCGTCAGTCCTGAAGGGTACAAGAGGGGGATTATGACAAAATTGAAAACGTGTCTCAAGCGCTATTTTGGAAACGCCAATTAATGTGAAACTGGTCTTTGACAGGTGTGTATACACTAGTATACAGGTTGTTCGGATGCATTTTTTATTGCGTTATGATTTTTTATTCATACATTTCAAGTTTCATTCTAATCTTTTTTGTTATTATGAGAGGTAAGTATCTAACTAAATGAAACGTGAATAAAAAATAAGTTAATAGAACTATATTATCTAAGCATGTTTAAACATAAAGAGGTTTTTGATATTTGTTTTCTATCTGCTTAAAAACTGTCGCCCGTGTTCGTATCAAGAATGACAAAGTTATTTGAAATTACCTACCAATCTAAGAATATAATTATAGATGCATTTGTACTTAATTACTTAAGTTTTGTTTTAAAACTTATTTCTCCTCATAAGTGATTTATATTATAATAATCTTTGAGAAATAATTGAATAAAATGCAAAATGGGTCTTAAACATGGAGAACAAGAGCTTATTGTCAAACTATTATAAAACTAGCCATTTTTCTTTCTTTCTTCAATTCATCCATATAAATAAAAGCTATAAAAAGTACTCAAACAAATTCACTTTGCATACAACCAGGGGACGGATACACTAAATAAAAATGCGCCATATTTATTATTATATCCACACGTCATGGAACAGCTGGACAGTGATGTAACGACTGGAACTCGCCTCGTGACAGGTGCAAGCGATTATAGCATGGCCAGGGGAAAATATACCGTTGTATACGAACACTGTAAGTTGTAAAGTTGAGTGCGCGAGTTTATCATGTGTGAATATTATGTCAAATAAAGTTTTAAAAGAGGGGATATAATTGAGAAAGGTTTGTGTAAAAGATTTGATTACGTTTTGTGGAAATAGAGACTTATCTGCTTATTGCTTCGGTCGAAATTCATTTGAGGTGCTCGTGGCTAAATTATGGCAGCCGCTCGGGTCGATCTTAAAGTTAAGTCGTGCTTGCTTAGGTTGGTCTGTGGATGGATGATAACCCGTTACATTCCGAATTTTCTGCGTGCCTCGAAAAGCATGTTAAGCTGTCCCGGCTGTCATTTGTAGATCTTTGACAGTCGTTACAGATGGTGTTCCGAAAGTCTGATAACCAGCCTTACTAAGGGGTATCGTAATACCCAGTACTAACTGGGTTGTAGAAGTCAAAAGGCAGTCGCTCCATGTAATATACTGGTAGTGAGCTGTATTCGGTAAGACTGGAAGCCGATGACGTTCGGTCGACATTTCTATTATGGAAATGTGATTGAATTTGTTTTGGATTATGAAAAGAATGTCCAACTATAAGTCTATTCATATTGTTAAGCGGTTAGTTAAGGCAATGCTGCCAGACTTTAGGGAATTGTTCTGTTTTGCTCTTTCATTTTTATACTTAACTAGCTGTACCCAGCGGTATCACCTGCTGTCCACTTAGGGGTATGAAAAATAGATGTTGGCCGATTCTCAGACCTACCCGATATGTACACAAAATTTCGTTTAAATCGGTCCAGCCGTTTCGGAGGAGTATGGGAACGAAATTTGTGACACGAGAATTTTAAATTTATCCATTTATGGCACAGAAAAAAAAATACGTGTAACCATCCCTTTAAAACAATTACTGTGCTCCAGAAAATATCAAACCTACCGTATTATTCGCACACTATGTTTACATAGATATGATAAGATACATAGATATGATATGATAAGATTGGTAGAATGTAAATGGGCCAGGTTGAGAATTTTGTCAATATTTTCTGGCAAATAAATTAAATTGAATTTGGAACAATAACGCAACCACGGCAAAAAAAACATGATAAAATAAAAAAAAACAAGACCTGAATTATTTTCATAACAGTTCGTTTGACACGTCAGCTTTTCATGTCAATGATGGCGTGAACACATGACGTCAGGTGCGTCACCTCGACACGCTCAATAACGTATGATATTTTTGTCTATGGTCTTATTGTGAATCCAGAATTGAATGTCTTAAAAATATGTCTTGTGGAACTTTGGATTAAATTGAAATAACAATTCGGTGTTTTTTTGTTAACGATGAGACTTGTATTTTGTATGACAAAATGCAAAACAATTAATGAGCAAAAAGATACAATGATTTTTGATGAGATTGAGTCATTTATTATAATGTTACTGTTATCATGCAGCTGATTTGGTGGCAATCTTTTACTGACACACAATACCCACACTGACATGCAAGCCTATTTTAAAATCAAAACGTTTTTATTTTTCTTTCTCTATTACTCATTTCTAGCTTTAAAATTATTCTACATACCAAATTTTGCAATAAAATGCACATTGCATTTTATTGGTCCAGAATAGAGTATTTTTCTTGTTTTCAATGAACGCTTTTCTCGGCTGCCATAACTTTTTAAACGTATTTTGAAACTGGCCAGTTGTATTCAGAGTAATCGTATTTCAAACACAAATAAGTAACGCAAGAATTAAATACACGTAAAATACCACTGCACTTGAAAAAGCAGTTTAACTCACTGTTGACCTTTCATTACCACACGGATAAAATTTTTCGTCAGCTTTTTATTTCCAAAAAAAAAGCCGCATCATAGCGTGACGCGTTGTCGACACGGCCAATTTAATTGATAAATTAATTGAAACCCAACGTCATTTGCGGAACCCTATTCTCTGTTTTGGGGTGATTTTTTTTGTATACTTACGCGAAATCACCGAACATTTATGAATGTCCGATGAAATTTTTGGAAATTTGTCACACTTATGTTTATGCGTGTTTTTAGGTCACGCTACATTAGCCAGGGGAGTTAGTTTAATAGATTCCATTTTTCAGGAGTTTACATGATAAACAAAATATATTTCAGCCACATAAATAACTTAATCTCATTTGTTAAGTTCAATAAGTATAGCTTGAGTACTTAAATGTACCTACACTAAGGCCAACTAGCAGCGATACGAAAGGTCATTAACCTAAAGAACAACTGTGGCGTTGACAATCTAATATTTAGCTCTTTCCATCTTGTGCCTTTGTCGTAATGTCTCGTTCTCCCGGCAAAAACATGACAACGTTAAGACCGGTTCGCCAACATTCGGGCGGCCATTTTAGATGGGGTTTTAGCATGGGTTTTGTTTACATTTGGTATCGCTTCTCGTTGGCCGTACTTTAAATCTACTATTTTCTTGCCCTCGTCCCATTCTTCTTGCATTGTACCCTGTCAGACGTCACGGCGTCATTTACTCCTTTCCCCTCCATGTCATTCCTTACACAATCCACCCATCATTTCTTTGGCCTTCCTCCTTAATCAACCTAAGTATTGTGTACGTAACAAACTATTCACTGGGTTAGCAGAATTGGTCAGATTTAAGAATGTACAGCTACATAACTACAGTACGGCCAACGAGAAGCGATACCAAATGTAAACTAAACCCATGCTAAAACCCCATCTAAAATCGCCGCCCGAATGTTGGCGAACCCGTCTTAACGTTGTCATGTGTTTGCCGGGAGAACGAGACATTACAACAAAGGCACAAGATGGAAAGAGCTAAATATTAGATTGTCAACGCCACAGTTGTTCTTTAGGTTAATGACCTTTCGTATTGCTTCTCGTTGGCCGTACTGTAATGTTTATGTTTTGTTTTGGTGTGGTACTAGTTGCGTCTTTGTGCCAATTTCGGGTGATGTATATGTTTATGCATCTTTAAGGCCAGAGTCTTGTCTATATTCCATCAAAAAAGTTTTATCATTTAATGAAGAAAGTTTTGTCACTAAATTATGACGTCTGTGGAGTGACTGATGATGTTTTTCACAATCTGATGGATTGTGTCCGGAATGCAAATAACAGATTTTTTTGTGAACGATACAACAACAAAATATTTCTTTTCTTCATATTTTCTCTCCAGGCCTGCTAGTAGAAATTTCTTTTGAAATAAGCTGTGCCTTTGTACTCTATGTTTTTATTATGATGTTTACTTGTGTTTTCTCCTTTGTGTATATAAATAATTAAATCCTACTAATATTGTAAGGATGGATAGATGTTTCTGACTGCTGAGCCGGAGGTCGTGGGTTCGATTCCCACCCAGGATAAACTTTGTGTGATGAGCATGATTGTTTGTTCTGTGTCTGGGTGTGATTTATCTATAATATGTATGTATTTATAAATTATATAAGTATGTATATCAGTTGTCTGGTTACCATAACACAAGCTCTGCTTGGCTTGGGATCAGATAGCCGTGTGTGAGTTGTCCCAAGATATTTATTTATTTTATTTATTTATGTATGGATGATTGTTACTCTTACACGTCAAAACGGCTGAATTAATCTTAATGAAATTTGGCACAGAGCTAGATTATGGTCTAAAATAACACATAGGATACTTTTTTTTCGATATCACGCGGGTGAAGCCGGGTGCGGCCAGCTAGTAAATAATATTAACATTTGTAATACCATCCTTGCGATTCCAATGTCCGCGAAAACAAAAGGATTCTTTAAACAAGGAATAAGTTAAGAAGTTAAAATTAACAATACTTTTGAATAACTTTATCAAGCATGGGATGAGTGAACTTCAAGGGTTGAAAACGTATATCACCATACATATTATTATTATAAATTGAGCCCCGTTTATATAATAATAATATCTACCCCCTACCCCCGCTCTGGACAGATCGGGTAGAGTGTCAAACTTTAAGTACTAAAACCCACCCATTGTACTTTTTTTGCCATTTATGTTCCAAGGCTTTTTTTTCGGGTGGGAAATCATCCAATGACTTCCCCCGCTCTGGGCGGATTGGGGGGGCATGTCAGACTTGTACTGACTAAAACCCACCCATGTTCCTTCTATTGCCCTTTACGTTCCGGGGCCGCGGTATCTCTTCCAAACAACCCGCAACCCCGGCAGGCGGAGGCTCTGGCAAGCCCCTCTGCTTTGCTGACTCTCTTTAAGGCGCGCGTGAAAGACAAACGTGCCGTCGACACGGCCTGTCGTCAATAGACGGACGGGCGGTGAGCTACCCATTGCTCAGCCGTCCACAGGCTCGCATCCAAGGCTTCGGCATGTTTTTCGAACAACTTTCAACCCTGGCAAGACTGACAGTGCTTGGAAGCAGTTCAATTGCCTTGCGAATCGCTAAACAACATTCAGCTCCAAATACAAGCATACCTTTCAAACCCCACATCACATGAAACCACGTAACCCCTTAATAGAATAACCAAAACACACATTTGCAGTTCAATTACATAAAGTTATTGCGCTAAAAGCAATGAATAAACGATCACGCGCGGCCGTCACCGGCTCCAATTATTCGCATAATCCAGGGCCTCTTTAAAAGCAATTAATATTCCATTGATCCAGGGGACCAGGGGATGGTCATCCGGGGTAATCTCCCCTGCCTGGTGATGATCGACAACTCAGGTGGTGCTCTTAACGTTGTAATAGGTGTTTTTAGGGTTCTGTACCTCAATAGTAAAAAACGGAAGCCTTTTTTTTCGGGTGGGTATTCATAAATGACTTCCCCCGCTCTGGGCGGAGCGGTACTTACTTAATAGTAGAGTTTGTTTATTGCGTCCTCACGCCGAAATGGCCAAACCGGTTTTGATGAAAAAAGTGAGAAAAGGGAGAGAAAGGCTAACTTTAACCCGTGTGATGATCGAAAAACAAATATCTTTTCACCTCTTGGAGAGAAAGATATTTTTATTTCGATCATCACACGGGTTAAAGTTAGCGTTAGCACGCAGACATAGTCGCGGGCGGAAGCTAGTAAACTATATTTTTAAATCATCATACGACATGTTATTCTCTGCTGTCTTTCTTTTTATTCTCATTTTAAATTCTTTTGAAATCCGAATGCCATAAAAAACAGCCTGCCTACTTTAAAGCTAAATGTAAGTAAAAATCCTTTACAATTCCTACCCCTATACTTCAAAAGAATACACCGATACCTATTAAACTACTTAATCCATCGAAATCCGATAAGATAAGACAAAAGTCGGCTTTCATACACAACAAAAGTAAACAAACATTCAATTTCCACCACACATTGTCAACCATAAACCGTAAAGCAAACAAAAATCGTAATAATCTTAACGACCATCTGTCTCCATTGTTAGCTGATATCGATATGATAGAACAAATGTCCTTGTCCGGTGTCCGATATTGTCCAGGGGCGTCCGGCACAAGTGCAGTGTCCACAAGCGTACTTGCACCTAAACCTACACAAGCGAGCTTGGCCCCAGTCGCTTGTCCCCTACTAAGTTTTTGTGTAAATTCGACCCAGGTGGCATTGTTGAATGAAAATATATAATAGTAGTAGGGGGGCTAATGTTACGTATTGTCAAATAGTTGTTGAGTTTTGTCGATAGTTCTTATTTGGTGAAGTGGGGAGTGGATTATGATATTGATTGTATTTTTGTTAGTGATTGTGTAAATATTTTGATAAGTTATGAATGATTTGGGTTTAATGGCATGGAAGTGATCACTTATTTATTTATTTGAAAAAGTCACGTAGATATTCTTGTTTCTTTTTTTAAAGTAAGTGTATAGTTTAACCAACATTTTATATTTTGTGTTGTATTGTAATACAATTTTGTATTAATATAAAAAAAATACAATTTAGTTTAACAACAAAACAAAATGACTGAATTACGTGAAGCACTTTTGTCAAGAAAACGATTCATTTGAAGAAATCTAGATGAAGAAGCAGGCAGTGAATTCAGCAGATTTTTTGCTCACACTATAAATATGTAGTATCACCTATGTGCGTACAATTACTTACTACTTTTGTTATTTTAACCTCTTATTTTAATTAATTTGACACTTCTTTATTATTATTATTTTTTCACTAACTTGACGTATTGTATTTCTTTCTTTATAATAATTAATTAAAATAATGAAAATATAACAAGTCACAAACCTTTAAAACTTGTAAGAATCCTTTCTTTTCATCATCACGTTTTCATACAATAGCCTGTTTCACTGAAATAACATATTAACATTTACTAACACGATTTTGACATTCTTTGTATTCATTAATTAAGATATCAAAGAAGAATTTTGTGACTTGTAAGAATCTCTGATCAATATACTTCTAAATAGCCTTTAGATTCCTTAAATTACATATATTAATATTCACGAACACGACCTTGCTACAAAAAAAAACTTATTTATTCTTTATCCATGCAAATAAATCCCCCAAAACACTAAGTGCAATCACCGTGGTTCCGTAGTAGGGTGTTCAAAGAGCCAGAATTTATTTGGCACGTAACGAGTGGGTAACGTAATTCGAGACCCCGACGGGTCGAGTCGTTTGTTGTCATTAGGGCATGTTGGGCTATTGATACTGCGATGTTAACTACCAGGTTTGAACTGGTGTTGGGTGCTTGTTACCTTCAATGGGAATCTAGTCTGTGTGATACTGGAGAAGATGGAATTATTGAAACCTGGATGTGATGTAAACAAATGCTATCCTACTAATATTATTAATGCGAATGTTTGTGAGGATGGATGGATGTTTGTAACTCTTTCATGTCGAAACGGCTGAGCGGATCTCTATGAAATTTGGCACAGAGATAGATTATAGTCTTGAAAAACACATAGGATTTTCTTATTTTTTCAGTAAGTTATGAAATAGGTACTAATCTGTTTTCGTAAACGACATAGAAAGATGAAATATATTTCTTACATACCCTAAAATAAAGGGTTGTTAGGTTAGAAGAATTGTGGTGGCCTGGTTCTCAATTTCTCTAAACTATACTCTTGTCTGCTTTTATAATCCTGGTAAAAGGTGAAACTGTCATGTTATTCAATACCCCGATGGGTTGAGTCATTTGTTATCACCAGTGAATGTTGGGGTATTGATACTATGATGTCCAACTCACTTATGGTAACGGTAGATTCAGTCACTTATTGTATTTTCCAATACAGCACTTATTTTATAATTTTATGTTGCGTGTTGTTGGTGAAACGGAACGCAAATTACATAAAACGAATCATTTGAGATAATGATAGCAGTGACGCCAAAGTCTAGAGTTAAAGAAACACTTTAATTTGAAAAGTACTTAATTTTATTATAATATTGTAATTACAATTTTTGCTTAAATAAAGTCTTTACAACTTCCACTAACATTTTGTTAATAGCTAAATATACGATTTTAACTAAATGACGTCACATCATGGCCACAACACCCACAGGCGTCTGAGTACTTTTTGCGACATGTTTAAGTAGAAATTAAGTTTTAATACTTTTCTTTGGTTATAAGTTCTGTTAAGTAAGAAAATAGAAGAAATAAGACATGCATCTCTATTGCCACCATATAAGGAAAACACGATTGTGCAATAATCCAAATCTCAAATAAAAACTACCAATTGCGTTGCACCCCGTGGCTTTCCCAATTTGTCTCGTCAGCTTAACAGTTATAACTATACATATAAATACGATAAACATCTGAGATCATGCACATTTTCTCGGAAGGGGATGAGGGGAACTAACTCGATAATCCACCCCCAACGCGGGGAGATTTATTAATCAATCTCCAAAACGTTTTAACTGGGCAAATTGAAAAATTATGTGTCGACGCGTTTGCAACCCCTGTTCCTATAGTATGGGAATGTTAGTTTAGTTTGCGAAGAGATTTTTGAAATATGTGATGCTTTTTGTCTTTGTCTGGTGGTTTTTGTTGGAATGTGGCAGGGGTTTTGATTTAGGCGTGTTATGCCATGAGTTATTAGACTATAGAGTTATTACTGTCTTTTGGTTGAAATTGAAGGCTTTCTGCTGGCTTGCTGCGAAGGGCAGGGCGTTTTTGTGGGACTGTCTCTTGTAATCTGACGTTCAAAAAGTGCTGATTAATCAGCCTAATTTGAATAAATGACTATTGATTTTGATTTTTTATTTTGATTTTGGTTATTCCAGCAGTATCACCCGCTACTCGCTTAGGGTTATGAAAAATAGATGTACCTAGGCCTGTTCTCAGACTTACTGAATATGCATAAAAAAATCATAAGAATCGGTCGAGCCGTTTCGGAAGAGTATATATTATATAGTTATGGTAACTAACACTGTGACACGAGTATTTTTTATTAAATTATTTTTTCTTTGTTGAATTAAGATTTAAGTTAATGATTTAAGTAAGTGCTATTATTTTATGGTGTGTAGTATTAAGTTTTTCTTTTGTAGTGTTAAGATTTAAGTTTTCTTTCCTGACTAAGTTCAACATAACATAATATTAACGGTATGTGGTGGCGCCACAATTGTTTTATACTGTTACTAGCGGCCCGGTACGTGCTTCGCTACGTATTTACAAAAAAATGTGATGCAGCGCCATCTGCCGAACAATATTGTGAATCTAAACCATTCCCAGATCCCCTTGAACACACACAAAAAATTTCATCAAAATCGGTCCAGTCGTTTGAGAGAAGTTCAGTGACATACACACTCACAGATGAATTATATATATAAAGATATTACAAAGTAAAACCAGACTTTGTACAGCTACATGACATGTGCTGTTATCGTGAGCACTTTGCAGAAGTAATCTAAGTAGTAAGTTTGATAATATGATGCCACTTTGACAGTTACGTTCGATTTCAGACATTTGATATCAGTGTCAACAGTAGCTTATGGTATTCATAGTCTTATTTTACTTGAAGTTTACTTAAACCACTATCTGTTCTTCTGATTCATTCTTCCGCTTCCACAAATCCACTATCATAATCCACGCACTTTGACACACAGACTACCCTTATCACAAAAGCAAACACCGTCAAAAAACCTTGCCTATCCGTTGCACGGCTAATTACCCCCGGCGTATTATCAGTGACCCTACGACGTAACTTTGACAAAGCGTTTCAGTCATACCGTCATATGCCAGCTCTTCGCTATCAGCCCGCATCGGGGTGCGGGAGTACCCCAGTTTATTCTTCGTCGGATGTTTAATTTGCGACAATGTTTAATTAATCAACGTTTGTCTTGTTGATTGCCTTCCCAATTATAAGTTACGCCGTGTGTGTATGACGTTGATTTGTGACGATGTCTTGGATTTTTGGGATTTTCTTGTTATTGCTTTTATGGGTTGAGAATTAAAGCGAGCTTTTACCACATTTGTTTTTTTTTTAATCCAGAAATAAAAGAAAGAACACCATGAAAAAATATTTTATAAAAAAAATATATGACTTACGGATGTGTGAACATGAGAATACGATATAACTGATTGTATTTGATAAACAATACAATGCCTTACATCCAGAAAAAAATAAAAATAACTACCATTCACTCACACAAATATAACTATTAAACAGAAGTTTATAATTTTGATGTTTGTCATTTTATCATTTCATTATAATCTCATTGATTTAATTATGTAAATAATAAGTTATTAATTTTATTTGTTTATTGTGAATGCGAGGACCATGTAGGTCGTTGAATACTTTTTTTTGTTTTATTTGTTTTTATCGATTATCTGGCAGCTTGAGTACTAATAAGCAACCTACACAAATATCCTTTTTTTGGTATTGTTTGTCGTGTCGCTGATCTCCCTGAGTTATGAATCTATTCGCACGAAAACATGTCCATTCAGTCTGTGTGACTTTCTTAGAAAATACCATTTTAGGCACTAATCTGCGTAGTCCTTATGTTACTAAGTTGACCAAGATTCTTGTCTGGAACCTAAAAGAGACTTTTATCAGTTCTCTGAGTTTGTTTCGGTAGGAAGCACTGGCCTCATTTAGTTAAAAAGACATGTAAAAGTGTTCGTAAAAACCTACTTGCAAAATAAACATAATTTCTCACATGAGTATTTCTGGAGTGTGAGAGGAGTTACACAATAATATTTTTCCTATACCCAAAGAAATTAGGCAGAGCAAATATGAGGGGTGCGCGAAGAAACTCCACGAACTTGTTAATAACTTAGAATAAACAATAGAAGCTGCAGATGGGATGATTCTAAATATTCTACAGACAACGTGGCAACGCGGCCAGTCTCTTGGGGACATTGCCAAGTGACAGAGTTGAGGACGAATTTTTTGACGCTATATTTTATTTGTTTATAAGTTAGATAATTAATTATTTTAATGTTTATTGAATATAACTTAAAAAGATCTTCATAACACTTAATATAAGTAATGTGGATGGACTAATTATTGCCCTGTTCTTTTTACGTATAATGATAACGCCACTTTGCTGATAGAGCCACTTGAGTATACGGTTTTAATATCAATTCGATACCTTTACGCGTTTCCGAGATAAAGACTACTATCCTACTTCCTAATAATATTATAAATTAGAATGTTTGTGAGGATGGATGTATATAGAGATATATGGATGTTTGTTATTCTTTCACGTCTAAACGTCTGAACGGATCTTAATGAAATTTGGCACAGAAGTAAATTATAGCCTGAAATACGACAAGGATATTTTTTTTAGATATCATGCCGGCGAAGCTGCGGGCGCTAGCTAGTTTTACATAAAGTCCAAAGTTGTAATTTTTATTTAAAAAAAGCGACGGATTTACGTTCTGTCTTCGTCTTCTTGTTTACGTCTAGGAATTAAACAGCTGTCATATCTGCAACATTTATTTTATTCAATGCCTCCCCACACCTTGTGAAGAACAAAAACTATTCCCTAATTGATTGACGAGCCTGGAATTAGTTGGTGTTAGTAGGTACATACAACACAAGTTTTACGAATACTCCTATAACTTTGTATATCTACTGGTATTTATATAGTTTCTGATGTTTATAAAACAGGGGAAGATTGTGAAAATCAATAAAAATATTTTGTTTGCCTTGTTGATTGGTGCCAAGTGCAACAGCTGAGTATGGCCCTGAATTCTATTCCCAGGGAGGGCAAAATGTTACTGAGTTTTTTTGATTCCGACGTCGGAACGAATATTTGTATGTCAAACAGGTTGTTTTTCGAGTCTGGCTGTTTGTGTGTGTAAATTTAAATGTTTGTAAACGTATCTACAAAAGACGTTCCTAATACGGGTCAAAATCTAAATAAAAACCTTGCACAAACTGTCGACCAATTAACCAAATACTTATAAAGTTACCATAGAAATATGTTAAATTTCTTCTGTATATATAAAACATTTAAAGTCACACACAAAAACAGGCAGAACTGAAACAACAACTAGGTCATACAAATATTTGTTCCGTGCGGGGATCGAAACCGCGTCGTTGATCGTTTGACCACTGCGCTAACTGAAGTACTTTGAAAGCAATTGCCATGTGCTAGGCTCGCTGTTCTTCCTAATACATAAATATTTTTTCATGATGGACGCTTTGATAGTATGTTTACATGTTAGCTATAATAATTTATCATACACACACACATGAGCAGAACAGCTAATTAATTTCGAATACATGCCATTATAAAATAACAAGCTCTGCTCAAACAAGAAGCAGTGTTATGAGATTTCAAATCTCACACAATTGTTTGTTGCAAGTAAATTTAATTAATAACACGCTATCTTGGGAAACAATGGAATATAATGCGGTGGTAACACTCCCTCTAATATCTCATTATCTGTATTTATTGTCTCTTTTTAACCTCGTGTGAGGAAAAGAGAGAGTGATATGTCGAAGATGATCGTGCAACATTTTGTGTCGTAAATCAAAAGATGTGAAAATGTTTTGTCGAGCGATGGTCCGTTACGATTCTAGGAGTCTTGGCATGATTTGAAGAAATAAAGCACTCTGCTACTGATTGATCATGATTTGACTAAGAGACTTTTCGTTTCGGAATATAAAGTCTGACTCATTGTTATAGTGCTCTATAGGTTTGCGGTGAGCAATAGGTAGCTCACCGTCCGTCCGTTTAGTGACGACTAGCAGAGCTGTGTCGTCGAGGCCGACCACAGAAAAGGTGGGACGACGACATCAGACAAGTGGCAGGAGTCACGTGGAACAGAGTGGCTCAAGTAAGGAAAGAATGGAAAAGGTTGGAGGAGGCCTTTGCCGCCTGGTAAACAGATCTTGGAAAGATAACTAAGCAACAAATATTAGTTTAAAATTAAATTGTTTATTAAGTTAAGTTTTAAAGTTAGTTATTCATGTAAGTTTAAAAAACCATTGTACTAAGTTAAGTGATCTGAATAAAAGACTATATTAATTAATTTAAAATTAATAAATTAATTTAGCTGTGTCGTCGGGGCGTTAGTGTTTCACTAGCTCACCGTCCGTCTGTCTAATGACGACAGGCCGTGTCGACGGTGCGTTAGTGTTTCACGCGCGCCTCAAAGAGATGTCAGTAAAGCAGAGGGGCCTACCAAGACTACCGTCGGCCGGGTTTGCGGGTTGTTTAAAAGAGATACCGCGATCCCGGAACATTAAGGGCAAAATAAGAAACATGCACATCAAACCACTATGATGCGCAAAAGTATTTATTGCATGGCGCCAGTTGTTTTGATAAATTGCCAAGTGCTTGGAAAGACTTGAAAACGTTGCCATTTAAAGGTAAACTTCGTAAATTTATCAATAGATAAAACATACTACAGTGTTGCTGAGTTATTAAAGGACAATTTTTATCAAACTATCTCGAATTTTTAATTATTTAATTAATTTATATTTTTTTTATCAATTTTATATAATGATAATGATTCCATGCCGAATGGTGAAATATGGCAGAACCCATGTAAACCTACTATTTATTTATAACCCATATTTGCAAATAAATGCTATTCTATTCATGGATGGGTTTTAGTCTGCTTCGCCCAAAGCTGGTGAAGGTTAATTAAATTTAAAAAATCCCATCATTACCACGATAAAAATACCATAAACAGCAGCACACACCATTATCCATTCTAAATTCTCCTTGATCCCTTTTCCCTTTGAAGCCTAATGACATCAACGTAAGCCTTTTTCAAGGTTACGTCGTCCATTATGAAAGCCGCGAGGCATCAGCCCATGGTTCCGTATAAAAAAGCTGTTAAGTAAATATGAGGATTGAGCGGAGTCGGGGCCGGTCGTAAAAGTACTCGAAGTCAGTTCACGGAGAATTGCGGGCAAAGAATAGAAAAATATTTCCTATTTTTCATGTGGGAAGTTGTCTGGAGAAAAACGTTGTTATTTTGGCTTTTTATTAAGGTGAAATATTGTATGATATACCTACAAAGATATATTTCAGAGGTGAACGAGTCGAGAAAATGAAATCTAGAAAGTATGAGAAGTAAATGACAAGGAAACGTTGCCCCACACTAGGAATTTCACCCGCATCGTAAGTGCGTTTACAAAAAAAAATAACTCACATACACAAACAGCCAGACCCGAAACAACTATCTACAGGTCATTAAAATATTTGTTCCGTGCAGGGCTTGAACCCGCGACACGCAGCGCAGCAATCGAATTATCACTTGCTTCGGTGAAAGAAAATATCGTGAGGCAACAAGCATGCCTGAGGTCTTAGGTTCGAGTCCTATGACATGACAGTCTGACGACCATACCACTAGACTGTTACTGCATCATATTTTCTTCTTTTGGGTTTTCTTGTGCCCCATCTAGATAATAATCTAAGCCTTGACCATGAAACGCATTAATTTAATAATCCCCTTTTCATGACATCATAAACTTGGCTCGTAAAGCACCACTTTTTAGTCGATATAGATTTTTCTATCGTTTTTTGTCCGTGCTTAGTAATAAAAGGAATCACTTATAAAATGCACTTTGGAGGGACAACGGAGGGCTGATTCCTTACATTGTTGTGATATACTGCTGAAAAGGTTGTAAAACACGACATTTGAGACTTTTGTTTGTTGTTTTATCAAAAGATACAATCGTTTATTTTGTAAAGAAGTAACATGTTTTGATTATTTCATTTTTCTCAGTTGATATTTTAAGTTTCTTAAATGTTTTTTTTATTTTGCAAGCAGGTTTTTATATAAGTCTTATTATACCTTTTCGCTAAGCGTGTTAAAGTTTAAGATCAAAGGCTTATTAAAGCATCTATAAAGGTTCATGTACATTTTTCTGTAAAAGATTTATGTTTGGAACGGACAACTTTAAACTTTTTGACAACCTGTCAGACGCCCCGACAACAAAAAAAAAATACTAGCAACATTTAAAAATAAATTCTTTTAGTTTGAATTTGGAATAAAGTTGAAAGACTAACTCGTCTGTAAACCACATCAAGGGTAACAAACGTACAAAGAACAGGGGGCCAGCAAGGAAATCTGGATGCATACTCTATGGGGCGCCGGGCGACGGGGTAGGGCACAATCCGCAGGTTGTCTCAATAGAAGATTAATACTACCCCGCCATTGTAAGGGCACGGTGATAAACAGGCAGGGAAAGACGTTGATGCATTGATCTTGAGGATTTTTTCAAGTATTTTTGAAGAAAGTGTGGTAGGGATTGTTATTTGTAGATTTACATGCATTAGAGTAGCATTGAGGGATTCCGGGTTAACGATGGGGCATGGCTGAATAATAATAGCCGAACTGGTAAATCCCAGGTTTAAGAGTACATTTTCAGAGTCAGCAAGGACGGATCATCCATGATGAAATTAAATAAATATTTTTATCATCTAACTACAATGGCGATGACAACTGTACAACCAATGGCGTTAGAATAGCTCGTCCAAGCATCGTCCTTGATTGAAATTCTAGAAATGTCATTTTATATTTCAACTAGCTGTTCCACGCGGTTTCACCCACGCTGCTCAGCACCTGTTGGTCGTAGCGTGATGTTATATAGCCTATAGCCTTCCTCAAGAAATGGACTATCCAACACTAAAATAATTTTCCAATTCCAACCAGTAGTCCCTGAGATTAGCGCGTTCAAACAAACAAACTCTTCAGCTTTATAATATTACTATAGATATAATGTGACCTCATTGGTCAGAATAAGACGTAGCCATCTCCTATATAAAAAAAAAAAAAAAAAAAACGTTTGCCACACTAGGAATTTCTCCTGTATCGTGGATGCGTTTACAAACATTTAAACTCACATACACAAACAGCCAGACCCGGAACAACTATCTGTAGGCCATACAAATATTTATTGCGGAAATCGAACCCGCGACTCGCAGCGCAGCAGTCGAGTGCCGTCTAATTAGTTGTAACGGTTATTCTCATTGGTGTTCCGAGTGACAATTTAAAATTCGAAGCATTTACTTTATTTCGACCGTTACAAGCACTTTTATACCTATGTTAAAAACATGAAGATTAAGCTACAGTCCCAGTCCTAAGTACAGATGAATACCAGTATTTCACATAGAGGGACTGCCTATCTAACCTCCACAAGCTGTCCAAACACAGTATTATATGATTGACTAGATGTTCCCCACGGTTTCACCCGCGCTGCTCAGCACCTGTTGGTCGTAGCGTGATGTTATATAGCCTATAGCCTTCCTCAAGAAATGGACTATCCAACACTAAAAGAATTTTCCAATTCCAACCTGAGTTCCTGAGATTAGTGCGTTCAAACAAACATACAAACAAACTCTTCAGCTTTATAATATTATAGTATATAGTGTAGTATAGAAGTATAGATATAACAAAGCAATTATGTCGGCATCAGTAAACGAAGCTTAAATACAATAGTTCCAGGGTATTACTGTCCTGCCACAAAATACCTTATACTATTCGAAAACAGAAAAGTATTAAATGCTCGTTCATAAAGGATTGATCATTTCAGTAAGTTTCTGTACGAAATATTATTTTTGCCTAACGTAAAAAATTCAAAGGACTGTATAGGCAAAGTTTTGCTAACATCTGTGGTCTTCCAAGTACGTTACAGACATGCCTTGAATTAGTGCTGACGCATACGGTATTGAGCCGAAACCTTCTCAAACGTCGCCACACGGGAACCCTGGTCGAGACTTGATTACTCCTGCCATTGTCTACACCCCTGGCGCTTAACCCTTACATTTTCAGCTAGATTAAATTGTGGTAAACATAGGGAATGATCAGTTTGGTTGGATACATTGTAGGAAGTTCAAAACTTGACATAAATAGAAATTAACACAGCAAATGGCTGGAAGAGTTCTAAGAGAGTTTGTAAGGATTGTGATCATTGAAGACTAGTTTCTGCCCGCGACTACGTCCGCAAAAATTCATTCTTCTTCCTTCGTCGAAAAAAAAATCTTTCTCTTCTCTTTTCATCGCTCTTTCTCCCCCTTTTGAGCATATATGCGTCTCCAGGGTCCCAACTATCTCTGTACTAAAATTAATCAAAATCAATTTGGCCAGTAAGGCGTGAAGACGTAACAAACTCACTTTCGCTTTTATAATATTAGTAAGGATATCTCTGTAAGGTAGATCGCCAGATAAGTAGATTGTCAGACCACTAGAACGCTAGAAATATGAAGTTGTTCCAAAAACACTTTACAACTGATTGATTTTGTTCACAGAGATTTAGAAAAAAAAAATGTATTTCGTTGCTTTTACTATTACTTTTTTATTACTTTTGACGTTAAAATTTTATATATGTATATTCAACAGTGTATTAACCATACTTTTTTTCTGGTCAAAATGACGTAACTCTTCCTCAGTAAACTTACTATCTTCCTATTCCCAAAACTCATTTTAAACGCATATTAGCCTCATTAAAGCTTCCGAGCCTTAATTCGACTACTTCCTAATACTATTTCACCATTTAATACTTAAGAACACGTCTAGCCTCCGACACACAAGCGTAAATTGAAAATGAACGCAAACCGCTCAGTTAATAAGTCACTTGGCACATTAGAGGCACTTAGTCGTAATTTTCCGCGTCTTAAGTGACTTGAGTTACTTTCAGCGAATTGAATAAGTCGCATACATTATATGGGATTGCGTTTGTACTTGCTTTGGTTCGTTTTAAGGCTTTTGGAGTATTTTGTGCGTGATTTTGGTAGTTTTGGTTGATACATGTACAACGGGAGACGGAGCCTCATAAACTATAGCACGGCCAACGAGAAGCGATACCAAATGTAAACAAAACCCATCCTAAAACCCCATCTAAAATGGCCGCCCGAATGTTGGCGAACCCGTCTTAACGTTGTCATGTTTTTGCCGGCAGAACGAGACATTACGACAAAGGCACAAGATGGAAAGAGCTAAATATTAGATTGTCAACGCCACAGTTGTTCTTTAGGTTAATGACCTTTCGTATCGCTTCTCGTTGGCCGTACTATACAAACTTTATAAAACGTCCAGAAAAGGTGCACGGTTTGGGTTGGTCGTTTCCTATAGAGTAGAACCGGCAAGAAACTTCATGATTACTCTTTTAAAATCATTTGGTTTTTTGGTGTTACAGCATTAGTAATTAAGTATGAGAGGATAGTGTAGGCCCGACAATAAGTCATTGCTTACTTTACAAAACGTAAAAGATCGGTCGGCGATGTTTGGTATACTCAGTTGATGACAATAGCCTTGTCCCCCAATTACATGGAACTAAAAGGCAACTGGCAAAATGTAGATAGATAGATAGAATATTCTTTATTATGTACACCATACAAGTTACAAGAATAACACTAGACAAACTTATAAATAAGGTGACTCAATGGGCGGTCTTATCGCTAAAAGCGATCTGCAAAATCTGCGAATGTAGGTGTACTATTAGGAACAGCTAGAGAAGCAGCAAGAGACGTAACAAAAGAAGGGTGAGACAGACCCTTCTTTTGTTACGTCTCTTAGCACCACATCGACAAGTTTTAATCCAAAACTTATTCAGAATGAAAAAAAAAAACAGAAAGAAAGAAAATACATTCATTTGGAACATGCCACAAGGGCACACAGTAGAATATAATAAAAAAAACTTAAAACTAAACAATAATATGCAAAACTGTGCGCCTCACGGCTGCCCTAAAAAAACCCAGGTTTGCAAAAAATGCCGGGCGGTTGGTGCCCGACGCTGGTTTTCCTGGACTGGACTGGACCTGGATCCTGGATGAAGTGCACCGTATTTTTCACCCACATTTAATCAGGCGAGCCTTTTGTAGTAACTAGGATTACACATCCACTAACCAATTCCTGGTGAAAACAACCCAACGACACTTTATATCAACCAGAAATCGAACCCTGAATCTCATAGTCCGCAGTAGCACTTGCGATCTCTAAACCAACGAGAGACAACAAAAATCCTAACAAGTCCAATTACAGAAGTCTTTATTTATCGCGGGCTTTGAAACGGCCCGTCCCGGATTATCAACGGCTTACTCTCGTTAAATTCTACGGCCTTTGATGTTCACTTATTAGGAAAAAACGGCCGAAATGTTACAAGTTTGTTTTCTTACAATGCAATATTATCTAGATAGGGAAACAGAGGCTTTGCAAACAGGCTTAGGAAAGAGAAACTTTTTTTTTGTTATGAAATTAATAACGCGTCTTTTTGATAGGATCCTTTCAGAAGTTTTGATTACAAAATTCTGAAAAAATAGCTGCGGTCATGACCTAGCCATAGTAAGTAGATAAATAATAACAGATGTTAAATAAAGCTTTTTTTCTTTGGGGTGGGAAATCATCAAATAACGCCCCCGGTGCGGGCGGAGAGGAGGGAGAGTCAGGCTTGTACTGACTAAAACCCACCCATGTTCCTTCCATTGCCCTTAATGTTCCGAGGCCGCGGTATTTCTTTCGAACAACTCGTAACCCCGACCGAGGGCAACCCCGAAGAGAAAGATTCATAGAATCCAATTATTTATCGTACTTACTTTCTTTCATTATCGTAATATAAAAAAAAACATTAAAAGAATTAACTACGTAATTATTAATTGCTGTTGGGTTGATTTTTAAGTTAAGCCACTTGCCTAGGTTGGTCTGTGGATGGGTGACCACCCGTTACATACTAAGCTTTCATCATGATCCCCAAAGCACGTTAAGCTGTTGGTCCTGGCTGTCATTTGTAGATCTTTGACATCGTAATAGACAGTCTATGTCCCGAATGTCTGACAACCAGTCTTACTAAGGGGTATTGCATTACCCATTAGTAAAGTTGGTTGTGTAAGTCAGATAGGCTGTTGCTCCATATAAAATACTGGTATTCAGCTGCATCCGGCTAGACTGGAAGCCAACCCCAACAGAGTTAAGAAAAGGCTAGGCAGATGATGATGACTCATGAACTAAAAATGGTCTAGTGTTCGCAAGCTACCACTACCAAGTACCACTGACCATGAAAAGATAGTTGGGACTTTGGAGACGGACATAGGCAACTTTTTGAGAAATGAGGGAGAAAAGGGAAAACTTAGCTTTGCTATTACAATAATAAGGCACAAGGGGAATAACTACATGTAGCAGGTACCTGCAAATCAGGAAAGGGGAACCGTGTTTTCGCGAATTTAACGCGAGCGAAATGGCGGGCAAAAGCTAGTTTAAGATAAAAATGTTTATTGACCAACGAAAAACAAAAAGGAGGAAGTTCTCAATTCCACATGTTTATATTTGTTTTCCGGTAAAACTGCAAAAGGCGAATAACTATTTCCGTATCGTAAATATATAACCAACGATACACGTGCAAGATAATGTACTTATAGAAGGGCTACATTATTTTCCACGTGTATCCTTAAAGCGATCAAGTGGAACATTCCAAGTTATTTTCATATTCCTGGGAAATATCACGAAAATATTTCAATGGGTTTATGTTCAGCCTACTTATCAAAGTCCTAAGACGATTGATTAAAAGGTTAAAAATAGATAACGTCAGATTCGTTGTATATTTGGAAATAGGGCTCGAAATTAATAAGAGTAAGCAAATATATTGTGAAAATGAAAACATGACTAATCATAATTTTCCTGCCCTTCATGTGTTACCTTCTGTCAATCGTCAAGCGATCACTAACTCCCTTTTTTCTCCTTCTTTCATACCATTCTTCACAGTCCATCCATCGTATTCTTGGTCTTCCTCTCCCTCTCCATTCATCAACATGACTTGGATAAGGGAAAATTTTCAGTAACGACAACAAAAACCGTCTCTTAGTACTTCTTCATTGTAACACTCTTGTTGATTTGCCAACTATTAACAAAAAGTATTAATGTCAGTTATTTATTTGAAAAACACGTACAAAACGACTTACAAATCTAAGCTAATACACAGTAATGTAAAGCAAAATTACATTACAGAATTATAAAAACTATTAATTAATTTATTTTTGCACACACAATAAACATTTTATGAAAAAAAAAGAAATAGATACTTAAAAGTGTCGTCGAACGAAACAAAGAACATTAAAACTTCTTTAAATTGCGAGTGAAATCCCCTACACTTTTTATGTAAAAAATACCCTCTGCCTAAAAGGCGGGCGGGTAGGCAGGTTTGGAAAACCACACGAAGTCCGTCTCGACCACATAACAAGGGGGACCTAGATCGGTGTCATGTCTCGTCTAACAGGTTTGGATCTGTGTGGTTCCTAAAATCCAGAATAATGTCTTATGTAAGTACCACACATTGAAACCTGCAAGAGAATCATTGAACTAGAAGCGCTAAATGCATCTCTTTTGATGATCGTATGTTAGGCAAACAATTAGGCGTTGCTGGTAATCATTTGCGCATGCGTTTTTGAAATTCCCGCACGGAACAAATATTTGTATGACCTGCAAATAGTTGTTCCGGGTCTGGCTGTTTGTATATGCGAATTTGAATGTTTGTACAGGAGAAATTCCTAGTGTGGGGCAAAGTTTTTTTTTTTTAAATTGTGAATTTTAAAAAGTGAAAACACACAGAACATATTTTCTTGGGACATAGCTAAAACACTCTTGATCAAATGAAAGACAAGTATGAAAGAAAATTAAACTAAATCAAATTCAATTCATCCGTTTGGGAGATACAGGGCCATAGATACACATTCAAACTTATAAACCCTCTTTTATGGGAGGTTAGAAATAATTCACAAAATCATAGTTTCGAAATTGGCCACGCGCCAATACATCGTTGTTTGGTTACACTCTATAAGATTGCGGAACTCCTAAAGGAAACCTCTCAATATTATGATAATGGAGGTACATTATAATATGAAAGAGGATGTTGCTATTTTCGTTTATTTATAAAAATGTAATATCTACCAAACGGAAGTTCTAATTAGGCTGTCCTAATTAATTCGTTATAGGGAATGTTTTCTTTTATATGTTAATAAAACCTTCATGTTTCTTACCCAAAACATTATTTTCATATAAACTATCGCGCGAATGACAATAATTTTAATACCCACGTAAATTTTCGAGTCCATGTTTTTTTATTTAAAACGTTGCCCCACACTAGGATTATCTCCTGTATCGTGGGTGCGTTTACAAACATTTAAACTCGCATACACAAACACCCAGACCCGGAACAACGGCTTATTCGTCAACTCGCGCCTCATAAACTCGCGACTGCGCGCAAGTTGGCACTTTTTGTTTTTACCTATTTTTGTTGTAGTCAACTCGCGACCGAGTGAAAATCTGACGTATTTGCAGTCATTTACAAAAGACAAAACACTTTAAAAAGAAGTCAGATTTTCCCTCGGTCGCGAGTTGACTACAACAAAAATAGGTAAAATCGGAAAGTGCCAACTTGCGCACAGTCGCGAGTTTATGAGGCGCGAGTTGACGAATAAGCCGGAACAACTATCTGTAGGTCATACAAATATTTGTTCCGTGCGGGGATCGAACCCGCGACACGCAGCGCAGCAGTCGAACGCTCAGCCACTGCACTAACCGTGTCGTCAAAAGCATTTTAACGATTTTTACTTTTTAAGCACTTACTATGTTTCGATGGTTTCCTTGTTGGGTTATTCTCATTATTTTTCTTAATCTTTTCCCAGCTTGGGGTTGGCTCTAGGTATATGTTTCTGAAAAAGAACGATAGAAATTCTAAAGGTTATCAAGTCAAAATACTTAAAACTTATTTAAAAATGGGTTTTACTTTTACAGCACCTCGGTTGCACAGTTACAAAATCGATAGCAACCCTTATAAAAGCAGTCTAATCAGTGCAATTTAAGCTCATTTATTAACAAGCGTTAAGCACCTGCAGTGCAACATGGGTACACTACTTGCAAATCACTCTCGCAACGCATTAGAGCCGTCGCTCCTCGCTCATAGCCGCTCAGAAACGCACGCAAGAAATGCATTAACATACCCTGACATGGAGTAGTATTGGGACAGAGTGTTCATAAGTATGGTAGTTCTTTGACAAAAACATTACTCTGTTGTAAAACAACAACTGTGTTGTAAGTTTTTTTTTATTCATTTTATGTTTTTTTTTAATCCGTACGCACTAGTTTAAGTCATATGTTGTTTGATAGTGAGTGGTGGGTTAGCAAATGGCTGATGGTATTAGTAAACCTAAAAATAATAAATATGTCAAATTCATTGAGAAACCTAGTATTTGGCGGTTTTTCCAACCTAATTAAATAATCCCGCATCGTTTCGTGCGCTTTTTAGTCACTATTGACAGCCAGTTTAGTAGGTTTTCCTGCAACCCAGTATGCCAAGTCACCATCTACGGTAACCTTCCATCCACTAGCTACTCCATGTCTCCACACAGTGTACACAGGAAGTGCATTCACTTGTCACTAATTAATGGATCACGAACACTTGAATGCGATTATTGTGGATGGAGCCTTAGAGGCTTTTGTTCTCAATCGTTTTTCTCCCTTATGAGGTTAAGTGACGGAGGGCTCATGAGCTAATAAATTACTAACTTGATAATAGTGATACGGTTATCAATTTTGCATAAGTGAAGTTTTAAGTAAGTTAAGTGGAAGTCTGTTAATCCTGCTTACCAAGGGGTATCGCATTTCCCAGTACTAGCCGGGTTGTGGAGGTCAGATAGGCAGTCGCTCCATGTAAAATACTGGTATTCAGCTGGATACGGTAAGACTGGAAGCCGACCCCGACGTAGTTGGGAAAAGGCTAGGCAGATAATGAAGTGGAAGACTTATTGAAATTCTAAATTCATCAGAGATTGAAGATACGAAAGAAATCAGAATGTAAAATTTATACGAGTCTGTAATTGCTAATCTGTCTTAAATAATATACGACTATAAAAGAAAATGTATCATGGTACAGAAGAATTTGATTGAAAGCTGTCTGGACTCGAATATTCTCGAGAAAATATATCCGAGATTTGTTTGCAAATGGAATCGTTAGCGACTACAATACTAATACTTATATTTTATGAGTAACAAAATGGAGTTAATTGTCTAAGTTTAACAATTAGAGAATTTTGCAAGAAATATTCTCATTATATTGAAATACATCATTGCCTTACGGTTTCCCAGCCCATTTCCCAAACCAAATTCAGCATTGCATTAATTCCTCGTATTATTTGCACTTATTCATAAGGACGAAGTTGTAAAACCCACAACATTTGTATCAAAGGCGGTGCATGCCAATTACGAGCCCCAGCATCTTTGTCTTATGTCTTCGAAATGTTTGTGCAGTGTTTCTAGAGGCAAATATTGACACGTTTCCAACGAGTGAAGGATTGCCTCGGAGTCTGTCGAAATTATTTGGGATTTCATTCGAATATGGAGGATTTTGGCGTGGTTTGATGTGGTTTTGTGTCTGTTAATTGCTTTGTGCATGAGAATGTTTTGTTTTTTATTTGCATTTCGTTTTTAACCGACTTCGAAAAAAGGAGGAGGTTCTCAATTCGACTGTATGTTTTTTTTTTTTTGTGTTTGTTACCTCATAACTCAGGTCTGAGTGAACCGATTTTGATGATTCTTTTTTTATTCGAAAGCTGGTGGCTGTCGTTTGGTCCCATAAAAAAAATATCAAGATCCGACAAGTAGTTTTTGAGTTATCTTTAATAATACGTATTAGATTGACTTCGTGTACGTTGATGATATACTCATTCGTCGATTAGATTTTAGAAGTTGTGGAAGACAAATGATCAAAATGAATACTATGGTTTGGAAGGTCATCGCAGTAATTTGGTGATAGATCTTCAGTGAAATACAACGGCACTCTTTAATAAATGACAGCAAATCTGCCGTGATTGCTGTAATCACATGTATAGGTATGGGTTTCGCCAGGGTAGGCAGGCGAGTGGGAGCAGGGTGACCGTATCCCCTCCCCACCCCTCACCTAGTCATTAAGAAACATAAACATCAGATCAAGTATCAGCTGTATCCCCTAGAGGATGATGCATATGATTTCTGAATTGGTTTAATACTAAAGCATAATATAGATACTTAGTATTTAATCTATAGCTTGATGTGGAACTAAAAATTGTATCTAAGACGGGACGAAAGCTAAAAATAAAAACTTTTTAACCGTGTTTGCGTATTATATCATAATACTATAACTAAAAATGTTGAAATTAAAAACTTTTTAGTAAAAAAATAAAACCGACTTCTAAAAAAAACTAAAAACTGGAAAATAACTTTATTTCCGGAAGTCGGTGGCCAATAAAGTCAACGAAACCAACAAAAGCCACCGACTTCCGGAAATAAAGTTATTTTCCAGTTTTAGTTTTTTTTAGAAGTCGGTTTTATTTTTTGTATGAGACCATTTTATGTAAGATACACTTATAGACGGATTATAATTAGTTGTACTTAACATATTTTTTAAATTATGTACTTCTATTGTTAGATTTATAAGTACGATTGACGCGGTTCTATATATAGGTACCCCATTGTCCACCCATCTGGTGAAAACAGGCCGTATTGACGGCGACGTTTGTGTTCCACGAGCGAGCACGAGCTCATTATGTTAATTTTTGAAGAGTTCCCTAGAATATCTTCCACATTTCATTTTTGAGGAGATCCCCCGAGATCAGGAACTCTGTGGGTAAAACCAAAAATCACGCAAACGAAGTCGCGGGCAAAAGCTAGTAATATTATTTCGAAAATTGAACAAAATAAATAAAACATCATACAAGTGTTTGTATGATGTTTTTTTTTTATTTTGTTCAATTATGTGTGTACATAAGAGATTATAAATGCGAATGTTTTTGAGAATGGATGTATGTATGTTTTGTTACTCTTTTACGTCAAAACGGCTGAACGGATCTTGATGAAATTAAGCACAGAGGTAGATTTTGGTCTGGAATTTTACATAGGATACTTCTTTTCGATATCACGCGGGTGAAGCCGCGGGCGCCAGCTAGTAACTCATATTTGATCAATATTAACATTATAAACAATACTATTATCTATAGTACCTACTACAGCCACGCTATATCAAGTTGGACGTCTCTTGTGGGAGCTTCAAAGCTCCTGTAAATACACTTTTGTGTTCCGATTGCAATGTGTTTGCTGCCCTAAAGCACTGATGTTTAAACTAAACTCAATTTGTGGTCGAGTATGTGTTGTGTGACCTCGGTGATCTTGGTGTGTATGCTATTGGTTTCATGTTATCGTGGTGTGACTCGTTTTAAAGTCTAGAAGCTCCACATATCATATTCGATATGTCTGTAAAGCTGCTATAAATTGGCGGTAAATAAATAAATAAATTCTCTTCCTATCAATCCTGCAGATAGTTGTTTCGGGTCTGGCTGTTTGTGAGTTTAAATGCTTGTAAACGTTTTAATAAAAAAAAAACAAAAGTTTTTAATTCAAGTAGCCCAGTAACAGGCACTTTTGAACTGTTGAGACAATGACTAAAATAATAATAAATTAAGCTGCCAGTCTCAATCACATGGTATGATAACTGTGAAAGTACTGTAGTTGCCGATTCTAAAGCGTAGATCTCTATGAAGAAGAATGGGAAAGAAAATTCATAGACACTTTTTTAAATCAGGATAGTGTTACAAAATTTTGGTTACATCATTCTTGTCGATCTAAAAGACATGTTTTCAAATGCTCTGTGATCATTTGCAGTTATCCAATAAAACACAATATTATTATAATATAACAAAATGAAATACAGTTTTTTTTTTAAATCGTTTTACCCTATTCAGTTGTCATAATCATTGAAAACTGCAGGTAATCAATCAGGGGACAATCATAGGCCCCTGTTTGATTGCGTTATAAAAAAGGTAAAAAAAAAAACTCGGTCGACTAAAATAGTCATCACCCAAACAAGAAACGAGACAAAAAAACAAACCTAAAATTGGAACCCATACCTAATTAAAACAACACTAACCATTGTTAAACACTAAATACAGACAGACGGCAATCTAAATTGTAGAGAAAAATACCTGCGGGCCAACGGGCTGGTATCAAAGTGGGGATCCGTTGTGCATAGGGCACAGATGTCGTAGATAGTGCTCGGCGAGTATTCAGGGTCCAGTTAGCATTCAGAAAGATGCCGCGGGCGTAGGCGCGATAACATCTCTGCAGTGAGCTGTGACAGATAGGGAGTTACTGTTCTGAGGAGTGGCGAGCGGAGTGTGAGGAAAGGATTTCTGTGAAGTAAGGATGGATTGTTTGTTTTTTTTTTAATATTGAAATCTAGCTGACATTTTATATAATCTAATGTAATCATTGTTATTGTGTTAATTACTTTATATGATTTAATTTAATGTACATACTTATGTATGCCTGACGGCGGAACATAGATAGTTTCTGACTTACTATTTTTTACTTGTGTTCAAAAAATAAATGAATGTAAATTATTTCCTGTTCTAACCAGTATTCTTGGATCATCCAGTTCATCACGCCTGTATCTATATCAAATAAATTTGTTTGCTTTAGAAGTGTTGTTAGGTTGTTCTTTGGCTTGTTGAGTCCAGTCCAGAATGGCCCAAATATGCTATGCAGGTATGTTGTATTTCACTTGGTGACCTTAATAATGTAGTTACTTAAGTCATTAACTTCAACTTAGACCCTGGTCCCGATACCGGCGGAGACCTATTTTTATATTTTTTTTCTATTTCTTTTTAAAGAAATGTTTTAAAAAATGTATTTATAAGTGTAACAAATGAATAAAAAGAACAGTTACATAAGTAATCAACTTCGATTAAAATTTTCAACATATTATTTTTTTGAAAAACGAATTGTTTTCCGAAATAGGACAGTCATTAAAAAGTATGATCAATAGTAATTAATGCAGTAGATACTTAGAAGCCAACACGTCTTTCTTCTGTGTTAGTTTGTTTTTCTTCCACCTTTGCAATTCTCACAAATATTGAATATCCTACATCTTAAGGCTTCTTCTCATTTCCAAGTGACACTCGCTTGCCAACTTTCCCAGCCGTATGTAAACCTACCATCGCTATTCACCCAACATCCTACAAAGGTGAATTGGCGGCAAAAGCGTGTCAGATTCATTGCACTCCTACCAACAGCGATGTAAAGATCCCAACGATACGAGCCAGCAATGGACAGGGTGCAAATGATTCCTAGGAATTTATCCACTACGCGTTCCTTTGTATGTTATATGTAGCAGGCATTGTTGGCAAGACTTCAATTCTTATCTTGAGATTGGCAGGCACTATCGCGTAGTGCACTTTATAAGTTGTTTTATTGTATTCGAGTTATTTAGGTCTTTTTATACATTGGTTGTACATTTTTTTGCCGGTGACTGCATTTTTACGTTGGTAGTTGTGTTGCTAATTGCTGAGATAGAGGCCTTTTGGCCTCGTACAGGACTAATTGAATTAATTGTATTTTTAATAATTTTTTTTGTGGTTTTATTATTGTATTGTCCTGTACGAGTCTAATACACAGTTTTTCTTTGTTTTCTTTTGTTCTAATGAAAGGTATGAAAAAGAGATTTTAAATACATTCTTAAAACTACGTTTTTGTCCCCTGGGGGGGTTACTGCAGTTGTAACCGGTTAGACTGACTTTTTTTGGGGTGGAAAATCACTAAATAACTTCCCTCGCTCTGGGCGGAGCGCGGGGGAAGGTCAGACTTGTCCTGACTAAAACCTACCCATGTTCCTTCTTTTGCCCTTAACGTTCCGGGGCCGCGGTATCTCTTTCGAACAACTCGCAACCCCGGAAGAGAAATTAATGGCTTGCCCCCTATTTCACTACTAACCTAGACTACGTGGCTGCCACCCAGAAATTCCTTTTAGAAAAACCTAAAAACACTTTGCCCGACGTAGGTATCCACCCAGACCATTAACTATGTATTAACCTGCTTACTTACTAACTGAGCAAAATAACAAGATTTCTAGGTCACAATTAATTTATTGCGTTACACAACAATTTGCCGACGCTATTTTATAAGTTTCTACATCAGCAATATTATTACTGTCTAGAATAATAGTCTAGATAAATAAATAAATATCTTGGGACAACTCACACATGGCTATCTGATCCCAAGCTAAGCAGAGCTTGTGTTATGGTAACCAGACAACTGATATACATACTTATATAATTTATAAATACATACATATTATAGATAAATCACACCCAGACACAGAACAAACAATCATGCTCATCACACAAAGTTTGTCCTGGGTGGGAATCGAACCCACGACCACCGGCTCAGCAGTCAGGGCCACTAACCACTAGACCAACAGGCCCGTCTACAAGATATTTGCCCTATATTAATATCACCGTAAATCGCTAAGTTGTCTTCAAATATAGTGATATTATGAGACAACAGTTTCTAAGGACCTCGTGCGTAAAGAAAGAAAGAAGAAATTATTTGTTTGAATATAGTACTTACAAAAGATGTTACAGTTATTACAGCCTCATATATTCTACTATTTCTGGTGTACAAATATTTACATGAATCTAAATCCAATTATTATTAAAACATCACAGAGAACTAAAAGAATAAAAAAGGAAAATTTAAATATTTAGTTTTTTTACTTTTATAGATTAGGTACTAGCTTTCGCCCGCGGCTTCGTTGGATTTGGGGTAACACAGTTCCTCTTGCGCCTTATTGATTTGTAATAGCAACGCTAAGTTTTCCCTTTTCTTCACTCTTTCTCCCTCACATCCCACTTTTTTTAAATAAAAATTATGTCTGTGCTATGTATGTTAATGTTATGTATGTGCCTATGACCGTCTTCTGGTTCCCAACTATCTCTGTACCAAAATTCATCAAAATCGGTTAAACCATTAAAGCGTGAAGAGGTAACTAACAAACAAATAAACAAACAAACAAACTCATTTTCGAGCAGAGATAGTTGAATGCGGACATAGGCTAAAAAAAATGAGAAAAGGTGGAGAAAGAGGGAAGAAAAAGTTTTTTTTTTCGATCATCACAAAAATGGTTAAAGTTATCGCTAGTCCAAAGTAACTTTGCAAGCGGACATTAAACATTAAAACAAAAGAATTGCAACTCAAACTTTACATACATCACCTACTAGTCAGTCGAATCGATCGATCGACGAGTGATCGCAAAAAGCGAATTCGTTTTACACCTTCCAACCGTCCGAAAAGCCCTATTGTTTTGACGGGCACCGGAACCGGAAACAGAGATATGCAAACGAAACTATCGACTCGTGATGAGTTTCGCTAAAAAAATATTTGCTAACGATTTAAGCTGACTGAAATAGCAGTTTCCTGGTTGTATTGGATTTTTGTTCAAATGTTTCAGAGTTTGGTTTAATGTTTTATTTTTGTAAAGTTTGACGTTATTTAATTTAGAATCAATCGGAAAAGAATGCTATGAAGTTAAACAAAAAATGATGTGCATATTGTGCATTAATACAATGCAGCCAAAAGCCTAGTACTCAAAACATTCAATGAGAAAAATAAATGCCATCTCACTTATTTACGGTTTAAGAAAATTTATTTCGTTCTAAAAGTATGCAATTATTAATTTTTATGTGGAAAAACATAATAATTAAGACAGACGACGTTTCGCATAGTTAAAAACTAAAACTAGGTTATAACAAAGATGGAAAATCTTAAAAATTATTTTACATTGTTCAGGTGGTGATTGGGTAGTCTATTGAAGGTTGGAAGTGATTTTGATTCCGTAACTACTGTAGATAAATAGTTATATATTTCAGCCCCCTTGTATACATATAAATAGTCTTTCGACCGTAGTTTGAAAATAATCCGCTCGTATGCATTTTGCATACGCATAGTCAAATTTCCAACAGAAAATAATTTACACATAAGATGTAAATCAATCAGTTTTTTAATGTAGATAGCAATGTCTCTAATTATCTATCAATATCAGACTATGATGGTAAGGTCCTGGATTCAAATCCCAGGTTGTGCTAAGTGTTATTCAATTTTTCCATCAGGAGTCCGAACTTGTGTTTGGTTGATGGCAATAAGCTCACCCCCTATTACATAGGCATTATTTTTTTTGGGGTGGGTAATCATCAAATAACTTCCCCCGCTCTGGGCGGAGCGGAGGGGATTGACAGACTTGTACTGACTAAAATCCACCCATGTTCCTTCCATTGCCCTTTATGTCCAAGGCCCACGGTATCTCTTTCGAACAACCCGCAACCCCGGTAGGATGACATAGGCCTTAAACATAACTCGCGATATGTGGGTCTTTTTTTAGGTACACTTCAGCAAAACCTTTCAGGGATTGCAGGCATGATGTTATATTTAAAACATTCTATAAACCCAACGAACACAAAACAGTCGCAATATGAACTAATTTCAAACATAACTCCACAGGTAAAAGCAACAGCTCCTAAAATGGACCGCAATGGCTACTTTTTCTACGTGACATCCACTGCAAAGAAAAAGAAGATCAACTTGATGCAACCGAAGCCGCCTCGAGTGGCTTTCGTGGAGGAAAAGTGTCGGCCAGGGGTGGCTGAGCGAATATACACAGGCTACAACAGTGTGGCGCCGACTGCCACTGAGAACGGACGTGTGGACTCCATGTCGCAGCGAGGCCCGTCGCCCGCGCCACGCGCGCGTTTATACACGCAACTCGAGAGTTATCAGCCGAGGTATCATACGATTCGTGATAACAGTGATAAGAGAGTGGAGAGTGATTGTAGGAGGAGGAAGGAGAAGAGGATTGTTGGATACCCGCAGCCGCAGCCAGTTGTCAGGTGAGTTTTGATTTTAATCATGAAAGTTTCAGAACAAATACGGAATTTATTTCATTATCACAAACTTTGCGAGTGTTTCGTCAATTTATATTGCTTCCATTATTTTTGTTTAAAAGAACTACGACGGCAAACGTGTTTTTTTTTATCTCGTATGACTAAAAATAGATGAAAATGCGGGAAAATTAAAACGAAAACCGAAATCCTATTTTACTTATATCCGAATATGTTTGTTAGTTTGTTGACTGTTTTTATAAAACACCATGTTTGATTCATTCAATGAAAACATATGTACGAGCTCTTGTTTGCTAATACATGTGGAGAGTTTTC
This sequence comes from Ochropleura leucogaster, assembly GCA_958449745.1. Lineage (NCBI taxonomy): Eukaryota > Metazoa > Arthropoda > Insecta > Lepidoptera > Noctuidae > Ochropleura > Ochropleura leucogaster. The sequence continues at coordinate 16,574,080 of OY288207.1, forward strand.
ATGGAAGACAAAATATTCTTGTTAATTTCTTGATAAATTATTTATTGCTCATTAAAGGTGTTGACAATAAAACGGTCGAAAGTGTACTCAATTATAATTAAATAATCACTTAACAATAAAGTAAAAATGCTTATGTTAGCAACTATATAAATGTGCGATGGAATCGTACCACATACAACATACCTTTTTAGAAATTATTTGAATTCTATCATCTAGTTACGGTTAAAGAAAAGTGTTGAGGTGCTATACAATATTTTGTTCTAACAATCGACCGATTGTCTAAAGTAAATTAAGTTTTGTCCGTGACTTCACCCGCCACCGGGATAATATGTATTCTGTCTGTGTATCCCCTAGGTTAGCCGGGATATCGTGAAGAAAAGGTATCAGACAGAAATATAGTTACTTTCACATATACTCGTCTATACGTAATATAATATTGATATAGTTATGTTTAGTTAAGTTAGTGCTTTAATTATTATTTTTACACTTTGTGTCTATGTGTCTGATCAATATGTCCTATCGCCGGTTTGCTTGAAGAGATTTTTTTAATGAAATTAGCACTATTTTTGTCTATATTTTTTTTATAATAATAATAATTCATGTATTTGCAAGAAATATGGTGCTTACAGATCTTAAAATAAAATATTCACAGTACTTCATATTTCGTCTACTAAATTCAGCATGCATTTTTTGACGTGCCATGTTTCTTACTGATCAAATAAACTAAGGAATGTGTGGATGTGAATGGGTAGTTGACACCATTAACCAATAATTTTAAAACACAATTTTCTGAACGAACACCTTATTCTAGACCTGAGAACCTCATTCATTTCAAAATAACTTTAAAATTCGATTTTTAGTTGCTTTTAAATGGGAAAAAATTTTGTGTTCACCAAAAATACTGATCGTGCACCAAATATTCTTTCCTGAATGCTAAAAAAATGCGTAGGTTAGGTTAGGTTAAAACTGCGACCCCCTACGCACGAGCCGAGCGAGCGGAGCGAGCGGTGCCGCGGCAGCGGCCGGCGAGTGCCAGTAACGACTTGCATTAATAGAAAATGGATAAAGATATAACACTTTTTTATTGTAGTGCTGTCTTCTAACAGTATAGTATAATTGATTTATTTGATGAGCAAATTTAGTGTGCAATTCAGTATTTTTGGTGATAATTTCGAATATTTTGATTGAAAAAAGGGGATTTACAGTTAAAGTATTAAATACCATCCCTTTTAAATCAATAAACAGTTGCATCATTGACTTGACAACTTAGTGACGTCATCGGTTGCGAGTCTCATACAAAATCTATGGGGGAAGCGCGTTTTGACAGCTCATAAAAAGTATATCAATTGATTGGTGGTGTCAACTACCCTATTACGAAATGTCAAAATAAGAATAGAGGCATGTCAAGATTTATAAAATTACAAAAATGTCAAGAAAAAATAGTTTTCAAAATTTCATAAATTAGTTTTGTTTTTTCTCAAAAACAACATTTCCTGCGACCTAACATCCAAAAATATACTATAACACAAATTGGGATTAACTTTAATCGAAAATTGGAAGCTGTGTTGCGTAGGTAGTTGATAATAATCTTCCCTCTCAGTGGTTTTAATCAACGTATACCTACACTGTATGAAATATTGATAAGATATGAAGTAGGTAGTCTAGCTCACAGATGAACCCTTTGCGTGAAATTAAATAGAGATGTTGCTGATGACTGAACAAACGAGGTATGACAGGTGCTTCCATTAGTCCGTTGTTTTGAACATAGGACCTTGAAGTTTAGTGCAAATAATTGAATGTGGCGTAGCTGTAAAGGGTAGTGAGTTAGCTATTAATGTGACCCTGGCAGAATAGTCGACATCGGCTTAGTTGCCAAAGAAGGAAAAAAAAAACTATTTATGTGATTGAAAATTAAAATTCCCGTTTGCTTTTTTTGCATCATCAAATAACTTCTCCCGCTCTCGGCGAAGTGAGGGGGAGTGTCAGACTTGTACTGACTAAAACCCAGCCATGTTCCTTCAATTGCCCTTTACGTTCCGGCACCACGGTTTCGAACAACCCACAACCGAGGCCGGGCCAAGTTTGAGTTATTAGTATTTTTGATGAAATTCGAAATTACTAGTTTCATTCTTGCTTCCCTTGACCTAGGGGTGTCTGATACCTTAGCCAGAGATTCAGCGTTGCCAAGCAACACCGCCAGTGTCTTAGGTACATTTCACCAGTTGACAGCGTTGAGAAGGAAGTTTTTGTTGCCTTTTATTCATTTTTAGTTTAGTTACTTATGTTTGCTATGTAAATTAAGTGGATAGCTAACATGTTCTGAAAGATATATAGATAAATAGCAACTAAATAGGTTGTGTTTATTACTTTGTTATAATTTAATTTAACTTAATTAACTTGAGAAAAAATAGTATGCCTAAAAGCGAAACATAGTTAGTTTCTGATTTTCTTATTTTACCATATATTTTTTACTTATGTTCACAAAATAAATGAATTTGAAAGAAGCGGGTAAAACCAAGACAGATAGTTGTTAAATAAAATACTAAAACCTTTTCAATTCTGCACACTAACTTCTTGTAACTTAAATATTCTGCGAATTACATACAGATCGCCGACTCATAAGGTTGTAAGCAAAACAGTTTACAGGAAACTTCTGAAACTTTCACAAAAGATTTCTATCGACCCTCCTTTGTTAAACTTTGTGAAAGTTACAAAAGTTTTTAACAGTTTTTACTAGTTTTCCAACTCCTTTCATAGTTTTTTTTTCTTATTGCTTCATATTCTATAGTGTTCTTGACTTTTATTGTTTAAGATTTTTTTTTATTTAAAACGTGTTTTTGAGTTATTTTTCTAATTTACCTACGCCTGAAAGACTTCTGCAAATAGGGTAGGTATCAAAGTCTTCTTTTCTTCGTTTTACCCTACCAAGGTAAATCAAAAAAGAGGGTTATGATTTGAAACGGTATGTGTGTATGTACAATCATTCTGTGTATGTACCATTATCTCTATTACTTAAGACTTAAAACATGGCAGGTGAAATTTAGGTGTATTTTAAATACACCTTTGTTAGTTCTGGGTTTAAGTTGGAGTCTGCAGTTCAATCAAAATCACTAACTTTTATAAAACGTCGAGAAAAGGTGCACGGTTTGGGTTGGTCGTTTCCTTTGGAGAAGAACTAGCAAAAAACTCCATGGTTAATCTTTTCAAATCATTTGGTTTGGCAATGTATGAGCGGAAGGACGGAGAATGTTTTAGGTTAATTGCGTTCGCATAGAAGGCGACACCCTGTATAATTGAAAGTATCTATTCAAAAAATTATAATCACTTTAACATCTAAGAAAATGACACCATAAATGCCTATTAACAGGAGAAATTCTGTTAAGTGTGGGAACTAGAGAAAAACGTGGAATCTATTAACATCGTGTCTTCCCGCGCATGGTCTAACCATTAACGACGTAATTATGTTTCATATTTTACATTGCGTAAATATTTTCCTACTAGTTATGTACAGTCGACGAAAGATATAAGTAACCCGCCTTGTCAGATACAGTTGAATTTTTTCGAATATAATGTTTATGTTATTTATTTGATAGAAATCAAACAGTTCTATAAATCAATTTAATATTAAATTCTTGAATCGGTTTATTGAGAAAAATAATTCAACCAAATGTGACGAGACTGGTGACTTATCTCTTTTGCTGAGTGTACTATTAAATAAACCAAGAATTTATCAGCAATCAAATAGATTTCAACTGCAGTACTTTCACAGTTATTATGCCTTGTGACTGGGACTGTAGCTTCATTTTTATTGTTGTCAATGTTTCGACAGTTCACAGCCTGTAACTGGCGTACTTGAAATAAATGATTTTGATTTGATTTGATTTGGTTTTTGAACTTGTCCATCATCGTTTTTACTCTTAGGCCTTCTGGTGTTTGATCCAAACAAATTTCACCAGGTGGTTTCAGTCATTGTATTGTGTTAGCTTTGGGGTAAGGTATCGAGTGAGCTATTAAAACCATATAGGTACTCAAGTCCGTGGTCTCCTAGAGCTGTGGAAAAATCAACCCGCTAAATCTACGCAGTCAAAAGGTATACCGGTTTATACCACCACACGTTTGTTCCGTACAAACGTGTGGTGGTATAAACCGCTATATCTTCCTCGTTATCAACCTCGGTTGCTCTGTGCTCGATTTTTCTGATAAAAAAACCTTGAACAGTTAAGTTTATATATTTGTGTTGCAAAATACTTCCATTATAGTATAACGCTTGGCTGTAATGAATCATCAACGTCCTGTACATATATCAAAGAAGGCATTGTCTACTCTTAGCCAATATAATCCCATCTTGACCTTTTTACATGAGTTTCGGTAACTACTATTAAAAGTTTATCAAGTTTTGCTTGTCCCGCTTTCAAAGCGTGCCGTTATCATAGATAGAGTAGTTTCACTATTTTACACATGGTTAATTTAAACCATGTAAATTGGATAACACATAACATCACGCCTTGTTATTCCAAAGGGGCTAGGTAGAAATGTACCTAACAAGTATCCACCCACACTTTGCTGATCCGGGAATTTAAACTACTAATTGAAAAAACCTACTAACAGTTAATTAGGTTTTTTCAGTATCAGTATCGTGAGACACACAATATATACTTTTTTGTTTATAAGTTTTTTAGTAGTTTATTTTACACTTGTGGCGTGTGAAAAATAAACGTATATTCTTTCTTTAATGAAACCCGGACTTGTACCCATTTGATGGCATTAAGGTCGTCCCTATCACATGGGATGTACTAGGTATACCTTTGCTATAACTCTTCGAGTACACTTACAGGCGCCATATTATCTATACTAATATTATAAAGCTGAAGAGTTTGTTTGTTTGAACGCGCTAATCTCAGGGACTACTGTTTGGAATTGGAAAATTCTTTTAGTGTTGGATAATCCATTTCTTGAGGAAGGCTATAGGCTATATAACATCACGCTACGACCAACAGGTGCTGAGCAGCGCGGGTGAAACCGTGGGGAACAGCTAGTTATGGATAATTTTAAACAAAAACTTCAGAAGATAATATCAGAAGTCTGCCGTATCAACAATCACACACAGTCTAAATACACGTCCATTTAAATCACACAATGAATTCCCTTTCCATATAGAGGCATCTTTTGAACAACCGTTACTATCGCAGCGATTAACTAATAACAGATCGTTAGGTATAGGAACTGGTAGCTCCCATCATGGACTAGGACGCCATAGATGGGAAGCTCTGTGGAAATCCTCTTTATTATGATGGTGTGTTATTTGTACCACATTTGGGATAGGTGGATTAAACGATGCAGTTTATAATTTGAAAAGACTTCGGCTTAATGCTTTTTTTACTAGTCAATAACACTACACGTTGCGTCATTCAATATCTTTTATTTATTAGCTTATAAAAAAATGTTTTTAGTGATTCATAGTTTGCGGGAACAAATATTTTTAACTACCCCTTTTGGAGTGTGACATTTTATGATCTTAATGACTTAATTAATCATTGATTTTATTTTTTATTGTTGTTGACTACGTGGGTATTTCTTTTTGTTTTTTTTTATATTAAAAATGTTCGGGCAGCTTCATAAGCGACATACACAAGTGTACGTTTTTTGGTATTGTTCGTCGTGTCGTGTCGAGTATGATGAGTCGAACTGCACGATAACTGACAAATGCTCGCACTGACTGCCTAGTCGGTTCACTCAAATCTGTGTGGTTCTTTCCTTAAAAGGATATACCTTAAGACCTTAAAAGTGTCCTCCGAATTTGTTTTGGCCGTTTCTTCTCAGAGTAGTAGGGTACAACTCACTGAGCTGATCTTCTTTAAAACTTAAAAAAAAACAATGTGTAAAAGTGTTTGTAGAAACCTAATTGCAAAATAAAATTTAATCATTTTAATTTGTTCATATTAATGCACTCGTTTAATTAAATTGTAAAGTCCATTTAAACAATATTTAAGCACTTACCCTTCGCGTGCAATTAGCTATAAACCTTTTACAAAAACTTCGTTATTTTCGAGTATTTTTACAATCTTCAGACATGAATTTTAAGTGCATAAAATACTTGTATTAAGTACCTCGGTTTCACCGGCGTCTAGGTGTTAAATATCGTTGTTAATTAGCATGAAAGGTATAAAAAACTTTGACATCTTTTTACACCCGAGGCTAGCGGTCACGAACGGTGTTACTGGCCGTAAAATGGATGCATTTTTATGTAAAAAACAAAAGCTTTGGTAAAGAGGTTTATAATTATCGATAAGTTTGAATGTGGATTAGAGGTTATTGGTCTCTGGTTTTGAAATTTGCCCTATTCTACTAATATTATAAATATGAATGTTTGTGAGGATGGATGGATGTTTGTTACTCTTTCACGTCAAAACGGTTGAACGGATCTTGATGAAATTTGGTCCTACAGGGGTAGATTATAGTCTGGAATAACACATAGGATATTTTTTTTCGATTTCACGTGTGTGAAGCCGCGGGCGCCAGCTAGTTAAAAAATAAATTGGAAGACACTGGCGCAGTAACCAAGCGTTTGATTGCTGCGCTGCGTGTCGCGAGTTCGATCGCACGGAACAAACATTTGTAAGATCTACAGATAGTAATTCTGGGTGTGGTGGTTTGTTTAAGTGAGTTTAAATGTTTGTAAACGCACCCACGATGCAGAAAAAATACTCCACACTAGTGGGGGCAACATTTAGTAATAACTTTCCCAAAAAGTTTAATTTTTCTACTGTCCCACTGCTGGGCAAAGGCCGTCCCCAATTCTCTTCCACAATTCCTTTAACAATATTTTTTTTCACCACTTTATACCAGTCTTCTCGCCAACTCTTTGTAGGTTGGCGTTGACGACGCTGTCCATCTCCTGGTACTTATTGTGGAGAGACTTGCTCAGCGGTCATCGTGCATCGTAGTATAGTTGACCTTGTTCGTGAAGAGTTTGTTTTCACTCTTTATAATGCTGATGAACACTTACTTAAAGCTGTATTATTTACTCTCCTACTTTTGGTACTGTTTTTGTACTGTGTGTTTTGGTACTGTTTCTCCTCTTTTTAAATCCATCCAAAGGTTGTCTTAAAAAAGATCGCTTTTAGCGATAAGACCGATCATTGTGTCACCTTATTTTTAGTTTGTCTAGTGTTATTCTTGTTACTTGTATGGTGTACATAATAAATAATATTCTATCTATTCTATCTTTGGTATAAAAATTCTCTTATTCCTACCTAATTGCCAATTTAGTCAATAACAAACGGGTTTACTTCTGAAGCCTTTATTTTTCTATTAGGCACTAATTTTCGTTGGTTGCAGTTTACATGGTACCTAATAGTATTGTGTTGCGAGCATTGAAAAATGGTACCTAGATTTTGTAATCTAAGTGCCATTTACGTTTATAACACTTAAAGCATGTGGGACTTTGGGGTCTCGGGCGTTCAGAGTGGGGACTCAGAGATGACCGGCAGCATCGTGTTCACGTGCAGTCGTGCATACATGTACAGCGAGGCTCAGGGGTGACCTATGTGTAGTCGCCCCAGGGATGTGCCTTATCAGGCGTTACACAGAGGGGGCTCCGGACAGGTCTATTAAGAGGAAACGGGGCCTCCTCCCATGTGCAGATGGTGATCACCGGGGTGGTTTTAGTGCAGTAAAAATCCCACACTGTCCGGTCTTGTCCCCAAAGACCGGTCGCCTTTTGAAGGTTTCCCCCCGAAAACAAAAAAGGTACCATTTATATCCTACATAATTATGTACGTTTTAGCGGCAATACACACAACATACACATATTATATTTCTATATTTGTTGCAGTTTGTTTATCCTACCGTTCCAATCATCCTTTACCAACGACATCCAAAAAAAAGAACTAATTCCAAATTCGAAATCGCGACCACTCCACGCCAAATTCCTATTCATACATTTAAATCCCTCCAACGCTAATTCATTCATAAATCTGCTAAACGTCATCCCAAAGAGGCGGAACCTTCCCTCAATTGCAAAAAAAAAAAACAAAACGACTTTCAATTTTCGAGGCGGCTGCGTAACCCAAAAAAAAACCATCAAAACATTTCGTCCATCACTCCCAATGTTTTCATTCAATTTTTTGACAGTATGCTTTATGCATTCTAATTTCAACCTTATCTCTTAAACCTTTAAGTCGTTCCGTAACTTTGTTTTGTCTGTTTCGAACAAGTTCAGCAAGAGAATGGTTCCGTTCATCAGTTCAAGAGCCTGTTTTAACTGTTGTACTAGCGTTTACGTCACAAACAAACGATATCTCTCCTTTGTAAAGTTGTGAAAGCGCTTTAAGGACTCATTTGTTACATTCAGCGCTGAAGCGGCTGCACAGCCACAAAGCAGGTCAAGTGTAGTGAGGAATTATGATCTAATGCGGGAGTTGTAATTAAGATACAATCTCACTGATAATGCACATAAATGCGATAGTTTGAATGATGATTGATGCAGTCACAAACGTGATTGTGCCCTATTATTTAGTAGGTATAAAACAAAGTTTAAGCTTATATAATTATCTTAGCAAACAAAATACTGTTTTTAATAGTATTAAATTAACTTCTACGTAACTAACTACGTAAAAAAAGCCAAATTTGTTCCACTTGTTATATTTAGTTTTAGTTGAAATTTTTCCTACGAATTAAGTTTAGATGACAATACATGGCTAATTTAATAATACTAAATCCAATATGGCGGACTCCTAAAGATGGCGGATTTCTAAAAATGGCGGGTTCGTTATTTTTTATGTATTCTCACGATATGGATACCAAAATGAAAGGGTTTGCTGAAAAGAATATAAGAGAACGTGTTTTTATTTTACATGAATAAACTTTTTAAACCTATTTTGCACACAGAATAGGTATTAAAAGTTAAAGGTGAAGTTATATAAGCCCTGGACCCTTATGAAGAAAATACAGTAAGAGTTTATGCACGTAATTATTATATGAAACGATTGCAGGAATACCGCTTTTAATTGGATATATTATAATGTCCAAGTTGTTTGTCAGACTTTGACAGCTCACAGACGTTTCAATTTCACACTCAATTTGCGTATCGGAAAATTGGGAATGTAAACGTCAATGAGTCTGTCCAGGAAGTAGAAAATGTGTTTTCCATCCTCACTACTTTCAATTATTTGTGCTGGAGGAATTTGTAAAAAATTGCCTTTGAAACAGGTGATTGATGCATTATTTAATACCATACATAACTTCTTAGTTCCATATGTACAGAAAAAACGACTTCGCAGAGTATGTATAGTAAAATTGAGTTGTAGGTTTTTTTTAAGTTTGAGTTTGACACTTCCCCCTCGTTCCGCCTAGAGGGGGGGAAGTTATTTGATGATTTTCCTGCAAAAAAAGGCTTACCTCTCTATGTAGAAATGGGGAACAACACAGGACCCCAGTACTGGCTGGTTGTGCCTTTAGGGTCATTAGTGTGTATCTACTCTCTTCGTTGACGTGTGATTAATGCCTAAGCTAGTAACAGACTTTTCACGCCTCCCATGGGCCTCTGAATTAGCTTTATCCCGCTGGTGTGCTGGTTTCTCTACGATATTTTTTAATGAAGCAACCGACAGTTATTGTAACATACTCACATGGATCTGAATAGTCAGAAGAACGTGCCTTGGGTTCGAACTGGAGACCTATGAATGGCAGTCCGAGACGGTTACACCACTAGACTTTCACTGCGCACTGTGCCCACTAACTAACGGTTATAACAAATTAGGCTTTTTTAACGTATTTTGTGTACAATTGGAATATCAACTTTTAAAACAGACGTTTTGATCCTCGATACTAAAATCGGAGCCAAATTGAACAGTTTATACGAAAAACGGACTACAATTGGTTCCTTTATGAGCCAATAACCATTGATAACTGTGCCAATTGGCACATAACGCGTCTAAGAGACACCTATTGGCTTCGCAATCGTGGGAAAGATTAACTGTTATACTGCTTTTGAATGTCAATTTAAGGATTGATCCATGTAAGAGATTGTACTTAAGAGACTACATTCAAACTAGTACATTCTTACAAATTGGAGGATGTTGATAGGCCCTAATAGGCCCTAGTGTTTTTATTTTCGTTGAAATGAAAATAAAAGCTTAAAAGAAGACAAAACAATGGTGACTTACCTTTTATTGATCAAACCAAAGAAAGTAAGAGCAAACGCCTTTTTGGGTAAGATTTCACCAATTCAATATTAAATTAACCATACTATTGTCTTCCATAGTTTACGTTTCATGATTGGTGTACATCCTTTGTGGATGATCCTAAATAAATAAATATAATTGATTTGAGCCAATTCAATCACTAGCCCTTCCCACTTTGTTTGCTCTAAAATATAAAACCACAAACCTCAAGGCGCGTCCCCCACTGGTAAGTCGAAGCGACGTCGCGTCAGCACCGGTGCGGCGTCGGATTTGGGTTTTTTGGGAACCAAATGCCAAAATGATGGTGGAGTCATGGCTTGGACACACTTGAGCGCCCCTCCTGCGCCTGCACCTCGTCTCCGCCTCGCCTTTACCTCGCCTCCGCCTCGCCATTACCTCGCCTCCACCCCACCTTCACCTCGCCCGCGCCGTAACTCTTGTATATGAGCGCACTGCCATTCATTTGTACAGAAAATCTTGTTGCGGCGTGCCTCTCATGCGCCAACGCCTCGACTGCACCTCGACTGTTAATCGTGTGGGCGACGCGCCTAACAATTAATGATTTGTTGTTTCAAAGAAAAAAGTTGTGAGTGACTCATTTATTTCACTGAGATAATAAAAGTGCTAAGCAACACAACGTATCAATCATTAAACGAATCGCACAATTATATAATACTAAGAATAACTTAGAACAGTCATTAGTACCACAACACAGCGAAATTACCACACACCATAATATCAAAAGCGAGACCATCTTTAAGGACTATTCCTCATTTCTCTCGAACATAAAACATTAACCATAAAATTACTAGCCAGAATGTTCTTCACAAAGACGCGGAACCAACTAGATACCTCTTATATAATATTCCATTATTCTGAAGACGTTTTAGTGAACAATAACCGCTGGAAAAGTATCTGAAAGGAGTTCGTTTAATGAGACCAGGTGGGAGTGAGGTGGACTACGGGCATTCGATGAAACGGGTAGTTAAGTCATTGTGAGCTATTGAGTTAGGTTCTAAATGGAATAATTTTGTTTATGGTCAAGTAAACAAGTTGTGGAAAACCGTTGTTATCAGGGTGCACGCTGATTTGGTTTTGATATACTATATTTATTTTTTAATTAAAACTATATGCATGTAAAAAAACAACGTCAAGTCAACCTTAGGGTGATGCAGAGACAAAAACATAGTAGGTGCAATGTGACAGAAAATAAAAACTTGAGATGTTTCAAAGAACACCCGGATGGAACGAAGTTATTATTTATTATGTACAAAAAACCTGTAAACACTCAACAAAAATAATCGCCGCTACAGCACACTGTTCAATGCAAAATAGAAAGAGGAAACGAAAACAACTGACTTGCTTTCTATGAGAGAGAGAAAGCGCACGGCTAACAACTATAGCAAAAGAGTCGTTGCAACTTTTGGTCTTAATTTTTTCCGCTCAGCTCCCTTTCGCAACTCGCGATATGGAACTTCGTTTTAAAACTTCGTTCCAATAAAAACATACATACATAGACAATAAACAAAAGTAAAGAGAAGTAAAACTACATAATATGATGAAAAACAGACAACAAATTAATTTTGAGATGGGTTTGCCAACTTCTTAAGTGAGTAATGCTAGTGAAGCAGTAATGCTAGAGAAGGAGGAGGCCGGGCGTTTGACGGAGAGAACCTCAAACCAACCCAGCCGCTGCGAAAGACGCCCAGAGCGCCGGACGCCGCGAGACGACTCCCGGCCACCATAGATGCGGGCCTGTGGACGGTGACCAATGGGTCACCGTCCGTCCGTCGATTGACGAGAGGCCGTGTCGACGGCACGTTTGTGTTTCACGCGCGCCTCAAAGAGATGGCAGCAAGGGGGCTTGCCAGAGCCTCCGCCTGCCGGGGTTGTGGGTTGTTCGAAAGAGATACCGCGGCCCCAGAACAAAAAGGACAATAGAATGAACATGGGTGGGTTTTAGTCAGTAAAAGTCTTACACCACCCTCCGCTCCGGGTGAAGTTATTCGATAATTTCCCATCCATAAAAAAATATCATCAATAAAATGTTTTTTCATGATAAATAATTACATTTCTTTTTTACTGGTAAGCATTACTAACATTTCTCGTTTTCCTGCTGAGTTTATTTAAATTCTGGTTCTTTGCGTGTTTTTTCATAAACAATACCAATCCATCTCTTTGAAGCACTCTAAATATTCTGCCTTATTAAAAAAATCTTCTAATTCCACACAAAACTTTGTAACGTTGTAACCGAGAATTAATTTCGTTCACGATTAAAAAAGGTCGACCCGCAAGTTTAATCTTTTAGCCACATAATATTTTTCTCAAAGTCTCGTCACTTTCGCTCGACACCCTATGAGCACCCACAACGATGTTTACCGCCAAAGAAGATTTTCAAACTCCATTGTGACCCCACCCTTACGTGCCTGTATCATAATGGTCCACATTCCACCTCCTTTCAAAGGTTTTCCATCGAAATTAAGAAAGTTTAATGAATTGTGACGTCAATTTCTTTCGGCTTTTTAAAGATTTCCTGTGTGTATTAGAATATTTGATGAAAGGTAGTCTTGTGGTGGGAGTTCGCTATATCGCTTTGATTCTGCTCCCTAGGGATAGAAAGGAAAAAAATAAAATTCTAAGCTCCTTCGTGGAATTGAGTGGGTATAAAAGAAGCATTATGCGACAATGTTTTAATTAATTATGACTTAGTATAGGTAATTCAAAGGAAATACATTAATGAAAAATGTAGTCCCTAATTTCCTCATTTTATTCGTAATACTATTCACCGTTTTGAAAATATGAAGAAATAAAGTACACAGAGTAGAAAACCTACCTTACCTGTGTCATCGTGAGAGATTCGGAGTCCTAGAATTAAAAATCTGAAGGCATTTGGCAACAAAACCGTAACTGGTAATGTAGTGTGTCTGAGCAGTGCTTCAGCTATGGGCCTGATAACGTTATAGGCTGATTCAACCTAATCTTCATTTCACCCTTTTCTTCCCTCTTTCTCCCTCATATCCCACTTTTTTTAATTCATCAAAATCGGTTGAAATCCATTAAAGCGTGAAGACGTAACAAACAAACAAACTCACTTTCGCTTTTATAATATTAGTAACGATTTAATACTTTGAACGCCCATAATGTAATGCCAAATTCTGGGCCACACACGGATTTTTTTCCTGTATCGTGGTTGCGTTTACAAACATTTAAACTCACATATACAAACAGCCAGATCCGGAACAACTGTCTGTAGGCCGTACAAATATCTGTTTCGTGCGGGTATCGAACCCGCGACACGCAGCGCAGCAGTCAATCGCACAGCCACTGTACCAACCGTGTCGTTATTCAACAATTGTTTTAGCAAAAAGAAAATGTACTACCATGTTCAAACCTCCGCGTGTTTAAAGTTTTGAAACCAATGTACTCACTAGTACCGCCAGTCGAAACTCTATGGCAACATCCAGTGCGAAGAAAATTTAATATCATCATCTGCCTTTTCCCAACTATGTTGGGGTCGGCTTCCAGTCTAACCGGATGCAGCTGAATACCAGTATTTTACATGGAGCGAAGAAAATTTAATACAAAATGATAAATACGATACAAGAAGCACTAAATCAACCACACTAGAAGTCACGAACAATACAACACAGGAATTTCAAAACGGGTTAAAACTCCGTAAATAACTTCCCAGTCAAATCATCGGTTAATGTATTAGATTTATACGTATTTATTGGACATAAACTGCAATTTATAACAGATAAAGAGTGGCTCACTTATAATATCGTAAATCGTTCATAATCACGCCACGAGTGTCGATTTATGAAGTCGCCCGCAGAGGTCGCTTTACATAATTCTTGTTTTTGGAAACATACGGGTGGAAACTTTTGGGACGGAACCGACAAACCTTAAAAGTTGTATTGAGTTGATGTTAAAGCGAAGGCTTTTGACAAATGCTTTTTGGTAGCTTATGTCAGTTCAATCCATTTTTAACTTTGTTAATTTTCCATTATCCTCTGTTATGATAGAGTGTAAAATTACCATGACTTAAACAAAACCCCGGATATTTAGGGAAATTTAAGACTTTTCCTGTACTACCCAGAAAATAACCTAACAAAACATCGCAAATCATTTACTTTTTGCTCTATACCAAAATCGAAATTCCCCTTATGCAAAGGGGCGGTTCCAAACGCTCTCCAAACAAGAACAAATCCTAGATAACCCGGATGGAAGTAAAGCCTAACTACATATTTTTTTGTCTAGACCGTCAGGTATGTCCTTTGAGCATCCTGCAATAAATACCAATGATTACATAACATTACATTGTAATGAATTATTGATAACATTATAACCGTATTCATTCATAATGCATAACGTTAACCAATCATTGATTGACATGACATTTACTGCGAAAATTAACATCCGTCCTATCCGTCCAACTTTGATATTTTAAACACCCAATGTACCTGATTTTAATTACGATTGGAAATAAATTTCGTTATTGAAAAATCTGATATATATAGTATGTATGAAATGGACGTCAAGGTTCTTTTATTTGAAAATTAGTTGTGTGAGTTTTCAATTAGTTGTTTTGATGAGTATGGTATGTTTGGTCGGCTTACAGCTAAACGACAAGTCATTTACAAACAATCAAAAACAATTATCAATATCATCGTTTTTGTTTTACCTTTTATAATTTAATAACTAACACCATGCATTTACATGCATTTATTGCAATTTTACAATTGATCAAAGCTTCATATTTATACAAATGGAAAATGGCACAATGCTGGCCACTTTTGTTTTTTTCTCTTTGGATCTATTGACGTGTTAAAGAACATAAAGTCACGTACACGCTCCAAGAATTCGCGACCTCTATGTCCCTACACAAAAGGTTTCATGAGAAGACAATTTCGCCGTCGGGTCGTTGTAAATTTCCCGTAATAATATGTCCAAGTGACGTTTGACTACCTTTTCCGAAGTTCGTCGTGATTTCTTTGTAAAACCTTTCAAAATTTATGAAAGCGACTGTCAAATTATACTCTTCGAAAGGTTAATAAAGTATAAAATGAGGCTTATGGTAATGTGTAATTTTTTTTTAAATTGTCCCGTAAGGCTGTACGAGCGCTTCCTTTGGTAATAATGGTTTGGACATCCATAACGGTGCTTGGAGACTCGTTGTATTGATTCCTGATAATTTATGAGCTTTAAGATTTCTTTGTGTGAGAATTTATAGGTGTTTCATACAATTTTGTATGAAATAGGTGTTTTGTAATAAATTGTGTTGCTTTATGTTTTATGTATGGAAGGTATTTTTATATAAAATATGACAAATTAAATTCCATAGACGTGTGTAATTTTTTTAACTGTTAATTTAAGTCTCAGTTTCTTTTAATAGAAAAAGCCACTATTGCGTGTTGTCTTTTGAAATACATTTGAAAAAAAAAACATAATTTAACTATAAAATTAGTCTAAGCTTATCCAAAACATCCAAATCTCGTCTAAGCTCACCAAAATTTAGCCTTAAGGCTAATCAGCGGCACAAATTCGTTAGCCGCAATAAAATAGATAATCCGACTAATGTTCGTAAAGTAATTAAAAAAGTTTAATTGCATGTTATAAGACGGGCTTCGTTCAGTCGATTTCGTTTAACTAAAGCGCTGTATCATTGACGCTCTTTCGACTATATTCTGGTGTGTATTTCAGTATTTTGTTCTTTGAAATTATTTTTTTGCAATACTGATCATTTCAGTAGGGGGTCTAAAATGCCCGCTTAAATTAAATCATAATCCTTACTCCTTACTATATATTATATATATATATATATAGATTCTATAATCAAACGTCCAAGATGTCCGTTATCACCACTCATATTGATTATATAATATTATAAAAGCGAAAGTGAGTTTGTTTGTTTGTTACCTCTTCACGCTTTAATGGCTAAACCGATTTTGATGAATTTTGGTACAGAGATAGTTTGGAACCAGGAGACGGACATAAGCTAATATTTTTTTGAAAAAAGTGGGATGTGAGGGAAAGAGGGAAGAAAAGGGAAAACTTAGCGTTGCTATTACAAATCAATAAGGCGCAGGGGGAACTGTGTTACCCCGAATTTAACGCGAGCGAAGCCGCGGGCAAAAGCTAGTAGGTTAATAATATGTGACATAACCTCTTGTGTTGATCTGAAATAATGCCACAGCTGTTTAAACCCTCAGCGTATTTGTTAAAGAAACTTCGACTTTTGAATTGAACACCGTCCCTTACTAACTGCCTGGAGTGTTCGTTAGCGTGACTGCTGAGAATGAGGTTCTAGCTTTGATTCCCGGTTTGAGCAAAGGTGTTATTGGTATTATCAATGGGGTTTATTCTCAGTAGCAGCCACTGTGTTTAGATTTATGCCCAATTGGATTTCAGCATTTGATATTATTTATCACTTATTTTTTAACAAGCATGCATTTTAAATTGTTACTGAAAGATTAGCAGATCATCCTTATAGTCATAGAGAAAAAAAATTGTATTATAGACGATAACTCGATAACCTACCTAAGCAATATAAATAAAATTGATATGGGACCACCTGGGAAATACTCAAACAAAAAAAGAATTTTGCTAATCGGTCCAGACGTCTTTGAGCAATCAGTAAACAAACATTACAGAAAGATTTCGACGAATTGAGAACCTACTTCTTTTTTGAAGTCGGTTAAATAAAATAAATAAATAACTTGGGACAGCTCACACACGGCTATCTGATCCCAAGCTAAGCAGAGCTTGTGTTATGGTAACCAAACAACTGATATACATATTTAAATAATTTATAAATACATACATATTATAGATAAAACACACCCAGACACAGAACAAACAATCATGCTCATCACACAAAGTTTGTCCTGGGTGGGAATCGAACCCACGACCTCCGGCTCAGCAGTCAGGGCCACTAACCACTAAACCAACAGACCCGTCGTTAAAAATATAACTGTCGAAACATGGGTGTACTATTAGATACACCTCTACCTAACCCTCCAGAAAATATACAAGCGTGATGTTGTCCCTCCAAACATACATTCAACCACGTCCAATAATTGCATATAGAATCGTTAATGTAAATACTATTGAATGAAGCATCAATTAATTAGCACGTAGCACGTCTATTCACGTTCCTTGATTGACGTGACAACGGCCGAGAGGGACACCTAATCGGAATCGGAATCGATATGGCGGTAGTAATCGATTCCGAACGGACATAGGCGCTTCCTGGGACCCGTCAAAGGATTGAGCTGTGTGTGGTTTCGTACTTGGGTATAACGATTATTGGTATCTCGAATACCGATTGTTAGATGTGAGGGCTTTAATTTTTACTAGCTTCCGCCTGCGTCTTCGTCCGTGTGGCATAGTTACTTTGGGGTAATGCTAACTTTACTCGCGTGATGATAGAAAAAAAAAACGGGGCATGCAGGCAACGGGGGGGCATGTCAGACTTGTACTGACTAAAACCCACCCATGTTTCTTCTATTGCCCTTTACGTTCCGGGGCCGCGGTATCTCTTTCGAACAACCCGCAACCCCGGCAGGCGGAGGCTCTGGCAAGCCCCTCTGCTTTTCTGACTCTCTTTGAGGCGCGCGTGAAACACGAACGCGCCGTCGACATGGCCTGTCGTCAATCGACGGAAAAACTGAACCCTTATAGGATCATTTTGTTGTCTGCCAACGCGTACAGGTATAGAGTTGAAACCAAAACCATGTACTGAAGTCTGTGCTTCCTTGGAGGCGAGATAAAATCAACCCTCTAATTTAACTCTATTAAAAAATATGGCCATTTATGTAGCAAGTTTGTACGGAACCCTCGGTATGCGAGTCCGACTCGCACTTGGCCGTCACACATGAGGTCTTCTAAAAGTTAAAATATTACGTATTTATGTGCACGCCCTAGGCATCGCTTAATAAGAAGTTTAGTAACTTTACTTACATCATTACCTCGTTGAAAAGAAAAGAACAAGGTGTTTATGAACAAAACTAAGACATTTACATCACACCTGTTATCTTCAAGCCTTGGGCAGAGATGTTCTCCCACATATCAAGGGGCAAGCCTATGGCCACTAATCAAATATAACTCGACCCGGGAATCAAACACAGGACTTTGTGAGGACATTTCTTAATCTTATATCACAGCCTGTTCAATTTACATAACCCACAACTTACTATAAAGACACCCAAACACATTTATTTCAAAACCAAACAAAATATCGCTCCAAAAATATATTCTCCACATTATTCAAAAACAACACTTAGAAAACCGACGAATATTCTTCATCGTTCCTTTCTCGGTAAAACAAATACGCTTGTGTTTATTCACCCGGAGCCTTATAACCAAACGACCAACTTTTATTGGGACCTACAAGTTCCACTGACTTCCCTACTTCAACCTACTTTGGGACCCAAATGTACCCCATGACATACAAACGCATACATTTTTAATGGA
This sequence comes from Ochropleura leucogaster, assembly GCA_958449745.1. Classification (NCBI taxonomy): domain Eukaryota; kingdom Metazoa; phylum Arthropoda; class Insecta; order Lepidoptera; family Noctuidae; genus Ochropleura; species Ochropleura leucogaster. Next base: position 16,592,739 of record OY288207.1, read on the forward strand.
ATAGATCTAACGTGTTTTATGGAATATTTCTACAAACGGAATGGTTGAGCGTGATTGTGAGATTGGAAATATTTCTTTGCTAAGCTTTTCTTGTAGTTTGGTGATTTAGTGAAAGATTAGAAGTGAAGTAATTTATGACTAGTTTGGTATTATTATGAGGTATGGAGAGAAGGACAGCATACATTGCTGAAAGCTACAAAACGTGTGAAGTTTCTGATGAATTTTCTCCAGAAAAGAAACTGTTTCTATGACTGTTCTCCTGATCTTTTTTTTGCGTGTGAGAAATCACCAAATAACTTCCCCTGCTCTAGGCGTAGCGGGGGGTAGTGTCAAACTTGTACTGACTAAAACCCACCCATGTTCCTTCTATTGCCTTTTATTTTCGGGGCCGCGGGCTGCGGTATCTCTTTCGAACAACCCGCAACCTTGCGGTGCGGTGCCTGGCAGGACTGACATCTCTTTGAGGCGCGCATGGAACACTAACAATAGCCGGAAGGACGATGAGCTACCCATTACTCACCGTGTACAGGCTCGCATCTACGGTGGCTGGAAGTAGTCTCGAGGCGCCAGAAGCCCGGGCGTGTCCCTTATTCCAAGTTATTTGGGATCGGCGCACCATGTCTTCCTCTTCCAAACAGGAATAACGAACAATAGAGGACTATTTTTCGTCATTTCATCGGACACCACCTTTCTTGCCATATCCATCCATCACACCACGAATCATATCACGAATACAATCTTATTATCTTATTTTTAGTTTAGTTTAGACTAGATAGTTATCGATAATCAAATACTTAAAGCCAACCGAATCCGTTAGCAAAACCAAAAAATACCTATTTCCTAATTTTACATCTAAAACAATTTCAAACTGAAAAGTAATTAGTGAGCCAAAGACCCAGGACCTGAGAGTGATTTCTAAAAAAAAAAACATTTCATCACAAAGTTCCAGTGACAAGTAGAACCTAGCGATAAATCAAACTGAACAAAGTCGGGACAAGAAAAAGCTAACTAATGGCTTCCCTTCTGATTGAGGTAAGGCTATTTTTAATTTGAGACAAATTAGAAATGTGCCTTTTTACCTTTAGAGATTAGGGATCCTTGTTCTTTTATTTAGTTAGTCTGCCTTTCTTTTAATGGTTCAGTGTTGTTTTTTTTTTCGTCTTTCTTTTCAACTATTGTTTTTTGTTTTGTAGAAATACGAATTTACAGCATTAATTCATTATATTACTATATTAATACTATCACACTGTTTTGTTCAAATTTTGTTTACTGTTTCGTCCTGTGGAAGTCGAACAAATACTTTTCCTTTCTTTTCCTAATTCTAAATTATTTTGTGAAACATTCTGTCAAAGTGATATTGGGTTTTTTATGGTTTTAGCTGGGTTTGTGTATGGTTCATGAAATTTAGTGAGTTAATATTATAGAAACCTACACCTCTGCTTAGACCTTGAGGAATTGCAGACGTGACGATTATGTTATGTATATAAAATAGGATAAGGTGTGTCTAGGGAGCGATTAAGGGAGGAACCTAGATAATATATACATTAACGAAAATGATTTTAAAAAGACCGTGGTTAAGATAAATAATTGCCTCTACAATCGATTCCCGTTACACAAAATTGAGTTTAATCGATTTTTGCAGGGCAAACATATGATGGTCAAACGAGGTATCATGTAAAGCTGTAACAGGCATAAAAGAAAAAAAAATAACAAGGCTGCCAAAAAACCCTCCAAAAAAACACAATGGAGTTATGCCACCTCACAGACGTACCGTAATCCCGATACCAATCTACGCATACCATAGACATATACCGCAACACAATCATCGGCTAGGGGGCTAAAGTATATCAAAGTACATATATAATGCTGCCATCAGACTTCAAAGGTTCTGCACTCGTTCGTAATGAGAGCACTCTGTGGCTTGGCGGTAAATTAAAAATATTTTCAAATTGCAACCCAGTGTGGTACGATTGTGATTTGGTATGTTGTAATGTGATGTGATGTGTGTTGTTATTATATCAGAGGATTTTTTTATGAGAGGATAGTCACATTTTAATGTTGTCTATGAGACTGGCTATAATAATGTTGGTTGTCATACTTAGCCTTTTTTTTTTGCTTAGCGGGAGCGAGTGTCAGACTTGTACTGACTGAAACCCAACCCATGTTCTTTCTATTGCCTTTTATATTCTGGGGCCGCGGTACCTCTTTCGAACAAATCGCAACCCCGGCAGCCTATTTTATAACCTAAAACCACGAGATATTTGTTTAGAAAAAAATGATATCAGTGAAACCGAAGTTGTAAAACATAATAATTTCTTCAACAACGATGTTTCGTAGCTAAATCCCTTGTGGACAGATTTTTGTTTTAAGTACAAGTCTTGTGTAGGTTATGAACAAATATATATATATTTCAGTTGTTATATATTGTGCTTGAGTATAAAAAATCAGGGTAAACGTAGAGTCTATGGAAGTTGAAGAATGCAAAATATGGGGAAAGAGAATTTCGTAAATTTTAAACATCAAAAATAATTCTTTTTTTTTTATTTAATAAAGAACTTTGCCCCACACTAGGAATTTCTCCCGTATCGTGGGTGCGTTTACAAATATTTAAACTCATACAGACAAACAGCCAGAACCGACAGAAGCGACACGCAGCGGAGCAGTCGATAGCTCAACCACTGCGCCAATCGTAGCGTTTAAATTTCTATTCTCTAAGAATACAGTCTTGAGCGAAGCGACGACCCCAGGCGACTCTTTATGAACCTTGACGCTGCGGCAGCGTTAAGCTCGACGCTGTATTCTTACAGAATAGCACGACTGGCTTACAAAATATCTCGACATCCCTACGCAACCGGCTAAAATTGTTTTTGGGTCTTTGAGCACACGACCATTTTAATACACGCTCGACCACGCATCATGAGTATTTTTCTGCACTCGTGCTATAACACGACTTTACACGAGTATGTGTGTCGTATTCGTTTGTACGATTTTTATTTTACCAAAGGCGGTATTTAAGCCGCATTTAATTGCGAAAGTTTATTTTTTTATTTTAATAAAGGATTTTTCGGGTGGAAATGTTTTAGCGTGGGTGGTTTTAATGACTTGGTTATATTAACGTGTTTGACAATGTTTTTTGAAAATGGCCGCCATGAGCGTACCTATTGAAACGTCACGTCCGCTTTTATGAACTCGTAATTATACAGAAATATTACTGTTAGATTATCAAGAATTAATCCTTATTATTATAAAATCCAAAGTGATAGATAGATAGATAGAATATTTTTTATAATGTACACCATACAAGTAACAAGAATAACACTAGACAAACTTATAAATAGGGTGACACAATGGGCGGTCTTATCAATAAAAAGATCAAAAAAAAAAAGTTAGTTTGTTACATTTTGATGAATTTTGGTACAGAGATAGTTGGAATCCTGGCGACGGACATAGGCATATTAAAAAAAAAGAATGTGAAATGAGGAAAAAAGAGGGAATGAAAGGGAAAACTTAGTTTTGCTATTACAATAAATCAGGTGCAAGGGCAAAAACTACAGGTAGCAGGTATCTGCAAATCAAGAAATGAGAACTGTGTTACCCCGAATTTAACGCGAGCGAAGCCGCGGGCAAAGGCTAGTATTCAATAAGTATATCGCTTTACCATAATGTTTACTAATAATAGTTGATAATTAAGATCATTATTGATCCTTTAGGGCACAACAAAAGGGTAAAGGAAAGAAAGCTCTGTTTGAGGAGATCGTTAAGTTATCGAATGTAAAAGTTTTATCATAAAATAATTCAGGTGAGGATATTAGAATTAAGATACTTTAATTTGTTTATAACTAATTATTTACATAAACTATCTTCATGTACTTCATTTTATATATCTATACTAATATTATAAAGCTGAAGAGTTTGTTTGTTTGAACGCGGTAATCTCAGAGACTACTAGTTGGAATTGGAAAATTATTTTAGTGTTGGATAGTCCATTTCTTGAGGAAGGCTATAGGCTATATAACATCACGGTACGACCAACAGGTGCTGAGCAGCGCGGGTGAAACCGTGGGGAACAGCTAGTTTTTTATAAAAGACGCAGACTGTTGAACTTTACATAGCTAAAAGATTTGAGTATATTTCTTTAATTTCAACTCGATATAAAAGAACAAAAGGGTTTGGCAGACAACCAGACAGACTGACAACAAGGTGATCCTATAAGGGTTTTTACTTTTTACATACGGAGCCTTGAAAAGTTTCCTTTAAGTTCCTTTTCAAGTAAGAAGGCAAAATAAGATACAAAGCCCAATATATATAAATCTCAGAGAGTACTCAAATATAACAATCCAGTTTCAAGCCTCAATACATTGCCCTAAAGCTCTTAAAATCTCAAACTTTCGTTTATCTAAACTTAAAACCGGGTATAATTATAGAAGTTTTTCTTTGAAAACCAAATACCCGGTTAAAAACAAGTCGAAAATAACAAATTTAGGGTTAAATCCTTTGCACGTGCTGTCGTGGGAGTTAATCTATCGGTTTTTCTTATACAACTTGAGTAATACAGTTTCGAGTCCCTAGCACAACGAAGTACGTCTATTATTTGATTGAAAATACAATTCTTTTTTAGCATTTTATAGTTTACTAGCTTTCGCCCGCGGCTTCACCCGCGTTAAATTTGGGGTAACACAGTTCCACTTGCGCCTTATTGATTTGTAATAGCAACGCTAAGTTTTCCCTTCTCTTCCCTCTTTCTCCCTCACATCCCACTTTTTTCAAAAAAATATTAGCCTATGTCCGTCTCCTGGATCCAAACTATCTCTGTACCAAAAATCATCAAAATCGGTTTAGCCATTAAAGCGTGAAGAGGTAACAAACAAACAAACAAATAAACAAACAAACAAACAAACTCACTTTCGCTTTTATAATATTAGTAAGGATTAAATTTGCAACAAGTACAATTAGTATTTTTTTTTAACTTTGTTCCACACTAGGTTTTCTCCTGTATCGTGGGTGCGTTTACAAACATTTAAACTCACATACACAAACAGCCAGAAACACACGGAACAAATATTTGTATGACCTGCAGATAGGGTCTCTATCTGCAGGTCGTATAAATATTTGTTCCGTGCGGGAATCGAACCCGCGACACGCTACGCAGCAGTCGATCGCTCAGTCACTGCGCCAACCGTGTCGTCAATAGTATCATTCAAATACCAATCTCCACCCCGTCCCTTTGCTCGAGCCAGCCGGCGTTGCTGAGCCAGGAAATCAAAATCCCCCAATTAATAGAACTCAGATCCAGTCTGTCCGTTTGCTGTCTTCCCACAGCGACGACCTAAGCCGAGGCCCGTACCCAGAAGGGGGTGCCCTGAGCGTGTAGTCGCTTAGTATATAAGTTTTATGTCCCTGGCAGGGCATCCGCAGGATAGTCCAGTTAAGCAGCTAACGACTTCATAGGTTGAACTGCGAGAGGTCGAAAAAAAAACAATATCGAAACACACCTGAAGAAACCCACACATCTGCCCAGCCCTGTTCTTCTTCGGTGTCAATATTTAACACCTATATAATTTGTCTACCCCGTTAATTTTATAAGATACAGACGACACATATTATATTTATTCAAGACTATATTTTGTCCGCGGCTTCGCTCGTTTTAAATTCGGAGTAACACAGTTACTGTGTTACTCGAATTTAACGCTGTTCCCCTTTCCTGATTTGCAGGTACCTGCTACCTGCAGTTTTTGCCCTTGTGCCTCATTGCTTTGTAATGTATATAATACAATATAATATAATAATGCAATGTATACAATATAATAATGCAAAGGTTAGTTTTTCCTTTTCTTCTCTCTTTCTTCCTCATATCCTACTTTTTTTTTTTAAATCGGTTTAGTCATTAAGGCGTGAAGAGGTAACAAACATGGATTCAATGAGTACATAAATAAATAAAAATATATTTGTTTGTATTTATTTATGTACTCATTGTCCTGAATAAATAACGTTTTTAAATCATTTTAATTGATTTTGTAGTATTAGCAGGAGGTACACCATTGACAATCCCGCTTTATATTTTTATATTCGGAAAGTTGGTGGGAAGATATCGTTGTAACTTGTTCTCCTGTCGTTGATCTAACAAAACCATTTTAACCTGATCTCTCTACATATGTGTGCGATCCGTAGTAGACAGATCAGGTTATAATAGTTTAGAATTCGACCTGCCTTGTGTACTTGCAAGTCAAAATACAAATGACTAGATGACGCCCGCGGTTTCGTCCGTCTGCATGGTGGTCGGTGGTTGTCCCACGAGCCAAAGATTTTAATCCTGGTGGTACACCGGGATTAAAATCTTATGTTACCACATACATTTTTGTCCAGATTATGAACTGTCTGTGTACCAAATGCTCCGTCTGTCGAGTTTCTGTTTTTCAGTCTGTCTTGTATGAAAGAGCAACAAATATCCAAATATGGTGTTTGTCATTTTGTGAACAGTCTATTTAAACTGGCAGGTTGGACAAGGCAAGCCGCGAGCAACAAATATAGGTATTAGATAATGACACACGTAGTACTAATTAATAATCCTGTCAATCAGAGTATTAATCCAATTAACTAATTAAATACGCTTCTGGTGACATGTTTCTAGGTCATTAATTTATTATGAACTAATGTAATTAAGTAAGTCCAGGAAATATTCATGCACTAATCTATAAAACAATATCACGCTTTCTAATCGATGAAGGGCTAGGCAGCGGTGTACCTGACAATACACCTACAATTCAACTGTTATATTAAGGTTCCATGTAATAGGGGGTGAGCTTATTGCCATCAGCCTGAAGGAAATCCAAACTCCGAGGCTACTAATATAAAATTCCTGATAAAAATCCCAATAACAGTATTCTCAACCAAGGAATCGAACCCAGGAACTTAGCAGTCGCGCTTGTGTCCGCTAGACCAATGAGGTAGACTAGACAAGTTACTATCTTAAAGCAAAAGCAATATCTAGTTTACGTTCTAACATAAGCTATTTTGTTCTAGAAAATAACAAAGAAAAATACTTCACAATTTTTCAGGTATTTAATCCTAGCAGGTCGGCAGTGAAAATAGATTCCCATGAACAATGTAGTTAGCGCTAGAATTTGAGCTACGTTGATGAATTTTCGTAATAAACGTTGAATACTCTGAGAGCCGGGAATTGCTTTGATTTTAATTGTTTTATTTGTTCACGGTAGAAGGGTTTTATAGAGGTTTTTTTTTATGCAAAGGAATATCCTTTCAGTGTGCAGTATTTAGAGTCCTTGAAATCCAGGAAAAAAACGACGTGCTTCGGTTATTTATTTATTTGGATTGAAACGTGACATTTGACAACCATACATATCACAAAGACTATTATTTATCTATGGTATGGTACCAATACATCACAGAGTGTTTATAAAATGAGGCTTTTCAGTTCTGTTGTATGTGCTTATGTAATAGCATAGTTTGTTCCTATTGAACTGGTTGGCGCAGTACTTTTTATTGTAAAAATGTAGCCTTGGGATCTGACCCAAGACTGGTTATTTTACTGCTGGTTGCAAGTTAACAAGGAGTTTTTTTTTGCAGATCAACAAATAGGGGGGGAGTGTCAGGCTTGTACTGACTAAAACCAACCCATGTTCCACCTATTGCTTTTTATAATCCGTCGCCGCGGTATCTCTTTCGAACAACCCGCAAACCCAGCAGGCGGTGGCTCTAGCAGGCCCCTCTGCTTTGCTGACATCTCTTTGAAGCGCGCGTGGAACACTAACGCGCCGTCAACACGGTCTGCTTAACAATGCGGTAGTGATACTGTGGTTCTAAAGTCCCAAAAGTCCATTGCTTACCGTAACTTGGTTGTTCAAAGTTCTTGACTCTAAGATAAAATAAAGAAGATTGAATTTTCTGACAAAGAAAACCCATCGGAGGGATATTAAAGAAAAACACATGATTACAAATTCATTCCTACGCGTCATACATAATTTCTAATAACATTATTCTTACTCAAAGTTTAATATTCACATACACACGTACTTCACAAAACTCACACACTCACACACTCGCAGTAGGTACATTACGTACGAACTCTCACGTACTTAGAAACGACTTAGTCTTAACTTTTGTATTACGTAAGTATTGAGAACAAAAGCTTTGAATTCGCATACTTTTCCAATTATTTTACTTTGTAACAGATTGGATTTTCTTTGTACAGTCGGGGATATATGTATGTGGGGGGGTTGGCAGTGTATTCTAGAAAGATGTGGTCATTTTTAAGGGAATGGGTCAGGCATTCCTCATGGTATATCTTCTTTTAATTATGCTATTTTACTCTAAACCTCTTAATAAGCTTTATAGATGCTATATAGGTGGTCGAAAGCTGCTCTATAGAAGATGTATAAAGGTGCTATAAAGCTGTATGCGTGCTTAATAGCTGCTTTTTAGCAACGGTGATTACCACCTACAATCTCACAAACTTTACCGCTTTAATTATATATTAGTATAGATTATAAATTGGTACACCAGTTTTATTTTATTTTTAATGTAATTTTTATGAAATAAAATCAAAATAATATTATATGACATATTAAATAACATTTTATTCAATGTTATTCACTTCAAGTTCATATGTTTTTTACGGATATATTTTCTTCGGACTAAAATATCTACTTCACATATTTAAGTATTACCTTTCTAACTGTACTTGGCTCTTATGACGTACAAAAGCTCTTTAAGAGCCGTCAATAAACTTCTCAGACGTTTGTTAAGTTCTTGTTACGTTATCCTTGGCGCTTTGGAATTATTTCTTTATAGTTAATATCCGATATACATATTACCTTGCCTTGCGGATTTCGGCTAGCATTGTTATCGTCTAAGGAATCCCTTTGGGAATCCACATTATAATGTATGCAGATATTACATGTACCTGTATAATCTCTAGTTATCTCTAGGGACTACACGGCATAATTAGCTTAATTAATCGAATAATCACACACGCTTTGAAGCTGTGTTTCCAATACTATGAAGATATTGATCTTAGTTTTGGGGATAGTACACAAAAGATAGACCATTACTGGCAGGTTAACTTTAAGAATGAGTTAGTTTGTTTGTTCCGGTCAAGTTTTGGCAGGGTTTACCGCTGTATGTTTGAACTCTTCGCGCTTCAGTGAGTTCGCGTTAGGCTCTTGAATATTTGTGTGACCACCAGTTGCATAGAACATGAATAAATATTAAAACTGGACAAACATTTAGGTACACACGACGGCACATCAACATACACAAAAACATTTTAACTTGATCTCTCTACTACGGTGTGTGATCTGTAGTAGAGAGATCAGCTACCTTACCATGACATCTTAAAGCAGAACTTATTCCACTCAGGGAAAGAGACAGAGCTATACAGGGTGTCTAGCACCATCTCTTTCCCTCAGTGGAATACGTTCTGCTTTAAGATGTCATGGTAGGCCTACAGGTTATAAAAGTTTAGTATAGGTTGACCGTCGTGTGTACATACTACCACCCTTTTCGGTTGAAATACTTTTATCGAATACAGATTCCCAAATGAAGAAAATTGCAAAGGAACCTTAAACTTGAAAAACTTCGAAGATTCTTAAGTCTGAAACAATTTCCTGATTTGTGTTCATACTTCCAGGAAATAGCCTAAAAAGCCTTTATAAAACCAACCAATTACAACTGATCGCAGACATATTAATCAAAGGAGCGTCATAAACGAAATATGCGTCATGAAATATCGTTGGACGAACAAAAAACCAATGGAGCAGCGGCCAATTTGTTGATTTATTGTCGCTAAAACTCGAAAACATCTGTCGTCGAAAAAGTTGTGTTACTGACTGTTAATTGTACTGTACTTGACTGTGGTTAAGTTTTGTACGAAGGGTTTACTTCGTGTTTTATGTGTGGTTAAGTTTATTCTTCGTTGAGGACAAGAGACTGCTGCAGAGAGATAACATGTTGTCGATAGTGTAGAAGACATTGTTAATTGCACCGATCATCGGAGGAGGTGCGATTTTAACTGTAATAATCGTAAACACATATTCGTAAAAGTTTTATTAAAAGTCTGTATAACGGTTGTTCTATTAATTTATATCACTACTATCATCATTTATTGATTGATAAAATAAAGTAAAGCTATAATTAATTATTAGGTATTAGATTTCCTAAAATATGCCAATAAACAAACGACAACTCGGACAAGCTAAGCAGCGGACAATGTTTTTCCATGACAACGTCGTTCAAGACAACAATAAAGCTACAAAACAAAAAACTCCAAACACAAACAAATGACAACCACATTTTCGAACATTTCAAAACACAGTCTTGACAAAATGCAAAACAATAATAGTCGACCAACACACAATGCTAAGATTTTACGCTCAATAAAGCAAGTCAAAAATTCCGTACTTCCAGCCGAGCCGCATATAAAACTCACGGAACAGGAAAACTTGACAATAAATCAGGAAAAGGTCGAATATGGCCCCACTTGGGGATCGGTGAAATGTTATTTTTTTCTGTTTTTGATAGAAAATGGTAATTTGGGAGTCCTTTACAGCAGTGTGATGAGTGTGTAGTTGTTGGGATTTCCATTGGATCGTCTACTACAATGTAACACGAAGGTATTTTTCTTCTGATGGCGTTGTGGTTATCTCATGATTTCACTCTTCTTTTTTTTAACCGACTTCAAAAAAAGGAGGAGGTTCTCAATTCGACTGTATGTTTTTTTTTTTTTTTTTGTGTTTGTTACCTCATAACTCAGGTCTGAGTGAACCGATTTTGATGATTCTTTTTTTATTCAAAATCTGGCGGTTGTCGTTTGGTCCCATAAAAAAAATATCAAGATCCGACAAGTAGTTTTTGAGTTATCTTTAATAATGCGTATTAGATTGACTTCGTGTACGTTGATGATATATTCATTCGTCGATTATATTTTAGAAGTTGTCGAAGACAAATGATCAAAAAATGCTATGTCATCGCAGTTTTTTGAGGTGATTGTATTTTAATTTGGTGATAGATCTTCAGTGATATACAACGGCACTCTTTAATAAATGACAGCAAATCCGCCGTGATTGCTGCAATCACATGTATAAGTATGGGTTTCGCCAGGGTAGGCAGGCAGGCGAGTGGGAGCAGGGTGACCGTATCCCCTAGGGGATGATGCATATGATTTCTGAATTGGTTTGATACTAAAGCATAATATAGATACTTAGTATTTAATCTATAGCTTGATGTGGAACTAAAACTTGTATCTAAGACGGGACTAAAGCTAAAAATAAAAACTTTTTAACCGTGTTTGCGTATTATATCATAATTACTACAACTAAAAATGCTGAAATAAAAACTTTTTAGTAAAAAAATAAAACCGACTTCTAAAAAAAACTAAAAACTGGAAAATAACTTTATTTCCGGAAGTCGGTGGCAAATAAAGTCAACGAAACCAACAAAAGCCACCGACTTCCGGAAATAAAGTTATTTTCCAGTTTTTAGTTTTTTTTAGAAGTCGGTTTTATTTTTTTACTAAAAAGTTTTTTGGGCGGGAAATCATCCAATGACTTCCCCCGCTCTGGGCGGAGCGGGGGCATGTCAGACTTGTACTGACTAAAACCCACCCATGTTCCTTCTATTGCCCTTTACGTTCCGAGGCCGCGGTATCTCTTTCGAACAACCCGCAACCCCGGCAGGCGGAGGCTCTGGCAAGCCCCTCTGCTTTGCTGACTCTCTTTGAGGCGCGCGTGAAACACGAACGCGCCGTCGACACGGCCTGTCGTCAATTGATGGACGGACGGTGAACTACCCATTGCTCACCGCCCACAGGCCCGCATCTACGGTGGCCTGGAGTCGTCTCGCGGCGCCCGGCGCAATGGGCGTCTCCCGCGGCGGCTGAGTTGGGCAGATGTTCTCTCCCTCAAACGCCCGGCCACCAACTTTGCTAGCATTACTGCTTCGCAGAAGGTGGGATGATTTCACTCTGTTCCAAGCATCACATGATTGCAAGATTAAAACTTTTATAAATAATACAAATAAATGATCCTTAGGTTAAGATTTTTTTTAATACTCATAACTTTCCTTCCAATTTATTGTACTTTAGTTGCAATTTTTTTTTTTTCTTGTAATGTAATTCATCTCCGAATCGAAAAAAACCTCCTATCTATTATATCTATATATATTTGTAGGATTAGTTGTCAACTCGCGAGTTTATCAGTCCAATTTCACCTATTTTTCTTGTTGTCAACTTACGATCGAGTGAAAATGTGACGTATTTACAGTCGTCTACAAAAGTGTTTTAATAAATTTATCTATAACCTACTTTACATGTATAAAATTTTTACATATATAAAATTTGACATTATAAGATTGGAGGGTCAGTGGGTCGCCTTAGGGGCGGAGTTATTTTGAGATATACATACATACATAAAAAAATATATTATAAAAATCATCATGACGAAAACATAAAACTGCTTATTTACTTAGTGATTTATCAACAATATCACAATGACTCGAGAATTTGGTTTATTACCCATTATGACAATAAAATTGTCTAAAACTAAGCTAACAAAAAAAACTACTATTCTCTCTAGTTATGATTAAGCGCGAAGATGTTAGTATTACAAAAACAGTTATTACCATCTAAACAATCGTATGATTAAAACTAAAACCAACAAAAATACCATTTGACTAGTAAGTACTCAACAGTATATATAATCAATAATCAACAATAATATGTATAACGACGGCTGCAATGTTGGCAGGCAAAAATATATTCACTGATAAAATGAACGTCAATTTCTTCCATTTCTCTCGAAGTTTGTGACAGATAACAAAATCTGCTCTTGCTTACCTTGATTGTCTGATTATTATTATTTTAATAGAACCTGGATTGCTTGTTGTGTTTTATGATAGCCTTAGTAAATCATTGACTTTTATCTAGAGTTATATGTTCGTATTCCAACATAGCACAGGTGCGCGGGTTCACTTATTATACTTGGTTGGAGGCTTTAATTTAGTTTTTTTTTTGCTTGAGTGTATTCTTAATGTTTATTTACTTTTTATATTGGTATACTAGCTGTTCCCCGCGGTTTCACCCACGCTGCTCAGCACCTGTTGGTCGTAGCGTGATGTTATATAGCCTATAGCCTTCCTCAAAGAATGGACTATCCAACACTAAAAGAATTTTTCAATTCCAACCAGTAGTCCCTGAGATTAGCGCGTTCAAACAAACAAACAAACTCTTCAGCTTTATAATATTAGTATAGATTGATGTCTGTTGGCGATCATGTTTCAATTCAATTAAATATAGTATAGTAATCTTTCATCATTGCAATGTGTATCTTGGATATTAATCAAAATAAGAACCAAAAATATTTATTTGTGATGTATAGGTAGGTTGGTCATGTTTTAGTAAAAAGTGCGCTATGATCAGCCTATTACAGTCAAACAAAAATAATGAAATGAAAATTATACAATAAAAAAAAAGTTAAGTAGTGTTAATCCTTATTAATTAATATTATAAAAGCGAAAGTGAGTTTGTTTGTTTGTTACCTCTTCACGCTTTAATGGCTTAACCGATTTTGATGAATTTTGGTACAGAGATAGTTGGGAACCAGGAGACGGACATAGGCTAATATTTTTTTGAAAAAAGTGTGATGTGAGGGAGAAAGAGGGAAGAAAAGGGAAATCTTAGCGTTGCTATTACAAATCAATAAGGCGCAAGGGGAACTGTGTTACCCCAAATTTAACGCGGGTGAAGCCGCGGGCGAAAGCTAGTAAATTATAAATTAATTAACATAAATAATTATAATGTTACTTTGCACTGGTGCAAAGTAAAGTGGAACCAGACTTTATACAGTAATCCATCTGGATAGATTACTGTATAAAGTCTGGTTCCACTTCTTCTTCTCAGCTAAAACACTAGACAGTGACGAAAGGTTTTCGGGGACTGTCTTGTGTAATGACGTTCAAAAAGTGCCGATCATCAGACTAGTTTGAATAAATGCCTTTTGTTTTGGCACATTTGCCCAAAGATGCTATTTAAAATGGTTGGTTAAAATATTTTCAAGCCTAATGATTTTTTGTTAAGACTTGGTTAAATGAGATGCATCATCGAACTACAGATATGGTCGTGAGCTGGCAAATAAAAAGAAAGTAGTTTTTGAGAAAGATAATATATTTATAATTACCTTTTTTCCGCGGCTTCGCACGCGTTAAATTCGGTATAACACAGTACCTGCTACCTGCAGTTTTTGCCCTAGCACCTTATTGATTTGTAATAGCAACGCTAAGTTTTCCCTTTTCTTCCCTCTTTCTCCCTTATATCTCATTTTTTTTTAAGTTATCCTATGTCCGTCTCCTGGTTCTCAAATATCTCTCTGTACCAAAATTCATCAAAATCGATTTAGCCATTAAGGCGTGAAGAGGTAGTAAACAAACAAACTCACTTTCGCTTTTATAATATTAGTAAGGAGTAAGGATTACGTCCAAAGCTAAGCTAAGTCTAAAGCTTTTTAATCCTCTCTAATTATGACTTGCAAAAGCTTAAATAAGATCCAAACAAAAAGCAAAGAGAAGATCCTTCGGTAAGCTATACAAACTACATTTCAATTTCGAAGAAATGAGCGCTCGTTTGAACCAATATCCGGGGGAAGATAGAAGTATGAGACATTTGTCATACCGTGTGCAGGTGGTTTCATACGCCTTACAATTTATAGCCACGACCACACCACTTTAGTCACGACATTGTTTGAAGAGAGGTGATATTCGCAGCTGATGTAACAGAAGATGATGTATCTACTTCAATTATCTTTACTGTTAGTTTGTCGTCTAGTGGCCCTTCATCCGAGTATACGAACTCTACTAGATCTTAATTTTTCTTTGCATTATCATTATCATCCTTCAAATACTTGGTTATTTCTTTTTTGAATTAAGATTCTGATTGAAAGTCAAAATGAATACATCACTTTGCAATTTATTTAGTAAACATATATTTTTTTCGGGAATTTCTTCTGTATTGTTGTTGCATTTCACAAGCATTTCAAAACTCACACTCAAACAGCCAGACCCAGAACAACTATCTGTAGATCCAAATATTTGTTCCGTGCTGCGATTGAACCCACGACAAGCAGCGTAGCAGTCGATCACTCAGTCACTGCGCCAACCATGTCGTCATAACTCGTGTCCCACGGCTGGCCAAAGGCCTCCCTATTCCACCTACGGCGTTATCTTTCCTACATGCATTGTTTATGAAGATCTAATATATAACTAGCTTTCGCCCGCGGCTGCGCCCGCGTTAAATTTGGGGTAATACAGCACCCCTTGAGCCTTATTGATTTGTCATAGCAACGCTAAGTTTTCCCTTTTTTCCCTCTTTCTCCCTCACATCCCAATTTTTTAAAATAAAAATTTAAAAAAAAGCCTATGTCTGTCTCCTGGTTCCCAACTATTTCTGTACCAAAATTCATCAAAATCAGTTTAGCCATTAAAGCGTGAAGAGGTAACAAACAAACAAACTCCCTTTCGCTTTTATAATATTAGTAAGGAAGTAAGTGATTAAAAATATTCGCGACAGGTTTTATAGATACTATTGATGTTTATCCATCATCATCTGCCTAGCCTATTCCCAAGTATGTTGTGGTCGGCTTCCAGTCTAACCAGATGCAGCTGTATACCAGTATTTTACATGGAGCGACTGATCTATCTATTGTATATATGTATAATCTAAATATTGATGTTTATCCATTTAAAAATATTTCTCCAAGATATCATAAAACGTTTAATGCCTTTAATAAGCCCACATTTAAAATACCAGACCAACCCATTTACCGTGAACGCATTATCTATAATTTTAAATCAATTTAGTGCCTGAGCTCGATCGATAAATACTTCGGGTTTAATGTGCATGTCCCCGTTGAATGCGTCCTTAATGTTTTAATCAAAATACTTTGCATTTTAAGTAAATGACTGGTGTTGCCATGTATGGGTTGTTAATAGTGAACGGTAATAATTTAAAAATTTAATATTCTCCTCTAGCTTGTAGTCTATGCTTTTACATACCACGCCTATAATCCTCGAGGAGAGAGGCAGAGGTAAACCAAACATTACTTCGATTTTTCAAAACCTCAAACTGAAAGCAGTTATTTCTATTAAACCATTACAAAAATCTCCATGAATACTCTTTTAAATTATAATATTCGCATTAAATTCGGTAGCGCCTTATGGATTTATAATAGCAACGCTAAGTTTTCCCGTTTCGTCCCTCTTTCTCCCTCATAACCCAATCTTTTTTTTAAAAACTAGCCCATATTTGTCTCCTGGTTCCCTACTATCTCTGTACCAAAATTCATCAAAATCGGCTTATTCATTAAAGCGTGAAGAGGTAACAAACAAACAAACAAACTCACTTTCGCTTTTATAATATTAGTAAGGATTACAAAATCGTATAACATCATTAATGTTGAGTTGAGTTGTGAATACGATGCAGAAAAACATGCACAGCCCAGAGTAAAAACAAAATTCAATTATAAATCTAAACAAATTAAAAATGAACCGTGGCAGCTAAAAGAAGGCCACTCTCAACTGACAGCGCCAGTTCACGAACATTCCCATTCAGCTCAACCATTTAGAAGGGAACTAAATGACCCAACACATCCGCCACCATCAGCGAGACATTTAAGACTGAGCATGACATTCTGTCAACGACCAGCTACCCTACCATGACGTGTTAAAGCAGAACTTATTCCGCTGAGGGAAAGGGACAGAGCTATACAGGGTGTCTAGCACCATCTCTTTCACTCAGTGGAATAAGTTCTGCTTTAAGATGTCATAGTAGGCCTACAGGGCATCGTCAAGTCAATAGTACATAGTAATCATACAAGTTACGTTTCAAATCCAATTTAGTAGGTATTTTTAACGGGCTTTTTTTTGGGGTGGGAAATCATCAAATAACTTTCCCTGCTCTAGGCTGAGTGGGGGGGGGGGTCAGATTTGTACTGACTAAAACCCACCCATGTTCCTTCTATTGCCCTTTACGTCCCGAGCCGCGGTATCTCTTTAGAACAACCCGCAACCCCGGCAAGCGGAGGGCTGAGGTAGTAGGTAGGTAAAGTAATAGGGCTGAGGCCATGAATTGGGTACAAGTCCAGACTTCGTGATCGCGAATGAAAAATGGTTGACGTAAAAACCCAATAACACTTTAACTGGTTTAACAAAGTGTTCACCCCAATAAGGAATAACAGGCAAGAACATTCATGGTTCAATCAAACTCATAATTTTCTTTCCTTTGTTCCATTCTATTTGTGGTCGGTGCAACAGGTTTTTCTCTTCCATTCTCCCCTATCAGACGTCACGGCATCATTTACTCCTTTCTCCTTCATATTCTTCCTCAAACAATCAAACTATTGAATCATTCAATACCAGGTGTTAAATGATTCAATACTTTGTTAATAACAAGTCCTGTTAAAACCCGACATAATCGACATTATTTCACTGGAATAATCTGACACAATTCACAATAAATACCTCCCAAATTAATATTCCCGATCCCGGTTCAAAAGGTCACAGGCTCGCAGCTAGCCTGAGTAAATACTACCCCAAGCGTTATATAAAACGGAGAATATAAAGCCAATTAAATATTTATTTATCTAGAACGTTTATACCTTCGGGGCGTAATGAATAAAAGGTAATATTTTATTCATCGAAACTCAGGTCAAGTTCGGCTCGCATTTAGCCGAGACGATGCAATATTTCAGACGGGACGTCCCGTATATATTATTCTATGAGAGTAATTTGTCTGAGAACAATGAAAGATTTTTCGCTTGGAGCCAAGGGCAATGGAGGTAAATAGTTGTAAGTCGACTCTTGGACCATAGTGGTGGTTGGTGCAAGTTTATAAAAACATTCTTTGTGACATTGACGGAGGTTTTGAAAAAAATATTGTGTAAGTTTGAAGCCATTTATTTCAGGGTTTTGTTTTATACATTTCTCTGCAACTTTGGTTGCTGAAATCGTCGAAAAAACGTCTTGTGTGTATCATCTCCGTTTAGTAACGAAATTGTACAGCACATAATGTTAAATTTTTTAATGCCAATATATTGCTACTTCCTCGTGAAGAAAGAGTACTGAGTACTGTTCGTTAGTAAAAAGTCTTATAGATTAATTTAATTGTATTGCAATTATCATCAATAGAACTGAACGTTATCTGCATCTAAAGCGAATTAAGAGTCGTCACTATCAATACTTCTGAAGCAGTCGAGTTCAGAAGGGTTACCATGACATCTTATAGCAGTTCTTATTCCTGTGTGAGAAAGAGATGGTACTAGACGCCCTGCATAGCTCTGTCTCTTTCCCTCAGTGGAATAAGTTCTGTTTTAAGACGTCACGGTAGGGCAGCATTTCTACCTAAATTACCATAACTGAGCGGCACATCTGTCAATCACCAGTACACACTCCACTCACCGCTCCTCTCATCACTTGCCCCACACCACTAGTGAAGAGCTTACACGGTCATGCCTAGATAGCATCGAGGTATCGCTCCTAATCGTCCATTGTGAGCGGATAACGATCACTCCTCCCGACGCGATGCTAGCCCATGAAGCTGGTCCACAATGGCCCCCGCCTTTCCCACGTGAAGCCCCATCACTCATGCATGCTTTCTAATGATTGTCGGGGTAAAATCGCTTTGTCTCATGATTTTGTTGTAATCGCTGTAATCATAGTCGTCACGGTTGTGAATCTGGATGGAGCTTCTTTCGTTTGTAATCTTGCTTGGTTAGAGTCTCATAATAGAATAATAAACTATTTATACCCTGCATTTAAACAGATAAAATTCAAACTTTCAACATAACATCACACCTGTAGCACATCCAAAGTTTTGATAGAGAACAAGCCTTTTGCCATCAACTGGGCATGAATCCAGACTGCATGGTGGCTACTGTAGTCCTGATGCAAAACTCTAATAGCACTTAGCCTTACAAGAGAATCAAACCGAGGACTTCATGGTTATCAGACGACACCCGATCAACGAGGCAATTTTCAAGTATTCTTATAAATAGCAAAAAGCATATCGCACATATTGTACGCCCCTGGGGTTGTGGGTTGTTCGAGAGATACCGCGGCGCCAAAACTTAAAGAGCAAAACAAGGAACATGAATATGTTTTAGTCAGTAAAAGTCTGAATCTGCCCCTCGCTTTGCCCAGACCGGGGGAAATTATTTGATGAATGATCTAAAAAATGCTATGGTAGGCCGCGCATTATTGAACAGTTTGACTTTAACAACCTTAGGACGGAGTTTCTTCTTCCATAGAATAAGATGG
Organism: Ochropleura leucogaster; assembly: GCA_958449745.1. Lineage (NCBI taxonomy): Eukaryota > Metazoa > Arthropoda > Insecta > Lepidoptera > Noctuidae > Ochropleura > Ochropleura leucogaster. The sequence goes on from OY288207.1 coordinate 16,612,053, forward strand.
CAACGTATACTGGTTTTTTAAGTACTGAAATGTGATAATCGTCGTCCTCGTGTCCTATTTTGGTTATTTTTCAAAAACCTTTAGTCTCATGATAAAGTTAAGACTATCACAACTTTTATCACACTCTAAATACATGTTCCACTCTGCCGCACTTACAACACATAACCACCAAGAAGTGATATATCCCAGACAGGATCCAAGATCGCGAAGACATACGATTATAACCCTAGAGTGCACCAGCAACCAGACAAGCATTGGCGAAAGCGAAAGTGAGTTTGTTTGTTTGTTACCTCTACACGCTTTAACGGCTAAACCGTTTTTGATGAATTTTGGTACAGAGATAGTTGGGAACCAAGAGACGGACATAGGCTATTTTTTGGAAAAAAGTGGGATGTGAGGGAGAAAGAGGGAAGAAAAGGGAAAACTTAGCGTTGCTATTACAAATCAATAAGGCGCAAGGGGAACTGTGTTACCCCGAATTTATTGCGAGCGAAGCCGCGGGCAAAAGCTAGTCAGTGATAAGACTGACATTTGTAACCATAGCATTAGCAGTTTCTTCCAAACAGTTGTTTTAATTTCGGTGAGCAATAAAGTATATTTTATTATACAGGGTGTTTGGAAGATCGATGCAAAGCCGTGAAGCAGACCTAGTATAGACTATTTAGAACCATTTGAACCTAACTTGTCTTCGGCGAAGTGTGACTATTTTTTTTAAATCAAATTTTAATGATTTTTGATGATAATCCTAAAATTTTGCAGTTATTTGCAAATAATTAGTCAGTTTGAAAGATAAATCATTTATTTTTTTAATTTATTTTATTAAAGTAGTTTAGTAGTAATTTTTACAGGGTTTTTTTTTTAATTTAGGGTTTGGAATCATATAACACTACCACTAGTAGTTTCTGAAATTTAGTGACGAGTGAGTCAGTTATTTTCCCGTTTATATATAATTAGTTTTTACTCGTGACTTCGCTCGCGTCCACTCCTTATTTTAGGAAAGTGGGGGTTAGAAAGATCACGTCAATTCATGGCTCCGTTTTGCCGTGAAAGACGATCAAACAAACAGGCACACACATACACTTTCCCAAATATAATAATAGTATGGATTATAAATAGATAAACGAAAACGATCGACAAATATCCGTCAAAACTTCATTTACTGTGAAAACACACTTAATTAACGAAACCGACCAATCGGTCCATCATTACTCCAATCCCGGCAAAAATACAAATAACTAAATTGTAAGGATAAACCAACATAAACTAACCCAGGCCGAGGGTAGACCGCCACTAAGTAAATATTCAGTAATTACAGATTAGCCCAAATTAACCTTGGACCGCTAGACTGTTGGGATTAAGAAATTGGGAGTACTTGTATTGTCTTGATTCATTAGTGTAGTTGTTTTCTTGTTTTTTTGGTGGGATATCTTTAGGTACTGTGACGTGGGGGCACATGTACTAAAATGAAAGCACATAAAATACTTTCATGGATTATATTTGAAAGATACATCTCACACTAAGGCCTGAAACTGCGTTAAGCGGACACCCGCGCGGTTTCATACAAAAGTGCACCGTCGCGGGGACACGCACGGGTCCCGCCAGCGGTTACACGCGCGGGCTTGTTCAGTCAATAACGCTTGATGAAAAGATTGTGAAAATTACTTTCGACAGAGAAAGAGTAAGTTGTGAAATTGCAGTGTCGTTCTGTCATATGGGGTCAAGCAAATGAACTCTCAAGGTACCTGTGACAGGGTCCTTCACGTACCCACAGAGCCCACGCGCGCAGACACGCAACGGTTGCACGTCGCGGGCGCCCGCTTAACGCAGTTTCAGGCCTAAGACTTCCTACGCCATTCTCTAGTCTTCTTTTTTCTAATTCTTATTTTAAAACGACGTGAGTATTAGAACGTCATGGCTAACCAGCCAGCATATAACGAAGGACATTCTTGTTCTTCATTCTTGTTTTTTCCACAACTGTGGGCCGATTTTCAAAATTATTTTTTTCATATTTTTTCTTCTTATGTATGTGGATGATAATATGTTGATATCTTTTAGTAGCAATCGAAAATGAATATGCGATAAGAATTTATGTGAGGTAACATCGTACCATAATTACAAAAGTTGAAATAATCCCCTTTTTAAAAAAAAAACACTGTTTTAAAAAATAAACATAAAACCTCAAAAAAAAATGTTTTTTTCTACTAGCACTGACAAACATAATATTAGTAATATTATAATGAAACAACAATGTTGAATAGCTAACTTGCCTATCTTCTACACCGATTTTCTACTCCAAAAACTGTAATAATATTTATTCACCTTTCGCCTATCTCAGTTAATTTCCAAATTGTTTTCAGACCGTTGGCTAAATGAGGTGTGTGTTTCACAAACCAATCAGCTTGTTAATAATCTTAATATCTCGATATTTCAATAACATATATTAAATTCATTTTGTTAACTTCTTTGTTTATCTGTGGACAGCGTTGTGGGTTATATTACAAAACGTAATTTTGTTAAACTATTAGTAAGCTTATTAGGAAACGGTTCCTTGAAGAAAAAACGTTTAATTACTTCCAACACAAAATACCCAGCAAAATTATTCCTTTTTCAGAAAAGTAAAAACCGACGCAAATAAAACCCATTATGTTAGGTATATTACAAATGCAACAAATTGCACACAAGAAAAAAAGCAAAACACAATCAACTATATACGAACAACCAACTACATTATTACCTACCATCGTCGAACACAATAGCGAGATTGAAACTGAAATTAAATTACTATATAAATTATTGAGCACTTCACATAAGGCTTGTTTCAGCGTTTGAATTATGTAGCGGTTCACTGTACGTATAAAGGTTAGTTTAGACCAAAGGTTCTCGTTTGGTCTAAACCTAGTACATATGGTATTACCAATTTGTAACATATTTTTAAAACATTCATTTGTTGGTCTACCCCAGTCGCCAATATTACTTGGGGTCGTGCAGCAAGTTTTTTTTCATCCATTTTCCTCTGTCCACCGCTACGCTATCATTGAATTCTTTCTCTCTCATAATTACCACAGACAACACATAGGTTTTTTTTTTATATCTCCCACTTCATCTATTTATTTGTTGGTTTATCCATTTGGGATATAATACGTATACAAATGCCCTTACCGAGACAAGGAATCACAGTTTTAATGAATGGAATATCTTTATTGCACACGTGAATTGAAACACAAATGACGGCGTGTGTGTTGACATTTGTTATGTGAGCTCTATATTACGTATATACAATGTATACGGTCATGGACTAGCAATATTCTATGTACTTATATAACAAACATTCTAGTACCTATTATTTATTTATTTCAAAAATAAAATTACAATTTTTTCACAAAAAGGTTTACAATGTTTTGCATATTTTTTTTTATTTTTAAAGTTACGAAAATGTAAGCTCATCATTTTTTAATTTAAACGATAGACAATATTGTTGCTCTCTGAATAAACCTGTTTTCGTCTCAGTAAGACCAACACTTTGAGAGACATGATTATTTTTGTACACGCATAGAGAATATCACAAAATGGCTGCCAAAAAGCCGTGAAGTGAATTAGACCCAAGTGTGTATCGTAATAGTATATTAAAACATTCGTTATAAGTATCTATGACCGGACACATTGTGTATTAAAAACAAAACTATCCAATACATTTATAAATATATTTAGGATTGTTTTCTCATATTATTGTTCGTGTTTTAACACAACGTTCGTGTGGTGTAAACATTCCCTAACTTTTTACATTGCAGTATCGTGAACCTGAATATTGCACATGTTACTCCGCGAGTATATTTTTATCGGTATTACAACTCCTCAAGGCTTTCGTGTCCTGATTAGCTGTAGGCTGTGTTGTTCAACGGTGTTCGAGAATATTCTACGAAGATGTTTTATTAAAAACGTAGGTGAAGGAACAAAACGTTTTACGGAAATCGCTTGTCTATTCTAATATTATAAAGCTGAAGAGTTTGTTTGTTTGTTTGTTTGAACGCACTAATCTCAGGGACTACTGGTTAGAATTGGAAAATTCTTTTAGGGTTGGATAGTCCATTTCTTGAGGAAGGCTATAGGCTATAAAACATCACGCTACGACCAACAGGTGCTGAGCAGCGCGGGTGAAACCGTGGGGAACAGCTAGTTACTTATAAAACGTAATCTATCTGTATTTTGGGGGTGAACGGTATTTATACTGATATTATACATACATATTATCATCCTAGCAATACATCCTTACTAATATTATAAATGCGAAAGTGAGTTTGTTTTTTTGTTACGTCTTCACGCCTAAATGGAAAAACCGATTTTGATGAATATTGGTACAGAGACACATGAGATGGGATACCCTATAGACGGACATAGGCTCTTCTTTTTAAAGTGAGCAATGAGGGAAGAAAAGGGAAAACTTAGCTTTGTTATTACTATAAATAAAGTGCTGGGGCAAAAACTACAGGTAGCAGGTACCTGCAAATCAGGAAAGGGGAACTGTGTTATCCTGAATTTAACGCGAGCGAAGCCGCGGGCAAAAGCTAGTCACTTATAAGGGTCAGGCAGAAGTTTATCTAATAGTACCACGTTTTACCTACCATTCAAGTTGTTTAATGTCTATTGCCATCGACTGGGCACAAATCCGGTCATCTACTGAGAAATATCCGAGAAAAAAAATCCCTATAATAGGTACTTTGCCTTACTCGGGATTCGAATCCTAGCCTTTATCTTTAGCAGTTACGCTTTCAATCCCACTTGGCCAATGAGGCAGTCAAATATAGTGGAAATGAAGAAAATGTAAAATTTCAAATTAAACACAAACATAGTCGCGGGTAACAGATAGTCATTTATATTAGTCATATTAGTCATTTATATTTATGGAATTATTCTGAAATAAATGATATAATAATATATATACCTGAGTATAATATTAGTTGAATTAATCAGACGCGAGGCCCCATGTCATAGAGGTGACCCTATCATGGGGCCTAAATAACCATCCTAACCAAACAAACTTTGAGAAATGTGGTTGTAAACTAAACTCTTCTGCCATTTCCATGTGAAATGCAAGCGTGATGTATGAAGTTATTTGAATGACAATGAAACAGATACTATTTCTTATTTATCTCTTTCTTGTAACCACGATGCAGCGGTTCTTCCAAGTTTTCCAGAAAATTCTAGAAGCTAGATAAAATATGGCGCCTGTGGAGTACCTAACTGTGAAATATACAACAGCTTTTATACCAGTGCAATTTTAAAAGTTCTCATACATATTTCACAACACTACGTGTTAGACCAGAATATACTCGGCCATTATATCTGGTGATGGTAGAAAAACAGATGATATTTAAATTTTTGATGCACCATTTGACGATATTATTTTTGTAGGGCAAACTGAACTTAAATTTAGTATTGTTTACTTTCGCAGACATGGAGTGAAAAGTGTTTAAAACAAACTAGCTGGCACCTGCGGCTTCGCCTGAGTGATGTCGAAAAAAAAGTATCAAATTCAAAGCATTCTAGTCAGTTATCTTACTAATATTATGTAACTCTTTCACGTCAAAACAGCTGACTGGATCTTAGATTAGCTAGATTATGGTCTGGAATAATACATAGGATATTTTTTTTCGAAATGACGAGGGCGTAACCGCGGGAGCCAGGTAGCAGACCAACTTATGTTCCAAGAATTCTTGAATTTTCCAAAAGTAAATATTGGATTTTATATGGGAACTGACCCATTCAGCTAGCAGCTAATCAATATGCATGGAAAAACTGAAAAAAGTGAAGCATTTCCGAAAGTCGTAGAACTAATGTTGTTCTGTTTCTTGGTCCGAAAGACTACTGGGAAGTCATGCCCTTATTATGTTACTTTGTATAATCATAAATTGTTCCAAACTATACTAAAAATCTTACAAACATTAAACATAAAAAACAACAACATTTCCAAACAAACGTCACATCAAAAATCCACTTGAGTCCAATTCATTTTCCTGCTAATTTACCCCAGTAGTGCATTCCAATTACAAAGCAAGTCCTCATTTGTGAGGCCTTGCGAGGTTGAGGCCGTGAGTCCTCCATCCCGGCAGAGCTAATCTCAGTGTCACCGCAGGGCACGCTCCAGTCTGTTTAGGTATTAATACTGCTTCTGAATGGAACACTTGAATTTCCCGAGGACTTGGATTAAAATGGCCTAGAATTTTTCTGGAGTTTCTGGCTTTTGCAATTTGTGCTGCAACGCTGGTTGCCTGAATATTAGATGGTAGTGTTGATTTTGTTGCTATTGTGTAATAGAATAGTATATTAGCTTCGTCTAGAATCTAGATGGAAGAATTTTATCTAAGGTACTGTATGAAGTGGAACACAGAAATTGGAGTGTTCTGGAAGTATTACAATTAAAGTAAAAATGATAATAGAGCACGCAATTTGAGTAACGAATACAATTATCTATATTCTGTCAATTGAGTTTCATCTTTCAATTAGAAAGGCTCGCATCACAATTGTCAGTCTAATTCAATTCCTAAGATGTCCCAAACGATTTAATAAAATGAATGTTCTCATCCTCAATCTAGTTACTTCAAATAGTTCAGAGACTCATCAACGAAATTATTCCACACTCAAGCCTCCTCAGTCATCCTCAATCAAATCAGCATCCTCCCTTTGCTCATTACTCCAACATCACATCGCGGATCCAACTTATACGAGTACATCTCAGTTTTACTGAGCGGGAGTATTTGTGTGAGTACTCAAATATACTCAGTTGAGTATACTGAGTATATTTGAGTATTTGACTAAATTACGAGCGTTGCCGTCTCGAAGGCTAACTGCGACTAAAGATCTTTAGAGCTCCGCTATTTATGAGATGCTTCCTAGATAGTTTATCCCGGCACTACGTAAATACGCGAGCTTAATTCGGGATACGGTTTTCAGGGAAATTCTCAGGGGTGACGGATTTCCGTTCTGTATGCTTCTGTGGTTGCATGTGTAATGAGGTGAGATGAAAAGAATAGTTTGTTTGCAAGTTGAGTTTATTACTTTTTGTTGTATTAACCGTGTTTTTCTTTTTGTTTAAGGTAAGCGAGTTTGATAAAAATTGGGGTTTGCGATGCAATGGATTTTCCCCGGTGAGTTTTGAACCACTTCTGCCCGATTAACGCGGTTGTCAAGGATGATGATAGTGACCTATATACAGTTTTACATTACTGTGAACGCGGTCAAAAATTACGTAAAGCATTTGATTTCATTGAATAAGCATTGTTACTACAAAAAAAAAATTGCCAACTGGAGGAAAGATATCTATGGTTGAATCTTATATTAATTATGTAACGTTTATATATCTGCTTATAGAGATGATTTATTTACACAGCATCACGCTCGTAACCCGCGAAGGATTCGCAGAGAGGTACCTTACAATATGGTTCTTTCTCATATAATAGGGGGTAATCCTGTTGCCATTAATCGGGCACCAGGACGGAGAGCGAGAGGAAGGCCAAAGAAAAGATGGATGGATTGTGTAAGTAATGATATGAAGGAGAAATAAGTAAATGATGAACTGTGTTGCGCCGACCCCAAATAGAATGAGACAAGGGCAAGAAAATAATGATGATATCCAGACGCTATGGCAGCTCCTAGAAATTGACGGTATTGTTGGCGCAGTATCTGAGCGATCGACTGCTGCGCTGCGTATCACGAGTTCGATCCCCGCACGGAACAAATATTTATATTACTACAGGTAGTATGTGAGTTTAAATGTTTGTAAACGCACCCACGATAAAGAAGAAATTCCTAGAGTGGGACAACGTTAAAAAAAACCTGTTAGAGAATCCAAAAATATATTCCGACCCGGGTCTCAAAACAAGGACTTCATGCATAGCAGTAGCGATTGACGACCACTAAACTACTGAGGCAGTTAGTAATTTATTTACTTACCTAAGAATGAATCCATTTCACAACAATGTCTGGTGCAGGACAAAGAGATTAGATTTTTGTTTTTTTTTTAAATGGAATCTTTTTGTTCACAGGCAATAAGGAAATACAAACAGAGAATTCTTACTTTTTATTTCTTAAATATTTAATGGTCTGCAAATGGCAACGAAGTAATTTAGAAAATGAATACTTTCTTTCTTTTCTTACAAAAATACATATTATTACAATTATTACAAAGAACTGTTTTCTGAGAAAATATCGAACGTAGGATTCATGAAAACTGTGTCCCATATTCGTGATTTCTCTTTTATCCTGGAACAACAAACAATTTAATAAAACAGCCAGATCCGGAAAAATTACCTGTAGGCCATAGGTACCATATTGGTATTGGCCATATTTGCTCGGTGCCGGGATCGAATCCGCGACACGCAGCGCAGTCGCCAATCGATTAGACACAACACCAAACCTTCAAAATTAGATGACAAGAATAGAAAATAATGTTAAGATGATAAGAATTTTAATATTTCACAATTCCTTTTCAAACATTCTTTAAAAACTAATTACATACTATGTAAATACAAAATACTTTACGAGTTATTTTTTATTAATTTCTTTAAACTTCATGTGCAATAGTGGTACATAGGCGGACTTAAAGTTATCTACTAGTTTCCTCCACAACCCAGTTAGTACTGGGTAATGCGATACCCCTTGGTAAGACTGGCTGTCAGACTTTTGGAACACTGAACCTGTAACGACTGTCAAAGATCTACAAATGACAGTCGGGACCAACGGCTTAACGTGCTTTCCGAGGTACGGTGGAAACTCGGTATGTAACGGGTGGTCACCCATCCACAGATCAACCTAGGCAAGCGCAGCTTAACCTAAAGATCGACCCGAGCGGCTGCTATTATTTAGCCACGAGCTCCTACTAGTTTCCACTGCATTTCTCACAAATGTTGCTTAACTTACAAAATATCTAGTGCGAATTTTATATCTGTCGTTTATATTCTTTTTATTTCAGGGTAAAATTACAGGGAATTGTTGTGGAATGTTTCAATAGTGAAGTTACGCTGCAGTGTCGATTTTAAAATAAATTAATGCGTGATTATTTTGTTTTTTGATCAGACTGAGTACATATAATATGTATATTGCAGTCTTCGTGATTAAAAAAGATAATCTAGAATGTAGGAATTCCTACTGATCCTACTAATATTATAAAATATGCAAATGTGCGGATGTTTGTGAGGACACAAACATTCGCATTTATAATATTAGAAGGATTAGGTTTTATTGGATGGATCTATGGATGTTTGTTACTCGTTTACGTCAAAACGGCTGAACGGATCTTGATGAAGTTTGGCACAGAGGTAGATTATGGTCTAGGATAACACATAGGAACACATTTTTTTCGATATCACAAAGAAGCAAAGCTGCGGGCGCCAGCTAGTGTCTAATATATATGTGTAATAATTTTTAATTTGTAGATTTGTTCCACTATCACGCTTAAATGTCTGAACAGAATAAGTGAAGTTTTGTGCACAGATAGATTGAAACTTGTATTTAAAAAATTGGCTACTTGTTATCTAAATATATTTCTTAAAGACCTCTGTGAAGATGCGAGTGAAAACGAAGGCAAAACCTAGTCTTTCAATAAATCAAATTCTGAACTTTGTCTTTTTAATCAAGTTCAGTAGTGCAGTTTCTGTGACTGTCTTACAAATAATTCAGAATGACGAGGGTCATATGTGGACTGAGGAAAATAATTGGCTCTGCATATTGGACTGTCCGTTTTCGGTCTAATTAGTTCGTCTACCTCACTGTCTGTGCTTCTGTTATAGGTAAACTTGTTTCGAAGTATAATAGTGACAGATATCCTTACTAATACAAAAGCGAAAGTGAGTTTGTTTGTTTGTTACGTCTTCACGCCTAAATGGCTAAACCGATTTTGATAAATTTTGGTATAGAGATAGTTGGGACCCTGGAGACATACATGGGCTATTTTTTTTAAAGATTGACATATGAAGGGAGAAAAAGGAAAACTTTGCATTGCTAAGGGGAAAAACTACAGGTAGCAGGTACCTGTAAATTAACGAAAAGGAAAGGGGAACTGTGATAGCCCAAATTTAACGCGAGCGAAGCCGCGGGTAAAAGCTATTCTGTATTATTTAACAGTAACTTCAATCATGGCTGTACTTGTATTTTTGGTAGGCAGCGGTATATTGAGAGGTGCACCATACGTACATATATATACGTTATGTTTTTCCTAAACATTGCCGCAAACTAGGAATTTCTCCTATATCGTGGGTGCGTTTACAAACATTTAACAAAACAACTACCTGTATATAAAAATATTTCTAAGATAAGATAGATAGGGATAAGACCGCCATTGTAACCATAGATTTAGCATTTTATTGTAAAACAGCTTTACTTCAATTTCGGTGTGCAATAAAGTATATTATATTTATTCTAATATTTATTCCGTACCAGAATCGAAACCACGACATGCAGCGCAACAGTCGATCGCTCAGCCACAGTACAGTTACAGTAGTTATATTATTTACTAGCTGTTCCACGCGGTTTCGCTCACGCTGCTCAGCACCTGTTGGTCGTAGCGTGATGTTATATAGCCTATAGCCTTCCTCAAGAAATGGACTATCCAACACTAAAAGAATTTTTCAATTCCAACCAGTAGTCCCTGAGATTAGCGCGTTCAAACAAACAAACAAACTCTTCAGCTTTATAATATTAAGTATAGATTACACTTCCGCAAAAAAAAAACCATTATTATTCCAAACTTTAAATTCCGCTAGTGAAGATTAAAAAACAGACTTTTTGCTTAACTTATCCCAGAAACATTACTTTGTAAGTTTCGTGTCGTTGAATCCAAAGAGACTGCCTTCAAAAAGTTTCACTACAATAATCATTACCTCGAAATCCTTTTCACAGTGTTCCCGAATTTCAGGAACGTGCCTGTAAAGATTAACAAAATGTCTTTTTCAACTGATGGCTGGGTTGTTCAAGTTTCAACCGAGTTTCAACTTTTATTACCGAAGAGTTATCTGGAACGTTCGACCTCATTTTGATTTTCGCATAAACGATCACTTTTGTACAAGTTTTGCTGCTGGACATTCGAATTTTGCCCTTTACGAGACGGAGATGTCATTTCACGTTTAAAAAAAAAAACTTTCATCGTTTTTCTTGGCTGTTCGATATTTGATATTTTCTTGGTAGACGTGTGCTTTTTCATCGAACATTTACAATGGCAAGAGAGTTTCGTTGATCTACAGTACGACCAACGAGAAGCGATACGAAAGGCCATTAACCTAAAGAACAACTGTGGCGTTGACAATCTAATATTTAGCTCTTTCCATCTTGTGCCTTTGTCGTAATGTCTCGTTCTCCCGACAAAAACATGACAACGTTAAGACGGGTTCGCCAAACATTCGGGCGGCCATTTTAGATGAGGTTTTAGCGTGGGTTTTGTTTACATTTGGTATCGCTTCTCGTTGGCCGTACTGTAGAAGGAAATAAGTTGCATGGCAACTACTATGACTGAAACCACGGGTTGGACGAAATTCTCGCTATGATAATCTATATAATATCGTAATTCTCAAATTCATGCTTAAAATAAATTTGCCACATATCACTTTGTTACTTAGTTATTTACCATTAACACTTATAACAGGTTATTTACGTTGTCATGTGATTTACTATCGTATGCTAGTGGCTTCACCTGCGTTGATTTTGGCAATTGTTCCACGGGGTCTCACCCGGGTGGGAGGATTTAAACCATATAGGTGTCAATACTGTCTGTCTGTCTCTATACACCTGTTATACATACTATGATGGGTCAACTAGTTACCCTATAAACTCTGACCCCACCGTATAATCTCTAATATTACCCGCAACATCTTTAGAGCACCAAACAGGCGGTAAAGCACAAACGAACATCACAGTAACCCGTAATCATGGAGTTTGTTACAGTCGTTCTGTTAGTCGTTTTACTGCTCAAACGCAGCCTGTAACGCGGGACGTTAACTGTGTACGTAAAACGGAATGAATCGACTGTTGATGGTGTTTAGTGTTGCCGACAAAAATCGGATCACGATTTTTTTAAATCATTTATAGTCTGGCAATCCTTACTAATATCCTTTCCTGTTTGTTACCTCTTCACGCTTTAATAGCTATAATCCCGATTTGATGAATTTTGGTACAAAGATAGTTGGGAACCAGGAGACGGACATAGGCTATAATTTTTTTTTTTATAAAAATGTGGGATGTAAAGGAGAAAGAGGGAAGAAAAAGGAAAACTTAGCGTTGCTATTACAAATCCATAACGCGCAAGGGGAACTGTGTTACCCCGAATTTAACGCGAGCGAAGCCGCTGGCAAAAGCTAGTAGAATACTAAAGCTCTCCGCAAGCGCGGACTCATGTGTGGGACAAGCGAACAATTTTTGTATAACCAGAGTTAATCAGCCGCTAAAGGAAATTAGTAGCTTGTATCCGACACAAAACACAAGTGTCCATGTTTGTTTAGCGCCTTAACTTGCTCTAATTTGGAATATGCTTACTAATATTACAAAAGCGAAAGTGACTTTGTTTGTTTGTTACGCCTTCACGCCTAAATGGCCAAACCGATTATGATAAATTTTTGGTACAGAGATAGCTGGGGTCCTTTTTTTTAAGTGAGAAGAGTGGGAGAAATATATTAGAAAAGGGAAGACAAAGATACTTTTCTTTCGATCATCACGTGGGTTAAAGTAAGCGTTAGCCCAAAGTAACTATGCCACGCAGACGAAGTCGCGGGTGGAAGCTAGTGGTTAAATAAAATAAGAACAAGCAAATGTGTATGTTGTTAGAAATACTAGTAGGTTTGCACTTTTTCAGGACGATATAATGACCAACGCGATTTTTTTTCATTCAAGACAGGAACGAATGAACTCTAATTTAAATCAAACCTTTGGGGAAAGCAGGTCAAAACCTGTAGAGAGGCAGCATAGACTACATTAAAAAGAACAAATAGTTTAACATGATAATAGATAATGTTAATCCAGTTAATACCCAAATTAATAATAATTGTTTTGTCGCTGTTCGCTTACCTATATTTAAATTTAACCTTTTTTTATATTTTTTACATCAGCGATACGATTTACTGCAAAAAAGTCGTGATCGTATCGTCAGCTATAAAAGCACACAATACGCCTTCCGGCAATCAAGTAACGTAACGACTGCGTAATAACTGTATAAAATACGTTACGTTATCGTTAGAAGACTAATTACATTCTTCACTATATTAACGACAGTAAGAGTTTATTGTCTAAGTATCCGACGCGGCGCTTAATCTTAGATTAAGTTAACGGTGAATTTGATCGCGAAATGGATTGTGTGAGGTTTTTATTCTGCATTTGCAGTAGGTCCTTTTTTTTATTTATTAAACAATTTATGTACATACACACTGAGTACAAAAAATAAAAGACAAAAACAGAAAAAGGTGATGCTAATTTCTACAGAAATCTCTTCCAGAATACCTGCGAAAGGAGAATAAATAAAAAGAGATATCTTATTATTTTACATAAGTCAAAGAATCAAAATAAATTTAATGACGCCGCTAATACAAGAACCAGGCATAGATGCAGGTGACGCATACCTACCATGAAATTAAACAGCTTTTGTTAAATGACTTTTCAAAAACGTTTTTATTTTTTTTATTTTAGAGTTAACATACATTTTGATCAGCTGTTCCAGTTAGTTCTTATATAAAGTCCATTTTTGTTGCGTAATTTAAAAACTCGTAAAATTATTTTTGTTCAGTCACACGGTCCGAGAGGTCCTCTTGTAAAAATCATTTCACCGCTGTCGCCCTCACAAACGTGGATATTTGTTTCGATGCAATTTTTTTTAAACTTTAACTTTTTATCATTTAGTCTTCGCGAAAGTCTTACGAACATACAGAACATGAATGGAACCTTACAGAAATTCTTCTCAAAACACGCTATTTCTATCCTTATATTCAAATGCGTAGAAACAAAAATATGACGCGAAACTAGAACTTCGGATCAAACGATTATGTAAATGTGAGGAAGTTGCTCTCACAAGCGTAAAGTCTTACGGAGGTACCTTGGACCGTATGTAGAATGGTACATTCGAAAACAAAAATATCTGTACGTCATCTGCCTAGCCCTTTTCCAACTATTTTGGGGTCGGCTTCCAGTCTTACCAGATTCAGCTGAATACTAGTATTTTTCATGGAGCGACTGCTTACTGTGGTCAGTTAAGTAGTCGCTAGGAGTATCGTATTACAATCCAGTTGGTACTGGTAATACGATTCTCCTTGGTATGACTGTCAGGCTTCCCAGCCACTGACGACCTGCAACGACTATCAAAGATCTACAAATGACAGCAGTGATTGTCACGGAGGATAGGAGTAGGTTCCACGGACCAACCCAGGCACGAGCATCGCAGAAGATGTTAATCTTCTGCGATGCTCGTGCTAAGTGACTGACATTGTTGAGCCCCGAGATTCTCAAATTTTGACGGTACGCAGTGGCTGAACGATCGACTGTTGCGCTGCGTGTTGCGGGTTCGATCCCCGCACGGAACAAATATTTTTATGACCTACAGGTAGTTGTTTAGGGTCTGGCTGTTTGTGTATGTGAGTTTAAATGTTTGTAAACGCGCCCTCGATACAGTTTTGTTTTTTTTTTTTTTTAAGAAATAATAATATTAATTGTTTAAGTGTTCACTCAACTAAAGTAGTTAGTATGTTTGTATAACATGTTACCTTTTCATGACTAAACGGCTGATATTTCAACTTAGGCAGGATATGTGCTGTAATTATCAAGCTAAAAACCACCCCCTAAATAGGGGAGTAAGCAAAATTGGATTATATGTATATTTCTCAACTGTTTTAAAACTATATATATCATTACATACATACGAAGAAGCGGGTCAGAGCTAGTACCTACCCAATATATTTCAGTACTTGACTGTACCTCGGACCGTATGTGGAACGTAACCAGTTAAAATATTACAGTTACCTGAATACGGGTAGTCGGACTTATTCGTAGTCGGAGAATTAGTCAAATAGTACGGATGAACTTTAGCTGTGCTGGGCCCGTACTAATGGAGAAATGTGCCCGTTATTTGTATAGTCTGTGACATTTGGTCGAGTAAATAAGTTTAGGTGTTATGTGTTCATGTAATTAACTTTTACGGCTATTGTTCAGCTTTTTATTTATTAAAACATTATGCACAAGTACAAAAAAACTGTACAAAGGCGGACTTAATGCCTTAGGCATTTTCTACCAGTCTACCTAGCAGTCTATAGGTGATGCAGAGACAAAAAACAGTAGGTGCGATACCAGAAAAAAAGGATATTAGTAAATGAATATTAAAATATATATAACAAATATACATATTATATAAATATTAATAACTATAAATACTTATATATATACATAAAACAACATTATTTAAAGTTCAGAGATCGTAACAAGACAACAACCACAACTTAATTAAAATCAAAATCAAAATCAAAATATTTTTATTTCACATAGGCCTACATGGGCACTTATAAAACGTCGAGAAAAGATGCACGGTTCGGGTTGGTCGTTTTCTATGGAGAAGAACCGGCAAGAAACTCCATAGTTACTCTTTTAAAATCATTCGGTTTTACAATGTTGTTGTTACAGCGTTAGCACTTAAGTATGAGAGGACAGCGTAGGCCCGACAATAAGTCATTGTTTACTTTACAAAAAGTAAAATAAAATAATACGTTAACATAAGTTAACAAGTGTCCAAGAATCTACAAGGCCAACCATGTCCACTCATTCACAACGAATTGGTAGAAAAGAATCTATACAAAAGTAAGAAAAAAAAAAAAAAAATATATATATATATGCAAAAACAAAATAATAACTAAGAGACGAGTCGCACAGATGTTGCTATCAGTACTGTAACTATTCGGTACAAGGGTGATATAAATATGTGATTTGACAACTATTGCAAAGAAAAATGATTAAAGAGATCACAAAAAAAAAAAAAACAAGATTGAGAATAGTTAGAGACATCCACAAATTTGTGCTGATTGTAGCTACCAGGGAAGCCGCATGCGCAGAAGGAACTATAGCCAAACTTCTTTATCTTCAACGTAGTCCTTGATTTTGTAATATGCGTTTTTAATAAGGACACGTTTTATGTAGTTTTTAAACTTTCCATCTGTCAGTTCTATAACTGATTTCGGCAACTTGTTATAAAAGCGTATACTGTTTATTAGAAATGACTTGCTAGTTTTTGTTAATCTAAATTTAGGAATTACAATTTCGTGTTTACTGCGTGTATTAATATTGTGGTAGTCGCTTCTAATTTTGAAAAGCTCACGATTTTTACGGACATACAATATGCATTCTAAGATATAAAGTGAAGGCAGAGTCAGTATATCGATCTCTTTAAACTTTTGTCTGAGGGACTCGCGAGGACCCATTTTATAGATCGCACGGACTGCCCTCTTTTGTAATATAAAAACCGAATCGACGTCTGCTGCTGATCCCCACAGGAGAACGCCATAGGACATAATACTGTGAAAGTAAGCATAGTATACTAACCTAGCTGTGTCTACATCAGTTAACTGCCTTATTTTCCTTACTGCATATGCAGCTGAGCTGAGCCTACCCGAAAGAGTTCTTATGTGCGCGCCCCATTGCAGTTTAGAATCAATAGTCATCCCCAAGAATACAGTTTCTGCTATAACATCAAGATTTTTGCCGTCAAGATTTAAATTTAGATCACGTTGTGGTACATTTGGTAAGGCAAACTTTAGACATTTGGTTTTGTTCGCATTCAGTAAGAGATTGTTAGCTGCGAACCATTTCGATAAAACGGTTAGACTTTTATTAACATGAACAACTTCCGGATTTTTTCTATTTATTTTAAAAATTAGCGAGGTGTCGTCAGCAAATAAAATTATATCCGATAATTTGGCCATCATATAAGGAAGATCATTTATATAAACAAGAAATAGGAAGGGACCGAGAATAGAACCTTGGGGCACGCCCATCTTGACTAGAGACCCGGAGGACGTCGCCCCATTAACATTTACTTTTTGCTGCCTGTTTGATAAATATGATAGAACAAGATCAGCAGCTCGTCCACGAATTCCGTAGTGGTGTAATTTACAGAGCAGTGTGCTGTGGTCGACGCAGTCGAACGCTTTTGAGAGATCACAGAAAATGCCAATGGCGTCCTGGGACTGCTCCCAGGATTCCAAAATGTGACTGATGAGTTTTACTCCCGCGTCCGTTGTCGACCTGCCCTTCGTGAATCCAAACTGTTGACTATGCAGAATCCCGTTTAAGTTAAAGTGAGGCAGCATCTGGTCCAGCATGATTTTTTCATAAATTTTACTTAATGCTGGAAGCACAGATATAGGTCTATAGTTAGAGGGATCACTCTTGCAACCCGATTTGAAAATTGGTACTACTTTACTATATTTCATTAAATCAGGAAACTTGCCGCTATCCAAACACTGATTGAATATGCCTGTTAGGACTGGAGCAATTGAGTCAATAATATTAGCAAGAACCTTGACGGATATCCCCCATAAGTCTTCAGTATTTTTTATGTTTAGACTTTTGAATGCATTTTTAATTGTAGCAATACATATCGGTTTAAAATTAAAGTTAGGTATATCCTTAGTAAAGTTTTCCTTAAGAAGAGTTTCGGCTAGTTTAGAGGAAGAGGGGAGAGATTTTGTAACCTCTAACGGAATGTTAGTAAAGAAATTTTCTAGTGTCTCAGCGACTTCTAGTTTATCAGAAATAGTTTTATTATCTATTTTCAAGGACCATTCATTCTGATCTCGTTGTGTCTTTCCAGTTTCTCTGTTTATAATCTGCCAAACAGTTTTTATTTTATTATTAGAAACACAAATTTTATTGCTTATTACTTGAGACTTTGCTTGAGCGCAGACTCTTTTGAATATTTTTGAGTAGTTCCTAACATAGGAGTGAAAAGATTGGTCCGAAGTCAAAGATTTTTCGTGATATAAATTATATAAAATATCTCTGCTTTTTCTTATTCCTGCGGTGGCCCATTCACTAAATTTAGACTTAGATTTTACTTTAACATTTTTTACAGGACATGTTTTATTGAATTCTTGGCAAACTGTAGAAAATAATGTGCCATAGTTTATATTGGGGTCTTCTGAATCAAAGCTAGCATTAGAAATATTGCTAAGAACATTATTATTTAAAGAATCTAATTTATTTTTATTAAGACGTCTTAATTGAATTGTTTTAACTAAGTCTAACTTTTTGTCTAAATCAAAAGATACAAGTTGACCCATGTGATCTGACCTAACACCACTAATCAAAAACGAATCTTTTACTGTACAATTGGAGTATATATTATCTATGCAAGAAGCGCTAGTAGCTGTCATTCTAGTCGCTTCATTAAATAAATATTTTAAATTGAATGATCTAAACAATGAGATTAGCTTACATTTTTCTGGTGAATTAACTAACAGATCAATATTTAAGTCACCACAAACAAAAACTATTTTATTTTCTCTAAAAAGTTTACTTAGAATTTCTTCCATCGTGATTAAGAACAATGACAGGTTTGATGCAGGTGGTCTATAGACACATAAGAAAGTATGACCTTCAACCTCCGCACATGCTACCTCACATAAGCGATCAACAGAGTGAGCGGTGATATCCTTCCTTTCCTTATAACTGAGACAGCTATTACAAAGTATCAGGGTACCGCCACCCACTGTGGATCTGTTGTACGCACTGGCAACTGAAAAATTATTAACATTAAATGACATCCTATCGGGTTTTAACCAAGTTTCACAAAAACATAAAATATCCATGTGGTATTTATCTACTAACATTTCCACGTCTAAAATTTTGCCGGAGAAGCGATTAATATTCTGGTGATAAAGTAAAATACTATTGCTAGGCTTCTCTTTTGTCGGCTCTAATAGTTTAAAGAATCTACAACAGTATCATTTGAAAAACTAGATAATACTGTCTGATCACTAAACCTAGTCTCAGTTAAACCATCAATAACAGCGTGTATATTATAAGCTAATAAAGAAGCTAATAAATGTTGACTTTTTTTGGGAATATACATGTACTCCCGAATCAAAACAATATCTCTAACAAAACTGTTAGTATCAAAAAAGAATAAACGGTCACTATGACGACATGATAACATATGCATCAGGTTATTTAAACTAGAAATATAATTGTTTTCTTGCTGAGGTAGATTGTCAGAATATGGAAATGCGCATAATATTAATTTGCCTAATCTTAACCTAAGTAGGGTGTCAACACCATTAACTAAGTCCCTTTTAGATATACTAAGACCATTTCCAATTAGAATTACTACAGTGGTCTCTTCATTCAAATGTGTATGTTTAATTTTATGAATAATCTGATTAAAGTGCACGTTGTGGTGACAATGACTTACTACAGGTTGTTGGGAACGGTTATTTAATAATGATCCAAAACCAGTTCCTAATCTATCAGTATACATTAAGACATTACATTGAGTGGGTTGCAAGGTTTCAAAGGTATGGTTAGAAATGGGTAGGGCATCAGGAACAACATCCTGTGACATGAGAGCTGGAGGAGCGGCAGCACAGCTACAGGTGAGGTTGTTTGTCAGTGACTCATACCTCTCTGCGCTGTACTTCACCAGGTCCACCAACTCACAGGCCTCCTGCATACGCTCACTCAACATCTGTTGACTACATTCATACTTACAAAAAAATTCCTTAAGTGTATTTTCCCTATTTAGTAAATCCCTTTGAAGGTTCTGTATGTCAACATCATACATAAGTTTACTTGCTTCTAACTGATTAATACATACATTTAATTGATTTTTTAATTGTCTGGAATCTCTTCTGAGGTTGACATTATGTTGATAAACACTCTGAGTTTTTAGGAGTTTCTTATACTTCTTTATATGTTTGTTGATTTTAATATATTTCTTAATTTTATTATGGCTAGTTAAAATGGGACATTTAGTTAAGGATTGATCCCCCGTTAGGTCTATAGTAATTATTGGCTGTTCACTCTCCAGTCCGGATACATTGTTAACCAGCTCGTTGAACAGGTTGTTGGTGTTGCTAACCTCTTCGCTGACTTTCAGAGACTTGAACGAGGCAATGGTGTTGTGAGCCTCGCATAATTCTGCTTCCAGTTCCGATATCCGTTTAAGTGCCTGGTCATGAGTGTCATGGCATTGCTGGAAATCTGACACTAGTTGACGGAGATGGTGATGCTGGTCTAATATATCCATATGCTGGGTGTGAAGCTCTGCAAGCTGGCTCTTCAGTTGAGTGTTTTTGTCCACTATTAACTCAATTTCAACTTCACTTTCTTCTCGTTCCCGCAGCAGCTTGTTGCACTCATTTCTAGATGAATCCAGCTCCCTCAGTGCTGCTTTCAATTTGTCAGTCATGTCTCGAACAGTAGCTCCTCGGGTCATCATTTTATATGATTCTCTCAAGCAACACCTGAAATGTGACAAGACAACAGCTGAGTATGGTATGAGAATATGATGTAATTAAAGATTGGAGAAAGTAGGAGGGTTTACAGATTACACAAAAGTTAAACAAAACTATAGATGAAGATTAAAAAAATAAAATAAAAAAAAGGTTATGAAAATATGGAGGTAAGAGAAAAAAAAAAAAAAAAAAAGAATATATTAAAGCAGAAAAAGCTATTTGATCCTTAATGATTCTCAAAAACTTATTATACTCTATGCTGCAATGAAAGGCTATATTTAATTTGACTGCTAGATTAATTATTTTCTACTGTGAATGGATCCTGGGTGGGAACAGAGTATATTTAATTTACATTTGAACTAAGCATGTATTTTTACTTTTACATTTACAAGACACATTTATTATGGGTGAAGTAGGGTTTGCAGTGGATGTTTGTGCCTGGGGCAAGTGTTTCCGTCTTCGATTTTACTTCCACAATTCGTCAAGCAAAATGAGACATGAACGGAGCCGGTGTGTACTGGACGTCGCTCAGAGCCCTGAGCAGTGTTAATGTGATGTATAGTGAGATAACAGGATGACAATAATAATTTAATTAAAACAGAATACTCCCCCGGTTTGAAAATTTCAAATCCACAGACCAAACGTTGACAGCCGGTAGATGAGTTGTTGAAATATCGACTGATATGAGTTATCACCGTCGAAACACGTCACAAACACTGCCTGAGTCACTTTACACATTGATTCTAATATAAACAATAAATTGAATACGAAATAAACACATTTAAACAATATTTAAAATAAATTAAACTACGAGGCCGTTTTTTAGCGACCTGTCGCCAGTGTTGCCAGCGCGCAAAAAAAAACGAGACGAATCTACCAACTTCTTGTAAATATGCTGACGAATTATTTATAAGGTTATAATTGTGATTCTAATGATTAATCATTTATGTTTTATGTAGTAAAAACTACCAATTGAAAGGGAGTCGTTTGTTTGTTTGGAGGGATAGATAGATAGTACAAAACGTATCAAAATTATTCCTTACCTTGTCCAACAAAACACCTGTGAGTTTGCAAGATTTCAACTTTAAGAGACCTTTAAAACATTTGTGGTAATTTAAGAACTAACTCTAGTACCTTGTAAAGACAAAGGAAATAATCGTTAAGGTTGAAATTAAAATACAAAAAGTTGGCAGCTAGGAGTCAAAAGTGAACTATTAAAAAATACGTTTTTTTGTATTGTTCTCAACAAATTCTTTTACTAACCTAAAAAACATCCGCCATCTTGGACTAAGAATGATGTCACTTATCTAACCAAGCTGTTATCCAAATTAAACAATGTAAGCAAACTCGATCGGAAACGAAAAAGTAGCTCAAATTTTAATTTTAGGAACTGCGCTGGTCATCGTGTGGTGAGGAGCTCGTGGCTAAATAAATAGTAGTCGCTCGGGTCGATCTTTAGGTTAAGCCGCGCTTGCCTAGGTTGGTCTGTGGATGGGTGATCACCCGTTACATACCGAGTTTCCTTCGTGCCTCGGAAAGCACGTTAAGCCGTTGGTCCCGGCTGTCATTTGTAGATCTTTGACAGTCGTTACAGGTAGTCAGTGATCCGAAAGTCTGACAACCAGTCTTACCAAGGGGTATCGTATTACCCAGTATTAACTGGGTTGTGGAGGTCAGATAGGCAGTCGCTCCATATAAAATACTGATATTCAGCTGCATCCGGTTAGACTGGAAGCCGACCCCAACATAGTTGGGAAAAAGGCTAGGCAGATGATGCTGGTCCTCGTGTGGTACCCTCGGAGTAGCCTGAACGCGTTCAGGTAGTGGGCGGCACAACCCCCAACTAATGCCCACACTGGAGCCCCGTAAAGGGCCATGGACCACACGACCCCAGCGACAGCCGATCTTCACAGAACAAAACACATTCCGAACTCGATCGAGAGACTAAACATTCGAAACTTCGGTCTCATAGTAGAGGAGCTCATTCGTATCAGTCAAACACTGTCCGGCAGTTTGTCCCGGAGTAGTTCATACCGAGATGAGTCTAGTTGAGTGAATTAATCTTAGTTTATGTTGCCAACTTGACAGTTCCCGTATGACTTTAGAAAGTAGGGCTAGAGGGAAAATTAGACCCTAATAGTGTGAAAGTTACTGAAAATAATTGTCTGACTGACTAATTTGTTGAGTACAGTTTTGTTGTTTTGGGGTCTAATACAGAAATGGGAACTTCTAGACAAACTTGAAATTATGCGCTCTTAATTTTAAAGAGTGGTTTAAGCTTTCAACCCTTTCGTGTTACATAATTAAGTTCATACGTTTAAATCAGGCTCAGATCATCCATATTTTTTTTAGTAGGTTTACTTAAAAATAATGTTAGTATTTATTTTATTATATTTGGTTTGTTTGGCTTTGGAAAAGGTTTAAGGAATAAAATTAAGGTTGTTCACACTCTAGGTGTGAATGTTGACGCCGCGCGCCATCAAGTTGCATTGTGGGTATATCGCTATAGTTTACAATTGAAAAAGCTAGTTTAACTAATTAAATAATTAGAGATAAATACAAACCACTCAATACTACTTTAATAGAAACTAAACATCTAATATATAAAATTCTCATGTCACAACTTTTGTTCCCATACTCCTCTGAAACGTCTCGACCGATTCTTATGAAATATTTATGTATATTCAGTAAGTCTGAGAATCGGCTACTATCTATATTTCACACCCTAAGTGAAGTGAGCAGTGGGTGAAACCACTGGGCACAGCTAGTACTTAGAAAAGTAAATTACATATACGCATACAAAAAAAACACCTATAATGAAAACATTTTTGTTTGAATTAAATTTACTTATCTTATTATAATCAAAACTAATTTATATAAAATAACTAGCTTCCTCGAGAAATGGACTATCCAACACTAAAAGAATTTTTCAATTCGAACCAGTACTTCCTGAGATTAGCGCGTTCAAACAAACAAACTCTTCAGCTTTATAATATTAGTATAGATATAGATTTATTTTTGTTAATTCATTTTATTACATATATTTTTAGGAACAGGCTCCAAGCTAAGCGGCCAGGGCTCCAGAGAAAGAAACTTCTTACCAATACGAGCTGTGTCCAGGAGTACCGCTTTCTGTATCAAGCCCATGATCCAGCTGCCTAACGAGAGCCTCCTCAGGTATTGGTCGAGGCTCTTGGCAATTAAGCCATTTACAGATATCACTATCGGCACAACGATCACTGAGTCATATGTTATTTAATAATTATTGTATACAATAAATACATCTAAAATCCTGTAAAATTCATAACGAAATATATAATATACCCCTAACCACTTGAGAGCCAGACGCGTATAATTTCAAGAGCATACAGAAAATTACTCTCCTTTTCGCATTCATTCTATTGAAATGCCTGAGAAAAGGCTTATTTATACGACAAAATATAGTGGTAAATATTACTACACATTCAAATATAATTAACTATTCAAGTTTCTACGTTATTCTCTGTCAAAAGTCCCACGTCTTATTCAGGAACGCAAATTACACTCAAGTGAGGTGTCTGGTACGAATAGAGCGCTTTTTCTATTATTTCATAATTAAATAAACTTCAAGGAGACCCCTTATTAACATTCAAAAGACAACTCAACCCTCGTGTATTTTCTTTTTTTTTAGATTTTTATGTTTTAAAAATTGCGTGGTGTTGAAAAATGAATACACATGAATAAGCTTCAGATCTTTAAAAATATCTATAGCAGTTAATAAAATAAATAATAATAAAAAGCCTTATATTTTGTGGAAAAAAAGAAAACTTAAATTACATTTTATTTTTACTAAACTTAACCTATATTTATTATTTCTATATCTATAGCAGTTATAAAAACCTATTGTTTGTAAGAAATAAGCTGTCCTGCGCGGTCTCAAGCTCGTCTTTGGATACTGCCCCGCTCCCGTGGGTTGTAGCGTGATGTTAGATAGCCTATGGTACTCAGTGATAACGTAGATCTGTAATGGCAAAAGATTTTTTGAAATCGATATAGTAGTTTTTGTGTTTATTCGTTTTATACAAAAATAAAAATCTTCTCTCTTTATAATATGACTAGCTTTCGCCCGCGGCTTCGCCCGCGTTAAATTTGGGGTAACACAGTTCTCCTTGCGCCTTATTGATTTGTAATAGCAACGCTAAGTTTTCCCTTTTCTTGCCTCTTTCTCCCTCACATCCCACTTTTTTTAAATAAAAATATAGCCTATATCCGTCTCCTGGTTCCCAATTATCTCTGTACCAAAATTCATCAAAATCGGTTTAGCCATTAAAGCGTGAAGAGGTAACAAACAAACTCACTTTCGCTTTTATAATATTATATTAATAAGGATTACATTCTCTTTTTTCTTTAAAACGTTTCTCCACACTAGGATATTTTTCCTGTATCGTGGGTGCGTTCACAGACATTTAAACATCACATACCCAAACAGCCAAACCCGAAACAACTAGCAGGCCTGGTCATACAAATATTTGTTTCGTACGGAAATCGAACCCGGAAAATACAGCGCAGCAGTTGGTTGGTTAGCCACTGCGCCAGTACCTACTAGTAATATTATAAATGTAGATGTAAGCAGTGATAATCTAGTTGTGTGCCTGCCAAGCCGCCATAGGTAACGAATTCAAACTCAAGGCACGCTTCTGATTTTTCCGATTCATGTGCGTTTTGTATATATAATTTTTACTTGCTTAAATAAATAATGCCGTGACGTCTTATAGGGGAGAATAGAATTAAAAAAGTGTAGCGCGCGCGCATCATTTTCCTGCGCGACAGGAAAATGATGATGATCCTTCTGTGAAGGGAGAAAATCATGAAAAAATCACGAGGTCTGAGAGATATGTTGACGGCATGTTTAGCCAAGGCAGAGGCCCATAGGACCTGCCTGGGTTCCGGGTTGCGGGTTGTTCGAAAGAGATTCCGCGGCTCCGAAACATTAAGGTTGCTCTTTATATTCCGGGACTGCAAGAAGAAACATGGGTGGGTTTTAATCAGTAAAAGTCTGACACTACCCCTCGATCTGCTTAGAGCAGGGACATTATTTGATGATTTCCCATCTTCAAAAAAGAAATTCTAAGTAAGGCACTGTAGTGGCTACTCTATAACCTGGTGTTTTGGCTCGGCAACGCACCACCACGTGCTTACGGGTTGACGATCGGACAACGACTGCCCCCCACTCGGCCCGCGCCTTGTGACGTATACGCTCGAGACAAACCATACGTATATCTACATACACTACATCCCTTCCTTATTTTCCTTTATTTAATTTAAATAAGAATTCTACCTGTATTGAATTATATAGATCTTGACGTATAAATAATATACTTATGTTTTGTATGATAAATTGTTTCTAAAGATACCAACAGTCGGTTTGGTATAGATTGTACTATTTTTGATCAACTTAAGCAATGACTATATGATTTGCAAATCGTAACTAATTATTTTGATAAGTATAAATGTTTCAATCATTTACCACCTTCCATCCTCACCAAAATATTTATTTAATCAGTCTTTATTATTTGGCGGAGGTGCAACTTATGGATAAAATTTCTCAGTTTCTTTCTTTTACACTTTCCATTGACCTTCCATTTTCTTTCTATTACGTTTCTTCTTAATACTTGTCTTTATCTCCTGATAACAAGTCACTTCTTCCATTTCCAATCTGAATATTCTTTACATAAATGTTTCTTTTCTTTGCCTCTTACTTCTAAAAAAAACAACATCATACCACCCCAAACCATCACGGGTTTAGCAGCGGTATGCCTGACACGGCAACTCGGTGCCATCACATTAAAAACAAACATCCATATACTTACATGGAAAATACACTTAATAACAATTTAACAAGTATCTTTTTAGTATCTTCGAACAATTCTTAACATTTAATACTTTGCGAATTTCCGGAGGTAAGTCATTCATAATCGATGGTCACATGCATTCCCAGGTCCTTGTCCTATAGATGTTATTTGATTTAGATGTCTTAAATGTGGGTAGGTATGACAGATTACGCAACGACTTCGGCCTTTCATTTTTATATATGTTAATTAGATAGTCATAATTTTCATTTAAAACACGTATCCGTACCTTATCAAAGACGTTTACAATTTGACAGTGCTTGAATAAACCCGCGTCATTATCTTGGAATTCTTTTTTTTATTTTCCTGGGTACAATAGTTTTTAGAATGCGTAACTGTATTTTGTAAAAATCCTCGACGTACGTGTGGTATGTGAGCCGGTAGCTACTTAGGCCATAATCAATTAAAGAATCAGCAAGTGCCAATGCAATGTTCTTAGTGTTCTATATGATAGTTTATACTTAAGTATCGATAACTTTGATATAAAATAGATCTAAGTTTTCGAGTTGACAGATAATGTCACTGAGTAGGTTAGGTAGGTTACGTTTTACAATTTTGTGGCAGAAGTATCAAAACCTAAAACCCAAAAATGTTTTATTTTGTTCTTTTGTTTTGCAACATCTTGCTTTATTAGTTTTCAGATAGTTCCGAACTTTGTCAAATAAGAATAAATTATAATTAGTTATAATTTAAATTATCTAATTTAAATTATAACCTAAATCAATAACCATGACCATTTTACTCCTATAACATCACATGTTATCTTCTATCAATACTTTGTACTACTTTTTATTATTATTATTACTTCGTGTACGTCAATCCATATCTAATAGATTTCGTCACTGTGAATTTATTTTAATTAATAAAATCTTCGGTAGCAAATGATTTCATTATCTGCCGGCTTAAAATCACCGGATGGCAACCAAACCCCAGCATCTCACACGGAGCGCCTTCACAACTCAAAAGTACTGGGCAATACGACACCCATGTCGGGACCACAACTAAACATACCTTCCGAAGCAAACTCGCGGTACATATATCGAGCGGTCACCCATCCACAGACCAGCCCAGGCAAGCGCGGCCCAACCCAGAGATCGATCCGAGCGGCTTCCAACATTTGGCTGCCATTATTTCTTTGGACAGCAAATCTCCTTTAACAACCCTAGTAATGCCCGATCTCATTTTAAATGTAGTTGTGACACTTTTTCCTTAAGAGGCACAAAGCCTGAAATTTGTGTGCAAGACTCCAACATCCAGTCCACTTCTCTAATTATTTCTAGCTATCTGGATTCTTCTCCAGTCTTCCCCGTATGTTACTTGTATTTTTATATGCAACAATAACTTTATCTATTTTCGTTATTTCCTTGTGCACAAAGGCACCTTATTTTTATGGGTAGTTAATACTACATATTGCTTTCAATGTATTGGCTTCAATCAAAGCCCTGTCCAAATTAACTACGTCCACATGAACATAATCTATTTCCTTAATTCAAATAATGAACATTCCACAATCTGATTTACATAATCATCTGGTTGTTCAAGTCTTTCTTTGGATTTATGATCACGAAATTTAACCAAAAATTATGTCGTTCATTTGCTCAGTGAGTCGAGAATTACGTATTCCATGTGTTTTATTTTTATTAGTTAGAATGTTAAGCAAGTCGCTAAATAGCAACTTCGAATCCGTTGACTTCCTGAAACATCTTAACTCTTACTTCTGGGAGTTATACACAATCTCCTTTTGCTTTTTCTCCTTCTTTTTCCTTTTTAATTTGGAAGTTATCTATATTACTTTTTTATTGTTTGAAATCAAATGTATACGGTGGTAGTATAACCCTGATATGAGACAATTTGATGTCGAGTAATTTTAATTCAATACTTTATACATTTTTCATGTATCCAGGAGCCCTCGTATACGTTTACGTTACGTCAAACCCTGTTTGTTGATATATGGGCATTTTCACTTTAAAGTGTACCCGCGATTTTGAGACTGTCCCACTTATTCAAAGTTTTATAGCAAGATAAATTATGGGCATATGATTTAATTTATGAATTGAAAAAGTAAATTATTCATTAAATTTACGAATTCATCTGAAATCCAGGTAAAACACGTTTTAATTATTAATTTATGCGTATTTCAAATATTCAGAGTAACTGTTTTTGGCATGTCCCACCCCTTGCCAACATTGAATTGACCAAAATTACTAAAAAACTACTACGAATACATTTAAAAGTTTTGGCGTGTTCATAGTGTATGTCTTTGTCGTCACATAAATTAAATTTATTCAATTTAAACTCTAATAACACAGGCCAAAATACGTTTTCAAAAAATGTTCTAAATTTTGAACCAGCCGGACATGTCATCTTAGTGACGGTTTCAGTTGTTCAAATAATTACTAAAGGAACTCATAATAATTTAAATGGCAACATTAAGTGAAGAAGATTACTGCCAAAATTTTTAAACGTTAGTTTATCGCCAGTGTCTTGAGTGAAATGGTGTTATTGTTTGTGTCGGCAGCTGTCTCCAGTTTTTTGTCAGGTTAGTAACGTTATTTCTTTGTTAATATAGAACGTTTTACATCCTACAACTGTTTCAATCGAATAAGATAAAACTTACAAATATTTTCACATGTTTCATTCTTACTAAATATTGGATTGTGATTAGAAAACATTTTTCTTTAATATTGACCCGCGAATGTGACGTCATTTTGGTGACATTTTTATTCCGTCACATATAGGACTGACTACAAATGTCACCAAAGTGACACATAAAGCTAGGATTACATAGCTACAATCTGCAGTATTTTATTTTCAGACATTTTTTAAAATAAATCTCACTAAGCCTCTAAGTGGCGCGGAATGGACGAAACGGTATAGGGAAAAACTGAAATAAGAACGCCCTCAGGAATATGAAAATCAGAGAAAGAAAAATTTGGAAAAAAATAAATCAAAAAAAAAAAGCTTGACCTTCGCGGGCTAACACAGCCTATCCACCCTCAGATATAAAAATATTAGTTTTATATACTTTTAACATTTCTAATGTGAAAGATTAAATACTTTTAATTACCAACGCTATGTTTTATTTTGTATCATGTAATCTCAGCTTAAGGTTTTTCAATGTGTCACTTTGGTGACTGTCCCAATTTGTATGTGAACAAAATATATTTTTTTAGCTTTTGTTTCATTGTTTAATTATTTTTGTTTGAATATTGTTTAAGCCTGTTGCAATATTGAACACTACAAAATACATTCATTAAAAAAACTAAGCCCTTTATCAAGGGAATTAATAAAAAATCGATCTTTGTAGCGTCACTTGTCACAAAACAGAAGTTGGAACCTCATTTTAGAGAAATGAGATTTCAATTGAAGGTTAGTATTTTTTTTTTTTCGATGGATTGTTTAATATTCAGTAGCAAAAGAAAATAAAAATTGAGTCATGCTACTTAAAATAATAAAACAGGATGATTTTTACGTCGTCACCAAAATGACCACTTTTTCACTACATAGTCCATTTATTTTCCGTTTTTAATAAGGAAAACACTCGATTTATTAAAAATAAAATACCATCTCCAGTCCGTCAGACTATGAAGTACAGGTTGAGATCTTTAAACATATTAAAAACACAACTTTAAAAAAAATATCGTATTTTTAACAGGGTACACTTTTAAGTGAAAATGCCCATATTTGTATGTTACTTGTTTGTTGTACTTGTTGGTATTACTATTTTAAATTTGTAAAGTTCGCACTTCCGAGCCACAAGATGCGCAAATGGATAACCATGGGTCCAATTTAATGGATAGTCAACGAGTCCAATTTAATGGATAGACAATGCGTCCAATTTAATGGATAACCAATGGATCCAATTTAATGGAAAGCCAATGCGTCCAATTTAATGGATAGCCAATTCGTCCAATTTAATGGATAGCCAATGCGTCCAATTTAATGGATAACCAATGGATCCAATTTAATGGAAAGCCAATGCGTCCAATTTAATGGATAGCCAATGCAATGCGTCCAATTTAATGGATAAACAATGGATCCAATTTAATGGATAGCCAATGCGTCCAATTTAATGGATAGCCAATGCGTCCAATTTCATGGATAACCAATGGATCCAATTTAATGGATAGCCAATGCGTCCAATTTAATGGATAGCCAATGCGTCCAATTTAATGGATAGCCACAATGCGTCCAATTTAATGGAGAGCCAACGAATCCAATTTAATAGATAGCCAATGAGTCCAATTTAATAGATAGCCATTGCGTCCAATTTATGATGCTCGTAATCTACCATACTAAAACAGTGTATGGTAAATGTCGCATGCCTTTGTAGTATTTGTTCTAGGACATGCCGGTTTCCTCGCGATGTTTTCCTTCACCATTTAAAGAGCACTGGTGATGAGTGACAACACATAAAGCCAGCCTGGTTTCGAACCCACGACCTAGGTCGGACTAGGCCATCACCATTCTAGATAAACTTAATATAAACAACATACATTAAGGTGTGTTGTTGTTACATGTATTTGTAAAGTTTAGCTAATTATTGACCTTTTATAAATCCCATAATATTAATATAGTATACGTATTACATATGTATACATTAGTTCCACATTAAAGTTAGTACCTTCTTGCAACTGAGTATCCTGTGAATGAATTTATTTGTTAATTAACAGGATTCTTCACTAAATCCAACTTATTCCTATTATTAATTATTAAACAGTATTTAGATATTATCTTTCTTATTTAAGTGCTTATTTCCCTCCTCCTTTCATGTATGAGAGACTCTTTCTATCATTGGAATAGTAATTTGTTGGTATTATTTAATTTTACCACCACAATCACTGAAATTTAAAAACATTCCAAGGCGTAGTTCTCTATAAAGAGGAATGGACAAAAACTTTAAGGACACTCTAGTTTAACTCTTATTGATAATACAAACTTGATGACTACCACTATTCATATAGAAACTACAGACATACAAGTTCTATATAAACCTGACTAGAGTACCTTTCACAGCGCACTGTGTAGCTGAGGTGAATGCATCCCACAGACTTTTTGTATATAAGCTAAACCAGCCATAATTATGGAATAATACTGGCACACAGTCATTGAGTAAATACGAGCAACAAATAGATAGAAAACAAACAGCAGTAAGCTTGCCCTTTTCTTCTCGCACTTATCAATCAAACAGAAGCATCAAGATAAATACCGAGTGCTAGTTTCGAACGTTCCCATCTGGCTCCATCCGAAGAAGGTTCTCCTTCGCTGTCGAACTTCTCAAGCGTCAGTTGGGACATGTTAACATTATATGTGGAACCAAACCAAAAAGTTCAATATCAATTTAATGATCAGAAACATCTGCTCTTTTATCATGTCAATTTAATGACCAATAATGCTGTTGAGGATCTAATTCCTCTGAATAATATCAAACGTTGTCAATTAAATGACCAGCTATGCTTCCTTCTCATTACAATTTAGATATCAATTAAATGATCAGTATTCATGTATAAGTATACTGCTTTACGAAAATGTAAAATAACTTTGTTATTATTATTTTTTTTTTTGTGTCAATTAAATGACCAGGCACTAAGCCAGCTTACTTGCTTGATTGTGTTTGAAATTTATTCAAAATAACCACCAATCAAACACTACTGCCTTTCTCTTCGAGAAATATAAGATAGATGTTTTGTCAAAATAACAGAATCACCCATCTTCCGACTTAACGTAGCCGGCGAAATGTAAAAAGTTACCTGTTAGCTACACCTCTGCCTAACCCTTCGAGGATCAGGAGGCGTGACGTTATAAAATCCATATTGTTGTTAAATCCACTGATCACTTCTTATGTATTTTTTTTTTAAAGAAAACAATAAACCTCAATAATGGTGACTTTAGCAATAGTTACTAATTACTAATAAAATAATCAAGTTAATCGTTCCAATGTAATGAGTCATTCAAAGCATAGCACATCTTAGCGTAAACAAGTGAGTTATTTTATAAGGCTATGTTATCGCCTCCGTTACTTATGAAACTCTTTCGAATATTCGAATCATAACGGCTGTTTAGTAATTCAAATAACTTAATCGTCTAAAATATGATAATTTAAGGTATATAAGGTATTTAGTTATTTTGGCAAATGTATAAGAGACTAAGCTAAAAGTGTTGTGTAAGCGCACTTTCCAATATTTCTTCATTACACCATACTAAGTTTTATTTCACTGCAGGCACCACTGTCTATTTTTTTTTCTTTTTACGTTTTATTGATTTATCCTCGTCGCCAAATGTAGTGGCTACTCTATAACCTGGTGTTTGGCTCGGCAACGCACCACCACGTGCTTACGGGTTGACGATCGGACAACGACTGCCCCCCACTCGGCCCGCGCCTTGTGACGTATACGCTCGAGACAAACCATACGTATATCTACATACACTACAGGCACCATAAAATAAACAACGATTATCCTCACTTTATCCTTACTAATATTATAAAAGCGAAAGTGAATTTGTTTGTTTGTTACGTCTTCACGCCTACATGGCTAAACCGATTTTATTGCATTTTAGGTATAGAGATAGTTGAGAACCTGAAGAAGGACATAGGCTATTCTTTTAATAAAAAAGTGTGAAATAGGGAAGAAAAGGGAAAACTTAGCTTTGCTATTACAATCAATAAGGCACAAGGGCAAAAACTACACGTACAAACGGAACCTCCAAATCAGGAAAGGGGAACTGTGTTACCCCGTATTTAACGCGAGCGAAACCGCGGGCAAAAGATTATTATTATTAAATTAAAGAAAATTAATTATTATTATTAAATATTAATTATTAAGATTATTGCCAGTCCAGACAAAAATGACACCTACATTTTCGACATACAATTTATGTTCCTAATATCTGTAACTAACGATCCCAGTTAGAAAGATTAGTGGCACATTAGTTAGTTAAACAATGGTGCTCAGTTCAGCTTAACCAAGTTCTACGTACCTGAGCGGTAACTACACGCCTGAAAACTCACTGGGTAAGTAGATAATACTGCTTAGCTTCCAGATTTTGGGTTGGTATAACCACAGAGATGAAAAAGTTAGAAATGGTTTAGGATTTTGAAACCGAAAAGGCTTAGTTAGGATATTTAATGTGGAACGCTAGATCAAATATTGTTTCGAAAATAGAATTAGAGTAAAGACAGCTTTGTTTTTAATTGGTTAGAAAAATAAGCATTTATTTTTTGGTACTTAATAAATTGGTTTCATACGTAACAACTTGTTAATATGAATAGAGACAAGATAAGAAAGAAGAGGGGGAGGGGAAAAGGGTTAGAGGCGAGTCAAAACCAGAAGATTTTATAGTTAAATTCTCAAAAATGTCCTGGTAGTCCATAGGACATTAGGATTATTACAGCAAAGGCAAAAAAGATCTATGACAATTGCACCACCTTTGTGAAGAAATGGTATTCTGATACGTCAGGTTAGTTGAGAGCCTACCCAAACATCGCGTTCGTGTTTAAGCTGTGGGACCTGCCAGGGCCACGGCTTTGCGGGTTGTTTGAAGAGATATTGCGGCTGACATTAAGGGTAAAAGAGGGAACATGGGTGGGTTTAAGTCAGTAAAAGTCTGACTGAAACAATAATGCGGAAAGCAAAAATTAAATTCAAACTTGGGATTCAAATGTCCATATCGTTTGACTACGTAGACTTAGAGGAATGTTTTTTTTACAGTTTCAAGGGACAGATTTGAGTTTATGATTTTAATTTCAACTCGAGACCGACACGCGTTTCCGAAGTAAAGGGTCTTGACAGACAGATCGACAACAAAGTAATCCTTTAATCCTAGCGAACCTTGAAAAGGGGAAAAATTAAACTGATAAAATATTAAAATCAATTAGCCGTTTCTCGCGTTACTGTTTTATTCTTACTAATATTTTAAAAGCGAAAGTGTGTTTGTTTGTTTGTTACCTCTTCACGCCTAAATGGCTAAACCGATTTTGATGAATTTTGGTCCAGAGAAAGTTGAGACCCTGGAGACGGACATAAGAATTTTTTTTAAAAGAGTGAAAAATGAGGGAGGTAGAGGGAGAAAAGGAAAAACTTAGCATTGCTATTACAATAAATAAATAAGGCGCTAGGGCAAAAACTACAGGTGGCAGGTACTTGCAAATCAGGAAAGGGCGATTGTCTTAACCCGAATTTAACGCGGGCGAAGCCGCGGGCGAAAGCTAGTTTTCCACAAAATTCTTTTTAAAAGATTATTGTGTTTTCAGTGAGATTTAAAATAACAATTATCTAACTAGTCTTCTTTAAGTGTTTTAAATAAGTAATGAAGGCGGCGCTTGGAGCACGGTTCGGAAATGTATCACCTACTATTTGTACATTGTCTACTTCATGTTTGGATCGAGAAACAATAGAGGAATTATATGATGATCATGAAATGTTAATTGGAATTTAGAATTTGGTAGGTTCTTAAAACCTGTCCTAGACTAAATTACGTTTTTTCAGTAATAGCTACAATGGGTATGCAACAACTTTATAGAGCTGAAAAAACTACTAAAAAGCCTTTTTTTCGGATGTGAAATCATCAAATAACTTCACTTTTACTGACTAAAACCCATCCATTCTTTCTTTTGCCCTTTGTGTTCCGGGGCTGCTGTTTTTCTTTCAAACAACCCGCAAGCCAGCGGGCAGTGGCTCTGGTGGGCAACTCTGTTTTGCTGACATCTTGTTAAGGCGCGCGCGGAACACGAACATGCCGTCGACACGGCCTACTTAAAAGTCTAAGTATGTATTAGGACACCTAAAGAAATAAGAATTGCCTTGAATACTATTCGACAAGATAATGAACAAATTATTTTTCTCTCTCTTACTCAAATTGCTTGTTTTCCAATCGCATGGTAGATTATGATTATTACTTTTATTAATAAATATTATCTATGCTTTTCATATTGCTTTTAATGTTTAATAGTACACTTATCGAGAAAGCTATATGTTATATAACCACCACACTCACACACCACATCGCACTACCACACTTAGCAGCTAAGCAGCGAATGACACTGCCGGGCAAAGCTAGAATTACATTTAAAATAAAATAAAAAATACAAGTCGCCATATTTGGGAGCACGCCATATTGGATTTAGAATGTCGTCACTCAGTTACACTATCATCTAAAGTTCTAAACTTACAGTACAGTTCAATCGAAAAAGGCAAGAGGGTCATATTTAACAAGTAAGTTTTTTTTTATAGTTTTCAAAGCGTTTTCAAATCAAAACTAGTAATAACTACTCGTTATAAATTATAACCTAAGTAATCACTTATGTTATAGTTTTACTCCTGGTCAGAAGATATGTGGGTAATCCAATTTATGTAAGTTTCCCACTTTTCCCGTCGCTCATAGTCCAAGCTTATATCAGAGCTTATGGTTCGAGTATCGGGTAATCTTTTTGTAGGCCGAATTAACTACGAAATATTTTTTTATACTGTGTTGGTTCGAATAACTTTATTAAACGCGGTCTCTTTTTAGGGTTCAAATTTCCTCAAAAGGCAAAAACAGAACCCTTATGGGATCACCCTTTTGTCCGTGTGTCTGTCAAGACTCTTTATATGCGGAACGCACTTAAAATGAAAACTATAATTATATTAAAAAAAAAAACCTGTGAAAAATCAATCAACCCTCTAAGTCTACGCAGTCAAAAGATATGGGGCATGTTCATGTCGCAACTTTCTACGGAATCCTGATGTGAATTTAACTGATTTGAGTTCAACTATAGAAAAAAATACCTTTCATCCAAACTTCTAATATTCCGACTTCGCCGACGAGGCCCGTTGCGACGTCCCGGTACTTGCCCTACCCGTTCCTTGCTAAAACCAGCCAGCAATGCTGCACCAGTAAGTTTAAATCAGTCTCTAAACAACATAACTCCGATCCTACCTGTCCCTTTACTGTCTTCCAGCAGCGTCGCCCTAAATCGAGGCTCGTACTCCACAGTGGGTGTGCTTAGCGTGTAATTTCTTAGTTGTAGGTTTTTTGGCCTGACTGGAGACCTTAATTTCAAGGCATACACAAATCGTGCCCTGTAAAGCAGACGACAACCTCCTAGGTTGAACTGCAAGACGCCATTCATAAAAAAAACAAACTTCTACCCAAAACCCATACCTACTTTCTTCATAAGATTAGAATGCCAGCTATCCGAGAACCGATAGTACCTCCCAGTTTATTTAGGTAGCTATCTAACGTGCATTTCTTTGTCAGCCTCTTTACCTCACTGAATAAAATATTCGGGATATCTCCACTTCCGAACACCCTTGCCATATTAAAGGGCCTTTGGTGGCAAGTTATTGATAAAGTGAACGTAAAAGGGTACGTTATCGGCTATTGGTTCACTTATTAAAGTAAAGATGTTGGAGTTTTTATTAATATGTTTTCCGAAGGTGTTTTTATCGTCTTTTGCCTTAACGGTGTAATATAAGGAGAGTGTAAAATAGATGGTTCTTTACTTGACCTAAATCTTTAAAACAGTTCGATCAAAGAAATTGCGGACTTGGCTCTGGACTTTTCGACTATGACGAATTTTAAATTGAAGTATCTGTCACATCGGTGGGTGTCTGTTTCACTTTAGTACAAACAAATGAAGCGGGATGGAGAGTAGACAGGACTACGGTTAAGACCTTAGCAGATAATATACTCATACCTACATAAATGTGACAAAGTTCGGTGTCCACAGCTAGTCCGCAGTCGGCACTACTGTTTGACACACCTGTAGTATCGTACCTGTAGTATATGAATTTAATCTTAGTTTTAATAAAAGCTGAATGCTTGCATCCATCTCAGTGGCTGAAACTTGGTCTAGTGACAGATCATCATCTGCCTAGCCTTTTCCCAACTATGTTGGGGTCGGCTTCCAGTCTAACCGGATGCAGCTGAATATCAGTATTTTACATGGAGCGACTGCCTATCTGACCTCCACAACCCAGTTAGTACTGGGTAATACCCCTTGGTAAGACTGGTTGTCAGACTTTTGGAACACTGACTACCTGTAACGACTGTCAAAGATCTACAAATGACAGCCGGGACCAACGGCTTAACGTGCTTTCCGAGGCACGGAGGAAACTCGGTATGTAACGGGTGGTCACCCATCCACAGACCAACCTAGGCAAGCGCGGCTTAACCTAAAGATCGACCCGAGCGGCTGCTACTGCGCTGCTATTTAGCCACGAGCTCCTCACTAGTTTAGTTATAGACTGGTCTAGTGACAGATATGCAGTCTTAATTGTGATTAATCTTGATCTATCGTGATAAAATTTTGTAACAAGAAAGCGCATGTAAAGGCAACAATAAAAACACAATACACTACAAAAAAACTTTGATTTTTCGATAATTTGAAGAAAACTATCTTTGAAAGCTGTTTTCTTATCATGTTGATTATTAAAAGTAATATTCTTTATCCTGTGGTTAGTGACTAACCTACTGTCAGAGTTTCTATGCCACCCATGAGCCTCTAGCTTGAGTAGCATGCTGTCGAGACATTTTCAGGCATGCTGGTTTTCTCTCTGAAGCAAATGATACAAATCGGACTTTAATCCGAAAAATCAGAGGTGCGTCGAACTCGGGACTTTAAAAATAAATTCAATTATATGATATCCTACTCATATTATAAAGACGAATGTTTGTAAGGATGGATGGATAGATGGATGCTTATTACAATTTCACGTCAAAAGGGCTGAACGGATCTTGATGAAATTTGGCACAGAGGTATATTATGGTCTGGCATAACACATAGGATACTTTTTACAATATGACGCGGGCGAAACCGTTGGCGCCCACTAGTAACATATATATATTGAAAATGACTAGAAGTTATTACAAATGACATTCTTACGTCACATCGGCCATTTTTATCGACCTGGTCCGATCGCTCTCAGACCCTTACCTGACAAAATTTCGGTGTCATTTACCTTTTTCTAGAGCAAACATTTTATCATCCAATTTCGTGGCCTTTTATGGCCTTCGAGTGTTTGCCCTCCATCAAGGTCTTGTAGTGAAGGCCCAGTAGCCTTGGGGATATCTTCTCCATATCATCGAACATTTTTCCTGTCCAACAGTTTGGAAAGTAATGAAATTAATGAGGAAGAAAGAAAAATGTTTGTACACGAGTAAGATTTCTGCAAATCAAGGCCATGTTACAATTCTTTTATTTTGGGTTCGTAGCTTTGTAATAACGCCTCACGGATCGATTTCTAAAGTTAAGCCGCGTTTGGCAAGGTCGGTCTGTAGATGGTTGACCATCTTAACAAAAAGAGTTCACTCCGTAACTTGAAACGCACGTCAAGCTGTTGGTACCGGCTGTCATTTAGATATCTTTGACAGTCGTTACAGGTACTCCGTGACCTAAAAGTGTGACAAGTCTTACCAAGAGGTATCAGTACGGGGTTTCGGGTTGTTGTTCCGCGGCCCCGGAACATAAAGGGCAATAGAAGGAACATGGGTGGGTTTTAGTCAGTACAAGTCTGACACTCCTCCCCTCCCCGTGGAAGTTATAAGATGATTTCTCATCTGCAAAAAAGGGGTATCAGTACCTAATACCCAGATGTGGAGGTCAGATAGGCAGTCGCTCCAAGTATAAAACTAGTATTTAGCTGCACCCGGTAAGATTGAAAGCCGATCACAATATTTTTTTTTGAGAAAATGCTAGGCAGATGATTTTGAGATACAATACTTGAAGGTTTCTTTTATCCTCGTATACTCATGACACGCTGGTCTTTTTAAAACGGCTAGGCAGACATATGCCTTAGTAGTAACATCCGCATATTGCCTTTTTATGTTTTATGTGTGAATTTATTGCCAAAACATAATTGCAATTAAGCGATCTTTTTAAGACAACCGCTTTTAGTAGTTTGTAGCTTTTAGTGATAAGACCGCCCATTGTGTATATAGATAGGTTGTACAAATAGGGTGACTTGTTTATAATTTGTATAATGTTATTCTTGTGATTTGTATTGTGTATATAATAAATAACATTTTATCGATCTATCTATCCAATCTACTTATAATCCAAGATTCAGGGATGCTACTGAGTTATTCCAATGTGATGGAAATTAAAACTCAACAATATAAACACGCTACCGCTGGTGTAACGCGGCTACCCGCGTCGTTTAAAAAAACTCCATAGCAAACTTTTTTAAACCTACCTGGTCATTACTTTTTGTTTTTTTTTTTGGTTATGCCAAATCATTAACTAAATTTTAAACATGTGTACAAACCTTAACATGATTAGAACAGTATTCTTATTTTAAGCTACGCTTACTGCTTTAAATTAAGTTGCATTTTTTTCTCTGTAAGTGAATTTGTAATTATTTTGAGAAAATAAATAACTTTAACCGTAACATGAGGTCCTGGGTTCTTAGTGGTCAGTGGTTGCAAGGGCTGCAGCTACGCCACCAGACCAACGACAACTGCACAAGAATGTTCTACTTAATAAAATATAATTTTATTTTCACAAGAAAACGAGAAACTAACCTACATGATTTCCTCTGAAGTGCAGATAAAATAAAATATTTACCCTAAGTATCTACGCGGTAAATCAGTAGGGAATTCCTATCAATTCCTTTTGATCAGAATTCCGTTTCGTTATGTAAAAAAGAATGTTCTCATTGTTATGATTTTGTATTCATATTACATACAACACGTGTAGGTATAGCTGGAGGCTATGGCTTATATACACGATATAGAAGAAAAAAAAAACATTTATTAGTCCCAAATTACGTCAAGCACACGAAAAAAAATTAAACATTCAAAGTCCAATTTTTTTTTATGGCCTCTCTTCTTTCGATCTATGAGGTCGTTATAAAATCAGGAAATAAATATCGGTTCTTCAGCGTGTGGCGACAGCAGGGCTTGGTGTGAGAGAAGATGATACATGCGTATGTCATGTTGGGATGTAAAGTATCACAAACATTTACAAATACATTTATGGTACAAAATAAAAATAGACAGGTAGGTCACCTTTCAGCATGATGCTGTGACATGGGATCTCACAGCACAGCGCTGGTTTTCAGTGGTCAACCCGTGAGTAGAACGATATCAAGGGTTTCAATTGGAGAAGTACCAGCTAGTCTATAATTCTTCTGTGTTTGAAACAAAATCAAGAAATGGCTGTCTTGTTAGTCCAGTGGTGGCAATCGCTACTGGTGAGCATGAGGTCTGCCGTTCGATTTCCCGATCCGGCCAATTGTTTGATGATTACTAAAGAGATTAGTTCCCTTCAAAATGGTAGAGCTGAATGGGGCTGATTCATGGGTTATGTTCGTGAACGGGCGCTGTCAGTTGTGACTGGTCATTTCTTAACTACCACGGTTTGTTTAAATTCACCGATTCCTCTTGCTATTACTCTGGACGCTCAAAATGAGCTCGTTTTTCTACATCGTTCTCACATATGTATAATCTCAACATGAATGATGTATTCATGTTTT
This sequence comes from Ochropleura leucogaster, assembly GCA_958449745.1. Lineage (NCBI taxonomy): Eukaryota > Metazoa > Arthropoda > Insecta > Lepidoptera > Noctuidae > Ochropleura > Ochropleura leucogaster. The sequence continues at coordinate 16,652,853 of OY288207.1, forward strand.
TTTTTTTATATTATGATTTAAAAGAGTGTCCATGGAGTTTCTTGCCCATTCTTCTTTTTAGAGATCTACGCTTTGGAATGGGCAACTACAGTACATTCACAAGTTATTATGTCTTGTGACTGAGACTGTAGCAGCATCTTTCTTTTTTGTTATAAGACATTCAAAAGTGCCTGTAATGGTCTAATTGAAATAAATGCTTTGAGTTTCTGAAGTTATTTGAAGATTTTTTATCTACAAAGAAAAAGAAACTCTATTACATTAAAACATATTGTTATTTACACTTACAGAAGTAGCTGTTTTGCATGTTAATGAAAACATAACTTAGATATACTTTCAGAAACCCGTACTTTATCCTTCGTTAAGTATTCATTAGAAATAGTTATGCCGAAGGTAACCATGATTTATGTTTCCAAAAACCTTTTGAGGCTTTAAAAGGGTGAATGTTAATGAAGGTAACGAACGAATACAATTCATCCTACAATGTGTCTTTTATTTCATTTTCTTTGTTCGCGTGTTTTTGTTATCAGAATATCTGAAGTGTTGGCGTTTTGATAAACAACGTTATTAATCGCTTTAAGTAATTTTAGGTCGGATTAGTGCGTGATACTGTGAAAGTATTTTCTTCTTTTTAACCGACTTCTAAAAAGGAAGAGGTTATGATATTAGACTTTTTTCATTTTTTTACCACAGAACTTTCGACTGAACTTTTTATTTGAGAGCTCGTGCTTTCCGTATTGTCCCACTTCAATTATTTTGTTTATATTTTTTTTTAAACGTTCTCTCCACTTCTCCTCCTCGATCCTGTATTGTGGGTGCATTTAAAAACATTTAAACTCACTTACACAAACAGTCAGACCCGCAGAACTATCTGCAGGTCATACAAATATTTGATCCGTGCGGGAATCAAACCCGTGACACGCAGCGCAGCAGTCGATCCCTCAGCCACTGCGCCAACCTTGCCGTCAAATTTGGTCTAGCTCTGATAACACATGACAATGGCATCCATGAGAAACTCGTATGTCTAAATTTTTATATTGTAAGTCTTAATTTTTTAATCTCTTATTAGCAATAGAAAATGAATACTCGAAAAGAATCTGTGTGAGATATCTTTATACTACATCTAAGAAGGCCTTATTTTTTCCAAATAAAAAACCGCCTCCCAAAAAAACATATACAACATTATTTTTAGTATATGCGAAACCTGAATATAGTTTGTTCAGAATAAGTAACTGAATCGATTCCAATCATTTTTACACCATGTTATATTTTTTCCCAAAAATATTTAACAAAGTTTATAATATGGACACCATGCGACACTAAGTACCTATTCGCAAGCGCACAAAACACCCGGCCGGACCTCTGCAAAAAAAATGCGCAGGGACGCCCCGTGCGCCGTTGGTGACAGTGTATTTGTACGGATATCCAGGTAACATAACAAGCTTATAACTTTTTGGTTTTTCATGATACAGTTTTGATATTTTGTACATAAATTCTTTATATGAAAATACTGGACAGGTGTTTCGGCTTTCGCATAAACTAAAAATAGTGTTGTATAAGACGGAAAATGATTTGCTTCCAGATATCGATGGCAAAAAAACGATGAAACATACAGAAGTCACAGACAGAGTAAATTAATTTACCGTCCTTTAGTATTTGTTTTTGTTTGTTATAAAACAATTATTTTGTTGATGCATTTAGATCCGTTAATGATTATTCATGAATATGCTAATTTAAAATAATCGTCGGATGTAGGATTACTATATTACCAGTTTTAAACTTCTACACAAGCTGAGATAAGCAAGAGGAAAGAAACAAAGAATAATAAAAAAAAAATCTAAAATTCATAAAAACATAAGTCCTGTACGAGGCTAAAAGGCCTCATCTCAACATAGCGATGTAACATAAAAAAAAACTCACAGCGCTGGAACATCACATCAGCTTTACGAAGACAAGGTCGGAAACTGGTATTCTGATAATAAAACCAATTAAAAAAAATGCACTAATGTATATTAAGTAGCTTTCCTTAGAAGCGTTAATTGGAAATTTACTGCACCTGCACTTAAAGGTGAATTCTGAAAAACAAATTTAATATCAAAAATCCCGGTAATTTAATTTCTACTTCGACCCGACACTCTTCGTAAGAGCTCCAAGCACAAACAAAAAAAGAAAGTTCCGTTTGAAAAATTGTAATCAAAATTAAATTACAAAGAACTGTAATCAGGCCAGAATTAAATATTAAAACCTACAGTCGCATGTCCCATAAACCACCCATGGACTTATCAGGAAAACAAGCCATTCTGGGCCATAAAAACACCATAACTGTGACGTCATAAACCATGGGGACTGTTACGTCATAACGGGTCTCATTAACAGTAATCCTTATCGCTTCATACAAGTTTTAATGATACTTTAAAAGGGGCGTGCTGGGTGAATTGGTTTTATACTAGAAGAGGAATTGCTTCTTGAGAAAAACAGGGGTTCGTATGTAGCTGTTTTTAGGGTTCCGTACCTTGAGAGGAAAAAACGAAACCTTTTTAAGACTTTATTGTCCGTTTCTATGTCAAGATCCTTGGAGAGATCCATGAAGGTTTCGAGTTGAAATAATAAATGAACTAGAAATTCACTAAAAAAGTTTTATTCATATAACCGCCTATGTATCGGTTTTTGAAGTAACAATAATTATCAGAAAGGATCCAAGTGAATTGGATCTCTTTTAAGATTACTTATTTTATACTATTACCAATAAATATTGTTTCTCACTAATGATCCATGAGGATCGGATTTTTTCAGTGGATTCATAATAAACGCCCGCCATACAAACATGTGGACTGGTACCTCGTGTTTATGACAATGTCATGTGTTCGTATTTCACTGGGAAAATATCGACCTTTACGGTCTCTTTGGTATAGTTAACTCAATTTTGGTAGTTCTGTGGATTGGATCCTTATCGTGTAACTACGTCCAATTAAAAACCGTGCTCAATCTTCTAAGTCTACGTAGTCAAAACATATGGCCGTTTATGCCGCAAGTTTGTACGGAACTCTGCGAGTCTGACTCGCTCTTGGCCGGTTTTTTTTTAATTATATCCTCAACACTCTCAGACACAACACAGGAAGATTCTCCGAAAATATTAATATGAGTTAATTTTGATATATCTAATGCGAACCCTATTATAAGCCACAAACATAAATAATAAATGTCTTAAAAATATGGAAAAAAAAATCATAAGGATTGTAACCCATAGTTGCTAAATAGCACAAAAAAAGCGCATCCGCTGTCTGTTTGCTTAGATCTACAGAACATATTTTGAAAATTCTTTGACCAATAGAAAGTCACGTTATTTACGAAGTATCTACACGGCTATCACGCTGCGAGTTACAGGGGCTAAGCAGTAGGGGTACGGAAATGCGGTCGAAACCGGGCGGCGAAAAGCTGATCTATACTAATATTATAAAGCTGAAGAGTTTGTTTGTTTGTTTGAACGCGCCAATCTCAGGGACTACTAGTTGGAATTGGAAAATTATTTTAGTGTTGGATAGTTTATTTCTTGAGGAAGGCTATAGGCTATATAACATCACGCTACAACCAACAGGTGCTGAGCAGCGCGGGTGAAACCGTGGGGAACAGCTAGTATTAGATAATTCCCTAACTAGGCACAAAGCTCCGTAACTAATATGGGTATTTTCATTAAATACAAGTGACTATAACATAATAAATAATGTCCCGTAAATCATTAGGTCTGGTCTACACCGTACCTACATATCACTTTAATCACTATAACGAAAAAAAAAAATGAGAACCCCATAAAAGTTCATCAAACTACCATTGGAAGTTATTTCAGCGGCGTCCATATATCAAAAAGGTGAGAGTTAATGAAGGTGGACACGCAAAACGTGGTGATTAAAATTAATAAAATTAGTTAGTGCCAGCAGGTGAGCCAGACCACAGAACACATGGTACACAGTAGGACAATTTCGTTGCAACACTTTTTCTTGACAAAACAGTTGAGCTACGGCTGTTGCATCGGTTATCATTGTTCAACCGTACTTTAATTTACCTTTTGCCTTAGATTTGTACTATCTTAATTCTGACTAACTAATTTAATGTATTATTGTACTGTATGTTTTTGTTGTATTATACGGATATGGGTAACTGAATCAAATGCATTTTAATAAACTAAGGATTAAATCGTGTTTCAACTTAACCTGAGAATTAGGCAACCTGAAATATTTAAGTACTAAAGCTGTTAGATAATGACATTGTAAACAAATATTTTTTGAAAGAATAACCAGTTTTTAGCAGATCTTTTCCATTCGAAACGACAAACTCTAACTGTGCCCTTTGTGGCCTATGTTAAATTAAATATTTTTATTTCTTACATACCAGCTTGTTGCAAGTTTAGGCAACATTTCCAGCCTTAGATTAACTCTTGTTGGTAAATCTCAAAACTAACCTCGTTGATATACCGTGTAGTGCTTGTACTGTGACCAAACATAAGTCTGTAAGTAGGACGGGTTTATGTGCTGTTTATAGAGTGACGGCGGTGGACACCTGAAATACCTGCGGTGAGGGGTCGCAATTTAATGTAAGGGTAGTTTTTTGTACTAAAGAGACTTTCAACTTCCGATTATTTGACTAGGAGCAGTGTAGACCATTGCTTGACCAGTGTCCGTGAACAATTACATACGGATTGGAAATCATCAAATAACTTTTCCCGCTATGAGCGGAGCGATACTCCCCGTATTAAACTTGTACTGAGGAAAACCCACCCAGTATCCTTCTTTTGCCCTTTATGCTCCGGGGCCGTGGTATCTCTTTCAAACAAAACGCAACCCCGACAGGCGATGGCCCTGGCAGACCCCTCTGCTTTGCTGACATCTCTTTGAGGCGCGCGTGGAACACGAACGCGCCCATCGTCATTGTGACTAACCTGGAGATAGTTTTTATGCCACCCTGCATGCCGATGGTATGTCAAGTTAAGTCAGAAGGCGATCTTCTGATTAGACTTAATATGCCATCGAGATCGATCTACTACTAAACCACTGGTACACTTTTTTGTAAACTAAATATTTAAATAAAATACATAAAAATATAAATTTTGACATAATTACATTTCGGAATACCAAACATACACCAAGATTACCATCCCTTTTATAAAAGTAATTTAATAAGAAACTAAAAATATTTCCTTAAAAAAATAACGACACCGATGTGGTTTCAGTTAATTAATTTTTAAAACACGCGCGGTTTCTGTTCAAGATTAGCAAAGAACATTAATTAAAATCCTAGTAGGTAGGTACTATGTTTTAACAAAATACTTTTCATATTTCACAATATAGGTTTATAGCGTGTAAACCAACACATTCTGCACACCAATTTAAGTAACTCTACGCATAAACATATTGGAATTATCTTCAAATCTATTTCATTTCTCTCATTAAATTAACTACTTTTATTTATAAACTATAAATAAACATAAACTATTAATAAAAATTACAGGGTGTCTCAAAATTCGTCCGCTTCGAAGTCAACAGGAAAAGTGCCCAAAAGGCTGGTAGCCATACGATCTTAAGAATATGTTTAGAGGCCCTCAGATTCTTTATCTGCCTAGCCCTTTGCCAACTAAATTGGGGTCGGCACCCTGGTCTACCCAGATGCAGCTGAATACCAGTATTTTATATGGAGAGACTGCCTACCTGATCTTCAAAATCCTGAGTTGTCAGAATTGGGACCACTGACAACTAGTCCTCCTCCTTAAAAACCTCCAAATGTCACCAACATGGCTTAACTATTGAGACAAACGTTGGCTCAATATGGGGTAACCCATCACAAACCGACCTCGGTAACCGTAGCTTTACCTTTGTTAGACCTGTTTTATTACTTAGCCACCTTCTTGTAATATACGTTTCATAATTCACGTTTAATCCTTACAAAATCCATTCGGGGAAATGACCTGCTATACAATTTTCAGATTATGTGTACCGAACCTCAGATTATGCAGATTATATTGTATGTTTCATTTCAATTAGATTGTCATACACGACAAAAGAGGAGGGAGGGCCGCATTGTCACGGTGAAAGCCCGGAATTCTCCGGTATCAGACTAATAATTATTTCTATTGTCTTATTTGGCCCAGCTTCCCCAAGGACAATTAAGGTTGAGCCATCAGAATTGTCGGAGTCGCGTGGAATGTGAGCGCTGACCGATGCTAACCGTTCGCAATTCTAGTTATCGGGTTAGAATAGAATAGGATATACTTTATTGCACACATAACTTTCTTACTTTTTTAAATAAAACGTTGCCCCACACTATGAAATTCTCCTGTACCGTAAGTGCGTTTTCACACATTTAAACTCACATACACAAACAGCCAGATCCGGAACAACTACCTGTAGGTCATACAAATATTTGTTCTGTGCGGGGATCGAACCCGCGACACGCAGCGCAGCAGTCGATCGCTCAGCCACTGCGCCCACCGTGTCGTCAAACTGTTATAACTGTTTTACATAAATTGCTAATTCGGGTTTTGATTTTTTTAGGGAAGAAAAAGGGTCATTGGAACGGATTGACGTAACTGCCTCGTTGGTCATACGGTTGCAGGCGCGAATACTGAGGATGAGATAAGAAGTTTGAATTCCGAGCTGGGCAAAATGTTATTGGGTTTTTTCATCACAAATATCGTAGCCACGGAATCTAGATTTGTGACCAGTTGGTGGCAATATGCTCGCCTTCTATTGCCTGGATTTAAGACACCATAACTAGCGAAGACGTCAAATGGGTCTTAATAACAATGAGTTTCTACTTTTTGTTTTTGTTTGGGACTAAGTAAATCGTCCCTATACCACCTTAAATATTTTGCCACACATAGAGGCTGGGAATTGATAAATAATAATCATTGGTATTAAACTAGTCGTTGTAGTTGTTAGTACGTCAGTAAATTACGTTGTGATCGTTGTTGTCAAACGAGATTAACGAGTTGTTGCACTTGCGTATCGCTGGTTTGATTCCCGCACCGAATAAATAATTATATAGTTGTACCCCGGTACAATTATATAATTATTGTAGCTGTTTGTGTATGTGACTTTTATAGTTTTAAAACGCACCCACGATACGGGAGAAATTCCTAGTATGGGACAACGTTTTACAATAAAAAAAGGAGTAGGACAAATTGATTTTAGCGCATTGTCCGTTTGATTTGCGACAGATCAGATGTATTCAGCGCAGTTTTATTTTAGGGTAGCATCTTTCCAAGTGACCCTAAGTTTGATATCCAAATACTTCGTTCAACAGTTCTTTGACAAATTGCGATCGTTTATCAATCCATGTAATTTATCCTTAATACTCTAGGTAGACTTAATCCAAAGTTTCCAGCGTCAATTCTAATGAAAATCTTCGCTTTTGGATGACAAAGGAAATTATTTTAATATAAACAACAATGCAGCCTCTGAATAAGAGTTATTTCAATATTTTCACCAACTTTGACGGAGCAAAGGGAATTCCTAAATGCAGCGAAATAATTAGTTGCGAAGCTTGCGCGTATTTTAGTGACACAGGAGCTGAAAGTGTTAGCAACAAGTTTGTCTGTACATAAAAGCAGAGGGGGCTGCCAGGGCTAGCACCTACCTAGAATGCGGGTTGTTTGAAAGAGATATAGCAGCCCCAAAATATCAAAGGTAAAATAAAGAAGATGGGTGGGTTTTAGCCAAGACGAATGTTTGTGAGGATGGATGGATAAATGGATCTATGGATGTTTGTTACTCTTTCACGTCAAAACGGCTGAACGGATCTTGATGAAAATTGGCACAGAGGTAGATTATAGTCTGGAATAACAGATAACTTAAGACACGTTTTTTCGAAATCACGCGTATTTTCGATATCTACATTTTGCAAGTTATGTTTAAGTCCCATTAAATACGGCGGAGCCTACTGCCATCAAACAGGCACAAATCCAGAATCCCGTGGCAGCTGATAAGAAATCCCAGATGGAAAAGCCCAATTACACTTTTCCCAAGCCAGGAATCAAACCTAAGAGCTCTTACTCAGCAGTCGCACTTGCAAACACAAAAACACCAAAGCAATTCAATAAGAGATTCACATAAACTTGTTTTGCAACTTGTTTGGTCATCGTGCGTACCTGGCTCAAAATGTTAGTCACACTTAACGCCCGTGTGTCGCGTATGAGGGATGCATTAATAATGCAGTGACGCGACGCGAGACGGGGGACGGTAGCTCTAGATGGTGGATGGCGGCTCAGCAGGATGGTTAGTGGGATGGTGGCCGCGGCAATCACATTAAAATAACCCCACTATGGCTTATCTCGCACCTCATTGTTGCTGGCTATAGTTTTTGTTATATATTCGTGCAGTCTGGTTTTTTGTCTATGCTGAAGTGGATTGTAACCAAAATATACAGCGTAAATTGACTCGGTTGGCGCAGCGGCTGAGCCATTGACTGCTGCGCTGCGTGTCGCGGGTTCGTTACCTGCACGTAACAAAGATTTGTATGGCCTACAAATAGCTGTTTCGGGTCCTATTTGTGTATGTGAGTTTAAATGTTTGTAACCGCACCCACGATACAGGAGATCCTAGTGTGGGGCAACGTTTTTAATAAAAATAAAACTGGACAAGTGCGATCGAGATTTCCGTACAAATCTCTACATTTGTCAGACGTCATTCAAAATCAAAAGTCAAAATATTTTTATTTCACATAGACCTACATGGGCACTTCTAAAACGTCGAGAAGAGGTGCACACACGGTTCGGGCTGGTCGTTTCCTATGGAGAAGAACCAGCAAGAAACACCATGGTTACTCTTTTAAAATCATTTGGTTTTACAATGTTGTTGTTACAGCGTAGGCCCAACATATGTGTAAGTATTGATTAATTAATAGAATTGAAGTACACTGAATTTTAAAAGTTATTTCTTTAACTTTTTTGACGGGCCTGTTGGTCTAGTGGTTAGTGGCCCTAACTGCTGTGCTGGAGGTCGTGGGTTCGATTCCCACCCAGGACAAACTTTGTGTGATGAGCATGATTGTTTGTTCTGTGTCTGGGTGTGATTTATCTATAATATGTATGTATTTATAAATTATATAAGTATGTATATCAGTTGTCTGGTTACCATAACACAAGCTCTGCTTAGCTTGGAATCAGATAGCCGTGTGTGAGTTGTCCCAAGATATTTATTTATTTATTTTTATTTATTTTAACTACAGAGAGCACTTTGCATGTGGTTGGTTTGCATGTTTTTTTCATTTTTTTTTTTTAAATGTTGCCCCACACTAGAAATTTAGCACAGAGGTAGAGTATAGTCTGGAATAACACATTGGCTATTTTTTTTTTAATCACGGTTGCGAAGCCGCTGGCGCCAGCTAGTTAGTTATAATACTAATAGGTACTGTTTAATACAAATACTGACAAACTGAATAAAACTACTGGAGTTTTCTCTAAACTGCTAAGGTTCCAAAAACAACCTACTCCAAAATCCTTTAGTTCCTTATACATATAGCAGTACATTCAACCCAAACCTTGGAACGTGTATTCGGTTCAAGTTCTAAGATCCAATACACGTGGCCTCACAACAAAGGCACCGCCTTACAATAACTATGTACCTACTTACCATTCAACAATTACTCATAAGGATTGACAATAAAACCATGACATATTACAGTATCGAATTATTACCAGTAAACCAATAAACTCCTTTTCGACTGTGGCATGGCTCTTATTAACGGATGGGAAATCATCAAATAACTTAGCCCACTCAGTGTGTGTCAGACTTTTACTGACTAAAACCCACCCATACTCCTTCTTTTTTGACGGGCCTGTTAGTCTAGTGGTTAGTGGCCCTGACTGCTGAGCCGGAGGTCGTGGGTTCGATTCCCACCCACAAACATTGTGTGATGAGCATGATTGTTTGTTCTGTGTCTGGGCGTGATTTATCTGTATGTATGTATTTATAAATTATATAAGTATGTATATCAGTTGTCTGGTTACCATAACACAAGCTCTGCTTACCTTGGAATCAGATAGCCGTGTGTGAGTTGTCCCAAGATATTTATATTTATTTATTCTTTTGCCCTTTATGTACCGAGGACGAGGTATCTCTTTCGAGCAACCCGCACCCCGTCAGGCGGTGGCCTTGGCAGGCCCCTCTGCTTTGCTGATATGACTTTGAGGTGTGCGTGGTTTGCGGGATTTCTTTTTCGGAAAACCCGCAACCATGGCATGTTACGGAAAGGTGTCAAGTCTGTTTGTATGTATGTTTGTAAAATTATTATGTTGCACCATAGCACCTCAACTGCTGAGCTGGTTCCAATGAATGAGTCTCAATACGCTCTCTCTAAGAGATCTACGCTTTGGAAGGCAATTACAGTACTTTCACCGTTATTATACCTTTTGACTGGGACTGTAGCTTCTTTGAATAATTATTGTCATTGTTTCGATTTGATTTGAATTGTCAGTTTCTAAAGCTTCAAGAAAACGTACACGGTTCGGGTTGCTCTCTCCCCTACAAAGATCTAGAAAGAAATTAATTTGTTTGACATTGTGTTAAAGTATGACAATAAAAAGATGCTTAGCTCACAAAAACGAAAATCAAGATGGATTGTCGACATTCACATTAGTTCCAATGTTAAAATACTATATCGTCTACTATGATACAATACCAAAATACTTAGAAAGGAAACAAAATAAGGAAACTAACAAAATCACGGAGCAATGCCCACACACAGCCTACCATTGGTATTCGTATCGCGATCTCGTCTCGTGTCTCGTGAGTCTCACTGCCCAAGCCTTTGACACCGCCGTTACTGTCACGACGGATGATGACGTGAATTTTAAACAGAAACCCGTGGTAGGCCGTCATGATAATCAGCGGTGCATTATAGATAAGCCGCGTTTTAAGGTTGCTTCATGGGTTGACCTAATTTTGGCGATGGATAGATTAGGTATCATGTGTGTAGCGAGAGATTATGATGAGATATTCGCATAAGGTTTGATGTATCATGTAAGTAACGAAGTGAATTCTAAAATAAGCTGTACTTCTATCGTGACTTTGCAAGTGTTCAAAATACTTTGACTGCCACACAGACAAACATACTTGCCACGTGGACACTTTTATGTCTTGTGTCGGATAAAAATGACAACATCTACAAATATCAGCCGCGAACAGCAGCTTAACGTAACCTTGCAAGGCACGAAGGGAAACTTGGAATGTTATAGATGACTAGCTGGCGCCTGCCGCTTCACCCCCTTGATTATCGAAAAAAAAAAAATATTCTATGTGTTATTCCAGACTATAATCTAACTCTGTGCCAAACTTCATCAAGATCCGTGTAGCCGTTTTGACGTGAAAGAGAAACAAACATCCATACATCCAACCTCACAAACATTCGCAATTGTTATATTAGTAGGATTTATATATATGTATAAAGTAGGATGAACCATCCAGAAATGCAGCCTAACCTGAAGATTGATCCAAGCGGCTAATATTTAGCAACGAGATGATAAATTACTGAGCTCTAAGAAGCCACAAAATAAAAAAAGAAATGACATAATTACCATACTCATCGAATTATAAATCATCTTCACATTCGAAACGAAGTGACAGAGAGAGATATTAAGAATTCTTTTATCGTTCACTCCCGATTTGATAACTTGATTATCTCTGATAAATTTTGACGAAGGCAATTACCAGATCAAAGGAGAGTAATCCTTATTCTAATAAAGGTCTTGTCGTTTGATTGGGGGCTCGTTTTGTCACTGAATTTCGAAGTTTGTGTCTTGATTGTTACATCTGGTAGTGTCAGAGAAATATCGGATAAATTATTAAATCTAACGAGTTCTTCACAACCTTTCATATTCACGATAACAATAGTAGGTACCTTATGCACGTTGACCAACAAGGTGCAAGTTCAGTAGTGATCGCAAACAAGACATCATTAAGTTTAACTTTAAATAAAGTCATGTGTGAAATTACGAAATAACAAATTAGGTAACCTATACATTTTTTTGATGTAGGTGAAGACATGGCCACCTCTGCCGGGGTTGCGGGTTGTTCGAAGAAGATACCGCGGCCCCGGAACGTAAAGGGCAGTAGAAGGAACATGTCAACATGGGTGGGTTTTAATCAGTAAAAGTCTGACACTCCCTCCCGCTCCGCCCAGAGCGGGGGAAGGAATTTGAAGCAAAAAAAAAAAGGACATGGTCAACTTAATGGTCTAGATCAGACAGGTCTGTGTCATGTTTGTATGCAGTTCAGACAAAAGAAATCGTGAAAGACCCAGGCGTTCTTAATACGATGAGCACACTCTGAGGGCAAAAATGGGTAGATTCCATTACCCACAGTGAAGTACCCAAATCCTACAAAACTCAATGTGAAAAATAAGATGTTTTTCTTTCCGCTGTAATCATTAATTTGACCAGCCATTACGCCCTTACGACAGGCGTAAAAATAAGTACCGTATTAACAAAACATAAAAAAATAAATCCATTTGTGAAAACTAGGTCAGATGTACTGAAGGAACAAAGTAGGTTGGTATGATGAGACAACTGGTAAAGCCCCCATTAATCCATGGGATTTGCTGTGTCTTAGAGATGTCGAGATTCTTCCGAGAAAAATGTTGTGCTTGACATTAACAAGTGTTGTTTCCTGAATTTGGGTTTGGTAGGACAAGGAACAACGAATATTATGCTATTGAAAATAATAGTTCTACTATTATCCTATTAATATTATAAACTAGCTTTCGCCCGCGGCTTCGCTTGCGTTAAATTTGGGGTAACACAGTTCCCCTTGCGCCTTATTGATTTGAAATAGCAACGCTAAGTTTTACCTTCTCTTCCCTCTTTATAGGGTAATTTTTTTTCGATATGACGCGGGCGAAGCCTCGAGCGCCAGCTAGTATTCCATAAGTAGTAGAGGCACGAGCAATATGTATGCTCCTAGTTAGTAAAGTTATCTAACTGCTTTAAAATGATCCTTATGTATGCTTAACAGAAAGTGTTGAAACGGTTTACTTACCTACAAAGTTAATCGAGTTCAATCTCATGTTTCTATAATATTTAACAGGAAAGTTTCCCTCCATACAGTCATTCATATCCAGAGCCTAATCTCTTTATTATTCCCATTACGTTTAAAGCTAACAAGTTTACCTAAAACTTCATGAATTAGATAAGCGCTAGACTTAGCTTTTCATAGCAGTTACGAGTGTCATAATTAGATTCTAAGTAACTTTATAAAGGGGTTTACGCATAACTTTGAAAGCTTTGGAATCGGGTGCACGTGGCGCTCTCTCGCGGAATGATTAGAAAGTAGGAAGTTCCCTCGGGAACGAAGAAGCGAGGGAGGATAGAATGAGTTTAGTTCCGGCGTTACAACATAGATGGCGTTAGAATAAAATATTATTAATATTGGCGAATTCGGTCAAAACTGACAATTTGTTTTAAATCCTGCTGAAAACTAAAATAGTTGATAGTTAGGTTCTATTGAGATACATTATTTTATAGTGTTATCAGATTAACACTGGAATCTTCAGGACCATTTCTGGATAAACGTGCTCCACCCTAGCCAGCATCACCACTACGCATTCTGTAGGCGAATTGCCACAAATTAACTGCCTGTTTTGAGTAAAAAAACACTATACAAATATGTCACCGATATTAAAACATCATGGATTCGGACAAATCATCAAAATGTTTCTAGAAAAGTCTTCAAGTTCATTTAGAAATAAATGTACACTTAGATTAGACAGAATTTAACAATTCAAAACATTACAATAATTTGAAAATGTTTCCCTTGACAGCATCTTGTTGAATGGATCAGCTATTTCTCTTATTTCATTTGTTATTAAGAATGTATCACAGTTGATGACTTGACACCAAGAGGGTGTATCTAAGTGCAATCTCGTCATCTTACCTGACAGACAGACAGACTGACTTGTTTATTAAATGCGTGCACGTTATTCATGAAAACGGTGTTATTAATCCCCCATTTTGTTTGACTGTTGTAGCAGTATTTGTGTACCTACTTACCTATTTATACTTAAAAAAAAAACCCCGCACTTAGAATTTCACCTGCATCGTGGCGTTTACAAACATTTAAACTCACATACACAAACAGCCAGACCCGGAATAACTATCTGTAGGCCATACAAATATTTGTCCTGTGCGGGGATCGAACCCGCGACACGCAGCGCAGCAGTCGATCGCTTACCCACTGCGCCAACCGTGTCGCCATATTGGAGGTACCTCTGCTTCCTCCTCATCTTCTTCTGTCTTTGCATACTGTGATAGGGATCTATTTGACCGTTTACGGGGCTAATTTATTTCATGTCTTTTGTTTTACTGTTTGCATTGTATGAATCTTTTATTATTTTTCTTTGTTTTGTCTGTGAGAAATTTAGCAGACGGATGTCCCAGACTACGCTTCATCATCATCATCATCATCATCAGGCTACATTAGTCCACTGCTGCACATAGCCCTCCTCTAATGAGCGCCATAGCGCCCTGTCTTCAGCTTGCCGACTACACTTACTTAAACGCAATCTCTAGTCCAGGGCTCGTTTCCACAATTGCTCAGCTCATTGGTAATGCAGCTTGCTTACTTAGTTATGTAGGTAGTGGTACTTATCTCAGTTCTTTTTCCGGGACTTTTTATAATTCCAGACAAAAACTTCTAAAAATAAACAAACGTTACTCTATATTCTAAGAGCGTGTTAATTTCAGCTCTTAACCTACCCTGTGTAAAAAAATGCAATAAAAAGTACCCACACGTGCCGAACCCACGTTGTTCCCTAGTTAAACGCGTTCGGGAGTTGTCGGCAATTGTCGGATTCCACCATGTGTACGCTTTATTTTGTGTTCTGTCATTATGCGGTAACACAAAGCAAAAAATGCAGAACGTTTCAAAAAAGGAAGCTTGTTCAAAGGTTGAATAAGCTTCCACATTGACACACTTTCAAAATTTCTGGCAACATTTTTTTTGGCCGGTTATATTTTTATTGAAAGAGTTTTTGCGATCGGTAACTTCTTTTTAGGGTTCGAAACCTCAAAAGGAAATAATATAGCCCTTGTAGGATCACTTTATTGTCCGTCTGTCTGTTTATCTGTCAAGACCATTTATTTCAGAAACTCGTGGATGTGTATAGTTAAAATTTAAACTATATTTTGAAGTACAGATTTCAAAATAAGTCCCTTGTAAATATGGCCGTTTATGTCGCAAGTTAGTGCGCGAGTCTAACTCGCCAAATTTATTTATTTTTAGTTAAACTGTAAAAACTATTTTTCAGTCACTTTCTTTTAGTTACTTTGTTAGTTAAATGTACTCTTATCAACATTATAAAACTTCTCAATTCATCTTCTAAACCCAAAATATCTGTGTGTATGGCGCACACCAAACAATATCTGTCATGGATCACCCATAGGGACCGACTCTTGCATTTGGTGCCTGACATTTACCTATATAACCTGAGAGCTCTCGAGGGGAGTCGAGAAAGGTTAAATGCTATGAGTAACGACTATGTTTCGTATCGTTGAATATCAAGTAAATGTATTGCGATATATTTTGTTTTGAAGAAAACATGATATCACAACTACTGATCCTTAGAGGGTTAGGCAGAATTGTACATTCATATTCCACCATTTATATTTAAGTAGGTCTGACCAGTGTTACCAATGGATATTGTATTACCCAGTACTAATTTGTTTAGGTCATATAGGTAGTAGTTCTTTTGGCAGTCCCCTGAATCTGGTAAGACTGGAAGTCGACCCACATTTAGTTAGGAGAAGGCTGGACAGATGATGATGGTTTATGCCTCATGTTATAAGAATTATTAAGTTCAGGAAGCTTATTGTCATCAACCAGGCCCAAATTCAAAATGGGCTGCTGTAAAATTACTGACGGATACATACAACTGCTGAGTCCCTGGCCTTGAAATTGAACCAGGGAACCTTATGCTTAAGCATCCATACTTCCAACCATCCTTACAAACATTCGCATCTATACTATATACTATATATCTATACTAATATTATAAAGCTGAAGAGTTTGTTTGTTTGTTTGTTTGAACGCGCTAATCTCAGGGACTACTGGTTGGAATTGGAATTTTTTTTTAGTGTTGGATAGTCCATTTCTTGAGGAAGGCTATAGGCATATATAACATCACGCTACGACCAACATGTGCTGAGCAGCGCGGGTGAAACCGTGGGGAACAGCTAGTTTATGATATTAGTAGGATAGTAGGATTTCTCAGTATTTTATCAAGGGGTTTTTCAGGAATTTTCAGGTAACGAAAATTGTTTCCTTTTTGTTAGTAAAAACCAATCAAGACTGAACCTTTGTAGGGACCATCTATAAATACATTTTCTCAGTAACGCCAAACCACACACGGTGTTCAATAGTTACTTAATACTTAATCCGAAGTACTCCAGTTAAGTGGGTAGCTAAACTTGTTAATTAAGTATGGCACAAAGGAGAGTTAAGTGTTCGTTGCTAACCGCATGCCACTTGAAAATTTATCATGGCAACTTATGTTGGGCGAGTGGTCGAGTATAGTGCAACTTGCAAGGACATTGTTATCGGGAAATTGGGACAATACGGCTAGAATATCGGGTCATTTAGGACGGGAAATCGAGTGTTTAATTTAGTGTGTATTGTGTGCTGATTTTAAAAGGGAAGGTAGAGTTGGTAGCGTTCGCAGAGCAGTGGCAAGCTCTAGTATTTGTACTTTATAAAGTGGATGACCCCGTTCACCAGTATCCTGCCAACCCTGATGCCTGTCCTTATGCCTGCATATTACAGGAGCTGATGGATGCTACTGAAAGTGCCAAACTCGTCGTCAAAGAATAAAGATATTCCAAATACTATATATTTATATAAGTTGTAGCGTTTAAAGGTGATTTGCTAGACAGTGTTATGAAATCGTTTTAAAGTCCACGTGAACTAAACTTTTCCAAATGTAGTTCTGTACCTCAAAAAAAAAACGGAAGCCTAATATGATTACTTCATTTTCCGTCTGTCTATCAGTCTGACAAGACGTTTTATCCCGGGAACACGTTTAAGTATCGAGAATTGAAAACCATATTATTATACTCAATCTTGTGGCCCCTCAGATCTCAGAAAAATCGACCCTTTAAGTCTACATAGTCAAAAAATGTGCCTGTTTATGTCGCAAGTTTGTATAAAACCCCCAAAGCTCGAGTCTAAATCGCATTTGACCAGTTAGTTTACTATAAACCTTACATTTACTTTATTAACATTAAATGAGGCGGCGTTAAACGTGGTTTAACGGTGATCGCCGTGTCATGAAGTTCAGTTAAAGTCACGTGCGAGCTGTAATAGCACGGGCGATGCGGTCAGCACGCACCTTTATTATCATATATTTTAGTACTTGCCCGCGGCTTCGCTTGTGTTCATTTAGATTGTGACAATCGATTCGGTGGTACGTATATGCTATTATAACAGGAGCTTGCCAAGTCATTTATGGAATTGACTGATTGATTTTTCCACAACTTCAAGGGACCAAAGATAAGATAAGCAATCAATCAATCAATCAAATCATTTATTTCAATTAGACCATTACAGGCACTTTTGAATGTCAAGAAACAAAATGAATCTACAGTCCCGGTCACAAGGCATAATAACTTGTGAAAGTACTGCAGTTGCCCATTCCAAAGCGTTGATCTCTATGGAGAAGAATGGGCAAGAAACTCCATGGACACTCTTTTAAATTCTAATATTTTTACAAAATAGTATTTACATCATTCGTGTTGAGATTATACAAATATGTGAGAACGATGTAGAAAGACGTGCACAGTAAGAGCGTCCAGAGTAAATAAAAAACAAAATTCAATTTAAATCTAAATAAATTAAAAATGACCGTGGTAGTTAAAAAATGACCAGTCCCAACTGACAGCGCCCGTTCACGAACATGACATATGGATCAGCCCCATTCAGCTCGACCATTTTGAAGGGAGCTAAATGACCCGACACACCCGCCACCATCAGCGAGACATTTAAGTGAGCATGACACTATTAACCACCAGGGCTTCGTCAAGTCAATGATAATACATAGCACTCACATATGGGCTTAATAATTATACAATACTAAAGAATTGATTCTATACATTGCAAAGATAGTCTTACAATCTTCTGCAGCTTCCACTATAGCTTCGGATACTTATTAATGAGTTTACCCCTATGCTTGAGGAGCAGGACCAGCATTGAGCCAAGCATTTTTATCATCAATATAATCCCCCAACTTATAATATGCTTGCCTACATAGTGTGCGTTTAATACAAGATTTAAATTTCGTTTCATTCAGTTGAAGAATGTGGGGAGGTATTTTATTGTAGCATTTCAAACAGTACCCCATGAAAGATGAGTCTACTTTAGCTAACCTGAAACCTGGTTGAACTAATTGGTCCCTATTTCTAGTATTATAATTGTGTCTGTCACCTCTTTTACTAAAAAGATGCGAGTTTTTCCTGACATACATGATGTTTTCATAAATATATTGACAAGGTACTGTCATGATGTTAATATCCTTAAACTGTTCCCTTAAAGAATCTCGCCTACGTAGGTTATATATGGCTCTAATGGCTCTTTTCTGCAGAATAAATATAGACTCGATGTCTGCAGCCCGTCCCCAAAGTAAAATACCGTATGACATTATACTATGAAAATAACTAAAATAGACTAGTCTCGCGGTATCAACATCAGTAAACTGACGGATTTTTCTAACAGCATATGCTGCTGAACTAAGGCGTCCTGCAAGAGATGTTATATGCGGACCCCATTGTAGCTTTGAATCGAGTGTTATTCCCAAGAAAACAGTTTTTTCGACGAATTCTAGTTTCTCTTGATTCAATACTATGTCACACTCACTGTTTTTGACATTTGGTAGAGCAAATCTTATACACTTCGTTTTTTTCCCATTTAATACTAAATTATTAGCCGTAAACCAATTATGTACCTGCATTAGGGCATTATTTACGTCGTCAAGATTTGTGGCACGTCTGTTTATCTTAAATATTAAAGAGGTATCGTCAGCAAATAACACCATTTGTGGTTGGTTTTTAAACAAATGGGGTAGATCATTTATATATACTAAAAAGAGGAAGGGACCTAATATCGATCCTTGTGGTACACCCATCTTTACATTTAAACCCATTGAATTGACACCATTTATTTGTACTTGCTGCTGTCTATCATCTAAATACGATTTAACTAAACTAAGGGCAAGTTTCCCTAGGCCGTAATGTTCAAGTTTTAAGAGAAGGGTTTCGTGGTTCACGCAATCAAATGCTTTTGAGAGGTCACAAAAGATCCCTATGGCATCCTGTGCCTCTTCCCACGCAGTAAATATGTGTTTTAATAGGGTGGCACCGGCGTCAGTGGTACAACGTCCTTTGGTGAAACCATACTGCTTTTCATGTAATATTTTATTGGTGTTAAAGTGGTTGAGCATTTGGTTAAGCATTACCTTTTCAAACACCTTGCTGAAAACCGGCAAAACGGATACGGGTCTATAATTATTGGTGTCTTTACTGTCCCCAGATTTGAACAGTGGTATTACCTTGCTGTATTTCATAAGGTCCGGGAAGACTCCTTGGTCCACACACAAATTAAATATAAAGGCTAAGTACGGTGCTATAGTCTCAATGATAGCTTGACAAACTTTAATAGACAATCCCCAAAGGTCTTCGGTTAATTTGATTTTTATTTGTTTAAAAGCTTTAATAACTACAGTGGGGTTAATATGTTTAAACTGAAACTCAACCGGGCATGGTAAAACGTTTGCTCTTAATAAGTCAACAGAAAGCAAGGGTGAGGAATTTAACGTTTCTGTAGTTTTAATTGGGATACTAGTAAAGAAATCCACAAATTCTTGAGCAACTTCGTTTTTAGTGGTTAGAAGACCACGTGAAGACTCTAGTGTTATATCATTATTATATTTTTTATTTCTATTAGTTTCACTATTGATTATTTTCCAAACCGTCTTAATTTTATTATCAGCGGATTTAATCTTGTTGCTTATGAATAAGGCTTTAGCTACCTTGCAGGTGTTTTTAAACATTTTTGAGTAAGTAGCAACATAGCGATTGAATGTTTCCGAGTTTATGTAAGGCTTAAGGCCGTAAAGCTCAAACAGTCGTTCCCTACTTTTTCTTATACCCTTAGTTGCCCAATCACTAAATATAAACTTTGGGCTAATAGATTTAGTTTTTATTTTTAGCGTCTCATTAAACTCTGTGTAGACAACCGAAAAGAATTCCTCATAAAAATGATTTACATTATTAATATTATATCCCGGAATGCCTAGACTACTTATTAAATTATTATTAAATTTATTTAAATTGCTGGGTGTTATTTGTCTAGACTGTATCTGAATTTTTTGTGATGATGTGTAGGACTCGAAAACAACGGTTTGACCGCTGTGATCAGAGGGAAGGTAATTTACAATGGATTTATCTAAGAAGTCGCAGCAACAGAAAACATTATCGATACAAGTAGCGGTATTTGTAGTAATTCGGGTTGGCTCCGAAAACACATTCAACAAATTAAATGATTTAAAAAGATTTAAGAATCTACTGCTGTTTGAATTTTCATCTAAAATATTGATGTTAAAGTCACCACAGATGACTAGCGATTTATTACCTGTTGCAAGTTTTGCCAAAGCATCTTCCATTACTGACTCAAATATCGAGTAGTTTTGATAATTTGGGGGCCTGTAAACGCACACTATGACATGCTTATCTAGCTCAACACAAGACAATTCAATATTATGTTCAACCGATAGATCAACTATATCAATACGACTTCTAAATTT
The DNA here is from genome assembly GCA_958449745.1 of Ochropleura leucogaster. Lineage (NCBI taxonomy): Eukaryota > Metazoa > Arthropoda > Insecta > Lepidoptera > Noctuidae > Ochropleura > Ochropleura leucogaster. Next base: position 16,673,679 of record OY288207.1, read on the forward strand.
AATACTATTTTTGACTAAGATTAGTGAACCCCCACGCATCTTAGATTTACGGTTAAAGCAACTGCCTACATTGTAATTTTCATAATTAATTAACATTTCATGATCTTTTAACCAATGTTCGGTGAAACAAACAATATCAAACTTAGTTTTTTCTAAAAACAATTCAATCTCTAGTTGTTTTGAAGAGAAACCTTGAATATTTTGATGGAATAATTTCAAGGAATTCTGCTTAGCCCCTTTTTTAAATTTAACTATTTGAGAGCCAGAAGGTACCTTGGTGTCTGTTGTCTTACTAGCTAGTTTAAATGAGCCGGAGTGAGCGACAATACTCCCCCGCCTTCCTTGTAAAAAGGTATATTAGTAGAAGTTCTAATATTTGCAGTGTTAATAATTGTACAAAACATAGACATAATATTTATGTCCGAGTGAATATTATAAGCTAATAGCCTAGCTATTTTGTGTCTACAACTAGTAGGTAGAAACACACTACCCCGTGTCGACCTAAGCTTATCAACAACAGTGTTGACATCAAGATATACAAGCTTGTCACAATAGTGACCTACCAAGAAATGCATATGCTTATTCAGCATGTGAATGTAATTGTTCTGTTTGTTGGACTTTTTATATAAGTATGGAAAAGCACACAATATTATTTTACGACAGTTCAACTTTAACAACTCAGTTACACTATCTGTGATGTCTTCTCTTGTAATTTTTGAACTATTTCCTATAAATATAGTTAAATCAGTATTTTCACTATAAACATTTCCAGTTACTAATGCCATTATCTGTTTATAAGTTAACCCTGGCATACAATTATTTTGACTGGGAAAACTCAGGTTATTACTTAATAATTTACCTACACCCCTTCCTATACTATCTGAGAACATTACTGAGTGAGAACATTCACAACTATCATATATCTCAGTTTGTACCACTTGTAAATTATTTAGTGGAATATTAACTGCATCTTGGTTCAGTATACAGTCCAGAGGCAAGGTAAGTAAGGGCAAGTAAGGAGTTGTTTTTGCAAGTAAGGAGGTAAGTATCAAGTTACAAGTATACAGTTTTAATTTCAACTTGATACCTTCACGCGTTCCAGAGATAAAGGATCTTGACAGACGGACGGACAACAAAGTGATCTAATAAGGGTTCCGTTCTTATTTTTGAGGTAAAAAGAGGGTTACAAAATAACCCTCTTGAGGGTTACAAAATAAAAACAAGTAGATGTGCACCGTGAGATATCTAACTATCAATACTAATATTGATAGTTAGATATCTCACGTTGCATTATTGCAAATTATAGCCTGCTACTAATAGCAGGCTATAATTTACTTAAGTCTATAAATACTACTACGTAAAACAAAAACAAAAAATGCTATTATTACATATCATCTTAGGACTAAAACCTGCATGTATCTGTGGCAAAGGAAACTAAGTCTTAACGGGTGATTTATTTACAACTTCGAAAACTCGATTGTAAATTAAAATAAATAATGAGTGAACCCAAAAATAAATCCTTACTATCCTTACTTCCTTACTATGATATTATAAAACGAAAGTGAGTTAATTTGTTTGTTTGTTACCTCTTCACGCTTTAATGGCTAAACCGATTTTGATGAATTTTGGTACAGAGATAGTTGGGAACCAGGAGACGGACATAGGCTAATTTTCATTTTAAAAAAGTGGGATATGAAGGGAGAACGAGCGAAGAAAAGCGAAAACTTAGCGTTGCTATAACAAATCAATATCAATCAATTATCAGGAAAGGGGAACTTTGTTACCCCGAATTTAACGCGAGCAAAGCCGCGGGCAAAAGCTAGTCATGTTTAAAAACTCGGTATGAACACCAAAACACAAATCTGCTCCGACATGAGGGTAATTTGTAAATTATTTCTGGCGCACGCTACGCCTATTAGGACATCTTGATAGCTGCCTGTCGACTTCTTTCAACATCTATTTAAAAGCTACTCTTAAACAAATATTATTAAAAACCAATCTCGAAAACACACTCAAAATTAAACCTTAATTCAAACAGATAGGTGGTGTCTATATTTTATTGAACGGTACATTTAAATTTGTCGAAGCCTCGACGAGTATTTATGGCACCAAAACACCATTTTACATTAAGCTACCCCGCCCCCTTTATGGCTTTTAAACTAAAGGTCTTCTACAGCTTTCCCTAATATTCCGCGGTTCATTTTATATTGGCGTTTGGCTCGTTCGAAACCATTTTGTTATGATGGCGGCATCAAAAGCGCGGGATAAATGCTAACTTATTTTTAAGTGGTAGATATGCAAGTTATTTATGTTAGATCGGAAGCAAAATGCCATGTTCAATCTATAAGTTGATTTATTGGAGAGAAATTACCGTTTTGGATAAGGAATATTATTTCTGTATAACTTCCTTATAAGCTGTTATTTTGGTCCATGGCTAGGCGTTTGGGTTTCTGTAATGTAAAAAATAATCACTTTTTAAAATAAAGCTATTGTTAGAGTAAGCCATGATTAAGCCTTTCACCCAGTTGCAAAACCATTAAAGTAAATGTACAACAGAATTAGGTATAATAACGTCTCTCATACTTGTTTTCTATACCTAATTCTTACTAATATTATAAAAGCGAGTTGTTTGTTTGTTACGTCTTCACGCCTAAAAGGCGAAACCCCTTTTGTTGAATTTTGGTACGGAGATAGTCGGGACCCTGGAGACGGACATAGTCTATTTTAATTTAAAGTGAGTAATGAGGGAGGGATGAAAAAGGAAAACTTTGCTTTGCTATTACAATAAATCAGACGCAAGGGCAACACTACAGGTAGCAGGTATCTGCAAATCAGGAAAGGGGAACTGTGTCACCCCGAAATTAACGCGACCGAAGTCGCGAAAAAGCTAGTCGTAAATAAATCGTGTATCGTATTACTCAATACGAACTGGGTTGGGAAGCTCAAATAGACAATTACTCCATGTTAAAGATTGGATGCCGCCGACTCGTAGTTTGGGAAGAGACAAGGCAGATGATGTCTGTCACAAAGTTAATGTTTATTAACCAACATAAAAAAGGAGGAGGTTCTCAATTCGTGGGAAGCTTTTGTATGTTCACTGATTACTCAAAGACGCCTCTACCGATTTGCAAAATTCTTATTTTGTTGGATACATACATTTTGTATACTTACATGTGGTCCCATATCAATTTAATTCATATTGCTTAGGTAGTTTATGAGGCATCGTCTATAATAGATTTTTTTTTCTCTGTGGCTATTTGGATCATCTTTTAAGTAACTAGGAAAAAAAGGAAAAAAAAGGACTTTGAAAAAAATAAAACCCACTTTAAAATAAACTAAAAAGTGGAAAATTTACCTCCGGAAGTCGGTGGCAAAAAATTCAACGAAACCAACAAAAGTCACCGTCAGACTTCCGAAAGTAGTGTTTTTTTCCAGTTTTTTGTTTTTTTTTTTAACTTAAATTTATTCGTTACAGACAAGGATTTAAATGGCCTTTAGGTTAGCCACAGGTTAGCCTAGCCTAGCCTAGCCTGATCTCACCTGAACTCTTACACAACCAACACACTGGCAGACCGATACATCAAATCCTAAAGGCAAAATCGATGGGTGTGTCTTTGTGCAGATGACAGTGCAATTATCATCCTTTGATATATTACTATAGATCCCAGATAATATCTAATGGTTAATTCTCTATTACCAATACCATTTGTTCGTACGCCAGCGTGTTGAAACCTGATTGGTTATTGATGTTTCGCGTTGATTCATTAATTATTCGGTGTGTAATGTAATTTTGTGGTTTGATATACCACTTATCTACATATAAATATAAATTAATCCGTTTTTTTCTTGGTCGTCGTTACCAAGAGAAAGACGGATTCATTTTTCATCACACGTGAATTCGGCTGGACCAATTTCGCTAATTCTTTTACGCCCGGTAATTGGAACGCTCGGTAAGTCATTTTTGTATTTTGACATACGTCTCATAGAACTTATGTCAAAATACTACCATCCGTAAGCAAAACGAATCGTTTTTGTTTATTGGAACGCTCGGTAAGTCATTTTCTACAGGAAAAAAATATTATTAAAAATAGTAGGTAAGCAGGGTAGGTAGGTAAGGAGGTAGGTGGGTAGAAGAATACAAGATAGCAGTGAGAAGGAAAAGGGGCATTGCAACAGCTAGTTTAATATAAAATCCTCTTTGTTTTACTCACATTTGACGGGCCTGTTGGTCTAGTGGTTAGTGGCCCTGACTGCTGCGCCGGAGGTCATGGTTTCGATTCCCACCCAGGACAAACTTTGTGTGATGAGCATGATTGTTTGTTCTGTGTTTTTATCTATAATATGTATGTATTTATAAATTATATAAGTATGTAGGTATATCAGTTGTCTGGTTACTATAACACAAGCTCTGCTTAGCTTGGGATCAGATAGCCGTGTGTGAGTTGTCCGAAGTTATTTATTTATTTATTATTTACAAAATCTAAATCATTGCTAATAAGCTTACACGAACAGGGGCTTCTTAGCGCACTTGAGGGATTCATGCAAATATTTAAACATTTTCTAAACTAACCCCCGAATACTGAAACGTCACTCAAAATTTAAGTCCCACTTAAGTTTAACAGAGACTCAGAAGTGACATTTGACCATACAAAATCTAAAGTTTAAGAGCTGCTCAAATGTTAAGCAGCCCTCACATTTTGAGTGACGTTTCAGTATTCGGGGGTAAGTGAAATACATGTAAACAACATTATTTTCTCTTTTTTTTAAACTATATTGTTATCCTTTTTTTTCCATGAAATAAAAGGTTTTTTATTTATTAAAGTGGAAAAAATCATCATCATCATCTGCCTAGCCTTTTCCAACGACGTTGGGGTCGGGTTCCAGTGTGACGATGAATATCTGATTTTATGCGTACACAAGATCAGGTTAAATGGTTTTGTTACGATGATGTGCCGTCGTGTGTACAATTTTGATATTCAGCCTCATGGCAGACGCTCTATAGAGTGCTCTATGGTTGTGACACTTTTAGGCCACTGACTACCTACATTATATTACTCATGATAATTAAATCTACATTCTAATACATGCCACTACTATAGAAATAACGTGCGACATTAACGAGCTGATGATTTTAATTTAAAACGATATATTACCATCATTCGAATGTTCCATTAACGTCCGTACAGTCAGTTAATTCCTTGTGAAATGACATAATAGAACAAACAAACCAAACAGCCCTTTTCCTAGAAAACATTACATTACTATTTTGTCTTACAGCCATGTTTGAATATTAAATTTATTAACACTTGCTTTGCGAAATGAAGTTTAATTCCATTGAAAATAAAGTTTATTTCCAGTATTTATAACAAAACAAATAAAACACACCATCACAGTACAAACTGCGTTTATTATTTTTTCGCTTCCAGTTGGGACTAAAAAAGGCAAAACATACGCACATAAATTACCGTGTATTGTAACAAAGTTCAAAGAGGTAATAGCAAACAAATGCGCGCCAAAGACAATAAATCAAAATGGCTGAATAACGAGAGACGGACGGTGGCGAAGGAAACTTTCATTTCGTTCGTTCAAGAGTGCACTTTACTTGAAACATTTGGAATTACTGACGGTTCTCGATCATTTGTTTTTTTTTCTTTAATGCGTTTTCGAGTTTGTTTTTTTGTTGATGTCCACGTAAATAAATAAACAAATCGTAATATAAGCAAATAAAATACATGAATTAAAAGCTTTTACCCTCGGTTTTGCCTTTGGCTCTTTAATTTAGGAGAGAAAAAAGGAAAACAAAACATATCTAGTGAAATCTGGGTGTACTATAAGGTCTACCTAACCCTTACGATTTTCTAAGCGTGGTATTATGTGTGTACCATCGACTTTGCTTGCATGGAGGTTGAAAATTACCTAAAGTTGGTACTGCCGGGATAAAAAGTATCCTTTGTCCTATCCCACTATCTACCTGTGAGATATATTATGTGTTTATTTACCATCGAAATCAGTTCACGTTAAGTCTAACAAGAATAAAAAAAAAATAACAAGGTAGACCGGCAGTAGCTTGAAAACAAAAATACTAACTAGTCATAGGCCCTGGGTTCTACCAACTTGAAGTCATGGGGTGAGCCCTTTGCCCAGCAGTGGGATGACGGAGACTAGTAAGGATACTATCGCCTTAGCCGAGGTTGCGAGTTGTTCGAAAAGATACCACGGCCCCGGAACGTAAAGTCAAATAGAAGGAACATGGGTGGGTTTTAATCAGTACAAGTCTGACACTCCCCTTCGCTCCGCCCAGAGCGGGGGAAGTTATTTGATGGTTTCCCATTCGCAAAAAAAGGATACCATCGTTAACGTGTGCTGATTACAGTGATTCCCTTCTAAAAACTATTAATTATTTACCACTTACATTCAAAAGACTTCAATTCTCTTCTTCTATGTTTTGTTTTTTTAATATAATTATACCCTTTTTAAAATCTTGAAAGCAAATCTTACAAAATTCCATCTAGACCCGGACCGGTAGTACTCGTCGTGCAGTCCAGTGCAAACATTTCCCGGCACTTCAGGGCACACGGCACACAGCATTAACCCGCACACTGCGTCATAGATTGTTTTGAACACCCCTAAATGGTGTACAACAAACTTCATCCCATCGGCGACAATAGAACGCTTTTCAAAGACACCCCCAACTTTTCTTTCGGAAACTTTTCTCTAGATTTTCACTCTTAAAGTTTGATGTTCGAAAAAGTTTCGCTAATTTTATTTTTTGGTTTGCGACACTGGAACGTTGCTTTTAAGAAGTTTTGATGGAACTTCCAAATGTGTCTTGAAGGTTTTTTAGAGGATAGGGCGGAATGTATAATTCTGCAGCTATCCACACGTTTATTTTTAGACGGACATGATCTTGGCATTTGCATTTATAGGGAAAACGTGCGAAGATTCTGATTTGAACTGAAGATTACAGATCATAGCATTTCGGTAGACTTATTTTTGACTTGTGAGAAGTATGAAAATGTTCCAATTTTTAAGCCTAATTAAATTATATCTCCACTAACTTTTGCCCGCGGCTTCGCTCGCGTTAAATTCGGTATAACACAGTACCTATTACCTGCAGTTTTTCTTGCGCCTTATTGATTTGTAATAGCAACACTAAGTTTTCCTTAAAAAAATATGTGTAAAACCTTGTCCGTCTCTTAGTTCCCAACTATCTCTGTACCAAAATTCATCAAAATCGGTTTAGCCATTAAAGCGTGAAGAGGTAACAAACAAACTTACTTTCGCTTTTTATAATATTACTAGCTTTTGCCCGCGGCTACGCTCGCGTTAAATTCGGGGTAACATAGTTCTCCTTTCCTGGTTTGCAGGTACCTGCTACCTGCAGTTTTTTCCCTTGCGCCTTATTGATTTGTAAAAGCAACGCTAAGTTTTGCCTTTTCTCCCTTCTGTCTCTCTCATTTTCAACTTTAAAAAAAGAAAGCAGCGTTAGCCTATGTCCCTCTCCTGGTTCCCAACTATCTCTGTACTAAAATTCATTAAAATCGGTTTAGCCATTAAAGCGTGAAGAGGTAACAAATAAACTCACTTTCGCTTTTATAATATTAGTAAGGATATAGTAAGGAAACATCCATCTACCTCACTACTACAATCACCTATCTTAACGATTGCAAGTTAATAATACAAACCAATTCATGCTAATTTCAACAAAGTTGTCATCAAACCAATATGACAATTTGACACAAAGTTATGATAGAGCCAGTGATCAAATATTCAATTCAGTTCCGGATTCATATTGCGATGCAAATTACTCTCCGTCGACGTGAATTGATAATTGAGACTAAATAAATACAACATCAAACTCTGGGACATACAGATGATATGTCTGTCAAACGGCTGAACTAGTCAATCAAATCAAATCAAATAAAAATATTTTTATTTCACATAGGCCTACATGGGCACTTATAAAACGTCGAGAAAAGATGCACGGTTCGGGTTGGTCGTTTTCTATGGAGAAGAACCGGCAAGAAAGTCGCAGTAATGAGCAACAACAATGATGGGGAAGACTAGAATAATAAGAGGACAGTCTGGTACATGATAAAAGAGAAGAATTACTTACAGACGTTAGGAAGTACCAACGATTTTTTTTTATCTTGGGACAACTCACACACGGCCATCTGATCCCAAGCTAAGCAGAGCTTGTGTTATGGTAACCAGACAACTGATATACATACTTATATGATTTATAAATATTATAGATAAATCACACCCACAGACACAGAACAAACAATCATGCTCATCACACAAAGTTTGTCCTGGGTGGGAATCGAACCCACGACCTCCGGCTCCGCAGTCAGGGCCACTAACCACTAGACCAACAGGCCCGTCAATATTGGAATGAGGGTAGGTGACAGCTTATGGGTTCTCATTTGTCGGGGTTGAGGGTTGTTAGCAAGAGATACCGTGGCTCCGAGACACAAAGGGAAAAAAGGAGGAACATGGATGGTTTTAGTCAGTAACAGTCTGACAGTCCCTTCCGCTCCGCCCAGAGCAAGGGGAGTTATTTGATGATTTCCTATACAAAAAAGGGCAGGGGAATGAAGATGTCGTTTCATCATAATTTAGCTAAGCTAAGAGGGCCACGGGCGTGGGCTGTATAAAAACTCTGACATCAGATTAGCCAGATTCAGAACTTGCAACTCAAACAGCTTGCAAACAGATCACTATTGTCATCATCTTCCTGCCCCTGTCCAATTCTATTTGAGGTCGGCGCAAAACCTTTTCTTCTTCCATTCTCCTCTGTCAGACGTCACGGCATCATCAACTCCTTACTCTTTTTTATATTTCCTAACACAATCCTTCATAATATCCGCTATATTAGCTTTCACTATATCAATTTGAAACAATGCAAATGTAATAAAATGCTCCCTAAACCCAGTCCCCAGTACATCATAGGCACTCGTTCCGATTCCTGTCACATTTGCATATGAAAGCCATAACTTGGTGACACGGAAAATTTAATCTTTTTGGTAATTAAATGAAGACCCACAGCTGACCTAATTAAATGAAACCGTAACCATTTTAATTGTGTTCTTTTTTGTTTGCAGGTACGTGGTTTTTATGGGAGATTGTGAGTAAATGTAAAAAACTTTATGGAAAAGGATAACGTTTTTAAATAAAACATGTTCTCGTTGTGCCCACCGAGAGAGCGTTGTTCTTGATTTCATGATTGTAAAGATTGCTCCGTAGAAGAAAATTAGTCTTGTTCTCGCGGTTGTAGTCTTGACTGCTAAGCATGGGGCCCTAGGTTCGATTCCTGGTTTGGGCAAAAGGGTGTTATCGAGTTTTTCCACTACAAATTTTCAGCACAGAGTTTGAAAGTTGGCAGTAAGATACTTTTGTGCCTCGAACAGTACGTTAAGCTGTTGGTCCTGCGCCAGATCTCTCGTCAGATTGCCATCCCATTGGACTATGAGAGTTGTTGTATAGTATGTCTTACACAGATGGCTAATCTCCGCTGACATTGACACCGCCGTGTACGAAAACGGTCAGGAAGACCTTATTAAAAGATCAATATTAAAAAGATGTCCTAGGGTCTTTTTTTTCGGTTGGGAAATCATCCAATGACTTCCCCCGCTCTGGGCGGAGCGGGGGGGGGGGGCGTGTCCGACTTGTTCTGACTAAAACCCACCCATTTTCCTTCTGTTGCCCTTTACGTTCCGAGGCCGCGGTATCGCAAGCCCCTCTGTGTCCTGGGGCCTTAGTCTGCTATTACAATAGTGTCAGAATAGTCGATCACTGATCGCATAATGGTTGATTTTGACAAGTTTAGTATGTAGCAGATTACCAAACTTGTCAAATGTACGATTGCAATTCAAACATTTGTAGGTAATTGAACTTTACTTTTAAAGAATTTCCAATCACGCTACATTAGAAAAAATCCTCTCAAACCTACAGACACCATAGAGCAGCAAATAATTAGCATCCACGATATCAATGACACTTAAATTCTATCTTCAGAACAACACAGTGAATCTGAACACGAACACACTTCCTTCTTGTAATTTCACTGAACTATATCGCCTCGCGTCCTGTCACTTTTTCTATCAACGACCACATTTAAAACAGACATCAAAGGCCACATTGTAAAGCTATGCGGAGTTCAGAAAACTATAAGAGAATGTACTAGGAAAGCATTTTACTGAGAAGCTCTAAGAAGCTTCCCACCATCTTCGCGGAGACATAAAGCTTGCTGCAAGGACAGCTATGCACTCAGGACTTGTCTTCTTGTACAAGGTTAATAGAAACATCTAGGAAACTAGCAAACAAGTTGACAGCGACCTTATTACTTCGCAAGATAGAATGACTTTTCATTGACACAATTTTTCGCAGTAGTAAAATTTTCACTGTCTTATTGTCACACATACCAAGTACAGTTTGCGGGTTTGAAGTGCGATTTTCGCCTCTATTTGTTTGACCGTAAAGTTTATAACGTAAGTTTGGTTTATCTAATGTTATAGGTCGTTATAGTTTATGGCATATTAAAATCCTAGTACTACTTATTTGTTCTATCTTGAGATCTGATGGTCGGGAAAAATTGCGCTGTCAACGTTTTGATGGGCGGTTAAATTCTTTATTTTTTACTGTAATTAAAACACGTTGTTCTCAAGATCCTTCAGTGCTCGTCGTAAATGTCTGCTACTAACACGGCATTCGGCTTTACAACCACAAGGATGGACAAAACGGCGGTATTACTTAGTTTATTTAATTCTGGAGGACAACAATGTCTAGAGAAAATTCGTATTGAAACAGAAAATGAAGTCAATACTCTTTATCTCACACATGGCAATCTACAAAGTCTTCACAGTATCCATTAAAAACTATTAGACACTAACGTATTAAAAACTAAGAAAAAAGCAAAGAACGATGGCAACTTGCTTCTACACAATGAGTCCGCGATCAGATGTTCCTAATCGAGGCCTTATATTTTACTGAGAGTCTAGGCTTTGTTCTGTTGCTGTTATCGGATTTCTTCTATTTTTCCATTGGCTGAGGAGCAGTGGAGCAGAAACAATGGCAGTAAACATTAGTAAGGGGATCGCGCCGTCTCGAGAAGCTCTCGACCATCGACTTCTTCGATAAGGCCGTGCGGTTTCAGATGTGGTGTAAAATATAAAAGATGGCGGTGTGTTTGGAAAGTCTAGTAATATTTACCACCTTTGGAAGATTTATAAGAGGACTTTTTAATTCTATAATGGACGGCATTTCTTTCGATTATTGACAGTAGCTGTTAATTCTTGGTAACAGAACAGGACTTTTTATTTTCCAATGAGATCTCTTGTTAACAAAGTTTTGCATACAGATAAACAACCAAGAATATATTCGTACATTATAAAAACCGAATGCATTGTTATGGAATTAAAAATGCAAGGACTTCTATAAATGTTCTACTCTATCCATCACTATTTTGTGGGATTGAGAATCAGAGGAAAAATAACCTTTATTTTTATATACTGTACATTACAGTTTCACATAAACACAAAGTCTTAACCCACAATATGTTCATACTCATAATTTGGAAGGTTCTCAACAGTAACAATTAAACACCAGCGGCAATAAGACTCAATATTGGACTCTTTCAATTCTTTAGATTGTATTGGCAATGCTCCTACCATTGCATTGTTAAGGGGCTGGTTTTCACAAATGCAATATCGTTGATTTAAAAGTTTTTTTTCTTTATTCACTTATTTTCTTATAATAAGATTTTAAAAGGTTTCCGTCGGTATCGCAAGGAGGGTTCAAGCCACCGGTGGTTAGGGCTCCAGAGACAGGAACCTCCTCACGCCTTCAATGCCTTCTGAATCAGACCCTTGATTCAACCGCCAAAGGTTGAAAATCGGATCTTGATGACATTTGACACAGAGGTAGATTATAGTCTGGAATAACACACAGGATACTTTTTTTTTCGATATCACGCAGGCAAAGCCGCGGGCGCCAGCTAGTTTGAAAAAAAAGTAATTATAATAAAGCTACGAATAATAAAACCACACGTTACCAAAACCACTCTTCTTTTGAAAAATCACGTGTCATCATAAAAGGCCCCAATTTTCCTGTTTACAAAAAAATTACGAGCCGCAGAGAAAATGAAAACAATTTTCGCGAGTTGGCCCCTTAACTTATCGCTTATACTTAAAAGAGTATCTCCGGGGACTGGCCGTGCCAATGATTAAAGTTTCTTCCCATTTAACTTAACATCCTGCTTCAAATTACTTTATTGAATGTTTCAAATCCAATCATACTTTTATTTTGTTTTGTTATTTTTATGACGTGATTATCATGGGTTCTTTTTTTATGTTTAGGAATCGTTGTGTCTGGCAGGAAAGATATAATTTTCATGTGCAGGGGTTTAAATTTTATATTTTTTAAGAAAGAAAAATCGGTTTAGCGGCTCTGGGCGGAGCGGGGAAGAGTGTCAGACTTGTACTGACTAACAAACACCCATGTTTTTTCTATTGTCCTTTACGTTCTGGGGCCGCGGTATCTCTTTAGAACAACCCGCAACCCCGGCAGGCGGAGGCCCTGGCAGGCCCCTCTGCTTTGATGACATCTCTTTGAGGCGCGCGTAAAACACTAACGCGGCGTCGACACGTCCTGTCTTCAATAGACGGACGGACGGTGAGCTACCCATTGCAGCTCACTGTCCACAGGCCCGTATCTACGGAACCAGGGCCGGACGCGAGAGATCGCGGCCACCGATTGCCTCTACGAGGGCACGGCGGTGCTCTGCCCAAGCTAGGCAGACCGCCACTCTGTGCTCCACTGTATCCTCCGGGCGATCGTCACAATGACACTAAGGCGTTTCCCCGATTAAGTGCAGGAAACTCCCGAAACTTCCGTATCCGGTGAGGACCTGCGTCAGGCGGTAGGTGAGGACGCCATGACGCCATGACGACCTTATGTCTGTGATGATGAGAAGAAACAGTCATTTCGATGGCATTTGTTTGATTATTATCGCAGGTTCGTTACCATCACAAAAATAATCCAGAATACAATTTATGTACGCACGTATACCCCCTTACAAGGCTTAAATACATAATTCTACTCATCTAAACGCGTAATAACATTAAAATATAACACCCCTAATAATTGTAACATCATGTCTAGATCGTCAGGCCAATTTTGAGTGAAATGTTACGATAATGTAAGTAGCCGGGCCGTAACGATTACTGTTACTGGCTTTACTGCTGATCCCATTGTTGTATTATTGTTATTATATCCAGTAACCAACAGTTGTGACGAGAGATATTATGCTGCTGGACGAATTATGCTGATTACTGTTTTGAAAACGGAGGTAGAGGGGTTTATTTATGCTTAACTAGCTGGTGCCAGCGGGTTGGCCCTCGTGATATCGAAAAATCAAGTACCTATCCTATGTGTTTTTTTCTAGACCATAACCTGCCTATGTGCCAAATTTCATCAAGATCCGTTCAGTCGCTTTGACGTGAAAGAGTAAGACACATCCATACATCCATCTAAACATCCTCACAAACATTCGCATTTATATTATTAGTAGAATTTGCAGTCACGTTTTTTACTTAATATTGAAATCACAGTTTGACAGCTATGTACACGTTTTTCTGGGAATAACAGCGTATAGGAAAATGTAGAGAATGAGGAGGCAGGGCAAAGCTTATTGAAGATCGTATGTCCATAGCTTATTCTCAATTGGACCAATGACATCAAGCTATTTAAAAAAAAAAACTTCGTGTCAGATTTTCAACCAACGACGATGCTTGGTATTAGATTGACAGTTGCCGTCCCCATTGGTTTCAATATTTTTTAGTTTTTACCTTTTTATCGCTTCTCTTAAATCTGTCTAGTGTTTTAATTTGTGATACTTACTAAGAAGTTTGTTACTTCTTACGTCCCCGTCAATGCGATTCGAAGATACCGTACTCCCTTGAATCATTCAAGGGAGTACGGTATCTTCGCATGCTCCATAAAAAACTTTTTTGCCAATTTGTTTACATTGTAAAAAACAAAAGCGATATTACATTTTCCATACGAACATTAATTTGAAAACTCGAATTACGGTCCACCATTCGCTAATAAAGTAATTCATACTTTTTACAATCGCTTGGGATCGTAACAGTATTGCTGGGTAATAAAACCTCTTTCATTTATTTGCTACAAAAAACCACGTGTCAATGTAGCGACGAGGCAACGGTCACCAACAACCCTCGACCATGCGCCACAGAGTAATTTAAATACAGAAGGCTTGCGAACAATGTGGCCATGCACAGTGCTGTGCGTCAGTTATAAGTAAAATCGAAAAGACTCACTTTCGTAATAAATTCTGCCATATGCTGCTGTAAACGATTGACAGGCACAGGAAAACCTATAATTTATTGAGACTCTAACTGTGTCGAACATTGTGTTTTTATTTATTACTTATATACAATGTGAAACTAAGATATCATATTATGTACTTGTTATGTTTTCTTTGCATAATTGTCGTTTCTACAAACTACTTTATTTAAATTTTCATCCGTCCATTTTCTTCTTCCGTATCGATGGGTCGGTGGATTGATAGTCATGTAAATCTTGGTGTGCTTTTTTATCTCGCCTAAAGTGCAGATGTAATGGAAACGTTGGACACAAGCAACTATTTCATGGTCTGATTGCAAACACTGGCTTAAATCTGAACATAGAACTACTAGTACTTCAAGATATTTTTGACAACTAAAACTTTTCACTAAGCATGAACTTGTTATCGCATCCAGTTTAAAGTGATGCTTCTGACACTATCTACCCCCTGCTCGGACTGTATCAACAGCTAAATTAATTAAACGGGCACGTGCGTGTTGCTACCGAACACGTGTCGTGTCCGTCGCGGGCTAGTGCTATAAATCAATCAAGAGGACCACCGCTTCATTTGTAGGGTTATCCTGCGGTATTTTAATAATGTTGCACTCCAGTGCATTTTCAAACGTTTTTTTTTTAGATTATTTTTGCTTTTTTATAACCTCCGCCTTAATTTAATAGTTTTATAACAAAGGAGTGTTTAGTTGGGAGGAGGTCGTGGCTAAATAATAACCGCTTCACGCGTCGATCTTTAAGTACAAACGCGTGTGCCTAGTTTGTTCCGAAGGCGATTTCCTCAATGTCTCGGAAAACACGTTAAACGGTGGGTCTCGGCTGTAATTTGTGGATCTTTGACCAACGTTACAGGTCAGTCAGTGGCCCGAAAGTCTGGCAGTCAGTCTTTGACAAGGGTGTCGTATAACCACAAAAAATCTGTTACTAGAAGTTTCTAAAATATAGTTCAAAACAAAACCAGAATCATCGCAATGACAGTGAGAACCTTTGGGCTTAAATAATTTACACCCATCATTAAATATCGTTGGTTTTTTCGCAGTCGTACGACGAAAATTATATTTTTAGATTAATTTGCACAATCTCGACGTATTTACGTGTTTTAACATGAAATGAACGGAATAAGCCAGCCAAAGTCTGAATTAATTAAAAGCGTTGATAGAAATATGTTGATGATAAAATGCTTTCCTTTCGCATTCAAATACCTGAAGCTCGTTAGAGATGATTTGATGAAGCATAGACTAGTCATACTTCTACATTAGACCTGTTTAACTTGATTAGGTATAGACAATTTAAATCCTTACTAATATTATAAAAGCGAAAGTGAGTTTGTTACCTCTTCACGCTTTAATGGCTAAACCGATTTTGATGAATTTTGGTACAGAGATAGTTGGGAACCAGGAGACGGACATAAGCTATTTTTTTATTATAAATCGAGTATATGAGGGAGAACGAGGGAGAATTTTCTCCCTCATATCTTAATCATTTTTTTAACACAAAATAGCCTATGTCAGTTTCCAGAGTCCCAACTATCTCTGTACCAAAATTCATCAAAATCAGTTTAGCCATTGAGGCATGAAGACGTAACAAACAAACAAACTCACTTTCGCTTTTATAATATTAGTAAGGAAAATAAAATACTGCGAAAGCAAAAAACAAAGTTGCACCACGCCAAATCAACCTATCCTACACATTCGACCGGTGCGCGGCGTATTATCAAGCATTAATCTTTAAAAATACTCTGGATAACACAGACAATATAACTACGGAACGTCCAATTTTATGGCTTATTTCGTAAAAATGTGCGATAGATCATTGCCCCTACCATAAGTTCTCGATTGTCGAGTTGAAGTCACGCGATGTCGAGACGTGTGGTCGAGACGGCAAAAAAGTGACATTTGGTGACAGCTACAGTTTGTTTTGGAATGGAACTCGAGTGCCGAAACGCTATGGTATACTTTTTGGTCATTTTGGCTGGTATGAAAGGAAATTTAAATGTAGTAGCTGTTTGTTTTTCATTTGTAGTTTTTTTTTATGTCTGAAGATTATATCAATTACCTTAGAATCTTGTTGCAGCAATCCTTACTAATATTATAAAAGCGAAAGTGAGTTTGTTTGTTTGTTACGTTTTCACGTCTAAATGGCCCAACCGATTTTGATGAATTTTACACAGAGATAGTTGGGACCCTGGAAATTTCTATGCACCGTAATACCGTTTAGAAAAACCCGACATCAACTGTTGGGCAGGGAAACCCACCAGAGAACACCCATCTGGTAAGAGAATCAAACTCAAAGGGAAAAAGGGGACCATTATAGAATCACTTTGTTGTCCCTCTGTATGTCAAAACCCTTTATCTCGGGAACGAGTGAGAAATTCAAACTATATAGTCAAATCTGTGGTCCCTTCTAATCATCGTATTACATAATCATTCGAATATAGTCTACGCAGTCAAAAGATATGACCGGTTATGTCACTAGTTTTTACGGAACCCGCAGTGCGCGTGATCGACTCGCACTTACCTAGTTTTTATATAGGAGATTAAGAACATTACTTCCTGTTCTTCATACCTTTACATGCCTATACAGGAGGAGCAAAAAACTTACCTTTTTGAAGACATACGAAGAACCAATGTAGCAATAGAACACATGTTGTACCAAACACGGCACGGTTGGCGCAGAGCATGACCGATCGACTGCTGCGTTGCGTGTCACCGGTTCGATTCCCACACGGAACAAATATTTGTATAAACTACAGGTAGTTGTTCCGGGTCTAGCTGTTTGTGTATGTGAGTCTAAATGTTTCAAACGAACTCACGATACAGGAGAAATTCCTAGCGTGGTGCAACGTTTTTTTAACAAAAAAAAACAACAATTCCAGTTAAGACTAACCTTTTAATAAAAGACTTATCGAAACGCCTCGGACAATAATCCCATTAGACAGTTAGCTTACATACGTGAGATAACGATCACAATAGTAGGGGTCATCGTAAGTTTTTTTTTAACTGGACCTTTATTTATGCACCATTTCCGCAGAGGGGACTTTGACAAATGCCTGCAATTTTTGCTTCCGCTACTTTTCTACCTTTACTTGCCGGCTGGTAGATAACTACATGTAATTGCTTATCTGTTATAGTTTGTTTGATCTATGGTGTAAACTCATACTGCGGGTTTTTTTTTTCATTAAATAAAACGTTGCCTCGCACTAGGAATTTCTCCTGTATCGTGAGTGCGTTTAGAAACATTCAGACTCATATACACAAACAGCTAGACCCGGAACAACTACCTGTAGTTTATACAAATATTTGTTCCGTGTGGGAATCGAACTGGTGACACGCAACGCAGCAGCCGATCGGTCAGGCTCTGCGCCAACCCTGCCGTGTTTGGTACAACATGTGTTCTATTGCTACATTGGTTCGTTTACGAACATTTAAACTCACATACATAACCAGCCAGATCCTAAACAACTATGTGTAGGTCATGCAAATATTTGATCCGTGCGGGGATCGAACCCGCAACACGCAGCGCAGCAGTAGATAGCTCAGCCACTGCGCCAGCCGTGTCATCAAATTGGTTGTTGCACTGTCGCATTCATTGCAATGAATTACAAATGTACTTTAATCTTTCAGATGACAGAGAGTCATACGGAGACGGGCCTGTTGGTCTAGTGGTTAGTCGCCCTGACTGCTGAGCCGGAGGTCGTGGGTTCGATTCCCACCCAGGACAAACTTTGTGGGATGAGCATGATTGTTTGTTCTGTGTCTGGGTGTGATTTATTTATAATATGTATGTATTTATAAATTATATAAGTATGTATATCAGTTGTCTGGTTACCGTAACACAAGCTCTGCTTAGCTTGGGATCAGATAGCCGTGTGTGAGTTGTCCCAAGATATTTATTTATTTATTTATACAATTATGGAGATGGTCTTTGATTTTCTCCTACAAAAATTTTGGCTAGCAAAGACGTTTCAAGTTTTTTTAACGTTTGTTCTGCTTGGGGTGTACAGAGTAAACTATGAATAAATTATCCAGTAGGACTTCGTACAGAAGGTTTACTTAACTCAGTTTTAGAGATTAATAAGTTATTACCTAAATTACTAAACCGCAAATATTAAATCCCTAGCTTTTGCCCGCGGCTTCGCTCGCGCTAAATTCGGGGTAACACAGTTCTCCTTGCGCCTTATTGGTTTGTAATAGCAACGCTAAGTTTTTACATTTTCTTCCCTATTTCTCCCTCACATCACAATAAAAATTAGCCTATGTCCGTCTCCTGGTTCCCAACTATCTATGTACCAAAATTCATCACAATCGGTTAGCCATTAAAGCGTGAAGTGGTAGCAAACAAACAAACAAACTCACTTTCGCTTTTATAATATTAGTAAGGATTTCGGAAATAAACATTTATCTTTGTGAAAAAGCCTGACGCTTGAAACATTATTAATAATTGCTTAATTAATTTACAAAATTATTTATCAATTCTTTAATTATTTACCTACATTAACGCAACCAACATTATCTCCGATTGTTATTAATTATAAAGTTTACTGGGTAAGTGGGAGCACACCGTCGCGTCATCTGCGCGGAGCCTGCTCGCAATGAAATTAAAGACACAATGAATCCTCAAGTTTTAATTAAAGCGTGAAAAGTGTCGCCGGCGACTGCCGCCACCTCGCGACCATCTGATGAGCTCGTATTGTTTTGACCACTTTATTGCGTCAAAGATATTTTTCATTAATATATTTTGTAAAGGGGTCTCTGGCTTTTTTTTCCGGATGGGAAATCATCAAATATCTTTCCCCGCTCTGGGCTACAGACTTTTACTTACTTACACATACCGATGTTTTTTCTTTTGCCCTTTATGTTCCGGGGTCGTGATAGTTCAGGATAATATAGATATAAGTACTCGTAACTGGCATCACACTTGTAATCCCTAAAGGTTTTTTTTTTGCGGATAGGAAATCATCAAATAACTTTCCCCGGTCTAGGCGGAGTGGGGGAGGACTGTCAGACTTGTACTGACTAAAACCCACCCATGATCCTTCTATTGCCCTATACGCTCCGGGACTGCGGTACCTCGTCGACTCGGACGGTGAGCTACATATTGCTCACCGTCCATTCTAATAGTCACCGCATACGTTGCTCTAAATTCAGTCTGCTACATTGTTGTGTGTCACGTTTAACGCATGTGAAATCGATTTTAGACATCCTTTGATTTTAATGTAGGTAAAAACCAAGACAGTGAAGTCTTTCAGCCATTATAAACGTGATTATACATGATATATAGTAATACCGAACAAAAACATAAGTCATGAAACAGTCCTACATTATCTAAATAACAAGAGCTTACTTTGTAACACAACCAAAAAAAACTTGCGATCAAATAAATCATACCAGTAAGTCACTCCGGCAGAATTATTGCTTTTTAATTTGAAACAGACGGAAAAAGTGAATAAAATGCAGCTAAAAATGTCCCCTTATACAATTAGTTTCGATCACCGAAGTTATTTTGAGTTTTTTACGGCCGTTCTTACGTTTGTAATCGTAAAGATGGATATTTTATTACTTTGTGACATACCTATCACTTAGTGTACACGTACGACTTAAGTACAAGGTTTTAAATTCTGTTTTTATGGATTGACATTTTGGGATTAAAATAGTTTTAAAAACAGTACATATTTATCTGATAATCAGAGAAAGCACTTTACGGGATTAAACTGATTTAGAAATAAAGTTGTAGTTTTCTAATAATAAATAAGCGTTTGAATAATCTAAGCGACTACAACGAATAGCTATAAAAACTGCTACACTATTTTTTTTAAATAAAATTATATTGCTTAAGTCCCGAAATTTATTTTTAAAGTTTAACCTTTACATCCCCAATGCATGTTAAAAACATCAAATTATTACGATACTCTAAAGTCTTCCTAATGTGTAATCAATGTTCTCATCAATCCAAATTTACCCAAACATTTTTGTTCAATTGAGTTGCTTTCAGTAAAACATAACACGATACATTCACATTTTTGTACAACACAAACTGTTCTAAAAGAAACTTTAAGTAAACATAAAAAGTACAAAATGCAATCATAAACAAACATAATAGAAACTTAGGAAGTCACACCGTAAAAACAAAACATAATCGCAAGTAAAAAAGCTGTAAAAACAAGTGAAATAAACAGCTTGTAATGAAGGCAAAGTTGAGGTTATAAGCTGTTTCAAGCTGAATTTAAGACGGAAGCTAGAAACAAAGTATGTTATAATGATGCGGTCTGTTTTTGTGCTCGCACGTATACGCTTACCGTCTCACAATGGTGGTTTGACATGGGACCCAGTTTAACGTTTTTTGTCGTAGTTCGTGTACCCTTTGAGCTTACAAACTTGTTACAAGTAAAAAATATGTATTTCAACCTAATTGGGCGACATGCTGTGTTTGTTTTGTTAATTTTTTACGCTTGAGAGGCTTAAAATGTAGCAATCAAGATCGGAGATTAGGCGAAAAGTATTTTCTCTGAAAAAGAAAACTAAAGTTGGTAATTGGATACATAAACATGATTAGATTTTTTTGTAATGTTAATGATTGAGGTTTAAGATAAAAATATTTTATTGCAATAGCTCAAATTTCACCTTGTTGTTTTTAAGTATTTTTAACTGAAGTATTTAAAAATACAACGCTCAGAATCGGACTTACAAACAGAAATAAAATATTCTATTCAGCTGCAGGCTCATAACTTCCATCACCATACAATTTCAATTCAAAAATCGGAAAACAATAAAGTGATCCGGAAATATTAATGAAGTCGCCGAAATTCGAACGTTTTCGGCTGCGATTTCGGACGAATGGCTGCGGGCGTAAGGGCATGAGCACTTTAAAATTTATCGAGTTTTCATGTTTCGCACCACCGTCGCGCCGACCCCCTCGTTGTGACACTGTCATACAAAGTTCAACGAATGTGCACAAAATTGTTTTTTGTAAATGTAATTTTAAATGGGAAGTTTGTATTTTTGGAAAGGGTTAAAGAGAAAGTAATGAGGCATTTATTACAGAGGTACTTCATTTATATAATCTGAGTGATCTGATAAGCTTTTCAACTTTTGTAACATAAATTAGAATTATACTATTGTGCTTAATAATTCCATAAACTTCAGAAAGTAAAGAAGTGACAAAAAAAGATTTTACAACAATATGTATTTTGAAAGCTCTGCTTAGACATAAAAATATGTATGTATATGTACATTTCAGTCATCAAAAGGAGGGTCCATACTTAGTAGTCTATGTCGCACACATTTACACGGCCGGCAGTCTGCTGCCGCACCGCCCCCAGCTATTTCAGAACCACTGTTCTAAATTCAAAACTTTTATGTTTAATACTTTTTCTCTTAAATGTGGTTTTAGTGGTTTAGGCATACAGCCTTTGGCACATGATGAGGTTTAATAGCATTTAAAAGGTTAGTTGTATTTATATCAGATGTTTTAGTTTTATGCATGTGAATGAAACACAGAATTTATTTCACAGCATTCTAGCAACGCCAGACGTGTAAAATAAATTTATTTTGCACGTTCAAAACAATTGCCAAAATTAAGCTGACACATCAGCATTTTCCAACAAATTCGGACTCGACAAAAACTGGAAAAATTCCAACTCACATACACATACAGGACCCCATACAGTTAATGAGTGCTGAGTTGCCAGTGTTGGTAAAAAGCCGGGGTTGCCAGACAAATAAAGATTTATACAGGACAATGTCTCTTAATTGCGCTGTGTCAGGTGGCCGGAATCATAGCGATTGTGAAGTTTTGAAAGTTCAATGTCGGGTCTTGTATGACTGGGGTTGGATAGTGGTTATTAGAACAATTGAAAACTACGCTCTAAAGGTCTCTTTCAGACGATTAAAAATGAAGGTTATTTCTAAAGATAAAAAGCAAGATCCTTGTAAAACTTTCTCCGTTATTCTGTGACTGTAGTAACCAGTACAAGCACCAAAATTATTAGAACCAAGATGCAATGCATAACTCATTTAAACTCAAAACAACAGCGACCTACAACGACATGATTGATAGGTTTCACAATACTATTAAAAACACTAGTTACTAAATGTAACTGCCACCTCATTTTCAAGAAACACATCTATCAATTCTAAGATACATCAAAAACTTATTCCATCATCGTTTCCAAAGCACCAAACTTCGACAATATCTCATTCATCATTAGCGTCACCACCAACGTAAACTCCACCTTATTGTTCGTCAATAAGATTCAAATCTATTCCGAAGTCTGTCCAGTCTTTGCACAAACGTTAGGACACGTCTAACTCGCTCTCGTTAGGTAATCAAATTTGTTTGCTGTGTGCTAACGAGGCTACAACGGTCTGGACTACAGTCGCCGGGACTACGTCGTGATTTGCTTGTTAATGTAGTACCTGAAGCAATCGATATTGTTCAATATCTGTTCACTGTTCTTCATAGTTGATTTGTTTTGGTTGAAAGAGAATTGATAAAAAATTGACAAGCTCGGTTTTGAGATTTGTGCATCCTGGTAGGACAAATGAATGTTGATAAATATTGTTTCCGAACTGAATGACGAAATCAAATCAAATCAAATCTTTTTATTTGTAGAACATAGGTAAACATAAGTACAGATGTCAACGAAGCATTTTTGTTGAGATGGTGGATCGAATAATAATGCACTTTTATACTTTAACTTACATTTATTCATAGCCGGACATATTTCGTACATTGTAAATCGTAAAGTTTTGGCAGAGACAAAAACCATAGACAACAGATTATAAATTTGCGTGTGGTTTCTCCAACACCGCAATAGATGCTACTCGTTACTTTAACTACATATATAATAAGATTATGAGTTTAGGTACTTAATTACAACAATTTTGCCCTTTACAAATGTATGCCCTTTAAGTATTTAAAAGCCCAGTCAATTTGTTTTCCCATGATTATTTAGATAGATCCTGATATATTTAATGTAAAGGTGAAAGATACAAGGGACGACGTATTAAGCAAATTTCATCACGGCTAATCTTAAGTACATCTGCAATCGTGATCTGTGGATTCCTAATGGATATTATTTCTTTTGTCTTTGCTAAACTGACTGCCAGAGCAAACCTGCTCTTCTATTGTTCAATTAGTACCCCTTTTAAGAATTCATTTTTTTTAAGAACTATTGTTCCCAAAAAATTAAATCACAGCAGCAAAAAATACACTTCATTTTTACCAACACATCCATATGCAACGCCAATTGTATTCTTTGAACGTATCCGTTCCACACACGGAAATTAATAAAGAGACAAATTAACGGGAAAACAAAAAATAGTGTTCTAAAGTCAATGACACAATGACAGCCATTGTCGACCACTTGTGCCTCATTAGGAAGAGAAAAAAACAATTAAGCTGCCTCCACCTGGACAAGTTCATCATGCAGTGCATCATAACAATACTCGTCTTTATTACAATCAATTAGAGGTACTATTTCTTTGATAACCTCTTCATCACCTGCAGACTTATGTAGTTCCCCTTTATCGTCATACATACGTCAGTCGCAAAGTACTGGGGCCATTCCTTTATGAGCATTGTGAACTTTAATCCGGTCGTGAATGGCATTGTTTTAAATCACCTACGGGCCAAAGGATCGTGAGTTCTCATTGTGCTGTCGAATATATTGTGCGATGGGTACTTTGATATGGGTGTTTAGGGACGCAATGGAACGTATGGAGTTGGCTGGATAATGGACATGTCATTTCTCTGTCAGATATTAGATGGGCCATTTAAGGCCTTAGGTTTTCATGTCCAACCGTTTTAATAATGAATATTATCACACTTGATGCATATAAATAGGATCATTGTCATCCTCAAAGGAAATTAGTGTACCGACTTAATTAAGTGTATAATTATAAATAACCTCGGATAAACATAATTGAAGTAAATTAACTTTCCAAAACTTTCGCACGTTACCTCGACCAGATAAAATGCCTGTACTAATAATATCAGTAACTTTCTTTACTTAATTACGCCAGCCTTTTAATATAAACATCGATTTCATTTATCTTGATACCCCATCGAAGCGGCTCTCGCAACTTGGAGGTAACATGTTAATTTACCGGGATCGAGTGATTTGTTAATCTCACAATCGATTTGATCGCTCGGTTCGCAATTAATTCGGTCTGGTTAGCATCGATTTGCGATAAAAGCGGGGCAGATTGTCTTGATGAGTCGAGTAGAATATTTCCCAAACAAAATGTGGAAATAAATATTCTTAAGAAGGAGAAAATTGTGAGAGACCTAAATTAAATACAAGCTTTAGGAGACAGACATAATGTTTCTATGAATATATTTATAAAAAGGAAAACCCAATTAAAGTAGAATATTATCCTACTTCCTACCTAATAATTATTAATGCGAATGTTTGTGAGGATGGATGGATGGATGGATGGATGTTTGTTACTCTCTCTTTCACGTCAAAACAGCTGGACGGATCTTGATGAAATTTGGCACAGAGGTAGATTAAATCAAAGCATTTTATTCAATTAGACCATTACAGGCACTTTCGAATGTCAAGAAATAAAATGAATCTACAATCCTGGTCACAAGGCATAATAACTTGTGAAAGTACTGTAGTTGCCCATTCCAAAGCGTTGATCTCTTTGGAGAAGAATGGGCAAGAAACTCCATGGACACTGTTTTAAATTATAATATTTTTACAAAATCTTATAAGCCACGGGCGCTAGTTAGTAAACAATATTAATACAGGCTAAACACATAATGCTTAAAACCTAAATGCACTACCCAAAGATCAAACACTTACAGAGTGAGACGGTAATAAGAAAGACGACCAAAAATCCATCGTCGTAAATTGCCACGGTACATTTTTCAACGAGAATAGTTTAAGAAATCACACTTAACTTGGTTATATGCTCCTTAGAAACGCTCATAAATACAGGGGCGCCCTGAAAAAGGTTTTTTCCTTGAATTTAAAGGATCGCTGTGTACTCGTCGTAAATTTCAGTAATAGTCACTTGTATTTTTGGAGTGAATTCGAAAGTTAATGCTGCGTTAGTGTGTATGGATGTTGCGTTTGAAATACGAGTTGTGGCTTAAAGGAACTGAATAGATTAATTTGTAGACAGTTCTGCATGAATTTTCTTATCTTTGACAGTTTTCGTTTCTATGAATGAGGTTCTGTTAAACTTAGACTTATTAATCATGAGCATACTCTAATTTTATTGATCACTAACTGTGTCCAGCAGTTTTTTAGTGTGATGTTGTAAGCTTAAGTAACTATTTAATAATTTTAGTTGTCTATTGGTGCAAAATCGTTAAATTCTGTTCAGTAATTTTGGAGTTTATTCGGTACCAAAAAACTGTCTTTATAATATTAGTATAGATTAATGAGCTTAATGTATAGAACAATGACAAAATGGATGGCGACGATATATGAAGGGCAGTATACAGTTTTTGTTTTGCGGATTGGAAATCATCAATAACTTACCCCGCTCTGGGTGGAGCGGAGAGAATAAGATTTTTACTTACTAAAAACCCACCCTGTTCCTTCTCTACTAAAATATAAAAGTTTTGCGTTGCTTGCATATTCCTTAATCTACAAACAGTAATCACATCTGCTTGTTTTCTCAATAAAAGCAAACTCTAATACCTTTTCTATATCAATATTATCATTATGAAATAGTACAATGATACCAGTTCTTATCTTCTAATTTTTGCGACCCCCGACGTGTCTATAACTGTCACAAATCATTAGCAAAATGTTACTAGAATGCCAGGCAGCAGTATAAAATTCATGCTAATTGCAAGGAGGGAGCATTGACGGTGTCATTCGGTAATGGCTTTTAAGAAATGTAATAAATTATTCCTCCCGCCGCCGCCAGGTGACGGGCGCCGATGTGTTTAGAGTTGGCGCAAGTTATGAGAATGTAAAATCGCTGGTAGTCCTCTTGTAATGGAGGTGTTACGACACGTTGGATCTACGCTTTGGAATGGGCAACTGCAGTACTTTCACAAGTTATTATGTCTTGTGACTGGGACTGTAGCATTTTTTTTTGTTTTATGGCATTAAAAAGTACCTGTGTAATGGTCTAATTTAAATGAATGCTTTTGGTTTGAGTTTGTTGCGGTCGAAATGTCAGTCTTGATAAGGATATAAAATTATGCATATAAAATTGCGTCACTTTGCTAACCAGTATCTTAAAGAAGCCACTCCGCATGTAATATGGTATTTACGCTAAAAAAGGCTTAGTAGATGATGATGACCCGAAATCAATGCATCGAGTGTGAGACATAAATATTTTTATGCTAGTTTTTAAGCAACACAGCACCAAAGATCGTGCCTTGCACCACACCTTGTATTCAGACGTACAACGCGCTCTTATCGTTCCCGGAATTCGTCTGTTACTAAGTAATTTAAAAAAAAGATATGTCTTTTAAGGGCCATATTGTTTGCTTTAATCATTGTGAGCGATTTACTGTGTACAGTCAGTTAAGGAGATAAGTATCCAGACTCATTAGATACAGTTGAATTTAAAAACATAAAGTTAAGTGTATTTGATAAAAACACAATATATTATGTGTATTTATGGCTATGTGTATCTTTCCATAATATGTGTAAATAAATTTGAGTTTAAT
Organism: Ochropleura leucogaster; assembly: GCA_958449745.1. Classification (NCBI taxonomy): domain Eukaryota; kingdom Metazoa; phylum Arthropoda; class Insecta; order Lepidoptera; family Noctuidae; genus Ochropleura; species Ochropleura leucogaster. The sequence goes on from OY288207.1 coordinate 16,700,697, forward strand.
ACGGCCATCGGTCTCTATGAAAAAATCAACTATATCTAACGAGCCTATTTAGTTATTTCCTTTGCTGACTGTACATACATAGATATTTATGTTTGAGTTTAGATAAACAATACGCTACTGACTTGTGATGCGGTTGGTGGCTTTTAATTGAGAGATACTTTTTTTCTATGGAAGTACTTTATTTGTGGTTCCACAAGCGTAACCATGTGATTGATGTTTTGAGAAGACAAATATTTGTATTTTTTCAACACAATTTTCATATTAAATTTAGTTTCAGTTGTAACTTACTAGACTAGTTGCTGTAACTTAGAAGTTAAATGTAACTCACACCCTGTGCTGAAATTAAGTTTTTAAGTCAATATTTGATGTGAACGGTATTCTGATCTTCCAATTACAAAAAAATAGGTATAAAATTTCTTTGCGTACAAAAATAGGGGTAGCACAAAGCAAAATCCATTCAAATATTATTAATGGTTATTAAGTTGATTTATATACAGTTCATAATTGAACTCAATCTTTGTTTCAAGTGAAGTTACCATAAGAGCCGAAAACGAATGCTAAAGCACGGTTCAGAGGCTCAGCATCATCGAAACGCGAGCCGTTCCCCATTTTTGTGAAGAAACTTCACACTGCACCACAGACTCATCAGGATCCGGGTCCACTATATCTATAGTACGGCCAACGAGAAGCGATACCAAATGTAAACAAAACCCATGCTAAAACCCCATCTAAAATGGCCGCCCGATTGTTGGCGAACCCGTCTTAACGTTGTCATGTTTTTGCCGGGAGAACGAGACATTACGACAAAGGCACAAGATGGAAACAGCTAAATATTAGATTGTCAACGCCACAGTTGTTCTTTAGGTTAATGACCTTTCGTATCGCTTCTCGTTGGCCGTACTATAGTTCAGTGCTTACACTTTCGTCCATTAAGATGAATATAGTACTATCATACACAAATAGAGAAAAGAGTGCCCATGAAGTTTCATGCCTATGTTATCTACGACTTTAGAATAGGCAACTAAAGCCCATTCACAGTTCATCATTATATCCTCCTTGTGGCTGACCTTATTTCTAATTAAGAAAAGTTTTTGTGATTGATTGAAGGGTTTGTCACACAGAAGTTCTAAAAGGGAAAGTTTGTATGTGTGTATGTTTGTTACTCATTCACGATTAAAGCTAAACGGATTTGGATATGGAAAATTTGATATGTAGATAGATTATTCCCTGGATTAACACATATCCTGATCTACGCTGGTGAACCGTGTACACATAGCTACCGTTTCACCTTTCCTTTACGGAACTAGCAGCGCATGTTCCCGCTCAATTACCAGCATTCTATCAAACTCTCTTACAATCAACCCCCGTATAAATGTCGCCCGACCAAATAAAGACCTACTCACACGCGTACCTGAGGGACGCATCAATTCTATTTAATAATTAAGGCTGTCAGGTTGCGTGTGTCTCAACAGAGGCATGAGATCCGTGGGCGGAGACCTTTGTCACACCGTTAATTACCTCAAAGTTCGAGATGGATTAATTTTATATGACTTTAACGTTGTTGCGAATTGGAAATTTGAGATTCGATTCCGTGATTTTGTACATATTAGGAAGCTAATTAAGGTTTCATGAACTGAAAATTAACCGTAATTTATAATTGACTTATTTTTGACCTAGTTTGCTCGGGGATCTTTTTTACCAATTCAAATCAAATTTGACTATTGTAAATATGAAATCTGGAAAGGATGGATGTCTACTCCAGAATCACTGAATGTATCTGGTTGAAATTTAGGCACAGAGATAGATAATAATCTGGAATAGCACATAATAATATGCTACTTTTTATCCTGGAAGCCCCAAATACGTAATTCAAGCATATTAATAAGTTGGTGGGATATAAAATGACACTAAATCTTCGTTCAGCCGTTAACATGTGGGAAGGTAACAAAGAGATACTATCACATTCATATTATAAGTATTAGAGTAGGTAATAGATTTACTTTAATTTTGGAATTTCGGGCGCAGATCATATAACTAAATAAAACATTAAAATATCGAAACCAACCTTATATATCAATACAATTCATTTTTCACAACGATCCTTCTAAAAATCCGTTGAAACATTAAAAAAAAGATTGTGTCAAATATTCCCGCGTCTCCCCTGGTTTCATTTGACCAAGCATTGAGTTCCACGATGGTAAATCATCACCCTTCTGCTTACCTCCATTTGCGAAATAGCCGTCCGCCTATTAAATGTCGATTTTTCACATAAAGACCGGTCCCTTACTTGTACCCTGACGTACCCTGCCTCCCCAGTCTTAAAGGGAAACAGTTGATATTTGAAGCAGCTTTTTAGGGTTGAATTTTCTTTCGTAACTTCCTTCGAATTTCAAATGTATTGAGTTTTGAAATTCTTTCTTTTTTGGACCTTTTTGTTGAAACGAATGTGAATGACGTGGAAGAAAAATTGTTTTTGTATTAACTTTTCTTCTTAGTTTTGTATGTAGATTTTAAGTCTACCTTTGAATTATTAAAAAGAGTATATATAAAGTGAGTTTTTTTCTATGAATGCAATGGTATCTATGATTAGCGTTTACCTACATACCTAAAACTAACCAAGGACAGGTCCGTGATACTCACCACTTATTTATGTACGTTCTGAAAAGATAAGTATCCAAGCTTGACATAACACACAGTTGAAATTTTCTTGTAAATTCATTTCATGTAAATGAATGTTTTCGAATACAGTTCTTTATTTAAAACAAATAGCTCATTTCATAATTAAAATTTTAGTTGAAGAAGTCCATCTGTTAAGAAAAAAAACAACTGTATCTGAAGAGCCTAATTATTTTTCTATTTTGTTGATTGTACACACGACGGCACATCAACCTACACAAAACCATTTTAAAATGATCTCCCTAATACGGTGTGCGATCCGTAGTAGAGAGATCAGGTTATAATAGTTTGGTATAGGTTGACCTGCGGTCGTGTGTACATGGGTGAAGCAAAATTAGTATAGATGATCCAAGCAGGTGGCGTTCTGAAGTATTTAACTACCAGCACGGAGAAAATCGTGAATATATTCATGCATGACCTACATAATTATATGCATAAAAAAGAAATTGCGGATGGAATATCATCAAATAACTTCCGAGTCAAAGCTCGGGAGTGTCAGAATTTTACTGACTAAAACCCACCCATGTTTCTTCTTTTGCCTTTAACATTCCGAGGCCGCGATATCTCTTTCGAACTATCCGTAACCCATAAATATACTTACACGCATTTCTCCGTGCAAATAATAGCGCTATAAATAGGTAGTTTAAAAAAAAACTATCTATTTCTTGCGCTATTATTTGCACGTATTTACAAAACCTATTTTTCTAAGTAAGCTTTTACGTAATTCAACAAAAAATCTACATCATTTCTAAAAAAGTACTACAATACACGTTTCCACACAATCCGCTGAGAGAAGTGGAAATCAGTATTTCCATACATGATTCATTTCGGCTGTGCACTGCTCGCTGCTCTGTTGAGAACTGGCGTGCAACGTCACAACGTCACATGGCACAGAGGCCTGTGACGTGTCAGGAAGTGGCACGCAGGAAGTCAAGGGAAACATTCAGTGCTGGGATACGGTGCAAGTGAGAGGAAAATGGCGGGAACTAGTTTTGCAAGACTAGTTTTGATTTTTCTATGATATGCTTGAGTCTACCAAATGTTTCTATTGCAGTGAGCAGTGGAGGTTTTGTCGAAACAGCTGCGATTAACGAGTTGTAAGACATATTAGTAACACTTGAAACGGGATATTTACCATGGTTGACAAACATGGTAAAGTGTTAGTAATAAGAATATACTCTATATAAAATAGTTCATCAACACAAACATGAAACAAAACGTCCTGATGAAATTGAAATGACCTACAACCGAAAGTTTTAGAGACATGGAACATGTAACTGCCTCCTTGGACTTGCAGTCGCAAACGAGACTGATGAGTATGAGAAGTCGGGTTGGATGCTCAGGCCGGCCGGGCTGATTCATAGAGTTTTTCTTTCAAGAAATTCTCAGTACTTCCCACGGAGATTTGTGACCAAATGACAATAGGCTTAGGACTTACAAACTTAACTGGCAAAATATGGCTGGTGCTATTTTGCACACCTGTGTCAAATGTGATGTTATATTGCAGGGATGGTCAACCAGTCGATCGCGATCGACCGGTCGATCACGGCTATTTTACTCCAGTCGATTGCGGCAAGGCAAACAAAATAAATACGTTTAACAGATGACCAACGTAATCACCAAAAGTCTGCGCGTATTATATTGTGTGATTTTTTATAAAAAAAAATACTATTTAATGGTATACATATTGGTAGATCGCACCGGATTTTGTCCGTAAAAGTAGATCTACGATGTTTTCAAATCGACCACCCCTGTTATATTGAATCACACTTCTCACACTCGTTTTGTACGGATCCAGAATCGAACCCAGTTAACCTCACTTGTGACCTGAGACCAACAGAGCAGTCAAAAAGAAGCTAGCTACTTCTAAGGCTACCGATCGCCATCCTCTCATAGCTCACAAACAAAAAGCAGAAGTATTAAGTTGGCCGCCATTTTGAGATTACCAACGGACTGTGTGCGGCGCTACTTAATTTATTGCCCACAAAAGTGTTTGAATTGTTAATGCTACATTCTACTTACGTCGGAAGTGCACCTTTACTGTATTTATTTTTATTTACTCAACGATTGTTCAATGATGTATGAGTATGGGATTTCGGTTTTTTATCGTCAGCTTATTTGCCGGGGTTGCTGGTTGTTCGGAAGAGACACCGCGGGTCTGGAACACAAAGAGCAAATGAAGGAATACGGTTTTAGTCAGTAAAAGTCTGACTTTCGCTCCACCCAGAGCGAGAAAATGATGTCCTATCTCAATCTAAAAAAATGGTTGTCATTATAATTGTGTTGTTTTTGATAAAATGTCTCAAAAAGTATGTATAAGATCTCTTTGCGAACACAAAATGTCTGGCACAAAATAAAACATATTTATTTTAACAACATACATTTATGTAAATCAAATCGACTTTGAGTATGAAATAAGGTTACCAGCTTAGCCTTAGCATGTTTAGTTATTTTTTTTATAAATATTATTCTTATTTTAGTCATTTAGCTTAAATTAAGCTGTACTTTGTACTTACTTATCCTCTATCCTCTATATGACCTGTTACATGATGAATGTCGTCCTAATTATCTCTGATTTCTCATTCAAATATTATTACAGGTCTAAAATTTCCATTTAATTGTGTTAGTATATCCAAAGTTCATGAAACATTCATTGCATGTGGGTGTAAAGCATTCACCTTTACACTTGAGCATCATATTCAAATACTTCATTTACACATTAGTCTGTTACAGAAATAGCTAAATTTGCAAATGTATCTACAATATCTTGATGCTTGTTAGAATCATCAAAAATGTATCAAGTTTGTAGATCTTACTCTAAACTTTAACACGGGATATAAATATTAATCAGTTCCAAATATTCTTTGACTCCAAACTTAAGGGTTTCATCGTCAACTGTCAAATTTGAGTCAAAACTAACACGACAATGATCAAGGTATGATGGAGGCAGAACTATGTTTTTAATTTCGTAATGGTCTCCTCTGGGATTGCCCTCAGAATACAAGAGTGACGTACTAGGGACGCCGCGGGGTTTCGCTTCTCTTGTTATTTCGTTATTCGCTTTTTTAACTCTAACGGTGAGCAGATTTAATGGTATTTGTAGATTAGAAACGTTTGCAAAGCTTACTCTATTTAATCAATTTAGAAATTGTGAAGGGTGAACCATAAACAATCTGGGTATATTTTATTAGATTATAATATAGCAATTTAGACCATATTTTATTTCCATACATTTACTTTACCTTTATTCAAACCCACACACAACTTTTTCTGTTATACTATACTATCCTCATACACTCCTACTGATTCGTCCATGTTCATACGTATAATCGTAAATATATAGGTATGACGCTAGCTGCTGGTGAACTAATGATATATGTACTTGTATATACATAGAAGAGAGAATCACTGACTCACTTATCACGAAATCTCAGAAACGGCAAAAGTTAGGAGTCTCAAATTTTGCATGTCCTTTTAGGACATTTCTATGTGCTCATAAAGACGGGATTTTGCAAAATTCAACCCATAAGGTGGTGAAACGGGGTGGCAAAATTTGTGTATGGGAGAACGTGATTCCTTGACCGGAATGTCTTAATGTTTTATGTAAGCAATCTTTCACAAAATGAATAGGGTATACACAAATGAGCTTAGCAACGAGCAAAACCGCTGGACACAGCCAGTTTAATATAAAACAATTAAGAAAATGGACTTACACTGCGAACATACGTTTCATGTGTTTACCTGCTCATGTTATTCCCAAAAGATCAAAAAAGTATCCAACCAAATACATAAACAAAACTGCACGGACAGGCACACATTAATTTATTTATATATAGATCAATTTGAGTGAAGTAGAATCGTGGGTCGCCCGAGGGACTTCAATAAAAAACCACTTTATTCTGCTCCTTTATGTAATAGGTATTTCATTATACTGATAATTTACCTTAAGTAAGATTCTGCTAATTTATGAAGATAGGGAGGCAAGTCAAATCAAAATCTACCTGATATATAATGCCTATTCAATTAATTATATTTTCTGAGGCACTTTTGAAACAGGTAGGTATTGTAGAAGAAATTTAATATGGATAGTCATTGAACGAAAGACTATATTAATGTTAATCAAAACAATGTTTTGGATTGTTTAACGAAACTTTGTGGATATTCAGCATTCAGATTATTCGCCACCAATGCGCCTCTCCAGGATCTTAATACCTCAGTATGTGTCAGTAACAAGATTTTTATCAGCTTAGTGAAGTTAATAGTATCACTTAATAACATTTGGTAACGTAGAAAATTGACTTACTTGTAATTCGTTGTATCAGGAAGCCATTTTGGTCTCCCTTAATTATTATCTTTAGGTTTCAGTAACGAGAATGTGTGATACATACAGACTAAGGGAATAGACAGCAAATATGAATACAACTAATATGGAAGATAAATTATATAAATGTTAATGTGGACATGACATTATAGTTGTGAACAACGTTGTTTAAAAACAACTAATACAAAGATGACAAGAGAGAAGACCCAGAGAAAATTAAGTAAATTGAAATAATAGAAAGAGTACTGAATGTATACTGAGGAATAGTGCCAATTAATTCTATAGCGCTTAGTATTTTTACAACAACATACAACGGGACGTGAGTTTTTCGGTAGCTTATGTCAGTCCCATCGTCATTTGTAGATCTTTGACAGTCGTTAACGATGGTCACTGTCCTAAAAGTCTGACAACTTGTCTTAAAAAACGTGTATCATTTTAACCAGTACTAATTGAGTTGTAGAGGTCAGATAGGCAGTCGCTTCATGTAAAATACTGGTATTCAGCTGCATCCGGTTGGACTGGAAGCCGACCCCAACGTAGTTGGGTAAAGGTTAGACAGATGATGATGTCAGGCCCATACATTATCTTATTTTCTACATTGTATGCATTTGTAAGTCTTTAGAACATGATAAAAGGTTTTCCAGAATAGAAATCCTAGTTATAATTTTGTAAATAAAAAGGTGTATTGTGTCTCAAGATTCCATAGCAATGACCAACAAACCTAACATTTCCTCTCCAATATCTATAACAACAAATCAGGTGAACAGCCCAACAATCGTCCGACCCTTATGTCCCACGACGAAAGGTAATTGGGCCATCGAAAATTGATCGCGTCCTCATCGAGATGCGGGCATTCAGCTGCCTGTTGATATCACGGGACATTACTCTTTATTAACTTGTCGCTTTTTCTCGCCGTTGACAAATAAGAGCCGTTTGATGTGATCATTGATTTATTTATATGGATTCGTCAAAGGACCAATGTGTGTTATACTGTTAAAGTATGAGTCATGTTTATGTTGAACAGCTTCAGTTATTATTATACCGAAAGGTATTTTGTTGTGTGTACAAAGTATAACAAACCATTCTTACCTACTTATATCTAAGTATTACAAGGAAAATGTCATACACCTAATTTCAAAAATGCAATTGACAAAGAACTAGGTCGTTTGCTGCTCACCCCCCAGGGACACACCGTGATAAACGTTCTTATGCAAATGAAACCATTAAATAAAGCATCGAATGACCCCTAATGTTTTACTTTAAAAAAACGTAAACAACTTGAATTGGGTGTTTTATAATCACGCTATATTACAATTAACGTTGTTCACGGCAATACTGAATTAATACGGGAAGTGGGAGCACCCTATTGTTAGTATTAGGGACATAGCTACTTGTGAGGCTTTTGTGATTATTACCGCCTTATCTAAAATTGACGATTAAATTCCGGCGCGGCCGATTGTTGGGACATTTACCCCGTTTGCGAGATATAAGATTGTGAGTTAATATAGTTATTTAGATAGTGAAATTAATTTTATGATTTGACGTGTTTAAGTTTAATTAATGTAATATTGGCCTAATAGCTTTAATATTTAAATTATTAACTTTTATAGTTTATCAATTGTGCTTAACATGTTACTTGAGTAAATTGAGGTTCGGCCAACGAATTTAGCACCTTTGTTCGCGCTCGTCTTTTCTAGTAATGACAGTACTCCGAGATCATGATATTAGGAGCCCCACAGTTTGCAGAACAGCACCACAATACAATGTCAATACACTAACCTAACCACACTTCGACCCATCCCTCCCGTATCAGTCATAACGTAAAATAGCTTTTAAGTTTTATAACAACGATGATAACACCGCATAATGACTGTTTTATTAATCATAAATTTTACACCTTTACGACTTAATGTTTGGACGACGCCACTGTTAATATTTTCCCTGACTATCAATGAATTTATGAACATTAAAAATATTTCTTCGGCAATTAACGAGATAATGTTTGGGTAAGAAGGTGCTTTTATGATGCTATGAAGATCATTGAAGGGGATGTTTTTATTTCGGGTAAGATTTTCTTCAGGCATTCTAACCAATACGTTTCGTATTACCTAGTTCTAACTGGTCGTGGAGGTCAGATAGGCAGTCGCTCCATGTAAAATCCTTACTTAATATTATAAAAGCGAAAGTGAGTTTGTTTGTTACCTCTTCACGTCTAAATGGCTGAACCGATTTTGATGAATTTTGGTACAGAGATAGTTGGGACCCTAGAGACGGACATTGACTATTTAAAAAAAAATGATTGAGATATGAGGGAGAAAGAGGGAAGAAAAGGGAAAACTTAGCATTGCTATTACAATAAATAAGGCGCTTGCGCTAAAACTGAGAGTAGAAGATACATGTAAATCAGGAAAGGGGAACTGTGTTACCTCAAATTTAACGCGAGTGAAGCCGCAGGCAAAACCTAGTACTGATATAAAGCTGCATACGGTTAGACTTTAAGCCCAAAATAGTTGGGCAAAGACTAGTCAGGTGATGATGTTTTTGTTCCAACATTCTAGATCGTAATAATATTATAAATACGATTGTTTGTGAGGATGTATCCGATTCGTTTTGATGGCGTCAAAACGAATCTTGTTGAAATTTGGCACAGAGGTAGATAGTCTAGAATAACACATAGAATACTTTTTTTTTCGATCACGTGGGCGAAGCCGCTGGCACCAGCTAGTCTTATATAACAATTTAGGTACCTAACCTTATTGAAATTTATCCTATAAACCAGCTGTGCCCAGCGCCAGCACCGGCTGCTCAGCTCCTTAGAGTCGTAATGTGTGTTACGTAGCGTTCCTCAATAAATGGACTAACTGACACTAAAATCGACGTCACGGTTGGCGCAGTGGCTAAATGTTTGCTGGGCTGTGTGTCGTGGGTATGATCGCCGAACGGAACAAATACTTTTGTATGACCTCATGTGGTTATACTGGGTCTGGTTATGTGTATGTCAGTTTTTTTTTAAAATAAAGTAACATATACAATCAAGCCTTTGGCGTTTTTTATCACACATCGTTATCACTTTGTATTTAAATCTTTAGGTATTTTCCTTAAACATAACTCAAGTATAACTTTTACTGTTTTGTACCTCAAAAGAGATCCTATTACGATACAGGAAAAAAACCTAGTGTCAAGGTTTTATTAAAAAAAAGTAATTTTTAACCAGTAATTCTTGATATTAGCGCGTTAAACCAAACAAACTCTTCAATTTCATAATATTAAGTATAGTGTAAGAGCACCCAAAAATTAAATGTATAAGACTTCTTCTTTCAAGTTTAACGACTTATTTACACCACTATAACCCCTGTGCTATATCGAGGCTATAAATACTCGTCTGTCAAACTAGAATTTAATATTTAATTCGCTGTAGGAGTAACGAAACGTCATAATGTCGAGCACGTCGCGGAGACGAGATGAATAATAAAACTGAACCTATTATGGGTAGGAATATACTTTAATATATCGTTGTACTTGTAGGTAGGTAATAGGGACTTACTGTAATTCAGGATAATATCCTTATTCTTTACTAACATTATAAAAGCAAAAGAGAGTTTGTTTGTTACGTCTTCACGCTTAAATGACTAAACCAGACCCTGGAGACGGACATGGATAATTTTTTTAAAAAAGTGAGAAATGAGGGAGAAAAAGGGGAGAACTTTGCTATGACAATAAATGCCTTATTTATTGTAGGTAATAGCAAAGTTTTCCCTTTACTGCAAGGGCAAAAACTACAGGTAGTAGGTACCTGCAAATCAGGAAAGGGAAACTGTGTTACCCCGAATTTAACGCAAACGAAGTCGCGAGCAAAAGCTAGTTCAGGATAATATACATTTACTCGTAACATGGCATTACGCTTGTAATCCCTAAAGCTTTTTTTTGCGGATAGGAAATCATCAAATAACATTCCCTGCTCTGGGCGGAGCGGGGGAGGAGTATCAGACTTGTACTGACTAAAACCCACCCGTGAACCTTCTTTTGCCCTTTGACATATCTTTGAGGCGCGCGTGGAACACTAACGCGTTGTCGACACGGCCTGCCGTCAATAGACGGATGGACGGTGAGCCCACAGGTCCGCATCTACGGTGGCCGGGAGTCATTTCGCAGTGCCCGACGCGTCATAATGTCCCTAATAAATTTTTCAGCAAAATTATTTTTGCTGAAAAACTTTTGCGTCGTACCATCCACGAACATTAAAAAAAAAAATATTATAATTATTGCACTCACATCTTAAACGTCAAGAAATATAACTAATACGAACTGTAAAAGCTATCAGAGAGCGGAACACGTCATTTTTCGGGGCGCTGATCCGAAACGGTTCCACGCGACGCCTCGACGCCCCTCGGCGCTACTTCACTTGAACTTTACTGCACGACTGTGACTATACTTAGTTACGTACAATTATATTGACATTAAACTTCATGGGAGATGGGTTTCTTATGTACACCTTGGGTACATAAGGGTGACTAATGTCCTGCCGGAGTTGCGGGTTGTTTGAAAGAGATAGAATAGAATATACTTTATTGCTCACCAAAAATTAAAAAAAAAAACAAACTGGGTAATAAAAAAGTGTTAAATCTATGGTTACAATGGCGGTCTTATCGCTAATAGCGATATCTTCCAGACAACCTTTGGATGGGATACCACGGCCCTGGAAAATGGAGGGCAATAGAAGGAACGTGGGTGGATTTTAGACAGTACAAGTTTGTCACTCTACCCCGCTTCTCCCAGAGCGGGGATGAGAAAATAGGGTTCAGTTTTTTTTTCTTATATGGTACTGAACCCTAATAAAAAAGCATGCTACGTATCACCGGAGCATCCGTCCACGTTATATGAGCTCATTAAGTTGTTTAATCAGTTGTAAAGGGTTTATTATTTTAATGCAGGGACATCCAGTTCTGTGTGGATGGGTTTTGTTATAACCCTATTGTTATTATGGTGTGTCACTCTTTGACTTATTTTAGGGGGGATAATTGAATGGCCTTACAATCGGTCATTTATATTATCTACCTTTTGCCCGCGGTTTTACTCGCGTTCAATTCGGGGTAACACAGTTCCCTTTTCCTGGTTTGCAGGTAGTTTTCATTGGTAACACACTAGGAATTTCTCCTGTATCGTAAACAGCCAGACCCGGAATAACTATGTGTAGGCCATACAAATATTTATGTTTTAGTTATACCTACTTATACTACATAATAAAGTTAGTAGTAAGTATACTACAGGTAAACATGACTGTCGCAAATAATGGTTTTCCAACTCCTTACGTGAAGGAATTCCTTTAATGCATAAAAAATGGTGTGATCGCCACGATACGTTTATTTGGAAATGCTTTTCTCCATAATTTGTACGGCTGTTCCATAGAACATAGAGGCTGTGTAGGACGTATTGTAGTTTATACAACAAAACATGGGCCTGACTTGGACCGCTGCCCGGTGTAAATTTTCTTTTAGTAAAATAAACCTTAACTACTCACTATTAATAGTCAATTTACAAAACGCAAACGTTCAAAATCATATGCACGAAATACAACATTGCTAGAAAAATCTCACTACGTTTACAAAAAGAGCTCTTTATCATTTTCTTTTAAGTCTCCACCAAGACAAATAAATATCATAAAACCATTAAAAACAAAACACAATTTAAATGCAAATTCGAAACAGGAATTACATACGAAACTGAACGGTACAGCTAATTTCAAATTGTCGAGAAAACTCGTAAAATCGGGCGCTTGTTATTTTATAGACAAAAGAAAGCACTAAAACGCGAATGTAGCGTTCACAGCACACATCTAATTTAGATAAAGAGTTTGAGATAAACGGTACAAATCACTGTACACAAAAACTACTTTGCATAGGTCTTTTCAGATGCAAATAGCTGTATTAAATTTGCAATTTAGACCCCGACAACGCACTGGGGTGTGGTGCAAGGTACAAGAAATACCGATAACATGGGTGAAGATATAAGCTCTTGGTTATATCCTTTTTTGTTTTTACCGTAAGTTCTAAATGTGATTGCCAAAAAACTTTAAAAGTGTCAAGGTAAATTAGAGCAAGATTCGTCGTCGTTTCGCAAATCTCTCGCTCTAAAATTCGTAAGCACAAGGAAATCTTAGCGGAAACTTAGCTTGTATATGAAAAACAAATACAAAGTTGGAGTGAATTGGTTTCTTCTGCGAAAACGTAGCCGCATCATAGCTTCACATCAAGTAATTTGCGGTTCAACGGAAGCCTATTTAGTACAAAAATAAAATTCACTACAAAGATTAAGCCACATATTCTGCAGGATACAAAAAACTGCATCAATAAGGAATCAAGTATAATCAGGATAGCTCGATACCTCTTCTGACTTATACCAACCCGTCTGCTGGCAACGCGTCGAGCCGCCAGTACCTTCAGACAATGAAGACATCCTATTGTGATGCTGTACGTTTTATGCCTCCCTGGTACTCGCCGACAGGACTGACCGTAAAATTGATCGTGCTTTATCAAAGCTTAGTGTTAATTTCTAGACTGACAAGATTTTTTAATGCGAAGGGTAGGCATTGATAGAAATGGAAGAAACACGCTCAAACTTAATGTTTTATGCTTTCCTAGTACCGAAGACGTTTGCCGTTTATGATTATTCCTTGTCTTAAAGGAATAAATTTTGTTGGTCGTAAGTTTACAGCAAACACAAGTTTACGCTATGAAAAATGTATGTATGTAACTATGTAATGAATAAGTTTTAATAATTTTTAGATACAAAATAGTACTGTGAAACTAGTTTTATTCCGTCCTTATTGTCCTCTCACTCTGCCTATGAAAACTATCCGACATTAATTATACCCTTTGTTTGACAAAACTTAGTCACACCCAAAAACTTTGCGAGCGCATCTAAAGTATGTTCCTCTCGCATAGAAAACATTTAAGAACAAAGCTCCTATTCTCTACCAAAACATCGTATTATAAAAGAAAAATAGCAATCCAGTTAGGCATCGGAAATGGAGTAGAAATGTCACCATAAGGATAATCTACGTAAGATAATTTCCACTCAAGTGGTTCGATGTCTACGCCGGAGGTCAGTGAGTAACGCCACGGGGCGCGCAAACTGATGGGGACTTAGCAGGAATCTCTTAATTTATAGCCTCGTTGAGATATGCGGTGCAAATTAGGGGTTGAAGCGGGAAGTTGGGAGCACGTGTATCGCTAACTTTTGACCTTGAAGAGCTTGGAAGCTTTTTAGGGTTCCGTAGTCAACTAGGAACCCTTATAGTTTCGCCATGTCTGTCTGTCCGTCCGTCCGTCCGTCCGTCCTCGCTTAATCTCTGTGACCGTTAGCGCTAGAAAGCTGAAATTTGGTACCAATATGTATATCAATCACGCCGACAAAGTGGTAAAATAAAAATTTGAAAAAAATGTTTTATTAGGGTAGCCACCCTATATGTAAAGTGGGAAGTGATTTTTTTTTTAATTTCAACCCTAACGTGTGATATATTGTTGGAAAGGTATTTAAAAATGAATAGGGGTTTACTAAGATCATTTTTTGATAATGTCAATAATTTCGGAAATAATCGCTCCAAAAGTAAAAAACAATGTGTCCCCCCCCCTCTAACTTTTGAACCATAAGTCTAAAAAATATGAAAAAAATCTGAAAAGTAGAACTTTATAAGGACTTTCTATGAAAATTATTTTGAACTTGATTGACACAACAGTTTTTGTACAAAAATAATTTCTGGACTAAGTTTGTAGTTTAATCGTATATGCAAGCTTTTTTTGGTAACTTTGTTTACTTATTTTATTATCCTAAACGTATCTTTTTTCAAACAAAAAAAGAATTATTGAAATCGGTTCACGCAATCCAAAATTACCACCGAAATTGCACGTCTTTGTATTAATTAGTAACCCAATTCCTCGAGAGATGGCGCTGTAGGTACTTATTACATTGGATCGGGTATTACCGAATTGTTCGGTTGGCCTCATAACTGGGAACACTGTTTGTGACGGACGGGAAACTACGGAACCCTACACTGAGCGTGGCTCGACACGCTCTTGGCCGGTTTTTTTAAGAAGGATTTCTTAAGATCTTTTGAGTAAGTAAGTACAATGGCATTTGAACTTACAAAGTTCTCTTTTAGCGATGTGTTTACCTTATCATCGTTTTGATTGAAATATTGTTGTAGCTTCGGTTTTCAATGGCAATTACATTTCTTAGTTTCTTTCCTGAGTTAGTTTAGACCTAACTGGCTACAGCTCGATTAACATCAATGTTCCGTCATTGTAATTTAATATCTTTAGTAAATTAACTGTGGATGCTGAATCTAAACTAATAGAAGTATCTATCAAATAACGGTGCCCATAAGAGCTTGGCTGATCCTTCATTTTTTTCGCTGTCTAAGGCCCGCACTCTACAAACATGAAAACGAGCGAAGTAGGGAGCGGAAAAGCGGAGCGAGGAGGAGACAAGCTAATCAAAAAGGAATCCGACTAGCTGCTTAATTTTTTTTTCCATAAAAAGTACATTGTATGTATCTCGTCTGTCTTGGACGTATCATGTACAAGTCCTCTCTGTTTCGAATGTCCTCTCTGAGTCTAGGTTGGAACCCTGTTCGGTATATCATCATCATTTTCTTACCCTTGTCTCATTCTATTTGGGGTCGGCGCAAAACGTTTTCTTCTTCCATTTTCCCCTATCACGTCTCGGCATCATTAACTTCTTTCTCCTTCGTATCATTCCTTACACAATCCATCCATCTTTTCTTTGGCCGTCCTCTCGCTCTCCCTCCATCAACATTCAGATCCATCACTCTTTTAGTCACATATCCTTCATTCCTCCTCATTACATTATCTGTACTCTGTTCGATATATGTAAATATTTATATTTTCTCCATATTCCTTTGACTTGCGCCACAACACGCTGTTATCTACAGACTCATAGTGGGTGAAATAATCTGATTTGTCCATTTGCCGGTCGCGGGCTCCTAACAAACGGCCCTATGTTCGATTAACACGATTGCTTTTTGTACTCATTGCGTTTATACCGACTTAATTGACGGGAAATTTATAATCTCGCGATTTAGGGGCACTTAGATTTTGTGTTGCTGGTGTTTTTCTTTGCTGTTTTTGTGAGTGTTGAAGATGTTAAGGTGCTCGTAAATTAAGGTGGGGGATTAAATAAAGGTGTTTTGATTTGTTAGTCGTTGTATCAAATTTAAATATAAAGTAATATTACCTTGACGCTTTCCTCTTAACTCTCATTACCATACATTGTCGGTAAAATATTAGACTGTGTATTTATATACAACTAGCTTTCGCCCGCGACTTCGTCCGTGTGGCATAGCTACTTTGGGCTAACGCTAAAGGTGAGTATAGACTACAACATTTACTTGTAACAGAACAACGAGTCGCTCGATGATATGTTCTAGTGTATCATCCTTTTACGAACTAAATGTCGAGCACTCTCGCCTCTTTGTTACAAACCAAGGAGCATATTGGTGTAACATTTCGTCGAGCGTATTGGTGTAACATTTCTTCGAGCCCCGAGTGCGTGCGCGGTTGCGGGGTACGCGGAGAGAGAGGGACGAAGGAGGGGCGGTAAATGCACACTCGCTGTGAGCATTTACCCGTAACATAACGCCGAGCATTCCCAGGAACGTTACATTACATGGAAATGCTTTGGAAACTGAGCTTTTGCCTGTATTGTACCATTCGTAAGAACGTTACATTACACAGAAATGCTCCAGAAAATGTTGTAGTTTATACTCACCTTAACTAAAACCTGCGTGATGAACGAAAAATAAATATATTTCTCTCCCCTTTTCTCCTCCTTATCTCACTAAAATAATTGCCTATGTCCGTTTCCAGGGTCCTAGTTGGGACCCTGGAAACGGACATAGGCATAGACCTTTGTACACAAAAATCATCAAAAGTGGTTTAGACATTTAGGCGTGAAGACGTAACAAACAAACTCACTATCGTTTATTTTTTAATATTAGCAAGGATTTCGAAAATAAAAGAAAGAAAATGAACATTGGTATAAGTATTTTTTATTAATATATTTATTTCCATCTTCTTTTAAAAATATAAATAGAAGAATAACTAAAAGAAAATAATAATACATTATCCTCATCTCAAAATAAATTGAATCACGTTTTGTCAAAGATAGCTTTTTACGCGTCTCTAAGAACGCCTAACAAAAACATCACAATAATTCTTTGACATCTAATTTCTTTGTCTTGTCCTTCAGCATAATAAGGCACGCGCACACTATACGTCTATAAATCTATAGCACGTTATCGCGTCATCCCCCTGTGTGTCGCAAATCCGGGAGCATTTGTAACAGACCCGCGGATTATCGGTTCGCCCCGGGCAAAAACAAGAACCCCGGACGAAGCACCCGTGGACATAAATTCGCGACAATGATTCATGATCGCCGTGTTCGAAAGTTTTTGCACGAGCGATTAATCGCAGCGACTTTTAGGGAAATCGCTGCAACGCTTAATGTGGGTGCGTATTATTTTAATGACAGCGCTCCAAGCGTAAAAGGTGTTTGGAGATAAAAACCGTTCACTGATTTATCCTTTTAACTTGCGGTGTTATGTTCTTTCGTAACAAAATATCGGGCTTCTATTTTAAAGGGAGACGATCTTTTTTATCTTTTTAAAAAATAATAAAAGATAATGATAAGTTCTTTTACAGATTGCCAGCAATACAAGTTCATAAGTTACCAGACAAGAGAATATTCGCCATCGCACATATGTTGCTAAAGAAAGTTTAAAAGGCGCACCTTGTATGCTTTCATGTAAAAATGTCTGCCTGTCTGCTGAGGCTCTCTGTTAATTAATATAGTTGTAGCCCTGAGCGCAGTCTAGGATACTACGCGTGAAAATACATGTAAACAGAAAGCGAATATAACGTGTTTCTGTCATAAAAAAGTGGAATAAAAAGAGGATTTTTTAACTTATTTTGATGTTTGCTTAACTGAAAATGAGACGTGGCTTGAGATTTCGTAAGAAATCTACACTAATATATTATAGTATAAAGAAGAAAGATTTGTTTATTTGTTTGTATCGAATAGGCTCCAAAACTACAGGACCAATTTTAACCATTTTTTTTTTCACTAATAGAAATTAACATAGGCTTGTTGTTGTGTGGGTACAGGACAGCACCTCAAGGCGCAAGACAGCTAATAACTTATATTTCAAATCTTTTCATTCTCCTATATGGGGTAGCATGCAAGAAAAGTAAAAAGCATTGTTCAATCAACATTCCACAAGCCAATTGTCACTAGTAATGGAGGCCAGTCTTCTTTGTCTTACAAGACATATAATTATGTAGAAAGCACCGTACTGTTATGATTTTTAAACTGCAGTAAACATAATTATGCAAGCCTGAAGACCTAAGACTAAAACCCGTTCCTAATGGAAGGAACATGGGTGTTCCTTCCATTGCCCTATAAGTTCCGGGGCCGTGGTATCTCTTTGGAACAACCCGCAACCTCGACAGAAAAATAATGTCTTCTTCCATACTTCAGTCTTACTTGTCGTATCATCAGACACCTTCTTTTTTGCCATATAAGTCACACAGTCTATATAAATTATTTCTTTGGTCTTTCTACTCTTATACCGATTCACATTCTTCCTCTAATTTTCTTCACAATATTTTCCTTGTTCCACTGCAAATATTTTAAATGTAAAAATTATTTTGTCATGCACTGAACTGCCAAACCAGTTTCAAACTTATTGCATTTATTTCAATTAGACCATTAAAGGTACTTTTGAATGCCATAAATAGTGAAGGTGTGAAAGCTTAAATTAAATTATCACAAGAGAGATCATGGCATTCCCATATATTCCTTTATAGGCAAAAGCTATGCAAGCCAATTAATGATTCTATTTCAACTACGAAATAGCTCACATGATAGCAAGCAAAAAGTCCAGTTCTTAACCAAACTGAATTGTTACTCAACAGAGTTCTTCAAATGTCCCGCATTTTATCACCCGCTATAAACATTAATGTCACCACTAACTGAGCAACTTCATCAAACCGACTGATCAAGCCAGCATCAATCTTCCCGCACAATCATAAAAAAGGTTATAAAAATAAGGCGCTCTACACGCTTCAACAGTTGTTTGTGTCGCTGTATGCATTTGTACTCGCGACCGCACTCGCAAAGATTCAAAGCCCATCCATTTGCGACGACAGATCAATCACGACTCAGCATCAAGCCTGGAATAATGATCCTTTCAACACTTGATGTACACCAACACTTACATTTTCAACGTTGAAGTGTAAGCTTTAAGGTTGGAAGTCAGTTGTAGTGTTTGCAAGTTAAGTAAAGAGGCAATGTGCGTTGTTCCTTTGAGCTATTTAAGCTTGCGCTAAATGATCGACGCGTCATGTTTCTCTTGGAGTGAGAGAAAATATACAAGTCCAAATAAGATCTGTCGTTTGTGAATAATGGGGGAAATATGTCTGTTGTGTTGCTCACGGGTCGTTTACATCGCTTAGATGCTTTGTACATTAGTAGAATACAATGTATCTATGATAACTTTAGCATTCGAGAATTTTGTTTAAAACGTTGCCCCAATCTAGGATTTCTTTTTGTATCGTGGGTGCGTTTTGCACGATATTCTTAGCATTAAAAAGAGATGGTTGATGGAATGATTCGATTCTTACCTACCTTTTTTGCAGATGGTAGATTATCAAATAACTTTCCCGGCTCTGGGCGGAGCGAGGGAGGGAGTCAGAGTCTTACTGACTACAACGCTCCCATGTTCCTTCTATTGTCCTTCATTATCCGGGGCCGCGGTATCTCTTTCGAACAACCCGCAACATACTTAATGATTTTTAAAGAAACTTTCGACTACTATAATAAATAGTATTTATTTATTTAACACTTTTAATGCCATAGGCAATTTTTACCAGGCAACCTTTGGGTGATGCAGAGTAAAACAGTGGTAGGTGTAAAACTGAAAAAAAAATTAAATAGTACTTCATTATCTGCCCAGTTATTTTCTCAACTAAGCTGGAGCTTCCAGTCCAAACCTGATGTAGCTGAATACCAGTATTTTACATTGAGCGACTGCCTATCTATCCGTTGTCATTTGGTAAGACTGGCTGTCCGACGTTTTAGGTTACTGAATACCTGTAACGATTGCCAAAGATCAACAAATGATAGCCGGGACCAGCCAGCCTAACGTGTTTTCTGAGGTACGGAGGAAACTCGGTATGTTATGGGTGGTCACCCATCCGCAGACCAACCGAGGCAAGGCTTAAACTTGATCGCTTCATGCGGCTGTTATTACTGACCCACGAGTCACAAAAGCTCCGGAATAAGCAAATTTTACATACAGTTGGGATTACTTTCGCATTTAGAAACTTTTCTTCTATAATAAAGACGGGCCTGTTGGTCTAGTGGTTAGTGGCCCTGACGGCTGAGCCGGAGGTCGTGGGTTCGATTTCCACCCAGGACAAACGTTGTGTAATGAGCATGATTGTTAGTTCTGTGTCTGGGTATGATTCATCTAAAATATGTATGTATTTATAAATTATATAAGTATGTATATCAGTTGTCTGGTTACCATAACACAAGCTCTGCTTGGCTTGGGATCAGATAGCCGTGTGTGAGTTGTCCCAAGATATTAAAAAAAAAATCTAACAAACAATCGCCCCGCCGATCAGCAGAAATAGTAGCTCCAAAGAAAGAAGAACAAAATGTAAGAGGAAACTATAAATTCGTTCCCGGTTAAAGTTAACGCAATAAGGATTGTGGAGGTCAATTGGATCTGAACTGTGAGAGAAAGGATATCTTTGCGTTTCCGTTTCGTTAATCTCCTGCCTTGGCTTGAGTAATTATCGTAGTTAGTGGTGTTATACAGTTTGTGTTATTAAATCTTTTAAGTATATGTTTTACTTTTGAGTCATTGGGTGGGTTGTTAACAGGCTATGTATGATCTAAAAGTTCTAAAATGACGTGATATTTTGGGTCTTCAACATTTATTAATATCCCCCCAATTAGTCTAAAGACTTCCAAGGATCTGAATTTGGATGGACGGAGAGCGAGAGGAAGGCCAAGGAAAGATGGATGAACTGTGTAAGGAACACACTGGCACTTATTGCCAACTAGCTTTTCTCCGCGGTTTCACCCACGCTGCTTAGCACCTGTTGGTCGTAGCGTGTTATATGTTATATAGCCTATAGCCTTCCTGAAGAAATGGACTATCCAACACTAAAAGAATTTTCCAATTCCACCCAGTAGTCTCTGAGATTAGCGCGTTCAAACAAACAAACAAACTCTTCAGCTTTATAATATTAGTATAGATATAGATAGTATAGATTACTTAATTTCGATCACCAATTTCATGAAGGAAAATGATGAATGATGATTATGAGTGGTCATGTCAGTTCCATCTTTTACCATAATTATTTATGTAGGTAGTAGTTTTGTACATAAGTGTGATCAACAGAAGACGTCAGAAACATCAGTTTCAAACCACTCCTCAGAAACCAACTAACCTGACCCGAATTGGACGTTTTTCTTTGAAATATCAACTTTAAAAAAAATAACGGTTTCGCGCGCCTCGCGGTCGTATTTATCCAGCAGTTTGCATAGCATTTATCCGCGCATGGCTGAATAGTCGCCCGAGGCGCCTCAACAAGGCACGCACGCGCCTCGGCCGGCTTTTGTCCTCGCCTCAAGTGCAAATAGCCTGGCGTTCTAATTTCAAAATGCCCGCCCTTGAATAGAGTGAGCTTATTTTAGATTTCAGTTGAGATTGTCGTTTTTTTTTTAATATTTTTTCTGTCACTTGGTATTGGCTGGTATCGATAAAATTCGAAGTCTGAGCGCAGACATAAGTTAAGATAAACTAAACTCTGACTGTATAGCTCTACAAAAATAATGATGTTGTACAGAACAGTATTATCATAAGACATAATTGTATTTAATTATACGGCTTCTTCCCAATCTAGATTATTTTCAGATCTAGTTTTGACTTCTTTTAAAAAACTAACTGTGCCCCAGCTATTTCACCTCTTGCCGAGCTCCGAAATTTGCAGCGAAATATTAAATACCCTTTCTCTTTAAATAAATAGGCGATACTACATTTTTTATTCTTTGAAGCAGTAGTTTCTGAGATAAGTACGATCAACCAAACGAAGTCTTTAGCTTATTTACTAATTTATCCAATTAATATTAAACATACATTGATAATGTAAACAAATATGGATCCGGTTATAAATACTCAATTAACAAAAAAAAACCATATTTAAATTCATGTTTAAAATCTGGAGTACCGTTACATGCTTTATTTATTTTTAATTTTACATTAATCAATCAAAAACCTTAATGTTTTAATAATCAACATTCTCCATTTAATTATTAATAAATCAAACGGATGATGTTCCAAAGGGAACATTTACAATCGGCATGTCAAATATTTATTAATTATTAACCTACGTATCAAATAAATATTAAAATGGAATCCAAACCAATCAAATATTTATCAGCTCTCAGAGAATTTGAGAGGTATTTGACTATTTCAAAAGTAATTTCATTTCATTTCAGGTTATACAATCCTTACTAATATTATAAAAGCGAAAGTGAGTTTGTTTGCTTGTTACGTCTTCACGCCTTAATGGCTAAACCGATATTGATGAATTTTGGTACAGATATAGTTGGGACCCTGGAGACGGACATGGGCTAGTTTTTTTTTAAAGTGGGAAATCAAGGAGAATGGAAAGGAAATTAAAAAATAACCTTAAACTGCCCACGTAGCCACCCGTGGTGTTTTCTGAAAAAAAAAACTACAAAACCATGGAAAGATTTTCACTCTCTTACGCTACATAAGCTGTCTTGGAAACGTGAACGCTATGATAGATTTTATTGGCTCACATAAAACGAAAAATCTTCTATTGTGAATCAAAGTGTGTGCCAAAACTTGCAGCCATTTTGACTTTACCCATATGAGAGGTAATTTCACATTATATCCGCTTCAGTTATCTCAACGCTCTGCCGCTAGAATAGTGATACGAGGTATTTTTGTACGCCACCGCAATGGAGGGTTCGTTTTACAATGTAAAAGAGACGTCACTCACTACATAGCTACTGCTTACATTTGGCCGCAAAACTGTTGTCAGGATAAACGTTTGATGGCTCGACCATACGTCTGACCAGTTTCCTAAAATATAGTAAACTAGCTTTTGCCCGCGGCTTCGCTCGCGTTAAATTCAGTAGCGCCTTATGGATTTTTAATAGCAACGCTAAGTTTCCATCCCATCCCTCATATCCCACTCTTTTTTTTTTAAAAAAAATAGCCTATGTCCGTCTCCTGGTTCCCAACTATCTCTGTACCAAAATTCATCAAAATCGGTTTAGCCATTAAAGCGTGAAGAGGTAACAAACAAACCAACTCATTTTCGCTTTTATTATATTAAGTAAGGATAAGACAAGTCATAGCGTAGCTGAGTAGTGACGACAGGCCGTGTCGATGACGCGTTGGTGTACCACGCGTGCCTTGGGTTGGTAGTCAGTAAAATCTGACACTCCCCCCCGCTCCGCCCGGAGAGGGAAGTTATTTGGTGATTTCCAATCCGCAAATAAAATCGTATCCGAGTAGTGTGCGACGTTTCTAAATCATTGGTTTTTAAACGAAGAAATCCTTACTAATATTATAAAAGCGAAAGTGAGTTTGTTTGTTTATTTGTTACCTCTTCACGTTTTAATGGCTAAATCGATTTTGATGATTTTTGGTACAAAGATAGTTGGGAACCAGGAGACGGACATAGGCATAATTTTTATTAAAATAAGTGGAATATGAGGGAGAACTAGGGAAGAAAAGAGAAAACTTAGCGTTGCCATTACAAATCAATAAGGCGCATGGGCAAAAACTGCAGGTACTGTGTGTTACCGAATTTAACGCGGGCAAATCCGCGGGCAAAATCATAAATACTTAAATTAATTTATTGTATGATTTATACCTATGCAAAACCATCTTAACTGTGACTATCTGGTCATATCTGCAGTCGCCCCGCATATAAGTCCAGATCGTCACACCACCAGACACATATTGCCAGATATATAGAATGGATATGTTTGGAGCCCTGCAGTGGGACAATTGATAGGCTAGGAAAAAAATGCGGTTTAGTTTCAATAAAATATCAGATCTATAATAGATCTATTTTAATCCCAAGGCACAATGTTTTCTAATAACGTATTTTGTTTGTTTGTTTCAGGTATGAAGGAGATACTTTTCACATTCATATGCTAAATGGTGAAATTATGATAAGAAATCACTAAACACTTGTAGAGTGGTAAGTCAGACTGATATGTTCTTGAAGT
The DNA here is from genome assembly GCA_958449745.1 of Ochropleura leucogaster. Taxonomy (NCBI): domain Eukaryota; kingdom Metazoa; phylum Arthropoda; class Insecta; order Lepidoptera; family Noctuidae; genus Ochropleura; species Ochropleura leucogaster. The sequence goes on from OY288207.1 coordinate 16,725,055, forward strand.
GTTAAATGTAAAGGGTTTAAACAGACCCTTGCTGAAGTCAAAAACACACAAAAAAATAGTAAATAAGTTTATTTTCTGAAGTCAGCGACTCTTGTTTGTTTCATCGAAATTTTTGCCAGTGACTTTCGGAAGTCAACTTATTTTCCACTTTTTATTGTATTTTTGGAAGACGGTTTTTTTTTTGCAAAATGTTTTTTTTTATTTCAGCAGCAAAAAGGTTGTTCTTTTTTCATTTAACTTTAAAATATTTATAAACTTCAATGCAACTTAGCAGTATCGTGATTCTAAAATAATTTATTTATGAAAAACAACTTAAGACATGATATTCGTGCGATTAAATCCTCCTGTCGCGTATAAAGCGTTCAACTTTAATCTTTTCGTCTTTATTCATTACTTTAACCATACATAAATCTTGCGTTCCCACGAGTTAAACTGTATCAAATTACTGGGGAAGGGAGCATCCTAGTCAAAGTATGTTCACCCCTCATATTAAATACCATGTTTTCTCTGCTGTTAGTTTCAAACACTCTAAGGAAAATTAAACTTTATCAGGAAGTGGGAAGGTAGTGGTTGTTTTAGTGGTGGCAAAATTATGGCGGTTATAAAAATCAGTTTCAAGAGTGTTTGGAATGACGTGCTGTTGCATTGCGGGGGAGGTCACGTTTCGCCCCCGAGGGTCAGAATTAACCGGGTCAGTGGTCAGGTAAATATAATGGAGTAAACAAATTCAACTCGCTTTGATGCACCATTGATATTTATATTATTTTTAGGGGAAGTTTAGAAGGGGATTTACATGGTTAAACATTTTTATTTGATTTCGGGGTGATTGACAATTTTGTCTTTAGTTGAGGGAATTTTTGGTGTTTTTAATTTTGTATTCTCAAATATTTTTTTTTATTAAAAATAAACCATTTTTTTAATACACAGAATTTCATTGCGGTATCTAAGAGAAAATTATTTTCGTCGAGTTCCATAACATTTTCTAGGCGCTCTTCTGGTAGGCACCACTGTTGGTTGTGATTTGAGAATAGTATGGCGGTTCAGTTCCGCTAAAAAAACACTGGTGGATGGAAAAGTCGCTTACCTAAATAAAAATAAAAATTTTGTTGATTTTTGAACACCGGTTTTTTCAACTGTTTTTCAAAATTTTAAGTGCCAACTTTGATTCGAACATACAACATAAAATCATCCACATGTTCCATCTAGGCTTCAGATTTCAAAGTGCAGTATTACAAAGGTTATAATTCAAAAGGTATACCTTGCTTTGTGGTAACTAACACAAACTACAGCTGCTTTGAGCTTGAAATTGAGTGTTGACATTGCTTGCAACATTATCCTTTTTAGTCTGACAGTTTGTTCTATTGTTCGATATTAATTTGAACAGTTCTAACAATCGCCTAAAACAATCTGTAGTCTAACAAACAAATGACAGTCGCACAATAAAATGATTTGGTCCTAACGGCCATATTAGGACCAAATCTTCGTTGCATATCACTATTTGACCACAAAAGACCGCTTGAACGTCACGTTGCACAAAAACACTCTGGACTCCATTTCACTGGTTATTGTTAAAGCCAATTAGGCTGGCGATACACGGGCCAGTAGCTTTGTGACGTCAGTTACCTGCCAACTTCTCGGGGCCACAAATGGAATACTAATACAAACTTTGTTGTAGGCACCGACTTGTGCGCTATCGTCAAATTAGTTTGGTTTGTCGATTGCGTCGAATACTAAAACTACAATGGTAATGTTTGGTGTGTTTGCATCCATTATGTACTAGTTAAACTACTTTATGTCGACTACTACTACTATTATCTTTCCATATTGAACAAACCTTCTACCCCAAATTACCCGTGTGATTTAGAGTCTATCAATTTTTATAAGCCTGAATCAATGTTGTACTTGAAATAAGAAGTAAGAAGCAATGGGATCAATATTAATTGAAGTTGTTTTATTTCATGTCTTCATTGATGACCAGATAAACTTAATTTTCGTCAAACATCAAATTTAATTTTACTGCACTACTCTTACTCATAACTGCCATGTAATAGGCGTGAGCCTAAATTCCTGATGACAAAACACGGAACATTAAAATGACCCAATTATTCGTACCTCTTCTGACCCTCAAAGATAACCTCCCCTATATTTTTCTCCAACGCCCAGAAGCGATGAAACATTAGAAATTCAAATCAATATTAAACCCTATTCAATTAACTTAGGGCACATCTAAAGAACGTTTTTACATAGAAAAGGAGTATAAAGGCTTGCAAATGAGGCTCTTCCCCCAAAGGCCTCTTTAATTATAAGGGAGATTGTTTGTCCGAATTCCAAGGGCTACCTCCGAGCTCTAATTACTTGGCGAAATCCCCGTTTAAACTGTGCAATTAGATTTTTTTCTTGAAACCATTATAGTGAGTTGTTGAAGGTCTGATTTCGGCTTTTAGATTTCTTTCTGGTCTTCTGATTACGTTGGATTTATTTTCGTTTTGAACGTATTAGCAAGATTCATTTAGAATTCTTTCTTTTTCGGGGTTTATTTTTGGTCTTAATAGTAATTAGTCTATTATGCCTGATAAGTTACAATTTCTGTAAATCGGTTTTTCACATTACTATCAATTCACTTTTCCAAATTAGTTTGCAAATAAATTGCGGTTAGTTTTAACAACTCATCATAATCTGCCTAGCCTTTTCCTAACTGTAATATTCATAGGCATTTATATGTGGTATTTTCTGAAAAACCTACGTATTTGATTTTAACAACCCGACCCGAAGGACCAAATACGTTGTAATGGTTCCTACCTAGGTCTCTAATTTAAGGCTTTATTATTCATGGGAAAGGACCCCTGTGTTAAATTACGTATAATTTAGTTACAGTCAACATTTTTTGTATTCTATATCTATATATATTTTAATTATAAAAAATGAAGTTCAAATTCCGTCATTTCGAAAATAAAAAGTCTCTTATTGTGTCCAAACAAACATTGATAACGTATTTGTTGACTCACATTTTAGTTTGTATGTGGTGGTTTGAGTGACCGGTTAGAAAATAATGTCTAATCATGACATCAGTCAATTGTACTATTTACTGACAAAGAATACAACGTATTACGACTCATCAATCAACATATCACGTAGTACGTAACAATATACATAACAAAACCAAAAGTGACTTCAAGTTTTTCTGCTCTATTTCTCCTCTATCGAACAAAAATATATTCATAGTGTCTCTAACCCAAAAACATCTTCCTAAGCTTACGAAGTTTTCAAGTATCTCACAATAGAACTAAAACTTTGCCTCCTTTAATAAAAATATTCAATACAAAAAGAAACGTCAACTAGCCTTGTGAGTTTGGCAATTTCTAAATCCATGAGGACAGCTGCTGAGCAAATGTGGAGCACTTAACAAACTTTGATTTTAGTACCAAAAGAAAAACATTCCAACTTGAGCGTAATGGACGTCCGGAAACAAGGTCCCCGTGATAAAAGTTTCAGAATTGGTGGGGATAGTTCCTTATAAATAAGTGGTGGATAAATAAGTAATCGGTTTCCGAACTGTACTTTAATATTGACGCTATATTGGATTTAGAAGTTGCTATTTCTGTATCGGTTATAAGTTTTTCGATTGAGAGATCGATACATTCTTATTTTGGTAACAAATATATTAATTAGGAGTAAAAACAATTCCTTTTTTGGACTGTCGTGTAACAACTTCATTGCTTATTAAATTTAATTGGATAAATGTATGTTTCCTGAGGAACAAACAGATCCGTGGTCAATTGAATAATAAAAATCAATTATCAATTCAACTGAAGCAATTGTTGATTTCATTTTAAACCCATAACAATATGCTACAATAAACTTTTATGTGTAGCATAACATAGCAACTTCGATAAAATATCATGCATACTACTGAAAAACAAAGTTATTAATTGCTAAAACGACTAGAACCAGCCATAAAAATCTTTCAAAACAATCTAAATTGCTTTCAGAATCCTATTTTCCCGGAAAAACGGGTTTTTTAACGAAAAACGCCCGCGTGGTACTAGGCGCCCATCGAAGCTAGGAGGTATCGTAGCGAGATGCAGTAGATAATACGGTATGAAACTGAACTTCAGTAGCGCGTCGACCGCCGTCGGTGACGCACGTCCTGCGTTGCGTTCGATCCGCTGTTCTGGTGTTTATTTCGTGTGTTGTGTAGTGTCAGGGATTATTTTAATTCATAGTGAGTTTGTTAATGTTTTCTGAAAGGTTTGTAAATAATTCTTGATTTGGTTAAATTAATAGATAATAAAAATAATTGAAAGTAATTTAAAAAAAAAAAACAAATTTAGAAGAGTCAAATACTTCTTTCAAATCCTTTCAAGCTTATGTATGTTAAAAAACATATACTTAACTATGAAGTGTGCATTTTTGTCTCTTGAGGGTTGAGCAGATATACTAGTATCGATATTACGGTCTAGAACCCACATGTTGTATTAGTTTTTCCATATTCATACATTTCAAACCATTCCACACAGAGTTGACACTGAAACAACTCATTCCAATACGATTTCTATGATGTATGGACACAGTAGTTACATAAACGATCTATCAACTGAATGGTCTCATTGATCCTTTTGAGTGCACTTTATCTAAGAGCGTGTGAATCGAGTCTAATCGTCCTTCTGCTATGACAAGTTACTAGGCTCTCATAAAACTTATGAAATGTATCACTGTATTGCTCTTGAGAACATATTAATAATGAGAAGTGAGATTTATGACTTCCTGATTCCTGAAACTGTAGTGTGGATCTATGATTCACAACGCTCTTTATCAGCTGTGTTATCCTGCTGTATTTCAGATAATAATATTATGGTGTCTTTAAGTAAATTAAATTGAGACTATATTTCAGTTCACTCCATTGAAAATATTTGTCTGACTTAGATTTACTTCTAAGTCGTTTTAACCCACGTGGTTTTGTAGTGGCTAGATATTAAACCTGTTTTTTTTTTTTTAATTAAATATGTTGGTAAGGATATTTGTTCAAGTACGAATTGGCTTTTTTTATCCTTACAAACACAAGTTTACGAATGATTTCTTAGTTGATTAGAAAAAAGGCGCATTATATAAAAAAAGTAGTAGGCCTTTACCTAGGAGTAGGGAATTTTAGGCAAAAAAAAAAACTATTCAGATCATGAATTTAAAATATTATGTATCTGTGACAGCGCTTTTGAAAAATTATCTCAATAAATGAACTCGTAATAAAATAAACAAGCTACCAAATCCTAAATCAGGCCAGTTCAACATACCTTTTAGCCTTTAATCAAACTAAAACGTTTTTCGACACTAAATAAAACAAACATGTAAAACGGAACGCGGATCAATCATTCGAATGAATTCCCTCATAACGTTTAAACATTGCATTTCGTTTTACGCAGAGTAATCCCTTATTTTTATTTGAAGAGAACGATTACTGGAAGTGCTGTTGTAGTAGGAAATTGTGAGCCTATAAAACGAATGTAATGTTGGATGAAATACGGTATGGGGGGCTCTCTTTGTTAGTACAACATATGTTGGATGGATGAATCTCTTACAGTTTTGGGTAAAAGTTTTCTTTTCTTGTAACATTTCTTACGTTTCTATAAGTGCGTTCACTGTTACTGTTAGTCTTGACCATCCCCACAATATTCGACTACTGCGCAAGTTTTCTCCGTAGTGCAAATAATTTAAGGATAAATATAAAATTCCATTTGCCTTGAACTTTTTCAGTTATTCAACAACACTATAATTAAAGTTACATGAATAACGTTTTGAGTTTCTGTAATAACTGTATTTTATTGAATCCATAGTATTTCAGTATACAATAACAAATAAATAAACTAAAATTATTAAACAAACTACCTAACTTATAAATAAATTAACAGGAAACTTTCAAGTTTAATTAATTTGGTAGATCATATGCTTCCTTTTTTTATTCTATGCTATTTACAGTCCTAGTACCTCACAATGGCTGTTTAGAGGTGACGTAGGAGAGTTTCTAGAAGGATTTATGAGAAAGACCTTGGCCTAGAAGTTGGGCATAATTACGGCTACATACAAAAAAACCAGCCGAGTCGAACGCGCGCACCGAGTGTTCCGTACAAATTTGCGATATAAACGGCCATATCTTTTGATTGCGTAGACTTAGAGGGTTATATTCACAGCTCTAAAGGACCACAGGCCGCGGCCCCGGAACATAAAGGACAATAGAATAGGAACATGGGTGGGATTTAGTCAGTATAAGTCTGACACTGACGCACCGCCCAGAGCGGGGGAAATTATTTGATGATTTGACATCCGCAAAAAAGGGCTCCAAAGGAGAATGACCACGACAATATGGACCACGGTTCAGAGTTGCATCAATTCCAAAGTTGTTTTAGATGGTTTATAAATTAACCAAATAACCATCTACAAATGCTTTTTTGGAAACAAAACCCGCATTTCCAAGTTTTTTTAGAAAACGTAACTTAACCTCAAAATAGAAATATCCGTCGTGTATGGAGGTAAGTTTATACGTCGTAGTTTGGAGAGCAGATTAATTAGCATATCATTAGCATATGTATATTAGATGGGATAGAGACTTAAATAAATCAGTACCTTGCCTCGATCAACACAAAAAAAATGTAATAACTAAACCGCAATAAACAAACTTAGCATGCACCACGCGCAATTGTCATTAGACTTTTTGACAATGACAAATTTAATTTGAGACACCAACACCAATGTTGTCACTTTAGATTTTAAATAAAAATCGATTACTCGAATAAATACACTCGACACATAATTATTTCAAATGACTGATTTAGTTCTATAATCATTAATTTATTAAAAAGTTTCGATTCATATCAAACCGAAGCAAGATAATTAAAAAAAAATCTATGCAATCATTCATATGTATCGTTAGCCAACAAAGTGAAATTGGTTTTGAAAGCATAATATTAATACGACTACTGTGTGTGTGAAATACTAATTATTTCACACCACATTAGTATCATCTCGCTTTATTATTTATAAAAACCCCGCGATTTACCTTTCCAATGACTTCACATTTATATTAATTTGTAATCGTATGCAAAAAAAATCGATTACAGTTCTCAAAAATTATATTTACTTATGTTGATTATGGCAACACTTTAACGTAAGAATAGCCGGCAGTAGGTAATTCATTTTATCAAAACAATTTCATAACTTATTAAGTTTACAAAATTAACCCCTATACAAAATAGGCATTCTAATTGCAGAATGTCTTCAAAAATAAAGAAAATAATTGTGATATAATTTTTATCTTGATGCATGAGAAAAACTAGTACCGTTGATGGTCATGATCCTTTTCGTTTTGAGTTACATAACCTTAAAACATGACAGATTATCCATGTTCTCAAAACCAGACTTAATTATGGAAAGGTGAACTATTCACACAATGTTTTCCCATTTTAAGGATGACACAGGATTCCGTAACCAAATTAAACAAGAAAAACTATCCAGCTGCTCACAGCTTTTAATACAGACAATTATAAAATACAAGCTTTCGCCCGCAACTTCGTCCGCATGGCATACTCACTTTGGGCTAACGCTTACTTTAACCCGCGTAATGATCGAAAAAAAATTATCTTTCTCTCCCCTTTTCTTCCCTCTTTCTCCCTCTTTCCTTACTTTTTTTTAAGCACTTCACTTTCTATGTACGTCTCCAGGGTCCCAACTATCTCTGTACCAAAATTTACAAAATAGGTTTGGCCATTTAGGCATGAAGACGTAACAGACAAACTCACTTTTGTTTTTATGGTGTTAACTAAGGATGTCGCCTGCACTACAACTGTAATTAGCAGATGTTCCTTCGTTAGGAACGGCTATAAAGCCACCTGCTAGATAACGTCCATTAGAAATAAATTATTGCACTACAAGGTGCACTTTGGAAATACATGGACGATTATTGAGACTTCTTAATGTGTATTCAGAACTAAAGTCCACCCGCGACTTCGTCCGCGTGGTATAGTTACTTTGGGCTAACGCTTACTTTAACCCGCGTGATGATCGAAAAAAATATATTTCTCTCCCCTTTTCTTCCATCTTTTTCCAAATTTTTATCTTGTGTCCGTCCCAACTATCTCTGTACCAAAATTTATCAAAATCAGTTTGACCATTTTGGCGTGTAGACGTAACAAACAAACTCACTCTCACTTTTATACTTCGAAAGATACATTTTTGAAGAACAACGCTAAGGCGCAAGAAAACTTAACTATAGTAATACCAATCAACAAGTTTTCCTATGTTTGCAAGTCGTTATATCAGGCAACATTTAAAGCATTTTTTTCTTATGTCTGCATGCCTAATTAAGAAAATTTATGAGCGTTTATTGAAACGAAAATCGGCCAAGAACGAGTCTGTCTCGCTCACCGAGGGTTCTGTTCAGACTTGGCCGTAAATTTTTGAAAGCGTAGACTTATATGGTCAACTCGATACCTCCACGCGTTCCCGAGGTCTTGACAGACGGAAAACAAAGTGACAACTAAGGGTCACAAATAAGGGTTCCATTTATTCCTTTGAGGTACGGAACCCTAAAAAACACAGTGATTGTTTCTTCAAAACACTCACTATCAGAATCAGGTATTCAAAGTCTTGCACGATAATAAGCTTAACACTAAATTACCTACATTGCCTAAACAAAACCAAACTAAATTGCCTACAATAAATCAGGTATTTCACTAAAATATTTTTCTTCGAACTCTTAAATACGAATGAAGCACGAAAATAAGTCACGAATTCGTTTAAATCCGCCTTATCTTTTCGCCTACAAAACAAAAAGAGATTTTAATACAATTTCACGCTTTAGACACCATTAGTATACGGTTATAATTTCTTTTTTTTTTCACACTTCCAACAACAGTTCGGTACAACTGGCCATATTTCACTTTGAGGTAATAAAAAAAGTAATTTCATGAAGGCATTAAAACGGTTTATAGTTCCAGATATTAGGGCTTACACGCGAACATACAGATGTAGGTATACTAATGTTGCCTAGATAGGAATGTGGTGAATGAAATATAGATTGTAGCTACCCTGTGGTTTAAGGTAATTATTTAAAACAGAAATGATTTTTTTTAATGTTTTGCACTTGTTAAAAAGTTACGGAATTACCTTCCGTTTGTAATCAAGAAGATAGTTTTTTAATTCGCGGAACCGCGTAAACTGGTGCTAGAGTAAATTGTTTTTTAAATTCGAAAAAAGAACTCGATATATGTACAGTCACACACAAACGTCTAATGAAGACACCACTTTTAAGGTCTACTTAAAAAAACACAATTATTACCGATAAAATAAATTTCTTTAAAATACGTACATCGACTTAAAGTTAGTGCCACTTTTATTGCATTTCAAATAAAACAAACGGACGTAAAGCCGTCTTTTTTACGCTTTCCCCATCATGATTTATTCGAGCCAACAAAAACGTACCAATACAATCTAGTACGTTTTACGGCATAATTTGGAACAAAGAGAACATTTGAACTGATTAATTAATGTAGCAACTGGTTTACTATGTAAATAGTGGTCGTAAACCACCCAGTGTGCATTAGGAGCTTAAAGGTCGTGACACACTACGGGTTCGTTCGGTGAGCTTCGATGAAAAATATTGTGACTAGCAAAATCAATTATCATCTGCCTAGCCTTTTTTACAACCATGTTAGTTTTGGTTTACAGCTTACCTGATGCAGCTGAATACCAGTCATTTATGTGGCACAAGTGCTTACCTGAAACCATAACTCAGTTACTAAGTAATCCTACCAGGGTGGCGGGTTGTTCTAGAAAGATACCACGGCCCTGGAATACAAACGTCAAAAGAAGGAACATGGAAAAAAATACTGTCAAAACTGTACAGTAAATATTATGAATATAAATTAATTCGAATTTTCACATTTTAAAATTGCCAAAGGAGTGCTTTGGCAATCATACTATTACCCTGTATCACAATTGCCATATGGATGTCTCAGGGAAGGAGAAGTTACCTATTTGCTGATTTTCCATCCAAAAAAAACTAATTAATACCTTTACTCCAGGCTTGCTATCAGACTTGCTGTAAACTTAGAAAACATAAGTCGATAAAAAATACGTTACAGCTGTAGATTTCTCTCAACGAATCGGTCTAGAAAAGCACGTGAAACTCAAATTTAATAAATTCTACTCTTAAAATAACCAGAAAAACCAATTGTCAAAACAGCCAAACATTTACGCAAACATTGGTACAGTGTGTAAGAAAAGTAATAAACGCGATCGCCCGACAACATACGCTAATGAAATTTATAATCCATAAAAGCGGGCCCGTTGTTTTATAAAGTGTAATAATCATAAAGCCGCGTCTCTATCGTACCGGCTTATTTAATAATGTGCGCGATTGTACGTACATTCACGTGCACTAATATTTGGGATATCGTCTCTTAAGACCTAACACTGCATCATATCCTACAAAATATTATAAATGCGAATGTTTGTGAGGATGGATGGATGTATGGATGTTTGTCACTGTTTTACGTCAAAACGGTTGAACAGAGCTTGATGAAATTTGGCACAGAGGTAGATTATAGTCTGGAATAACACATAGAACATTTTTTTTGAGACTATAATCTAACTCTGTGCCAATCTCATCAAGATTCTTTCAGCCGTTTTGACGTGAAGGAGTTACAAACATCCATTCATCCTCACAAACATCAGCATTTATAATATTAAGTAGGATATATATTACATAAATGTCGGTGATCTGTGTGTGAAGAGGCCTTTGCCCGGTAGTGAGACAGTTATAGGTTGGTACTATTAGGGTATAATGCTATTGGAAAAATGCCAATGGATATACACAATAACACTTAACCAACACCTAAAGTTTGATATATCATAAATAAACAAACTCAACAAACGCGTATTATTCGTATCTATATCCCTTTGTAACAAGCATGCGTCAGTACTAACATTTAACTATAATCCTCTACAATAAAACCCAAAAATAACCCGATCCAACATTACGTATGCCTAAAAACAACACAGTACGGATCATACGATTTGGTACTCTCCAAACGGCAACATGCTTAGAAGGTACATACTGTTGTGAGCACTAGAACTATTTTTAAAATGGCACCAAGGAATCCCTCAGAAAATATATTGAATACTTTCATGTTCTTCGATTTTGCAATATTTATATTATATAACTTTTTTTTTCATATATTGTTTATTGAAAAAATACAGACAATATTTGAAATGTCAGACTAGATCCATGTATCAAATATTTATTTTTGGTAATTTTTTAATGACTTTTTAAGAGTATCGTTTGAAAAACGTATATTGTAATTTCTTTTCGTAGGACAAAATCATTTTTTGGACTCGTACTGTTGTGAAATAAACCTTTTCAAATATTTTGCGAGAAAAATGCATTATGTTCCTGTGAAAACAATGTTTTTATGAAACGTAATTGATACAATAATCTAGAATCACTACGTATTAATGTTTTCAAGAATGGAAGTTAACCTTATTTAGGGCATTTTTTGTGGATGGGAAATCGTCAAATAACTCCCCCCGTTCTGGGCGGAGCGTGGAAGAGTGTAAGACTTTTACTGACTAAAACCCACGCAGATTCCTTCTTTTGCCTCGTAACCCCGGCAGGTTATTTAGGGCCTAAGAAAGATACTAACAACCTGACGATATTACACGGAGTATTAACAGAGTACTTACTCTCTCCCCAAGGCGCTGTTCAACTACGTTAACATAACACATTACTAACGTTCAGAAATGCACGTAGCTTCATCTACGTAACGAATAGACAGTCTTTATTGAAGGCCTTTTATTTACGCATTAACTTGACCTAAGCTGGAACGGTTTGTTGCGGGTTGTTCGAAAGAGATACCGCGGCCTCGGAATGTAAAGGGCAACAGAAGGAACATGGGTGGGTTTTAGTCAGTACAAGTCTGACATGCCCCCCCGCTCCGCCCAGAGCGGGGGAAGTCATTGGATGATTTCCCACCCGAAAAAAAAAAAAAAGCTGGAACGGTTTTTTTGTGCTGCATTGCTCATTTCGTACACAGAACCCGTACGAATAATGTTTTTCAAAGTTATGTTCGTAAAATTTCCCAACAAGGTATTTGTTAAATTCATAGAGCTGACTTAAGTAACGTTTACTCGCAGGCCTTTCAAGCATAAATAACTTAATTATTAGGTCGTCTAGACAAGGAAAACTTAGTAAATTCAGACGCAAAGCGTCGACATTCCGTCCTCTCCTCACAAAAAACTTCGCCCGCTCTGGGCGGAGCGGGGGGAGTGTCAGGCTTTTACTGACTAAAACCCACCCATCTTCCTTCTATTGCCCTTTAAGTTCCGGGGCGCGCGGTATCTCTTTCGAACGACCCGCAGCCCCGGCAGCCGGTGGCCCTGGCAGATCCCTCTGCATAAGATACACCTCTGCCAAACCTTACGAGGATTGCGGACGTGAAGTTATGTGTGTAAAGATTTAAAACAATGATATAAATCAGTTCATAAAAAATACTCCCCAGGGAAGAAACATGTGTGTTAGTCGTATTTTACTATATTTACGATTGACTCGCTGGCTGCAATGATTTATGTCTCAATTGTAAAAAATAATAAGTTTTATTTTTTCTTTTTGTGCTTAAGAAAACAACAACCAGTCTCACCAAGGGGTATTGTGTTACCCAGTACTATCTGGGTTGTGGAGGTCAGATAGGCAGTCGCTCTATGTAAAATATTGATATTCAGCTGCTTTCGGTTAGACTAGAAGCCGACTCCAACAAAGGTGGGACAAGGCTAGGCCGATGTGTGATGTGAATTAAGACAACTACACAGTACATGGCATATAGAACAGTGGGTTGTACAATCAAGTCAAAATTAGTTTCAATAATAAAAAACACATGACATTCAATAATATGTAGATTGTGACGAAAGTATCTGTAATTTCTAAAAACAGCCCATTTTAAACCGAGTTAAAAAAAGAGGAGGTTTTCAATATGGCTGTATGTTTTTTTTTGGATTATTGTTACTCTGTAGCTTCGCCGAATGAGGGCCGATTTAAAAAAAAAAACAAAACAAGGCTGAATTAAAAAACTTTCTTGCCAAATGAAGATGGGAAATAAAGGCCATGGCCGGATCCTGCCCTGGTAGTGCACAATAATGATTAATATATGAAAACTCCTTTTATAAAAAATATATAAAAAATAACCGCATTAATTACATTTCCCTAAAATAGGCGAGAGAAAATGCAAAAAAAATATACCTATGTTTGTTCATTGATTATGTGGTTTTATACTGACATTGAATTGATTGACATTTACATTGTCAACTTGCGTTGATTTTACAAAAACAAAAGCCATCGACTTCCGGAATGTTTTATACGATTAGAATGTATAAAATGGGAAAAAAGAGAACAGAAAATCATATAAAAACCTCCCACCGAAATCATACAAACTGAAAATTATTGCACACCAACACACCATCGATTTAACGTAAATAAACTTGCAAAGAAAAAAACTTAAACATACCAAACTACTACCAACTTTACCAAATCTAAACAAGACACCCGCCGCGATAAATCCAACCCTACCTACAGATGGAACTGAAAATTTGAGAGCACCGGCTTTAATTCATAAATTAATTAAAGTTTTGCCCAGCTTCCGAAGACAGAGTTGGCTGTCATTGCGAATGATAAGCAGGCTTCATTAGGATTCACGGGGCAATCCGGGCATGGGGCATCCCGGGCAAGTGACCCGGGCTAACGAGTCGGTCACTACAGATTTGTCTCCTTAATACCCGGGACAGTATTTGCGTGTTTGTTTTGTTTTGCCAGTGTGAAGGCTTTGTTAAGTGGATGGAGTTGGCTGTTTTGTCGCGCCCGTAGGAATATTTTGGCTTTCAAAATTAGTGAAATACTTACTTCTTGCTCGTTTGTTATTTTCATTTTTTTTTATATCTGCGATGAGTGAGTTCCTCCGTAATACTTCACTGTGGTTCTTTTCTTGTTGACAACTCGGCCAGGTTTGTTGGGTTTAAATTATTGAGAAGACGATTTTTTAGGGACTGAAACACTGATTATTTCTTCAGAATTCTGATCGAGATTGTGAATCGACACACTCGTTAATCCACAACTGTGTAGTTCACAATAATGACTCAGAATTATAAAAGAAATATTATGTCTGACGACCTCAAATTTATTTTTTCTACTAACTTGTAGTAGGCACACAAAAACACAACATCCAAAAGTCCCTCTCACCATAATTCCTTCTTAATAATTTTTCATTACAACGAAATCCCCTTACAATTTCTCGGCGCTTAGATCTCAAAGGAGTTTTTAATTCATTCAGTATTGCAAGACATACTTTAATTATTACGTCGAGCAACACAGTGACGCCCGACAATAAAAGCACAAAGCGAAGCGTGGCTATAAATTTTTAACGTCTTCAGAAAACAATGTTCATTTAGTCCCTTTGAGAGCATGTTGAGAGTTGTGAGCAAAGCGGGGATTGTGCATTGTCTATCAAAAATCTTGTTGAAGTTTTTCAAAATGTTGACGGTAAGTAAACTTTTTGAAGTTGATGAAATTTAGGATAATATCAAAAGAAAACCTTCTGCAGAAGCATTTCATAGTAATGATAAAAGAAAGAGAAGTGTTATATACAAACTATTCATTTAACCTAATGCAATGCTAACTTAATAAGCTTACTCATTGATGAATATAAGTTTAGCCCTATTAATAACTAGTAACCCAGTGAATAAAACAATTGCACTTAAAATTAATACACTTCAGTCACAGATACAAAACGAACCTTCTCCTTAATGAAATTAATAAGTTATTTCAATGAAGACAACGCTCAATCTCCTTTGAAACAACAAGTTAATCACAGTAAAACGTAAACCTTTAAAGTATTTACTGTTCTCGAAGTAAATCGCGAATAAAATTCTCGAATTTCATTGCTCAATCTCAAAGTCTATTCGGTATAACTTGTCAAATAAATTCGCTGTCGATACCTCGTTTTAACGACTTCCAATGTTAGCGTTTTATCGGCCGTCAAATTGTTGGTAGCTAACTTCTGGGTGGAGACCCGTCTTTATTAATAATATCCATTTTATGACTTAATATGGAGTTTAATTGTAATGGAATATTAATGTCATTAAATTTTCGGTGGGTAGAGCCGTCAATTTTATGGCTTCAGTGTAATTTACTTTGATATGGTTTTATGGTGCTATTTCTTTACCTACTGTTAGAATTGGCACACATTTAATAACGTGCTGTTTTTTATCATGTTCTTCTCAAAAGTTTGCCAAAGTTTTTAGTCTATCAATGGTCTTAAACATTAGTCTCGCCTTTGAGACCTGAGTTTCAGTGAAAGTTATCAATGTAAGTCATTCTAAAGTTTCCTGGGACAAGCTAAGCGCCATCGGGTCGTTAGTAACTAGTTAGAAAATAGCTTTCAAGAGCCTCAGTGACTAGTTAAACAAGTTAGGTAATAACTTTGTAAAGTCAGGGACTTGCCAGGGTAGCGGGACTGTATTCATTTAAAAGAATTTTAATTTAAACTCACTAGACCGTTTTGGCTTGACATCGGTAAAACAGGGAACAGTTATTATTATTATTATTTTTTTTTGAGAATCGATATTTTTTCTCATATCTCAAAAAAGTTTTTATGGAAGTATCAATTCTTGATTGATGATTTTTTTTACCTTTTGCGCTCTTATTAGTCACGAGCGAAATGAGAAAAGGGTTTACAATATAGTTTATTGTACATCAAAATTGAAACAACTGTTTTACAATATTGCTTATTATATGGTAAAAATGGCGGTCTTATCGCTGATAGAGATATCTTCCAGACAATCTTTGAATGGACTATTGTTGTTAAATGTTTTATCACTCAAAAAAGGTAAATTCTTAGGTTGAAATGACTACATGGCGTTTGCCAGTCGTTCTCAATCATCAAGACTCATTAAGTGTAGGAAACTTAAAATAATAACATCAACAAAATCGAATTGAAAAATCCATACTAAAATTATAAAAGCGAAAGTGACTAAACCGATTCTGATGAATTTTGGTACAGAGACGGACGAAGGCTAGGATTTTTTTTTAAAGTGAGAAATGAAGAAGAAAGAGGGAAGAAAATGGAAAACTTAGCATTGCTATTACAATAAATAAGGTTCAAGGGCAAAAACTACAGTAGTAGAAGGTACCTGCAAAACAGAAAAGGGGAACAATGTTTTCCCGAATTTAACGCAAGCGAAGCCGCGAACAAAAGCTAGTAAACCTAGTATTGATGCGTGGTAATCTGCTCATCCCAAAACACAAGATCATGATGATAACCTAAACTTATCTTCCACAGATGTTCCTAATAACAATTCCTAAAGTGTCGGTGCAGTAACTGTGACAATTACAATTGGTTTCAATAAATATTTTGTTATAATGAGTGCTGAGACTGTAAAGTGAAAAAATGGCGTCGTATAATCATCAAGAGACTCAATCCAGTCCAGCTAAGGAGGTTCCACGGTAAGAGAATTGATTGATTGTACTTTTTAGAGGATGTTTTGTAACGCTCAATTTTATCGTCGTCAGAAATTGTAGTGTGTTTTTTCAGTAGTAAATTTTTCTTTTATATACCCGTATAGCTGGCGCCCGCGGCTTTACCCGCTTGGTGATCGAAAAAAAGAATGCTATGTGTTATTCCAGATAATAAATAAATAAATAATAAATATCTTGGGATAGCTCACACACGGCTATCTGATCTCAAGCTAAGCAGAGCTTGTGTTACGGTAACCAGACAACTGATATACATACTTATATAATTTATAAATACATACATATTATAGATAAATCACACCGATTATAATCTACTTGTGTACCAAATGTTATTAAGTTCCGTTTAGTAGTTTTTTCGTGAAAGAGAATCAAACATACACCCATACTCACAAACTTTCGCAATCCTGAAAAAGATATTCAGAGAAACATTTATTTATGTTTTTGACTGTATCTATTCTGCTGGAAATATTTAGGTAGGCTTAAAGGCGTAGCCAGTTAGCTAACAGTGTAGTCTAGGTTTTGGGGTATAAGTATATTTATAGCCTCCGTTCAGCTCGCTGCCTCCACCGAGGACAATCGATTAGCGCTAAATATATCTCAGCCCTCTTCCCCTTGATACGTGTTCCTCTTTTATTAGATTATTAATATCTCGTTATAGATTGAGTAGGTGTATTGCGCTTTATGTTTAAACGTCTATGGTTCAAAATCGAAATATTTTCTTTCATATAGACCTATATGGTATCTTCTTCTCAGTTAAATACTAGGAAGTCTAGCGAAGGTTGTGCGTTTTGAGGGACTGTCTTGTGTAATTACGTTCAAAAATTGCTGATCAACAGCCTAGTTTGAGAAAACAACTATTGATTTGCTGGGCATTTTTAAAACGTCGAGTTAATCACAATACCAGAAGAATAACCTATTTAGGAACACAATAATACTTACTAATATTGTAGAAGCGAAAGTAAGTTTGTTTGTTTGTTACCTCTTCTCGCCTTAATGGCTAAACCGATTTTGGAGACGGACATGGGCTAATATTTAAAAAAAAAAGTGGGATATAAGGGAGAAAGAGGGAAGAAAGGAGAAAGCTTTGCTATTAAAAATCAATAAGACGCAAGGGCAAAAACTGCAGGTATAAGGTACGTGCAATTCAGGAAAGGGATGTGTTAGCCCAAATTTAACGCGAGCGAAGCCGCGGGCAAAAGCTAGTATCAGTATGAAACTTCTTTAAAATCGTGATATTGATTATGCCATCGAAATCCCCGTAACAACAATTCATTAATATAAATATACAAATTCCGCGCCGTATTTACAAATGAACAACAAAAACATGAACTGCATTTTAATGTCAATAGCACACGGACAATCGTATCAAATGACTTTATCTCGTTGTGACAATGGCACTCGAGTATGTATCTGTTTCATTTCACTGATAAGTTCGTTTAACTATTTCCTGTTACAAAAATTCGATGTGTGATTGACTATTGTATTGTAAGTTATCGGATTTTTTGGGTTCTGTTCCTTGAAAGGACAAAATGGACCCTTTTTGGAACATTTTGTTATCCGTCTGTCTGTCTGTCTTGAAATAAAAACCAATATACTAAGTCTGTGTTCTCTTTTTTAATGGATGGGAAATCATCAAATAACAACCCCCCTCTGAGCGAGGGGGTAGAAGTTTTACTGTCTAAAACAAACCTATTCTTTATAGTTTTGCTCTTTTGTTTCGGGGCCGCGCTTCTCTTTCGTACAACTCGATCATTCAGATGTCAGAAAAGCCAACTTGCGTGTTGTTCGAAAGAGATACCGCGGCCCCGGAACATAAAGGGTAAAAGAAAAAACATGGGTGGGTTTTGGTCAGTAAAAATCTGACACTCTCCCCGCTCTGCCCAGAGCGGGAGAAGTTATATGATGATTTAAAAATCTATGATAATCGTAAAACTTTAACAGTCGTTTCAGGTAAACAGTACCTGGAAAGTAAGAAAACCAGTCAAACCACGGAGTATCATATTACCCAGTACTAATTGGGTTGTGGAAGTCAGATAGGCATGTCACTCTGTGTAAATACTGGTATTCAGCTGCATCCGGTTAGACTGAAAACTGACCTTAAAATAGCGAACAATATTGCTTGTCATAATTAGCATCATAACTTCACACCTCTTTCAACCCAACAATTATATCAAAAAGCTACTACACATACAAAAAATCTCAATGTTTTCACATGAATACAGCACACTCATTCTGCGCCACTTCTTTCGACGAAAACCGCAGTAAAACAGTGCGACAAAAAAAACGCACGTATGCTGTTGGCTGTCGGTGTAAATGTAGCAATTCGTCGCTACCTGCACACTGCGCACAGGACTACCGGACATTGAATGTTTGGTCAATTTGATGGTAGCTACTATTGAAATTTTACTACTATTGAAATTTTACTACTATTGAAGTTTTACTACTTTTGAAGTTAAGTTGGGTATGGAAGAACATATAAAGAATTGGTTACTATTGCTAATATGAAACTTATTTTGGGGTGATTTCTAGTCACAGATATTTTTACATAAAAAATCTGACATAAAAAAAAGTCATTTATATTCAAATTATTTAAAAAAAATGCATATATCAACAACGTTTGACAGTCTTCAAAAACGTCGTTCTCTGATTTTTAAACGCTGTCAATATTTTATAGCAATGAAGACAGCACTAGAATGTAGTTTTAATGTGCTAATAATGTTTGATTTCATCTGTGAAATTCGATAGAAATTTGAGAAGATTTTTTATCGAACCTTTTTTCATATACGCTTTTTGTGTCTATTTATGGTACAGTCAGTAAAAGAGTTAAGTAACC
The DNA here is from genome assembly GCA_958449745.1 of Ochropleura leucogaster. NCBI lineage: Eukaryota > Metazoa > Arthropoda > Insecta > Lepidoptera > Noctuidae > Ochropleura > Ochropleura leucogaster. The sequence goes on from OY288207.1 coordinate 16,744,452, forward strand.
AAGATCGTCAGACACAGTTTACATGTTCATAGTAATACGTGAGCGATTTCGAATAAAATTAAACATATTTTATAGAAAACAAACAGTTATTAAACAACCTAAATTTCAGTTTAATACGTTCATCGATTTCTAAGAAAAATTTTATAAAACCTGAAGAGCTCGGTAACTTATATAATTTTCTGACTGTACGTATAAAAACGTCCATATTTAACACTGGAATTCATCTAATTCCAACAAAGCAACACGTGTTCGATCAACAAATCTGTGTCAATGTTGATATTAATTCCATCTTCATGCGAGTTATCATCGCAAACTCATCGAGTTACACAAGTGCCGCCCATTTGAGTACGGAGCCGGATGTAAAATCGATACAACGGGCACACAGAAAGATCGCAGACATTTGGTGTACGGAACCGTTGAAAAAACGTTTATTATTGTTACGCTTCGTTCACACTGGACGTATGCTTTTCATTTATTTATTTGGTTCGTGTATGCCTTTGAGCTCTCGCGAAAGATATGTTAGTATATTTTTTCAATACAATTTTTCAAGCCAATATTATTGGTGTAGGAAATTATATAAAAACAAACATTTCTGTTGATCTGGTTGTAAACTTTATTGTTAACTGTGAAAATGCTTTTATTGGAAACGGAAACACTATGCATACCTGTTCCGATTGGCTAGCCAATTTAATCATTTCCATTCCGCTGTAACCGACCCGGGAATCGGACCTAGTGCCTTATGCTAAGCAGTCACGCTTGCGACCAATAGACCAGGTAGACCAGTACTTCATAAATCATAAAAGAAGGTACAACATCCGGAGGAGCTCGTGGCTAAATAATAGCAGCCGCTTGGGTCGATCTTTAGGTTAAGCCGCGCTTGCCTAGGTTGGTCTGTGGATGGGTGACCACCCGTTACATACCGAGTTTCCTCCGTTCCTCGGAAAGCACGTTAAGCCGTTGGTCCCGGCTGTCATTTGTAAATCTTTGACAGTCGTTACAGGTAGTCAGTGTCCCGAAAGTCTGACAACCAGTATTACCAAGGGGTATCGTATTACCCAGTACTAACTGGGTTGTAGAGGTCAGATAAGCAGTCGCTCCATGTAAAAATGTTGACATTCAGCTGCATCCGGTTAGACTGGAAGCCGACCCCAACATAGTTGGGAAAAGGCTAGGCAGATGATGAAGGTACAACATCCGAAGTACTATAAAGTATTAGGTTCATTGCTCCACATATAAGCTACAAATCTATCAAAACAGTAAATTATGAAGCAATGTACGATAATGCGCCAGACAAACAAATTACGAATATTTATTATGCCAGTCAGACAATAATGGCAGTTGAAAATGATGAAATTCCTCGCATTACGAAATGCTTCAGTACAGTCGTCTCTTTAATGCGGGTTTTAATTTTGTTCTCAATACTTTTTATTGTTATTACTGAAAATTTTTAGAAGTATGCAATGATTAATTTTACCTATGCCGTAAAGTTTGCGAGCCTAAAACCTACATTGTTTTAAAAAAAACAGTTATTGCATTCACTAGAGTTGACACTAAGCTATACTATTATTATAAAGCTGAAGAGTTTGTTTGTTTGAACGCGCTAATCTCAGGGACTACTGAATGGAATTGGAAAATTCTTTTAGTGTTGGATAGTCCATTTCTTGAGGAAGGCTATAGGCTATATAACATCACGCTACGATCAACAGGTGCTGAGCAGCGTGGGTGAAACCGCGTGGAACAGCTAGTTTAACTAATAAACACCCATTAACATTATTTTGTAGAACAAGTGTAGGAAAGTTCTCTCAGACTTTTAATTAATACTAAAGTCCATTTTTGGCTCTGATTCCAATCTCAACAGATGGGCTAAACATCTGCACAAGGCGCTTCAGCCCAGCTGTCGTTAAACTTTTGTCAATGCATACATTTTCTTACTAAAATTAATCTTAACTCTCTTTTTGTAAGCAATGGTATAGTTTTAGTTCAGAATCTCAATATCCTTACTAATATTATAAAAGCGAAAGTGAGTTTGTTTATTTGTTACGTCTTCACGTCTAAATGGCTAAACCGATTTTGATGAATTTTGGTACAGTGATAGTTAGTAGTAGATAGGACCCTGGAGACGGACATAGGAAACGTAGCATTGCTATTACAATAAATAAGGCGCAAGGGCAAAAACTACAGGTAGCAGGTACCTGTAAATCAGGAAAGGGGAACTGTGTTACCCCAAATTTAACGGAAGCAAAACCGCGGGAAAAAGCTAGTTTTTAATAGGGGAAAGAACGAGATAGCTCCAACACAAGCAAGTATTCCTGTCTCATTTAAAATCCATGTCCATCATATAAATCAAAATCCCCAGTTTTGAGGCAAATAAACATTTAATTTTTTTTTTCCTTATATTTTGTATATAAAAAAACCATAAATTACAAAGACGACAATACATGTTTCCTTATCACTTTCCATAGAGACTTCGATTTTTAAAAAGTAAATCTATACAATAAAGAAAATATTCGTTCAAAGTTCCTTCAGACATCCTTAGGGAAAAAGCCGCGTAATACGTTTTGTTGTGCGATGTCGACGCGATCCCAAGGCGATGTAGTACCGACGTCGTCTCGCCTTTAAACTCACATAACTGTATGTAGAATGGTGTTTTTAAAATTGATCAATTTAAGACTACAGTAACTCTTTGAGACTCTTGTTTATTTTTAAAGAACTTCAGCGAAATGGTGCACGGAAAAAATTAAAAACATAAGTAATTGACATTTTAATAAAAAATTAAGCATGTACTGCAAAAGAGATAAATATCAGGCTCCGATGTTTTCGAATAAAGTTAAATTTATTTGATACTAGCTGGCGTCCGCGGCTTCGCCCACGTGATATCGAAAAAAATACCAATGTGTTCTTCCTGACTATAATGTGCCAAATTTCATTAAGATCCGTTCAGCCGTTTTGACGTGAAAGAGTAACAAACATCCATCCTCACAAACATTCGAATTTATAAAAAAAAATATTAGGATCAAAATCAATAGCTCATTAACATTAGTTGTTCATGGGTTAATAAGAAAAAAACAACTATTCAAGTATTTGATTAGCCTCATTTCATTTTCTTAAATAATAAAAACAAGCCTTTTGTCAAAATCTGGTCCAAAAAATAATGATACTACTCAGTCTGACAGTCCCAGGATTGTTATTGAAAGGAAAATAACAATAATAAATTAATTCAGTAATGATATTGCTGGCAATATAATGTTTATTATTGACTATTCAGTCATAAAGGTCAAAAAGGACATCACAGTCATCACGGATAATTACTGTAATAACCTTTTATAGGTTGAGCATTATTGTCATACTAATCATATTACGAGGATCGAACAAACAATGACCTTTATAAAAGTGGGTGATGTAACTCATTTTAATCCTTACAAGTATTATAAAAGCGAAAGTGATTTTGTTTGTTTGTTACCTTTTCACGCTTTAATGGCTAAACCGATTTCGATGACTTTTGGTACAGAGATAGTTGGGAACCAGGAGATGGACATAGGCTATTTAAAAAAAATGTGAAATGTGATGGAGAAAGAGGGAAAAAAGGGAAAACTTTGCTATTACAAAACAATAAGGCGCATGGGAAAAAACTGCAGGTAGCAGGTACCTGCAAATCATTAAAGGGGAACTGTGTTACTCCGAATTTAACGCAAGCGAAACCACGGGCAAAAGCTAGTCACAAATAAAAACATCGAGATTATGCATTGTATTTGAACTAAAAAATAGATGAATGTATCATACCTTCAGGGATAAATGGCGAAAACACCGCATTAATTAATCCATTGTTTAGTAATGAATCATACGAAAACCAACACGAAAAATGGTACTATAGATCGAAAACGAGAATTTACTGAAAAACCTCCATCCATAGATTAACAAAAAAAACAGCTCATTAAACATGAACTTTAAGTTCATAAATCTCCTCTCTATTTTCCAAGGAACACGCCATTAACTCCAAATTGCCGCAGAACATCTCAATTACCATAAAAACTTTGGAAAACTAAAAATCCGCAAACAAAAGGTGGTTTTAAATCAAACACAATAAAGTTTCCCGTCTAACTACCGGCGTGCTATAACTCATTCACGTCGATAATCACACCATAACTTATACAGCGCCCCCTGTAGCCGCTCGCTAATATTAAAGTGCTGTAATGTCCCCGTGATCAGTTTTAAAATGTAAATTTATTGCACGACGAGACGTGTTACCAGGATTTATGCCCTCTTCAATATCGTTGAGGTTTTATGACGGAATTTTATTACTTGTATGTACTATTTTTGGGAGAGTGGCTTCGTTATGACGTGTAATCGGGTTGCCATGATTGGAACGAAATTGGTGCTTAAACTTTGACAGTGTACAATTTAGAGGTTTATGAATAATCTCTTATCTTATTAAGTTTGATCTTCAATTTAAAAAAAAAAGATTATGGCAGCTGTCGTTAGAAGAACCTGATTGATTGTCTTTTGTCTGAAATCCAATAAGGAAAGTGTTACTGAAAATACATAAAAGCATCGAAATACTGGCGATGAGAATCAAAATAACAAGAAAACCAAAAAAAGAGAAAATATTCCAAAATTGCTTGTTCGAATTATAACGAATTCAACTCAACTACGCATGTAGGTTTTCCGAATATCTAACTAGAATTTATAATAATATTCGATCTATTTGAAACTGCAAAAGTAGACCACACATTTGAATTTCGAATTCCACATAATATACGTCATCTAACTATCTCGAACGAGGTTAAGTTTAAAATTGAACTGCCGAATCGTTTCCGAGCATCGATAGATTTTGGTCACGCAAAATGTAAATTTTGGAAAAGCGAATCGGATACGAACTGAAATGTAGCAAACGATAAAATATTTCACAAAACAGATTGACTTATAAATCTCGTGCTTTGCTGTTCTGTGTAATAAATGGTGCCCAAAGTTAGCAATTTTAAATGTATACTACTGTACATATGTTCCTGGTTTTTATTGTTTGCTGTTTTTACTTTACCTTGTTCAATATTTTCGCTGTTTATTGTATTTTCGTTATGAAATATTGTTTCATGTACTTATGGGTATTATATTTCATCTGCATTCATTGTATCTCTTACTTTTTATTAATAACCTTTACGGGATATTTATCAAGTTTATTGTTTACTAACCTTTGCCCGCGGCTTCGCTCGCGTTAAATTTGGTAGCGCCGTATGGATTTGTAATAGCAACGCTATGTTTTCACGTTTCGTCCCTCTTTCAGAAAGAGGTAGCTAACAAACAAATTCACTTTCACTTTTATAATATTAAGTAAGGATTGAGAGTTTCCTTTATTTTGGCGATGTTACAAACGCCATAATCACGGATAAACATGGTATCAAATGTTATTAATAATGCTGGTGACAGTATTATTATTTTATCAGTATTATTAGTAGTTTTAAAATTCTTATAGAACTCAGAATTTTTCTTACTAGTGAAATTATTTTCTTTTCCGTTTTGGTGTAGAATGTCTACGTTTTTAACATATACATCGTTCCACCTAAATACATTTCTTACAATTTGTAAAAAATAATCGTGTAATATTGTAGAAAACAGAATTACTTGGGCTCACGAAGGTAAGATATTTTTATTTAAATTTTTTGTTCATGTTGTACCCTTTATAAAACCTAAATAAAATTGTAGTTCGGAATCATTACGGTCTTGTTAATCCCACGAATGTTCTAGAAACATGCCAAGAGTGCTATTATAAGGCTGATTAACAGTGTTTTTAACCTTGGCTAATTAATTATTTTGACTTTTTCTTAATCGGGCAACAATACTGGGTTCTCTATAATTTAGGTTCTAAATAGGGTTATTTTCCTTGCTACCTATTTGTAGTATAACAAATCACCACACATTTATCTTACCGTAGACGTTTCGGTGCCAAATATAAAGGTTATATTAACCTTTATATTTGTCGACTAGCTGTTCCACGCGGTTTCACCCACGCTGCTCGGCACCTGTTGGTCGTAGCGTGATGTTACATAGCCTATAGCCTTCCTCAAGAAATGGACTATCCAACACTAAAAGAATTTTCCAATTCCAACCAGAAGTCCCTGAGATTAGCGCGTTCAAACAAACAAACAAACAAACTCTTCAGCTTTATAATATTAGTATAGATTTTAACACTGTGTTCAAACTATTATTTATTTTGACTTTTGCAATATTTGTTCTTGTTCATTAGCTGATTGATGTATAATTTATTTATTCTTAAAATGGAGCATTATAAAGACTCAAACAAGTTTATTCGCCCGATTTTAATGTCAAGTTTCTGGCTATGTTCAATATTTTCAACATCCTTTTCATCGTCATAATCCTTAAACCTCGAACTCTATCTCTATCATGAGTTATTTGCTCAGTTCAGTCTCATTCAAATCCTCAGTGTCAAACATACATAAGTCTTCACTGCATAAATCTTTCTGCTTCTAAAACTTCAGCTCATTCCGATTCAGACCACGGTGTTCCTTCAGACGTGTCAAATATGGTGGCAATTTTGGTTATTTTTAAGGAAAATCCTGACGTTATGATTTGTATCACGTGTTGGATGACACATGTGTAATATTTCTTTTGTATGATAAAATTTTGGTAAGAAATGACGGGTAATTTAACTGGAGATATAGGTTCGTATAATTTTGCCTGATTTTGAGTGCGAATGTGAAGGCGCCAGTGTTTTTTTTTACTGGTGATAAAGTATTCGGTATTCTGACCATATTTTTAAGATCTGTCTTTCCACTTTTATGAGGTGTCTAAAATATGAATTAGAATAGTCTTCCTGGCCATTTATGGCCACGGCAGCTAATCTCAGCAGGGCCACCTGCGCAGGAGATATTATAAGAACAATTAATAGATAGTTAGAATATATAGTCATCCTTACTTAATATTATAAAAGCGAAAGTGAGTTTGTTTGTTACCTGTTCACGCTTTAATGGCTGAACCGATTTTGATGAATTTTGGTACAGAGATAGTTGGGAACCAGGAGACGGAATATTTTTTTGAAAAAAGTGGGTTGTGAGGGAGAAAGAGGGAAGAAAACGGAAAACTTACCGTTGCTATTACAAATCAATAAGGCGCAAGGGGAACTGTCTTACCTCGAATTTAACGCGAGTGAAGCCGCGGGCAAAAGCTAGTATACTATAATTGCAACTCAGTTCTTCTACTCTATACATTAATAAAATTACGCTATTCCTGTGCGGCAAATATTTGGTTTCTTCCTCGTTCTCAAAGGATGTCCTACCAAGAAATAGTAATAGACCAAACGACTCTTCCAGCAAAAGCATTTATTGGAAATTTGTACTCGAGGAATAAGCAAATATTGATAATTAGAACTCGCTGTAGTCACAGTGTTGTCAAAAGCTAATTTGGTTGTGGTTGTTTAATATTTAAGTACCTATTTCTGAACTAGCTAAAGCATATTTTATGCGTTTGTGCCAGGTAGTCTATTTATCATCAGCATTGCTCTTTACGTACTTTGTCTTTTACATCGTTATATCAGACTAATTTTTCCGCGGCTTCGCTCGCGTTAAATTCGGGGTAACACATTTCCCCTTTCCTGATTTACAGGTACATGCTACCTATAGCTTTTGCCCTTGTGCCTTATTTATTGTTATAGCAATGCTAAGTTTTCCCCTTTCTTCTCTCTTTCTCCCATATACTCAATCCAAGAATTCAATTCCTCATCTCAATCTTTTTTAAAAAAAATAGCCTGTGTCCGACTCCAGGTTCCCAACTATCTCTGAACCAAAATTCATCAAAATCGATTTAGCCATTTAGGTGTGAAGACATAACAAACAAACTCACTTTCGCTTTTATAATATTAGTAAGGATATCAGATTAGTCGTGCCTAATAAGTGGGAACGCTGATCGTAGCAGCAGTGAGAGTTTATTATCCTCAGAAATGAAAGTGTTGGTACACTCAAACATAAAATTAGGAATGATTAAGGCAGAAGCACCACATTCGTACATTTGCACTTTCTAATAATCCTCCATTTGGCTAGACTGATCTTGAAGCGGCATTTATGGATCAATAGTTAACAGATTAATGATAACTCTACCAATTTTAGTACCGTTTGGAACTGCATCGACAAATATTCATAAAAGTTCTGTATGAACTTTTGTTCATACAGAACTTTTATGAATAATCTCCTCTTGCTTTTGCAAGAGGAGATTTCTTCAGATAATTTACTGACGAAGGAGTAGGTACTCAAAAAGTTTGCGTACTTTATTAGATAATATAAAAGTTTTAAGACAATAGCCTGGCAAGGTAAAGGCATACTCTTCATTTCTAGAATTAGGTTATAAAAATATTTTAGCACATATTCAACTTGAGTGTGAACAGTTAAAGTAATTTGGCTATAAACGCGCAAATAAACAAAAGTACAATTTTCAACTGTTTGTATGTGCGATTTCATCCTTGGCATTTTTAACATCAAAGAATCTATTTCATAATTTTTATTACTCTCTAAACATAATCCTTACTAATATTATAAAACCGAAAGTGAGTTTGTTTGTTACGTCTTCACGCCTAAATTTCTAAACAAATTTTGATGAATTTTGGTACAGAGATAATTGGGACCCGGGAAGCTATTTTTTTAAAAGATTGAGATATGAGGGAGAAAGAGGGAAGAAAAGGGAAAACTTAGCATTGCTATTACAATAAATAAGGCGCAAGGGCAAAAACTACAGTTAGCAGGTACCTGTAAATCAGGAGGGGAACTGTGTTACCCCGAATTTAACGCAAGCTAAGCCGCGAGCAAAAGCTAGTATTTTATAAGGTTTTGTTTGACCATATGGGCTATTAAGCTCAATAACTACCATTGTATTTTCAACAAATTCTGAGACATTTCACTCTTTTGTTTCTTGACAATTTATTACATTTGCATGTATTAAAGCTACATGATCATCATCAATTTTAAATTCAAGACGTGTGTACTCGTTAATATCTATTTTGACATTAAGATTGTATTTAACCTTACAAATTACAAAATGTTAATTATTATTCACATCTGTGTTACAACCCTTTAGTTTTTTGGTCACTGTTGAACGAAAATAACTAATTGGAAGCATGTCACACTGTTTAATGATATGGGGAGATATTTTCGGGTCCATAAAAGTTATAAACCATTTCAGAGTAATTATGATAAAGTACAGTATTTCGTTAATTGGTCCATGAAAATGATTTGTTACGAGGTGAATACTAATTTAATGGGAGTTGAGTGACTGATTAAATTATGTTTGTAATTGAATGTGTTTTAATGTTTTGCTTTCGTACGGAAGGATTGTCTGTTAAAATATTTGTTATTTTGAAAAACATGGAACTAATATTATCTAAATAGGTGCTAGAGGTCAGATTGACGACACGGTTGGCGCAGTGGCTGCTGCGCTGCGTGTCGCGTGTTCGATTCCCGCTCGGAACAAATATTTGTATGCCCTGCAGATAGTTGTTTTGGGTTTGCTCTGTTTGTGTATGTGAGTTTAAATGTTTGTTTACCCACTATACAGAAGCCATTCCCAGTGTGAGATAACTTTATAAAACAAAAGAAAAGAAAAACTTGGGAATTGATGTCAGATATTACAAATACTTTGCCTGGCTATCATTGCTTTCATCACCAGCCGAGTGAGTGAAATGAGTGATCTCTTGAAAAGCAATAAATAAAATCAGATCCTAAAACGTCCGCACATCGGATAAACGGTCGAAATTACCGAATCACCGTTCGTATCTAATAGCCGTGGGTCCAAATAAGAAGGTACACGCTTCGCTGGCCGCCCCCCGCAATATCCGCATTTCGTATTCCTGTTCCGAAACCATCCCGCTTTTCCGGATCTTTGCGAAATTGCCGCGGATATTCGGATACCGACGTCCAACACTGTCCGGGCTCATTGTTGTTGGGTGATGTGTTGTCATGTGTCATGCAATAATGAAGATCTTTTGTAGATATTTGTGTGCACGTATTTTGAGATCTTCTAGGTAACTACACAGAATCCAGTTTAGAAGTAACAAGTAATGTAGACGAGAAATGGAATTTCGTTACTATTTATTATAAAATAGAAGATATAAAAAACTATCCCCGTACTGAAAATAGTGTCGTATCTGATGATTTGAATGCATTTTTTAGGGATTGCCATAATCAAGAAACAAATTGAGAAACAAAAACTTTTGTTTACCCAAGAGACGGTAAAGAAAATAAATTGATTAACAAAGCTACCTTTCAAGACAAACGTTTTAAGTAAAAGTAAGGGACGGTGCCTAGCCTAGTCAAACAGCCATAAACTCGCCCCATGGCATTGTTTACTCGTAAAATAAAACATCGGTTCATCTCATTGCACGTATTTAGGTCAGCTGGAAGATTCGCGTCACGTTCGTCCATTTGTTCCAATGTATTGCTCCGTTGATGCCCGAAACACCTGGCCAGTTTGGACAGCACCATTAGTTCGACGATTTTATCGGATTTGGTTTCATATTGAATTTGAACGGTAATTTCGACATGTTCGGAAAATATTTTTGTAGTTTCGACAGTTTTATTAGTTTTATAACTGTGAGGTTGATAAATGATTGCTTTGTTCTCTAAAGCGATTATTGGTGTTTTATTTTATTTGAAGCGAGGTTTAACTCGATCTGTATGAAATGAAATACAGAAATGTTTGAAGTTGCAATGACTTTTAGAAATTCGTTCGGAATTTAGTTTTCATTTAATTCATTTTAGTTATAAATTAGACTCACAGGAAAACTATATTCAAAAACATTCAGACGCAAATAAAACACAAGCATACAAAACAGAACTTAATACCAACATACCTAGGTGCCTGAATTAATTGACTTAACACATCCTCAACACTTCAGCAACCTCAATCCTTCAAGCTATCTGAGATTCCACAATCTTTTCACGCTTATATTCACGAACCAATTTCCATACGAGGATTGAACTCGTGGTAGGGGGCAGACGTGATCCAATCTCGGCAGATGATTGATATGTCGAGAGCCGTCGGACTTTCTGTAGATGCTATTTTTTATCTCGAATTTTTGACAGACATACTGTATTCTGTGCGAAATTATTTATGAGTTTTTCTGTTGTTTTCGAGGATTGCTGCTAATTTATTTTTGTCTTTTTTGGTAGTGCTTTATTGTTTTTAGTAAAATGTAGATTGCGTACGTGATCATAACGGTTAATGAATCAAGAGATATTGTAAAGTGCTTTATTTTATTAGAGATTTTTTACATGCGGTAGTTGGGACTTGTTTATGATTTCCATATTTTTGACAACTTTATCCTTAACTATCTTTATCCCTAACTTAAGCCTTATGATTATTAATCTTCAGCATTGCATACGCTGAACAGATGAAGTTTTTCATCAATGCGATCACAATGTAACATGTACGCATCTACCAACTTGGTCTAAATTAAAATGGTTTTCGTAGCAATAATACTCCATCCAAATCCTCGTTTTTTTATTAAAATACCTCCCTCTTTCGGCACAAACTCAAGTCGAAGACATAGTAAATTGAGACACGAAATCCTTCGACTTTTGTCGCACCATTTCCATCACTATCTCGATCGCTTAACGACAAACCCTACATCGTCTGGGATTAAGTCGCTTTGCGTGGTTCCAGAGGAATTAACATTCATGAGTAGCAACCAATCCGCGCTCAAGACGTGGTGGGGTCCCCAGGACATCTAGATGCAGTTCAAGTTGTTTTCCAAAGTAGATCCAAGGAGTTTTACTAGATTTTATACGTGATTTTAATGGAATTGCTATTCTAGATGCTTTACAAAGATTTGTAAACAGCGTTGGATACCCATTTAACTTAATAATATGATGTTAGAGTCTGCACAAAACTTACGTTGTTTTCAAGCCAATTAGTAACACGTGTGAAGCTAATACAACTTATCTGAGAATGACATACGTAGGGACAGCCACATTGATCCGGGACATTTCCAGGTGCTCCAGCATCCTGGTAACCCTACCTCATCACGAGCTCGGGTTCGTTAATATGCGCCCCGGGCAAGCCGCCTCGACTTATTTGCCTGTTCCCGGCACTTTTTTAACAAATTTCTCCAACTTGGGATGGAAAATGAATGTTGATTTCTTCAGACTTTTGGATTAGAATTTCGGGTTATGAGAATGGTTATATCTGTACTTTAGTTACACGAGTATATTTTAAACATGAATGTTAGGAATAGTATATAAGTAAAAGTATGAAAGGAATAACTTTCGTACACTTTTTTTCTTCAAATGTTGAAAGTGCTTCTCAAAAGAAAATAACAGATTGACTCATTGACTCCCTCGTAGGTCTAGTGGTCGCAAGCTCGACTGCTGACCTGTAGGTCCCTGGTCTTCTGGACTTCCACGTCTGGGAATTAAATAGAACGACACGGTTGGCGCAGTGGCTGAGCGATCGACTGCTGCGCTGCGTGTCGCGCGTTCGATCCCCGCACGGAAGAAATATTTACAGTATGGCCTACAGATAGTTGTTCCGGGTCTGGCTATTTGTGTATGTGAGTTTAAATGTTTGTAAACACACACACAATACAGGAGAAATGCCTAGTGTGGGGAAAAGTTTTTATAAGGAACATGTCACAAAAACATTGAGAGTAAAAAAAGATCTTTCACAATATTAATTTAAAATCCACAGCCCATTTTAGTTTCTAATAACAGCCTAGTGTGTGTGGACTTTGTAGAAGTACGTTTAAGACTTCCATTTGGAAGTCTCCTTAACGCGCTGGCAATGCGCCAACTTTTGCAACTTACCCGCGTATTGTATACGATGTGTAACGCGGAAAATTAAATTAGACAACTGTATAAATTAATAAAGTTTAAATGGAACGTGACTAGATAGCCTTTAGCTATTTTAATTTCATACCTTACAAAATAATAACAGTCGCTTTGGTAGTTCTACTGATTAATTTACGCTTGCTTAGGTCGGCCCATGGATGGGTGACCACCACACATACCGAGTCCTGTGCGTCTTGGATTCACTTCTAAGCCATTGGTCTCGGCTGTCATTTTTAGACCTTTAGTAAGTTACAGTAAGTGAGTCGCCCGAAAGTTTCAAAATAAGTCTTACCTTTTGACTTAGATTTTAGAAGTCAGATAGACAGTCGCTTCATATAAAAGACTGGTAGTCAGCATTCGCACTCCAATAATATTGGAAAAAGATAAGGCAGATAATGATGACCTATGGTAAATGACGGCACGGTTGGCGCAGTGGCTGAACGAGCGACTGCTGCGCTGCGTGCCGCGCGTTCGATTCCCACACGGAACAAATATTTGTATGACTTACAGGTAGTTGTTTCTGGTCTGGCTATTTGTGTATGTGTCTTTAAATGTTTGTAAAAGCATGCACGATACAGGAGAAATTCTTAGTATGAGGCAAATATTAAAAAAAAAACATGATTATGATGATCATCAATGTATCTCACTTATGATCCTCTTAGTGCATTTGCGCTGTAATTTAGAAACGGCGTGACACATTTTTATCTTTCATTCTTCTCTGTCAACCATAGCATTATCATTGACTTCTTTTTTAGGGTTCCGAAACTCAAAACAAAAAACGGAACCCATATACGATTTTGTTGTCATGTATTCAAGTTTGTGGAACATTGAAACTGTGAAAAAATCAACCCTCTAAGTCTTCGCAGTCAAAAGATATGGCGGTTTATGTTGCAAGGAACCATCGGTGCGAGATTTCGACTCGCACTTGGCCGGTTTTTTCTGTAATATCATTCCAATGGTTATCGCCTGTCAACCTCAGCTGCCTACGATTGCATTTTAAAAGTAGGAATTTAAATAGAAACATACTTCTTTACGGTAATCTTGCAATGTCCCTGTGCGGGGGCGTCGAAATGTCTTTACACAGATATCTTTCTCAAGGAAACATTGGTGGTGATGTAATAAAAATGGAACGTGCAGCAAAAAAAAAAAGAAATCAAGATGTAAATACTAAAACAAAATTGAAAAAGACAGGGTAATTCTTCTTTTAAAATCGTTAAACCTGCCTTCAACTGTTTTTCGATTTCCAAACTGATGACAACAATGTTTTTAATGAGATGAAAACTCAATCTTGTAAAAGGAAAGCAGAGAGAGGAAGAAAGAGCAAGAAGAAAGAGGAGAGGGGAATGGTTTTGGCACTTTTATTATAAGTCATGAATTGTCATGATGAATATTATAGCGTTATGAAATATTAAATCACTACATGTCAGTACAAATTCAGTTTGCAAAATCTGGTCCACATCTATCCTCTTTACATCTGGGTAGTATAAATGACAAGGAAGCGAGGGTAGGCTGCAATTTACATAACGTAATCAGCGAACGTTGGATTCGATGACGCGAAGCTCGAATGCGAATCGCGAAAATTTTAATTTATTTAAGTCCAACATCTTTGGGGACCAACCGATCTGTCCTTTGAGGCCGTTGATTGATCCCAAATGCTTATTATTGGAAAATGGACGGAAAAAATCGTTTCTACTTAGATAAATGGGAATTTGGAATGAGTCTCCAAATAGGCCGGGATTTGAGATCAATGTTGTTAGATATATTTGAAAATGGTGTCACTTTGATGCCCGGGTGATGGTAGATTCGTGAAAAAGAAATGTTATGATTTGCTTTTAGACGGCTAGTTATTAAATTCATGATGAGTTGGATATCACATTATCAAAAACATAATTATAAATCTTTATTCAACATAAATAATTACAGGTGCTGACTCAAACTACAATTTTAAATAGAGAAAAGTTTAAAAATAAAGTTTATTGTAATGTATCCTCTCCGGTTTAGATTTAATACAATTTTAAAATATTAAATTATATATTTATATATAATTATTCGATTCGATATTAAAATTCAAAAACGTAAACATTCTTATTAAACTCAGTAAACATTAAATTACAGCACTGCTAAATAATTAATTAATTTATGCCTCACTGTTTTTAAGTTCGTGGCAGAATAATTACCATCAGTCGGGTTGATTTTCTAGTTAAGTAACACTTGCCTAGGCTGGTAGTCAAAAGCCCAAACCCATTACTTACCGCATTGACTCATGGGCACATAAGGGAGAAAGCGTAAAGAAAAGGGAAAACTTAGCTTTGCTATTACAATAAATAAGGCACCAGTGCTAAAACTGCAGGTAACAGGTACCTGCAAATCAAGAAAGGGGAACGAAGCCGTGGACAGAAGCTAGTAATATTATAAATCTTGTTACCTGTCTTCAACAATTTTCGGTACAAGCAACTGTCTGTACCTATATTTTCATCAACAAAGTTAAACATAAGCTCAACAACAAAACACGCTTTTAAAGCGATGTAACTGGGGAATTCTCGCGACATCCGTATTCCGTATACCAATCGTGATAAGACATTGCATAAACTTAAAGATCTTTAACCAGATCCTCTTTGTATTCATGGGATGAAGAAAACTTTCCCAGGTGCGTTGGCCTCCCCCTCTCCCTGTCACTAGGGGGAGAGGGGAGAAAGCCCACTTCTTCCACTCCTTTTGAAAATTTTCGAGCATTTTGTAAATTACTGCCTTCTTTTAGTATGCGGCCATGAAGTTCTGTGGAGTGGCATTTGTTTTTCTTGATTAAGCCATTTGTTAACTTTTTCTTTTTCATTTCTTTTACAATTATTACAGATATGTACCTTAACAATAATACTAACCGTTTTTTGTGTGAAATAGCTTAATCTTTAGCTGGGCAGTAAGACTGTGCTAATAAAGCAATTACAAAACAAAAGCATTACAATTTAAAAAATGTCTCCACACCAGAAGTTTCCAGTATCGTATTGTGGGTGCTTTTACTTACATTATAACTCGGATACACAAACAGCACAACATAAATAACAATAATCTTATGTTTTAGGTTACCTCTAAAGGAAAAAATCATATTTATTGCATATTATATATTGGGTCACTTCGTTGTCCATCTGGCTGTCCTGTCAAGACCCTTTATCTCGGAAACGCGCTGAGGTATCGAGTTGAAATTAAAACCATATACTCAAATTTGTGATCCCTTGGAGATTTGAAAAAATCAACTCTCAAACACTACACAATTAAAAGATACGGCCGTTTATGTGACAAATTTGTACGGAACTCTGCGCGCGAGTCCGAGACGCACTTGGCTGGTTTTCATAAGTTCCTTAGAGTTGTGGAAAATTTCTAAGTCTACACAATCAAAAAATATGGTTTACGATTATGTTTCAAAATTTTAAAGTTCGACTCGCACATGTTTATTATTAATAGTTCTTATCGTCACAATCAGAAACATACTTGAATACTTCACCGTATCCGTTCATTAAAATACCATTACAAAAATTACAATAATCCATCTCACACACACGCATATCTCCTAGCCCACATTTTTTATTCATTTCATCTTCGGTTGTACTTTTATTCCTGAAAAGGTAGTAACGTCTCCATCTTTATGTCCCTCGTTATTAATCTCCAAAAGAGTGCCACAATAGCGGGACAGTCGGCTGTCGCATTCGAACGTTACGCCTCTATAGCTGATGGGTATTTTAATTAAGATTTTTTAACGCACCATTGCGAATGAATAATGTTTCTGTTGGAGTGTTTTATTGATTGTTTATAATTACACTTGCATTTGCCCGCGGCTTCGTTCGCGTTAAATTCGGGGTAACACAGTTCCTTTTTCCTGATTTACAGGTATTTTTCGTTGGTAACAAAGAGTGTGTGTGCCGATTTTTAGATTCCTACCTTGAAAACTGCAAAAAGTTCCATATCAAATTTAATCCCTTTTTTAAGGGGTAAGGGACAGATTTCCAAAAAAAGTATGGATAATGTTTTGTTAGTGACAAATAGTCCGCATATTAATTTTTGGCTTCCTATCTTGAAAATTCCGGAAATCTACATACAAACTTCGACCCCATTTTAGGGAAGTGAAGGGGTTAGAAAGAAAAAGTAGCCTATGTCCGTTTCCAGGGTCTCATTATCTCTGTACCAAAATTTATCAAAATCGATTTTGCCATTTAGGAGTGAAAACGTAACAGACAAACTCACTTTTGCTTTAATTTTCACTTCACTTACATTAATAACTATTTAAATAGTAATTTTCAGTTGAACGTCTGTGACGTTCAAAATTGTCCAGAAAAATTGAAAAAAAAACAGGTTTTTTCAAGGGCATAATCATAAACCGGTTACATTTAAGTGAAATGTACAAATCCACGTTCCGTGGCTGCTGAAAACCACAAAAACACTTTACCCGACTCAGGAATCGAACCATAACCTTATGCTATGCAGTCACACTGACGACCACTTGACCTATGAGTATCTATTCAAGGATAACAGGCTTGTCATAATAAACTCAAAATCAAAAGTATTTATTGTAATTAGACTAGTACTTTTGAATGTCAAGAAACAAAATGTTGAAGCTACAGTCCCGGTCACAAGACATAATAACTTGTGAAAGCACTGTAGTTGCCCATTCCAAAGCGTTGATCTGTATGGAAAAAGGGGTAAGAAACTCCATGTACACTTTTAAATAATAATATCTTAGCCGATAAAATTCAACACAGTTTTTATGTGTTTAGTTAGTTCTCTTTGCTCGGGTCTACGGTCGACCCGATCAAACCCAAAGTTAATGTCTAAAGTTCGATTAGTTTCCTTTAACTTTCTCAGTTTGTCTTTCCAAGGAGTTTACCTTTTAGTTTGCCCAAAATTTTGTGAAATCAAATCTTTGCTTATTGCCTCCATATAACATTACGCTCGTATTTCCCAGATGAGTTAAGCAGAAGTGTACATAGTACACTTACAATTTTCTTCTGTTATGTTTGAGTCTCTTGTAATAGAGACCTTTTGCTATCGACCTGGCACAAATCAAGACTACGTAGCTGATATTGAAATATGTCAGATGGGGTTTGGGCCTACAAACCTAACACTTTTCTCGATCTGGCAAAAGAATCCATACAGCTCAGTCACGATCACTACACCAACCAAACAATCAGGCAGACGAATGCCTCCTTTTTTTATTTAATTTTATACCTTATTGCTTCAACATTAACTACCAACAACAAAGAGCATTGCATACACTCCCATGACTCATTTTAGCTTGTAACTCTAAACTGCCAATATCATTAAACATCTAATTAAGTAATTAATGGTATTGCCGACAGCGCAAACCATTATCAAAACCACAAAACATATATTAATTACAATAATAACATGGAACTATTCCCGAACAAAATTAAGTACCCTCAGGCGCACTGTATATGTCATGATTTCGATAATAATACACAAACTAATAAATAATAAACAGGCATAAGTCACTAATTCCCACGATTTATGTCGCCTTTTATTGTGCGTACCTTAACTTTAATTTACGTACTTGCACGTGGTACTTTGAAAAGTACAGGCGATGACAACAGTGGATCGAAACGAAATTCAAATTATACTTAAAATTATTTTTATTATACTTTTAAATGAAATTACTGCGTCTATTTAGTAAAGTTGAATAAATAAAACAAGCAAAACAAGATTAACAATGCTATATTTTTATCGTGGCATACGTTTGTTAAAAATACAATTCCTGTAATATTTTATCACTGCTGAAATAACAAAATCTAAATATGTTATTTTACACATTCCTATAACGCTCAGCTCACTCGTTTTAAATTTGGAAAAAAAAACAGTTAAGAAACGTTACGGTATTAGTCTTTTGAAATCATTTGGTTTTATTGTAGCAGTTGTTTTCAGATATTTTCATAAGCTGTGTATTATCTAATTAGAAAAAATATAAAAGTTTAAACAACATTAAACGTACAATACGTAGATATATAGTTGTATAATGCAAGCCAACTCTCCTAGAACAGTAAAGATTACAACTGTAGACCCCTTCGTACAGCGTGAGCGAAAAACATATGTGCCTCATTCGGGAAGCTGGGTGAAATGACATGGGGTGGGTACGGATCCTAGTAATATTATAAATGCGAATGTTTGTGAGGATGGATAGGTGAAACGGCTGAACTGAACTTGATGTAGATTATAGTCTGGAATAACACATAGGATGTATGCTTTTTTTTCGATATAACGCGGGCGAAGCCTCGGGCGCCAGCTAGTAGTACTTTCTAATATTAGTTTCTCTTTAGGAAAGCATTAATATATATAGTCTCACCGACTATTTCTTCGTTATTTGGTAATCATATCAAGTTTTTAAAGCTCAAACAATATTTTGAACCTTAAATAAACTTTTTCTAACTATGTTGAAGCCAACTTCAAGTCTTAACTAAATGAAGCTGAATCCTGTATTTTACATGGAGTGACCTGCATAATCTAGTTAAAACTGGATAATGCGATACCCCTTGGTAAGACTCATTGTCAGATTTTCGGGCCACTGACTACATATATAACGACTGACACAGATCTACAAATGACAGCCGGAACTAACGTCATAACGTGCTGTCTGTGTCAATAAAAATATGCGGCACAGGGTCACCCATCTACGGACCAACCTAGGCAAACGCGACTTAATCTTAATAACCACCCGACGAGCTTCTAATAAATAAATCACTATTCACTCCAAACACTCCTGTTATCTCCTTACAACCTAGTATTTAATATGAATGATGGACCAAAAACAGACATAAGTTTACCACTTTTCTAACCAACTGTACGACAAACTTGTAACTCAAAGAAAATATACGACTTGTAACTGTCGCATGTGTAATGATATAAAATAGTGTCTCCACGATATTAATTACAGCATAACACGACATTAATGTCAGGGGTCTTCTCTAGAGGGGGATTATGGGGTAAGCAGACAAGAAACAGTAATACAAGTTTGAAAGTAATGCTACACGTATTATTTTGAGTTAGAAGTTTTGTGATGTTAAATTAGGTGGAAATATAAATTAGGGGGAGTTCTCAGATAGACTTATACACAACAGATGTACCTATGTACTTAGTGAACACTTTATATATTTTTTTATTATTATTGATAGGCTCGCGTTTGACCACTATCTCACCTGATGGTAAGTGATGATGTGGTCGACGATGAAGCACGCTTACCTAGAAATAACCGATTCACTCTTGACTTGAAGACCCCCAGGTTATAGCTGTCAGGAAATACAGACTCCGGTAGGGAATTCCACTCCTTAGCAGTACGCACAATGATGGTATTCCCAAACCGTTTAGTGCGTGTGGGTGGGATGTCTACCCTGTAACGGTGGCGCATCGCCGTACGTCTCGTAGTCCTATGATGGAACGGGCTTGGCGGAATTAGGCTGTGCAATTCCATCGCACACTCTCCGAAATGTAACCGATAGAAAACCGAAAGGCTGGCAATATCAATGAAAAACTAAGGGTCAGTTAAAAAGAGGCAGCGCAGCGGTCGGTAATAACGATGTCAAACCATTTTAAGCTCTATCTCTATAAGAAAATAGTATTGCTTGATATTCGTTCCGCTTGACTACTTAATTTGACATTGTTATTGCGTTTACGCTGATATTTCAGTGTGAATTAAGCTTAAACGTCCTGAGGTTTAGATTTCGTCGGCTATAACCTACAGTCTTTAATCTGTACTAATATTATAAAGCTGAAGAGTTTGTTTGTTTGTTTGAACGCGCTAATCTCAGGGACTACTGGTTGGAATTGGAAAATTCTTTTAGTGTTGGATAGTCCATTTCTTGAGGAAGGCTATAGGCTATATAACATCACGCTACGACCAACAGGTGCTGAGCAGCGTGTGTGAAACCGCCAGGAACAGCTAGTGATATATAAGATAGCTAGTCAAACAAAATTTAGTTATCCAAACATTTTGCACAACAAGCTAAGTATTTCTACACAAAAAATACGTATTGTATAGTGTACCTTTTTTAGATGAAAAATCACGGATTTGGAAGAACTCCATGTAACGCACCCAAAATATTGTGCTGATAGATGCATTCAATAGTTCAAGGTCTTAAAAGTAAAGTTATAATATTAAAACGTTTGTATTAATAAAAAACAAACCTATGAAAAAAATTAAACTCTGACTTTAAATAAAGAGAAAGTTTCCGTTGGTCTAGAATGAACAAATGATTGCAATGTCGGTGTGTGCCTTTTGACTTCGATAAGGATTTTTTATGTGAGCTGAATTTCCTAATTTTATTAAGGCATTCATTTCGATATCGTTTATCCTACTAATATTATAAATGCGAATGTTTTTGAGGATGGATGGATGGATGGAGGTATGGATGTTTGTTACTCTTTCACGTCAAAACGGCTAAACGGATCTTGATGAAATTAGGCACGGAGTTAAGTTATAGTCTGGAATAACACTTAGGATATCTACTTATTTTTCGTTCATCACGCGGGTTCAACCAACCTCAGCTAGTTGAAAATAAAGATAGTATTCAATTAGGGATTTAAATAAAATTGCTTACCAATTCCTGTACTACGCTTTAGAATATTATAACAAAAAATATTTTTATTCACAAAATCTAACCTACCGTCTTTTTTCTGTGTGATGATGGAAACAAAACTAGGTCGACAAGTTCTCAGTAATAGGATGAAGAGATTAACTTTGTTTGCCGAAATGTATGGGGCTGAATTAGCAAAATGAGCGCTGGCAACCGGATATAATCGTCACTTTGTCTTGACTACGGACAAATGATGGAGATTTTCCCTTAAATTTAGCTGGGACGGAAGAAATTTTTCCGGGTTTTTTTGTGTTCATAAAAAGATCTTAACTTAAAATGTACTTTTTATTTTAAGTTTAAAGCTTATTTTATGACGAATCGGAAGAGAATTAATTTTTAAAGTTGTGATTATATTACTGGAATAATTTTCTAAAATATTTCGAGACTTATCGGTTGTTTTATTTTTTTCGGCAGGCGGTAGCAATGCCAATGGGAAATCACTCGTTCAAGCACTGGAATGGGCTTATTGTTATAATAGTAATGATACCATACCGATGATGCCTAAAGTACCTACGTGCTAACTACATGAATAAAATGAGAAGCTTTTAAAAAACAACAATAAAACTTGAACAACAAAAAAACAAAAGCATTCCAAATATAAATTCCTAATTTAAACAGTCTCACGTTGACAAAGACTAAGCACGCTTACTAGAACCGACATGTCATACCCATTCCATCAAATCTGTCAGTTGGTTAACCACAGAGGTAATGTACCAAAGAAGACGAATTTAATGTATCTTGCGACACAGACACGACGGTTGTGCTAATGTTGCGTGCACGTATCACGGATGTAGAGCGATGGATACGGCTGGATTGGAAAGGAAGTTCAAGTTGACTGTTAAAAGATGAAAACAGTAACGATTAAAATAGCTTCAACTTTGTTTTTTCTTTTGTGAACCAGTCACAGTATTCGTCTAACGTCAATGATGGCTAAGGTAGACATAAAAAGTTAACTTTATTTGAGTACTAGCTGCGCCCCGCTGTGTTACCCGCGGTGAAAAACCATATTTAAGTAATTTGATCATCCGACGGTAACACCGAATTTTTCCGGGAGCAAAAATTGCATATTATATTTAATCCAGAAAATAAGCTACCTTGAGACCTATTTTTACCTAAATCCATTTGAGCGTGAAGAAGTAACAAACATACAAAGTACCGCTTTTATAATATTAGTGTGATTTTAATCGTCTTTAAGAAAAATAACTTGTTCCTAAAGAAAGATGACAAGGAACTTTTTGTTTTTCCTTTTTACAAAATAGTCGAGTCTAGCTATTTATCATTTTATCCCATTGTTATAAAACTCTGAAATATTTTCCCGGAAAAATTCACGGTGTCATAGTTTTGCCACATCTTGTCGCAATCACTTTCCACGACCTAGACGGTGAGCATAACGCTCTAATGACTGTAAAGTACAAGAAAGAAGGTTTTAATGTACGTCTCCCTCCCACAGACAAGTGTCTCTTCTGCTCCGACGAACATGGACAGAGAGGACACAAAAAGGAGGATTACTCCTTTTATTTTATTAATACTGACCACTGTGAAAAGATACGGCGGAGACATATGCCTTGCAGAGAAAAGCAAAATCCTTTTCCAAGACCAGTATAAAATGGACTCTCCAGGAGAAGTAAAGATTTAACCACATAGGTTTTATGTTATTGGTGGTTTCGCTAGCATATTTATGAAGTTGTTTATGATTTGTTGAGGTTGAATCAATATTTTGGTGTGTTTAAAGGTTTTTATAATCTAAATGATTTGTCGCTCTCATTTATTTAGACATGTACATGTAGTCTTAAGTATTGGTTAATTTTTGTGATTCAAAAGAAAATGTTAAATCAATATGGGATATAATATCTATATTAAACTAGCTGTGCCCAGCAGTTTCACCCGCTGCCCACTTAGGGGTGTGAAAAATAGATGGTGGCCGATTCTCAGACCTACCCGATATGTACACAAAATTTCGTTTAAATTGGTCCAGCCGTTTCGGAGGAGTATGGGAACGAAAACTGTGATACGAGAATTTTATATATTAGATTTATAATATGGGACTCCTGATTATCTCTATAGTCGTAAGTAAATCGACTCAAAAATCACAGAGAAATCTAAAAAAATAAAATAACAGTTGAATTAAGAACTTTTTTTGAAGTCGGTCCCACAAAACCCAGCCATGTTCCTTATTTTGCTTTTTGTGTTCCAAACCCGTGGGCCGTGAGACCGTAATATCTTTCGAACCAACCCGCATCCTACTATTTCCCAACCTGCGATACAAATAAAAACATTAAAACCAACGTTTTCTAAAAACGAAACTAAAACAGTTGAAGCAGACATTTTGTATCCTCTCTGCCTCGATCATTATACGTGTGTAATGAAACACCCTGTATACGCCCCAGGCTATGTGCGTAATGCCGGGAGGCGGTCGCTTCGGATAATAACCGGGTAATGTTTGATATATTATTATAATACCATTGTTATCTGGGTACTGGAATCAGGTTGTTATTAAGTGTAGATAACATTTTTAATGGATTATTTTTCGGTCAACTAATTGTCATTTTTTTTAAATTAGTTATACCATAAAGTTCTTAATTTCATTATCTTGTATTTTCTCACTGCCATTTAAAAGAATAAATCATTGCTTTCTGTTTTTTTCATGTGCCATTTTCTTAGGCTTATCACATTAGCGACCCGAATGAATTTGTATAAGATGAAGCTCTTAGCCTGGATTAACACATTTGCAACTTTTTCTCTTGGTAGGTCGATCCCGAGGGATAATTAGCAAACCCCATCCGGGTGAAGCCAAGGGCATTAGCTAGTGGTAAAATAAATAAGAACAGCGTTTGAGACGGACTAGACGTTTAATAAGGCATTTGCAATAGCAGTCAACGTTTCGAGCCGATTGGAGACAAATTAAACTCTTCTTACAAGATGCAGTGTGGTACAAGGTAGAAAAAAAGTTAAATTAAAACCCTAGTTTTATTTAACATTTCTTTTATTATTCAAGAAAAAATACTAAACTTTAATTGGTAAATTAAGCTGTTTTTACATAGTTTGGATTACAATCCATGATTATCGAGATCTCGTTTTTCTAATCATCCTAGCATTAAAAAAGTACAGGTATACAATCTCTTTGTGCAGAGTACACAAAATATCTGGCATAAATAAAGACAAATTAAAATTATTATACATATAAAAATTATAAACCCTTTGGAGTCCCTAAAGGGTAAAGGGAACAATAGTGATAACTAAAATAATAAATTCCCATCAAAATTAAATAAAAAATCAAAGTTAACCCTTTCCGAACCGCTATCTCTTCCCACTTAACCCACAGACGAAAACGTAACAAGGCACGAGAGAAATGAGCTTCAAGGCAGCGAGACTGTCTCGTAATACTCGTGTTTACAGCTAGGATTTTAATATGAACATCGCGACTTGAGCACTTACGACTCACTGTTCTGTGAACGTTAATGTTTCGACACGTAGTTTGAGCGACGGTTTGTTAATGTTCTTCTTTTGTCTGTTTTTCAAAGATTTGGTATATTTTTTGGGGTGTTTTGTTGTATGCATAGTTATTCCTAGCTGTCTTTTGTAGATATCTGACAAACGCCTAGCGTGTAACTATTGGTATATTGTGCATTAAATAAAGTTACGGGTTTAAGTCTTACCACGGAGACCCAGGGATGCAGAGTGGTTCGCCAGGGCCTCCGCCTGCCGGGGTTGCGGGTTATTCGAAAGAGATACCGCGGCCCTGGAACATAAAGGGCAATAGAAGGAACATGGTATTAGTCAGTAAAAGTTTGACACACCCCCGCTCCGCCTAGAGCGAGGGAAGATATTTGATGATTTCCCACCCCAAAAAAAAGGGGGACCCAGGGACCAAATCTTTTTTGTGGAAAGGACAGATAAGCAGTCGGTCGATTTTAATATCTATCTGCACCCGGTTAGACTAAAATGGTAAGGCAGACGATGATGATGGTGGAAGACAGTGTGCTACATAATTATGCGGTTCGCAAACCAAGATCTAGGCTTAATTAGTTTAATTTAGGTCGCATAGCCAAGTCAATTACTATTTACTAAAAACTTTATCAATTTAACAAAAATCGGTCAAGTCGTTTCGGAGGAGTATGACAACTAAAAATGGGAAACGAGAATTTTATTTATAAGAAGAAAGAAAAATTACAAAATAGGTAAAGTGAGTGGGGTTGTAGGAAAAATCTCTGGATCTACTGAAACGATTTTGAAAATAATTTATGCTTCGACCAAATGACCTGCGAAAGCCAAATAGTAGAGAAAGTGCTAATAGGAACGCGGGGGAAAGCTAGTCACTCATAAAGCTGTCACAATCTATCCACTCATCCTTAAACTTATCTTCTATCAAGCAACAATCAAAAACTTTACAAAAGCGTCCGTCCCGCTCGACAGTCGCCGACGTACTGAGCTGAAACCAATATTTCAAGCAACAACAATACCTGTCAGGCGCACGCACAACTCAATTATGTTCGATCTACCGTCACTAATGCCAATGAAAAAATTGTACTACCCGCTTTAAAACGGTGGTGTTTTGTTTTCCTCTTGGTTTTATTGTATGTTATGGAGTTGGGTGTGACAGACTTGGGTTGTCAGTGAATGATAGGCGATAGGCGTGTTTAATAAGCAAGCAACTAGTGAAATGTAGGTGTGTGTATAGGTATACTATTAGGTACACCAATTTTTTTCGGTTGGGAAATCATCAAATACGTACGTTGACGACACGGTTTCACAGTGATTGAGCGATCGACTGCTTCGCCCGCGTGATATCGAAAAAAAAGTATCTATAAAGTACGGCCAACGAGAAGCGATACCAAATGTAAACAAAACCCATGCTAAAACCCCATCTAAAATGGCCGCCCGAATGTTGGCGAACCTGTCTTAACGTTGTCATGTTTTTGCCGGGAGAACGAGACATTACGACAAAGGCACAAGATGGAAAGAGCTAAATATTAGATTGTCAACGCCACAGTTGTTCTTTAGATTAATGACCTTTCGTATCGCTTCTCGTTGGCCGTACTATATGTATTTCTATAATCTACCTCTGTGAAAATTTTTATTAAGATCCGTTTAGCCGTTTTGACGTGAAAGAGTAACAAACATCCATCCATCCATCCATCCTCACAAACATGCGCATTTGAAATATATAATTAGGATATAATTTATTTATTGACCAACTAATATTTACCTGAAACAAACTTATAAATTATTCTGAATAGCTCTCAATACTCTCTTATATAAATAAATACACTGCTTTGATCCTTTTACCGACCAATCTGTTTGCACGACTTGTAGACTGACAACTTATTTACTTAGTAAAGTTAAGCACAAGCTTTCAGAATCTAGTTAAATCTGAATGTAGGTATCTTGATCTTATATCTATAACTTTCTTAATAAACCTGCGCATGATAAAATGTTCTTTACTGCTGAAATGCTTAAGTAATGTTTCTTTTTCTAATATAATTTCCCTGATCCTAATCTATCATTGGGTGAACAGAGATATGGTAAGGCGTCATCGTTAGATGATTGGAGTTCCACGAAATCGAACAATGGGATTTGCTTCCATAATTTATTTACGACGGTCCCTACGTACATAAAGACAGAATAGCATACATAGCAATTTTTTATTGTATCATTGGCTTTAGATTATCTATGATGCTAACATACGATTTTTATATAATTTACCTTGTTATAGAAAACGTATAAGAGAACAACTCTTATAAATACAACGAATAAGTGTCGTAGAAACAGTCATCCATCAGCTTTTTCAAGAAAACGTAAAAAAATAAAATACTTATGTGTTAAAAGCATTATAAAGCTCTTAAAACTGTTAAAATATTGTAGAAAGGGCTAGGGCTGTTGAACACAAATTACGCTCTCCTGTAAACTTCGGTTTTTGAAGAACCTTATGTACGTAGAAAACGTCGACATATAACTGTACTATGTTATCTGTTATACAGTATGTACCTTATCATCATTCATCATTTTCCTGTCCTTGTCCCATTCTATTTGGGGTCGGCGCAACACGTTTTCTTCTTCCATTCTCCCCTATCAGACGTCACGGCATCATTTACTCCTTTCTCCTTCATATCATTCCTTACACAATCCATCCATCTTTTCTTTGGCTTTCCTCTCGCTCTCCGTCCATCAACATTCAGATCCATTACTCTTTTAGTCACATGTCCTTCATACAGTATGTACCTTATGTGACTTGAAATGGGAACCTTGTGGGAATTTGTAGTTCTAAGGTTGAGGAAGACTATCCGCTCGTGATACAGTTTAATACTAGTACGAGGGAATTGGGCGAATCAGTCTGAAGACAATCTAACCATCTATCTTTCACATCACTCGACCACCAAGGCAAATGTTAGTAATGTTTTTAATCACCAAAATCCTACTTAAACATCCGCTAACCGCCACCAAATCCATTTTTGCGTACCAGTA
Source organism: Ochropleura leucogaster (assembly GCA_958449745.1). Classification (NCBI taxonomy): domain Eukaryota; kingdom Metazoa; phylum Arthropoda; class Insecta; order Lepidoptera; family Noctuidae; genus Ochropleura; species Ochropleura leucogaster. The sequence continues at coordinate 16,772,365 of OY288207.1, forward strand.
TCACCGTCATAGATAACCGCAAACAACAAACCTAAAGCCGGTGGCACACTATCGGCTGTTTGCAAACAACACTGCGCAATGAACGTAGCATTTGCATTTCCCATTACTGCTGCAATGTTTGCGGACTAGCCGGTGAGTGCTGGTATTTGCAAAGCTCCCGATAACAGATTATATATGGGTGTGGTAAAATCACTTTTTATTGTAGCTTGTATTTAGCTTGTGGTGTGCAATGCGGTTTAGTGAACAGTTGGATTAGTTTTAATCTAGTAGGTTGGGGCAATTATTATATTTGTTGAAGCAACAGGAGCTGCTTTGGTGAATGTGCTTGCTTTTGAGTCCGTTCTTCAAGTGACGCGACTAAGTTTTTTGGCCAGAAATTGTTGGTGTTTTCCTTATTTTGTCCAGATATCCTTGTTCTGTATCATCTACTTAAGGTTTACAGACGTTACTTATTAATACTTTGCTGTATGATGGAGACTCTATACAGTATGTAACAGAAAAGTCATATATAAGGATATGATTCAGGTCATAAAACTGTACAACTTTCTCTAAAGAACCAACGTGAAAATCGTAAAAAAGCTGTCTCTCTAATTCATAAATTTAGGTCAAGTAGGTGATAAAGATATACGCTGTTAAAGTATAAAGCACCTTGTCTAAACATATAAGATGCAAAAATATTACAAGAACACATAAGGTGCTGTTTCTCAGAAACTTAAACAATATAAGTTTCTAGCCAGCTTTATTGACGCGCTTTAAAAAAACATCTAAGAACAAGATTCCTCAGTAACCTCCTAGACGTAATTCTCTTGATAAAATTATCAGTAACACCGATTAAGCAGTTCCTTAACCAACACAAACCTAAACTAAGGAAGTCTCACACATCACAAGCAATGGAGTGCATACATTGAAGTGCGAGTGTTGCGCTGTTGCACGCACGACAAAGAGACAACGCATTTGCATTCCCATTAGTGCGGCGATGTCGCCCGCAGCACGCGACCTTGTTGACAAATGCGGGGCGACACTCGATGCATCGGATTACCTTCGAACTACAAACGAAATATTTGACGGTTTGAAGTTTGTTCGATGATCAGTTTGCAAGGCTCGTACGAGGTTGGAGACAAAGAGTTTGTATGTCTCTGAATGTTGCCAATAATTGAAAAAAGATTGTGAACAACACTATGAATGTAATTGTTCTACTTCAGTTTCCCAACTATAATAGGATCACTACAGTTACTGAATGCCAATATTAATGATTTTCTTTTTTTATTATAAGAGTTATTTATAAATATAAATGTAAGACAAATAATTAGTGAATAAATGACATAATAATATACTTTTAAATGTTTTAAAAAGTGTTATTTTACGTGCCATAAAGAGGAATCCAAACATTGAATTATTTGCCTGATCTAGGTTTATTGAAACCTGATTTTCAGGGCAACACTTATTGGACATTTAAATTACATATAAAATGCTTTAAATCCATTAACTACGAATGGAAGACTGACTGCCTATCTTCTTCTGACTTCCACAGACCAGTTGGTGAGTACCACAATATGATTATTGTAGTACCTACTCACCAACTCTCTGATCTTCTAAATCATAATGATATCCAAAATGAAAATTATTTTAAATAAAACATAGCACACGTTATCGTAGTTCAATTTGATTTGCCAGTATTCTCATTTCCGATTCCAAGAAAATAAAAGGAGTTATCTAAGTTACATCGTAGATATCTTATTTCGACAGTTTACGTTTTCAGTTAGCCAGAGAGCATGTATTAAAGATGCAGCATGCACTTTACATCAATGTCAGGCAGCTTTCGCTAAACATCCGTTTGCATGCACTCCATTAGAGCTAAAGAAAGTTAAATTACATTGCAAGCGGAAAAGTCGTAAAATATCGCGCAGTAAAATGTGGTCGTTTGTCAAAAAGTCCGTTTATCCCGAATGTTTGCAACATGTATGGGCCGCGTTGATGAAAGCCTCATGCGGAGAAATAAAAAGATCTCATTCCACTTGAGACCAGAAATATGTACCTACGAGGATTTTCAACTCTTTTTATTATATCGTTTTGCAGTAAGCCTACATTGGTGTTGTTGGAAGCTGTGGGCTGCATTTGTTTATTGAAAACAATTACTGCACTAATGGCCCGCTAGGGACGTAAACTAAATTCCGTAGTTAAAATAAAAAGAACTTAGGCTAAAGTATAAAAACCATGCTAACTTTTTTTATCTTAATATTGGTACTTAGACTTGCAACCCACTATAAAAAGTTCTAAAAACCAAATCTAAACGAACAAATACAGACAATTCCAGGGATAAACAAACCGTACAACAATTTCAAGCCCGATTTGTTGCGATTATCTAGCTAGTTTATCAAGATTAACGCGGGCTACGCTCACAACTGACGTTCAAATAAATTAATATCATTACGCTACGAATGAACCACTTTAAGCGGCCAATTTTGCTTTGAAAACCCCTGAATTTGACATGCAACCCTTAAAATCTACCTGATGATTAATGATTAAATACCGATTCGTAAACAAACCATCTTTTAGTTGAAGGACCGAATAAAATAAATAAAAAACATGAAAATAACGGTTCAGTACTTAGTCTAACGATTAGTTAAGGAGAAATATATATATATTTTTTTTGTTCACTGTTTTCGAACAGAATGTTTTTTAAACTAAGTGCATAATCACCGGTCTAAAAACAAACCAATTGAAATCGCTTACGGTATTTTTCCATGTCAAAATGTAAATAAAAAAGCAATTTATAATATTTTTACACAATTTTTCAATGACAACTCAATTCCCAACAACATTATTAAAATGTCCACATACTGCACTAGTAATACTGTCCGGACGTGTATTTATCGCGTCATTGCACCATTCCCTTCCTTTTTAATCACTGCAGCGTAAAAAAACAGTTTTCACAGTTGGTTCAGCAATATTGCTTTATGTAGTCAGTGACATATGCATCTGTTGACAGTAAATGTATAGGTACGGATAGTATAATGTATACGAATAATAAATGTATCCGAATAGGAAATATTTTATTCTGTGATTTATGAATAATATTAATTTTCCAGTGAGATTTTTATGAAAGTCTAGCTGGCGCCCGTGGCTTTGCCAGTGTGTTATCGGAAAAAAGTATCCTATGGGTTATTCCAGACTGTAATCTACCTCTGTGCTTTTTGTGTTCTTTGGCGCGATTTTAGGGTTCCGTAGCGGAAAATCGCTTTGTCCGTCTGTCTATCTGTACGTGCACATCAGACAACCATTTATTACTCCGAGACTGCTGGCACCACACATTTAAAATTTGGAGAGTACCTAGTCTTAAATAAACCGATATACAAAATTGAAAATAAATAATGCAAAAAAAATTGGGATAAATTGACTTGGCTCTGCATACATGCAACTGAGGGTTGAAAAATAACATATTCCGATGTACATAACTATTGGAGTGCCTATAGAATGCTCTTAAGAATTATTTTAAATCAAAAAGCATTTACACAGTAGCAAAAAGTCATTGTTTCTAGAACACCAAAAAACCTTTTAAAAATACATCATAATTTTCCTGACCTTGTCCTATTCTATATCTATTTGCGGTCGGCGCAACACGTTTTCTTTTTCCATTCTCCCCTATCAGACATCACGGCATCATATACTCCTTTCTCATTCATATCATTTCTTACACAATCCATCTATCTTTTCATTGGTCTTCCTCTCGCTCTCCGTCCATCAACATTCAGATCCATTTTTAGTCACATGTGCTTCGTCCCTCCTCATTACATTTCCATACCAAAACAAACGACTCCCTTTCAATTTTTCTGTAACAGGCGCAACTTTCTAACTTCCTCTTATATACTCATTCCTTACTTTAGCCATTCTTGTCACTCCACACATCCATCTCAACATTCTCATCTCCGCTACATGCAATACTATCATGCTAACCCATACAGTACAACAGGTCTAATCACGGACTTGTATATTTTCCCCTTTAACTTGAGGGGTACCCGTGGGTCACAAGTTGTTCCAGTGACCTCTCGCCATTTCATCCATCCTGCGTTGATCCGGTGCATTACGTCATGGTCTATTTCACCATCACCTCCTTGATAGATATTTCCTCCTAAATCCTTGTAAAATACATAAGCATACAAATGCAAAACTAAACCCTATTATTATAATAAAACATAGTGACTCCATGCCGATAGTTCAATATTTACTCACGCCATGAATTATGCAACTCATTAAACGAGTTATTAATACTGTGCGAAATGGCGCAGCGGCCCGCGAAATGTTTTGGCAGTAATGAAATAATATTTTTGATGCCCAAATTGCTTATTATAGGCTACCAATCGCGTGGAATTCGCGCGCCGGATTCCCGAATGGCCGAGTAATTTGATATTGGACTTTGAAGGATTTTTATTATATTTTAAGTATTTAAAATATGTTTTTCACTTATTTTAATTGGTTGTTCAATGAGATGAGTGGGATTGATCAATTTACGCCTTCGAAAATTGCCTTATAGTTTTAATACAACAATATTATCATAACAACATCACGCTTGTGATCACTAAAGAGAGAGGCAGAGGTGTACCTTATCGTACACCCATATTTTGCCAGTTACGTTAATATCCCATGTAATGGGGACGAGCCTATTGCCATCTACCGGGCAGTTATCTGGACTGACTACACTTTGCCCGACCTGGGATTCGAACCCATGACCGCATGCTCAGCGGCCGCGCTTCCGACCAACGAGACAGTCAAAATAGTTGAAATATTGTTTTTTTTTTAATAGATTTGCTAACCATAGTGCAGGTTTTGGTCTTAGTTAGATACGTTAATGTTCACAGACGCAGTTAATAAGTATTCCGAATTGTCACTAAGTGACCATTACGCGAGTGGTAGCGTAATTTAAATGATTATACACCTATTATAACTCTTCGATTTATTTGTTTTTCTGAGCCAATATCTTAAAGCTACTCAAACTACAACTTTCCCCTTTTTCTCTAAAACAAACGTAAGTATATATACCACCAATAATAAAACCATGCTCAAAGAAAACTACAAAAGCACCATCAGCAATTCCCACCACCTTAGGGTTGCAACAGATGTGATTTATATCCAATACTTATTCAATACACCATTCGTAGTCGGCGCGTTTTCTGCGTTTCCCCGCGAGACCTGACGCGATAAATCTCAGCCGCGAAGTCGCGCGACAAAAATATCATTATGTAAATTTACATAGAAATAACAACGTATGTGCGTTGCAGTGTATGCTGTGTTACAAGAGAGTTTTATCGGTCACATTTGTGTAGGGTTGTCAAAATATTAAGGTCAAGTCGCAGTTTGGTTCGGTCGTGTGACGAGTACACTATTTAAGGGCGAATTCCCACCATTGACCTGGGGCCTTAGTCTGCTATTATAATAGTGTCAGAATGGTCGATCAATGATCGCATAATGGTTAATTTTGACAAGTTTGGTAATTTGCTACATACTAAACTTGTCAAAATCAACCATTATGCGATCAGTGATCGACCATTCTGACACTATTGTAATAGCAGACTCAGGCCCCTGATTGCAACCAGCCTACCTAAAGTGTTTTTATGAGCTGTCAGTACCATAATTGCTAGAACTTTCGCAGAATCTTTTTTTTTTGCGGATGGGAAATCATCAAATAACTTCCCCCGCTCTCTTAGTGCAAGACTTGTATGGACAAAAAGCTACCCATGTTTCTTCTATTGCCCTTTATTTTCCGGGGCACAACCCCGGATTCGCTGAGTCTTCAACCCCGTTTTTTACTGAACGTACTTAGTATTATTGTTGGGTTCTAACATTATTGGTACCTTTAAAACTTTATCTGCAGTTAACTTTCCTACATTCCAAACATTAATATTGTTTACATTAAATGCTGAACAAAACAAAAAATAAGTTTTACAGGCAACACAAAACCGTAACATAATCCTTTGAAAATCAACGAATTTAGACAATACAAGCTTAACAAACAACACAGAATTAAATGCACTCTACGCGCACCCAACCAAACTCCAACATCTTCAATCCTTTGTCCCAACTTACTAGATATGACAGACAGACAGACAGGCTAGAAACACGTAATAAGCTCAAATGCTATTGTTTAAATCGCGGTTGCTACATAACGTTGTAGAGAAACGTCCCGATTACGTATCACAATGGAAATCGTGTTGCTATTGTTTTGCTTGCTTGAAGTTTGTAGGGCGTGAACTTTGTAAGGAGTTGTTTTACGTCTTGTGACTGACGTATACATATTTACAATGTTTTGGATTATGTGATATTTGTAACACTACTGTCATTGCTTTTAAGCATTTTTTTTTCAAACGTTGTTCCTCACTTGTAATTTCTCCTGTATCGTGGGTGTGTTTACAAATATTTAAACTCACAAACAGTCAGACCCGAAACAACTTCCTGTATTGCATACAAATATTAGTTTCGTGCGGGGATCGAACCCGCAACACTAAGCGCAGCAGACCATTCCTATCCTACTATTATAATATTATAAATGCGTTTTTTTGTGAAGATGAGTGGATTTATGGATGTTTATTACTCTATTATGTCAAAACGGCTGAATGTATCTTGATGAAATTTGGCATAGAGGTAGATTATAGTCTTCAATAACACATAGTATATATTTTTTTACCAACTGCGGGCGCCTGTTAGTAGTGTTATAGTATTCTCATTACTTAACATCATTGCCCGGATATCTATTGACGTATCCGCGAGGTTAATTCATCGTATTGAGCAACTTTTTTTGTAAGTTAAACGTCCATTATTTTCTACAGAACTAATGAAAACTCAAACATTCCAAACATATGTCAATACAATCCACTGAGATGAAATTGCCAACGAAATTGAACAACAAACTCCTTCGGCCATCTGTATCTTGTCTCCTTCCTTGCAAGCGACACGTAGTAACGCTGAGCAGCATCGCGACCGCTCCAGTTAATCCCGGCATAGTCGACGCCACAATCTGACAGGCGGCCAGACCACCACAGTCACTGCCTACACCGCTTAGGGTCTTGGCTTGAGGGTTTATTGGGTAGGTAAGAAGAGTTGTGTTGTTTTGGTGTATAGAATTGAGTTATACGTGATTTGTGTTTGGTAGATTTTGTTCGTTTCTGGAAAGATAAATTACAAGCTTTTGCCCGCGGCTTCGTTCGCGTTAAATTCGGGGTAACACAGTTCTCCTTTTCTGATATGCAGGTATCTGCTACCTGAAGTTTTTGCCCTTGCGCCTTATTTATTGTAATAGCAAAGCTAAGTTTCCTTTCCTGTTTCTCCCTCATTTCTCACTTTAAAAAAAAAATAATAGCCTATGTCCAGGGTCTCAATTATCTCTGTAACAAAATCGTCAAAATCGGTTTAGACATTTAGGCGTGAAGATATAACAAACAAACTCACTTTCGCTTTTCTAATATAAGTAAGGATAAAGATTTGTGTGTGGTAGATTTTGTTCGTTTCAGGAAAGATAAATTATGGTAATTTTCTGGTGATAAGGTGGATAAAAAGAATCTGGTATGCGGTTTTATACTAACTGAATAAGCAAACATGATTTTGCGTATATCTTGTTTTTTTTTTTAAGTCTGATTCTAGTACATCACAAACTTTAGGCCAGTTTGGACCTGCCAAGACGTGGGGCTTTGGGGACTAGGCACAATACTAGGTACTAGGTACAGCTAGCTCCATCTAACTCTTTGAAGAAATCAGCTCATTTAATTATTAAAAAAAAATAACCCTACACTAGGCAATTCTCCTGAATCGTGGGTCCGTTTACAATAATTAAAAGTCACATACACAAACAGCCAGACCCTACGGTCTCACAAATATTTTTTTCGTGCAATGATCGAACCTGCGACACGGACGCGTGGCAGCCAAAGCAGAGCGTAGCGAAGCTTCGGGCAAAAGCTAGTTATTTATAAGAAAATTAAAAAAAAATGTTTGTTATAAAAAAAAACTGTTTTATAGTAGTTTGTTCTTATAGTCGCAACAAATATCACATCTTTAAAAATTTCAAATCACAAAGGCCAAAAAAAAGAACATCGATGGGTTTTAGTCAGTAAAAGTCTGACAATCCCCAGAACGGAGGAAGTTACAAAAGAAAAGATACCTTCTAAGATCGGATAGTAAAAAATCTAACGATATTCGTGTATAGAAAATATTCATACCTATGATATTGTTAAAATATGGCTCTCGTATATAAAAGCTGTTTAAAATGTAAGGCTTGCTGTATATTTGGAAGTAGATGTATTCACGTTGAACCGATAAATATTCACGGGTTACATACCACGTGTTTATTGAGGAATATTTAGTGACATGAAAATGTGCAGTCAATATGGAGGTTATTTTTGCTACGAAAGGTACCTAATAATTTGGAATATGTATGAGATAACTGCCGTGTTAGTTTAGTGGCCGCATGCGAAATGCTAAGCGTGAAGTGCTAGGTTCAATTCCCGGGTTAAGTAAAATTTTATTGAGTTTTCCAGTATTAGGACTTTCTCAGTAGCTGCGACGGAGTCTGGATCCATGCCCAGTTGTTATTATGGAAATACGGTTCGGTGACGCGATTGGCGCAGTGGGTGAACGATCGACTGTCGCGCTGCGTGTCGCGTGATCGTTCCCCGCTCGGTACAAATATTTGCATGACCTACAGATGGTTGTTCTGGGTCTGGTTGTATTTGTATGTGAGTTTAAATGTTTATAAACGCACCCACGATACAGGAAACATACCTAGTGTGGGGTAAAGTTTGTATTAAAAAAATCCATAACAAGCAAAATGTGGATGTACAGTTTGTTACACCCCTGCCTTACCCTTCAACGGTTACAGGCGTGATATTATGTGTTATGTTAATATTGATATGCTAAAAGTTTGACCAAATTATTGGGAAGCTATTGGTTTGATCACTCTCAATATGGCTGCCAAAGCCCCCATGGCAACTGAGTAAAATCTTTCCATTCATTTCAAATAGTTTGCTCTATTGACCATATTGAATCGGTTCCATATTCCTCATCATCTACCTAACCTTTTCTCTGACAACTGTAGATACTAGTATTTACAAGAAGCGATTACCTAGCAGAAATTTCTAGAGTGGGGCAAATTTAAAAAAAAAAACCTGTTTGACCTCCAAAACTCTGTCTCTGAAGAACATACCATGTCACCGTCCCATATTGAAAATACACTAGAATTTCAACTTTATTTCAAGAGTTCAAGTGTTAAAATATACTGACTGACTGCGTAAAACCCAATGCACTTTAACATCACACGACACTGCACCACATACGTGTACATGCTATCGCTACATTTATTCAATACTCGATTTTCATTACTCTAGCAACACTGAAACACCGTTCAACCCTACCGCCGCGAATTGGGGTTCAACTGGAATATGGTATTTCTCATTTCCGCACACTCCCGGAATTCCTCTTGTATATTTATTTTTATTCGTATTTGTATTCGTTTCCTGTAACACAGTATATTTTTCGCGACGTTTCTATTCGTCGTATCCGTCAGGGGGTTGGTTGCGTTCATTTTGTATGTGACGCAACGCAACGCGTTCTGAGTTATAATGTCATATTTTTTTCAGTTTGTTTGTTTTAATTGAGGATTTCAGTTTTTTTTTTGTATTCTTGGTGTTATTTGTTTAAAGGTTTGTTATCAACATGTTAAGTGTTGTTGTATTTTTTTTATTAGATGAAGATTTTTCTGTAATTCTTCGGTTCTTTATAAACCAGTGTAGGTTGTAAATAGTAATAAAATATTTTTTTCTTTTTTTATAACAATTCACCTTGTGCGGAAACATTTTACGTTAGACTTAAAATGAAAATTAAATAAACATGTTGCAAATTCAATAAAAATAAACGTAAATTTGACACACACTTAAAATTCGCATACGCTAACATCTCCGAAAACAGCTTCCTTATAAATCAAGTTTTTATTTAATATAAAACACCAATATATTATACTTATAAAAAGCACGTGTAAATCACACGCACGTGTCGACTACTAAATCTGTCGTGAATAAAAAAGGCGCGCGGGAGCTGCGACTTGTCGTAAAGCATGAGGAAACTCCACTTTATGGTGGCATAAGGCCAAAGGGGGCAACGTTTCTACGCATTTTATAAACGTCAAAGGTAAGGAAGAAATGTTGCCAACAGTAGTGGAAGGGTTAACGGATTTAAGTTGTGAGATAAAAATTATTTACGTGAAACCGGCTATAATAAAAATACAGGCAGCAAGACAAAATTATAATGAACAGACAGCAAAAAGAAAACCAAACCTAATAACGGTTATTTCTCTCAGTTCCCTTAACAAAACATAGCAAGAAATTGTATCACAATACTTTCTTCATTATTCAGTTCCACATCCTCTTCCTAATAATAGAGACGATAAGTTTCTCAAGCATGCAAGCCATTAAGCCTAAGCGAACAAATCAGCAATGAAAAGCACTTTTGTCTTATCCTGTATGTAATACAAAAATCGCGGACCCCTTGCCCAAACTTTTCCATCAGCCAGACAATACAAACATCATACGTAGACGTGTTTAGGGCGAGCCTTCTCGACCGTGAATAGTGCGTAAGTCATAAGCTTATTTCTTCTATCAGAAATAACACAAGTACCTATGTCAAATATATAATATCGACGGTTAAAAGGAAATAGGGGATAAGCGACAAAAAGTGAAATGTTCAGGAGAGCCGTTCAAAGTTTTAAATTTTAGAAAAACCTACGTATTTTTGTCATTTATTAAGATATCGTGAAAACTAAAACAGTTATAAAATCAGAAAAAAATGGAGCAGTTACAGGTATTTTTAGGTTTAATCATTTGACGCTATTTAACGTGGTTTTTGTCGCTTATGACAATAGCTTTTAATTTTCCAATGAGGAAATATGGCATAAGATACAAATGACAAAATAAAATAATAGAGGATAAGAAGCCTAAGAGACATACTGATTTCTCACATCGCAAGGTAAAAGGGTATAAGAGACTAGACAGTTAAATAAGAGTTATAGGAAAAGAAGGATAAGGTACTTTTCACAGTGGTTGTATAAAAGATAATAGAGCATAAGAAACAGTCGGCTTTCAAAACAATAACAGGATATAAGACATAAGTGATACACAATGTCGCTTGAAAGCAAAGGAAAAGAAGGATAATCAACATTTGGCATTGCATGAGTCTATGGAAATATAGGTGAAAAGACACCCCAAAAATAATGAAGTAGCGCAACCAACACGATCCTTCATCAGAATAAGAGCTAAAACGGGTATTACACTACACTGTAATAATTGGGCCCCTAACTCGTAAAATAGAGTGAAGTACCTTATGAGTATTTAAGGGCGTCGATTTTTATAGAAAAAGACTAAGGTCAGTACTCAAAAAGAGTAAAGTCCTTAGTCTTAAGGGTCTGTTTTAGTATACCCTACCCGTTCAAGTAATTCAAATTTTCACTTAATGGTTGATTTAAAAGATGATAGTTCGTCATTATACTGATTTTCATGTCACCTACCTACCTATTTATTAACAAGCGGATAGTAGGATGTTTTTAAATAAAAAAAGACATTTTTGTTAATATTTTTTAATCAAGAAAAATCAAAGCTACTTAAAAAAAGTGGGTAGGTATCAACCTGCTAATCATTTTTAGAAACAATAATACTGCAACTAGTAGGTAGATGGGCGCGTTCTTTAGGGCGGCAGGCCGCCCACTATCTGAACGCGCCCCAAAAGGTGGTGGCCATACGGCTGATCCGGGGCTACCGCCTGATCTCCGGCGAGGCAGCGAGCCTTCTTGCCGGATTACTACCGTGGGATCTGGAGGTGATAGTGCTCGCGCGCCTGTTTGAGTGGCGCGCGAAGGCACTACACCGCACCGGGGGGAAAACCCGTTGCCGCAGTAGATTGCCGCTCAGCGGACAGACCTCCGGTGCGATTTTATGGTGGCATGGAGAGAGCGACTGTTGCAACCCCGAGCAGGGCACGCTACAATAGTGGCGGTAAGTCCCCTCTTTGAGAAGTGGCTGGAGAGGCGTCATGGCGTCCTGACCTACCGCCTGACGCAGGTCCTCACCGGACACGGAAGTTTCGGGAGGTTCCAGCACATCATCAGGCGGGAGGAAGCGCCCGGGTGTCACCATTGTGACGATCGCCCGGAGGACACGGTGGAGTACACAGTAGCGATCTGCCCAGCTTGGGCGGAGCACCGCCGTGCCCTCGTGGAGGCGATCGGCGGCGGCGATCTTTCGCGTCCGGCCCTGGTTCAGGTCCGGAGCGAGAGGGAATGGGAAGCGGTCACCTCCTTCTGCGAAGCAGTAATGCTAGCAAAGGAGGGGGCCGGGCGTTTGAGGGAGAGAACATCAGGCCAACCTAGCCGTCGCGGGAGACGCCTAGGGCGCCGGGTGCCGCGAGACGACTCCCGGCCACCGTAGATGCGGGCCTGTGGACGGTGAGCAATGGGTAGCTCACCGTCTGTCCGTCTATTGACGACAGGCTGTGTCGGCGGCGCGTTCGTGTTTCACGCGCGCCTCAAAGAGAGTCAGCAAAGCAGAAGGGGCTTGCCAGGGCCTCCGCCTGCCGGGGTTGCGGGTTGTTCGAAAGAGATACCGAGGCCTCGGAACGTAAAGGGCAATAGAAGGAACATGGGTGAGTTTTAGTCAGTACAAGTCTGACATGCCCCCCCCGCTCCGCCTAGTGCGGGGGAAGTTATTGGATGATTTCCCTCCCGAAAAAAAAAAGCTAGTAAGTAGATAACTTAAGAATCAATTACGAAAACTTGGTAGGATACATACCAAGTAATAGGTAGGTACATGTATTAAACATTAAAAAAAAGTAACGAACATTATAGTTCTCTCGCCGCCGTCACAGCACGCGGCAGTGTTTTTCAGACAAGCGACGCGCTTAAAACCTACTTTTGTGATATCAAATGGCATAAGCACCGACTCGTAATTAAATTTATATTGGGTATTGCAGTATATGTGACGTATGAGAACGACTGTAAAACGTGGAAGTAGGTTATAATCGACACCATGATATCAAATTTAATTTAAATAATAAGGTATTAGCGACACAACTGTATTTATTTTGTAAACGGAAGAAAGGTATAACCAACAGTGTGATATTAAAATAAATTAAGGTAATAGGGCATAACCTACATAGCTGTCATAAAGTACTGAATGGTAATAGGGTATAACCGACAGAGTAATATGAAAATGAATTTTGTATATAGGGTACAAGTGCCACAGCTATGTTAAATTATGAAATGGAAGTAGGCTATAAACAACGTTTTTACTTTTTGAGGGAAAAGCTTAAAAGGCATAAACAACCGAAAGCTCGACACCCTTATGAAGTAAAAAAGCATTACCGACAACAAACCGAAAATAAGTCATTTTTGTAGGGGTACAAGTACCTTTGTAGCAAAAATGATCTGAATTTTCGTCGGTTACGAAAAATAATACTAGTAAAATGATTTTTTTTGCTAGGGCATAAACGCCAAAAAAGTCATCGTAGAGCCATGGGAGTAAGCGCATTCGAAAGAGCGGAAAATTTTACGTATGATGGCATATATAACTCATTTTTGACCAAAATGTCGCTTATGCCCTACTTCCTTTTTACCGTCGATATGGTGGGAAACATTTCAAGTCTTCTATTTCATTTGATCAGTTTAAAATACAAAGTGGGGTCTAAAACATTGCCTTGAGGGACTCCAAACTGTTGGTAGATACTGTGCAGATGTGTGAATGTACTTTCAGCGGATTCTTGAAGCTACGATGACATTGCGAGTCTGAGTCAAAAGCTTTTGTTCAATCGAAAATTTAAGTAATTAAGCTTAAGTTTATACACGACCAAAATCTAAAAGTTGCACAAAAAGCACTTTGTCAGTATTTAAATCCTAAAAAAGTACAAAAATACCCGAAAACTTTTCGAAAATATCAACAAAACCCTTCAACTTAAACCAAGCCCTGAAAGTTGGAAAAAAAGGTCCGATTCGTCGTACAAAAGGAGCATCTACCGCACGCAACAATGCTGTGATCTCTCTAATGAAGAGTTTTGTACACAAAGGGACGGCCCAACTCTTTTATTAATACCTCATGTTATGAGCCGGCAGTTTGCCTTATGTGGATGATCGTTATATCTAGTGGGCTAAGGTATATTGTTGTATTCACCTTCCTTGTTGGGTTCAGCTAAGAATAGAACGTTATTGCTTAGGGTTGCATGTCTTTCGGAACGACTGCTATCGATATGTCCTGTATTTAGGGGTCCTAAATAAACTGGAAGTATTTTTTTGACCTCGCCCTTGTAACACGAGTGTCCTACATATAACTATGCAAATGTCCTTCTTTGGTATTGTTTGTCGTATTGTTGACTTCCATGAGTACAAATACTTGCACTTACTGCACAAGTCCACTCAAATCTGTGTAGTGCTTTCTTAAAAATACCATCTCAGACACTTGTCTGCATAATCCGCATGTAAGTTGACCAAGATTTTTGACTGGAACTTAAAAAAAATTATGACCTCTCAGTTCGTTTCAGCTGTATCATCTCAGAGTAGTCATGTAAGAACAACTGGCCTTATCTAGATTTAAAAAACGACGTGTAAAAGTAAAATAACTTCCTCATTGTTTGGTTAAGATACCAATTCAAGCGAAGTAGACCCTTTTGTATCTTACGACTCAACTTCTTTATCATAAATGTACATATTCAATTGGTCAGCTTCTGTATGTTTTGTTTATTTATCTTTCGAACCTTCACTCAAAACAAGGATAAACATACGTTTCTTTGACGTACATATGTTCAAAGCATTACAAGCGTCGTTTGCAATTTTTCACATAAAATATTCACACAACGGATGTTGCGTGAGCGAATGCATCACGATTCTACTGTGTAGGGCCGAGCTGTAGTTCACGCACACTGTTTTATGGGGTAAGTAGGACTTCAGCTGATGGGGTTGAGAAAGCTACTTAATATGTAGAGCAATGTAGTTTATGGTCGTGCCCGTGATCTTGGTGAGTATTGTTGTCTTCTTTTAGTTTACTATTATAAACAGTTAAATCGGAATGTCCAAGGTGTTAAATATCTTCTTTTAAGTGTCAGTTATAGTGTTAAAACCGATTAAAAAAAAAACAAAGAGGAAAATAATATCACTTCCGGAAATCCATTATGTTTAAGTTTCATGGAATAGGGGTTTAACCTATTGCCATCAACTGGACATAAACCTACTGAGAAATTCTATGTAAAAACCTAATCTTTGAAAGGTCATAGGTAAATATTCCAAACATCAGAAAAAAAAATCGGAATTTAAATAACAAATATGGTAAATATCCCGTTTCAAATGTTAATTATAATGTTAGTAACCATGTCAGCTTTTATTGGTTAAAATGTCTTCACCACGATACAGTACCTCTATCTATTGACAATTCTGGACAAAACTTGCCATTTCAGTAACGCAGGAACTCAAAACGTTATTGAAACATACAAGCAAAGGTATTTAAATCACAGTTTCCATGCAGCCATGGGTAAAATCAACCGTATCCCTCCTATCATAGTCAGTTAAAAAGCTCGCTTGAACGCTATTTGATAGTTCTAAAAGCCTTCCTTTATATTTATTGCCATCATTTTACCAAACAATACTAGCTTCACAAACTTAATTCTCCAATCCACCAATTCAATTTTCACTTTAACACAACACAGTAGAGCCTATAATTGTATGAGTTTCGGCAGGGTTTCATGTTTGGCTGAATGCCACTGGTTGGCTAGCTCAAAATCGCCAACAAATAAAAGGTGTAAGAGTTGAAATGTTTTGAATTTGGTTAGTTTTTGTTCAAGCGTGAAGTTATGGTCATTATTTTGGTGAGAACTAGAAATATTATAACGACCAGCTGATTACGTAGGTAAAAGTAGACATGTGCTCATCGTAGCCTAATCAGTGTTTTAAAAACACAACAGAAATTCAACAAAAACAATTTATTGAATGAAAACATGAATGTGTGTGAAGCCATTAAAGCCAATTTGTATCTTAACATAAAACCAAAACTTCACGAAATTGCGAATAAAGAAATTCTTTAGTATAACCACAAAACCCAAGACCTGTTGGTTTTTAAGCAACTGCGGGCATAACAATACGGAAAAGACGACGAAAGATTTTCCACTACTTTTTAAACTGGCATACAATACTTTACTTACCGCAGATGAAAACTCTATAGAAAAGAACTTTCTAGATTCCATAAATGTTTATTTTATTTCAAGAGCACTTTAGCTTAGCGTTTTCCAACACCTTCAATTTCGTTTTTTGCCTTTACCATCAACGTTATTTTTTTAAAGCCTCTCTTTTTAAACTTACCATTATTACATTTTTTGTCTTAATTGCCATTAGGTTTAAGTTATCCATTAGTCTTTAGTTTGTCTCCCACGAGATTTATAAAAAAAGATATTTTTGAATAGAAAGTGAGTTTGTTGTTTGTTACATCTTCACGCCTAAATGGCTAAACCGATTTTGATTAATTTTGTAGTTAGGACCCTGGAGACGGACATAGGTAATTTTTTTTTTAAAGTGGGAATTGAGGGTGAAATTGTAAAGAAAATGGAAAACTTTGGTATTACAATAAATAAGGCGCAATGGCAAAAACTACAGGTGGCAGGTACCTGTAAATCAGGAAAGGGGAACTGTGTTACTCCGAATTCAACGCAAGCGAAGTCGCGGGCAAAAGCTAGTTTTGTATATAGTGCTGAATGTAAAACATATTTCACGTAGGTACTAGCTTAGTCGGGGTTGTGTCCATCAAAACTGTAACTAACCCTTTAATGGGTTCTGCGGTGAAACCAGTAGCTAAATATTTTATGACTGCAAACACATGACACACTAGCTCTTTATGAAGCACTCTGATACTAACGTTGTATTTAAACGTCGTGGCGAGCGTAAGATATGACGCTTTTGCACCTTTACACTTAGAAAAAGAATAAGTACCATAAGCTAGAACTTATGGTTCATATACCTCAGTGTCTAAGGCGTAAAAAGTATTATCTTTTATACGCACTTCATATTTATATCGGGTTTAGTTTATACTACCAGGGTCACATAAGGATAGGGAGGTATTGTTAACCCGGAACCAACCATCACTCTAATTTAAACTTATCCGAAACATAATCTTATCTCTCCTAAAATATACTGTCCTTACACCGAATATATGACCCGGGGACGACCCGAGGCAGGCAACCCCATGCAATACCGCGTAAGACCGATTCAAATCACGAACGTAAACAAAACCGTTTTTACCGCCATTCAACGGTGGTTATGACGTAATGAATTAAAAAGGTAACAATGCTGAATGTTTTACGAGTATTAATTGTGAGTGATTCCGAGTGACCGCATCACGCGATCCGTGGTCACAATACTGTTGACTGAAGGTGAAAAAGTGCGTTTTCTACGCATTTATGGGCGACAGTTTTTGCCATAACAGTGTAATTAAGTCTCGGAATAGAGAATTTTATTGCTGATTGAAATAGGACGTTTTTTTTTTAATTTGCGATGTTATTTATACATACAAATGATTATAATGTAACTGGGACATACACCAGTGTTCTGAGAACTATAGCGGAGAGCTCTTTAATTATATTTTTTTTGTGTAATTGGCAATACTACCTATACAGTGAGTTATTTATTAAGTTATATGTATGCTCTATGGATCTCTTTAGTCCGAAATAAATTCTATACTATTCTAATATACCTCTTGAAAAGCGTTGATAAAATAAAACGTAAACTACACAATGTGATACCTTTACAACAAAATCTTTTCAATATTCTCTCACAAATTCTACAAGACGACGCTATCGATTCTTGAATCCAAACAGTATGGAAACAGTTTCGTTCGACAAACACGAACATAAATAAGAAAATAAATTCGAACAATAGAAGATTGAAAAGAACCAAAGAAAATGCTTTCTTGAAATTCGGTACGAAAATAATAACGACATGACAGGCTAAGTCTAAACCCATAGGCTTATTCATGCTTCGAAGGGCATTCTATCAAATGTCAAGCGGCGACCTTTTTGGGATTGTTTCCACTGTGGCCATCGTCCCGTGAAATCAACGGTATCTTTACAATATAAACATCCTTTGCAATGGCAAGATCTGTCTCCGGAGTACCGCATTTGGTAGACTTTGTTTCGAAGTGAACAGCGGGTTTTGTGAAATTGTTCTGGACGTTGGAAAATGTGTAATAATAATAATAATAATAATAATATCTTGGGACAACTCACACACGGTTATCTGATCCCAAGCTAAGCAGAGCTTGTGTTATGGTAACCAGACAACTGATATACATACTTATATAATTTATAAATACATACATATTATAGATAAATCACAACCAGACACAGAACAAACAATCATGCTCATCACACAAAGTTTGTCCTGGGTGGGAATCGAACCCACGACCTCCGGCTCAGCAGTCAGGGCCACTAACCACTAGACCAACAGGCCCGTCATAAAATGGCATGACGTCTTAAGTATTCAAATTTGGATGTAGATTCACAAGGTATTGAAATAGTGACTTCAACTTCAACTCTTCATTAATGGCTTTTGTGGACGAGAGATACCACCATTTTGCCAATAACACGTGTACTGGAAATAAACTATCAAACGCTGGACAATATTTAGCAAGTAATCACAGTAATTAAAAAATATAAAACAATAAAAGTATTTCTTTGCAGATTTAGATTATCATTTCATATGACAGAATGACAGAATTGAAATAGTGTATTACGACGGTCTTCTTTGAAAATTCTAATGTCGGAGTAATATTAGAATTTTTATTTATTCTGACTTTTTATTCATTTTCAGTACCTACTTTTACTTCGGTACAATAAATCATAAATTCTTTCAATCATGGTCAAGCATCAAAAGACTAAACCACTGGTTCTAGAGAGTTTCTGACAAAACTAGGTAAACCTTATTTTTTCGGCTGGGAAACCTTCAAATGACTTGTCCCGCTTTGGGCAAGGTGGGCTCTAAGGATATATTTTTATTTCGTCTTCTGAAGTGGTTCAATAAGAGATGAATGTTTGTTTAAGCACTCACTTTTGCCGGGGTAGCGGGTTGTTCAAAAGAGATACCGCGCCCCGGAATGCAAAGGGCAATAGAAGGAACATTGGTGGGTTTTAGTCAGTAAAAGTTTGACACTCCCTAACGCTCCGCCCAGAGCGGGGGAAGTTATTTGATAATTTCCCACCCCAAAAAAATTGCACTCATTTTGTATCAAATGATACTGTAAATTGTTTAGTTCGTAAAATTAAACTTGACTTGTTTTGTTAGATCCAATGAAAGTCTCACTTAGTCGAGAGTGGTCAATTACAATTCTATTGAGCCAAAGTATCAATTAGAATAAGTTTAGTCCCTCTATTCAGTCGGATCTCTCGGGAAGAGGAAACCGTTTGGAAAACTTGGCGAGTTTGTCGATCGTTTCGTGAAATAGACACGCTAAGAGACCGCGCCTGGAGGTTTCCGCGAAAATGGTCCCAAGTTTCCCATTGAAATTCTCTGAAATTGTAACAAAACCTTCAAAATTTTGGGCATCCAATTATGTGGTCTTACGATTTTATTGATATTTGAAAGTGTGTTCTCTTGCTTATCAAAATAAAGACGCAGTAGGTATTGTAATTATAACATTAACGTTTATTTTCCTTTGCACATTCCTACCTTGAAATAGACAAACACAATAGAAACTTTCAAACACCGGTCTAAAAGCACACACATCGTCAATCAATCAATTTATCTGACATGCTCTTTCAATACAAAGCAACAGTACCATTAATATGGGGTTCATACACACCCAATATATCCCAGTGGAAAACAAACATGGATTCAAACTTATAACAATCATACAGAAAATAAATGGAAAATATGCTAAGAGAAAAAAAGTTTACCAAGAAAATAAAGATGATTGCAGAGTGAATCCGTGTCTGCTCCTGGGAAATGCCTGTTGGAAAAACCCATTAGCGCTTTAGCCGACCCGGGAATCGAACCCAGGATTTCATGCTCAGCAGCTGCAACTGCTGCCAATCAGTCAACGAGGTGATCCAAGAAGTTAAATTTGAAATAATTATAATGTCTTGATATACATATTATGTATAACCTATTTTTGACTGTTAATAAAACTCGGTATATTCGAAGCTCAGTCATTATAAAAATATATGGTGGAGGAAAAATCAATTAATTAATCATTTAACAAATTACACACTGTACAAAATAACAATGCGGTGGCCCTAAATGACCGGTAAACCATCAATCCACCAATTTACTTGACGTGCACTCTATCAAGGCAAAGTACTAGGCGGCCATAAGTCGGCAGGAGGCAAACGCAAGAGTTATCTAAACAATCCGGCAGAAGAATGTTAATAGTTGGGAACAATAAAGTATTGGCCGTCACGCGACCGCATCACGCTAGGGACAAGTATGCGGGGTGTTTGTACACTGCTACAGTTTTTCTGGAATCCTGGTAATAACATGATTGGACTGAACGCATTGGCTTTATGTGTTTTCAACCATTCTGGGAAAACATTAAAACATAACGTTGGCTTATTTCTTATTAGACAATTAATAGCAGGTACATATTCGACATTGTTGTTTTTTTCATATAGTTTAAAGTGGATAAATGTGAAACGCGAAATTAAAAGTTTGTAAGTGAGAGATAGCTTCACGAACACAAATACCCGACCTACATATTTTATCACCCATATTGAAGAAAATATATTCATTTTTCCGATACCTAAACATGGAGAATTTTCAATTTTAAGCCTCTGTGAGACGGGTGTTACGCCGATGGCATTAAAATAAAATACGAGCGGTGTCGTCCGTCGACACGTAAGCGCCATCCATCACTAGACCGTGTGCAACCCCCTTTACAGGCCGGTGTAGACGTGCGACAAAACTCAAGGAATTTGAGCTGCGTTTTTTTTTTTTTAAATTAGGGTGGGATCATCGATCAAGAATAATGACGGCGAATTAGGTTTTAAAAAAGTTGAATATCGAATTTCATAATGGACCTTTCATTTCCATTTTGAATTTTTAAAAGCTAACTTTTTGTTTATTTTCTATCATTTGCAATGGTGACGGTAAAAAATATGGTATTTTGTGTCAGTAAAAGATAAAATACAACAAGTGCAGTTTACAATGTTTGGAATCTCCAAAAACAGTTCTAAAACTATAATTTCATTTACTGCTCAGCTGCAGTAATCATACATTTCATTATATTTCCGTCACAAAAACCTGTTTTCCTTGTCTATTGGCCCTTGTACACACGGCGACAGATCAACCTATACAAAACCAGTTTATGCTGCTCTCTCAACAACGGATCGTACACCATAAATTTCAAGTACAATGAGAGATCCGCATAAACTGGTTTTGTATAGGTTGATGTGTCGCCGTGTGTACTCACAACTTTTTTAAAGATATTTCAAAACGTTTAGTTGACACTTCCCATAACCCAAGGACTAGCTTTTACTTTGGCGAAAGGCTACTCGTTGCCATACAACGTGGCAACGCGACCAGGCTCTTGAGGACATTAACTGACAGCGTTGAGGACGAATTTTTTTTGACGCAATTTTTTTGTTTTTTGTAAGTTAGTTTCTGTAATTTATTTTAAGTTACTCATCCCCGCTCCGCCCAGGTCGGGGAAATCTACTTTTATTATAACATTAACCTATGTAATAACCCGAAATTACTTTTATTATAATACTAGCTTTAGCCCGCAGTTTCGCTCGCGTTAAATTTGGGGTAACACAGTTCTCCTTTCCTGATTTACAGGTACTTGCTAGCTGTAGTTTTTGCTCTTGCGCCATATATATATTGTAACAGCAAAGTTAAGTTTTCAATTTTCTTCCCTCTTACTCCCTCATTTGTCACTTTAAAATTATTGTCTATGTCCGTCTCCAGGGTCCACACTATGTCTGTAAGAAAGCTCATCAAAATCGGTTTAGCCATTTAGGCATGAAGACGTAACAAACAAAACACTTTCGCTTTTATAATATTAGTAAGGTCTTAGGTAAGTCTATATAACAACCCAACTATTTGTCTATTTTCAAATATAAACAAAGTCGTCTGTCTACGTCGACTATGCATCACAGTCGCTCCGCATCGCTCCATTGACGGCAGAGCGAATTTTTGAAAAATGTAAAAAGGTCATTTCGGTCGTCACGTACAGAACATTTATTACGACTTCGACTTCCTTCAACGGCTTTAACACGAAACGGACGTTATAAATGGTTTTTGCTTATTTTTCAATTATTCGATCGGAATGTATGAAATATGATCGGAGGTAGGATCTGCGGACCGGAAGGTGGCTTTTTCAACATTAATTTTTCTGTCGGAATTGGTAACGGAAGTGAATGTGATTGAATAATGTACTGCAATGTTGTTGTGTTCACTGGGGTTGTTTTGTAGGTATATTGATGAGCTTGTTTATTTGGCGATTCCTGCCTTTATGGATAGCAGAACATATTTTTGAGCAAGCGTATACAGGGTGAAAAGTTACTGGCCGATTGGAAAAGCTTAATGACAGAACATCTAAACTATAATTGTGGGAAAGAATGCAAAGGAATCAAAATAGTTGTATGGCCTACAGATATTTATTCCGAGTCTGGCGTTTAAGGCGCGTCGCCCACAAGATCAACAGTTGAGGTACAGTTTCGCCTAATGCGCCCGCGCCTCGACTGTTGGTCGTGTGGGCGACGCGCCTAAATATTTGTAAACGCACCCACGATACAGGAGAAATTCCTAAAGCGGGGCAACGTTTTTTTTAAATAAGAATATTTTTTTACGGATTACAGAATTTAAAAAAAAAAAGCCAAAATATACCTTGTCGAATGAAACCTTCCAATATTTTGGTTCTATAACTGTCCCCTTCTTTGTCACCAGGACATCAACAACAAAATGCAGTGGAGGTTCCCCACACCGGGAGAGGCGGCGACGAGACGAAGACTCCTCGAGTCTGCAGGGCTTCAGTGCGGCGTTACACCGGGCTCCGCCACCGCCGCCGCCGGCACTGCTGCGAAGACTGGGAGTCAAGGAACCAACGGGAGTTGGGAAGGTAAGTGGTCGATACTACGAGGTCTTTTTTCTTTCGCATCGGTACAAACTGTAGAAGGATAGTTTTGAGTGAAATAATTACTTTACTAGTTGTTAATAAGGCCTGGTTTCCAAAAAAGACAAGCGGAGGAATACACAAATCAATATGAGAGATACACACGATGTTGATTTCAAACAATGTTTTCGGATTTTCGTACGTCTTTTTACCGCTCTGGTCGTCACCTTATGGTGAGCATGTTGAGTCACGCTAAAACATTTAAACAAACGTAGAGTTATGTAAAACGTCTTCAAGTAAATAGCAATATATATGAAGTGTATAGTTACATAAAAGATTCACTAAGCGTGCTCCAAGAAGCATTAAAACTTTGATCAACTATTTCAACATCATTTCAAAATCGAATTGACCGACTAAATCTTTAAAAGTGTAACAACACTACCAAACAGTCATCAATCAATTTTAAACCATAAACTATAGAATTTACAACGTGTTTTCTTATTTTTTAAAACAGCCTGAAAACTCACTAAACTTAACAGCAACTCATCAACCAGCCACTTAATACAAATTCGCGATAAAGAAACGAAACGGTACTCTTAGTCACGGCGCCATGATTTAAGAGGGGTTCAAGAAACACTCTAATTGGTTGGAGCTAATGAGACAGCTGATGATCTCGCTAATGAGTCGTTTAACGATGCCGCGGCTAAGGAACATCGCTTTGTTCTGATCAAGGAGTATAAAGTATAGTTGTGTGCGGAAGATTTATATCTTAGAGTAAAAAGGAATAAAGGAGCTCGTGGCTAAATAATAGCAGCCGCTCGGGTCGATCTTTAGGTTAAGCCGCGCTTGCCTAGGTTGGTCTGTGGATGGGTGACCACTCGTTACATACCGAGTTTCCTCCATGCCTCGGAAAGCACGGTAAGCCGTTGGTCCCAGCTGTCATCTTTGACAGTCGTTACAGGTAGTCAGTGTCCCGAAAGTCTGACAACCAGTCTTACCAAGGGGTATCGTATTACTTAGTTACTAACTGGGTTGTGGAGGTCAGATAGGCAGTCGCTCCATGTAAAATACTGATATTCAGGTGCATCTGGTTAGACTGGAAGCCGACCCTAACATAGTTGGGAAAAGGCTAGTCAGATGATGAGTAAAAAGGAATGAAATGGAAAAAGGGATGTGCGTACGTGTTCTTTATGGACACGACGGTTTTGAA
This sequence comes from Ochropleura leucogaster, assembly GCA_958449745.1. Classification (NCBI taxonomy): domain Eukaryota; kingdom Metazoa; phylum Arthropoda; class Insecta; order Lepidoptera; family Noctuidae; genus Ochropleura; species Ochropleura leucogaster. The sequence continues at coordinate 16,796,674 of OY288207.1, forward strand.
AAGGCTTTTAAGTTTAACTGAAACTTAATCCTCTTTCATTCTTAAACTAGGATTTATTTAATGTTTGATTGGAGATCATTACAAAATCAATGAAATAGGAAGTGTTGCTTTTAGGCAACACTAAAGTCGAGAGTCGTATTTTTTGGTATTAGTTCGTTGGTTTGAAATCTAGACTACGACTTACAGTACGCGATTACGGTATGAAATTAATTATTTTAAATTTGGAGGTGTTTATACGATTTGTTGCGTACAGTAATCACAATTATATAGGTTGAGTTCTTTAGTTCTCAGGTTTTATATTTAAATAGGAGATTTTAAGGTTTTTTCAGGAACTTCTGGTTCGAATGGAAAAATCTGTTAGTATTGGATAGCTTATTTATCGCTGGAAACTATAGGTTTACTGCTAGGATTGCTGAGCAGCGAGTGAAACCGCTGGGCACAGCTAATCTTGTTCCTAAACAAAGTTGTAGTTTACATATTTCTTTCTTTGAGACCTTAAAATCAAACATTTATCTTAAAAAGCTACTCCTCAAATAACCAAAATCTTCGTTAAAAATCTTTTTACACAAAATCGGAACAAGAAAGGTCGTATAGCCGTCTCCGATAAAGGAGGTCGTTACCCAGGCCCTTAAGAGATAACGCGAAACTCGATTTATGTCACATTAATGCGTGTCTTAAATAGCCTATACAGCCATCGTATCAGAACCGGGAATTAACCTTCGCGAAACCCATCATGGTCTTTACGACCGGCTGCCAAATGTACACAAAATACGTAGGACGTCTGTCGCGGTAATTAGTTAGAAATTGTGTTTTATTACATAACTTGGTGCTAAAACTTTTCTTGTACTCTTTTTTTCGGAAGGAAAACCTACGGTTCTAAATCACTTTGCTTTCAATTTGCACAGTGACATTACATTACAATTAAAAAAGATACTAATTCTGTTGCAATTTTACATTTATACAGGCCTAATTAACAGGCCTAACCTGTTTAATACACAGTTTACAATTAATCAGTAAGTAAATAATTTTCCCTGAATTTAGAGTTAACTAACCCAACCAAACATTATTATAACTTGTCCATATTTTGAAAACTTTAAAATCAAAAACAACTACTGCAAAGTTCAGATTTCAGACCACCAATAAACACTCTGACACTTTAATAAAATACTAGACAAAGAACGCGTGTTCACCACTTATTTAGTTAACCCGTTCAATGCTACGGCCCGGTCTAAAAGACCACTGGTCGATTGGAACACGAAACGTGCTCGTCGGACAGACCGCTAATGTCATAAGACAGCGGCTAACGAGGCGCACTGCGGGAATCGCAACTGGAATCCCAGGGATATTCCAGACTACACGTAGGAACCTAGAGAGCTAGGAACGTAGGGGCGTAGGTATTCCACCGCATCATCTGTCTGAGGAACTTTGGATGTTGCATACGAGTTTGTGCCAAAGTCTGTATTTGTCTTGTTCACGGGACTACATTGAAGATTGATTTTGTGTGAAAAGGCTTGGTTTCACGTTGCACTCAAGTACGATATGGATCAGAAGAAGCGTTGTTATAAGTCGTTTGACATTAAAATAAAGAAAATGTTAGCACAAAGTATTGCTGTGTGAGCGTGAACTCAAATAAATAGAAAGCTCAGATACATCTGCTTAAAATAACTTATTACTCTTTTATACTATACTAGCTTTTACTCGTGGCTTCTTACTTTGCTCGCCGTTCGTCGAATTTATCCCAAAGGAAATTATAAGTAGCCTATGTATTAATTCAGGTTTTACACTATCTGTATGTGTGTTTATTGTTGACTTAACAATCTTCACAACATCCTCACAAACTATCGTATTTATAACATTAAGTAGGATACATAGTTACGTTAGTATTCAGCTCCTTTTATGCAACATTTAACCCCATGTTACAACTAACCCTGTCTACATTCACACCGCTAATATTGCCAAGTAGTGGCAATACTTTTACGCCTGCAAGGGCGCGTCGTCGCAACGTCGAGCAGTTTATTTAGTTATTTACACCCGCCGCCAATTACCGTGGCGGCAGCGTCAGGGTTAATGTGATAAGTGACGCGCTAACAAGATGCAGGTGCAAGCATATCGCGCTAACGGGTTAATGGCGAAGGAAGAAACGGTTCAAATTAATTGAATTTTAAATGTGAGTACGGGACATTGAGATAAAATTAATTAGGAACAATCTTTAATTAAAATATGTGTTGTTTTCATCGGCTATTGAAATAATATATATTTCAATTCAAATGAAAATAGTGCACTAATGTAAACATTATTAAAATTGTATCGGCTTCAAAATCAAAGCAGATTGTTCTTTACTAGCTGAGCCCCGCGTTGTCCCCGCGTAGTTTGGAATAAAAGCTTATTAAAATTTGTTAAATCAGGGTATAAGCTATCTACATAACAAATTTCATCCAAATCCGCCCAGACGTTTGAGCGTGAAGTAGTCAGAAACATACACATACGAACTTTCGACTTGATCTATCTAATATATAAAATTTCCATGTTAGTTACCGTACTCCTCCGAAACGGCTCGACCGATTTTTATGAAATTTTGGGTACATATTGGGTAAGTCTGAGAATCGGCTAACATCTATTTTTCATACCCCTAAACCTCAGCGGGTGAAACCGCTGGGCACAGCTAGTTATCTATACTAATATTATAAAGCTGAAGAGTTTGTTTGTTTGTTTGTTGTAGTGTGATGGCTCTGAAAATACCTCAGCTTTCTGAAAGTATTTAATAACATTTCACTGGAATACATAACACACAATATAGATTTGTAAATACAGATTGTATTTCAATTTAGCGAATGATTTTGATTTCAAATGTTTCTAAATAGATACCTAGTGCTATTTGACTCAGTTAATTAGATTCGTATTTATTTAAGCTATCCAATGCCATTAAAATCCCCTATAACTTTATTTTAGTTAGGTACCGCTTTTTAGCTTAGCCCGGCAGAATAGGGGACTTTTTTCTTTTTTTTAAATAACCTTGCCTTACACTAGGAATTTCTCCTGTATCGTGGGTGCGGTTACAAACATTTAAACTCACATACACAAACAGCCAGACCCGAAACAAGTATCTGCAGGTCCCACAAATATTTGTTCTGTGCGGGGATCGAACCCACGACACGCAGCGCAGCAGTCGATCACTCAGCTACTGCGCCAACCGAATTTCATCCTGTTGTTCCTTTATCGACCTTAGATGTCAATGAACATTCAATAACTTAACACAATGTAGAAACAATACAATCCTATTTATACCCAAATAATATTACCACATTCCAAAACCCAAAACAACAATACCGGCCACTGAAATCGCTCCATAAATTACCAAATAACTAACATTTGTGTAAAATATAATTAAGCTTTACTATCCAAATTAATGCATACAAGCTATGCGGTTATTAGTTCGAACATAAACATTTAAATATTGCCGTAATAACCGTTTCATAATGTACAAATGTACAGTTAGCAAAAGGGATAAATAAGCAGGGTCGTCAGATTTTGTTGAGTATATCTTAGAAACGTGGACGACGACGTCATTAAATTTATTTAATGAACTGTTTGTTTTTTATCAGAGAGAGAATTGGTAAATATAATTGGAGGTCTTTGCCAATAGCCAAACTGAAATCAGTATTATAGTAATTTTAAGTAGTAACTAGTTAAATTATTCTTAATAAGGTGTAGACTTTATTTATAAGGTTATTTTAATTTGAATACTTTTTAGTTTTGTTACTAGTGTCTTGTTTACCTTTTTTTGCGGATGAAAAAGCATCAAATAACTTCCTCCGCTTTGGGCGGAGCAGGGGGGAGTGTGAGACTTGTACTGACTCAAATCCACAAATCTTCTTTGTATTGTCCTTTATGTTCCGGGGTCACGGTATCTCTTTCGATCAACCCATAACTCTGACAGGTCTTGTTTACCTTGCGTTAGGTAAATAAAGGTTATTTATTTGATTGTATTTTATCAAATAAATTTAACGTTTTTCGAAAACAATTACAGATTTTTAAGAAAACTTCTACTCTATGTAACGAGGCTGCCTACTTAACTCTTTTGCCGACTGTACAATATATAAATAGTCTGATCTTTTTATAGAGACTGAAACTGATTTGTTTTTATAAACCGGTAAACCCGGAAGAACGAACTTATCGCTTTTTATGATTAAATGTCTGATCCGTATGGATATAATATTAACCTACAGTTAAAATATGGCCGTAATTACTATGGTTTTTTTCCGGATGAGAAATCATCAAATAACTTGGGAAATGACAGATTTTTACCGCCTAAAACCCATCCGTGTTTCTTCGTTTGCCCTTTATTTTCGTGTCTTTATTATCTGTTTGTATATGTGAGTTTAATTGTTTGTAAACGCACCTACGATTTTTTTATTTAAAAAAACGTTGCCCTACACTAGGATATTCTCCTGTATCGTGGTTGCGTTTACAGACATTTAAACTCACATACACCAGTCGATCGCTAAGCCAATGCGCCAACCGTGCCGTCTAGAAAAAAAATTAGTATTGATTATATCTAAATGTTTATATTTATCTTATGTGGCTTGGCCATTCGAGAATAACAAAGACATTTGCTAGTCAGCAATATTAATAGCCGCCATGACATTTCAGGGTGCGCCAGACTTACCTGAGTGTGTGGTTCGTAGAAGTTCTTTTAATACTTACAAAGTATTCTTTAACTAGCAGTAGGCAACACGGCGCAGTGTCTGAGTGATTTGCTACTGCGCTACGTGTAGCTGGTTCGATTCTTGCAAGGTCATATTTGTATGACCTCAAGATTGTAGTTCTGGGTCTGGCTGTTAATGTGTGTGAGTTTTAATATGCAGATATTCACAGTGAAGGTTGCATACCAACTTGCATCATCAACAGCCATTTCTTTTGACTACGTAGACTTAAAGAGTTGTTTTTTTCACAGCACAAAGTAACCACAATCTTGAGTTCACGGTTTTAATTTCAACTTGATAGCTCCACGCGTTCCCGAGATACAGGGTCTTGACAGACAGACAGACGGATAACAAAATGATCCAATGAGGGTTCGGTTTTTGTTTCTTCCGTTCTTTTTTGTTCGGAAGAGATACGTACATAACGTAAAGGACAATAGAAGGAACATGGGTGGGTTTTAGTCAGTACAAGTCTGACACTCCACCCAGAGTGGGCGAAGTTATTTGATGATTTCCCAAGCACAAAAAAAGTTTTAGTAGGTTGATTTTTTAACAGCACAAAAGGTCGTCAAATTTGAGTTTACGGTTTTCATTTCAAAGTGATACCTTCACGTGTTCTCCAGATAAAGGGATTCGCTCTTTCTTTTTGAGGCACGAAACCCTAAAATCAACCGCAAGCGATGAACATCTGACTATTGCTACGTCACCTATAGATATGAAATCGAAGCTAATCCTTTATTCATGTGACTGCGTTAGTACGTGACGGTATGTTACGTACATATCAAACGGAATAAGCGACATATCCATCGGATAGCTTTACATGAAAAGGCAAGCATTACACACGCCATTTCAAAGTGAATAATCGGACGAAAAATTGCAAGCTGACTTTTCTGCATAGATTGAAGAAGTCAGTTCAAGATGGCGCTGCTTGTAAAGAAAAAAATACAGCGATATGTAAAATTTGGTACCTTTATTTTAGTTCTTTGTTTTCCCGCATGCAAAGATAACTTGACGGAAGAGTATATAGAGAACTTTGACTGAGGGGCTTTTTGTGTTTAAATAACATTAACAGGGTGCGATGTTAACGAACATTCGTAAAATGAAATACATTTGTTAACTTACGTCTTGTAGGTAGAAACTACAGAACGCCAACTGAGCCCTTGCCTACTTACTCCTCGTCAAATTGTTTTACAAAATAAGTTCTGGCTTTGAAGAAGATGTTTGTACGTAATAATCAAGTTGTAATCTATGATTTTGCATTTAAAAAAATGTTCTAAGTATTGTTTGCAAAATAAGTTGAACTGTGACTAACCTTAGTTTAAGAAAACGTTTCTTAAAAGCTAAAGTCATGTGCAAACGGACTAGCAAAATAGCCGGCCATAATTAAACTATAAAAACACCGTTTCCATTCCACTACGAAACTAAAAATGTACGTACAAAGGTACTTTTCCCCAAACTGTACGTACGACATAAAAAACAGTTCGTGTTAGTAGAAGTCGAGTGAAATTTGCAATTCAAGGAGCTACGTAAGCTGGATGGAGTAGAATGCGAGGAGGGTGGAGGGAAGGAGGGACAAAAAGTGTCCTCGGTACATCGCACGGGTTAGGTGCCTACTGACGTAGAGTAAGAAAAAAACACTAAAAAGACGAAAAACCAAATTAACTTCTAGAAGTCTGTGACTTTTGTTTGATTCATAGATTTCTTTGCCATTGACTTCCGGAAAAAAAATATTTCCCGTTCTTTAAGTGTATTTTTGGGAATTGTTTTTTGCGTTTTTTTTTTAAATTTCCGCGTGTTAAGTTGAATTTTCATTGAGTATTCATCTTCCATTGCTAATAATAGTTATGTGTAAATAGCCAGTGGCTTGTCTTCAAAATAAGTATCGTTTTACTCAGCTATTAGCGGGTTGTGGGCGTTGTGTGTGTCAAATTGCCTGTTTGACCTCCACAAACCGCTAATGCTAAACACAGGTATTCAGCTGGATCTGGTTAGACAGGAAGCCGACCCCAACATTATTAAAAAAAGGCTAGACGTGTGATAATTTATTTCACACGGTTTGAGCTTGTCGATCTAGCTGACACATAACAACATAGGATAGTTTCAATAGGTCAAGGTTATTACATTCTATTTAAAAACACATGTGACGTCACTCGTTGCGAAAAAATGCAGCAACGAGTGACGTCATACGTAACTTTAATGAGCTATATCTTTGTGATTTTCATTCTAATTTACAAGTAAAAAATACGTGTCCCTTATTTTTGAATAATCTAAATGTTGGACAATTTTTTTTTGAGCTAGCTTATTGTAGATTTTAATCAGTTGGCATAATAGGTCACATCGCCAGGATCGACATGAATCGAATGAAGTGTTTGCTAACCGGCTGGATTGTGTTCGTGGAGAGACTGATCTATACAATCTTATTCCTTGTTAAGCAATAAGACGCTCCACTTTTGACATTTAGTGAGGCGGGTAACGCCATTGTTTTTGTAAGGGTCGAAATAGGCTTTTTAGTTTTGTGTCTATTTTTGTTCGGGGTATATTTTGTTTTAGTTTTTTTTTTCCTGGAAATTTCTGAATTGTTTGATTTTCTTTGTGATGAAAAATATAATTATGTATGTTTATTGAGAATTTTCGTATTTTTAGGAACGTGCATATTCAAATCTCAGTCTCGAAAAAAAAAACTTTTAATTTACATATCTTAACTTATTTTTCCTTTCCTTTAAATCGAAATTTAAATTATCTATTGAAATGACAAAACATTTACAAATTTTGCAATTTAACGTAATATGAAAACACAGCCGAAATTGACCTTATATTCCATAACCTAATCCAAACTAATATTATAAATGTGAAAGTAACTCTGTCTGTCTGTCTTTCTGTCTGTCTGTCTTCTCTTCACGCCTACACTACTGAACCGATTTGTGTGAAATTTGGTACAGACATAGTTATTTATAAACCATTTACGGTTCACATCAAACAATAACACGCTTTCAACTATTTCAACACAATTTACCGACCAATCCAAACAAACAATAATTCGTAATAATCAAATAAAATTATCCGAACGCAACCTCAATCCATCAATTTTATTAAACTTTCCAAACTAGGTTACCGTTTATAAACTAAGCTTAGACAAGGGAAACAAACGTGTCTGTATATCCGGCATCGGTGCGTCAAAACAATCTTGTACATTACTCGCTAGTAATAATATTGCTGGGCTCCAGGGACCTGGCTGGTGGGAACAAAGGTGGTAAGTTACTGGATGTGGTATTGTTGAAGTAATATTGTCGGTCGAGGTAATTCACTACCGCGGCCACGGAACATAAAGGGCAATAGAAGCAATATGGGTGGGTTTTAGTTAGTACAAGTCTGACACTCTCCCCGCTCCGTTCAAAGCGGGGTAAGTTACTCTGGGCGGAGCGGGGGGGGGAGTGTCAGACTTTTACTGACTAAAACCCATGTTCCTTCTATTGCCCTTTATGTTCCGGGGCCACGGTATCTCTTTCGAACAACTCGCAAGCCCGGCAGGAAACGGTACCCTTAATGGCATATTTACGTTCTCTGAATGTAAAACAAGACTAAATTGTGACGTCCTAACGCGTAACACCTACTTCTGCTGTTATTGGCATTTCGTTTTTATATTTAATATATTTCATATTCGTTTTTAACCGACTTTAAAAAATGGAAGAAGTTCTCATAACTTAAAAAAATACTTTAAATATTCCGTAAATTTACTCAGTAGTTTACTTATTCAAGTAAGCATTTTCCCCTAAAAAAAACTCAACGTAAGGAAAAAACATATTTTTTCAAACCGTATCCAGCACAAAACAGTTTCATCGTACAGTACCTTTCCCCCACTACTTGTCGGTCTGTCAATTTGCTCGACCAATGAGATCGACGGCCGCTGCCCGCGGGATTAAACTCCTTATTGATTATTGGACCCTTTTTATACGTATACACTCAAGTTGTGGGAAGATACGGATGTTTGATAGCATGATAAGATAAGGTATACCTATGATAAAGCACGATTTAGTGATAACAGTGAAATTAAAAAGAGAAAGTGTTGTTAACAAGCGTGTTGTCCTGATAAATATTCAATATCATTGTAAATTACGTCGAAATTAAATATTTTGTGCCTGCATAGACTTAGAGGGTTGATTTGGGACCAGAGACTTGAGTACACGGTTTAAATTTCAACTAAATAGATAGACACGGTCCCGAGATCCAATCCCAAGGCCCTGTGGCCTTGACAGACAGGCAGACAGACAACAAATTGATCGATATATATATTTAAGGGTCCCATAACTCAAAACCTATTCGGTCGGAACAAACAAACAAACAATCTTTAATGTATATAATATTGGTATAGATAGATATGCGTAAAACATGGTGTGACATAATAAACGCAAGACTTTTCGTGTGGTTACTCGGATTAAGAAAATAAATGACTTTTGTTTTACGACTTCTTGAAGATAGAACAATTTTTTGCGGTTAGAAAGTCATCAAATATCTTCCCCCGATCAAGGCGGAGCGGGGGGAGTATTAGACTTGTACTGACTAAAACCCACCCATGTTCCTTCTACTGCCCTTTACGTTCCGGGGCTGCGGTATCTCTTTCGCACACTTTACCCCGGCAGGGAGGATAGAACCTTCCATAGGAACTGAAGAGCACTAGCATGCTTGCTGATCAACACTAGCATGGTTACTCATCTCCTTAGCAGACTGGACATTTTCTATCAGAATTCTTGAAGCACAATTTGTTGGTGAACCAAAATCGCTACATCTCATCGCTCCCGCTCATGCCTCACACCACAGCATCTCGTCCCTCATGCTATATAGCTGATTTATACACCGAAGGGTCCAAATTATTGGTACGTACTACAGACCCAGTTCCACAGCCTTTGATGTGACCGTGATGAGACCCAAACATATCAATTCGGGATTTGTTGCTACCAAAATAGGGATTTGAAATGAAAATGTAGGACAAATAGTTTTGTGGGTTCGAATGTGATTACCTGGGGTTGTATTGTGTTTCGAATAGTTTAAAGTTAGGAGTGATATTGGTTTTGTATTGTATTTTGATAGATTTATTAAATTTTAAAGCTTTGAAGATGGCACAGACCGTGCTTAGTTATAATTCTAGTACTCTCTGTCAGATACCTACATACATAATGTAGGTAAAATTTTCGTGTTTGTTTATATTTTGGCGTTCAAAAGGTTAACAAACTTGACCTTGTAACCCATCTAGCTAAAAGAGTTTTTTTTTGCAACTAATCTTTAGTGTATTTAAAGAAGTAAATCGAGAAAATTGAAGAAAAAGTTTAATAAAACCGCTTCCAAGGAAAACTTGTGGTAGTCTCTAGTTCAATTCATTTAGAAAATAATTGTAACACCAAATAATATGGGAGTGGGTCCCAAGTTCTGCCTGTTCTGTCTTGGTTTGATTCAAAGATCGAGCAAAATTTTATTAGATTTTTCCATCAGGAATTTTTCATAAGCTACCCAATACGGTCAAGTACCCGTTTAATGACTATAGGCTCATGGCTTTTAGGACCCTTAGGCATTGGCAGTCCATATTAAGGTCTGTCAATAACTATCTTATCAGCGATTCTACTATAATAATCAAAACAAATGCTAGTTATAACATCCATCCCTTAACCACGTAAACATTTTGAATGGGTCCAATAAAATCTCATACATCTTCATACATACATACATAAGAGCAATAAAAACAATATGGGTCGCGTCTCGTGTAATATAAGGGAAGATATTCGACTGTCCTATGGTCCGGGAGAAAATTCCGGTTTTGGGGTCAAAAGGGACGGTGATGACCTAAATATAAATGGAATTTCCTTATGTTTTACACTTACAGAGAAAATAACTTTCGTGTACATCGTTAGAAAATTTAGGAGTTTATAACTTAAAATTCTTAAGACGGCACGGTTGGCGCAGTGGCTGAGCGATCGACTGCTGCGCTGTGTGTCGCGGGTTCGGTTCCCGCACGGAACAAATATTTGTATGACCTGGAGACAGTGGTCTGGCGGTTTGTGTATGTGAGTTTAAATGTTTGTAAATGCACCCATGATACAGGAGAAATTCCTAGTGTGGGAAAACGTTTTTTTTTTTACTGTTGTAATGCATATCGCAGGTTTCCGATCCGCAACCCCGGCAGGAATTGTTGCGGGTTGTTCGAAAGAGATACCGCGGCCCCGGAACGTAAAAGGCAATAGAAGGAACATGGGCGGGTTTTAGTCGGTACAAGTCTGACACCCCGCTCCGCCCATAGCAGGGGAAGTTATTTGATGATTTCCCATCCGCAATAAAGAGGCCCCTGAACGGCATAAAAGCTCACAATCCTTATCCTTACTAATATTATAAAAGCGAAAGTGAGTTTGTTTGTTTGTTACCTCTTCACGCTTTAATGGTTAAACCGATTTTGATGAACTTTGGTACAGAGATAGTTGGGAACCAGGAGACGGACATAGGCAAATTTTTATTTAAAAAAAGGGGGATGTGCGGGAGAGAGAGGGAAGAAAAGGGAAAACTTAGCGTTGCTATTACAAATCAATAAGGCGCAAGGGGAACTGTATTATCCCAAATTTAACGCGGGCGAAGCCGCGGGCGAAAGCTAGTAAAGAATAAATGCAAAAATAAACTTATCAGTTTTCTGAATGAAGCACTACAAACAATTAAAACTACCAAAACAAAATGTCATCCACACACAAAATTAAATCGAATGATCACACGATCTGCAATTAGCACTCTATAACTGATTATACAGCTTCCATTTTCATTCGTAATCTGGTTAAAACTCGAAACGCGAGAGCTTAGGTAAGCCACGTATTTATCGAATTAGTGAGTTATACGCGTCGAATGTTCGGACGGGCACGTCAATCATGGCTGCCGGTCGAGGTAGGAGCCCCGATTGTTTGAAAAACAGAGGTAGTGATTGATGCCTGTCTGAAATTAATTTAGTTTGAAATGTGTGTGTTATTAATTAGGTATTTAAATCTTATTTTGATTCGAAATTGGGAATTTGAATTTTCTTCTTAATTTGGAAGGTCTGTGGATGGATGACCACCCACTCACTACAAAACGTATTTTTTTCCGTGCCTCGGAAAGTTCGGTCTTGGTTGTCAATTGTAGATTTTCGTTACAGGTAGTCAGTCAGTGGCTTAAAAGTCTGACTACCAGTCTTACCAGTGCTAACTGTCTGACGGTGGTCAAATAGGCAGTCACTTCACGTAAAATAGTGAATTTCCGTTGTCTAGAAGGTAACCCCAACATAGCTGGGAAAAGCAAGGCAGACATAACTATCAAAATTGCAGTTCTCTAATCAACACGAACTCAATTTCCCTCCGAATTTCAACACGCAGCGTGCACGGTGATAATACCTACTCCTATGTTTTCACGACACACGAACCGAGTTAACTAACTTGCATTTTTATCCAATTACACACGCCTTTGTGAGGCTGTGTTCTGGCAAAATAAACTGCGATATAGTAATTAGAGGAAACGCGTATAATTTCATAATCGCGCTTCTGTATGCTGCTGTTGATAGTAACGAAAGTATGGAGTTATTTTAATCATCCTAGTTCTAGCTAGAGCTTGGATTAAAAAAAAGTGTTTGAATTTTGATAAATAATGAGGGTGGCAAACATCCCATCGTGTTGTAGTTGGAACGAAGTTTCTTATCGTGCGTTGCGAAAGGGGGCTCTAGACGGAAAAAAATAAGACCAAAAGTTGTAACGACACTTTTTTTTTAAGACCACAAGATGTAATGAACCTTTTTGCTATAGTTGTAAGCCGTGCGGCGTGCGCGTGTTTCTCTGTCTCTCTCTCTCTTATAGAAAGCAAGTTATTTTCGTTTCGTCTTTCTATTTCGCATTGAACAATGTGGTGTCGCGACGATTATTTTTGTTTAGTGTATACAGGTTTTTTGTATATAATAAATAATAACCTATCAAGTTTTTTTTATAAAAAAAATATTTTCCCATGTCTGTTTTTTTCTTACATCTGAATCCTTAAATATGGCTTACCGTACTTAACTGTTGCAAGTCACTTTTTAAGCGCCTGCTCACACTGAAAAGTGAGCTTTTACATTCCGTAATGTCCATTTTCTTCCAAAGATTATCCTATTCTAGGCCACACAACACAACTTCAGCACAAAAATAACATTCAACCTCATCATACAATATATAAAGCGGCTAACAGACTATTCCGGGCAGAGAGCGTTTTTATCAAATTATCCTGTTGCTTGGCGGCTTGCCAAGTGTGCGTACTATCGGCAGTGTTAAATACACGTTGCTCGTTTTATGTGAATATTAACGGTATAAATAATACGTTTCTATTATGTTGTTATGGATAAAATAGACGTGTATTGTTGCGGCTACTTTATTGGTTACTAGCTTTCGCCCGCGGCTTTGCCCGCGTTAAATTCGGGATAAGACAATTCCCTTTTCTGATTTGCAGGTACCTGCAACCTGTAGTTTTTGCTCTAGCGCTTTGTTTATTGTAATAGCAATGCTAATTTTCCCCTTTTCTTCCCTCATTTTGCACTCTTTTTTTTTTTAAAAAAGTTAGCCTATATTTCCATCTCCAGGGTCCCAACTATCTCTGTACTAAAATTCATCAAAATCGGTTGACTCATTTAGGCGTGAAGACGTAACAAACAAACTCACTTTCGCTTTTATAATATTAGTAAGTGTAGCAGCAGCGGTGAGGACACGATGTGTGCAAGATGATGGATGAGTTGTGATGATGAGGTTCAATAGGTTTTTTGGTTTACATAAAAATGAAACGTTCAATTTGCGATCAGAATTCTAAGTGTATTCGACATTAAGTCTCACGTTGTACAAAAATCAAGGAGAAGGGAAAGGGGAACAATATTTAAACCAATCGCGATCGAAAATTCTTATGACGATGTGCCTAGTTCCAAAATCATGATCAGAGATGTCGCTGCCAGTCCTTTACAGTGGTTATGCTAGGGGAACACACAACATGCCCCCGGCCTTGGAAGCGGTAGCTTTCAATGGTCATCAGTCTCTGCATCGGTGTCAGCAACGTCCTGGAGCAGTGGACAAATCTTGGCAAATGCGCGCCTCACCACGCCTGAAGACGTCTGTATATCGGCCACCCTGGATATACCGTCCTTTCCTGGGATAGTCCGGAGGACACGTCCCAAATGCCACTTCAACGGCGGGTTGTTGTTGTCTTTAATTAATACTAACGTTCTCGGTTTGAGCTCATCCTTATTCGCCAACCATTTTGTCCGCACCTGCAGCTCAGAGATGTATTCCTTCGCCCACCGGCTCCAAAAGTGCTGGCGAAGTTGTTCCACCCTCTGGTACCGTTGGAGACGACTTGCAGGAACGTCGCGCAGGTCATCGCTGACTGGCGCAGTCATCGGTCGGCCAATGAGGAAGTGAGCGGGAGTGAGCGGAGTGAAGTCTTGTGGATCGGGAGAAAGAGGAGACAGAGGTCGGGAATTGAGTACGGCTTCTATTTGTGCTAATACTGTGCTGTACTCCTCGAACGTCAGGTGCGCGTTCCCTATCACACGACGAATGTGATATTTACTCGATTTGACTCCTGCTTCCCACAGACCACCAAAATGCGGAGAATAAGGGGGAATAAAATGGAATTTAATATTTTGGCTAGATGCGTATTCTATAATCTCAGAACTACAATTATTTAAAAATTTTGAAAAATCATTCATGACACCTACAAAATTACGACCATTATCAGAATAGATATCTGCAGGCTTACCACGGCGTGAGATAAATCTTTTTAAAGTTAATAAATAGGCTTCACTGGAGAGGTCACTGACTAACTCCAGATGTATTGCGCGTGTCACGAAGCAAACAAACAAACAAATGTAGCTTTTGATGAGCCTAGCACCCCTACCTTTGCGGTTCAAAATAAGCACTGGTCCAGCGTAGTCCACCCCACATCGAACAAACGGAAGACTAGATGTAACTCGCTCCCGAGGTAAGTTACCCATCATAGGATTCAGTGTCTTACCTCTCATGCGCGTACAGGTAACACAATTATGTACTACCTGGCGAGCCAAATTCCTGCCTCCGACAGGCCACCATGATTCGCGTAAATTAAAAAGTAACGCCTGTGGAGCAGCGTGGAGGAGCTGAATGTGCTCATGCCTAAATAATAAAGTGGTAAAATTATGTTTACTATCAATTAAAATTGGATGTTTTTTACTATAAAGAAAATCATCAGCATTAATTAAACGTCCACCTACGCGCATTAATTTGTGATCATCCAAAAACAAATTTAATTTTGATAAGCAACCTTTATTTTTTAAAGTCTCACTATTAGATAATGCCTTATATTCAAGCGGATAAGATTCAATTTGGCATAATCTAGCTAATGTCTTATCAGCATAGTTTAACTCGTCTACACTTAAGTCACCTATACGTTTATAACCTTTAAATCGACTGTTATGAATGAAACGTAACATAAATGCAGCTGCACGCCTCAAACGCTTAAATTGAGAAAACCGATGAAAGGGAAACAAAGATATTTCACAGCAATCCTGAGCTACAACGGTAACGGATGACTGAACCTCAGGTAATTCGCGATTTTTGAATGAATCCGAACTTTTGTGATCGTCTATGGAAAAATTAGGATCTCGAAGAAATTCAGGACCTTCCCACCACAAGGTAGATAAAGAAAGTTCTTCCAAACGAACGCCACGTGACGCTAAATCGGCGGGATTGTTTCCACTGCTAACGTGACGCCACGGGACTTCTCGTGTAAGGTCATGAATTTCTGCGACTCTGTTTTGGACAAACGTCTTAAGTTGGTTCGGCCTCATGTGCAGCCAGCCCAAGACAATGGTAGAATCAGTCCAAAATATAACGTTAGTAAAATTACAACGTAATGAATTGCGTACCCTGTCATACAGACGAGCACCTAATAAAGCCCCACAAAGTTCGAGACGCGGTATACTTAAAGGTTTTAACGGCGCGACCTTTGTTTTCGAGAATAATAATCTAACCGAGACAGTTAGATCGCTGTTAACTGTGCGAACATAAATACACGCGCCATACGCTGTTTGTGATGCATCGCTAAAAACATGTAGCTCGATATACATAGGCTGCGTACCTATAGCGTGGCGAGGTATACGAACAGTGTTAAGCGCTTGCAACGAAATAACAAACCGGTTCCACACGCGCGCCGTGCTGTCAGGAACTTTGTCATCCCAACCAATTTTTAATAACCATAATTGTTGTAAAAGGACTTTGACAACAATTATTACAGGACTTAATAAACCGAGAGGGTCAAATATCTGTGAAACGTTTGATAAAATAGACCGCTTTGTAATAGGCTTGTCATTTTCAATGTTTATTTGCGAATTAAAATAAAAGTTGTCGCTTGCGTTATGCCAACCTATACCTAATGTCTTAGAACTAACATTATCATCTAAACTTAACGGTTTAAATTGACAAGGTGACTGACGTTCGTCATCATGCTTGAAATTAAATATCCACTTCCTTAGTGGAAAACAGCCCGACTGCAACGTCTTATAAGTTTTATTACATAGATCTAATAACTTTATTTTATCGTCTAAGCCCGTAATGTAGTCATCTACATAAAAATCCTCTTTTATAGTTCGCGCGACATCAGGGTCAGGAGATTCAGAGGCTAATTGTTTTAGGCACCTTACACTAAGAAAGGGCGCGGAGGCGGTTCCATACGTCACGGTGTTTAGTTTAAATATGCCTAACGGCTTTGACGGGTGGTCACGCCAGAGAACCATTTGCAAGCTACGCTGACTCTCATGGACTAGGCATTGCCGGTACATCTTCTCCACGTCGGCGCATACGACGTACTTGTGCTGCCTAAAGCGGAGAAGAATGCCAAGGAGATCACCCTGTATAGGAGGGCCAACTAGCTGCAAATCATTCAGTGACTTACCGGAACTCGAGGATGCACTTGCGTCAAACACCACACGCAACTTGGTGGTGGTGCTGAGCTCGCGAAACACGCCATGATGCGGCATGAAGTAACACGGGGATTCATAAGAGTCTACCTGTGTCATGTGGCCTAAACTGAGATACTCCTGCATAAAGTTACAGTAAAGACTTTTATATTCCGGCGAACGCTGCAAACGTTTTTCTAGTCCGAAAAATCTACGCTCTGCCTGAGTGTAGGAATCTCCTAAGGTTTCAGGTGACTGATGGAGTGGAATGTGCACACAGAATCTCCCCTCGCTGTTACGCGTAGTGGTGCGAACAAAGTGATTCTCGCATGTACTTTCTTCATCAGTCTGTGCGTCTCTGACCCTAGGCGATTCCTCAATCTCCCAGAACAATCGAAGCTGTGTATCTAAAGAATTTATAAAATTGCACAGAATTGACGTATTTTTAGGCTTATAATTAAAGATAGGTCCGGAAATAAGCCAACCTAGTTTGGTGTTCTGTAGAAACGGACCACCTGACAAACGAATTTTTCCGTCTTCTAAGAGATCCCAAAACCTATCTGCGCCAATTAAAATGTCGATAGTTTTGCTGTCTAAAAACTCCGGATCGGCCAACCGTATGTTGTCTGGTATACAGACATGCGCGCTTAATTTACATGCCGGCATCGAAGCCGTGATCTTAGACAAAACATAACAATAGATGCGTGTAGTAAATAAATTATCGACGCAGGATTTGATATCGATATTACAAGCTTGCGAACAATGTACTACCGAATCACCTACGCCTCGAACTTCGTTTGTGGACTGTATTAATGGTGCGCTTATAAGTTTGCAGAAATGTTGGGAAACGAAACAGCGCTGGCTTCCATTATCAAGAAGTGCCCGCGCTTTATGATATTTACCGCGTACATCTGCTACCTCGACGATAGCTGTTGATAACAACACGGATTGTACACCTATAGGCTTAATAGATTGACATTGCATGTGTGCTTTGTTCACTTGAATGGACAGCGCGGAGTCTGAGGCGGTTGGTGCGGCCGCGGGGAGACGCGCGAGCGCTTCACTCGTTTTAGCACCAGTCGCCTCAGTGTTCGTTGTAGTATGCAAAGCAACAGAACCATTAGTGTTGTAATTATGTAATAATGAATTATGCTTTTGATTACAGTGTCTACAAGGCCCAAACTTACAATTACTAATTGAGTGTTTCGAATGTAAACAATTCTCGCATAAGTTGTGCTCGCGTACAAGTTTAAGCTTTGTGTCTAAGTCGCTTTCAATAAACTCTTTACACGTATACAGTGGATGATTCAAGTTACATTTAATGCATGACAACTTACCGAGTTGTTGTCTAAAATTCGTTTTACTTGGCTCGCTGGAGACATTGCAGTGTGACACTTTGTGATATTTTGTTTGTTGTTTTTTATTGTTGTCAGTGGTTTGTGCGTCTTTAGTATGTGAATGCTGCAATGCCTCCAGCATGTCTGCTTTGTTGCGAAGAAAGTTAATCAACTCATCCACCGACACCCGAGTAGAATTGTTGACATTTAGGTTCGGTAACAATGTGCACTTATGAGTCTCCCATTCCCTTTCAGAAATTTTATCTAATTTTGACACCATTATATAAATAATTAAGGAATCCCATGAGTCTGTAGGCTCACCTAGGACCTTAAGAGCACGTAAATTCTTCAAAATAGTGTCTATTAATTTTCTAAGCGAAGAAGGTGACTCTTTAGTAATTGCAGTTATAGTGAACAAAGCTTTGATGTGATTGTCTACTAAAAGTCTACAATTATTGTATCGGTTGAGCAACAAATCCCATGCAACCTGATAGTTATCCGAAGAAAATTCTATCGAATGTACAACTAATTCTGCGTTACCTTTTAGGGAAGATTTGAGATAGTGAAACTTTTGGATGTTGGAAATATCTTTAGAATTATGAACAAGTGAGGTGAATGTGTCTCTAAACTCTAGCCACCGCTCATAAGAACCGTCAAATGTAGGCATGGAGATAGTGGGTAACTTGACGGAGTTGACAAAGCTGTTATTGTGACTATGGCATGTCTTGGAACAGTCAGCAACCTCATCAATGCTCAACATAAATTCAGCACGTGATATCAAACTATAGTAACTATCTTCGAAAATTTCCCTTTGATTTAATTGTTCATCTAGTTCGCTATCCGATACTTTTTCTTCTATTTTTGTTTGAATAATATTAAATTCAGAAAATAAAGTAGCGCAACCCTGAATCCTCATTTTTAAATCAATGCGGTTTTGATTAGAAAAGTCATCACTATGTCGTAAAGATTCTATATAATTGTTAAATTTGGTAAGCCTGCCCTTAACGATACCACGTTTCCTAACCAAATCACGAACTAACTCACTACTGTCAACAGTTAGCATAATAGGAGATTTGTCACGGGATTTAGCAGAGTCGATAGGCATTTTGGTGGTCAGTAGGAAGAGGAGTACTCACGGTTTTGTAATCGTCAGCTCAATCACACACGGCACTGATGCTAGCAACGTCACCAGGCTTGTAATTGACTGGAAATCCGATATTCCGAGAATACAATGCGGCAATTCCACTGAAATTAGAGCACAGGCACAATATGTAGCACCAATAGAATTAGGAGGTGATAGAAAAGAGATAGGATTGACCTCACCGATTTTTGTGTACTTCGATGAAACGCCAACCAAACTTCTTCTCCAATGTGCGCTTGGCCTCCTGTTAATCCGTTTGGTAACTTGATCTTCGAGAACTCGTCCAACTATTTGAGATTCTGCGTTTTCTTCTCGATCCGCCACGTGCAAGGGGTCGTACAAAGGTCGCTCGTCGATCTTCTCGAATGTTCGGTTCGAAGGTCCAAAATGTAGCAGCAGCGGTGAGGACACGATGTGTGCAAGATGATGGATGAGTTGTGATGATGAGGTTCAATAGGTTTTTTGGTTTACATAAAAATGAAACGTTCAATTTGCGATCAGAATTCTAAGTGTATTCGACATTAAGTCTCACGTTGTACAAAAATCAAGGAGAAGGGAAAGGGGAACAATATTTAAACCAATCGCGATCGAAAATTCTTATGACGATGTGCCTAGTTCCAAAATCATGATCAGAGATGTCGCTGCCAGTCCTTTACAGTGGTTATGCTAGGGGAACACACAACAGTAAGGATTGTTCTGGATAGAATAGACATGTATTGTTGCGGCTGCTTTATAGGTTCTTTTGAAATATGGATTACTTGATTTTACACTGGTTAACGGGAATGTTATAAGTATGTGCATATTGTAATAAAAATTAAAAAAAAATATCTGAAACCTATGTCTACTTAAAATGTTTGTATGCCGAAAGGCAGAATGCACAAGGATTCTTAAACTTTTGTTAACACCTTATTGTTGGTAATAACTTGTTGGTAATACCTATATTCTATACAAATAAATATTTTTGTTTTTATTGGCATAAACAAGTTTATTTCCCAGCTAAAACACTAGGAAGTGGCGAAGGGCAGGGCGTTTTTGTGGGACTGTCTCTTGTAATCTGAAGTTCAAAAAGTGCTGATTATCAGCCTAATTTGAATAAATGACTTTTGATTTTGATTTTATACCTATTTGTGAAACACTGGTGCCTGTGATAGGTAGTGAAACATCCTTATTACAGGTCACCAAAACTTTTTATTCTTGATTTTGCATTTCTTTGTGGCTTCGCCCATGTAGAGTCGGAAATCGTTGTTCAGGTTAAGTTATATATACGGTAGACCAGGTGATATACCGTCTATGATCTACCGTAGTGAGGAATTTCATCAAAACGTATTTAGTAGTTGGGATGTTTAAAAGTTGCAGACTGGCAAACAGAGTTTATTTGAAGCGGCATCGGTATAACAAAAAGGACAACAGCAATAGCGTGCAAAAAATACAGCGCCATCTATGATAAAAAGAGAACAATAACGTTATACGTGGCACTCAACAGCAAGTGTCGGGCCAGTCGCAGTTTATACCCTGTTTTTTTTTTAAACATGTATCAAATCAAACATGTATGTATGCAATATGATGAGTAATCAAAATAAAGGGCTTTTAATGTTTCTGTTAATGGATTAATTTGAACTATCGTTGATAGTTATTTATGTAGTACAGTAGGTACTAAGTTAGATTGATAGGCACTTTTCATTCTCCATGTAGGTACAACATTAATTTCTATCAACGAATTTCCTAATTAATCCACTAACAAAATCAATTTACAAAATCACTAACAAAAACATAACATCAAAGCTTCTAACTCGCGTAAAGCACAACATAATCAAAGTTTCAACGCGATAATTATTTAGTTAGCGACTGCAGTCCGGCTAAACTAATGTACACCATTACACCGCTCGTATGCTCGCTTGCACTGAGTGTAAACGTTAGGTAAGGGAGCTAGATGAGCGAGAAATGAGCGAGGAAAGTTGTTGGTTAATAAAGCTGCTATGATTTTGTTTCAGTGTGTTTTGTTGTTTCTTGAGCTACTGGTTTTTAGGGATTTTTTTAAGATAATGCTGTTGGAATGATTACATCTTCTGATAAGTTTGCGTAACTGTCCCTGAATAATCTTATTAAAACTTCTTGGCTGGAAAAAGCGACCACTAACCATGAAGTAGGCTGGTTACTTGATTGCTAGGTAGTTTATGGTATAAAATGCACACTAGTAATGTATCTATCTAGGAATTAGTGTTAAACTAGCTTTTGCCAATCGATTTGTAATAGCAACGCTAAGATTTCCCGTTTATTCCCTCTCCCTCATATCCCACTCTTTTAAAAAAATAGCCTATGTCCGTCTCCTGGTTCCCAACTATCTCTGTACCACAATTCATCAAAATTGGTTTAGCCATTAAAGTGTGAAGAGGTAACAAACAAACAAACTCACTTTCGCTTTTATAATATTAGTAAGGATTCCAATGTATTTTACGAAACTGTAAGTTAAATCTGACTGAGACATTGCAGCGGCCACAGTGACACAAAAAACTAGTGCAGGAACTATTGCTATCCAAATATATCACATGATGTTTTTTGCTTTTTCAAGCTGAGCTAGTTCCGCTTCGCTCACGGTACTACCTAGTTCCGATACAAACGTAGTCCCGTGACCCCGCCCGGGGTAGTTTGTCACTCGTATTTCAACATCGTTGTTTTACGTCTGCATCCGTTTTGTTACATTTTTTAACCTTCGATATTGTTCTATGCTAAACTTTAGTTACTGTTAGCTGTCTACGAGGTAAGATTTATGTGGACTGCACCTAAATTTTTCGTGTTTCTTGTGGTATATGGTTTGCCTTTGCAAAAATAATGGATGTTTTTGTAGTTTGTCGCGGCTTTTGTAAGGGTGTCTGTTACGAATGTTTTGCTTTTAATGGCTAATAAAAAGCGAGCCCGATATCATATCTATTGGTGGCGAAAAAATTAATCGAAACTTATATTTTTTGTTCCAGTTTCCCTAAAAATCAAAACTTTTCTTACCGTCTGGCTACAAAGCTATACAAACCATGTACATTGTAGCTCATTGTGTCCAGTATCAAGAATCCATTTAACATTAACGAATACTACACACACTCATACATACATACTCTGTGGTCAGGGTTGACACGTCATAAATCAGAAATGCTGGACAGTACACGGCTGGTATTAAACCGGATATTTTGCTAGAATAAAGCTTAATATCTAGCTCAATATAAACGAGTAAACATATCATCATTAATTGAGCTCTATCACTTAGACTCGGAGTTCAAAATTAATAAGTAGATCTTTTTTAGTTCCATTCTTTTTTCAAATACTTTAAGCCTTTGGTACCAACTGTTATTTGTAGATCTTTGACAGTCGTTATAGGTAGTCAGTGGTCCGAAATCTAAACCAGTTTTACGCAGAGGAATCGTATGACCTAGTACTAACTGGGATGTGGAGGTCAGATAGGCAGTTGAGTTGCTCCATGTAAAGGGTAGGCAGATTTTTGTGGAATTGGAAGAATGCCTCTGAATAACACCATCATTTAGAGGTACGACAGATACTTAGAAAACTACAGGTTTCTTTATTTTGAACTAGCTGGCGCCCTCGGCTTCACCCGCGCGATATTGAAAAAAAAATATTATCCTATGTGTTATTCCAGACTATAATCTACCTCTGTGCCAAATTTCATCAGAATCCGCCCTTTTGACGAGAAGGATTAAAAATTAAAAAACAGTACAGAAAAAGTAGTCATTCAGACATGCTTTTACTTTGTTGTATTTACTGCATCATAATTAAAGCCCATCGTTCACAACAACTTTTAAATACTATTAAATTTTAACCGCATACAATTATTAATATAAACACAAAATTAAAACGTACTCCATTCCAAGCATAACCAACCCTACCGTAATGTGAATATTTGTACATTTCGCTTTGTAAAACACAATATGTGGAATTAATTACGCGGAGCTTACCTGCGGCACTGCAGGGCAGCTGCGCAGCGCAGCGTAACGTAGCGAAACATAGCGAAGCGTAGCGCAGCACAACTAAACGTCAAATGCCGTCATCGTTCTAATGCATAATTCTGTTTTGTACACCTAATTAACGATGAATGTTCGTTCGGCTTTTGTTTTGTGAGAATACTGTAAGGAATAGGGAATTGGTATTGGAATAATATGGGTATGAGTATGTTATCGCCTATGGGTTGACTACACGCAGAGGGCTTACAGCGCCTTACGCGTCCAATACAATAACGCATACAGTACACTGTTGAGGTGAGGCTGCCGCGATACTGCAGCGCATCTGGGATGTTCGCTGAGGCACATATTGATGACTTTTATGCCATTATTCGAAAGCGTATCGCATCCCTGTTGTGGCGGGTGCGTGGCAGCGCCAACAGTCTCTTGATGACCGTTGCGAATAGGACTGATGGCGTTATTTGTAAACACTGGACGACGACGTTAGTGTTACCTTCAAACCGTTGCCAGAAATAATGCATGTGTGTGTTGTTATTGTGTATGTATTATAAATTTTTGACATGTAATGAATTGACCTAAGTATTTCCGTTCTAACATTAGTTTGTAAGTTGTGTATGTCTTTATTAACAATAATGGATTGTACTGATCTGACAAATAAATAAATTATTATTATTATAATAGATGAGTTGGTGGAAGATATGAATGAAATGTTTTGGATGTTGTAAAGTCTCAATTCCATAATACCAATGGCAACTAGTAACATTCTTCTTTTATCGTTTCAAATTAACATTTTTGTACAAGAATATATTGGTTCCGTTTTTTTTTTGGTGTGTCTCCAATTACGAAGGGTTGGCCATCAGTCTGTGTTATTTCCCCTTATGTTTTAATATATAGTCTTATCGCAAAATATTTTTCAACGTAAGGCTACGCAGTCGCAAAATAATGTCGCAAGTTTGTACGGAATTCTCAGTGCGGGGATCTGAAACACACTTGCCTGATTTTTATTTTTATTTATGTGGTATTCAACGACTTAGAATAACATACAATATCACAAACCGTTTCAGGTAAGGTTAATTCATCATAATAAAGTTTTGCACAGAATTTGCAATTAATAAAAGGAAAAGTAGGTACCATTACTGAATTAAATTTATACATAATGCGTAAAAAAGCAGAGATTTCATCTGAAAATTGTTAGCGGTACCTTTTAACAAGAAGTATCTTACATAAAGCCATTATCCAGTCTCCAAGTACTAATTTAGGCTCATTCTAGAGTTAAGATCTACTAAAAAGACAATTTCCTAAGTACCTACTTCACTTAACAAAAGAGACATTTCAACAAAATTAGCTCAAAGGGAATTACTTCATAACATAAGCTAGATATACGTCCTAACGACTCCGTTGACATAATGGAAGCGCCTAATGTGCTCCTGAGACGCATTTAACTTAATGATATCTTCTACTTTAATAATATCCTAGCTTTAGTGCCGTTTTATGTGGATTAGCAGATGTAGCTTAAGAAAGATTGGTTGTGTCTGAAGAAAAGTGTAACTTGTACCTATTTAAGTTTTTGTTTTTTAAAGTTACATTACACTTGAATCTTTAAAGTTCTGTCTTTATTTCAATTAGACCATAACAGATACTTTTGCCTGTCAAAAAACGGCCAAGAACGAGTCAGACTCGCGCACCGGACGGTTCCGTACAAACTTGTGATATATTAATAAATAAATATCTTGGGACAACTCACACACGGCTATCTGATCCCAAGCTAAGCAGAGCTTGTGTTATGGTAACCAGACAACTGATATACATACTTATGTAATTTATAAATACATACATAGTATAGATAAATCACACCCAGACACAGAACAAACAGTCATGCTCATCACACAAAGTTTGTCCTGGGTGGGAATCGAACTCACAACCTCCGGCTCAGCAGTCAGGGCCACTAACCACTAGACCAACAGGCCCGTCGAAATAAACAGCTATATCTTCAGACTCCGTGGACTTACACACAGTCCAAAACGAGTCGTTTTGCTTACGGATCGTAGGATTTTGACACGTATTTATAGAACTTATGTCAAAATACTACGCAAAATGAATCGTTTTTTGTTTATTGGAACCGGGCATTAGCGGGTTAATTTATTTCACAGCAGAAAGGGACCACAGAGTGAGTACATTGTTTTATTTTTTACTTGATACCTCCACGTGTTTCTGAAATAAAGGGTCACAGACAGACAGATAGACAGACATTGTTGTCCAATAAGGGTTCCGTTTTTTTTCCTTTTGAAGTATCCTAAAAACAAAATATATGAAGTTACAGTCCAAGTCACAAGGCACAATAACTTGAAAGTACTACGAGTTCCTAAGATATTTCTGTCGCCTGACTTAACTATGCGTTATTAGGTAAAAGCTAGCAAGGATACCGAAATATAAACACTGATTGTTATTCGGTGAATTCATGGCCTCTCACGTTTAAAACAACATAACAAGAACTTATTAACAACTTATCAAACGTATGATAATTTGTTAATAGAATAGATATAAATAATATTAGCGGATGCTTTATAATATATAACCTGTTCCCGATACCGGTGGGCTACCCTTTTTTATATTTTTAAATGTTTTATTTTTGGAATAAGAATCATTGGAAAAAGAATCATGAACAAAAATTAATACCGTAAATTGAATACATATATATAAAGTTTACGAAGATGTATGTATGTCTGGATGTTTGCTATTCCTTCTCGAACAGCTAAACGGATTTTCTCATACAGCTAGTACATAACCTAAATTACCACATAGGCTACTAATTCCGGTAGTACTATCCCGTGGGACAACTACCAAACTCCATCTAGGCGTAACCATGGACATAAGCTAGTTATAATTAAATCTCTTAACCAAGTAGAGTACATGATGCTCCATTAACCTACTCACACAGTCCATTACGCACTCAAAACAATCAAATATGAACGTTTACTAGTAACTACTTAAGTCTGTGAGACGCTTACGAGCAATCATCGCTTGACAGCACTTTGAAGCGCTGACCTGCATCAGTCATGCATATGGAGCAATTCCATTGGACATCCCTATGTTACTCACGCGTTTGATCTTCTGTACAAATGGCATACAGTATTGGGGTTTAAGGTGGAGTTTAGTAGGTCTTGTCTGTCGTAATGACTGGATTAAGGAAACGACTACGTCTACTAGTCGAGTGTCGCCTGCATGGC
Organism: Ochropleura leucogaster; assembly: GCA_958449745.1. Classification (NCBI taxonomy): domain Eukaryota; kingdom Metazoa; phylum Arthropoda; class Insecta; order Lepidoptera; family Noctuidae; genus Ochropleura; species Ochropleura leucogaster. The sequence goes on from OY288207.1 coordinate 16,822,982, forward strand.
ACCAGTTTTATATAATAAGTTGCCAAAAAGCTGGAAAGAGTTTCCGCTAAAATTATTTAAAAAAAAAAAAAGATTTTTTTTATTTTTTGTGGTGAAAGGTTATTATAATATAAGTGAGTACCTTACGAAGAAAGACTTTTTGAATTAGAACTGTTTTTTGTTTAGTGTAATATTTTAAATTGTTATTTAAAATTTTTAAGTGGTTTCTTAGTATAAGTTGTATGTTTTAAAACTTTTGCATGCCTGAATGGTAAATATGGCTGAACCTGTCAATATATTTTTGTCATCATTTCCTGTTACCCATGTTTGCAAAATAAAATTATCTTTATCTATTTCATAACCAACAACTAGATATGTAATGGTTAGGAAAGTCGGATTTTTAGGGTTCTTTATCTCAAAAAACGGAACCTTCATTGGATCACTTTGTCGTTCGTCCATCTGTCTGTCTGTCTGTCTGTTTGTCTTTTTCTTTTTTATCTCGGAAACGCGTGGAGGTATCGCCGTATCGTGTTGAAATTAAAAACCATATTCTCAAGTCTGTGGACCGTGATGTGACCGTTTATGTCACAAAGTACGGAACCCTCGGTTCCAAAAAGATACTGCGGTCTCGGAACATAAAGGGCGATAGAAGGAACATGGGTAGGTTTTAGTCAGTACAAGTCTGAAACTTCGCTCCGCCCAGAGCGGGGGAAGTTATTTGATAATTTCCCACACACAAAAAAAGTTTACGTTTTCAATAAACTTATTAGTTTCCTAGTTAGACTACTTCCTACGCTATAAAAGTCTGAGTTTTAACCAGTACTCTCAAAAGAAAAAAGAAATCCAATTCTGAAGTAAAGAGTAACACAACAATCCATAAAATTAACAAAAATTTAAACCTCAAAACCCAACACATAAATCACCATTGACAAATAACAAAACCACAAAACCAGTCGAACAGTAATTCGATTCAGAAAAGGCGATTGTGTGAGAATTAATAAGAGCGAGCAAAGTCGCGGCGCGGGCGACTGTGACCGGCTCGTTAATCAATTTGCCGCTTGTTTCCACTCAAATTAACGCTCCTTCGTTTCAACAAGGCCTTTAGAATGGCGATCTGTTATTTATTTAAATTTTGAAAGCAAATAGTTTAAGAGGAATTTTTAATTTTCCTGACCTTTTATACATTTGTTTTTTTTAATAAATTTTATAAAAATAAATTAAAATTTAAAAAAAAAGTTAAAATTCACAAACTGATCCTGGTGGAGAGAGACGCCGTTTTTTTGTGGCTGGGAATTCATAAATAACTTCAGTGTCAGACTTTTACTGACTGAAACCCACCCATTCCTTCCCTTTATATTCCGCTGCAGTATCTCTGTCGAACAACCTGTAACCCCGACAGGATATATACATGATCTACGGTTGATTAAGTTAAATCAAATTTACAATACAATACGAATTATTCTCTATCAAAATGTCAACTATACAACAATTATAAGTACTCAATTTTAAGATTTAAAAGTTCAACAGGCAGTGTAATAAATAAAGTTATAGCTATGCACGTTTGTGTCGCGTAGATATAATTAACTAGCATCATCATTCATCCGCGTGGCATCATAGTTACTTTTGGCGAACGGTAACTTTAAACCGCGTGACGATTGAAAAAAAAAATCTCCCCTTTTCCCCTTTATCTTAATTTTTTTAGCCGTCCATCTCCAGGGTCCCAGCTATATCTGTACCAAAATTCATCCAAATCAGTTTGGTGATTTAGGCGTGAAGACGTAACAAACAAACAAACTCATTTTCGCTTTTACAATATTAGTAAGGATTACGTTTCTTTAAACAAAAAGAATCCCTCAAAAATCTTTTGTAGACACATGTCTATTCTTGTTACAAAGAATTTCTCGCGATTCTTATTGCCCAACGTTTACCAATGTTCCGGATCACATAACCCGTCGGCTGGTCAACCCCTTCGTTTCTCTTTTATTTGATCAACTGTTGATTGATTCGTTTTTTGAATTCTTAATTCTATTTCGAACTCAACCAATCACTTGCAAATTATTGGTTGGCTTTTGAAGCTTGATTTTCCTTGAAGTCGGTGGATTGAATTCAAGCATTCGTTCTTTTTTTTGTTTTATTATTTTTGTGGTTCAAATTAAATATACAACTTCTTTTAATTTTTGTTTCGAAAATATAGATGGTTTATTGCCCAGATATAAATGCATTGCACAGATACATAGGTTAACAGACATCAAAACGGCATGAGTTTCTTAAAAAAATTAATAACTAGCTGGCGCCCGCGACTTCGCCCGCGTGATATCGGAAAAAAAAGTATTTTATGTGTTATTCCAGACTATAATCTATCTCTGTGCCAAATTTAATCAAGATCCGTTCAGCCGATATAACGTGAAAGAGTAACAAACATCCATACATCCATCCATCCTCGCAAACATACGCATTTATAATATTTTTAGGATATTAAATCCGCAAAACATAATTTTAAACTCAAATCCATATTTACAAATTTCTCACACAATTCCATTAACTTAAACAACAAATTAGATAATCACAAACAAACCGCGGTTTAGCAAACAAACTCCAATCAATTGCCTAATCAGAATAGTCCTCACTTTTCAATAAAGCATTTAGTCCACAAAAGACCTATACAAACCATTACGTACAAATTAAAGGACGTTATTCATCGAAAATTGCTTTCATACTTGCGCACATTAAATCGAACGGAGTCCATTGTCCGAATCATCGTTTGATAAGCTTATTACCACCGCAAATGTCGACGAAATTAATTAGTCCTGGGTCACGGTGACCCGCAGCGGCCCATTGACGGTTAATGTCGTGGAACAAGTCGGGAGCGGCCGCGATTTATCACGTGGCGAAGGAGGGTTGAGTTTGTGGCGCTTGGCATTGATTTTGGTAGGTAAATTATCACAGTATTATACCATACCAAATTTTTGCGCTTAAAATATTTATTATGTGTTAGTTTGGGAACAGATTGTTTTATATATATTAAAAAGAAAAAGGTCAAATGTGAGTAGGACTCGCGCACCGAGGGTTCTCTTGTAAACAATTTTGCGACATAAACGGCCATATCTTTTGACTACGTAGACTTTTAAGGGTTGATTTTTACAGCTCCTGTGGAGCTGTAAAAATCTGTGGACACTGACACGGACACTTGTGTATTTGGTTTTTAATTTCAACTTAAAAATTAAAAAATCTGAAAGTACCCTTCATATCGGCAGCGATATGAAGGGTATTTTCAGATTTTTTTTCAGACAGACAGATAGAAACAAAATGATCCTATAAGAGGTGCGGTTTTTAACCCTGAGGTACACAAACCTCAAAAGAAACTACAACATGTTCATAAGTTACCACGCTTTGTGATTCGGACTGTAGCTTCATACTTTTGTTTGACTTTCAAAACTGCCTGTCATCATCTGCCTAGCCTCTTCCTAACTATGTTGGGGTCGGCTTCTAGTCTTACCGGATGCAGCTGAATATCAGTATTTTACATGGAGCGACTGCCTATCTGACTTCCACAACCCAGTTAGAACTGGGTAATACATGTCCCTTGATAAGACTGGTTGTCAGACTTTAGAGACACTGAGTACCTGCAACGAATGTCAAAGATCTACAATTGACAGCCGGGACCAAACAGCCTAACGTGCTTTTTGACACACGGAGGAAACACGGTATGTATCGGGTGGTCACCCATCCACAGACCAACCTAGGCAAGGGCGGCTTAACCTAAAGATCTGCTATTATTTAGCCACGAGCTAAACTGCCTGTATTGGTCTTATAAAAAAACGCTTTTAATTTCAATTTTAAACGCTCGCTATCCCTTACAACTTGATACCCACCGATCAGATATTATAAGCCCACAATAACTGCCGGGTACGTGAAATTTGTGCGGCGCAGTTATTTAGCTTTTAAATCAATGTGTTGTTGATAAAAAGCCGGTAGGCCTCTGCTAACGGCCTATCGACACGACACCAGCATAGGGACTGTTCTAGGGAACCATATCAGCGATTAATATGAAAGAAATTTTCAAGTTAATGTTACAGTTTTTTGTCGTGATTATAAACGGTGTCTGGAAAAGTGGCGGTTTTTATTAATTATTAACGTTGAAAGTTGTGTCGAAGGAAACTATTAGCTGATTTTATAACGTTTAGTGTAAAGTAGTTTAAAGTTAAGTGCTATGAGTTATTTTTATGAGCTCGTTAGGTTGTTTGGGTAAAGTGGAGGTTTTATTACGAAATGTTGCTGAAATTTATAAAAAAATACTTTTATGGTTACTTCGAACTCAGGCTTTTGAAAACACCTTTTCATGAAAAATAATTCAGCTTATCTCAGTAATTTTGTTTTTTTAAACATTTATGAATACTTATAAAAGCTGCTCAAAACGGTTATACCAAATCAAGTTATAATAGGTCTCGATTTCGATCCCAAGATTGTATAATTTTCATTTGTATTAGTATCAGATAGGGGAGAATGGAAAAAGAAAATGTGTTGCGCCGACCCCAAATAGAATGGGACAAGGGCAGGAAAATGATGATGGTGTAAGAAAAAATCATGAGGGAACCAATCCTAACACGCATGAGGCTCGCCAAAGAGAATCTGCATCATATGTCCTTGTATAATCAAGCTAACAATCCCTGTCCTTAGATCATCTACGATCCAGTTTATCCGCAGTACTTAACCTGTCACCAACCACACTGTATGGCCCACTTTACATCCAGTGTTAACCCTGCAATAATTTGGCCTGCCAACAATAATTGCGCTGGCAACACTTTATTATTCAACACTTTTTCATTAACCCCTGTTTGCGATGCGGTTGCTGTATTTATTATTACGCATAATCTCGGTGTATTTTGTTTTATTTTTTGTTTTTAATAAAAATGTTGACTGAGAATTGTTGTTGTGGTGTATTTTGGTGTGATTACAAAATGCAGAGGAATTTTGCTGAACGGTATACCAGTTTTCCTTCTTCTCGTAGAATTTTAGCAAAATATCTGTAAATCTTAGTTGACACTCCGTTTTAGACGTATTAAACCAAGATAATTTTGTCACTTTAGATTATATTTATCTTGAAAGAAAAAAACATTAAAAATATGTGATATAGGTATCAAAAATATGGAAATCTTGGCTGCATGAAGATCGGCTATATAGAGAGTGGTATAGATTGAATGCACGTTAATAATAAATAATAATAATAATAAATATCTTGGGACAACTCACACAGGGCTATCTGATCCCAAGCTAAGCAGAGCTTGTGTTATGGTAACCAGACAACTGATATATATACTTATATAATTTATAAATACATACATATTATAGATAAATCACACCCAGGCACAGAACAAACAATCATGCTCATCACACAAAGTTTGTCCTGGGTGGGAATCGAACCCACGACCTCCGGCTCAGCAGTCAGGGCCACTAACCACTAGACCAACAGGCCCGTTAATGTATGATATTAGCTACAATCAATAATAACACAAACTAACATTATTCGTATACGTAGTACTACCACAAATTATATTATTCATAAGCTGGTTTCGCCCAGGTGATGGTGAAAAAAGGATCTATGTGTTAATCTATCTCTGTACCAAATTTTATCAAGATCCGTTCACACGATTTGACGAGACAGACATCCATACGTCCTCACAAACATTCGCATTTATAATATAACTAGCTTTTGCCCGCGGCTTCGCTCGCGTTAAATTCGGGGTAACACAGTTCCCCCAGCGCCTTATTGATTTGTAATAGCAACGCTAAGTTTTCCCTTTTCTTCTCTCTTTTTCCCTCACATTCCACTTTTTTGAAGTTTTTGAGTCTCCTGGTTCCCAACTATCCCTGTACCAAAATCCATCAAAGTCGGTTTAGCCATTAAAGCGTGAAAAGGTAACAAACAAACAAACTCACTTTCGCTTTTATAATATTAGTAAGGATATAATATAATATAGTTGTAAGTAGAATTAAACTACTTATGGACTACTAGGTTTCGCCCGCGGCTTCGCCCGCGTTAAATTTGGGGTAACACAGTTCCCCTTGCGCCTTATTGATTTGTAATAGCAACGCTAATTTTTCCATTTTCTTCCCTCTTTCTCTTTCACATCCCACTTTTTTTTTATAAAAATTGCCTATGTCCGTCTCGTGGTTCCCAACTATCTATGTACCAAAATTCATCACAATCGGTTCAGCCATTAAAGCGTGAAGAGGTAACAAACAGTCAAACTCACTTTCACTTTTATAATATTATTAAGGATATTATTATAATATAGTTGTAAGTAGATTAAACTACTTATGGACAATTCAAGTTCATACTCACGTTGCTTAACCTAAGTTCTTTAAGTTTACGTCCGCCATGACACCCTTCCATTTCCAACCCGCTATCAACATAGCGTATCCGAAAGGGCAAGCTTCCGTGACTCCCCACTATTAATTGAATTAGTACAATAAATACTTTGAAGTCACCCACTCCGTAAGAAGCATTATAATAATCGTATATTATGTGATATACAATATTTTTAAACGCGAAACAGTCGTAGCTCAGCAGTTTAGCGCAGCTAAAGTGTGGGACGACACGCTTCTGAAATTTTTATAGTGTTTATGTGCGCGGGGTGGGCTTGTTAAAATATGGTTGTACTAGCTTTTGCCCGCGGCTTTGCTCGCGTTTTATTCGGGGTAACACAGTTCCAATTTCCTGATTTGCAATTACCTGCTACTTGTAGTTTCTGCCCTAGCGCCTTATTTAGTGTAATAGCAAAGCTAAGTTTTTCCTTTTCTTTTTCTCTCTCAATACTAACTTTTTTTTTTAAAGTTAGCCTATGTCCGTCAAAAAGTTAGCCTATGTCCGTCTCCAGGGTGCCAACTATCTCTGCACCAAAATTTATCAAAATCGGTTTAGCCATGTAGGCGTGAAGACGTAACAAACAAACTCACTGTCGCTTTTATAATATTAGTAAGGATTGATAAAATCTACATATAGGAGTATGAAAGTAGGCTGTCATCGTTATTTTCCAGTATGCGACGGTAATCTTCGAAAGAACCCATTTGATTTCAGTGAAGTTTTGTGAATTTGTACTGTTAGTTCTAGGTTGAAAGGTACAATTGTTTAAATCCTAGGTAAGTGGTGCTTTGTAAGTCAATTGCACCCAAACCGGTTTTAGAGTAGTCAGATATGTTGCATTTCTTAAAAAAAAAAAAACTCAACTATGATTATTTTATGAAGTTGTAATATTGAATTGCGAAGAATGAAGAGATCTCTGTTTGCTTAGATTTTTAAACTACTAACAGATTTTAATGCAGTTTTCAGCAATATTTATAGTTATTAAAGAGGAAGGTTTATATGTATAATATATTATTTCTACGTGGGTAAAACCGCGGAATACAGCTAGCGAACAACAAACCACACCCAATTAATTTTCCCAAATTCATTTTCATATCATACAAAAATCACAACCAAATACTAAGAAATCCTCAAGAAACGATACAAAAAATATAACTAGCATGAAAAAAAAGCATTATAGCGATATTCTCATTACTTACATAGCGTTATTCGCCTCGATGTTGCTACGCGGCTACGGGTCTACGAGGCTACGAGCTACGAGACGCTACGAAGCTACGACGCCTGACCTGCTTTTGTGAAAAACTAAATAAAAAGTCTGTCGACTGTGGAAGTACAATGGAAGTTAAACCGTTTAAGTTTTGAATGAGCTGTTTGTTTTCTGCATTTTAGTTTAGTAGGTTTTTTGTTTATTTTAATAAAAGATTCAGTGGCTACCCTTTTTGTAGCTGTGTTACTGAGCCACACAGTAATAGCAAAAAATAAGAAGAACTTCTTCTACTGACAAATAACAGTGAATGAATTATTGTTAGGATAAATTAAAGTCCTTTAATCGAAAATGTGCCTTACAGTATCCACATTGGGCCTACTTTTTAGATTGAGAGTTCTGTCTCTCTGACAGATATGGAGATAAACCTTATCTCCAGTAGAGAGAATGACTCAGAATACATAAAAGCAGAAACCATTCAAATTAATAAGCTTTGCAAAACCAAAAACCGTTAGAATTTTCTCCTTTTTCCGAATCACAGATCTCTGACTCAACTTCCTAAGGAAACCGCTAACTGAAACTACTAAACCGAAAACTTGGTTCGTTTTCAATGATATGCACATTCTATATTGTATACTGAACATAATACTCGGCGGAAAACTGCGCTTACCTTGTATTGTTTCGGGGGCTTGAGAACAGCGGTATTTTTAATATTGGTGGATTATGTTAAGGCTAGTAAGATTAATATTCGTGGTATACACAGAGAGACATTAAAAGTAAGACTTTTCATTATGCTGTTGGAAACGAGAGAAACTATATTATACACAATAAAATAAAAATACAATTAAAAAATATATGTATAAGAAAAAACTAATTTATTTAAATAAATAACTTGATATGTAATTACAAGAATATAAAGCTATTTATGATATATTCATTCATATTCAGAAAGGGGGAAGAAAAGGGAAAACTTAGCGTTGCTATTACAAATCAATAAGGCGCAACGGGAACTGTGTTACCCCGAATTTAACGCGAGTGAAGCCGCGAGCAAAAGCTAGAACTGTATAAAATGTGAACGTATTCGTTAAATTAGTTAATTTACTCTGTATAGTTCGTTTTGTATTGGTAGGGAGTTCCCTATCAACACAAAATTAACAACACAACTTAAATATCCTCCAAAACTGCACACAAAACCGTTCCACCACAATCACCAAGCCTACAGCAGTATAAACCTCTCCCGCGGTTTTTCTTGCCCCTCTCGGCGACACAGACGTAGCTCGGAGGCTGCTATCGATTGCCCAGACCCCACGTAATTGCCTGCCCTTTCTTCTTATTGACAGCCAGCCTTCCAGAATCATCCAGTGCACCCGTTTTAAAATGAACGTCGGTTTTTTGTTCGTAAGGTTTTTAAGTAGGCTACGGAGAAGCTGTTTAGTTTTGAATAATGGTGACGGTTTGATACGAAGGTGGATATGAAGCTAAATTGTGTTGGATTCTACTTCCAATATCTCAAAAGAAAACTAATTTAACTAAATGTGTACTATGTATATTGTGGGTACTATGAGAATGTATTGTAAACTAGCTTTCGCCCGCGGCTTCGCCCGCGTTAAATTTGGGGTAACACAGTTCCCCTTGCGCCTTATTGATTTGTAATAGCAACGCTAAGTTTTCCCTGTAAATATAATATAAATATTTTACCTGTAATATCACAGTAGAACACCAATATTCACTGAAACTCAACTCAGTTGCAGAGCACGTCTACTTCCTATGACAGCCGAAACCAAAAGAGAGGTTGACGCGTGTTTTTTTTTAAATAAGCGTTCTCGGTGTTGCCATTATAATAAAACTGAACTACTTTTTAACATATTATTTTTAATTATGCCAGTAAAATAAGGTATGTCTTCCACTTTAAATTAAACCTAACAATTGGAGTGTATTTATAGACAAGGCTGACTTATTATTCGATGTTCTGAAAACAGTAGGTTCGGGACAAGAATCCTGAACCTACTGATTTCAGAACATCAAATGACTACGGATGCCGGACACTCACTACGTCTTAAGTACCTGTGTTGTCAGTGTCCGACACAGTGTCCGCAACAAGTTGTTCGAACTTTACCTCGTCATCCCCAATTAGGTATTGGTAAAGTAAAGCCTCGTAGATACATCATTTTATAAAGCCTTTCAAAACTGAACACAGAAAACAACAAACCAACTCATGCATACACGTATACGTTACCAAACTACCGTCCATTAGCAAATTCCGAAGCAAAAAAGCTAAAAACACATTTCAACACGAAAAACCACACACGGGAACAAACGAATAGTTCCACAAAATTCCAATATTTCGCCACCCCATCATAAATAAACGGGGAACAATGACAGTACGAGAAAACAACAACAAAACCGTTTACAGCACATGCCACGAAAAGTGCACACAGAAGAAAACAAAATCACCCGTACGAGTTGCGAGTTGCACATTATTAGTTTCGCAGAAGTGTGAACTCCGACCGCACGCCAGTACACTCCAGGGAGCGGAATAACCGGGGTTTATTAAAGTGTGGAACAATAAATTTAAATAAAGGATAGTTATGCGGTTCCCGTGTCCGCCACTGTAATGTAACTAATAGCTTCGTGACATCGTACGTAATGCCATTTTAAAGTTGGTAAGCCAAGTTTTTAAGAAGATTAAAAGTCGCTGTAAATAAATTTCGCTTTTATGAATGAAAATGACGTAACGTCGTATTCTACTTCGTCGTTTAATCTTATCATAAATAATTGAGAAAATAAACTTTGGGACATTTAATTTCCACTATTGTTTATTCTTTTTTTTACGATATTTAATGATGTGATTATCTTCGTAGTTTCTATATCTACTATGAGTAAATCGTTATTATAATAACTACGTAACTGTGGTATCGTTTTTTTTATTCGTTTGTTAAAATTATTTCTGGCTGTGCCCAGCAGTTTCACTTGCTGCTCAAATCTATGAGTATGGCATAAGTTTCCATAACTTCTTCGAAACGCTTTTACCGATTTTAACTGTGACACGAGAATTTGATATGAGAAGACATGTACAGACGCCTGCAGGTCAAGCTACCCGAAACTGTAAATTTTTCCCAATGGACCTTGAACCTAATACTTTAGAAATAAAGTTGAAAATCTATCAAAGAAATCTGACAGATTGTAGTAGCTTGATGTGCAGGCGTCTGTACCATCGGTTGATTTCCTCCGTACCACGAAAAACACGTTAAACCATTAGTCCCGGCTGTCATTTTTTATCTTTGAGAGTCGATACAGGTATCCCAAAACTCTGACAACCAGTCTAGATAGACAGTCGCTCCATAAACATAGACATCTAGTTAAGACTGGAATCCGACCCCAAAATAATGGGAAATCATTAAGCATATCATCTTCTTAACCGCACTGGGCGGCGCGGGGATGGGGGCAGACTTTTACCCACCCATGTTCCTCCTTTTGCCCTTTACGTTCCGTGGCCGCGGTATCTGTTTCAAACTACCCGCAACCCCGACAGGCGGTGGCCCTGTCAGGCCCCTCTGTTCACCCAATGCATACACAGTCTTTTCATCAGTAGTCAATTCCTTTATTAAGAAAATTCTCTCATACAAATTATCTTAAACGAAAGACCACTGGAGAGCATAGTTGTGGCATTGTAAAAACTTACAACATTAGTAAGAAGTTGTGCAGTATCTTGTGCCATAACTCGTGGTAGCCAGCACCGGTTGGTCAAGCCATCGTTAATATCATGAAACGGTGGTAAACGGCCGTCCCTTCGCATAAACCACTGCTTTACTGTAATTCCGTAGGTAGGTACAGTTGATAGCAAAATGTGTTGGGATTTTTAAGGTTTAGTGTCCATGTTTCTGTTTCCTTTTATGTTTTATGTGGGTGACAAGTTATTTTTTTTTTTTGTCATTAGTGAATTATACTGGCATATTTTTATCCAATTTCATAAAAGGGGGAGGTACTTAATTCGACTGTATTTTTAGTATGTTTGTTACGGGATATCTCCAGCAATTTTGAGACGATTTTCAAATTCTGTTAATAATCGAAAGAGCATACTTTTAAAAGAGTCTCATTTCAATTTTGAATAAATCGCTTCAGAAGTTTGTGAGTTATCTTGCATTATACATATATTTTCTTCTAATGTATTTGGATGATATGTTTATTTTTTGGACCAATCGTTTGCCACCAATTACTATAACATTATATTTTTAAACGTATGCTATTAATTATATTGCTTTAACTCTGGAAGTCTAAAATAAAAACTGTCTAAAATCTTCCAAAAATAGACTATCTGCTTTATCTAATGTTCTTAACACCTCTGTGCTTACCAGTCCTCATGTGCCATCACAAGTTACGCGTCTCGTTACAGCGAGCGGCGTCAACGCAGAATAGTTGCGGCGACATATTGTCGAACTGAACTACTTTTTACTGACGCTGTAAATCTAGAACATGTGTCGAGTTTGGGACCGCAAGTGTTACTCGTATGGGAGTCCTGTTTGTTTATTATGGTTCTGTAATGAGTAGCATTGTTAATTATTCTATACATCAATTAAGTAGATATGTTTGTGCAATTGACAAGCTTTTAGAATAACAGTTATTGAAAAAATTAGTTATCAAGTGTCACTGATAGCTGTGATATATAGACTAAGTTCAAGGTTATATAAGTATATAACTTTAAACTTAGTCTACTTTAATCCGGTGGTTTATCAGAATCGGCAGGTGTGGAATAGAGGTAGTCCAATTTAGATCGATAACCACTATTTTTGGTGAAAAACGTCAATTTAAAAATAGTGAAATGGCTTTTTTCTCTAAATTGAGTAACTAAACTATCATTCAGGATGTCAAACTATAATATTGCTAAGTTGTGTCTCTTAGGCCAATTTCAAAAAAAGAAACATCGTTCGTCAGGAATAAAAATTAAGCCGTATTTGCTCCCAATATGAAATCACAACCGCAGTATGGAGGACGGGACGGACATATTGCAGACTGGCAGCGGACACTTGAGCACTATTTATTTATTTAAACTTCATGTACAATAGTGATACATAGGCGGACTTAATGCCACAAGGCATTCTCTACCAGTCAACCTTTGGGTAAAATACGAAAACATTGTGATACCCTATCAATACGTAAAATATCAAAAACAATTTTTGAGAAAACATATATTTTTATACGGTTACTAATACACATATACATATCAAATAAACTAATATATGCATTTAAAAATAAATAAAAACGATGGATGATGATATGATATTTACATGGAGATGTCCATGTCTGAAGCCAGTTCTCAATTTTTTTTTTATGTTTGACGGGCCTGTTGGTCTTGTGGTTAGTAGCCCTGACTGCTGAGCCGGAGGTCGTGGGTTCGATTCCCACCCAGGACAAACTTTGTGTGATGAGCATGATTGTTTGTTCTGTGTCTGGGTGTGATTTATCTATAATATCTTTTAGGACACATATATAATGCCTGGGAAGATAAATGCGATGCTTTGGGATTTTTTTGTGATTTATCCAAGGCTTTCGATTGCGTTTTCCATAAAACATTAATCAGGAAACTACACCACTACGGAATCCGGAACGCCTCTCTGAATCTTCTTACGTCATATTTGAGTGGTAGAATTCAGAGAGTTGATGTTAACGGGAAAAGATCTCCCGGATCTGTAGTAAGAATGGGAGTACCACAAGGCTCAATTCTTGGCCCTTTTTTGTTTCTTATTTATATAAATGACTTGCCTTACCTCATAAAGGAAAATCATGATGTAGTGTTGTTTGCAGACGACACTTCTCTTTTATTTAAACTAAAACGTCAGCAGCTAGCTACTGACGATGTTAATGGCGCTCTAGCAAAGGTCGTTAATTGGTTTAATGTTAATAACTTACTTCTAAATGAGAAAAAGACCAAATGCATTAAGTTTACGTTACCTCATGTAAAACAAGTGGAAACTAGTGTACTAATCAAGGATGAAGAGTTGAAACCGGAAGATAACACAGTGTTCTTAGGCTTAACCTTGGATGGGCTTCAGTGGGGCCCTCATATAGATAAGTTGTCAAAAAAACTAAGCTCTGCAGCATACGCCGTTAGAAAAATTCGTGATTTAACTGATTTAGAGACAGCCCGTTTAATTTATTTTAGTTATTTCCACAGTGTGATGTCGTATGGTATTCTCTTGTGGAGTCATGCCGCCGATATTCAGACTATTTTTATTTTGCAAAAAAGGGCAATTCGTTCAATGTATAAATTAAGTCCCAGACACTCCCTCAGAGAAAAATTTAAAGAAATTAATATACTTACTGTGCCCTCTCAGTTTATTTACGAAAACCTTTTGTACGCGCATAAAAATATAAAATTGTTTAAAAAATACAGTGATATCCACAACATAAATACGAGGAACAAACACAAATTTGTCGTTCCGTCAACGAGGCTAAAAAAAATAGGGGGCACGTTCACATGTCAATGTATACGTTTTTATAACAAACTCCCAAACGACGTTCAAACACTAAGCCTCAATAAATTTAAAGTTTTTGTAAAACGTAAGTTAACTCTTAAAGCTTACTATAATATTAATTTTTACCTTGAAGATAAAAAGGCTTGGGATTAAGCTGCTCCAATTTAATTTACTCAGTGAGTGTCAAAATTTTTCTTTGTTTCATTTATTTATTTTTCATTCCTTTATTTTATACACTGACATTTAATGATTTGACATTAATATTTACTTTGTTTTATACCTATTTTATTATTATTTTTTGTTTGATTTTACTTTTTTTTTTATTGCGACATTTTATGATTTCATTATGATCTCATTAATTTAATTTTGTAAATATTTTCTAGTCTGTAGGTAGTTGTTTATTGTGAATGTGAGAACCATGTGGATCATAACTTTTATTTACTTTTTTTTTGCTTTTGACGATTCTGGCAGTTGAGTATTTAGGGACCTACGCTAATGTCCTTTTTTTGGTATTGTTCGTCGTTTCGTTGAGCTCCTTGGGTTATGAGTCGAGCTACACGATAACTGACAAATGCTTGCACTGACTGGACAGGTCCACTCAATCTGTGTGGTGCTTTCTTAAAAAGACCATTTCAGACACTAATCTGCATAGTCCTCATGTAAGTTGACCAAGATTTTTTTTGTCTGGACTTTAAAAGATACTATGACCTCTGAGTTTGTTTCGGCTGTTTCTTCTCAGAGTAGTCGGGTACGAAACACCGGCCTCATCTAGTTTTAAATAAAAGACGTGTAAAAGTGTTTGTGAAAACCTACTTGCAAAATAAACATCATTTATCATTTATCAATATGTATGTATTTTTAAATTATATAAGTATGTATATCAGTTGCCTGGTTACCATAACACAAGCTCTGCTTAGCTTGGGATCAGATAGCCGTGTGTGAGTTGTCACAAGATATTTATTTATTTATTTAATTCAAGTGAACTGCACAGACGCTTTCACGAAACCACAACAATGACTACTCCAAAAACTGCAAACAAAACACAATCACTTGACAAATCAAGCGCCAACAAACACTCGAGTCCACTAGAACAAACAGTCAACTAATAATTAACTTTGAACCGTGAGTTCAAATTGTGAACTTGTTTAATTTGTGGCGCTGAAGAAGTGTCCCCCGCTATCGCTTAGTCACGTAGTCGTCCTTCGAACTCCGGTGAGGGGAGCTGTATGAGAATTCTTTAGTTACCTTTCGGTTTTGTGTATCCTTACTAATATTATAAAAGCGAAAGTGAGTTTGTTTGTGTGTTACCTCTTCACGCTTTAATGGCTTAAACGGAATTTGATGAAATTTGGTACAGAGATAGTTGTGACCCAGGAAACGGACATAGGCTTATTAAAAATAAAAGTGGGATTTCAGAGAGAACGAGGGAAGAAAAGGGAAAACTTAGCGTTGCTATTACAAATCAATCAGGCGCAAGAGCAAAAACTGCAGGTCTGCTTGGTGTGTTATACCAAATTTGACGCAAGCGAAGCCGCAGGCGAAAGCTAGTGTGTGTAAGCGTGATTTGCAAATTTGGTAAGTCATCATCTGCCTAGCCTTTTCCCAACTACCTTGGGGTCGGCTTCCAGTCTTACCGGATGCAGCTAAATACCATTCCTATCTGACCTCCACATCCAAGTTTGGTAAATAATTTAGATAAATATCTTCAGAATTATTTCTATAGAGCCCTTGTCTCATCCTACTATCCTACTAATATTATAAATGCGAATGTTTGTGTCAGAACGGCTTAACGCATCTTGATGAAATTTTGCACACAGGTAGATTATAGTCTGGAATAACATATTACCAATCTATTTGCCAAGTGATTGTCAAAAGGTGATCATGACCGTATAATAACTGACATGAGACGTTGGTGTTTGCCAATTAATGCTGAAAGACTTAATATATGCCCCAAATGTCTATAAATAGAACGCCGTGAACACCAATATTCGTGTAACTAGTTTAGGACAGAAACCTAAACAGCAGTAACCCTAAGATTCAAAAAACTTTTGTGATGACACATCAATACGATTTCGACGGCACGGTTGGCGCAGTGGCTGAGCGATTGACTGCTGCGCTGCATGTCGCGAGTTGGATTCCCGCACAGAACAAATATTTGTATGACCTACAGAGAGTTGTTTCGGGTCTGGCTGTTTGTGGTCGTGAGTTTAAATATTTGTAAACGCACCCACAATGCAAGACAACTTCTTACTGTGGGACAACGTTTTTTTATAAAAGTAATACGTTTTCAAATAATGAATGAAGACACAACAATCTTACAAACCTTTCATTCCGAAACCCCTGCGGACATAAAAAACATGGGCGAATCTGTAAAAAGTAGCGATACACACGCAACACGACAGTCCCAGGTGGGTGTAACGTTCTGTTAAGTACAAACATTTCTTTAACGAGCCTTCGTCGTCCGTCGAGCAACGTGCAACGATTGTCTATCCACCTGTTCGTGATTCTCAAACTTTTGCCAAACGCCCCTCAAGCGCTTTTGACGCGTAATGAGCACTTTACGCCCCTTGTCCTTTAAAATGTTTGCACTTTTCCAAAAATTTTAATTCGTGCTTTTTGTTTGTTTGTAGTGCAAGTCTGCGTCTGAAGAGTAATTACTTGTTTGCTTTCACAGGTTCCATTTTGACAGATATTTTATTTTAATGTGGAATTCTTTTGATCGAAATTCGAATCTTGATAACACAAGAATTTCGGATACAAGTAATCTAAAGAAAGAAAGAAAATCTTTTATTTGGGACTCGCACAAAACAAGTAAAACAGTAACAAAATGAAATAAAATAGTACAGACAAGGTTATTGTCTGTGCGAGGGCAAAAAGGTCCCTGTCTCATATCAGCATAAGCTGCGATATTTTAGGATAAAAATAACACAGCGCTGATATTCCGACAGGGCCAGTTAGTGGTGTCACGGACACAGAACGGAACACATACTTAAATAAATATTCTAATTACAAATACAAAAATTACAAAATAATAAATACAGACGGACAAAATATAATTATGATATTCTTCATGCAAATCTAAGGTACTATTATACCCATCCAATGTACCCTTTTTGGCTTACCCCGCAGCTTATTCTGCATTCTTCGTAATCATCAGATCGCTGACACACTACTCCTCACACATTCTATCCACTCTCCTAACTAGTCGTCTTCCATCCTTCATCCCGTGCACTTGCGATCTTTGTGTTAATTAAGTTTCGTAAATAATGTGGTTTTTTTTTTCGAAAACCGTTTCCCCTCACTAGAAATTCCTGCTATATCGTGAGCTCGTTTACAAACATGTGTTGCTATTATTATATAAAAACTAGCTTTCGCCCGCGGCTTCGCCCGCACAACACATTTCCTCTTGCGCCTTATTGATTTGTAATAGCAACGCTAAGTTTTCCCTTTTCTTCCCTCTTTCTCCCTCTCATCCCACTTTTTTTAATAAAAATTAGCCTATGTCCATCTCCTGGTTCCCAACTATCTCTGTAAAATTCATCAAAATCGGTTTAGCCGTTAAAGCGTGAAGAGGTAACAAACAAACTCACTTTCGCTTTTATAATATTAGTAAGAATTAATACTATTGCACGACATCGACGATTTACTGTGGCATCCATAACGATATATTATAACTTTTAAGCATTACTTATCGGTCTATCTACTAATAATTGCCCAACTACATCATCAACATCACACATATCTTTAACTATTATATTATTAAAATCACACGGCTAAACTTAGACAACACTATTTCTCAACATAAAACGAGTTTCCCTCCATATCAACAGTAGACTACGTGTGAAAACATTTTCTTGAATCTCCTTCTATTTGCAGTTCAAGCAAAATTCTCACAAACTAGAGTTTTGAAAGTTTTGCAGTTTGATAAACTTGAGTGGATGGGAAAGATGCATCTCTCGCCAAGTCTAAACTTTACCGTATCGAGTGACCTGGATAAAGGAGAATTTAAGTAAACTAAGATAATATTACGCCTGTAATCTTGGAAGGCTTGGGAAAAGGTTATCTAATAGAACACCCACACTTCGATAGTAATGTGTAAGGTTCATGTAATAGGGCGCGAACCTATTGCCATCAATCTGCAAAAAAACTTTCGTTACATTTCATACAATTACTCCGTTCACCCAGTGCAACTATTTCCCTAAGTTACAGTGCAGCAAATCCAGCGCGTCAAACTAGCCAATACGGCCACAGTATACAACCCTGCAGTAATCCAATTTGCAGTAAGTTTCAGTAAAGTTGGCCCAACTTGGTAGACTTAGTGATTTAAATTTACAACTTTGTCCATCCTAGCACACTTGCAATTTTAACGATCAGCAGACTAAGTTTAAATCTGATTTTGCTTTTTAAGATGTAGGTAATAGCGTGTAGTTTGGCTTACTTGACGTCTTTAGAAGTGGGTAAGTCGAGAATAGGACTGACTTTTAATGTTAGAGAGCAGGTTGGACTGGAATTGTTATTGTAATGTTAGGTAATCTTGCTTGTGTAGTATTGTTAGTAAAGTTTTGGGATGATCTTTGTAATTACTTAATGTTGTACCGTTAAGTAAGCGACGGAAAATGGTTTTATTGTACTAAACAGTAAGAAAATCGTTTTATACTTCCATAGTTTGGAGTGTGAAATTTTTAGGTATCTTAGAGTACAATATTAATGCCAGCAATCAAGTCCTGAAACCATTTCGTTTAAATAGAAGCGGATTTAAGTTGTCAAAAGTAATTTTCTAAACGGACGCCACTTAACACAACAGTCTTAAAAATAAAAAGCTTCTTCTGAGGACTATTAAGGAATGCTCACACTTAAACCATAAAACACGCTATTACATCACAAACTCCAAGTAAAAATTACAAGTTTATTGACCGTAAAAACTGTGAGAATTAACGAACGGCGAAAGGCCGTCTTTAAAAGAACATCTCCATGTTCAAGTGTCCCCATATAATTTAGCGAAGCGACGGTTTTTATTTGAACTCAGTTTATGAGGTCGTTTGCGGCCAAACCTCCCTTTGAATTTAGTAGCATGGTGCAACTCACCCGGCGTTCGACGACGTATATCACTTTGATTCACAACAATTACTCTAAAGACTATTCAAAGTTAGAATTCTTGGGAAAATGTTAATTAAGTTGGCGAGTTCAATGGGGAAAATCCGGGTAATATTTTTTGGTTTGTATTTTATTCTTGTATAAAGGAGGGTATCCTTCCGCAATTCCAATTCCGGAATTAGCATGCCATTCTAATAAAAATATTTTTGGGTTACAAAACTGTGTTTATTTCGGGAAATTACTGTGGCATTAGAGGGTAACGAACATAGTTTTCAAAATGTGCCTTAACGTACAATGTTCGACAACGCTTCACTTATGCCACTCAAAGAAACCAATACTTAACCAAGCCTGAGCTAAAATCTACTTAACCACATAAATATTCATAAATTAAGTACTCTACACATACCTAAGTCCCCACTTATCTCCAAAAAAGCCAAAACAGAATATAAATTCAAGCCACCACACGAAAACATTTCTCTCCCAAAAATATTACCATCGAATGTAATAAGAAAACACCAATTCCGCATGTACAATCGCGAACATAAAACCATTGTGAACATTGTGCTTAGAACATTGTGCAGATGGGGTAACCGATGTTTGGTTTAAATCTGGGCCCCTCTTCTGATAATTTTCACCTGTAGTCGTTCGCCGGGCGTCCTGGGGCGACGCGGCGCCCTTACCCAATTTATGTGCGAGATATCATCCCTGTAAGAACGGCGAACTGTTTAAAGTAGGAACTAAGTTTAATGGAAGGTGCTATCTGGCCCTTTTTTTTCGACTGGAAGTAAGTTATCTAGTTAACATTTTAAAAATAAACATTGTTAAAAACTGAGAAGAAACACTTATCTTTGTACGTTGTCTGAAGTAGTTTAAACATAGTGTTGAAGTTAAAAATTATGTCATTTTGTTGTTAGATAAAATTTTAAAAGAACGTTGTGTATATGTCGTATAGATTTCTCCACTTTAACTTAAATACACAAACCACCAGACCCGGATCAACTATTTGTAGGTCATACAGATGTTTGTTCTGCGGGGATCAAACCCGCGACAGCATAGCGCAGAAACAGTGCAGGTCAAACGCTTAGTCACTGCTCTAACCATGTCGCCGAGTTGCCTGTATTTTTTGCTTCTTAAACTTTCGCGAGTCACAATTTTGTAACCTCATTTTAGTAAAGTATAATCATATACCACATCCAGCCACCTATATTCTCCCGAGGGGATGAAGAGTGTCGCTTACAATATTACGATGTTAACCGCAGCGGGTGATTTACATAATTCATTCAGCCCTGATCTGCGACCCCGAAGACGGCTTTCATAGGTAGGTAAGGAAAAGATGGAAGGATGTTAATTACCCTTGTAAGGTTAAGGGTGTTATCAATATGGATTAGTGTACTATTACAATGATTGAAATGATCGGAACTAGGGTAAAAAGAACATGTAAGAATCGTAAGATGTGGAGTTCTATAGTTTTTGTTTAACTGTCTCTGTGAAAAAAGTCGTTGGTTTATATTTGATCGGAATTTAGAAGTGATGGTCGTATCAGAAACAAACCTCCTTTTAGGCGTTGCCGCAGTCGAGTAAAAAAGGTCACACACGATTGCGTATGGTTCCCATAATGGTCGCAGTTTGCTGTTTACTAATGCGTGTATCACTGGTTTGTTGATACAAAGTCACGTAATCTAGTACTGACTGTATTGACACATGTGACTTTCATAATGTTCAATTAAATGAGATAATCAACTCATCCTTACTTATCAACAAAATTGCTTTGTTCATTGTCTTAAACACGCACAGAATGGAGGAGTGAGAAAATAATACGCTGAATATGCGTATCCGGCTCGAAGGACCAATAGTACATCAAAACAGCCTGTAATCCCCGAAAGGGTTACGCAGAGGTGTACCTAATTGTGCACCCTTAATAATAATGTACTTAATACCTTTCAATTTTTTAATAATAGTGTAATACTCATCTGGCTCGAAGGACAAAATTTAAACCGAAACACCTAACTTAATATAAAACGAACTTCTCAAAACACACTTCCCACAGCTTCTAACACCTTCAACATTTCGCAAACAAGACTAACTATCTTCACTCAAAACTCACTTAGGGACTTGACACATACGAGTATACATTATTCATGGCTCGCGCAGTTCTTAATCTTCAGCAGCTTCCTATGGTGCTGTCATGGCGCACATAAAAATGGGACGAGGTATAACAAGCTTATGTATACCGGTGGGAATTTGGGTTATACTCGGAAGTATGGGTTTTAAGAGTGATGATTTGTATTTTTTGATTATGTGTGAGACAGTGATTAATTAAGTTATTTTTGTTTCTATTATAGTATGAATATAATGCTTAAAATTATAATTTCAGTTAAAAAATCTTATTTTTTTTCATATTCTAAATAAAACTCTTCAACACGTTGCATTAATGAAAATAAAAAAGGGTTTCATCTGAGACACAGATAGCATTCAATCTGCTTTTTGACATCATCCCATAGGAAGTGCCTGCATTGAGGCAAAAAAACCTTTTTTGGTGCCTTTAGTACCGCAAACTTTAAACACATCTATAAACAAGATAAATCCCAAAAGAAAACATCGTAATTCATAATTTACGGCGGTTCACAATAATATTTGCGCAGGTGACAAAGCTGATATTTTTCAAAAACATAAAACGATTTTATGTTATTCTGAGGATATTTCATCGTGGATTTACGAGCCAACATCGGTGCAAGCTGTCGATCGCTGCGTTGTGTCGATAAAGTGTCATTTTGTCGACAAATTCGTCAGTGTTGTGCTGACGAGTCCCGTGTTTTCCGGGATGTTTCCGTACTGTGTTGGTGTTGGAACTTTGTTAAATTAAAGCGTGTTTGCAATGTAAAGTGTGTGCGTGATTGTTCGGTTAGAAGGATAGAAGTTTGTAATATAAAACAAATGCAAGCGTTGTTAAATAGTTTTAACATTAAATGGCGCAGCAAAACACGTGTTACGTACAAAAATAACTGAATTTAATTGAAAATATGATAAGATGTAGAAAAAAGAAAGTGAAATTGGATGTTTTTATTGTTTACCTCATCGCTACTTTGTACTCTATCTTATTGTAGTAAATCGTTTTCCGATTCCGCTTTTGCGCTAGCGACGAGAACATAGCTAGCAAAGTTAACACGATATATTCTCATACCATGCAAAACGACTATCGGCAATTATTGGATTTTAAACTCGATAATTGCTCCGCACTAGCGCGTAACTCGTGAGTAATGACAGTTTGCATTCATTTCCGCGCTCGTCACGGATTTAACAAGATGCGAATTACTGGGGCGCTTCTATGAGGAACGTGTTAACTAATAAACTATACTATCTTTATCTATATTTTAATCTCTTTACTCATAAAATGAATTACCATATTTCAGCTCATTCTGAGTTTTTTTTTACCGCACATACTTCTAATCTACAATGGCGTGGACTATTATTTAGTATCATAAATAACTTAAGTCGTATAATAAAATTAAGATAATTGAGAAAACGAAAAAAAAAACCGTGTAGTTCAGGACTATCCATTCTGAATGCAGGCCAATATATTTACTACAACATGCGTTGTCATCACATATCTCATGGCGACACAAAAACGAAAGAAGAACAATTCCATAACCTTTTCCGGGATCCCGTGCCAATTTACTCACGGGCCCATCACTAGTGATATTTGCGGCATATTTTACGGCGATGTCGCGACGCCGACTGATTGATTGGACGCGTCGTAAACGTGCCTGTCCGTGATTTATCTGCCGCTGCCCACGACCTCGTTACACGTTATGATTTGGCTAAAAATTTGAGGTGATTGAGTTGATGAGATAGGCGTGGCTGTATCTTTATAGGTTGTTTGTAATTTTATAGAAGGGAATAGAAATACTTTAAACATGTCATTGTAGCTGGTATGTTCTTCTTATCTGTACACTTAATGGTCTTTTGGCTGTGTCAATAAATGGAGTTTGTGTATATAAATTTTGGGCTAATAGTTTTTGGACCTTTTGTCTACGATACGCTTTTTTTTCGGATGATAAATGCATCTATATAGATATTATTATTATATTCGTGTCAATAGTATTGTATTTATGGAACTGGCCTTGTAACTGGACAGCCAGCAAGAAAGCAACATTTCACAATGAACTTACGATTCCACGACTTTCTTGAACTCACAGTCTTGTATATATATATACATCTCCATTTTTAAAAAGTCGTCGCCCAAAAGTGATCTTATGGCGCGAATTTCTCAGCTTAACACATTGAAGGCGCGGAAACGCTCAACGGCTCATTATCCAAGTTTAATTTTATGCATGGACGCCCGCGCATCGTCACGATCGGCGCCCCCGCCTCCAAGCCCATTCGAAATTTAAATTCTCCGCGAATATTGCCGAAAATATACGAGCGGTGTTTTGAGATTCGCGATTTCTTAGATTTACGCGGGATAGGTATCAGAATTGGAAATGAAATAGTTGCTAAGGCTTGTTATGAGAAAAGAAAAACAGAATTATTTATTTAGAACTTGACTATGTATTAAGAACTAAAAATAAAAGATGGATTGTTTTTTAATTATTTTGAATGCTTAATCCTTAGTAATATTATAAAAGCAAAAGTAAGTTTGTTTATTTGTTACGTCTCCACGCCTACACAGCTAATCTGATTTTGATGA
This sequence comes from Ochropleura leucogaster, assembly GCA_958449745.1. Taxonomy (NCBI): domain Eukaryota; kingdom Metazoa; phylum Arthropoda; class Insecta; order Lepidoptera; family Noctuidae; genus Ochropleura; species Ochropleura leucogaster. Next base: position 16,846,783 of record OY288207.1, read on the forward strand.
ATTTTGGTACAGATATAGTTGGGACCTTGGAGACGGACATAGGCTAACTTTTGTTTAAAAAAAGTGAGAAAAAGGGAAGAAAAGGGAAAACTTAGCTTTGCTATTGTAGCAGGTACCTGCAAATCAGGAAAGGGAAACTGTGTTACCTCGAATTAAACGCGAGCGAAGCTTCGGGCAAAAGCAGAACAGGTATCTAATAATTTTTGATAACTTAATATAATCTATACTTAATATTATAAAGCTGAAGAGTTTGTTTGTTTGTTTGTTTGAACGCGCTAATCTCAGGGACTACTGGTTGGAATTGGAAAATTCTTTTAGTGTTGGATAGTCCATTTCTTGAGGGAGGCTATAGGCTATATGACATCACGCTACGACTAACAGGTGCTGATCAGCGTGGGTGAAACCGTGGGGAACAGCTAGTACTTTATATTTATGATGAATATCTAATGCCAGTAAGTTTTCTAACATAGCTAAGAAACATATGAAATTTTAAACCTTAAATGAAAATTACAAACAGTGCGCACCCTTAACTTTTCACATAGGTCGCGTCCTCGGAGAGGAATGTTTTCTTATAGTGTTTGCGAACAACAGTTGCGAAGTTGCAAGCTCATTTGCAACTTAACACTATTAGGTAGGTAAGCCTGTCATAAACACTGCAATGTTGCTAAACTCTGCAACAAGTTACAAAGTAACGTTGAAAAAACAGTAAGATTTAATACATCGCTTCCTTTACAAACATAGTGTATATATATTTTATTTTATATATTCTTACCAATATAAAAGCAAAAGTGAGTTTGTTTGCTTGTTACGTGTTCACGCCTAAATGGCGAAACCGATTTTGATGAATTTTGATACTAAGACAGTTGGGACTCTGGAGACGGACACAGGTTATTTTTTTTAAGTGAGATATGAGGGAGAAAGAGGGAAGAAAAAGGAAAACGTAGCTTTGCTATTACAATAAATAAGGCGCTAGGGAAAAAACTACAGGTAGCAGGTACATGCAAATCAGGAAAGGGGAACTGTCTTACCCCGAATTTAACGCAAGCGAAGCCGCGGGCAAAAACTAGTGCTTACATAAAATTCAATTAGAAGTGGGATGGTTCCGCTCTCACTTCCGCATTGATGCTGAAAGCATACTGCTATAATTCAGTCAATCAGGTATTTACTTAATTGTCATCTAGGTTTATTAAGGGTATTCAATTCAAACTAGTTGGACAGGTGATGTAGGAAAACAATTTCATTATCATTTTTTTTTTAGGGTTCCGTAGTCAACTAGGAACCCTTATAGTTTCGCCATGTCTGTCTGTCCGTCCGTCCGTCCGTCCGTCCGTCCTCGCTTAATCTCTGTGACCGTTAGCACTAGAAAGCTGAAATTTGGTACCAATATGTATATCAATCACGCCGACAAAGTGGTAAAATAAAAATTGGAAAAAAATGTTTTATTAGGGTAGCCACCCTATATGTAAAGTGGGAAGTGATTTTTTTTTTTATTTCAACCCTAACCTGTGATATATTGTTGGAAAGGTATTTAAAAATGAATAGGGGTTTACTAAAATCATTTTTTGATAATGTCAATAATTTCGGAAATAATCGCTCCAAAAGTAAAAAACAATGTGTCCCCCCCCCCTGTAACTTTTGAACCATAAGCTTAGAAAATATGAAAAAAATCTGAAAAGTAGAACTTTATAAGGACTTTCTATGAAAATTATTTTGAACTTAATTGACACAACAGTTTTTGTACAAAAAAGACAAAAAGTTGTACAAAATGATTTCTGGACTAAGTTTGTAGTATAATCGTATATGCAAGCATTTTTTTTAACTTCGTTTACATATTTTATTATCCTGAACGTATCTTTATTCAAACAAAAAAAGAATAATTGAAATCGGTTCTCGCAATCCAAAATTATTAAAAAAAAGTATTAATTAGTAACCCAATTCCCCGAGAGATGGCGCTGTAGGTACTTATTACATTAGATCGGGTATTACCGGATTGTTCAGTTGGTCTCTCCTTGGCATTGGCGGTATCTTATAACTACATAAAACTTTTATTAAGAACATGCTAAGGCAATTTAGAACAAAACTAAAATTATTTTTTAACACCATCAAAATGTTAAGGTAAAAACCAGTTCATAAATGGTTCGATACTTTTAAAAAATTACGTCATTACACAACGCCATCGTTGTGTAATGACGTAATTTTTTAAAAGTAGATGTTAAGATTTTCCGTGCTTTCATGACCTACCGTGGTAAAGTAAGTTGCACCTTACATATATTCGTAATTTTATTTATGAGTGCATAATCTAATTAGTCGTCGAGGTTTGAGCGCTCCCCTTTGTGTTCGCGCTAAAAACCGTCACAAGTCGGAGCCGGAGCGCTTGCTGCGGACCTTTAAACTCATAAGTGGGAACACTTATTGTGACGGACGGAAAACTACGGAACCCTACACTGAGCGTGGCCCGACACGCTCTTGGCCAGTTTTTTTCTTTAAATATAATTGCAACAAGAATTACCGCCCAAAAGCAAGCCAACTTAAAACTAAACTATTTAAACTACCAACCTACCAATTTGCGGTAGCAATTTCTTACGATATACTGGCAACACCATACAAGGCGAACCGAAGTCACATCGCTTGAGGCCAAACCGCAAATATATGGAACGAGGGAAAACTTTATTTCCCCTATCTCAGGGAATCTTGGGACGCAATATTGTGGAAGATATGAAGTTATATTGTCAATGTTGCATGTATTATATAAGTTTTACATAAATTACCTGTAATAGGCGTTGGTAGGGAAGTTTTAGGGTCGTTAAGATATGGTGAGACTGTTATTGCTTGTACATCATCATCTGCCTAGCCTTTTTACCCGACTACGGCAAAGCTAAAAGGAGGGATATGATTTTGTCCAATTTATGTTTAGGTCGGCTTTCAGTCTAACCGAATGCATAGAATACTTGTTTTTTACATGGGAAGATCTCTGATACGATACCTCTTGGTGTGACTGGTTGTCAAACTTTCGGGTCACTGACTACCTGTCAAATATTTACTTATAACAGCTGAGACTAAGAGCTAACGCACTTTCTGAGGCACGGAGGAAATTCGTTGTGTAATAGTTAGTCTGTTATTACTATTTAGGCAAATACTTCTCCATTGCTTAAATTCAGCAGTTAGAATGTTTACTATGACCTGTAGGCCTACTGTGACATCTTAAAGCAGAACTTATTTCACTGAGTGAAAGAGATGGTGCTAGACACCCTGTATAGCTCTGTCTCTTTCCCTCAGTGGAATAAGAATTGCTTTAAGAGGTCATAGTAGGGTAGCTGCCCAGACTTAGCGGAAAGGAAATAATTATGAGCTCTAGTTAGAACCTTGGGGCGGACCACACCAATGAAACTGAACGTGAAAAAGACATCTAAAACGGCGTTCAATTTTGACAAAATCTTGCGGCTCATGTGTGCTCACTTTTAATTTTATTGACTCGCCATTCGCCTCACTCGTAACACCAAAAATACAAAATTAACTTCAGTTGTACTACATCAAACAAAAAAGAGACACATTCCTTTGTCAAATACATAATTTATTCCTTTTCTACGCACCAACACAACAGCATCAAAGAAAGACAAAAAAAGAAAAATCCTAATTACAAACGTATACAAACAAAGAATTTGCATAAATTATCCCGGCGTAATTGAAATCCTTATCATAAGCAAATGAGTTTCCCGTTTACACCGGGTGTTACAAGACGAAAAAAAACAAATGACAGCGTCTGCCAACGCCTATTTGCCGACAAGATTTGTTTTTGTCTCAGTCCGTGGCAGTTTGTCATTTCGTTCCGTTGTATAATATCACATCTACATATTATTATTCCGAGGGATTTGGTCTGCTTTGTAGAAAATCATGAATATTTTCCTAGTTTTTCTTATGCATGATCTGAGATGGTTGTTTTGATGGGACAGTGTGTTTTTGATTAAGTTAAAGGGGTGAATAATCATATGAATTGAATAATGTTCAGGATTTTATGAAAGGGCAAATGGGCGTTATCTGTGGGGAGAGACACATTTTGTCAACACTTAGCTAGGCATTCATTAATATATATATATATATATTTAATGAGAACGACACGTTATTTACACTCATTACCTACTTTACATATTTTGACATTTGATAATTTAACCATTCTGAACCATTTACTTATTAGCGCAGACGTGCAAACATAGAATACTGATCATGCATATCATGAAATAAAACCACTTTAGAAATTGCGCCAATAGAAAATCTTATAAAGTCAATCCCAAACAACACAATATCATAAAGCTAAGTGCAGACGCAGCGACGCGCGGCGTTCACCCGCGCGGTATCTCCCGCACAGGGACGCGCGTCACTCAGGATTTGAGGATTTACCCGTCAGCGATGCTACCCGTCCGATCCAATGCGTTTAGCTCCACCAATTGCTATATATGTTTAAATATACAAGTGTCAACAAAATATATATTTCTCTGTAAATAGTTAAAAAAAAATTAAGCGAGTAAGGAAAAATGGTTACCTATCTAAAATAAAATAAAGTGAAACGAAAGACACTTTGAAAAGCGGTAGGTATTGTAAATTGTGTATATTTATCTTTTATCGTATCTCATTTCAAATCCAGTCCAAAAGGAATTATAATATAAGACCTAATTTAAATATAAGTCGAAATATCCAAATAGTTACAAATAATAATTCATATTTAAAAACTACTATTTACGTAACAGTCCTTTAAACATAAATATAAATTATCATCAGTGTGTAAGGGTGCGCACACACTAGCGACAACACGGTATCGCCCGCGCGGCCGTCAGTCAGCCAGCTTAGAGGGATTTAGCCGGTCTGCTGCAGGCTCGAATCAAACGCTCCATTGACTCTAAATCCTTACTCTAATTGAAATTTAAAAGCGTTTTTGACAGTTCTCTGTGTCGCCATTTGCAAATAATAAAGGGGATGTAGCGATTGCGTATGTGGATTTAGAAGCTCGAACTTTTGAAAAAGGAATGCTACTTTCTTTTTTTATTTGAAGTGGTACATTTATTAATTAGTAGTCTGCAATATGTATTTAACGGTGACGTTTAAGTAGGTACATACAAATAAAACACTATTTAGTTTTTTTTTTCAATACGTTGCCCCACACTATAAATTTCTCCTGTATCGAGGGTGCGTTTACAAACATGACACAAACAGCCAGACCCGAAACAACTACCTGCAGATCATACAAATATTTGTTCCGTGCAAGAATCGAACCCGAGACACGCAGCGCAACAGTCAATCCCTCAGCCACTGCGCCAACCGTGCCAACATCTTTCCTTTGACTTAATGCCACAAAAACTTTCAATCAAAATCATTATATACCTACCTACATATTTTGACCTTTAGCTTCCAACAAAAAATTCTGAGAAATACTCGTAGAAACTTTTCTCTTTTATTAAGCCACTAAGGTTTCTTCCGGTACTTGTCCTTTATAAATAAACCATATTAAAAGAACATTGTACTCTAGCATTTCGCCCTCGTCCTGAGCAAACAGAATTTCAAATCAATCTAAAGTTACGCAACTGTTCGCTATGAAATTAATAATTCAGTGACTTGGTAGCATTGTCAAACCTCATTTAGGTGCCCTGCTTAACCTAACCCATCCACCTACCAGTTTTCATTGTTGTCATCATTCGCCTAATCTTTCCCAACTATTTTTCGGGGCTTCCACTCTTACCGGAGCGACTGCCTATCTGACCTCCACAACCTAGTTAATAACTTGAATGTACGGTATTCTTTGGTAAGACAAGGTTGTTAGACTTCGGGATACTACCTAAAATAGTTGTCAAAAATCTATAAATAGCAGCCAGGAAGAACAACGTGCATTCCAAGTCGCGGAAGAATCAGTTTGTAATGGGTAGTCACACATCCACGGATAAACCTTGGTAAGCGCGGTTTACCCTCAAAATCGATCCGAGCGGCTGTTATTATTTAGCTACAAGCTCCACCACCGACCTGACCATACCTAAGATTGATTGAAAATGACCATACATTTTTAAACATTGCGACTCTAGTCACTGAAAAAACCGCGTGTTGGATTTCGGCCCTTCACAGAAAATGGAACTTTGTATTTTCTGCGAATGACCGTAATCACCACGCGGCTTTTTTTTTGCGGATGGGAAATCACTGTCCCGCTCTAGGCGGCACGGAGTGGAGTGCTAGACTTTTACTGACTTAAACCCACCATGTTCTTTCTTTTGCCTTTTATGTTCTGGGGTCGCGGTATCTCTTTCGAACAACCCGCAACCCCGGCAACGCACGAGTAACCAGCTTAATGCGAGTTTGTGGATATCACGTCATTGAATTTTCTGTTCTACAGTTTAGGAGACTGTGTCCCTTACCGTTTGAGAGATGTGGTGATGAATTAACTAATGGAGTGCAACTACTAACGCCCGGTTCCAATAAACAAAAACGACTCGTTTTGTTAACGGATAGTTGAATTTTGACATAAGTCTCATAGAACTTATGTCAAAATACAACTATCCGTAAGCAAAACGAGTCGTTTTTGTTTATTGGAACGCACATGAAGTGATGATGGTGATTAACTAAATTAATAGTTTTTAGTTTACATAACCACACTTTTCATTCACGAAGCTATAATAATAATTGATTAATATTCTAATATTAATCAATTATTATTGTTAGCTTCTTAATCAAATCTAACTATGACCAGCTATTGAAGCCTGTAGAGCTGTAAACTACAATCAGCGAGCTAATTCAGAGCAAGTTGCCGTTAATAATTCAAGTAATGGAGCACGCCGCGAATTAGTGGGACATTTCACCAGAATTAGTGGTCAGGGCTGCGTAATAAGAGATTAGTAATCAAAGAGTAGGAAGGGACAAGATTTGGTGGAAGGTAAAACCTTCTTTACTTATGTATACATATGTCCTATATTTGATAAGACGCTGTGTGACCGTCGTTATGTCATGTATAAGGTGGCATCTTGGAACCCAATCACTCTCCTCTGATTTTTTTTTATTTATTTCTTTCTTTCTTTATTTATCTTTTTTAAAGCTACCCTTACGCCTTATTCTAATGCGACAGTACAGCCATCAATCAATAAATTTAAATCTAAAAATTTACTTTACATCAAATCTCTTAATTTCTAAGTACACACGACAGCAGGTCAACATATTCTAAACTATTATAACCTGATCTCTCAACCACGGATCGCACACCGTAGTAGAGAGATCAGGTTAAAATGGTTTTGTATAGGTTGATGTGCCGTCGTGTGTACCTAATAATGAAACTTTAAAACTCCACGATCTTTGTGCTATTGCCAAGAGCCTCGACCAACATCCTAGGAGGCTCTCGATGGACGGCTATCAAGGGTTACAAATACAGAAAGCGGTACTCCTGGACACGGCTCGTATCGTTAGGAGGTTCCCCTATCAGGAGCCCTCCCACCAAGTGCCGGGAACTTGGACCTTTTTCACGAAACCGCTGAGTTATTAAGTGTTTTTGGTTCTCTTTGTTTTTTTAATAGGAAATATGTAAAAATATAAAATAATGTGTGTAAAAATAAATAACGAAAAAAAACATAACAATAAAATATTCCCTTTCTTTATTATCTTATATAATTGCATTGCTTGCTTCTTTGAAGGACACGTGTAAGGAAACCAGTATACCTAAGAAATATTTCAGCCAACTCAACGGCCTATAGGTGGTGTATACACTCTGAAAACAGGTTGGGCACTAAACACACCATAAAGAAAGATCTTGATAAGATGTTGAAGGCCATAATCATTTCACTTATCAACCAGATTGGTCAACAGCATTGGTATTAAAGCGTCCATGGCCCTCAAATAGAAATTCAGTGGTCAATCATATTCACGAACTAAATCACTTATTCTTTCCCCAAACCATGTTGAGAGCGTCCTGTCTTACCGGTTGCAGCTGAAAACCAGTATTCTATATAGAGCAACTGCTTATCTGACCACAACAACCCAGTTACTGGAATAGTTGGTCAGCTTCTGAACATTCGTAACAACTGTCAAAGATCTAGAATTGACAACCGGTTTAGCCTACGGTTCGCACATCTATCTCAACTGGGGTTTACATTAAAAGTTTTCCCAACAAACTATTAATGTCTTTGACTTACTAACTTAGTTACTAAGTCTTCAAAACAACATAATGAACCTAGCAAGAGCCGACTGAGAGACAAACTGCTGTCTACAAATTATGCATAACCACGAAAATCCATATTTGAAACAGTCAGAATTATTAATATTCCACGCCAACCTGTAGCCTGTATCTAGCAACCCTGTCACATACGCACTCAACTAATTACGTAATGGAATCCTCGGCTCGTTAATTAAGGACACCTCACAGGTATTCGTTGTTACTATAAGTTGCGTAGTGTTCAGTGTAAGCGATCGAGCGATGGCTGTTTAAAAAATCTTACTTCCTTACTAATATAATAAAAGCGAAAGTGAGTTTATTTGTTTGTTACGTCTTCACACCTACATGGCTAAGCCGATTTTGATAAAATTTGGTAGAATTTTGGTTTGGTGAGATATGAGGAAGAAAGAGGGAAGAAAAGGGTAAACTTAGCATTGCTTTTACAATAAATAAGGCGCTAGGGCAAAAACTACAGGTTGCAGGTACTTGCAAATCAAGAAAGAGGAACTGTGTTACCCCAAATTTAAGACGACCAAAGCCGTGGGCAAAAGCTAGTATGTTAAATTAAAAGTAAATAGTGTCAATGACACGGCACAGTTTGCGCAGTAGCTGCATATCCCGGATTCAATCCTCGCACGAAAAAAATATATGTTTGGCCTACAAATAATTGTTTCGGGTCTGGCTGTTTGTATGCAACGATTTTCTTAAAAAATAAAGTAATTAGTAGAGAAAATATAGGAAATAATACTTCATCATCATTAGGTAATGATATACATATTTATTCCATCTACAGCTGACCACAGGCCACAGGCCAACTAAACAAAACATTAATTATTTATAAAAAAAAATTCAAAAGCGTTTTATGCTATAACGAAATATTTTATAAACATCCTTATTTATTCATCTAATCATATCTAGAATAATTTTTCCGAGAAATATTTGACTACTGATCAAATTATGTCATCACAAGATACCTCTACACTTATTCCCACAACTTCACCTTAAAATAAATCACTGAAATTACCATATAAGTTAAAATAAACAAGAAACAAGAATCGTTTACGCCATCCCTCAAATCAGCGAATCAGTGACGTTAAACAACGCAGGTGTAATTAATTTCTAACTAATTACATCACATGATACGCGAGACGAACTCCGAGTAACGTAACTAATAGTAACTATAACTATCTGTAACTAGTTTGCGTAGTAAAGTGACATGGAGTATGAAGAAATGGAGGTATCACTCGCGTTCTTGTTCTGGAAATAGATTTGACTTATCTTGTAAGGCATGTAACGAAACTCTGTGATTGGACAAACGTGGTTTGTTCTTATAAATATTAGTGATGCAGGTACAATTCAGCACTAGTTATGAAATCTGTCAACAAAATGGGCGAATATCAGAACTGAAGACTTAAAACATTTAAATTTTGTTAGCTTAAAACTATGAATAATTTGTTTATTTGATCATAATTTAAAGTAAGATGTCTGCGTAAAATGTCTGCGCAAAACTGATCCACTTTAAACTTTGCTCATATCCACTCCATTGTTTAATTCTCCATGTGTAACACACACTATAAAACCCAAGCGGTGTTCTTCAAGTCGGGATTAGTTAAACTTCCATATTGTCATTAAAATGGAGTTTGGTTATTGAATTAGCTATGTTAGAAGATGTTGCGTTATTCGGTATTTAATTAGTTCACACTAACCCTATAGTTTTATTGTTTAGTCCATATTTTAATGGGCACACAAGACTTAGGATTTAGGAAACTAGCGTTGGTTAGTTTAACTTACTTACCTTACTAGCAGGTTACTAATACTACTAGTAGGTTGTTACTGACTTCTCACTAAACAAAAACCGGCCAAGAGTGAGTCAGACTCGCGCACCGAGGGCTCTGAACAAGCTTGCGATATAAACAACCATATCTTTTGACTGCGTAGACTTAGAGGGTTGATTTTTACAACACAAAAGGATTACATAGTTAAGTATAATAAGGTTGCGTGGGCGGAGCACCGCCGTGCCCTCATAGAGGCGATCGGCGGCGGCGATCTCTCGCGTCCGGCCCTGGTTCAGGCCATGGTCCGGAGCGAAAGGAATGGGAAGCGGTCACCACCTTCTGCGAAGCAGTAATGCTAGCAAAGGAGGTGGCCGGGCGTCTGAGGGAGAGAACATCTGCCCAACCCAGCCGCCGCGGGAGACGCCCATGGCGCCGGGCGTCGCGAGACGACTTCCGGCCACCGTAGATGCGGGCCTGTGGGCGGTGAGCAATGGGTAGTTCACCGTCCGTCCGTCGATTGACGACAGGCCGTGTCGACGGCGCGTTCGTGTTTCACGCGCGCCTCAAAGAGAGTCAGCAAAGCAGAGGGGCTTGCCAGAGCCTCTGCCTGCCGGGGTTGCGGGTTGTTCGAAAGAGATACCGCGGCCTCGGAACGTAAAGGGCAACAGAAGGAACATGGGTGGGTTTTAGTCAGTACAAGTCTGACATGCCCTCCCGCTCCGCCCAGAGCGGGGGAAGTCATTGGATGATTTCCCACCCGAAAAAAAAAAAAAAAAAAAAAAAAAAGTATAATAAGGTTTAAATTTCAACTTGATATTTCCACAAGTACCCAAGATAAAGGGTCTTGACAAACAGTCAGACTGACAGACAACAATATGAAGAACCCTGAACTCTAAGAAAAAAACAAAAAGATGACATTATATTGTCACACCACAACACTGCACTATCATTTAGTGTAAACGACGATCCCACGATGTTCGTCATACATGCGCGCTCGCTCAGCTTTGACTCAAAGCCGTTGTCTGGCCACGGTTCGTTAGGCCCAGATTTACTGGATGCTCACGCCCCATACGAGCCGCGGTTAGTTTGTGAAAACTTTACATCTAACAGAATGGAGTTTTGATGGAATAAACGGATGTTTAAAAAAAGAGAAACCATAGTCAAAAGGGTATCAGGTTTGTTTGAAAAACTGTTTTTTTTTTGTTATTGCGAATTGTTTCAATTAGTTTGACTGGCAGTAGAACTCCATGCGAGATTTACTCTGTTGCAAATTATTAGCCGTTCGATTGTTTCATTAAGTTGTAACGTACCCCGTCGAAAAAAAAACATCTCAGGACACTGTTATCCTCCAACAACACATTACGTGGGGTAAGGATTTGCTTTGGATAAAGCGTGCTGACTCCAAAGGATTGGCCAAAAAATATTCATCAGTAGTCTCACTGTCTCATACATAGTTTGTGCCGATACGAAAGCAGAAAACAACAAAAACGAAAATTAGGTGTTCTCAAGCACTTTTAACCATCATCTTTTTTCCAGGTCAAAGTGATGCTTCGAGTGGGTGCATCAGGCGAGGGACCCTTTACGAGCGGCACCCAGACCTTCTCGATGGACAAGCGCAAGAAGCAGGTCAGCCTGTGTGAGACCGCGCCGGCCGCCACTGCACCTGAAGATCGGAAGGTCGGCGTGGCGGCTCCCAAGATGTTCGCTTTCGATGCTATCTTCTCACAGGATGATGCTCAGGTTGGTGGAGATGAAATTGTTCTTAGTCTTAAAGATCTAACAGCATTTACAACTATTCCATGGCCTAACAGCGTGAACGATAGTCTCGTTTGAGTATATCGGACAAAGCGGTCCGTTTGCGTGTTCACGCCATGATTTGTGTAGGCACGGTTGTAGGAAAGACATTTAAAAGCAAAAAACTTACTCACACGTTCACGTCATTCGTATATTTATTTAATAAAACGCCCCACACTGGGATTTTCTCCTGTGTGCGTTTACAAACTTTTAAATGCGGGAATCGAAGCCGTGACATGCAGCGCAGCAGTAGATCGCTCAGCCACTGCGCCAACCGTGCCGTAAATTTTTGTTTTCATTACTTTCATATTTTTGCTGAAACTTGTTTTCCAAAGAAACCCTCAAACCCAATACATTTACCTTATTTTGTTTTGACTAGTATATATTGCCTTGAATTGAATAAGGTCAACACTACTGGAGGTCCATATAAAGTAGAATGCATCAATAATTTCTGATGGCCAGGCGTACACCTATTGCTAACTGGAAGAGAATCTACCTCTGTTCCAAATTTCATCATCAAGATCCGTTCAGCCGTATGACGTGAAAGAGTAACAAACATTCGCATTTATAATATTAGTGGGAAGTAGTATAGGATAAAACAGACACTAAACGGCCTAAATTTCCAAGAAATACCAACAAATCCATAAAAAGTCCTCAAAAGTAAAACCGCATATAGATGCCAGAATAATTGGCAAGGCAATCTGATAGCATCCCACTAAATAAAACAAGTTCGTGTCGGACTCGCCCACCGAGGGTCCCGTACAGTTGCGGGTTGTTCGAAAGAGATACCGCGGCCCTGGAACGTAAAGGGCAACAGAAGGAACATGGTTGGGTTTTAGTCAGTACAAGTCTGACACGCTCTGGGCGGAGCGGGGGAAGTCCTTGGATGATTTTCAACCCGAAAAAAAAAAAGGGTCCCGTACAAACTTGTGACATAAACGGCCACATCTTTTCTCTATTTTTATCTGCGTAGATTTGGAAGGTTGATTTTTTCCAGCTTCAAGGGACAACTTGAGTCATCATCATTTTCCTGCCCTTGTCCCATTCTACTTGGGGTCGGCGCAAGACGTTTTCTTCTCCTATTCTCCCCTATTAAACGTCACGGCATCATTTACTCCTTTCTCTTTCATATCATTCCTTACACAATCCATCCATATTTTCCTTGGCCTTCCTCTCATTCTACGTCCATCAACATTCAGGTCCATCACTCCGTTTGGTCACATGTGCTTCATCCCTCCTCATTACATCATACTTCCTCTAACATAATCGTTCCTTACTTAAACATTCTTGTCACTCCACACATCCATCTCAACATTCTCATTTCCGCTACATGCAGTCGTCTTGAGTTGGTTTTAATTTCAACTCGATCTCCACGCGTGGCCGAGTTAAAGGTCTTGACAGACAAACGGCCAGACAGACAGACGGACAACAAAGTGATCTAAGAGGGGTACCTTTTTCCTTTTGAGGCACGCAACCCTAATGATCGCCAACGTTACCTTCCTTAGTAACACAGACATTGCAGGAAAGACTATTAAGATTATCAGACAAAAGAAGTGATTACAGTAATTAGCTGGTCCAAATTACTGGAACAAAAAGAAATAAAATCGGCGGGAATATCGAAGTAGATAGAATATTTGGAAGGATTACTGAATACGATTTATGGAAATTGTCAACTAGTTGTAGCCTGCGGTTTCATTTGCGTGGACGTCGCAATTTATACCAAAGGAACATAGAACTGTGATTAAAAGTAGACTATACGTTAATCCAGATCACTATCTGTGCCGAGGTTGTTTGAAAGAGATATAGCGGCCCCGCAATGTAAAGGGCAATAGAGCAAACTAAATTTTAAGCAAATAAAAGATTCTGATTATCTACTTATCTTATTGTTAAACAATTCAAAATCATCATTTTCCTGCCCTTGTCCCATTCTATTTGGGGTCGGCGCAACACGTTTTCTTCTTTTATTCTCCCCTAACAGATATCACGGCATCATTTACTCCTTTCACAGTCCATCCATCTTTTCTTTGGCCTTCTTCTCGCTCTTCGTCCATCATCATTCAGATCCATCACTCAATTTTAAACAAAACAAAACAACAAAATCTTAAGCAATTCAAAATCCAAGCAAAAATTTCAAACCTGTAGACAAAATTGCCATCGTCGAAATTTCTCTGAAATATTTAAAGGTATTATGCAACATATTAACGTAATAAGATTGCATATTTTTATTACTAACGTCTCGTGTCGCATACTGCCATCCTGAGGCGGTCCCGAGGTAAAAATAACAGAATGCTTGCCTACTATTACATGAAACTTTCCTCCTAAACGAACGAGGGTAAGTTGTGAGCTGTTAGCGGGCGTTGACCTGTCTGCATTGTTTATTTAATACTTTTGCATAGAAAGACATACCGCAGCCCCGGAACATTTAAGGCAAAAAAGAAACATGGTGGGGGGTTTTAGTTAGTAAAATTCTGACAATCCTCCTGCTTCACCCAGAGCAGGGGAGGTTATTTAATGGTGAATAAAAAGCATGTGCGACGGCAAATCAAGCAATACAAAACCAGTTTATGTGAACCTCTCATTGTATGAGAAATCTGTGGCAAACGAAGCCCTGCTATACTGGAAATGTATAGCTTATGCGGGTGAATTCCTACGGAAAATTAACTTGTGGTAGAATGAAATGCATCCCACATGAATTATTTTTCAACTGCGAGATAATTGTTTTCTTTTGACTCGTGTCATAATTGGCGTCGTCACAACACGCGAATGTACTTATATCTCCCGGGCCTCCGACGCATGTTAGTAGTAGGTAGTGAGACTAACAGTCGATTAAAGTTCGAAATAATCCGCCCCTCTCCTGTCCCAGAGAGAGTTTACATGTGGATTGTCCATCTCAAAAAAAGGTTCAAAAACAGGAATAACAAACTCGGCACTCCATTCTTCTTAATATTTCTTAAAAGATTTTACTCAAAGAAAGCATTTTTCCATCACAAACTTAAAACAGACAAGGCGCTTCTTCAAGAAAATTCTTTCACGAAGAATGCATTGCATTCAAAAACGCCGCGTCATCACATCCGCTCGCTCCCGTCCCTTAGCCGGGTTGCCCACACGTTCTGGCGTAGTTCTATACCCCTCTGAATTTCATGCACCAAAAATGTCGCCGTCGAAGCGTCCCGCGACTTCTCCTGTTTAAATTGTTAAACGGCGTGCACTGCGCGACTAACGCTAACTTTCGCGTCCGCGTTCCCCTTTACCGAAAATTTTCACATTTTTGCTTCTCATAGTAGAAAATTGTTAGCGGTTTTAACGAGATTTTAGAGCTTATGAGATGTCGCTTTAGTGTTATGTGCTCCTGGTACCCTGTAAGAGGGTTAGTGGCTGTAGTTATTTCCTCTCGAGTGTTTCTTTACCTTGTTCACGATCTAATCTGATGCTAGGAAAACGTGTGTATAAGAATATGTAAATCGCTTACATTTAGTTACATTAAGGAACAGGCAATTTGCTGTTGGGTACGATGTTATCAATTCCCTAGTCACGTTTTTATAAGGTAGCATTTTATCGTGCGGTATGAAAGTTTCCCATTGAAGATAAAGTTGCTAAATTCTGTTCGAATAAATGGGAGCGTCAAAGTAACTTATAGAATATCGAAGTCGAATGATCACAGTATGCTATCATCTGACTCAATCGTTTCTAACTCTTCAAAATACTATTTAAATACATATTTTAACGGAATATTTACCATGTTTATTATTGAAACGCAACTTAATATTTTTTTGTTTTGTTAATAACTTCTATTCATCCGTGATTGGTGCGCTTGCAACATCAACGAAAATCCTATTTTGAATGTTGGTAATGTTAAAAAATTAATATGTAATGGTAAATTCTAGCAATATTTTTATATGACATAAGTTTTTTAAACTGACATACTCAGATGTTCTATTAAAAGTTTTTTTTATTTAAAAACTACAGACAACCTGGTGAACGGCAATCAGCAGGTTCATTGTGCGCTAACAACCTCAATGGCATTTTAACAAATCAGCAATACTATTACTTTTATTGATTAGGTTATTTTCATTGTTAAGCAGACTCAAATACAAATATTTTTCGATCAAATAAATGAAGAAAAGTTTTCGTTAAAATATATTTCATATTGCGTAAACGCTTCACAACATTTAGACCTTTAGGCCAAAGAAAAGATGGATGGATTGTGTAAGCAATGGTATGAAAGAGAAAGGAGTAAATGATGCCGTGGCGTCTGATAGGGGAAAATGGAAGAAGAAAACGTATGGCGCCGACGCCAAATAGAATGGGACAAGGGCAGAAAAGTGATGATGACGACTGAAAACCCAGTAATTTCAGATTACTTGCAGCTAAATTAACTGTGGTTTCAGTCCCAGCAGCATAGGGCATCGACAAAAGTTCCCAATTCACACCACAGGAACACAAACCCTAAAACTCACTAAACCGAGAGCAACGCGAGCAAACGTGAACAATTCACACAACAAGTCCAGCGGTGCATACGAATCCCATTAGCACGATGTAATCGCCATGTCCGGGGATGTCCGGCTTAAATTGTTGGTACACAGGTTAGAATATGTGTCATAGAAGCATAGGATTGGAGGATGCGGGGGAAAGAGGAACAGATCTTGAGTGAAGTTTTGAGTATGTATCTGGGGAGTGAGAGTATAGGAAGACTAAAAAAACGGTCGTTGGACTGTGTTATGGATGTTCTTGCAAGGAAAGATGTGTTTGAGGAGATAAATAAATAAATAAAAACTTTATTTATAATCCTTACTAATATTATAAAAGTGAAAGCTAGTTTGTTTGTTTGTTACGTCTTCACGCCTGATGAATTTTGTTACAGAGATGTTTGGGACCCTGGAGACGACAATATTTTTTTTAAAAGTGAGAAATGAAGAAGAAAAGGGAAAATTTATCTTTGCTATTACAATAAACAAGGCGCATGGGCAAAAACAGGTTGCAGGTACCTGCAAATCAGGAAAGGAGAACTGTGTTACCCTGAATTTAACGCGAGCGAAGCCGCGGGCAAAAGCTAGTATGTAATAAAATGAAACATCTGAACAATCAATAGAGCACTAGGTTAGACCTGTGTTTCGGACTATAATTTCAGAATGATTAGTAGAAAAGTGTGTCAGAAGAAAACATGCTACGCTGAACCTTAATAAATTGGGATGAAGGCTGAAGAATCATTTTAGAAGGAGGATTTAGAAGTCTGAATGCTTTGTTATATGAAATAAGCGCAGTGAAAACCTTTGCCCGGTTGATAAAACAGCTAGTGCAAGGACAAATCTGGATTTATAAGTAAAAAATTAACATTCCCACATTAATAAGGGATTTTATGCGTTATATTAAGAGCTTAAAATTAGAGCTACAAAGTTAGCCAAGCCGACCGATGATTTACCAAGCCGATTCGTTAACATGTTTAAACTTAAGCAGAATCCTAAATTCATAAATCGTAAATAGCTTCAAAACTTCAATGATGGTTACAACAGAAACAGTCCAATGCACGGTAAGTGCTGTAGTTAAGCGATTGGCTGCTACGCCGCGTGTCGCGGGTTCGATTCCCGCTTAGAACAAATATTTGTGACTCGCAGGTAGTTGTTCCGGGTATGGCTGTTTGAGTATGTAAGATTTAATGTTTGTAAACGCACCAACGATACAGAAGAAATTTTCTAGGCTCTAGAAGCAAAGTTTTTCTTTTAAAAGCAAAAATAGAAAGTAAAAACGAAATTGAATAGTTACAACGCAAAGTTAACCATAAAATTAAACTCTAACGTTTCATTCTAACTTAACCAAATCCATCTTCGCTCCCACAAATAAGTCACATACCTCACCCTAATACCCAACACATCATACCACTTAAGACCAGAAATCCCGATCAGGAATCACAGCTCCATAAACGTGGCAATAAATCACTTAACCGCGTAATGCGTTCAGATGTAATTACTGAACGCACAAACACAGATAATATCATAGTACGCACAAGTAAGCCTGCAGTCTCTAATGCACCACTGTGTGTGGGAGATTAGGAGACGTTACTGTATGGGCTTTATATACTCTGAATGGTGTGGCGATGCCTTTAGAAAACATATAGGTATTCAGAAAGAAAATAAATTGACGGCACGGTTGGCGAAGTGGCTGAGCGATCGACTGCTGCGCTGCGTGTCGCGGGTTCGGTTCCCGCACGGAAAAAATATTTGTATGACCTGTAGATAGTTGTGCCGGGTAAACGCACCCACGATACAGGAGAAATTCCTAGTGTGGGGCAAAGTGATTATAAATCTTTATTTTATTTTTATCTCTTCACAAAGGTACGCATTGTCATATAGGTCTTATAAATACAAATACAGTGAAACCTGGATAAGTGAGACTTGAAGGGACGAGAGAATTAGTCTCACTAAAAGAGGTATTCCACTAACCCAGGGTCTCCACTAACAGAGGTGATTCAGGGCCAAGGTGTCGGGACCTAAGCATGAGGTCCAGTTATGGAGGTTTCTCACTTACCCAGGTCCCACTTAACAAGGTTTCACTGTACATATAAGGATAACATTGTAACAAATGCAAAAAATATGTTTCTTTGTGAGAGACTGGAGTCCATACTAGGATACCCTGTGTGACGGATCCTCAGGCTCTCACCTCGAACTAGAATTAAATGTAGTTAACATACAATGTTATTGCAGATTTGTATACGCTAGACAATTTGTTTGTTTTAGAAGTGAGGAAAACACATAAATATTACAAATTAATTATTATGTAAGAAGTGTAAGTAGGTTAGGCGTAGCGTAGGTAATGCGTGTGGAGTCAGGTGTGCAGGTGAAGTGAGTCGGTGAAGTGTGTGAGGACAGGTAGGATGTGAAGGATGATACAGTCATGAAACAGTATAAGAATATAAAATATTACGAGAGTACAAGGAGTAACTGCTCCGTCACGTCATAATCTAAATTTTGCAGCCAGGTTGAGACTTTAACTTTGCAATGTTTTTTTGATAGGGCATAAATTGACAAAACTCTGTTAATTTTGTTTGTTGTTTGTTTAATACTTCATAGGACACCCAAATTTCACCATTAACATATAACTTACTACTACTTACTTACTAGGTACTTTATAAGTCCCAAGTAATATGCGGCGGGAGCATTGCCGTAAACCGGGCAAAAAACCGGACTCCGGGAAATAAGTTTAAAAGAAATAACGTTAATCAATAAATCCCCCAGTCTGCGCGATCAAAATAATTAAGAGAGCTATTACGGTACAATATGAACCTTACACAAATGTAGTTATACAAGTGTTGATGTAACTTATCCGTGCAATAACTCACCGGACAGCCACCGGACGGCTGCCGGACGGCGGCTTACGCAGGCTTAGCATCCGACGCCAGGATCCACAGTAATTATGTTAGTAATCTACCTTTATGACTTGTTTACATTACTATCAAAATGGATATTAATAAAGCTATGCTTTTAGTGGAAGATAAGCTCCGTTTTTGTTGTTTTATGTAGCAGTGATGGCCTTGTAGTGTGACTGTCGGACTGCCAAGTCTCGAGTTCTAACCCAAGACCTCTGATTTTTCGAATAAATGGGGGTATTGTATAACAAGTTTTTGCCCGCGGTTTCGCTCGCGTTAAATTCGAGGGAACACAGTTCCCCTTTCCTGATTTGCAGATACCTGCTTTGGCCTTGCGCCTTATTTATTGTTATAGCAAAGCTAAGTTTTCCTTTTTCTTCCCTTTCTCCATCATATCTCAATTTTAAAACATGTCTGTCTTCAGGATCTCAATTATCTGTACCAAAATTCATCAAAATCGGTTTAGCCATTTAGGCGTGAAGACGTAACAAGCAAACAAACTCACTTTCGCTTTTATAATATTAGGAAGGATAAGGATTTTACTTGCTTTCGGTGAAGGAAAACATCGTGAGGAAACCAGAATACCTGAGAGGTATTTCTCAACGTCATGTTAAGCCAAGTTAGAGCTTCTGAAACCAGGTTAAGCACAAACCAAACGTTAATAAAAAAAAACCAAGCAGAGCTCTGTTGCAGAGGATTTTGTTTTTTGTGGATGGAAAATCATCAAATACCTTCCCCCACTCTGAACGGAGCGGTGGGGAGTGTCAGACTTGTACTGACTAAAATCTACCCATGTTTCTTCGATTGCCCTTTACGTTCCGGGACTAACCCGCAACCCCGGGATTCAAAGGATTTGAATGGAGTTTTTATTATCATCACAACTAAAAGAATTTATTTCAACATGTTCAATCTTTATATTCACTGACAAAACTTCATAATATTCAATTGTACAACCGTCACTAAATCAAAATAAATAAAACAAATTAACCATTTATGTTCATTATATTGATTACAATATAGTGCCGCAGTTAATCAGTGGAAGCCACTCGACGGTTGTTCAAAACGTCGGATTCGGTTAACATACATCATCCAGCGACAGTAGACTCCGACCGAAATCCGACGTAATTACGAAATACTAGCCCATGCCCGTGACGTTGCTTGCAATAACTTCGACAATTGGCCCACGGGATCGTAAAAAGTATTCTAACCCCCGAATACTGAAACGTCACTCAAAATTTGAGGGCTGCTTAACATTTGAGCAGCTCTTAAACTTTAGATTTTGTATTGTCAAACGTCACTTTTGAGTATCTGTTAAATTTAAATGGTACTTAAATTTTGAGTGACGTTTCAGTATTCGGGGGTAAGTACCGCAAACTATCTGTGTGGCAAATTTCATTCAAGTTCGTGCTGTAGTTTTTACATGAAAGGGTAACAAATATCCTGACATCTATACATCTTCATTAACTTTCTCGTTTATATTATTAAGAAGGATAACAATCCCATTGTTATTATTACTCGATTCTTTATGATTGTTATTTTCAATCATTAAATATTGACATAATATAAATATTCATTTATCACATTTATATTGTGATATTGATTTGATACTCTACTTTAAGGATTAAGATATAAATTTGAAATCGCTAAGCGTTTAAAAATGTAATTATACATATGAGAAGAAAACAATAAATGTATTAAAAATGATAAATTTCCTACGTTACTATTGTGTGTACGTACGCGTGTGCGTGTGTGTGTCAGAGATATTTAAAAAAACTTGAGATATGTCAAGGGATACCCGGATAGAACGAAGTTATTATTTATTATGTACAAAAAACCTGTATACGCTCAACAAAAATAATCGTCGCGACACCACAGTGTTCAGCGCGAAATAGAAAGACGAAACGAAAATAACTGGCTTGCTTTCTATGAGAGAGAGCGAGAGAGAAAGAGACAGAGAGAGAGAAACACGCGCACGCCACACGGCTTACAACTATAGCAGAAAGTTGTTGTTGACGGCACGGTTGGCGCAGTAGCTCAGCGATTGACTGTTGCGCTGCGTGTTGCGGGTTTGCTTCCTGCACGGAACAAATATTTGTATGACCTACAGATAGTTGTTTCGATTCTGGCTGTTTGTGTATGTGAATTTTAAATGTTTGTAAACGCACCCACGATACAGGAGAAATTCCTAGTGTGGGCCAACGTTTAAAAAAAAAGTGTCGTTACAAATTTTGATCTTAAGAAAAAGGGTCGTTAGTACAGTTTTAGTCTTATTTTTTTCCCTCAGGCCCCTTTTGCAACGCGCGATAAGGAACTTCGTTTCAAAATATTAAAAACAAAAATATTACTTAAAATTATATTTCTCCGTGATAATATTTCGGCTTTTGTACGAACTAATAATCATTACTATCCTTACTAATAATATTATAAAAGCGAAAGTGAGTTTGTTTGTTTGTTACCTCTTCACGCTTTAATGGCTAAACCGATTTTGATGAATTTTGGTACAGAGATAGTTGGGAACCAGGAGACGGACAAAGGCTATATTTTTTTGAAAAAATTGGGATGTGAGGGAGAAAGAGGGAAGAAAAGGGAAAACTTAGCGTTGCTATTACAAATCAATAAGGCGCAAGGGGAACTGTGTTACCCCGAATTTAACGCGAGTGAAGCCGCGGGAAAAAGCTAGTGGTCTAATAAATGAAGGCTCATAAGTGAAGGATTTGTAACTGGAAACTGTTTAAAACAAAAATAATTTTAAACTTACGAGACTAGATCAAACTGTTACTATTCGATATTAATATCCCACGAAAGTTTTAAACCCCAATCAATCAGACTTTCAAAAATATCGGGTGCTTAATTAATACGGAGTTAGTGAGATTTAAATAATGTTTTGGTCAGTTACAAAATAATTAGAACTTTATTAAATTCATCATCATCTGCCTAGATTTTTATCAACTATGTTGGGGTCGGCTTCCAGTCTTACCGGATGCAGCTGGATACTTTACATAGAGCCACTGCCTATCTGACCTCCATAACCCAGTTAGTACTGGGTAATACGATAACTCTTGGTAAGACTGGTTGTCAGACTTTCGGGACACTGACTATCTGTAACGACTGTCAAAGATCTACAAATGACAGCCGGGACCAACAGCTTAACGCGCTTTCCGAGGCACGGAGGAAACTCGATATGTAACGGGTGGTCACCCATCGACAGACCAACCTAGGTAAGAACTTTGTGAAATAACTGATCCAATTTCGTCGACAAGAAGCAAATTAAACATAACATAACATCACGCCTGTTATCCCCGAAGGTTAACCCTTCGGGGATAACAGGCGCTTGAAAATCTTTACCTATTTGACATGGACCTAAATGCCTTTGACAGGTCTCTGATCATGTCAGAGGGACACTAGCGGGGCACTACCTCGACTGTCTCACAATCTGTCAAATAGTCGAGGTATCCGCGGGTATTGCCCACACTTGCCAAAACAAAAAAAAATATGTCTTTCTGACGGAGGTCAGATAGGCATTTTTAATATTACTGAATTATGGAAATAATTCAGTAATATTATAAATGCGAATGTTTGTGAGGTTAGATGGATGGATGTATGGATGTTTATTACTCTTTTACATCAAAACGGCTGAATGGATCTTAATTAAATTTGGCACAGAAGTAGATTATAGTCTGGAATAACACGTAGGATACTTTTTTTTCGATTACACACGGGCGAAGCTAGTTACAAATACTTTGCAACAATTCAGATTTTACAACAGCTTTATTGCGTATTTTTCCTTTTTTATAAGATTTTTATTACTTAATTTTTCCTACAGAAAAACGCGATCACTGTTGGTGTTTAATTAATTGAGTAAACGCTAAAGTTAATAACAAAAATTGATTAACTGGCGTCCCTCCATCGCGAGCTAAGCGCTCTCAATTAGTGAATGGAGTCGTGATCATTAAAATTTTCATTCAAAACAATTTCAGTATTTCTGTGTCGAGTGTGCAGGGGATACCTTGCGATGGTGGCGCCATGGCTTTAAGCTGTATTTGGGAAAATCTTTAGTTCATAATTCAATTGTGGATCGGTTTGATACGCGGCGTGTGGCTGAGCGATCGATTGCTGCACTGCTTGTGGCAGGTTCGATCTTCGCACGGAAAAAAAATTGTATGACCTGCAGATGTCATACTATGACGTCTTATAGCAATTCTTATTCCACTGAGGGAAAGAGACAGAGCTATACAGGGTGTCTAGCGCCATCTCTTTCCCTCAGTGGAATAAAAACTGCTATAAGATGTCATGGTAGCCTTTCAGGTAGTTGTTTCGGGTCTGGTTGTTTGTGTAAGTGAGTTTAAACGTTCGTAAACGCTCCCACGATACAGGAATTTTTTTCGGTGTGGGCTAATGTTTTTTTTTTCAATCGAACCCAGAATGTCTTACTTTGCAGTTGCGCCTGTGACCACTCGACTAACAATTTTACAAAGTAATCCTTACTAATATTATAAAAGCGTGAGTGAGTTTGTTTGTTTGTTTGTTACATCTTCACGCTTTAATAGCTGAACCGATTTTGATGAATTTTGACACAGAGATAGTTGGGAACCAGGAGACGGACATAGGCTAATTTTTATTTTAAAAAAGTGGGATATGACGGAGAACGAGGGAAGAAAAGGGAAAACTTAGCGTTGCTATTACAAATCAAATCAATCAATCAAATCAAATCATTTATTTCAATTAGACCATTACAGGCACTTTTGAAAGTCAAGAAACAAAATGAATCTACAGTCACGGTCACAAGGCATAATAACTTGTGAAAGTACTGTAGTTGCCCATTCCAAAGCGTTGATCTCTATGGAGAAGAATGGGCAAGAAACTCCATGGACACTCTTTTAAATTATAATATTTTTACAAAATCGTGTTTACATCATTCATATTGAGATTATACAAATATGTGAGAACGATGTAAAAAGGCGTGCACAGTAAGAGCGTCCAGAGTAAATAAAAAGCAAAATTTAATTTTAAATCTAAATAAGTTTAAAAATGAACCGTGGTAGCTAAAAAATGACCAGTCCCAACTGACAGCGCCCGTTCACGAACATGACGTATGGATCAGCCCCATTCAGCTCGACCATTTTGAAGGGAGCTAAATGACCCGACACACCCGCCACCATCAGTGAGACATTTAAGTGAGCATGACACTATCAACCACCAGGGCTTCGTCAAGTCAATGATAATACATAGCACTCACATATGGGCTTAATAATTATACAATACTAGAGAATTGATTCTATACATTGCAAAGATAGTCTTACAATCTTCTGCAGCTTCCACTATAGCTTCAGATACTAACCAATGAGTTTATCCCTATGCTTGTGGAGCAGGACTAGCATTAAGCCAAGCATTTTTATCATCAATATAATCCCCCAACTTATAATATGCTTGCCTACATAGTGTGCGTTTAATACAAGATTTAAATTTCGTTTCATTCAGTTGAAGAATGTGGGGAGGTATTTTATTGTAGCATTTTAAACAGTACCCCGTGAAAGATGAGTCTACTTTAGCTAACCTGAAACCTGGTTGAACTAATTGGTCCCTATTTCTAGTATTATAATTGTGTCTGTCACCTCTTTTACTAAAAAGATGCAAGTTTTTCCTGACATACATGATGTTTTCATAAATATATTGACAAGGTACTGTCATGATGTTAATATCCTTAAACTGTTCCCTTAAAGAATCTCGCCTACGTAGGTTATATATGGCCCTGATGGCTCTTTTCTGCAGAATAAATATAGACTCGATGTCTGCAGCCCGTCCCCAAAGTAAAATACCGTATGACATTATACTATGAAAATAACTAAAATAGACTAGTCTCGCGGTATCTACATCAGTAAACTGACGGATTTTTCTAACAGCATATGCTGCTGAACTAAGGCGTCCTGCAAGAGATGTTATATGCGGACCCCATTGTAGCTTTGAATCGAGTGTTATTCCCAAGAAAACAGTTTTTTCGACGAATTCTAGTTTCTCTTGATTCAATACTATGTCACACACACTGTTTTTGACATTTGGTAGAGCAAATCTTATGCACTTCGTTTTTTTCCCATTTAATACTAAATTATTAGCGGTAAACCAATTATGTACCTGCATTAGGGCATTATTTACGTCGTCAAGATTTGTGGCACGCCTGTTTATCTTAAATATTAAAGAGGTATCGTCAGCAAATAACACCATTTGTGGTTGGTTTTTAAACAAATGGGGTAGATCATTTATATATACTAAAAAGAGGAAGGGACCTAATATCGATCCTTGTGGTACACCCATCTTTACATTTAAACCCATTGAATTGACAACATTTATTTGTACTTGCTGCTGTCTATCATTTAAATACGATTTAACTAAACTAAGGGCAAGTTTCCCTAGGCCGTAATGTTCAAGTTTTAAGAGCAGGGTTTCGTGGTTCACGCAATCAAATGCTTTTGAGAGGTCACAAAAAATCCCTATGGCATCCTGTGCCTCTTCCCACGCAGTAAATATGTGTTTTAATAGGGTGACACCGGCGTCAGTCGTACAACGTCCTTTGGTGAAACCATACTGCTTTTCATGTAAGATTTTATTGGTGTTAAAGTGGTTGAGCATTTGGTTAAGCATTACCTTTTCAAACACCTTGCTGAAAACCGGCAAAACGGATACGGGTCTATAATTATTGGTATCTTTACTGTCCCCAGATTTGAAAAGCGGTATTACCTTGCTGTATTTCATAAGGTCCGGGAAGACTCCTTGGTCCACACACAAATTAAATATCGATAAGGCGCTACCGATTTTAACGCGAGCGAAGCCGCAGGCAAAAGCTAGTCCTCTATAAAACATAAAAGTAGGCCGCCCCACAGCGCTCTAATCTCAGCGCTCCACCTTAAGTCCTTTTAATTATCTGTGAAGCGGCCGAGAACAAAAACACAAGGGCAAAGAAGAGCTTTAAATTAAGTTTCATACAAAATATAATGTTTGGAACTTTTTTTGAGTGTGTGGAAATCCTCTTTTTTCTATTCTCCTTACTGGTAATCGTGGTCTGAACCGCTGGGCACAACTAGTTAATGGTAAGGTTTGGTAGGATGTATGGATCTCTATTATTCTTTCACTTTAAAAAACTACTGAACGGATTTTAAAATTTCTCACACAGATGTCATTTTTTTCGGATGGTATATCATCAAATTACTTTCCTCGCTCCGCCCAGAGCGGGGGAAGTACGTAGTGGAAAGCTTAGTTGAGTGACAAACTTTAACTGACTAAAATCCACCCATATTCCTTCTTTTTCCCTTTATGTTCGGGGCTGCGGACCTCTTTCGTACAACCCGTAGCAGCAATGACCCTGGCAGGCAAGCAACGACGCTTGGATTAAAATATTCTACTAAGGTGTCATTAAACTTAAATGGACAATATTGAGAACTCTTTTTCATTTTTAGAGCTATTAATTTGTGTATAGTACGGCCAACGAGAAGCGATACCAAATGTAAACAAAACCCATGCTAAAACCCCATCTAAAATGGCCACCCGAATGTTGGCGAACCCGTCTTAATGTTTTCATGTTTTTGCCGGGAAAACGAGACATTACGACAAAGGCACAAGATGGAAAGAGCTAAATATTAGATTGTGAACGCCACAGTTGTTCTTTAGGTTAATGACCTTTCGTATCGCTTCTCGTTGGCCGTACTATAGGTAGTTTATTCTTTAATTTTAATAATCACACCACTACTAAAATCACCAAAAGCAACTGGCGAAGTTATCATAACTCCCATATTCTCTAATCCTCTCGTCTCAATCCCCTAATCATACCAACTTAAGTCCACGTAATTACCTGAGATCCGGGGCAAAAGAAAATACCCTGGTTCGTTCGAAGGTTCAAAAACACCCCTAAGTGCCAGATTTTAGTAAATTATTCACGGCATTATAGACACTTTTGTTTGTAAGGGGTGAAGCGGTAACGAATAGAGATTTAATCGGGTTTAATGAGAGGGTTAATAAGTATAATGTGAGGTGTCTTACCTCTATGGAGTTGTGACTCGAAGTTATAATTCTCTCAATAATTCTTTCAAAATCAACGTTACACAATATAAACTTTGCTCGATTAAGCGTTCCGTAGCGCAAATGGTAAAAAAGAACCCTTATAGGATCACTGTTTTTCTCGTTCTTAGGCCCATTTCTATACAATCGATTAAATAGAAAACTAAGTTAAACTATTATAGCTGTAAAAAAACAATAATTGTATTGTTTCAAATATTAACTTACTAGCTTTCGCCCGCGGCTTCGCCCGCGTTAAATTTGGGGTAACACAGTTCCTCTTGCGCCTTATTCATCAAAATCGGTTTAGCCATTAAAGCGTGAAGAGGTAACAAACAAACAAACTCACTTTCGCTTTTATCATATTAGTAAGGATGCACAGACGGAAGATCTACTTGTTGTCTGTAAATAAAACGCTTACTTGATTTTTGTGTAATTTTTCAATTTTGGTACTCTAAATTTACATTATGTAGGTACTATTACTTTATTTATTTTAAATTAGTATTTATTTGCTCTTTTTAGCCTGAAATACAGGTCCAACCTAGTTCGGGCAATTAAGCAACTGTGCTCTATTGTTTGTTAAAATGCTTTATTTTATTGTATACTAGCTGTGCCCCGGCATGCGTTGCAATGCAATTTTCTACCTACCCTACCTACCCTATATTTTAAGTTGGATCGAACTGCACATGGTGTGCGAATTTTATTATAATCGGTTAAGTGGTTTAGGAGTCCATTGAGGACAAACATTGTGACACGAGATTTATATATATTAGAATGTGCCCCCTTTATATAAAAAACGTTTTTTTTTTATTACTGTTGTCCGTCTGTCAAAAACCTTTATCTCGGAAACGCGTGAAGGTATCTAGTTGAAATTAAAACCATAAACTTGAACCTGTGGCCACTTGGAGCTGGGGCCTTAGTCTGCTATTAAAATAGTGTCAGAATGGTTAATTTTGACAAGTTTGGTAATCTACTACATACTAAACTTGTCAAAATCAACCATTATGCGATCAGTGATCGACCATTCTGACACTATTGTAATAGCAGACTAAAGCCCCTGTTTCTATGTCTGTTATCAACCCTCTTAGTCTACACAGTCAAAAATTAATATTTGTTTTACATAGGCACTTATAACAGGTGCGCGGTTCGGGTTGATCTTTTCCTATGGAGAAGAACCGGCAAGAAACTCCATGCAAGTTGTCTAGCATCAAAGATAAATATTAATGAGTCCAGAATTGTATTCGATAACAATTCAATTATTACTACACAAATGACTGCGCAAATGTTCGTTTCCCTTATAAATACTAGCTCCATTTGAGTCTAAAACTTTCAGTTGGGTCGCCTGTAAAACCGTTCACACTTAGTTCTGAAACTAACTTCGTAAGTAATGTAGAATATATGCAACTTTGAAAGATACGAGAAAATTGTTTATTCGTTGGAAATAATAGAACAGAATAGAATATACTTTACTGGCTTTTGCCCGCGCCTTCGTTCGCGTAAAATTCGGGTAACACAGATCCCCTTTCCCGATTTGCAGGTACCTGCTACCTGTAGTATTTTCCCTTGCGCCTTTTTTATTGTAATGGCAAAGCTAAGTTTTTTCTTTTCTTCCCTCTTTCTCCCACATTTCTATTTTTTTTTTAAATAGTTTTGACATGAAAGAGTAATAAACATTCATACATCTATCCATCCATCCTCAAAAACATTCGTATTTATAAATATTAAGAAGGATAATCATTGTTTATCGCAGAAATTCTACGACATTGTTTTAAAAACATCTATACCGATTCCAACACTACCTAATGTAGAATATACCTAATTAGTTATGAAGATCTTAAAGTACACAGTATTATGTTTCCTTGTCGCAGACGGAGATCTGTTCGAGCGCGCTGACGGACGTCATACACGCCGTCATCAACGGGACTGACGGCTGTCTCTTCTGCTTCGGACACGCAGGACTGGGTAAGATATTCTATTTAACATACATACATACGTGTAGGTACTTAGTTCCTAGTGGGTACTAATCAAAATCTCAGTTTAAAAACCACATATTTAAAGCTTGTACAAAGATTTAATATTTGAAGGATTTCGTGGCTTAATAATAGCAGGCGCTCAGGTCGATCTTTAGGTTTGTTTGTAGATGGGTGACCACCTGTTACATAGAGAGTTTCCTCCGTGCCTCGGAAAAAAACGTTAAGCTGTTGGTCCCGGCTGTCATTTGTAGATATTTGACAGTCGTTACAGATAGTTGGTTACCCGAAAGTCTTACCAAGGGGTATCGTATGTTGCGGGTTGTTCGAAAGAGCTACCGCGGCCCCGGAACGTAAACGACAATAGAAGGAACATGGGTTTAATCAGTACAAGTCTGAGATGCCCCCCCGCTCCGCCCAGAGCGGGGGAAATCATTGGATGATTTCCCACCCGAAAAAAAAGGGGTATCGTATTACCAAGTACTAACTGGTTTGTGGAAGTCAGATAGGCAGTCGCTCCATGTAAAATACTGGTACTCAGCTCCATCGGGTAAGACTGGAACTCGACCCCAATAAAGTTGGGAAATTGCTAGGCAAATGCTAATGGCAGATTTGATATTGGCAAGACCGTTTGAGAGACGTTTAGGTCACTGACCACCTATAACGACAGTCAAACATCTACAAAATTTTTCTTTGTTTCATTTATTTATTGTTTATTCCTTTATTTTATACACTGACATTTAATGATTTGACATTAATATTTACTTTGTTTTATACCTATTTTTTTTTTTATTTGATTTTACTTTTTTTTATTGTGACATTTTATGATTTCATTATGATCTCATTAATTTATTTTAAAACATCATTTATCATATACAAATACAGCCTTTATCAAAGGCTTGATGTGTTTCCTAAAACTAGGTATGTAATAAATAGGTTACCCATCCACGGATTATTCTAGGCAAGCGAGGCTTGAACTGAAAAACGGCAGGAAGGGCTAACTAAAGACAAAAGAAGGAACATGGGTAGGTTTTATATCCACTCCACAAAAAGGGCTGTTATTATTTACTATAAGTTTCTTTTCAAAATAAAAAGTAATTTATTCAAATTAGGCTGATAAACAGAACTTTATTTATCAGCCTAATTTGAATAAAAACGCCCTGCCCTTCGCCACTTCCTAGTGTTTTAGCTGGGAAGAAGAAGTGGCGGAACAAACTCCCCAGGCTTTTGCTTCAGGCCTCCTATAAACGGTAAATTAACTTACTGTATAAGCACACAAGTCTAGTTATATATTTACCATACAGAGTAAATCTTTGAGATAATAATCAAGATCCCACGTTGAATCCAGAAGCGTTGATTAAAATGTGAGAAACTGTATTGCATAGGGTTGGCGTTTACTTACTCAAGTTTAGCTTAGGGTTGACGGCCCGGTTGGCGCAGTGGCTGAGCGATTGACTGCTGCGCTGCGTGTCGCGGGTTCGATTCCCGCACGGAACAAATATTTGTATGGCTTACAGGTAGTTGTTCCAGGTCAGGCTGTTTGTGTGCGTGAGTTTAAATGTTTGTTAACGCACCCACGATATAGTAAAAATTCCTAGTGTGGGGTAACGTAAAAAAAAAGAAAAAGTTTAGATGAAATTGATATTTCAAGAGATTGGTACACATTGGTACCAAATCAAACTATAGGTACACCGATTGCCTTTTAAAATGCATTACATCTTACCTATTTTACATCTCATTTAAGACTTTATATTACAGTTGTGTTAAATAGAAAAAAAAACTAGACATTCCTGAGAAAATGTAGTCAAGTTTTACAAAAACTTCTTAGACGTAAACTCCAACTGTAGCAGTCTACGTTTGCAGTACGGAACCACAACTCGTTCGAAAGGTGGTAGCCCTAATTATGCTCTATAAAGTATGAAACTTCTCACTCGGCCCGGGCGGTGGGATTTGCATCTAAATGGCAAAGAGTCGAGAGAGCTCTTAATTGAAAGTTTGATAAATACGACCTATCTCTGTCCCGCTCGCACATTCGTGATGGCAAAACTTTGATATTAAAACTGGGGTTTCAAGTTAACACTATGAATGTTAGTTTGAAATCTGGTTTAAATAAATTATGGAAAGCATCCATTTTTTGTTCTAGAAAATCGTTTTTCTTCATCTCTTCTTGGATCTTTAAGAACGACTTAATTTCAAGTTAGTAGTTTGAATGACCTGCATAAACTCTTCAAAATCTATCAGTGTTAGTCCGTCTCAGTTTTAATTACTTAAATCACATTTAACACGGCCGGCTGTGCATAAACAAACAATAACAGAATATTATGTTCTCAATTATTTGAAAGAATAAATACTTGTCCAATTAAAGCGTAATCATTCAACTTCAAATAATCCTCACAAACAATAGAACACGACATTATAACTTGGAAACAAGACCAAATCCAACAACGCTAACAGTATTACCAACCTATTAATAAGTTCCAAGACACGAAATCAATTTAGCAAGTTGCGCAGGATTATCCCAACGATGCGATCAAGATAATACCACAAACAAACAATTGCGAAATGGGCTTATACTTTCATTAACACAAAACAACGAACGACTAAAAAGGAAAGAGGGGTAATTTACCCGAACCTCCCCTCATAGATTAAGGTTTCAGATGCAAATTGAATGCCTCGCGAGATGAAAGTTTTGGGGAAACGCGGCGATGTTGGCACTAAACCCGAGCTTACTCCCACATCCCGGTTATTCGGGATCGTAGATCCAACTGAGTGAATAATTTGAACCTCGTTTTAATTATTGAAGGATTTCGGGAGCCATGTGTAGCTAAGTGAACTTACCTGGCATTAAATGTGATTTCTTGTGTTCATTATGCTGTCGTGAATTTATTTCGTGGTTTTTGGTTTTAGAGTTGAGTCACTTGTGGAGGGACTTGTGTATGTAGAGACAATTATTTGAACAAGTTCTTTCTCAGTGGGATCGAAAATAGGATTAAGGTATTTTGCAGTATCGCGTAATAAGAAGCTAACCTGGTGTCAGAGATTCATGCTACCCATGGACATCTGACATGATCATCTGGCATATAAGCCGAAGATAGATTTTTCAGTCACGCTTGTTTCCTGCTGGAGTTTTACTTCAACGATGCATATGATATGAAAATTAATATAATACACACATGATATCTGTAACGTGACCTGTGGACGGTGAGCAATGGGAAGCTCACCGTCCGTCCATCTTTCGTCCGTCTGTACATTGACGACAGGCCGTGTCGACGGCACGTTAATGTTTCACGCGCGCCTCAAAGAGATGGCAGCAAAGCAGAGGGGCCTGCCAGGGCCTTCGCCTGTCGGGGTTGCGGTTTGTTCGAAAGACATACCGCGGCCCCGGAACGTAAAGGGCAATAGAAGGAACATGGGTTCGTTTTAGTCAGTACAAGTCTGACACTCCTCTCCCCCGCTCCACCCAGAGCGGGAGTAGTTATTTGATGATTTCCCGCCCAATAAAAAAATCTATCTGTAACGTCTATTTCTCTTGCCAGGTAAATCCTACACAATGTTGGGGCGGCCGGACTCTCCAGCGGCTCTGGGAGCGATCCCCTGCGCCATCACGTGGCTGTTTCGGGGCATAGCTGAGCAGAGACACAAATGTGGCACCCGCTTCTCCGTCAGGGTGTCAGCAGTAGAGCTCTGCACCAACACTAACCAGATCCGAGACTTATTGGCACCTTATCAAAACGGTGAGAGATGATTTTTAAATGTTCAACGTATGATTTTTTAAAGGAACTATCCTCTGTCTTTCTTGGATATTATAAACGTGTTTGGTATATTTGAAAACCTGAACAAAGTGTGTCCTTGTAATCAGTGAAAACGATGAAAAATCTTACTTAATTTATTTTGTTACGAATCCCCATAGAAAATGATTGGTACTTGACTACTCTCTGGCCCTTAATATGGAAAAAAGCAGATTGTCCAGTAAACAATCTTACTGTAATGACTGAGAAGGAAGAATGGAAAAGACGGTATAAAATTAAATAACTTCTGCCCTCTTCGGTGAGACTCAAATCTATCAAAAAGGCTGCTAGCCTAAAGTTTGCGTTTAATAATAATGCGATTTAATAAATCATATATTTTCTCTCCACACACAGACACAGAACAATCACCAGGCGTCTACCTCCGCGACGACCCTCTCTTCGGCACCCACCTACAGAACCAATCAGAACTCCGAGTGCACAGCGCGGAAAAGGCAGCCTTCTACCTGGATGCTGCACTGGCCACCAGAGGGGCTAGGGAGGAAGGGAAAGACAGTCATCTGCTGTACACACTACATGTGTACCAGTATAGCGTTGGAGGAAAAGGAGCAGGTGAGGGAGGAATATTATAATTCTAATTAAAAATAATTTCCTTAAAGCTTAACCTTGGAGTTTGAGTCGTCACGTCAAAAAGAACTTTTGAGTTGATTACTTAGGATAACTAAATATTATTCTATATTCATACAAAGCGAACATTAAATCTGAGTGGAAATGGCAACAATAATCTTTTTACATCTTAAAAAGGTGGATACTTATTAGCAATTTCATCAAAATATCTCTATTGGAACAAAGGAGCTCTTTGTAATAATTATAAAAAGAATCAGAATATCTCTTCCAAGAAACAAAGATTTATTTAATTACGAAGAACGTAGACACACAAAGCACAGTTATTTCTAGAATGTTCATTGAAGATGAAGATTTTCTTACATTAAACAGAAGCTTTAAATAAAAGTTTCACTATCCGCCGCCATACTAAACGGGTCACAAAACAACAAAGTTCCTGAATTAAAAACATTTCTCTCTTTGTTCACAGTTGCCGGAGGACGCAGCCGCCTGCATTTAATCGACCTAGGAAACTCAGAGAGAGGAAAAACAAACGGCGGAATACCACTATCTGGTTTAGGAAATATATTACTTGCAATATTCAACGGACAAAGGCATCTGCCGTATAGAGACCATAATCTAACACATGTTTTAAAAGAGTGTCTCGGATCTCTCACTTGTCATACTGCTATGATCGTCCACGTTTCACCAAATGCCCAAAATTTTTCAGACACGTTAACGACTTTACAGTTAGCCTCCCGAATACATAGGCTTCGAAGAAGGAAGGTTAAATATTCCGCTAATAATAATGCAGGGTCTGGTGGGAGCTCCGGTGAGGATGCTTCTAAACCTAGCAGTAGTGAACCTGATCCATCAAGTAGCGATCTCTCAGCTGACACTGTCATATACGTGGGTCCTATGGACGACGCAACCGATGGGGAACATCCTCCAGTCTACATACCCCATATAAATTCAGGTGATAACCGATGTGTGCTAAGCAAAGCGCTACGAGGTTCGGCAGCAGAACAAAAACACAAATCATCGCTATCTAGAGTTGTTGAAGAAAAGAGTCCGGTGCATAGATTACATGGATCTCCTAAAGCTTCACCGTTAAAAACTTTACAGCCAAGTCATACTCCGAAAGCGTCTCCAGTACATTCAGTTACATCCAAATCAACTCCACTTAAAAAAGCTGGTGCAAAGCATGCAGAAGAAGGGAAAAGCAACAGTGATGAACAATGGATCGATGGCCCTAGAATATCTAAATCAAAGTTAGTGGAAGCAAGACATATTATCAAGGAAACGCAAGGCAACAAACGCGAAACTTGGATCGACGGTCCAATGCAAGAACCAAAACTACCCATACAATTTGAATCTGTGCCAATGCAACCTCCAAATCCTGCTATGCCACTACAGCTCGGTATTCTTGGTGCCCTTGGCAGTGAAAACCTGGGGTACGGATATATGGATAACCATAAGAAAAATATGATAAGGAAATGGGTTGAAAATCAAACGTCACAAATTCATAAATCTAGACATAGCTCACCGAGTCACAAAGCGCAGGTTGCTCACAAAGAGCCTGGAGTAAGAGTTCCTAATGAACCTGAAAATGCTCATAAAATGGAACCAGTGACGAAGGACTCAGTAAGGCGAATACATGTGGAAGAATCCGTAATAAGGACAGGATTAAAAGCTGGTTCTAAGGGAATGGCAATAGAAGAAGAAAATGTTGGACCTGGTGATCAGAATTCAATGAGTAAAAAATGTCCTAAACCAAGTAAGCATGATATAGATGATGATGATGACAGTGAAGAATTAGCTGAAATACCACCAGCTTTACCAATAATGCAGCCCAGCAGTCTAAGTAGTAGAGAAGTTTCAATGGAAAGTTTAGATAGTAAATATAAAGAACGATTGAGAATGGAAGATGAGTTAGCTTCGAATCATAGTAGAGATATTGATCCTCATGGTATGAGTAGAGGCATGAACGACGATGAAGATGAAATTTTAGAAATAATTGAAGTAGAGGAGCCCCTAGAACCTGTTCCAATGATGGACTCTTGTCTTCAAGTAACCGAAGAGGACATAGCATTCTGTATGGGTTACGCAGAAAATCCTTTACCGGAAGTAGATCAAGAAGACTTGGACGATCATCCACTCAGGATCCTTAGTCAAGAAAATTTAACAGTAGCGTCGACGTTCACAGATACTCTTTCCTTGTATAGTGAAGTAGAACGCCAAATTAGAAATGAAGCCTACCTTAGACAAACTATAGGATTTTACGCAGACAAATACAGTGGTGACCGTGGACTTGGCTTAAATCCACATGAAAGCTTACCTTCATCACGATCAAGAATTGACGACATAATGAGCCTAACAGAACTGTACGGCTCTCGGCGTAACATGTTAGATATTGACGACATGGCTTTAACGAGGATAGCTCCCCAATTTCAGTCCCTATCACTGTCAAACGTTCGTGATACAGAAGAGTTTGGAGGCGACGGTTCTGTGTACAGTGAACCAGCTTATAGGCCTAGTGACAAAATTTGTAATAGTTGCAAGCGAACTATGTCTAGGCCAGGAAGTGCAGTAGGAGAGTGTGATGCATATCAAGATTTAGAAGCACACAACGATTGCTACGGTCCTTTTGAAAGGTATCGAGGCAATGACATAACAGACGCACGTATTGCGTCCTTAAGACATCCTGATGGGGCATCAGATCCTAATCTACGTGAAGAAAGGCGAATACCGGGAAGCGGAGCTCCTTCTTTTAAGGAATTAAAGTCAAACTTACACCTGGAAGTGACACCTCCGGTGGTAACTACTGAACCGCGAACGGAGAAAAGTGACAAAGGTATCGCGAGGGTAGTTGCTAGTTCTAAACCTGACGGTTACGACAGTGGTCATGAATCCACACCGCGGACTGGTAAACACAGTCCTGCAACAACTTCTAGACGAGCTGAATCAGGCTACGATTCAGTTCCAAGGGACTCAGATGCATCTTCCCTAGATTCTTACCCAACTAGGCGCGCAGCTGTCGCTCGAGCGCACGCGAAAAAGCACACCACAGCAAAATACAAACAGCACAGCGACCGTTCCTTCTGCTCATGGCTCCGAAACCCCTTCACATGTAAATACGCCGATACAGATCCAGAAATCAGTGACTTCTAGAGTAAGCAAAAAATGTAATAAACTGTAAAATTCTACATAGATATCGTTAAGCTACGTTACCGAATTTAATCTGGAGACTGCTTTTGTACTCTAGTACTCGTATTTATAAAATAAATGCTTCGACACTGGTTACCACTGTATTTTTCTAGATTTACGAAAGCTTCTAGCTCCGCGTTCTAAATATGATAATTTAGATAATATTATAACACTATTGTAAATACAGATGTTATGCGAGGATTGCTATGACTTGTTAGCGTTTATCTTCCGCTCATTTTTGTACTTTTATACTGTCATCATGAGAAAACTTCTTTTCCCAATGTATTGTGAAATAATTTTCAACGGTTGGAGTAGCTTTTATACTGAACCCACTTGTAAATTGTTCAAAGCAAAATGTCTTCCTCTGTCTTCCCCTGTCTGTGACAATTTCATATCGAGGAAATTATTTTCTATATCTGCACTGGCACTGACCTCATTGTCGTAATGTTATCTCTCGCGTTTATTCCAATCACTTGTGAAAAGCTAATTTCCTAATCCTCCATTATTGTACATTAAATCCAAAGAAGTTTGTTGGGCTGTTATAACTTTTATAAATCTAGTATAAAACACTTTTGTATGAATATAATCAACACCAGAGTGATTGGAATAGACTGCGTATAATTTATATCAATGTAACTAAAAATCTCGTTTCTAGGATTTAAGACTGTTGTCATTTCATTGGCCATGTTTTATATAGCTTTAACATTTTGATATATTGTAATAATGTAAACGAAAGGTTGACGGCTCCGTGTGTAGAATGAGACTCACCGCACTCGTCGACTTTATCGAATGTTGGTGAACTAAGTTAACGCTTTATGTCAATGTTTTGTTATTGTACTATTAATATTACAAATATATATCCTAAATTTTACTATGCGTTCGTATTAGTTTACAATAAATTGTTCGATTTCGATTAGAAACTTGGTTTTATTTAATTAACACAAATAGTCTTTTTTCAAAGTCAGTTTTCTACATAGTTTACCCAAGAAAACTTTTATAATCAAAGGTCGTCTTACTGGACTAAAACGATAAAATGACGTCTCGGATCAACACTGTCGTTTTAATCAAAATAAGTACACCCGATTTGTAGATTATTCGCTTCCTTAATCGCTTATGCTGTAGTAAAGAGATCACCCAAATAGAAGCCACTATGCTTGGGCACTTAAAACAAAAAAACCATGAATAAATAATGTGATACCGAGTACTCCCGTGCCCTAGGGATGGGAATTTCAAAATCTTCTGGGGATATAAAACTTTTTTCCCTCTGCAAAAGTGGGGCAACTTTCCCCTGTTAAGATGCAGCCCTATTATCTTTCATTTCGCCAGTAATTTAACATTCTCGGTGCGCCCCGCGAAAATCAAGCTATCAAATAAGACGTCGCCTACCCTTCGGTGGGGTGACAACTTTTTTCTTGGAAATCTCCCAATAATTTGTTAAAGTGGCAGCTGGTTAGCCCATAACGCTTATCGGGTTCTAAAAAGATTTTAGCGTTTTTACATTGGATGGGGCAAGTTATATTTTCATCGGTAAAGGCAATAAATTCAACTTTTTTATCGTAGATTTTGTAAATTCATTCGAAATTGCCAGGAGTGGAAGCCATACTTTTTAACGTCAGGAAGTGTGATCGACTGAAATTGGGGAAGATGAAACTATTGAGTTGGAAGGGAACAATGAGGGTGACAACCACTCTAAAGAAAATTGCATTTTGTTCACAGTGTAATCTGAGATTTTGGTATAGTATTAAATCTGGAGAGAGATACAGAATTACAGTTTAGTCACCGGCAATTGTCGAGGGGGTGATTCCACCAGTAAAACCAGTAAAATTCCAATATGAAACTTATGAAATCAAAACCACATCTGTAGACAGCCGGGTGCACTACGAGAGGTCAACAATAAGACAAATGTAATGGATTAAAGCTTGAGCGACAAAACTGAACTGCGACTTAAAGAAAAAGGATAAAAATCATCAATATCTTTTCTAGTGGCTACTGACTAATCAAAATCCCGTTTTTATCAGATTTCGTCTCGTAGACCTTTCAGCAGCTCTAAAGCTGACCTTAGCGACAGATGTTATAGTCTCGACCTGGTTCTGATTCAGGCTTTTAGTGCTCCTTTATTCTAGGGCTCTTAACTAAAGCACTTGTGT
Source organism: Ochropleura leucogaster (assembly GCA_958449745.1). NCBI lineage: Eukaryota > Metazoa > Arthropoda > Insecta > Lepidoptera > Noctuidae > Ochropleura > Ochropleura leucogaster. The sequence goes on from OY288207.1 coordinate 16,885,601, forward strand.
GTATTACGACCTTCTGGCGCAGTACTTATGTCAATACTTTGACCTTTGACTGAATGAAATCTTTCCTATTGTTGTGAGTATTAAGCCTATGCAATATAGTATTTATGGTCCGCACTATACCTCAGTAGGTACTGAGCATAAATACGATGTGCAAATAAGTACATTTTGTGGCGAAACAAATATAGTATTTTTAAGACATACTAGGAACTGGTATTAGAAACAAGAGTATTTCTAACGGCGCAATCCTTACTTCATACGTATCATAATGTCTACAGAACATTGTGCCAATTTACTGTTGTCTGTACTTTAACTACATATGTAGGAGCCTCCTCCCTATCCCGCCAACATCCTTAACTAAACGAACAGCCGATTATTTAATAACGCGCACGCTGTCACATAATACGGCACCAATAAGTAGAAAATGCGGATAAAAATAATAGCTCCGACCGTAGAAGGCACACGCGTCGACCGGCGAGTCGGATCGCACGTGACAAGAACACGAATCGCGTAAACATACCCACATTTTTTCACACAATTTTACACAGTATAGGAACAGAAATAGGGCCTATAATTGTATGAGGAGGTGAGCTTTGAAACATTGGAACGTGATACATACTGAAATAATAACAAAACGGATAGATATCAGGGGTAGTAATGGTGTATCAATCCTGACTCATGGAGGAAACACCGAAGGTATCACATTTGTCATGGAACGTCTGTTGTCTACGGACTTGTGGCCAGCATACTAAGTGGAAACGTAAATAGTTAGACCCAGCTGCGGGTAAAGTAAAAAGTTGACGAAAATATTTTTCAGAATAAAACTAGCAGCTAAAAATTACTTCTTCTTAAAAAACTCATTGCAACTGTCGACCTGCGAAATTCGCAATGCTTTTGAAACTCTTGAGAAATTGTAAGAAACTTTTTACAGTATATTTTTAGGAGGATGACTTTTTTATATAACCTTCATATACTTTATTTAGTTTTCAAATGCGATCATGCCTAAATTGGAAAATATAGTACATAAACTGGCTATGCGCCATTCTGCGATTTGACCTAGAAAATCACGCGCGAGTATTGAATGTTAGCTATTTAAATCTAATACATACTCCTCCGAAACGGCTGGACCAATTTGAACGAAATTTTGTGTACATATCGGGTAGGTCTGAGAATCGGTCAACATCTATTTTTCATACCCCTAAGTGAGCAGCGGGTGAAACCGCTGGCCACAGCTAATCTAATATATAAAATTCTCGTGTCACAGTTTTCGTTCCCATACTCCTCCGAAACGGCTGGACCGATTCAAACGAAACTTTGTGTACAGAACGGGTAGATCTGAGAATCGGCTAACATCTATTTTTCATACCCCTAAATGAGCAGCGGGTGAAACCGCCGGGCACAGCTAGTACGTATATAAAAGAAATACACTTACTCACTCATCAGGGAATCTCAGAAACTAAAAGTGTGACGAGTCTCAAATTTTGCATGCGGATCTTTTTAGGACGTGCTCACTATGACGGGATTTTAATAAATTCAACCCCTAGTTGGTAGAGGGTGAAACAGAGTGGTATAGTTTGTATGGGAGAACGCGATGGCCGATGACACTAATGATTGGCCGAATTGACTCGAAAGTTGAATAGGCATTCTTTCACGAAATTGATAGGCTATTTAAATCACGACACTAAGGAACTAAGCAGCGGGTGAAACCGCTGGGTACAGCTAGTTTCAAATATAGGAAAACCTAATCCCGCATAAGTAGCCTCTGGCTCCAACCAAACAAAACACAGAATATTTTCTTAGTTCAAAAGCAAACGAGAAAAGCCGGATACGATACGGATTAAACAGCCCCACATACAATACAAAAATAAATTGAATTCTAAACAAACGACTTTCGACTTTTCTATAAGTGACGAACAAAAAAAAAACAACTTCTACCGAATGTAAATGGGCATTTTGACCAGCTGTGTGGGAATGGTACAGGCGCTGGGTACAATGTGGGACAACTTGTATTGTATTCTATTGTATGGTGAGTTTTGTTTCTTCAAAAAGCCCAAAGCACATCCGGGGAACATTTCGGCGACGACATACGTGTCCTGAATCCGAAGCTTTTCCTTACTGAAGAACACACACTGAACGCTTTCCGCGAAGCAAGTATAAATTCGGTGCGACCCTTTGAATAGATATTCTTTGTTTATCTACCATAATTTAGAGCTTAGGTCTTGAAGGAATTATGTTAGGGACCGTTTTCGGTCTAAGTCGAGTCTCTGAAGTACGATGGTACGTGAAGATTTTCGCAAGTTTTTCGTAGTACTGCCAAAAGGTTTTATTAATAAACATAAAGTGTGGTTCATGGTTCTGAATACTAATTTAACGAACCTATTTTTTGTAATGTAACTTTAACGGCTACCAACAAAAAGAAATTTGAAAATAAACGCTTTTCATATCTTAAAAGTACCTCCCAAGTAGTTCCTCGTACCTTAAAAGGCATCAAAAATATTAAAAGAGAGCCATTCTAATTTCAAAAAAGCATTGATACTAAAAAAAATCATTAAATTCTCTAGCGATCCTTACTATCCTTACTAATATTATAAAAGCGAAAGTGAGTTTGTTTGTTTGTTTGTTACCTCTTCACGCTTTAATGGCTAAACCGATTGTGAAGAATTTTGGTACATAGATAGATGGGAACCAGGAGACGGACATAGGCTATTTCTATTTAAAAAAAGTGGGATGTGTTGGAGAAAGAGGGAAGAAAAGGGAAAACTTAGCGTTGCTATTACAAATCAATAAGGCGCAAGTTGAACTGTGTTAACCCGAATTTAACGCGAGTGAAACCGCGGGCAAAAGCTAGTACTATATAAATTTAAGTTGATTAACGCTCAGGTTAAGAAGTTGAATCACAACTTTCACAAAATAGTCATTTGTTTGTATTTATTTCAATAAGCAATACATAAAAATATTTAATTGTTGTTGCCTGTTTAAGGTACCAGGCACCATTTGAAAAACCAATATTTTTAAACTATTTTGTAGGCTCCTACAAAAATAGTAGCTTTACATCAAGAAATAATAAATAGAATTTGTCTTAAGCAGTTTGCTTTTGGTACGACAGTCTGTACCTAATCTATCTTATCTATCTAATCATAAACAAGTAGAAATAAAAGACGAATATAAAAACCAGACATATTTTTAATAATTATCTTTCGTTTTAATAATACACCTTCGTAAAGCCTTATTAACACGTTCACTGCGCCATCATTTTCAAAGAACTTTCAGCTGGTGCTTTGGAGACCTAAAAGATCTCGAAACTAATCTGCCCTTTGGTGCGTTTGAGACCTAATCAGTCTCCTAAAAATACAGTTTTGAAAATAACTTATATCTTCGAGAAAACCAATGACATATATTTTAAAGTTTATGTGGGTGAAAGATAGCCTATTGCTCTATATTTTGCTAGGTTCGCACGCAGTTATGACATTTGAATAAACTACAAATACCAAAAAAAAAATAGGTATCGGTTGTATCTCGTACCGCAACCGAAGATAGTTCAATATGTGTAGTAAGTAGTGATGGGAATAAATAATATCTCAGTTGTCGATTGAAAAAGTTTTATTAAATTTTTATATTCAATTCTTATTTCAATATAATCAATCACAACAAATCGATATAAAACAAAAACAGGATTAATTCCTAGTGCGGGGAATTGTCATTAATAAAAAAATAAATGAATAAAAAATTCAATCAATCAAAATCTGAATCACTGTCATTATTAGCCAATGGGGGGCAAATTTGAATATTATCCAAAATTTTTATTTTACTGGACGATGTAGCGTTATAATCCGGTGTTGATTTTTTGTTGGCAACCTCACCAAAACAAATAGGTTTTCTACACTTTTTTCTTCTAAAATCACTCATTGTTAATAAAAAGTAATCAACACGTACACGACGTATATACGCGAGTGTTATTTCCAAAACGTGTGCGCGCCCCCACGTCAATGCTAGGACAACACTAACACGAGTCACGGAGCGCCCGCGCCGCCCTCCCTTCCTCTCTTGCGTCTACGAGACCTATGATTCCACGAGTATCGACATATCTCCTAACGCAAGAAATGATAATAATTATAGTACTGTGCGTTAGGGACCTAATCCATCTCTAATTTATTTTTTAATGTCTTTAAATTCAGTTTTAATTAGAAAGCAAATATGTATATTTGTCTTACTCATACATAAAGAACTTTACAAGTTAGATCCTCCCGCAAGGAGTGAAACAACACGATTTTATTCAACGCACAATAGAAAAGTCCTGCAAGAGATCTGATAGATCTCGTAATGCAGCGAACGTGTTAAAAAGGGTGTTAGATACAATACCTACCGACACTTCATTAAGTAACAGAATGTAAATTATTCAAAAATGCAGAATCAGTGTTAAAAAGCACAAAGACAATGAAAAAAGGCGCTCTCTTGAAACGAATCGACCAATAGATTCTCCTAGAGTGCAAAGGTTCCAACAATGTGAACGAGGCTGCCAATAAGAGCCCAACAGAGTAGAAAAATAGCAGCGATCCAGGCAGCTGCAATCTCTACGAGAATCTGGTATATTTTTCAAGGCGTCAAATCTGTGCGTTACACCGCACTGTCGCAAATCGAATTTGTCTCCTCCGAGTTGAGCCGAATCAATCTGCATTATCCCTCTGACATTCCGTTGCAAGGCATGAGAAAAAGCGATGGTAGATGTAAGTTATCCGATATTAGAGGGAGTTAGCCGCTCGGGTCAATCTTTAGGTTAAGCCGCGCTTGCCTAGGTTGGTCTGTGGATGGGTGACCACCCGTTACATACCGAGTTTCCTCCGTGCCTCGGAAAGCACGTTAAGCCGTTGGTCCCGGCTGTCATTTGTAGATCTTTGACAGTCGTTACAGGTAGTCAGTGTTCAGAAAGTCTGACAATCAGTCTTACCAAGGGGTATCGCATTACCCAGTACTAATTGGGTTGTGGAGGTCAGATAGGCAGTCGCTCCATGTAAAATACTGATATTCAGCTGCATCCGGTTAGACTGGAAGCCGACCCCAACATAGTTGGGAAAAGGCTAGACAAATGATGAGTTACTTGGTAGCACGGCTGCATTAATAGTGTCTCTGTAAATCAAGTTATCATCTACTTAGCCTTTTCCCAATTAAATTGGGGTCGGCTTCCTGTCTACCAAAATGCATCTGACTACAAAAATTTTACGTGAAACGACTGTCTATCTGACCTCCAAAACCCCAATAGTACTAGGTATCCCTTGGCAAAACTGCTACCCCACTATGACCTCTTAAAGCAATTCTTAGTCCGCTGAGGGAAAGAGACAGAGCTATACAGGGTGTCTAGCACCATCTCTTTCACTCAGTGGAATAAGAATTGCTATAAGATGTCATAGTAGCCCTTTCTCAAACTTTTGGGACACTGACAATCTGTAACAACGTCTGTCAAATATCTACAATTGACAGCCGGGACCAAAAGCTCAATGTGTTATCAGAGACACGGAGGAAACTCGGTATGTAATGGGTTGTCACTGATCCACAGACCAACCTAGGCAAGCGCGGCTTAACCTAAAGATCAATCCGAGTAGATGCTATGCGTGGCATTTAGCCACGAGCTCTTAGTTGATCACAGATACAATAATATATTTATTAAAGGCGGAGTTAACATCGGCCGTCATGCTCTCTACCAACCAGTCTTTGATTTAAAAACAAAAGATTATGGGATCAAAACCATTATTTCATTAACCGCCTTTTTTCACAGCTTGTACCAACTTCCAAGACGTGTCGAGAGACGGCCGAAGCCGCAGCGATTTCTCAGGATTTGAGAGCGCACTCCAACTTAAAGCGCACGCACTTTAACCATGTTTACACTTCGCCCACAGCCATCGTGGAGGAGATGGGAAATAACTACAGCATATGGGATAGGTAGGGATGTTTCATAAAATGGCCATCCTTAAATGTTTTGAAATTCGAAAAGAGGGTAAGGTTTTGAATAACATAGGACAACATCGATGCATTCAAAACTAAACAGATTGATGGACATTGTTGAAAGATGCATCACATACAAAAAAACACGCATGGGAAATCGTCATATTACTTACTCCACTCTGGGGGAGCGGGGGAAGTGTTAATTTTTTTACTGACTAAAACCCACTCATGTTCCTTCTCTCCGGTCGCGCTATCTTTTACGAACAACCCGCAAAAAGAAACATAGCTTTGAGAAGAAAATCTGTTATTTAATTGAATCTTAAAACTATGTTAGTAACAGATTATTTGTGCACTATCTGGTCCTTTGTTGTTTTATGACCCCTTAGAGCTTTATTTCCCGTTCCTCTTTCAGCTGTGAAAATATGTCAACAAATATACTAACGCACCAAAATGTATAGAACTCTAATAACTCGTACTGTATTGCAATTCGCATCCTTACTTCCTTACTATTATTTTTATTATTTATTATTTCGTCCATTTATTGATTTCTTTACATAAAATTACATTTTTAAATATTTCTTAAACACAAAAATTAAAAAAAAAAACATTTAAAAATATAAAAATAGTAGCCCACCGGTATCGGGAACAGGATCCAAGCTACCGGCGGTCAGGGCTCCAGAGAAAGGAACCTCCTAACAATACGAGCCGTGTCCAGGAGTACCGCTTTCTGTATCAAGCCCTTGATCCAGCTGCCTAACGAGAGCCTTCTCAGGTGTTGGTCGAGGCTCTTAGCAATTAAGCCATTGGCTGTAACGACTATCGGCACAATGATTGCTGAGTCCACGTCCCACATGTCGACAACCTCGCGAGCCAAGTCAATATACTTGATTTGCTTATCTTTCTCGGCTTTCACGAGGTTCTCATCATGCGGGACTGTTATGTCAACAATCATTGCGCGCCGCTCTGATCGATCCACCACCACTATATCAGGCTTGTTAGCAACAATAGTCCTGTCAGTGATGATGGAGCGATCCCAGTACAATGTGATATTGCCATGTTCAAGAACTGGGTCGGGCTCATACCTGTAGTACGGCACTTCCGATTCCACAAGGTTGTACTTTAGAGCAAGTTGCTGATGGATAATCCTGGCTACAAGGTTGTGTCTATGCAAGTACTCTCCGTTAGCTAGACGAGAACACCCGGAGATAATGTGTCGAATTGATTCACCCGGACGGTGGCATGCCCGACATATGTCAACCGTACCATCCTTCACAATAAATCTCCGGTAGTTATTCGTCATCATAACTTCATCCATAATTGCACAGACAAAACCTTCGGTTTCTCCAAAGAGGTCCCCGAAACGTAGCCAAGCTACGGACGCTGATTGATCTACATCGGGTCCATGTAGGGCCCGGAAAAAGCGTCCGTGAAGCTCCTTACTCTGCCATACCTCCTTGCGGTCGTTAGTGTCAAGCACTACAGGTTTGCGCCAGTTCTCTTTAGCCAAGGAGAGCGGGGTGAGGCCTTTGTCCACTGCAACCACATCTCGATGCATTCCCACGTCTGATTCTAGAAAATATTCCCTGAGACTGCATATCTCGCGATTGTGGATAGTCTTGGCGTTTAAAAAGCCTCGACCCCCACAACTCCGAGGGATATACAATCTCATGACCGAAGAACGTAGGTGATGCATACGAAATGCCGTTAACAATGTACGGACCTTCCTATCCAGGGCGTCCAGTATTATTTATATAATTTATATTTTTTAAATAATATTTTTAATATTATATAAATATAAAAATATAATATAAATATTATATTTTTAGAAGAGGTAACAAACAAACAAACAAACAAACTCACTTTCGCTTTTATAATATTTAAAAAGTAAAAATATAATATTTATACTTTTTAAATATTATAAAAGCGAAAGTGAGTTTGTTTGTTTGTTTGTTTGTTACCTCTTCACGATTTAATGGCTGAACCGATTTGGAAGAATTTTGGTACAGAGATAGTTGGGAACCAGGTGACGGACATAGGCTAATATTTTTTTGAAAAAAGTGGGATGTGAGGGAGAAAAAGGGAAGAGAAGGTAAAACTTAGCGTTGCTATTACAAATCAATAAGGCGCAAGGGGAACTGTGTTACCCCAAATTTAACGCGGGCGAAGCCGCGGGCGAAAGCTAGTTTAAAATAAATTACCGAATGAATAATATAAAATATACCGAATAAATAAATATAAACTCATTCGAGTGAAAATTATTCGAATTATTATTAAGTAAATGCTATTATTCTACAATGGAGTAACTCAATAAAATATATTATTAAATTTAGTTAAATGCCAATATTTGTACACCAGAAATGGTAGAATATATGAGTTTAATTATAGATAGAATTCTTTCTAAATTTAAAACTATTGAAGCCTATGTTACGTTATTTCTTCATTTCTTTTTCAGTCATAAAATTCACCCAACATTGTATGGGTACTGATTACATTCTATAGTCGTATTCAATCCCTCTAATGACAGTAAACAACGCGATCGACGTAAATTATTCCCAGCTTACACACATACTTCTGCTTATCTATACTATCTATACTAATATTATAAAGCTGAAGAGTTTGTTTGTTTGTTTGAACGCGCTAATCTCAGGGACTACTGGTTGGAATTGGAAAATTCTTTTAGTGTTGGATAGTCCATTTCTTGAGGAAGGCTATAGGCTATATAACATCACGCTACGACCAACAGGGGCTGAGCAGCGTGGGTGAAACCGCGTGGAACAGCTAGTCCTTACTAATATTATAAAAGCGAAAGTGAGTGTGTTTGTTTTTTACCTCTTCACGCTTTAATAGCGGATTTTGATGAATTTTGGTACTGATATAGTTGGAAACCAGGAGACGGACATAGGCTATTTTTTGGGATATGAGGAAGAACGAGGAAAAAAAAGGGAAAACTTAGCGTCGCCATTACAAATCAATAAGGCACAAGGGCAAAAACTGCAGGTAGCTGTGTTATACCGAATTTAACGCGAGCGAAGCCGCAGGCAAAAGCTAGTACATAAAATAACGCGGCTGTATTTATTGTGATTATTTCAATAAAATATTCATAATCTGATAAGGTAGAAATTGTAATAAAAAAGGCAGAAATTCTAACAAAGTGTTTTGCTACTTGTGAAAGTCATATTTTTATCACTTTTATTTACATATAGGAAATAAAAACTTGCTTAACGAACATAGGGTATTTTTCTTTAATCATTGAGATTTTTATTAGATTCTAGAACACATCTTCTAGTTACAGAGATGTTCTAAGTCATCCTGTATAGATACTTTTAACAATGGAGTAATAATTACTTAAATAGAAACAGCTTAAGTGTGTATTAAATACGATTTTTGACAATTTATCAATTCAATGCTTTATTAAAGTGATAATTCTGTGAGAATCAATAGTTATTCGTAAATGAAGAAACTTGACACAGAGTCTAAGGTAATTCTTATCGATGAGCACACGTTTTCGACAAATTTACCACAATACCCTTGATCCCAACAAATTGGTTCCTGAGCACAAACTCCTACTGTGACGCGTTCTTGCGACTTTGCTATAATTATTTGTGTAGGCGTTTCAACGGTACATACTAACATTTCGTTTTAACGCGCTTGTACTTGGTCCCTTTTATTCATGTAATAATCTTTCTGAAGTATTTTATGAAGAAAGCCAACATTGAGGAAACTTGATTGATGTTATATCCGCAAATATTAGCTGACTTTTTGTATGTTAATATTATTTGTTTATTAAAAACTTCATGCACAAGTAAAAAAAAACATTTTACAAAGGGGGACCTTGGGTATTTTCTACCAGTCAACCTTAGGGTGATGCAGAGACAAAAACATAGTAGGTGCAATATGACAGGAAATATCAGATTTATTAATAACTAGCTTTTTAACACAGTTCCCCTTCCCTGATTTGCAGGTACCTGCTACCTGCAGTTTTTGCCCTTGCGCCTTATTGATTTGTAATAGCAAAGCTAAGGTTTCCCTTTTCTTCCCTCTTTCTCTTCATATCTCACCTTCACTTCTTTTAAAACAAAATTTAGCCTATGTCCGTCTCTAGGGTCCCAATTATCTCTGTACCAAAATTCATCTAAATCGGTTTAGCCATTAAGGCGTGAAGAGGTAACCGCCGTTTCGGAGGAGTACGGTAACTAAAATTGTGACACGGAAATTTTATATATTAGATATAGAAAATATACAAAAGTAAGGAAAGGTAAAAACTACTAAATATAATTAATGTTCTTTGATTAATATACTAAGACACGGTATATCTGAAGTAAAATTTCCAAAGTCTAATCTACCCACGACATAAGCGCCTGACGAAATCACATCAGCTAATTACGAAATCCTACGTAAATCTACAACCAGTATCTCAGAGGGTCTAAGCTCAAATCCAAAGCCTTTGAACTAGAACCGAGCCGGGCTGGGACGTAGCACAGGAACATTTCGGGCCATTACCCGTGTCTGAACGGGGACATATCGATTGGCGGCGCATAAAATATGTCCCTGCGACCACGTAAATAAGCCGATGCAGCCGTTATAAAGGGTATGCTGTTAGGGAATGTTCCATTGCTAGGTTATGTTACGTGAGCGTTTTGAATAGCTGTGTTGTTTATTGTGGTATTTGTATTCAAGTAACTTATTCTCTGAGGGAATGTTGTGTTTCTGGGATAAAATAGTTTTATTTTATTTGGCTCTTCGAAATGTACATTTTAGTCTGAGCCTAAGTGCCCCATCACTTATAGAAGAGAACTACATGCACCATATTAAATGCCTTAATAGTTAGTTTAAGAACAATCATATTAGAACTACAACATTAAAAAGTTAGGCCAAACGGAATTAAACATATTGAGATAATATTCTTATATTATGTACTAGCTGCATGTTCCACGCGGTTTCACCCGCGCTGCTCAGCACCTGTTGGTCGTAGCGTGATGTTATATAGCCTATAGCCTTCCTCAAGAAATGGACTATCCAACACTAAAAGAATTTTCCAATTCCAACCAGTAGTCCCTGAGATTAGCGCGTTCAAACAAACAAACAAACAAACTCTTCAGCTTTATAATATTATATATAGATATATATATATAGATTAAACACGTTACACTTTAGCAACATAAATCATTTGACGGGCCTGTTGGTCTAGTGACTAGTGGTTAGTGGCCCTGACTGCTGAGCTGGAGGTCGTGGGTTCGATTCCCACCCAGGACAAACTTTGTGTGATGAGCATGATTGTTTGTTCTGTGTCCTGGTGTGATTTATCTATAATATGTATGTATTTATAAATTATATAAGTATGTATGTATATCAGTTGTCTGGTTACCATAACACAAGCTCTGCTTAGCTTGGGATCAGATAGCCGTGTGTGAGTTGCAAAACTGTGTTGCAAAGCATCACAGTTTTATAAGTACACTATGTTTTGCCAGCGGCTTCGCTCGCGTTAAATTCGGTAGCGCCTTATTGTTTTGTAATAGCAACGCTAAGTATTCCCGTTTCTTCCCTCATAGCCCACTCTTTTTTTTTAAAAAATAGCCTATGTCCGTCTCCTAGTTCCCAACTATCTCTGTGCCAAAATTCATCAAAATCGGTTTAGCCATTAAAGTGTGAAGAGGTAACAAACAAACAAATAAACAAACTCACTTTCGCTTTTATAATATTAGTAAGGATACGGACAAAAAAGAATCATATTAAGAATAAGAATTATTTATTTGTGTAAAAACATGGTACATATACATTATAATAGTAATGTGAACATGTTTTACCATATAATGGCATACAAATATCAGAGCATGTCATATGAAACAAACTTCTTAAATAATATTATATTCTTAAATAGTATTCGCTAAATAAGATGACCCCGGCAAAGTTAGTACGTTTCATTTTCTCAAATGATGCGGGGTCTCATATTCACAAGACATTTACGAGCTAAAATAACTGCATTATAAAATAGATGTAAAGAAGTCTTATTCCGCAGATGCTACCCTCATCATTCTCATTTTATTAAGCCCTTATTGTCTTCAATAAAAAATCTAGAAGATATCCTATAAAAATGAGGTAAAAGTCAGCGAGAAAATGATAAAGCCTGTAAATCAGAAGGCAGCACGCTTAGAGGAAGTGTTTATAAGAATTTATGTGTATTTAAACGAGTCTTTTCATCGTCTGCTTGTGTTAAATGCGCCATTTTAGGTCGTATTTTACGTAAAATACGTGATTTTATATGACGTCTCTTTTTTTTAGATGAGCAAAAGGCAAATGTCGATCAAACTGCAAGGCTTCACTGTTAGTGAAAAATGCAATGATAACTTTAGAATACAGTACTTTTTGCGGATGGAAAATCATTAAATAACTTCCCCCGCTCTGGGCGGAATAGGGGGAGTGTCAGGCTTGTACTGACTAAAACCCACCCATGTTCCATCTGCCCTTTATGTTCCGAACAACCCGCAGTAGAATACAGTCCTCTAAAGAAGCAAGTTAGACTATATGGAAAGGAGTATTCATCAGCTACTTAGTTGGTCATGTGGTTGCAATCGCAACTGAAGTGCTTTGGCAAAATGTTATTTGTGCACGGTTTGTGGTAATAGGAAGATTATGCAAAAAATAAAGGACTTTTTTAATTTATTTATTAGTGGTAATATGCTCGCCCCCTATAACATGAGACTTAAACTTGAAATGTGCGTGAAAGTACACCTCACCAGTACCACTAGTAATATTAGGTACATCTCTGCATAAACCTTCGGGGGTTACAGGCGTTCGTAATACCACTAAGACGTAACTGAACTTTATTTATACTAACATTTTCACTTTGACATTATTTTGTACTTTTGACATTATATTTTTGCTTTCGACTTTTTTTTTACCTTTGGTAATTTTTTCATATTATGACTCTTGACATTAATTTTATTATTAAAATTTGTTTTATATAAAGTATAGTTAAAAAGGCGAATGAATTAAATAATTCATAAAATTTAATTATAATGTTATTCAATGTTATTTAATTTGTAGTGTTTTGTTTTTTTTTTAAATATACCTATTAATATAAACTTTAAAATACTAATTAATGGGTTAAACAATTTTTAAACCGTTTCGAAATGTTATCTACACGCTTAACATTTTAATACGGTGTCAAAATCGTTCATGAATTAAATGAAAATGACAATTCCGAAACATGCTTATTTAGCTAAATCCAACAACAATAACAGGTGCAGAAACACATGGCTTATACATATAAAGTAGGTATAGTAAACAAATTGCAGATTGCAAAGACGTTCATAAAATCATAAACAATAAGATACAAAATCCTATTTTGTTGTAAATAACAACCACAGGTGTATCACCGCTACGTCGTGCATACAACATAAACTATACGACAATCTCATTCTTACGATACGCGTGTGTCTATATAAAAAGTGACAGTTTGCAATTTAAATAATATATACCGTTCCGTTTATGTTTCAAATCCAAGCTTACGGTTTTGTAGTGCTGAGAATACGCACAGAGCGGCGATAAAATTTATTGTCACCCGTACGACATCTGGTGCCTTCCCCCTGATTGAGGTCCAAGGGGAGGTATAAAAGCGATTATATTGGACCATGAAGTTTTTGCCCTAACCCTTAAGGCATCTAGTCTAGAGACGACAATCTCATAGGTGGAACTGCGAGATGACACATAAAGATTTCATTGTTTTCCATTCATTTAATTTATGAAGTTCGTTAAAGAGATTTCATCCTTATTGACCCTAACGATCGATGCAATAAAAATACAGGTTGCAACTTTTACAAATTTTAGTCGGTTCGATTACCGTATGCGGCAAGCGAATTTTAAAAAATCTTTAAATGCCGTTATTTTTTTTTTTCAAAAATAAAGGAATGTTTTCTTTGAGTAAATTTTTTTATCTAAAGTATTAAGAGTACTTTAGGTGGTTCTAGTCTGTAAACAGAAAAAAAGCATGAAGTATAAACAATACTTTGAATAGCCAGTATCATTTTCCACAATATTTTACGATGTTGCAAAATAAACTGCCAATTAAAATGACATTGAGTTAACAAAGAAAAGGTGTCCAAAAATCTGAAAAGTTAAATCTACCCCACTTAGTGCTCATTTTTGTTATCATATTGAGCTGCAATTTGAATTTTAAATCCAATATGGCGGATTTACAAAGATGGCGGTATCCCATAATCTGGGTATCAAATGACAGAGTATGCTGGGAAAAATACGAGAAAAAACGTGTTTTTTTTATCAATTACTACCTATTACCCGCGGTTTAACCCACTATTTACATAATATGTATATATAATCTTTCCTGGGATATTATAAATATAGTCTTTCCTTTTGAATCAGAGGAGAAGTTTATAAATCTAAGAGAACAGACAGCGGAAACGACTACATGTAGGTAATGTTATAATATAATTTTATTGATAAACAAGATGGATAATGTGTGAATGCAGTCGCCGAAATGCAGCAAAATAACAAGTACAACAATTATTACTTTTAAACTTAAAGCAAATCTCTTAATACTCTTTATTGCACACAAAAAGAAGTTTTTTTTTTTATGTATTGATAACTTTTCCTGTATCGTGGGTGCGTTTACAAACATTTAAAGTCACACACACAAACAGCTAGATCCGGAAAAATTACCCGTAGGTCATACACATATTTGTTCCAAGCGGGGATCAAACCTGGAACACGCAGCACAGCAGTCGCTTGCTCAACCACTAAATCAATAAATCAACTCAATATGTGTTTTGTGTGAACATAAATAAATAAATAAATATGATCATCAACTAAGCGTTTTAAACTAAGCGTTCTGAAACTAATATCATGTTCAACAGCGCCACGACATGACTGTTATGCTAACTCGCTAACCGCTTATACCTTCTGCCGTGTGAGGGGAAGACGAACGCAAACTGTTTCCGAACGTACTCAACATTCAGAAGAATAAAACCTTCCCGATCTCCCCGTGTACACGTAAATTCAGTTAAAAAGTTACCCTCAGCAATACATAGGAACAGGTTCCTTTTTGCGGTTCTTAGTAGGCTTTTTAGTCGAACTTCGTAAGCTGGATCGTTTTGTTTTAAAATCGGTATGTCGCTATAGTATTTCTTCTTTTTTTGGTTTCCGTACATTTAATGAAAATACACTTTAATGTCCGTCTGTCTATACCCTTATCGCCGGAACGATATGGATGGAATATCTTGCCCATTCTTTTCCATGGAGATCAACGCTTTGGAATGAGCAACTACAGTACTTGCACAAGTTATTATGCCTTGTGACCGGGACTGTAGCTTCATCATTTTGTTTCTTGATATTTAAAAGTGCCTGTAATGGTCTAATTGCAATAAATGCTTTGAGTTTTGAGATATCATTTTGAAATTAAAACCATACACTAAAGTATGTATGTGGTCCCTTAGAGCTTTGAAAAAAATAAACCCAGTCTAAGAAATATTGCCGTTTATGTTGCAAGTTTGTAAGGAACTCTCAGTGGGCCTCAGAGTCGACTTTGCCGGTTTTTTTCGTATTTGGAAATTACTGCTTTGAATTCTTCTGCCTCATGCATGAAGAAAGCCCCGTGGTCCCCAATGTTACCCAAATTGCGAGTTGGAACTGGATATTACGGGATATGAAGAACTATCCATGGTGAACCCTATATGAACTAAGTAAAACAGTAAATTATGCTTATGAGTTTCAGTGATTATTTTGATTCCTAATGAAGGTAGCAGAGCAAAAAACATGTGTCATTGTACATTTCGACAATGATGAAATAAGAAAAGATTAAGACTCTTTAAACCGGAGAAAACTATTTATTTAGAACTGAATTAACAATGACATGCAACTATGACAATTGTCAACAGTAGAAGAAAATACCACAGTCATATTTTATATGACTAGGCGTTGCGCATGCTGCGTTTCTCCCAACAGGGAAATTAAGCACGTTTGTACCAAATTTTATAACTGTTTATTAACATTTTTTGTTCTTATTTTCCTAAATTTATCATCATCACCTGAACTTAGCAAAAACCTTATTTTAGATTGCCGCGCACATTTTGACACTGACCCAAACATTGAAAAGCCGTTATCGGATCGAAAGCATATATAACCCATTGATTATGTCCTTGATATGATCACATTAAATATGTAGGCCTGAAGAAGTTTAAATCTTCAAAAGTTAAGAAAACAAAACTCCCATTCAAGACGTTAGAATTTAAATTTTTATGTTTGAATACCGTAAGCCCTGCTGAAAGAGATAAGGAAAATATAATTTATTTCAATACGCTTTGCATATTAATTGAATTTCTTTCTTAGTGACGTAAAAAGGGGCAAATATTCAAACGTTGAAATGGAAAATATGGATAAATAAATGTTGAATAATCAAATAAGATTTTTTTTAATGACAGTAATTTTTGCTAAAGTTGGCTCAATGTTATTGTTTTAATCAAGTAAAAGATGGGGCAATATAAAATAATTGGATATCATTTATTTTTTAAATTTGTCTTCGCTCGAAGTTAAAAGTGGTTTATATTTCCATAGCCGTTGCTTAGAAATTTGTATACAAACCCAAACATCATTTGACTATCCTTTTCCCAAACATGCTGGCGCATGGCCTATCTGACCTCCACAACCTAATTAGTACTGGGTAATACAATAGCTCTTAGTAAGACTGGTTATCAGACTTTCGGGAAACTTTTATCGACTGTCAGTTTTGCAAATGACAGCTGACCAACAGTTTGACGTGTTTCCGAGAAACTGAGGAAACGCGGCATGTGATGGGTGGTCACGAGTCCACAGACCAACCTTCCTAGGTTGGTACGCGACTAAGAATGTAGATCGACCCGAGCAGCTGTTATAATGTAGCTACGAGCTTCCATACAATTCCAATACAAAACGTAGTTTGTCGAAATCCTTACTAATATAATAAAAGCTAAAGTGAGTTTGTTTGTTTGTCGTCACGTCTTAAAGGCTAAACAGAATTTAATGAATTTTGGTACAGAGATAGTTGGGACTCTGGAGACGGATATAGGTTATTTTTATTAAAGTTAAAAATGAGGGAGAAAGGGAAGAAAAGAGAAAACTTAGCATTGCTATTACAATCAATAAGGCGCAAGGGCTAAAACTACAGGTAGCAGGTACCTGCAAATCAGAAAAGGGCAAATGTGTTATCCTGAATTTAGCGCGAGCGAAGCCGCGGGCGCCAGCTAGTATTATTATAATTAAAATACAAACAGTCCAATTTGCGATTAAACTAAATTGTCGCAGCTTCTATAACTGAACCCCACTATACCCTGCATTCGTCTCCCGAACTCGAAATTCATTTGCCCCAAAAATGCAACTGGCGCCCCCACAGTTAAAATTAAAGCTAATTAACTTTTTAAACTCTGCCTACCCCTTGGCCGCTGGCGTATAATTAAAACGAAACAAAAGTCAACTTTATACCACCCTAAGGAGTTGCCTACTGCTGCCTATGTAGCTAGGTATGGGCTTTTTTACGCGAGAAACTTTACGAGGACTGGGTCGCGTAATTAATTAGAGAAATTAACGTTTAGGTAATTTTATAATGGAAGAAACAATGTTGGAGAAACTTTAAATGACTGTAGAAATCAAGCGCATACATGCATAGACTTTGGATTCTCATAGACTGGTTTCCTCATTTCTCTGCGATAGAAATAAACTACAGACACTTGATCGGCTACGAACCTGCTCTTTCTAAATCTTTTGCATGCATGGTAACTAATGTTCTCTTTATAGACCAACCTTTTCACAGTACCTACCTACTATCATTGTTGAAGTAAAGCAAGCGTGCTGCGTTCCAAAACGGGTATAGTGGAAGTTAGCAAGAAGTCTGCCAGCCTGAAATGGGATTGATAGGGTCACGTAAGCCGCAACCTCCATGGCTGCTGGGCAAAAGTTTTCACTCAATGTATGCCTATAGATCAATGGCGCTGCCAAAGCCAGTCCAGAAAAAAGTGGCGTGATTACCTAAACGCCTACCGCGAGGGCTGGTTTGCCGCGCCACCGCGTGGGAGAAGAATTCATTAAAAGATTCGAAGGAGGCTATTGCCTAGCTATGCGACAGTATCTAGGCTAAAAGAAAAAAAAAACAAAGAGTTGCGTTTTACTGCAACGCGTTAAATTCAACCACTTCCCTTAAACCATCAATGATTCCTACATGTAGAGATTTTAATTGTGGTCTCCAAAACACATCAAACTCCACATTCATAATTATCAACAATAGACTTCAAATTCAAAACGAACGAACAGCTTCTAGACAAATCTATAGATCTGCTCTATACTATACTCGTTGCCCAAAAAGCGATGTCTCAAAGTATAGGTACCTTACAAATATTTTAATAACGTGGAATGATCAGGTGGGACAGGAAAAAAGGTAGTAAGTGAGGTATAAGTAGAAAGTTAAAATGTATATGAAAGAACTAATAAAAAAAACTCACACCTGACGCCTGACACCTGAAGGAAGACATCTCCACCGAGGCAGACCGCGGTGAAGGTAGTTTGATTTTGTATGCGGGACATAACAACATGGCCAGAGATCGTACAAGATAGTGAGGTTGGGAAAGAGAAGGGAAAGCTATTGCTAAGCAGTGAGACAGAAAAACATAGCGAGTCTAGTGTAATATACCTGCTTACCTTATTTTTTAAACCGTCGATTCGTGCACTTTTACCGTGCACGTCTTGCTACATCATTCTCACATAGTTTACCATATCAACACGAATGATGTCACCAAGGTTTTGTAAAAAGATTCTCACTTAAAAGAGTGTCCATGGACTTTCTTGCCCATTCTTCTCTATAGAGATCAACGCTTTGGAATGGGCAACTACAGTACTTTCACAGTTGATATGCCTTGTGGCTGAGACTGTAGCTTCATTTTATTGTTGTCAATGTTTCGACAGTTCAAAAGTCCCTGTAACTGGCTTACCTGAAATAAATGATTTTGATTTGATTTGGTGGTTGACAAACCTTTCATTGGCTTATGGGGTATTTAACATTAACCACGCGTTCCCTTTAACCATTATTTTACCCTAGTCACATGATCATGAGCCATAAAAATTTAAACTCATTGGCCAAAAGGGTTATTGTAGTACTGATACAGTTAGGGTGGATCCCATCACTACATACTACTTAATAATGCACAACAATTTTATAATTTTAGCTGCCGGCCGGATTGGATTTGAGTGCTTTTATGTTCGGGAGCTAAAAAATACACGGTTTTTTTTTTTAAAAATGAGTCTTTTGTTATCAACAGGGCACGAATGACTCAGTGACTGTAATTGTTGGAAAAACGTAAATAAGACTGCCGGACCCAGTATTCGAACCCAGGATCTCTTTCTCAGCAGTTGCTTGGTATATTATTTTAATACTAGCTTTTGCCCGCGGTTTCGCTCGCGTTAATTATGGGAACTGTGTATCCCCCTTCCTGATTTACAGGTACCTGCTACCTGCAGTTTTTGCCCTTGCACCTTACTATTACAATAGCAAAGCTAAGTTTTCCCTTTTATTCCCTCTTTCTCCCTCATTTCCCAAAACTCATAATAAAAATCGCGTTAAATTCGGTAGCGCCTGATTGATTTGTAACAGTAACGCTAAGTTTTCCCGTTTCGTCCCTCTTTCTCCCTCATATCCCACTCTTTTTAAAAGAAAAATAGCCTATGTCCGTCTCCTGGGTCCCAACGATCTCTGTACCAATTCACCAAAATCGGTTATGTAATTAAGGCGTGAAGATGTATCAAACAAACAAACTCACTTTCTCTTTTGTAAAATTAAGTGAGGATGGTAATCATACATGACTAGCTTTTGCCCGCGGCTTCGCTCGCGTTAAGTTTGGGGTAACACAGTTCCCCTTGCGCCTTATTGATTTGTAATAGCAACGCTAAGTTTTCCGTTTTCTTCCCTCATTCTCCCTCACATCCCACTTTTTTCAAAAAAATTGTAGCCTATGTCCGTCTCCTGGGTCCCAACGATCTCTGTACCAATTCACCAAAATCGGTTATGCAATTAAGGCGTGAAGATGTATCAAACAAACAAACTCACTTTCGCTTTTGTAAAATTAAGTAAGGATGGTAGTTATACATGATGACTAATTACGTGCATTAGAAAATTTCCACAACAATTGCAACACCGTTTTGATGAATCAACGCCTCGTCTCGCCGCCGATCACCTAGTTTCGAATCTGCTGACGCCGCAGCCGCGCTGGCAATAGCTTGGATTAAATTCAATACCTGGATCGTAATTTTTTTTCTGTACTAGCATCGTCGGAACTACGACTTAAAGTCTAGAATAACATAGAGTTGTAATTTTAATGTCATCAAACCACCTTTGAGCATTTCGTTTTTTTGATCCGTGCCTCATAAGAAAAAAAACGGAACCCTTATTGGATCACTGTGTTGTCCGTCTGTAAGTCTGTCTCTCTGTCTGTCAAGACCCTTTTTTTGAATATGTTGGGACAACTCACACACGGCTATCTGATCACAAGCTAAGCAGAGCTTGTGTTATGGTAACCAGACAACTGATATACATACTTATGCAATTTATAAAAACATACATATTATAGATAAATCACACCCAGACACAGAACAAACAAAAATGCTCATCACACTCAGCAGTCAGGGCCACTAACCACGAGACCAACAGGACCGTCTTTATCTCGGGACCGCGGGGAAGTAAAATAACCATATACTTTACTCTGTGGTTGATTTGTGCTGTGAAAAAAAATCAACCCTCTAAGTCTACACAGTCAAACGATGTGGCTGTTTAAGTCGTTAGTTTGTACGGAAACCTACCTTTTTATGATTTTCAGCTATTATATTATCAATTCTAAAACAAACAAATCGATCTCAAAAACAAAATAAAATCAGAATAGAAAAACAAAAACAAAACGCACAATAATCCTAAAACAAAATGAAGTAGCATCTGCCACCGAAATCCATAACTACGCTTATATCTAAGGGCCACCTTCAGATTCCCTTTAAAATTGGCCCCGGAACGTGACGGGAAAGCGAATCCTTGTGTCCATTATTTTAATAGTTTCCCTTGCTTTGTCTTACCCCCGCCATAAAATTAAGGAGCGGAAAAGTTAAGAAGTATCGGGTATATGGTCGTAATTCTCGATTCGATTTACGTGCCTCCAAGAATCTTTTGCTCTAAGCCCATAGAGTACTGTCTGTGGTTTTCCGTGCGTGACGTAATAGGTGATTCTGGGGTGAAAACGGTTAATTCTAAACATGTTTTGATCATACTGACGTAATTAGATCAGGGGGGCCTAAAATATCCAGCTTAACATTTTTAGGATAATATGAATCACGTTCTTAAAATGTATTATGAATTTTGATTTTGAAACTATTATACATTTTTTTTAAGCAGTGACACACACTATGATTTGCTCCTGTTTCGTGGGTGCGTTTACAAACATTTAAATACACAAACACAAACCACCAGACCCGAAACAACTATTTGTAGGCCATACAAATGTCTGTTCCGTGTGAGAATCGAACCCAGCGCAGTAGCTTTTTTATTTATTTAAGGTAAGCAGTGGGTGAACCGCTGGGAACAGTTATCATATAAGATCCTGCTATAACGGCCATTTTAAGTATCCTGCGCGATGCAGTATCGGTAACAAACCTCCTTGGTTTCAGTCCCATATGCGTATTTGGTCTCATATAAGTAAGTTTCGAGTACTTATATTAAAACTAGCATGCGTAGTAAAAAGTTTAATCAGATTTTCTGAGAAAAATGTCTTCATAAATTCAGTCGTGAAAAATAAACGTGCGCGTTGTATTTACGTAAAATAATATAAAACCCTGGGTGTTTATTGAGGTACATAACTTTTCTCAGGACTTTTATATGCAGGCTTAAAAATGTCTTAAAATTTTAGTGTATTTAATATTCCTGCCGATAAACTCGGTTCCTGAAATATTTTTCGTAGAAGAAAATAAATAATCCTTACCTAATATTATAAAAGTGAAAGTGAGTTTGTTTGTTAGGTACCTCTTAACGCTTTAATGGCTAAACCGATTTTGATGAATTTTGGTACATAGTTATTTTTTTTTAATGTTGGAATATGAAGGAGAACGAGGGAATAAAAGGGAAAACTTAGCCTTGCTATTACAAATCAATAAGACGCAAGGGCAAAAACTGCAGGTAGCAGGTACTGTGTTTTACCGAATTTAACGTGATCGAAGCCGCGGGTAAAAGCTAGTAGTTTATAAAAGAAATCTTATAAACCCGCTTAAGTAAGCGCATAGACTTTTATTATGACGGTTACCTTATTTCACAATCAATGTGATTGTCATGTATGTTGTTATACAATTTAAAATTCAAATTACAATAAGAATGTGTTTTGTTTTGTGTCAATTATTTCTAAACTTTTTGTGTAAGCAAAGAGGTTGTATACCTACGTTTTTAATAATTAGAACATTAGAATTGCGTGACTTATGTAGACTGCATTGTCATCCAAACTAAGCATTTATGCAAAAATACAGCTAAAAAAAACCTAAAGTACTTAAAACATTTGTTTACATTGTTGGTACACACGACGACACATCAACCTATACAAATCCAGTTTAATATGCGGATCTCTCATCGTACGACAAATCCGCGGTGTACGATCCGTTGTAAAAAGATCAGTATAAACTGGTTTTGTACAGGTTGATATGTCTTCGTGTATACAAGCTTATGATACACCCTTTTACCGTCAATTCTTGGTGGAACCATAGTCTTCTGTTCTCTTCTAGATCTACGTTCGAGCCCACAAAGACAAAACACACAGGAAAAATCAAAATGGCCGCCATCTTTCCTTCTCAAGCGTCACATTCCCAAGCCCAATATTTACACGACTTACAGCATTGGTTGTACACTTGTACAGTCGCTACCAGCAATAATCGAACGCTCGCAGTTTAGATAAGAGCGCGACTGAAGCACTTGAGCACTTCATTGTACATACTGCATTAGCTTTGAGCGTTTTAGCATACAAGATAAGCTCGGATAGATTGTACCTTAGGGTTGGAGAATGTTGTTATCATAGTATTGCATGTCGGGTATTTAATATTTAATGACGGCATGGTTGGCGCAGTGGCTGAGCGATTGACTGCTGCGCTGCGTGTCACGGGTTCGATTCCCGCACGGCACAGATATTTGTATGGCCTCTAGGTAGTTGTTTCAGGTCTGGCTGTTTGTGTATGTCAGTTTAAATGTTTGTAAACGCACCCACGATACAGGAGAACTAACACTAAGGAGCACTAAGTTAATTTAAAAATTAAAAAGTGAAGTGGTTTTTCTTTGTAAAGTTTTAGGTATTGTGAAATAAATAACATCACAGTTTCACCTAAGTATACTATTTTCGTATGGAGCATGGTGCAGGTGACATTAGATGAAAATATATGTTTAGCACTTCATAGTAATACATCCCATCACTAAACATGTCTGTGGGTAGTCCTGTACGACTTTGATATTCAGGATAAAAGGCTTCCAGTTATGATAAACTAGCTGTTCCTCGCGGTTTCACCCACGCTGCTCAGCGCCTGTTGGTCGTAGCGTGATGATATATAGCCTAAATCCTTCCTCAAGAAATGGACTATCTAACACTAAAATAATTTTTCAATTCGAACCAGTACATCCTGAGATTAGCGCGTTCAAACAAACAAACCAACTCTTCAGCTTTATAATATTAGTATAGATTTCTTTAATAGAAAATAGAGAAATCTCATTATTTACTTTTTTAAATATTAAAAAAAAAACTTAGTCCACCGGTATTTTGAGAAGGATCCGGTATCTTGATACCGGTAGTTAGGGCTCCAGAGACAGGAACCTCCTCACAATGCGTGACATATCAAGGAGTATTGCCTTCTGAATCAGATGAGCCAATCACCTGAGGAGAGTTTCGACAGATGGTTGTCGAGAATCATAAACATCAGGCCATTAGCCGTTACGACTAATTGGCATAATGATGGCCGAGTTCACAATCCACATGTCGACAATCTCGTGTGCCAAGTCGAGATATTTTATTTATTTCCATTTTTCAGCTTTTATGTACCTTAATATTATTATAATATTGCAATACCCCGACTATGCATTACCCCGATACCTGCTGGGTTTTGGGGGTCAGATAGGCAGTCGCTCTCTATAAAATACTGGTATTCAGTTACACCTGGTAAGACTGGGACTCAATCCCAACAAAGCTAGGCAGACGATAAATTTACATCAATAGCTAAAAGTTATTGTGAAGTAAATAAATTGAGCCCTTCATTATAACATTTCACGGGACAGGTGCCTTATCCCGGAAAGCATTTATTTTCCTTATTACGAAAACCAATTTATCAGCGCATTACCGTTTCAAATGACTCGTTTAATATTTTTCTCCAAATAATCCTTTCAGCTTCAAGGAGAAAAGAAAAAAAAAAGATAAATCCACGTCGCAGGAAAACGGGGCAAAATCGATATACGCAAATCAGTGATAACAGGGCCCTCTAAACTTTTACCGTTTATTTCCCGAGCCGGGTCTCCCCTAGCGTCTTATCGCCTCCGATCTACAAATCCAATTTCCTAAAATAGGGATCGATCCGACAAATCATCTGGCCAACTCTATTATCCCCTATTCAGTGGGATATCGCGATGACTTGCTTAGTCGATGCCGTTAGTGGACACTAACGCGGAAAAAATATCGAGTTACAATCCGAACGCTATCGTAACGTGATCTAAGTATCTGAGTGACCGTTTCGTTGAAACTTTTCACGTAATTGGTTGGTCATAAACAGGGTATTGTGTTACATGTTACATACATTACTTTTTGTAGCATACTCGATTTTGCCTGTGGCTACGGTCGCTTTACGGTTGTAAATTATCACAAGGGAACGTTTTATTTTAAGCCGAACTCCAAAATGCTACTGAAAAATTTCTAAGGAGAATAGAAAACCCCGCTCTGGAATCGATGCCCAAGCCCAGCAGTCGCGCTGGCGAACACTAGGACAGGACAGTCAGCCTCTTTTAGTAGTGAAACTGTTAACATAATTATAAGCAACCACTTTTTTATTGACATGATCTACACACAATCTTTTGTTTTACATTGACAACACTCCTTAGGGCCTGTGCACAACACGTTTTTAAACGCGCCGTCGACGCTCCTTTCTAGCGATACAGATGCAGCATGTAGACCTTCGCACACCTATATAAATACAAATATGCGTTTGAATAGTTGCAAACGCGCGTGTGTATCGATACAAACGTTGTATTAAGCGTTTTAAAGCAGAACCTCGTCAACAGTAGAAAGATAGGGTCGGTCGAGACAGCATTGCAAGCTCTCAGTATTTGTTTTAAAAGCAGTTGAATTACCGACGTATACTCATTTACAAGCCAGAGAAGGTGGTGTCGACATTATACAATAACGTTTAGAAAATAAATAGGACATTAAAAACAATCGCGAATCTAATGTCATATTCATAATTTCAAGAACTTCTTGCGATCCTTAGAGAGAACGTTTACTTATAACAATAAGGTATAAGAGATATCTTGTCAATTTATTCAAATAGTTTGTGTATCGATACAAACAACAACAAACTGCTCTTTAAGATAAAAATGCGCCTTTGAAGCATGTTTTAAAACGCGCGTCAACGCCGCGTCTAAAAACGTAGTGGGCACAGGCCCTTACAGTTGACAGCAATTGGAAATGTTAGCAGTTAAATAAACCCATTCCACGTCAAAGTCTCAGCTGACAAACATCCACACATTACTTATTAATGTTTATTAATACTTTCTCATATAGACACCATCAGCCTTCGCAGTACTAACAATTTATATTCATAAGCGTGCCCCTGCAATCCTCAGTAATTATAAACATCATTACAGTTAGAACATCGAGTGACGAGTGGAAGCGGCAGAGGTCATAAAGTGCCTCGGAGAGCGTCCCACTGTTGGGAATTTGGGGGATGGTACAGGGTATAAAGGAAAAGCGGAATATTATCAATAGATCATTTTCCTCCGATCCGACTATGCTGGTTTAATAAACTGTTCTTCAACGTCACCATCTTGAACGTAACCAGAATTTTAAATCATGACTGAATATTTTAGCTGCACCATGAATTTTGCAGTCGTAAAATATGGAATCAGTATTGTGCTGTAAATTTATCTAAAAACAAAGAATGGAAAATGAAGCAAAGCGTAATGCATGAAATATGGCGCAATAGAAATGTTTAGTGGTGGTATGTATTGCTATGATGGATAGTCAATATGTACGGCAGAATTTTCTTCCAGCAGAATTGTGATAGGAAAGATTCATAGACGTGAAACAGTTAATCTCGCCTCAGAAGGGCAAAACTAAGGCACAATGCCTCAACACTTATACCACACTACAATATTTGCATGTCGTACCTACAATACTACCCAACCCTTCTGAACCGGTTGAACCTCAGCCAAATGGCACCGTACCTGGATTTGCAACACAACCACTTTCCCTAGACCCCTACCCACACTCCCCTTCGAAATATAACGTATGAAACTAGTGATGTAGCGTGTATAGTGAAGGGTGAAGTTATGATGGTTGGTGGGACGTAAATCATAATCTCCACATTCGGGGTTGACATGCTGATGTTAGGGTCGCATAAGAAAATGTAAGCGATTTTTGGTGTCGTTTAGTTACAATTTTAATGGTGTAGTGTCCTTTTGGGATGTGGAGTATTTATCTACGTATGGAGACCGTTTGGGACTGTATGTTTGTACGTTATCTCGATTCGTTCTAAAAAATTTGTTTGTTCATTTCAGGCCTAGAGAACTAGGGACTTAATGCCAAAGAGATTTTCTTCCAGTCAACCAAAAAGAAAGGAAAAAAAAATGTCGTGAACATTTTGTTGACAGTCAACGGAAATGGATTGATTAACAACACGCCTGCTTTTCTCCAAGCGAAAATGGATTGATTAACAACACACCTGCTTTTCTCGAAGGATTAGGCAGAGGCGTTAATAAATTTCACACAATTGTAGGCAATTATGTTACAGAAAGCAAGCAATTAAAAGACGCATTGGAAAGTGGAGGTAGGGAAAAATTGACAATCCATCGAGAATCTTAGCAAAAGCTGCAAACCGATCAATCTACACAGTTGCTAAATAAAACTACAATTAATATGCAAACACTTCAACAAAAAACATAAAATAAACTAATAGTAAACATACTGCAGAAAATCTCATCTCGAACTACAGAAAAAGGTTACAATTCCAGTGTACAAAACTAAAAATAACGGAACATATCGCTTCTATTTGTAACAGCTGAACTCAATGATAAATATAGAGCAGGAGCAGCACTATTGATCCGGACGATTCCGGGAGTAATAATAGAGAACATTATGCGCATCCTTATTCCGTGCCGATGGACCACGAATGGAATATTATTGAGCCTTTGAATGTAAGTTTAGTCAAAGGATGACAGGTTATAAAGAAACTAAAAGAGTTTTCGCTTGAAAGATATGATAGTCGGTTAAGTAATTTACTTACGTGTATAAATTGCAAAGGTAAATATACAATATATAGTAATCATTTATTGTAATACAGACTTCGGTACTTCTGGACACGGCTCGTATCGGTAGGAGGTTCCTCTCTTACTGGAGTCTTGATTGCCGTTGGCTTGGACCCTATTTCTGATATCGGTGGACCACTTATTTTGTTTCTACGTTTTTGTTAAGAAATATTTAAAATTTTAAAAATATAATGTGATAATGTGATCAAATGAATAAACGAAATTTTGTATTTCTTTATTAGGAGCAATATTTTAAACTTATTTATTTCCATACTTGTATAGTAATTAAAACCACTTTTTTTTTTCTTTTTGTATTTTTCAGGTATCCAGCGACTACGTTCACTCTCATGTACATATAACACGGTTCCAGTATAACATGGTATCGCTTTGCTTAGAGCCGCATCTGCATAAACTGGTTTTATATAGCTTGATTAGTGGTCGTTATCTCTTCCCCGACAAACTGAATAAGCTCATCATACTAGCCATGAGATTATTGATGTTAAAGTGTAATTAATGTCAATTTCATACATGTCCTTGCTCTTGCTTGTTATTATGACTGTATAAAATGAAAAATAGAGATCCCAGTACGCTGCCTTGTGGGACACCAGATACTGGCGTTCGTTCATTTGACACAAAGATAAATTTTCTTGTCTTAATATTTACTTTGGCTATTTTCTAATACGTACTGTTTTCTGCCAGTTAATTATGACTAACTATATTTCCCATAATGCCAAATGTCTCTAGCTTCCTTAGAATAACCTTACGATCTACGTTGTCAAAAGTCTCAGTATTAAACATTTATTTATTGTCCTAAAAAAGTACATTTATGATTTTAATGACACTGAACCCCACACTATGATACCCTGTGTCGTGTAGTTCAGTCTCTTTCGTCTCTAGTAGAACAATAAACATTTTTTTTTCCAAAAAAAAATCCTTCTTAGAGAATTTAAAAAAAAAAAAAAAACAAAAACATGACAACCGAGGCCAATAACTTAACGTACTTTCAAAGGCATGGAGTAATCTCGTAATCGTTGGTCACCCATTCACAAACCAACCAAGACAAACGCGGGAAATCTTATGATCGACCCGAGTCACTGATACTTTGCCCAAGAGCATCCCAAAAAAACCGAAACTATTTAAACCCCCGTTTACACTACCATCACGGTGACCAGAATACGCCCCCACCAAACACCGCGACAGTTATCCGAATGTCAATTAACAACACTTAGCACAGCTTCCGTGTTAATGCACCTGTATACCATACCTATCACGGATATTGTGCTATTTGTGCCTATAGCACGCATTATGATCTCTTTATAGGGGAGTTGCAGTCTGATAAATTGGTTAGGAGCTCGCTACATAATAACAGCCGCTCGGGTCGTTCTTCAGGATAAACTGTGCTTGCTTCTGTTGTTAAACAACAACTGAAGTGTGTAGCAGCTCATACAGCAGCAACTGTGACGACACGGTTGGCGCAGTGGCTGAGCAATCGACTGCTGCGCTGCGTGTCGCGGGTTCGATCCCCCACGGAGCATATATTTGTAAAACCTGCAGATAGTTGTTTCAGGTCTGGCTGTTTGTCTATGGGAGTATACATTTTTGTAAACGCACCCACGATACAGAAGAAATTCATTGTGTGGGTCAACGTATTTTGTTTTTTTACTTCTTTGATAATGACGTAAAAATCAGAGGAAAAATAACCGGACTATGTTTGTTTAGACAAAAAAGAACTATAACTACTCCACTAAAAACACACATTCATTCAATCGCAACATGAAAAAGCACGCAACTTGTGACATCCAACCCTTTGTCCGCTACCAGTCCGTGCGAATAGTGCGCGTATCGATTGAGAGCGAGTGAATAATGTACGCGCCACCGTTCGTACGCGTTCGCAGTCGACCGTCGACGTCCGTCCGACGGTCAATTAGTCGTGCGAACTGCACTCACTGTTGCTGTATTGTTTTTGATGCAAGCTGGCGGAGAAGTGGCTAGTTAAATGGGTTTTTTTGTGGTATAAATAATTATTAGTTTTGATGAGGATGAAGGCGACTTGGTTCGAAAAGATTAATGTAGATGGTAGGTGCGCCCCACGGTTCCACACGTGGTGATATTTTATAGAATAAATTTTTATGATGTTACTAAATTCTAAATTCGAGTTAACACAGTTTCCCTTTCCTGATTTGCAGCTACCTGTTACCTGAAATTTTTGGCCTCCCGCCTTATTTATTGTAATAGCAAAGCTAAGTTTTCCCTTTTCTTCCGTCTTTCTCCCTCATTTCTCACTTTAAAAAATACATCCTATGTCCATCTCCAGGGTCCCAACTATCTCTGTACCAAAATTCATCAAAATCGGATAGGCCGTTTAGGCGTGAAGACGTAACAAACAAACAAACTCACTTTCGCTTTTATAATATTAGTATGGATAGAACAGTGTAAGAAAAAAACAAAAAGCGTCCTGAAAGCATTAATTAAAAAGTTTGTTGCACTGTGGTTGTCGCACGCTATAGCGGTGATAGTTAAAATACTAAAATAGTCAAATATAAAAGAATCCAATTTTGAGTGCAAGTTTTTCTTTAAGAAGTTTGTTACTAACAATATTTGGGCCTTGTTGCCATTAATAAACAAGTAAATAACAATAATTAACAAGATCACAAACCTCATTAGTTCATTACGCTTCATTTTCTTACAAAATTTCCAGTCAAGCACTTGTGTGCCACATGCTGCTCTCGCAATGCATCGCACACGTCATTGGCCAAGACGTGACGTCACGGCATACGACGTGTCTTGTCACGTGCGTAGAATGCGAAAAGGCAGCGTGACACGATATTAACATGCTGTCACTATTCAAGCGCCATTTTGATTAGAGTTTCTCTAGTCGTGATAAAAATTACTTGATATGTCATTTATTTAATGATCAAGGGGCGAAACTGGCCAATTTGATTAATCATAGTAGGATCATTTAATATAAAACTAGCTGGCGTCCACGGCTTACCCAGCGTGATATCGAAAAAAGTATCCTATGTTTTATTACAGACTATAATCTACCTTTGTGCAAAATTTCATCTAGATCCGTTCAGCCGTTTTGACGTGAAAGAGTAACAAACATTCATACATCCATCCTTACAAGCATTCGCATTTATAATAGTAGTAGGAAGTAGGATGAACTACCTAACGATTCGTAAATTATATAGGTACATTATGGGATGCAATAAAGTATTGAGTAAATTATTCATAAAGTGACAATTTACTAAACCTTTGACCATTTTAAGATTTTTAACGTGATTCATAAAATTAACCTATTGTGTTTCTGCTACAGCGTCAATTTTAGGAACGCAGGACAGGGTCAAAGTGACACGTTAAAGACAAAAGTAAAACATGTTAAGCGGACGAACCGATAAGCCGTTCCAAAGAGAAATCAATAAAAACTCAACCTGATACTACGACATAGTGCACAAGTGCAAAAAAGCGTTTAGCGTTTATGTTTCATGTTACAAAAGTGTAATCACCAACACCGTTGGCCGTTAATAAACAGGCAACAGTCGTTCGTAATTTGAACCTAATAAGGTTCCTTCCAGTATCACACGAGAAGTCAAATTATCAGTACCAAGGTGCATATTTGTCTATACACTGGGGCTAAATTCCAATTACAATCAAAACGGTAATATGAAAAATATATCGTGCGAAGGTTGAGGTTAGAATAATGACATAAGTTAGTCAGGCGAAAGATTGAATGAAACGCCTGGCAGAATGTAGAACGATGAAGGATTTCTTAAAGGTAAATTATATTTCTACTAGCTTTTGCCCGCGGCTTCGCTCGCGTTAAAATCGGGGTAACACAGTTCCCCTTGCGCCTTATTGATTTGTAATAGCAACGCTAAGTTTTCCGTTTTCTTCCCTCTTTCTCCCTCGTATCCCACTTTTTTCAAAAAAATATTAGCCTATGTCCGTCTCCTGGTTCCCAACTAACTCTGTACCAAAATTCATAAAAATCGGTGTAGCCATTAAAGCGTGAAGAGGTAACAAACAAACAAACAAACTCACTTTCGCTTTTATAATATTAGTAAATAAATAAAAGTAAAGTAATATTAGCCTATGTCCGTCTCCTGGTTCCCAACTATCTCTGTACCAAAATTCATCAAAATCGATGTAGCCATTAATGCGTGAAGAGGTAACAAACAAATAAACAAACAAACTCACTTTCGCTTTTATAATATTAGTAAAGATTAGGTGTGTTGCTGCGTCGCAAAACAAGGTATTAAGTTTTTTCTAAGCATTTATCATCATTCCTCCGGCCCTTATCCTAATTCATTTAAGGTCAACGCAGTATGACTTCTTCTTTCCTACTACTCTTTTTCGTTATCTCATCGAACCACTCCTTTCTTGCGATGTTTTTAGAAGCAAGTAAACCACTGATCGCCACCCTGGCCATCATCAAACAAAAGCTAAAACATGTTCACCATATAACTGTCACACGCTGACATGAATATTCCATCCGAAGTCATCACCAATTTATATGAACCCTCTAATGATATATCTGTTCCACGCTTAACTGGAATATCTGCTTGTGAATTTATAAGCAGGTTCCAACGATACAGGAATATTGAATAAACGAGCCTTCGTGAATGCTGAGGCTGGATTGATAAGGCGAAGTAATTAATTTTTCATGTCGGCCGTGTGGTATTGTCCCTAAGCCGCTACTTAGTAATTCTGTGTGTACGAAATTGTGCGTGGCAGTTGGTGGGTTGACGAAACTCGGTTGGACCGTCTCGTGTACATAATGAATGCTTGGGAAACTCATATTTTGGGGTTTTTTGTACCACAGTGTGCACACATAAGGTTGTGTGCTGCAAATTTTGTTATATTTTTTTTATTTCGTTTTGGTTTAAACGAAAATATGTTATAAAATAATTAGGCCTCGCTGCTCATGCATGAAGTTCTGAGTTGAAATCCGGGCAAGGGCAAGAATTTTACAATGCATATTTACTTTCTAAAAAGTTTGACTAAGACATCACGGACAACGGTGAAGGAAACATTGTGAGGAAACCTGGACTTACATCCTTACTAATATTATAAAAGCGAAAGTGAGTTTGTTTGTTTGTTACCTCTTCACGCTTTAATGGCTGAACCGATTGTGATGAATTTTGGTACACAGATAGTTGGGAACCAAGAGACGGACATAGGCTAATTTTTATTTTTAAATAGTGGGATGTGAGGGAGAAAGAGGGAAAAAAAGGGAAAACTGTGTTACCCCAAATATAACGCGGGCGAAGCCGCGGGCGAAAGCTAGTTTAATATAAGTCTGACATTAATTATCAGGCATCTTAGGCCCATAGATAAATATCTTACAGACAATTATATAAATCGCGTGTTAGTAAATAAATCATTAACAACTATATTAGTAGCACTTCACTGCACTATGTTAATGCTCGTGCCTCTTCTGTATGAGGCCTTTGCCCATCAGTGGGACAGTTATAGGCTAGTACTGTTATTATATATGAAATAAATATGCGTTTGTATTAATTCTCATTTTCAAATGCGTATAAATATTCAGTACGCGTCTTTATTGCTGATTTCATATTACCTCAGTGAGATGTAATATATTATTATTTATTTATAGATTACAATGAGAACCTATACCAATATATCTGATTCTTGAAACAGCCAATCAAAATTCTGGAACTCATCAGCCAAAATTATAATGCTTTCAGTAAAAGCCATTGTTGTCAGAAAACGAACACACAAACAAACAGCTCAAGTAACAAAATAACGAACCGAATTTTTGTTAAAAATAATGAATGAATGAATAAACTTTATTTCGGGTGGCATAGACCCATAGAAAACTAATATAACATTGTTAAACATACACAGACACATTAAAACAGATTCCCTATCATTAAGAAACAGATTTTTCATAAAACAGATGCAATATCATTAAAATAGATTCAATATCATTAAACAACAGATTCAATAGCACTAAAATGGATTCAATATAATTAAATAAATTAAATTAAATTAAATTTCTTAGAATATAATTGGTAAACGCTTCGCAATACGAACTATTCTTCTGTGTCAAATTAAACATTCAAACATAAAATCACGCGTTTCTATCATGAGGGTAAGCAGACACTACAGAACGCCAACTGTTCCGATCCTTTTTTTGCAATTGGAAATCACCAAATAACTTCCCCCGCTCTGGGCGGAGCGGGGGTGAGCGTCAGACTTGTACTGACTAAAACCCACCCATGTATAACAGGTATCTCTTTCGAATAACCCGCAACCACAATTCCTTAAATACTCCTTTTGCTTCGTCCACATTCATAAACCTACCAAAAAAAAAAACTATTAAAAAGAATTCGTAGAATTCTCTCTGGTCGGTAATCAAGCAGGAGTACTTACATGAAAAACGCGAAGTGTACAGGCGAACGAAAGGTTGGACTGCGGGGAGGTACTTCAAAAATCCTCTATCAAAAAGTTGAACGTGTCAATGGACGTGCAAATTAGATTTGTTAGTGAACGCTCCGACTGTTACGTGTCACGTCAGTGTTGAAAAATCGAGAGGGTTAGCTAAACGCGGGTAAGCCTCTACAGGCTCAGGTATATATGGACGCGCGAGGTATGGATGGTGGAGGGTTGAAACTTACATAGACTGTAGTATACAAAGTGGGGATTCAGGACTGTAACTATTTGTAAACATCCTTACTAATATTACAAAAGAGAAAGTGAGTTTGTTTGTTACGTCTTCGCGTCTAAATGGTAAAACCGATTTTGATGAATTTTGGTACATTGATAGTTGAGACCCTGGATATATTTAAAAAAAGGGGTAGATAGAGGGAGGAAAAGAGGAGAGAAAAATATTTTTTTGATCATCACGCGGTTTAAAGCGTTGGCCTAACTATGC
This sequence comes from Ochropleura leucogaster, assembly GCA_958449745.1. Classification (NCBI taxonomy): domain Eukaryota; kingdom Metazoa; phylum Arthropoda; class Insecta; order Lepidoptera; family Noctuidae; genus Ochropleura; species Ochropleura leucogaster. Next base: position 16,919,977 of record OY288207.1, read on the forward strand.
CACGCGGACGATGTTGCGGGCGGAAGCAAGCTCTAGTACTAATAAGAAACTGTCTATGAGATAGACGGAGCCTGCCTGCCGAACTTTTTCTCTATGTTATATTTTTTAAGGGTTCTGATTCACTCTTTCCCTTTTGTTTTTGGATGCGAAATCATCAAATAACTTCTACCGCTCTAAGCGGAGCGCCCCCCCCCCCGTTCCGCTCCGCCCCCAGTTCCCCCCAGTGCCAGACTTTTACTGACTAAAACCGTGTTCCATGTTCCTTCTTTTGCCCTTTGTGTTCCGGATCCGCGGTCGCATTCGAACAACCCGCACAACCATAACATATTATTTTCAATGATTTTGCAATTAAATTGCAAAATTAAATTTATTTCAGTACAGACTCATTGATTTAATAGTGAAAAACTCGTCTTGGCTACTTGCCTAATTACCAGCTTATCGTTAATTACCTCGCACCCGTCCATTCAATGTAGTACACAAAGCAATATGTATAACATACCTAATTAATATGTACCTACTCTTTTGTTTATAGGAAATCATCAAATAACTTCCCCCGCTCTGGGTGGAGAGGGAGCGAGTATTAAACTTTTACTGACTATAACCTATGCTCCTTAATGTGCCCTCTGTGTTCGGAGGCGTAGTAACACAGGTAGCAACACAGGCAGGTGGTCCTGACAGGCCCCTCTGCTTTGCTGACATCTCTTTAAGGCGCGTGTGAATCACGAACGCGCCGTCGACACGGCCTGTCATCACTAGACGGATGAACGGTCAGCTACCTATTGCTCACCGACCATAAGCCTAGAATCATGATTAAACAGTATATTTGACCTTGTTCTTATGTGGAAACTGGATCAACCCAGCTTGATTATTAAAAAATCTTTTCCACCATCTTCTGATGTTTTCATAGCAAAACTTTACATTAATAACAAAGTTTAAATCAATCTGTACGAAGAGTTAGTCTTTACAACTTAGCTTGATTAAATCTAGTCCTTTCGTAGACTGCATCGTAAAATTTTTAAATAAGTTTTTAATAAATAATATTAAAGGAAGCACCGACAGAATATTTAATAAGATTCTTAGTCAAACTTCGCCGTCTTTTGCTTGATGTTAGTATAAAAAGTTTTGAAAGGTTTCCTATAAAACGCCTGTAATATCATAACTCTTAGTACTAACTCTTAGTATTCTCAAAGGGTAAGACAGAGGCGTACCTAATAGTGTTTTAAGTCCCATTCTATAGAGGAGCCTATTGCCATAAACCGGACACAAATTACACTTTGCCCGACCCGGGGATCGAACCTAGGACTTCATACTCAACAATCATACTTGCAACCACTAGATCAATGAAACAGTCTAATAAAAAGCCTCAATTCGTATTCAAAATGGAATTTAAAGTGAGACAGAGAAGTTTTGCATTCGTTTAAAAAAAGTTACACTATTGGCTATTGCCTAAGATAATTTGAGTGCTTTGTTTAAAATGCCTTGACCAGTGGTCACTAATCTCTTTGATGTCGTCACCCGTATTATAGGGAAAACGTGAGCGAGTCCGATTCGCACTTCATCGGTTTTTTTTAGATGGGAAATCATCAAATAACTTCTACCGCTCGGAACAGACCGGGGGGGAGTGCCAGCCTTTTACTGACCATGTTCTTTTTTTGCCCTTTGTGTTCCGGGACCGCGGTTGCTATCAAACAACCTACAACCCCAGTTCTCTAGGTTGGAGGGGACTGTCAGACTTGTAATGTCTAAAACTCAGCCATGGTCCTTCTATTGCCCTTTATGTTCCGGTGCCGTAGTATCTCTTTCGAACAACCCGCAACCCCGGGGATAATTATCCTCAGGTTAGGAATCATGGGACTAGACAGGTATCTGCAAACGTTACTAAACACGTACTTTGGCATAGTAGTTCTTGTTCTAAAATTATCAAAAAAAGGGTAAGATAGAATAAATTTTATAATAAATGGATAATTTTTAACACATAAATGTAAGAATAAGTACAATGAATAAATCATATATTTCACGCAATTATTATACAAATAAAAAAAACTACAAAAAAAGGTTTTAGAATAATCGAATTAAAATAATCGAATAAAAATAATTGTATTGTATTGTATTGTATAACGGGCTGGTGTCCGCAACTCCACGTCTAAGGCGCGTATTTTGCGTATGGGTGGGAATATTATTCGATCCACCCCAGCTCCACGAGAAACGTCAGCAGCGCCTTGGTGTTGCTGACGATCTCGCGAAGAGTACCTGGGTTACCGAAGTACTTTGCCCTGTATGGGGCAACCTCTGGGCAGTGCAGAAGCACGTGGGCTGCTGTTTCGTCTACCTCCATGCAGGCTCGGCACAGTGGGCTGTCTGTGACTCCTATGACAAAGAGGTGTTTATTAAAAGAGCCGTGGCCAGTAACGGCTGCTGTAATTGTGCGCAGCTGTGGTTTTGTCATCCGAAGCGCCTGTTTAGTGAAGCGGCCGTCGATGCTAGGAAGAGCTTCCTTGGCCTGCCTGCACTCACCGTGGTCCAGCCACAGTTTGTGGTGTAGTTTTTTGGTGCGTTTCCTTACCAGTGTACGTAGGTACCCAAATGGTAGTGGCACGATAGGTGCGGGGCCCACTGGTACCATGCTCGATCCCCTTCTAGCAAGTTCGTCCGCAGCGTCGTTGCCTCGGGAGTCGCTGTGTCCTTTGATCCATTGGATAGTTATTTTGTTGAGATTACCAACCTTATTTAGTCGCTGGTGACACTCATGTATTAGCCCACAATTGACTGTTTGGCTGTTTAGTGCTTGCAGTACAGCCATGCTGTCCGAAAGTATGCGTATAGAGTGGCCCTCAACCTTCCTTGCCATGATGGCTGAAGCGGCTAGGGAGATGCCCATGCATTCTGCCTGAAACACCGTGTTGTGGACCCCCAGAGGTACGGCTATGTGGATGTTGAGGTCCTCTGAGAAGACTCCGGCTCCCGTGCCAGTACCTGTTTTGGATCCGTCTGTGAAGATTCTTACCTCTGCGGGGCATAGCCCTTCGCAACGGTGGTCTTCATGGAGCTGGATTTTGTATTTCTTATCGAATACGAATTGTTTAGGTATCCGATCGTTTATAGCTTTGGCTATTGGGAATTCGTTGTAGAACTCCTCCAGTACCTTGGTATGCTGTGTATATTTCTTACCCCATAGATGAAGTGTTTTGAGACGTAATGCCGCCGTCGTTGCCTCCTGCTGAATGAACAGATGGAGCGGTGGAAGTTCTAGCATGGCTTCAAGGGCTGCAGTTGGAGTAGTCCTCATGCAGCCAGTGATCGCCGTGCAGGCAAGCCTCTGCATACGTTGAAGTTTAGCTGAGGCTGTCACCAATCTGGTGCGGGGCCACCATACCACGGCCCCGTACGTGACCATAGGTCGGATTACCGCGCAGTAAAGCCAGAGGATGATTTTGGGAGACAGCCCCCACCTCTTACCTATCATCCCTCTGCACTGCCAAAAGGTGATGCAGGCTCTGTTTAGTTTATTGTCTAAGTGACTGCTCCAGTTTAACTTACTATCCAGGATGACGCCTAGGTATTTCACCTCGCTGGCTAATCGGAGTTCAGTATCGAATAGTTTGGGTAGGCGGTAAGGTCCTAGTGTTCGCTTTTGGGTGAACATGACTAGTTCAGTTTTATTAGGGTTTACAGACAGGTCGAAATCCTTGCACCATCCTTCAACGATGCGTAGGGCCTGTTGGGTAAGGTTGCAGATTGTCCCCGTTACCTTCCCTGAAATGAGGATGGTGAGGTCGTCTGCGTACCCTATTGTATAGAAGTGGTTTGCGTTAAGTTTTGTGATAAGGTCGTTTATCACCAGGTTCCAGAGGAGCGGGGATAGTACCCCTCCTTGAGGACAGCCTCTGGCTATCAAGGCCATCTCCTGTACTTCTGCCAGGCGCACCACTCTTTGACTTAGCATATTAGTGATCCAGTCTATCATTACCTGTTCCACTCCATGTCGAGACAGAGCGTTACGGATGCTGGAAAAGTTGGTTCTATCGAAGGCTCCTTCGATGTCTATGAAGGTTCCTAGACAGGTTCCCTTCTGGTGTATAGCTTCTTCTATTCGGCTGACCACTAGGTGGAGAGCTGATTCGGTAGACTTACCCGAGCTGTATGCGTGCTGGTTGTCATGGAGTGGTATAGTTTTTAAAACGCCGTCCCTCAGCTCCCTTTCGCAGATCCTCTCCATGGTTTTTAGAAGGAAGGAGGTCAGACTGATTGGTCGATGGGCTTTGGCGTTTGTGTAGTCACCCTTACCTGGCTTAGGGATGAATATAACCTTCACTTCCCTCCATCCTTTAGGAACGTATCGGAAGGCAAGGCACGCTCTCATTAAGGGCAGCAGTTTACTGGCTACGGATGTGCTACCCCACTGCAGTAGAGCAGGGAAAATGCCGTCCGGGCCTGCCGCCTTGAAAGGATGGAAGCAACGGATCGCCCACTGGATTTTCTCCAGTGTTATCACCTTGTCAGCGTAATGCCAGTCGTTTACTGATGGCGTTTGAGTTGTCTCTGTCCAGTCAATCACCTGTGTGAATGCGCATCCTGGGAAGTGAGTTTCAATGAGGACGCGCATCGCCTCTTCTGGTGATGTGGTGAGTGTATTGTCAGGTTTTCGGAGAACAGTGGGCCCAGGTGTTTTTTGTTGTGCCAGTATTTTCCTTACCCTATTAGCTTGTTGACAAGATTCGATGTTACCACAGTACTTACGCCACCCTGTGGTGCTCCTGAATCTTATGCATTTTTTGTAGCTGGATTTGGCCGCGTAGTAGGCGTCCCAATCCTTGTCCGCCCAAGTATTCATAGCTCTGTTTAGAGCTTGTCTTACCTTGCTGCGCTTGCGCTCCAGTTCCGCACCCCACCATGGTTGTTTCCCTGATGTGTTTGGCGGAACGGTTTCTGGGCAGGTAGTCTGGTAGCTGTCTAGCATTGACTTTGTGAGCTGACTTACCCGCTCTTCAATATGCGGTGTGCTCTCGTAGGTCACCCAGTCATTGATTGACGCCAGCTTGTTTTCAAGGGTGCGCGTATATGCAGCACGGTCTGTGTTGCGCGGGTTGCGCCGTGGCAGTGTAGGTGTTACAGTAACCTGGATGTCGAAACGGATCCACCTGTGGTCCGAGCAGGAGGCCTCTTTGGAGACCTGCCATCCGGTGGTGATTGCCGCTGCGCCCTCCGAGGCCAGAGTAAGGTCTATAATTGTGCGGCTACGCCTGGTTACAAAGGTCGGTTCAGAGCCTGTGTTTAGTAGGGTTAAGTTGGTTGAAAAAAAAATAAAAAAAATAATGTAACAGATAGGCTGTTACATTATTTTTATTCGATTATTTTTTAGTGTTTGTGACACTATAAAAATTAACGATTATGAAAAGTTATCTTAATTATAATATTATACTTATATCTTAAACAATAATTGCATTATTTTTTCTCTGTCTACTAATAATTCCTGTACTCCTATGAATTAAGAATACGAGAAAATCATTTGTTGATCTTGCTCTCATATTTTAGCCAGAACCCTGCTTAGCAGTTTTATAAAAAAAAACCTTACGGCTATTGGCCTTATCGATAATTAAAATATATCGAAGAGCTGAAGGTTTTTCATATTCTCTCAAAGGAGGCTTCAGTGAAACTTTGAATAAATTTTCTACCTGGAAAATTAAGCACTTCTGCTGAAAGTTTTTTCTTAAAAAAAAGTACCAGACGCCACTGAAATTAGTTACAACTATGTAAGTAATTTCAGTTGCGTCTGGTTCTTTTTTCAAATATTTTCTCTCGTTGGTAGCAACCTTAGGGCTGATTTTTCAATAGTCAGATAAGTTATATCGGAGGAATAAAAATAGCGGTTTGACATATTTTCTATAGATAAGCTGTCAAACCACCATTTTTATTCCTCAGATAAAAGTTATCTGACTATTGAAAAATCAGCCCTTAATATAGTAAAAAAGTGTGAATACAAAGGAATGAAATGACACAATAAAATGCCCAGATAAACGATGGATGGGTTGTTTCAAAGATTCTGTGGCTGGAAAGCGAAAAACGAAAATTCAAAGAGGTATGAAAACAAAAGAAGATATGCTTTTCCGACTTCAATAATTCTATTTTGCGGGGTAAGGCCCTTGTCCACCGCAATCATATCTCGTTGCATCCCAAATATTCCCTGAGACTGCATATCTGACGATTGCGGAGATTCTTGGCGTTTAAAAAGACTCTACCTCCACAACTGACGGGCCTGTTGGTCTAGTGGTTAGTGGCCCTGACTGCTGAGCCGGAGGTCGTGGGTTCGATTCCCAGCCAGGACAAACTTTGTGTGATGAGCATGATTGTTTGTTCTGTGTCTGGGTGTGATTAATCTATAATATGTATGTATTTATAAATTATTTATGTATGTATATCAGTTGTCTGGTTACCATAACACAAGCTCTGCTTAGCTTGGGATCAAATAGCCGTGTGTGAGCTGTCCCAAGATATATAATTATTTTAACTCCGCGGAATATACAGTCGCATAACAAAAGAGTGGTTGATGCATTCGATATGCTGTTAGTCAACAATGTACGGAACTTCCTATCCAGGGCGTCTAGTTCTATTTGAGGTAATTGTATTTTTTTGTTCATATTATTATTAATAATAAAATACAACCTTAAGGCAGCACCTACACATGTGTGCGTCTACAAAGCGGGTCCATAAGAGAGCCACTCAGTCTGACTGACGTTTTAATGGAGCCCCATGTATTTATTCAAAAGCCCGTCGCTTCGGACCGCTCCGCCGACGGATGACGGAATTCGCGCCGACCACTGTATCTAATACTGAGTGACGTTTCTCCTTTTTTTTTAAATTCGACTCCGACCTTTTTAGTTGAGGAAAGAAAGGCTTTTAGGGGTTTTGTGAATATTTTAAGGAGAATTGAAACGCAGTTGTTATGTTGTTTTTTTTTAAAGAATAATATACAAAACTGAAAATGTTATAACCTACTAGTTCCTGCCTGCGGCGTTGCCCATGTTAAGTTCGGTAATTATCCCACGGGATCTATCTACCGGGATTAAATATCTTATGTGTTAATCCAGGATATAAACTATCGCCAAACTTCATACTCCCAGACAAACTCACAAACTTTTAAACAAACTTAACTTTTTTTTAAACTTTTCGTCACACAATGTCATCCCAATTTCTCCTGTATCATGGGTACGTTTACAAACAATTAAACTCATATATACACAAATAGACAGACCGATAATTATCACCGGTAGGTCATAGAAATATTGGTTTCGTGTGGGTATCGAACCCGCTACACGCAGCACAGCAGTCGAAAGCTCAACCACTGCGCCAACCGTGCCGTCAATTTATAAAATTCCAACTATTCTATGAATGAATTGAATGGAAATATGTTTAAAAATGAAAAAAAATGTTAAGTGCATGAATTTTTTGCTAAAAAATAATTAATTCTGTATGTCACTAAATCTAATAAAATACTATTGCATAGACATAGACTGTTGGAACCAAAAATGTAATGTTTATTAATAAGAACTTCATGTACACAGTTACGCAATAAAATATATGTCTTTACTAGCTGTGCCCAGCGGTTTCACCCGCTGCTCATTTAGGGGTCTGAAAAATAGATGTTGTCCGATTCTCAGACCTACCCGATATGTAGGTACACAAAATTTCGTTTAAATCGATCCAGCCGTATCGGAGAAGTATGGGAACGAAAACTGTGACACGAGAATTTTATATATTAGATCTATTCATTGCAGTACATGTGTGACAGACATTACGATGCGATATATCCATAGATATCAGAAAGGAATTGTAATCTGTTTTTTTAAATTTTTGTGTATTCATATAGGTAATAAAACGTGTTATTCTGTTTATTGTTTTATATTGATCTTTACTTTATTATATAGAGAAAGCTAAGCCGTCTTATTTTCCAAAAAACTTATTTAAGAAAACCTCTTTTAGTTTCCAGTACAATAATCATTTCGCTAATCTTAGTACTGTTTAGCCACAAAGGTTAAAGATTACATCTCCACATTGACCGTATTCAAATGAAAACTCTTTGAAAACATTTTAATCCTAAACAGTAGCGTGCAGTCTGCAAGTTAACTGCGAGGGTTCGATCTTTACTATGAGAGGGCCTTAGAGGGCCCGTTATCTAAATCAAATGCCCTCTCCGACGCGACACAGCTTGTTCGAGAGAGATTTTTAAAAGGATTTGTGTTAAATGGGTAAAAAAGGGTGGACCATGTAGCTCTATAGATACATACATATTTATAGAAAAAGTTGTATCCTTTCCTTATTGTTTTCTTATTGTATTTTTGTAAAGTCGTTTTAAATTCAATTTTCGTTGTTTTAAATGACTCTTCTTCGTTTCATTTTGCATTGTTCTTCTTCGTTCTTTCATTTCATATCACCGTTGTGGAATAACGTATAGGGATGAAGAAATACTAGATCATACCACCCAATGCTGGTGGGACTTCGGGGTCACGGGTGCTCAGAGTGGGGACTCTGTGCGTTTACCGTGTCACCTTAGAGATGGCCGGTCCCGTGCTGCCGTGCACATATGCACAGTGAGGCTCAGGGAAGACTACTACAATCGCCCTTGGGATGTGCCTTAACAGGCGTTGCAAAGGGCGCTCCGGACAGGTATATTAAGAGTAAACGGTGCCTCCTCTCATGTGCGAATTGTGACCACCGGGCTGGTTTTAGTGAGGTAAAAGTCCCACACTCCCCGGTCTTATCCCCGAAAACCGGTCGCCTTTTGAAGGTTTCCCCCGATAACAAAAACAAAAAAAAAGTTAATATCACCCACTCAGTATTTCTTCGAATATCAGTAATTGGGTTTCTGAGGTTAGATAGGTAGGCTCAACTAAAAGACGAGTACCTATAGAGCTTTATACGTTTGGACGACTTATTCGTCAACTTGCGACTGCGTGCGAGTTTGTCAGTTGCAAGTTGACGAATAAGCAATTAGACTGGACGCAGTTCCAAACAAAGGTAGTTGGAAAAGGCAGAGTTGGGACCAACATGTATTTCATGATACTGTTCTCTTAGTACTTTCTATTCTAATTCTAAATTGTATTCTCTATTAACAAAGCTTAGTGTGCCAGAAAGAGACAAACAATAGCAACATCAACAAGGAGCTTCTTCATACTATACAAAAAACAGTTGAATGTACGGATGGCTAAACGGGACTCAATGCATGAAGATTTTATTAGTTACGAAAGGGTACGTTTTTCACTTTTTTTAGGGAAGACCTCAAGAAGAAAACACGGGACCCTTTTATATGCCCTGTTTGTCTGTCAAGACCCTTTATCTCGGGAATGCGTAAAGGAATCGAGTTTAAATTAGAACTATATACACAAATCTGTGGTCCCTTAGAGCTGTGGTAAAATCAATCTTCTACGTCTACGCATTCAAAAGATATGGTCGTATATGTCGCAAGGTAGCATCCTTGGCCCCCCACTTTTCCTGCTTTATATTAACGATCTGTGTCAATTACAAATACCAAATTGTGATATATTTACGTATGCCGATGACACAGCGTTAGTAGTTTATGATACAAACTGGGACGGGGCAAGGAAAAAGGCAGAGCAGTCGCTTCGCCTTGTAATGGAGTGGCTTGCTGACAATTTACTAACCCTCAACGTAGGAAAGACCAAGGTCATTAGATTCTCTCCCCCTAACACTTCATCCCCTCCCCAGGAATCGGGTCAAATTAAAGCCCATATTTGTTCTGGTGATGTATTGAATTGTAGCTGTCCGTCTCTGTCTTTAGTTCCGAATATTAAATATTTAGGGATTCACATTGATTGCCATTTGGATTGGAAATGTCATGTTGAAGCCTTATGCACACGGATCAGAAAATTAATATATATTTTTAAAGAACTAAGGCATTGTGCTGATCCTGATACAGCCTTGCTCGTGTATCAGAGTCTGTGTCAGTCAATTATTTTATATTGTATTCCAGTTTGGGGCGGAACCTACAAAACTCACTTACTCAAAGCCGAAAGAGCTCAAAGAGCGATCTTGAAAGTCATGCACTTCAAACATAGAGATTTTCCGACCACACAACTGTACTCACAGGCGGAAGTATTGACTGTGAGGCAGCTATTTGTATTAAGAGCTGTTTTACGAAAACACTCTATGCTACACCTAGACTCTGATAAACTAAAAAGACGCAAAGGTTTTCCCGTATGCGAAACAGTATAATGCCGCTTAAAGTTTGCCAGCCGACAATTCATGGCTACCAGCTCCCGATTGTATAATAAGATAAATAAAATAGTTTCTATCTACCCTCTGACTAAACATGAAGTCAAAATCAAACTTACCAATTGGTTGCATAAGTTAACTTATGACGATACTGAAAATCTTTTACAAATTTTATCGTAGTTGTTTAATGATACTGTATTTTATTTTTGCGCTAACATAAAAAATGTGTTTTTGTGTGACTTGCATGACAGCCAAATACGTATATGTGCCAATCATTAGAAGAACATTGTCTCCTAAAACACGGGCCTTTTTGCCTAGTTTAGGAGGTAGAAGTTCGCCTCTCAATATTGTCATCACTGTACAAAAATTTATTCACTGTGTGCTTATGTAAGTTTTTCTGTGTGTACAAATAAACAATTTATTATTATTATTTATTATTATTAAGTTTATACGAAACCCTTGGTGCGCAAGTCCAACTTGCACTTGGCCAGGTTTTTTAAGGGAATCGGGAAAATTACCACGGGATATAGCCACCTAAAAGATGCAATCTCTAAAAGCAACAAAATCTTCAAAAAATACGCAGGTACTCAGAATAAAAGGATTCCACAGGCTCTAAAGCGGAACTTTTAAAGGCTTTCCCCAAATCTCTTATTGAATTGTCAGGATCTTAAGTAGCATTCAATAGTTGCACCTAAGTTTCTGTTCGCGGGAGTTTTTCTATCCCCTTTCCGCCCTTGTTTTATTATGTAAATAGAACCGCGTTGAGTGTGTGGTACGAATCGATCTTGAGGACCTATTATGGAAGTTATCGATGCAGTTTTAAGGAGTAGTTGAAATGATTGGAACCACAATAGGAATAATATTTGAATTAAAAGTTTGGCATTTTAAATTGGTCCCTGGGATAAGTAAGTTATTTATTTTGCAAATATGGTTACAGTGCATGGAGATATATCAATGACAGATGGGTTTCACCAAATTTTAGTAATTGGCATGTTGGCATGTTGTAGTTTGAAGCTAAAACAATAAAGGCAATTAAGGCATTGAAGAGTTTCAAATCATAACTTATTACTTATTTATAATACGTAGTTTAATTATAGAAGGGTTGATTGCTTTTAGTGCATTAATAGTGCAAGGAAAATTGAAAGAATTGGGGGGAGGCGTTTGCCCAGGAGTGAAAAAATCAGGCTTATAAAAATATAAATATAATAGTGCAAGATTGGATAGTATAGGATGTGAAAAACTGTCATCATCAAAACATTTATATATTTCGAATTTATTTGGAGTCTGCTTCCATACCTTAAAATGGACCGACTGTTAGGTTTTACTTAGAAAATAGGCCCCTTTTTAAAGTGTACTACTTAATACGTTAATATCCGCTATGAAGTCAAAAAACACAAAAGGATTCTAACCAAAAACAAAATCCGACAACTGAAGACGATTCAAACCAATCTACCAATACAATCGCAACGTAATCGACGTTTAGAACCAGAATAAGCCCGCGAGCTCCATAGACAAGTGCTTCGCAGGAGATTTCCTCAACCACATAATGCACTTAGGTCAGGATAAACGTGGTAATGTGAACGGAGCCGGGGCGCAGCGCTTCGTATAGTCGTATCTCGCGACTGTCGCCGGGACACTAACAAATACGACTAAATCTGGAATGGAGAATAGTGTGGAGCTTTGTCTGGGAATGGTCTCTGTTTGGGAAAAATGATTTTTTATTTATAAGTAAAAGTTACAAAAGTTCGTGAGTATGTAGGTATGAATGTTTTCTAACTCTTTCAAGCAAAAGCGATTGTACGGCTTTAAACAAAATTTGGATCGCAGAGAGTTTATAACCAGGTTTTAGACATAGACTTTCCCGATCATCATCATTTTCCTGCCCTTGTCCCATTCTATTTAGGGTCGGCGCACAACGTTTTCTTCTTCCACGGCATCATTTACTCCTTTCTTTTTCATATCATTCCACAATCTATCCATCTTTTCTTTGATTTTCCTCTCGCTCTCCGTCCATCAACATTCAGATCCATCACTCTTTTAGTCACATATAATTTCAGAGCCATCATCATCAGATCCATTACTCTTTAAGCCTATACACATAGTCTTTCCTGATGTTCCGGTAAAATGATCCTGTAGAACAATATCCTAACTCCATAAAGTAAAGTTGAATTAGCTCATGAGTAACTTGTTCAAAAATACAATGAGTGAGCCTTTCATAAAAAAAAACAAAATCAAAATTGTGCTACCATTTTATCTTGTACTTTTAAAGAACATAATTCAGCTGGCATTTAATATATTTTACGAGCAATACTAAAGCCGGTTTTCGTTAAGAAATGTGACCTTTGCGACGTACATTTTCCCATTTATACGAAAGAAAAGCCTAAAAATACCCTACGAGCCAGTAAATCGTTCGGAAACAAAAGAGCCATATCGTCTCGAATGACGACTCGACACATTTTAGCAATAATTCTGATACAGAATATTTTATTCAAGAATTGGAACAAGAATAAAACGCTTTGTTCGCAAAAGAGCTTTGTATCAGCGTCGGTTTCTTAATCGTTGCCCCACACTATGGAATTTCTCCTGTATCGTGGGTGCATTTATAAACATTTAAAGTCACACACAAACAGCCAGACCCGGAACAACTATGTGTAGGTCATAAAAATATTTGTTCCGTGCGGGGATCGAACCTGCGACACGCAGCGCAGCATTTGATCGCTCAGTCACTTCGCCCACCGTGATTGCCCACGTAGCATGAGTAGTAATTGCTACGGTCCCCGCGCAAAATGAGGCCCAGCATGTCCAAACCAGTCTAGTTCGATATGAGCGTATGTTTTTTTAGGAACGTTATGAACCCACCACTACAATTGAAAACTGGCCAATGGACCGATTTCGGTATCTACACAGGTACACAATAATAAGCATCTTAACTAAGTAAGCATTCTTAACTTAATACTAATAGTTAGCTTCGGGCACACAGCAAAATATTATTTGGGATACCGAGGGCTTCGTACAAACTTGCGACATAAACGGCACTATCCTTTGATTGCGGTTATTTAGACATCTCCAAGGGACCACTGTGTTGAGTATATAGTTTTAATTTCAACTAGATACCTTCACGCGTTCTTGATATGAAGGGTTCTGACATGCAGACAAACAGACGGACAACACAGTGATCCTATAAGGGTTCCGATTTTTTCCTTTTGAGGTACCCTAAAAAATCTCCTCATTACTATTGTAAAATTTATTGTGCAAAGGGTAATTGGAACTATCACTATAATACGTTTTTTTGTGTTTCCAAAATAAAATAAATTCTTTTCTATTTAGGACTTCACTCGTCTCCTCCCATTCTCCCAAAGTCCCAAATAGGGAACAACGAAACAAAACTCTAAATCTTGAACGCGTGCGCTCAACCGAGTTAGGTCGTTTACGTAATAAATGGATTTCTATAAATGACTGCGACATGCTGGAACGTAGGGCTGGCGTTTTTATCTGAGGTGCATGTCGTGACGTGGTGTGTGTAGTTTGCGATTTGTATCTGCGTTTATATTTTTGTATAATCGATAAGTAATTCGAACTGTGTTCTAGACTAATTTTGAACATATTCTGTGTATGTTTTATTGTTTACTAACTTTTGCCCGCGGCTTCGCTCGCGTTAAATTCGGGGTAACACAGTTTTCCTTTCCTGATTTACATATCTCAATATTTAAAAATAAAAATGTCTTTAAGCCTAAATGATTAAACCTTGATGAATTCTGGTACAGAGATAGAGATAGATATAGATTCATAAATGACCCAAACAATAAAGATAAAATTCATGCGGAACCCCTTTCGATTATAAAAAGAATTTTGAAAATCGGTTCAGAATCGACGGAGAAATCGTGTAACAAACATACAAAAAAATATTTGAAAACCTTCCTTCCCGTCCTTTTTCTAAAGTTGGTTTTTAAAGATCACCAATACAATTCCGACTCCTCAAACAAACAATATTATAAGCTAAGAAACCTCAGTCCATTAATCACGCGCACCCAATAACTTCAAAGTACGGGACATCAATTACCCAACACCGACTGCCACCCGACTACCGTCACAAACTTTGACAGTTGTGATATTAGAACATCGGCAACACGTTACGTACGAAGCAATGGTGGAGCAACAGTAAAAACCCTTTTTTTTAACGAAGTTCCTTATCGCGCGTTGCGAAAGTGGGCTAGACGGAATAAAATTAAGACCAAAAGTTGTAACGACACTTTTTGCTTAAGACCAAAAGTTGTAACGACACTTTTTGGTATAGTTGAGTGTATAGGTACAGGTTTTTCGTACTTAATAAAAAATAACTTCGTTCTATCCGGGTGTCCTCTGACAACTCTCAAGTTTAATTTTTGTGGATGGGAAATTTTCAAATAACTTCCCCCGCTCTTGCGGTTCTGGGTGATTTGGGCTAGGTTCGGGTTAAATTCGGGTTGGGTTCGGGTTAGGTTCGGGTTAGGTACGGTTTAGGTACTGGTTAGGTTCGGGTTAGGTTTGGGTTATTTATACTCGATACGCGTTCTCCAGATAAAGGGTTTTCATAGACTGACAGAAAACAAAGTCATCTTATAGGGGCTCTATTTTATCCTTCTGACGTACGGAACCCTAAAAAGTGTCTCTACTACATACCCTGACTGTTCTTTTGGTTGAATGAAATAAAAATTACCTGTATCTACCTATAATAATTTATAATTGATACAGAAGGCAGTATTCCTCGACACGGCCCGCATTGTGAGGAGGTTCCTGTCTAAAACCCTAACCACTGGTAGCTTGGATCCTGCCCCCGATACCAGTGTGAACCTATTTTTATATTTTTAAATAGACTCTATGGTATGTCCTTCGGCGTGTTAATTATTCAAATTTTCCTTTATTCACTTTTATTCTTACAAATATATTTCATTTTTTTTTGTAAAAAAAATACATTCAAAATATAAAAATAGTTTCTGTGTTGTCTATGGCACAGAGGTATAGACTATCGTCAAAGTTTGACAACCCTAGCATGTATCGTCGGTGGTAGTTCGCGCCAATGTCACGTGTGTTACAATCGCCCCCCGACGGGATCGGATTTCGGCAGCCATTACGTGCCCAAAGTGGCTATACGCGAGATAGTTGAAATCGTTTAGGTTTTATACATGTCTGCTTAAGTTAAACCGTCATACGATGCGTTTTGAGGAACGTGACGTGGTTAGCAAATTGTTTTTGTTTTTATTTTTGTAATATAAATGCATAAGTTGCAGCGGTATTGTAGGGGCGAGGGTGGCTACGCTCATTTCTTCGAATAACCTGTTATTTTGTATTACCAATAAACCCGGTTTATAGTATTAATACATTGGTGTTGTTTCTGATGAACCACCAGATTAAACTAGACTAAGATTATAATTACATACTTGCCATATCAAATCTAATTTATTCCACACCAATTTGAAAAAGGCAACTTAAAAAAAAAAAAATGGGGTGTGAGTGAGAAAGAGGGAAGAAAAAAGAAAATTTAGCATTCTTATTACAATAAATAAGGTGCAAGGGAAAAAACTGCAGGTAGGTACCTGCAAATCAGGAAAGGGGAACTGTGTTACCCCGAATTTAACGCGAGCGAAGCTGCGGGCAAAAGCTATTTGTGTCATAAGGAGGTTTTAATATCTTTGGAGAATGTTTTCTAAATTTTATGTGCGTCGGTTAGCTCTATAAGGTTCACCAGCTGTGGGCCCTCAAGCCCTGTCTCGTTGGATACTCCTTGCCATTGCTGTCAGGCATCGTTTTATTTTCAGGGCTGCCAGCTAAAATAGCCCGCCACGGTTCACGGTTCAAGGAACACTCGGATTTGTAAAGGATATATTTTCGGAAGGACGGTGTTACTTTTAGTTTTGCTGGTCTTATTCAAGGATTCTGTGAAATGAAACAGGATTTGTGAAAATCTTTTTTTTTTGTATTTTTTATATTTCTTCTTTATGTTTTACTAGCTGCATCCCACGGTTTCACCTACGTAGACTGGGTTATCATAAAAATCTTCCTATTGAATCCCCCCGTCTATTGCTGAAAACTGCTTGAAGATCTGTTGAGGAGTTTAAAAGATCTAAGAGAACAGACAGCAAAAGCGACTTCATTTTATACAATGTGAAGATATTTATAAAAATCAAAATCAAAATATTTTTATTTCACATAGGCCTACATGGGCACTTATAAAACGTCGAGAAAAGATGCACGGTTCGGGTTGGTTGTTTCCTATGGAGAAGGACCGGCAAGAAACTCCATGGTTACTCTTTTAAAATCATTTGGTTTTACAATGTTGTTGTTACAGCGCTAGTAGTAGTTAAGTATGAGAGGACAGCGTAGGCCCGAGAATAAGTCAAAGCTTACTTTACAGAAAGTAAAATAAAATAATAAATAACCAAAGTTCTAAGAATCTACGAGGCCAACCATGTTCACTCGTTCACAACGAATTGGTAGAAAATAATCTATACAAGAATAAAAAAATAAGATATTGCAAAAACAAAATAATAACTATACATTAGAAATTTTGTCTGGGAGATCCTGTTATCAGCGATAAGATTCAAATCATTGTAACCGTAGAATTCGAAATATTTTCAAACATTTGTTCAACTTTGCTGTACAATAAAGTGTCACGCCGCGATCATGGTGCTTGCAATAACAACGATCGGAAAACTGTTACGTGAACTGTCAAGTACTATATATCTCTTTTTTCCATAAAAACAATTGGCGCTCTTATTTTTTCGTCAAGTGTAAGTTGTTCAAACGGGGTAAACTTTATAGATTTTTGACCAACAAGCTATTTATTTATCTAACTACTAGCTTTTACCCACAGCTTCGCTCGCGTTAAATTCGGGGCAACACAATTCCCCTTTCCTGATTTGCAAGTACCTGCTACCTGTAGTTTTTGCCCTTGCGCCTTATTGATTGTAATAGTAAAGCTATGTTTTCTCTTTACTTCCCTCTTTCTACCACAGTTCCAACTTTAAAAAATGCCTATTTCCGTCTCTAATGTCCCACTTGGAACCTTCTCTCTCTGTATCAAAATTCATTAAAATCGGTTTAGCCATTTAGGCGTGAAGACGCTACAAACAAACTCACTTTCGCTTTTATAATATTAGTAAGGAATTAAAGATTTATCGGCACACAGTACATAAAAATAACATATAATATTTGAGTAAATAGTATTTGTGTTAGAAAAGCTCATGGTTCTCAAGACAATCATACTTTTATTTTTCTATAATGTTATATTAAAAACAAGTATAATTTACAACATATTACGGCCAAAGGGAGCAAAAGAACTTCCTGACATAAAAATGCGTTATTCGCGCCAAACCCTCATCGTCTTGCTGATTCCATACTCAAAAATCACCATAAAACCCTCACAAACGAAGTAAATTAAAACGTTAACAATAAGCATAAATACTCGAAGAATACATAAAGAAAAGTCGGCTTATTATTTCTGCGCATTAGGAGCGAAGAATATTGCTCTGGGCAATTTACGAGCGACATTCCCGGGCGCCTTATCTCCGATATTAAAGATTTCATTAAATCATGGCGGGCAATAAAACAGTTTGATACCGCATTCATGCGGCTCCCGCTTCGGGTGACCAACTTAATGACGTGTACGGTTTGACCCTTAGCGGGTAGACTGAGGGAAGGGATTCTGATTCAGCGATTGTATGAGCGGAGCGTTTGATGCCAATCAAACGCCTTCCTTACTATAATATTATAAAAGCGAAAGTGAGTTTGTTTGTTACCTTTTAACACCTAAATGGCTAAACCGATTTTGATGAATTTTGGTACAGAGATAGTTGGGACCCTGGAGACGGACATAGGCTTTTTTATAAAATGAGTGAAGAAAGACAACAATAGGGTACTTTACTCCATATGAAAGAAATTCTAAAAATATACAATTCAGATAGCTTAGGCAACAAGCAATCGGAAAATGTTAAATTTAATTAATAAAATAACTGAATAAATTTTAAAATTGATTTCAAAGTTTTCAATTTTTTTAGTCTGTTGTTAAAAAGCCAAACAGTTTACATAACCAACTGACGTCATGACCACAGAGTAACATGGCGTCAAGCGTTTTTGTGATTTTACGCGCGAAAATAGAAATTGTAAAATTGAAATGCAGTTTTATGGCACTTATCGATTGAATATTTTTTTTTTGTTTTTTTTGGTTGTTTACTAGGACACTAGGATCAAAATGAGATACTTTTTAAAAATGGGTGTAATACCGTATTACAATAAATAAGGCGCTAGGGCAAAAACTACAGGTGGCAGGTACCTGCAAATCAGGAAAGGGTAACTGTCTTATCCCGAATTTAACGCGGGGGAAGGCGCGGGCGAAAGCTAGTATATTATAAAGCTTTTGCCCGCGGCTTTCGGGGTAACACAGTTCCCCTTTCCTAATTTATAGGTACCTGCTACCTGTAGTTTTTGCCGTAGCGCTTTATTTATTGTAATAGCAATGCTAATTTTTCCCTTTTTTCCCTCTTTCTCTCTCATTTCTCATTCTAGCCTATGTCCGTCTCCACGGTCAAAACTATATTTGAACCAAAATTCATCAAAATCGGTTTAGCCATTTAGGCGTGAAGACTTAACAAACAAACTCACTTTCGCTTTTATAATATTAAGTAGGGAAGTAAGGATAAAAGAAAGGATGGTCTTTCCAAGCTATTATATGAAATATAGTTTTAATAATCCACGATTTTTTTTTTCGTAGTTATCGTTCGTAGGTCTTAAACCGCTCAAAGCTTATAGCATATACTAACCAATAAAATAGTTACAACTTGAGACATTCAAGTAGGATTTGCGATTTGTGCGTGACTCCCTACGACCTTGAGCATAAGGCTCAAAATACATTATAATTTAGTTTTCGGAATATCATATTTAATTTATTGCAGAAATAGTTGGCTAGTACTAAAATCATGATCACATTTCAAGTGGCTGATATTTAGATGGGCATGTAGATACGTAGTTTTGGTTCGACTATAAATTCTAGTTTGTATTAAGGGATCGGACCCTTATGCGCTGTGAATAGACTTCTAAAATGACATTTGATTTCTAATGAGTCTCAAATGGCAAAGATTTCAGATTAACTATTTGTAATGTTTGGAAAACAATATACACGATACAGGAGAAATTAGTCTTTGAATAATTCCGAGAAATTGTATGGGATAACATTTTTATTAAATATGTACACATACATATTTTTTGTGTCTATACATATTTATTAAATATATATCTTCTGCTTTATTTAGTAGGTAACAACTAGGTTAGGGCTTACCTCGATAAAAGCAGCTGGAATCATCGATCATCGGGAAATACCAGAATTAGCAGTCTTGAGAGACGCATAAGTAGCTTTTATAATACTAGCTTTTGCCCGCGGCTTCGTTCGCGTTAAATTCGGGGTAACACATTTCCCTTTGCGCCTTATTGATTTGTAATAGCAACGCTAAGTTTTCTGTTGGAGAATACCACCTTCATGGTCTTCATGGTGAAGTTTTGATATGATTTTATACATCGAATATAATGTAAAAGGATATTTAAGTTAGTCGTTCTATGTCATGTGTCACCATGTACTCGTGTATTTTCTGATATGTTTTAATATACCATTTTACTAACTCCCACAGTGTTTTATGTGCTCTGCAAATATTCCTCAACATTTTCCCTTTTCTTCCCTCTTTCTCCCTCACATTCCACTTTTTTCTAAAAAATATTAGCTTATGTCCGTCTCCAAAGTTCCAACTATCCTTGGATCAAAATTCATCAAAATCGGTTTACCCATTTAGGCGTGAAGGCGTAACAAACATACTTTCGATTTTATAATATAAGTAAGGATTATGTAGTTTCTTTATTTATGTTTTCCCAAAGCCAGTTAAGTAATATACTTCGGAGAAAATTAGGGGAAATTCTTGCCATCAGAAAATGGCTAGAAAGTAATATTATGACGAGGGAAGACATGTTTATTTTGAAAAAGATAAAATTTGGGTCACCATGCTTACCCTCTCTTAAAACGGATAAGTAATGAAATTTCACCTCGGCGCGGGGTGGCCACAAAATTGTTATTTATTTATTTCCCTTTAAATATTATGATGTTGTGGAAAATTTGTTTTATGTGTTATTTTGAAGATATCGCTGGCAGTTTTCTTTACAATCGGTTTTTTAATCGCCAGTTATTTAAGTAATAGCTTTTGCCCGCGGCTTCGCTCGCGTTAACTCTTTGGTTATGTTTTATAATGATTGAAAAATCGGCCTGTAAGCAAAGAAATGTACCGAAATCTTTAATGATTACAGGGAATCTAAAATGGCTGTCTTAGCAGAATAATAATAGGATTATAATAATTACGTTAAAATTCTTTAAATGTTCACAGACGCAGTTAATTTTGTGAACTGTCACTAGTAGTATTATAGCAGCTATTCTAGCTAGCTAGTAATATTATATTTTAGGATGATTCTGCTGAACCGACCATTTTAGACCCTCAGACGCGATGTTACGATTTTATGTTTTCTTTCCTAAGAATAAGTATTTTTAGTTACTACCCACTTTCTTGCGTTTCATAGTGAGGATATTTTTTGCACGAAATAGACAACGCCTCCTTTATTTTAGTAGCCGGTTTATTCCCGTGAATTATGTGAAAAGTATATTAAAATACTACGAACACCAACCCTTTTGCCATCTATCATATCTACTGATCTCGAGTTCGCCCAGATATGCGCCTGTTTTTTTTTTTCATTTACGTACGTATTGTATAATTATCACTAGCTTTAGTTTACCGAATTATGGTGAGGAAACTAACATGCATGAGAGATATTTAGAGGTATTTCTAGGTGGCCAACTCAGTGGCCTATATGGGTGGCAAAAAAACTTTGACATCAGACACTAGGCACACCATAAAAGTAGCAGACTCACCTGATAAATGCTTTCGACTTGATTTGAGAAGAGTATTGTAAAGATACGAGTATGAACCGCTATGTTCGGAAGTCACTGGCACAATAATTGCGTTATAAATACAAATAAAAACTATAACTAGAAGTGTAGAAAAAGTTAGTTCGTCGTGTAGGGAAAAAACCGGCCGAGAGGAAGTCGCACACCGAGAGTTCCGTACAAGCTTGCGACATAAACAGCCATATCTTTTGAATGCGTAGACTTAGAGAGTGGATATAAACGCACATATACTTAGAGGGTTGATTTGTTCATAGCTCCAAGGGACCACAGACTTGAGTTAATTTCAACTCGATACCTCCACGCGTTCCCGACATAAAGGGCTTTGACAGACAGATAGACAGAAGGGATCCTTTTTTTCTTTTTGATTTACGGAACCCTTTGGTTTAGGCACTAACTAACTTTTTTAGTATAGTATGACCACTTTATGTAATTCAAGATGGCGTTGCTTGTTCACCTCGAAATGTCAAACTAACCTCCGAATACTGAAACGTCACTCAAAATGTTGAGGGCTGCTTAACATTTGAGCAGCTCTTAAACTTTAGATTTTGTATGGTCAAACGTCACTTCTGAGGCTCTGTTAAATTTAAGTGGGACTTAAATTTTGAGTGACGTTTCAGTATTCGGGGGTTAGTGCATTATTTTAGTTCTATGATTTCTCATCGGCACAGATAAATTAGTTGAAGTGTAGTGCGGATATTGTCAACGCGTGTCAATATGCTTTTTAAGAAAGGCAATAATTAACTATTAAAGGTCCAATTAATCGTTGCTTAAGAACAATATATAGTTTATTTTTGACGGTACGGTTGGCGCGTTGGGTGAGCGATTGACTGCTGCGCTGCAGTGCGACAGTCAATCGGTTCGATCCCCGCACGGAATAAATATTTGTATGACCTACAGGTAGTTGTTTCAGGTCTGGCTGTTTGTGTACGTTTATAAACGCACCCACGACACAGAAAATAATGCTAGTGTGGGGTAACATTTAAAAAAAACGCATGTCTGCACGATACATGAAAAAATCCTAGAGTGAGGGGCGCAACGTTTAAAAAAAGTTAACGCCACAACAACCGGTAAAAGCCTTACCTACTGTACAATACTAATTACAGTCACAATAAGAGACCCCACAAACACGTGATAATGCGTAGAATACCCGGTGTAATGTGCAAAATGCCCAATATAATAGCCTACCTTTATTCGCACCAAATTAAATCGCAAACTCTATGAAGTCCGGCGAAGTTGTAAAATGCAAATAGTATACCTTTTTAGTACCAACACGTGCAGGGAAGGGTTATCGAGAGGATTATGGACGTAGGAGGGAGAGGTCTACTATTCAGCATATTTTTTTAATATTTAAAATAACCACACAGTGCAGTAGATACCAGGATTTACTGAGGAGGGACAAAGCACATGTGACTAATTAACCAAGGTGATGCATCTGAATATTGATGAATGGAGAGGGAGAGGAAGACCAAAGAAAAGATGGATGGAGGTGTAAGGAATGATATGAAAGAGAAAGGAATAAATGATGCCGTGACGTCTGACAGGAAAAAATTGAATAAGAAAACGTGTTGCGCCCACCCCAAATACAATGGGCCAAGAAAAGGACAATGGTGATTAAGTGTGCAGAACAAGGTAGCATTGTTTGTCATGAAACAATGCATCGACATGTCAAACTGGTGGTACGTTTATTTTAGTTCTGTGTTTTCCCACCTACACTTAAAATTAGCTAAAGTATAAGGCCTGTAGGCCTACTATGACGTCTTAATGCAAAACTTATTCCACTGAGGGAAAGAGATGGTGCTAGATACCCTGTATAGCTCTGCCTCTTTCCCTCAGTGAGATTAGTTCTGCTTTAAGACGTCATGGTAGGGTAGCTGTTTGAGTTACAGAATAGCTAGTGAAGTTACAATTGCATCAGAATTTAATTTATTATTTTATTTCATGACTTTAGTTGTACATTTATTAATAAAGTTTGAAACGGGATTTTTAAAATGATTTTCATTTAAAATTAGTTCTCGATATTTCTACGCTGTTGCCAATGCCATGGTCACGGCTAAACGGTATTAAAAATATTGGTGACTATGTCAGTTTAAAAAGTTGCAGATTTAGTTGGTTGTTTGTTCGTTATAGTGTGGTTAGTGACTAACCTGGTGTCAGAGTTTCTGTGGTCTCTTACTTGGCTAACAGCCGTCGAGAAATAATCTTACAGACAGAGTGCATCTGCCGGGGTTGCGGGTTGTTTGAAAGAGATACCGCGGCCCCGGAACATACAAGATAATAGTAGGAACATGGGTGGGTTTTAGTCAGTAAGTCTGACACTCCACCCAGCTCCGCCCAGAGAGGGGGAAGTTATTTGATGATTTAACATCCGCAAAAGGACAGTGCATATTTATTTAGTGTATGCCTGCGTTAAAAGAGACCCCTATTTCTTAACTACACTACAAGCTTATAAAGAAATAGCTTGTGCCCGCGTTAAATTCGGAGTAACACAGTTCCCCTTTCCAGATTTACAGGTACCTGCTACCTGTAGTTTTTGCCCTTGCGCCTTATTTATTGTAATAGCAAATCTAAGTTTTCCCTTTTCGTCCCTCATTACTCAATTTAAAAAATAAAATAAAAAATATAGCACATGTCCGTCTCCAGGGTCTCAACTATTTCTGTACCAAAATTTATCAAAATCAGTTTAGCCATTTAGGTGTGAAGATGTTACAAATAAACAAACTTACTTCCCTTTTATAATATTAAAGTAAGGATAAGGATTGTTGTCAAAAAAAGCTAAAGCCTTCACGAGATATTTCTTAATACAACAGATGATCAAAAATAACAGAATAACCTCTGTCATATATCAATGACAGTTTTCTATCTCCAAAAAGGACACAACCCAACTGCCCAACGCTCATACCCTCCGAAGGGTAAGCAGCAAGGGCAGTACCCCGAGGGTACATTGATAATTATTACACGGTAGCTGTTGGACCTTCTTCGTGTAACGGTCCCGCGGGGAGGCGAGGATTATGACCGTATTAATTAACGTACAAGGAATCGTGAGTCTCTTGCTTATTATTTGTTTTGACGTGAGAGAGAGATATATGGAAGAATATTACGTAGTTTTTTTTTTCAGAAAATTCAGTTTCGTTGTACGCACGACGTTACATCAATCTTTACAAAACCCTTTTTACATTAAATACAAACATTAAAAAAAAACGAAATGAAGACAATCAACTAAATTGATCCTGTAAGGCCAAAAGGCCAAAAGGCTCATATCTGAGAATGGTAACTGCAACTTAGCAACCATATCACAGCGCTGATATTGTGTTGTGAAGCCACGGTCAGATGCGACAAGAAAAAATCCAAGAAGTAAGTAAAATACTAAAAATTATAATTACTACAATGTTTGTGTATATGAGTTTAAATATTTGTAAACGCACCCACGATACATGGGAAATTCCAAGTGTGGGGCAACGTTTAAAAAAAATGAGAAAAAGAAGCGAAATCTACACCCATCGTAACATAACATGAGATAATATCAGTTTTATATATCTATGTAACATCATGGCCTCTAGGGCCATGGGTCAAAGTACCTACTCACTTAGTTTTTCAGGATAACACCAAGCGGTTGGTGGATTCTTTACGATATTGATAAATGTTGCCAGCCTTCTCGGTACTATGCAAGTGCAACCTTGTCGTTCTTTTCCCATTTCGCTTCTTGAGCATTTTTTAATAACTATATTTTAGAGTTCAAATCATGGTAACACAATTACTGAAGACTCAACTTGTTTTCTTTGGCAGATTCGATTTGTTACAGCCCCGTTTCACAGAACAAAACAAAAATGTTCACCTAAGGAAAGAAGCAGTGAATAATAAATATATAAAGTAAAACTATCTCAAACATACATATATCTGCAACATACTTTACTTGTTCAAGTCACCACAATCTTTCTGAGCCTTTTCGTTCCCTTACGTTTTTACGAAGTGAATATTTCACGAGGCAAGATTTTCTTTTTTGTAAGGAAACTGTTTTTCAAACTTGTATGTTATATACGGGGTGTAGGTACATTTGACCCTTGTTTTGCT
The DNA here is from genome assembly GCA_958449745.1 of Ochropleura leucogaster. Classification (NCBI taxonomy): domain Eukaryota; kingdom Metazoa; phylum Arthropoda; class Insecta; order Lepidoptera; family Noctuidae; genus Ochropleura; species Ochropleura leucogaster. The sequence continues at coordinate 16,945,244 of OY288207.1, forward strand.
GTCAGTACCTAAAACAATAGAATAGGATGCCTACCTCATCGGGGTCTTGTATAGGGACTACTTTGAGTAAATGTTTTAGTGTGAGCTAGAGGAAAAGAAATAACGAAAATAAGTTTATTTGCCACATGCCACAAAGTGCACACAACTCAAACAAAGAAAAAGAAACCTTAATCTAAACACAATTAAGAGATATTTACAGTGTGTCTTACCGCTGCGCCAAATAGGCCCAGTTTAGCAAACTTGGGCAGCGGGTGCCTGACGCTAGTTATCAATCTGGAGTTGTAATGGTGTCATGTGACGTATGTAAAATATTTGTGAAAATGCCTTTGTTCAATCAAAATGACTGTCTGGGATTTACAAATGAAAGGAACCAATTTCTTTATATAAAATCACAATTATTTTTTAATTATTCACTTTTATGAGAAAAAACATAATACTTAAGAAAGACGACGTTTCGCATAGTTATAAACTAAAATTAGGTTAAAACAAGAATGGAAAAAACTTAAAAATTATTTTACATTGTTCAGGTGGTGCTTGAGTAGTCTTTTGAGAGTTGGAAGTGATTTTGAGTCCTTAATCACTCTACAGTGATTGACGATTGATTGTGTTGTATATGAGGGGGCTGAATTTATAACTCTTTACCTACGTAAAGAGTTATAAATTAAGTCCCCTCATATACAACAGTCTGACCAAAGCACCGCAGAATATCGATATGTATCTGATATTCAGTCGCCCACTGACCGCCTTTTATTTATATTGCTATGCATACCGTTTGACTTCACAAAAAAGAACTTGAAAATAATCCAACAAACGCACATCCTGTAGCGCCTTAGTACGCGGTAGTATCGCGGAGGCTTAGCGGGTTAGTGCGTCCCAAAGGTACACAATATAGGTTAGCATAGATTGTACTACTTACATAGATACCAGTTTTAAAAACCCGGCCAAGTGCTAGTCGGACACTCGCTTCTAGGGTTCCGTTCAATCTTGCGACACAAACGGCCGTACTTAGAGAGTTGATTTTTTCAAAACAATCACAGATCACACTAAGAGATAACAGTCTTGGTTAAATGGGCTTAATTACATCTAGATACCTCCACGCGTTCCTAAGATGAAGGGTTTTGGCAGACAGACAGGCGGATAACAAAGTGATCTTATAAGGGTTTGGTATTTACTTTTGAATCGGAATCCTAAAAAGACTTTGCAAGAATGGTTTTAGGTCTGTCCCTATTTATAAACACGAAAGTAGCCACCATTTTCTGTGTCAATATGGATTAAGAAACTTACAGCTGCAAGTACTTACATGTGATTAAAAGAGTGATGGATCTGAATGTTATGTTATGTGTTGTCCATCAACATTCCTCTTCCTTCCTCTCGGAAGGCCACAGAAAAGATGGATGGATTGTGTAAGTAATAATATGAAGAAGAAAGGAGTAAATGATGTCGTGACGTCTGATAGGGGAGAATGGACGATAAAAAAGTGTTGCGCCGACCCCAAATAGAATGGGACAAGGCAGAAAAATTACGATAAAGATACTTACAGCTGAAATTATTTTTGAATAATAAATCACCGCCGGCACAGTGCCTACATTGTAGAATTATAACTACTTATATGCCTAAGAAATTCAATGCGAACCAAACTTCCGCCTTCCGAATTCCCAAGAATATTTAACTTATGAATTGCCATCACAGTGTTAAATCTCAATAATTTGTATTATAACAAAACTTGAAATTTTTCAATACAAATTCCAATTAACCGTACAATACAAGAGCTGAGGGAATCTGATTAAATTCATACAAAGGGCAAGTTAAATACACACAACGATCTGTATCGTGGAACCTCGGGCGCGCCACTCAATGCGAAGGTATTTCCAATTACTCTCGAATCCTTCCATTTTCCAGTCGCTAGGAATTTTATTGACGCTGTCCCTTTCTATATTCCCTTTTATAATGAGGTGAGAGAGGGATGGGAGACTGAGGATTTGAGCCTTCTCATGAGGCTGGGTTAATTTCCATTCGCCCGGAGCGACGTCTCGCGTTCACCTTTCATACGTAAATTGAAAAGATGAACTCAACTATTTGCTTACTATTTGGCTGGAGTTGACTGTGTACGCGTATTGTAGTTTCCGGCTGCGTGGTGTGGATGCTCCTTAAATAAATATCTTGGAAAATGCTGAGGAATACTGCTTTCATGACTAGGTACTGTAAGGACTGAGTTAGAATACTCTAATTAATGAAGCGCATTTAATACTTTAAGACTACTCTTATCTTATGCTTTTTTTTTCCTGCGTTCCTTATTTAAAACGACCTGAGTATTGGAACATTATGGCTAATCAGCCAGCATTGGTTAAGGTATAAAACCTCTTACAGTACTGTAGAGGTGTGCGACTGTGATGGGAACTAGCACCTGTTATTATTGAAGACGAGATAAAAAATATATAATAGCAAAATTATGTGAAGCCTCTGAAACTGATACTAGGTAAAATCCTGTATGTCAGGAGTCAGCGTCTCCATCCTTTCCAAAAAAAAAAGCCAAAGTAATTAATTCAGTTTTTTTCACACAAACATGCAAGATTACAAGGGGAGAACTGAACAATGTGAGTAATGAATAAGTGTGTTTCTAATTGTATGTGTCTGACATATTTTTATGACATTTTATAAAGAGAGAGACATATCATGTCTATGACTTAACTTTAAAGAAGAGATAAATAAAGATTTATAATATTCTTATTACAATATATTTCATTAAAATCCGTAGTGTACCGTCGTACACAAGCATCCACGTTAACACACATTTTCAATTAACACATCTTAATCCCAAAATAATCTCCGAGAGCTAGCTGTAAATTAGTGACGCGCAAGTTACCGAAAATGTAAAATAAGATAAGGTTAGCTAATAAGTGGACAGCACTAATGCCGACCCACGTCAAGCCTTCGTCAGTTGTCGGTAATGCTCGGCTCACGATCGTAAGATCAGCTGTTAATTACCCCGGGGGAGGATGATTGGGCATACATTAGCTTGTAACGTTGATACAGTATGCTTAATGTTGAAGTAAAAATACGGTAAGATCGAAATGATCTGCCATTTTTATTTTTTTTACAACACGAGCAACCTACAGAAGTGGACTTAAAAAAAACATTTTGATTTTATTTTAAGTCGGTTATTAGATAGAAAATAAATTTACTTCCGAAAGTCGGCGATGTTTAAAAATGCAAAAAAAAATACTTCCATAAAACACTAAAAAGTTGAAAATACGTTTACTTGAAGAAATCAGTGGCAAAAAATACGATGAAACTATATAAACTAATTTTCCACTTTTCAGTGTGTTATTGGAAGTCAATTTTTCCAGAACTTCAGAATCAAAACCTTCAAAGAAAATCATATACGTACGTAACATTAAAGTACTAAGTAAACGGAAGGTTCTATCGGAACCAATACCACTAATTACAGCTGTTAATTACGTTGAAAGAGTTATTAATTAATTAGAACCTGCGCAAATATTGTGCCGGTCGTTATCTCATAGGAAATATTTATGGCGAAAGATCAAAGAGAAAATGGTGGTGTCGGGTGTATTCTGAAATTTGAGAGAAAATATTGGTTTTCCTTTTGTACATTATATGGGTCGTACATTATAAGTAGAGATGGGATATTTGGATGCATGTTTACCTACAGATAAGATTTTGGCTGTTTTGCACAGCAGATTTTTTTTCCAAATTCAAAAAATGGAGGTTCTAAATTCGACAGTGTGTTGTTTTTTGTATGCTTGCAACGCGATTGCGCGTTCGATTGTGGCTCGATTTTTAAAATTCTTTTTTTAACTACCGAAGGGCCCTGTATGAATTTTATCTATATTGTTTTTGTAATTTATGACTTACTAGGTAGCTTCCGTCCGCGACTTCGTCCGCTTGGCATAGTTACTTTGGGCTAACGCTAACTTTAACCCGCGTGATGATCGAAATGAAAAATATCTTTCTTTCTCTTTTCTTCCCTCTATGTCCTCCTTCTCCCACTTTTTTAACCTATGTCCGTCTCCAGGGTCCCAACTATCTCTGTACCAAAATTTATGAAAATTGGTTTGGCGTGAAGACGTAACAAACAAACCAACTCACTTTTGCTTTTATAATATTAGTAAGGATGTCCGACTTCCGGAAGTAAATTTATTTTCCGTCATTTTAGTGGTTTCCTGGAAATATTTTTTTTTGCAAAAATGTTTATTTTAAAAGTCTGCTTTCCCTGGAAAGTCAATTTAAGTATATATTCCATGAGATATAGTAAACCTAATCTGACACAAATTACTGTTGCCCTGTTAAAACGTATTATGCTATGTGAATTCGCTACTTTTATAATTATAGTCAGTGGCTTTTGACGAGATTTGTAACGAATGTAGCTTAAACCTCAGGGAATATAAAGAATAGGGAAGTTAGGTTAGTATAATACATTGGATTAGTTATACAATCCCGGAATCCCACAATTTAAATTTTCAATGTAATAAAAATATCCTAACAAGCCGCTTCTATACTTTGTTAACCCTCCACTAACTAGGCCAAGATATAATATGAATCACCTAATTAAGGCACCATCTATTATCTCCTTCCATCTGCTCCATCATAACTTCGTCCTCACGAAATAATGTAAGTCAAGAGCCAAGACATACTCCTCGCTTAGTAACATACGACGACATAGACATGAGTACTTCCCAGCTATAATAGGAGAGCCAAGGGCCTCTTAACTTCGCACGCACTTCATACTAAGTCTCCAACGTTACTGTCAAGGACCACAAGATTCACGGGAGTCGGGTTATGGTAACCTGCTATTAAGATGGTGTAAGATTAAGTTAAATAGAAAAGTTTATTTCACTCATAAAGTTAACAAAAATGCTCTTAATCTAATGTGTAATGTTTGGCAATGAATACAATTTCTTTAAGAGGTAACGTTGACGATTATTATTATACTAGTATAAACTGCGTGACAGTCGTCAGCGTCTTCTACTCTTATTAATCGTAAACATAATTCATTGTTGCTTTTTTTTTATAACCAGTAACACTAGGTAAACAAACATTAAAAACATTTTATAAAAAAATACAGTTAAGTTGAAATTATTACGTATGCAAAGATGTGTTGTGTGTGCGTGTGTGTGTAAGATGCTTGTGAGTGAGATTTTGTGTGTGTAATACATGTTTTGTTCTTCATGATTCTTAAAGAGTGTCAAAGAGAGACTTCTTTAAAAAACTTCGGAAAGTCGGACTTGCACACCGAGGGTTCCGTACAAACTTGCGACATAAACGGCCATATCTTTTGACTGCGTAGACTTAGAGATATGAGTTTTCCACAACACCAAAGGACCACAGACTTGAGTATCTATGGTTTTAATTTCAACTCGATATCTGTATCGAGGAGCTAGTGGCTAAATAATAGCAGCCGCTCGGGTCGATCTTAAGGTTAAGCTGCGCTTGCCTAGGTTGGTCTGTGGATGGGTGACCACCCGTTACATACCGAGTTTCCTCCGTGCCTCGGAAAGCACGTTAAGCCGTTGGTCCCGGCTGTCATTTGTAGATCTCTGACAGTCGTTACAGGTAGTCAGTGTTCCGAAAGTCTGACAACCAGTCTTACCAAGGGGTATCGTATTACCCAGTATTAACTGGGTTGTGGAGGTCAGATAGGCAGTCGCTCCATGTAAAATACTGATATTCAGCTGCATCCGGTTAGACTGGAAGCCGACCCCAACATAGTTGGGAAAAGGCTAGGCAGATGATGATCTGTATCGAGAGATAAGACCATTTGGTCTTGACAGACAGACAGACGAACAGCAAAGTGATCCAATAAGGGTCTAGAGTCTAGGTCTAGTCTAGGTCCAGAGGTACGGAACACTAAAAATCAGGACAGTTAAACAAGGCTAAGATGATTAAATTTCCAGGCGCGAAAGAAAATCTGTGAGGCCCGTTTACAGCAAATACGTTCTCAAAAGAAGTGTTCTATTAAACTAACATACAATTCTTATCTAGTTATATGTCATATCATTCTACTGCCTTTCTCCTATTTTATTTAAGGTTGGCGCAGCATGTATTTTTCTGCCATACTTCTCTAACAATCATCTCATCAGACACTTCATATCTTGCCATATCGTAATTCACACGTTCCATCCATCGTTTCTTTGGCCAAATATACTTATATCTATCTACATTAATTCTCAAAACATTCCTCACAGTATTTTTGTCATTCTTCCGCATCACATGAACACCCCCCCCCCCTCCCCACAGATGCGTGATACCTTTAGCTTTGCCCTGCTCCTACAATTCAAACTTTATTCCAATTCCTATTCTCTAAGCGACTGCAAACTCAAACGACATTATAATTTATGGACGAAACCTTTTAAATTCGTAATTCGAACGCATTCGAATGCATTCCATTAGGAACGCATGCTTCTCCCAAAACACAAATTTAAACTCAAAGAATTAATTTCAATTAGACCATAACAGGCACTTTTGAATGCCATGAAAACAAACAGATGATGCTAGTCCCAGTCATAAGACATAATAACTTGTTAAAATACTGTAGTTGCTCATTCCAAAGGGTAGACCTCTTTAGAGAAAAATTGGCAAGAACTTTTCTATCATATTTAGTAAAAAAAAAACACAAAAAATTCCAGCCATTCTAAAACCTGTTCTTCTAATTACTCCAGCCGTAGACAAACGAGAAAAGAAATTCAAAATTCGAACAGAGAACAATTTAAAACAAAAACAAACCGTTCAAGCAGCCAGTAGCAGAGGTCATCGACATTATCATTACGCTGAAGGCGTAAGTCCCTCGGCAGATGTAAAGGCTGACCGCCAATAAAACTTAATGTTACTACTGCAACAGACGAACCTTTTCAATTAAACCGTCTTACGATTTTAATCCGCGTCTGAATTGAACGTCTTCGAGATGGAAATGAGGGTCGTAAGTATACTTTAAGACCTGGTACTCATTAGTGCTTCTTCTGGCTGGTAATCCCGGGTTTAGCGGGGTCCGTACTTACTTTGCCTGTACAGTCAGTGCAGGCGATTGCATTTTATTAGGCTCATATATTGTCACTAAACAGTCTAGCAAGAGATGTCTTTATGAGGGTTTTACAAAGAGTTATTACAGAACTACGATATCGTAGAGAATTTGCTCACGCGCCTTTTGAAATGTTTTTAGAGGTCCGTACCTCAAAAAGAAAAAACAGAACCCTTATTGGATCACTTTGTTGTCCGTCTGTCAGGACCTTTTATCTTAAAAACGCCTAAAGATATCGAGTTGAAATTAAAACCATATACTTAAATCTGTAGTTCCTTTGTGCTGTGAAAACATAAACCCTCTAAGTATACACAGTCAAAAGATATGGCTGTTTATGTCGCAAGTTTGTACGGAAACCTCGGTGCGCGAGTCTGACATGTGCCAGTCAGACTCGGCCTGTCTTTTTTTGTCAACTCCACTGACCACAAATACTTTTCAATGACACCAGTGTCTCCTACAATTAAAGTGTTATCCTATTTTAAGTTAATGAACCAGACAGGTATCAATCTTATATACTATAGACCACATACCCGCTCATAACAAATCGACTACTAATCTCTTACACCGTGAGACTCAAACCAGCTGATTCTATTAAATATGTACACGAGTTACACGACAAGCCCCATCCTAAGATGAGCGCACGTTGTCAATTTAATTCGCAAGCACTTCGCTTCACTATATTATATCGGGCGGCCATATTTACCCGGGGAACGCCCAGCGCCCTGATGAACTTTAGTCCTAAACAAATATAAACAAAAATCCTGTCAGGTATCGGTGATAAAGTAAGATGGGTTCCGTGTAACAGTATTGCTGCAATTATAAAAAATAAAGAAAGAAAACATATTTATTTGCGGCGGCGGCGGTATCTTTTTCAAAGAACCCGCAACCTCAGCAGGCAATGGCCTTGGCAAGCACCATTGCTTTGCTGACATCTCTTTGAGGCTCGCGTGTAACACGAACGCGCTGCGGTGAACTACCCATTGCTCTCAGTCTACAGACCCGAGTCTACGGTGGCCGGGAGTAATCTGGGGCAGCGTATTTACATTGCCAGAACGCAGCCATAGGAAACTGCTCGCGTATACTTCGTAATGCACTTTTTAAATTTGTGATTCCAAAGTATTACACTAATTTTGCGTGCTACTTGCGTAGAGTTTGTAACTCAGACGTGCACATGCATCTTTCCAATTTATACAAGGCCAAAACGCCTAATTATTTATTTCTTTAAAATAAAGTCATTTATTTTAATTATTAATGGATGGTATTTAATACTTTAACTGTAAATCCCCTTTTTTCAATCAAAATATTCGAAATTATCACCAAAAATACTGAATTGCACACTAAATTTGCTCATCAAATAAATCAATTATACTATACTGTTAGAAGACAGCACTACAATAAAAAAGTGTTATATCTTTATCCATTTTCTATTAATGCAAGTCGTTACTGGCTACTGCGTAGGGGGTCGCAGTTTTAACCTAACCTAACCTACGCATTTTTTTAGCATTCAGGAAAGAATATTTGGTGCACGATCAGTATTTTTGGTGAGCACAAAATTTTTTCCCTTATTTAATTGAATTTGAAATAAGTCATTTAATTCAATAAGTAATTATCGTACTCGAAATAGTTCACTCTAGTCGTTTCTGGCGTAGGAGGTCACAGTTTTAACCTAACCTACCCATTTTTTTTAAGAATTTATTTTAATCTGAATTTATAGATATAGTTATACATGATTAGTTGCATGCGGACTGGCATTATATATTTTGGAGCAAAGCTAATTTCTTTGGCCACTACAAAGTATACGCGAGTATTTGCGTACTGCTTTTGTATACTTTGGAAGACTTTGATTAAAAAGTAATTTCCAATCTATACGCGACTAGTTTTCATAGGATGGTATTTAATACTTTAACTGTAAATCCCCTTTTTTCAATCAAAATATTCGAAATTATCACCAAAAATACTGAATTGCACACTAAATTTGCTCATCAAATAAATCAATTACGAGCATCAGGAAAAAGACAGCACTACAATAAAAAAGTGTTATATCTTTATCCATTTTCTATTAATGCAAGTCGTTACTGGCACTCGCCGGCCGCTGCCGCGGCACCGCTCGCTCCGCTCGCTCGGCTCGTGCGTAGGGGGTCGCAGTTTTAACCTAACCTAACCTACGCATTTTTTTTTTGCATTCAGGAAAGAATATTTGGTGCACGATCAGTATTTTTGGTGAACACAAAATTTTTTCCCGTTTTCATACCATTGCGTCCTAGCCATGTACAAATTGTAAATACGCTCTGGGACAACGTTTTAAAAAACGTACTTGGCTTTGTAACGGCGGAACGGTTACAGGTAGATTTTTTTAACAGACGAAAACAAACAATTGGAGTCGATAAACGACTACAGATCCCTAAAAAAATCTCCCGGCGATTCGAAGCTGAGAACAAAAGTTTACCTGACCCAGTATTAAGCCTTCGTACGTGTATTTGCCAACATCAAGTATTTCTCATTTGTTTTCGTTTCGAACACGAGCAAAATCAAATTCTTCGTTTGTATACCATTCAGTAATTAACATTGGAAATCATGAAACGATTTTAATTATTGGCATAATTGAAATATCGCTGCGAGCGCTTTGGCGTATTCAAATTAATATACCTATTGACCGAAATTATTTTACTGATCTCTGATCTGATTTTGTGGTCGTAACTGCTGATTATGAAGTTCTTTGTTCGATTTCTAGGCCGTGCAAAGGGTTATCGGGTTTTTCAAACAGGAATTTCTCAGTAGAGGCCATGGAGATTGGAACCAGGTACCCGGTTAATAAATAAAATTCTTTTAATACAGACAAACTTCATTTGGTTAGTACAACACAACTTAATAAACTAATGTTAGTACTTAAATCTACCAGAAAAACAAACATAAATTATACGCCACACTTGCATGTAGGCGCATTCAATGTCCCAGTATGGGGCTGTCCCCCCCTGTCAGCAATATTGCGTAGGATGCTGTTGGGGCTGCCGCGTACCCTGCGCATGATGGAGGCGCATCGCTTACGCATGATGGCGTGAAAGCCGTCTATACCCGCTTCACCGAAAATGCCGAAAACACTGCAGTAACGCAACAACCCCATCAACATCCTGAATGCATTATTGTATTGGACGCGCAGAGTGTTGTATGCCCTCTGCGTGTAGTTGACCCACAGACTGCATGTATAAAACGGCTGACAGTCAGTACGCTGAGAACAGCGTACTCTTCAGTTCAGTCGAGCATGTTACAGCGGACAGCCAACGCCCTACGCTCACGTTCGATGTCCAAACTGTCCTTCGGGTCTTCGGAAACCCAGTGGCCCAGATATAAGATGTGTGTTAATGGTAATAAGCTCACCCTTTTATTTTTTCGGATGGAAATACATCAAATAACTTCTCCCGCTCTAGGCGCAGTGTCAGACTTTTATTGACTAAAACCTACCCTTGTTCCTTCTTTTGCCCTTTAAGTTCCTTGGTCGCGGTAACTCTTTCGAGCAACACGCAACCCTGGAATATGCTCAATATGCTTATTAATAGGTTTGTGTATTAATAAGCAGGCAGGGCAGACCTCTGCTCAAATCTTTGAGGAATGATTGATGTTAGGTATAATAGTACCTAACAAAAGCGACATCTGTTAACGAATACAGTAATAGTACGTTTAAATGCTGGGAAATAATAATAGATGGCGCTACAATTACTATACCAAAACAAAACGTCGATATCAAGTGAATGTAGGACCTGATATAATTATGATGAATCCCTGTACCTTTTCTGAGAATTACAACAATTAGTATGTCCTTATTTCCTTACTTCCTTTTTATTAATTTCCATGAAAAGCCCACGTTTAAATATTCCAAGAAAGTAATAAGTCGAACAGTTCCCTGTGCAAATTGAAAAGAACGTTTTATTTTTGCGGATAGGATATCTTCCAATAAGTTCCCCCGCTCTGGGCGGAGCGGGGGAGACTGTCAGACTTGTACTGACTAGAACCCACCCATGTTCCTTCTATTGCCCTTTATGTTTCGGGGCAGCGGTGTCTCTTTCGAACAATCCGCACCCACGGCAGGTGGTGGCCTTGGCAGGCCCCTCTGCTTTGCTGACATCTCTTTAAGGCGCGCGTAAAACACGAACGCGCCGTCGACACGGCCTGTCGTCAATAGAAGGACGGACGTTGAGCTACCCATTGCTCACCGTCCACAGGCCCACATCTATGGTGGCCGGGAGTCGTCTTACTAAACCCGACATCCGGGGCGTCTCCGCGGCGGGTGGGTTGGTTTGAGGTACGTTTTCTGCTTAAGTGATAAAATACTGTTTCGTCATAAGATATTAGTAAGGATTTCATCCTAGAACAGCTGCTGCTGTTGCTATTTGAACGAACTTGCCTTACAAAATCTCCATAATTTAACATCATAAGATTACGACTGTAATCTCCCACAGGTTAGGCAAAGGCGTATATCAGATGGTTGGTGCGAGGGATCCTATAGGTACACACACGCCAGTTATGTTTAGAAAGGGTCGAGCCGTTTTCCCAGCTGCCTTGGGATCAGCTTCCAGGCTCACCAGATGCAGCTAAATACCACTATTTTACATGAAGCGACCGTCTATCTAAACTCCACAACGAATTTGGTACTAGGTCAAATCAAATCAAAATAATTTTGATTTGATTGCCCACATGGCTATTTATAAAACGTCCAGGAAAGGTGCACAGTTCGGGTTGTTCAATTCCTATGCAGAAGAACCGTGAAGAAACTCCATGCTCTTTTAAAATCATTTGGTTTTACAATGTTGTTGTTACTGACAATAAGACAATGCTTACTTTACAAAACGTTAAATGAGATAACAAAAGTTAACAAGCGTCTAGGAATCCACAAGGCTCACTAAGTCCACTCAATCAATTGCCCCAGCAACGGTTAAAACGATACCCCTTGATACTAGTTGTCAGACTTTCGAGACACATGCCCGAAACGACTATGAAAGAACCACAACTGACATTTATCATGCTTTCCGAGGCACGAATTAAACTTGATACGTAATGGGTGGTCGGATACGTTGTCTAGAATACACAAATTACGTTAAACAAAAGCGTCATCAAGCTAGTGACATCAGTATCTCAAACTAAATCTCATCATCACACTAACCCTCTCGAAAGCAACCATAACATTTGATCGTGCCAAAAATCTCGTCCGACATACCGTGCCGTACTGCCGTGCCGGAGAAGCGACTATAAACCGGTTTACGAGCCCGTAGGCACGCCGACACTGCACAGATTACGGAGCCCATGAAACGTCCCCCTAAATTATTATCTCACCACATTTTCGACCACATTCACTAAGTTTATGTGTGATTTAAGAAACTATTCTGACATGTTGTTGATGTAAATCTGTTGGGGCGGGTGTTTTAGTGTGTTTATCATCATAAATACTTGGTTATTGATAAGAATCATGATCTCTCTTGGCTGGCAATGTTGAGGCGTTTAGCTCTGTTTATTGTTTCTTTGCTTGAAATCTAATCATACTATCGATACCTAGGGGTCTAAAAAGGACACTTTGGCAAAGTCATAATATGATAAAAATATGAATTACCTACGTTAAAATTCTTAAAAAGGTGACAGAAGTTGTTAATATAGTGAATTGTCGGTACTTTACGAATGGTAACGTCAGACTATACTATTACTTTACTATATTAATATTCAATCCTACTAATATCCTACTAGTATATGTGTTAAAACCGCTGAACGGATCTTCATGAAATTTGGAACAGAGGTAGATTATAGTCTGGAATAACACAAAGGATACTTTTTTTACGAAAAAACTTTTTGCAAAAAAAAGGTGTTTTGTGTTTATCGTATCAACATTCAACAAATAAGAAACATGAAATACTCAACTGACGTCATACATCTAACAAGACAGATAATACCCCAGCAAGCTCCCGTTATCTCGAGTAACTTTGACCTTGTATATTATTGTAATGGTATATCGCTACAATTTCGCGGGTTCGACACCCGACCTTACCCTTATCGCCGATTTGTTCGCTCGTGAACCCAAATAGCGGATATTTTTCGTTCAGTTTTAGACTCAGATTGGGTATGCCGTAGAATAAAAGTTAAGTACTCGATTCCAAAGATAATATTGGTCATAAAAAGAACATTTCTGCTTATTCCGTTTGAAATCAGGTGCAAACGAATGCGGCAAATGAAATAAATGTAATACCAAGTCATGCGGGATGTAAGTTCAGTTCAGATTCGATATATTTCTTACATTTAAATATGTAAGATGGTTACATTTATACAACTTTTAAACCTTAGTAGCTATGCCCGGCGGTTTCACCCGCTGCTCAGCTCCTCTTCTGGTGAAGGCCACCTTTATCACTTAGAGGTATAAAAATATATAACGACCAATTCTCAGACCTACCGAATATGGTCAACTGGGACACGAGAATTTTATATACTTACAATAAAGAACATTATCACGAATCAATAAAATCAATACTAATTGCAGGCTGTTGTTCTGATATTGAAAAACAATATTTATTTCAATACATATTTATTACAACAATCTTTTATTCGTTGGACTACAATTCAACCATAAGTACCTTCTGTTAGAGTTGTCCTTACATTTTGTTGTTGGTACTATTGAAGACACTTGTGCCTGACCACTTTTAACCCTAATGCTCTGAGTTATAAATAGGTATCCAAAAGAGGTCAGGTCTTCGATAGTACAATAAAGTATAATTCGTTCTATTCATATGCATAATGCATAAATTAAATTGATAAAATTAGTCTAAAATAGATAGGTTTTGCGAATTCATAGCGAGCTTTGAGAACCTTGAAATTGTAAGCATCACAACAAAAGCTCAAATGAGCCTCTTAATGACAAAAAGTACTTATAACATTTATCTTTTAATAGGAACGAGCACAGGAACGTAAAAAATGCCACAGTGGCGAGATTGTTCCAAATTTTTTAGAGCTAGCTTTGTATACAGAGGCTGGGCGTTGTGAATAATGACGAATAAAATAAATGCATGATTTTAATCTCCACCGCTGGCACACTGTCGTAAACTGTTTACGAGCGACCACTTAGGCCCAGTAGCAAGGGATAGGAGGTAGCGAGAGCGGAAGTATGAACAGCTACTTCCCCTTTTATTGATGTACCTTTGGATCTTTGACATCTGATTTTTGTTTTTGTTTTAGCTGAAGCCTTTCATACATCTAGAAAGGTGTTAGGAATTGGTTATAATCAACTTTTCAAACTGACTTGGTCAATAGCATTATTTATAACATTAATTTGAAACAATTTACCACGTTTAAGTTTTAGTTTTCCGTATTTAGGCAAAAAACAGTAAAAGCACGCGCTTGCCCTCCACGCCAAGAACCTCATTTTACCAGAATTTGTGTCACATATTTGTGTCATAGGCGTCCATGGTACGTTCTCGCTTGTTACATATATGTAATAATGGCGTTCAAAGGTTAAATTCTGGTGCCCCGCTCGCCTCTCGTCCCTTGTCCTCCACACCGCGATACCGCAACAACGCTCACGTCAAACGGCCCGCCTCGTCCAACCCTTTGCTAATGCGATTCCTGTTTTATGACTTACGTAACGCCACGAGCTCGTCGCTGAATGTGGCCCGTTGATTAGAGCATCTTGTGAAACTGGCACAAAACTTCACTATTCCAAGCATTTTGATGGATTGGTGTCATGTTTTGTTCTGTTGCAGTCTGTTGGATTTGACATAAACGAAGGGTGTAGTTTACGGGTTGCAGGTTGTTCGAAGGTTGCCGGTTAATGAGTGGGTTTAAGTCAGCACAAGTCTGACACTTCCCCCCCATCCGCCCAGAGCTCGGGAAATTATTTGTTGATTTCACATCCGGAAAAAAGGGTGTAGTTTACTGCTCGTCTTTGCTGCATCGAGAGCTGTGTGAGAATTAATTTAAATATGGCATTCGTTCGTGCAAACTCTTAGTTGTTGCCCGCGACCTTCGTCTGCGTGAAACTATAGAAAAATGTTGCTCTCATTTTTTAATTGGATTTCATGGAGTTATTTATTTTTTGCCAATATAACTAACATCAGCTATCCGTATCCTATATCTCAACAAACACAACTCAAAAATTAGTTATCTTTATTTTCGAATGCTAGGTGACATACGCAGCTATCTAACATAACACAATTTACGTACAGGGACATTTAACTACCTATTTAGGATCTAAAATAAAGTCTATAGCTTAAAAGTTCATATATGTAGACAGACAGTTATACTTTTTTAATAAGAAATGATATGAAGGAGAATGGAAGAAGAAAACGTGAGAAGGGCAGGAAAATTATTATGATATACTTACATAGGCATTCAATAAAAAATTGTTATTTGGAAATTACTGACAACTTTTTCAACTTATCCATTCTTTATATATATATTTAAATATCATAGACAAGAGGAAAGATTTGTTTCTATAGAATAGGCTCCAGAACTACTAGACCGATTTTAACCAATTTTCTACTGAGTGGAACTACATTATCTATAACTATACAATATCACGCTACTCACCACGGAAGCGGGGCAGCAACTAAAGACGCAGGTGAAACCGCTCAAGACAGCTAGTATTTGATAAGGTTCCGTATTGAAAATAAGGTAAACCTTTTCAAGTTACCTAAAACCAGATTATAGTCATTGTTTTCATGTATATTTACTAAACCAATGACGTTGAACCTGTCTGTTCTGTTAACCACTGCGTTACTTTAGAAGAAAAGAGAATAGTATAGAATATACTTTATTGCACACCAAAAGTTGAAATAAAACAAACTGGTTAATAAAAAAAGTGATAAATCTATGGTTACAATGGCGGTCTTATCGCTAATAGCGATATCTTCCAGACAACCTTTGGATGGACTTTACAAATATAAAAATACAACGGTTGGTAGTCAATGGTATACCTACTGCTAATACTACACAAATTATTAAACTAAAGTTAAGTATTTATTCAAAATATATATATACATAAATAAATACATAAAATCTACTTATTCAACTATATATTATTTTAGGTGACTATTTAAACGATAACATCTACAAAAAACAACGTTATTAAGAGGCAGTCAGACAAAACAGCTAGTTGTTCATCGTAATGCCGTTATTCACACAAGAACAGTCATTCTGAGAACACGTGTTTCGTCTTGTTTGATGATAGAATGATTCGATCGTTCCCGGAACAACTAGTTTCATTAATATATGTAAACTAGCTGTGCCCAGCGGTTTCTCCCGCTGGAACTACACTTAGGAGTTTGAAAGGTAGATAGTAGCCGATTCTCAGACTTACTGAATATGCATAAAAAAATCATAAGAATCGGTCGAGCCGTTTCGGAGGTGTATGAAAACGAATATTGTGACACGAGAATTTTATATATTAGACTAGCTTTTGCCCGCGGCCTCGCTCACGTTAAATTCGGTGTAACACAGTTCCCCTTTCCTGATCTTCAGGTGCCTGCTACTAGTAGTTTTTGCACTTGCGCCTTATTTATGGTAATAGCAAAACTAAGTTTTCCCTTTTCTTCCCTCTTTTTCCCTCATATCTCATTTTTTTTAAACAAAATAGCATGTGTCCGTCTCCAGACTCCCAACTATCGCTGTACCAAAATTCATCAAAATCGGTTTAGCCATTTAGCCGTGAAGACGTAACAGACAAACAAAAAAACCTACTTTCGCTTTTATAATATTAGTGAGGATTAGGGCATTTTACTGGTATATTGATGCTTATGTTCGAGTTAGGTTCTACAGGAGCTTGAGACTAAATAATAACAGCTGCACTGATAAATCTTCAAGGTAAAGCAATGTTTGCCAAGATCCATACGTTGATAGATTACCATCTCTAGCATACTGCATCATATTTTTCGTTAGGAAGCACGTACAACTGACGGTCTTATCTAAAAATTCTAAATCTGATAGCTTATGGTAGGTTATGAAAGCCAAACAAACAACCGCATTGTAAAATTTCTTTCTTCTCGTCCTGGGTCCTGTTGTCGATTCCCGGGTCAGGTAAAGCGTCAACCACGGGGTCTGCATCTAAATGCGGTTGATGGTTATAGGCTCTTCCCTTATTAATAGGACGTTAGCATAACTGGCGAATGGTGAATGTGAATTTCTATGTGGTTTTGGTATTTGACGGGCCTGTTCGTCTAGTGGTTAGTGGCCCTGACTGCTGAGCCGGAGGTCGTGGGTTCGATTCCCACCAAGGACAAACTTTGTGTGATGAGCATGATTGTTTGTTCTGTGTCTGGGTGTGATTTATCTATAATATGTGTGTATTTATAAATTATATAAGTATGTATATCAGTTGTCTGGTTACCATAACACAAGCTCTGCTTAGCTTGGGATCAGATAGCCGTGTGTGAGTTGTCCCAAGATATTTATTATTATTATTTAGCTGGATCCGCCTAAACGGAAAAC
Organism: Ochropleura leucogaster; assembly: GCA_958449745.1. Lineage (NCBI taxonomy): Eukaryota > Metazoa > Arthropoda > Insecta > Lepidoptera > Noctuidae > Ochropleura > Ochropleura leucogaster. The sequence goes on from OY288207.1 coordinate 16,962,729, forward strand.
CGATTCCAGTAGAGTTTCAAAAAGGCTTAGAAAATGCTGAAGTAATACTGAAAAAAAGCATATGGTCGAATTGAGAACCTCGTCCTTTTTTGAAGTTGGTTAAAAATACATACTAGTGCACCTACAAAGTATGCGCACGTGGGTTGTTCTAGTATCTACTACCGGAAATGTTAAGTATTATACAGATAATGTATTGCCTAATAATGCCTATTCCGCCGACGGCGCGTTCGTGTTCCACGCGCTCCTCAAGGAGATGTCGGCAAAGCAGATGGGCCTGCCAGGGCAACTGCCTGCCGGGGTTACGGCCCCGGGACATAAAGGGCAAAAGAAGGAACTTGAGTTTTAGTCAGCAAAACTCTGACACTCCCAAAAATACCTATTCATAACTATTCCACAAAAGTTAGACTTTACATTTAGAAAACATATTTCGATTTTCTTTTATCAAAAATAGAATCTTATTTACAGCACTTTTGTACAGACGCCTGCAGGTCAAGCTACCCGAAACTGTCAATTTTTCCCAATGAACCTTGAACCTTAATGCTTTAGAAATAAACTCGAGAATCTATCAAAGAAATCTGACAGATTGTAGTAGCTTGATGTGCAGGCGTCTTTACTTCAACGTAACCCTATTTATACAATAGTTTATAAGGTCAAATAACATAGAATCCATTAAATTCGACTATTGTCACATGTCACACACGACTATTAAATAAAAAAAAAACAAAAACTATATTCAAGAATATATTGGCATAGTGCGCAGCACCTGAAATCCATATAGAAAATAGTACCTATAAAAATCTGGTTCATCAAACCTACCAAAAAATTGTGTTGTTGGGGAGTTTGGTCCGCCACTTCTTAGCTAAAACACTAGGAAGTGGCGAAGATTGGGCGTCATTACACAAGACTGTCTTGTGTAATGACATTCAAAAACCGCTGATCATCGGCCTAATTTGAATAAATAACTTTCAATAGATTTGATGATTTGATTGACACACGAACAACATCGAGTCACCGTTTTGTTCTCTAGGTAAACATTTCAATACAAAATGTTTAGAGAGTAGCAAAAGGGATCAAACTGAACACGTTCCCAAACGAGCCTAAATCAAAAAAATAGCTCATCATGCCCAAAGTAGTAGGTTAGTAACTTCAAAACTGACATATATACATAAATACATATGTATAAATGAAGAGGCGACTCATACCTACTCATATACACATGTATGGACATATACATAATGTAAAACCACCGGACATCTGATGACCGCATGCCAAAAACTGGGAATTCAATTATGCTATCAACGAATAAAATGTGCTGTATTTTTTTTTATTTATTTATCCTTTGTTTTAAAAAATATGCACATCGGTATCATGCATTTCTGTCTCTTTGATGATAAATAATTTAGTTTCATGCGATAATTGAATCTGCCTACCGAAGTTAAAACACAAATGGGTTTTAATGACTTACTTTTAAAGATCCTGAAAACTTACTTTTGCCGGGGTTGTGGGTTGTTCGAAAGAAAGACAGCTGCCCTAAAACATAAAGGGCAAATGAAGGGTTATGGGTGGGCTTTAGCCTTTTACTAAGTCTTACACTCCCCCACGCTCTGCGCAGAGCTGGGGAAGTTATTTGATGATTAGGTACTCATCCGCCAAAACAAACTACTTCCACTAATATAACATGCCAGTCAAAATTCTGTTAATATTAATCACGCATTCGAACAAAACACGTCTACCTAATATTACACCTTCATTTTGCCAGTTATGTTTAAGACCCATATAATAGGGGCGGCCCTATTACCATCAACCTGGCACAAATCCTGACTTGAGGCCGCTACTGAGAAATTCCTCGCAATCTGTTCGAAGCATTATATCTCTAAGAACAACGCTACATATTTCAGTAAAGCAGCGACACACATGTACCTATGTACTACGTAATAATTTACGGGTATCGCAGGGCTGTCCCAAGAGTTTATATTAATTAAGTGACGCCGAGACGGTCACGTGCGCCACAAAGTAGATTATTCGCGGACACCCCTGGCAACTCTTCATTATCGTCGACTTTTCCTTATTGTTTCGTACATTTTGGTAAGGAATGAGCGTGGCGTGGTTATGACCTATGGAGAGGTTCGTCACGAGGTTATGACGAAGTTAGTCGAAGGTACCCGATTGAGCAGTGAGAACAATTATGTACCTATGCAAGGAAAAAGCTGACTAATCATGCCATCATCAGCCTTTTCGCAACTATGTTAAGATCGGCTTCCAGTCTAAACGGATGCAGTTGAATACCTGTACTTTAAATGGAGCGACTACCTATCTGACCTCCACAACACAGTTAGTACTGTGTAATACGATATCCCCTGGTAAAACTTGTTGTCAGACTTTCAGGCTAACTTCATTGAATGTCAAAGATCTAGAAAAGACACCCAGAAGCAACTACTTAACATGCTTTCAAGGCACGGAGGAAACTCAATATAATTATGTAATGGGTGGTTACGTATCCACGGAGACAAACCTCGGGGCTTAACCCAAAAGGTCGACCTGAGCGACTGCATTTTGGTACAGTATACAAGCGTAAGACAACTATCTCAAACTAAGCTTTAGACCTACTTTATAGATACGGGTGTAATTGTATATGGGTCAATCTAACTATTATCTTAATTTTTGTTTTCTCACCTTTTCGGTTTTGTGTTCATTACATGTATTGCGATTTATCTATCTCTCTACTTAAAGCCAACCCTTAGATAATTCTTCTTACCTTAGTTTCTGGATTCTCGTACCGGGACAGCCCTGTCCTAGGCATTCGGTCACTCAGAGCTATTTATTACTCCGTCTGCATTGCCCAGCGTCTAGACTTTCTTAAAATGTTACCTTACAGCCGACAATTATGCAGTTTAAACACATCAATGAGACAATGACTCATAAAATAAAAAATAAGGGAGTAGTTGGCACGTAAATAGACATAGACGAGTCGATAAATTCTTGAGAAACAAAACAGCTCTAAATTAAATATAAAATACTGAAAATTTACCCCTAAATCAATAGAAAAACAACTAAAACAATCTTAAATACTTTTCTCCAACACACACAGAAAGAAAATTGCCATTAACGAAAAAAGGCAACGTTCAGTAACTTCATCATTTTCTTACAGACAACATAAATAAGGGTGCGACCACAAAGGTGGGTAGCACAAAGCGTATCGTTAGCAATACCACGTCTACGGCCGCGGGACGGAAACGGCCCGGAAGCGGGAAATCATTCGCCGACCGGATCCGACCGGATCCGCCGAGACGCCGAGCCGAAACTACCCGCAACCCTCCACCATTCAATTAATCTCGACAAAAAGCGATAAATAAATTTTCGAGCGGTCTTTGTTTTTAAGAAAAATGCAGTCTTTGAGAATTGAGATAATTTTCGGGGGTTGCCCGCGGCGGTCGAGTCATTACCTTTAGTCTGAGGAAAATGATAGGAATATACTTGAAGATAATTATAGTGATTCCAAGGGGCCGGCGCCGCTTTTAACTGGCGAAACGGTAAACTTTTTGAAAAAGTTTAATGACAATCATCTGAAATAGTTTTTACGGATTATTATCATTCCAAAGTTTATATCGGTTAGTTATTTTGACGGCACGGTTGGCGCAGTGGCTGAGCGAATAACTGCTGTGCTGCGGTTCAATCCCCGTTCGAAACAAATATTTGTATGGCCTACAAATAAATGTTTCGGGTCTGGCTCTTTGTGCTATGCGAGTTTAAGTGTTTGTAAAAGTACCCACGATACAGGGGAAATTCCTAGAATGGGTTTCCCCACCATATGAATTAAAAAAAAGGAAAATAAAAAATATATTCTTATCTTCGATTTTATTTATCTCAAAAACCTCTAATGCTAGGCTAGAATTATATATCTAGGTTTATATTGCAGGATTAAGTGAAACTTCTCCCCTTTCCAGGGCCAGTGGAAAACCAGGGTAAGTTAATCCCTAGTTGGCGCGTTTATTGTTCTGATTATTGTTTTTTTTTTTGTGGGCTCTATGACAAATAAACATATTTGATGTACTGGAAAGGTTTTATACCTTAAACCCGAGTACAAACTGGTATACTATGACGTTCAAATATTCAGTCCCTTTGAATTAATAAAGAAGAGAATAGCGAAAGAAGTGTGTGACATGCAGTATTGATAAAACTACTTATGGACTAAAATAATAATTTTAAAGTATTTAATGCGCTTTCAATTACGTATAGTCTTCTAGACTCTACAGTACTCTATGTTTGCCTACAAATAAGAAACAGCGAAGTATACACTTTCAAAATATCTGCAATCTTAACTTAATGTCTGCCCAGACGGTACAGAACAAAGCTATAAACACGCTTATGTGTCTTCTGAATTGCTTTTAAAAAGTCCTTCTAGTACAGGGCTATGCCGTCCGGCGTTGTCCGGAGTAGTTCGTCCGCTCGAGCTGCCGTCAGATTTAGATCTCGTCCGGTCGGACGCTGAGCCGAGTCATGGCAGCATTAATTTCTTCGCAAACACCACTACCATTTGTGCATAAACTTTTCACTCGGGAATTCTCAGATGTAAATATAATAATGCAAGCTACTGAAATGTTATCCTTAATATCCTTAGTAATATTATAAAAGCGAAAATGAGTTTGTTTGTTACGTCTTCACGCTTAAATACCTAAACCGATTTCGATGAATTTTGGTACATAGATAGTTGGGACCCTGGAAACGGACACAGGCTATTTAAAAAAATAGATATGAGGGAGAAAATGGGAAAAAAGGGGAATACTTAGCATTGATATTAAAACAAATAAGGCGCAAGGGCAAAAACTACAGGTAGCAGGTACCTGTAAATCAAATACTCATTTAACAAAACTTTTTGCTAAAAAAAGGCTTCAAACAAAAGGCGGCAAATTTATTTTTCCATCTTTTTAGTGCGTTTGGATTTTTAGCCGTATCAATAGATAAAGGTACGAAACCCCTCTTACACGAATCCGACTCGCACTTGGCCGGTTTTATGTAACTAGAATCACTACGGAGGCCCCTAGTAGTGGTCCCCGGCTCGGATGTGAACATTTTTCATCATTTACTCGGCAATAAGCGGTTTAGTTTTTACCTCGTCTGCCGCCAACAATATATTTCTGTTAATAGTTTATTACACACTCGACTTATAGTGCCACGTAATAGATTTTTAGATGAAATTAAACTTCGTAAGGATCTTATGAACGTCATATTTCACAGTTTCAGGAAAATGTCTTATTTTTGGACAGCGTAGCTCCAACTACTCCAACGACTACTGTTAATAGTTGTTATTTCTAATATTGTTTATTAGCCTTTTTGTTCACAATGTGCAAGTAAGCAATGATTAGGAGAAAACCTCATTTTCGAAATATTGTTTTTACCGACCATCATCATATCAGCTTATGGACATCTACTTGTGGGTATGCCTAACCCAACTTCTGCCACAGCGTGCAGTCTTTAAGCCGCCTGAAACACGACCACCTCCCCACAACATTCACCACTTCATCCATCCATTTGGAAGACATAATGGAAGATACAGCGAACAAAAAACGTCCTAAAAATGTGGCCATGATACACTAAAGAGAAAAACTAACAAGGAGACTTGACTACCTTCCCAAAGTAATTTAACAACAGATCAGTGACAAACAACTCATCTATCCACAGATACATCTATCTGAATACCGCGACATACTCTCACACCAATGTTGAGCTTCCACGAGTTCCCTGCACTTAACAAAACGAAAATAGCTCTCCAAATGCAATCTCAAAATAATACGACACATAAACGTTATTTACGACCGATCTTACACATTGGCCGAGAAAAAAGAACAACACACGACATCATCCCGTTCTACATTGTGGATTCAGTTGGACGCAAAGTACGTAAAGTGTCTATCTTTTAGCAAGCAACTTAATTATAACCCAGTTTATCTGGGCATCAGAGGCAACTTGCCAGAGTTTCATGCATTCTGAAGCGGGGTCGGCGACCTGGGAATTGTGAATTAAATTCTCGCCAGATATTTTGGTTTGCGAATTATCTATAGTTGGGTCAATGCTCACAGATAATCGCGAGTACTGGATGCTTTGTGTAAAGTACTATATTGTGAATAAGTGAGATTGCGATTCAATAGGATATAAACTTGGTATCAAATCGATTGATTGATTGTATTGTTAATTGTTAAGCTAGCTAGCTGTGCCAAGAGACCTAGATGAAAATATTTATTTATTAAAACTTTATGCACAATTAAAAAACATTTAACAAAGGCGGACTTAATGCCTTGGGCATATCTACCAGTCATCCTTAGGAAGATGCAGAGACAAAAACATAGTAGGTGCAATGTGACAGAAATCAGGTTAATTAATAATACATACATAGACAATAAACAAAAGTAAGGAGAGGTAAAACTACAAAATATCATGTAAAACTGACAACACATTAATTTTGAGCCGAGTCTGCCAACTTCTTTAGTAAGTGTTCGCGAGCTTTTACCTTAAATGTATATCGACTGGTAGCCGTCCTGATATTCAGAGGGAGCACATTCCACAGGAAAACCGAAAATATTGTTACATAACCAATTTATTCTACACTAGCTGTTCCACGCGGTTTCACCCACGCTGCTCAGCACCTGTTGGTCGTAGCGTGATGTTATATAGCCTATAGCCTTCCTCAAGAAATGGACTATCCAACACTAAAAGAATTTTCCAATTCCAACCAGTAGTTCCTGAGATTAGCGCGTTCAAACAAACAAACTCTTCAGCTTTATAATATTAGTATAGATTACCTGCCCAGGGACCTAGCGAAAGACAATATTAGGAGACTCCAGTTATTTTTCACTGAACTAGGTCAGTTAACTCTAATGATGAGACTGACCCATTTCGACGGAAAACAACTCTACTAAGAATGAACGCATTATTAATAAAATAATTGCGGTTGAAATTCGCGGTGCACCAGTGCCGATAAAAATATGTTACAAGAAAAATGAAGTCATGTCTCCAGGGGCCTTAGTCTGCTATTACAATAGTGTCAGAATGGTCGATCACTGATCGCATAATGGTTGATTTTGACAAGTTTAGTATGTAGTAGATTACCAAAATTATCAATATCAACCATTATGCGATCAGTGATCGACCATTCGGACACTGTTGTAATAGCAGACTAAGGCCCCAGAAGTAGGACCATTAGTGCATTGACTTGTACTATTATTATTTTATATTATTTTGAGGTTTGAAAGCACTAATTATGCTATTTAAATCGAAATAAATTAGAAAAAGTGAAATGTCTCAGGCGGGACTTGAACCCGCGATCTTTCTCTTACAGGGAGAATGCTTTGACCACTAAGCTACCAAGACACCGTCTAAGACATTCCAAATTTTCTTTTACGTCTTCGGGCGACGTTTGGAGCTATCTACCGACAATTCTACGAAATATCGGAATCAATGAATGATGTTACAATCATTTTTAAACATTGATTTTTAATGATTTCTCCGCCCAATTAATTAATTATTAATTATTTATATTTTTTGTTGTACCTACGTGTTTGTAATACGATAAAACACATCGTACCTACCTAGTCCCCAAATTGTAATATCATGAATTTCGACGGGCCTGTTGGTCTAGTGGTTAGTGGCCCTGACTGCTGAGCCGGAGGTCGTGGGTTCGATTCCCAGCCAGGACAAACTTTGTGTGATGAGCATGATTGTTTGTTCTGTGTCTGGGTGTGATTTATCTATAATATGTATGTATTTATAAATTATATAAGTATGTAATATCAGTTGTCTGGTTACCATAACACAAGCTCTGCTTAGCTTGGGATCAGATAGCCGTGTGTGAGTTGTCTCAAGATATTTATTATTTATTAATATTTATTTTATTATGAATGTTATCCACGAAGGGAAAGGCAGAGGTATAGGTACCTTTCTTTTTCGGATGGAAAATCATCAAATGTCTCCTCCCGTTTTGGGCGAAGTGGAAGGAAGTGTCAGATTTGTACTGACCTACTACTGAAAACCCATCCATTTTTCTTTTTTTACCCTTTCCGGGGCCACGGCATTACTTTCACCCTTCTTTATTTCCCCGCAGGAGAGGTGTGCCTAACAGTAGTTACTGTGAAGGCTTTAAGTAAACCTTCAAAACTGCAGGCTGGTTGGCAATGACGTTTGAATACTCAGCTTATTTAAATGGAGAATTCATACAAAAAAGATAGTAGAAAAAAAACGTTTTGAAATCCTTACTCCTTACTCATATTATAAAAGCGAAAGTGAGTTTGTTTGTTACCTCTTCACGCTTTAATGGCTAAACTGATTTTGATGAATTTTGGTACAGAGATAGTTGGGAACCAGGAGACGGACATAGGCTATTTTTTATTGAAAAGTGAGATGTGCGGGAGAAAGAGGGAAGAAAAGGGAAAACTTAGCGTTGCTATTACAAATCAATAAGGCGCAAGGGGAACTGTATTACCCCAAATTAAACGCGGGCGAAAGCTAGTCAATGATAAACTAAAATATGGTCTTAAAGTGTTTTATTAAATACTTCTTTTAATTACGAATAACCAAATTTCTTACAGTACATTAATCCTACTAATATAAATGCGAATGTTTGTGAGGATGGATGTATGGATGTTTGTTACTCTTTCACTTCAAAACGGCTGAACGGATTTTGACAAAATTTGGCACAGAGGTAGATTATAGTCTAGAATAACACAAATACTACTATGTTTTTTTCAATATCACGCTGGCAAAGCCGCGGGCGCCAGCTAGTTTTCAATATTTCGCCAGTTATGTTGAAGTACCAATGGTTGGACTGTGGGAAGGATTATATGGCTGGAATAAATAGAAGGAGGTGCCTGTTGAAATGGCGAATAATAAAGGAGTATAGAAGAAGACATGCTGCCCAACCGCAAATAAATAGGAACAGGGAGGGCAGGAGAACGCCGATGTTAAAATCCCATGCAATGTGGGGTCCCCAAAAACAACAGTAATACTTAAAAACCGTATAAACCTGTGTCAATAAATTCTCACAACATCGTTAGTTAATATTAGCAGCACCTAAATGAATGGAGTAGTAATCGCATGGTTTACGAGATAATGCTCATTAATGGGGACAAACAAACAAACGTTTCTAACTTAGTGTAAGATAACGACATTCCCGGCGCTGTGTCTGCTTAGCTTAATTAATCTCTAATTCATCAGGCATTTGTTGTTGTGGTATCCTATTAAGGAACAGAATTATTATTTTGACTTTAAAGTGAACTGAAATGAAATGTACATTTAATTCGCATATGGTGACTTTAGCAGAATCCTTACTAATATTGTAAGGATGGTATTTAAAAGTACTTCAATTTATTCCCATTTCGTTTACCTAATTTTGCCTGTGTTGCACCAAATATACTGAATGTGCACCAAAATATGTTAATTAAAATATGTCATAACGAGCATCAGGAAAAAGACAGCACTACAATAAAAAAGTGTTATATCTTTATCCATTTTCTATTAATGCAAGTCGTTACTGGGGGGTCGCAGTTTTAGCCTAACCTAACCTACGCATTTTTTTAGCATTCAGGAAAGAATATTTGGTGCACGATCAGTATTTTTGGTGAACACAATTTTTTTCCCATATTGTAAAAGCGAAAGTGAGTTTGTTTATTTGTTTGTTACGTCTTCACGCATAAATGGCAAAACCAATTTTGATGAATTTTGGTATAGAGATAGTACCAGGGTCTCGGTGACGGACATAGGTTATTTAAAAAAAAAAAGATTGAGTTATGAGGGAAAAAGAGGGAAGAAAAGAGAAAACTTAGCATTGCTATTGCAATAAATAACGCGCAAAAACTACAGGTAGCAGGTACCTGTAAATGATTTTGATTTATTTTTTGAGCGAAGCCGCGGGCAAAAGCTAGTCATATATAACTCAACAATGGTTGGACCAATTTTACCAATTCTTTTTTTTTAATATTCGTTGTAATCCAAGCATGGTTTACACGAAGGAAAAAAAGATAAAGGCAGTATAGGTTTTTCTGTAGGTAGGGTAGAGTAAAAAAATTGCTTTGCTCACAGCTAGTACTTAGATAAATTATCACCACGAAGAAACCAATACCATTAAATTAGGTGAAACAAACTAAATAAACCTACCAATCTCCAAAAACACGTTAATCTATAAAATTAACAAAAAGGGCCATTAATAAATGACATAAACAAACACATCTGCACCAATTAAGTAACTCCAGCAATTAACAAAACTATTCTCATCGACCCAAAAATCTATTGAACGCGAGATCCCCTGCACCTTACGAAATAATGCTTAGGTTTATTTCCGTATAGTCGTATACGCGACAAAATGTGCGTCCCATTAACGGGGCATTCCAGCGATTCCAGTGTTGTGTCAAGCGTGGAGAGATGTGGACGTGCGCGGGAGTCCTCGCGCTTTTGGCGTGCGCGAGCGCAGTGACTCGCGACCAGTTCTACCCGCACGGGCAAGGGTATGACCAGTACCTGCCCCGCGGAAGCGAAGTACCTTCCCCTGAAATATCGCTGAAAGTACCCATCAAGTTCTACGGGGAGACTTACGATACCATATTTGTGAGTGGTTTTATGATATTTTTGTTAGTGTAGTAGGGACACGTCTGCTTAACCTTTCTGGAATTATAGGCGCGATTTTATGTTGTCTCTTAGTGAGGCGTGGTCTACTGCAAGTATGGTGGCTATGTCTATGTCTATGAATTTGGATAAAAGTTAAATCCTACAAGAATAATATTATAAATGCGAAAGTTTGTGAGTATGGATGTATGTTTGATTCTTTCACGAAAAAACTACGGAACGGATCTTGATGAAGTTTGGCACAGAGGTAGATTATAGTCTGGAATTCGAATAACCCATAGGATATTTTTTTTCGATATCACGAGGGCGAAGCCGCGGGCGCCAGCTAGTGTTATATTATCTCGAGGTTTTTAAAACGTTTTTAAGCACAAGAGTAACTTCAATATTAGGAATAGTTAATCCTTTTCGTGAATATACGCAACATTTCACAGATGAGTTTCACGAATATCAGAATTAGATTTTTTTTATAATGTACTTATGAAATTAATTTAATTATTCTCCATGCGTTCTCGACCCATTCTAAAACCGATGCACGCTTGACCAGTTTCTTCATTCATTAAAAGGGTCTATGGCTTCTTTCCGCTAGGTCCACGATTCGGCTTCGTCTCTAACCTATAAAATGTAGTCATCCTATAGATCCACGAGTCGGCTTCGTCTCTAACCTATAAGATGTAGTCATCCTTTAGGTCCACGAGTCGGCTTCGTTTCTAACCTATAAGATGTAGTCATCCTATAGGTCCACGAGTCGGATTCATCTCTAAACTATAAGATGTAGTCATCCTATAGGTCCACGATTCGGCTTCGTCTCTAACCTATAAGATGTAGTCATCCTATAGGTCCACGAGTCGGCTTCGTCTCTAACCTATAAGATGTAGTCATCCTATAGGTCCACGAGTCGGCTTCATCTCTAAACTATAACATGTAGTCATCCTATAGGTCCACGATTCGGCTTCGTCTCTAACCTATAAGATGTATAGTCATCCTATAGGTCAACGAGTCGGCTTCATCTCTAAACTATAAGATATAGTCATCCTATAGGTCCACGATTCGGCTTCGTCTCTAACCTATAAGATGTAGTCATCCTATAGGACCACGAGTCGGCTTCATCCCGAACCTATAAGATGTAGTCATCCTATAGGTCCACGATTCGGCTTCGTCTCTAACCTATAAGATGTAGTCATCCTATAGGTCCACGATTCGGCTTCGTCTCTAACCTATAAGATGTAGTCATCCTATAGGACCACGAGTCGGCTTCATCCCGAACCTATAAGATGTAGTCATCCTATAGGTCCACGATTCGGCTTCGTCTCTAACCTATAAGATGTAGTCATCCTATAGGTCCACGATTTGGCTTCGTCTCTAACCTATAAGATGTAGTCATCCTATAGGTCAACGAGTCGGCTTCATCCCGAACCTATAAGACGTAGTCATCCTATAGGTCAACGAGTCGGCTTCATCTCTAAACTATAAGATATATAGCCTTACTATGACCTCTTAAAGCAATTCATATTCCGCTGAGGGAAAGACACAGAGCTATACAGGGTGTCTAGCACCATCTCTTTCACTCAGTGGAATAAGAATTGCTATAAGATGTCATAGTAGCCCTTATAGTCATCCTATAGGTCCACGATTCGGCTTCGTCTCTAACCTATAAGATGTAGTCATCCTATAGGTCAACGAGTCGGCTTCATCCCGAACCTATAAGATGTAGTCATCCTATAGGTCAACGAGTCGGCTTCATCCCGAACCTATAAGATGGAGTCATCCTATAGGTCCACGAGTCGGCTTCGTCAGAAGAAGTGTACTAGAGTACAACATCCCAATTGATAGATCTAAAATCCTACTAATAAATGCGAATGTTTGTGAGGATGGATGGATGGATGTATGTATGTATGGATGTTTGTTACTCTTTCACTTTAAAGCGGCTGAACGGATCCTGATGAAATTTGCCACAGAGTTAGATTATAGTCTGAAATAAAAAATATGTATTTTTTTCAATCTTCACGCGGGCGAAGCCGCGGGCGCCAGCTAGTCCTAAATAATTTCAAACTATTATCCTAAATAATAACAATTATCCCAATGTCCTAAGTGCTGTAGTGTGATGTTATATAAACTGCATCAATGAACATATAAAAAGAGAGAGAACACGAAGAAATTCTTATCATCCAGTTAAGTCTCCACCGTCTTGTCTGGCTCTTAATTAGAAGCTCTAGTCACAATTGGCATGTCTCACGCGATGTTAAGAAGTAACGTGGCGATCATGTTACTTTAATCGTGTAGAGGACAAATGCATTACATTACAATTTTTGATGGTTATTTGAATGCTGGAGTAATCATTTAGTTAGAGAACTGAATTCGGTTTAGGAAGAATAGTCTTGAATTTTCACCTTACTTATGTGTAAGACAGAGCTCTTGTACCGCATTTTTCTCAGCGCTCACTGGTCGATGGTGCGGGTGTATTTATTTTCTTCTTCAGAAACGTCGCCCCACACTAGGAATTTCTCCTGTAACGTGGGTGTATTTACAAACATTTGAAATCACATACACAAACAGTCAGACCCAGAAAAATATTAAAATATAAATAAAGCCATACAAATATTTGTTCCGTCCGGGGATCGGACCCGCGACACGCAGCGCAGCAGTCGATCGCTCAGCCACTACGCCAACCATGATAACTGTGTGACTAAAGTAAAATTTTGCCTATATTCTCTGGGATTACAGGCGTGATGTTTATTATACAATAGATGCAAACTTCTTTGATAACCACTAATGCTGCGGTAGATCAACAACCAAGCAACGTGGCACTTAAACCATTCAAGTAATTCAAACTGGCGCAACGACCTCTAGCAATCAAACCTATAACAATGACAATTAATGCCTACATAGTTATATTGAGCCACAATTACTTTTATTGTTAACTTACCTATTGAATTAATAGCAACAGTTCAAAATGTCACATTTGATTATGCACATATTTGATTTTATTTGCGTAATTTCTTAGGGCCCCAATTGGTAGGGAAATTCTAAATGAGTCAAATAACTACGACTTAATATACCTACGGTTGAACCTATAGATTATAGGTGGTCTCTAAAATTGTCACGTGATCTTCTAAGGGACCACCTAGGAGGCGTACTGACTGCATCAGGGATCACCATATAGTAGCCACGTGCCAACGGCTAGGACTAACTTGCTCAAGTTTACTCCAATTGATCGAGCCGCTAGGATTATTAATGTAATAACATTATCGGAAGACATATTTGGCCGAAATTTCTTCATAGGGCACAGATCGTAATGGAGAGGGGTGCCCAGCTCCCTTAATGATGACTTGTTAAGTATAATTTTGATCAATATGCTTTGCCATGTTTAATTAAGATCAAGTACCTATTAATTTATTTTTTATTTAATTTACGTGTAATTTTTTGGTATGTTGTAGCATCGTATTGGATATGTCTGTAAAGGTGCTTTAAATAAGTGGTAAATAAATAAACTTTTACCTACAGTTCATTACGTATTATGGCAGACGTGGCCAGCCCAGGTTGATTTTGGCCAGCTACCTTAGGCTTTATGTAAAACCGTCAATAATCAATGTTTTGGATCGCAGTTTTGTGTTGCGAATCATAATTTTCCTGTCCTTGTCCCTGGTTACTTGGGGTCAGCGCATCATGATATCATTTACTCCTTTTTCCTTCATATCGTGCCTCACACAATCCATCTATGTTTTCTTTGTTCTTCCTCTCCTTATCCAGCCATCAACATTTATATTCGTCATTAATTTAGTCATTTGTGCTGCATTGCAGTGTGATTTTGCGAATATAGTCAGCTAACTGAACAACTTGGAAATTACCGGCAATCGCATGTTGATAAACCTTTTTTTTCATCTGGTCTGGGCGGAGCGGGGGAAGTTAAACCCATCCATGTTTCTTCTTTTGCCCCTGTATCTTTTTCGAACAAACCGGAACTCCGGCAACGTTGATTAACCTTGAGTAGGGATTTTGTATTTCTCAAGGTTAAGTTCAAAATATCAAAAAAATGTTGGCAAAAAACACTAATCGATAGTGCACTGCGTTTGCGCATATGTGCAGGGAGTCAAAGTGAACGCGTCGAACGGACGGAAGCGAACGTGGGCGGCAATCGATAGCGACGGTCACTGAACGCAGCTTTTGTTTTTTTAATCCCTGAAACTATATATAATCTGTTACAAAGTTTAGGAGAATTTTATATTTATTTATACATTACTTAGTTTTCGATAAAAAGTCTTCGTATTCTCCTTGACATGCCTATTCCCCACCACCCGTACCTATATTTTAGCTGTAAGTCGAACATAATCGGATGAAGATTGTATTACCGTGGCTATATAATATACCTAATTATTTTTTCCTACTCCTGAGCAAAAGCCAACACATGTCATCATTCCTTTCACTTCTCTCGATTTTGTACTTCTTCTCGCCAATCGACAAGGAAGCCATCTATGGCACCCGCCATCTTCTCATCGGTCTGTCGTACTCCGTCTAACTGTCCCAGGGTTCCAATCTATTGATATTCTTCTGTGCTGGCCGACATGGCCACTTGCTTAACTTGATACGATAAGTTTTGATTGCTATAGCGATACTGGCCCACTACAACTACTTAAAACCCTGTAAACTAAATTTTAACTTTTCATTTCGTTACAACACTTATCGTGGCGAGTTAAGCAAGTGTCGAGACCTTTTCGTAGAATTTTACGAATATACACGTGATATCGTATTATCGCTCACCGGGTCACAGCCGTGTTTATATTATGTGCCTAATCGTATTAGATAAACGCCTATTATGTATAACAAAGATGAAAAGATGTAAAGTTATAGAAAATGGCGTTGTATAGAAGAGTTTAACAACGTAGGTAATGTTTTTGTTCGCAGGTAAATAACTATGGAGTGCTGACCTTCAGATCGGACATCCCATCGTTCCTGAACATTGAGTTTCCGCTGCCATACCCGTCCATTGCGGCGTTTTATACGAACATCGACACGACGAACGAGGGCACAGTCCACTACAGAGAAACCAACGAACAGCACGTACTCTCCAAAGCAGAGGAGAGCGTGCAAAACAACTTCCACGACTACTATGACTTCAAGCCGACCAGCGTGTTCATCGCCACGTGGGCCGACGTCACGTACACACCTAATGGACAACCAGACAAGCCTAAAAACTACTTCCAAATAGCCGTTATCAACAACGGCACGGAAAGTTTCGTCGAGCTCCTGTACCCCGAGAGGGATATTCAATGGATCCAGAAAGACACACAAGTTTTGAGCTTGCCCGACGCAAAGGCGCAAGCTGGTTTCGTGTCCGAAGACGGACGCGTCTACACCCTCCGCGGATCTGGCAGTCACCAAATCAGGAATATCGTTGCGTAAGTATTTAACGACAAACAAAACTGCTGCTTCGGAAATAAATTTGGGTTATTGATGCTTGTATTTAATTCCAGATGGTCGAACGTTCACGAGCCTGGAAGATATGTTTTCCGCATCGGAGATGTACCGCTTGACAGTAACGTAGCTGTCCCCGACCAGTACAACCAAAACGAAGTGGAAATCGAAGAAGAGTCCAAAACATGCGCGCAAAGCGGACCCAGTGTGTGCCACATACAAGCGAGGTGCGTCGACTACCAAGCTGGAATTTGTTGTCAGTGCAAAGAAGGTTTCTACGGAAATGGGAAAACGTGTATCAAAGATGATGTTCCACTCAGAGTTCACGGAAAAATCAACGGTGTTATAAACAACGTCAATCTGAATGATGTAGACATACAAGCTTATGTGGTTGTGGCTGACGGGCGCGCGTACACAGCGTTGTCTCTCGTGCCGGGTGGGCTCGGAAGTAGCTTGCAGTTACTACATGTGCTCGGTGGTGTCGTCGGTTGGATCTTTGCCAAACCAGCAGGAACCGCCAAAAACGGTTACCAACTCACAGGTTCGCAGTTTAACCACACCGCAGATATATGGTTCCCAGATACTGGTGATAGAGTTACAGTCAATCAAGAGTATCTCGGACATGATGTGTTTGATCAAATCACTTTAGAAACCGATATCAGGGGCTCGGTGCCAGTAATAGCTGCTGGAACAAAACTGGAGATAAGTGACTATGATGAACAATACACTCTCGTAGAACCAGGTCACATTCGCTCTGAATCTAGCAGAACCTTCACAAACAAGGTAACAGGTGAAAAATATGTGCAAAAAGTTTCACAATCCTTCACATTCAACACTTGTCGTTTTGCTCCCCCAGCAGTCGAAGCTATCACGCCATCAACACTGAAAGTAAACAAAAATTACTTAGGATATGAGATTAAAGAAAACATAGTAAGATATGGCATGAGCAACAAGATATACCCTCTGGGTGAAGAGGACCCTTGTATTGTAGGGCGAAACTCTTGCGGCCTTCACAGTTCATGTGTGGTTCAAGGAAATTCCTTTGCATGTGTCTGTGAGACTGGTTTCACAAACATTTACCAAGACAATGCCCTTGCCTGTATAGATATAGACGAATGTGCATCAGGGACACATAACTGCGATGTTAATGCGGACTGTAACAACCACAACGGCGGCTTTCAATGTCGGTGTCGTCAAGGATTTATTGGAAATGGCTTAAATTGCAAACCTCTATCTACATGTCAAGACAAAAAATGTGATGTCAATGCTAGATGTATAGAAAACCCCAATGGAGAACCAATCTGCACATGCAACCCAGGGTACAATGGCGACGGATTGTACTGCTTTGCAAATTACGAGACCGCATGTGATAGCTGCTCACCGTTTGCTGCGTGTGTTTTCAATGGCAATAATTACGAATGTAAATGCAATAACGGTTACTACGGTGACGGACGTTATTGCTTTGAAATAACTCGTGGGGATGAATCAACACACGCACCACCAGCTACTGATAACAGTGAAGCTGATTACAATAATACTTTCGTCTTACCTAACTGCGATTCGTATAGCTGCTCGTGCCCACCAGGATACTACGATTACAGAGATGCACAAAACAACCAGTTGTGTCGTCTCGAATACGAAGCTGAACCATCAGAAAACAACTACCCGCAACCTACCGACTCTTATAATCAACAACCTACGGAGCCTTACTATCAACCACCTACTGATTCCCGTTATTCAACGTCAACAGAGCCTGCGTATCCTCCTCCTACAGACTCCAGCAATCGCTTCCCGAGCCCTTGGGACCCAAGCTACCAAAGACCTACAGAAGGAGAATACAAACCAACGTCTGAAAGTAGTAACGTATCGCCTTCAGAGAACAGCTACCCAGATCACTCGGAGAGCAAATACCCGTCGTCTACAGACACAAGTCATTTCCAACAACCGGACCACAACTACCAACAAACTTTAGACAACAACTACCCATCACCTCTCCCGAATCGACCTACGGATAACAGCTTTTCACAAGAATCTGCTTCTGAAATAAATTACCCGCAGTCGCCAGATCCTGGCTACTCGCAACCTGACTACTCACCTACAGACAACAACGACCCTCTAAGTAAGATGACTTCTTATCTATTTGTACAAAATATCTTTCCTCGAAGTAACTCGTACATTAAATAACACGAATTATTATATTTTCAGTTAAATGTGAGGAGGCCGCCGACTGTCCACCGAACGCTGTCTGCACCTATTTATCCGCCGATGCTTCCGGTGACTGGGAAGGAAAGCACTGCGTCTGCCCGGAGGGCTACGAAGGAGATGCTTTCGAATGCATCGAGAAAACTGGACCCAACTGCGCATGCGGTCATAACGCACACTGCATTAACACCCGCGCAGACGAATTCATCTGCGTATGTGACCTCGGATACCACGGCGATGGCTACTCGTGCCGACCTAACTTCAGTTGCAAGAACGACTCGGACTGTGAATACCACGCCGAATGCCGCCCAGACGCAAAAAGCAACGACTACATCTGCCAGTGCTTCAAAGGATACATCAAAGACCAGAACGACGCATGCATCCCTGACGGACAACTCTGCAATGGGGCCCTATGTGCCGAGCACTCTTCTTGTCTGTACGATTACGATTTAGATCTGAATTACTGCCATTGCGACGACGGATACACTGGCGATGCTATTTCGCAGTGCGTGCCCGAGGGACGCACGTGTGACGTTGCCAATGACTGTAACGAGAATGCGGTGTGCTCGCTTATCGACAGCTCGTATCAATGTGTCTGTAGAGACGGGTACAGCGGTGACGGGTACAACTGCATCCCTGAAGCGACGTGCAGGAACGAGCCTAACCTGTGTGACCTGCACGCGTCTTGCTTGAACAGGCACGATGTGTATATCTGCGAATGTAATGCAGGCTACAGCGGTAACGGAAGCCACTGTAACTTGAACCCTAGGAAAGCTGGAAACTTCTTGGTGGCAAGTGACGGTGCATCGGTGTACAGAGTACCTTTCCAAGTCACATCAAGAGATTTCGCGACGCCGCTCAACAGTGGGATATCGCAGATCGCCGTTGGTGTGGATGTCGATTGCGAAGTTGGGAAGATATACTGGGGTGATGTTGTTAGTTACGCCATCAAAACTGCTGCATACGACGGTAGCGAGGCGGGTATATTCATTTCAGAAGGTGAGTTATGGTTTGATATCTATAGGTATAGATTTAAGTACTGATATATTGAAAACGAAAATTTTATATTCCCTTGAGACTGTCTTGTTGGTCTCAAGTTTCAAGGGCGACTGCTGATCAGGAGCTCCGGGGTTCGATTCCTGGATCGGGTAAAGTAGTTATTGGATTTTTCAACAGGAATTAGTCAGTATCAGCCAGGGTCTGGATTTGTGTCTGATGGTCTGTTAAAATGAAAATTATCATTTATTTCGATTAAGTGACTAACAAAATTAAGTCACTGTTTTTACAAAAGTTTTTTATTTCAGACTTTTTAGTTATGGAATGGTATCTCGAACAAATTTTTATCAAGTATTCATTTTCCATTGTTACCAAGTGTTAATAGAAGAAAAATATATACAAGATAACACAAACTACGCAAGCTATATAAATTAATTTGATATAGGACCACCTCGGGAGTCGGCCCAAAATTGACGGAGATATCGCGTAACCAACAGAAAAACAAACAGTTGAATAGATATATCCTCCTTTTTTGTAGAAGTCTATGAAAAACAAACTATTATTATTACATATTTCAGGCGTGAAGTCTCCCGAAGGCATTGCAGTAGACTGGTCATCTAGAAACATTTTCTGGACTGATTCGAGGAAGTTGACTATAGAAGTAGCAAACTTGGACACGAAAGCGCGAAAAGTATTGTTCGCAATCGACAGAATATCCAACCCCAGAGGCATCGCCGTGCATCCACGAAGAGGGTAAATATAAAACAAATTATACACTACACAACGATAGAAAATGAGGAAATGGTTGTCTTCAAATTGACAGGCCTTTTGGTCTAGTGGTTAGTGGCCCTGACTGCTGAGCCGGAGGTCGTGGGTTCGATTCCCACCCAGGACAAACTTTGTGTGATGAGCATGATTGTTTGTTCTGTGTCTGGGTGTGATTTATCTATAATATGTATGTATTTATAAATTATAGACGTGTGTATATCAGTTGTGCGGTTACCGTAACACAAGCTCTGCTTAGCTTGGGATCAGATAGCCGTGTGTGAGTTGTCCCAAGATATTTATTATATTTATATTTAAATTGTCCATAAAACTTTAAACCATACATACATTGGCTCCAACTTGAAACATTATTCTCGAAAACTAAAACGTGATTTATTTCATTTAAGTACGGATTTTTCAATCATTAGATAACTGTTGTTATGCCATGGTCTGTTCTGGTTTTTAAGGATATGTTTTAAAAATAATATTAATGTAAAATGTGGCTGAGCTTTGATTTTTTATAAAACTTTACATAACCCATATTTTCTAAATAACATTCTGCAAAGTCACCAATCAAATATTCAAGTACTTTTACCATACTTCACTAAATATATCCAAATTTCCAAAATGTCGCATGATCAAACACAACCTTACACCTTCGCAGAAAAATCTTCTGGTCCGATTGGAAACGCAACAATCCTAAAATCGAATGGGCAAGCATGGACGGTTCCCAACGAGGCATCTTCCTGGACAAGACTGACGTAGTTCTGCCAAACTCTTTGGCCATTGACTGGGAGCGAGACCGCTTGTGCTACGCCGACGCTGGTCTGCAGA
Source organism: Ochropleura leucogaster (assembly GCA_958449745.1). Taxonomy (NCBI): domain Eukaryota; kingdom Metazoa; phylum Arthropoda; class Insecta; order Lepidoptera; family Noctuidae; genus Ochropleura; species Ochropleura leucogaster. The sequence continues at coordinate 16,983,543 of OY288207.1, forward strand.
GCATCAAATGCGTCACCATCGACACCCAGGAGAAGGAAACTATTGCCACCAACTGCTCGTATCCTTTCGGACTTGCTATCCACGGTAACAAGTTCTACTGGACCGATTGGAGAACGTAAGTCAATGAGGCATCTAATAATCATATACATATTTAAATTAACAATTTTGGCACCTCGGGATCTAAAATGGCTGCCTAATTCATATTATTATCCTATTATGATTCTGCTAAAGCGGCGATTTAAGACCCCTTTTTTGCGGGTTGAAAATTATCAAATAACTTCCCTCGCTCTGGGCGGAGCAGGGGGGCGTGTCCAACTTTTATTGACAGAAACCCACCCATGTTCCTTCTATTTCCCTTTACGTTCCGGGGTCGCGGTATCTCGTTCGAAAAACCCTCAACCCCGGCAGGCGGAGGCCCTGGCAAGCCCCTCTGATTTTAGACCCCTTGACTTAATAACACGTATCTACTTATATTCTGGAAAGCTGCTTATATAGGTTAGATACCATTTGACATAGCAGTAGACATCTCAATTCAACGACTAGGACCTAGGATCTCATCCAATAGTTCCCTTATGACTCTCACAATTATACTTAAAACTCATAATTTTCTAATGGCAATAATAACTTTCAGATTAAAAATCGAGTCCGTCGACGTGGAAACACAAGCCCGCGGCCAGGTCCAGATCGCTACAGCATCCAGAAGATTGTATGGCGTTGCAGTTGCCCCGGATGCGTGTCCACTGGCTCAAAGTGTGTGTGCCTACAGGAACGGAGGCTGCAGCGCGGATCAGCTGTGTCTGCCAGACGGCAATAATGGCAGAACTTGTGCAGATGCCGACCAGGTTCTTAGCAGGCGTTAGGTTAAGAGTTTACAGTGGTAGTTTAACGACATTAATACGACGTGCCATTTCGAACGAAAGAGCTAAACGTCTATTTGCTTCTGCGCTTTTGTTCAAACTGCCAGTACGCAATGTGGACTAAACTTGAATTCAGAATTTATCAAATTTTTCAACGACACACTGATATGCTTAAGGAAACAAAGTTCAAATTGCAAAACAACAACCTTCACATCAGTAGCAAATATATAAGATTCTCAATTCACGTATATTCAGATTTTAATTGTTGATTAAAACAGTTTTTATGTTAAATAGCGCATCTAGTCGTTCGTCGTTGTTGAATGTCGTTGACTTAAGGTTTTCATTGTGGCCAAGGTTAGTAATTCAATTCCATCGAGTACGGAGAAATGAGGCGTTAGTGCAATACTTTGTTTTAAAATAAAGACCACAGATAAATTATTAAAAAGAAAATGATTGCATTTTATCGGCCAGTACACTTTCAAAACCTAGTTCACAATAGAATTATGAAACGCAGAATACTATTCTGAATATTAGACGAGCGCACCTTTATCGCATTGTTACATAATGTGTATGAGAATTGATGAAACGTGTTTGATAATTTTCATGTGAACTGTTTTATAAAGGCACTAGTTTTATGTTACCAAGTATACTAATAATTTCTAACCACATTATCTAAAACAACTAAACATACCTCCCGCCTAATTTTAACCTTGAATTATAAATAGTTAAAGTCTGTTTTGCAGTATTTTGTAGTTTTTTTTGTAGCTTGCAACATCTTAATACTATCACAGATAACAAATACTTATAGAGAATAATTTGTACCCAAAGATTTTAATTATACTGTTCCTGCTAAAATAAAAATGTGAGAATAAAATAATAAATACTTATAATAAGATCTTTAATGTACTTCAATCAATGTAATTTATTAATGCCAAATCAATAAAGTTATTTATTTATACAAACATTTTTTTACTGATTTATCCCCAAGCATTCATTAGCATAATATAATATTAAAAATAATTATTGGAATCTACATTCATTCTTAACATATGCTAAGTAGTTAGTTATTTGTATAAAATATACTAAAAAGTTCGCCTATAATTTAAATTTATTATAATATATTAGATTTAATACATCCTTTGATTTTCATGGCTAGTTACAGATTTGTGACAATTGGAAAAACTGACCGAAAACATGACCTCCTCTTTTTTTAAATTAGTTGACAGAACAATCAATAGAATTTAAAGTAATTAATATTTCGGAAAGAATAAATAGCAAATGTGCCTTTTGACACCAATAAATCCCGATCACTGGTACATACTTGAGCAGATGTAACAAATAGTTTTAGCAATGTCATATAATCGAAAAAACCTAACAAAAGAGATCTTTGAATACGATAACACACAACTGAATTGTTTGTGAATTTATTTATTTTTATTTTTATATTTTTAGTAATAAAAAGATGGCAGCCGATTTTGACACGCGCCAAATAATCCATGTACAAGTAGATACACAGTCGTAACTAGTCATGACAATCATGGAAGAGGTATGAGACTACTTCTTTACCCCCACAGTTCCTCAGTGCGACCAAACTTAAAAACTAGGGAGCCTGCGAAGATAAACGCATTCTGCATGAACAGGCTCACTCCGGGCCAAGAAGACTTGTTGGGGCCTACAAAGGAAAATAAAATAGGTTTAGTCATCACATTTTACTAAGTAGTGTTCAAGCAACCATTTTCTTATTATCTTCAATTTTCTTTTTCTTATTGTAAACATTTGTTTTTTCTTTCTTGTCATGAGACAATATTATTTATTTGAAAAAAATGTGTAAATAAGTATGTTTCACTTGAGATTTGACAGCACTATTTTTATATCATTATTTATTGTGACTTTTATTGTTGTTATACCAACTTAACAAAACAAAGGTTCATATTCAATTAAAAATGAATTAATTTAAAAAAAATATTACTTATATACTATTAGGTAAACCTCTGCCTAACCCTTCAGGAATTACTGACATGATTACTGGCATGATGATGTGTCATGAATTTAAAAGTGTAACAGTTTTTTTTTTATTTATAAGTTACTAAATAACATTTAATATCCTAAGGTGTTTGCTCAAAGATGATTTAGGACCTTGTTCCCACTACAGATAGGACGTGAGTTGCAGACACCCATAAAAATATAAACATACTTACCAGCATTAACATAGTTGGCAAAGAGGATCCAGCAGGCAGCAATGAGAGAAGCGAACCCAACAACAAATCCTAGGAACAGCCAGAGACGGGCACCGCGGGGACCCATGCAACCTCCTGTGTATGTCTCACCACGCACCTGGAAATTTGCAAAAATCTCTTTATTTTGAATCTTAATTAAAACTGACCGAACCAAGAACAGTACTTGGTTAGAAGATTTTGTAAAATTAAAATTAAATTGTGATTGGTTGGTTCTCCCAAGCTGTATTTAATATTATTTATCAATGTTCTGTGTTTCAATACTGGTGGATATAGATTCATTTAACATGACAAAATAACTTTTAATTAGAATTGATATATTACAAAATTGGTATTTATATAATACTAGCGGACCCAACAGATGTTGTCTTGCTTTTTTTGACTGATTTGAGATTCTAAACCATCCAGGGCTCCACCCAAACGCATAAAAAAAACATTGAAATTGGTCCAGCAGTATAGGAGTTCAGCGACATACATACATAAAGCAGAATTATATATATTTAGATATGGGATCAGAATGTCTTTTCTTACACTAATATCAAAACTAAAAAGGAAGTTTGTGTGTATGTGTTTGATTGTTACACATTAAAGAGCTAAAACGGGATTATCACATGGGCTACTTATTATCCCAATTTAAGTTGGTGAATCCGCAGGGCACAGATTGAGTTCTATACAGATTATCCTTGTCAATATTTTGTTTGTCATTGTTGCAAGATTTACAGTACTACAGTGGATTAGGGCCTGAATGATATTAACAAGAGGGTTTCATTAGCTGGAAAGTATGATATTGTTTTCAAAAACCAAGATGGCAGCATGAAGAAGAAATGAGATAAATTAGCCCTGGCTCGAAAGAGCTGGAAGTTATGGGAAGTTTTTAGCCCATCAGTGGGATGATGTAGCCTAACATTAACAGTGGATTGGCAGCATTGGTGAAGTCCATATGTAAAAAACTCTTGATTCGAGCTTTACTTTAAACTAGTTTTCTGCATTGAATTTCCAGATAAAAATCAACAAAAAAATACTTGTTTTTTTTTATCTATGTAAAATGTGTCACTGACCTGTGCATTTGATACGGAGTTCACCATGATGAGAGACAGTGTAGCCATCACACCACATACATGGGACGCGTTGGGCAGGTTCCCAGGGTACACCGCCGCAGCATCGATGATAAACCACCATCCTGTAAAGAACTGATGGAAAACATATTGGTCAACATAATGGCTGAGTTGATCAGTCTGGATTTTTTTTATAGTAACCGAGAGCAAACTAGAGAGCAAATTTTAATAAGTATAGGCACTTTCTATCGAGAATATCGAAAAATTTACCCACACAATAAACCTACACCACACTAACCTATTTCAATTTCTCGATAGTTAGAAGTCTAGAGATTGATAATAACCTAGTAGCACCTTAAAATGCATGTATTTAATCGGATGGATAGCGAATCTTCAATTTGTACGGAATTGAAATACTGAATGATTCATCAAATACAAACCAAGAGTCCCGATGATATAGCTGCTAGGATGTTGCGTTTCTCTCCACTTTCAAACCACACACAGCTAGGCATGGTCATATTTTCGAAGCAACTCATGTTTGAAATTGATGTACACAAGATCTAACGATGAAAATTGCAAATTTCTCGAATGAAAAACAAATCTTTGAGATGGTAAATAAAAAGTGACAGCCCAGTAATTTTGTCTTCGCACTTGTGACGTTTCGTTAATTGCGTTCCACTTCTTGTGCAACAACAATTTTTGACATCGATTGAAAAATATTATGACATCTGGCAATCTTTCGGGGCTTGCAAAATCCCGCAAGTTTTGAGATAAGACAAAATAAAATCGCTGAATACTATTGTAATGTGCTAATAAAAGGATATAAATAGTTTGTAATGTACTTCTTACATACTCCAGAAAGCGTTTTTCTTGAATAAATTAACTAATTAATTAATTATTTGCAATAAGTTAACTGACTTCCAAAAAACCAGTAAAACAAATCAGTCTGTCTAGATAAATCACTGTACGTATTATCGCTTCTAAAAGAAATTGGTTTGTAGGTTTTGCAATTTATGATCGTGCAATAGATTAAATTATTGTTTGTAACTATTGTAACTATTGTAATTATTGGTAAATATGCAATTTATGTAACTTACACTCATTGATAAGCGCACTTTACTATATAATACAAAGACACGTTTTTTATTAAACATTATTATTTTTATTTGTACTTTGATTTATGAGTGGAAAATGTTGCTGAAGGGAATATTCTGCTTGTGCATTCAGGCTGTACTTTTTAAGGTAAGAGTTCTCTTTTATAAAATCGTAATTTAAATTTTGAGATTTGGTGTTTCATGTTAAATGGTCTTAATTGTTCTTAACTGTTTCCAGTCAGCCTTCACTCAGTGTATTCAGCCGTTAGCATACCCTAGAGAGATGCCATGTCCCACCAATTGTAACTTACCAGTGGCAGAAAGATACAACTTGCCCGGTGTCGTCCCCTTTGCACCGATTTACGGCCGTGTCATTGGAGGAAATATAATAGTGGATACTTCAGCCCCGCACGCATACATCGGACCAGCCGGGGTTACAATATTCTCCGACAATCTTTTAATAGAGGGCCCTGTTTTCGTCTCAGGGAACCTACCGTTCGTTGGAACGGTTGGTTTGGAAGGAATTGTCCCAGCTACTGGGATTAGTGCAGTGTCCTATGGATGTGGTGCCGGAGACATCGGTATAGTCGAGATTCCGGGACCCGTTAACGAAGTTCTGTTACCAGCCGGTAGTATAACTAAACCAGGATGCGCTGGGTACAACACGATAGGTCTTAGACTGTAAGTTATTTAAGTGCTGATTAATACCTAGTTGTAAATAAAAGATTTTTCATTTAAACCTTTTTTGTTATTTCCTTTGCGAGTCCTTATTAATAGATACACTTTGTTCGTTTTCATTTTTTTTCTTGTCTTCGTTAACATAGTGAAAAATAAATTATTTTATAAAACAACATAGTTTTTTTTAAACAAAAAAATTCCCTACAAAATTGCCAAATTGTAAAATTTGGGCTGAATTAATTGTCCAATATTGCTTAATATTGATAATGTGCAAGTTACAACTTATTATAATCTACTAAGTAGATCCAGCGGTACGTCCGACAAGACCTATTTTGTAGAAGAAATAGGTAATGGTGTGTTGTGGGGGTGCGGCCGTTGGCTCGATGAGCTTTGTTACCACAGAGTACCTACATTCTAATTACTGCTTGTTACCCTGCCGAACGCGCGTCAACCGCCACTGCTGTTAGACGCGTATAATGCGTTAACAATGCTGTTATGATCCTGCACGTAGAAAATTTTGAAAGCTGAAAAACAAACCATTGTTCTAACTAAACGGTGCAGAAAAAAACAAACATACATTTTGAGTATTTATTATAAAAATAATGTAAAGATACATTAACACTTTACTTACTTAATTTAAATTATGAATTGACAATTACAATTAGCACATCGCGTACAAAACATTACGAGACGTATTACAATATAAAACCTACGTGTATATGAGTCGATCACAGTGGTTGTCTTATGACTGAGATAAGCCACGTTTCACCAAACGATTTCATGTTTGGCAATGTATTCACAAAGGTTGATGAACAATGTAGCCAGTTGTAATAAAGTTTAATCAAACTAAATATATTGCGAAAAATATTGTGCACTTTGTTAACGGGGTGTCTACGCCTATATTCAATAATCTTCAAGTAGGTAATCCATTAATTCAGTATTTGAATATGTGAGTATTTAATTTATTTAATACTTAGAAAAGGAAAATAATTAATTTAAGTATTTATCTATTGAGAAATGATTTGCTATGCAGTTGTGACTTAATTATGATGATATGAAATGTAATATTTTATGCATGCATATAACAATACGTAATTTATTGTGAAAATAAAAGCTATATTATTATTATTTATTATGCGAGCATAAAACTACAATTTCATCGTTACAAAAGTTATTGGCCGAAATATTCTTGGCACTCGCATATTATCTATTCTGTCAAGTGCTGCCAATATAAGGCTATCGCTTATTGAAAACGGCAATATAACCTGTGCCATTATTATGTACTATAATCTGTTGTGGCAGCATGTCGGTAGCAGTAGCCTTCATTCTGGTAGCACCACTCCGGCTCTAAGGAGTCAGCTTGAGTACCCATGCGGACCAAACGTTCCCTGCAGAAAAATATATTTTTAATAAACATTGCTGGTTGGCTGAAATCTAAAATAAGCTGAAATATATAAACGGTTGTACATTGCGTTGCAAGTAAGAATGGGAATGCCGATGACTTTTTCATTTGGGCCGGCGTGTGCCGTACCCGTACTGACCTGATATGCAGCATCCGTTGCTCGGCCTCGCCCCAGCGTGTGTTGGGCTCGGCCCACAGACGCTCGGCTAGCGCGGCGGCGCGCGGCCACAGCTTATTGTCGAGTGTGGTCGAGTCCGACTGCTCCGACCATAGGGCTGCTTCACCTCCTACAAACGTACCAATAAAAAGATCTTTAATATTGTTCATGATAATAACACCAAAAGAGGAAAAAAAAGAGTATATTTGGTACCAACACCCGCAAGTCGAAAGTAGTCAGGCAATAATACGGCCGGTCGCCTTCGCTATCACAGTCCTATGGGCCGTCAGTCCGACACTAGGTGCAGGACACCAGTAACGGATAGTAACCGCGCGCGAGCAGCTAGTCATCAACCTGGGGCCACTAACGAAGTCCCATCGGCTGTCAAAAACGACTCCCAGGGTCGCTTCATCGTCGAATCCTATCCATTCTGATGTAGATGCCTCCTGCTACTATTTGTGAGTCCCGTGGAGGTTTGTTCCGAGAAGGCCCTTCGTGTAATGTCAGCTCGAGATCCAAGCACCGGATCCTTGCCTGTGCATCGTCTGCCATGGCCAGTAAAGCCACGCAACATCCGACGGATCCTGGGGGACACCGCATGAGCAACGTCTACAGGATATCTAACCCTGAACCGGCAGTACTGCAATCGCGAAAATATTTTTGGACATCGTATACAACATGGTGGATAATCGTAGGTTTGGTTCTCCTTAGTAAAACGGGTATTTTACACAACCTTCTTTAAAGAAATTTAGACTAAATAAAAGGGAAACCGAAATCTTCGAGCACTTACCTAAAATCAAGTGTTTATATTCCTTGGCGATGGCTGCGGGGCTGTTGTCGTACACTTTCTGCCAGCCGATGTACGGGGAACACCAGTTGTTACCTAAAAATTGCAGTTTATTTAGCTCACAACTAGTCATTCTAAAATTACCTTAATCCTTACTAATATTATAAAAGCGAAAGTGAGTTTGTTTGTTTGTTTGTTACCTCTTCACGCTTTAATGGCTGAACCGATATTGATGAATTTTGGTACAGACATAGTTGGGAACCAGGAGACGGACATAGGCTAATATTTTTTTGAAAAAAGTGGGATGTGAGGGAGAAAGAGGGAAGAAAAGGGAAAACTTAGCGTTGCTATTACAAATCAATAAGGCGCAAGGGAAACTGTTTTACCCCAAATTTAACGCGAGCGAAGCCGCGGGCAAAAGCTAGTTTACAATAAAGCACAGTTGATTTTTGTCTAAGTGAAAGTCAGCACTAATTACCTTCACCGACCCAGGCCCCGTATCCACAGTCTAAATATAAGGCATCGTAGTTAGACATGATTAGTCGGTAGCCCTTTTCTAAGAGACCTTTGACCTGAGGACTGGAACCGGTCGTCCAAACCTGCGGGAATAAAAAGGTGTTGAAAACAGCTCTGCAATTACAATGCGTCTCTTATATTACAAGTATATAAAAATATAGTACATTTTGATTTGTGAGGAAACTTATAAAACCGAGGCAGTGAGAAATTCTGACGTGAATTAAACGACGTTTTTCAATACACTTCGGAGAAATTAAATAACATATAAAAAAAGTATTTTTGTTATTAATCAATATGAAACTATGATTTAATTTGATTTTTCCCCGCGCTTACATACATAGTTACAAGTGAAGCTAATAAAAGCGTGCTAAAGCGTGGAAAATCTCTTCAGCAGAATGCGTGCGTTGCGTTGTCGCAATAGTTTTGAAAAGTACAGTGGAACACACGGCGCCAAAAACCCATTATAACTCGGTTTCTTTATATTTTATTTTTCCTGACATAACTTATATAATGCAATTGATATAAGAGTTTAACGAGGAATAAATAGGCAAAAAGATTTTACAAACCTGGATAATATAATCATCTTTGTCTAGGTAGTTTTCGACATGCGTGAACTCTGTCAGCGTGCTGGTCCATAAAATCAGAGGCAGTCTCTTTCCGAATGCCTGCAAAAAAAACATGAATTTTATTAAAAAAGTTTTCCAAGATTCAAGATTCATTTATTTGCAAAACATGTGTAGATAATATACATGGTATGATTCTTATTAAGGTGTTACAAACAATTTTCAGGCTCAACATGCTTGACCATGGCTGGTGTACAAATTATGTCGTTAGACTGGTACATTCCAAAATACAGTAATATAATCAAATTAATATTCGAAAGAGATACCGCGGCCCCGAAAGAAGGAGGAACATGGGATATTAATTTAATGATTACCTAAATACGCCTTTACCCAATAGCGGGCAGTATCAGCAATCTGTGTCTAATCTAACAAGTTCCAAAATCCAAGGGAGGTGGAGGGGAGGTGAGGGCATTTATAACAGTGCCTACATTCAACAGAATTAATGATTACTAGACGTGACGAGCTGAAATCTTACCAGAAGGATTGGGACCAAATAGCGAATGACAGAAAAGAATGGAGAGGGAAAGGAGGCCTTTAGTCTGCAGTAAGATACATGAGACTCATGTAGACTTTTAAAAGTACGTTCAACGCAAAACCAACAAAATTTGTACCTTATAAGCCCTATCCTGGGCCTTCATCTGGAAGTAGTTCCAGAGCTTCAAGAAGCTGGACTTGTCCAGGTCCCACCTGTTCTGGATCATAAAGTGTTGGATCTCTTCTGAGGAGTTCCAGCAGCGCTCAGAGACTTCATCACCGCCCATATGGAACATGTCCGGTTGGAACACGTCTGTAAAAAAGAAGACCTTACAGCATTAACTTTCTGTCGTGTCCTTTGTCGAAGTTACTTGGAATTGGCACTGGTGCCATATCATCGCCTATTCTATCCTATCCTCGTAGGATTACGCAGTTGTACCTTATTACTATAAGGTTCACCTCTAACCAAGATTTCCCAAATTATGTTGAAGAGGAGAGGTTAATGCCATTAACTGGGCACAAATTCAGAGTCCGTAACGTGGTCACTGAGAATTTCCTGATGGAAAAACCCAATAGTAATTAGCTTGACTTGGGAATTGAACCCAAGACCCATGCTCATCGTCCTATTTTAAAGGTAGGTAGGTACATAAACGCCTTTTCCCGTAAGGCTTGGTAGAAACTGCCGAATACCACCGGCTACGATCCTAAGTTACCTATAGTGCTTTCACTTCCTCCACTTAAATACATCTGGTCACATAATGTATTAGTTAACTTGATATGGACACAATGTACTTAATGTAGATCCAATATTTTTTTTAAACTTGACCCTTGCCCCACACTAGGAATTTCTCCCGTATCGTGGGTGCGTTTACAAACATTTAAACTCACATACACAAACAGCTGGACCCGGAACAACTATCTGTAGGCCATACAAATATTTGTTCCGTGCGAGAATCGAACCCGCGAGACGCAGCGCAGCAGTCGATCGCTCAACCATTGCGCCAACAGTGCCGTCAAAGCAAAAAAAGTGAACCAGTATTATAGCTTACCAGCCATATCCCTGTAGATGTCCTCTAAATAGTCGTATAGCTCCTCCCTGGTTGGGTTCAGTTGTCCGCATGGAGGCTCCACGCAATACGACGCCCATGGTTCAGCCTGGACAACAATTTTTCTCAAATTTATACACCTGCAGAGACTTCATTTGATAGGATTTTTAAGATACGAAATCTCCAGTAACAAGCTTAATGACACATGCTCTGAAATAAAGATTTATTTATTTATTATTAAAATACTCTTTACAACTATCTACCAATGAATGTCCTGTCGAAATTGGTTCAACCGTTTCGAAGATTAGACATGGTTTATAGTTTAAAACAAATATCTGGGTTCCGCGCGAAAAAATACTCTTGAAATTGGTAATAACAGCTGATTTAAGAATACGTTAAAAATCATAATGTTCTTTTTGTGTTTTTTTCTTAATTATATATATATATATTTTTACTATTTTGTCTTTTGCGAGTTAAATAATTGCCTATTTTTTCTTTCTTTCTTTTATAATCTAAAATGAAAAGGACGCGGGCAATATGCTTTTTTTTTGACGGGATTGACCACCTTTCCGTGATACCATTTATACAAAAAAAAACACGAACAAACGTTTAGATATGTATTTGGCACACTTTGTTGGATCCGTCTTCAACTGTCCATGAATATGTAGATCGTTAAAATGCAAGAAGCCATAAAAAAACGCAAACAAGTCACAGACAACTCGTTTGAGCACAACAACGGTATTACTGTAACTGTAAATACTTCTTCTCGAGGTTTTGATATTTAAAATGAAAAGGGGCTTAAAAGGTCGCAAGCAACATTGGCTTATCCATAGTATGACCAATGGTCATTGGTCATCAAGTCACTTATTTCTATATTCAAATTACTCCTCCCGCTCTGGTTGGAACGGACGGGAGTGTTAGATTTGTACTGAGTAAACCCATCCATGTTACTTCTTTTCAACTTTGTGTTCCGGATCAATAGTGCAATACTCCGCGGGGGTGTGTTCAAACAACCCGCAAAGCAACCTCGGCAGGGAGTGCCCTGACGGGCATTTTGCCAAGAATGGAGGTGTCTGATCAGATGAAGAGTAGTAAGAAGAAGATAATATACTGCGCAGATCCCAAATAAATCGGGATAAGTTCAGGAGAATGATGATGACATCAGAAAACCGTCCGAAACTACCACAGATATTGTAACTTAAATGGTAGATGGACAAATGGTGACTAGGATGGACTGTACTCGGAAGGCGGAAGACAAGCCACTTGACGAGCAAGCTGGGTAAAGACCCATGTCCAAACGACTATGATACGCTGATTTGGAACGTCTCGCAATCTTGGACTGATCTTATTATTGATGTAACTCTAGGCCCACCCTGCGCCCTGCGGTTAGGCAGCGGTTTAAGCTATCTACGTACCAAATTTCATCCAAATTCGTTAAGTCGTTCTAGTCTGAAGGAGTAACAAGCATACACACGCAAACAAACTTTTACCTTTATAATATTGTGGAGTGATTTAATTAATAATATTTCTGATTGTGTTTCCTAGGCGAGTCTCAATAAATAGCTCTTCTTTCTTTAGTTGATTGGTTACCTTGAAGCAGACGGTGAGGCCGGTGTCCTGCCAGCCCTCGCCCACGTGCGCGGGCGCATCGAACTCGGGCAGCACGCGCACGCCGCGCACCTTGCCGTAGCCCACCACCTCCTCTACTGCTTCCTTTGTGTACACCTGCAATTTATCAATATACCTTTATTTAGGGGAAACTGTATACAAGTACCCGGCTCGAAGGACCAAATTAAATTAATTAAATTTGGTCTTTATAGCCATGGTTTTTGATTTTTGCTAGTATACCGGTATAACAGCTAGAGTAAACCTACTATCAAGAAGAACTACAGTATGAAGAATTTGCCTTGAAAGACCGAAGAACTTTGTTATTGATCGAACCGTCTGAGTCTGTTGCTGCCGTTCTACCTAGAGTACAGATAAACATAGATCAAAGTCTTATTAATAAGAGTCTTGTGACCAAGTAAATATGTTTATTTTCCTCATTGAACGCAGATTCAGAAAATAAAGATTAACCTTGGAGATCTGCAATGTTTGATAAAAAAAACCTACCCGTGTTTACAAACGTAAATAGAGTATAAGCATGATAGTTACCTTCGCTGGAGAGTAAGCACCTATCTTGGCCAAATTAGGTCTCCTGTTGACCTCGAATGGAAAGCTCTGACTGTCAGTGATGTGCCAATGGAAAGTATTCAACTTGACTGCTGCCATCGCATCTGGTAAGTAAAAGTGAAAATATTTTTAAGCACATGTTAATATGTTTTAATCTGACGAACCTAAGGGTGGAGGCTATTGCTCTCATTTCTACACAATTCTGGATTCCGGATTATGAAAATCCTGGGGAAAAACCCAAACATGATTTTGCATAAATGAAGAGCGAATCGCTCGGGCCGTCTCTCAGTTATTTTTTTTATCATGGATTCTAAAGAGGTCTCAAAAGAAAAAAAGTAAAATATATTTAATCAATTATAATTATGATACTGGGTACAAGGCTGATTCATCCAAAATAAGACAAGGGTATTCTTTTTTATCGTTATTATTTTTGTTGGGTTAAAGATAAAAATACATGTTTTTCAAACATGAGTACAGCTGCGCCAAATACATTTTTTTGCATCTAGATAGGCGCATAGGACGCATCGTCTTGACTATATAATGCGCAGACCGTCACTCGCAGCTAACTTCCAAGCCGCCATAAAGTTTGAAACCAAGTTTATTCAGATACTAGTTTTTGCCCTCGGCTTCTTTCGCCTTTAATTCGGGGTAACACAGGTCCCCTTTTCTGATTTACAGGTACCTGCTGCCTATACTGTTTGCCCTTGCGTCTTATTTATTGTAATAGCAATGCTAAGTTCACCCTTTTCTTCCCTCTTTCTCCCTCATACATCAATCTTTTTTTAAAAAAAATAGCCTATGTTCGTCTCCAGGGTCCAGTCCGACCTATCTCTGTTTCAAAATTCATCAAAATCGGTTTAGCCATTGGGACAGGCCAGCCATATTATTAAGGATACAACAAGCTGAAAAAAGCAAAGTAGATGGTAAGATAGATGGTAGATGAAGATGGTAAGACTTTTTGCGCGGAACAGGTTCTTAACGGGAAAGTAAATGCTGTATATTTACCGATGGTAGCCTTGATGGAGTCGATTGTGTAGTAGTTACGCGCTGTGTCAAGGAGAATGCCTCGGTATGGGTACACTGGCTTGTCGCTGATGGAAACATCTCGCACGATCTACAAGGAAAACAAAAAAGTTGTAGTAGTTTTTTTGTGTTATAAACTCTCGCCCTTTTTCCCAAATAGATTAGCGGAATTGAATTTCTGCTGTGAGTACTTTTACAAACGTTTAAACTCACATACACAAACAGCCAGACCTGGAACAACTATCTGTAGGCCATACAAATATTTGTTCCTTGTGGGGATCGAACCTGCCAAACGCAGCGCAGCAGTCGATTGCTCAGCCATTGCGCCAACCGTGCCGTTAACAGTAACCCGAGAAAACATTGAGGTAGGACCAGTGTTTCTTTCACTGCGTACATAATCGAATCATACAGAAAATATGTGCATAAAATACAAGTTATTTAATTGCCTTGTCAACAATATTAACGTTCGCGTTCAATGTAAACAAACACAATTATGTCTGATTAAGTGTTTTACATAAACTGTTACTTAATTGTGTACATTTACATAATACGCGTGACGATATTAATTGCTTTGTTCATTTCATTTGAGCGATCGAAAGTGCAATTGTATGTACGCAACCGACCAGTTTTAGCGGATCTGTCATTGTACGGGAAATATGTACAAAGCATGGCCACGTTATACTGGAAATGTATAGGTTGTTGTACCACCGCGTGTACCTATGTACCTTCATATATTGAAACCGCGATATCTACATTGATATTCTTTTTACATTCACATGGATCGAGTGCCAAACTTTCTCCAGGTTGATTGAACGGAAATAAATACGATTTGAATATAATGTACCTACGTATGTATGTCTTGGTACTGTTCTTTGTATTCATAAACTGCTCGGCAGTTTGTGACCTTGGACTTTTTAGAGCAGCCATCCCACAATTTTATTTTCATGTTTTTATTGTGAAATTTTATTTCATCAAACTCAAATTTAAAAACTCAAACTCAAAGCATTTAAATTAATTAGAGTGAACCGAACTTTTTGAATGTCATGAACAAAAGGATGAATCTACAGTCCTAGTCATAAAGGTATAATATCTTGTGAAAGTACTGTTGATCTCCGTGGAGAAGAATTATGTTGTATGCACTATAGTGGCATGTGCAAAATAAAATTGTTTTCTTTCTTTCTTTTTAAATTACTGGTCAATACGTGCTGCGACTGGACAGACCCATTCCACTCTTTGTGGTTCTTTCCTCACAGGATTATCTCAGCCGCGCGGTCCTCATCGCATATGACTAGACCTAGACAACTGCTGAACTTTGAAATAGATTGGAGCTCAAATTTTGTTTCAGTACAGACCATAGATTTCATAAAAGACCAAAAATATCAGAAAAGTCCATACATATTAGAAAAGACTATAGATATCAGAAAAGACCATAGATATAAAAAAGATCATAGAGATATCAAAAAGGAGTTTTGTTTTTAATATTTCTATGAAAAAGAAGGACAGGAAACACTGACTCATCTTTTGATTTTTGTTTTAAAGCACTATATTCTGAAAATTACATTTTGAAATTAATTAACATAACGTAACAGCACGCCTGTAATCCCAGAAGGGTTAGGTAGAAGTTTACCTAATAAGTAGTACATGCAGTAGTACCTAGTAGTATATTTTAGCCCCAAGTAATAGGGCACGAGCCTTTTGCCATCAACTGGACATAAATCCATACTCCGTGGCTGCTACTGAAAAATTCTTAACAGAACACCCCAATTACCTACACTTTGCCGAAACTGGGAATCGAACCCAAGACCCCATACTGAACAGTCATTTAAGGAGTTCATTTTAAATAAGGGGCGTTCATAAATAACGTGAGTTCTTTTTTTGTTTCGTTCAGAAAAAAAAATGCGTGATTTTTCCCGAGACCCCCCCTCTCTCCAACGTAAGATTAGATGAGATTTGACTCGACCCCCTTCCCCCTTAAACATCTAACGTATTTTATGAACGCCCCCATAAGTATAATTAATTAATTAGCCATAACCTGCCTACCTATTTATCATTAATAGCGTAAAGTTGACGACCTAAATACTTAGTGCATTGCTCAGGCTTCTGCGTTCTCACTAAGTATAGATTACCGCGTTAAAACAATTAATGTGTTTACTTAGCTGAAACCATACAAGTAAAATCTGCAAATATATGTCTTGCTATTTTTTATCATTAATTAACATATCTCGCTCTCATACTTTTACTGACTAAAGCCCACTGTTCCTTCTTTTGCCCTTAATGTTCCGGGGCCGCGGTGTCTCTTTCAAACAACCCGCAGTGGCCCTTGATGGGTCACGCTGCTTTGCTGCCATCTCCTTGAGAACACGAACGTACCGTCACTAGACGGAAGTACGGAGAACTACTTATTGGTCACCGACCAGACCCACATCTGCGGTGGCCGGGAGTCGTCTAGTGGCGTCCGACGCTGGGAGCGTCTCCCGCGGCGGCTAGTATGAAAATATAATAGCTGTCTTACACGGTTTCATCCACGTCTTTAGTTGTTGCCCCGCTCCCGTGAGTGGTAGCGTAATGTTGTAACGAATATGTTACTTCCTAATAGTGTAGCTTCGTATTAGCGAAAAAATCGGTCCAGTAATTTTGGAGCCTATTCGATACAAACAAACAAATCTTTCCTCCTTATAAAATTAAATAGTATAGATGTTATTATGGAATATTTTTTAAAAATCGAATCTCAAGCGACATCTTTTTAAGAAAAAAAAAACATCATCAAAACCTCTTATCTTAAACGAATCAGTGTGACTGACCTGGAGAAGCCATTAAATAAATAAAAGCAAATATTGCCTTGATCCTGAATTCTTTATGCTAATGTTCAGAAGTGACAACTAATATTGAGACGGCAATTCCGAACCGGTTCGTTTAAATATAAACTTGTCTGCACGATGGGGCTAAATTGTTGCCTGCTGATGCCCTTAGGAGGCGGAGAGACCTGTATAAAAATGTGTGGTAAAAAGATATAGGTACCTAAGTACGTTTGTTTTTTACAAGGGACAGGTCGAGAACCTTCTCTAAGGTCTTGGTTGGTTTTGTTTGGTTAGGATTTTTTTTTACTTAGGGTACTTCATACTGAATTCTTTCAAATAAGTTACTGGAACAGATCTTCTTCCTGTACTATGGTAACTCGCATTAAGGATAAACAAAAAAAAACTCTTTTTACGTATCATGGGCGCTCATTCTAAAATTAAATTAAAATCGAATTATTCTTTGTGCCAGTTACCAACTAATTAAAATGTAGATTAACTTCGGTTACCTACCTAACGTAATCAACAATTGATTATTTAGCATCTTTATTTTATTATTTTCCTTGTTTCACACAATAACTCACAAAAACTGCAATTCAAGAATGCAAAACAATTATAATACAGAATTCTGTGCCGGGTATGACTGTTTGTGTATGTGAGTATAAATGTTTGTAAACGCACACACGAGACAGGAGAAATTCCTAAACAATGTGAGGGAACTATTAAAAAAAATCTTCGTAAAAACATGACAGATTCGCCCGCTGAAGCCGGCAGCGAGGTAATCGCCGTGCATTTCTCATTCGAATCTTCTTTTCGAAGTGCTAGCTTTTGCCGGTACCTGCTACCTGTAGTTTTTGCCCTTGCGCCTTAATGCTTGTAATAGCCAAGCTAAGTTTTTCCTTTTCTTCCCTCTTTCTCCCTTATTTCCCTCTTTTTTTAAACAATAGCCTAGGGTCCCAACTATCTCTGCATCAAAATCGGCTTAGCCATAGGCGCGAAGACGTAACAAACCAACAAACAAACTCACTTTTGCTTATAAAAGCAAAAGTTTGTTTGTTGGTTTGGTTTTGTAAGGATGCTTTGTGACTTACCAGCATATGATTCCTGATGTCGTCATACACGATTAGCTGCGAGAGTGTCTCGAGACCGTGCCTCAGGCCGAAGAACGAGCCTCCTGTGATAGTGGCGTTGATTCTGTCGCCCGACACCGCTTGTACACGGATGCTGTAGCTCTCGTCCATATCCATCGAGAAATCTGGGGAAATGTTTATTTATCAGGAAAACATTTTTTTTTAAATATAACTGGTGAAATATGGGTTCGTAGGCACACCTCTCCTTCACACATGTGACTAAAAGAGTGATGGATCTGAATGTTGATGGACGGTGGCGAGAGGAATGCCAAATAAAAGATGGATGGATTGTGTAAGGAATGATATGAAGGAGGAGTAAATGATGCCGTGACGTCCGATAGGGGAGAATGGAAGAAGAAAACGTGTTGTGCCGACCCCAAATAGAATGGGACAAGGACCGGAAAATGTTGAGGCACGCCTTCGGAGATTATAGGCGTGACGTATATTGTGCGTTTTAGCGACATAGAGTTAGACCGACTACTTACTTATCAGAAAATGGAATTACAAAAAAATGTATGTTTGCAAGGAGCAATGGGCGAAACTGCCCACTCACTGAATACCAACTGGCAAGAAGGTAGAGCTGGACTATATCCCAAACCATTGGCCTACAGTTGCACTAGAAAGCGAAAAGTGGAAGGATGCTTTCTTCCACTTTTGCTCTCAAGTGTGGACAATGTAGGCTTGAAATAATAATGTTAGACACTCGTTGAGTGTTTTGCCTTTTTGGTTTAATCGTGCAAAATTTCAATGCCTAGTTAAAATTTTAATGCATAATTTCGTGCCTCCATACCAATAGTTTAGCTTTATCCTGTGTGCTATCACTTTTTTTTATAATAACGTTGCACCACACTATGAATTTCTCCTGTATCGTGGGTGCGTTTACAAACATTTAAACTCATATACACAAACAGCCAGACCCGAAACAACTATCTGCAGGTCATACAAATACAATTTGTTCCGTGTGGGAATCGAAACAAGGACCCGCAGCGCAGCAGTCGATCGCTCAGCCACTGCGCCAACCGTGCCGTCAAATAAACTTTATCAGTGATTAAGCTAAAATACCTACTCAGAAGAATAACTATGTAGAAACATTATGGCGCCACAATAGTCCAACAATGTGTCAGATTTGATCTCCTAACTGTTAATGAGTAACCTGGGTACATTGTTACCAATTGGTATGCCAATCACAATCCCACGCTGGATTATTTCTTCAAATTGTTTTCATACGCCATTAGTCGCGGAGATTTTTCGAATACCGGTTTAGCTACACGACTTCATACGAGAAGAACATAAACATTATGTCACCTACAAGGATATTGACCTCTGAATAAGCGGAACACAGGCATATTGTTACCACTGTGAGTATAATATGGTAGTTGACACCACCAATCAATTGATATACTTTTTATGAGCTGTCAAAACGCGCTTCCCCCATAGATTTTGTATGAGACTCGCAACCGATGACGTCACTAAGTTGTGAAGTCAATGATGCAACTATTTATTGATTTAAAAGCAACTAAAAATCGAATTTTAAAGTTATTTTAAAATGAATGGAGTTCTCAGGTCTAGAAAAAGGTGTTCTTTCAGAAAAATTGTGTTTTTAAATTATTGGTTAATGGTGCCAACTACCCAATTAAGTATTTAAATGTTTATGTACACACGACGGCAGGTCAACCTATTCCAAACTATTATAAATTGATTTCTCTACTACGGATCGCACACCGTGGTAGAGAGATCTGTAGGGTTACCATGACATCTTATAGCAGTTTTTATTCCTGTGTGAGAAAGAGATGGTGGTAGACACCCTGTATAGCTCTGTTTCTTTCCCCCAGTGGAATAAGTTCTGCTTTAAGACGTCATGGTAGGGTAGCTGGTTAAAATGGTTTTGTGTAGGTGATGTGCCGTCGTCGTGTGTACTCCTAGGAGTAGTATGCGAAATGAGTACAGATCAATGAGGAGTTTATGCACCGCAATTTTCCTGTGCATTACGAAGTTGTAATGATGAGGTAGGCATGTTCATGGTTATACAATGTGCATAGCCAATAAAAATGCCTCCCACATTTAAAATTTAATTGTGTGGATACTTCAAACCTACTTGCAAAATAAACATCATTTATTTAATTAATCATGACTCTTATTTATCCAGCATGGTTTTACAATAATTCTCATTTTTTTTAAATGTTATACTCCAAGCTATTGAGCTTGGAGTATAACATTTTTTAAAAAAAAATCGGTTCGTTTTTAGTACCTGCGTATTGACGCAGGTACTAAAAACGAATCGATTCTTAAAAAAACTGTCTAATCAAATAATTTATTCGCAAATAGTAGGTAAGTACATTTATGTATATTGATGTTTCTTTAAGTTGTCTTGAAAATATCGTTTTTAGCGATAAGACCATCCATTGTGTCACCCCATTTATATGTTCTACACTGTAATTCTTGTAATTTGTATGGTGTACATAATAAAGAATATTCTAAGTCTTCTTTCAATTAGAACATCAAAACATGTTCTCATCCGTCGTAAATAACGATAAGCTAGTTTTAAAAAAAAAATGTTTTGTCCATTTTTTAGATGTTGCTGCAATTTTTGCAACGAGTGACGTCAGACGCATCTTTAATGGACTATATCTCTGTCATTTTTGGTCTAATTTACAAATAAAAAATACGTGTCCCTTATTTTTTAATAACCTAAAAGACAGATTAAATAGAATGTATAACCTATTATTGTATATTAGCTGTTCCTCGCGGTTTCACCCCCGCTGCTCAGCACCTGTTGGTAGTAGTGTGATGTTATATAGCCTATATCCTTCCTCAAGAAATGGACTATCCAACACTAAAAGAATTTTTCAATTCGAACCAGTACTTCCTGAGATTAGCGCGTTCAAACAAAGAAACTCTTCAGCTTTATAATATTAGTATAGATACGACTTATACCCTTGGCTTTCACCATGTTTTGCCATAAGCCATACCATAGATATCACTTTATATACGAACTAATATATTAACTGTTCGTTTGAAAAGACTGAAGACTAATGGCATTATTAGCAAGGATGCGTCACCTGTCCCTGTTTGCATACCAATTCTGGCTTGAGTGGCATGAGTCCAAACAATGCTAATAAATGATGATTGTATACTTCAATCTACATATACATAAAAGAGCAAATCATTGAATCACTCATCACGAAATATCAGAAACTACTACAGTGTTAGGATTCTCTATTCAATTTTGTTTGGCGTTCCTTTTAGGACACAGGTTCTCACTAAGACGGGATTTTGCAAAATCACATTTTACTGTGCATCATTCAACTGTGTGCATTTTTAAATAATATCAATATATTCCAATACACAAGCTGTCGACGAAGGTACAGGATCTCCTAAATCGTTGCGTGACAAATTAAACGTTTCGTAAAGTCACTCGCCAAGCTTACGAGGCGCGGTTTCCTTTAGAAAGTCAACAAAACTTGGAACGAGTTTAGCTGAAGAGAAGGTTGCTAAGGATAAACATCTCAACTTTGTTGTCTCAAGTTATAGGGAGGGACTTACGGTGGAGTTATTAAGAAGAAAAGCTTAAGCTGTTTACATATTAAAGGGCTTGAATGAGTTAGGACAATTTTGAGTATGAATGTAGATAGCTAAAAGAGTAGAGGAAGACTAAAGAAGCAATGGATGGACTGTGTGAAGGATGAAATGGCAAGGAGGTACCTGTTGAGATGACGAAAAATCGAGAAGTATAGAACAAGAAGACACGGTGCACCGACCCTAAGTAAAATGGATAAGGGCAGGAGACAGAATGAAAAATATTAGCAATTCCAAAAAGAGACTCCTGCTTGCTACATTACTTTTGTCTCCAATCTAGACACTATTAATACTTCTTGACAAACAAGATAAACAACTACTTAATAACGGATTGTATAAATGTCCGTTATTTGATAAATGATAGTCTGTGTCAGTCAACTACTGGAAATACGCTACTCCCAAGGTGCGTCACTTTGTCCTATCTACAAACACACGCATCCAGCTGCTGCCACAAGCTCTGCGTAGGTCTTCGTCGCTCCATTTGACCGGGTGGGCTTCCCACACTACCCTTATTTGATAATGAATAAATCTTTTATTTTTTTTAAGAAACTTACCTCTGAAATCAGGGAGCTTATTAAAAAGATTAATAGTCAGAGCCTTTCCAGACGACTTGGGCGAAACGCCTTGAGGTATCGCCAATGACACCATCTTCTTGAATCTCTGTTGGCGAAAATACGTACTATCATTACGATAATTTAAACAGGCTCTTTTGAATGTCATAAAAACAAAGAAAGATGCTGCTATAGTGCCAGTCACAAGACACAATAACTTGCAAAAGTACTGTAGAATATTGCGCCATCATCTTCTTAGCTTTTTTCATAACTGTGTTGGTATCGGCATCCAGTCTAATCGGATGCAGCTGAATACCAGTATTTTACATGAAACAGTCGCCTATTGGACCTCCATAACCTAGATTTCCTAAGAGGTGATATAATAGAACACCTATGTTTCGTCAGTTACATTTAAATTCCAAATTTAATTGTGTATAACTGTTATGGGGAGTCGCTCAGCAGTAGCTGACGATGACGACGATGTTGACGAATAGAGTAGTCATGAAGTCTGGTAAATCATTTCACTGTCATTCTATGTTCTGAATAGCCATGGAGCATTCTATAAATCAGCAATCACTCTTGATCGACCTCATCTATAACTTCTAGCAGTCATAACCATTATAAACGTAGAGATATATTATATCGATAGCAACATCCGTTGATGTTGCTATCGATATGTCGCTTGTCCCTTCCGCGATCCTGTCCTACTGTCTTATCTTACTAAATCCAGTAATAACAGTGACCAAATTATGTATCAATTAAAAGCATAATCAATTTGTATTGCTATTCAATTATTTGTGTAACTTATCCGTTTGTATTTTTTATAGATCTATCCATGTTTATAATCAATGTATGGCTATACTTACTTATACTTTTGTTCTTCTTTTGTTAAACCTTAATTCGAGTATTTTTATTGTCGCGATTACTGGGCGTTTTAGGGGACAGTTTTATAATTGACGTTCAAAAAGCGCTGCTGTGGCCTATTATAAACAAACTATTTGTGATTTTGATTTTGTCAGCTTGCCTTTTGTCTGTTTAGATATGCTGCTGGATGGTTATGGAATGGATACTATACTAAATGTTAAGTTTAAGATTAACTGAATGTTGTGATATTTTTTTCATTAATTTTTTGTTTTCTTATTATAGTATAATATTAATTTAAATGTTATTGATCTGTTTTAAATAACCTATGTCTACTGAATGAATAGCTATTATTTCTAATTTATAATTCTAATTTCATAAACTTACCTATCCTTTTTTTTCTTGTAAAAAAATCATATCTTTATTGGTAAAATTTTAAACCATTAATATATAGTGCATGTGGTGTTAGCCTGTATGTGATTATTGCACTTCTAACGCATAAGTAACATTTAATGTTTTTTGTAAGCAATTGTTGACTAACCAAAATCAATAGGCATCACGGCTAAACGAAAAACTTAACCCAACAACAAAATTTTGTTTTTCAATAGTTTTATGTACCCTGTCACATTTGAAAAAACTATTTAAGGTAGTCTCTCGAAACTAAACAACTTCTTCTAGGAGTTGTTGAAATTCGCAAATAAAGGAAAACTGTGAGCACCCGATAAATGTACCTATATATTAAAACGAAAACTGATGAAGTTTCAAAAGCCAAATTACAAAAGTTGTTCAGTTTCATGGACCGAAAGACGACACAAGAGGTCTTGCTGCAGATTATGATAGAAATAAACACTTACATCTGCAGCATCCTTCACAAGATCAGAAGACCTTCCTTCCTGTGCCTGCTTAACGTCGATGTTATTGATGTTGATCTTTGACAAGAAGTTGCCCAGATCTGTCGTTCCAGTTGGTTTTGGCCAGAGTAAACCTGCAAGAAAGAAATTGCATTATAAACTGCAATATTCTAGAACGTTCTTGGTTCTTGACCATTTGTAGCTAAACTTGTGAATTTTCAAGACAAACTTACGAACCAGGGGCCCTAAAATGGCCGTTGCTCCTAAAGCGGTCATTTAAGGCCCCCAATTCTTGTTGCTGTCAAAACGATATCCGAGAAGATACAAAATCCATAAACATTCCCGATCTATAAAGTTATTTTTATTAAACCTAAAGTGATATTGGCGAGGATCATTTAAGAGCACCCGAAAATATATTTAATTGGCTTTGGGACCCAAATCGCAGGACATCGCCATAAACTATGCATCTTAAGCAGTTTGTTGTTCCGTTTTTTTTTTAAATTAGCATAATCAAGAAATTCTAAATTCTGGTTTCAAGAGGTCAAGAGCCACGATATTTGAGACTATTGCGAACCATATTTAGAATTCACCAAAACATCCATATAGTTTTGTTTTGAACTTTTTCGAATGCCCAAACACCAGATATGATCTTTTAGCATTTAAATCAAGGACTTTCAGTGCAACAGAGTGCAACAATGTAATAAAAAATGGAGTTATTATTGTGAATATAAATGCATCAGCTGCTTATCATTACCCACTATCAAATGGGGGAAGCGGGTCATCATGGCGTTCACGATAGGCAATCGTTTGTTGCACTATGCAATATTGCCTAGGTCCACTTGTTTTGCTTACATGTAAAAAATCAGTACTTTTCACGTTTGCGTCGTTTGCTATCTAGAAAGCGTGAACCTTAATCATAGTTAAATTATCATTGACGTGGAAACACTTCAGTGCAAAAATATCGGTAATAGGAATATGAATAATCCTTACTAGTATTATACTAGCAGCCACAAGTGCTGATTTATTGTTTTTTAAAGCTGTTTTTTTTATTCCATAAATCGTATCTGTATTAAAATCAGTTTGTGCTTCATAACTAGTTTCAGTATTAGTTTACAGTGCAGTACAGTTTTATTGAGAAGTTAAAAGGGATTATAAAATAAAATAAATAATAATAAATATCTTGGGACAAGTCACACACGGCTATCTGGTCCCAAGCTAAGCAGAACTTGTGTTATGGTAACCAGACAACTGATATACATACTTATATAATTTATAAATATATACATATTAAAGATAAATCACACCCAGGCACAGAACAAACAATCATGCTCATCACACAAAGTTTGTCCTGGGTGGGAATCGAACCCACGACCTCCGGCTCAGCAGTCAGGGCCACTAACCACTAGACCAACAGGTCGATCACTGATCGCATTATGGTTAATTTTGACAAGTTTGGTAATCTACTACATACTAAACTTGTCAAAATCAACCATTATGCGATCAGTAATCGACCATTCTGACACTATTGTAATAGCAGACTTAGGCCCCTGGTTTTTCACTAACTACGCGATAATGATAGAACGAGAGACAGAACATAACAAGGTCAATATTTACGAATGTAATGAGAAAATGACACAGGAGAGAGCTTTCTAAATTGAACAACGTTTCTTAACAACAGACAGATCCAATCGATAATTATATTTGTTTTCCAAGTTGTTCACTTGGCCCCATACCGTGAGTACCGTGACAATGCTACATTGACCCATGTTACTCGTAGGTGACGCATACTCTGACATTTACGAAAACCTGTTCCGATTTTGTCGCGACTCGAATATATCATAATTTAATTGTCGTTGCGTGTTGGACAATCGATTAGCTTTACGATCATACCGTTTGCGAACGAAGTGGAGTGTTGAACTCAGCCAGAATTATGGTCTATAAAAATATTGATTTCAGAATTCGATAGCTGTACAATAACTGGACCAATAACCAATATATACCAATAACCATATTTTTTTTTTGCTTTATTTAAGTGGAGTTTATCTTGTCTAGAGGAGAGAGGTGAGGCTGACGATGAGGCAAGCTAATTCAGAAGAAAACCATTAAAGAAAAGAAACACACCGTTGTTTGAAACAGAGTTACGACATTGACACTGATATCATAAGGAATAAAGTCAAATTACAACATTGTAATAGTATGTCCTGCATTGTGTCGGAACATTCGCCTGTCATTCGATTTTGTACAAAAACAAGGAAATATGAACTATCAGTCAAAATTAAAATCAAATCAGTTAAAATTTCCTTGTTTATGTACAGAACACCAGGAAATTTTAACTGATATAATGCGAATGGCAAATGGTATCGGTGAGGAAGCACCTTTTTTCCGGATAGGAAATCATCACATATCCGCTCCCCCGATATGGGCGGGGGGGGGGGGGGGAGTGTTAAACTTTTGACTAAAATCTCGCAGCATGTCTTATTCTTTTTGTTTTTGGGGTGGGAAATCATCAAATAACTTGGGGGTGTCAGACTTTTATTGACTAAAACCCACTTATGTTCCTTCTTTGGCCCTTTATGTTCCAGGGCCGCAGTATCTCTTTTGAAAACCCGCAACCCCGGTTGGCGGTGGCCCTGGTAAGCCTCTCTACTGTGAGGGAGCGCGTACAGGACACTTAGGCTGAAGGTCAGCACTTTTTGAACATCAATTACAAAAAAAAAACAGTCCCCGAAAACGATGCTTCGCAACTTCCTTGTGTTTTAACTGGGAAAAAGAATTGGCGGAACAACAACCTCGCCAGCAAAAAACGACATATCGACAAACGCCATCTAGTTCATTTTCGAAACTTGAACTCAAATGTTCACAGGAAAATAGACACTAAATATTGAGCAAAAACATTTAATTGAATTGTCACATTCTGCTAGCACACGTCAATATACAAAATGAAAAAAAAAACATTTAGAATTTACTTATGCAGAATATTAAATACTTGGTCATGATGGGATAGAGAGAGTGACCAGATAAAGGCAAGAACGTAGAAGGTTGGAGGAGGCCCTTGTCAACTAGGAAACGGGCATATAGTGCGTTTGCAATGAGAAAGTGACAGCGCCATGTTGATGACGTCGTAGCTGTTAATTCGAAGAAAGTTGTTTGAAATATTGTTATTGCAAAAAAAGAACATAAAAGGATTTACGACACAGACAAAGACGAATTTATTTTTTTACACTTCAAGCACTAAGTACAGAGACGCACCAGTCTTCAATTCTACCAGTCCGTACCTTTGTGTGATGCAGAGGCAAACAGTGGAAGGTGTAAAGCAGAAAATAAATATTTAATTTTTAAATGCTATAAATATATATCAAAATATAGAACTTGCCAGCATTCAAGACACAGCTGACAGATAAAGTCTCAACATGGCGCAAGCTCATCCATTTTCTCATCGTAAACGAATTGTACACACAGACGAATTGCGGTCAAATACAAGTAATAGACATTTTTTGATTTTACTTTAAACTAAATGGAGTACAAAAAAAACAACATATGCCAATTTTATTACAAGACTTATATTTTTTTTCCGATTAAGAAACTATAAATAGGTAAATGGCAAATTTCAATGGCAAAAAAATCTAAACAGGTGTTGGGTAACTTTACATCCTATAAAGAAAATAATAGCTTTGTAAATTATGACTTCGTATTTCTTGAAAATTCTGTTATGGGGGTCTAAAATAGCCGTTTAAGTAATCATAATCAATCATAATAGGTTGATAATAAGAATTACATTACCATTCGTAAAATGGTCACTAAATGATAATTATAATTACTGATACTAATATTACGTAATGCTTTCGAAGGATGGAGATCTTGACAAAAACTAGAACTAAGGCGCGTCGCCCACACGACCAAGAGTCGAGGCGCAGTCGCGGCGCGGGCGCAAGAAAATCTCGTTGCGGCGTGACTCTGATGTGAGATTTTCTTTACAAATGTCGTGTGGGCGACGCGCCTAACGCATCCGCGCCGCGACCGCGCCTCGACTCTTGGTCGTGTGGGCGACGCGCCTAATTAAGCTAGTCCCCTACCTAGTTTAGTACCTAGACTTTTTTAAATAGAAAAGAGCACATTATCCGCCCCGATTTTTCATATAATTAGCGCAATGATACGCTAGTATTATATCATCTGTGGCAATGGTGATGGTGACCGCATAAAATAAGCAAACGCTGATTTTGTAGAAGTAATTTAGAGCAAGTTCTAGCTTCTAGCTAATCTATACTCTATGCTAATATTTCAAACAGGAAAGATTTGTTTGTTTGTACCGAATAGGCTCCGAAACTACTGGACCGATTGTTCACATGCTTTAGTTTGGTAGATTTTTTTTTAATAATGTCGCCACACTAATAAACCCTTTTTCTTTTTTTATCACTTCTGGAAAGCTTACCATACTCAGTGCAGAACATCTTGCAGGCCTCCATACTAAGGACTGGGCTTTTATTCGAGGGGTCGTTTCGGGTTTTCACGCATATTCTATCTTCGCATGTCCACCTCCATGGCGACACTTCATCGGCAGTTACACTAAAACAAAGATTTGATTATTTAACACAGTGTAGGTAGACAGATAAAACAAACTTCATAAGTTAAATGACTCTTTTTTTTAAACTTAAAAAAAAGAGTTTAAGTTTAAATGAAGTTTGTTAGCGGTAAACCTTGGCCCGCTGTTGGAATATATGCCTGTATATGTATAGATATACGGGGGGAATTTTCATTGTTTTCCTTTCATTTAATTTATTTATAAAGTTTGTTAAAGAGATTTCATCCTTATTGACCCTAACAATCAATGCAATAAAAGTACAGGGTGCAACTTTTACAGATTTTAGTCGGTTCGATTACTGTGTGCGGCAAGCGAATTTTAAAAAATCTTTAAATGCCGTTTTCTTTCTTTTCAAAAATAAAGGAATGTTTTCTATGAGTAAAATTTTCTATCTAAAGTAGGTACCTATTAAGAGGACCTCCCCTTCAGGTGGCATTACAAAATTCCACCCTGTATAAGATCGATTAACGGCGATTTGCTTTCAATTAAAGACCTTAATGAACATAGCATTTTATCGGGCAGCCTACTTAACTATCAGCATTAACTAGACCGATAAATCCAACCACAAATATGACATTGAAATTGCTTGGTACGTATGTAATAATTGAATATACCGTGGGTAGATCATTTTAGTTAGAGTTTTATGGACTAGGCCGGTGCTGTCCCGCCATTATAAGTAACATAAATAATCCCGTAATGGCCCTCACAGCTCAGGATATCCCGGGAACACTTAACTGTTTGGGGCCCGACCCAGCTGCGGAAGTGAGAGGAAACTTCAAAAAGAGTGCAGTGCTGGCCAGGGAGCGTAAAATGGCCGCTCCAGCAAGATTCACTTGATGATGCTTCAGCATGATTGACGGGCCTGTTGGTCTAGTGGTTAGTGGCCCTGACTGCTGAGCCGGAGGTCGTGGGTTCGATTCCCACCCAGGCCAAACTTTGTGTGATGAGCATGATTGTTTGTTCTGTGTCTGGGTGTGATTTATCTATTATATGTATGTATTTATAAATTATATAAGTATGTATATCAGTTGTCTGGTTACCATAACACAAGCTCTGCTTAGCTTGGGATCAGATAGCCGGGTGTGAGTTGTCCCAAGATATTTATTATTATTTATTTATTTATTCTGCTAGAGCGTTTGATCCTTATAGAAGCGAAAGTGAGTTTGTTTGTTGTAACAAATAAACAAAAATGAGACTATTAAAAAATATACGAACTATTCAAATTGGTGCTCAAGTATAAATCCATACTAATATTATAAAAGCGAAATTGAGTTTGTTTGTTACGTCTTCACGCCTCAATAAACCGATTTTGATGAATTTTGGTACAGACATAGTTGGGACCCTTGAGACGGACATAGGCAATTTTTTTAAAGTTAGAAATGAGGGAGAAAGTGGGAATAAAACGGAAAACTTAGCTTTGCTATTACAATAAATTAGGCGTAAGGCCAAAAACTACAATTAACAGGTACCTTTAAATCAGGAAAGGGGAACTGTGTTACCACGAATTTAACGCGAGCGAAGTCGCGGGCAAAAGCTAGTGACAACATAAAATCAAATCACAAATGGTTAATGGTGGTCCGAAAACCAACTCACTTACTTTTTAGTCATGGTTTCACATGGTCATGGTAATTACAGGATATCCAATGGGATTTTGTTAACTCAAATAGTAGTAAAATCACGGAAAAAATCCATCGCGTGACGAAGGTAGATTTTATGTACGGTCTACTGTCTTACAGTGTCGAAAGTAGGTAGACTAAAATGTGTCTAAACAATGTTACACAATGTTGTCACAAATACGTATCTGTAGAAAATTAGCATGACCTTGTGTATAAAACCAATTAATTCAGGAAATAATTTGTTTCTGGTTTATGGAAATAGCTCGCCCCTTTTAGCTTAGCATTACTATAAATATCTTATATCTTGGGACAACTCACACACGGCTATCTGATCCCAAGCTAAGCAGAGCTTGTGTTATGGTAACCAGACAACTGATATACATACTTATATAATTTATAAATACATACATATTATAGATAAATCACAACCAGACACAGAACAAACAATCATGCTCATCACACAAAGTTTGTCCTGGGTGGGAATCGACCCCACGACCTCCGGCTCAGCAGTCAGGGCCACTAACCACTAGACCAACAGGCCCGTCATAGTCACATTTTCCCAATTATGTTGGGGTAGGTTTCCAGTCTAACCGGATGCAGCTGAATACCAGTAGTTTATATGGAGCGATTGCCTGTCTGACCTCCACAACCCAGTTAGTACCGTGTAATACAATAGGATTGGTAAGATAGTTTTTCTGACTTTCAGAACACAGGCTATCTGTAACGACTGTCAAAGAGCTACAATGACAACGGGTACCTGCCTACTGCTTAACGTCCTTTTCGAGGCATTGAGGAAACCCGGTAGGTACGTCATGTAACGTGTGGTCACCCAGCTTCAGATCAACCTAGGCAAGTCCGACTTAACCTACAGATTGACCCGAGAAGCTGCTATAATTTAGCGACCAACTCCTCATAACATGAGATTATGCGTCACTTAGACATAACTAGCGAAATGTACACTAATAGGATCTTACTAAACATCAAGATCCGTTCAGCCGTTTTGATGTGAAAGACTAACAAACATCCATACATTTTCACAAATATTTGCATTTATATCCATCCTCACAAACTTTCGCATTTATAATGTTAGTAGGACTTTTATTTTTCAATAAACAATAAGTATAATATGTATTAAAAATTTCAATATTTGTGCAAAATAAATAGTGATTTAACTTCTTATCCTCAGGAGCATTAATCTACATGAAATACCTATCGATAAAGAATAAAACGATTTTGCAAAAAAAAAAATTTTTGTATCAGTAAGTTTTTTTTTAAATAAATTTTCCTCTTTTATAACGCCAGATTAACCCAAAA
This sequence comes from Ochropleura leucogaster, assembly GCA_958449745.1. Taxonomy (NCBI): domain Eukaryota; kingdom Metazoa; phylum Arthropoda; class Insecta; order Lepidoptera; family Noctuidae; genus Ochropleura; species Ochropleura leucogaster. The sequence goes on from OY288207.1 coordinate 17,014,934, forward strand.
TTATGAAATTGGAATGGCACTCGTTTTAATATTACTGCAGCATTTTCACGCTGTGATTAATATTTAGCAAAGTTGAGGATTACTTTTAACTAGGTACTATAAGTTTCGAAAACACGATTCCATAACATTTTCTCCGTAGAAAATACCACAAAGTTACCCCTAAAAAGAATTTCCAATGGATGTTATTAAAATCTTCAAATTTTACCACGAAATTTTGCAGAATAGTCGACCTATGTAAAAGAGAGGAATTTATCCGATTTGCTTTTTTTTAACCCTTTATTTTTCCTCGTAAAAACCTTTCCTCTGAACATTCAAGCCAAGAAAACTAGTTGGTAAAGTGATCGTTATTACGCGTGCGTTACCTAATAAAAATGGCTGGCCGCTCCCTACACAGTTTAGAAATTATCGTCGTACAAACTCGGGTGTTACATGAAATGTTTAGGTACCTGATATAGGAAATGAACTAGATAAATACCTACTGCAAGTACCTACTCAGGAAAATTAATTCATTGAGACGATCAAATAGTTATTTGTGCAACTTGAGACCAAAGTTATTTTTCAATGCGAATGCGGATTTTAAATCGCGAGCAAGCGATGGAAACTATGTTTCAATTCCGAGAATAGCGAGAGACTTTAAAGTAGAATTCTGAACGTAACGAGGGATTCAAGGATACGAGATGCAAAAAATATTGCTTCGTGTAACACAGATAATATTTCACTTAGCAGCGAAAACACATGACTATTACTTTAACAGGATCATAGTATAAAAACAGGATTCAATCATTGTATCCTTCGCTTGCTCGGGAATCAAAATCCGCATTAGCATTAAAAAAAATGCTCTTATATTGCACAAAAAGTTTATTGACTATCGCAATCAGCAAAATGCAATTTTGCTCTTGATTCTGTTTTCACAAAACAAAACCTACATGTGTGAGCTGCTGAGGTGAAAAAAAATAAACCTGCCGCCTCTTATTCAAAGACGTTATCAATAAAATAGATGAGCATCAATCCACTCCAGATAACATATGTCTACTCCTTAAGATATTGAGAATAAAACTTACCATATTACTGATAATAACGCTACGTAAACAGTGCACAAGCTATATCTTTGAAGCCACATCTTAATCTGAAAAGAAAAAACAACAGATATTAGGTCAAGTTTTACTTCATTATCTGGCATTCTAAACAACAGTCTATCTGTATCAGATACACCTCACCATCTGCTTAACCTGTTCCCAACTATACTGGGATCGGTTTCCAGTCTAGCCGGATCTAGCTGAATACCAGTATTTAACACGGAGCGACTGCCTATCTGAACTCCACAACTCAATCGGCACAGGGTAATACGGTAACCGTTCGTAAGACTAGTTATCACAACGGTCAAAGATCTATAAATGACAGCCGGGACCAACAGCTAAACGTAATTTTCGAGGCAAGGAGCAAACTCGGAATATAACGAGTGATCACCCATCCACAGGCCAACCTAGGCAAGCGCAGCTTAACCCATAAAACGACCCGGATATGTGATGTCAAGGTCGTAGGACCTTGCAGTATTAAGTATGTAAAAGATCAACATTTTGGATCCAGGGCACAGTCGTGTTCAAAAGTGATACCGCTGCCCCGGAACATAAACGGCAAAAGAAGGAACATGAGTAAGTTTTAGTCAGTACAAGTCTGCCCCCCCCCCCACCAGGGCTACGCCCAAAGCGGGGGAAGTTATTTGAAGAACCATCCGCAAAAAAAAAATGGACGCGATCAAAAAATTTTCTCTTATATTTACTTAGTATGAATGTGGATTGGTTGGCTTGGTATGGGAATGTGATGCAGAGGAATGACGAAAATATCGTGAAGTTTTACGTATGAATGTGGGTGGATATAAGAGTAGAGGAAGAACAAAGAAACGATGACGAAAGGAGGTGTGTGATAAGATGACGAATAAAAGAGAAGTATAGAGAAGAAGATATGCTAGGCCAACCACAAATATATAAGGATAAGAGCAGGAAGAAAGTGATGAAGGTAAAGGTTTTTAAAGTATAATTTTAAACTTGCCTTGAACCTGCTAATACTTGTCTTAATGATAGGCTAACACAAGTCGACCGAAAATAATGAGTATTTCCTATGCTGATAAGATTAATAGAAAAACCAATCTTATTAACGACATTTGCTTGAAAACAGTAATTAAAAGTTTTAAGTATGTAATCGATTAACAATCCTTATGGCTAGTGTAAAGCTACGTTGTTATCTGTAAATTGTGTAAACTAAAAAAAAAACAATTTGCAAAACTCCTTTTTATTTAAAGTCGGTTAAAATATTCGCATTTTTATGTGAAGAGGTCCAATTTTACTTCTAATTAGTCAAGCGTATCGAACACACATATTTTTCGTTGAGCTGCAGGGTTACCATGACATCTTATAGCAATTCTTATTCCTGTGTGAGAAAAAGATACTGCTAGACACCCTGTATAGCTCTGTCTCTTTCCCTCAGTGGAATAAGTTCTGCTTTAAGACGTCATGGTAGGGTAGCTGATGTTTGTTTGCGTGCCTCCCATCAAGTTCAGTCGATAGACTAACACAGAGTCGATAATACATATAAACAGACTAGTAGATACTTAGTACTTACTTTTTCTGACATTCATATTCGCATAAAGGTTGCATGCGAATATCAAGGAAAATATGCTAATATTTGCGAATGCCAATTCAAATATTCATTACCATGCACTGTATATAAATTAATTTTAGTCATGGGTTATCAAAGATTTTTCCCGCTGTGGGCGAAGCGGAAGGGAGTGTCAGACATTTACTGACTAAAACCCATCCATATCCGCGGCCAACAAAGAGCTACAGAAGGCTAGGCCGCGGTAACTCTTTCGAACAACTCCACAGCCTCGGAAAGAGCCCTCCAGGTTGAGTCCATACCAAAGCGCACGCGTACCTATCACAATATACTGGTATAATGTTAAAATAAGCCTACGATTAATGCCTGCCGGGGTTGCGGGCCTGCCGGGGTTGCGGGTTGTTCGAAAGAGATACCGCGGCCTCGGAACGTAAAGGGCAATAGAAGAAACATGGGTGGGTTTTAGTCAGTACAAGTCTGACATGCCCCCCCGCTCCACCCAGAGCGGGGGAAGTCATTGGATGATTTTCCACCCGAAAAAAAAAAAAAAAAAAAAGCCTACGATTAATAATTAGCGACAGTTATTACAGGTAGCGATTTTTGGTGCCATTACATTCACTTGTTTTGCCTAGTTACAGCGATTTTACTATAGTCTCACTTTCAGACGCTATAGAAGATTTTTTTGTCTGGTCCTTAAAAGAGACTATGACCCTTGAGTTTGTATCGGCTGTTCCTTCTCAGAGTAGTCGGGTACGAAACACCGGCCTCATCTAGTTTTTAAAAAAAAGACGTGTAAAAGTGTTTGTGAAAACCTATTTGCAAAATAAACATCATTTATCATTTATAAGTCCTCTGCTTCCAATTGCCTCAGAGGAATAAGCAATTGAGATGAAGATGATATGAACAAGATAATAATTATCAGCAATGTTGCGTAGATATTTCGTCGGTTCGTGTGATAAATAAGGTCAGTATGTACATGGATTCTGAGCCATTCTGAAAGTAAATCCCAACAGAATTGAAATACATATAATCTCAAATAATAGCTTTTACGATTTGGATTTCGGTTAATTCTAAAAAGACAAATAGGTACATCTGATATTAGAGGTAATAAACTTGATATAGAGGTGGTAGATCGGTTAGAGCGCCGCGCAATTATTGTTTACTAGCTGTTCCCCACGGTTTCACCCGCGCTGCTCAGCACCTGTTGGTCGTAGCGTGATGTTATATAGCCTATAGTCTTCCTCAAGAAATGGACTATCCAACACTAAAAGAATTTTCCAATTCCAATCAGTAGTCCCTGAGATTAGCGCGTTCAAACAAACAAACTCTTCAGCTTTATAATATTAGTATAGATATAAGTCCTCGGCATGTGGAACCATTTTGGTTCCACATGCCGAGAACTTCGTGAAAGCCGACAAAGAGAAACAAATGAAGTATTTGATTTGGCTTGTCGACATGTGGGATGTGGACTCAGCGATCATTGTGCCGAGAGTCGTTACAGCAAATGGCTTAATTGTCAAGAGCATCAACGAACACCTGAGGGGGCACTCGTTAGACGGCTGAATCAAGGGTTTGATAAAGAACGGTAGGTACTTTTGGACACGGTTGGTATACCCTGATTGCCGGTAGCTTGGACCCTGTTCCCGATACCAGTGGGCTACTTTTTTATATTTTTAAATGTATTTTTTTCCTGTTTTTAGAAAATTTTCAAGTGTAAGATTATAAGTACCTATTTGTTAAAAAATAATAAACGATACAGGAATATTATTAAAATTAGAAAAACAGCTAAAAACAAATTGTTACGATATTGCAAACAATCTTGGTACCTACCTGGTACTAACAATCACACTAAAATGCAGAGATAACATAAACTTGTACCTACTAGATTAAAAACTCTAGAAGTCGCAGTAAGATAGTTTTTCCCGTGATATATTATATCCTTAGGTATTAGTATTAAGTACCTACTATAACCCGATAAATTAGATCGCACATTTACACCCCTCATTCCTCACAATTACCACTTCCAATTGGGTAGTTGACACCATTAACCAATAATTAAAAAACACATTTTTTCTAAAGAACACCTTATTCTAGACCTGAGAACTCCATTCATTTCAAAATAACTTTAAAATTCGATTTTTAGTTGCTTTTAAATCAATAAATAGTTGCATCATTGACTTGACAAAATAGTGACGTCATCGTTGCGAGTCTCATACAAAATCTATGGGGGAAGCGCGTTTTGACAGCTCATAAAAAGTATATCAATTGATTGGTGGTGTCATCTACCCTATTGAAGCGCAGGCAGTTTCCTGTAAGCGTTTGCTTCGCGATGGCTATTACCGTCACAGGCAGACACTGAAAGCTGATGACGATTGCTGATGTTGCTCCTCCCGCGTCACCAGTCCTGGCTCTGTATATTTTACGAGGCTAAGAGCAAAACTACGAACGTAGTTTATAAGTATAGAGAAGTTTTATAAATATTTTACTTTTGTTATTGGAGTTTATTGGAGTTTACTCCTTAAGAATCGATTTTCATATATAAGGCGCCCGGTATAAGAAAAATCCGAGGGGTAAAACCTACTAAAGTAACGAAAATGTGTCACGTTTTTGGTGCGCACCTTTAGTGCGCAACTTTCTAATTTGGCTGTGAGTGTATTAAGACGTACATAATTATGGTATGCTGTATAGACGACTATACCTATATATACTATATGTTATTGGGCTTGTTTGTTTCTATCAGTGTCGATGTATTTATATTGCTTTTTATATGATATTAATCTGTTTTCAGTTGAATAAACTCTTTTTGCGTATGGTTAGGTACTCGTACTTAAGGAGTAAACTCCAGTCGTGCGTCGGAGCTGACACACACACTTTATTTTTCCTTTTTATCGTGGTTTGTAGGAGGAAGGTGTGGTTTTAGTCCGTTGGATTCCGACATAATCCTTAGAACCTGTGCTCCACACTGTAATCAAATAATACGGCTATGCTCATTGCTCACTAAACATTTTATAAGTTGCTAAGTTATGGTGCATTTGTGAAAGAATACACGAACGGTGATGCAGCCATGGTATTTTTTTCTGGTTTATGGCATCCACGCGGAGAACTTTGCTCGTCGAATGGGCAGCCGTCTTGAACAAATGTGGAGATCAATGCTCGTCCTTCTTTGTATGAGAAGAAGCATTTGCAGAGCAATAGGACAGTTTTCGCTGGTATTATTATGTGATTTTTCTGGAAAACCGTATGATAATTTTTTTTATATTCATTCCATTTTTAAATTGATTACCCCCTATTGATCACAGGCCCAATTCCAGGACCAGACAGCGCACTCGTGCGAGTGCGCTGTCTGAATGTAACATAAATAAATTGGTTTAATACCTAGTTACAAATAAATATATTGATTATTTGTCAAAAAAATATCAAATAATTTTGATTGTGCTTTTTGCGAACGATTTTATTTTTTTTTATAATGTCAAAGGATATTTTCAAATCAACAACAGTATTACGGTACGTTTACACGCGCTCGTGGTGGGCCTACGAATCTGCAATGCATATTACAGATTTAGTATTAAAAAATATTTAAATTAATTAATTATAAAAAAATACGACTTAACACAACTACGACTCTGTGGGTCAAGCCAACATCTATTTTTCGTTGTTTTAATGTGATAATGATAAACTGTTACCCCAATGATTAAACTGTTTGTGCCGACTATAAGAAGTGCACATTTACCTTTTTTAAGGTCTGATAAGAATACTAAATCAGCCAAGATACGACCTAATTAGACTGAGAATCAATTATATACATTGATGAAGAGACATGAGAAGATTGAATACAAATTGTAAAAACCTAACAATACTGCACGTTACACATACAAATCAAAGATTTGACCTTATGTTGTCGTGAGCAAAAGTAAAAGTCACAGGAATCTAGGGCGACTAATACCTCCTTATCAAGTTGTAAAAAAATGACAGCTCAAATAAATTCCACGGTACAAAATAATACGGTCGTTCAGCGAAATATTTGTACCAACTTGGATGCAATAGATTTTATTGAGCCTAATTAAAGCCTAAAATAGAAAGGCCTTTTTTCTGTCTTTATAACAATTGCACAAGTGGTGTGTACCCATGCTATTTTAACGCAAAATAAAACTAATCGTAGTAAGTAAATACATGTTACGTACCTACTATCGTTAGGTACTAGTTCTTGGGTTAAGGGTTTTTGTATCTTGAAAATAAGTACTACATAGGTAGACTCTACTAAGTGATCGCCATATTATCAATTCCCTTCTGAAATCGAACTCACGATCCTCAGAAAGCTACGTGCCACTGCGCCTACCGAACTCAATTCGGCTAGCTATAAAAGAACACGGACTCAAAAAAACAGGTTGTGATCTATAGGTAAACAACAGTTTTTTACCTCATTTCTAAAATATTGAATTTATTCATCATCACTACAAACTAATTAAGTGTATTGCCAAAAACCGGTCTTTGACATTAAAATATATACCTATATGAGAAAAAGGAAAATGAGCAAAATTAGTAGGACGGTAATTTAAAAAAAAAATACAATTTATAGTCACCGAAAAGTTTTTCACAATTAACAAATAAGTACAAGTAAAGTTCGTAAACACGAGAAATGTTTTGAGTACGCACCTTTAAAATGTTTACGTCCACACTACTCCGCGATGGCTGGGACAGTGGCAAACAGTGGCTTATGTTGGAGGCCACTTATTATGTTCCCGCCCAGCAAAGCATGTAAAGAAACTTGTTTGTATCGTAACCCGCTGCACAGCTACAGCCTTAGGGTTATTCAGTGACTCCCAATATCACTCATGTTTAAGATTTCGACAAGAAAAAATCCAATATCACTCATAAACTACTTCGAATTCGAAACCTTATTGGTTTCGAGTTCTAAAACAGCTGATAAGGAACATAATTTAATTTTAGTTGCTTATGATTTGAAATTAAATAAAAATATTCATAACAATAATGAGAATGGTGAGTTACTCGTTTACACCATTACTATAATTTTATAATCTAAGTTTTTTTATTTCTAACATCGCTTGTGTAAACTTCAAAGGGTCAAGCAAAGGTATACTTGCACTTTAGTACAGTTCACCAGCAAAGGGTTGTTTTTAAATCATTTGTATTACGGACGGCTGTGACAAACCATCTCATGGTTTGTCACAGCCGTCAACTTACACCAAAGAGTAGTAGGAAAGATCTTCATGGTATTCTGTGATCTTACTTTTCAAATAATTACTATCAAAGATCCATTACAAGTCAAATAGTCAAAATATCACCATCAACTTACTACCTACCACTACGTGGCTACCAAATTTTGTTGTTACACATACAATCGTGTATTAGAGAAAATTAGATATTGTTAATAATATTATGCATTGGTTGTACAAGATGGTCGCCAAAAGCTTTGATTCCAAAACATGCAAGAAATATTTAAAAACTCTCAATTTGACAGATGCTGTGTCAAATCACTGACAGCACAAATCAATTTGACTTTGACAATTATCAATACATTGAATAATCCAAGCGAAGTGAAACTGAAAGATAGAGTTGTGATTGGGTAAACATGACAACTGAAGCACTTACGTTTTAAAATAAATAATAAATAAAGCTGCAGAAATAATGGATCCCGCTCTACTCCGGGAGCGCGAAGCGTTTAAGAAAAAGGCACTTGCGACGCCTAGGTACGTTACTTGCTTGTGGTGGTCACCGTTAGCTCGCGGGCACTGCTCGGGTTGCGCTGTCACGGCTCGCGCGTACTTTCTCTCGCTCCCACACGCTGGCACCAACAATCAATCCCAATTATCAATTTACATCAAGATAACCTTCTAAAAACGATTGAGAATTATTGCTAGCTTTTTATTTGCCATTACACTGTCCATTGTATTGACTCATATTAATTTCGTATGTATTATGCTAATCATCTACATTCAGTTTCGATGTTGTTGTTTTTTCCTGATTTGTTATCAACATCACTTAAAACTATTGCTCATCAATTTATAAAATGACAAATTATTATTTTTCAGTATCGAAAAGAAAAAGAGAGATGACTCCCAGTTCAAAGATGACAGCAAGAAGAAATCTAAATCATCAAGCTCGGTCAGCACCGGACCGAAGCTTGATGCCAACAAGTGAGTATCTACATTGTATTACAATCAAACACCTTGTAAATCTTGAATTAGATCTTCATCATCACCTGCCAAGCCACTAAACAACTATTTTGGAATCCTAATGAAGTATAACAGGATTCTGCTGAAAACAAGTACTTATATGAAGGGGTTGTCTATTTGACCAATGTCATGAGGAACGTAAAGGGCAATAGAATGAACATGGGTGGGTTTTAGACAGTACTAATCTAGTCTGAAACTTGTCCCTCACTCTGCCCAGAGCGGAGGGCAATATTTGATGATTACCCATCCACAACAAAAAATAATACAGCAATTGAAATAATATACTCCAATTATTATCTCAAACTTAAGTCACATTTTCACCATTTTTGTTCTCACTTTTGTGTGGCTATGGCAATATTTAATAACACTTTCATATTTACAGCTACAAAACAATGTCGGGGAGCTCATCATATAGGTTTGGTGTGCTTGCTCGCATTGTCAGACACATGAGGGCGCGCCATCAAGAAGGAGACGACCATCCATTGAACCTTGATGAAGTTTTGGATGAAACGAATCAGTTGGATGTTGGAAATAAAGTCAAACAGGTTGGAATTAATTCATAATGAAAGAAAGAAAGAGAATACTTACATATATTTAGCACATGCCAAACATACACACAATATAGGACAATTTTGAAAAAAGTAAAGAAAGCATAAAATTAAATTAATAAAAAAATAATAACTTAAAATTAAACATGGTTGCGTAAAATAAGCTCAGTTCAACAAACTGCCAGGCAACTAGTGTCTGATGCTATTTTTCAACTGTAACTGTGAGATGCAAATGTAAATTATTTTATTTTGATGTGAAATAATAACAGCCACTCCGGTCCACCTTAGGCCGTGCGCTGCGTTAGGCGGACGCACGGCGCGGGCGCCCGCGTGGCGTGCTGTTTCATGTAATCTCATAGATCAGCGCTGCGTGCAACGGGTCGCCCGCCGCAGCGCTCGGCCAATGGCCGTGCGCTGCGTTAAGAAACAGCACGCCAAGCGGGCGCCCGCGCCGTGCGTCCGCCTAACGCAGCGCACGGCCTTAAGGTTAAGCTGTGCTTGCCTTGGTTAGTCTATGGAAGTGGTGACCACTCATTACATAGCGAGTTTGCTCCATGCTTTGAATTAAGTCATTGGTCCTAGCAGTCATTTGGAGATCGTTGACAGTCTTTAATGGTCATCAGTGGTCCAAAAGTCTGACATCCTGTCTTACCAAGTGGTATTATCCAGTACTAACTAGGTTGTGGAGGTCAGAAAGGCTTTCACTCCATGTAAAATATTGGTATTCAGCTACATCCAAGATATTGAGGAAAAAGCAAGACAGTTTATAATGTTAAGCAATGATGCTTTCCAAAAAACAACCAGTCTTACCAAGAGGTATAGTATTATGTGGTACTAACTGGGGTGTGGGGGTCAGATAGTAGGTTGCTCCATGTAAAATACTGGTATTCCGCTACATCTGGTAAGAGTGGAAGCCACCCCCAAAATAGTTGGGAAACTGACTAGACAGATTATGATGATATATGTACTACTGTTTGTTCCTGCTGTACCTAAATTGACTGGTAACACTGGCTTAATATTATTTTCAGTGGCTACAAACAGAAGCTCTCCAAAACAATCCCAAGATAGAATGCACTCTTGATGGAAAATATATTTTTAAGCCAGTATATAAAATTAAGGATAAGAAGTCTTTATTAAAGTAAGTTATTATGATAACTAACTAGCACATCAATATCCAATCCTTACTAATATTATAAAAGCAAAAGTGAGTTTGTTTGTTTGTTACGTCTTCACGCCTAAATGGCCAAACCGATTTTGATGAATTTTGGTGGTACAGAGATAGTTGGGATCCCCGAGGCGGACATACGCTAAAAAAAAGTCCGAAAGGGGACAAAAAGATACTCTTTTTCGATTATCACGCGGGTTAAAGTTAGCGTTAGCCTAAAGTAACTATGCCACGCGGACGAGCACGCGGGCGGAAGCTAGTCACTTATATTTTGATCACTGTATCCATTTACATGCTTGTGCTAACTGTGGTTGCCACAAAGCGAAACCGCGGGCGCCAGCTGGTAAACAATAATTCCGAGAAACTTGCTACACACTTGAACTTGCATGCACATTTGCTTTGAAATAAACAAAACCAGAGTGATAAATTTCGTAAATTAGTGACGACACGAGTTACTATTGCCATGCAAAATGTATGAAAAACCCCGGCATAACAACGCGTGTTTTGAACTTGCAGCCCCATCTCCCCTGTCAGCCGTCACAACATTACATATTTTTTTCTAAATCTCTTCTCAGATTATTAAAACAACAAGATCTCAAAGGACTTGGAGGAATATTATTGGAAGATGTCCAAGAGTCCCTGCCTCACTGTGAGAGGGCACTGAAGAGTTTAGCACAAGAAATTCTATACATAGCACGTCCTACGGATAAGAAGAAAATATTGTTCTATAATGACAAAACTGCAACTCTAGACGTAAGTACTTAATGTTTTACGAGGAGGCTCAACTAATTACAGCTAGTCTTAAATTAGTCGCCTACATATTACTGTAAATTTAATTCAATGGTGTTTTTTTTAATTTTTATTTGAATACGTTTTGCCTTCAAACATCGTGGAGGGAGACTGATCTCTAAGATACAGGTTCTACCTAGTTTATAGGTCAGGGTTTCAATGTTTTTTTTTTATTTTTTTTTATAAGTCTAACGCTAACACATCATTTTAACTTTACTTTGTATTCAGTCGTAGGCTTTAGTTTCAATAAAGAATTTTATTTATTTATTTATCTAGCCGTCATTCTGTTACGTTTTTCCGTATAGCCGATCTGTCCCGGTTCATAAACGATTTGATTCGACAAGTCAAATGTTAATCTTTTGGCATTACGAATGCGAGCGTGTTAGACCATCATACGACTTTCCGAACCAAAATCGAATCGATGCGTTTATGAATACAGGGACTGATGCAGAAAGTGGCATTCACAAAACAAAATATATGACACCAAGAAGTCAGTTACAAAAGACAATATTCGTAATACAGCCGATTGTGTCCCATCCCATTGATGGGATATGACCTCTGTGAGAGTAAGTGGGTCATTCATAACCTCCCACACCGACGAGTGAGTCAGTTATCGTAATAAACGGCGCCATTTTTATTGAAGTACCTGACCTGCAATAATATGACGACATTATGCTTTCTGTTTTCAGGTTGATGATGAATTTGTAAAACTATGGCGCGCAACCGCCGTTGATGCCATGGATGACGCGAAAATTGAAGAGTATTTAGAGAAACAAGGCATCAAATCGATGCAAGATCATGGCCCCAAAAAACCAGTGGTGCCAAAACGAAAGAAAGCTGCTCAAAAAAGGAGACAGTTCAAGAAGCCAAGAGACAACGAACATTTGGCTGATGTTCTGGAAACTTACGAAGACAATACTTTGACTCAAAAAGGCGTTTCTATAAAATAAATGATTAAGCTAACACATTTGTTTTTTCTTATCATGAAATTTTCAGAAACATAAAAATATTGTATATTAGCTCGGAAATATCGAACCCCAATTTTTTTTATGGCCAGACTTTGTTCGTCATGACTCTGCTTACCCCCATGAACAAAGGCATGAGTTAATGAATCGTCCACTTCATCAGTTGAATAGGTCACGGATAATTTGACCCTGTGTCAGAACATAAATTCGTTTTATATTATGGTATTATTTCATTCCCCAAAACATAGGTATGTGGCGGGTTTCCCGTCACTAGTGCGACTCGAGCGAGAGCGCGGGAGGAGAAGCGGGGGGGGTGACACCGCGCCGCCCGCCGCCAAGACGCGGGCGTAAGCGCAAGCTAGTACGCCACGTGCCGCGCGAACGCGAGCCACGAAATTGACCTCCGCTTCTCATTCCGTCAATGGCTAAATAGCTATATTGGTGACCCCGACTCGAGCATGTTTCTGATGTTCTACAAACTATCAAACAGTGCACGGTGACAAATTAGTGAAATAAAAGTGAAAAACGTGAACACATTCGATCCCAAACAGCCATGGCGCTATTTTGTTCGTGTTGTTTCGTCGTTATGTCGTGAAGCGACAAGTCGTGGCGCGTGTCAATCTACTCGCAAACTCGTTTCACACTCCGCCGGCACGCCTGCAACGGCTTACTCCGGTAATCTACGACCAGTGCACCACCAGAACTGGATTACCGCCCCACGAGCGCAGCGCTGTTTTTTAGCCGCGCATTCGCCAAGGGACTCCTGTGCGTCTCTGTTAGACGCCCTACCAGCCCCTGACCGTGGAATACCTAATCCGGTCAGTACAGCCGGCCGGGTCATCGTGGTGCCTACACCGTCCGCGTCAGCGTGGTACCTACACCCTTCGAGTCATCGTGGTACCTACACCGTCCGCGTCATCGTGGTACCTACACCCTTCGCGTCATCGTGGTACCTACACTGTCCGCGGGCAGGCTGGCACGCGGCACACGCGATTGCCGTCGTCAACTACAACCAGGTACACCGAAAGTTCGCCGAGATGGTACGTACCTACTAGATTCATTTGCACGCCGTTGACAAATTCGCTGGTACACCAACGGGTCAGACGCTATACTATACCTACCTACGTCTTGACTGCGATTGAGACTTTTTAAGACGCCGTAACTGAGTGTGTTTTCGTGTCTACCTAAAGTGTTCTCGTGGCTAATGGTGCTCGTGCGTATTTTATCCGATCGGTGCTACATTTCTGTGTACTTTGAATTAACAACCTACGAGTATTTAACCTATGTTACGTAGTCAATAACATACCCACATAGTCTATGTTTAATTATAACCTACTTATGAACAATAATTTCTCATTTACGTACAACATAATAAAGAATTCAATTAACTTCAATAACCAATTGTTAACTTTTCTAAGTTTCTAACTCAGAAGTATTATATACCTATCTTCATTGAAAAAAAAATAAATAAAAAAAAAATGTAAAACTTATTATCTATTTTAGGGTAAATGTACCAATTGTTGTCCTGTAGCAGATAAGGGTAAATGTACCAACTGTTGTCCTGTAGCAGATAAGGGTAAATGTACCAATTGTTGTCCTGTAGCAGATAAGGGTAAATGTACCAATTGTTGTCCTGTAGCGTGTATACGACGGCCAGTTTTGAGTGTTTCGTAAATACGACATCCGGTTACGCTTTGCAATTCCCGGTTCCCGTGATTTCACGAGTCCTTAATAATAAATTAATACTATAAAGTTTCTAGTATTAGCCTTCCTTTTATATAATTTCTTTTTTTATTTGTGTTAGTAGGCATTTTTCTTCTTTTCTTGTCCTAATTTCTTGCGCCTCTCGTCCCTCACGCAACAATGGCAGAATCGGGGGAGATCAAGATGCTACAAGAGCAGCTACAGAAACTACTCGACTGTGAAGAAGGACAAAGGACGATGGCAGTGTCAGTGAAGTTGCCCGCCTTTTGGGCCGACAAGCCTAGCGTTTGGTTTGGACAAGTGGAAGCACAGTTCGAAATAGCGGGCATCAAACAGGACCGCATCAAATACAGCCACGTGGTTGCGATGCTGGACTCTAGGATCGCCGACGAAGTAGCCGATATCATCGAACATCCACCAGACACCGACCTCTACGGGCACCTCAAAGCGGAACTCATCAAGCGCATGTCGCCTTCGAGCGAAAACAGGTTCAGGCGACTTCTCGGTGATGAAGATATTGGAGATCGCAAGCCGTCACAATTCCTACGACACCTCCGATCTTTGACTGGAGCAGATTTCAAAAGCGAGGACATACTCCGCCACCTTTGGCTGCGCCGACTACCAGGCAACGTCCAAGCCATTTTAGCTGCACAGGAAAACCTAACCCTCGAAACAGCAGCGGACATTGCAGACAGGATAACTGAGGTAACCACTCCCACTGTCCATGCCGTAAAAGGATCACCAGACTGGGCTCAGCTTTGCCTTCGAGTGGAGGAACTAAGTCGAAAATTCGATTCGCGATCAAGATCTGATTCCAAGTCATCCAAACGACTCAAATCAAACTCCAAAGAATCAGGATCCCTGTGCTGGTATCACCGTGTGTTTAAGGAAAAAGCAAAGAAGTGCATAAGTCCCTGCACCTGGGCAGATCAGAAGCGGGAAAACTCCAAAAGCGATCAGTAAATGCGGCGACTGATCGCGATAAGTCCTGCCGCCGCTTATTTGTGTCTGATAAAGCAACAACGTACCGGTTCTTGATTGACACTGGGAGCGACCTGTGTTGTTTCCCTAAACGTCTAGCAAAAAGCCACACTCCAGCAACAGGATACGATCTTGCGGCAGCAAATGGCAGTACCACCAAAACGTATGGAAACATACGTTTACGACTGAACCTGGGCCTGCGTCGGGATTTCCCTTGGATCTTCACGATCGCTGACGTTGACACCCCGATAATAGGATCAGACTTTCTCAGTTACTACAACCTACTGCCGGACCTTCGCCACCGACGCCTAATCGACGGAAACTCGAGTTTCTCAACTTCAGCTTCAATAGCCCAAGTCAACCAAGCAAGCGTCAAGGCTGTATCAGTCGACGAGTCCTCGCCCTATTGCAGGCTCCTGCGGGAATTTCCGGATTTGACACGACCACCGGGCCTTCCACGACAAGTGAAACACAGTACGGTCCACCACATCATAACAACCGATGGCCCGCCAGTTTCCTGCCGCCCACGCCGCCTTGCTCCGCAGAAGCTCATCGCAGCCAAGAAGGAGTTCGAGGACATGATCAGCTGCGGGACAGCTAGACCGTCTGACAGTCCTTGGTCCTCGCCACTACACATGGCCAAGAAAGGTGATCAAGGATGGAGGCCATGCGGGGACTACCGGGCCCTAAACGCGAGAACTATACCAGATCGATATCCAGTCAGGCATATCGCTGACTTCTCGCACAACATTGCAGGATCCACCATCTTCAGCAAAATTGACTTGGTGAAAGCATACCAACAAATTCCCGTCCAAGAGGCTGACATCCGCAAAACCGCTATAACCACGCCATTCGGGCTATACGAGTTCCCCTTCATGACCTTCGGTCTGCGAAACGCAGGGCAAACGTTTCAGCGTTTCGTGGACGAAGTCGTGAGGGGACTTGATTTTTGCTACCCATATGTTGATGATATCCTGGTTTTTTCCAGATCAGCCGAAGATCACCTGAAGCACCTACGCATCTTATTCCGACGTCTGACTGATTATGGTGTGGTTGTCAACGCATCCAAGTGCGTTTTTGGCGCAGAAGAAGTAATTTTTCTCGGGTACCGCATCAATAAAGATGGCACCCGACCGCCCACAGAGAGGATCAAGGCACTGCAGGTAGGGAATGCAATCCGGATTATCCGTAAACCGAAAAATCCGGGTATCCGCACATTTTTACTCGACTTGTAAATCCGGATTCCAAAATCAAATCCGCGGATTTTTTGAATATTAAGAAATTGTAATTCGCAATTACATTATCACGCGTACCTATATTCTTGTCGCCTCTGGGGGACGCGACCGGGACGCGCCGCCGCCGCCGGCGCCGTGCGCGGGACGCGGGACGCGAGTGCGTCCTTGATCAGATCGTTCCGTTCATTCGACGACAGCGACTAGCGAGAGAAACATCTTTGTGCGCGCGATTGGATTAAACCGGCGATTTCGTATGTAAGTAGATAAAATAATTATCTATATTCATTATTCTTTAGTTCTATGGTTTAAGAAATTTATTTCTTTAAAATAGAGTACAAATTATTCACTTACAAGGAGAAACACTTGTTGCATATATAAATGTTCCTTGGAAAGAGTATCTGATTCGGATCGGTATGATTGAAGTTAGAAGTAGGTACAATACAATATTGTTAGTCACTACATAACACTGCTATTACAATAACGCCTTTCTTTTTTTTTGTATATCAATATGACTGGTTTTAGTTTAAAAGTAAAATATTGAGTCATTAAAATGAGGTAGGTAGATATAATTACGTAACTTGTAAATGAGAATTTTAATCAGTGTAGGTATAGAAATAAAATTAGTGTAAAAACATAGATATATATTTAAAAACTAATATACAAAAGGATTCAAGTCAATAGGGCAAGAAGTTAAGTAAATATAGGGACAATTTGTAAAGTGAACATAATGTTCTACGATATTTTTATTTTGTTAAGTGCATTATAATTATTTGAAAAGTAGGTAAATATAGAAAAACGCTAGTTCGTTTTCTGAAGATGTAGACATGCTATCGCAACAAAGTCAGCCTGTATGAACGTCTCTTTGATACAACCTAATTTTTAGTACCTATTATGCGTAACCTTAAAAGGTGTGATTGTACTCAGTATTATGAACAACTTTTACTATGGGAGCAACCCTGAAATCGCGAAAAAAAAAACAGCTGTTCCATACATTATGTTGAGTTATACGGACATAAATGTATGGATCAGCTGATGTTTATATACTAAACATACTTTCATACAACGCCTGCTATGCGCCTTATCTCGTCTTCACCTTACGCCGTTTGTGTATAAGTCACGCCGAAATTCGTAAATTGCATTTGGTTATATTTCATAAAAATGTTGATTTGTTTCAGTACAAACTATAGACTATGGATTTCAAAGAATATTCCAAAAAATCTGGCGATGCATCAAGTGTATGGGCTCATTTCTTAAGATCCTCAAATGGCTCGGAAGCAAAATGCAAAATTTGTCAACGAATTTTTAAGATTAGAGGCAGTACATCAACCTTACATAACCACCTTAACAATTGTCATGCCATAATTCGGCCTTCTTTTACTGCTACGACTAGTAGCAACAATAGTGATGAAATGTCGACTAACAAACGACCAAAAATGACTGATTATTACAAAAGTGAAGATTCGCTAGAATATGTTATTGCGAGAATGGTATCTTTAGATGGAATTGCTTTTAAGCTGTTTTCCACATCTGAGGACCTAAAAAAACTACTCCGTAAAGGAGGTTATACAAAATTGCCAAGTTCCCCAAATACAATCAAAAATATTGTTATGGGAGTTTATGAAGATGAAAAAAAGAGACTGAAGCAAGAAATTCATCAATTAAAATTAAAAAACCAAAAATTTAGTTTGACGTTCGACGAATGGACCTCTGTTAACAACCACCGCTACATAAATATGAATATACATAGCAGATCCTTCAAACGTGGCTTTTTTCGCAACATGGGTTTGATTCGAATATATGGATCTATGCCAGCTGAGCTGTGCATTTCTTTGATACGGACTAGATTGGATTTATACGATCTCACCTTGGATGACTGTGATATTCTTGGCATGACCACAGATGGAGCGAGTGTGATGTGTAAAGTAGGACGTCTTTTGCCCATATTTCATCAAATATGTTTAGCTCATGGGATACATTTAGGTATATGTGATGTATTATACAGCAAAAACCATTGCCATTTACCGTCGCAGTCGGTTAATGATCTGCTTCCTTCATTACATACTGATATTGGTGTTTCATCTGAAGACGAGGAAGAGTCAATTATAGAAGGCGAATTTCTCGTTGAAAGAACTGGATCTGCTTCTCCATTAAATTTAGATTTTAGAAACATTTTAAAAAAAGTTAGGACAATAGTAAAACTCTTTAGAAATTCTCCGACTAAAAACGATTCTGTCTTACAAAAGTATGTCCAAAATGAATTTGGGAAAGAACTTGTACTGTTGCTGGACTGCAAGACACGGTGGAGTAGTATGGCCACGATGCTAGAAAGATTTATTAAATTAAAAACCTGTATTCAAAAGTCGTTGCTGGATTTAAAAAGCGATATCAACATCACTGATGAAGAGTTTAACTTAATCCAAGATCTGCAAATGTCTTTAGATATTGTTAAAGCGACAGTGGAAGCTTTGTGCAGAAGAGACGCAACTCTGATCACTGCTGATACTACACTGAAATTGATGATCGAAAGTTTGGAGAAAAAAGAAGGAAATCTGACGAAAAGTGTTTCTGACGCCTTAAAAAAAAGGGTTAAAGAACGTCGCTTACATTGTGTCGCAGGAACAATGTTTTATCTTCACAATCCGCATGAATTTTCCAACTCACCCTCTGATGAAGTATTTTATAAGCCATCTAAGACAGAAATAGAAGAAGTTATTTGCAGAACTGTAGAAAGCCGTATTAATCCTATAGAAGTGTCTGTTGAATCACATGAAACTATTTCCAGAGAACAAGAGTCTTTAGATACAGAAATGAGTTTTCGAGAAAGACTAGCATTTGAGTTAAACAAAATAAATAAGGCTGGAGAAGAAAATGTGCTCATCAGCCGAAAGCCTGAAACTGATATTCCCAGTTTAGTGAGAGTGGAGATGGCGTTATTCGAGGATAGTGGTTCACGAGGACGATATTTGGAGGCCGCTTACAAGCATCTTCAATGCATTCCCCCTACAAGCGTCGAATCAGAGCGTGCTTTTTCTGCAGCAGGAATTATGTGTAACCGAATTCGAAGCAGGTTAAACGATAGCACTTTAGATGCTTTATTGTTTTTGAGATCACATTTTATGTCTCATAAAATAACATAGTTTTTTTTTTAATTTATGTTGATTAATGTGAAGTTAAATTATTTTGTTACTTTTGTTATGTTTATTAATTTGACAAGAAGTCTATTACTTATGTTTTCTTTTACTAACGTACCTAACTCAGCTCACGAGTCACAGACTGATTATTTCAACAATGCGGATTGTTTTCGTGTGTAATGAATAATAATTTGAGAAGAAGTTTATTAATTTGTCTTTATATTTGATCTCCAAAGTTTATTTTAATTTGTACTTATTATTTTTATATTATATTTAATAAGAATATTATAGCTGATTTGAAATTGATAAGTATTGAAATTGAATAATTCCAAATAACAAAAATAAAATAAAAGTCATTTGATTTACCAGTGTTTTTATTTTAATCCATTTACACAAATATAAATGATTCACATAAATGATTTTGATTTTTGATAAGAAACATTATATTAATAAACTGATATGAATAGGTTTGTTTATTTTCACGAAAAATCCGTAAAATCCGGATAATCCGGAGTGGAACAAAAATCCGTTCTTAAAAATCCGGATTTTAAAACAGGACGGATTTGCATTCTCTAACTGCAGGATTATCCTCTGCCGAAAACGGTGCAAGGCCTCCGCAGATTCCTAGGAATGGTCAATTTTTACCGTCGATTTCTCCCTAATGCGGCCAAACTTCAAGCGCCTCTTAACGAAGTCCTAACATCATCCAAGCTCAAGGGAGCGCACCCAGTTCCTTGGACTCCTGAACTCGAAATTGCTTTTCAGAAGTGCAAGGACAGCTTAATAAATGCTACCCTCCTGGCTCATCCAGTTGGCGACGCTTCATTAGGACTTTTCACAGACGCATCTTCAGTCCACGTGGGCTCTTGCCTCCAGCAGAAGGTCGATAACCAGTGGCAGCCTTTAGCATTTTTCAGCAAGAAACTGACGGACAAGCAATCTCAGTGGCCCGCATACTATCGAGAACTCCTAGGTGTATATGAAAGCGTACAACACTTTCGCCACCTATTGGAGATGCAACACGTTACGATTTACACGGACCACAAGCCCCTCATCTACGCTTTCACACAGCGTCGCGAAAAGCTTCCCCCTGTCCAGCTCAACCAACTATCTTTCATCTCCCAATTCACAACCGATGTAGTTCACGTGAAAGGAGAGGAAAACGTGGTTGCGGACGCGATGTCGAGGATCGAGGCCATCACCCTAGAGGAGAGTTTCGCAGCGCTGGCAGCAGAACAGGCTTCAGATGAAGAGTTGCACACAGCAACGTCTAACAGCTCCCTCAAACTGGAAAAAGTCTGCATTCCTGGCTCCGACCTAACCATCATCTGCGACACGTCAACAGGTAAACCTCGGCCTTTCGTGACAACTTCATTCCGTCGCAGCTATTTCGACAGAATTCACAACTTCAGTCATCCTGGTGCGCAGGCAACTGCACGTATGGTGGCTGACCGATACGTGTGGCCCTCTATGAGGAAGGACTGCCGCAAATGGACACGCGAATGCCTGCCATGTCAACGCAGCAAAGTCACTAGGCACACAGTTACACCTACAGGAAGCTTTACGGCCCCGAGCAATCGTTTTCGCCATGTCCACATCGACATCATCGGACCGATGCCTTCGAGTAAAGGTTTCCAGTATTGTTTAACGGCAGTGGACCGGTTCACTCGCTGGCCAGAGGTTTGGCCCATGGTCGGCATCACAGCCGAAGAAGTGGCTGAAACTTTTACAGCCGGGTGGATCGCTCGTTTCGGCGTCCCCTCCGTCATAACAACAGACCAGGGCCGACAGTTTGAGTCCGCCCTGTTCAAAGCGCTCCTCAGAGAATGCTCAGTGCAACGCTGCCGCACCACCAGCTACCACCCGTGCGCTAACGGCATGGTGGAAAGACTGCATCGGCAATTAAAGGCGGCTCTCATGTGCCACGGTGGTACATGGAGTACCGCACTGCCGCTGGTGCTGCTAGGCATGCGAGCAGCTTTGAAGGAGGACCTGCAGACATCAGCTGCTGAACTCGTTTACGGGGAACCCCTCAGGTTACCCGGCGAATTCTTGGGACCTTCATCGGCAAACGACACCCCTCAAGACGTATATGATTTCACGTCGCAACTGCGGAAGCACATGGCTGAGCTGAAACCCGTCGCAGGAACGCATCACGCCCAACAACGTACATTCATATCAAAGAACTTGAGCACTTGTACGCACGTTTTTCTACGCGACGATTCCGTCAGGCCGTCATTAAAGCCACCCTACACTGGACCTCATGCTGTAGTTCGTAGAAACGACAAGACTATATGTATAACCGTGGGAAACAGAGAGGTGCAAGTTAGTCTGGACCGCGTTAAGCCAGCTTTCATTGAGGAAACAATGTCACCTCGGCAACCGCCTGCTCCAAATCCGGTCCCAACCTCACCCAATACCCCAGCTCAACCCGACCCTCAACCACCAAGCCCCTCCATACCCCAATACGTAACTCGCTCTGGCCGTCACGTACATGCCAAGACACCAGTTGACGTTTAAAATGTTTTTTTTATGTAACTGTTTCGTGTTAGAATAAGCCTTCTCATGTATAATTTAAGTATTGTATTTGTAAACTATTTTACTTTTGGTTCGGGGTATTTCTCTCCGTGGGTGGGTGGTGTGGCGGGTTTCCCGTCACTAGTGCGACTCGAGCGAGAGCGCGGGAGGAGAAGCGGGGGGGGTGACACCGCGCCGCCCGCCGCCAAGACGCGGGCGTAAGCGCAAGCTAGTACGCCACGTGCCGCGCGAACGCGAGCCACGAAATTGACCTCCGCTTCTCATTCCGTGCAATGGCTAAATAGCTATAGGTAGGTATAAAATTTAATTTATATTGTGTGTACATGTAGAAAATAACCACGGAGCAATCGAATCGAATTGAGAACCGCCTCCTTTTCTGAAGTCTGTTAAAAATGCAGTAATTGGTTGTGTTCCGTACCAAAATAGCTTAACATCTAAAGCATAAAGTAACTTTTCTTTTTTCGTTGGCAACACCTTTTCACAAAATTCATTGAACTGTCAATGTCAAACTGGTTATGCTTTGCTTGCTGTCACAGAGTACATTATAGTATGCTATGGTCTGTTGTTTGATTTATCATTGTTTTTATTTGGTCTATTAAAGACAAATTCACAAATTAGTAAGACATGGAGCAAACTGAACAACTGTCGCTGTCGTGGGACGCTCATCAGAAGAGCATTTGTAATGGATTGAGCATTCTGCAGCAGGTGCGCTCTTTTGATTAGGTTTTCACTTTAAAAACTAAAAGTGGAAAAGCAATTACATGCAGGGAAACAAAAATAAAAGAAAACAAATGGAAGAAAATAACGTCTAAGCGTCAATTAGCTAAACAAAATTAAACTTACCTAAGTACTTCATACATAATAAATAAATTATTTAATGACTATTATAAGTTTTGCCTGTTATTTTAGTTTCCAATGATTGAAAACAATTTCAGAATCGGATCTATGCGTCCGAAGATAATATTAATACCTGCCGATAAATAAAGCAAAGAGAACAAAATGTTCTCTTATATATCGTACCCTGCTGTTCTACATCAGATAATCATCTGTGATGTTATATGTTTCAGCGAGGAGAGTTTGTTGACATGACATTAGCTGCGGATGGTCACCATGTCAAAGTACACCAGATGGTCCTGTCCCTAGTTAGCCCATACATAAAGGACCTGATATCAACAGCACAGTGTCCACACCCAATCATATTTCTAAATGTAAGTAGCATACTGTTGTTGGGGTTATACTTATAATACCCCTTTTATTGCGGGTAGGTAATCAAAACCCATGCATGATCCTTCTTTTGCCTTTTGTATTTTGGGTCGGCTATCTCTTTTAAACAACCCACAATTCTGACATGCAGTAGCCCTGGCAGACCCCTTTGCTTTGCTAACATCTCTGAGGCAAGTGTGGTACACAAACATGTTGTTGGTATAGCCAGCTTGTCTCTTGGTAAAACTAGTTATCAGATTTCTGGGTTACTAAGCACTTGTAACTACTGTCTAAGGTCTACAAACAACAGTTGAGACTATCGGTTTATCATGCTCTCTGAAGCACATAGGAAACTCTGTTGTAATTGGTGATTACATCCATAAACCAACTTACAAAACTGCAGCTTAACTGGAAGATCAACTCAAGCAGCTGTAATTATTAAGCCACAGGGTATTTGTTTTGCATAAAAATTAGAAACTAATGACAATTTTCTGAAAAATGGAAAACAAAATTTTTAATTTCTCCAATCCTATTCTCAATGCTGGTGGGCTATTAGTTTTATACTTTTTTATTTTCATACTAAAAATAAAAAATTTAGTATGAAAAAAAAAATGAAGATTTCAAATTGAATGTTCCAGAACATATCCTACACTACCCTATGTGCCATTTTGGAGTATGTATACACAGGAGAAGTCCATGTACCTAAACATAAACTGCCAGACCTCATAGCTGCTGGGAAAGCTCTGCATATTAGAGGACTAAGAGAAATGGTAAGGTATAGAATGGTAGTGGTAGAGTAGAGTATTAATGGTAGAGAATGGTAAGGAGAAATGCTACAAAATAAATCGTAAAGTAACTGTGTATTGTGAATCTTTAGAAGTACTTAACACAAGCTGATAAACACATTAGAAAGTGTTTATTTAGTGTCCATAAACCAATGGCCAGGGCTAATTATAGGTACTCTACATCAGAACTAGAATGGGACAGTTCTTTGCATTAAAAACAAAGCAAAGATAATTAAATGACATAATTCATGTTTGTTCATTTTTCCTATTTTTTAATGAATTTTCTTCTTTATCTTGAAAAAAAAAGAAAAAGAAGATACAGTACTTTTACCCAATAATACCTTTTTGCACAATAAAAGCCCTGCAACTGCCTATAGAATTACCCCATTATATTGAACCATTAAAAAAAGTATTTAAGCTCCTTTGTTCTCCTTTAAAGGATGATCAACAAACTTCAGATAGCGACCTAACTACAACTAACACCAGTCCAGCAAGACCAAGAAATATTTCTGAAAAGTTAAGAACTCTCCGGGAAAAAAAGAAAGCTGCACAACCCAAAGAAGAGAAGGAAACAACTCCACCACAAGTACCTATGTGCAAGTATGAGTATATTCATAATGTTTTTCATCATATTTTTAACGATAACTTTAAATCGCGTGATGATCGAAGAAAAAAAATCTTTCTCGCCCCTTTTCTTCCCTCTTTCCTCACTTTTTTTAAATTAGCCTATGTTCGTCTCCAGGGTCCCAACTATCTCTGTACCAGAATTCGTCAAAATCGGTTTGGCCATTTAGGCATGAAGACGTAACAAACAAACAAACTCACTTTCGCTTTTATAATATTAGTAAGGATTTACGTAGTACATTATAGAGTATAGGGGCCGTTCAAGTATTGTATTGTATTGTATTGTATTGTATAACGGGCTGGTGTCCGCAACTCCACGTCTAAGGCGCGTATTTTGCGTATGGGTGGGAATATTATTCGATCCACCCCAGCTCCACGAGAAACGTCAGCAGCGCCTTGGTGTTGCTGACGATCTCGCGAAGAGTACCTGGGTTACCGAAGTACTTTGCCCTGTATGGGGCAACCTCTGGGCAGTGCAGAAGCACGTGGGCTGCTGTTTCGTCTACCTCCATGCAGGCTCGGCACAGTGGGCTGTCTGTGACTCCTATGACAAAGAGGTGTTTATTAAAAGAGCCGTGGCCAGTAACGGCTGCTGTAATTGTGCGCAGCTGTGGTTTTGTCATCCGAAGCGCCTGTTTAGTGAAGCGGCCGTCGATGCTAGGAAGAGCTTCCTTGGCCTGCCTGCACTCACCGTGGTCCAGCCACAGTTTGTGGTGTAGTTTTTTGGTGCGTTTCCTTACCAGTGTACGTAGGTACCCAAATGGTAGTGGCACGATAGGTGCGGGGCCCACTGGTACCATGCTCGATCCCCTTCTAGCAAGTTCGTCCGCAGCGTCGTTGCCTCGGGAGTCGCTGTGTCCTTTGATCCATTGGATAGTTATTTTGTTGAGATTACCAACCTTATTTAGTCGCTGGTGACACTCATGTATTAGCCCACAATTGACTGTTTGGCTGTTTAGTGCTTGCAGTACAGCCATGCTGTCCGAAAGTATGCGTATAGAGTGGCCCTCAACCTTCCTTGCCATGATGGCTGAAGCGGCTAGGGAGATGCCCATGCATTCTGCCTGAAACACCGTGTTGTGGACCCCCAGAGGTACGGCTATGTGGATGTTGAGGTCCTCTGAGAAGACTCCGGCTCCCGTGCCAGTACCTGTTTTGGATCCGTCTGTGAAGATTCTTACCTCTGCGGGGCATAGCCCTTCGCAACGGTGGTCTTCATGGAGCTGGATTTTGTATTTCTTATCGAATACGAATTGTTTGGGTATCCGATCGTTTATAGCTTTGGCTATTGGGAATTCGTTGTAGAACTCCTCCAGTACCTTGGTATGCTGTGTATATTTCTTACCCCACAGATGAAGTGTTTTGAGACGTAATGCCGCCGTCGTTGCCTCCTGCTGAATGAACAGGTGGAGCGGTGGAAGTTCTAGCATGGCTTCAAGGGCTGCAGTTGGAGTAGTCCTCATGCAGCCAGTGATCGCCGTGCAGGCAAGCCTCTGCATACGTTGAAGTTTAGCTGAGGCTGTCACCAATCTGGTGCGGGGCCACCATACCACGGCCCCGTACGTGACCATAGGTCGGATTACCGCGCAGTAAAGCCAGAGGATGATTTTGGGAGACAGCCCCCACCTCTTACCTATCATCCCTCTGCACTGCCAAAAGGTGATGCAGGCTCTGTTTAGTTTATTGTCTAAGTGACTGCTCCAGTTTAACTTACTATCCAGGATGACGCCTAGGTATTTCACCTCGCTGGCTAATCGGAGTTCAGTATCGAATAGTTTGGGTAGGCGGTAAGGTCCTAGTGTTCGCTTTTGGGTGAACATGACTAGTTCAGTTTTATTAGGGTTTACAGACAGGTCGAAATCCTTGCACCATCCTTCAACGATGCGTAGGGCCTGTTGGGTAAGGTTGCAGATTGTCCCCGTTACCTTTCCTGAAATGAGGATGGTGAGGTCGTCTGCGTACCCTATTGTATAGAAGTGGTTTGCGTTAAGTTTTGTGATAAGGTCGTTTATCACCAGGTTCCAGAGGAGCGGGGATAGTACCCCTCCTTGAGGACAGCCTCTGGCTATCAAGGCCATCTCCTGTACTTCTGCCAGGCGCACCACTCTTTGACTTAGCATATTAGTGATCCAGTCTATCATTACCTGTTCCACTCCATGTCGAGACAGAGCGTTACGGATGCTGGAAAAGTTGGTTCTATCGAAGGCTCCTTCGATGTCTATGAAGGTTCCTAGACAGGTTCCCTTCTGGTGTATAGCTTCTTCTATTCGGCTGACCACTAGGTGGAGAGCTGATTCGGTAGACTTACCCGAGCTGTATGCGTGCTGGTTGTCATGGAGTGGTATAGTTTTTAAAACGCCGTCCCTCAGCTCCCTTTCGCAGATCCTCTCCATGGTTTTTAGAAGGAAGGAGGTCAGACTGATTGGTCGATGGGCTTTGGCGTTTGTGTAGTCACCCTTACCTGGCTTAGGGATGAATATAACCTTCACTTCCCTCCATCCTTTAGGAACGTATCGGAAGGCAAGGCACGCTCTCATTAAGGGCAGCAGTTTACTGGCTACGGATGTGCTACCCCACTGCAGTAGAGCAGGGAAAATGCCGTCCGGGCCTGCCGCCTTGAAAGGATGGAAGCAACGGATCGCCCACTGGATTTTCTCCAGTGTTATCACCTTGTCAGCGTAATGCCAGTCGTTTACTGATGGCGTTTGAGTTGTCTCTGTCCAGTCAATCACCTGTGTAAATGCGCATCCTGGGAAGTGAGTTTCAATGAGGACGCGCATCGCCTCTTCTGGTGATGTGGTGAGTGTATTGTCAGGTTTTCGGAGAACAGTGGGCCCAGGTGTTTTTTGTTGTGCCAGTATTTTCCTTACCCTATTAGCTTGTTGACAAGATTCGATGTTACCACAGTACTTACGCCACCCTGTGGTGCTCCTGAATCTTATGCATTTTTTGTAGCTGGATTTGGCCGCGTAGTAGGCGTCCCAATCCTTGTCCGCCCAAGTATTCATAGCTCTGTTTAGAGCTTGTCTTACCTTGCTGCGCTTGCGCTCCAGTTCCGCACCCCACCATGGTTGTTTCCCTGATGTGTTTGGCGGAACGGTTTCTGGGCAGGTAGTCTGGTAGCTGTCTAGCATTGACTTTGTGAGCTGACTTACCCGCTCTTCAATATGCGGTGTGCTCTCGTAAGTCACCCAGTCATTGATTGACGCCAGCTTGTTTTCAAGGGTGCGCGTATATGCAGCACGGTCTGTATTGCGCGGGTTGCGCCGTGGCAGTGTAGGTGTTACAGTAACCTGGATGTCGAAACGGATCCACCTGTGGTCCGAGCAGGAGGCCTCTTTGGAGACCTGCCATCCGGTGGTGATTGCCGCTGCGCCCTCCGAGGCCAGAGTAAGGTCTATAATTGTGCGGCTACGCCTGGTTACAAAGGTCGGTTCAGAGCCTGTGTTTAGTAGGGTTAAGTTGGTTGAAAACAGATAGTCAACTAGAGTCTTACCCCTTTCATTCTGCGTGTCCATGCCCCACAGAGGGTGGTGGGCGTTGGCATCGGCCCCTATGATAACCTCCAGCCCGGTGCACTCGCAATGTCTTACGAGGCGGGCGAGGTCATGTGGGGGCGGTTCCTCACCCTCGGGCATATATACCGAGGCGAGGGCGATTGCCACCTCTGCGTCGTCACGCTGTATAATCAGCCTAGCTGCAGAGATATCCCTGCAACAGAAATCTGTTAGTGGCTGTGTTTTTAGGTTACCTGTAGTATAGATACACGATCTGGGTTGGTCGTGGTCTGTAGTAGCTAAGAGCTTACCCCTAAGATTGGAGAGGCCTTGTATGCGGCCACCCCTGATCCACGGCTCCTGGATCAAAGCGATGGCTGTTTGTTGAACCTCCAACCACTTCCGTAGCTGAGCCGTCGCGGTCTGACTGTGGTGGAGGTTAACCTGCAGAACCCTACAGGTCGACGAAAGGGACGCCATCGCTGGTCGCGCCCTCCTCGTCACCTGCTAGTCGCAGCCCGGCGAACAGGTCGCCCGCGTCGAAGCCCTCCTCCCCGGGGTCCGAAACCGACGACAGGATGATGTCGTCGATCTCTTCTCCCGATGAGAGAACGGCGTCCACGCTGGCGGCGGAGTCGACGGCCGGCGCTGCTGCTGCAGGAGTGTCCGCGGCTGGCTCCGCGGGGTTTGATGTCGGAGGTTTCTCTTCCTCCGGTTTCGCGACCATGGTTTCAGTGGCCGGATCCCAACCCTGAGGGACGTCGGCAAATTTGCCGTTCGGGCCCTGGAATTTCACGTACACCGTCCCTGCGCAAAATGAGAGACGGCGTTCGGCTTTCATCAGGGCCGGAATTTGGTCCTCAGGGATGCCAACCACAATGTACCATGCCGCGGCCTGTTTGTCGCCGTGCAGCAGTACCCACCTCCTGATGTCCACCCAGGAGTTTTGGTAGCACAGAGCTCGCCCAATACTGGTCGGCTCTGTGAACATCCCCTGCTCATTAGGGATGAGTATGCCACATCGTACGCGGCGCTGGATCTCCGACTGCCTCTTGATCACCAGCGGAGTGCTGGCGGGAAGAGGCATCTCGGAAACGAGTTTCCCCAGCCAGGCCAGCGTGTGTTCGGTGCCACACCACAGCTTCAGGACCCCACCGGCGAAAATAGGTTTGGCCCTGAAGTTCGGTGCGGGGACATCCGGTTTGGGAGAGCAGGATTCGGCAATGATCTGCTTCTGTATGGCTGCTAGCACCTGCTCTGACACCTCCCTGCTGATGTGCCCCGTGCGGCCGCATGTGACTGCGACGTCGAGGTTGGTGCTAGCAGCTTGGGCGTAGCTTTGGTGGGCGACCCGTTTGGATCTATCGAGACACGGCCGCTTATGCTCGCCACGAGGGGATGAGGTCTCGTTGAGAGCTCGCTTGGCCGCGGTCTGATCCATCCGAACGGGCCGCTGGTTCCTGTGCTGGCCCTGTACCTCCGCAGCGCCAGCAGGCGGTTGGCTAGGTCCTGGTTGACTGGTGCCAGCCACGGCCCGCGATCGCTTGCCTGCGGAGAAATTGACATTACCGCTGGCCGATTTAATCGTAGCCGCGGCGTTAGCCTGTATGGGTACTTGTGAAGATTTCTTACCTCTCCACAGTTGACGACGTTCTTTCTTCGTCAGTCTGGTCCTCTTCTTACCGACCCCTTCCGAGGAAGTTGGGGCGGTCTGCCTCGGGTGGTCAGCGCAGCAGCACTGGGTACTTTCCGAGGATTTCCCCTTGGTGCCCTTGCGCTTACTCCTCTGCACCTGCCAGGCGAGCGCAAACTCGTCTCCGGTGATACCGGGCTCCACCGGCTGGCCAGTGACGGCCGGCGGTAGAGGGGCGGCTTGAGGATCCACAGGCAGAGGTGGGTGTTTGCTAATAGCCCCACCTTCGGAGTTAACCGTCGGTGTAGGCTGTGTGCCTGCGAAGGAACGAGGAATGGTACTGGTCCCGGGCAGCGCCGATTTCCTCGGTTTAATACGGGACTTTGTTTTGGTCTTGGCAGCGGTTTTCGCCACTGCCGGACCGGAACCCGCGCTGGAGCTTGCCGCAAAAGCAGCAGAGCGCCCAGGGGCGACAAAGGTGCCGACGGCACCTCCTGTGGGAGCTTCATCGGCTTTCGCCTCCGCTCCAGTATGTGTTTGTGTTTGTGGTGTGTGTGTGAGGAGTGTGTGAGTAAGTGTTTGTGATGTGTGTGTGTGTAGTGCGTGTGTGTGTGGTGTGTGTGGTGTGTGTGTGTGTTGTGTGTGTGTGTGTGGTGTGTGTGTGTGTGGTGTGTGTGTGTTTGGTGTGTTAAAAGGTTTTTTACTATCCATAATAAGTGTGTTATATATTCATCTCTCTGGCTTCCCACCCTCCATGGAGCCCGCACCTGGGAGCGTCTCGCTACAAACAGCTCGAACACTAGGACTACCAGAGAGATATAGGTGCGCAGGGCTGGCTTACAGTGCGACATCGGGTGCTTGATCGGGTTGGTAACCCTCACTTACACCGTCAGCATGACCTTAACCCACCGCTTCGGCCTTCCAAAGATGGCCTCCACGGACCCCCCGCACCTCGCCGTGGCCCTCTGACGGGACACAGTGGCCATTTCCCCACCCTTGGCTATTGGGTGGGGCCACCGTTTCACTTGAAATCCGGACCAAAGAGGGCGTGTTGCCTTACGGACGCATTAACACCAGCGCCGCTCGGCTCAACCCCCCAGGACTCCTTCATCCCCGCTTACGGCGCTCAACTGCGCAGGTCCTAGCGCAGGTGACTCGATTCCCCTGCTCATCGCCAGCTGGATTTAGTGGCAGTTGAGCCCACGACCACTCAGTCACAGAGGGTCGTGGTTAGGAGTGGAAAAGCGCCTGGTGGTTTCTGTTGCGTCTATTTCTTAGGGAATTAGACCAATAACAGGGCGGCAACCTCGTGAAGGTGGATCCACCAGACTTGCCTTGGGGATCTACGCGACTGTTGCGCTCTCCCCCAAGACCTCGCCACCTTACTGACTCTGAAGGAGCAGTAAGGTAGGTTTGCATCTATACTACCAAGCAAAGCGTAAGCAAAGCGTGTCGTTGTGCAACCGCAAAAGCATAAATACAACCCCTCCCCGTAATACTTGAACGGCCCTAAATTAATCTTGGTCATCAAAACTGTCATCTCCGAAGGCTTCCTCAGAGGTGTATCGAAAAGTACACTCAAAATTTCGCCAGTTATGTTTAAGTCCCATGTAATATCCATCCCGTATGTATGTAATATATCACATGTAATAAAGGCGTGCCTATTGACATCTTTTTTTTACCTCTGCAGGCCTTTTTGAGGCCCTAAACTTGGATATTGATCATAGATCTTTGCCTGCATTCCTGTCTCCTTGGGTGGCGTACTCTTACAAAAAAAAAGGACACAAGTCCGAAATTCCAAACAAGCTTTTGAAACTAACTACTTTTCAACAGAATATACCTTGATGAAACGGAACAAGAAGACTTAGCCATGCATATAGAAGATTCAAGCATAAACATAGAAGATGAACCTACTGCAGTTTCTGAAACATTTGATACCATTGCAACACTCCACAACTCTGATAATGGACCAGGAGAAACTTATAAAAGCCTAACCCCTGCGGATACAAGAAAATGTGAGTATGGCATTATTTTATTTTTTTTAATCTTTGCCTTGGAATTTCTCTTGTATCGTGGGTGCTATTACAATCATTAAACTCACAAACAGCCAGGTACAAAACAACTATTTGTAAGCCAGACATATATTTGTTCCGTGCGGGAATCGATCCAGCGACACGCAGCGCAGCAGTCAATCGTTCAGCCACTGCGCCAACCGTGCCGTTAATTATGGCAATTAAAATGTTTAAAAACTGACTGTTACATTCACATGTTTACAGTAAGTCAAAGATTGCAGTTCTCGATGACAAATCAAGGAGGCCTGCAAGTAATTCACAACAGATTCATTTACCATCTGAGGTATTTCGCTAAGAAGAACCGTAAGAGATTATGGCGCTGCATTGACTACTCAAGTAATCTTAAGTGCCCCGCCAACGTATTTACGGACGAAAACAACAGAGTTACGGAAAGGTGAGATGCTCTTAAGACTTATTTTTTGTGTATTTGTTTGTAGCGACACTACATTTCGGTACATGGCAAAAAGTACTACAGCGCCATCTATGCAACCATTGAAGAACTTGGAAACAATTCGGTCATATCCCTAAAAGTTTAAAGCGAGCATAGCTACACACGTTTAGAATATTAAAAATTATAATCTGAATTGTACACACCAACTCTCTACGTTTCATCTAGACTTAAAATAAGGCCTAGATTCCGCTAATCCTGGCTGACTCTAGTTGTTCCTCTGTGTTCTATAAACCGTCCTTTGTCGTTATAAGTTAATTGGCAATCTAAGGATTGTAGTATTGCCGAGTAACCAATATACGAAATATCAACGAAAAATCGGTCGTTTTGATACGTTTACTGAGTTACTCGATCTACTTCAAGTTTCTAAACCTAACTATATCGACAAATTTATTGTTGACCTACTTTCCAGTATCCTAATTTTGTATACATGTTTAAGTTTAGATGTCAATGCATGGACTAAGTGACGTCATTCTATATCCAATATGGCGGACTAGTTAGGTTTTATGTATTCCCGTGAAATTAATAGGTTTGCTAAGATACATACGAGAAAGCGTGTTTTTTTTTTAACTTAAACATTAAAGTTGTACAGTAGACCCAGCTCGTATTTCGGTAAGGTGTGAGGTTAGTGGGGTCGACAATCCGTGTTTTTTTTATAATTTAATTAAATTGTACAGTGCGCAAATTTAGTAATATTATTGGGCAACTAGAATTGATTTCCTATTTTTTTTTACTTTGCCCCACAATAGGAATTTCTCCTGTATCATGAGGGCGTTTACAAACATTTAAACTTATATACACAAACAGCTAGACGCGAAAAAACTTTTTTTTAAATGTAGTTGTTGGCCATAGAAACATCAGTTCCGTGCGGGGATTGAACCTGATACACGAACCGCAGCAGTCTCAGCCACTGCGCCGACCCGTCGTCGGCTGTGTATATTTTGACATTTAAAGTGCCAAAATTTAAATTAATGAACTTTTGATTATTTTCAGATCATTCACACACAATCATGGGTTCCACGATAGCAAGATCCTAAAAAAACTACAAAAGGGGATAATCTATTCAATATTCCAAGAAGCTGAGAATAAAGCGACTGGAAAAAAGAATGAACGGCGCGTCCCGTGTTCTGCGAAGGAAGAGTCTGCAGACGACACAGAATAGACAGAAAAAATATTTATTAGTCGCATTGTTTTTTTAAGTATTAGAACTAATATTATAAAAGCGAAAGTGAGTTTGTTTGTTTTTTTGTTACCTCTTCACGCTTTACTGGCTTAACCGATTGTGATGAATTTTGGTACATAGATAGTTGGGAACCAGGAGACGGACATCGGCTAATTTTTATTTAAAAAAAAGTTGGATGTGAGGGAGAAAGAGGTAAGAAAAAGGAAAACTTAATGTTGCTATTACAAATCAATAAAGCGCAAGGGGAACTGTGTTACCCCAAATTTGACGCGGGCGAAGCCGCGGGCGAAAACTAGTAATAAATAAATCAAAGTAACAATATCACGATTTTATACATCAAAGGTTAGGCAGATTTCGCCAGTTTCGTTGTAAAAGGGGACGAGCCTACTGCTTCATACCAGGAACAAATCTAGACACCGTAGACTAAGATATTATTTATGGAAAAACCGTGTGCGTTCGCGTAGCGGAAAGTTGTTGAATTTAAAGATTTTAATTATGCAGATATTTAGTGTATGACGTCGTGTAATTGTGTATGGTAAAAAAAAAATTGTGCATGCAGCCATTGTGGAGAAATTCACCAAAAACTGATTCCGCTGCGCGAACGTTCGCCCAGCGTAACTTTTTTTGAAATATAGACTTTAGAAGAAAACTGATGTGTCTAAAAATTAGTGTGTATTTGTGTGTAATTGTGTATGTATAAATAAAATTTGTGCATGCATAAACTTCGGAGATATTCAAGTTTCCGCTGCGCGAACGTTTGGCCATTTGCTAGTTTTCATATAAAGCGCTTACATAAAGAGCTGTAGATTTTTACACATATTGTTTTGAATTTGTGTATATTTGTGTAAAACACAGATTTAGAAAAAATCGCAGGGCTTAAAAGATAAAAATATAAACGTCAAAAACGCTTATTAGGTCGTAGTTCTAAAAGTCTGCACTTTGGGGTCTAGATTTTCACGTTTATACAAACCTTGTAAGTGGCTGCAACATGTTGCCAAGTATCAATGATGTTCCGTTAGTAATTAAAGAGTTATAGGACAATTTACCATGAATAGATCACTGTTTACAAAGCAGTCAAATATCACGACATTCTAAAGGAATTACATGGTAAAATGTATGACCAATAATTAGTGTATTCATTCAACTATTCACATGCAAAATTTCATGTCATTAAATTCAGTAATTAAAGAAAAACAATTAAAATACTGACGAAGCATCGAAAACCTACATAACCCGACCAAGTTCGGATGGCTACAAAAAAGCGGCCGTGCCATATATCTAACAAACGTTCTTAACCTTCCAATATAGTAATTTATTAATTTGGTACAGTTGCGTACACAAGCGCTAGGAAAAAATAAAACAATTGCATTTCTTGAATGAAAAATATTTTTAAATAATAACGCCACTATCTACGATTAAAATAAATCTTCAATTAACAAGTACTTCTCTATTTAAATATCCGTGTACAAAAATATTTTTAATTACATACAATAAAATAATTATGTAATTATAGTTACGTTAACAGTCGCTTGCAACGACAGCAATAGACTTAAACGTAAGTATAATAAAACGAGCTTCAATAAAAATTAAAATCACATCAC
Organism: Ochropleura leucogaster; assembly: GCA_958449745.1. NCBI lineage: Eukaryota > Metazoa > Arthropoda > Insecta > Lepidoptera > Noctuidae > Ochropleura > Ochropleura leucogaster. Next base: position 17,049,843 of record OY288207.1, read on the forward strand.
ATAACTAGACTGATCCGTGAAATCTTCAATAGAAATTAGTTGTATGAATTTTATTTGTCTTAAATAATATATCTAGATTATATCTCAAATCTCAAGCGCATACTTAAATAGTACCTACTTTCTGTCATAGGCAAATACATTTAGAAAAGTAGGTGTACAAAAATAAATGACCTCTAAATTATATCGAAACAACAATTGTGTTATCACTTATACCAATTCAATAGCGGTATTATACTGTAAATTTTGGGATGTTACCTAAATATATTGCACGGCCGCTTTTTTGTAGCCATCCGAACTTGGTCGGGTTATGTAGGTTTTCGATTCTTCGTCAGTATTTTAATTGTTTTTCTTTAATTACTGAATTTAATGACATGAAATTTTGCATGTGAATAGTTGAATGAATACACAAATTATTGGTCATACATTTTACCATGTAATTCCTTTAGAATGTCGTGATATTTGACTGCTTTGTAAACAGTGATCTATTCATGGTAAATTGTCCTATAACTCTTTAATTACTAACGGAACATCATTGATACTTGGCAACATGTTGCAGCCACTTACAAGGTTTGTATAAACGTGAAAATCTAGACCCCAAAGTGCAGACTTTTAGAACTACGACCTAATAAGCGTTTTTGACGTTTATATTTTTATCTTTTAAGCCCTGCGATTTTTTCTAAATCTGTGTTTTACACAAATATACACAAATTCAAAACAATATGTGTAAAAATCTACAGCTCTTTATGTAAGCGCTTTATATGAAAACTAGCAAATGGCCAAACGTTCGCGCAGCGGAAACTTGAATATCTCCGAAGTTTATGCATGCACAAATTTTATTTATACATACACAATTACACACAAATACACACTAATTTTTAGACACATCAGTTTTCTTCTAAAGTCTATATTTCAAAAAAAGTTACGCTGGGCGAACGTTCGCGCAGCGGAATCAGTTTTTGGTGAATTTCTCCACAATGGCTGCATGCACAATTTTTTTTTTACCATACACAATTACACGACGTCATACACTAAATATCTGCATAATTAAAATCTTTAAATTCAACAACTTTCCGCTGCGCGAACGCACACGAAAAACCCATCTGGAAACCGAACATAGAACCCACGAGGCAGACAAAGTCACATGGCAAGGCACCATATCGAACTTGTTGTTCTGATTTATTTATTAAATAATGTGCCTTAGTTAATAAATACCAACGACATATCCTTACTAATATTATAAAAGCGAAAGTGAGTTTGTTTGTTTGTTACGTCTTCACGCCTAAATGGTCAAACTGATTTTGATGATTTTTGGTGTTGGGACCGTGGAGACGGAAATAGGCTAAAAAAACTGAGAAAAGGGGAGACAAAGATGTTTTTTTATCATCACGCGGGTTTAAGTTAGCGTTAGCTTAAAGTAACTATGCCACGCGGACGAAGTCGCGGGCGGAAGCTAGTTTACAATAAAATATAGTTTAATCATCCTATTATAAATAAGTTTCGAGTAGGTAGGCTTATTGATGGCTGGATATGGTTGGTTATTGATTTTGTAGTAGAGAATGGTTAAAGAAACGATTGATAGACTTTGTAAAGGGCGATATTATGGCAATACAGGCTGATGAAATAACGGAGTAACTTAGAAGTATAGAAAAAGAACACATGCTGTGACGACCCCAAATAAACCCAGATAAGGTCAGGAGAATTATAATAAATACTCATGTATACCTCAAATACTTAGGTATACTTCAAATTCTCATGTTTACCTCAAATACTCAAGTATGCCTCAATACTCAAGTGTGTCTCAAATACTCAAGTATGCCTCAAAAACTAAAGTATGCCACAAATACTCAAGTATGCCTCAAATACACAAGTATGCATCAAATACTCAAGTATGCCTCAAATACTCAAGTATACCGCAAATACTTAAGTATGCCTCAAGTACTCAAGTATACCTCAAACGTGCCCAAATGTTAAGAAGTATAAAATGAATAGGAGTTTCAATAAAAGACAAAGTTATAAAAATAAATACCTCTATTTTTTTTTCTTGGTCAAATATTATTTCCAATTCCAATAGAGCTAGGTAGAATGTGTTTTAAGTGTTATAACATAACAATCGACGCGTTCGACGGTTTATCCTTACAAAAAAATTATAGACGTCGATGTGCAGTTTTTGCGACCGTCGAACCCCGTCGATTAATGTCCCGTAACCATTTTGCGAGGTAAATCATATTCTATCGTACATTGGTTTGTGTTTGTCACAAGAGATAAATAGTACAAATAACAATGATAAATGCACTGCTAGTTAAAATAAATTATTTGTACAAGAAAATCATACTTAATTACAAAGTCAAACTTAAATACTAAAATTTCTTAAAAAATATATATTTACTATTACATATTTTACATATACTTAATTATAAAAAGTTGACATCCCGGTGGTTAAGGTTCTAGAGAGAGGAACCTTCTCACAATGCGTACCATGTCGAAGAGATCAGGGCCTTAATCCAGCTTCCTTACAAGAGCTCATGATGTCGCTGAGCAATCTCTAACCGAAAGTTGATTTCTGTGATCCGAAGCTCTCTGGCGTTAGTTTAATAACCCTAAGAAATTCAGTTCAAATTCTCCCGTATTGGGAACAGTAGGCCTACTATGACATCTTAAAGCAGAACTTATTCTACTGAGTGAAAGAGATGGTGCTAGACACCCTGTATAGCTCTGTCCCTTTCCCTCAGCGGAATAAGTTCTGCTTTAACACGTCATGGTAGGGTAACAGTTCCTTAAGAAGAAACCATAGCTTCGGTTCGGTTGGACTATAATTCAGTGATGGTACACATTGTATCAGATAGGTAAATGTGATCCTATTTAAAATGTCTGATACCAACCAAAGAGCCTCGTCACTTATGTCTTTCGTTGACTTACGCCCGGTTCCAATAGACAAAAACTACTCGCTTTGCTTACGGATAGTTGTATTTTGACATAAGTCTCATAGAACTTATGTCAAAATACAACTATGCGTAAGCAAAACGAACCGGGCGTAAATTTACTTTCCGAAGAAGTATAGATAATCCTGACCACTTGGCTATATATATAGGTACTGTGCAAATAAAGAATTAAAATATTATTATGTAAAAAAGTCAAGAATATTATCTATAAATTATATACACAGGTTTGCATTCAACACTTCCCTAATCTCGCGAATATGTCACAAATTCGTTTTCTATCACATTTTAATAACACAGAATACTTACGTAGGTATAATACTGGCTACGGACGGCCCTAGCACAAGTGCGCGGTGTAAACTTAACGTAAATACGTCGATATTTGTTTATGTCTATGGCATTTTACTATATTTTTTTACAATCAGTATCATCCTCTTCATCGTTTTTTTTTTTTTTTTAATAATAAATCATTTATTTTTTACCAAAATAGTTGCACATTTAGTAAACCCGACAAAATGTGGGTGCGTAACAATTTATCTTCAAACGAAACAATAAAAAAACCATCTTTTATTTTTTGAAATATCAGAGGATCGCTCAAAATCTCTAATTGTTTATAAATAAATCTTACATATTTTGAACTTTACCTTTTACCCTTTTGAACGCCATTGTCACGTATATTCGACAAGCAAGCGCGTGCTCTGGACGCCAACGTCACAAATATGTGACAAAAATGTAGGTGAAATTTCTAGACGTGGAAAGCACTCGGCTTTATTCTTTGGTGTTCAAAAGGTTAAGTACCCATCATACTACACAAGGTGTAACATACTAAACGCAAGACTCGGATGGTCCCTCGGATCATGAAGCTGAACAACTTTTGTTCTTTGACTTTTGTAAATTGTATAGTTAACATTAAGGGTTCTGTACCTCAAAAGGAAAAAGCGGAACCCTTATTTCATCACTTGTTGTCCGTCTGTCTGTCTGTAAAGACCCTTTATCTCGGGAACGCGTGGAAGTATCGAATTGAAATTAAAAAATCTTATACTTAACACTGTGGTCCCTTTGTGCTGTGAAAAATCAACTCTATGTCTGGGCAAGTCAAAAGATATGGCTGTTTATGTCGCAAGTTTGACTCGCTCTTGGCTGTTTTTTTTTTTAATTTCCCATACATGTTGATCAGCTGATCGCGTCAGTTTCTATACCAGCTACCCTACTATGACCAGGGTAGCAAGTCCAATTCTAAGAATCGAGACCGGAGGTTTTGTGTTTATTATGTTACACCTTTTATACAATTGTATTGCATTCGTTTTATTGACGATTCTACCAATATAGTTTCATAATAGAGTTGTCCTACCTAGTAAACTACACCCTGTATTTATCACATACGTTTCTCAAATACACCTATCTTGTTCTAACTTATTATTTACGTATTTTGTTGTCTTTTAACATATTAAGTAAACTTGATTTTAAAAAATATACCATATCGCACACCAGGATATAAGTTAATACAAAAAAATAATAATTATAATATTTTTTTCAGGAGAGAAAAATACTTAATACTTTTTGCATGGACAGTTATAAACAGTCAATTAATTTAAGACCATAAAATAGGTTGTAAAATGTCGCTATTTAAATTGTATTTATGATAGTTTCGTATGATCCGACCAATCTAATACAAGGATAATTAAAGGAAAATTAAAGGATAATTAAATTAACTAAAAAATCTTGATTTTTGAGTAAACTCAGTTTAGATCTAAGTGTGCGATATGCGTTTTAGTATTGACTATAAAGATACGTTTCCACTGCTGCTACTTCTCACAAACGCTAACAAAACATGACACAGTAACACTTTCACTTCTTTTTCAGTCGACAAAAGCTGCGAAACAATTTTCCCAACAATAACACACTTTAGTTTCAATGTCACAGAGTGTAAAATTAAAAATCAAACGTCAAACACTACACACAACTTTGAGACATAGCACTTTGACAATACAAAAAAAAAAAGTTCATTGTTCAACGTCTTCAGAAAACCGTCAGCACAAAATGACTCATTCTCTTCATCATCATAGCCTGGTGGTGAAGAGATCCTGTGCGGAGTGTCGCGGCTGCACGTTCCGCCTGCCCAGGCGCTCCGACAGGATGCGCACCACGAAGTCCGGCAGCAGGCACGCCACCACCACTACCACGTTGAGGAACCAGAACGATGGGGCCATCATCAGACGAATGTACGTCCCGAGAACGTCGCCGTCAATTGGGCTACAATTATAAAGAAAATGGTTATAACAGAATTAACATACAAACGTTCAAACAAACAAACTCTTCAGCTTTATAATATTAGTATAGATATGAACCTATAGTACGGCCAACGAGAAGCGATACGAAAGGTCATTAACCTAAAGAACAACTGTGGCGTTGACAATCTAATATTAGTAGTTAATTTAGCTCTTTCCATCTTGTGCCTTTGTCGTAATGTCTCGTTCTCCCGGCAAAAACATGACAACGTTAAGACGGGTTCGCCAACATTCGGGCGGCCATTTTAGATGGGGTTTTAGCATGGGTTTTGTTTACATTTGGTATCGCTTCTCGTTGGCCGTGCTATAGAATTAAATACATTTAGATGTAGTTTGACAGAAAAACTCTCTTGAAAGAAAGCGAAAATGGTGTCATATACTTCGTTATGGTTTGGAGGCAAAATCCTGTTTGCCTTTTTCAATGCACTTCTCGATTTTCTTTATTTAAAAATACTTTACCCCATTTTATCAATTTCAACTGTATCGAGGTTACGTTTAAAAACATTGAAACTCCCAAACACAAACAGCCAGACCTGGAATAACATCTGTAGGCTATACATGTATTCTGTAGGTGTGTTTATTCCGTTCGGGGATCGAACCCGCGATACACAGCGCAGCAGTCAGTCGCTCAGCCACTGCGCCAACCGTGCTGTCATTGAGTGCATACAGGCCTTTTTAAAGTGCAGTTTCTTCTTATTTACCAACTAGCTTTCGCCCGCGGCTTCGCCCGCATTAACACAGTCCCCCCTGCGCCTTTTTGATTTGTAATAGCAATGCTAAGTTTTCCCTATTCTTCCCTCTTTCTCACTCAGATCCCAATTTAAAAAAAAAAATTGCCTATGTCCGTCTCCTGGTTCCCAACTATGTACCAAAATTCATCACAATCGGTTTAGCCATTAAAGCGTGAAGAGGTAACAAACAAACAAACTCACTTTCGCTTTTATAATATTAGTAAGGATATTTTGCTTTCTAAATTAGTTTACTTTATTTTACTTACATATATATCACAGAGTAGATGGTATTAAATGCGATGTACAGCAGTACGGACCCTATGATGGAGGCCACAAAGATCAGAGTGTGGTAGCGAGCCTGCAGCCACAGCTTGAGGTTCACGACCACCGTCAGTAAGTGGAACGTAGCTGCGCCGAAACACCTGAAGAGTAAGATTTATATCGAACGGTTATATTTCAGACAAGAATGTTTTCATATCTCATATTTTTAGATCGTAATTTTTCAGTAGTCGAGGTCAAATCAAATCAAATTAAATCAAATCATTTATTTCAATTAGACCATTACAGGCACTTTTGAATGTCAAGAAACAAAATGAATCTACAGTCCCGGTCACAAGGCATAATAACTTGTGAAAGTACTGCAGTTGCCCATTCCAAAGCGTTGATCTCTATGGAGAAGAATGGGCAAGAAACTCCATGGACACTCTTTTAAATTCTAATATTTTTACAAAATAGTATTTACATCATTCGTGTTGAAATTATACAAATATGTGAGAACGATGTAGAAAGACGTGCACAGTAAGAGCGTCCAGAGTAAATAAAAAACAAAATTCAATTTAAATCTAAATAAATTAAAAATGACCGTGGTAGTTAAAAAATGACCAGTCCCAACTGACAGCGCCCGTTCACGAACATGACGTTTGGATCAGCCCCATTCAGCTCGACAATTTTGAAGGGAGCTAAATGACCCGACACACCCGCCACCATCAGCGAGACATTTAAGTGAGCATGACACTATTAACCACCAGGGCTTCGTCAAGTCAATGATAATACATAGCACTCACATATGGGCTTAATAATTATACAATACTAGAGAATTGATTCTATACATTGCAAAGATAGTCTTACAATCTTCTGCAGCTTCCACTATAGCTTCGGATACTTATTAATGAGTTTACCCCTATGCTTGAGGAGCAGGACCAGCATTGAGCCAAGCATTTTTATCATCAATATAATCCCCCAACTTATAATATGCTTGCCTACATAGTGTGCGTTTAATACAAGATTTAAATTTCGTTTCATTCAGTTGAAGAATGTGGGGAGGTATTTTATTGTAGCATTTCAAACAGTACCCCATGAAAGATGAGTCTACTTTAGCTAACCTGAAACCCGGTTGAACTAATTGGTCCCTATTTCTAGTATTATAATTGTGTCTGTCACCTCTTTTACTAAAAAGATGTGAGTTTTTCCTGACATACATGATGTTTTCATAAATATATTGACAAGGTACTGTCATGATGTTAATATCCTTAAACTGTTCCCTTAAAGAATCTCGCCTACGTAGGTTATATATGGCTCTAATGGCTCTTTTCTGCAGAATAAATATAGACTCGATGTCTGCAGCCCGTCCCCAAAGTAAAATACCGTATGACATTATACTATGAAAATAACTAAAATAGACTAGTCTCGCGGTATCAACATCAGTAAACTGACGGATTTTTCTAACAGCATATGCTGCTGAACTAAGGCGTCCTGCAAGAGATGTTATATGCGGACCCCATTGTAGCTTTGAATCGAGTGTTATTCCCAAAAAAACAGTTTTTTCGACGAATTCTAGTTTCTCTTGATTCAATACTATGTCACACTCACTGTTTTTGACATTTGGTAGAGCAAATCTTATACACTTCGTTTTTTTCCCATTTAATACTAAATTATTAGCGGTAAACCAATTATTTACCTGCATTAGGGCATTATTTACGTCGTCAGGATTTGTGGCACGTCTGTTTATCTTAAATATTAAAGAGGTATCGTCAGCAAATAACACCATTTGTGGTTGGTTTTTAAACAAATGGGGTAGATCATTTATATATACTAAAAAGAGGAAGGGACCTAATATCGATCCTTGTGGTACACCCATCTTTACATTTAAACCCATTGAATTGACACCATTTATTTGTACTTGCTGCTGTCTATCATTTAAATACGATTTAACTAAACTAAGGGCAAGTTTCCCTAGGCCGTAATGTTCAAGTTTTAAGAGAAGGGTTTCGTGGTTCACGCAATCAAATGCTTTTGAGAGGTCACAAAAGATCCCTATGGCATCCTGTGCCTCTTCCCACGCAGTAAATATGTGTTTCAATAGGGTGACACCGGCGTCAGTGGTACAACGTCCTTTGGTGAAACCATACCGCTTTTCATGTAATATTTTATTGGTGTTAAAGTAGTTGAGCATTTGGTTAAGCATTACCTTTTCAAACACCTTGCTGAAAACCGGCAAAACGGATACGGGTCTATAATTATTGGTGTCTTTACTGTCCCCAGATTTGAAAAGCGGTATTACCTTGCTGTATTTCATAAGGTCCGGGAAGACTCCTTGGTCCACACACAAATTAAATATAAAGGCTAAGTACGGTGCTATAGTCTCAATGATAGCTTGACAAACTTTAATAGACAATCCCCAAAGGTCTTCGGTTAATTTGATTTTTATTTGTTTAAAAGCTTTAATAACTACAGTGGGGTTAATATGTTTAAACTGAAACTCAACCGGGCATGGTAAAACTTTTGCTCTTAATAAGTCAGCAGAAAGCAAGGGTGAGGAATTTAACGTTTCTGTAGTTTTAATTGGGATACTGGTAAAGAAATCCACAAATTCTTGAGCAACTTCGTTTTTAGTGGTTAGAAGGCCACGTGAAGACTCTAGTGTTATATCATTATTATATTTTTTATTTCTATTAGTTTCACTATTGATTATTTTCCAAACCGTCTTAATTTTATTATCAGCGGATTTAATCTTGTTGCTTATGAATAAGGCTTTAGCTACCTTGCAGGTGTTTTTAAACATTTTTAAGTAAGTAGCAACATAGCGGTTGAATGTTTCCGAGTTTATGTAAGGCTTAAGGCCGTAAAGCTCAAACAGTCGTTGCCTACTTTTTCTTATACCCTTAGTTGCCCAATCACTAAATATAAACTTTGGGCTAATAGATTTAGTTTTTATTTTTAGCGTCTCATTGAACTCTGTGTAGACAACCGAAAAGAATTCCTCATAAAAATGATTTACATTATTAATATCATATCCCGGAATGCCTAGACTACTTATTAAATTATTATTAAATTTATTTAAATTGCTGGGTGTTATTTGTCTAGACTGTATCTGAATTTTTTGTGATGATGTGTAGGACTCGAAAACAACGGTTTGACCGCTGTGATCAGAGGGAAGGTAATTTACAATGGATTTATCTAAGAAGTCGCAGCAACAGAAAACATTATCAATACATGTAGCGGTATTTGTAGTGGTTCGGGTTGGCTCCGAAAACACATTCAACAAGATTTAAAAAGATTTAAGAATCTACTGCTGTTTGAATTTACATCTAAAATATTGATGTTAAAGTCACCACAGATGACTAGCGATTTATTACCTGTTGCAAGTTTTGCCAAAGCATCTTCCATTACTGACTCAAATATCGAGTAGTTTTGATAATTTGGGGGCCTGTAAACGCACACTATGACATGCTTATCTAGCTCAACACAAGACAATTCAATACAGGTTACTATGTGAGTACAAAATTACTAGTGTAAAGTTCTAGAAAAGCCAAATATTTTACAATTAGTTGCTTAATTGGTATAGCAGCGTCAATTGCTAAAATTAATAACGTTGTTGACTTTTTGTGGGCGGACGAAAAACTATAGGTACAACGAAGGTCCCTTTCGGTCTATATACAGTATACAGGTTGGTACAAACGGTTGCCTTTTATTAAAAAACAGGCAGTCACAACCAAAACATTTACATATACTATAGAATACCTACATTAAATGGTCAATCAGTATAGTAATTTATCTATTTAATCTTCACTTACAACTAGCATTACAGGTACAACGCAATGCAAGGTACCTAACATATTCTCTAAAACTTTTTACACATAATATTATCATTGTGTATTCTCTGGCTACAAGCAAAAATATCTATCTCCTCTGCTACAAGGTTAATAATACGAAAGGCGCGTCGCCTCAGGCGTCAGGGACGCCTCATTTATACCAATAAATTAAAGTAACTTTAAAACTATTAAATGCCCTGGCAGAGGGCCAGGGCCACCGCTAGCCGGGGTTGCGGGTTGTTCGAAAAAGATACCGCGTCCCGGAACATAAAGAGCAATGGAAGGATCATGGGTGGGTTTTAGTCAGTACAAGTCTGACACTCCCTTCCCCGCCGCCATGAGCAGGAGAAGTCATTTGTCCAAAACAAGAGCCAGAATGAGATGGTGGGATGAGCTGGACTCTTTTTCAAAGAATGTGGCCTGAGATTTAAGGCCACATTATTATTAGATCGCGAAAACTGGAAGCAGGGATAACTTACCCGCTTCACCCAGAGCGGGTAAGTTATTGGTGGATTTCCCATGCGCAAAAAAGGCGAATCAATAACTTATACTTAACCCTATAACTACCAAATTTTAAAATTCATAGAATAACTTGAGATTTGTTTCAATTTGTAGGACCTACGTCCATTTTGATCAAGACCGATTCTACTTACCACAGATCAATAGGGCGTCCATCAATGTTGATGATGGAGTACTTGACAGCGAAGTATGCGTACCAGTACACGACCAGTGAGTGGTAGGTCGCAGACAAACACCACACCATGAAGTATGGCCACGCCATTAACTTGTTCTTCTTTATGGTTTTGTATAGCCCTGGATTACTGGAAACAATAACATAACATCATGACAGATTTCTTGAAAGCTATAGACAAGGTGTGCCTAAAGTACTGTAGCGACATAATTGACAGCTACCCTAGATGGTGCTAGACACCCTGTAAAGCTCTGTCTCTTTCCCTCAGTAGAATAGGTTCTGCTTTAATACGTCATGGTAGGCCTACTGAACTTGAAGCGACATCTATGTATGAAGTAAGTAAAGAACTAAAAATGGGGGAGAAAGAATGAAAAGAAAGAAGAAGAATAGCAAAGCTAAGTTTTTCCTTTTCTTCCCGAAAAGGAAAAACTTAGCTTTGCTGTTACCATAAATAAGGCGCAAGGGCAAAAACTACAGGTAACCGGTACCTGCGAATCAGGAAAATGGAACTGTGTTACCCCGAATTTAACGCGAGCGAACGCCACGGGGAAAACTAGTAAGTATATAAATCCCGAAAATATTTATTATAAGTATTTGATGCAAGTTTTTTTTTAAGCCAAACCCGGAACAACTACTTATCTGCAGGTCATACAAATATTTGTTCCGTGCGGGAATCAAACTCGCGACACACAGCGCAGCAGTTAATCGCTCAGCTACTGCGCCAACCGTGCCGTCGAATTGTAGATTGAGCTTGGGACTACGGGCACTCTCATCGGACAACTTAGGTTCGAAGGGGATGGAAGGGTTTAGAGAGCGAGCGAACTAAAACCTCACCATCCCCTTCTTCGCCTTACACCCGTCTATGGTTTCTACTTACTCTCATGGTAGTCTAGTATCAAAGTAATACATCGCTTTTAAAATATTATTTTCCTGTCACAGGTAAAACTTTTCTTACTGCGACATAGATAATCAAAACAGTATGCATACTTAGCTAAAGTATCGGCCGACCAGTTCTGCTCCGTGACCGACAGGAACAGCACCGGTAGTGACGTAAACAACAGGTTGTAGAACGTCAGGTACATTGAGTCGAAGATCGACTGCGTTGAGAACACCGTATGGATTTGGAACAGGAACTGTGGATTATAATATGGAAGTTATATAAAATATTAGATGGTCGCTAATCATATTTTAATCAATATACAGCCTGACGCTGATTGACAAAGTGCTTACCATTACATTCCCAAGGACTAGATTCTTATAGAAAAAGTATTGTATAAGCGTGGCTAGTCTCTGGTTGTACCAGTGTCCCATCACTAGCAATATTTTCTTGATCATCGAGAACTTTGTGAAGGCAAAGTCAGCAGATCTGTTGAAAGACAGAGTAGGAATAAGACAGAGTAAAAAATAAAATGTAATCAACTTCAACGCCCTGGCTTTCACCGATATGAAATTGTTACAACACGCTGCAAAACTTGTGTCAAGGTCACCTTACAAACATCTGATTTAATAATTTAATATAGAACTGAATTCGATGAATTTCAGAATATATATACCTTAGTTTGGTGACAATGCGCTAGGTGTCCATTTAGGTGTCACTTTATGTTGCGTCTATTTAGATGCGCACTTAATTTTGGTGAAAGCGGGTGCTAGGCGTCCTTATACTAAGTATTTGTGAAAAATCTCAAAAAAATTAACAAGCACACAGGTTTGGCTCGTTTTTCATATACATATTTTTTTTTTTTCGTCAGTAAAATGAATAATAATTCTGTGATGTGTGGGTATCGTTGCTGTTCACTGAGGTCATAGACAACAGTATCACTCAATGACGCTGTCAGATGTAAACTCATGAAATGAGTGTAATTCGGAGTGTTTTGTCATGACGTACCTGCCAGCCTGATGGCCCTCCCGGCCAAGTATGCCGAACCCAACGTGCGCCTCCTGTATCATGGATATGTCGTTGGCACCGTCGCCGATGGCCGCCGTAATCGGCCGGCCCGGACTGTTCTTTATTAATTTTACTATCTGTAATAACAATTTACTGTGTTTAAGTGACATTCCGCTCCCTTCTGCCTAGCCTTTTCCCAGATATATTAAAAACGGCTTCTACGCCAGGCGATGTGACATTTTTTTTAAAGTTGCAACATTTAATGCCATGCTGATGTACAAACAGGTCCTGTACGAGGCCAAATAGAGGCTGTTGTTTCTTTTGTGGCTGTTGTTACTAGTTTGTCATACGCGAGTCAAACAATTAGTTTTTCTTTCTTCTAACCGGATACCAGTACTTTACATGGAACGACTGCCTGTCTGACCTTCACAACCTAATTACGGGGTATCCAATTGGCAAGACTGGTTATCAGACATTCGTGGTACTGACTACCCGTCAAGACTATCATGCAAGACTTACAAATGAAACCAAGGATGCACAACATAACGTGTTTCCCGAGGCATGGTGGGATTGACAAAGCTTACTCGGCAATCTATATTTTATTTTGGTTAATCATGGTCGGCAGAATTTGAGCTACCTTTTTCTAAATTGCATTTTAAAACCATATTGTCATACCTTAGCTTTCTGTATAGGCGACAATCTACAACACAGCACCGCATGACAGCTCATAGCAATATCCGCAAACGCAGGCGCATACTCCGTGTCCAATACTTGAGACATACTGGTCCCATCGACCACCAACGTCAAGTCCCTGTAGCTGGGCTCGCTGATTATTCGTCTGCATTCATTGTAGTGAGCTTGCAACGTCGTGTCGTCTTCCACGCCAACTAGGAACATCCTTTTGTCATTCTCTGATATATGTGCGCAGGATTGGGCCACGTTTAGCGCTGTTTCTATCTGGAATTTAAGATTTCTGAGTGTTAGAGCTGATGATGCAATAAACCAAAATCAGACCCTACCGAACAGTCAAACCAAATAATATTTTTGAGAATTTAAATTTCATACAGATTATGTGGCGTCGCAGGACTGAACGACAGTACGTGTGTATACTTTTACAATTATATGAAAAGGTTCATACATATAATTGTACCGATAAACCCTTACATATGAGCGGGGGTTTAAAAACAAAGTAAGTAAACAGTTTTTGATAACACTCCATGAATTAATTCAACAAATATTTATGCAAATTTCAGGGAATTTTCTTCTTGACGTGTCTCTTTTCCAACCAGGCTTTGGTATACTCATTGATAGAAAGATGTTCTTTACCGTGGCTGATCTACATATGTGCGAAGTTGGTTAAGGTTTTATTAATTTACTTAAATACTAGGGGTTTCTAAGTCGACCACCGTAGCCAGCACTAGGGGAAGACTAACATTCAATTTAAATACACAAACTCAGGCCTTTTAACCAGAAATTACAGAACGCAGGGGGCGTTCTGTAATTTCACTAAGAAGTAGGGTTATATTCCCCTTGGTAAGTACCAAGACGAGTATATTGCTTCGTCTACGTTATATCTACATCTATTCATTAATAGATACTATTACACCATGACTGTAATCACTGAAGGTAAGGCAGAAGCGTACTTAGGAGTACACCGACATTTCACCTGTGATGTTAAAAAGTCCCATGTAATATGGGTGGAGATTATTGCTATCAAACGGAACAAATCTAAATTCCGAAGTTGCTGCTGAGAAATTCCTGATGTAAAACCCTATAACAATTTGTCGAACTCAAGACTTTATGCTCAACAGCGCCGATTGTGACCACTAGACAACAAGGCAGTCATTATCAAAACATCCTTATCACCAGATTTTAATTACTACTTAATTAATAAATATTGTTTTAATCGCATTTAGCTATCAAAATCGCGTATTGCGTACTGACAATCGAAAGAAATTCTATTTTAAATTCTGCAATCATCCAACATGTTTTTTGAAGTGACTGTGAGATTTGTTTTTGATGATACTAGCAGCAGTAATATGATTAGATATACATATATAATTATTTCTACATGTTTTCCTCGTAAATGATACTAGATCGCAATTTCAAGATTATACTCAATTTTCAATTTCAACTTCTGGGCACTTTTCCTGTTGACTGCGATGCGTACGAATTTTTTGACGCCCTGTATTTTTTACTTGTATATATTTTTATTATTAGTTAGTGTCTATTTATAGTGTGTATATAGTAATTAATTTAATAAAAATATATTTTTTTCATGGAATGTACGCTTTTGACATTGTAGAAAGTTAGTCCTTTTGGTACCTACGAACCAGTAGTATTTTTTTTTCTTTTTGGTTGATCAGCCTGGATTTATGCATGACCCTTTCTAGATTAATAAAATATTCGATATCCTTATCTTCCGACGTCAATAGTTGGGTCTCCTCGTTCTGTATGTAGATAGTCCTTGACGCCAGTGGCGTTAACTAGCGTCAGTAGTGTAACAACAACAACAAATGTAGTCTATGTTATACGTCACCTTATCTCCTGTCAACACCCAGGTCTTGATCCCGGCTCTCCGCAGCGAGGCGAGGGTATCGGCCACATCGTCCTGCAGACAGTCTTCGACGCCGGTGGCGCCAACTAGCGTCAGGTTTCTCTCCAACACTCTGTATTGTTGTGTTACTTGTTGTAACGCGTCTGCGCTTTTACCGTCGAGCCGTTTTATCGCTATAATTTGAGGAAAATGTGTTAAACATGTTAAATTGTATGTTTAAAATGTCACTAAAAGAAGAATAGGATGTAAAGTCTGAGCTAGTCTAAAGTATTGGTGAGTGGGTTCAGTACCTACATCACTACCGTTTGCATATTATGCACTACGTTTTGTCCCCTACTTCGCTCCCGTTATGCACGAAAATTAACCCATAGTAACGCTTATGAGACTCCAAGATAATGTAGCTTACGTTTTAAATGTAGGAATGACAATAATGTAGCTTGCCGTTGGTGACAATAATGTTAGAATCGGATCAGTAATCCCCAAGCTAACCCCCTAACACACAAACTTACAAACGGATCTACGTTCCTATTAAATTAAGTATAGATTACAATTCATTTATTTTCTCCACTAAATAACTCTGACAGCTTCCTTTAGATGATTAAAATGAATCAAGTGGTTTTTAGACTCACCTTCTGCAACTCTTTCATACTCCTCTTCAGGTATTTCTCGGTAAGCAATAGCGAGAGTCCTCAGACCTTTATTAGCGAACGAGTTGATGTCTCGTTCAGTATCCTCAACCAGGATACTGTTTGTGCACAGAGGGAACACTGAACTCTCTGCTCCTTTGCAGTACAACCAGATCTGAGAGGGAATGAGACAAACACATTAAAAAAATATATACTCATGTCTCACGTAACTGCAAGATTTAAATATAGCAGTTATGGTTAAGTCCCATATAATAGGGGTCGACCCTATTCCCATCAACCGAGGGCGAGCCTATTGCCATCAACTGTGGGTGACCCTATTGCCATCAACAGTGGGCGACCCTATTGCCATGAACCGGGGGCGAACCTATTGCCCTCAACAGTGGGCGACCCTATTGCCATGAACCGAGGGCGAACCTATTGCCCTCAACTGGGGGCGACCCTATTGTTGTCTACCGGGGGCGAGCCTATTGCCATCAAGCACAAATTTAGGCTCCGAGGCTGCTATCGCTAAAGCTCTTGATGGAAAGCTTAGATAATAATACCGACTCGCATATCGAATCGATATCGAATATAAGAAAAAGTGAAGAGTTAAAGATTTTTATTAAGTCTCAGTTTGAGTGTTCTCTTTTAAACATTGCCCGATTAGTTTAAGACTCTTGAAGTTACATCGATAATCTTTTCCTTATACAAAATTCTCGTGTTACAGTTTTAGTTGCCATACTCCTTTGAAACGGCTTGACTGATTTTATGTAATTTTTAGGTATATTCGGTAGGTCTGAGAATCGCCCGTAATCTTTTTTTTTGGCCCTCTCCAGAAAAGCACACCTAATATTTCTATAAAATTGCTAGTAAATTAAGTACAGTATTAAATTATTAAGTCCGCGATAGCTGAATGACTTAATTTAGAAAGAAAAGTATGTAAAAATAAATGTCAAAAAGCTTATAAAGCTTACCTTCCCATCCTTATCTCTTATAATGACAGACATCCTCTTCCTATCCGAAGTGAACTCAATTACCTGCAGCCGCTCATACATCTCCGTATGTTCCCCCACTTTAATAACCAGATCATTACCCTCTTCACCAAGAAACGTCACTCCTAACCTCTCCGCAACCTCCACCAAAGCCTTCTCATCAGGACTACTGGCTTGGTAATCCACTGTATTCCCATTCTCATTAATAATAGTATTCCAAGTAACAGGATCTATTACTCCATTAGTCCCGTTAGATGCTGTACTGGTCTTCACTTTCTTTCTCTTGAAAAAGTTCAAAAGCTGAAGGTTACTGGTCACTGAGAGTCGGGCGCTCAGCTTCTTCATGTCTTCGCTTGATACCTGCACTGAATGGCAGAGAGCGAGGATTTTGAAGAATAATTTAACGTCTGTCTGAAATAGAATGGGAGTGTTATTCACATACATAATATCTATACAGGGTGGAATTTTGTAATGCCACCTGAAGGGGAAGTACTCTTAATAATTTAGATAGAAAATTTTACTCAAACAAAACATTCCTTTATTTTTGAAAAAAAAAGAAACGGCATACATAGATTTTAAAAATTCGCTTGCCGCACACGGTAATCGAACCGTCTAAAATCTGTAAAAGTTGCACCCTGTACTTTTATTGCATCGATCGTTAGGGTCAATAAGAATGATATATTTATCTTCAAACTTCATAAATTAAATGAAAGGAAAACAATGAAAATTACACCCTGTATATGTATATCCGACAGCGGGCCCAGGTTGGCCGCTGTAGATATAATCTGACTACTAAATGGGGCATTGTCGACCCGTCCCAGACACTATGCCAGTGTGGTACACCTTTGCAGGATATGCCCCATCTTCTTTCCTAACCATCCTGCAAAACCACTTGCACCTATCAGGATTTAAATAAAACAAATGATAGAGCTGTGCAGGTGGCTACATACTAGTCTTGCACAATATGAGTTTCATTGTCATGAAAAGAGTGTCCATGGAGTTTCTTGCCCATTCTTCTCCATAGAGATCTACGCTTTGCAATAGGCTACTCGTTGGGGCAACTACAGTACTCTCACAAGTAATTATGTCTTGTGACCGGGTCTGTACCTTCAACATTTTGTTTGGTGGCATTCAAAAGTACTTGTAATGGTCTAATTGAAATAAATGCTTTTGAGTTTGAGTTTTAAAAAGAAGAATAATATCAAAGTGTTTTTATGAGCGTTCTTTCGACAATTTTATGTCGGAGTTACAGGGCCAGCAATGTCTAGAAGAGACTGCCCATTGCCAACAACGCTTTAGGCGCACAACTTTTCTTATGTTCGCCATTCAAAAGCATCAATTTCCTTTACGTCAGGATAGCAAGCGATCTGCCGGAGTTGCGGGTTGTTCAAAAAAGATACCGCGGCCCCGGCACATAAAAGGCAAAAGCAGTTACATGGATGGGTTTTAATCCGCATAAAAAGATCTGAGTCATTCCATATTTCATATTCCACAGTATTGAACTTCAGTTCTTAAATGGAAATCGCCCTTAGTCGCACATGTTCTTTCATGCAGCCGGTTCAATGTCGCAATTTCTTAAAGACACAATACAATTAATAATTATATTGTCTACTGCTGAACAAGGTTAAACTATCAAAGGGCAATTTAATTGATATATCGATCAGCAGGTGCTTATTGATGATTGCTTCTTGGTATCCACGTATTAATTAATGAAAGCGCATGAATACTGTCTTTTGGATTCTTAAAATATATGTTTTAACATTGATTCCGCGACTGCAATGAAATAGACCAAGCCTCTTTTAAAATTCTCTTTATAAAGCTCTGGAACGTAACCATTATTTGGGTCCATCCACCAATTATAAGTCATAGTATTTACTGTTAAATTTCTCGTTTTAATTTATTTTTTAAATGTATTTATAAGTTTATTTCATATGTATATGTGTATTAGTATCTGTACACGAATATACGTTTTCGAATACAAATAGTTTTATAAATACTTATATTTTATTTATTTTTTTTACCCTGTCACAATGTTGTCGTATTTTACCCAAAGGTAGGTTGACTGGTAGAGAATGCCTTATGGCATTAAGTCCGCCTATGTACCACTATTGTACATGAAGTTTAAATAAATAAATTAACAGGTATTTTTTTTTATCAAAAAATATAATATCATATGTGATCAAATGAATAAACGAAAATCAAATTCGTATTAGGTTTCTCTCGCTCCTATTCCCGATACCGGTGGGCTACTATTTTAAATATATTCTTTGTTTTTTTATTATGTAAAAATAAATAAACGAAATAATTATTCATATTGCCTAACTATTTAGCTTGGGTCGGCACATTCGATTCAGTTGTATTTCTACAACAATATACTCGAATCCAAATAATTTATTAAATACTTGGGAACTTCAATAAATATAGCTTCAAATTAGTGATAGAGTTTTCAGAAAATCAGTAATCTTGAAAGCTACACCCAAACTTATAAATATCCGAGCAAATATTATAAAGCAGTCCTCAGCTTTATAAGTAATTTGCGTAAATATTCTGAAGTACAGCCCGGGTAATAATCGGTATTCATCCCCTAACCGAACCGAAACCGAATACGAACACGTATCACGGTAAAGGTCATAAACTTTATTTGCAGTGGTCGTATGTATGTCTCACTATGGGCGGAAGTATGTATGCAATCCTTACTAATATTATAAAAGCGAAAGTGAGTTTGTTTGTTACCTCTTCACGCTTTAATTAACCGCTTAACCGATTTTGATGAATTTTGGTACAGAGATAGTTGGGAACCAGGAGATTATAATTTTTATTTAAAAAAAAAGTGGGATATGAGGGAGAACGAGGGAAGAAAAGGGAAAACTTAGCGTTGCTATTACAAATCAATCAGGCGCAAGAGCAAAAACTGCAGGTCTGCTTGGTGTGTTATACCGAATTTAACGCGAGCGAAGCCGAAGGCGAAAGCTAGTAAACTATATTGCGGCCGCGGCAGGATATAAAAATCGATTAGGCTGAAAATAGTTGATGAAGAACAATAAGATTTACTTAGAGATATCAATCTTTCACTGAGATAAGACATTCCTTTCAGATGATCCCGTACTATATCAAGAACGTACTTACAATTCTGAAATTCGTACAAAAAGATAAAAAGACCAGTTCGAAAAATCGTATTTAGTTATCTAATCTGTTACATCAGCTAATGGCATTGCATTACTCACAACTATGGACGTCTTCATCTCATGGCCGACCATGAAACATTGACTGAAATCTTATTTCTGATAGATTTCAGTCAATGTTTATCATGAAGGTTTATCAACGCCAAAATCAATTACGGGTTAGAGTGGATCAATCTCACGTATTTTAAAATACTTATAAAAACGTTTGGATAAAAAATATTATATTCGTCTATTCCAACTTTCTATTTTGTAGCGCGTATAAGCTTACTACTTTTTTTTTGGATGAGAAATCATCTAATATCTTCCCCCGCTCTGGGGGTATCGGGGAGGAGTGTCAGATTTGTACTGACTAAAACCCACCAATGTTCCTTCTATTGCCCTTTACGTTCCGGGGCTGCGGTATCTCTTTCGAACAACCCGCAACCCCGGCAGGCGGTGGCCCTGGCAGACCCCTATGCTTTGCCCGTATTTCTTTGAGGCACGCGTGGAACACTAACGCGCCGTCGACACGGACTTCTACCCTACTATGACGTCTTAAAGCAGTTCTTATTCCACTGAGGGAAAGAGACAGAGCTATACAGGGTGTTTAGCACCATCTCTTTCCCTCAGTGGAATAAGAACTGCTATAAGATGTCATAGTAGGGTAGCAGGCCGTGTCGACGGCGCGTTAGTGTTCCACGCGTGCCTCAAAGAAATACGGGCAAAGCGGACGGTGACGGACGGACGGACGGTGAGCTACCCAATGCTCACCGTCCACAAGCCCGCAGCGGTTAATGTGCCTTACTATTTTGTTTTCCGGATGAAAAATTATCTAAAAACTTCCCCCACACTGGGCGAAACCCACCCATGTTCCTTCTTTTGTTCTTTATGTGCCTTTCGGCTTAAACTTACCAAGGCGACAACTATAACTGCGTTATAACACCTTATTTTAATGGCCGTAAACTACGATATCGTAGACAAAAAAAACTGACCTGAAATATATCAACAGGCTCATCGAACCTCTCCACATCATACAACTTAGATTCCTTCTCCTCATACATCTGTCCTTTAATGCTGCATGATTTGAAAACCATAAGGTTTTTGGTCAGCGTGCCAGTTTTGTCAGAGAACAGCACTTCCACTTGCCCCAACTCTTCGTTTAAATCTGATGTGTTTGCCGCGGCGGGTGTGTTTGTCTCTTGGCAACGGAGGTCTTCGTCCCACGCTATGAATAAGGACCCTGGAAGAACGTAAGCGAGTATTAGTGTACGGTGAACTTTAAAAAGAATACTTAGATTAGTCATTGAATTTAACTGCTTCAATATTCTGTTTATTCTGAACAGTCTTGACAAGATCAACAAGCAGGTTAGCGGTGAATCGAAAAATTTAGAAATTACATTACATTAAAATTTCGAATTTCATATTTTATGGACCGCATACTAAAACCTCATTTGTATGCAAGACTTCCTATATAGACTATCAGTAGGGTTACCATGATAAGCTTATAGCAGTTTTTATTCCTGTGTGGGAAAGAGATGCTAGACACCCTGTATAGTTCTGACTCTTTCCCTCAGTGGAATAAGTACTGCTTTAAGACGTCATGGTAGGGTAGGGTACTGAACAACTTTTGTTCTATAACTTTTTGAACTTTATATATTTTTATGGTACCGTAAACCCGTGGGACTCTGTAATCCCTTTGCGCTGTGAAATCAACCCTCTAAGTCTAAGCAGTCAAAAGATATGGCCGTTTATGTCGCAAGTTTGTACGGAATCCTCGGTACGCGAGTCTGACTCGCTCTTGACCGGGTTTTTAGTTTTCTATTCATGTTAATCAGCTGATCCCGTCAGTTCCTATACAAAGCCCATTTTTTTCGAGTTTTAGATTGCTTGGAACAAAAGATGATTAGTTTTCTAGTCCGTGAGAACACCTGGGACGTCTTTCGCTTAGTAAGTTATCTTGCATACAAAAAAAAAGAAATTAAATAACACTTACCAATAAACTTATACAGCTCTATAGTGACGTACAACGACATAGGTATAATATAATAGTATAATAACAGAAACGAGAACAGATCTTGAAGCACATAGCTCAACGGTACCGGGTGTGGGGACCCGGGACCAAGGTACAGATCCCTTTCTGGGTGGTGTAGCTCGATCAGGAGCTTGGCGATCAGAGAGACGAATATTTCGACGATTAAAAGACCTATGAAGTAGAGAAGGGACTGGTTTATCGCCAGTTCGCTTGACGAGAATTTGTTCCCCGAATATTTTGAGTTGAGAGCCAGTTTGGTTTCTTCACCTGTAACAACAGCATTTGATTTAAGATATGCAACGTGGATTGGAAAAGTGGTTATGTTTCAGGGTGTGGCTGAGACCTTCAAACTGATCGTTTTTCTCCTTGGGACCACCATCAAAAGTATGTGAAAAAAAAGGTTTTTTAACAAGGTATATAGATGGTCGTTCTCTTAAAGACTGGTCTGAATCACACCCTAAACCACATATTTGTAGTACAGGATGCACTCGGGAAAAAAATATATGATAAAGGCAATGTAGAAAAAGTGATCACGCGTCATATTTATACACAGTGTAAATTGCTGTTCCATACAAAATTGCTGTACCATATAAAATTGCTGTACCAAAGAAAATTGTTGTTCCATACAAAATTTTTGTTCCATACAAAATTGTTGTTCCATACAAAATTGTTGTTCCATATAAAATTGTTGTTCCATACAAAATTGCTGTACCATACAAAATTGCTGTTCCATACAAAATTTCTGTTCCGTTAAAAATTTCTGTTCCATACAAAATTGTTGTTCCATACAAAATTGCTGTTCCATTAAAAAAACTGCTGTTCCATACAAAATTGCTGTTCCATACAAAATTGCTGTACCAAAGAAAATTGTTGTTCCATACAAAATTGATGTTCCAGACAAAATTGCTGTTCCATACAAAATTGCCGATTAACTAATTAGTTGTTAACTTACCCGTATAAACAGCGCATCCTATAGCCCACTCAGTGTTCTTAACCCGGGATCCCCTGAGCATCAAGTGGTCGGTAGTGAGCACCAAGCTGTCCTGGTAGGGGATCTCCAACCTTCCGTAGAACGTGTACAGATCTGCCACAGGGTTGGGCACCTCTATCCGCATACCTTGCGGAAGAATATCTAGGGGACAATGAGTGCATAGCTAAAACAATGATTTTTCGTTTTTTTTTTTAGCTTTCGGATTTCCTGTGAACTTAAGTTCAAAGACATTTATCTCATAATCATTAATAAAATGTATAGCTGATTTCTCGTTCTAAAAATATGTATTAATTCGTAAAATGGTTATAGAGACATATTCACATTATTACACTACCTCTGTAAGAATTTTAACGTACCTAATTCATATTATTCTCCTATTATGATTCTTCTAAAGCGGCCATTTTAGACCCCCTAATCTCTATGGAGGAGAAAAGCAAAAAGCTCCATAGACACTTTTTTTACTTTAAGCCGCCATCGATTCTTTAATTAAAGTGCACGGTATGAGTGCCCTAGCACAAACTTGTAAAAACATAAAATACAGATATCCTTTGTCATTTAAGTTACATTGCTTCATCACAGACTAAAAAAGCAAGGCTTGATTTGACATACTTATGTGAAATGAGCTTCATTTCACATAAGTATGGCAAGTGACGGCACGGTTGGCGCAGTGGCTGAGGGATCGACTGCTACGCTGCATGTCGCGGATTCGATTCCCGCACGGAACAAATATTTGTATGACCTGCAGATAGTTCTTTGGGGTCTGGCTGTTTGTGTATGTGAGTTTATATGTTTTTAAACGCACCCACGATACATGAGAAATTCCTAGTGTGAGGCAAAGTTAAAAAAAAAATTTTTTTTTGATCGAAAGAAACGAGTAAGTACCTATATTTCATTTTATATTAATCAGATATATTAATTATTCTAAGTTCAGTCAGCCTATGAGAACATAGACCATGCTTAGAACCTTATCATATGAACAAACAGTGACGTCACAAATGACGAGTCATCATCAACGTACACAAGTGATAAACAGACATTGTCAAAATGTAACGAATTTAAAATAATCAAGTCATTGACAAAGTTATCTACGTAACTTTATAAACTACGAATGTCCTGTTATTTTGGATATTTAGATAACGTTTTAATGGATGGATTAATTTGTCTTTCGAAGTCTTTGTTCAAAATATGTGTTCAGCGATTAGTGTTTTGAGACAGATCTTTGGTACTTATTTATATAAGGCATGGTCTCATCGCAGATGATTAGCGGAAAGCGATTAGAAATAACCAAATATGAGTTATTTGTTAGTGCACTAACTAGTAGAGAGTTCTTGTCAGTAGTCTGCATAATTAATTAATTAGTTATTAACTATTTATAATTTTTAAAACTTCAGACACCAAAATATTGTGCAATGACGGACTTAATCCGTTGGGCATTTTGTACCAGTCAACCTTAGAGTAATGCAGAAACAAAAACATAGTAGGTGCAATGTGACAGAAAAACAAAATATATAACTACATTACAATTACACAATATGTAGAAAAACTGACGACAAATTAATTTTAAGAGGACTCTGCCAACTTCTTAAGTAACTGTTCGCGAGCTTTTATCTTAAATGTGAACCGACTGTGGCCTACATATACTTGATTTAAAAAATAATGTTTACAAATAAAAAGTACAGGTAGGTTCAATGACTCTTGTCAGATGTCATATCAGTGGTTGTTCAGATTGGAAATAAGGAACAAACAAAAACATCTTATCGATACTTTTTGCGAATGCCAATTCGAAATTTAGAAGGCAAGTCCATTTATTTTTAAGTTTATTTCGTAAATTGATCGGTTAATATAATAATATGCCAAGCCGAGACTGGTTAATATGTCTTTTGTTCTTTTGGCGCAGTAGCTGAGCGATCGACTACTACACTGCGTGTTGCCGGTTCAATTCCCGCATGGATCAAATATGCATGGACCTACAAGTAGTTGTACAAGGTATGTTTGTGTATATTAGTTTAAATATTTGAAAATGCATCCACGGTGCAACATGAGAAAATTCTAGAGTGGTGTAACATTTTTTTTTTTTAAATATAAGTAGCTATTTTGTGCCCGCTACTACGCCTCATTTCGTTGATCATCAGCGATGAGACAGACTCCTTATGCTATCAAAATTGAGCGAGTAAGGATGACAATGAGAAGTGAGTTTGCGATGATCGCACAAATAAAAGCACGTATGATTTCCCAAATACCTTTATTACCACACAATCACAAGTTGATGGAATGCACAAAACACACAAGTGTAACAATTAAACTTATCTTTAGATATTTTAATGTCTGTAAAATATTTTAAAGCTTAATATATTTATTATGGCTACTGTGAACAGAAGTTTGAAAGTACCGATTCAATATATGAGACGTATAAACAGTTGTGATAAAAAAATATATATAAGTATTATATTAATTTAACAAACCATAAAATAAATTATGTATTTTTGGACAGTCAGAAAGAGCATTTCTAATGCCATGCATATTTATAACATGTCAACAAAAATTACTCCGTCGTTAGCTTCGATTCGGACGACACGATTCGTTCGTAAATACAAGATCAAAAAACCAGTCAAGTGCGAGTCGAGTCTCGCACACCGAGAGGGTTCCGTACTGGCGATATAAACGGCCATATCTTTTGATTGCGTACGCGTAGACTTAGGGTCGATTTTTGCACGGTTCTAAGGTACCACAGACTTGAGTATATATTTCAACTCGATACCATCACGCGTTCCCGAGTTAAAGGACCTTGATAGACAGACGGACAACAAAGTGATCCGAAAAGAAAATGATCCGAAAAGGTTTTGTACCTCAAAAGGGAAAAACGGAACCCCCGAAGAATATATTTCATTGACTTTTTGCAAGGAATTCCGGAAATAGCTATATTTTACTTTTTAGTTTAACATTTACTCGATACTTCTGACGCTTTTATAACATGGACATGCTCCGTCTGACTGGCTCAAGCCGCGTCGGTAAATGAGATCAATACTTAGACAATAATTCTTAAAATTGTAACAAACTTACACAAGTTATGAACACAACACAACACACAGTTAACACATGAGTACACACACAAAGCCTCTTGAACACCGTGATTATCTTGATCAAAAAGCCGTTGAAGACAATTAAAATCCAATCATTACACAAATAATTAATAAGTCCTTAAATACCTGGTGTAAACCCGACCAGCGGCGGGGGTACCCTCAAAGTCTTCAGATTCGTTTCTCCATCTAAGTTGGCCGTCGTCACGAAACATTTTCCTTTCTCCCCCGCGGAGCATAGCAGTACTAAGTCAGCTGGGACCTCCTTCCCTCGTCGTACTCTGACCAGGGTGCCAGGCGCGATTGAAGAGTTGCGGACCTCGTTGATCACGCCTTTGTGAACTATTTCCACTGTTGAATAAAAACTTAATGTTAGGACAGAAGGGTTGTTCCGGGGCTGCGGGTTGTTCGAAAGAGATACCGCGGCCCCGGAACGTAAATGGCAACGGAAGGAACATGGGTGGGTTTTAGTCAGTACAAGTCTGACATGCCCCCCCGCTCCGCCCAGAGCGGGGCTTCCCCCGCTCTGGGCGGATTGGATGATTTCCCACCCGAAAAAAAAAGGGACGTTAATTCATTTAAATAATTGAGTGACGAAATTTAGCAACGTGGAATGTGCGCAATGTGGCTTGCGCCATATAGACATAACTTTCATCTTCCTTTATGTCAAACTCAAAAACTCCACGCTAGGAACAAGACAGACAATAAATAAAGGGTTGCAAGTATTGAAAAGTATGAGACTAAGCATACTAGGCCGCTTCGTCACCGACCAACACCGTCGCGTGCCATACACGGAGCGTCTCGGCTTCCGGCAAAATATTTTCATATTTTAGTTAATTTCATAGTTTAATGTCATACGGTATTTTACTTCGGGGACGGGCTGCAGATATCGAATCTATATGTATTCTGCAGAAACAGTTTGTACAGATTACATGGTTGACGGTTCGTCAAAGGTTCGTTAACACAAAGTAAAGTGTGTTAGACGAGCAAAAATCATCAACCACCTAATTGCCCTTGTTTCACGAAATGCTTATCATGTATCTTTAAATCAAATAACGTTAAATCTTTTTGAAGGTGTGAACAGGAAAATACCTCGTTAAATTAGCCTTTGTTAAGATAGTTATCTACTTCGACGAATGGAGATTAGATAAATTATTTTAATACAAAAACGATAAATACTATCACGTCTACTGCTAAATATACTCGCATTTTACTATATCTGTGGTTCAAACACAAGAGGTTACTATCACGTATAGCTTGATATCGAGATAAAGTAATGTCTACATCTCTTGTGATGCATCAGGCCAAGGTCGTACTGTATCAGTTGCGATGAACTTGATGACCAGATATGTTGGGAAATCAATGCCTAAGACTTATTGGTTTTATCTACACAGAAGCTCGAAGAGATCAAAATACCTTTCTTAATGCTTGCCTTTTCTTGCGGTTTGTTCGAGAGATTTCACGGAACACAACGGGCAAAAGAACAATGGGTTTAAGACAATAACAGTTTGAACCTCCCGTCCGCTCCGCCCAAAATAATATTTGAAAGAACTCAAATCCGAAAAAAGGCTATTTATTGGCAAGCCGCTTCTTCAGAGATAATATGATTCAGAGATGATTAAATTAGAATAAATAGACGTGAACAGCTTTTTTAATGTTGTGTTGTGCCGTTTTTTCTAAACATACATAGATCCTGTAATCCCCTAAAACAGAGTTGTTTTAATAATACACCCACATTTACCGACAGCTGCGCTGCTTGTCGCGGGTTCGATCCCCGCACGGAACAAATATTTGCATGACCTATAAGTAGTTGTTTCGGGTCTGGCTGTTTTTGTACGTCACTTTAAATGTTTGTAAATGATGATTGATGATGAATGATGTTTTCATAAATATATATATATTTATGAAAACATCATGTATGTCAGGAAAAACTCGCATCTTTTTAGTAAAAGAGGTGACAGACACAATTATAATACTAGAAATAGGGACCAATTAGTTCAACCAGGTTTCAGGTTAGCTAAAGTAGACTCATCTTTCATGGGGTACTGTTTGAAATGCTACAATAAAATACCTCCCCACATTCTTCAACTGAATGAAACGAAATTTAAATCTTGTATTAAACGCACACTATGTAGGCAAGCATATTATAAGTTGGGGGATTATATTGATGATAAAAATGCTTGGCTCAATACTGGTCCTGCTCCTCAAGCATAGGGGTAAACTCATTAATAAGTATCCGAAGCTATAGTGGAAGCTGCAGAAGATTGTAAGACTATCTTTGCAATGTATAGAATCAATTCTCTAGTATTGTATAATTATTAAGCCCATATGTGAGTGCTATGTATTATCATTGACTTGACGAAGCCCTGGTGGTTAATAGTGTCATGCTCACTTAAATGTCTCGCTGATGGTGGCGGGTGTGTCGGGTCATTTAGCTCCCTTCAAAATGGTCGAGCTGAATGGGGCTGATCCATACGTCATGTTCGTGAACGGGCGCTGTCAGTTGGGACTGGTCATTTTTTAACTACCACGGTCATTTTTAATTTATTTAGATTTAAATTGAATTTTGTTTTTTATGTACTCTGGACGCTCTTACTGTGCACGTCTTTCTACATCGTTCTCACATATTTGTATAATCTCAACACGAATGATGTAAATACTATTTTGTAAAAATATTAGAATTTAAAAAAGTGTCCATGGAGTTTCTTGCCCATTCTTCTCCATAGAGATCAACGCTTTGGAATGGGCAACTGCAGTACTTTCACAAGTTATTATGCCTTGTGACCGGGACTGTAGATTCATTTTGTTTCTTGACATTCAAAAGTGCCTGTAATGGTCTAATTGAAATAAATGATTTGATTTGATTTGATTTGATTTGTAAACGCACCCTACAAGAGAAATTCCTAGTGTGGGGCAAAGTTTTTAAAGAAATAATAATAACATATCAACTCTTGTAACATAAGAAAACATTGTGTAATATTTCATGTTTCTAGACCGAGCAATTTAGTGTGTCGGTGAATTTAAGATTTTTCTCAAGTAGAACTGCTAAGTTGGTCTCAAGCGCGACTGCTAAAAATAAGGGATTAACTTTATACGATGTAGCTATCGGTTTAACGGTAAAATCTTCGTTCATCAGAAGGGCTACCTCGCTAAAACGGTAGGTACTCATAAATACGTCGATCATTCGTCGGATTTTCGCATGT
Organism: Ochropleura leucogaster; assembly: GCA_958449745.1. Lineage (NCBI taxonomy): Eukaryota > Metazoa > Arthropoda > Insecta > Lepidoptera > Noctuidae > Ochropleura > Ochropleura leucogaster. Next base: position 17,079,104 of record OY288207.1, read on the forward strand.
TTGTTGCGACATTCAACAGGTTAACTTAAGCTTTCTAAAACATTCCTATCTAATAAAAAAAATCCCGTCCTGAAAAGATACCTAATCAACTAATCTGTATTATTGATGAACCGAGTTAATTGATAAGTGCTTGGATAATAGGTAGACCACATTAGCTATGGTTACTCGATTAAATGCTTCGCTCATTGATCGATATAACAATCGTCATAGACATTAGCTAGATTGCCTCCTTAGTCTCTAGTTAGTCTATGCCCGCCCCCTAGTACTAGTGACTTAAGTATTTAATATTCTTCGGCGAAATACAGGGTGTTAACCATGTCGAAGCCTTCAAACATCCGACCCATGCGAGCCAAGTGCTCAATAAAATAGATTTATTAAGACTGTAATTTAAGTAAAGGTATTTAAAGATCCAAACTGAAGAGTTTGCTTCTCGACAAGGTTACCTACCTTAGAGGTTACGACTGCAGCCTCACCCGCGTTTTTGTTGAGAAGCAAATTCTGTCAGTTTTTTTTTTACTTTCAATTTAGCATTTAGTAAGATAGTGTAGGGTTTATGACTATTTATAAGAAACTAGCGCATCTCGCCATATAGCGAGTAAATATTGTATAAAAACACACACAAACTGTTTGAGAAATTAAATAAAAATAAACATTTTGAACATCAAACTACACAACTACAAGTAACTCTACGCAAAAGTTATTACTGGGAAACAACTTTTTTTACGGTAGAACTTAATGATACACATCTAAAACATTGTCAAAATTTGTTGCGCGATGGTAACATTAAAAACTCGGATAAACTTTGGACCCCAATACCTCCATAAATAGAAGGTTAACAAAAAAATGTTTGTAATGATGAGTAGAACACGTGCAAGCGTAGTTTTACACCATTTATAGGTGCAAACTCTTGAGAATGCCTGAAATAGGCTTTTCCTAACTAAAATGTACCTACTGTAGAAAAACGTTGTGTGAAGCTTTTGTTTTACTATTTTCAAGGTTCCGTACCTCTATAGGAAAAAACGGAACGCTTATCTTATAAGATCACCTTGTTGTCGGTCTCTCTGCCAAAACCCTTTATCTCGGGAACGTGTGGAGGTATCGAGTTGAAATTAAAACCATATACTCAAGTTTGCGGTCCCTTGGAGCTGTCAAATGATATGGTCTTTTATAACGCAAGTTTGTACGGAACCCTCGCGGCCTCCTCTTTTTTAATAATCTGCATTTCCTCATGATCACTTTGCTGTGACTAGTTTAGTAATTTCTCATTTACTCCGTTTTTTCTAGACCTACGTCGAAATGGCTGTTTAAATACTCGACTGCTGCGATACTTATCGTGGGTTCGTTCCCGCACGGAACCAATATTTGTATAACCTACAGGTAGTTGTTCCGGGTCTGGCTGTTTGTGTATGTGTGTTCAAATCTTTCACAATACAGGAGAAGATCCAAGAATGTAGCAAAGTTTAAAAAATTATAACTATCTAGAAAGTTACAAATATCTATTTCAGTTACTTCATAATCTATCACTGAAACGAAGTGATACAAAACTGACTAAACCCTCACAAATGCCCTGCCTATCGACTTTGCGGAAATCCCTAACGTGTGAAGTACAACTGATTGAATAGTAGAATCATCAAAGATAACAGATAACCGTTGGTCGCAACATTCAAGGTTTCCAGATAGGGACTGTATATTTCACTACTTTCCGTTTTATAAATAGAACAGATTTTTTATGTCATTGTGTGTCGGATTTCTATTTCTTTGGATACCCACTGACCTTAAGTTCCCCCGGTGGAAATTATGACATTAAAAATTTCAATAAATCCAAAAATAATATTTTATATATTTAGGGCCTATGCACACCACGTCTCTTAAACGCGCCGTCGACGCGCGTTTTGGGAACGCGCGTCGCCGGCGCGTTTTCATCCTGCAGAGCAGTTTGTTGTCGTTTGTATCGATACAAACGCAACGAGGGAAAGGGAAGTGTGAATCTACGCTAGTAGCAATCGAGCGAGTTGGTGCACCGCACGTCTTTGGAACAAAAAAATGGAGCCTTTCGACACAGAAAACTTCATAACTGAAATTCAAAACCGGCCAATATTGTGGAATTCACGATTGCCGGATTATTCGTCGTTTGCATCGCGTCTGTATCGCTACACACGCGCGTTTGCATCGCGTCTGTATCGCTACACACGCGCGTCTGTATCGCTATACACGCGCGTCTGTATTTATACAGGTGTGCAAAGGTCTACAGGCTGCGTCTGACTTGCGTGCGTATCGCGTCTGTATCGCTACAAACGCGCGTCGACGGCGCGTTTAAAAAACGTGGTGTGCATAGGCCCTTAAACTCAAAACTTTATTTCTTAAACTCAAAAAATCCGACCAAGTCGAGTCGGATTCGCTTATTAAGGGTTCCGTACAACATTGCGACATAAACAATCGTCTTTTAATAGGCTAGTATGCAAACAAAATAATTGTCTGTAGATTATTCAAAAATAACGGACACGTATTTTTTTATTTGTAAATTAGAGCAAAAATGACAAAGATATAGCCCATTAAAGTTACGAGTGACGTCACTGGTTGCGACAATATGCAGCAACGCGTGACGTCACACGTAACTAACGGTCTATTTGTATTTAATGGTCTAATTTACAAATAAAAAATACGTGTCCCTTATTTTTGAATAATCTAAAAGACGGACTAAATAGAATTTAGTTATTTTGACCGTGGAAACTACCCTATTGCGTAGAAATTAGCTTTTTATCTACGATTAGCTACAATGGACGGTAGACCTCTCAGTATTTGGTATTAATTTTAACTCCATACCTCCACGCATTCCTGAGAAACAATGACAGATAGATAGACAGGCAGACAGACAACAAAGTGATCTTAAATATCTAATATATAAATCTCGTGTCACAGTTTTCGTTCCCATACTCCTCCGAAACGGCTGGACCGATTTAAACGAAATTTTGTGTACATATCGGGTAGGTCTGAGAATCGGCCAACATCTATTTTTCATACCCCTAAGTTAGCAGCGGGTGAAACCGCTGGGCATAGCTAGTAAACATATAAGCGTAACCCTAAAAACTAGTGCAATTGTTACAACTTTGACCTCCAATATAGCAGTTCTCAAGTATGGTTTAGAACAAAAAAAAGATAGCAATGACGGACGGAACCGGTGCCTTTCGACATCTTCAAAGGTATTTTTACAACCTTTCTAATTCATCTATAAAAAAAAAAACAATTGAAACGCTCACATAAGCAATGTGAGCGTTTGTTGCAATTTTGAATGGCATGGCAACACTACAAAAGAACCAAAACAAACCACAATTTCGGCAATGGTGTTTGTCAACGTTATCAGGTGGTATCTCACCTATCTGGTTGTTGACCTTGTTATCAGCTTTGTGCCTCAGCCAGTCTTCATAGCCTTGCTTGATGGCAGTCACCAGCACCACGAAGCTGAGGGGCAGTATACTTGTGACTGGGGAGACTGGACTGTCTGCAAAGAAAAATGTACATTAATGGTGTAATGAAATAACATCATTAATTACAGGCTGTAATCTCGCTGCGTTTTGCTCGTTTCGCGGGTTCGATTCTCGCACGGAACAAATAGTTGTATGGCCTACAACAGTTGTTTCTGGTCTGGCTGTTTGTGTATGCGAGCTTAAATGTTTGTATACGCACCCACGATACAAGAGAAATTCCGAGTGTACGGCAACGTATTATTTTTAAGTAGGGAGCAAGAATATTGCTGTCAACGGGGCACTAAACCTAACACACTCGAAATCGATACCTGAAGGGTTACCATGACATCTTATGCAGTTCTTATTCCTGTGTGAGAAAAAAATGGTGCTAGACACCCTGTATAGCTCTGTCTCTTTCCCTCAGTAGAATAAGTTCTGCTTTAAGACGTCATGGTAGGGTAGCAGGACTTCAAGCTCAACAGTCGCACTTGCGACCACTCGAGCAACGATGTAGAGAAGTAATGAAATAATTTATTTCGATACGGTCATATTAGGCGCAGACCACAGAGCCGATGACCGCAGACCTCTGCGGTCGTGTTGGTGGACACCTCGAACCGGTAAGCGTAATGTTTAATTAAAATTATAAACGTTTATTTTGGATCAATGATTGGTTACTTGATTGGAACAAATTGGTTAAACAATTTTACAAAAAGAAACCAAAATAGCTGCAAAAGTATAATTAACACCCAATTCCATACAACAATCATTTTAAACACAGTTTGTTCCAGGCTTAATTCTAGGAAATAATAATTAAATAGGGAGTCCGCCATATTGGATTCAAAATGATCTCACCATTCATTATCATCTAAACTAAAGATGTACACAACATTTCAGCTTCATCGGAGAAGTAGGCCAAATTAAACTTCTAAGATTTTTCGACATATCTCGGTAGATATGTCAAAAAATCTTAGAATAAATTAACACGTTTTTATTGGCTTTACCGGTGTAAAGCCAATAAAAACGTGTTAATTTATTCAGTAATTAATGACAGAGGTTTTTAAAAGCTATTTATTAGAGACAAGAAAATAACAGTCTTGATAATAACAGTCCAAAATGAAAATTACAGGCCACCTTTCAACATGTTATTATCACATAAGGCTATACAATCAGAACATAATAAAATTTAATTGAAAATGGTTAAGGTAAGGGATGAAAAAAGAAGACGAATTTCGCAAGTAGCGATTGTTACAGAAAAGATGAAAGGGTCGTCTGTTTTCGTATGGACATGTAAGGAAGAGGGACGCAGCACACATTATTTGACTTAAAGAGTGACGAAAATTGAATATGTTTATTGTAAATGTTTTTGGATGGATTATGTGAGAAATTATATAAAGGGAAAAAACCGGCCAAGTCCGAAGTCACCGAGGGTTCGGAAGAAACTTGCGACATAAACGGCTATATAGACTTAGAGGGTTAATTTCAACACACCTCCACTCATTACTATCTGGTTTTAATGTCAACTCAATACTGCCACGCGTTCCCGAGATAAAAGGTCTTGACAGACAGATGGACAACAAGATGACGTACCTATTTTTCTTTTTAAATTTGGAACCTTAAAAAGTTATGAATATCCAAAAGTCATAGAACAAAAGTTGTTCAGTTTCATGGTCTGATAGACCACCTGGGAGAGTGGGAGGTCTTGCGTGTGTTATGTTGCACTTTGTATAAGGGCAAAATAAACTGTATTTACATAGATTAAAGGACTATGTCACAATATTCGGGCCTGTTGGTCTAGTGGTTAGTGGCCCTGACTGCTGAGCTGGAGGTCGTGGGTTCGATTCCCACCCAGGACAAACTTTGTGTGATGAGCATGATTGTTTGTTCTGTGTCTGGGTGTGATTTATCTATAATATGTATGTATTTATAAATTATATAAGTATGTAGGTATATCAGTTGTCTGGATACCATAACACAAGCTCTGCTTAGCTTGGGATCAGATAGCCGTGTGTGAGTTGTCCCAAGATATAATAAAAAAAAACTATAATTATCTGACACGTAGTTGATAAGATAGTGGTTAATTATAACGTAATACCCGGACACAATATACCAACAAATAAATGAACATATGGATATTATTATCTATTGATTAGTACCAAAATTATTTATCTACTGATAAGCTATATTTTATAGGTAAGTAACTAATGCGCGGAAATTCTTTTAGTACTGAGTAATAAAAACATTTGTATGATTGCAGTTTTTTGGCAAATATTAGAGTGTAACGACCTTAATATGATACAGCTGAATAAACAACAACTCCACCAGCAAACTAATCTGGGTGCATTTTGAAATTAATTGGAGAAACCTAAACTTTTTTTTTATTTTGCTTTCCCTCTCATTTTTACATTTTTAAATATTTGTTAAAAACAAACATTTAAAAATATGAAAATTGTGGTCCACCGGTATCGGGAGAGAGTCCCAGCTACCAGTGGTTAGGGCTCCAGAGACAGGAACCTCCTAACAATGTGGGCCGTATCGAGGAGTAAGTACTGCCTTCTGAATCAGGCCCTTGAACCAACCGCCTAAGGATAGCTTCGACAGATTTTCGTCGAGGTTCTTGGCAATCAAGCCATTGGCCGTTACGACACTCGGCACAAGTATAGCAGTTCACATTCCACATGTCGACAACTTCGTCTGCCGTGATATTTTAGTTGTTTCTCTTACTCAGCTTTCACGAGGTTCTCGTCATGCGGGATGGTAACATCGATTATCATTACGCCGCCGTCTTTCACCACTATGTCAGACTTATTGGCGACTATAGTCTGATCAGTAATGATAGACTTAAAACTTTAATTATTAGTAATTTGAATTTATTAATAATGAAGTACGTTAAACAAAGCTGATTGAACGGTGATCCCCAAACTAGACATGTGTCTGTATTTTGGGGATTGGGAATTTCGACAAAGACTTTAGCACACTGGGGTGAAAAAACACATTTACGAGAAAATTCAGGTAATTGGAACAAAGTTACTTAGCGCGCGTTGCTAAAGGGGCTAGACGGAAAAATTTAAGACCAAAAGTTGTAACGGCACTTTTTGCTTAAGATCAAAAGTTGTAACGAGACTTTTTGCTAATTTTTGCTTTTCTCTGTCTGTCAGACAGACAAAGAAACTAAGACTTTCTATTAAAGCAAGCCAGTTATTTTCGTTTCGTCTTTCTATTTCGCATTGAACAGTGTAGTGTCGCGACGATTATTTTTGATGAGTGTATACAGGTTTTTTGTACATAATAAATAATAACTTCGTTCCATCCGGGTGTCCTCACCTCTCAAGTTTTTGTATAAAAAACAAAAAAAAAACTAATATGAGGAAAACAACTTTACTTCCAGAAGTCGGTTGACTTTTGTTGGTTTCATTGACTTGTTCGCCACCGACGGTTTTATTTTTTACAAAAAAGTTTTATAGTTATGGTATAATGTTGTATATGATATATTTATGGAGAATTCATTTTCCATCGTTACTAAAACATTGGTTGATCCATATGATATGTATTATTGACAATAACTCATAAACTACCTAAGCAATTTAAATAAAATTAATATGTGATCACCTGGAAGTAAGTATACTCTATCAAACAAAAGAAGAATTTGCCAAATCGGTCAAGGAATCTTTGAGGGGCAAAAAAAGGTTCCGATGAATTGAGATCCTCCTCCTTTTTTGAAGTCGGTTAAAAACACCCACTCACACTTTGCTCGACCCGAAAATCGAACACACATTTGAGGAACGTGACAGGCAGTTTTTGATTATTAAAGTTGTAAACATATCCGTAAGTTGCCATCCATTTTGACTGCGCTAAAATTCCGTACTTCCGTAATGTAAAACCTATGTATCAGCTTTTCATGATGCCTTCGAGGGACTTTACCGGAATTTTCGCACAGATAATGACTATCAAAAACGAACCATCATCTGATATCTATGTCGTTAATGGATATCACAAATGATTTATCGGTTTGCGAATCCTTATATTGTAATCTCGTTAACGCCCGATTCCAATAAACAAAAACGACTCGTTTTACTTACGGATAGTTAGTTGTATTTTGACTTATGTCTCATAGAACTTATGTTTCTGTCACTTTTTTACGTATTTCTTATTAAAATATTTCAATAAAACTACATAAAATAGAATAACCCATATGTATCGGGAACACGATCCAAGCAAATCCTTATTTTATTACTAACTGCGCCCAGCGGTTTCACCTTCCGCTTGGGGACCTAAGCGGAAGGTGAAACCGCTGGGCTGATTTCTGTAGAGCCACCCTTATCGTTATCACTTAGAGGTAAGAAAAATAGATTACGTATAACCGTTTCTCAAACCTACCGAATATACATCAATTTTTTTTTATACAGTTTTTAAGAAATATTTAAAAATATAAACGTGAGAAGAAAAGTAAATAAGGAAGTTTCCTTAGGATTATATTAATCTATCTTGATACTTCAAGAAAGATTAATATAATCCCATATGAAGATAATTTAGAATAGAAAAGCAACTCGTCAAAATATTTTAGGTACCATTACAGGAATTCATTGTTTACCAAATTGACATTTATACATTCACTTTCGCCCGCGTTAAATTCGGGATAAACACAGTTCCTTTTGCGCCTTATTGATTTGTAATAGCAATGCTAAGTTTTCCCTTTTCTTCCCTCTTTCTCCCTCACATCCCACTTTTTAAAACAAAAATTGCCTATGTTTGTCTCCTAATACCCAACTTTATCTGTACCAAAATTCATTAAAATCGGTTAAGCCATTGAAGCGTGAAAAGGTTACAAACAAACAAACTCACTTTCGCTTTTATAATGTTAGTAAGGATTTATACCTGAGCACCAATTTGAATAGTTCGTAATATTTTTTAGTAGTCCCATTTTTTGAATAAACATATAGGTACAGGGTGTCCCTGAAAGGTTCAAATCACATAGGGTTCAAATAAGGGCAAGGCCAAGATCATTTCCAAACTTTTTAACCCTGAGAATGTCGGTCTAATTATTTACGGCTAATTGACCCATTGTTGTTGTTCAAACACTTCGTATAATGCTAGAAAATCTAGCTGATTAGAAGCAGTTCTAGCTGGTTTATCTGTTAACAAAGCATTGATTTCTATGGTGAATATTACTGTGATGTGAGGTTTCAATTAAATAAAAAATAGACATTATTTTCTTATGTATTCTATTTTCTCTTTTTTTTACTCTCCTATCGCAAGTACGCTGGAAGAGATTTCTTTAGAACTAAGGATAACCTTTGTATCTATTTTCTGTAGAATTTATTTATTATTTATTTCACGCAGAATTTTTAGAATTACGCGAAGTGACTTAACGACAAAAATAGGTCATTATTTTTGGAAAAGTAAATAATCGGAGCGACATTCTTAGGAACTCAACAATCGACTTCATATGAGGAGGACCCCTACCATACCAGCAACAATACTGCTTACACAAATTTTATACTTTGAAACTTGCATCTAATTGATCCAAATTACTGCTTACACAAATACTTAGAAACTTGTATCTAATTGATCCATGAAAACAACTTGCTAATTAATTTAATACGCAAATGACGGTGTTCTTTGACAACGACTCATGTGTTTACTAGGTAATCCAATCGATTATATTTATCTATTACACAGAAAAGCTCAAGTTGTAAAGGCTTTGAAGTGCAAAACTTGCTACACAAGCCTGAATTTATGAACTTGTACAGGTACGAACAACAATGGAGAATTTCACGCACTAAACTTAGGGATTTGACGTGCAAACGAGCTTAAGGGGCCGCCCTCACGAGCGAGAGAATCGCGGCGGTGTTTTTGTGGCGATTGTTGGCGAGATTAATCATGATGATGATTAATTTTCCAATATCTTCGCGACCAGATCGTCCTAGAAGAAATTGTTAGTATGCAAATTGAATTGTTAGCTGTTTTATTGATAATTGCAATTGGCGAAAAACGTACTAACAGGGTGTCCCAATTGTACTAACACGAAATTGAACACACTTTTAAAGCGTATAAGTACTTACAAAATAATAACAACGTCATTGTCTAATAAAATATGTATGAGTGGGAACATATTATCATACACACTCGTTTATCCCTTTCCAATGCTATAATGAGTCTATTAAATAGCCACAATATAAAGAAAGCCAAAGGTGCAAGTATTCCCACGTTTGTTCCACGAACGATATTCTCAATTATTCAGACACTGCTAACAGTAATCATTTTTCAGGCAAAAATATTATTGTTTGTAAAAAAGCAATTTTATAATTAAATTGAAATTTATATTTGAAAATACATTAAACTTTTACTCTTTTAATAAAATACTTTTAATAAATCTTATACATAAATGTTTTAATACAATTACTTACTCAACTCAAAAAAAAAAAATCTCTTTAGTCTATGTAGTCAAAATATATTTATGACGCAAGTTTTTACGAAACCCTCGTGTGTGTGCTAGTCCGATTCGCACTGTCGAGTTTTTTTTATCTGATTAAATAAAAAAAACTCGGACATTTTTTTTATATGAGAATTTTTTTTAAAATAATTTATATCGGACAGCGGTAATTATTCACGTAGTTATACTTACTTAAAGTTTATTACGCAAAGGTTTATTTCAAGCAATCTTTAATGGGTTATCATTAGTTTCTAATAGGACTTTCTAAGTAATTGTTTGTAATTACTGCTAGTTAGAGGTCTTGTATTGTTTTCGGCTTTTGTGAAGGGCATAATTAATTAATTGTAGGATGACCGTTGGCAGGAGGAAATAATTAAGTTCAGCAAACGTACCTAACACGACGTGTTTTACCCCAAACCTTAGCTATAACTCATAAACACCTATTATACTTAGATATCCCAAACTAAACTGCAAACAGGGTTTTAAAAACCTTTTAACGCAAAGTTAAAATAAGATAATACAGTCATAAGTCCGGTGTTTCGTCCCCGACTACTCAGAGAAGAAAGAGTCAGCCAAATCAAACTCAGACGTCAAAAATCTCGGTCAACTTTCACGAGGCCTATGTTGACTAGTGTCTGAGATTGTATTGGTAAGAAAACATAGATCGTCGAGCGCTGTGCCCACCCCTGATAAGTCCCCATGAAACTTGACGTGGCGACAGCGCTAAGCTCGACGCTGAACTCTTAGACAATATCCTAACTGTAGGCTCGCGTGATGGTCAACGGTCATCACCAGTGCCAAACCCATGTTCTGATTCGAAAATTTGAAGTTGAGTACTTGTCAACTTTACTCAATTCGCGACTGTGACACGTTGAGTATGTATGTATAACAATATTATAGAAAAAAAAACATTAATACAACCCTATATATGGTCATATAATCCTATCAAATAACTTTTTCATGAAATAGTTTAATTGCAAAACACATAAGAACATTTTAATTTTGCGGGCCACTCCCTTAAGTGAATTTGCCAAGTCCACTGAATGAAATTCATAATTCAGGATCTGTAGGCCTACTATGACATCTTAAAGCAGAACTTATTCCACTGAGTGAAAGAGATGGTGCTACATACCCGGTATAGCTCGGTCCCTTTCCCTCAGCGGAATAAGTTGTGCTTTAACACGTCATAGTAGGGTAGCTGATTCTTTTCTCCTTTATTTTAAATTCTCAACTCACCAATAACGACGGCGATAATTGTGACAATCAAGAAGTAAAAGTTGACGACTCTCCGGAACTGTTCCGTGAGGTTCTTGGGCAAGAACCAGAGGAGCGAGTACTTGGAAGTCTTGATCTTGTTGTGTTTCTTCTTGTCGCCCTCGACGGTGGCCCCGACATCCACCTGCCGCGTCTCCGTCCTCGTCGCTGATACTTTGTTGTCCTGGGTAAATAATACATATTTTTGTTAGTTTGCTTTTAAAAGAATACTACTACACTTAGTGTGACAAACAGCTGTAGCTCGACGCGTTCCGAAGGTACAATTAAAACTGTTTGATCTCGCGACCAAAATCATCCTAGTAATAGTCTTGTCAAAAAAACGGAGGAGATGGTTTTGTTACTGTTTGTTGAAAAGAAAGAAAATCTTTTATATGGGACTGGCACAAAACAAGTAAAACTAACAAAATGAAATAAAATAGTACAGACAAGGTTATTGTCTGTGCGAGGCGAAAGGTCCCTGTCTCAGCATAAGCTGCGATATTTCAAGATTAAATAAAACACAGCGCTGGTATTCTGGCAGGGCCAGTTAGTAGTTGAGTAGGTTGATTAATATAAACTCCACCAGCTGTGACGCTTTGATGTACTTATGTAGCCTACACATCAGCCCCACTTAGTACTTATCGGGCTAGCTTTTATTAAACCTTTTGAACGGCAGAGCATAAACGCACGTGCGCGCTTTTCACGACGAGAAACCCATTTTACCTACATTTTTGTTACATATTTGTGACGTTGGCATCCAGGGCATGTGCTTGTTCGTAACATATATGAGACAATGGCGTTCAATGGACCTTGTCAGTTAGTAGGTATGTATTGGTCAAATTTTGCAACTGAATTTCAAACCAGTTCCCCACAACCGATTGAGCTTTAATGGACACACTTTTGGTTATGGTAACAATACATTCTTATGAGTGACATGACTTGATCCTACAGCCAAAATCGTTTCCTAACAAGAGAACTCCTTAACGGGTAATACTTACTAGCACGGACACTTGTTCAATGTTGATAGATAAACTTAATATTTCAATCAAAAGATTGATTAAAATAAAGAGGTTTTACTTTTCCGTGTGCGAGGCACACTGAGAAGACGGACGCACGGCACTCAGAAGAATAGCAAAGGAAGGGGAGACCTATACCCAGACAATGAAGATGATACAAGGGAAAAAGAAGCATCGTGTAATTGGGTTTCTGACCCAAGACCATGTTTTTCTTTTCAATTTGATAGGGTCGAGGTCTAAGTCGAGGCTACAATTAGCCATAATTATGTAGTTTTAACTTCTACGACCCGAAAGTTTTTAAAATCAAAACTCAAATTGCGATCAAACATTTAATTGTAAAATGGTGGCTTGGTGATGTCATTGACATAATGTCAGTAAAGTTCTTCAATTGGAGGACAAGAAAATAAAACGTATGTATTTAATTATACGTAAGTCAAAAATGTATTATGACGGACTAGTGTCACCATCATTTAGGGTGACTGGGATATTTTATTTTGAATTTGTTTAGTTACTTTTTATTTTCATGATTTAAGTAAAGACCAGTCCCCTATTAATATTCGAATCAAAGCATTTTTGAATGCGGGGGCAGAAACAAATACACGCATAGACAATACTGAAGTCATGAAACCTACCGAAGGAAACATGGTCCATAGGGAACTTCGTTTTTTTTTTCACGGAAATTTCTGCCATCAACCAGAAATTGAAATGAATGCCAAGAACAAGGCAAAGTCGCATAAGAAACGATAAAGCGAGCGCCACAATTTTAACCCCCGGCTACCGGGTTACCCGGCTCTCCTAAACGTGTGTTGTAGTTAGAATAAATATTATTGACACTTTTATAGTTTTTGTGAGAACTTATACTGGCTATTATCTATCGTTGACAACCTTATTTAAGTTGTCAAAGAAAAAATACCTTCGGAATGTGTTTAAATATGCATACTGCCATCAGCACCGTGGGACATTACGCGAAATGAAGAGTGTGAATCCAAGGTCCTACATTTTTCTATGATACACTAATCGATACATTTCCACTCTAGCTTTGATATTTTTTTGTTTGTCGGTGTTTTTTAAAGCACTGTGTATTATGATTTAATTTAAAAATAATGATTGTAATCTTGAAAATATTTACTATAGTACGGCCAACGAGAAGCGATACGAAAGGTCATTAACCTAGAGAACAACTGTGGCGTTGATAATCTAATATTTAGCTCTTTCCATCTTGTGCCTTTGTCGTAATGTCTCGTTCTCCCGGCAAAAACATGACAACGTTAAGACGGGTTCGCCAACATTCGGGCGGCCATTTTAGATGGGGTTTTAGCATGGGTTTTGTTTACATTTGGTATCGTTTCTCGTAGGCCGTACTATAGTTACAGTACATTGCGAAATTACGAAACACTAAAAGAAACACGACGATACGGTTGTTGCAGTGGCTGAGCTGCGCTACATCTCGCGGGTTCAATCCCCGCACGGAACAAATATTTGTATGAGCTACAGATAGTTGTTCCGAGTCTGGCTGTGTATGTGAGTTGAATTGTTTGTAAACGCACCCACGATACTGGAGAAATTCCTAGTGTGGGGCAACGTTTTTAATAAAATAAAAAACATGCTTTCCCTCTAAATATCAGGACGGCTACCAGTCGGTTTACATTTAAGGTAAAAGCTCGCGAACATTTACTTAAGAAGTTGGCAAACCCGCCTCAAAATTAATATGTTGTCAATTTTTCATTATATTTTGTAGTTTTACTTTTGTATTGTAAAAGCGAAGGTGAGTTTGTTACGTCGTCACGCCTAAATGGTTAAACCGATTTTGATGAATTTTGGTACTTACAGAGTTCGGACCCCGAAGACGGACATAGGCTAAAAAAAGTGAGACAAGGGGGAGAGAAAGATATTTTTTTCGATCATCACGCGGTTAAAGAAAGCGTTAGCCCAAAGTAAAAAGAAAGCTAGTTATTAATAAAACAGAAATTTTATGTCACATTGCACCTACCATGTTTTTCTCTCTGCATCACCCTAAGGTTGACTGGTAGAAAATGCCCAAGGCAGTAAGGCCGTCTTTGTACAATGTCTTTTTTAATTGTGCATGAAGTTCAATAAATAAATAAATACATATATGGATCTCAAAGGCGTAGACTGTTTAAAACCTCATACTAGATCACGTGGTCGGTGTCCTCATTTAGGGTTCTAGGAATCAGCAAAGCAGTTGACCGACATGAAAGTTCCGTCTGTGAGTTTTCCAAAAAATAAATAGTGCCACACCCACCAGTCTATATTCGCGTTAATACATGTAATCGTGAAGCTAAGTAATTAATTAAAAAAGAAAGCAATGATAGACAATATTGTCAAATCGTATGATTTTAGGTTTTTATCTACGTGGTACGTACCTATATTATCTTTTTAAATACATCATACGATATCTATACAACTTCATAGCTAATGAGTTTTACAGATTAACTCATTATAACTCAAAAGCAGTCCAAGCATTTGAATTGCCTAAAGTTTAATGGAAAAGATGAAAATATAAGCCAAAAACTTCCTGCCGGGGTTGCGGGTTGATCGAAAGAGATACCGCGGCCCCGGAACGTAAAGGGCAATAGAAGGAACATGGGTTTTAGTCAGTACAAGTCTGACACTCCGCCCAGAGCGGGGAAAGTTATTTAAACCCCAAAAAAAGGCAAAAGCTTGCATTAAATTATTTCGTGTTTATTAAGCTGCTTGGATAAGAAGGGGATACTTTCACTTCATCTTTATTATGCCATTTGGTATGGGAAACGCATACTTTGGTGACAGTTATCATAGAAGATGTAACCCCAATTGAGTCCGATAACAATTCCAATCGGCCAAGTTCAAAATTTGGTATCCAGAAGATAAGACATTAGAGAAAATCTCATTTAAAAGATACAACTAGTGTATATGCTTAAGTTATAATTAACTGTATTGCGAGTATTCACTTATAAAATAGTTATCAAGCAACGCATTAAACAGGTAAGCAACACCAAGTTAAAACTATCTATAGAATAACCCATTACACTGTATTAAGCTTTGAGTCAATTAATAACCGTTTATGACATCACTAAATGCCAACGTATTACAAGAAAACTAAACTACCAATTTAAAAATATATTTGTACATTAAGCACGTACCTTCATTTGTCCATCGGATTTAAAAGTAAGTTAAGATCGAAGACAAATAATGAAATAAACATTTTTATTGGCAGGTGGTAGGTGGGCGCACCATGTCGGCGGCCCCCTGTGGACGTGCCATCGGTCTGCCGGCCAATGTCAGGATCGGCCGACATCCACGCATTGCTGCAGGCAATCGTGAGAAGGCTAGCATATGACTGCAAATTAGCGCTTCCCTTGGCATTGAGTTGACTGAAGATTGGTAGGTCGATACTTTCAATATGTTGTTGGTAAAAGACTGTTTTTTATAACGATTATTGGGTTCAAACTTTTTTTTTCTAGCTGCGTATGTAGTTTAGCGTTGTTACCGTCGGACTGCCAAGTCATAGCTCTCGAGTTAAAACCCAGAACACTTCTGATTTTTCGAATTAATGTGCGAAGTCTATAGTTATTAGATTCTTTGGTGATGGATAACATAGTTATTAGATTCTTTGGTGATGGATAACATATGCTTGAGATATATTTCTAAACGGTATATAAAGCCAAGTTCGAGGCTTAACTTGTATAACTTAACTAGCTTTAGCCCGCAACTTCCTCCACGTCGCATAGTAACTTTGGGCTAACACTAACTTTAAGCCGCATCATGATCAAAAACAAAATATCTATCTCTCCCCTTTTCTTCCCTCTTTTTCCCACATATCTCACTTTTAAAAAAAATAGCTTTTGTAATAAAGATAAAGATAAAAAAAAACTGCTGGCTAAATATTTAATTGGGTTTATCAACAGAATATGAAAATGACTGGACGAAACTAATATTAAACACTGACCGAACAACATATCCGGGAAACTACAAAATTAATGGCTACCCCTGAGACTTGAAAACAATGCGGTAAAATTGACAGAAAGAAACTGATTCTAAAACTGTAAGTCATTTTAAACCAAAATATATTAATTAGTGAAAGGAATACAAAGTATAATCACTGAGAATCCATCAGTGCCATTAAAATATACTTTGAATGCATGCAACATTAAGAGCTGTAAAAGTAAATATATGTCAACGTTGTTTGCAGCAGATCAATAGATAAGCCTTTAACTATATTGGAATTCACTGAGCTTGACTTTTATGCTAAGCTTTTAAAAGTGAAAGCGAAACAAAGAAAACAGATTTTCATAAAATATATGGAGAACTAGCTTTTGCCCGCGGCTTCGCTCGCGTTAAATTCGGGGTAATACAGTTCCTCTTTCCTGATTTACAGGTACCTGCTACCTGTAGTTTTTGCCCTTGCGCCTTATTTATTGTAAAAGCAATGCTAAGTTTTCCCATTTCGTCCCCTTTCTTCTTCTTCAAAAAATAGCCTATGTCCGTCTCCAGGGTCTCAACTATTCCTGTACCAAAATTTATCAAAATCGGTTTAGCCCTTTAGGCGTGGAGACGTAACAAACTCACTTTCGCTTTTATAGTATTAGTATAAGGATAAGTACTAAACGATTCCAAGAAAGATTCTATGACACGTGTTAAGCGTTCAACGTGTTCCAAATCGATATAGCGCAGGCAAACATAACAATATTGGTAGTCGGAATCACAAACACGTAATGACTGAATATTCTCATATTTCAAGGTCACTTATAGGTATTTCATAAAATGAGCGATGCTTTCCGCTTTGGTTTCGCAAGGGTAACCGATGTTGCGGGTTGTTCAAAAGAGATGGCGTGGCTCCAGAACATAAAATGCAAAAAAAGAACATAGATGGGTTTTAGTCAGTACAAATGTGACAGGGAATATCAGCCTTTCTCCCCGCTCCGCCCAGGACGGAGGGAGTTATTATGGTTTCTGATCCCAAAAAAAGGAAAAGAAAGAAGCATGCGCTTTTGTAATCGTTGCTTCCGAATTAGTGCGAATTAATAAGTAACCCCAGAGGCTAATCTTTTGTAGTGCTACACCTGCTATTGCTTGTTTTTCTAGTCGCGTCTTGTCATTAGTCACTAAAAAGTTTTAAGAAGTTTTTCGGGGCTCCTCTCTAGTTCATGAAAGATGTTCTGTGCGGAGTAGCTATTGGTAGGTAGATGAAAGTACCTGAGGATTAAGTTGAATGTCGTGCGATCGGACAGACCTACGTTGCGCTGTTCGTTCAATGCCGGTTGTCCAGATAAGATTATTTTATTAACTTATCTAAACATAACTGCATAATTAGTACAATCAGTATGTTAGTTCGTGCCCACACCTGGGACAGGACTCCTCTTTGACACTGACACTGGGCCTACATTATTGATTCTTTCCCACTCCCCAGTGGGAAAGAATCAATAATGTAGGCCCAGTGTTTGTTTGGGGTCCCCAGATCTTTAATTATCTAGAAAAAGTAAAACGGAGAAAATTGTGGGCTTTTAAGAAAATTTCTGAGTTTTTTTTTCTTGGAATCATGCAATGACTTTTTATACTTTTTTGTTTTTACAAGATAAAATACAGATTTATTTTATCCAGAACATTTGCTACAAAATATTATGACTAGAGGCGGATTAAATGCCCACAGCGCTCTAGGCACCTTACCTCTATTTTTATCTTATTAATTATAATTAAAAACGAAAAAAAAATAGTTCAAATAAAGTTTGATACTTGATTTTTTATAACATAGGACTTTTTTGTGAAACTGCAGCTAACTTTGTTTTTCATTAATATACAATAAACTCCAGTTCTTCTGTTGACTGTAAATCGGGATATGAATGAGCGTTCAAACATCGTTATTATAATTATTATTTGGTGCTACGTGACTCAGGTATTGTTTTTCTTGGTATTATTTACGTGCACCTCGCACCCCTAAGCACGTGCCTAATTTACCTTAGGGATAATCCGCCTCATCGCTTCGATTATGACCAATGCAAGTCATTTTAATGCTTTACTACTAAGCTTTTAGTAAAAAAATATATACTACCATGTACTACTTTCTCCGGACTTTGTAAAAGTCTCCCAGAATTTCAAACCCCAAATTAAAATTCCGGGCTTGTACGGAAAACGTTACGAACTTGTGGTAACCCTAGCAGTGGTGAATGTCGTATTTCAGATTTTGCTGGCTCCAGATACGGACCGTGAGATTGTGGCCCTGAGCCCTGTAATGCTTTTAAGGGGTCCTGCTTAATTAACTTTTATTTATTAATTAAATTACACTTAAGTTTGTCAAAAAAAACAATTTTCCATAATGATATTCTAGCTATGTATCAAGTGCATTTCCAGTATATTATACTTAGCCCAGCTTTTTACTAGTTTTGTGTTTGGTAAAGTTGCCTATGGTAGAGCTGTATACCTGCCAAATTACAGTGTTTTTTTTTTGTTATCCACAATTGTCTATTGTCTTAAATGGTGACTGGGGGCCCTTTACCCTCAAGGGGACCTGGGCTACGACCCAAAAAGCTCTTATCCATATGTGCCCGCCCCTCGTTGTATCAGTAGTAAACAGTACAGGACCTATACCTACTATTAAATGATCAATACTGTAGGTATATGTATTATGTTCAAATAACACCGCATAACACAGTTTTTGCCAAACGTCATCCCTACATTGCAGCTCCTTGCCTATATAATAAAATTTGTAGAAAAGTAATCCTTGACGGATTAACATTTTTTAAGTTTATTAAAACCATAAAATCATTCCTCGCTACCTTAGATTACACAGAAACTGAGCAACTATTCTATGTACCTAATTGAGACACTCCAAATAAAAATATGCTCACCAATCACAAATCTTGTACACTCAATTCACTATTCACGCATACACACACACACACACTGCACACACACACACACACACACACTCACAACCACACAATACTACACATTTTCCGTCACAGACATACACTCACACACATATTGTACATATTCAACCAAGGAACCCAAAAGAATAATGCCTTGATACTTAGAATTGCATACTCCAATTTCAATTTATAAAACCTTTTTTTTTTCTACTAGATATTATTATATAAATAAATACGGTCTGAAAACTATATTTGTAATTAAGGCCAACTGCGATTCCAACTGTCACTTATAGCACAGGGAATCCTATTTTAAGTGACAGAGTATTGTTGTTGTAATCTAATTATTTTTGAAGAAATAAACGTATTTGTATTTGTATTTGTATTTGTATTTGTATGTATAATTTGTACCTAAATATATTTTTAGTTCTCGACAACGGCTTTAATTTAAAGATGTGCATACAAATTGTGCCATATCGGAATTTACGGCAGCAAAAACTCGATCTCACTAGGGCTCATATTACTTATGTGGGAAAAATCTTTTTCTCTGTTTTCACCCGAGCAAAGGTTGCCTCGGAACCAAGCATATCCTAACTAATCCTTACTAATATTCCATCATTTTCCTGACTTTGTCCCATTCTAAGTATTTGGGGTCGGTGCAACACGTTTTCTTCTTCCATTCTCCCCTATCAGACGTCACGGCATCACTTTACTCCTTTCTCCTTCATATCATTCCTTATACAATCTATCCATCTTTTCTTTGGCCTTCCCCTCGCTCTCCGTCCATCAACATTCAGATCCATCACTCTTTTAGTCACATGTGCTTCACCCCTCCTCATTACATGTCCATTCCATGACAAACGACTTCCTTTCAATTTTTGTGTAACAGGCGCAACTTTCTTATTCCTTACTTTATTCATTCTTGTCACTCCACAAATCCATTTCAACATATTTTCATCTTTAAATCTTTACCACAGATAATATAATACTAACGTACAGATACTCCATCTCATACAAAGAAACGCGACCGCCATAACTTGCTCATTTCACCGGGCTATTCGGGCTATTTTTTTTTTACTCACAACGGCGCTAGATGGTGCTTGCAGCGATAGTTCAGTTTACACAAAGAATCAATAGATGGCGATAAAAGCATACTGTACATAATTTTTTGTACTGCCAACAGAATTAAGTAGCCCTTTGACCTTGAAGCTTACGTCGTCAGTCACTCGCTCGGTAATCGCCTACTTTGCGATTTGCGATAGCGCATGATTTAATGGCGTGGGGTAAAGCTCCATGTTTTTCGGCAGACTTAGTTATTTGTTAGGTTCAACGTATGAGCGTAAACGTCAACGCAAATTATGATAATTATCGAGTATTTAAATCAATTAAAATTATTTATGTTATCGAAATAGCTCTTGAAATGATAGGAGACACTGAGACACAGGAAGCAGGCGCGGATCCACCGTTGTGGGCACTGTGGGCATGCCCACAACCCCAATTTGCTTGTTGAACCTAATTTGCTTGTTGAACCTAATTTGCTAAACATTAAAAAATATCTACAAATTTTGGCTACACTACCAGTCAGCGTAGCCACCGCGGAAAGATCATTTTCAACGCTTCGTAGAATCAAATCTTGGTTGCGCGCCTCAATGGTACAGGAAAGATTATCGGGGCTTGCTCTCTTAAATATTCATAAAGATGTGCACCTGGATGACGACGAAATAATTAATGTTTTTGCTAAAAAGAAGCGAAAGCTTTTTTTTTTTTTATTATTGATAGGCTCGCGTTTGACCACTATCTCACCTGATGGTAAGTGATGATGTGGTCGACGATGAAGCACGCTTACCTAGAAATAACCTATTCACTCTTGACTTGAAGACCCCCAGGTTATAGCTGTCAGGAAATACAGACTCCGGCAGGGAATTCCACTCCTTAGCAGTACGCACAATGAACCCAAACCGTTTAGTGCGTGTGGGTGGGATGTCTACCATGTAACGGTGGCGCATCGCCGTAGGTCTTGTAGTCCTATGATGGAACGGGCTTGGCGGAATTAGGCTGTGCAATTCCATCGCACGCTCTCCGAAAGCTTATCCTGTTCCCGTGAGAATTTCGAGATAAATTGTAGCTTAAGTTTCAATCCAGTGTTTAGTCTTTACACAAACCAAATTTTGTCAAAAACCGCTCAACGGTTTAGGCGTGATTGAGTAACAAACATTCAAACACCTAAATTTTCGCATTTATACTCGTAATGTTAAGTAGGATGTTGCGTCATTTAATTTTACTACAATAAAATTTGAAATATTTTTTTTACACCGTTAGAATAGGTACTACATTTTTACTGATTGTAAGTAGAATCAAGTATAAAAATAAATCTTCACTCGTGTGAAGCAGTTTTGCTAATTTTTATGTAAGTTAGGTACCTACTTAATGTAAAATGTTGTGTAATTTAGTTTGTAATCAATGTTATAATAAATTTTTCAAAATATAGGTAAATCCATGATTGTTCATGAGTGAGTTCGTAGTGTTCGTACTCCAATCCAAGTCTCACTTTGCTAATTTTTGGTGGCTGTGCCCACAACCTTTTTTGAGGGCTGGATACACGCCTGGCAGGAAGTTATTTTTTAATATGTTTCGAGTGTGTAGAATATTTTTATTACAAGTTGTTACTTAACTACGTAGGTAGTAATATTTGTATGTTGTGTTGGTACCTACGTATAAAAGTAGGTAAGTATACTTACCGGCTCGGATATTGGGCGCTAGATGATAGAGTGGGGATAACCTTGCGCTTTGTACAGTACAGACGCCAGTTCATCAACTTACCCCAATTTGTCAAATCTAATTTAGTTTGTTCGGCCGCAGTA
The DNA here is from genome assembly GCA_958449745.1 of Ochropleura leucogaster. Classification (NCBI taxonomy): domain Eukaryota; kingdom Metazoa; phylum Arthropoda; class Insecta; order Lepidoptera; family Noctuidae; genus Ochropleura; species Ochropleura leucogaster. The sequence goes on from OY288207.1 coordinate 17,100,992, forward strand.
TAGGTATAAAATGTACTCTGTGGCAGCAGTCAAAGGTTTAGAAATTGTACAGTTCTGGCTAGGTTGACCTGCTGACTGCTGATGTCTGTACGCTTATAGAAAAACACTTACGAGATGTAGGTATTTAAAGAAATTTATTCTCAAAAAAGACTACAGTCATGAGAGTCGGGCAGCGCATGAGAACTTGAGATCCAAAAATTTATCTTCTGCGCATGTGAAGTTAAACAAGCGCTCAAGATCCGTGCCATTTACTTTCCATTCTAATATTATCCAACCACTTACTGGCATATTGAACTGAATGTGGGGTTGAGTTTGTCTCACCCCACATTTAGCGTAAAATACCTACAAACAAATAAAATGCAAGCGTAATTTATGAGTAGGTACCTTTAGATTCGAGTCGCTTAATGTACCTACTTATCAGTTTCATTTGAATTGCGTTTTATGCTACAAGACGGCATCTAATTCTTTTGTATTTTGAACAATTATTATCCGATGGCAGTCCTTAATACTAAATTGACCACTTCAGAGTCGGTTCTTGGTAATTATTTTAAAATACATATATAATAAATATAATAGAAATCGTATTTTTGGACGTGTCATGGTGGACGTTCTCGTGCCGCCTTCAAAGGTAATTACGGCTTGTAATGTACCTACTTATGCCGCCGGGCTAAATCTCCTGCCTTAACCCAGCGGGTTTTGGTGGGCAGAGGTCTACCCAAATAGGAGGATGATGATGATGATCTTTGTTTGAAGGAAAATTTATAAAAAAAACACAATAAATTATAAATAAAAATAAATAAATATCTTGGGACAACTCACACACGGCTATCTGATCCCAAGCTAAGCAAAGATTGAGTTATGGTCACCAGACAACTGATATACATACTTATATAATTTATAAATACATACATATTATAGATAAATCACACCCAGATACAGAACAAACAATGATGCTCATCACACAAAGTTTGTCCTGGGTGGGAATCGAACCCACGACCTCCGGCTCAGCAGTCAGGGCCACTAACCACTGGACCAACAGGCCCGTCAACAAATTACTTAATAGTTTTTTTATTATGTAAGTACTTTATCATTTACAATGAGTAAGTAGGACTGCCTCGTTGGTCCAGTGGTCGCAAGCGCTACTATTGGGCAGTAGGGTCTAGGTGCGATTCTCGGGTGGGACAAAATACCAATACCTAACCCTATGGGAAATAAGGCGTAATGTTATGTATGTATTTAGTCGATATATTTATACTTTTTCTGCTATTTTTGAAGTTGACGGAAAATTAATAAGTTTGCCTTTGCCTTTCAGTAAAATACATAAAAAGTAGATACAGAATAGCAGACAAAGACATACAACAAGACCTTTGGGTATTTAATTGAATCTGTAGGTCCTACCTATGTAATTGATTTATCAAACAGCATCCACCTGAAGATTAATAATATCATACATAATTATGAAGAACAATGATTAAACATTTATTTTGAAGTAACCTTAATTTTGATGAAGATTGTAATGATTTTTTGCGACTTTTGGCTTCAAGGACTTTATTCCCAAAGTTGACACTTGAGACCGCAAAATTGTAAATTTATACCTATATTATTATTCTATGGCGCAGATTAGCGTTTTATTCATAGATTATAAGAAAAGTAGGTTTTGTTGTTCTATGTCCGAAATATATTTTGTTTTACTTAATATATTTGCATTTCATAACTATTTCATTCTATCTAAATAGGTATGGTATGTATCATTTAGGACGTGTAGTAAAACTTAAAACAACGCCATCTATTAGCACAATTAACAGCAAATGAGTTACTTAACCACAACGTAGTACAAATTTTTCTCACCAGAGGCAACACCATAATATTATTTAGTAAAATCATGGAATTTGGAACTAGGAGCCCATTATTCCTTGATTTTGTGTTATGGAGATTTTTAAAAACTAGGACATACTTCTTTCATGGTCAAACTTAGACAGTTACACAAACCTCAAAAACAAATCGATACATATAACGCCATCTACTGAGATTTATTTGAACTATTTTTTGTTTGTTCGCAATGAGACCCCATGATCTTTACCACAGATAATATAATACTAACGTACAGATACTCCATCTCATACAAAGAAACGCGACCGCCATAACTTGCTCATTTCACCGGGCTATTCGGGCTATTTTTTTTTTACTCACAACGGCGCTAGATGGTGCTTGCAGCGATAGTTCAGTTTACACAAAGAATCAATAGATGGCGATAAAAGCATACTGTACATAATTTTTTGTACTGCCAACAGAATTAAGTAGCCCTTTGACCTTGAAGCTTACGTCGTCAGTCACTCGCTCGGTAATCGCCTACTTTGCGATTTGCGATAGCGCATGATTTAATGGCGTGGGGTAAAGCTCCATGTTTTTCGGCAGACTTAGTTATTTGTTAGGTTCAACGTATGAGCGTAAACGTCAACGCAAATTATGATAATTATCGAGTATTTAAATCAATTAAAATTATTTATGTTATCGAAATAGCTCTTGAAATGATAGGAGACACTGAGACACAGGAAGCAGGCGCGGATCCACCGTTGTGGGCACTGTGGGCATGCCCACAACCCCAATTTGCTTGTTGAACCTAATTTGCTTGTTGAACCTAATTTGCTAAACATTAAAAAATATCTACAAATTTTGGCTACACTACCAGTCAGCGTAGCCACCGCGGAAAGATCATTTTCAACGCTTCGTAGAATCAAATCTTGGTTGCGCGCCTCAATGGTACAGGAAAGATTATCGGGGCTTGCTCTCTTAAATATTCATAAAGATGTGCACCTGGATGACGACGAAATAATTAATGTTTTTGCTAAAAAGAAGCGAAAGCTTTTTTTTTTTTTATTATTGATAGGCTCGCGTTTGACCACTATCTCACCTGATGGTAAGTGATGATGTGGTCGACGATGAAGCACGCTTACCTAGAAATAACCTATTCACTCTTGACTTGAAGACCCCCAGGTTATAGCTGTCAGGAAATACAGACTCCGGCAGGGAATTCCACTCCTTAGCAGTACGCACAATGAACCCAAACCGTTTAGTGCGTGTGGGTGGGATGTCTACCATGTAACGGTGGCGCATCGCCGTAGGTCTTGTAGTCCTATGATGGAACGGGCTTGGCGGAATTAGGCTGTGCAATTCCATCGCACGCTCTCCGAAAGCTTATCCTGTTCCCGTGAGAATTTCGAGATAAATTGTAGCTTAAGTTTCAATCCAGTGTTTAGTCTTTACACAAACCAAATTTTGTCAAAAACCGCTCAACGGTTTAGGCGTGATTGAGTAACAAACATTCAAACACCTAAATTTTCGCATTTATACTCGTAATGTTAAGTAGGATGTTGCGTCATTTAATTTTACTACAATAAAATTTGAAATATTTTTTTTACACCGTTAGAATAGGTACTACATTTTTACTGATTGTAAGTAGAATCAAGTATAAAAATAAATCTTCACTCGTGTGAAGCAGTTTTGCTAATTTTTATGTAAGTTAGGTACCTACTTAATGTAAAATGTTGTGTAATTTAGTTTGTAATCAATGTTATAATAAATTTTTCAAAATATAGGTAAATCCATGATTGTTCATGAGTGAGTTCGTAGTGTTCGTACTCCAATCCAAGTCTCACTTTGCTAATTTTTGGTGGCTGTGCCCACAACCTTTTTTGAGGGCTGGATACACGCCTGGCAGGAAGTTATTTTTTAATATGTTTCGAGTGTGTAGAATATTTTTATTACAAGTTGTTACTTAACTACGTAGGTAGTAATATTTGTATGTTGTGTTGGTACCTACGTATAAAAGTAGGTAAGTATACTTACCGGCTCGGATATTGGGCGCTAGATGATAGAGTGGGGATAACCTTGCGCTTTGTACAGTACAGACGCCAGTTCATCAACTTACCCCAATTTGTCAAATCTAATTTAGTTTGTTCGGCCGCAGTATAGGTATAAAATGTACTCTGTGGCAGCAGTCAAAGGTTTAGAAATTGTACAGTTCTGGCTAGGTTGACCTGCTGACTGCTGATGTCTGTACGCTTATAGAAAAACACTTACGAGATGTAGGTATTTAAAGAAATTTATTCTCAAAAAAGACTACAGTCATGAGAGTCGGGCAGCGCATGAGAACTTGAGATCCAAAAATTTATCTTCTGCGCATGTGAAGTTAAACAAGCGCTCAAGATCCGTGCCATTTACTTTCCATTCTAATATTATCCAACCACTTACTGGCATATTGAACTGAATGTGGGGTTGAGTTTGTCTCACCCCACATTTAGCGTAAAATACCTACAAACAAATAAAATGCAAGCGTAATTTATGAGTAGGTACCTTTAGATTCGAGTCGCTTAATGTACCTACTTATCAGTTTCATTTGAATTGCGTTTTATGCTACAAGACGGCATCTAATTCTTTTGTATTTTGAACAATTATTATCCGATGGCAGTCCTTAATACTAAATTGACCACTTCAGAGTCGGTTCTTGGTAATTATTTTAAAATACATATATAATAAATATAATAGAAATCGTATTTTTGGACGTGTCATGGTGGACGTTCTCGTGCCGCCTTCAAAGGTAATTACGGCTTGTAATGTACCTACTTATGCCGCCGGGCTAAATCTCCTGCCTTAACCCAGCGGGTTTTGGTGGGCAGAGGTCTACCCAAATAGGAGGATGATGATGATGATCTTTGTTTGAAGGAAAATTTATAAAAAAAACACAATAAATTATAAATAAAAATAAATAAATATCTTGGGACAACTCACACACGGCTATCTGATCCCAAGCTAAGCAAAGATTGAGTTATGGTCACCAGACAACTGATATACATACTTATATAATTTATAAATACATACATATTATAGATAAATCACACCCAGATACAGAACAAACAATGATGCTCATCACACAAAGTTTGTCCTGGGTGGGAATCGAACCCACGACCTCCGGCTCAGCAGTCAGGGCCACTAACCACTGGACCAACAGGCCCGTCAACAAATTACTTAATAGTTTTTTTATTATGTAAGTACTTTATCATTTACAATGAGTAAGTAGGACTGCCTCGTTGGTCCAGTGGTCGCAAGCGCTACTATTGGGCAGTAGGGTCTAGGTGCGATTCTCGGGTGGGACAAAATACCAATACCTAACCCTATGGGAAATAAGGCGTAATGTTATGTATGTATTTAGTCGATATATTTATACTTTTTCTGCTATTTTTGAAGTTGACGGAAAATTAATAAGTTTGCCTTTGCCTTTCAGTAAAATACATAAAAAGTAGATACAGAATAGCAGACAAAGACATACAACAAGACCTTTGGGTATTTAATTGAATCTGTAGGTCCTACCTATGTAATTGATTTATCAAACAGCATCCACCTGAAGATTAATAATATCATACATAATTATGAAGAACAATGATTAAACATTTATTTTGAAGTAACCTTAATTTTGATGAAGATTGTAATGATTTTTTGCGACTTTTGGCTTCAAGGACTTTATTCCCAAAGTTGACACTTGAGACCGCAAAATTGTAAATTTATACCTATATTATTATTCTATGGCGCAGATTAGCGTTTTATTCATAGATTATAAGAAAAGTAGGTTTTGTTGTTCTATGTCCGAAATATATTTTGTTTTACTTAATATATTTGCATTTCATAACTATTTCATTCTATCTAAATAGGTATGGTATGTATCATTTAGGACGTGTAGTAAAACTTAAAACAACGCCATCTATTAGCACAATTAACAGCAAATGAGTTACTTAACCACAACGTAGTACAAATTTTTCTCACCAGAGGCAACACCATAATATTATTTAGTAAAATCATGGAATTTGGAACTAGGAGCCCATTATTCCTTGATTTTGTGTTATGGAGATTTTTAAAAACTAGGACATACTTCTTTCATGGTCAAACTTAGACAGTTACACAAACCTCAAAAACAAATCGATACATATAACGCCATCTACTGAGATTTATTTGAACTATTTTTTGTTTGTTCGCAATGAGACCCCATGTCTTTACTAAGTAATATTATAAAAGCGAAAGTGAGTTTGTTTGTTTGTTACGTCTTTACGCCTAAATGGCAAAACCGATTTTAATGAATTTTGTTACAGAGATAGTTGGAACCCTGGAAACGGACATAGGGTAATTTTTATTTTAAAAGTGGGAAAAGAGGGAATACTTAGCTTTGCTATTACAATCAATAAGGCGTAAGGGCCAAAACTACAGGTAACAGGTACTTGCAAATCAGGAAAGGGGAACTGTGATATCCCGAATTTAACGCGAGCGAAGCCGCGGGCAATAGCTAGTTGTTGTATAACGTGCTTCGTGTCCGCAACACGCACATACACGTTCAAGGCGCGTATTTTGCATTATTCATAGTGTATACTCAGAAAAACAATATGATTTCAATAGGGGGATTTCCTAGTTCGAACTGGCTTTATCACTCTTATCAATAAATGAGAGCACGTTGGTATACCTACAAATTGAACACGAGACAATGCATTAACTGCGATTGAACTAAAAATTGCTTGAAAAACAATTGAGCTATGAAAATATCACTGTCAACAAGACGAGGACTAGAGAAATCTGTCCAAGTAAAGAGATGGAGGGCGTATATGAAAACTTAGAAAAGTATATAGGTATTCTGTGGACATTCTCAGGTCTTGCAACTCCAGAAATTCAACTAAAAACCAAATGCTACATGTAAATACAAAAATTACTGAAGATGTTGAGACGTTTGTGACTCAATTATGGTTGGCTTAATTTTAGTATAGAGAATATTTATTTTATACTAGCTGTTCCCCACGGTTTCACCCGCGCTGCTCAGCACCTGTTGGTCGTAGCGTGATGTTATATAGCCTATAGCCTTCCTCAAGAAATGGACTATCCAACACTAAAAGAATTTTCCAATTCCACACAGTAGTTCCTGAGATTAGCGCGTTCAAACAAACATACAAACAAACAAACTCTTCAGTTTTATAATATTAGTATAGATTTTTAGACTATTTTCGTGGACTAGGTACCTACCTACTGATTTTCATCAAAGATTTGTTCAAACTGATCATTTGGATGATGTAATCCTTGTAAGAAAAAAAAAACAGTTTTCATCATTACTGGCCATAGAAAACATAACTAACTACCCATCAAAATGACAATTTATTTACCTGACTGTTTATCAATAGCGACACAACAATAAACATGGAAACATAATTACTGCAATAATCGACGCGACGTGTCCTTTAATCTGATAAGATACACATTTTTAGGTATTTTTCTCCAGTTTTATTTAGCAGTGTGACATATTTTTAGGTTACCTATTTACCTATCTATTATTTACAAGGAAATATCGAGTACTCGTGCCCTTAAGTGTTCAAGTAGGTACAACACTACAGTGCTCATTCAGTGCGTTATGAACTCAATAAATCTCGGTTAATGTTAGTTGAGATTAAATGAATTAAATAGACCAATAAGGGGTAGGTAAATTTACTTAATTTAACACTCAGGATTGTTTCTTTAATTTCAGTGAACATAATAGTATAAAATAACAGGTATTTATTTTTACTCACATAGAAAAAGGAGACGAAATATGTCACCCACGAGAGAAGGTACAGGCACACTCCATACGCAAAGTCATAAATAGCTACAACACACTGTCTCATTTTAATCACACTTGCTTCACATTTTAAACACAAACATTCGCGTATGACCGTATAAGTGAAACACAAATATAACAATGGCTGTTATACGGTTAAGCTGATAGCGAAAACTATCTTATCGTGTTCAATACGATATCAATAAAAAGTTTGACGACATGACAACGTGACGTCAGTCCTAGACCTTACAACTTTTTTCAGTTTGGGACGGTCAGCTGTTATCGACGAGTTTAAGAATAAAAATCGTGGCGCGAATAAACAGGTGTCATTACCATGAGACAGCTTTGTAAACTAAGCAGTTTCGTTCTAGGTTAATATTAATTAGAAAAGGCATTAGTGTCTGACAGCTGTGATTAGTAAACTTAATTATTCACGTGTCTCTTGATTTAACTGTGTATATTTTAGTTTACGAACTCCTGTATTCAAGTATGACAATGTTTCCTTGAAGATGCCTTGTTGGCGACTGTTGAGTATAAGGTCCTGGGTTCGATTCACCGGCTCATTATCGAGACGTATATTTTTTAACGAAGTTTAGTCGTAACTAGTAAACTTTATACTATATTGTAATTCCTAAATTTAGACTAACAAAAACTAGCAAGTCATTTCTAATAAACAGTATACGCTTACGCTTTCATAACAAGTTGCCGAAATCAGTTATAGAACTGACAGATGGAAAGTTTAAAAACTACATAAAACGTGTCCTTATTAAAAACGCATATTACAAAATCAAGGACTACGTTGAAGATAAAGAAGTTTGGCTATAGTTCCTTCTGCGCATGCGGCTTCCCTGGTACCTATATTCAGCACAAATTTGTGGATGTCTCTAACTATTCTCAATCTTGTTTTTTTTTGTGACCTCTTTAATCATTTTTTTTTGCAATAGTTGTCAAATCACATATTTATATCACCCTTGTTCTGAATAGTTACAGTACTGATAGCAACATCTGTGCGACTCGTCTCTTAGTTATTATTTTGTTTTTGCATATTTTTTTTTCTCTTACTTTTGTATAGATTCTTTTCTACCAATTAGTTGTGAATGAGTGGACATGGTTGGTCTTGTAGATTCTTGGACGCTTGTTAACTTATGTTAACGTATTATTTTATTTTATTTTACTTTTTGTAAAGTAAGCAATGACTTATTGTCGGGCCTACGCTGTCCTCTCATACTTAAGTGCTAACGCTGTAACAACAACATTGTAAAACCAAATGATTTTAAAAGAGTAACTATGGAGTTTCTTGCCGGTTCTTCTCCATAGAAAACGACCAACCCGAACCGTGCATCTTTTCTCGACGTTTTATAAGTGCCCATGTAGGCCTATGTGAAATAAAAATATTTTGATTTTGATTTTGATTTATGATCTACATTTTACTAGCACCTTAAACGCGGGTCATCTGATAATATAATAATAATACTTCTTCATCACTTTTTCCTTCAATTCCATCATCATCACAATCTTTTCGCGTCACTCCGACACCTTCATCGCCATCAATCAGCATACAGTCAGTGGATGTTGTACAGGAGACAAATATTGTCGAAGATACTGTACCCACCGCTAGAACTGCAAAAAGCCGTAGGAAATGGAGCATTGATATGAATAAGTTCATCCTACGCACATATCTTCACCTCACTCATATAGAAACCGATAAAAATGCTTACCTACCTTCACTTCACACTAAGTTTTTAGAAAAATACCCAGATATGCAAGTAGGCCGACAAAGAATAGGTGACCAACGAAGAGCCATAGTTCAAAAGAAATTATTACCACAAGAAACAATAGATCAGATTTATGAGGAAGTCAGAGCCGAATTACAAATAGTTCACACTCAAATACAACAACACTCCACACAGTCCATGACACAAAATAACACACAACCCGGTCAGCGTATGAAATGGACGAATGAATATAATGAGGCAATAATCAGAATATATTATACTACTACACAACTCGAAACTAATAAAACAGCATATAGAAAGCATTTACATGAGGGATTTATAAATATTTATCCGGAACTAGCACATTTAACCGAGCAAAGATTATCAGATCAAGTAAGAGCAATCATAAATAACAAATACATTCACAATGACAGATTAGAAGAAATAAAAAACCAAGTAGCTATAGAATTAAGAAATAACAACATCAACATAGAACACATAAATAACGACTTGCAACAATCAGATGAGAACGTTATTTCTTTAAATACTCAATATACAAATATTCACATTTCTGACACAACAAATAACATTATAGTTCTGAATAATGACTCTGATACTAACACAGTCTCTCAAATTCCTATAAATACAGTCGACGAAAACTTTCTCAACCACATAGACATAGGCCTATTTGAACCCACGCAAAATAACCCAGATGGTGCTCCTGAAAAGAACCTAGAGATCGAAGCCACATTTCAAAAAGCTCAACAACTTTTTTCTGATGCACACCCCACTAGTAGACCATTCATTCCAAAGCAAAAGACATCTAAAAAGTTTTCCGCCATAGTAACATACATAAATTCTATCATTCTCCCAAACATCGTAAATATCGACACCGACTTCGTCCAATTGCAAACCATAATATACTGTGCAGCATGGACGGCAGCAACATGCAACGGAGCTAAAATATCAGACACACAAAATGAAAGCCGCACATACATAAAAAGAAAACCAAAGTGGCAAATCAGGATGGACAGGAAAATTCAAAATCTAAGAGCAAATATAGGTAGGCTAACACACTTTATTAATGGTAGCAGAAGTCCAAAACTAATAGCAGCAGTAGAAGAAATAAAGAAAAAATATCAAATACACGCACAATACGAAGACCCAAACACGCAGTTAGTACACTTTTTAGACACCCTAAAACAAAAATTGAACGCATCTTCTAGTAGACTCAAAAGATATTTAACATGCACGAACCGCAAATTGCAAAATTCAAAATTTATAAACAACGAAAAAACATTTTATAGGAATCTTACAACTAACAATAGAGACACCAATAACGAAAACCTAGAGACACCTACGCCCGAATCACTGCGGGACTTTTGGGCCAACATATGGGAAAACCCAGTAAATCACAATCATCAAGCTGACTGGATTAACGAAGTTACACCAGACACCCCAGAAATGGAATTTGAATTCATACCAATAGAAACATTTATAGACGTCATCAAGCGCACACACAACTGGAAATCGCCTGGCACTGACAACATTCACAATTACTGGTACAAGAAATTCTCGAGCATACATCCTTTCTTACATAACCATTTAAACACATTCATCCAATCACCACATTTACTCCCATCATACATTACTCACGGGGTAACTTATATGATACCTAAAGACAGTAACGATACTATAAATCCAGCGAAATACCGACCGATCACTTGTCTGCAAACAATTTACAAAATTTTAACAGCCTGTTTAAGCGAACTAGTACATGAACATTTAACCAAAAATAACATTTTATCAGAACAACAAAAGGGATGTCGTAAAAATAGCCAAGGTTGCAAAGAGCAATTAACTATCGATGCAGTTACTATGAGCAGCGCTGTTAAAAGCAAGACTGATATTCACACAATGTTCATAGATTACCAAAAGGCTTTCGACTCAGTTCCGCACAGCTGGTTATTAAACGTCTTGAGTCTATATAAAATACACCCAACACTAAAACACTTTTTAGAAACTACTATGCAAAGTTGGCAAACCGTTCTTAAAATTAACTCCATTTCATCAACTGTAGCTACTGAACCAATTCACATAAAACGTGGGATTTTCCAAGGAGATGCCTTAAGTCCACTATGGTTTTGTATGGCACTCAATCCACTCTCGCACCTTCTTGATAAAACAGAAGCTGGGTACGCACTAACGAACATCAATACACATTATAAACTTACACACCTTATGTACATGGATGACATCAAGTTATATGCAGCCGACAAAGATGCACTTTTCGAATTGGCTGACACAACTCAACAATTTTCTGATGATATTTGTATGTCATTTGGAGTTGATAAGTGCAAAATCTTGTCAGTAGTAAAAGGAAAAGTACAAAATAACAGTTACACACTTGAGTCAGGCCAAATAATAGAGCCAATAGATGAACAAAGTTCGTATAAATATCTTGGTTTTAAGCAATCTAGGCAGATACACCAAAAGATGATAAAACAAGAATTAGTCAATAAATTCTCACACCGCCTAAACCTTATTTTGAAAACCAGTCTTAACTCTAAAAATACTATAAAAGCAATCAACACATTCGCAATACCCATCCTCACATACTCTTTTGGAATAATTCGCTGGTCAAACACAGATATCAAAAAATTACAACGCACTGTTAATACATCTCTTACTAAATACAGAAAACACCATCCAAAATCAAGTATACATCGAATTACTCTACCGCGACAAGAAGGAGGAAGAGGTCTGATAGACATACACAACTTACACAACAAACAGATTCTCTCACTCAGATCATACTTTCATAATAAATCCGAAAATTCAACACTACACAAACATGTAACGGAAAACGACATAAAACTTACGCCACTTAACCTACATAATAGGAACACTCAAATAAATGAGCAACTCATAAACGCACAAGAAAAAATTGCCGCATGGTCTGCCAAAGCTCTCCACGGGAGACATCGAGCCTTCCTGAGCCAGCCACACGTCGACAAAGCTAAGTCGAACGAATGGCTCAAACGAGGCGAACTGTTTCCAGAGACGGAAGGTTTTATGCTAGCGATCCAAGATCAAATCATAGCCACTCGTAATTACAGAAAATATATAATTAAAGACCCTCATCAGCCGACTGATTTATGCAGACACTGCAACACAGCCTCTGAGACCATACAACACATTACAGGAGCTTGTAAATCACTAGCACAGACGGACTACAAGCACAGGCATGACCAAGTTGCCGCTATTATACACCAACAGTTAGCGTTCCAACACAAACTCGTAAGCGAAATAAAACCATATTATAAATATAAACCGGAAATAATATTAGAAAATAATAACTATAAAATCTATTGGGATCGGACGATAGTAACAGACAAAACTATACATTTTAATAGGCCAGATATAACCCTTCACGACAAAGCCAATAAAATAGTTTACTTAATAGACATAGCTATCCCAAATTCACACAATATTCAAACCACAATGTCAGAAAAGCTAAATAAATATCAAGACCTTGCCATTGAAATAAAAACTCAGTGGAAAGCACAAACTGTCCACATCGTCCCTATAGTACTTTCTTCCACTGGTATTGTTCCAAAATCCCTTATGCAAAGTCTTAATACTTTACACATGCCATCCCACACACTCCATCTACTCCAAAAAGCCACCATTCTTAACACCTGTCGCATCACCCGGAAATTCCTTACTTCTTCTACAATTTCATCCACATTCTCCATTTAAACTTCCCCCTACAAACTTGGCTCCGGCCCGTGGGTAGGGTATTTGTACTCTCTTACTCGTAAGAGAAGGAAATTAAAGAACAACAAAATAATAATAATAACTTTAATTCAGGTAAGTTACACCCATTTCATCACATTTACATTTATAACAAAATTAAATTACAAATAATTAATAAAATTATAGTTAATAAATTCATAATAAAATTATAGATAATAAATTAATAATAAAATTATAGATAATAAATTAATAATAAAATTTTAGATAATAAATTAATAATAAAATTACAGATAATAAATTAATAATAAAATTATAGATAATCAATTCATAAAAAACAAAACATTAAATTCTTACATTCTACACAAACATCAAATACAATAAAAGCAAAATAAAAACACACTAGGTATATTATTTATCCCTCACATACGCGGGTCTTGTACTGGCACATGTCGGCTACTACAATGCCTCAGAATATAGCTGTCCATCCTAGCAGCAAACATCGCCAGCACAGCGTTGGTGCTACCCCTCACTCTTTGCAACATAGACGCGGCACGCTTTCGCATGGTAGCCTGGAAGCAATCGGTACGTGCTTCTGCGAACATGCCTGATGCACTACACGCTCGGGATAGCCCCAAAACCGCCCTGAATGCGTTATTATATTGTATAATAATGATCTCATGGTTAATATTTTAAAAAACAACGTTGCCCCACACTAGTATTTCTCTTGTATCGTGGGTGCTTTACAAACAATTAATTACAAACATTTAAACTCACATACACAAACAGCCAGACCCGAAACAACTATCTGTAGGTCACACAAATATTTGTTCCGTGCGTGTCGCGGGTTCGAACAAGCAGCGCAGCAGTCGATCGCTCAACCACTGAGCCAACCGTGTTGTCATCATAAACCGTTTTACGCGCAGTTGCAGCATGTAGAGGTTTTTCTCTCTAAGTTCGGCAATAAGGATACGAACCCGTCAGAAAGTAGACCATAAACAAACCCAGCTTCCAATTATTTTCTTATTCAAAAATTGTGAATACATATTATCATGGGAGTAGAGATACCCGTTCGTGTTGTCTTTAATTTTTAGTTCGGGCCCTTAACTAATCGTATGTTCGAAAGTGTTATAAACCTTAACTTCCGCTGAAACTTCGGGTGTTTTGCTCAGAGAATATCCAACCAAACGCGATAGGAATGCGCTTCTTGCGCACGTACAAAATATACCGTGTGAATTTATTCAGGGCGCGTGGTCCTAGGCTTTCTTCTTAATTCTCCTTGTCTCTGGCTCAAGATATCACGTCGTAATGTCCGATGTTGGATGTGTCGTATTAGGTATTCGTTAAGATTTGAGTCCCGAAATTATTTGATGTACAGACGCCTGCACATCAAGCCACTACAATCTGTCAGATTTCTTTGATAGATTTTCGACTTTATTTCTAAAGTATTAGGTTCAAAGTTCATTGGGAAAAATTGACAGTTTCGGGTAGCTTGACCTGCAGGCGTTACATCAAATAATTATAATTATTCGCCGAAAAGTGTCAAAATTATGACTTTCACGACAGGCGCTTTTAACGCTGCGGACTGACGTGCCTATTCTGATGAACCACTGAGTTAAACTAGACTAAGATTAAAAAGACACAATTACATCTAATTTGATTCCACACCATTCTAGTCGGGTTTAAAGATAGATTTAGCTTGACGACCACAATTTTTGAGAAAAATGTTAATTCCAGAATAAAGATTGCGATTTTCTCTAAATTGAGTTACTAAACTATCATTAATGCTCTTAAACTATAATATAGTTAAGTTTTGTCACTTGCAAGCAATTTCAGAATAGGAAACGTTGTTTCACAGGAATAATCATTATTTTTATCATTTTTAGAGTATTTTTAGCATAGTTTGTGACAGAATCGACACCCATGCCTGGTAAAATTGGTGCCACCTAGTTAAGACTGGTGCAATGTCGTATGCTGCTACTTTTATAATTTTAATCATCATCTGCCTAGCCTTTTCCCAACTATGTTGGGGTCGGCTTCCAGTCTAACCGGATGCAACTAAATATAAGTATTCTACATGGAGCGACTGCCTATCTGACCTCCACAACCCAGTTAGTACTGGGTAATGCAATACCCCTTGGTAAGACTGGTTGTCAGACTTTCGGAACACTGACTACCTGTAACGATTGTCAAATATCTACAAATGACAGCCGGTACCAACGGCTTAACGTGTTTTCCGAGGCACGGAGTAAACTGGGTATGTAACGGGTAGTCACTCATCCACATACCAACCTAGGCATGCGCGGCTTAACCTAAAGATCGACCCGACCGGCTGCTAATATTTAGCCACGAGCTCCTCCTCCTATGTAATTATATTAGGTAATACTATTAAAATACAATACCTGCCCATGAACGAGGAATAATTGGCTACCGAAATATCGCCAGTACAGCGCAACCGTGGCAACCACCCGCTGCGTTCAGGATTCTAGATCCATCCATAGATTCCAGAGCCGCCGCCGGCGCACATCTCCGCAGCTACTGAGGTCATTTGTGTGAGTCAGTTTTTTTTCAGTGTGATGTATCGAGTAGGTAGTAGTCGTAGTATCTTGTAGCCGAGCTAGAACTGAATATTATTTGGATTTTCACATAATATAAAATGAAGTCGCTTGCGCTGCCTGTTTGTTAAAATCTTTTTAACTTCTCAACGGATTTTAATGCAGTTTTCAGCAATGGATACAGTGATTCAAGTGGAAGGTGTATATTTATAATATTAGTATTTAATTACCACCCGTGCAAACCCGGGGTGGGTCACTATCCCTAGTTAAGTTATAAAATTATGCGTTTAAACATCGTGAGGGTAGACAACGCTGTTGAGCTCGACTGAGGTGACTAACGATCTAGTCATCTTCAAAGGTCAAACGTGGTCGAGGTGGAAGAATAGGAACGCCAAGCAGTAGGACAAATTGAATTAGTAATGTATTTTGCAAAACTAGATTGAAGGCTTTAATTTAGAAACTACAAGTTCTAAGTAGGAGATTTTTGTAGAAGCATAAAAGTTTTTAAAATAAAATTGACATCCAATGACTGGATTTTGCAAACTGTCTGTGATTGTTAAGATAAAGCAGATAGGGGAAGCCTGTTTACATCTCAATAGATGATATTAAATAAAACAAATAAGTACTTAGATAAAATTAAGTATAATATATTTGTATAAATAACATACCAGTAACAGAAATGAACCTTAATGTTATTGCTTAAAGTACATTTTAGACTGATTACTTATTACTCCTGTTTCTCTTGTCTGTAAGTCTTGTTTCCACTGACAAGGTGTGTGGTGACTTATCTCAGAATAATTTAAGACAATTCGATTTTAAACTAAAGCCAAGGCCTTTAGGCCTAGCAGTGGGACATTTAAGTACCAAAAAAAAATATTAAATGCTTTATGTCATTCTAGTGAAACACAGCTGAAATAAAACCTTTTTATGGGGTAGATTCTCATATTCAGCTCATTATCTGTCTAACGTTTTCCTAACTTTGTTGGTTTCCAAACTAACCAGATGCAGCAGAATACCAGTGTTTTATATGGAGCGACTACCTACTGACCTCCACAACTCAGTTAGTGCTGGGTAATACAATACATCTTGGTAAGTCTAGTTATTAGACTTTCAAGACACTGACTACCCGTAATGACTATGTAATAATGGTAATCCGTTGCATACACTTTGACAGGTAGCCAACACCAATATAGTTGGGCAAAAGCTAGGTAGATGTGCTATACTGACTGTGTGCCTTAAACACTTTTTTTTTTCTAAAGCATAGTTGTTCGATCGCGAGTTTTCCCCTAAGCTCGATAGATGGCGTTGTACGATTTTGTCATATTTCTGAATCGCGGTGTCGAGATTCTCCGCTCAGATTACATCGAGGGTATAGTGTTCAAACCCAATAAGTACGAAATTGACACTTTTGAGATATTGAATATTTAAGTTTTAAGGACAAAATACCTCTGTTATTCAAATAATGACGTTATAATGAGTATTTGTGGTAAAAGTGGATATGTTGAATTAGTGTAAAACAGTATTTTTGAGTTTCTGAGGTAGTCCATTTTGTCATAATCAAAATATAAATTACAAAGGGCACTGACTTATTGGGTTTTAGATCTAGAGAAATCAAACATATTGTGTTACATAAAGAAATGGTTTATTTAAAGAATCATAAAAAAAAAACAAGATAAATCACTCTTCGTCACTTTCGAAAGCTGTAGGTTTGATGTACGTCTTCATACCACGTATCCATGCATGAAGTTCCTCTGGTATAATAAGTCTTTCGCACATATTGAGGAGATCCTTTTTTTTAGCAAGGCTGATTGGTAATTGCGTGGAATATAGTTTCTCTATTTCGTTTGGTAATGGTATGTTAGCTGAAGGCGGGTTCGAATTTCTTTTAGCTCTAGTTTTTGGTGTATTAACAACGGCCGTTTTACAGACATCAATGCTACGAAAGTTCTCGGACATATCATAATTAAAATATATTTTTAAGTCTCCTTTAACATATTTAATTCTTTTTATCTTAAGCCAGTTAACCGTTTCCTTCAAGTTATCTTTATTTTTGTTTCTAATTATTGCAGCACTAAGATTTTTCAAGTCTAACATGTCATTAAATTTAAATTCTCTCACTTTATAATGATCAATTTCTATTGTTTCCTTCACATCTTCTTTCGTAATAGTTTTGGCTCTCTTCTTTCTAGCTGCTTTAAAAACGTTTTTCCACTCACTTACGCTACTTATTGTTTTATTTTTAGACGCTGATTCAATAGCAGCGTGCATGGAATCCACTTCCATGTGAGTGTGGCCACTTTCTAAAAATTTCTGTTCGATTACATCTAAATGATCGATTTTTTGAACTGTCCAGAGCAGAAGTGCTGAGATATACTGATTCCTGTTTTGTCCGCTACAGGTGTCAGAAAAAATACTTATTTCTTTGATGGATTGGGGTAATTCTTTCGATAAGTAGTAAAATAGGCACGTACCTATTTCAGAACTCCCTTTTTTACCATTTAGTTGGCTCCAACAGAGACAGTACGCATTATTTGGAAATTTTGCTTCGTAAATAGTAAAATTATACAATACTAACTTCCTCATATAGTATAATATACTTTCCCCTCCACTTGGTATTTGCAACACAGCTTGTAAATCCATAGTAATAGACATAAATGAGTCATCTGTATTAGCCCTAATTTTGTCTGCATCTTTTTCTGCTTGACATATTTTTTTACGCTGTAAATGCTCCCGATACTCTTCTTCCAAATTTTCTTTCGAGTCAGCTTTTTCGTATTTTGAACAAATGTTACATAAATCTTTTTTGGGGTGAAAGAAACTCAAATTAAAGTTATCATTAAATATGTCACGGTACTTAAATGCTGAAACGGCTACCTTTTCGGATTCTTTGCAAATGTCCTGATACAATCTATACATATTATTAATAGATTTTACGTCTGGAGCCAAATATTTCTTTTTGCTATCTTTACGACAGTAATGGGACTCCATCACAGGAAAAGATTCAATATGTTGTTGGACAAATGCAACGTCTTCAGGGCTTGTTTTATTAGGTGGTTCTTTTTTGCCGCGTTGATCGTCGCAATTGTAAACCCCGAAAGAATCAGCTTTAATCACAGCGTCAGTTATAACATCCATACTAATACATAAAGTCGCTTTGAAAAAATTCAGGCAGACTTGAATATGTTCATTGTTCTTTCTGAAAAAGTATTTTTTGCTGACTGTGCGATCCTTTTTATTTGATGTTTTCTGTAGTTTCCTAGTTTTTACTGGCTGAATCTTTAGGCATGAGAGAATAAATTTTTTTTGTGATACGAAGTTCATATTGTAATAATTACGACACAAAACGTTTCGTTCGTCAGGAGAAAATTTTTGAGTACATTTAAATATGCATTTATCACATTGAATGGGCTTTGGCACTTTGGCCGATCTAGCAACACCTTTTGTAATGTAAGATAATCCCTCGGCTTTTCTCACCTTACTAATGTTTCGTTTCCACTCTCTTGGTTGAGCTCTCTTTCGTCTCGTTATGGGTTTGACGGATAACCAAACTCTATCCAAAAGATTTTCAAGAATCAACGTAACGAATTCTTTGCCTGTATCGTTTTGAAATTCCTCAGGAATTATACAGTCAGAACCACTACCGTTTCGAATATTTTCATCTGAATCTGGCACGTAAGTTGGATCTTTATCTGAAAAGTCGCTGCCAAATGGGTCTTCTTTCTCACTTGCTTCATCTGACGCATTACAACAAATTATCTGACTTGTAGACGGAATTGCCTCAGGAGATTGACCTGCGGAATTAATAAAAAAAAATGCTATTACTTATAGTTATGATAACACAGAACTCAAAATTTAATTGTACCTATTATACAGACAATCGCGTCACCTAAACGCCAGCCGCCAACTGCAGGACATAAGCCTCTCCAAAGGATCGCCAAAATGCCCTGTCTAGCACCGCCTACATACTACACGGATAAAGTAATATAGAATTGGAAAAAATATAAGTACCTGTATTTATGAAAATATCCTCGAGAAGATCCTTCATCTTTAAAACTGTATCCATTTGTGTAAGGTTCAGATCTGATGAACTATTCGAAATGACATCAACATCGTTTGACGACATCAAAGGCACAGCTATATCTAAAATTAATTTAATGAGTATAATCAACACAAACTATCGAACAGTTATAGTACATAAAGTCACAACATCATCTGAGAACTACATAATTACGTACCATGAGTATCCTGTACATTACTGACTGGATATAGATTCTTTAAATTAACGCTGCCCTTTTCCAAATTGGAATTTGTACCATCTAAAAACAAAATAACATTAATTATAAATTGTTTATTCTTCAAAAAAAGGTGTAAGTAAGTATTTTATTTATAAAAACGTTGCCCCACTCTAGGAATTGCTCCTGTATCGTGGGTGCGTTTACCTACCAACATATAAACTCACATACACAAATACCTAGACCCGAAACAAGTACTTATAGATCATACAAGAAAATTGTTCCGTGCGGGAATCGAACCCGCGACACACAGAGCAGCAGTTCAATCACTCAGCCACGTAATTATTTAATAAAAATAACAAATAAGTCAGACAATACATGGTATGAAACTTCACGTAAAACTTACCACAAGCATCTTGTAAAGTACTTGCAGGATTTCGATTTTCCAAAGGCAGTCCCACTTTCATGATACCATCATCGGAAATATCTAAAACCAACATTAATTGCTGTAATAATAAATAATAATAACAGAAAAATAAGTTAATGAAAAAAAAAAACAAATAAAAACATTATTTTATTTTTATAGAATCCATTATAAAAACTGTAAAAGTTGTTAGTGGTAAAACCGCATAACTCAGAAGTCCACCGACAGTGCACCGTATTTGATAATAGAAATTCGTGAACCGCGAGTGATTATCATTATTGCTCTCCCGCTCACTCACAGCGCATCGAATGAAACAGCGGCGCAATTCGCTCGACGCCGCGCCGGTCTCGTTACTTTGGCTGGTATCACTTACCAAATAAATAATACTATTTATAACACATTTAATTAGCTATTCTAATAAGCTGATTGCCTTGCAACTATAGCTAAAATGCATAATCAAAGTTTAGTATACGAATTGAACGAAACAACTTGGTTAGGTTACTTTCATTCTTCATACTGCTGGGGTGATTGTGTAGAATGCAAATGTGTCCCCGCACCCCAGCCAGAAGTGACGAGAAGGAGCACCGTGTGGTTTTAGTCAGTAGGAGTCTGACAGACCCCTCCGCAAAGGCGGAGGACATCCATTGAGGATTTCCACACGAAAAAAAAAAAAAAAAAAAAAAAAAAAAAAAAAAAAAAAAAAAAAAAAAACTTTCATTCTTCATTACCTACATAAGAAAAAATGTCTATGAAGTGAGAATTTACCTGATATCAAGGGTTTAATGCAAGCTAGTTGCACTAATTTTCTTCCTCGATCACCCATCGTAGCATTAGCGTAGTAAATCTTAGAGTATTATCGCACTAAATAGAAGAATTTCGATAACAATACGCGCGGATGACGCGACGACGCGTGCGCGTTGCAAATGCGCCCACGGTGCTATAACTTAGAACAAAAGTGACCGATTCATAGCCGACCAATTAGAGTAGGCTTCTGCCTTTGCAAGGAGACACTCAGTTTAATAGATTTTTAATTTACTCGTATAAGAATTTCAAGAGTTTGACTTACTTAACGGTAGATGGTGCTTTTCTCAAGATGTTCATTGGGAAAGTCCAAAAATAAGATCCGTTTTACTCAGATTTTTATTAGATAATCAAAATATTTTTATGAGAAATAAAAACAAATAATGAGTTATAATACCTTTTGAATGCATTGTTTTATCCGACTATGTTTGTTTAAATGGATAAAATCATCCACAAATGCAAAATATCCATATTTTTTTTTAAACTGCTCTGAATGGTAATAAAGGAACGCAACGCGAGCAAATGACAAACTAATTCGTTTTCAAAGTATCCGTATCCGTTTTTCTCTTTGCAAGTGAATTATTTTGACTTATAGTTGAAAGTGATTACAGTTTTATTAAATGCAACGGCCACAAAGTGTAATTAATTTCAAAAATTGAAGATTTGTGCACTAATTTATTCATTTACAATTGGTGTAAAGACACAAATAAATTATTATGTGGATCACGGAAAGATTATGTGTGGAAGATAAGATTTAGGAGTTGGCATTAAAATATTGTAAAAAAAAGATTAAAATAAAAGATTTATGTTTTGTAAATAATGTTTTATTTTTAGAAAACTACTACTTTAACTAAAAGAAAATACAACAAACAATAGAAAGCCCCCAGATTTTTCAAATCCTACTACATATATGAAGGTGTAGTTATGCGTATAATTATATCTTCATGAAAAGTTGTACTTACTCATTACCAGAGGGCGCTACAAAATGTGCGAGTGACGTCTCTATGTCACTATATACAATGTACTCTGTGAATGCGCCTCGCAAACTGACAACAGTATTGCTAGAAGTTCATAGGTCGAATTGATTTATTGGGTTCTTCTTCGAACAAAGTGTGAAGAAAGTTAGTTGATGAAGAGAGCTAATACCATATAAGTAAATATAACTTGTTACTTTTGAACACAATGGAACAGTAAAACCCGACAAATACATTTGTTTTGATTTAACTTTTGGTTTTGTGTGTTTTTTTTATCTACGTATTGAAAGATAAAACCCGATAAATACAAATAGTGATTATTGCCTCTTAATCGTTGGGTAATTTTAGTTAAAATAATTGAACACTCAATACCAATAAAAAGCTTTATGTGGTTTAAGCGTGAAATGAAAATATTAAGTAACAAGTTAACACGCTTTATATGGTATTAGTTTTTAGGTCTTGGTTAAACGTGGTGACTTTATTGGGTTATTATCTTAAGTAATTTTCTTTCTACTGCGAAATCCACTTATTGGATTAGACCACTGGAAAGAGCGTCAAAAATGCAGTAAGATGTATTAATAAAACGATTTTTAATTTTTCGACACTTATTGGGTTTGAACACTATACCCTCGACATAGTGATTGAATAAAAATATTTTTTTTGTACTTGCTTTGGAAACAGATTGTTTTATTTAATATTAGTCCTCGGCAGGGTTGACAATCTTAGTACTGGGAAACGAGTAATCGTTCTCGTATAAGTATGCAAAATAAGATTGGACACCAGAAGTACTGCCGGCATTGCACATAAAACAGACATTTTAATTTGGTTACATAATATTGTGCTACTTTTACAAAATTCTTTAAGAGATGGCAGTATTACAAGATTTATAACTATGTAGTACTACACATTACGGTCAGTTATTTCAAACCCTATTCTAATGTTTTGATAGCGTGATTGGTAGAGAATCAGGTAGTCAATCGACAATACGCTGGTTCAAACCCATGGTCTCGTTTTTCTTTTTGCTTTTTTTCATTGGAAGTACTTTCCAAAACCTGCGTCCAGAGGGCGACAATTGACGTTTCTCACTTACGTCGCAGAGTTGTACCTCTATTCCATATATAATAAAAGTACTCTGTGGTCCTCGGGAAGTTGTCGAGTGCCGAACAATAGTTGTATTGTATAGTAATTCTTATGGTACTTTCTTCCAAGCCTCATGAAAACACAATAGTGTATGTAAGTCTTCTTAATACCATCATATATATCATAATCCATACTCCAAAGGCAAGTTAAGCCTAATCAACGGTGTGATAAGCCCTAAAAAAGTTACAATAATGTTTTTGGATTTATTTCTAAATGCTGCCAGTAACATTTCTGTGTGGCACGGATGCACTATGAAATATGGCCTCTGGAATATTGGATGTTCTTGCTGAGTTATCACTGAGTAGAAGTCTTTCTTGTTTATTCTGGAATTTAAAAAGATAGGTGTGATGAAGACAGTACTGAATAAGATAAATTGTCACAGTGGAGGATCAAGAATTTAAAAAAAATGTGGATACTTATAATCTAATGGCTTTAAGCCCATTGTAAGATCTTCAAACATTATGAGATGCTAATAAAGATATGAATATGAATCATTGTAGATGGACAGAACTGAAACATAAAGGAAGAAGGATGGAACTTATTCATATTTTTTAAAATTAAGCCTGATATTGAAAAATCTAGAAAAGTGTTACCTTATTGAACAACTAAACGATAACTTACTCTATAAAGGACATTTTTCTGATATCCTCCAAAGTTATTAACATCCCAGAAGAGTTCCACACATTGAAACTGAATGAGGGTACTCCGTAACTTAAATTGTAAAATACCACATATTCTATTTTATATAGACACGTTGTATCTGTTCCCTGGCTCTCAATGAAAGTATATTTTCGTATGTGTGTCTTGAGTAAATCTGTTACATCTCGTTTTAGCATCCACCCATCACAAATTTTATCAGATTTTTGAACAAATTCTTCAGCTGCTTCAAGGAACTCCTCGATTGTTAATGACGTGGCAGACATCGTAATGCCTATGCATTATAACTATGTTCAAAAGATAATACGCTCTACCTAATAACGTGTTTTTCACAGTAAACGGCTTTGTTTACTTTTCTAAATATTTTTTGTTTGACAACTGAAAACCATGTTGGTATTTTGGTAAACATTGTGGGTAACCAGAGCAAAAATACAGTAAATAAAGCACTGCAATAATTTAGCAGCTGACATCTCTTCAAACACAATATTGTAAAAGAACTAAACGCCCAACAGATAACTTTTCTCCCAATTATACTCTCAATTTGAATACAAATTGTGATAAAAATACTAAACTGTTTTAGTATTTTTTATCACATTTTGTATCTGTATACAGATTCGATGAATTAATGTAGGGTGCGCATCACAGCACCTCTCTATGTCTAGTTACTGTCAATGTCATTGTCAAGTCAATTCAAATTTCATAGTTGACGTTTGGCTCAGTCCAACGCACTGTAATTTCGATGTTTTCTTTTGACCTGTTAATGAAAAGTAACCAAATCTTATCAGTATTGTGATAAAAAATATTAAACAAATCATTTGGTGCTGTAAGCTTTTGGACCACGACTTGTGATATTCAGTCGCAGTCATATAGTCAACGGCGCGCAACCTTTCGGACCAGAACAATAAATTAAGGATAATTATCTCTGTATGTAAGTACAGGGCCCTAAACGGTGTATAACGATGACGAAGTTACAACGTGTGCACTACGTTAACTAACTGCTGACGATTCATTTAACCGCGAACTGCACAGTGTTATAATTCATTTTCTTCTAAGGTTTTTTTTTGTTCAACTCCCTCATTTGTATGTAGATAATTAAGTTTCTTTTCTAGCTGTGCTCGACAAATACTTTATATTATACTGATAAATTAGCTGCGGCTTCGTCCATATTTAAATCAGTTTTATGAATGGAAGAGAATATTTATTTTTAAACTAACAATTTGGTTTATAAAAGTTCCATAAATGATTATGCAAATGTTATGTTTTTACAACTAAGAAAATAACTACTTAATAAAACTTTTATTTTATCTGAATACTCATTCCCTATAAAATTCCAGATTTCACCACAGCATCAAACAATGGATACTCTCAAAAACAACTGGTTCACTGAAACATGTGAGATGTGGCCGGGCGGCACATTCTCCTTAGAAGTGAAGGAGGTCCTGCACTCTGAGAAGTCTGAATATCAGGATATATGTGTGTTTGATACAACCAGCTTTGGGAAAGTGCTGGTTCTGGATGGTATCATACAGTGCACTGAGAAGGATGAGTTTTCATATCAGGTAAATCTATACTAATATTATAATCCATACTAATATTATAATCTATACCAGCGGTCGGCAACCTCTTGGCAAGCAAGGGCCGCAAGGTGACAAATTAAACTAAAGGCGGGCCGCAGTCATTTTACTCGCATTAACCCAAGAAGCCCAATATACCTGCTCATTATAATTGGTCATATTCTATAAAAAAATTAAAATGCCATTGAAAATTGTTAAAACATAGGGAATTTAATTGGTACACGTAAATGTTTTTTTGTTTTTGGGGTGAGAAATCATCAAATAACTTCCGCCGCTCTGGGCGGAGCGGGGGGTGTGTCAGACTTGTACTGACTAAAACCGACCCATGTTCCTTCTATTTCCCTTTGTGTTCCGCGGCCGCGGTATTTCTTTCGAACAACCCGCAAACCCGGCAGGCCCCTCTGCTTTGCTGACATCTCTTTGAGGCGCGCGTGAAACAAGCGCGCCGTCGACACGGCCAGTCCTCAATAGACGGACGAACGGTGAGCATTGCGTCCGCAGGCTCGCATCTACGGTGGCCGGGAGTCGTCTCGCGGCGCCCGGCGCCCGGGGCGACTCTCGCGGCGGCTGGGTTGGTTTGAGTTTCCCTCCCTCAAACGCCCGGCCTACTCCTTTGCTAGCATTACTGCTTCGCAGAAGGAGGTGACCGCTTCCCTCTCACTCCGGACTATGGAATAAACCAGGGCCGGACGCGAGAGATCGCCGCCGCCGGAAGTGCTCCACGAAATTCCACCGGCTGTCGAGGACGATTCCCAGGAACTTCATCGTCGACCCGACACCGATGCGAACCCCTCATGCCATCAGCTGGGATCCCGACGGTGGCGTATTCCTGCGGTCATAAAAGACCATATGTCTTCGGATTTGCGCAATGCCACCTCAGGACCCAGTAGCCGGATCCTCTTCGCGACTATCGCAACCCCGCGTGTCATTGTTTCGAGGAGTGAGGCGGAGAGGAGGAATGGCCCCAAGGCCGATTTCTGTGCGACACCGCACGACATGTCTCGCCGGTTCCACTCTTCAGAGCGACCGGGGTAGATGCATGATGGCGTCGAGCGCCTCCCGCAGAAACCATACTGGTGCTCCGCAAGATCCGGCCCCGTCCCCACAAGGTGCCCGACGAGGCGGTTTGCAATTACTCTTTCAAAGAGCTTGCCCACCTCGTCGACCACTATGAGCCGGAATGCGGACAGAGGGTCCGCAACGCGCCCCGCACCGGCTTCTGTATGAGGACCAGCTACCCCGTCTTCCAACGAAGTGGGAACTGGCCCCTCTCCAAGCATGCAAGCATCTTAGGAGTCCTAGTAGTCGGGGCCCGAGAGCCTCCAAGGCCAGGACCCAGGCTTTGCCGTGCAAGCCATTGGGACCCGGGGTGGTATTTTTGGCTGTAGAATAGTGTTCAAATGGTCATCTGTAAGACGAGAAGCATATTTATTTTTTCTATTATTGACAATTAAAAAATTGTAATGAACTGCTAAGCAAACTTTTTCAACTCGTCAAAATCAGATGGAATTTAACAAGATCATTGGATTCATAGAAGGAGCTCTGATATTATCAGCTAGTATGACACATTTCAAAGTGTTGCCAAGCAGAGGGGTTAAAAGGCGCGCTTACTTAATGCGTTGATTTTGGTAATAATTAAACTTATTTGCATATAACATTCACGGGCCGCAAGGAAGACGTCCGCGGGCCGCATGCGGCCCGCGGGCCGCGGGTTGCCGACCCCTGATCTATACTAATACTAGCTGTGCCCCGGCATGCGTTGCAATGCAATTTTCTACCTTTCTTCCTACCTGCCTACCCTACATACCCTACCTACCCTACATACCCTACATACCCTACCTACCCTACATACCCTACCTACCCTACATACCCTACCTACCCTACATACCCTACCTACCCTACCTACCCCTACCCTACATACCCTACCTACCCTAAATAACCTACCTACCCTACATACCCTACCTACCCTACATACCCTACCTACCCTACATACCCTACATACCCTACCTACCCTACATACCCTACCTACCCTACATACCCTACCTACCCTAAATACCCTACCTACCCTACATACCCTACCTACCCTATCTTTTAAGTTGGATCGAACTGCACATGGTGTGCGAATTTTATTATAATCGGTTAAGTGGTTTAGGAATCCATTGAGGACAAACATTGTGACACGAGATTTATATATATTAAGATTATAATCTATACTAATATTATAATCTATACTAATATTATAATCTATACTAATATTATAAAGCTGAAGAGTTTGTTTGTTTGTTTGAACGTGCTAATCTCAGGGACTACTGGTTAGAATTGAAAAATTCTTTTAGTGTTGGATAGTCCATTTCTTGAGGAAGGCTGTAGGCTATATAACATCACGCTACGACCAACAGGTGCTGAACAGCGCGGGTGAAACCACGTGGAACAGCTAGTCTAATATATAAAATTCTTGTGTCACAATGTTTGTTCCCATACTCCTCCAAAACGGCTTGACCGATTCTTATGTTTTTTTTTATGCAGTAAGTCTGAGAATCGGCTACTATCTATTTAAGCCTATTTAGCCCTAAGTTATAAGGAGGACCTGAGAAGTGGGTGGAACCGCTAGGCAGAGCTAGTCTTAATATTAAATTCTTGTGTCACAGTTTTAGTTACCATACTGCTCTGAAATTGTAAATCGGTTGTGAGCTATTTTCATACCCCTAAGTATTAGGGATAGTGGTAACCCCCGCTTCTGCTGGGCACAGCTAGCAAAATATATATCAGTACCTAATGCTCAAGAATAGAGTCAGTTCTGTAGGAGGATGACGGATAGGGCTAGCATCCCTAAAATATTAAGAACACTCTTCTTAGGCATTTGTCTTTGCCCAAGCTTCATTCACACATTCATACAATTTAACTTAACCCAGAATTGGGTTAAATTTATAATGAACTTAGTAGATACTTCAATTGGTAGAGCTATATTCCAAATATGCACCAGAACTTATTTGTTGAACTCATATTTGATGCCATGTTTATTATAAAACTTAGCATTCATCCTTCTGTAGTATTATCAAAATATTATCTAATTCATTCTACAGTTTAAAAAAAATATTAAATCAAAATTATTTCATCTGTTCAGGAGCTCTGATGCCACAAAGAGATACACACTTCAAACTCATAACACCCCAAAAAAAATTGACAATATTGCTGCCCCACCAATGGATTAAGGTCTTTTCAGAAAAAAAGGCAAGGTTCTCTGTGTTTAAATAAATATATTATAATGTATGTTCCAGGAAATGATCTCATTCCTACCTCTATGCTGTCACAAGAACCCTGAGAAGGTCCTGATTGTGGGTGGTGGTGACGGCGGCGTCGCTCGGGAGGTCGCAAAGCACCCTCTAGTCAAGGAAATTGTACAGGTATGGGTACTACAACTACACTCTACTGACCCTGGGAGTTCTTAACTCAAAGTATTTATTTCAAATACAGAATAACAGGCACTTTTGAATGTCAAAATAACAAATAATGAAGCTACAGTGCCAGTCACAAGGCATAATAACCTTTGAAAGTACTGCAGTTGCCCATTCTGTGGACTTTTAATTCAAAATATTAGCTACAATAATTCATGTTGATATGTAGAAAAGCGTTCAAATTAAGAATGTGAACAAGTGGAACAGTCTGGGTTCCACCAGTTCTGTTTAATATTGACCAGTTCTGGGACAGTACTGTGGTGATTTGTTGATATTCATAATTTAAAGAAACATAAATCACACAAGACTATAAATTTTAGTTTATGATTTCACCAATACATGTCACATCATTGCAAAGCTATTCAATTTTTTTTATGTTCTCTTTTTAAACATCCTGAGTACTTGAATGTAATTTCAAACCAGCCTGTACTCTATAATGTTTGATTAAAAACTTCACAGTACTACCACAAGCTTGCTAAACTGATAACCTTTGATGCTTTAACTATTGTTAGGGGCTCTAACTAAACGTACTCTAGGCTAAACAATGTTACATAAAATGTTGAATATCCTGTTAATTTCTGCTAAAAGGTGGTTATTGTTCCTGGCATCAAAATATAAGCATAAATGTTTTATGTAATGCCTCCATTACTTTCTTACAATGCACTAATGCATTTTAACACAATGATGACAATCTGATAATGTTTATAATAAACAAACAGAAGACAATAGATGACTAGTCATATTATTTTAAAACAATCGTCAGATTATATTGACATAAACTTTGTTTTCAGTGCCCAAAATCAATATCGAACAAGATTTTATAATATTGGCCAAAAAATGTTTGAACCACCGCCTAATTTTAAACTTAAAAACACGCTGTGCTTGTATCGTATGGCTACACGCAGCCGCCAGCTAATACCGAAATATTGCTAATTTAATAGTATAGGATTAATTTTAAGGAAACAAGTAGCTTAATTCTAAGTAGCATTGTTTTAGTTCTAATCACATAACAACAAGATAATTATGTAAGCATCAAACAGACGGAACATTTGTTCTGATAACAGACACACTATAACCCCGTTATCAGTGACTGCGTAATTACTTAACGAATACGATAGGACTTTATTATCAGAGGCAACAGGAAGGGATCTAACCCACAGGGAAAAAAAAACATGATTTTTAGGAAATACAAATGCCTTGTGGACAAAATTCGAAAATTGAACAATAATTCTCTGGCAATTTTTTTGACATCAAGAAAACGACTACATCAGGAAAAGAAAGAATTATTTTTTATTTTGACGATGAGCGATTGCATGCTGCGCTTCGTATCGCGGGTTCGATCCACGCACCCAAATTGTTACTTCTAACCCTAAACATTTACATTGCAGGTCGAAATCGACGCAAAAGTAATCGAAGTATCGAAAAAGTACCTTCCATTCATGGCAGTCGGTTTCGACAGTCCAAAGCTGACCCTCCACGTGGGTGACGGCTTCGAGTTCATGAAGAACCACAGCCAGGAGTTCGACGTCATCATCACTGACAGCAGCGACCCCGTTGGGCCAGCCATCAATCTGTTCCAAGAAAACTACTTCGCGCTTATGAAAAGCGCGCTCAAACCTAACGGCATCGTCTGCTCCCAAGCAGGCACCGTATGGAATGATCTAGAATTAGTCTGTAATACGTTAAAGATCTGTAAGAACCAATTTCCTAGCGCAGCGTACGCCTACGCTTCCGTACCTACGTACCCGTCCGGACAAATCGGCTTTGTTATCGGGTCCTTGGACAAAGATATCGTTTTCGATAAGCCCCAACTCGTTTTCTCAGCTGAAGACGAGAAAAATATGAACTTAAGATACTACAGTAGTGACGTTCATAAAGCTGCCTTCGTACTACCGACCTTCGTTAAACATCGCTTAGCTTGATACGTATTTGTGTAACTTGTACTTAAATGTGCATTTATTTTTAGTCTGTAAGCGTCTTTATCATAAGGTAAGGCGGTATTTCGAATCTATTAGTCCGTTTATTGTATTTTAATTAATCTTCAGGTTTTGATACTAAATAGACTTATTTTTATAATATTAAATTTAATCTTACATTATACGATTTCTACGCGTATCGTATTTACTGTATTTCTTTATTTTTTTACCCGACTGCGCACCGCAAAGGAGGGTATTTTCATGCATTATATTAAATGTACCACCTTTAATTCTTAAACCAGATAAAACGTAATCCTTTTCCCAAGCTCAAATGTATTTCGAAGTTTTAAGCATAATGAAATAATTTGTAATCGAGCGGCCTTGAATTAAATAATAATATTCTTCTACTCTTGTTACTACATTGAAAATTATATTAGTATATAAGTGTTATTGTCTACAAAACTTAGAATATTTACAGAGAATACTCGATTCGAACTTTATGCGTCAATTACCAGTCCGCTACATTCCTTAACAACAGCTAATTTATTCAAGTATATTATTTAAATATAGTTTTCTAGTCTATAATACTTTTGGAGAAAATAATCTACAATGCCTTTTTTACAAATCTCAGTAGAAATAATCACATCTCGAACACAACGGGCTCGATTCCTGAACGGATCAAAAACATTTGTATGGTCAACAGATAGTTGTTCCGATGCTGGCTGTTTGTATATGTCAATTTAAATGTTTGTAAACGCACCCACGATACGGGAGAAATTTCCCAGTGTGGGGCAACGTTTTTAATTAAAGTTGCCAGGTTAAGGAATTATTAGAAAAAAGTTGTGGCTCTTTTGACTCAAAAAGCAATATGTTAACAAATATCTTTTGAGCTACCAAATTAAAGGGACACACTATAGAAAAGAGAAAGTGCATGTATTTATTAATTTATATAAAATAGAATATTTTTAACCACATTCCATCTGAGTGTCAAATCACTCTCAGTTTATAATAAATAAAAAACTTGCTCATGTAATAATGTGATAATGATAAATAAAGAAATCGTCATAAATATTTTTGTACAATGTTTTTGTATATTTTTTATAAATGTTAATAAATCAGGGACAATAAAATAATGTATTTTTTATATAACAAAAAAATGTTTTATTTTTGCTTTAATATTTTTCTAAAGATAGAAACCTTTTTTTTCAGTCGACATATATAAATTTAAAATGAAACTGCGGACTACCTTTACATTGCATACATACACATACCTTTACAATCGAGGTAAGCATAAACAATAGAATACCACCTGATACGATTCTCACATACTTACTCCTTTTGCTTCGTTCACGTTCTTAAATCTGAAGGGCTACCATGACATCTTATAGCAGTTCTTATTCCACTGAGGGAAAGAGATGGTGCTAGACACCCTGTATAGCTGTCTCTTTCCCTCAGTGGAATAAGAACTGCTTTAAGACGTCATAGTAGGGTAGCTGGTCATACATTCCTCATTAGTAGCCCCCTAGTGCGTACCTTCTCGACGTTTCCACTTATATCTCACTTGTACATTTTTAACCGACTTCAAAAAAGGAGAGGTTATGTGCTCGAACGTATTTTTTTAATACGTATGTTCCGGAATTCTCCGCCAATATTGATTGACCGATTGATTTTCATAATTTTATTCTTTTTTTGTTCGAAATTGGGAAGGGTAATACTTCCTAGGGACGACGGGCCCGATATGACACCGCCCATATCAATTTTATTTATATTGCTTGGGTTTTTTTTGAGTTATCGTCTATAATACCTACATATTTTTTCTTCTATGTCTATATGGATGGTCTGCTAATAGGTATATTTTAGAAACAATGATGGAAAATGGATACTCGGTAAAGAATGTATGTGGAAAATAACTAGTTCCGGAAGCCGGTGGCAAAAAATTAACGAAACAAACAAAAGTCACCGACTTCCGAAAGAAAAGTTCAGTTGCGTTTCACCTCTTATACATCTTTATCTTATACATTCTTCAAAATATTTGTCACTACATTTGTTTATATCTATATTAAGAATAACACACCCACGACACTTGCTTCTTTCTTCTAAGCACTTTATAGCATTTCATCTACCTAACCTTTCCCAACGATGTCGGGGTCGGCTTCCAGTCCATTCTGATGTAGGTGAAAGCATTCTCACAGCATTTATTGTAAGTACTTCAATTCTGTTTAACTTTGACTTTCGTTTTTCGAAAGCAGCAACAGCATAGTAAACTAACTTTGACCACAAGTAAAACTGTCATAACAAGATACTCAATAGAGTTAAAGAATAATAGTTGTGGCTTGGACAAGTTTCGCGCGGGTGAGGACATGTCTCGGTGTGGGTAGCGCGCTGTCTGCTCTATGTGGTGTATGGCGAGGTCCATTGGTAGTACCGGCCGGTCCCACCACTGCGCGCTGAAGGCTTTAGCACGGGCACGCATTCTGTAACATCGTAATAGTACACTTAAGTTGAAAGCCGGCTAAGGCCCGGCGCCCCTTATCGGCATCGGCAAGGAACAGGATTCTTCAGCATCCTACATGCAAGCGAACCTTGTGGGAAACTACATATACTTTGGCATGCTGCAACGTTCTTAGGAATGACGAGGCGTCCTTAAGCAAGCTATCCCCGAGTGTTGCCTCGGCGCCAGCGGCGTACCGAAGGATACCGAAGCATCCCCAAGGCTGCCGATACAGCAGCCTTCAAGCATACCGAAGCGGTATTTTTATTGATGTGCCTCCGGAAAACATACAGCATTGTTTATGAAGAAGCAGTGTATACTTAGCCTCGTAGCGCGGTCAATCGTACGGATGCTTTAGTTTAACTTAATCATACTAGATGGCGTAACTGTCACAGATGCCATATTTAGTTTGTACCAGCAAGGCGCGGGAACCGTTGACACTTTTCGAATTCATAGCGTTGTGTACTTTCGCCGCGTGCGGTCGAAATCCATAAATATTCTGTTAATCGTATAACCTTTTGAAAAACGGTTTAACATTTGAATAGTGCATTAACTGTTGGTTGTATTTTCAAATCTTAATTTTAAAATAACGGTTTTATCCCGCGCCGAGTGTCGAACCCGATGTGGCCATCGCCAAGGCCAATCGGTCGATCGTTTCAAACTCGCCAGCTTCCGAGAGGGATCAAGAATAGGAGGACTCCTCGTGCGCTAGCAGGTCATCTGACAGCCAAACCGAACAAGAGAAAACTCCACACAAGAAACGAAGGCGGGATTCCCAGGTAACGGTCGATCCTCGGATCGACGCGTTGTATAACCAGGTTAGTTTTCTACCAACTTTATAATGCACCAACATTACGTTCCGCATACTAACATGAACACGAGTAATGTCATATAACTAGAGGATGTTATCAATAATGATTTTGTGACTAATCTATCAATAGAAATTCGTAGATCGTTGGATTTGGGAGCCTGTAAAACTAGTTTCGACTAGAAAAATGTTCTCAAATCGGCTGATGAAAAAACTTACGCCAGTTAATAAGTTTGCAGCATTGTAACGCCCATACGTGGCATCATACCCGTTATAAATAAAACTTTCGAAATATTGGTAATGAGTCGACGTCATATAAATTGTCCTTACCTTACAAATCATTTGCGGTAAAAGAACCGAATGTATTAAAACGGATGGTATTTAAACGTACTTCAAATTATTCCCATTTCGTTTACCTAATTTTGCCTGTGTTGCACCAAATTTACTGAATGAGCACCAAAATATGTTAATTAAAATATGTCATAACGAGCATCAGGAAAAAGACAGCACTACAATAAAAAAGTGTTATATCTTTTTTCCATTTTCTATTAATGCAAGTCGTTACTGGCACTCGCCGGCCGCTGCCGCGGCACCGCTCGCTCCGCTCGCTCGGCTCGTGCGTAGGGGGTCGCAGTTTTAACCTAACCTAACCTACGCATTTTTTTTGCATTCAGGAAAGAATATTTGGTGCACGATCAGTATTTTTGGTGAACACAAAATTTGTTCCCTATTAAAACTAGATTTAAAAGAGTAATTTCTGAATTTTTGGGTATAAGTATTCAAGCTGCGCTTAATAATATACCTCCTAGTGAGGAATTTTTATTTGACAAAACTATTAATTTCGAAACAAAGACGACGAAGTAACTACCACACATTTCAGAGGTCAGTTAACTCAAGTCAATTCAAAAACCGTTGGCAAGTGCTTGGTTCAAACAAATTCATAATTTAAAAATATTCTTGGTTTTCGAATACCCCTTTTACTTGCGGAATGCCCTTTATCATGCAGAAGGACCATGACGCAACATTATGCAACCAAGTCATCTCCTGCAATGTCCAAGATAATTAAAGATCTATTGGATCAGGATGTTTTGCGACTAGTTTCCAAGAAAACTCCCATCTCGCAAGCTTTTTCTGCGGAAGAAAAGCGACGGGAGCGAGCGAGCTTCGGGAATTATACAAGTTTTTCAAAACAAAATAGTTTCGTCTGATCGGCTGGCGTCAGCGCCACACCTTTATTCCTCCGTAACATGCTGGGTCTCGGAGACTTTGCGTGCAAAGGGATGTCGAGTGTCAGTTCACTTAGACGATCCTCTTAGTGAACCAACACCAATCCAAGTTATGTCTTCAGGCTGCGGAAGCCGTGAGGCACTTGGAACACCTGGGCTGGCAAATCAACTGCCAAAAATCTGTTTTGGTACCAAATCAAGACTTGGAATACCTTGGCATATGATGGCAAACCGCTGTGAATACAATGTCTCTACCCACAAAAAGAGACAAATCATAAACTACACATTAGACCGATCGTTGTTGTAAAGTCGCATCAGTGTCCGGGAACTGTAATGTCTTCTAGGTGAGTTAAGTTTTCCCCGAGGAAGACTGCAACAAAACAAGACCCCGTCAAAAACAGCTCTTGCCTCTAGTAGTGTATCAAGAGATGACGTGGTGGCTCGGAGCCGCAAGTCACAAAGTACCTACACACAAATGCCCGCTACCCATTTCCTGGCGGCGGACGCTTCGGATGGGGGGTTGGGGTGCCCACATGGACGGTAATCTAATGTCAAGTGCATGGGCAAATCATAAAAAGGGTCATTGCAACAAGGCGCTATATACTGTAACAGCGTCAATAAAAATGAATGCAACTACGATGTGAAATTCACACGTGCATAAGGAACCAGATAATTGGGGTTACTAGC
Source organism: Ochropleura leucogaster (assembly GCA_958449745.1). Classification (NCBI taxonomy): domain Eukaryota; kingdom Metazoa; phylum Arthropoda; class Insecta; order Lepidoptera; family Noctuidae; genus Ochropleura; species Ochropleura leucogaster. The sequence continues at coordinate 17,137,024 of OY288207.1, forward strand.
CCTAACCTTCAAACTATGACAAACATAACCCTATCAGCCCACTATATATCCGGGGAAATACAATATAATAGAGGACCGGCTTTCACAAGGAAAACAACCCGGGGAATGGCATCTTCTACATCGAGCGACAGCAGAAGTCTTTTTGAAGTAAGGGCTTCCCGAAATTGACTTATTTGCGACAGCAAAAACCGTGGCAGTAAAAACTCTAGACTGCAAAGATCAATTAGCAAGCTACATCGATGCCCTCAGCAGGCAGTGAAACCACGGCCTAGCGTGGGTGCTTCCTCCTCCCAGCTTGCTGCCAAGAGTTCTGGTACTATTGAACAAAGCAGCGGGAATTTACTTGGTATTGGCTCCAGAGTGGCTTCGAGCTTTCTGGCTTAAAGACCTGAAATCCAGGTCTCTAGACCACCTACACGAACTGCTGAACCTGTCGGAGACCATAAAGGATGTGATAACATCACAACCTCCCCCACAGGTATAGACAGACCCTGAAAGTCTGGAAAATTGGCATTGGGGTGCCCAAATAAAAGATTGATCCACACAGGAAAAAGATCCACTGATGAAAAGCTGGGACGTTCGACTTTGTCGACTTATTTACCACCACTTAGACAATGGTTGAGACGGTGCTTTAACTCCTAAGTAAACCCAAAAAGTCCTGAACCAGTAGATATTGATTTTTTTTTATTGTTACTCTTTTTAAAAACAAACGACACGGCCGGAATTGCGTATTGAATGAATAATATTGTATGAATTTTTTATTAGAGCTGTGCCCTAATAAAAAAAAAAAAATTCATGTACATTGATGTACAGTACGTCATTTTAAAGCTTACGTGCAGAGCTTTACAATCGGTTATGTTTTATGATCATAGAATAGGCGAGAGAATAGTAACAGTACGATAATATGTGATAAAATCAACGCGAGACGACAATTTAAATGTTTATCAATGCAATGTCAGAATTTAAAACCACACAATCAATGAACAAACATAATTATTTTTGCATTTGCTTTCGCCTATTTTAGAGAAATGTTATTAATGCTATTACTTTTTATTAATTTAAAAGGATTTTTTATATATTAATCATTACTGTGCATTTTCACGGCAGGATCTGGCCATATCCATATATTGGCAGTCTTAATTTTTTGTGGTCCTCATGTCGAGCAACAAAGCTTCTCTAATTTTATTATAAAGCTAACTCTTAGAGCAACAGGAATCGCTTAACTGAAAGAAATAAGACCTTCTTTTACGTGGGATACACGCACCGTACTAAACTGGCTATCATCAAATGCACTAAAAGATACATTGTTCGATTTAGCGCATAGAACAGCCACAGTTTTATTATTGGCATCGGGTCGTAAGGTTCACGACCTAACTAAACCTTGACAACATTTATTTAATACCGGCAGCACTTCGGTTGAAAATCGATACACATTACTATCCACTGTCCGCGTGGAAACTTTCAAAACATTATGATAAAAATATATGTCCTACTACTTTAGTTTAATAGATAAAACTGCAACAAAGTGAGCTGAAGATAACAATTTAGACAATCTTTTTATCATCATATTCAATAACACAAAAGCTGCCTCGCGTATCGCGTGTCTTTGGGAACTGGGTACGCACAGTTGTCACAGAATGAATGCCACTAGCATTCATGCATCTCCATGAAGCTGAAGGTCAGCAGTCGCTTCTTTTAATTGGTTAGATAAACAACCAATTGATGATATTTTATCACGGGGTAATTGGAAATCACCCAATACCTTTTTAATCATTACTGTCTCGAAATTGAATTCCCTTGAGACAGTCGTAATATGTTTTTCTTCAATACATTTAATTCTATTTAAATAACAAACTTATTTGAAGAACATCTAAACTATTATTATTTTTATGTAAAGATCACCTATGCTGTTAATTTATTTTTAGTTGTTTTGTTTTTCTAAATTATATATAATATACAAAATTTGTTGTGTTAAAACTATAAGAACATACTATTACTGTAACTACTTAATTTTCAGAATGAAAATTTGTTAATCATCATAGCGTTGTGTTTCACCTATAATAATTCACCAGCAGATAACAAACACGTCTTCATAAACAATGCTGTATGTTTTCCGGAGGCACATCAATATAGCGGTTTTACATAAAAATAAAACCGATATTATGTGCCGAGAGGGAAAACATACAGCATTGTAGGAAGTTCTTCCTGGTGAAGACTATGAATTCGAAAAGTGTCAACGGTTCCCGCGCCTTGCTGGTACAAACTAAATATGGCATCTGTGACAGTTACGCCATCTAGTATGATTAAGTTAAACTAAAGCATCCGTACGATTGACCGCGCTACGAGGCTAAGTATACACTGCTTCTTCATAAACAATGCTGTATGTTTTCCCTCTCGGCACATAATATCGGTTTTATTTTTATGTAAAACCGCTATATTATTACGACCATTATATAATGGAATTTTCTACTTTATTGCCATTATGTCAATGTATATTGCTATTTGCCACCTAAAATACTCAGTCGTGCCGATGCCGATAATGGGCGCGGGGCCTAAGTGTGAGTCAGACTGCGACGTGCGACACATACGGCCATATCTTTTTACTGCGTAGACTTGAGGAATTTTATACAGCTTCTAGGCACCTCAGACTAGTATTTTGGTTTTAATTTCAACTCGATACCTCCACGCGTTCCCGAGATAAAGGGTCTATCTATAAATAATCTATGGATAAGGGTTGACAGACAGACGGACAACTAAGTGATTCTATAAGGGTTCCGGTGTAGACTCTACAAGTCTACACCGATGAGATATACACTGTAGAGAATACAAGTACTCTTATAGAAACTTGCGATTTTTGAAAATCTGTAATTATTCTCGTCCGACTGAGTTGAAAGCCTATTACGCTGCCTTTTTTTCGATGGGAAATAATCAAATAATTTCCCCCGCTCTGGGCGGAGCAGGGGGAATGTCAGACTTATTAACTCAAACCCATCCGTGTTCCTTCTTTTTTCCTTTGTGTTCCAGGGCCGCGGCATGTATTTCGAACAATCCGCAACCATGGGATACAAACGGCTACCCCAAGAAACAACCCGCAACGCGCTGCCTTCGCAGAAATTCCGTGACCTGGTTCATCTGATGGTCCCTATTCTAATACTTACTCAGGCGTCAAAACCTTAACAAGAGCCTCATACAGTCTCTCTTCCTCGAATTCATAGATCGGCAACGTCTCAGCGATACCGGCACGTTTGGCATATGCGGCGTTCCCCGGCTGGTCTCCCAAGACTGGGATCACAAGTGAAGGCACTCCTGCTGCTACGGCCTCCGTCAGGCTCAGGAGACCGCCGTGGGTTATGAATGCCACGCAGTTAGGGTGATCTGCAAATTACCGTCGCCTCGTAATACATAGGGAAAGATTGAATATTTTAAAGGAACTTGTATCAGTGTTTACCAATAAAAATGTACTCATTTATTTCGTGCAACAATGTAATCAGATTCATGGTCAACACAATGTTGGATGCATTGTAAAATTACCGTGAATGCTATGGGTGTATGCACGGGAGCAAGATTTTGTGATATGATTATGTACGATACCTAACTACTGTTATCCGCCAATATAAAAACTGAAAATTGCTATCAATACAGCTTGTCCGTCCGTATAGTACCTAGGTACATTTTCATAGAGCAATACAGCTAATCAAATCAAGAAGCAACTTATTATGTAATTAGGTACACCTGTTATCCCCGAAGGATAAGACACATGCGTGTAGTTACAACATATTTTAGTCCCATGTTTTTGGGGGTGGGCCTTTTGCGCAATATATATGTAATTGAGCACAAATCTAATCAACACCAAGTTGTTGTTGATAAATTTCTGGTAGATACCTAAACTCAATAACAATTTGTTCCATCCAAAAATTGATACTTAGACCTCTTGCCCAACAGAGACGCTTGCGACCACTAAAATATTAGACCTAGTCTCATAAGACCTTATCCATGTGTAGTTTGCTTTATGATACTTACGTAGCAGATCATACTGAGGCAACCATTTTTGTACACGAACGTGTTCTGGCAACCCCGTAATGTTTTCCGTCTCCCATTTCCAAATAATTCGTTGCGGCATACGCGCGAAAACTTTCAAGATGGCTTCCAAATTTTTTGGTGGCAATGTTGAACCTCGAATTAGAGATCCAAAGCTGAAGAGTATGACTCCATGTTTTGATTCTAATACCCATCGCTCGAGGTCCTGTGTAGGATAATAGAGAAGAGACATAAAATACGTTGAAAGTTGAAAAAAAAACATACAATTTCATACATCAACATCAAGACACAACAGCATACATTAACAACAAAAAATCATACATCTCTCAAAAATAACATAAAATCTCGTCTATACTTTAAAGCCCCGAAGGAACCAACAGAGGTCATGATAAATGTCCCCTAATGTCAAGAATGAGAGCGTATTTTGCCAGACACAAATCCAGGCTCCGTAGCTGCTACTGAAAATGCCTGTTGGGAAATCACGTTACCTGACCTAGGAATCGAACCAGTATTTTCAGACTCGATGTTACGACTAGTTTGTTACCAAAATTATTAAGAAAATATTACGGTGAAGGTGATCTAACCGTGTATCAGTCTTCCTATCTGTACTCAAGTCATGCCCCTTATTCCACAAATTAGAAAAAATACTAAGAGACTATAATTATACCCAAGTAAATTACTTTTAAACGTAAAGCAGATGACTTTGCATTGTTGTCTTAAACGACTCTTGTTTCTGAAATAATGTTGTAATATGAAGGTAATGAAAGCACAAAGTAGCTCGATGTTTTAAATAAACGTGGTCATACATACAATGTTGATTTACCTCAGGAAGAGGCCGCACGGTTTTGTTGTGAAGATGAATACCTCCGACCTCGACCACTGATGGTGGCAACACCCTCACTCCGTTTAGAGTATAGTGAGTGTTGACGAGCATTACACTGGCATTCTTCGCCAATTCTTCTAGTGGCGGCAGTTTACGGCCCAACCTCTTCTCCACAACGTTCTGCTCATTCCTCGTCACGTATCTATGCCAGTATTTATAAATGTTAATAATAAAAGCATTTTCGAGTTTCTCCAGGAACGTCATCTCGTCATCAAAAGGCAGTATCATAGAGGGGATGATCGCTGGGTTGTCGTCAGCCCCAACCCTCGCAGGCGTCCACGGCATTAAGGCACACGACATTAGTCCAACCGAAGGAGCTGCATAGTTGTGCACTATACCCATCATGCAATCAGTATGGAAATGCTCCACTAACACCACGTCGTAATCACCCTTAGCTTCAACGAATTCTTTAAAAACATCTGCATAAAGCAGCGTTTCGCAAAGTTTGAGATTTAAGTTCATGAGGTTGGATGCTAAAGAAAATTGAGTGGAGAACTTTCTGGCGTAAAAAGAAGGGTCGTCGAAATCTCGTAGGTCTACCACTTCTACGTTCAGCGGAGCTAGTCCTATTAGGCTGACGTCACGACGGTTTGCATGTGGGGTAGCTGACGGGTAGAAGGAAACCACAGTGACATGATGTCCACGTTTCGCTAACTCGTCTAGAATCGGCTCAAACACCATAAAATGGCTCTTCCCGGGATAAGGAAGCAATGCCAGCACTTTGAACCCATGACAGGCGCTCGCAAAAGTCATGAACAAGATCGGAAGTAGCATCTTGTTTATTTTCGCACACGTCTGTACACAGAGATAACCGGCGTCCAACTGCGGGTGCATAAAGTCGCATTTGCAATTTATGCATCTATACACAAGTACACATCTATTATTGGATGGCTAAGAGTGGAACGACGAAAGATAATACGCTGCACAACTACAAAATTGCAGTAATGGCAGTCTGTACCTACGTCATTCCGTAGTAATTGAATCCGTTTATTCCCAGTCGCCCCCGCAAGGATTGCCACCGGAGGCAAATGGGAATAAAAATTCCCAGTCGCCTCCGGCGGCGACTGGGAAGTCATTGCCCCCACTTCAGTTTCGCTGTATATTGCTTTGTTTCTTGTGAAGTATAAAATAATAAGGAAATTTATTCCAAACCTACATCTATCTGATTGATGATAACATTGAAATAAAGTTTCCAACATAGACTTTGTTATTTTACCTTGCGTATCCAAATGTTAAACGTAAATATAAAAATAATGTTTATATCTATACTTATAATAAATCTGTAGAAGTGAAAATTCTGTACATTTAAAAAATCAAAAAAATAAGTAGCAGATGGTGTTACTAGACCGACACCGAACCTAAAAATGTGATTAAAAAAATTTTTTGTCTGTCTGTCTGTTTGTTCAGGCATCACGCAAAAACTACTGGTTCGATTACGATGAAACTTTGTTTGATTATTCTTTAGTATCCTGGGCACCCTACTGAGTACATTTTATCCCGGAAAATATATAAAATAAAAAACAAACTTAATTTTGCGGTTCGATACCTAGACCCGGCTACTGTACTAACTGTAAGTAATAAGTTTGTCGTAGGTTACGTCACCAGCAGTGGAGTTCACTAACTCTATATTATAAGTGTGGATGTTTTTTTACTTAATCACGTAAAAAACAACTGAACTGATTTTGACGATTCTTTTTCTTTTGTTTTTAAATGTGTGCGTCTATAATGGCGAAACAAATATGTTTTCTTTCTTTCTTTCTTCTGATGAAATTTGGCATGCATATAGGCTTTGTCATGGAAAAGAAAATAGGCTATATAAAACATCACGCTATGACCAGTGACGAAAAATGTCGCAAAAACGGGAGCGGACGCGGACGAAGTCGCGGGCAAAACCTAGTTATGAATAAACCCATTTTTTTTATTGAAACATGTACCTACAGTCTGTGTTCAGAATAATTTACTAAGTTAACTAATTAAAAATATTATTTCAAAACACTTAAACCACAGATTATGTAGTAGTCATCAATCATATTATTTAGTATTCTGTCTCAGTTGTCTTTTTGTGCTTGAGATACTTTACCGAGATAAAAAAAAAATAGGGACTGTAATGGAAACGACAAAAAGTTTAAATCAGCATGCGTGGTGTTACCTAAAACAGGTTTAGCGATAAGAAAAACAATGGATATTCACCCTCTCCACCACCTCTCAACCAACAAAACCGTTTGGGGTCAAATAAATAGGAACTTTAATAAAACGACATAAAGTCTAATTTATATTTTTATGACACTTGTATCAAAAGCAAAATAGGTCATATTTGCATCAGTGTTATCTTAAATCATGTCAGAACAGGGCGCATCGTCTAGTTCCGGTCAAAGTGACCTAGTGTATATAAAAAGACGTCATGGTTGCCTTATCCTTTTATTCTGTACGATAGAGAAAGCAATGTACAGCGAAACTGAAGTGGGGGCAATGACTTCCCACCCAAGTAACACAGACGTACTGAATAATGATTGAGTAGAGCAATCATCAAGAGCATTAAGCTGAATACTAAGCTGAATAACGTCTGAGTACCGTCTATTCAGCTGTTATTCAAGCAAAAAGGGCCCCAATTTTGAATGCTTAACGCTGAATAACATCTGAGCAACAGCTAAATAACATCTGAGCACCATCTGAGTAGGAGCTTAATAACTTTTGAATAACAGCTCACATTGTTTTTATTAAGCTCTTACAACTGAGTTATTCAGTTTAGTCGAATTGGCCATTGTATTCCGAATTTATTAAGATTGTTCACATTTTTGCAAACTTTATTCATACAAATTGTAAAAAATAATTCAATATTGGATTTTAATGTCGATATGTTGAATTTAATGTTGATTTGACATCCGCCGGCGAACTTATAAAATCGAAAACTTATAAATTTACTAAGTTAGAGGTCTGTTATTATGTTAATTGTTAGTGCGCAAGTAATTTTGTCGTGAATATAATGTTTTTATTTTTCATTACACGACGCGCCGCGTGAATAATCAAGATAACAGATAGTAAATAGTATTTTCATACAAACATACTAGGTCTGACAAAAGTACTAGTGACGAAATAGCTAATACTAGCAATTTTAACCCATAAAATAAGCCATAAATGACTTGAAAATGTTGTAGTTGTGAGATTAAGCATTTTGGTGATTCATAAATTCCTTTTAAGTATAAGTTACAAAGATTTTTAATGGCGATCGATAGTTTTTGCTTTAATGCTGAATAAAAGTGCACACATGTCTTGTTACTAAGCTATAACTTTAAAAAGAGGTAGTCTCGTTACACTAACTTCTGAATAACAATTATATAGGTAGTTTGATCACATTTCTACATTCAGATTTTTAGGGTTCTCTTATCGAACGAACAAAAACCTTTTATAATGTGGAATTTTCCCGCCCGGCTTTCATTAAATTGAACTATTGAAAATTGGAAGACCATCCATGTTTATATTCAGTCATATCTTTTCTTGCACAACGTTTGTGTTAATCAATATGTTTTTAAATATCTCAATGACGCCATTGTGCCAGTATTCACCTTGCTCAATAGACTTTATGTGGACTTGTCTCGGTGTATTTAAAATTTTCCTTGGATCATTAGGTACAATGTCTGGGAATCTTTGATTTAATATTTCTGCCAAATCCTGTAATGTTTTTTTCGACAGCCCATTTTCTGTTTTTTTCTCGAAATATCAAATTTTTCATGTGTTCGGTACATTGTTCTTCTTCGATATCTGTACAGCTACCATCAGATGCACTCTCTTCTTGCGTAAATCGCAATGTTGTTTGACTTATTTGGGGGACGGAACCCTCATCATTGCACGGCAAACACGCATGATGGCTGGGACCGGGTTCAGTTTTGTTCAAACTATTTTCACAAATCCTTTGATGACCAGAAACACTTCTGATATTTAAATATTCTTTTAACAATTTTCTTTTGATATTACCGGTTCTCTTACGTTTTTTCCACGACTTTCGATCCATAACGCAAAAAATAAATACGTACAATAATACTTTAATTAAGCTGGTATTAAGCTATGGACGCTATAACAATACAAATATGGTATATAATTTGAATAAATAGTTTGAAACTCTCTATTATAATGAAAAAAGCTTAATAAAAACATAAATAATATTGTTTATTCAGCAGCTGAATAATTAGTAAAACATAGAATCTTATCCAATATAAAGATAAAATAAAGACAATTATTCAGTATCAAGCTGTATAATAGACTTATGTAACAATATTATTCAGAAGGTGATACTTTATTCAGCAAATAGCTATTTCAAACGCTACTAGCTTAGTACTGCTTTAATAATAGCAGGACAGATTATGGTTATTCAGATAAATGCTGCTGACGGGGCTGTTTTTCAGCTTTAAGCCACCTGGAATGCGTAATGCTAAATAACGTCTGTATAATAATTTTACGGTGATTGGTTATTAAGCCTAAAGAAGGGAAGGGCAGAAATACAGAATTTATTAAGCGTTAAGAATTTTAAGGCTCCGAACTCAACGTAATTCAGCATTTGGCTATTCCCAAAGCTCTTATACAAACTATATTCATCTTTGAACTGAAAAATGTTCTCAATGCGTACTGTTATCTTGCTTATGTGTTACTTGGGCAGTCGCCGCCGGAGGCGAATGGGAATTTTTATTCCCATTTGCCTCCGGTGGCAATCCTTGCGGGGGCGACTGGGAATATACGATTGAATCAAGTTTGGCTGCCATGGAAGAAGGAAAAGACATGTTCATTACTTAATTAATTAGTGTGATTTCAATTCATGTGGTTCCATTTCGTAAATATTTGAATTTTTTGCTTCCCTTATTTTTGGACACACTGAGGTCCCTGATTACAAACATCAAATTATACTTATCTGCTGATCGATCTGATTGCATCGTTCTAGGTATCGCAAGAATTGCTATACCTAGGACGAGTAGTGTTACCTATTGAGTATTTTCATCAGGATATTTTCATTACTCTTCGGGGTTTACGGGCAGAGAACAGAAGTTTGTTATCAACAGATGGTGTCTGTTATCACACTCTATCTTGCTTCGTAACCAGTTCCTAGTACTAAGAGTATTTAAAAGTGTACGTTTAATCTTTCGAACGGCAGAGCATAACCGCAGGCGCGATCCCTCCAGTTTGTGTCGTTGGCGTCCAGGGCACGCATTTGCTTATCACATACATGTTACAGTGGTGTTTAAACGGCTCTGCAATTTGTTGATCCTGATAATTCCTCCATAAAGAATTAACGGGTTTCTAACACTCCGGTCGAAACTTCCGGAATCGGGTAATACGCCTCTCAGTGTCTATATTATGATTCCGGACTCAAAATACTTGAGAACTGAGGATTTAAACGCAAACAAATGTTTCCACATTTAAATCAACAAAGTAAAACAGAACAAATTAAAAAGCAACCTCAGAAATCATTAACCATTGACAAAGTAAGAAAACAAATAAGTTTTCATTAGTATTCAGTTAAGTGTTTCAGTGTTTTAAATGCTATTTGCCTACCTAATCTAATTCAGTGCACTACCTCAATTGCTAGTTGCTTTAGTTATATTAAATCCTTACATCTGGCGTATGTCTTTTCTTTGTTGTTGGTTAGGCTGGACATTGTACACTATCAGAAATTAAGCGGGTAAAAAATCCGACTTCCAAAAACACTAAAAGATGGAATTAAGTTGACTTCCGTTGACTTTTGTTTGATTCATCGATATTTTTTTGCCACCGACTTCCTTCAGCCTTTTAAGTTGTGGTATTAATAATGTTATCTCAAACCAATTCTTATCGAGTACCTATTTATTACACTTAGAAGAAAAAACATGTATTATAAAACTTAACTCATGAACCTAAGAAACAATATGGATACAATTAATATTGGACCCCTTTTTAACTATAAAAATAATTTTGAAAATCGACCCACATTTGACGGTGAAATCGGTTAACAAAAACAAAACAAAAAGAAAGTCGAATTGAGAACCTCCTCCTTTTTTGAAGTTGGTTAAAAAGCCTGCCCTGCCATCGACTGCTGCGCTGCGTGTTGCGTGTTATCCCCACACGGAACAAATGTTCGTATGGCTTACAAAAATTTGTCCGGGTCTGGCTGTTTGTGTATGTGAGTTTAAATGTTTGAAAACCGCCCACAATACAGAAGAAATTCCTAGTGTGGGGCAAGGTTAAAAAAAACCTTTGAAAACGCGGGCGTGCGAGCGTACACTCACGAGCTTTAGGAGACCCCCTTAGGGTGACACACATACCGACACGGACTCTCGTTTCTGTTGGTACCACTACTCTACACTGCGATTCCGCACCATTTTCGTTTTAACCTTAATTATAAATTTCAATGCAAAATAAAAAAAGACTAGGTTAAAAGTAAAACAAAATATGAATACTATAAAATATAATAAAACCTAATTTTATTATTTTGTTTATTATTTATTTATTATTCAGTCGCTCAAAGTGCCGTCATTTTTATTCAACTTTCTCTGTTGTTCAGCCTCGTGGATCGCTGAGTAGACTGCGCCCGCTTTCACCTTTTTTAATATCCTTTTATCATGAAATGGATGCACGTGAGCTGATATCCTGAAATTAATTACTGATATTAATTATCAGCTTAACAGCAACCAGTCTAATGAAGAGGTATCGCCTCGGCAAAAGGGTCGTGGCGGTCGAATAGCCATCCATTAAATATCTATATCTAAAAAGAAAGTGGTGTTACTCTATTAATAACTCAAGAACGGCTGAACTGATTTGACTGAAAATTGGTGGGGAGGTAGCTTAGAAATAGGAAACGGACATAAACGGCAGAGCTAGTCTATCTAATATATAAAATTCTCGTGTCACAGTTTTCGTTCCCATACTCCTCCAAGACGGCTGGGTCGATTGAAACGAAATTTTGTGTACATATCGGGTAGGTTTGAGAATCGGCCAACATGTATTTTTCATACCCCTAAGTGAGCAGCGGGTGAAACCGCTGGACACAGCCAGTATATCTATACTAATATTATAAAGCTGAAGAGTTTGTTTGTATGTTTGAACGCGCTAATCTCAGGGACTACTGGTTGGAATTGGAAAATTCTTTTAGTGTTGGATAGTCCATTTCTTGAGGAAGTATGTAACATCACGCTACGACCAACAGGTGCTGAGCAGCGTGGGTGAAACCGCGTGGAACAGCTAGTATATATATATGCCACCTTCAACTACAAACTGGAGGTGGTCCGTCTATACTTAGTGCAAATTTCACAAATCAAGGAGTTGAGATCATGATTCACCAATCAAGAGTAGTCAATGTTCAACAACATGACAGTGACAGCGCTTTTTTTCTACGGATGGCAATCATCAAATAACCGGAGAGTCTCAGGCTTGTACTGACTAAAACCCACCCATGTTCCTTCTATTGCCCTTTACGTTCCGGGGCCGCGGTATCTCTTTCGAACATCCCGCAACCACAATGACAGTGCTTGAACGTAGTTCAGATAATGATGATCGTGTTTAGTTCCATTCTGCTTTAATGACATACATCGGAGAGATCCTCAGCAAAAATCTAAGTTATATAGACCACTCACCTTTGCACAACAACGTCGTCTTTAGTGAACACATGCGCCGGACACTTGCAGTTGTTCAGATAGTCCACACAGCGCCACTGGCGCGTGTTGTTCCTATTCGTATATTTCAGGTAGTACACGTAGCGGTTCAGGATCATTTGTAGCGAGCCTTGGTTTGATACTGTGAATTGCATCACGCTTAGATCTAAAAATGTAAAAAAAATGTGTTTTAATAAAACTTATCATGTATTTTTTTTAAACGTTGCCCCACACTAGGAATTTCTCTTTCGGTGCGTTTACAAACATTTCAACACACATACACAAACAGCCAGACCCGAAACAACTACCGCCATACAAATATTTGGTCTGTGCGGGAATCGAACCCGCGACACTCAGCGAAGCAGTCAATCGCGCAGCTAGTGCTGGGTACCATACGATACCCCTTGGTAAGACTGGGCTACTGACTACCTGTAAAGACTGTCAAAAATCTACAAATGACAGCCGGAACCAACGACTTAACGTGCTTTCCAAGGCACGGAGAAAACTCGGTATGTAATGGGTGGTCATCCATCTACGTAATAACCTGGGCAAGCGCGGCTTCACCTGGAGATTGTTATACAGGACTTCGGTTTCCGAAAGGTCTGGTCTTCTCACGGCCCCAAAGGAATATAAACCACACCTATCGACGGCATAAGCCGACAGCAAATACTTGTGAAAAAGCCGCTATTTACCACGTTTAATTCGGACGCCACTACCCGCACTATACGCTTTTATAACTGTCCCTGACCAGCTTGTGCCAAGTAAGACCTTAGAACTTTGTGTCTGTCCTTTATGCTGATTCCGAGTCAACAAGTATGGTAAAATGAAGTAATTAGATAGTAAAGGGACTTACTATGATTATCACTAGGTTTGTTGTCTTTAGAACCAACTTCCCTGACCTCGACTGCCATCGGCTGCGAGTCCTCGTCCTCTTGTTCTAACGTCTCCTCGTAATTTTCGTCTAAAGACCTTGTGCTCAATATCCTGGGTCCTTCGTCATCTTCTCTGGAAAAGGAATTTACTGTACTGTTTACACGACTGCCCCAAAAGAGGAATGTGCTAAACAAAAACTTTTATCGCAGTCAGAGGACTTTTTATACAGGAAAGTATTCTACAGATTGGTCCCCCGACTGCGATGATTTTTTTTGTTTCGTTCATCAGAGATTCGCTTTCATATTTGTGCCTAGCACATTCCATCGGCAAATGTAAAACTAACATAATGTGTTTTTCTTTTTAGTTCATTTTTTAACATGGCAGTCATGTTTTTTAATCATCAATTAAATTATCTTTCTATCTATCTAATCGTAAAAATGTGCAGGAAATAACGAAAAAAGAACTTACACAATAATATTGGTCATGCCGTATTTATTTTCGTCAACATGGTCTTTGGTTATTTCGAAGTAGCTGATCTCCTCATCAAGGCTTTCCATATTGCAGTCCGTTTCGTGTTCATTTTGAGGTAATTGTTGGTTAGAACTTATGTTGTCTGTTACCTTCTGCAATACAATAAATATTAAATTAACTCAGGCAAACTAAGTAAAGTTGATGACACAGTTGGCGCAGTGGCTGCGCGATCGACTGCTGCGCTGCGTGTCGCGGGTTCGATACCCGCACGGAACAAATATTTGCATGGCCTACGGATAGTTTTTCTGAGTCTTGCTATTTGTGTATGTGAGTTTAAATGTTTGTAAACGCACCCACGATACAGGAGAAATTCCTAGTGTGGGCAAAGTTTAAAAAAAAAAGATGCTTTGACCAATAGGCAGGAGCCAAGTTTTTCATTTTCACTCATACTAAGCTATAAAACGAAAAATAGGGTACTGTTTTCACATCAATAATAGTTTTTCTTTACTACTTGTCTAGAGAGAGATCAGACACAGGACCTACTACTTAACATGCTCTCCGAGGCACAGGGATCTCAAACCTGGAAATTCAACCCAGGACGTAACGCTCAGCAGTCATACCCAAATTCAGGAAACCAACAGATATTATAAATATTATTTATTAAAAAGCAAGATAATTATGTAGTGTTTGTTACATTCTTGGAAATTGAACTATTGTTCCTTGGTGAGTATTTTAAATTTACTAGCTGTGCCCAGCGGTTTCACACGCTGCTCAGGTCTCTTTCTCACTTTAGGGATTTGAAAGATAGATTGTAGCATAAGAATCAGGCGAGCCATTTCAAAGGAGTATGGGAACATTGGGAACGAACATTGTGACACGAGAATTTTATATGTTACTAGCTTTTGCCCGCGGCTTCGCTCGCGTTAAATTCGGGCTAAAACACTTCCCCTTTCCTGATTTACAGGGACCTGCTACCTGTAGTTTTTGCCCTTGCGCCTTATTTATTGTAATAACAATGCTATGTTTTCCCTTTTCTTCCCTCTTTCTCCCTCTTATCTCAATCTTTTTTTTTAAATAGTCTCCAGAGTACCAACTACCTCAATACCAAAAATCATCAAAATCGGTTTAGGCATTAAGTTGTGAAGACATAACAAACAAACAAACTCACTTTCGCTTTTATAATATTAGTAAGGATTAGAAGACAAATACATACCATATCTTCAAGGCCTCTAACATGGAGCTCTTTCCCAGCTTCCAGAATATCATTCAAATTGTCTATAGAGACTAATACCTCGCCCGTGTACATGTACTCCAATAGGGAGCATAATGTGGTGTAAGATATTTTCTGAAATATATTTCTTTTTATTATTATTCTTAATAACAGCCATTCAGGTTGATGATCTTCAAGGTAAGGCCCCAGGTGTCTGGGTTGGTATATTGAATTTCTAGTACTCTTAATGACTTTATATGTGTGTTGACAGACACATTGGCGAAAACCCATTGAAAAGTCGTTTGATTTTGATCTATTGATTATGGGTGGGAAAAATCACATGATGGGTCTAAACAATTATGTCTTAAAAGTCAAGGTCAACCCAGAAATCAAGGCCAAACACATCAAAAGTCAAGGTCAGTTAAAAATGTGCCAAACTCTTGCACCTTATCATCAAGCACAATTTCAAGATTAAAAAAAAAAAGTTTAGAAGGTCAAGATCATATCAATATGTTAAAAAGTATACAAGCTTCTAACCAGTGCTTAAAACTATACAGTGGTGCCTTACAATAGCTGATCTTATATTTCTTCAGTTTTCTGTAACTATAACTATATAGACACAGAACAAACAATCATGCTCATCACACAAAGTTTGTCCTGGGTGGGAATCAAACCCACGACCTCCGGCTCAGCAGTCAGGGCTACTAACCACTGGACCAACAGGCCCGTCTTGACAGTGGCATATGTTCAGCAGACGATGCTCTTTGGAAATGAGATTTTAATTAATAATAATAACAGCCCATAACTGTCCCACTACTGGCAAAAGGCTTGCTCAAGACGGGTTGGAAATTTCAGACCTATATTGATTATAAGTTTAGGTTTTCTAACAATGTTTATCCCATACCAATGTCTGTGATGTCTTAAACTTTAGAAAGTACAAACATGTATTGTAAAAGTCAACTTGGTACATGCCAAGATTTAAACCCACAACATACACACAACCTCATACATAAATCATCGTGCATAAATGGTTAAATAACTTACATTGAGAAAAATAACGGGATGAGGACACTGCGCGCTAGATATCAGCTCCTTGATGTATGGACTAGCCAGTGCGATGATGACTTGGTGGACTTTCACTAGGTGACCGTCTGCAGCGAGAGTCATATCCACAAACTCACCATTCTGCCAAAAAACAAATATATCGTTGAGGAACTCAACAACAATCGTCTTCTGTTTCAAAATTATTGTTTTACCTGCTGCAAATTGCTTAATCCATGACATATATTCTTCTGGTGCGCATTCCATAATAAAGAAAACTGTGATTGAGCCATCACAACAATTATAACTGTGCCTGCTGAGTAAAATTCATTTATTTATTTACAATTTGTTGTATTCGGTACGACGCTCGCTTATTTCGTTCGTACAGATTTTGACTTTATGACATTTAGAGGTAAAAAAGGGACAAATTGAACTTGAAAACCATTGAAAGAAAAGAGACAGAAGTCTCATATGCTTAAAGTTGCCACTTTACAAAGCCGACTCAGTAACCAAATCTTGCGTGAGGAGGTGCTTTCAAAATCGTCTAAATAGAATTTAATTTTAGCACGTAGCATTAAATGCCCCAGAGGGACTTTAAAAGGGAATCACTAGATAATATTTTAAGCCACTTTTTAATTCAGCTTACTACGGGAATTTTCAAACACAGGCACATGTGCATCTTGTTTGTTTTTTTTTGTAATAATAATTAATTTTATCTAATATTTTCATTCACTCATGACGACACGGTGTCGTGCGATCGCTGCCGCGCTGCGTTGCGGGTTCGATCCCCACCCGGAACAAATATTTTTACGGCGTACAGATAGTTGTTGCGGGTCTGGCTGTTTGTGTGTGTGAGTTTAAATGTTTCTAATGCACCCACTAAACAGGAGAAATTCCTAGTGTCACTACAAATAGAAAGAGAAAAAGAGCTCATGGACTTCTATGGCCGATCTATGCCCATAAACGCTAAAGTTTAGCCATGTTAACTCTAGAGCAAAATTTCTCTAATGTTTTGTGAATGGCAATACTAGAGACCAGCTGGGATTGACAGTTAGTCAGAAAAGTTGTGGTTGATTGGCTTTATTATTTTTTAAGGTTATGCGCGGCCGTATAATAAAACAAGGAATTATTTATTTTGATGTGTAGCAATTTAGCTGAAAATCTGTTATTTTGAAGTATTAATCTTCAACATGGCGTTGATGAAATCTAAAGATATACCAGAAGGTGCTGTGGTAATCGATGAACTCGAAGCTACCGAATACGCCTGGAATATTGTTTCCGGCTGGGATTCACTTTCTGACACGTAAGATATAAGTCGTAACAGAAAAACTGCCGAGAATTCTATGTACAACCCGTGTGGAACTACTAATAACTAGACGGTTAGCGCCAATTATAGTGGTTCTGCGCACGGATTGTATGTTGATTTATTCGTGTTTAGCTCTGTTGTTAGGCCGCAAGAGTCTCAAACCATTGAACCGAACCTAACAGTGCTCCTAGAGTGCGAAAAGAGAGCTGCAGCTCAGACTGATTATATTACACAAAAAATTACGAAATCGATTTTTCGTATTCTCCCATTTTCTCCTCGAAAACTTCTGACAGTAAAATTTTAAAGAAAAATAAAACTAGGTTTCTATCATGTTAAAATCTTTCCGAATTTGTCTTATAGTTTTTTGATCACGGTGTTAAAAATGGCTTATTTTCATTTTCTATATCTGTCACTTAAATAAAGGAGATGGCAGGGATATGCCTAGCAGACCTTGATATATGAAATAAAAATGAGTGCTCTAGAGGCAGTATTCAGAAAAAAAACAGGAGAATACATTTGTGTGGAGAAATCACAGGCCCTGTTTGCTCTACATAACTGTGTATTCACATTGACAAAACATGAACCAACTTATAAAAAAAATTGACACAGAAATAAATTTTAACTCAGAGAAATCAACATTTGTTTTAAATCAATGCTTTGTTGGTAACACAGAATGCCTTTTTGAATCCTTTAAAATCTTGAAACCAAAATAAATTAATAAACACATTACTTATTACAGGTGGGCTCTGAAATATGCTCCGGTAGTTCTAGGAGGCATCAATGCCTTCTGTGGGATTGTGATCAACAGGCATTACAGGAATAAGCTTAAACTGGGGCCGTATGGATACTTTGCTTCAGTCATACCTATATCCATTATGCCTGGAATGCTGACAGCACTGTTTCATAGGCATGTAAGTATGAAATGATACAAATAACAACCTTACCTACTTGATTATTTTTTGACTGGCCAAACAAAATCTTGGATATAAAAAAAAAAAACGGAAAGAGATTTATACAACACCACTTACAATATGATTCTTTTTTTTAATGTGATTATTTGGTATTACTATACTATAATATACTCTGTCACTTCACATTTTTCTTCTTTAGTCACTTATCATCTCTTATCATTATTAAGAGGTTTATCACAAGAAAAATATCTTGAACTGAAATGAAAATTTATCAAGTTAGGAGAGGGACATGTCAGACAAATACATCTCTATACTCACATTCATAGTTTTCTAACAAAAAATATAGTAATTAAATGTTGCACAAATTTAGTTTTAATTCTGTGTAATGATCCAGGTTTGATGCAGGATGTTACCTACAAAAATATGCTCATGCAGGAAAAGCTATGTGCTATGATTATCATGACATACAATACACCCAAACCTATAAACAACACATGTTTTTGCCCCCTCAGGCATTCCTCAAGGAGTTATTCACATTCTGCAGCAAATCTGATTCATATTTGCTTAATTCAAATTGGCATAGATCTTCAGAAAGCACCAGCCACCCTATCATAACATCTTAAAGCAGAACTTATTCCACTGAGAGAAAGAGACAGAGCTATACATGGTGTCTAGCACCATCTCTTTCTTACGCAGGAATAAAAACTGCTATAAGATGTCATGGTAACCCTTCTGATTCTATAACTTGTAAGATAATAAATTCAGTGTATTTAAATTTCAGTTAATTTCAACAGACTTACTCCTGATGAAGAATCAGCAATGTCCATTATGTTATGAGTTCAGATCTGCAGCCATACAGACAACCCTTGGAATTGCTTATCCTATGGTGCTGGCACCAACATCAGCATTGATGGTAATCAAAAATTTTTTATTTACATACTTATAACATCATTCCTGTAATATTGCTGAAAAAATTAAACATACATATTTTATACAGTTGCCAACTATCGGTATAAATTGTTTATACATAATCTCGATAGTACAGACGCCTGCAGGTCAAGCTACCCGAAACTGACAATTTTTCCCAATGAACCTTATACTTTAGAAATAAAGTCGAAAATCTATCAAAGAAATCTGACAGATTGTGGTAGCTTGATGTGCACATTTTGATTTAAGTGAGGAAACTTTGTCTTTGCGTTCGAGGCGGAATTAGCACATGAGCCGTAAGGCGAGGATGTTATAGAGCCCAGAACAGCAGAGCCTAATCGTAGTGCAATAAGAGCCAGTTTTCGGAGAAGTGTATCGAAAAAAATATCCTTAACCTGCATGCCTGCGCCTTTTTACGTTACTTCACACCCGACGCCAAACAACTAAACTGAACCTTCAGTCTCTTTTTTGTTTTCCATCTGAGGTTTTCAATATGTGTCCAGTATTGAAAAATCACACTTTACACTAATATTATAATAACGATTTGTATGTGTGAGTATGTTTGTTCTCCTCTTACTCCTTCACGCTCAAACGTCTTATTAACGGTGTTGATAAGACCCTTGCTACTTTTTATCCTGTCTACACGGATAAAACTGCGGGACATAGCTAGTTAAATAATAAACCTTTATCCTGCTGATCAAGAATATTGTTAAAATCATTTAAAATGACTATATGAACTATTGTATTGTATAACGGGCTGGTGTCCGCAACTCCACGTCTAAGGCGCGTATTTTGCGTATGGAAAGGAACTAAATGTGTTCTATTACTTGTTTCAGTTTGCCCACAGATACGCAACCTATAGGATCCCAGATCTAAAGGAAGGCCCAAAAGTTATATTCAACTTCGTAAGAAAACTGACAAGGCCTTTTAACAACGTATTAACTAGTATGATCATAGGTCAAGTCGTGGCTTCATCCATCTTCACATATTTTGAAATGACAAACAATTTAACAATAAGAGGAAAAATCCTTGCGATAGAAGCTAATCTTGAAAAAGGAGAAGAAGCAAATTGATTGCTCGGTTTTAATTTTAGGTGTTTTGTAAATAGGTAGTTTTATCATTAAAATGTTATTGTTATATTATGTTGTTTTATCAAGGTTTTATTAATTCCACGTGTAACTGCGTAAAATCTTAGAATCGTTAAGTTTAATTTGACCCACTGTCTGTTCAGTTTTACGACAATACATGGTAAGCTTAGTGACGTCATTCTAAACCCAATATGGCGGACTAGTAATTGTTATGCATTCCCATATGGGTTTCGAATGAAAGGAATTGCTGAGAAGAATACGAGAAAGCATGTTATTTAGTAAAACATATTTTATATAAGCTATAGTGCCTGCAGATTAATGCCGAGAGTAGCGTCGTTGCTGCAGCAAATTCTAGCACCTCCACACTATTTCTCGCACCTCCACACTATTTCTCGCACCTCCACACTATTTCTCGCACCTCTGCACTATTTCTCGCACCTCCACACTATTTCTCGCTCTAGCAATTGAAGGTTGTGAACTTAGGAAAGGGATAATAGCATGGAAATATTAGATTTCTTTCTGCTAGACGAGGTGCAGCCCTTAAAAGAATGCTAGACATGTTATCGCTTGGCTTTGCCCGTCATCTCGACACGTGTCGCGCGGGACTTTTGTCCCGTAGTGACTATATATGTGGCTTTACTAATTGAATTTGCATGAGCGACTGCAGAGCATGGAGTGCATGAGAGATCCTGGGTTCAATTTCCAGGTTGGGCAGGGTTATAAGGTTTTTCCATGGATTGTAGATGTGTCCCCGGTTGATGACTAAAATCTCACCCCTATTACATGGAACCTAAATATAACTAGCAAAATATGAGTGTACTATCACATACACCTATGCCTAACTCATCTGGGTTGGAGGCATAAACTATCGTCTATCAGTTATGTAAATAAATAAAAACCATAGATTATATCTTCAAAGTAACCTATATTATTAGTTAATATTTAAGAAATACAAAAAACGGGCAACAAACTATGCACACAACTGTTACCAGATTACAATTTCTAGATATGAACACATGCAAGACTGTTCTCTGCGACTGAACCATTCAGAACACAACTAATACAAACTGCAAAACCGTTATTAAAAATATCCCTAACTGTAGAAACCTGACTATAAAATAGATATGTTTCATACAAACATTTTAGGACTACCTACCGCACTGGCTGAGTGAGTGAGATAGTTATAATAAACATAATTGTTCGTATCGTTCACTCATTCATTCACTTTTGAAAGTTCATCTGTTCCGAATGGCGCAAGTTCCGTACAAAACCGTTCTTTATTGCTAGATCATTTTCATAACTACTAATGTCCGTTTTGACTGACACAAGAAGCGAAACCCCTTATTAAAAATGATCTGTAGAAAGGGCTTTGAATTATTTGGCCTACGGACTTCCACCATTTCATTTTGTTATCAAAATGGCGGCCGCGCATTGGACCTGTACAAAACTAGTATTATTTCGGACAGTTTTCTAAAGCATCACGTTTCCAAGATATAATCAATCAAATTAGCAACTTTGAACTTTCAAATGTGACGCTATAGAAATTTTTGTCTAACTCAATACTTGTTTATATTGACGCCAGCTATTGATTCATATAGCTTTTTGTATGGCTTATTTTGAAACAAAATAAAATAGAGAAAGTTAGTTCGTACTAGGTAGGTTATACAAAAATATTCCAACGCCTTTTAACAAATATAAAATCCAACAAAGTCAATCATTTAGGGCTCCCCCTAATGTTAGTCAAAACGGGCATTACTATGGCGTCTACAGATACAGTTGCTGATAACATGACTTTTGGCTAGCTTCAGGATATTAAAAACCACTTAATTTGATTTGTTAGTTAAGTGCTAAATTTACACTGACACTTCGAGCCATTAATTACGTTAAATAAGGGACAATTTTCAACAACTCATTCGACGAGTATGCAGCAGTTCACAGGGCTGATGATAGCCAGGTGAAGCCGCGGTCGTTGCCAACAAATATTAACCTTGCGCAGTGGCAATAAAGTTTAAAATTAATTTGCTGAGTTAAGTCTGACAGTCAGAGGTACGTGGATGGGGATTAGATAATTATTTTTCGACTTTATTTAAAGACGTGCAATGTTGATATTAGTTTGGCAGGTCTTTGGCCCTTAAATCGTCACCCGATTCGGTAAAACTTGAGTAAAGAAAAAACATAAACATTAATACTAAACTGTAAAACAAAGCGGAAGGATATTTCACTCAAAACAACACAGGTAGCTAAATAAAGAGTATTTTTTATCGCAGATTCGTGTAAACGTTAGTGAATTAAATGGTGGAGCTGAAGGGAGCCAGAAGTCTTAAGGAGTTCACACACATAAGGACGTGGAATCGACTTGAGCCGAGCAGAATGAGCTTTATTTCCATGGAATCAACCAGGACTTGGTGCCTTGATTGTGAGTGTCTCCAGCCTGCGCTATAGAACTTACAAATTAAGTGACGCTAAGAGTACGAGGGTGCAGAGGGGCTTGCCAGAGCCTCTGCCTGCCGGGGTTGCGGGTTGTTCGAAAGAGATACCGCGGCCTCGGAACGTAAAGGGCAATAGAAGAAACATGGGTGGGTTTTAGTCAGTACAAGTCTGACATGCCCCCCCGCTCCACCCAGAGCGGGGGAAGTCATTGGATGATTTCCCACCCGAAAAAAAAAAAAAAAAAGAGTACGAGGGTACGAAGGTACGAGGCTCGCCTTAGGGCGCCGCTGGGGGAGGATAGCAAGAGGCAGGCTGGAGATAATACGTATAGTACGGCCAACGAGAAGCGATACCAAATGTAAACAAAACCCATGCTAAAACCCCATCTAAAATGGCCGCATTACGACAAAGACACAAGATGGAAAGAGCTAAATATCAGATTGTCAACGCCACAGTTGTTCTATAGGTTAATGACCTTTCGTATCGCTTCTCGTTGGCCGTACTGTAATAGAGATCGCATCAAGTATTGGACACCACGTGGTACAATCCTTTTTTTTGGAAAAAAAAAACTTTTTTCGCAATGCTCTTTCTGACCGGCTTAAGCTAATTCCGCGTCAATAAATTCAGTGTTTTCCTTATAAAGCACAATTTTGTAAGTTTTAAAGATAGAAAACTATTATTTTAGCTATTTATTTGCTTACAAATATATTGATGTCATATTATGTTTCTATATTAGGAAGTCGCTCATATTGCTGCAATACGTGTATTTTAAGCACATACAATGATGAAGCTGCATTGCTGTTGGATTTTCAACTTTTAGCGCTGAGACTAAAGTCAATAATACGATGACCGTCAACCAGCTTCTCTGTATGTGCTTAGTTCGTCATTATAGTGTGTCGTTCCTAACCAACAATCGACTCAGTGAACTACAGTATTAATATTAATGTCTAGCTGTTCACTATAAAAGATAACAATTTATTTAATTCTGTAGCGCTTTTCACTAAGAATACAGCGTCGAATTTATTGCAGCCACAGCGTGCGTCAAGTTCCATAGAGCATCGGCATTGCGTTCGACGCCGTAATCTTATAGAATAGCCCTACTGCATGGATTCTATGAGATGTGGAAATTGAATAAAATAATCAAACTATATAAGAAGTTCGGTTAAACCGTCACGGACAAATTTCAATCGCGGCTCCGGACACTATATTCTGTAAATTATCCCCAACTAGTCCATATAATTTTGATTAACTAAAATGTCGGTACAGTCGGCGGCAGAAATAAAGCGAAATTAATATTGAGGTTGGTGTGATATATGTTTTCGTTGCTGACTGTACGAAAATAAGCGTTTGAAGGCATCTTAGTGAGTGGGCGTCGAAATAGTAGGACGGTGACGCACCGAAGTTCAAATAGATATTCTAAATTCAGAACAGACGCAGAAACCAGTTAATTTTTTTTCAAATTCAAATTCATTTATTTTGTAATGCAAAGGCTACAAGTTTCTATTAGATGCAGCAATTTTTAAATCAGTGTACTTTTTTTGACAAGGCATAGCCTACGTCGGCAATATTTTGTTTTCTTTTTTTAAATTACATATAATAAAAAAAAAAGTTGCCCACACTAGGAAATTCCCTGTATTGTGGGTGCGTTTACGCTTTTGCAAATACTTTAACTCAAATAAACAAACGGCCTGACCCAAAAATTACCAGTAGGCCGCACAAATATTTATTCCGTGTAGGGATCGAACCCGCGACACGTACCGCAGCAGTCAATCGCTCAACCACTGCGCCGACAAAATTTTTGTGAGACATTTCGCAAATGTTCCTTGTAGCAGTCTTTTATTCTGTAGCACCAACATTTGTTCAATAGTTTGATGTACCCCAACAAGGTCACACTCTCATAGAATCCATAAAATACAATTATCAGTAAAAATACAAGCGATACAACTTTCTCTTTTATTTTTCGTAGATCATTCGACTGCCACAACATACCGCCACGTAGGTATTTCCAAATCAAACAATATAAACTCGAAGTATAAACAACTGGTTTATATTTACATAATTCATGATATTATACAGTTCCAACAAACTTGATGGTATTTCGTTAGCTTGGTAATCAAACCAAATCATTTCAATTAGACCATTACAGGCACTTTTGAATGTCAAGAAACAAAATGAATCTACAGTCCCGGTCACAAGGCATAATAACTTGTTAAAGTACTGTAGTTGCCCATTCCAAAACGTTGATCTCTATGGAGAAGAATGGGCATGAAACTCCATGGACACTCTTTTAAATTATAATATTTTAACAAAATCGTAATTACATCATTCGTGTTGAGATTATACAAATATGTGAGAACAATAATGTAGTTTAGACCATCATTTTATGAAGTATTCGAAAAGGTTACCCGTTTTGTAGTATTAAGCGGGTTTTTAAAGGTTAATCCGTATTATAGCCGTTCAGACACAGAGTTCATTTTTGTACGTTAAAATATGCAAGAAAGTGAAGGAGTTAGCCCTCACACGGCGTTTTGTCTCTTTGATTTTGGTAAGTTGGTAATCCATATAATGGCTAATCAAACATGGGTTAAGGACAAACCGGTTAACCTTTTAATCGGACCCTGATTTCATAAGTAAAATTAAACGTGGTCAGCAGTTTTTAACAGTATATTCCAAAGCAATAATTTAGATACTGACGGATTTAGACGGAACTTCTTTGGTGAAATTTGCCCTAAGAGGCAAAAAGAATTACCAAGATAACGAAATGTCCCATTCCCCCATGCCCATGCATCAACAATCTTATCCCGATTCAACAACATTGAACCACAAAACAATTTTCAGGTTTAAAAATAATATAAGTAAGACACTTACATTCTACAACAAATGAATTCTTAAAGCAATAACTTTTTTTGTTCACTTTCATTATTTATGTTTTTTTTTAGAATTTTTCTTTAAAATATTTTGATATTTTTTTTTTCGAAAACATTTTATTGTTCCGATCTACATAATATTACTTACATGATAAAAAAGGGAAGTGACAACCCAAGCGTAGCGCGATTCCACATGTAAGTACTTTAGTTAATTTAATAAAAATTAAAATCTTATATTTTTTTTGTAGTTAATATATTACATTGAGATCCTGGATCCAGTTCGAAAAATATGTGTTACAATTTCCTTTTTTTTCGTGGTTATGCATTTTGACAGGGAGCTCAAACGAGCTCAGATCAGCCTGGATAACCTCTATGGTTAGCACGAATGTGGAGGTTTTAATCATCTTCCTTAATCATGAGGTTAATGCTTAATCTGGTGTTAGCGTCGCCCATGGGATGCCCATGGGACTCTGTCTTGGCTTAAAATGCCGTCGAGAAATATCTATCAGGCATGCTGGTTTCGTCAAGATGTTTTTTTCACCAAAGGTAGTGATAATTACATAATACGCACATGTATCCGAAGAAATTGACTTGCCTTGGAGTAGAGACTAAGAATTTGTCATTGATGTCTGACGGTCACACCAGTGAGCTATCACTGCTTTAAAGTTTATCAGACTATATTATCACCATATATTAGTATCATAACCATTCGTATGAATGTACGGTCAGACGCGTAAATGACCAAATATTTTTAAAGACGCTGTTTAAGTATTTGAAAACGTGTCTAGGGCTTGATATCCTTAGATAGTCTTCAAATAGTCCCTTTTGAATACATAATTATTTATTTGTAGTTTGAATCTAGCGTAAGGTTAACGAACACAAGTCATGCGACAACCTAGCCTTGTACTCACAATACTATTACAAGGTAAATTGTAACCAAGGTAATATGAAATTGTAACCATATCACGAACAGTTAAGATTCAATTTAGTAACAGAAGATTCATAAAGTAAGGAAGCATGGGCAATCCTTAACTAGCCAACCATGAGTCAAATTACATATAATTCACTAACCAATGTTGTTTTTTTTTCTTTTAGACTCACAGCAACATATTTATATAACAATGAATTAACAAAATACAAACTGTCCTTAGCCAAAATTTTGATCAAAGTGTATTGTCGATTCGGAATGAAAAAAGTACACTCTTAATTATTAAATTAGCTCAATTTTTGTTGTTGTAAATAATGAAGTAATAATAATACAAAAGTGTAATACTATTACTGGATAGTAGACTGCGATATCATAACTAATATTAATCATAAGCTTTAGTGTTATTAAGATGGCACTTTTGATGTAATCCTCAGAGGAATGTCGTTGGCAGTGATGTACGTATCTTAACGTTAAATGATTTGAATCAAGCAGGATCGATTGCGGCGGTGGCTCGTCAATTCACTTTGAGCATAATTGTGACGGGTGCCTGTACTTGCATAGTTCACACGAGCGCCAGTTTCACATTGCCATCTCGTTAACTGATTCTGGACACTAGACGTACACTTATAATATACATTATTACTAACACAATATTCGTAACCACTCTGACTCCAACTCGAGTATAGCTTATTATAATGCGTGTATGTTGTATTGTTATACACAAGTCTTGGATTGTTATTAAGTCGGGCGTCGTGAGCGGGCGCGTAAGCCATCTGCTAGCAGCGTTGATTGATGTAATCGTTGTAAGTCGCGGAGATTTCCTCGGACTGGTACCGCGTCAGCTTGATGCTGCGTCTAAGCTCGCCCGTGATGGCGGCCTTGTACCCGCCCTTTCTCAATAGAGAGTCTATTGTTTGGATTTGGTCCCAACCTGAAATCACCCCATGTTTTTGTATGAGCATTTCGTTTATAACTGGTGATTCTACGTATGTACTTATACACTACTTTTTTTCTTTTCTGTGTCGTCTCATAGTTGTTTAACGAAGCCATGTTTACTAGTAGACAAAAGATGTAATTTAACACTTTCAGAATTTTCGTAATACTTGTACAAAATGTACGAAAAATAGTGTATTGGTACATATAACTAACTAAATACATACCAACCGCGATTGTAATCTCATATCATTGTTAGACATGGGACATTTCGTGCAAGCTGCTGTAAACTGGACAATTCAAACACTGGCTGATTCCAGTAGCAGTGCAGCTTACTAACTTTGAGGCTGCTTTTAACAGAAAATGTACACTTCAGCTAAACTATGCGAATATCACAGAATAACATGTCCATTTACATTTTTGCCTTCACAAAGGTACGCGGTACAATCTCGATGTTTGGGCGATCATCATTATATTCAGTGTTACACGCTGGCATTTTAAATTATTAATTAGAAGTAACATTATTCAACGCGTATTGAATTCGTGCGCGTTTTAATTACCCATGCTGTAGCAACGGAGAATTAAATATGGCGCCGAAAAATGTTGCCAGAAAATTCGTATGGAAAAGACTTCTTTGGTATCCAATGGATTAGTTTATACTCTCCAAGACGATACGAGATCCTATGCACCATTTATTCCGCCTTCTCTTCCCCCTAGTTAAAACACTAGGAAGTGGTGAGAAGGGGGCGTGTTTGGGGGACTGTCTTGTAAGCCGTACTGAATTCGAACTTTCGATGTTGAATAACAACTGTTACCCGTTCTAGTTGATTACCCACCTTGTTCAGTAGCTACTTGAGGTAAATAAGTAGCGGTCCGCTTGTTGCCCCTTTCACTCAGGAACTCGATGCGGATGCCATGCTTGCCGAGCTTCCAGTCCAGGTAGTGCTCGGCTTCCTCGAAGTGCTGCAGGATGGACACAGACACTGTCAGCCGAGGCACCTCCTCGCGAGTGATAGGCGCGAACCGGGAATCTTTTAACGCGCTGGTTATTGCGTACTCGCGAAGACCTGGGGAGAGGAATGTAATGTTAAGAATTTCTGTTTATTGCATGTAAATAAAATAAAATGTGTGTAGTACTGTTTACTAGCTGTGCACCGCGGTGTCACCCGCTCTCCTAAGAGTCGCAACGTGATGTTATACAGTGTGTCCGGACATGGACTAGCGATATTCTAAATACTTAAATATAAACTATTTTAAAGTACAATTACACTCTAGGCTTGGGTCCAATACACTTCCCCACTATGTGGCAGCCATTTTGTTTTTTTTGTTGAAATATGCTCTATGCGAGTACAAAAAAATACATAAATCTCGAAGTTTTAGTCAGACTGAGATAAAAATAGGCTTATTCGAAAGGCAGTAATATTGTCAACCATCTGCAATACAAAACAATGTGTTCACAATTCCATAACTGTTGAAAAAAAAATGTGATAGTCGAAAAAAAAAACAAAAATTATGCAATTCAACCAATAACTGTTAATTACTACAAAAACATACCCGAAAACTTTTTTATTTTTTTTACTCGATCGACAGATTTTGAGCTAAGCTACAATACAACATAAAATTCACAACTGTATGTCTAATACTTTAAGAGTTATTGTTGTTTGAACATAGCCAATGCGCACGCACAAGAGGCCTTTGTTAACCGCTAGAGTGACATTTATGGCATTCACATAGAAATGACCATCTCTGGTGCCACGCAAATCCAAGGGCGGTGCGCCCAAGCTCATTTCAACTTGAATTTTCAGTAAATGTGTGGGCTGGCATAATCAACGTTATACTGATAGGGCAATTGCCACCTACATTAAACGGCGCTAGATTCGACACAGTTTGCGGATAGCCTCATGGACCTACCTCTATCATACCGTCGGCGTATGTGGTTTCAGCTCGATGGTGCACTGGAGCAGTGAGTTCTCTCACTGCTCGAGAAAAATGCGCGGGTATAATAATATTTGAATAATAATTTATCGCCGTGGATCGGTCACGGTGGTGTAGTAGCGTGGTCGCTTCGGTCACCCGATTTGACACCCTTAGATTATTTTTTGTGGGGTCATATGAAGCAAAAAGTATACGCTACAGTTCCGAACACCAGGGAAGAACTTGTCGCAAGAATTATGGCAGTCGCCGAAGAATTAGATCCGATTTGGATTTAATAAGGCGCTCATCAGCCCAGGTGGCACAGAGAGTCGTAGTGTGTCTACAAGCTGGAGGTGGCCACTTTGAGCAACTGCTTTAGATGTTTTAATCATAGTTTTATAACGAAAAAAACTTTAAATAAAATTCAATATGAATGTTATGTGTTTTTAATGATTTCCTGTTTAGGGTTCTGACTAAGGCGTTTTGTGCTTGCGCATACGCTATGTTCAAACAACAATAACTCTTAAAGTAGTAGACATACAGTTGTGAATTTTATGTTGTATTATAGCTTAACTCAAAAAATGTCGATCGAGTAAAAAAAATTAAAAAGTTTTCGGGTATGTTTTTGTAGTAATTAACAGTTATTGGTTGAATTGCATAATTTTTGTTTTTTTTTTCGACTATCACATTTTTTTTTCAACAGTTATGGAATTGTGAACACATTGTTTTGTATTGCAGATGGTTGACAATATTACTGCCTTTCGAATAAGCCTATTTTTATCTCAGTCTGACTAAAACTTCGAGATTTATGTATTTTTTTGTACTCGCATAGAGCATATTTCAACAAAAAAAACAAAATGGCTGCCACATAGTGGGGAAGTGTATTGGACCCAAGCCTAGAGTGTAATTGTACTTTAAAATAGTTTATATTTAAGTATTTAGAATATCGCTAGTCCATGTCCGGACACACTGTATATGTACATGATTTAACCATACTTTAGAATATTTATAAATTATTATGTAAAATGCAAGAGTATTATCAAATACTTAATGGTCCTATGTCCGAAAACTAACTCACAACAACGTTTCAAATGTAGGCTTATGACACTCGGGGATAATATAGTTTTCAGTTACTGAAAGAATTTTCGGAATCAGATCAGCAGTTCTGAAGATTACCCCTACATACAAACTTTCAAATTTAAAACCAAATTCTTTAAAAAAAATATTACTTTTAAATAGTTTTCAGATTATACTTCTTAATAATATTATAACTGCGAAAGTTGTTGTGGATGTATGAATGAATGGATGTTTGGTAAAAAAAAAACAATAATGAATGAAATATAAACTGTTCTGTTAAACTTAAACTGATAACAAACAACCTGTTTTAACTGTGAGAAAAAGCCACAAAATTCACAATAACTGAATTAAAGTCTTATATTCAAACAAAATTATACACTTGCAGCATAAAGAAGTTTATGATAATATACAGACTAAACACATTTAACCAACATCTCCTTTGTCTTAAGTCATTGTTTGCATATGGTCAGGTAGTGTTTTCCAATTATTCTCGGTTTTCCACGCTTCATTAAATATGCAATGAGATGCAACATGGACATTTTAAGTAGCAAGGGATCTAGAAATGCCTGGGGACTGTTAAACGAAATAACTAAAGGAGCTATGTCTGCAGTTGCACTATTTGTTGTTAATAAATTTATGGTATGTACAATGCCATTACCAGTTTTACCAAGGGGTATTGCATTACCCAGTACTAACTGGGTTGTGGAGGACAGATAGGCAGTTGCTCCATGTAAAATTCTGATATTCAGCTGCATCCAGTTAGACTGGAAGCTGACCCCAACATAGTTGGGAAAAGGCTAGGCAGATGACAATGTAAGCCATTAATGTTTAGTTACAGCCCATATAGCAAGTGATAGAAAGGCTATAAAAAGTTGTAGTGCTTATTTATTTATTTCAGGAAATTTTCCCATAATAACAGCTACAAATTAAACATTCGCTTTTGATTGGAACAGTTAAAAAAATTATCTCTAGTCTTGTGACCAGTTTGAATTAAATGTTTACTTAATTACTTTACAATGATTCGAGTTTAGTACAATAGGTATTAAAATGAAAATGTTATCTTCTACAAAAATAACTGAGTATTGAGACATGATTATGTGACAGCTAAGTAATGTATTATTGTTATTGCACATGCCCACTAATAGGTAAGCAAGGTCAGACCGTCACGGCTATTCTTTGAGCACTTGTATGATACAATATTTAATCAATAAATTACAAACATCTGGAGAGAATTCACTATTGTTAGATCTTGTACCTGAGTGTAGATGCATCGCGTTGAACGTTCCGATGCATCCTCGGAGACGGTGCTCCTTGCCAATCTTCCATGTCACAAATAACGGACTGTAAAAATAAAAATATTACCTCATTTTGAGAAAAAATGAATCACCCAGTAAAGATGTTCAAACATTAGGAAAAGTCTAGCTTTATAGCACACACACACACACACTCTGTAATAGTGGTTAACACAGCAACACAATAGCAGAACTGTGTACACTAATATAAACTTTATGCACTTTTACATAAAGAATGTATTAGCATGCATTTTCAGAAGGTGATGGGAGTGGAAGTGTATTGACCGCGAATAAAAAACAAAATTACCTTTGTGTGGGTGCCATATATATATGAGCAAACATAAATCATTTATGTTTGCATTCACACAATATGTAAATTGAGTGAAAGTGGAAATGTACAAGTATTTGTGAATTACTGAAAAGTTCCATACGAAAAACAGAAAAGGTTTAATTCATTAGACTGACCTCAATTAAAACAAAAGATGTGGAGGTAGCTCGACAAAGCATTCCAACAGGAGAGACATAAATATAATGATAGGCTGTACTTGTACTTACGAGAGTGAACCACTTACTAGGCATCATTAGTAAAGTTTGGCGTCTGAGGAGGGTCCATACTGTGCAGCTGACAATACAAAACATCGAAACAAAAGTAACACATATCAGGAATAGCTACAGACTCTTGGTAACCATTCAAAGGTCGATCTATATTGTTACTATACGAGTTGTTCAGTTTCTGTTTTTTTGTTCCACAACATACTGAAGACATCTTGGCTGATATTACAAGTTAATTATCAACGACAACGAACAAAGCAATCACACAAATCTCAGAAGTAAACGAAACCAAACACTCGTTTTACTCAATGGGGTTTCGTAACCACAGGTTAAAAAACATCAATGACTGTCAATGACCCTTTGCAATCGTTTGACAAAAGTAGTGATGTGAACAACATTCACAAAAGAGTATTTTTTTTTTTAAACATGTTATTGGTTAAAATCTTTTGTTCGCACGATTCCTTATCCTAATGTCCCAACAGAAACTATGCAAACGTATAAAAATACAGACACAGAAAAGCACATAAAAACGATAACTTCAGAACAACGTTGAAATTTTTCAACAAAGTATAATTGACGCGCATTTTGGCGACGTTTGCAAACCGTGATTTCCAATCACCCACTATCGCAGATCCACTGGCAGCGATTCCCTATTTTTCACGACCAGGTATGCCCGACTTATTTAAGTGGTGAGGTGAATTCAAATGAGCTGAAATAAACCAATGAAATAAGTAGTTTAAATATTCCATGGAGAAATAAGCTATGGAGTTAACAAGGAGCAAATAATCATCATCATCTATATTTTCAGCCACTTATTGTGGTAGGCAAAGTTAACGCGTAGTGCTAGCCCAAGTGTAAGTCTTCTGTTTAAAGCATTTTTTCTAATTAGTCGACATTAACGTGACCAGAGGGTTGGCTGTTTCTTCAACTATTAAGCATTGTCATTCAATGCCGTCCGTGGCAATGCTACCAGTCCTGGGTCCTGGGTCCATTTTATATATAAAACTGATGTGAAGAAGTATTCAAACACCTAAGCATCCTGCTGTTTATTTTGTTAGTTTGGTCTACAACTATTCGAAAACAAAGCTCTTAGAATTAAAACCAATGCTTATTGGTTTATGAGGAGGGCAGAATTACAATAGCATCACGTGCTGGCTAGCAAGACATACAAATATTGAATAAAGACACAGGTATCAACATCTTGGCCATAGCTTTAAGTGAACCAATAACTATGAAAACAACCTCGAACGAAGAGTAATAATATTAATATTATGGTAGTCGCTCCTAATTTTGAGAAGCCCCCGATTTTTATGGACATACAATATACAATACATTCTAAGGTTTAAAGTGATGCCAGATTCAGTAAATCAATTTCTTTAACTTTTTTTACGGGACCAAGTTGTGCATTAAGTAACTCTGTTTAGTTTGTCTTCCTTCCAAACTATTTTTTTTCATTTGCTCTTCGTAAAAATATCTGCAATTCACATTGCATTTCACAGGCTTTTAAATAGTAACAAAAAAAAGTAACTTCAAATGCTCCATACATTACTGACTTTAATATAAAATGGAGCAATATTGGCACCCGTAAAAAATCATGAAACTACATATTTGTGGGAAAACTTTATAGTGAATACCAAGCCTAATAATTCGATTTCTTTTTACAACTTATTGTCTTTGAAACAAATATTTTATTTATCTGTCATTATTTCTATGTTTACTTAAAAAAATAACTTTGTGGTTTATGGAGCGATGGCTGTCATCGAGTTTTATTTTAATATAGTAGAAAATAAGAAAAGAAGCTTTGAGTGCACATAAAATGAAGATATTTTCGTGAATCATGTACATGTTTTACAACTTCCCTTTAGGTCTAAGTGAAATAACCATATATCTGTATTTAGAACCATTAGTGATGTTAAGTGAAAAAGCTTGCTAAGTTCCGACGATGGCGTCCGATGGTGAAATTTCGTGTGCGAATGATCCTAATTTCGCTGTTATTTACTCGTTTCTAAAAACATTCGGAAAATTATACGGCTTGGATGTTCCTACGATATCTAAATTACAAGAATTTATAGAGAATACACAAGAAGGTGAGATATCTTTGTAGATTCATCATTTCAAATCATAAACAAACATCTTATAAGTTTTTTGTTGTTAGTGTTGGATCCATTGAAGGAGTTACACTTGAGACTTCTACGCCGTGCTCATAAAACGGTAGCCAGCAACAGATGGGAGAGGTTTATGATAAAGTTCTGCCATCAACAAGGTCACCATCAGGAAGCCTGGGAGATCGAGAGGTTCTCTTACAAGAAAGCTAGCACTACAGTCAAATTGAAAGTATTGAAGGTAATTACGCCTACTCAGTTTTTTCTAAGATGATGTGCATCTAATCTCATTGATTGCAAACACTTTCACAAATGATTCATACTTTATGTATGTTGTTGTAAATGAGTGGTACTTGTAATAATGATCATGATCTGTCACTGTTTACTTGTTAACTACATAAAAAAAAATCACATTACCATGTTTTTGTACCACATGTGCTAACTAAAAATATTCAAACCACTGTATTCTTTCTCTTTGAATTTGCAATTTTAATAATATAAAAAAAATATGGCTAACAGCCAAAATATTTTGGATTCTTCATGTTTCTGTGTCAATTGTTTTGGTCTACAAACATAACTCTAATTTTTGAGAAATAGTTTATCTAACTCAATAAATTATTTTTTCTTTGACAGCTGTTACTAGAGTACCAATTTACTTGCCATCCTAAATTCAAGAATGCTGTCAATGCAATTACATGTAAGGAGTTAAGATTGGATCCTGTGGGCAGAGACAAGAATGGTTGTGTGTACTGGCTGCAAGTAGATCATGAGGCCAACCTCTGTTTGTATAAAGAAGACCAGGATGAAGAGACTTGGCAGCTTGTAGCTAGGTGAGTTACTACAATGATATTTTTATTTGTATGGGAATTTAAAGTAACATAAGGTCAAACTTAATGGATTACTGGTTTTGGAAAGAAATTTACATACAATGTACTAAGATGATGTGTTAGAGATACATTACACATGTTTACATTTTCAAATCATGAATGAAATGAATACTCATAATAATATTGCTATAATAAAGCATATATGCTATAGTATTGCTGTTGTGTCTACTTCTACTTAATTCCCTTGCTTTTTACCACTAAAGTAGTTTGTAATATACTTATTCTTCATTAACTGTAATAATTTCTAATTAAGGGTTAAGTTACTAATAACTACTAATTAAAAATATTCTTTTTTTGTATTCAGAACCAGAGAAGAGCTGGTGAAAGTGATATCTCAGTTAAAAAGTGGCGAGGATGTGTCTCCACTGTTCATAACTAATTCCAATGTCAATGAGGACTCCAGCAGTGCGGAGATTCCACCGCAGTCGGAGGTAAATGATAAGGTGAATTTGATCAAACACATTATGCATGCACACATATATGCATAGACTGAAACCTTCTCTCATAGTAGTGAGCGGAAGTTATTGAATGCTGCCTGCAATCCTTATGATATTTTCTTCATCTGCATTAATACATTTGGTGATATTTCCATGTTGATACTTTGACATACCCCCCTGTTCTACTATAAGCATGGTTTTGTTTTTCTTATTGCCTTCATTTTTATTAGTTAGCTGTAGATGTGTGGAAGAATCTTTTTTATGAAAATGTAGGAAGATTGTATGATTGTATTTGTAATATTGTGTTGTATTAATGATGGATGAGTTATGCATGCAATTTGTGAAAGACCTATTATTGTAATGAAGCAACATATTGTGCTGCTAAAATACTCTGCATTTATTATGTTTACCATTGCACTGACTTATATTTCTTCGTATTTCCTTAATTTTAGAATCTAAAAACACAATCATATTTTCTAGATTTTGCTAATCTGACTTAAAAACACCTTATCATTTCACAGTCCAATAAATCAGAAGGCGAAGAAGAAAACGAAGAAGAGTTCCTAAGTCCTGAATCTGAATCAGAACATGAAGCTGATGAACAAAAAGACGAAGAAGATCTATTATCTGACAAAGTGGAATCTAAACCAGATGAGTCTACAACAGGCAATACAGAAGAGGAAGAAAAGGAGGCAGAAGTAGCAAAACATACAGAAGATGTTACTGAACATGATGAATCTGACACAGAGAAACCACAGGATAAACTTACAATAGTTGAAACAGAAGAAAAAATGGAAATAAGTGAACAAGTCAAATGTCCTACAAAGGAAGAATCGCCAGAAAGAATATTAGAAGAAAAACAACCAATAAAAGCACAGGAACAACTGGTGGCAGCGGTAAATGAACAAGTAACAACAGAAGAAGAACTAGTGACAGAGGAAAAAGAAATCACAGAAAAAAAAGAAATCGTAGAAGAAAAAATAGTGCCAGAAGAAAAAGTGGTAACAGAAGAAATAGTAACACCAGACGAGAAAGTAACGCCTGAAGAAAAAACAACACCACAAATTATTGTTACTCCAGAAGTAAATGAAACAATTGAAGAAGAAGTAACACCACAAGAAAACAAAGAAGACAAGGTAATACCACAAGAAAGCAAAGAAGACAAAGTAACACCACAAGGAAGAAGCAAAGAAGAAGCTTCAAGTGAAAATCAAAATGAAGATGTAGAAGTGGGTGAAGCAATTGAAGAACCGGTTATGCATGTGACTGGCGAAGGAAATGGAGCGGATTGTGATAGTTCCTATTTTCTCGGCGAAGAAATTTCTGAACCCGTCATGTTCTTTTATGGAGAAGGTTGGGGCTACGACAATGACACAGGTAATCCAGAAACCATAGAACAAGCACACAGCCCTGAAGATAATGGTAATTCTGCAGAAGAAAATGGTAATGAAGATTGTCTAAATGGTGAACATAGTGAACTTTCTAATTCAAGCAATAAAAATAATTTAGTTAAGAATGTTAAGTTAAAAAGTAGTTTACCTTCTGTGACTAAAAGATCTTTGAAAAATCAATCAAATGATAGCACAGAAGTTTTAAATACCGACTCAAAAAAACATTGCGTTCGCGATTTGGAACAATCGGATTGTTCGAATTCAACAAAAAATCCAGAAAATGATTTAAAAAGAGAAGCTAGTAATGATAAGAGTACTACGGATAGTGAAAGTCCTAAAAAGAATAATGCTAAAAAGGGGAGGGGTAAAGTTAAAAAGAAAAGTAATATAGCCAGGAGTTTAAAACTAAACAAAAGTACAGAAGTAGTTAACTCAGAGACTGATAATTGTCATGATAGTAAAACAAGTATTATAGAGAAGAGAAAGAGTAGTGTTTCTTCTGTAGACCAAGATGATGCCAACACAGAGAATGAGAAAGAGAAGAGTCCCGATAAGGAACTCAAAGTAGAAGACCCCCTACCTCCTAAAAAGCTTCGGCTAGAAACCACTCCCGAAAGTGACGTAAACACACATTCCAATGAAACAGGAGATAGTGTAGAAAACAGTGAAACTAAGAAAGACACTTTGAATAACGTTGAAAGCAATCCTATAGCTCAACGGAAGAAAATAAAAGCACACAAAGGAAAATTTAAAAGAAAAAAGATAGTGAAAAAAATTGACGACAGTTTAGATAAGAATTGTGACAAAGATACTCCTAATGACAATGGAAAGAAAGAGTGTAAATCTTTAAAAAGGTCTCTATTAGATGCTACCATGAGCGATAAGAATAAATCTGAATCTCAAAGTGACAGTGAAGATGATGAACCCATCACAAGTGGCAAACGCCTCAAAATTAAGCCTAAGAAAATCATCACATCTACAAGGTAAGTGTATTTAATTTAATAATTCCCTGTGGAGCAACTTCACTTAAGTTTAGTCTGTGAATAGGTGACCACAATTACCAAGGTAGCGTGTTGATCCATACCTCAGCAAGCATGTTAAGCCAGTTGGTTCTGGCTCTTAATTGTAGATCTTTGGGCAGTCATTACAGGTCAGTGGCCCGATAGGTTGACAACCAGTCTTACCGAGGGATATTGTATTGCTCAGTACAAATTGGGTTGTGAAAGTGAGTTAAGCAGTTGATCTATGTAAAATACTGGTATTCTACTGCATCTAGTAGGACTGGAAGCCGACCCCAACATAGTTGGACAGAGGCTACTCAAATAATAAAACAAAAAAAATAAAGTAAGAGTTCGAGCCGAGTTCTATGTACAAAAAATAACTGTAAGTTCGCCGATCGGCAGGGGTCGAATGAAGGCGCGTCCTAGCTAAAGTGAGCATAGCGTGAAAGCGAGATGATTTTGTTAGGCAATTCCGAACGTTATGAACGCCACGATCACGTTACGACTCGGCTTGCGTGACGGGTAATTTGTTAAATTGAACAAATAATTTCGGATTGCATTCCTGATTCGAACAAATGCATCCTCTACAAAAATCTTAGAGACAACTGTTCTAATCGCCACAATCAACATCGATTTGAAACCATGTTTTTATTACAGAAAAAAAGTAGAAGCAAAACTTCTAGAGAAGCAATCAAGCGACGAATCGGAGGAGGAGACTCTCTATAGTATAGGTAATACAATTGATTCTAATATTATTTTATACCAGATGCGCCCGCGGTTTATCCACGTTGACCGGAAAAATAATGGACATGCCAAATTTCATCTAAATCGGTTCGTATGTTTGAGCGTGAAGGAGTACTAAACATAGACAGATACAGAAACTTCCACTGATTACAGCTATAGATAATATTTTTTATTGCACTTTTTCATGCCTTAGACACATTTAACATTATTTTTAATGAGTTCCTTGTTAGCCTTACAAAAACACTGTTTTTTTATCGTAAACCTTGCTCGTTTTACAACCGTAAGCTTTGAGCTAGATAGATACATTTAGTTCAATTTGCAATGGTTTTAAAATAGGAAAAATAAATGTTTTTTTACAAAGGTGTTACACATAATATTCTGCTGTCTCCAACAAACAAATATTTCAGAGAATTGAAATAACATGTTTAGAGAAATATATCGTAATTAGTTTTTTCGACCATACAAAGTCAAGAACACACAGTACTCCCTAGGTCAAAGCGTATTATGAGGCCGTATATCAATCTGTTTAATTTGAAAGTATTGTTCTTTTCAGCTGGTAAAAAGACGACGAAAAAACTTATGAAAAAGAAGATAAAAGTAACAGAGAAGGGGAAGTCTAGTTCTGATAAGGGAAAGACCACCAATGATAAGGGCAAATCAAGTAAAGACAAAAGCGGCAAAAAGGGCGGCTCGGATGATTCTGACGTAGCGCCCGTGCGGCAATCACGACGGATTGCACAGATGAAGATCAAGGAAGAGGCTGATAGGCGGCACTTGGAGGAGGTCGCGCTGAGGGAACTCAAGAAAATACATAAGAAAAAGGTACTAAAACATTGTTCATTCGTTAGCGCAGGCTTAGTTCGTCCAGTTTTATGTTCTTTTTTGTTTGTGTATGTATGGCAAATCATCAAACTACTTCTCCTACACTGTTGGCCGAGCGGGAGGGAGTGTCAAGCTTTTAATAACTAAAAGCCATCCATGTTCCTTTGCCCTAAGTGTCCAAAACAATCGTCATGCGAATATACGATCATGCTTTTAGGACGATCAATTTTTGTCTTCGTGTGATTGTTAAATAATGGACACATATGTTTAGGGTTCCATACTTCAAAATAGAAAAAAGGAACCCTTATAAGATCTCTTTGTTGTCCGTATGTCTGTCAAGATCCTTTATTAAAAGAAAAAAAAGTTGTCTAATCTATACTTATACTTAATATTATAAAGCTGAAGAGTTTGTTTGTTTGTTTGAACGCGCTAATCTCAGGGACTACTGGTTGGAATTGGAAAATTCTTTTAGTGTTGGATAGTCCATTTCTTGAGGAAGGATATAGGCTATATAACATCACGCTACGACCAACAGGTGCTGAGCAGCACGGGTGAAACCGTGTGGAACAGCTAGTTCTTGCTAAAATGATGGAAAGGAATTGATTCATTAAGGATTTTCTGTGTAACCTAACCATCACAATGTGTCGTGAATTTTCGATGCACGTGACATTTTATTTTATTATTTCCTATACATTAGAACAAGGAAGAAGAAGAAGACGAGAAAGAATGGCGCGCCAGTGGCGCCAGTAGTTCCGACGGGGAACGTCGGCGGAAGACGGAGTGGCGCTCGGATCACTCGACAGGCCCCGAACCGGACTCCGATTCCGACGAGCCTCTGTTCGAATTGCACGAACATGAGGAGCCTGAACGTAAGTGCAAGTTAAAAGGAATTATCTTATTTTACGTATTTTTTACATTCTAGCTAATAAGAATAAAATGTTTTAAAAAATCGCTTATGTAAGGGTAAAGATTGATACTATGCTGGTATTTCCAAGTAAATGTCAATTTGATTGACATAAATGTATGTTGTTATGATTGTAATATGTTTTTTTATGTGCCAGTACTTTTTGTGCAAAGAGATTGTATACTTATTTTTTGTCCTAAAAGGAAGATTATAACGTCTTGACCTAGCTTGAAAGTTAGCTAGGTCAAGAAGTTATAATCTTACTTTTTTATTATTACTTAAATCAATTAATTCACCGAGAACTTATTTAACCACAAAATGTCTGAAATCACCTCGACAAGGCCAGTTTTTATGTAATATAAAAAAATGGTAATTATGTTTGCTCTATTCAAATAATAAGGTTAGTTTTGTTGGCTTTTGTTAACAGCGCAAAAATATATAGAGGGTGGGTGATCTCTTCTAACTTCTAAGATTTTTATAATTAGTTGCTTACAAGTAAATTTAACGAAAACGTGTTAAAAATCAAGAAAATCTCATATTATAACCAGCTAGCCAGCTGTGAAACAAAAATGAAAATCATTATATGAAATAGTCACATAATATCTAATTACCTTTTTTTTTTTATCTATTTGACAGTTGTCTTTGACAAGTCAGATCATGAGTTCTCCCCGGAGTCTGACTTGGAGAGTGGTGAACCCGTCGAACCACTCAAAAGAGCACGTACTTTACAAGAAGGTAAGTTGTTTTTGCTATGTTTGTGTTTCTTTATTATTTAACACTTTCGCTGCCCAGAACTCAGGGTATGAGATATTTTGGACTACCCCGGATTGTTTCTGAAAAATTCCGACTTACGAAATATACACGTCAGCAATTCCTTCAGGGAACAGAAATCTAACTTTGTGAATGCATGTCCAGGCAAAGAAGACTCAAATGGTTTCTGCAAGCGCTGCGGCAGCGGGGAGCAGCCAGAATGGATCCTGCTGTGCGACAAGTGTGACGCCGGCTACCACGCCAGCTGTCTCAAGCCTGTTCTCTTCATCGTGCCCGAGGGCGACTGGTTCTGTCCGCCTTGTAACCATGTGAGTCTCATTTGATACTTACTTTTGTACCTGCCTATCCCGGCCCTGCCGGGGTTGCGGGTTGTTCGAAGAGATATCGCGGCCCTGGAATAAAGGGCAAAAGAAGTAAAGAAGTAACATGGATGGGCACTCAACACTCCACTAATTAACTTCCCTCGTTCTGGACGAAGCC
This sequence comes from Ochropleura leucogaster, assembly GCA_958449745.1. Lineage (NCBI taxonomy): Eukaryota > Metazoa > Arthropoda > Insecta > Lepidoptera > Noctuidae > Ochropleura > Ochropleura leucogaster. The sequence continues at coordinate 17,178,917 of OY288207.1, forward strand.
CCCCCGGCTCCGTCCAGAACGAGGGAAGTTAATTGGATACGGTGACGATTGGATTGTTTGTGAATAGCTATGCAAATTCTTAGGTACACACGGCGGCACATCAAGCTATGCATTTCACAACCTCCCTATACAGTATAACATGACCTCGCTTTGTATAAATTACCCGTATAGTGCGAAATTGGTCATAGTTTGCGTTTTTGGATATTTTGATCATAAGTACTGAGCAGTCGGACTAACGAAACATTAGCAACAAAACATTTGTCTTTATATCTCTCCCTCGCTCTTTTCTATTATTAAAATCTTTACTCTCAAGACCAACAATAACAGTTAACGCACACTTATCAGTACTTTTACAAATTGCGTTCTACTGATTTAAAACTTTATGCACATGTATAAAAAACACTGTACAAACGCGGACCTAATGCCTTGGGCATTTTCTACAAGTCTACTTCTCTTCTACTTCAATGTTTGGCCAATGTTAGCAATTTAAATGTACAGTTTTTTAAGGTCGGAGTTTATTCCTAGTCTTTCAGCCATACACACTCACTATTTCTCTTTCATACACACACACACACACAAACACACACAAGGCATACATGCACACACCGAACATATACACACCCATGTACTAACCTCTTATTATTATTAAGTATAAAATATTGTAATGTGACTTTATTTTTGCTAATACTACTTACCGCATTTGTGTACGAGTGCTTAATAATATTTAAATGTATCTCCTAAGGGGTGGAGTCCTGGTGTCCTGAAATACAGGCGTTTTGGTCTAGCTTAGGCACCAGTCTGCCACAATACTAGTAAATCTTTATTGTTCGCAAAACCTAATAATGTAACTAATTATTTGTTGTGGTGAGAAATAAATGATTATCTTATCTTATTTTCCAGAACATGTTAATAGCATCTCTAGAGGCTGAACTAGTGAAGTATGACGAGTTGGTGGTGACGGTGGAAGCCGAGAGAGAACGTAAGAAGCAGGAACAGCCAGAGCCCAAGAGCGAGAAGGAATCTGAAGATGAGAAGGAGGCAGAGCGAGATGTAGAAGATGACAAGTCTAGTGGTAAGAAACGAAACTCTTTATAAAAATGCCCTAGCTTAATGTGCTGCAATCGACTTCTCCCCAATAGTGCTCTATTGGGGAGATAAGTATAGGTATGGCAATCTCTTGTTCAGAGCATAATATGTTTATTATTATTATTTATTTATTTAACAGACTACAATGAGGTCCAGTGTGTTAGTAACTTCATATGGTTACTAACACACTGGACCTCATTGTAGTCTGTATTAGTACTTAATAACTAGAACAGATCGAGTGTGATTGGCTAGCGCCCACATACAGACAGACAGACAGGCTGTCTGTCCGGTCAGCTATTGATTCCAGGATAGTGTCGGGACACATCGTTTAAATCTATGATTTTTAATATTGACAAAGTTGTACTTTAAAACCCCAACTTATTTATTGCTATAGTTCTTTTTTATACTGTGGTTAGAGCCTGTCGATATGCCAGAGTTTATTTGCCGCCTATTGGCTTCTGACTTGGCTTAACATGCCGTCGACAAATATCTCTCAACATGCTGGTTTCCTCACGATATTATCCTTCACCAACGCACATGATAATTATACAATACGCTCATGAATCTGAAAAATAAGAGGTGCTTGTTTTGTTTCTCACCAATCATTAAAATAAATCATTTAATGAAGATGCAAAAATCCAGTAAAATACTAAACTTAAGTTGTGGGAAAAACTTGAGAGGACTCAAGAGACACCCGGATGTAACGAAGTTATTATTTATAAAAAAAAAACTGTATACACTCAACAAAAATAATCGTCGCGACACCACACTGTTCAATGCGAAATAGAAAGGAAACGAAAATAACTGGCTTGCTTTCTTGAGAGAGAGAGAGAGACAGAAACACGTGCATGTCGTACGGCTTACAACTATAGCAAAAAGTGTCGTTACAAGTTTTGGTCTTATTTTTTTCCGTCTAGCCCCCTTTCGCAACGCGCAATAAGGAACTTCGTTCCAATATAGTGTATATTTTGAGTATTAATGACTATAAGGGTAGAGGTCGACCAAAGAAACGATGGATGGACTGTGTAAAGGATGATATGGCTAGAAAAAAGACTACTCCAGAGACAACATTAAATAAATGACGACCAATGACTTTGACCAACTTTGACGACACGATTGGCGCAGTGGCTGAGAGATTGACTGCTGCGCTGCGTGTCACGGGTTCGATCCCCGCACGGAACAAATATTTGTAAAGTAATAGAGAATTATGGAGGGCGAAGACATGCTGCACCGACTCGATGATGAATACAAAATGGTTGTCGTTTTCCATAGAAGCAAGTGGGAGTAGTGACTGGTCGTCAACCTCTGAAGAAGGCGCGGTGTACCGTCTTCGCGCTCGCAAGCAGCTCCCCGTCAGCTATCGCAGCCAGGAGTATGATCGACTCATCAGCTCTGCTATTAAGGTAATTTTACCTCTATAATAACCTGGTTGCTAAAATTATCGTGATTTCCTTAATCTTAAAATAAAAGTGCAGTATCAGGTATGTATTAGAGAACGATATTCAAGATTTATTCTGCCTTCTCTTTTGAATCCATCCTATAGGAGATCGATTTTAGCGATAAGACCTATATAAAGGGTGTTCTATTCTAATCTTAAAATTAAAACTTAACCAATCAAATGGCCATCTTCATATTGTTTAGTTTCTATCGGTTGTGCAAGTTATACTGATCTGTGTTTACGCAGGAGGAATACGTAGAAGCAACAACTAGTGCCGGTAACCAAGGCCGCGGCAAAGACATATCAACCATTATTGAGGCAGCTGAGGAAGAGAAGATGAAGGCGGAACGAGAGGCTATGGAGCAGGTTTGTAACTTATCAGATCACTGGCTATGACTATGTTCTCTGGGTTTGTTTCGGCTGTATCTTCTCAGAGTAGACGTTATCTAGTTTAAAAAACAAATCAAGTGTTTGTAAAAACCTTCTTGCAAAAATCTCAGGCTCAAATTGGTCAATAAAGTACCCTTGGTTTGATGGTAGTGAACAAAAACTGTTTACCAAGTTTTGATGATCTGCCAACTGCATAACAAATTAAATCTTTGCAGGGTAAACCTTTTGAGCGAAAGAAAAAGAAGCAGCGCCGAAAGCCGAGGAAGTTGAACTCACTGGAAGTACCCTCGGAGGATGATGATGAGACTGATGAGGACTTCAAGGATACTGGGTAAATATAAAAAATATAATTAAAATAAATACCTACACTCTATACACCATCGGTTTGCGATATTAGAAAGTTAATTTCGGTCATTTATATATTCGGATTATGTTGTATGTTTTATAATTATTGGCCATTGAACCTGCGACCCATGCTCTAGTCTTGCACTAGCTAGACTAACAGGGCAGTGATGTGCGTAAGTATAGGGTACATATTGGCTCTTATGGATAACAATTAATAATAATAATAATAAAATCGTTTATTTATAAAAAGGGGGCACAATACAATAAAATAAAGCATTGAAACAAACAATAGAGCACAGTTGCTTAATTGCCTGAACTAGGTTGGACCTGTGTTTCAGGCGAAAAAGAGCATTAATACTAATTTAAATTAAATAAATTACCAGTAATGTAAACTTAGAGTTCCAATATTTAAAAATTACACAAAATCAAGTGAGCATTTTATTTGCAGACAACAAGTAGATCTTCTGTCTGTGCATAAGTCAAGGTTTGAAACAATTCAATTATTGTTTTTTTACAGCTATAATAGTTTAACTTATAGATACTTAGTTTTCTATTTAATCTATTGTACAGAAATGGACCTAAAAACGAGAAAAATCTTTCCACAAAGGCGTGTTTGGAGGTTGCGTTAGACGTGCATACAATATCATTCCGTCTCTTGTTAGTATTGTCATCATTATACGCGAGCTTAGTGTGCTGTTTTAATACTAAGTGCGTAATGAAAAGCTGACGAACAGTCAATACATTGCAGGATTTATATAGCTGATCTGTAGGAAAGAAAAAAGGAAGGAAGTTTGCTACCTTTAAAATAGCTCTTTGAGCTCTTTCAAGAGAAAGCAAGATAGTTTTTGGTGCGCCACCCCATGAAGTAATACAGTATTGAATTATAGACTGACATAGGGCGAAATAAACTTGTGTAATTAATTTTGAGTCTGAAAAAGTTCGTATTTTTTTAAAAACATATATTAACTTGCGCACTCTTTTAACCAAACTTTCAATATGATTTCTAAAGGAGAGGGTGTCGTCTATTATCACGCCGAGGTATTTAATGTTAGAGGTTTTGAGGATAGAAGGACAATTACACATACTGACTGATGGGTTAGCACATTTATGGGCATACATGTGAAAGTTAGCAGTGTTTTGTTGTGGCTTGCGCATGGAAAAGTGAATATATTTGGTCTTGTCAGCATTTAATGTTAGTAAGTTGTTTTGAAGCCAATTTGTCACAGTATTAAAACTAAGTTGAGCGATTTCGAACAGTTCGGTATTGTTTTTAGCAGTAAATAATAACGCCGTGTCGTCAGCATATGATATGATTTTACCGTGCTTGAGATTATGATTACATAAGTCGTTAATATATACCAGGAATAAGGTAGGGCCCAAAATACTTCCCTGGGGCACACCAAATCCCGTATTTTCCTGCTCATCGCTCGTAAAATTATCAATTCTAACACATTGATAACGGTCGGCTAAATAGTCAGCAAGCAGTGTTAGCGTTGTTCCCCTTATCCCTATAGCCTCTAGTTTGCTTAGGAGTAACGAAGCAGAGACAGTGTCGAAGGCTTTCGCTAAATCAAGGAAGATTCCTAGGACCTGGTTCCCTTTACCTAGCTCTTCTGAGACATAATCGGTCAGGCTATGCACCGCATCGGTTGTAGATAACTTGGCTCTAAAACCAAATTGCGCAGGTGATAGGAAGTCGTTTTTTTCAAGATAGCCAACTAGCCTGTTGTTTATAATTTTCTCAAGTATTTTTGAGATTGAAGGGAGTAATGATATTGGTCTATAGTTATAAACCAAGTTCTTATCCCCAGATTTATAGATAGGGATGACAACTGCCTTTTTTAAACACTTAGGAAAAATTCCTTTGGTCAGACAGATTTGAAATATATGCGTTAAGGGAGGTACCAATATATGCTTAAAGAGTTTAAGGATCTTATTGCTTATATTATCCCATCCAACTGCACAGTCATCTTTAAGGCCAGAAATGATGCGGGTTATTTCGTCTTCGTCCGTATCCAGCATGACAAATGAGTTCACAGAACAATTGTTGTTTACATTGTTGAGAGGTGGTTGTGAGCAGTGTTTCGGAATCTGTTCGGCCAAAGTTTTCCCGACATTTATAAAAAAGTTGTTAGCATTATTAACGGATAGGAGAGGCGAAGGATTAGTAAGCAATAAACTCGAATTTGATTCACGTGGTTTAGTCATATAGGTGACGCTTTTAATATGCTTCCAAATTTGTTTGCTATTTTTACCAGCTTTAGTTAATTCTTTTTTATCATAATTACTTTTAACTTTTTTTAAGAGATTGTTGCAGAAGTTTCTGTATCTTTTATAGCTGTTAAGAATTATTAAATTGTCAGGGTATTTCTTGGTGCTCTGGTGAAGTTTATCCCTGTGTCTAATACACCGAATAAGTCCAGGAGTAATCCAAGGTTTAATGTTATGAAGACGATTAGGTACAGTCACAACGGTCGTGTTACGCAATATTGCTTGTTGGACATGTTTTATAAAGTACGATAAACTTGAATTAGCGTCAGCAGTATTATAAACTAGGCTATAATCAATATTGCGTAAATCATATTCAAGTGTGTTTATGTTTAGTTTTGTCTTGTTCTGAGGTCGATTTTGCTTAGGCAGCGACAATTTTATGGCTAGTAAGACAGAATGGTGGTCTGTTATTGTTGAGTTAGTAACAAGCGTAATATATGAATAGCTGGTTTTGACCATCATATGGTCGAGGCAAGAGCCGCTTTGATGGGTGGGTAAAGTATGAGCAGGGAGAAAACCATGGTATGAACAGATATTAAGGTAATCTTGGGCCCTGGCATCGCAGCTTTGAGAGCCAATGTTAATGTTAATATCACCTGTTAGTATCACATTTTTAAATGGGCTAAGCGCTTGAAAGATCCGGTTAAGGGAACTGTGGAAAAAGGCTAAATTTCTGGCGGAAGGGGATCTATACATAGCAATAATCGCTGTAGTTGAGCCAATTTTAATGATTAGGCAGTTACTCATACAGTCTTGTAAGTCAGGTTCTTCAACTTTGACCTTTAATGAGTCCTTAGCAAAAACAACGACACCATTATTTTGATTATGGTTCATTTTAGTGTAAAATAGCTTATATCCTGGTATTGCCGGGAGATTATCTTGACGCTTTGTTAGCCAACACTCTGTTAGAACCATGATATCACAAGTAAAGTTTAGTCTGCGAAGAAGAATGTTAAAGCTATCTATGTTCTTATAAACACTACGAATGTTTTGGGTTATTATAGTTAGTGACTTTTGATGCTGGGAAAGAAATTGTCTGCAGTCCTCAACGTCGCATGACTTTGACTCAGTTAGAAATGAGTTGTCTATGTCCGTAATTAAACTAATAGCCATTATATTTAAAAAAAAAAAATAACAACTAAGAATTACGTCTAAGATTTAAGTAAATATGTGGCGCTCTTAGGCGCCTTCATAATCAATTGAGTTTATATACCTGTATTCGGCAGCTATTTTGGCTGGACAAGTTGCGTCTCCCGTTTTGTGATTTGCTTGCTTTTTAAAGCGTAAACATGTAGCACACTTTGGATCATCGGCTTTCTTAGTGCAGTCTTGGTTAGAATGGCCTTCTTCACCGCAATGTCCACAAGTAGGGGCAGCTATCTTGCATGTCTTAGCTGCATGTCCGTACTGCTGGCATTTGTAACATCTCGTTACCAGGGTGAAGTCTCGTACCGGGCAGGATGTCCAATTTATAAATAGTCTGTCCTGTGTAATAAGGGCCTTGCGAATGACCGCTGGAACTTCTAATATATAATTGCAATTCTCAGCGTCTTTTCTGCCAGATGATGAAGATTCCAGGGTTATATCTGACAGTTTTTCTGTTATGTTTTGGTCATAAATGCATTTATCTACATCATTCTCAGCCATTGATGCGGGAACTCCTATAACAATAATGCGAGGTTTGCGTTTTCGAGGTTCGTCGACGGTAAGCCCTGACGAAGCGGTTTGGACTGTTTTTTTGAGCTTATCTAGGTCATCCTTAGTCTCAGTGCTGATGCAGTGAATTTCAACATTGTTGGTGGATATTTATGAAATTGTTCGTAGTAATTGTATTGAAAAATTTAAATGTACGGCGTTAGTTCTGATAAAGAACTATGACGCATTCAAAGTAGCAAAGACGAAGATCTAAAACGCTGAACTGCCATAACTCTACGCCAAATTTATAGTTACTGTAACTTATAATCCAACTAGCTGCGCCCCGCGGTTTCGCTCATGTGCTGATAGAATATACAATATATCTTTATGAATTATAGCCTACATGCGATTCTGATATGTAAACTATATTATTATGAAGTTTCATTAAAATCCATTCTGTAGTTTTTGCGTGAAAGATTAACAAACATCCATACATCCTCACAAACATTCGCAAAATATTATTAATATATATTAGTAGGAAAAGTAGCATGTATATTCATCCTTTGATAGTATTCCATGATACTTAAAGATAAATTCTCCAGTGCTCTAGGGATGTCATCATCGGAGGACATATCGTCGTCGAATGAACGAGGCAGCTCCGATGACTCTAGATCTTCAGACTCGCTGCCTATTCGACGAACATGCAGATCTGATAAAAAAGGTAATATTAGTTAATATGTAGTTTTCTATCTTGTATTTTGGAATATTTGTTTTAAAGTGAACCATTCAACAATATAAAACAAAGCTTGAACTGTCCCACTCCTGGACAAAGCCTTTCACATGACTTCTCTGGGTGCTGTGCTTCCAATCCAAGGCGAACCGCCATTTCTCTTTAGTTCAGAGGGGCGGCTGTTTTACCCCCGAATACTGAAACGTCACTCAAAATTTAAGTACCACTTAAAATTAACAGATACTCAAAAGTGACGTTTCACAATACAAAATCTAAAGTTTAGGAGCTGCTCAAATGTTAAGCAGCCCTCAAATTTTGAGTGACGTTTCAGTATTCGGGGGTTAGTCTTGCAGTTTTCATAAGCAGGTTGCATACCAATTAAAAAAAATTACTCTTGTTTGTTCATAAAGGAGAACGCGCGAAAATGACTGAGTCATCGCCAGAAGTGAAGAAAAAGAAGAAAGGTCACTTTGAGGATAGCTCGGAGGAATCTGCGGGCGCCAAGGAGTGGACTTCAAAATCCAAGTAAGTTTTTTGTATTTAAAATAAATTAAATGTACTAAAATGTCTCAATCAGACGTGGCATTATTTTATGCAGATAAATTATGAATTAATTGATGTCTTTAAAAAAAACATAATTTCTAAAACTATATTTTTGCTTTTTGCCCAGTAAAAATTATATCACTGAGCCCATAAACATTTTACATCACACTTGACGACATCTACAGCTGTAAATCCCCCCCACAGGTCATCAAAACCAAAATCATCGCGACCTCCAAAGATGAAACATCGCGACAAGTCCAAAAAACGTCGCAAGCGCAGCGGACTCACGCAGTACGACGCTGAAGGAAATGTGATCCGAGCGCGGGTCACCTATGGTGGCCTGAGCGGGGACGAAGGGGAGAACGACTGGTCACCCAAGCACAGGACGCGCCAGAAGAAGATCAACTACACGGAGATGCCCAACACTGAGTCTGAGGATGTAAGTTTAGTAAACTATGAAGAACTTTGATGTTCTGGCTCTTGTTACCTGTTACATGTCGTGTTGTGAGTCTGCTGTAAATTTTATTGCACAAGTTGACTGCCACAAACCCACTTAAATTAATTCAATAAATTTATTTGCAAATGTAAATAAAGCAGTCGATGTCTTTTTACAAAGTGGGAGTTGATAATTTAATTGTGGTTCTAATAGTTGGCAGAGCTTAGATTTATTAGACCTGAGATGAGAAAATACATGATGACTTAGTTAAATATTACACAAAATTTTATACCTCATTTACTCAACAAGGACTCAAAAAGAAAATCTAATTTTTGATCCTTGTTGAGTAAAGGGGCTCTTATCATACTAACAAGCGAGAGAAGTTGTTATAATTTAAAATAATCTCCTTAAATGTCGGGCGTTGGAGAATGGAAGGGATACCCACAGCTCATTGCCCATTCTCCTTTCTATAACAACATCAACTTACAGGAAATGCATAAATCCAGCGGCAAACACATGCCGGACAGTTCCGACGAGTACAAGATAGACACAGACGCGACCACGGACTCGGACGAAGAGCGCAAAAAACGCAAAAAACCAGAAGACGAGGAAGCAGAACAAGCCAACGAAGAGAAAAGAAAGGCCCTCAGCGACCTCATCAAGAAGACTGCCGTGGTACCGCTTGAGAAGTTACCTGAAGATGTTACGAAGGCTAAGACTGAAGAGTTGCAGGCGCACCTTAGTGAGTCTAAATTAATTAATTCAAATTAGTTTTAGAATCAGAATATCTTGAACGTAGACTGCATTTTAATTCCCCGGCTCTGGGCGGAGCGGAGGGGAGTGTCAGACTTGTATTGACTAAAACCCACACATGTTCCGTCTATTGCCCTTTACGTTCCGAGGCCGCGGTATCTCTCTCGAACAATCCGCACCCCCGAACGTAGACTGCATAAAACGTTAGTTCATAACAACCTCCCAGTCTTTAAGCTGGGGATATTAATTGGCATACCAAAATCTCCAACAACAGGATTCATTTATGACGCAGTGGCATACCGAGAGGTCAACGATACGTCAAGGCTCTGTGGCAAGCACACTGTTCAGGGGGTCTACTCTAATTCTACGTAAAACGAAATTGCGGCCGAAACTTCGAACGTTTTCTACCACGGTTTCATTTCATTTCATTCATTTCGAAATTTCGGACGTCCGAAGTTTATTTGACATTAAAATTTTCTAAACCTACTCTAATTCACGCAAAATGATATAGAGTAGGGTTACAAACGTAACTACTCTTGACTTTCGTTCGTTAACGAAGTTACGTTTCGGAGAAAGAGAGTAGACCCCCTGAAACGACTCCCGGCCACCGTAGACGCAGGCCTGTGGACGGTAAGCTACCCATTGCTCACCGTTGACAGACCTACGTGTCTCCTCCGTGACGACAGGCTATGGCCATGGTCATAGGTACTGCGACCCCAGAACATAAAGGGCAAAAGAAAGAACATGTATGGGTTTTAATCAGTAAAAGTCTGACACTCCCTTCTGCTCTGCCTAGAGAGGGAGATGTTATTTGATGATTTCATCCCAAAAACAATGGTTTTATCGTAGTACCGCCACTATTCCACGGCCATTGTATTAACACTTCCAACTCAAAAAATAACTAGCTAGCGATTAATTTTAGTTTTATTCTCTGAATCATTGGATTGCAGGTCTGATTATGCATTCTTTCTACAATGCGGTCCAAGTTGGTTCAACACATTAAATTTATTTTCTCCTAAATTTGAATATATAAAAAAATAATGTTTAAAAGATCGTTTGTCTACAGATGCGCAAGCGGCGGCAGCTATGATGGCGCGACCATCTCGCGGCAGAGGCAGCCGGGGCGGACGTGGTAGCAGGTAACATACGATTATATTTTGCTTCTTTATTCAACCAACAAATTAGTTTTTAAATATTTTCTATCTTTGAGAATGTGCATGTAATTCAGCCGAATGCTAACTAACCGGGCGACATTAGAGTTGTAGAAAAAAGCACACCTTGTATATGAAGCATCCCTGGCCAATGGCGCTTTTCAGAGTTGATCCTTTCTAAACCCTTTTTACAACCAATTTCACAAAAGATTCTGACCGCGATTAGCACATTTAGACCGTTTAAGATCATTTTACTGTCAACTGGAACGTAATCTAAACAGTACTGAAGGGTTACCATGACATCTTATAGCAGTTCTTATTACTCTGTGAGAAAGAGATGGTGCTAGACACCTTGTATAGCTCTGTCTCTTTCCCTCAGTGGAATAAGTTCTGTTTTAAGACGTCATGGTAGGGCAGCTGATCACGGCCAGCTATTTGGCGCAGCCGTGAGACATAATCATTTGTTTTTTTTATTTCTGTTTTATATTTTGTGCCAGTTTAGTTTTGGGCCAGTGCTTAATAAAAATATTTTATTTTTAGCTTGTTCTGAATAATAGTTGAATGTAGATAATAACAGTAGTACGTTGTGTACGAAACAGTGTTGATTGCAGAGGCCCGCGCGGCGGAGGGCGCGGAGGTCGCGCGGGAGGGAACAGTGAAGCGCCCGCCAGCGATGATGCGCTCGCTAAACTTATAGGAGTTAAGATCAAAGGTATGTCACTTTTACTACTAGTTTTAACCCGTGGTCGATTTCACAATAACAATTTTTTCGGGGTAAAAAGTAACCCATATGACATTCTTGCTCACGAAATGTCTGCAAGCATAAAATCATGTCTATCTGGTTGATTAGGGACAGAAGACACACGTAATCTTAGAAGACCACGTTATAACGATAAAAAGAAACTATGTCATACGAAAGGAATGACTGATCATTGTTTTATTAAATTGAAATTCCTAAAGACAGTTTATTGTTATTCTCTAGCAATAAGCAGTTGCTTAGTAAAGAAAACCCCCTAACTTACAGGTCAGTCCCAAAGACCATACGCAATCAGTAACAACATATTAAGTCTGTGTAAAAGTATTTTGGCTCAACAAGTTTCAATTTATGTTCATACAGATCTCAGAACGGACGGCTCCCCTACGAAACCTAATCAAGTAAGTTTTCAAACAGACTACAAGATGACGACTCACATAGGCTACCCTATTTTTGCACTAACTGCAAAAATTACCACTTTAGAACGCTTTATCTTTTAGTAAAAGTTCCCCTTTTTAACAGGTGGAAAGAGAAAAGAAACGTCAAGAACGCGAAGCGAAACGAGCCGAGCGCGAAGCTAAGAAGGTCGAGAGATTACAAAAGAAAGAAGAAAAAGAAAAAATGAAAGAACAAAAAGCCAAGGAGAGAGAAGAGAAACGCCTCGCGCGACTCGCCATGCAAGAAACTAAGAGGATAAAGAAGGAGAAGATGGAGTTCCCTATAGGGCCTCCCATGTCGTACGGAGGTCCGGGAGGGCCCGGGGGCCCGGCCGGGCCTCCACAGCGGCCCCCGCACGGGTTCGGTCCTCCGCCGCGCATGCCTAACGACTACCACGACCAACCGCGGTTCCCTACTACACCGAGGTTGCAGGTAAACGTTCACTATACATTTGGATTAGTTACCAGTTCACATTTTTTTTTTAAACTTTATGGTTCTTTATTACGCTATCAAATGCGTAAAAAATCTGTTACATTGACTATTGGGAGATGTATGCATGATTTTACTAGGCGATACTTAGCGCTCTGTTGGATTTTGCACGCTCGGTCTAGGGCCAAGACTTAAAAACCGAATAGCGCAATCATATTATGCGTTAATCTACGTCAAAAATAAAAATAAATATCCCATTTCGAATGTTACAAATAATGTCTGATTGATTTATACTAATCCTGTCGTGTGACTTTGCAGGTTCGTGCCGAGCTGCGTGGCGTGTTGTCAGCTGAGGAGCGAGCGCAACATGGCCGACCTGACCATGTGTCTGCGCTCAGAGAAGGTACCAAACGTATTTATCTATACAATGTGGAATTATCAGATGGGATCCGGATATCAGTTGAAATCAACCCTTACAGTTATAATTGGTGGATAACATAGGGAGGTTGCTATCTAGGTGAACATAGTTACACAAAATCAAATCAAATCATTTATTTCAATTAGACCATTACAGGCACTTTGAATGTCAAGAAACAAAATGTTAAGCTACCCCAGCCCCGGTCACAAGGCATAATAACATGTGAAAGTACTATAGTTGCCCATTATTTATGCAAATGATTTTGTTATTTTGGATACATGTTTGCCAATCATGCATATTGTTCTAGCAACACAGAAACATGTTGCTGGAACGATATGCAACTATTTACCAAGACATTAGAACTTGATGATCTTACAACATAAAATTTAAAATATGATGAAGTCTTTGATTTTTTTTATGGTGCAGTACAAATATATAATAGTTTATAGTTTTTTTTTTTTAACTAAAAGACATGTCATCGCTCATGACATCCTTGACATGATAAAGATCTTATTAGTGGTAAACTCAGGTATTCCATAATCAATTTCAATTAGATTGACATAAATATTTGTTGTTTGGTGCCATTCATTTCAAAACTTGTCTGAAATCTTTTACCTACTTTTTTAAATGGAAGATAAGAAGGATGACGACCGGAATCTGGGTCAAATTTAAATTATTCTACAGGCGAAACTAAAAAAGCACGTTAAAAAAAACTATAATAGATTTTGCGAGTCTATGACTCACGTTGCCATAGTGTCGTATTTGTATCTCCGATTTTAACAGAATTGGTTTTACTTACAAACCCATGTCATAATGTCCAGGTACACTTTCAGTAGCCGGATCACCGCAGCCGTTCAAACCGATCACCGAGGAGCCCAGCATCATCACACGGATGCCGCACATGATCAACCAGCAATACAGGTGAATATTTATCTTCAGCTTTTGTATGAATATTGTTGATGGTTGAAGAGAGAAAACTCTAATAAAAAAATGGATGGATTGTGAGATGAGTGAAATAAAAAAGAAAGAATATTTATTTTTTATTTTTCTAGAATGGAAGAAAAACTTTGTTTACAAGTAGTATAAAATACGAAACCCAAAAAGTTGATGCTCACCTTACAACTAGGTTGAAACGGAATTGGGCTGGTCACATCTGCCGCTAATCACAGGAGTAATTTAAACGACGAAATGGCAGACCCAGAAGGAAGGGCACGCCACTATAGTGTCGTTAAGTCCGCTCTTTAAAGAGGGGCTGGAGACGACTGACGCAGGTCCTCACCGGACACAGAAATTTCTAGAGGTTCCTGCACATAATTGGGCAGGAGGAAACGTCACCATTGTGCCTCTCGGCCGGAGGACACGGTGCCGCCCGCGCGGGACTCGCGGCGCACGGTGAGAAGCGGTCACCTCCGCATGCGAAGCAGTTATGCTAACGAAGGAGGTGGCCAGTTATTGAAGGAGAGAACCTTAAACCAACCCAGCCAATCGCTGCCACCTTAGACGCCTGCGGTGAGCAATGGGTAGCTCATTGTCCGTCCGTCCGGGTTGTGGGTTGGTCGATAGAGATATCGCGGTTACGAAAGGCAAAGGACAAAAAAGGAACATAAAGGAATAGGTTTTAGTCAGTACAAGTTGACACTCCCTTCCGCGCCGCTATGAGCAGGAGAAGTCATTTGTCCAAAACAAGAGCCAGAATGAGATGGTGGGATGAGCTGGACTCTTTTTCAAAGAATGTGGCATGAGATTTTAGGCCACATTATTATTAGATCGCGAAAACTGGAAGCAGGGAAGGGAGGCTTTTGCACTACAGTAGTGGGCAATTTAGGGCTATGTTATTTCAACAGTGACATCTTAGTTGTTTAAGGGTTCGAAGTCGAAGTTCTATGCACCTTTATGTTTTACTAATGATATGTTCTTTCCAGGGGTCCAATGATGTACCCTGGCGGCGCGCAGTACGGGCCGCGACAGAACATGTCCATGTACCAGCTGCACCCCGCGCTAGGTCCCGCCGCGCGCCAGTTCCCGCAGTACTACCAGCACATGCGCGGCCTGCCGCCCGCACACCCGCAGCACCAGCCGCACCAACAACACCAGCCGCACCAGCAGCACCCGCAGCACCCGCAGCACCCCGGCGCCTACCCCGCGCGGGGACCCTACGCCGCCGCCACGTCCCCCGCCCCGCCCGGGACGCGCCCGCACGGGCCTCCGCACGGCATGCCGCCAGGACAGCACGGAATGCCGCCTGGACAGCATGGCCCGCCCGGACAACACGGCGCGCCCGGACAACACGGCCCGCCCGGACAGCACGGCCCACCCGGACAGCATGGCCCACCCGGACAGCACGGCCCACCCGGACAGCACGGCCCACCCGGACAGCACGGGCCGCCTGGACAAGGACCGCCAGGACACGGGCCCCCGCCTGGTCATGGCCCCATGCCCCCGGGACATGGCCCCATGCCGCCGGGACACGGCCCGCCAACTAGCACCCACGGCCCGTCAGGTCACGGCCCCTCTCCCCCCGGGCACGGGCCGCCGCCACGTGGCCCACACCCCGGACACGGGCCGCTCGGCCTGCACAGGCCGCACGCGCCCGGCCCGCCCGGCGCCATGCCGCCCACATCCAGCCCGCACGGCATGCCGCCGTCCGGCCTGCCCGGGCAGGGTGGGCCGCTCGCTATGCATATCCGCGGTATGCCCCCCGGTTTGGCCGGACCCCTCGCTGGAGCATTACAAGGCAGAACAATGGAACCCCCCTCCGCTTCTCCTTCGGCCCCCCCGCGTTCTACGCCGCCGTCGGACCACGAGCCCCCCGTGCGGATCAAGGCGGAGGTCAAGACAGAACCCGAATACCAATCACCTGCAGGCTCGCCGTCACGTGAGCCCTCGCCCACCCCGCCGCGCGATGAGCCGCCCAGACATCCCAAAATCAAACACACGGAAAACAAGGATCGACGGCCGCGGTACCCGCTGGGGCCCTACGCGCCCCAGTACGGACCCTACGGCCCCTACGCGCCGCCCCCCGGTCCTGCCGAACGCGGCGTTCCATCAGGCCCTCGGCCTCCACAGTTACACCACCCCTACGCCTCCGAGGTACGACCGCGCAGCCCTGCATCGGCGGAGCGGCCGCACTCGCTGGAGTCAGCCGGACACGCGCCAGCCGGACACGTGCCAGCCGGACACGCGCCAGCCGGACACGTGCCGCCCGGCCACGGACCGTCCGGCCACGTGCCGCCCGGCCATGCACCATCTGTTCTTGCACCGTCTGGCCACATTCCGGCCGGCCACGCAGCACCGTCGCACGGCCCTCCGTACTTGCCGCCGCACATGCGCCCCATGGTGCGGCCCACGTACGGGCCGGTGCCGGGCGGGCGCGGCAGCCCGGCGGGCCCGGTGCCTTTCGCTCCGCCGCACTACCCAGAGGTGACTCGCACGTCACCGGCGGGCTCGCTGCCGGGCGGGCCCATGGGAGGTGGGCCCATGGCTGGCGGCCCAATGGCAGGTGGGCCCATGGCAGGCGGCCCCGTGGCCGGCAGCCCCCTTACGGGCGGGCCGCTGCCGCTGAGCGTACGCGAGGCGGGCCCGACAAGCGTGCGGCCGGAGCGAATGGCGTCCCCGGCGCGGCTGGAGCCGCTGGGTATAGTGAAGCAAGAGGTGTTGGCCTTGGTAAAGTCGGAATCGCCGTCGCCGAATGGCACGCCGCCAGATGCGGTGGGCGTGCAGGCGCTGGACGCGCGCTCGCCGGCCGGCCTGCTGGGCCCGCGACCGGACGGTTTGCTCGGCCCGCGACCGGACGGCCTGCTGGGCCCGCGGCCGGACGCTGAAGGTCCGGTCCCTCGGCTGCCGGACGGCGGCATGGCGGGCTCGGTGTTCGGTGGGCTGGTGAGCTACTTCTCGAGCCAGCACGAAGACGACGACATCGACGCGTGACTCCAGGACTCTGTTCTCGCTGTACATACCGCGCGATAGATAATTATATTTATGCCCTGTACGATATTATGTGTTAGCGTAGGAGATTTAGTTTAGCTATAGGGAGTAAATATTATATATTATTATGAGTCTTTTTGGTCTCGAATAGGCGAATGTATTATTATTTTGGTTATGTTTAAGTGAGATTTATTTATATACGACCGATAGGTACTTACAGTATACTCTGAATACGAATTTTATTAAAGAGATCGATGACATTTTTTTTGAAAAAATAAATGTTTTTTCTCCTACAAAATACATGTATTATTTCACTATTGCTTTTTTTTTATTCTTGTCTTCATGAACACATTTCGAGCCTACCTACTTTTTTATAGAGTTCATATATGCCATCCCGCTATACATAATTGCTAAGGGCCCTTCCCAGGTTGGTCATTAGCATTACGTTTGCACAAAAAATTATGTCCGTAAGGATTGAGGAGCCACATCAGATTTTTAAAATCTGATCTCACCATTATTTAGCAGCAATGTAGCTTATTTTGCAGCGCGAATTCTAGATTTAGCAGCAAAATATATCACTAGTTATTTTAATGCAAAAGTGGCTCCTCAATCTAAACATCTGGATTGAGGAGCCACCTGGAACTCGTTAAGTAATAGATGAATATTTATGAAAATTTTGCAGCATTTAGTAGCAATTTAGCATATTACCTGCTAAAAATTTTGCTTTTGTAGCTCTAAAACGAAAGAAAATACAATACTTTTTATATGGCTCCTCAATCTAACCTCGATAAGGGAATTTCTATTGGATGTGAGCGATTAATTAATATATTCGACATATTGATCATTTAGCAGGTCTTGTGTTTGTTTTTGCAGTATACGAGTAAAATCGTAAAGCAGAGTAAATTTTGTATATGAACACATTTTCTTTGGCTCCTCAATCCTGACGCTCTAAATAAATATGTTTGACTGTAGCCACCTGAAATCTCAACGGAATCTAAAACCAGATATACAAACATTTAGCAGAAATTTCTGCTAAATATCTCTGCACACTTCAGTAATGTACATATTTTGGATTCTGAAAAAACAATACTTTACTACTTTTTCGTAAATTCTGTGTGTAGGGTGACCACATTTTGGGGGTACCTACAAATTAATATTTCATTTACGTCAAATAATAAAAATTACTACTTTTATTAATATGAAAATTGATAACATGACGTAAAAAAAAGACGAATTATTTGTAAAATGGAAAAATGATCCAACAAATAAAATACTACGACTAGAATATAATAAAACAAGAAATAAAACTCATAAAAATAGAAAAATCTCGGAATAAATGTTAAACTATGGAACAAATAAATAATAATAAATTGAATCCTAGGAAACTATCGCAAATATTGAATACTTTATCTGGTCGCAAGAAAAAATTGGTTGATGAAGCAATATTAAGAGCGTTCAAAAAGAATGATACAGGAGCGAAGTCCATAGCTAATAACTTTGCGATAGAATTTAGGAATAGTGTTAAAAAAAAATTGCCCAAGTGTGACCATCGGCTCCTAAAAGAATCAGACTATAATGTTCCCTCTAGACAAATAAATTTACTTCAAAAAAGCCTCAAAGGACGGTGTCCTTAAATTAATTAGAAACCTAAAGACAAACAAAGCTTCCGGGGCAGATAATATTAGGTGTGTTGAGTATCGAGTATCTAAGTGGGCACACGATGCTGGACTGGTTCTGAATGCAAATAAATAAAACCAAAATCATTCATGTACACTCTAACCATCTAAAAATAATAGTTGTTTTAAGGTAATTGCGCACAGTCATAGCTGTCTCCACTCCACTGTTTCAGGGTCAAGTGACGCATCATACCTACCTGGGACTTTGGTGGATAGTCGATTTTGTTGGAGCTTTCACGTGGATACTGTCTGTGATAAACTGCGAGCTATTATGGCAAAATTGTATGTTCTCAAACCTAAAGTTCCCCTCAAAGTTCTTCTGAATATGTATGTTGCTCTGGCAGAATCGATTATAGCATACGGAATTACAAGCTATGGGCGAACATTTAAAACATACATTGAACGAATTTACACACTGCAAGTTAGGTTATTAAAGCTCATTGTACCAAGATGAAATAAAAATCCAACACAAGGATAACGTGATAGAATCCAACTCTCCTCTTGCAGGTCTGCTGGAAGAAACTTCTTATGAAATAAGCTGTACCTTTGTTCTCTTCAGTCTTAATATAATGTCTTGTCATGTATTTTGTGTGTGCATAAATAAATGAATGGATCCCAGTAAATGTGATATCGCCATGTTCGTTAACTAGGTCGGGCACATGCTACAGGCTTGTGCCCGACCCAGTTACGGCACGGTACGGTACGGCACTTCCGATTCCACAAGGCTGTATTTTAGACCAAGTTGCTGATGGATATTCCTGGTTACAAGGTTGTGTCCATGCAAGTATCTTCGTTAGCAAGACGAGAACAACCGGAAATAATGTGACAAAATAAATAAATAAATATTATTTTGGGTACGTAAGTGAAATATTAATTTGTAGGTAACCCCAAAATGTGGTCACCCTACACACAGAATTTACGAAAAAGTAGTAAAGTATTGTTTTTTCAGAATCCAAAATATGTACATTACTGAAGTGTGCAGATATATTTAGCAGAAATTTCTGCTAAATGGTATATCTGGTTTTAGATTCCGTTGAGATCTCAGGTGGCTACAATCAAACATATTTATTTAGAGCGTCAGGATTGAGGAGCCAAAGAAAATGTGTTCATATACAAAATTTACTCTGCTTTACGATTTTACTCGTATACTGCAAAAACAAACACAAGACCTGCTAAATGATCAATATGTCGAATATTTTAATTGATCGCTCACATCCAATAGAAATTCCCTTATCGAGGTTAGATTGAGGAGCCATATAAAAAGTATTGTATTTTCTTTCGTTTTAGAGCTACAAAAGCAAATTTTTTAGCAGGTAATATGCTAAATTGCTACTAAATGCTGCAAAATTTTCATAAATATTCATCTATTACTTAACGAGTTCCAGGTGGCTCCTCAATCCAGATGTTTAGATTGAGGAGCCACTTTTGCATTAAAATAACTAGTGATATATTTTGCTGCTAAATCTAGAATTCGTGCTGCAAAATAAGCTAAATTGCTGCTAAATAATGGAGAGATCAGATTTAAAAAAAACTGATGTGGCTCCTCAATCCTTACGGACATAAAAAATTGACAACATGCAGTTTCCAGCATAAAGTTTGACACAAATTTAAAACCCTGAAATTGTGGTAAAATAGTTCAGTTAGGGTTTTTGATGCACCAATTATCTGTGGTAGTATTTTCATGTTCTAATGAGATGGGTTTGCAATAATAATAAGTATACGAACATAGCTTTAACACAGAACTTACAAAACAAAGACTGATTTTCTCAATCCAAACTATTGAACAAATTAACTTCTTTTTCACTTGCTAAACCTTTTTAATCAATAATATTTTTTAGAAAATATTTAAAAACGTGCCGCAATGGTTTTCCACCTCTGCAATATGGAACTCCACGTAGGTTCTCGGTTTCCAGGTCCAAAATTGTTTGAAAATATACACCTGTTTTTAATTTTTTTTTTGGACGCTAAATTTGCTAAAAAGCTATAATAGGGTATTTTACTCTACTTATATGAAAAAAAAACTAAAAATATACAAATCAGATAGTTTAGGCAATAAGCAGCCGGAAAATGCCAGATATGGTTAAACAAATAACTAAATAAATTTTAAAATTGATTTCAAAGTTTTCACTTTTTTTAGTCTGTTGTTTTACTAAGCGAAACAGTGTCCGCCATGATTATTACGTCATATGGTCATGTAAACAAAAAGTAACAACTGTCAACTGTAGCCCTACTATGAACCTCCAACAACCTCCAAATATGAACAAACTTCCAAAAATATATACTTTCCGGGTAACCTATATTGTGAGAAATATTTTTGATAAGTAATGAATAGGTATAATACTTACATCGAAGTGATCTTCACAAAAGTATAAACGAGAGTTTTCGGACAATTGTTTTGGATCCCTTCTCGCAAGTTTGAGCCAAGTTTTCCTTATATTTAAATCAGTTGGCACTTGAATCCACAACTTTTCCGGTGTTTTTACATTCAAGAACAGTACACCAATGGTAAGGGTAATAACTCATTTTTAAATTATAGTGAAATATACAACTAAACAGAAAGACTATTAACAGCGCATTTGTTTACATGACCAACTGACGTCAGACAGAGACAGAGTAACATGGCGTCAAGCGTTTTTGTGATTTTACGCGCGAAAATTGAAATGCAGTTTTATGGCACTTATCGATTGAATATTTTTATTTTGTATTTTTTGGTGGTTTACTAGGACCCCAGGATCAAAATGAGATACTTTTTAAAAAAGGGTGTAATACCGTATTCAATTGAGACCACGGTGGTTCCGCAGTCATTTAAGGCAATGAACCCACCAGATTCGTTCCCGTCCGTTCGTTCGTTAGAGCCCCCGCAGACCACAGACTATTTAGTCTGCCGATAGTTTGATCGGGTTGGGCTGCTAGCGCGCACGCTGGGCCAACTAAACAGTCGGGTTGGCGATGAGTGCGCAGACTAGACAACGGTCGGCCAACTGCTCTCGAACGATTTTCTAGTTGGTAAGAGGATTTTGAAGTGAACGGTCGCATAATGAATGTTAATACAATATTATCCAGAAATGTTATTATTGCTCTTATACAACGGAGGAGAAGTACCAAGAAAACTACTGAAGGATCGTCGGAGTCGGCCGACTAAACGATCGGCCAGTATGCGCGCGTAGAGGAACGCCATACTTATTTAGCAGTTGGCCGATAGGGCGATAGTTTAGTTTGAAGGCAGTCGGTTAGCCCTTCAAACTTATTTATCGGCCGATACCGAACCCTTGTAATGTGCGCACTTGCATACATCTTCCTAAGAGCCCGACCAGACTGTCGGCCGATGGAAAGTCTGTGGTCTGCGGGGGCTCTTACACTGAAAATGTTAAACAAGGTCGGGGATACTTCATCATCAAGTGTTTCAGTTGCAGGATTGAGTTCTATTTTTCAGGTATTAAATAAAACAAAACGGCAATTTACCACAAAATACTTTATTTGCGAGGTCTCCCGGCGACTTTTTTACTTCCTGCTGCTTGTTTGTTTTTACCGCCAAATGATAGTGGTTGATCTAAAAAAAAAAAATTCTAATATAAATAATCCAGTCCCTTATTTTCAGCATTTCATCTGCAATGTTATTTCAATTTCACTTTCATCCGTTCATCTGCCTATCCTGGGGTCGGCTTCCAGTATGACCGGATGCAGATGAATACCAGTACTTTAGATGGAGCGACTTCCTATCTGACCTTCACAACCCCGTTAATACTGGGTAATACGATACTCCTTGATAAGACTGGTTGTCAGATCGGGATCATCATAATCTGCCTAGCCTTTTCCTAACTATGTTGGGTCGGCTTCCAGTCTTACCGGATGATTAACCTAAAAATCGACCCGACCGGTTGTTTTTATTAAGCTACCAGCTTCGATTTAAATAATTATGATATTAAAAACGATGTGTTATTTTCACCTTGTCCAGCGACTGTACCTAGTGTAAACTGAAATCAATAATACTCACCAGGGGGCGCTATCTTGAGAGTTATATCGTAGGTTTTACTCTTCGGCCTCTTGGCAGCTGGCTCCAGTTTCTCAGGCGTTTCTGTTGGTGTCACCGTCTCTTGAGTTGCAGCCCAACCATCCTACAATTAGATTTTGATTGTGTGAAAATTCGCGAAATTTCACTACGAGGACCATAAATAAATTGTCTTTTAATTGTATAACGATGCATTTTTTACGTCAATTTTGTTTACATTTATGCACGTTTTGCTTAAATGAATACATACATGTAAGTGCACTGTTAAATTTACGCTCGGCACTGGACCGGAGGTAAAAATCAGCCACATTAATGAGTCAAGCTTTTAAACAGTTTCATCTTTCGCCACATACCTCTGGGTCTTCAATTTCCGGTGCTATAGGCAAGAAGGACAACATGTGTTCGTCTTCTCCTTCTTCATCGGAACTGCAGAAAGCTGCCACGGGTTCGCAAGTCGTCACATCCACCTGTTTCAAAAGGAATAACTAACATTAAATTATTAAGTTTTCTATCCGAAATGTGGTTGAGTAACACTGGGAATTGCGTAAACTAAAATCTTACTTTAACTTGCATGTATACAGTCCCAAGTTTCTATAGGCGAGCTTGTTCCTATACAAAGTGGATGGCAAACAATCACAGTTACCCCGTTTTCAGTACACATTCTGTACCCCCCCACAAATAAAAATTCATTGGATATTAAACAATAA
Organism: Ochropleura leucogaster; assembly: GCA_958449745.1. Lineage (NCBI taxonomy): Eukaryota > Metazoa > Arthropoda > Insecta > Lepidoptera > Noctuidae > Ochropleura > Ochropleura leucogaster. Next base: position 17,202,050 of record OY288207.1, read on the forward strand.
TACAAAAAGAAACATACATTCGAATTGAGAATCTCTTCCTTTTTCAAAGTCAATTAAAAAAATCATTTGTTTCATACAAAAATGCAATATCTACACGGTCAAAATAGCTGTTTTTTTTTACTGGAACCATTCATGCAGTATCCTCTCCAGCCTGATTGTAATAAAAAGCAAGTTGGTAACTGTAGTAACAGTTAGTGACTTCTGCCTCGTATAGGGCCAATTTAGTTGATTGATTCGATTTTGTTTTTTTACTTTTTATTAGGGTTCCGTAGTCAACTAGGAACCCTTATAGTTTCGCCATGTCTGTCTGTCCGTCCGTCCGTCCTCGCTTAATCTCTGTGACCGTTAGCACTAGAAAGCTGAAATTTGGTACCAATATGTATATCAATCACGCCGACAAAGTGGTAAAATAAAAATTTGAAAAAAATGTTTTATTAGGGTAGCCACCCTATATGTAAAGTGGGAAGTGTTTTTTTTTTTAATTTCAACCCTAACGTGTGATATATTGTTGGAAAGGTATTAAAAAATTAATAGGGGTTTACTAAAATCATTTTTTGATAATGTCATTAATTTCGGAAATAATCGCTCCAAAAGTAAAAAACAATGTGTCCCCCCCCTCTAACTTTTGAACCATAAGTTTAGAAAATATGAAAAAAATCTGAAAGTAGAACTTTATAAGGACTTTCTATGAAAATTATTTTGAACTTGATTGACACAACAGTTTTTTTGTACAAAAAAAAAGTTGTACAAAATAATTTCTGGACTAACTTTGTAGTATAATCGTATATGCAAGCATTTTTTGTAACTTTGTTTACATATTTTATTATCCTGATCTTTTTTCAAACAAAAAAAGAATTATTGAAATCGGTTCCCGCAATCCAAAATTACCACCGAAATTGCACGTCTTTGTATTAATTAGTAACCCAATTCCCCGAGAGATGGCGCTATAGGTACTTATTACATTGGATCGGGTATTACCGAATTGTTCGGTTGGCCTCATAACTGGGAACACTTATTGTGACGGACGGGAAACTACGGAACCCTACACTGAGCGTGGCCCGACACGCTCTTGGCCGGTTTTTTTAAATTAATTTCACTTATAGTCTGTACTAACTGCAGTGAGTTCTGGTCTCGTACAGGACCGATGGAGTTAATTGATTCGATTTTTTAGGTATCATTTTTAAGATTTTTTTTTTTTAATCAATTTTGTTTATAGTCACCACTATTAACCCCACCCCAGTTCACTGTCGGACGTAAGACTGTCAAGCTGAGTTACAGCAATCCTGACCTCCTAATCCTGTCTGCCTGGCAACTTTTTAATATCGTCTGTTGTTTTGTACGTTTGACTAATAAAGATCTCAGCTTGCACATACCTCGACCTCCTCATCATTATGAGCCTCGCCTGTCTGGTCAACTGACCGATCTTCGTCTTCTACATCAAATTCGCTCTCCCGTTCTTCATACTCCACGTTTTCATCAAGTTCCTTGAAGTCAGGGGCGAACGCTGACCAGTTTTCTACTTGATTTTGTGCCCATATCGAGACTACGCCTGCGAATTAGGATTAGTGGCAAAGTATTAGTACCTACAGCAAAAAAAATATCAAAGTGCTGAGTGTGGGTCAAAGTGATATTGGGATCTACATCATCAGGAATTTGCCAGTAGTAGCAGCCACAGAGTTGATACAAGCTGTTCCTAATCTCAGCTCCTAATTATCGTGGCGTTATGATATATAGCCTAACCTGTGTTATTCCAGACTATAATCTACCTCTGTGCCAAATTTCATCAAGATCCATTCAGTAGTTTTTGTGTGAAAGAGGATCAAACATGCATCCATACTCACAAACTTTCGCATTTATAATATTAGTAGGATAATTTAGAATAAGATAGAAAAAAATTGTCCAGTAGTTTCGGAGCATATTCGGCACAAGTAAGCAAACAAATCTTTCCTCTTTATTATATAACTAGCTGTTCCACGCGGTTTCACCCACGCTGCTCAGCACCTGTTGGTCGTAGCGTGATGTTATATATATAGCCTATAGCCTTCCTCAAGAAATGGACTATCCAACACTAAAAGAATTTTTCAATTCCAACCAGTAGTCCCTGAGATTAGCGCGTTCAAACAAACAAACAAACTCTTCAGCTTTATAATATTAGTATAGATTTCAGACAAGTTTAAGAATTAGAATTACCTGCACTAATACTAGCAATGATCGGTCTGATAGGATGCCAAACGACGTCTAACAGCAGTTCTCCCTTTGTTCCATGCAGGATCTTGACGAGGTTTCCGATAGACTTCTCCCAAACGTAAAGTGCGTGTTGCCGGGCTGATCCTGCGCAGATGTATTCGCCGTCGCCTGAGAAACAGCACTTTTTCCATGTTGTTCTATGGAGAAAATGCGTAAGTAGAATAAACGGTGTCGAGTGTAGATATTTAACAACACAACTTTTTACAATGAGCTCAAGTCCGCGGAACTTTATTTATGGTATTTTTTACGTTGTATGTTGATTAAAATTGATTTTAAAAATGGCAAATAAGCAAGCTCTAAAAATTATAGGAGTACCTTCTTACAAAAAACTCATATTAGAAGTTCCTTTGAAAAACAACAAAAAATAGTAATGTAACTCACTTGTTGACAAGGTCCTGTAGTTTCTGTATAGGTTCAGGCTCGCCATTGATTCCATATTTGAGTACATCCTTTGATGCATACACTCGTATGACGCGGTCCGATGTGTTTACGAGAAAGCAGCTGAAATAACATTACTAATTCAATACGACGACATGGTTGGCGCAGTGGCTGAGTGATCTACTGCCGCGCTGCGTGTTACGGGTTCGATCCCCCCACGGAACAAATATTTGTATGACCTACAGGTAGTTGTTCCGGATCTGGCTGTTTGTGTATGTGAGATTGAATGTTTGTAAAACGCACCCACGATACAGTAGAAAAACAAAGTGTGGGACGTTTAAAAAAAAACAATAAAAATGCTCTCTCTTTTGTTTTGGGAGAGCCACTTGTTTCTCTTGCTCAAGTTGTTATACTGCTTAATCGGTCTATCCTGTACTGACTTCAATAAATGAAGGCCCCCAGCCAGGGTTTAAGAACTAGTTACAAACTAAATGACCGCTTGCTAAGGGCACCCCCTGTGGTTTACGGATCTCGGCTTAGGGCGTCATTGAGGGAGGGCAGCAAATGTGGCTGAGTCAATTAATTCTATAAGGCCCAGCAGTTGGACACATATATAACTAGTTTTTACCCGCGGCTTTGTTCGCATTGAATTCGGGATAACACGGTTCTCCTTTCCTGACTTGAAGTTACCTGCTACCTGTAGTTTTTGCCCTTGCGCCTGATTTATTTTAATAGCAAAGCTAAGTTTTCCCTTTTTTTCCTCTTTCTCCCTCATTTCTTACTTTTATTGAAAAATAAAATCCTATGTCCGTCTCCAGGGTTCCAACTATCTCTGTACCAAAATCGGTTTAGCCATTTAGGCGTGGAGAGGTAACAAACAAACTCACTTTCGCTTTTATAATATTAGTAAGGATTCATTTCAAACTTTATGGCGGCTCTGAAGTTAGCTGCGAGTGGCGGTCTGCGCAGGTATAAGGATTCAAATCTATTGGCTGCTCTTAAGTAATTTTGGTGTCAGAGGGGTGCAGAGAATGCATCGTCTTGGCTGTACAATAAGCCGCCATTAATTGGAACAGAACTATTATATGCACATTGAAATATTTTAATGATTGAGAAGTTATTCTTAACCTAAGTCAACTGAAATTGTTATTTACAAAGCTTAACATAGAAAATAGTATCAACTTACTCTCCTCTTCTTGCAAATTCTATACTTTTGATACTAGTTGTACTTGATGTGCCCACAACTATTTTAAAGCTAGCCTTGACAGCTAAGGTCTGAGTGTCTAAAATTAATATCTTTCCTTTGGCATTGCCTGTGTAGACGTGGTCTCCTCTTCTGTCAAAAGATGCTATTACATTTACGTCACCCTGAAATGTTATAAACATTATATTAATGAAATTATTATTATATAAATGCATTATATATACATTATATAAATGCCTAAGGCATTAAGTCCGCCTTTGTACAGTTTTTACTTGTGCATAAAGTTTTAATAAATAAATAAATAAATAAATAAATATATTAATTCTTTTGAAATGGAATATTTACCATGTTTTTTTAAAAATTAGTTTCAGAATTTTCCGGGGCATAATGTATTTTTAAATTATTTTTATATATTTATTTTATCGAATTCCGGTGTTTTGACCAATTAAATCAAAATTATCTGTTTGGTATTATCATTATCAGCATGTGTCAGTTAACTGCCGAATATAGACCTCTACCAAGGCGCTGTTTAGAATAACTGCCACAATCTTTTATTAATATAATATTTGTAAAGGTGCCATAACTCAATGCTGAAGTTACTATTTAAAAAGAAGTTACCATTTTTTTTTATAACTCTTCCAAACACAAAAACTAACTTTGGTGTGGATGCACCTTTGCTTCGGTTTTGGTGATTACTGCAATCAGATGCACTGCAAAGGATATTGATTCTTATTGCAACTTACGTCATCATCTATAGGTAAAATTTTGTGATCCCCATCAGTATCAACCAGCAGTGCCGCATGTCTCATAGGACACACCAGGAATCTCTTATCATTCCTTGGATCAAATTGAACCCTCAGTATTGGTGTGGGGAACCTGTACCGCTGCTCACATTCTCCAGAAAGAACATCCCATATGCATACATTGTGGTCTGTTGATGCTGAAAGGAGCTGTAGGCAAAATAGTAAGTTATTATTTTTTTTTAAGGTCCAATTCTTCTTAAATAGTGTAGGGGATAGATGGATGGATGAAATTTGAAACCGGGATTAACAAATAGAATACTTTTATCCTTGTTGTACAATCACATGGTACAGTCACCAAACTGCATGCACATGAAACCGTCAGTCATAAGCTAATTTGACATATTTAAATTAAAATAAGGATCAGGCTTGCCATATTCATTTAGATATTTCAAATGCAAATATAACTCTGTTACCAACACCAACTAAGCCAATTGCTATGAAATGTGGCAAATATGTACTGTTAACACTTCAATTTTTTCTTTAAAGGATGGGTAATGATTCTAATAATCAAATAACATCCCCCGCTCTGAGTAGAGCAGAAGGGAGTGTCAGACTTTTACCGACTAAAACCCATCAATGTTCCTTTTTTGCCTTTTGTCTTCTGTGGCTACAGTATCTCTATCTAACAACCCATAACCCCAGAAACATTTGTCATCATTAATGCATAGTAATATAAAGGTAAATATATTTCACTTTCATTTCACCAAACCTTTATTTCCTAAAGAGTGTCCATGCAAATAAGATATTTATTGAAAACAACATACCTTTTTACAATTCCTTGACCAGCTTAGACTACACACTGGGTACACATGTGCTGATATTGACTTAGCTATTCCCCGAGTAAGGAAGTCCCATATAAATATCCTGCCATCATTGCAGCCCACTGCTAAAAGAGTCCCTCTTCTGTTAAAGGCGCATGTTGCTGCCAGGGATATTGAATCTAAGGTGCCATCAAATTCCTGGGAAAATATTGGTTATTTGCTGTTATATTGTTTATTTATAAGTTAGTAATCCATACAAAATACGCGCATCAGACGTGGAGTTGCGGACACCAGCCCGTTATACAATACGAGTTAGTAATGACTTTAATAATATCAATAAACATTAAAGTAATATAATAGTTATTCATTGATATTAATAAATAACTTGTGTGCATGTTACATAGATGCAATTATAATTAAACTAATTAATGTTTGTCCGTCAATAAATTAACGCGAAAATAAATATGATATATGTATGCTTACCTCTGGATAGTTTTGACCAAATGATTCTGAAAAGGCAACGAAATACTGTTTAGTAAAATTTAGTAAACAAAAACAAATTACAGAAAATGTTACAAAGTCAATTACCAAGTAATTCCAAATTCATGATTTTAATAAACAAGGTTTGATTTGCGTAAATATAATTTCTATTTATACTAGTTCCTGAATAATCTGTACAAAACTTAACGAAATTAATAAAAATATATGAAGCAAACACTTTTCAGCTTAGCCGACTGACGCGCATTTGACATTGTCAATTTTTGACAGTTTGGGTGCTTTATTTTCGTTCCAGGTACGTTGGTTTTTAAGCTTCCACACTTATTAGTCATTTAACATAACCACTTTTGATAAAAGCTTAGCGTTCAAAAGCAGTGTTTTACATGCCCTTAAATATGAAGTTTGTTCAATAGTAGCGTAGGTTCGCGAATGGTTGAAAGTTTGGAAGGAGGCATTTGACCAGAAGTGGGACAGCAGGCTAATGGAAAGCAGGCTAATTATAAGAATGTTTTATTAGATAGTTATTTTTTTTTTATTATTGATAGGCTCGCGTTTGACCACTATCTCACCTGATGGTAAGTGATGATGTGGTCGACGATGAAGCACGCTTACCTAGAAATAACCTATTCACTCTTGACTTGAAGACCCCCAGGTTATAGCTGTCAGGAAATTCAGACTCCGGCGGGGAATTCCACTCCTTAGCAGTACGCACAATGAAAGTATTCCCAAACCGTTTAGTGCGTGTGGGTGGGATGTCTACCATGTAACGGTGGCGCATCGCCGTACGTCTTGTAGTCCTATGATGGAACGGGCTTGGCGGAATTAGGCTGTGCAATTCCATCGCACACTCTCCGAAATGTAACCGATAGAAAACCAAACTCTGGCTGGCAACGCGTCGGCGATGCTCCAGGCTCTGGAGCTTTGACTCAACCAGCGCGTTGTTGCCGATGAGCCTCTTGGCTCGTTTCTCTATAGACTCTAGCGCTTCAAGCTCAGTTCAGCAACTGTTCCGGTGTGAAATACTGTCTCACCTTTGTTAGGATACCCAACTTCTTAGCAGCCAGTTTAGCCTTAGCCTCGATGAACGGACCAAAATTGAGGGTAGATGTACGCGTTACACCAAGAAGCTCAATATGGTCGGTAATTGGCACGGTTACATCACGAAAAGAAGGAGCAGGTTGAAATTCACTCCTCTTTGCGGAGAACAGACACGCCTGGGTCTTAGCAGCATTGAACTTGTCCAAGTTGGCATCTCCTCAATCGGAGACAGCCCTCAAGGACAAGTTCAACCGCTCAACCATGGCCTCGCGAAAAGACCGGATCTGAGACCCACTAGCCCCTGCGTTGGACATATATCTCTCAGCAACAGTGCTGTCGTCTGCATACCCAAAGGTATGGCACTAGCAGACTGTTAATGTGCAGCAAAAATAAAGTTGCTGAGAGAACCGACCCCTGAGGGACCCCAGCATTAATAGCCAATTGGTCAGACGAGCAGCCATTATCCTTTTGAACACCAGTGGTGACACTTTACATTTAATTTTTGTGACATGTAAGCGCGACAGCGCGTTCCGTAGAGTGGCCATGGGTGCCAACGATTTATATATGTGACATTAACATAAATTGAGGTACAATGAGCGGCTTTGCTTGTATGTTTGCGTGGATGGCACGTATAGGGTTATGCTCAGGCGTTCAAAAGGTTAAATACCAGCTATTTGTTTTCTAGTTCAATTATTTATTTAATGGCGTTTGTGGAAGGAGATACCACAATTTTGCCAATATCACGTAGATACTATGGTAGACAATCAAACGCTGGAGTTCTATTTTAATATCGATGTTTTTATCCCTAGTTTGAACTTCCATTACTGACAGTGACAGTGCTATGCTGACTGACACATTTTTAGGTGAACCATCAAACTTGATGAAATCAAACCCGATTTCGTAGTTCGTACCCGGGGAAAAAAGATAATTTATCAGAAAATCGATGTGAGCGAAATTATTATTTGAAATTTAAACCAGAATCGTAAAACGTGTGTATGAAGTTATTATGTGCGTGTTCAGTTCGATATAAACAAATAAAAGCCGTAAAAATACATTACGAAGCTGTGTTTACAGCAAAACGTAACCAAATTCGCGCATACACAATGAATATGGATATGGATAGTAGTAACAGTTGGCGGGGTGTGCCTTTGAGTGAATTATACGGGTCGCAATCGCCATGGGGAGCTCCAGAGTTCCCGCTTGTTTCTCCTTCGTACAACCATGCTGTGTTGTATCATGTGCCAAGTAGTGGATGTGTTGCGAACGATAGGCCTCCAAAGCCGCAGATTGGCCAAGACAAATGGGACTCCGAGCACGTGCGGATGCCCTGCTCTGACCAGAGTCTCTATCCTGTTGAAGATGTAAGTAACAGCTTGTTATAATCATAGAAACAGAACTTAATTATCATTATGATCAAAATATAGAAATATGTTGTGAAAGCCACTAGCTCCATATCCTTCTTAGTCTGAACGACTTCAGAAGGCAATTTTTTCTTTTTTGTATCTTTTCAAAACTGTCTGTTTATTAGACTTATGTCAATAACTTTTTTTGTATTTATTTCAGAACAATGGTGAGACCCATCTCAAAAAGCGCTGGGATATGATAGAGAGTGCTCTTTCAAAACCAATCCGTAACAGTACAGATCTCGCCACTGCAATAATGAGTTACAATACTAAATTCAAGAATACTTGGAAATTTAGGGGATTGCATAAGCTTTTTAATGAGGTACATATATCTATAGCATCTAATTGTAAGATATATTTTTTATTTAGAGGTCATTGGTGAAAAAGAATTGAAATTTGGAGAGCAGGTCTCTTATATATAATATAACAGAATAGACTTAACTCAAATAAAAATAGGGGGGTGGGGGGGTCTATTTTGGTTTTTCATTATCATAATATGATATAAAAATTCAAAATATTGTTAATTTATGCTTTGGTGCTGCGGAAACCTGCATGTACAAGTCCAACTTGTACTCTGCCAGTTTTTTTAAAGTTAGAGTTATTAGAATAAGTTAAATTTTGCTTGATTTCTAAGTGAAGTGCTCGTAGTTCATTTAAATATTTAGTGTAAATTAGAGTTTCAATTACCCTAAATTAACCTGTTAAATGATTATGTTTTATCTTTCAGTATTTAGAAGAAGAGGAATCACAATATTTCTTTGATGTTACTCTGCCAGAGATTGCTAAACTTGCATTGGCTCTGCCGAAATTGGTGCAGGCACCAATACCTTTGCTCAGGTGAGATTGAAAACTTTATATATAGAATTCTCATGACATAAGTAGTTTTAGTTGCCATACTCCTCTGACCAATTGGCGACGACACGGTTGGCGCAGTGGCTGAATGTTCGACTGCTGCGCTGCGTGTCGCGGGTTCGATTCCCGCATGGAACAAATATTTGTATGACCTGCAGATAGTTGTTTCGAGTCTGGTTGTTTGTGTATGTGACTTTCAATGTTTGTAAACGCAACCACAATACAGAAGACAACGTAACAGAAGGCAACATTTTATAAACATTTTATTTTTGACGGGCCTGTTGGTCTAGTGGTTAGTGGCCCTGACTGCTGTGCCGGAGGTCGTGGGTTCGATTCCCACCCAGGACAAACTTTGTGTGATGAGCATGATTGTTTGTTCTGTGTCTGGGTGTGATTTATCTATAATATGTATGTATTTATAAATTATATAAGTATGTATATCAGTTGTCTGGTTACCATAACACAAGCTCTGCTTAGCTTGGGATCAGATAGCCGTGTGTGAGTTGTCCCAAGATATTTATTTATTTATTTATTATTTATTTATTATAAAAAAAAAAATGAAATTTTGTATATTTGTATTTTTAGTAGGCTTATGAAACGGTTGTAATCTATTTTCCATACCCTAAATAATAAGGGTGGCCCTATTGCAAAGGGGTCCCGAACAGCTGGTGAATTCATTATCTTTAAAAAACAATCATTTTTCAATAAACAGTAAAGTTTGAGTGCAAGTCTTTTGGATAAGATAAAGGTAGATAGAGAGTAAAACAATTTTAACTAACAAGATTACCATGAATGATTAAAGAGCTATATATTAAAGAGATATACTATATATTATTTACAGAATAAGTTGGCTTTCTTGTTTTAATAACTTGCCTGTCTGGATATGGACAAATACCTGTAAATATTCCTAGTATTTATGGAGATACACATGGCATAGACATGGCTAAATAATACCAGGTTCGCTTGCCTGGCTTGGCATTTGGGTGGGTGTCGACATACCAGGTATCCTCCTTATTTTAGAAAGATTAACCATTGGTCCTGGCTGTTATTTGTAGATCTGACAGTTGTTACAGGTAGTCCCAAAAGTTCTAAAGGGTCCCAAAGTCTGACAAATAGTCATACCACTCCATGTAGTATTCGGCTGCACCCGGTTAGACTGGAAGCCGATTCCAACATAGTTGAGAAAAGCCTAGGCAGATGATAAAATGTTCCGTATATTGCAGACAACACAAGAACCGCTCCGTGTCTCTATCGCAGCAACAGATAGCTTGTCTACTTGCCAATGCGTTCTTCTGCACCTTTCCTAGAAGAAATTCTGCCAAGAGAAATTCGGAATATGCGTCATATCCTTTCATCAATTTTAATACGTAAGCATTCTTTTATTTTCTTCATATTACATTAGACAAAAAATTAATTACTTCTAAGAATTTCATAAATATACTTTTATTAATTTTTAAATCTATACTAATATTATAAAGCTGAAGAGTTTGTTTGTTTGAACGCGCTAATCTCAGGGCCTACTGGTTGGAATTGGAAAATTCTTTTAGTGTTGGATAGTCCATTTCTTGAGGAAGGCTATAGGCTATATAACATCACGCTACGACCAACAGGTGCTGAGCAGCGTGGGTGAAACCGCGAGGAACAGCTAGTATTTCTATATTAAAATACATTTTTTTTTAATTAGTCTGAACTGTTTCACTAGTTGGCCAAGGCCTCTCCCAATTCCTTCCATGATATCTTTTTATCTTTTCCCTCCCCGAAACAGTCCTCGCGGTACGGCAGGTCGTCTCGCCATCTTTTTCTGGGCCGGCCTCGGCGACGGTTTCCGTCTTCGACACCCACCGTCATCGTGCATGCGGGTGATGGCTGAACAAAAAAAAAACAAAAATATAATAAGTGCCTTATCTTTTTACAGATACCGATTCTATGAGGCAACAGATTCTGACGCAAACTTAGAGAAAATGAAATGCATATGTCATTACTTCAGGAGAGTTGTAACAAAAGGTGACATTCTTTTATTTTTTTTCTAATGATGAATTTAAGAGCCGTTGTACTTTGTGTCCTTTTACACACGTTTTTATTAGTTTCACCTTCACCTTTTACACACGTTTTTATTAGTTTCACCTTAAATTAACTATACAAATCTTAGCAGTTTTATTTTACTAACTTCCCAGTTTATCAGTGAGCAGAAATTGTGTATAAAAACATATATGGCTTGCTAAGTGACACCATTAAACAAAGATGGCGAATTGGTTATTTTTATGCATTCTCATTGAAGTGGTATCATGTTGAGGCGAAAAATATATCGGTTTTCGCACTAACATACTTGACTGTACATCCGTTTAGCAATTAGTTAGTAGATCCATGTGTGTGTCTACATGCGCTGTATCGTTGCAGTACAGTGCCGGTCGGGACCGTGACGTTCGCGCGGCGCTGGCAATTAGTTAATAGATCCATGTGTGTGTCTACATGCGCTGTATCGTTGCAGTACAGTGCCGGTCGGGACCGTGACGTTCGCGCGGCTCCGGCAATTAGTTAATAGATCCATGTGTGTGTCTACATGCGCTGTATCGTTGCAGTACAGTGCCGGTCGGGACCGTGACGTTCGCGCGGCGCTGGCAATTAGTTAATAGATCCATGTGTGTGTCTACATGCGCTGTATCGTTGCAGTACAGTGCCGGTCGGGACCGTGACGTTCGCGCGGCACCGGCAATTAGTTAATAGATCCATGTGTGTGTCTACATGCGCTGTATCGTTGCAGTACAGTGCCGGTCGGGACCGTGACGTTCGCGCGGCGCTGGCAATTAGTTAATAGATCCATGTGTGTGTCTACATGCGCTGTATCGTTGCAGTACAGTGCCGGTCGGGACCGTGACGTTCGCGCGGCGCTGGAAATTAGTTAATAGATCCATGTGTGTGTCTACATGCGCTGTATCGTTGCAGTACAGTGCCGGTCGGGACCGTGACGTTCGCGCGGCGCTGGCAATTAGTTAATAGATCCATGTGTGTGTCTACATGCGCTGTATCGTTGCAGTACAGTGCCGGTCGGGACCGTGACGTTCGCGCGGCGCTGGAAATTAGTTAATAGATCCATGTGTGTGTCTACATGCGCTGTATCGTTGCAGTACAGTGCCGGTCGGGACCGTGACGTTCGCGCGGCGCTGGCAATTAGTTAATAGATCCATGTGTGTGTCTACATGCGCTGTATCGTTGCAGTACAGTGCCGGTCGGGACCGTGACGTTCGCGCGGCGCTGGAAATTAGTTAATAGATCCATGTGTGTGTCTACATGCGCTGTATCGTTGCAGTACAGTGCCGGTCGGGACCGTGACGTTCGCGCGGCGCTGGAAATTAGTTAATAGATCCATGTGTGTGTCTACATGCGCTGTATCGTTGCAGTACAGTGCCGGTCGGGACCGTGACGTTCGCGCGGCGCTGGCAATTAGTTAATAGATCCATGTGTGTGTCTACATGCGCTGTATCGTTGCAGTACAGTGCCGGTCGGGACCGTGACGTTCGCGCGGCGCTGGAAATTAGTTAATAGATCCATGTGTGTGTCTACATGCGCTGTATCGTTGCAGTACAGTGCCGGTCGGGACCGTGACGTTCGCGCGGCGCTGGCAATTAGTTAATAGATCCATGTGTGTGTCTACATGCGCTGTATCGTTGCAGTACAGTGCCGGTCGGGACCGTGACGTTCGCGCGGCGCTGGAAATTAGTTAATAGATCCATGTGTGTGTCTACATGCGCTGTATCGTTGCAGTACAGTGCCGGTCGGGACCGTGACGTTCGCGCGGCGCTGGCAATTAGTTAATAGATCCATGTGTGTGTCTACATGCGCTGTATCGTTGCAGTACAGTGCCGGTCGGGACCGTGACGTTCGCGCGGCGCTGGAAATTAGTTAATAGATCCATGTGTGTGTCTACATGCGCTGTATCGTTGCAGTACAGTGCCGGTCGGGACCGTGACGTTCGCGCGGCGCTGGAAATTAGTTAATAGATCCATGTGTGTGTCTACATGCGCTGTATCGTTGCAGTACAGTGCCGGTCGGGACCGTGACGTTCGCGCGGCGCTGGCAATTAGTTAATAGATCCATGTGTGTGTCTACATGCGCTGTATCGTTGCAGTACTAGCCGGTCGGGACCGTGACGTTCGCGCGGCGCTGGAAATTAGTTAATAGATCCATGTGTGTGTCTACATGCGCTGTATCGTTGCAGTACAGTGCCGGTCGGGACCGTGACGTTCGCGCGGCGCTGGAAATTAGTTAATAGATCCATGTGTGTGTCTACATGCGCTGTATCGTTGCAGTACAGTGCCGGTCGGGACCGTGACGTTCGCGCGGCGCTGGCAATTAGTTAATAGATCCATGTGTGTGTCTACATGCGCTGTATCGTTGCAGTACAGTGCCGGTCGGGACCGTGACGTTCGCGCGGCGCTGGAAATTAGTTAATAGATCCATGTGTGTGTCTACATGCGCTGTATCGTTGCAGTACAGTGCCGGTCGGGACCGTGACGTTCGCGCGGCGCTCGGTGCCGCCCCGCGACTGCCCCGCGTGGCCGCGCAGCGAGCGTCTCATTGGCTCGTTGCCGCTTCACGTCGAGCCACACAACACGATTGAAGATGCTGATTCGTTAATACAAGTTGACTTTGCTAACAAGTAAGTAAAACGTAGATGCGCATAGATTCCTAGATAGCTAGTTTTTAGGAAAAATGGAACCTTTATAGAATCACTTTGTGGTCCATCTATCTGTCTGTGAATACCCTTTAACTTGGGAACGCTGGAGACAACAAGTTGAAATAAAAATATGTAGGTATATGTAATATATGTATATATGCTCAAGTCTGTGGTCCCTAGGAGCTGTGAAAAAATCATCCCTCTAATTTTACGCAGTCAAAAGATATGGCCGTTTAAGTCGCAATTCGGAACACTCCGTGTGCGTGTTCACGCAAATGGATAAAAAAAAAACTTCGTGGAATACCAGAAAAATATCTATGCAATTTATGTGTGCTGTATAGAACATTGGTTAGTAGGTAGACTTTTCTAAAATTGCCTTCAGTTACTATTTATTCTTTACTCAGGTACTTAGGAGGCGGTGTACTAGGCCATGGATGCGTTCAAGAAGAGATTCGGTTCGTTATATGTCCCGAGCTGATGATATCCATGCTGTTCACTGAAGTACTGAGGCCGAATGAAGCGCTTATGATGATTGGTGAGATATTTTTAAGTTTGCCAGATCAGTTTCAGGTTTTAAGGTGTGAGTTTTAATCCAAAACTCATATTTTAAATATATTAATAACTAGCTGGCGCTCCCGGCTAAGCCCGCGTCATATCGAAAAAAAAGTATCCTATGTGTTATTCCAGACCATAACCCTGTCCCATTCTATTTGTGGTCGGCGCAACACGTTTTCTTCTTCCATTCTCCCCTATCAGACGTCACGGCATCATTTACTCCTTTCTTCTTCATATCATTCCTTACACAATCCATCCAACTTTTCTCTGGCCTTCCTCTCGCTCTCCGCCCATCAACATTCAGATACATCACTCTTTTAGTCACATGTACACGAGCAATATACGTAATAGTGATTTTCTCCTACGGTTAACGTTTTTACCCAATATAGTTTTTGGAAACCATACTATTGCGAAATTGGTCTTGTTTCAAAGCAGAAACCGTTTTCGTTTTTGAATTCTAATAAGTACATATATTTTATTTTGTGTCTCTACAAATTCGAACCGATTTTATTTCACACAGGCCTGCATAGCCACTTATAAAACTTCGAGAGTGGTGTAAGGTTCGGGTTAGTCGTTTCCTAAAAAGAGGAACCGGCAAGATCGGTCACTTTTTAGTAATATTACTGAAAATTTTGGGTTAGAAACTACAGGCCTCTAAATTTGAAACCCTATCATTCTCTTAGGTTGCGAACGCTACAGCAAGTACACAGGCTACGGGCACACATTCCAGTTCGCGGGCGACTCCCCGGACAGCACGCCGCGCGACTCGTCCGGGCGCCGGCGCTGCGCCGTGCTGGCCATCGACGCCGTGCCCTACGCCAGCGTCACGCAGGAGTTCCGGAGAGAAGCCGTCACCAGGGAGCTCAACAAGGTACTTTTTAACAACCAGACACTTAGATTAAGGGTGAAGCGCCAGGATAGCCGACGAAATTCAATTGCATCAAATGAACTTGAGAGGGTTATATAGTAAATCCTTACTATAATATAATATTAATATTATTTAATTAATATTAATATCCTTACTAATATTATAAAAGCGAAAGTGAGTTTGTTTGTTTGTTACCTCTTCACGCTTTAATGGCTAAACCGATTTTATGAATTTTGGTATAGAGATAGTTGGGAACCAGGAGACGGACATAAGCTATTTATTTAAAAATAGTGGGATGTGAGGGAGAAAGAGGGAAGAAAAGGGAAAACTTAATATTGCTATTACAAATCAATAAGGTGCAAGGGGAACTGTGTTATCCCGAATTTAACGCGAGCGAAGCCGCGGGCAAAAGCATTATATGAGACAATCATAGAGAGTAACTTAATAATAACCAACAAGTCAACAGTCGTAAAATGTAAAATGGTAGATGTGAATGATAGATATTTTTTTATAGAGTTTGGTTGTCTTCGGACTAATTCACCCTATCCCCACGTACTAGTATTAAACTGTATCACGAGCGTATAGTCTTCCTCACCCTTAGAACAACAGATCCCCGAAGTCCCCGTTTCAAATCACAATATCACGTTCTTTTTCCCCCTTATCTCACTTTTTAGCCTAAGTCTGTCTCCAGGTTCCCAACTTACTCTGTACCAAAATCGGTTTGGCCATTTAGGCATGAAGCAGTAACAAGCAAACAAACTCACTTTCGCTTTTATAATATTAGTAAGGATTGCCCAGGTTACCACTAACCAGAAAACCCAACTATATTTTTAAATTCTCCAACCGCACATGAAACTTTTCATCATCCTAACTTCCAAGCAACTTATTTAAACTTTACCATTCTCCTCAGGCGTGGGTCGGCGTGTCATTCGACACGGACCTCCAGTCCGACAGGCTGCAGTTCCCGGGAGTGGCCACGGGCAACTGGGGCTGCGGGGCCTTCGGAGGGACCCCACACCTCAAGAGCTTGCTGCAGCTGATGGCTTGCACGGAAGCTAGGCGACCCATGGCTTACTTCACCTTCGGAGACATTCAGCTGAGAGATGATATCGTGAATATGTATAACTTATTGGCGCGATATAATGTCACTGTTGGTGAGTATACATTGTTATTTTAAGGGTGGTTTTTTCGTTACTTACAGAAACATAGTCTTGTGAATACAAACAGACTGGTTCATCATCATCTGCCTAGCCTTTTCCCAACTATGTTGGGGTCGGCTTCCAGTCTAGCCAGATGTAGCTGAATATCAGTATTTTATATGGAGCGACTGCCTATCTAACCTCCAAAACCCAGTTAGTACAGGGTAATACAGCGATACCCCTTGGTAAGACTGGTTGTCAGACTTTCGGAACACTGACTGTAACGACTTTCAAAGGTCTACAAACGACAGCCGGGACCAACGACTTAATGTGCTTTCCGAGGCACGCAGGAAACTCGGTATGTAACGGGTGGCCACCCTTCCACAGACCAACCTAGGCAAGCGCGGCTAAACCTAAAGATCGACCCGAGCGGCTGCTACCCACCCATGTTCTTTCTTTTGCTCTTTATGTTCTGGGGCCGCAGTATTTCTTACGAATATTCCGCAACCCCGGCAGGACCAACGTCGGCTGACACTGCAATTATGTTTTTATAAACCAGTTGATTTAATTTTCTATTTTCTATTCTTTTCAGGTCAATTATACAAGTACATAGTGCGGTTTTCTCAAGAGAAGGACGTAGTACTCAAGCGACTACATCCGTATCTGGAACGAGTACTGAAAGGAGGGAAAGCATCGTCGCCTATTCCTTGCGATGACGAAATGGAAACTGTAAGTACTACCGAAACATATAACAAACAGATATTATATTACACTCTGATAACGTTTTAATAGATTATTTCAAACAAGTTCCACTTGATATTTTATCTGATACTAGGTTTTACCCGCGGCTTCGCTCGCGTTAAATTCGGGGTAACACAGTTCCCCTTTCCTGATTTACAGGTACCTGCTACCTGTAGTTTTTGCCCTTGCGCCTTATTTATTATAATAGCAAAGCTAAGTTTTCCCTTTTCTTCCTCTTTCTCCCTCATTTCTCATAAAAAATAGCCTATGTCCGTCTCCAGGGTCTCAACGGATTATAGACTTAACCCTGAATATCATAATCGTAAAGGAGTACTCATCACAATCTATCCAGTCAGAAAACATGTATTTTCTGCTCATATCACCTGTACCATGCTACTGCAAAAACAGTATAGTATTAAACCCTATCCATCATCTGTTTCAGAGTATAACAGAAAACATCCCAGCGACGGTAAGAGCTATCGAAACGGAGCTCTCAAGCAAATCCCCTGACTTGTTCTCTCAAGACGATATGGATCAGAGCTTACTTGAGGTCACCATACAATCTGAGAAGTCAATCGAACAGCCACACACACAACTCCACCAGCCAAAACAAAAAACAACAACAGATACAAATAAAATAGAAGAAAATAAACAAACGAATCCCCGTATGTCTTTATTTGAAGCCATGACAAAAATGGAGAGTGGTGAACTACAGAATCCAGCAACGTCAAATACATTGCTTGGTAACCAAAGAAGAAACTCTCTACTTAATGATAGCAGCCCGTCGATGGAACACGAAAATGAGCAAACATCGAAACACAATAAGAGTATCAGTAGGAAAATTACGGATTATTTTAGTAAGAAACCTATTTGATTGTATCTTGTCACGCAGTTGTTTGAGGTGCGTTTATATGCGGTACAAACGCCAGGGTATCCTCAAACTTTCGTACGTTATGTCAATGTCAAGTTGTTTGTTAAAATATCATTCGTGACCACAACACGTATGTTTACAACATTATAACCACAAAACAACCTAATAAAAATTAAAAGTACCTAATAAGATTGTTTTAATGAACTAAATAATGATTTAGCCCTGTATTTATATACAGTTAGAAGAATTTAGTTTAAAGTACTGGGTGGCGCAAAAGTACTGGCACTGAAGAAAATACTTTTATTTTTTTTATATGACATTTTCTGTCATTCTGTTGTTGAAAATTGTGTAGTGAACAAATGTAAAATACACTGAAAATAAACATGGACCGTTTTACTCCCCAAGAACGTGGAATAATTGTGTCAATGTTCTTACGGAATAATTCATCAGTGATAAGAACACAACGTGAATTTCGTCGACGATTTCCCCACCGTCCGGCACCGATTGGTCGCACAATTCGACGCTTTGCCACACGCCTTGAAGCAACTGGCTCAACATTGGATAGACCTAAGTCTGGGAGACCAAGAACAGGCCGTTCAGCTGAAAATATCGATGCTGTGCGCGAAGATGTGGAAGAGTGTCCAGAAACATCAACGAGGCGACGTGCCACGCAATTGGGCATTTCCAGACGGACCCTGCAGCGTATTTTGGTGAAAGACTTAGATGTTCCCGTATAAAACTCAAATGACTCATCAGCTGCTGCCTGCTGACCACCGAGCTCGTCTAGATTACTGCCAGCGCGTCATAAACCTCAACCTTGAAGAGGATGATTTTCCTTCAAAATTGGTTATGAGTGACGAAGCGCATTTCCATCTCTCAGGGCATGTCAATAAGCAGAATACTCGGTTCTGGGGCACTGATAATCCGCGCATTATTCAAGAAACACCTCTACACCCACTAAAAGTTACTGTATGGTGTGGCATCTGTGTTGACAGAGTGATCGGACCCTATTTTTTCGAAGACGCTGGAGGCAATGCGATAACTGTCACTGGAGAACGCTACAGAACCATGTTACGTGAGTTTTTGATACCCAGTTTGGACGAATTGGGGCTGGAGCACATCTGGTTTCAACAAGACGGCGCTACGGCACACACAGCGCGCGACACTATGGACTTAGTGAGGGACGCTTTTCCAGGCCGAGTTATCTCTCGTTTTGGCGATTTGCCTTGGCCTGCAAGATCACCCGATCTGACCAGTCCAGACTTCTTTCTTTGGGGTTTTTTGAAATCTCGGGTGTATGTGAACAAGCCACAGACTCTCGCAGCTCTAAAAGAAAACATTCGTCAAGAAATAACGAACATATCGTAGGAAGTGTTACGGCAAGTTATGCAAAATGTCATAAATAGGGCTCAAATGTGTATCAACTCTGGAGGTCACCATTTAAAAGACATCATCTTTAAATCCTAATGGTACGAAATTTAATGGCACAAATATACATTTAAAAAAACCTAAATCTAGTTTTCTAATTTAGAAAAAATGTTATAGCTGAACCAAATAGGGTCTTTACTTTTGCGCCACCCAGTACAAAGAATGTTCGACGACACGGTTGGCGCAGTGGCTGAGCGATTGACTGCTGCGCTGCGTGTCGCGGGTTCGATTCCCGCACGGAACAAATACTTGTATGACCTGCAGATAGTTGTTTTGGGTCTGGCTGTTTGTGTATGTGAGTTTCAATGTTTGTAAACGCACCTACGATACAGGAGAAATCCTAGTGTAGTGCAACTTTTAACAAAATAATAAAAACACATATTGGCAATTGCGCTGGAGCTCGGCTGCGGTTTGGTTCACAAAGCAGTTTTTTGCTGTGAGTAATGCTGACATGAAGATTAGTTGTTCTGATGTTTGAAGGCCCATGCTAATTGAGTTGTTTCGGTAGTTGTATCTTTTCTTAAAATTATTGTTTGGTCAATGCATTTGTAAATTCCATTGCGTCTGACGAACTGCTTATTTCTTAGTCGGCAACCTGGTGACATCACGTACGCACGACGGCACATACCCTGTACAGTACCATTTTAACCTGATCTCTACTACGGTGTGCGATCCTTAGTAGAGAGGTCAGGTTATAATAGTTTAGAATAGGTTGACCTCCCGTCGTATGTTCATATATCCGTTTTTATTTAATGCTAGATAGTTTACAGTTTGTATAAGTTTAGTTAGATGTGGTTAGTAGTTAGTGTATGACTTGTCCAAATAGATCAAATTTGTTTTCATTGTGGACTTTGGGTACATTTCTAACTTCCGCATATGATTTTATGTGATCGTTAAAACAACACTGAAAGTTCATTGAACCCCATTAAATTACTGTTTCATGAAAGTATCGTGAGGAAACCAGCAGGCCTGAGCGATATTTGTCGACAGCATGTTAAGCCGAGTCAGAGGCCTGACACCAAGTTAGGCACTAACACGAAAAGGTTGACTAACTCTATAAGAATTAACTTTATGTACATACATATATGTACATTTCAATCATATTTAGGCCCGGCGCCCATTATCGGCATCGGCACGACTGAGGATTTTAGGTGGCAAATAGCAATATACATTAACATAATGGCAATAAAGTAGAAATTTCCATTATAATGGTCGTAATAACAAAAATACCGCTTCGGTATGCTTGAGGCTGCTGTATCGGCAGCCTTGAGAAACACTTGGGGATAGCTTGCTTAAGGACGCCTCGTCATTCCTAAGAACGTTGCAGCATGCCAAAGCATAGTTTCCGACAGTGTCCGCTTGCATGTAGGATGCCGAAGAATCTTGTAGCTTGCCGATGCCGATAATGGGCGCCGGGCCTTAATCAACAAACAATGTACCTCTAACATACAAGCAAACCTCCTGGAACGCTTCTGCCCCTAGCAAACCTTTTGTTTTTTGTTTAAATGAACGTTAGTGGGGCTACCAAAATACTGTTGCTTTCTAAAATGTATATTAAATTTACCTCCGGGTCGTCTTGCTAAGTTAAAATGTATAGTTTAAAAAAAAACTGTACCAGATTCAATCTTTGTACGTTTAGGACAACAATTTTATTTATAAATAAAACACATACCGTAATATAATTAAAATTATTTATTATCCTTCATCATATTTCTAGCATACTAAACGTAATAAGTGTATAATAATAAATAATTGAATAGTAATTTAGTTTTAAAATATTTCAGCAATATACATATTAATAACTCGATAATAGGTTTAAAAGTTCAATAACTAAATTAGACATGCAAAGTAGGCGAATTATTATTGTATTAGTTTCATAATAACGTGTATCTATGAACATATTCCACAATTAGCTAATCACCTGTCAGTATACTCTACACTAATAATAAAGTTCATAAATATAAAAATTAAAAATGAACGATTAACTAGCGACGTTTCAAAAGTGACCATAACACTCTTTATTTATTTATTTTTTTTACAAATCTTTGGCGAACTATAACAATATATGAGAATAAACATTTCAATGGCTAGCTATCAATGCACTGGAGTTGTTTTGTTCTCAGTGACGGGAACATAAGGTACATCACTATGCTAACGTGATGGGCAGTCGGCCCAGTCTCACGCACAACACTAATTTCAATCTTATAATTGAATATCTATAAAAGTTAAATAGTTGGCGACTTTAACAAGTCTCTTAAAAACTTTCTTTAAAGATTGAATTCATTTGTATGTGTTCGACTGGGCAGACTGGGCAATTCAATGATCGTTTAAACGACAATCATTAATCAATATTTGTCTAAGGTATTTAGTTAACTAAATTGTTATAATACAACAAGTTGGGGCTGAGTGTTAGCGATGAAACAATCGACCGCTGATGCAGTCTCTGTACAAAGTTCTTTATCGCGAACATCCGGATTTGTCGATAATTAGCCTATCTATCGATAGATAGCCTGAAACTTTATCGATATCGATAGATGCGTTGACAGTTGACAAATGTTACCAAGGCAGTATCATTAAATTGATTAATTACTTTTGTGCTGTGCGATAGAGAACGACGTATACGATATCGATACCGCCGTCTCTTTCACGAAAATAACGAGAACTGTTAAGCTCATAATATACTCGGCAACTTTAATGTTTGTCAACATCATCTATCGACGCCCATAATAATTGTCTTAAATACTAAAATAATTAATTCGAGTTAGTTAATAAAATGATATAACTTATGGCATCATATTGTACATGTACTGGTAACGCGATACGACTGTAAGGACAGCAAAATAAAGCCGATTCTAGTGTCGTATAGAATACATAGTGTATTTGTATGGACGATCATTACAAGCGTATATCACAGGCACCGTATGGTGACCTTTGTAAGCTATATATATACGTAAACAGTTCTGACGGACTGCACCTCTGTTCAGGATTACCAGGTTAATATAAAACACCAATTCTGAAGGCATTTTTGATATATTTAGGGTTGAATGGCTGAAACAAGACTACCTTAGTTTATACATAAGTTTAAGATGGTCTTTTATTTACAAAGTAGGTAATATATTTTATTTTAAATGGCATATATTTTATATTTTTCATATACTATTTTACAGTTTATTCGAGAATATACAATTGGTTTCTGGCATCGACTTTTAATCGATGATTAAATTAGAATAGGATAATACCTATTGCAGAATATTCATTGTAGCTTAGGAGCCGAACATTCCCGAACAATCCTGAACACAAGCCGTCCTTGTTTACTCTTAAACTATTCCAATATAAGTTATCCAGAACAATGCGGGGGACATAGTTTACGAGTATTTATTTGGTTCACCATTTTAATACATTTTGGGTTATATCAGGCGACTGAAACTCGTGGAAATAATTCGAGAACTTTCTTCTATACAATCAGAATTTGGCTAAAAGCTATCTTAAACTCGAATTGCACGTAGGCTGTACTTTATCTAAGTTAAGTGTTTGCTTCAGCCCAGTCGCCTGTGTAGCCCGCACACTTTATCAAGTATGGCGTGTAACCATTCTAAAAAACGGTTAATGATTATGATTTCCACTTAGCATTAACACAGCGACACCCTGTCACCCGCCCGGGCGGTCCCGGGGCAAAAGGCTAGTAAGCTCCTAAAGATATGACGTCATTTGTATGTACAATCGATACTGTGGAACTGAGGAGCACACGCAGCTCCACCGCGAGCCGATGAGTCGCCGGCGCCACTTGGAACTTCACAAGCGTTGCATATATTTCACTTAGGAGTGTTAGATGTTAGTATATTTGTAATGTTTGTCTTCACTACGATTAATTACCGTCCTTATGTTGGGTTTGATCAGAATGCATTTGCGCTAGCGGACTTCAGGGCTCGAGGTGGACCTTAATAATTTAGAACCAAACCTGTGACGTCTGTCCAGAGTCGACAACTACTAAATTTATCCAGTAGGGTAGTTGAAGCGAACCTAGAGAACTGAATCAAATCGGTTTCAGTACATATAGAGTGAGATCTTTTTCTTTACGGACGGCGCGTTATTGTGGTCCGCTGACTGTACCCCGCGCGCTGCCAGGTACAGTCAACACCCCACTTACAATCTTTAGCAGAACTATGAGAGTAATATCTTCTCTACCTAAATCATACTCTTTTAACATGTCCTAAGGTAACTTTAAACCTCTAACTTAACCAAACGGTTATACCATTCATAACTCGTCTCTACCATTCTATACCGATAAAATTATCTCAATTAACCTTAACTAATCTAAAGGTAATGGATGCTGACGTAACAGTATTCTGGATAACTTATCAAAATTAAATTAGTAGTATATTTTCATCTCATATAACATAGTAGGTTTATGTCAAAATATGTCGATCTAATGAAGTGAAGTAAGTTAGGAAGTTAGACATATCGATAAGATAATAAGTAATTGCTCTATGATTACAAACTGCTCTATTACACCCGAGGAACGTAAGGGTACCGGGAGATGTTCTAAGTACACAAACGAGACAGTACCTTGTCATAGTAATATATAAACGTAAGTACGAACGTGTGCTTGAAGCTAAACTATGCTAAGCGATAGACAAAATAAATAACAGAAAGGAGATATGACTAGATCGTTTTGTTTCATTACTAGAACCTACTATCCATAAAAGCACTATGCGCCTCTCTCCATATTTTATTATATAAATAGATATAATATGATTAATAATTCCCAATTCTAAGTTTGTTTTTTTTCTGATTAAAATATTGGCATTCATCTTATGTACTAACTAACGTCGATCGGAGTGGGCGGGCGTGTTGTATAGCGTGACGTCACGTCCGCCGCCCCGTCGACGGCCTACCTAACTATACCGCTTACCTACGACCCGCCTTCGATTCGCATACCGCATACCAACGATAAGACGTTCCGAGTGCATCGGGGATGTTCACGTACGCGAGCGCTACGACAAAGAGTATGCGAACGATATAAATATTTTATAAAATGTCAGGAGTTAAATAGTTTTTTTAGAAATTCGATTTCGTAATTCTAACAATGTTGTCGTTGATGTGTCGCGGAGTGCCGCGTGACGCGTGACAAGTGAGGATACTGCAGTAACGCAAGGCTCTAAGGTGAAGGTGAAGGCTGCTCGGCCGAGGGGAGGGACCAAGCGAAGCGCGTTATATGTCGCGGATGGGAGCGTGAGATGAGGATGAGTTCGGTTACGCTACGAGACGACAGAGTATAAAAGTAGCGACAGACTAGTGGACCCGAGAGCAGTGCGGGCGCCGGGCGCCGGGCACGAAGTGCAGCCTGCAGGGCACGCGAGTGCAGCCTTCGCGACAAGAGGTGCCGCCTGAGGGCACGAGGTGCCACCTGAGGGCACGAGGTGCCACCTGAGGGCACGAGGTGCCGCCTGAGGGCACGAGGTGCCACCTGAGGGCACGAGGTGCCGCCTGAGGGCACGAGGTGCCACCTGAGGGCATGAGGTGCCACCTGAGGGCACGAGGTGCCGCCTGAGGGCCCGAGAAACCGCCTGCAGGCACGCAAAAGCAGCTTGCAGGGCACAACGTGCCACCTGCGGGCACGAGGGTGCCACCTGCGGACTCGACGGCAGGCATTCGGCTGTCTGCCCACGTGACAAATTATTTAGATACATTTAAATAATTGCAAAGCATACCCTGTATCCTAGAATCACTTTTATGGGCGATTGTTTTATACATTGTGAGAGGACTCATTAATCTATTACAAATGTTCGCGTCTCCGCTATATATTTTTAGGGAATTTTAATTTTAATCAGTATAAAGATATAAGTACACAATATTATTAATCGTCCCGGGCGGTGCCCGGGCACATTACGCCTACATTACCCACGAGGTGATATTATCGATAGTCGATATACTAAGTATACGTGTTCCGGTTTGGCATCGATTTGTGAACCTGTAACCTAAGTAGGTCGCGGCGCGGCGCCGCCGCCGTCGGCGTTGCACTCCACACACTCGCGACCCGAGCGCGACCGTGGCCGGCGCTAGCGACCACTACACACTCCTTAACCAGACAAGACGCACCAGTCGAGCGGTCGGCTCGCAGTCGGTTTACGAAACGAGACCTCGTCGACAATATAATCTACAACGGTAACATAAGAAACATTCATAAATAAATACTTAACGCATCAAATAAAAAACATCTTCGAAAAGCGTAACAACGTATTGCACAATGGTGAGATAAGACTTTTAGAGAAAAGAACTAGAAACACTTAACACGATATTATTTAGTTTTTTTTTTTAAGAATATCGCTTACTTGTAAATCATAATCGCCTAAAACTAGAATACTATATCAATATAATATAATTATTTGTGTAAATATAAAATTCTATGTCTTGTTGTGAGTGTAATATTTGACTAGAGGCGGGCGGTGTGGCGGTGGGGGCCGGCCGTGGGCCGCGGGTAGCGGGCTCCTTGTCGCAGGCCCCTTGTCGCAGGCCCCTTGCCGCGGGCCCCTTGCCGCGGGCCTCTCGCCGCGGGCCCCGCTGCCTCGCGCCGCACCGCACGCGGGCGCACAGTGTGCGATTCGCCCGCGCGCACGCAATATATCTAAGGTATCTTCGTATTATTTAATATTTATATTGGTACTTTTCTTGATTATGAATCTATTTTCTCATTAGAAATTACACTAGTGTGTTCTGTTGTTTCGCGCACCACTCACTGTTGACTCCCCGGACGCATTTAGTCACGGTTATTGTATTTAACACCTTAACACGATTATTTTTTTATACATGGTTAATTTATTCTACACACACACAGCAAGAAATAAAGAAGGGAAAGCGCGCTCCTTGTGAATTGACATCGCGACATCGCGAGTTCGTCGGCCGCGCGTCACGCGTCACGCGACCTCTCTGGCGCAGATTGTCTAATTTACTATCTACAGATCTTAGTCATTTAATAACATTTTGGTTCGAATGCCACTACATTCAAAGTATTTGAAAGGCAATCAAATGGCATCATATTATAGAGACATTTTCTGAATTTTCCCTTTGGTATGTACAAAAATAAATAGTGATTTTTCTTTATAGCAAACTTCTGAAAGTGCCTCTACGATGATCTTTTTCCTGTACCTAACTTTTCATAATCAAGTTCCTTGCCACAAACTTGCTCAATTGGTTCAATAAGTTAGGATAAGAAATTACAGTCCTCGATACGGGAAGCTGTCTACTGCAAGCTGGCAGGTGGGAATGTAAAGAAAGATATCGAATGAACAACAGAGTAGGTCCGCCAGAGGTCAGACGCGCGGCGCGCGGTCGGCTCGGGAGCGTAACACACACATGCAATACAGTGACGAACGGCCTGTACAGTCCATTATGTTGATATTATATTTTTTATATCACAGCCCATTTTGGAATTTACAACACATAATAACACGATCTTTTGAAACGAAGTCCTAAGTATTCGGTCTTGAAGTGCACTTTCATTTGTACACAGCGTTAAATACAAACATTTAATTTTGTAACAACATCGTTCACTAACATGTAGGTTTGTGAGGTGCTGGCCGTACCATGGACAGACAGACGCGTCAATAACAACGTGGTACTGAATATTTTACATGGTCTTACTTACAAGTTCTATTTCTACAAGTCGCCGTTTGAATAGACAGTGTACAAAGTTGTCTTCTGGGTAATATTTTAACTTCGTGTAGGATGTGCTCTTTCTATATTACAATTTGTGTTTGCCTCCAATAACGTCGTAAGAGAATGTCGGGTGGTACGAGCCAGCGACATAGCTTACACACATATACACATTACACACGCTTGTTAAAATTTAACAAAATATAGGACATTATAAATACTCCAATAGTGATCTATGCGAGCACTTAGATTAGTGTGATCAGTTCGGCGGTGGGAGACAACAGTGTCCGCGCGGCGCCGCGGTGCGCGTGCGCGCGCGACCGTGCGGCGCGACCGTGCGGCGCGACCGTGCGGCGCGACCGAGCGGCGCGACCGAGCGGCACGACCGAGCCGCACGGCTACACATACTGCGCAACCACACGCTTGCATCGCACGCGGCGCTGCAATATACAATAATTAAAATACACTTCTTTTTTTCTTACATTTTCAACTTACTTAATAAATTCAGTTTGGCTTAGTTCAAGCAAATAACTAGTATAATAAATTTATGTTAAAAGTTCAGTTAAACGTTAAGTACTTAGAAGTAGAAGTATGATTACGAATGACAAAATTTTTATAACGTGTCATTTTTTTATAATAATAATAATAATTTAATCAAAGTTAATAAATTGTATATATAATAATATAATAGAGTAATTTAATGATTAATCGATAATGATAAGAATGAAGCATTCCTACGCGCTGATTTAATAAATTACTTTTAACTAATTTAGTATACTCGCCGAGTGGGCTTGCATAATTGTTTAAGTAAGTATGTAGGTAATGATATTTGCTATACAATAAATGTGTAGTAAATTCCATAGTATTGATAATACGCGAACAGGCGCGCCTCGGGCGAGCCGTGCGGGCAGGCCGCCACCTGTAACAACACACACAAGTTCTAATATTCATCAACCTCACAATGCAACACGATCAACAATCGACACATTCCTAAGTGTGGATGGATCTATAGAGAGTATAAAAGAAAAAAAATCTGGAAGTGGCACTTGTGAGGTAATCGGTTTTCATGGTCTTAAATATGTTATGCGGAGAAACGAGGAAATTGATGGAGACATTCCCAAAAGGCTGAAACAGCATGTTTGTCAACGTACCATGGGCACGCGAATAGCGCGCAGGGACGGCGTCTTGGGTTAGTAAGGCCGATTGGCATCCTTGGGCCGCTTTAGCTGGACCTTAAGCCGCTTCATGCCGATCTGGAAGCCGTTCATCGCCTGGATCGCCGCCTGCGCCGACGTCGGGTTGTCGAACGATACAAAGCCTGGAACAAAAATGTTTAATGAGGAATCTGTAGTTAGTCCTATGACAGTTGAGTTAATCCAAGACAATCCGCTGCAGAAATTGGTTCGTTAAAAATATTTATTTCGTTATAAATGGTAACCATTAAAAAGAAATCGTAGCACATTTAAATCTTAAAGCAACACTTAGGTTCTTTCAAACGACCGAAGTACAGACAAATGCCAACTTACCGAAACACTTGCTCTGGTTGGTGGCTCGGTCGATGAATACTTTGCTGCTGATGACGTTGCCAAAGGGCAGAAACATCTGCATCAACTCGGCGTCTCCAAACTCCTGAGGCAGATGGTAGATGAAGAGGTTGCAGCCCTCGGGGCCAGAGATGGAGCAGCCTGGGAACATAAGAAAATCTTTAAAGAACTCACAAATCTGCTCTTAACACCATCACGAAAAGGCAAAGGTTAAGGGAGGGAAAAGAGGATATCGTATTGTAAGTGTTATTTAATTTAGTTGTTAAAAAGATGATGGTATGAAAGAAATTATTGAAGTCGACGCAAGTGATAATTCTTTTTGTTTGAATGAAAAAACGACAAGTTACATTTATTAATATCGAAGCTGAAGACAAAGAAAATGTTGTTAAATTTAATACGTTACGTGTTTTGAAGTTGACACATATAGACATAGAGCAGCAACACAACATACACAGAGATGCACATGACAGGCAGTGTACAGCGACAGACGTAGGTGCTAAATAGCAGAAGCGCGTGTAGAGTTAGCAGTGGTGGCGCTGATCGTAAGCCATCTGTGTGTCACTGTATACTTGAAAGAACATCGACTATCACAACAAAATATAGTTTGGACACCAAACATTAAAACTGCTATCCGGCCAAAAGAATAAAATAAGATTGGCCGATTTACTATTAAAAATAAAACAGCTTTTTTAAAAATGAAACTCTAATGTGATCTTTAGTTGGAATCTTTTGGCTGAATAACAAATAGGAGTACATGTATAATAGAACCAATGAAACTAGTTATATATTTTTCATTATGTTAGTTTTTAAGTCAAGTTTTATTGGTTCGTAATGGACGCTGAAAACACAAAGAGTTGTAATGGCTGTGGGTGATTCGTCTGCTGAAGGACTGGGTTAGTTCGATGGCATCTTCCTCGGAGCTCCACTTACCTTCTCTCTGCGCCGGCGCAATGGTCGACATCGGCGGTGGGATGGGCTGCGGAAACTGCCCATAAACCGCTGGATAAGCTGTAGAACATTAAGTTGCACATTTTCACAATGAACACCTACATATAGTTGCGTACATATACATGCATGTAACAACATTATTATAACAATTATCAAGCTAAAATCATATATATTGACTATAAAAGTATGTTTTATTCTCCCAACTAACGTTGTATAAAGTTAAAATCATTATTTAGTTTCGGTGGTGGTTTCAATAAAACAATATTTAGACAAATAACATTGAACACAAACTACTTGGTTACTAAATTAACCATAATATTGAGTAGCGTGATTTGAACAGCGGGCGATACCCCGTGGGGCTATACACAACAATATTACATCGTTTACTATAAATTGATAGATCCGCAAAAAAATCTTGAGAATGAACGAACACTGGTTTGTAGCAGATCCATCAATGGTAGATATAATAACAATGGATGTAAAAAGACACTTAACAAAGCCGAAAAGCATTAGTTTTCTCTGTCATTGCGATTTGTTTTTCTGGATCTTTTTTTGGAGGCCATACTTAATCGCACCTTTTAAAAAAAATACTCGTTACACACTTTGAAAACCTTTAAGACGTGCAGGGATCATAAAGGTATTTAAAGTTTAAAAACTAGTATTTTCATAGTATTAATTTCAATGCATATACATCAGAAATTAAGCACAATGTTTTGAGTGCGTTACATTGATTGAGTTTTAATTAAAAATATGATTATTCGATCCAAAAAGAGTCATTTACAAGCATATTTTTTTGCGTAGACTTGTACTTAGATTTTTATACAGAATGCTTAGACGGCTTTGTGAAGGGTCCGTTTAAACTCGATATAAACAGGTAACAAGACATCCGTTCCCCTTGCACATCAACATTGTAACAATATGAACCAGTCATTCAAAATACACAGACTTACAACAATTAATTACTCATTCTATAGGTACATAACTTGTGAATTTTGCTTTTTTGTTGCTAAAAGAACTTCAAAATATTTAAACCCGTATTTTTATATTTTCTCGAACACATTCGCAATTTAAATAATTTATTTTAGCAACAAACAGATTTTACTTGACCAATAACAACCGATAGTAACAAATATGATTTACTTGATTGGTATTCAAGTCTTTTGCAAAATTGGTTGGTTTAGATATATTGACCAGGCAACTTTCAGGAAGGTTACATTTCTTAATAAGTTTTGAATTAAGACTGTTTAGTATTGACAGTGTGTAAAACAGTCCAGTCTTGTTTAAAAAAAAATTAAAACAATCAAAATTTCCGGATTGTCTATTGGTCAAGCCTAAAGCGTGTAACTAAAGCGTTGAAGGTGTATGTTGAGGAACGGTCTCACTCACCGACTCCGGGGAACGGCTGCATGCCCGGGTAGGCTGCGTGCTGCAGAGCTGCAGCGTCGCCGTTCGGCAGCCCTTGAGCTGTTACGGGCACCGCTGAAGAGTACAAAACGTTGTTGAATATTAAAGTCATTTAAATCTCTGAAAACGTGCTGTTTTTAAGCACTGATTTCTATGAAAATGGTGTCATACTTTAACACTGATAGAAAGAGTTCGATATATCTGTCACAAGCATTTGATTGAACGAATCATAAGGCACTACTGATTAAACTTGCTCATAAGTGTATATATATGTATAACTTGCTCATACTATATTTCTGTTTATAATTAGATAACGTATTTCACCGCTGTAAATTTGTGAAAAATATCATAAGCAAAGTGGGACCATTCGATCAAACATATAAACAGGTGTTCCACAGGGTTCAATGTTAGGGCTATAACTATTTTAATTTTCAGGAAGTAGTGAAGTTACGCAGAAAAACTTACGTCCAGTAAAAGTCTGGTGTATGCCGTTTGTGTAGACGGCTTCCTGCGGAGGAGGCTGTCCGTTAGCGGTCTGTGCGGCCATGTTGAAGCCCGGCATGGTGGGCGACGGCAGCGACGGCAGCGCGCCGTTCAGCGGCTGCCCCCCACCCGTGCCTATCGCAAGACCTGAGAAGTTGTCTGGAAAGAGAAAAGTAGACCATGATACTAATGTCGTTAGACGATAAAAATTCTAACACTAACTATGAATTCATAAACACTCACAGGCACAATAAACTGCTCATCAGTATTTTTCATTACCCTGCTTGTTTATGTTAACTATGGCTTGGTCGCTATATTTTTTTTTAGGAGTGGCAAAATATCTCCCAGTTTGATATCCAAGATGACATGGATGGATTGCGGCCCCAAAAAGTCATTGGGGAACGAGGCGGCAACACACATTATTAAAATGTCAAATTTTATAAAATAACAACTTTTTCAGACTCATATTTTTTTATTTTACCTTAAATGTTGCCTTTGACGTATGTCTCATCATATACCATAGTTCTATGGTTAAATGTCAACTTCTGCAAATTTACAACCTAATAATAGTTACGTAAGTATAATAAAAGGTATAGTTACCCGAGGAGGGTGGTACGACGGAGTTAGTCATGCCGTTGAGTGCGTGCGAGGCAAGCGCCGTCATCGGACTGATGTAGCCCTGCGCTGTCGCAGCCACCATCAGCGCGGCTTGTTGCTGAAAGATTAAACAGCTTAAATAATCAATTTATATTTTTATTTAATAATATTTATAATCTGTAGCAAAAAAAAGGAAAACAATAACAGATAGTAACATAATTCATCCACATCGCTGTCATTTAACAGATATTAAAGGAAAGATGCCCAAAAGGCTGGCAGCATTGCCAACGCCAAAAAAGACCAGCTCTCTGGTCACGTGAAGAGTCGACCTTAGCGATATTCCAAAAAAACAAGGTGAGCTATCGGACCCCATGGCAATTTATGATTATGATGTAGTTCTATAAGCTACAGAAGGCGCTCCATGAATTTAGTATCGGGTGTTTCGGCTTGTTCTACCGTTAGTAGCAATTGCTACGACATGTCGTAGTGTTTAATACCGCGTGCTACGAAAGGATACTAAGAGATTTCTTTGAAAAATTAATTTGGGTATTTGGTGTGATTTTAGAAATCCTTGGAGTCTATATACATTTTTTTAAAATTTATTGAATACATCAAGTCGTGATCCGTTTAAATACATTATTCGTATCATTCAATATGTATGTACAATGTTACTCTAGATCAATTTCTCTGTGCTACATTTATACGTCTTCTTAGAAGCTCTACAAGGCTATTGAAATTAAATGGGATCAAGTTAATGTGGGCTTTGCACTACGTAAGTACGTAGCGCGTAGCTCGGCGTAGCACATTGTCTACGAGGCGTAGCACTACTACGCCTTGCTACGCCAGATTATTGTTATATTCCATACATAATCGTGAACTACATGATCACAACGTTATTGTGGGTTCAGTCTGGTATTAGTCTTACGTATGTTCTTCAGCATTGCATTGTATTGTAGATGAAAATCTTAGATCTATTCTCATAAGGATTTTGTAGAATTATTAAACCGACGTGTGTTTTCAAAACCAGAATATTTCCCTAAAACTTTTCCTGAAGCATGTATAAGTTTTTCTATAGTTTTTAACATATTAAAGCTACATCTGAAAGGTTCTAGACATCTAGGCACATAACGTGTGGTATTTATGAAGTTGTAAAAAGTTTGCAACCATGAAGGTTGCAACATTGCATGCAGTACGCCTATCAATTTTCATCAAGTCAAATGCAGGTTTTGCAAGTCAAACTTTTGTTTATAAGATAGACATGCAGCGAAATTGTTTTTGAATATCTTAAGAATAATACGTTTCATATAAACGGATATTTTGGTGATTTTTCTAAAATAACATGATGTACCCGAATATTTCCGTTTATATTTTATCAAGTTATGGGCTATGAAATAGATTCCTGTTTGATTAAAATACCATCCTTATAGAAAGTTCAAAATGTGTCTCTAAATTATAATAAATTCAGAAGGTCCTCCACAGATTTTTTTACCGTCGTTGCTGTATTTAGAGTACACTAAATCAGTAATTGAAGATTCAGGCAGACCCCCATTTCGCCGGTTATTTTCTATGTCCTATGGTTTTTTTTAAACGTTGCCTCTCACTAGGAATTTCTCCTGTATCGTGGGTGCGTTTACAAACATTTACACTCACCTTAGACCATCACCACCTTAGGCCATACAAATGTTTGTTCCGTGCGGAAATCGAACACGCGATACGCAGCGCAGCAGCCGATCGATTAGCCACTGCGCGACCTTGCCAACCAAGCGGCTGAGTTTTAATTGGGCGCAAATCCAGACTCCGGTTAACTTCCTTCCATGTCATAAAGGTACTCAGTACGTACCTGTTCCGTGATGACTTGCGCGTAGGTGCTGTAGGCTCCGAACTGGTTGAACACGAAGGGGTTGAGCAGACTCATGTTGCCGGCCATCTGCTGCATGCGTCGCAACTGTCGCTCTTTCTCTGTGTCCGCAAACTTCACTACGAGGCTAGATGAAGCGCCCTGGAACAACGTGAGGGTATGGTCAGTTTGGGAATGTGATATGTCACTGGCAGGTCCGTTAGAGTTTTCATTAGCAAAATTGTGAGCATTGTGATTATCAACCATAAACAATATTATCACTGAAACAGTATCTTTTCCGATGTAAATACCTACTTATTAATATAGTTACGTCAGAAAGAAGGTTTCTCTTCAGTCATTTTACAAAGTTTTGCCATGAATAAAACGGACAATGTTAATACTGCCTGTGCCAAAATTAGGTGCATAAATTATGACTGTAAATGGCTCAAGTTGTGCACTTTGCGTCTTTGATTTCACTCCTAATAGAGAGGAAAATTAATCCCACCGCCTCCGGACGAGATACGGCGTTGACCTCTTTAAAAATGCAGCAACAAAGCCCCTCGTGAATATTAAAACTGCAATAGCAGACGCGTAAAGTGCTCCCCGGGCTATAACAACGGCAATCCCACAAACTAGGGTACAACAAAACGGTCGGCACAATACCGCCAGCAAAACGTTCAGCGTTCACATTCATTATGTATTTGCAGTCGGCGTACAGGCAAAAATGGGCGCGGGTAGGCCCGGCACGAGCGCGCAACAGGTCTCCTCCCCATAGTTGCAACAAGTTATTTGGGCTCACATCCAAAAATGCATCGGCCGAGACGTTCCGCGAACTTGCTCGGGTTGGAGGCTCTCTTGCGGAAAACTGGCTTCCTTCCTGGCTCGGCCACTATCTCCGCAGCCGGCCGCACCGCGCCCCGCGGTAAGGACGCGCTAATTGTCGGCGCGTGTTTGCTAAAAGTATTTCACAGTAGAGTGCGCGCGTGGCCACGCATAACATTTCACTATTGAATTATTCCGTGACGGTTCGTTTTGTTTCGACAATTCCATTGTTTGATATTTTCGATTTCCGCTTTATGTAAACGTTCTGCTTAAAA
This sequence comes from Ochropleura leucogaster, assembly GCA_958449745.1. NCBI lineage: Eukaryota > Metazoa > Arthropoda > Insecta > Lepidoptera > Noctuidae > Ochropleura > Ochropleura leucogaster. The sequence continues at coordinate 17,237,074 of OY288207.1, forward strand.
GCTTTCAATCCATGTTGTTTTGTATTCCCAAATAAAAGTAAGTGTTTTATAAGCATCAATATATTAAAATGATTGTTGCTATATGAAAGTAAGATAAAATACTTTAGCAATTAGTTAACTAAACAGCGCGCGACGTTTATGAGTAAGCAAGTTTGTAATTTAATGGAGTTGGTTAAGTCATTAAATTATTATTAACGTAAAAGATTAATGGTAGTATTAAGGCTGTACGAAATTTGCTTTAAGTAACGGTTGATTAATGTTTACGTTATAAATAAATATTTTTTAAAGTTTGTGAAGTGCTTTATTGTTTAAATAACCCGATTAATTGTACGATTAACTGTAATGTGATTTAATAGACGATTAGCTCTGCTTAGCTTGGGATCAGATAGCCGTGTGTGAGTTGTCCAAAGATAAAAACAAAAACAAAAACAAACAAAACAATCTTAATATTTGCGTGTATATACAGGCTGTGTATAAATCCTTGCTTGGGTTGAGTCGACAAATGGCGGCGACGCGGTGTCGTGTGTCGCGTGGGCGGCAGAGGTGACGCTTATAAATATGGCGTCATTACACTAACTATGTGAGAACAGTGTGTGATATACCTACTAGAATTTATGGCTGAAATACAAGCGAGGATCACTATAGTCTTATCAAGGTTACGGTTTATTAAACATGGTTTAATCGTCATTAAAAGACTAGCTGTTTAAAGTCAAGAGTATTTAGGTGAACCATATGATCACAATAATCACCATACTTCGAAAATGTATTAGTGATCGCAACAGGTTCATTTAAAGAAGACACTGCTATATTGACATAATACCAAAAAAAACGAAAGTTTGTAGGATGCGCGTGCGCAATATTTTTTTCAAATAAAATCTTTGGAATTGTTAAAGTCACTCAGAAAAAAAGACGACGCTACAGTCTTAGGTTAAGGCAAAGTTTATTGAAATCTCACAATCTCTCTCTTCATTGAGTTAATTTAAATGGCTAATCTAAAAACGCTCGTCACTCATCGTCTTCATTACAACTTAAAGCCTTATCTACTTAAAGGTGTTCCATTCTTCTTTAGTTCCGTCCAATCATATTCTATTCTATGTCCAGCAGTGGACTAATATAGCCTGATGATGATGATGATATTCTATTCAAATTATGTAACATATAACAAATTCAGATATTCTGGCCTAGAATATAATTACAGTCGTTGATAAGCGAGCCTTCACACACTACACTATTCCCTAAAAACATTTTATCTTTTAAAGGCTGTTCTTAAAGATCAAAATATTAATATCGTTTCGCAAACACTGCTTTAAATAACAATGAAATGTAAAAAAAAAACAGTGGAGTGAGTTGAAACTCCAAACAGTGCAATCATATTCAGGCTGCAATTAAAATGTTGGTATAGTATATGGGTAATGCCTCTGATTTAGCATCAAATTCATGATCAAAATATTTTTATTTCACATAGGCCTACATAAGCACTTGTAAAATGTCGAGAAAAAGTGCACAAAGGCAAAAAGCTCCATGGTTAGTCTTTTAAAATCATTTGGTTTCACAATGTTGTTGTTACGATAGTGTAGGTCCTATCCTATTATAAGTCATTGCTTACTTTATAAAAACGTAAAATAATTCCTCACGATGTTTTCCTTCACAGAAGCAAGTGATAGTTATACAATACGCATATGAAACCAAAAAATCAATTGTGCGTGTTTTGGGTTCGAACTCGAGACCCACTTAGCAGTTTAACGTTCACCCCACTAGGCTATCACTGCCTAATGTTAATGAAAACAAACATGATTAAATATCCGCAGTATTCATTTCTGATTTTATTTTATCCAGCAACTAACTCAAATGTCTTTGCCAAATCAAAGCTACCAGAAATCTTTGACGCGATTGAAACAGTTTAATTCCTCTCGAACCGGGTCAAGTCACCGTTCCTTTTAAACGTGGTTCCACTGAAGTCTTACTGAAGAAGTAAGCTTAATACTGGTAATTGATTTCTATTAATAGATTTAAACGTTGAGTTGATTGGAGATTTCTGCTTTTTAGTATGTAGGTCAAATGGTTGACTGGTTCGGTTTTTTAAGATTGATGAAGTATGAGAAATCTTTCAACTGTTGACTTTGATCTTGTTATTTAATTGAGGCACTCAAAAGCCACAAAGTTATTTAAGAAAGAATTTGTAATTTGGTTGTTAATTGAAAGAGGTTTGTTCTTAAAACAGCACAAGTTAATACGAAGCACCGCAATAATGATGAATAAATAAATATCTTGGGACAACTCACACACGGCTATCTGATCCCAAGCTAAGCAGAGCTTGTGTTATGGTAACCAGACAACTGATATACATACTTATATAATTTATAAATACATACATATCATAGATAAACCACACCCAGACACAGAACAAACAATCATGCTCATCACACAAAGTTTGTCCTGGGTGGGAATCGAACCCACGACCTCCGGCTCAGCAGTCAGGGCCACTAACCACTAGACCAACAGGCCCGTCCATGAAGATGATGTCCACTGTCAATCCGATATCGTATCAGCCTGGAATTAAATTCAGATACCATCAAATACCCAACACTTTAAGACTAAGGCACAGTGGCTAAGAATGTGTGTATAATTTATTCATCTAATTTGCTAACATATTCCACGGTAAAGTGATAATAATAGTGTCTAAACCATCATTTTAAGTCTATTAAAATTCTCTAATAAACCAAATATAATGGTAGGTAACCATATGAAACTTCTAAAGCAAAGGAAATGTAATTACTTCTTATAAAAACATTTATTTACCAACATACCTTTATAACTAAAGTCATATAACTAAAGTACTATATACCTCTTTTCACTGTTTATAATCTTGCCTCGCTAAACTTTATTGCGTATTTTATTAGCCAATCGTGTCGCGCCGCCTAGCTTCGTGCAACTTCGTGCATCTTCGCTTAGCTTCGTAAGGGGGGACATGGGGCACATTCGTTACATCTTCCGTGCAATTAACGGGACATTATTAAACTCTTAATTGCTCTTGTGTAACTTCACTCTCGCTTGTATAATTTATATGTTTATGGTATACAGTATATTTTATAGTTGTTGGAAAACGTGTTGTTTGGTGTGAAATTAGTGGAGCGCTAATTAATGTTTTGTTTGAAATTATTAACACATTTACGAAAGCTAATTTAATGCATTATTAGTGGTACACACTTGCCCTGACATAAATAAAATATTATCATGAATCAAATAAGCTACTGTGCTCTATTGATTGTTAAGATATTTTATTTTACTGTATATGTGCCCCCCTTTTTATAAATAAACGATTTATTATTATTAATAGAAAAGACCTGTTTATTTTGCTGTTCAACCAGAGGCCCTAGTACTACTACGCGGTATAAACATAACGTAAATACAACTATTTAAAAATTTATAGAACTCGTTTGACATCTCATACTGATTGTGCCTGTTGCAAACATTTTAACTGAAAAGCTAATTAATTTTTACTTCAGGTTTACACCGTGGTCTGTTAAAACTTCATATCCTAGTTCACATACAATGTGATGTGCCCCCACTCACACACTTTAGCGCACGCTCGTAGACTGCGTAGCAGTGTGCTACGGCGTAGCAAGCACCGCTACGACTTCTCTATGCATTCTGAACATCCTTCATTTTTTTTTAAATATTTTTAATAATTGGTTTTCTGGGAGTTCTAAGTATAGTTTGTTTGAATAATCAGCAAACTGTGTATACATTGCCCACGAAACCACTTTTCAGCAATGTTCAAGCTAGTTTAGTTACAAAGATACACGTTGAGTAAGTACTTTATTTCTCGAAGCACATTTAACGACCCATAATGAATTTAACAAATCTCTTCCCCAATAAAACTAACTCTTTACAGTGAAATGGCTATAAAATCAATAGGTAGCTACTACGGCAATAAAATGTTCGAGCGACGAACAGTGGCCAGTCCCCGTGTAGTATATAAATATTGAGACAGTAAACATGTCACTGTGTAAACAACACACCTACTACGATTTAGGACTTAAGTCAAGCTGTAAATATTCCGTCATTGCATAAACTAGAGGTTGCGTAATAAATGCCAAATAATCTTTGAAGGTATAAAGACATGCAGAGGGGCTTGCCAGAGCCTCCGCCTGCCGGGGTTGTGGGTTGTTCGAAAGAGATACCGCGGCCTCGGAACGTAAAGGGCAAAAGAAGAAACATGGGTGGGTTTTAGTCAGTACAAGTTTGACATGCCCTCCCCGCTCCGCCCAGAGCGGGGGAAGTCACTGGATGATTTCCCAACCGAAAAAAAAGGTATAAAGACAAAGAAATGCGGGGGTACTGAATGTTTGTGATGTACCGATGCTCTATCTTTTTCCTGTCAGTTGTATTTATGGCCGGTTGATCGAAAACTCTTTTAATCGGAGACCAAGGACCTGGCCTTTATTTTGGCCCAAAAATCAGCATTGCTAACGTGACAATGCTGCCAGCCTTCTGGGCACTTTTCCTATTGACAGCCTGTAATTGTTTTCCCCTTTTTGGGACTTGTAAATATTCTAGTTAGTTACGGTAAATTATTGTAGATTATATATTTGTTTAATAATGAATGATATGAAGGAGAAAGGAGTAAATGATGCCGTGACGTCTGATAGGGGAGAATGGAAGAAGAAAACGTGTTGCGCCGACCCCAAATAGAATGGGACAAGGGCAGGAAAATGATGATGATATTTGTTTAATAAAACTTTATTTAAATCATCGATAAATATAAGAAAAACAATCAATCGATGTCCATTACTTGAAGAAGCAATCGAAATGTAAAGCAACATAAGAATAGATAGTATTGGAATCGAAGGGTTTGTATCGTAATGAGCAATTAAGAAGGGAATGCGGCAGTTAGAAGGTCTAATCTCAGCGAAAACCAATGTTTAAAACCCCAATTTTCAAAACGTTTTAACTATGTGAAAAGATGTTTAATTTGTCAAACTTCTAGATTTTCAATTAAGCTAAAAATGCATGTTTAGATAAGTTACATAATTCAAGATTTAATATGGCGTATTCCAAAAGATGATAGACCAATTATTTTGTATGCAACCCTGCATATCGGAGAAGAACACGGGAAATAAAATATCGTAAACCTAGAGCGTAGCGTAGTATAGTGTGCGTGCGTGTAGTGTAGTTCTTTTAAAATATTACATTTCATTGAAACTTTTTGACGGCACGGTTGGCGCAGTGGCTGAGCGATCGACTGCTGTGGTTCGATTCCCGCACGGAACAAATATTTGTATGACCTGCAGGTAGTCGTTTCGGGTCTGGCTGTTTGTGTATGTGAGTTTAAATGTTTGTAAACGCACCCACGATACAGGAGAAATTCCTAGTGTGGTGCAACGTTTTTTTCAAAAGACAGAGACTTTGAAACAGTTTACATTGCGGCTGGTCTTAAAAATCTTCCAATTTCAACTGGTTACTATAATTTTAAACATGTTTAATTCCAACCCCAACAGTTCAGTCTACAGCCAAATTATTTACTCGCAATTCCTCTCTCGTCCTTATGATATAAGCTTAGTACACCACAGAGAGCTCCTAAATAAACAGAGCACTACACACGCGTAGATGTCCGTGGACAGATCCAGATCAACAGTAAATAACCGCCGCCAGAGACGGAGGGCTTCCTGCCTTCTGACACTTAATGTGAGCGCCAGGGAGGGACTCAGGCACGACGGAAATATGTAATAATACGCCGTGTTTAGTCAAATAGTGGGGAACGGAGAGTAATGATTATTGTAATCGTTGATGTTTCTCGTGTTTTGGTTTTTAAGTTATGGCTTTGTTTGTATAATTTTGGGATTCAAAAGGAAATATGGGAATTTATGACAACAATATTCTTACTTTTGCGAATAACTGTGTTATCTAATTCAATTAATTAGTAAATCTAAACGATGCTTTGTAGTTCTCGTGAACATATTCGATTGTAAGTTGAATAGTTGGGTTTGGGAAGATGGTGTAAGTTCTGCTGTTGGTTTTTTCTATCAAGAATTTCTCAATACGCGCCACAGAGTTCGGATATGAGCCTAGTTTATGGCAATAGATCCTGCGGGCTTATATAGATCTTAAATATAACTAAACTATATTAGATACACCTCAGCTTAACCCTACGGGGATTACAGTCGTGATGCTATGTCTTGTAAAGATATCATATTACAATTTACAAACCAGTATAAACCACGACATGTCGGACTTACAAATATGTATAATTTACGCCACTGCTTAAGAGTGTCCGATATCAATGAACAATTTATTGAATTTAATATTTACTGTACTTCAAAAAAAAAAATTAACCATTATAGGATCACTTTGTTTTCCATCTGTTTGTTTGTCAAGACTCTTTATCTCGGGAACGCGCGGAGGTATCGAGTTGAAATTAAAAACACCACATCCTCATGTCTGTAGCCCTTTGGAGCTGTGAAACAATCGACCTTATAATATTACGCATTCAAAAGATATGGCAGTTTACATTTCCACTACTTCCTCACAAACTCCAGCGTATAATATCTCAGTAATTAGCGTAAATGAAGTGTTTATGAGCGAGTACGGGTCTGTGGCGGAAGCGGAGCGGGCCGGCGGGGCGGATGCGAAGCGGAGCACACAATGCGCGCCGCTTTCCCGCTGTGACACTGTGCTGTGTGTGTTGAGTCTAATGTGCGATTAACTGTTACTTATTACTGATGACATTGCGACAAGCTTGATTTCCCGGATAATAAAAGCCTGGATTTATAAGCACTCCTTATTTACCTTACTTAATTTTGAAACAAAAATAATAGTTCTTTTACCAATGTTAATTAAATCCATTGATGTCAACTGTTGAATTGAAATTTGAGTGAATCCGTTCCTTCTAGCCAAGCGTTCTCCGCCCTGAACCACAGTATCTCTACATATCAAGCTAGTGGCAGCCAAACGCAAGCCTGCTTATTTTAGAAAAAAATGACCAGCTGGATGATTTCGATGTAAGAAGAAGATCACAAATAAAATATATTAAAAATGGCTATCGCTAACAAGATGTACTCCCGGCCACCGTAGATGCGGGCCTGTGGGCGGTGAGCAATGGGTAGCTCACCGTCCGTCCGTCTATTAACGACAGGCCATGTCAACGGCGCGTTAGTATTTTACGACTCAAAGAGATGTCAGCAAAGCAGTGGGGCCTGGCAGGGCCTCCGCCTGACGGGGTTTCGGGTTGTTCGAAAGAGATACCGCGGCCCCGGAACATAACGGCAACAGCAGGAACATGGGTGGGTTTTAGTCAATACAAGTCTGACACTCCCCTCGATCCGCCCAAAGCGGGGGAAGTTATTTGATGATTTCCCACCCCAAAACAGAAGGGCAGGTTTTTTGCTTTATGACATCAAAAACTGTATAATGTTTAAAACTCTGATACTTTTTTATCTATAATCTACTTGTCAAACACCAAGCAGAATAAAATGATGCCTTTAATACGATCCATGTTTCAACACTGTTACAGCACAGATTGCCAACACAGTGTTTGTCGGTGTATGATTACCGACACAGTGTCTCCCAGTGTGTGTCGGTCCAGCGGTCTCGTATGATACGGCAGATAGATGGCCTCTCAGATACCAGCGCTCTGCACACATCTGCACATTATGTCTCCGTTTACCAACAATTGAAATATATGTAGTATCAAGTTAACTGAATAACTAGCTACATTTATTTGAAAACATGAAACTTGGGAAAAGGTTTATGTTCTGCTCAAGTGCTTTTGGTTCATCGTATCAATGATTTGAGTCTGATTTATTTGCGAACGAAACACGCGTTATTAAAGATAAGGTAAAAGTCCTCGACAAACTTCAAGATACCTTTCCATCGAACCCAATTTTTAATCTTTCTCCAACAATTTAATTAATTAAAAGTTATTCGAACTCTAAACGAGTTATACAATCGAGAACAAACCCGAATTTCAGGGAAATAGGGTTAAGTCAATTTAAAACTAAGGATCGCTCACTATAATGGTATAATATCGGATCATTTATAACTGGTTTCAAAGCAGATGTACCCGGCATCGTAGCTATAGTTATTACTCGTATTAATCATCGCAAAACCACCGAATTTGGTCTGCCTTAATTGAAACACAAATAGCTAGGTGTGATTGGAGCGATGGCGAGATTAAACTAGTTCAAACCGGTTTAAAGCCGCGACAAAGGGTGCGAATGCTAAAAGGTCGAGCGAACCTTAAGGCGTTTTTACATGAACTGAAGATGAAACTGTTTTGAACCGAATTATTGCAAAACTGTGATTTATGAATTATTAATATACTTTGAGTTATCTTAGCAAGATAAACGTTTTGTTCAATCCTAGTCGGGTTTATGTATTGATAGTAGATCTGGCGTGAATATTATCCTTACTAATATTATAAAAGCGAAAGTGAGTTTGTTTGTTACCTCTTCACGCTTTAATGGCTAAACCGATTTTGATGAATTTTTGGTACAGAGATAGTTGGGAACAAGTAGACGGACATAAACTATTTTTTTTTTAATAAAAGGGGATCTGTGGGAGAAAGAGGGAAGAAAAGGGAAAGCTTAGCGTTGCTATTACAAATCGTTAAGGCGCAAGGGGAACAGTGTTACCCCGAATTTAACGCGAGCGAAGCCGCGGGCAAAAGCTAGTTTATTATAATTCTGCAGTCCGCGAAATGAAACTGTAATGTTGTGAATTAAAGAAGAGATATTCTAAACATCTGTGGGTATAATACAGACGATTTGAAGGGTGTTCAAAATGAAATGATATGCGAATTACAGAAAGGCACAAACGTGTTACTATCGCTACATATAATGCAGAACTATCCACAAATGTAACTTTAAGTTTGCCGTCCCAACAAAAATGATCTGGACCACTCAAAATTAACGAGTAATCCTTCCACACAAACGGCTCCCACTAAAACCTTTCTTGCGACTATAAAACGAGCTCAGTATAAACGCGGCTTTACCCTTGTTTTATTAGACCCTGCCCATAGATGGTCGGGCGTAATTCCTTCATACAAACGCGACCGGTGTCGAACGCACCGCGCCTCGCTTTGTTCGCTAAGAGGGTGGAATGGGGTAAAAGCCCTGCTCTATACGCCTCCAACTTAATTGGAATCTTTTAAAGTTTACTCGGGCAATAAAGGAGTCTGAATTACTTAAGTACCACGCTCGTGCGACCGTGGCTTTACCTCCAATGAACTTGTAACAGATGCCTCGTTGTCTTGTGTTTTATGTTGGAGTAACGCTAGGAGTTTAATAAAGCTGTTTGTTATCGTGATAGTTCGCGAATTATTGTTAATGATTTAATATTGCGGTGTTGCCTAGTTTATGAACAATTTCATCGTTGTTTGAGCGGAGTTATTAGGCAGTGTGCCTGAAGCTACGAGTTGTTTACGCAGTAAAAACATAATGCGCACTTACGTATGTAAAGTTCGTCAAATAATAAATACAGTCTTTAAAGATGCAAAACATACTTAGTTTGCCAAAGTAAGTTACTTTAAGTGGATCATGCTCTTTTTCTTGAAAAAGCTATCACGTAACCTCTTTAGACATTAATATAATTATTCCATACGGTTACCTCCAACGAGAATACCTTAAAAATATTTTCTCTCGCAATCATTTTATATGGATGACTTCATAAGCTTACTTAAATACAAACTCTTCGTACACAATACGTAGAGGTTATTTCGATTGGCCGCTTATGTTCGAGTTTGGGCCATGCAATAACTGGCTCTTGTATTATTCATCAACCAATTATTGTAAAAGCAGTTTTCTGTTTCTTCCGCTCAGTTCTTGGCTCCGAGAGCCAGGTGGAGTGGGCTTGTTTGGCTCAACAATTGGCTTCGGCCCTCTCAATGCCGTATTTTCATTATTGAATATTAGATCAAATGTCGTCGAGGAGAAAATCTCGTTGTTAAGACCAAACCGTTGAACGGGAATGAATACCTTGTATTTATTATTTACGTTCCGAATTGAGTCCGTTTGGGGTATTATTTTGCTTTTTATTAATAGAAGTGGGACGGTGATCTTTATTGCTCTTGCGGACGTTTTCTTTTATTTTGGAAAATGTTCAAGCCATAAGTATAATGACATCAATTTCTCTCGTCTATAATACGCAACGTTTACAGCGAAATTCGCAACATTATCTGTAGAATATAACATGAAATCATAAATCCAAATACGTAAAAATATGTAAAAGATAAAATTAATTAGTGTATATAAAGTACACAATTCATACCTACTATTCAACCTCACATAAAATATAGCTACCAAAGCATAAAATAAATTCGGACAGACTAATGTTAACACGATTACCCAAACGGAACACACAAGTAAAATAAATCGTAATGTAGAAAGTTTGAAATTTTGTACTCATCGAGATTTGGGCAAGGGACTGATTACATTGGCGGCCGGAGTCCCGGGGGCCGCGGACTGTGAGGGTTCGTTAATACGAGCACATCCCTATTATGTGAGTAGGTCCGTCGTGTATGTATGTATGGGCGACGACTTCGTTATTTGAAAATGTTGGATTTGTTATTTTCCTTGATTCTGATGTAATCTACAAGAAAAATACATATTATTATGAATCAGCTAGCTTACAATCATGATAAATGAACTATAGTTTTGATACTTTAAGTTTTATTAACCTATGCTCAACCATTACCCACAGATAGAGATCTGATGATTTCTAAAAGTATACAAAAATAAAGAATTCTTAAGTTTGGGATATTAAAACTAACCTACATAAAAGTTAAGCATTCACCTGCCACGAAAAGTATCTCACTAACAAACAAAATTCATTACTCCCGGTCATTAGGACTCAATCTAAAATTAAACCCATTAATCAAAAACTGTCACTCATTACAATATTTTAATAATAAACGAAGGAACGCAGAAAGAGGAAAAGGGCTAGAAATATAAGGCTAGCTACAGACTACAGGCTCGTTTAATTTGTGTAGCCTGTCGATATTGCAGTCCCGCGCACCCCCCACACCCCGGGATTAGAGCAGGCCTTATTTTATCTTTTTTTTTTCTACGAGACCATGTAATAAGCCGAATTAATCCGCGACAGGACGCAGTGTTGGGACACGACAATAGGTTGGCGGTAATACCCGGTAATCCCCGCTCTATTACGGTAAAGTTTCAGTAATTTATAGTGTTAATTAGAGCGTGCATATTTTTCGCTAATTTGAGTTTAGTAGAGTTTAAATTAAAGTTTAAAGGTATGCTTCTTTAAGATAAGTTTTTGTGGAATTATTTCGAAGATTTTAAAAGAGTATATAGCGCTGAATAGTGTGTATTAACGACATTTTTTTTTGTCAAATAGAAATATAATAACAGCCGCCCGGATACAATCTTCAAGGTCAAGCCGCGCTTACCAAGGTCGACTGCGGATGGGTGATCACCATTACATTCCAATATCGCCTCGAAAAGCACGTAGCCTTTGGTTTTGGCTGGCATTTGTACATTTTGACTACCGTCACAGTGGTCTGAAAGTCTGACAACCAGTCTCACCTAGGGATACCGTTAAACCAAGTATTAGCTGAGTTGTGGAGGTCAGATAGGCAGTCGCTCCAAACGATCCATAAAATACTGATATTCAGCTTGCAACCGGTAAGCCCTACCTACCCTGGATCTCACCCAATAAATTTCGGAAAAGGCTAAGTAGAAAATGATTAAAGTATTTACGCAAAGAAAAGAAAATCGAAAGTTCTTATTTCTTATTGTATTCGACACAAGACACAAAATTGTCTATGTTTGCACAGCGTCACAGCTGACCTCCTAATCTTAAAGCAATAAATACCAAATCCAGGAGTAGCAGGTGACCGCTGCCGCAAACTTCTTGCAGCTAATCCATACTAAAACACAGCGCGATGATAAATGGTAGCGGGGTTTAGCAGGCTTCGTGAATTTAGATTTCCATTTTTATTTATTAATTAAGAAAAAAACTCCACTTAACCCGGTAGAAGATGCTGGCTATTATTTTACTTGGATCACAAAGTTATTTTTTTTAAGTCGGTTAACCTTCGTGGGATAAGATTTTAAGTGATTTATGTTGGATAGATCTTTCTCCGATAAGATTGAGGTCACCAAAGAGGAGGTAAAAATACCACCAAAATACACTTTTTCTAAGTTCATCTTAATTTATAAGAAAGCGAAGTTTTTTTTTAGTATTGTAATCGTCAAACAACTTCCACCGCCTCTGGGCGGAGTGGGATGGAGTTTCAGACTTTTACTGAATAAAACCCCTCCATGTTCCTTCTTTTGCCTTTTATCTTCCTGGTCGCAGTATCTCTTTCGAACAACCCGTAACCCCGGCAGGCAATGGCACTGACAGGCCCCTCTGCTTTCCTGACAACTCTTTAAGGCGCGTGTAGAACTCAAACACGACATCAACACGGCCTGTCGTCGCCTGACTGACTGAGCTACAAGCAAAGCAACTTTGAGAGATGGAAATTGGCTCACATTTGTTAGAAACTGTAAGAAACATTGAAATCGTAGGTAGAAAATGACTGTAGGTACAAGTGGACATTACTTGTCAAAACAAACCTACATAACCTAAATCTATTTAACCTTAATCTAATTCTAAAAATTAATTACCAGTATTAAGCTTACTTTTTCAGTAAGACTTCAGTGGAATCACGTTTAAAAGGATCGGTGACATGACCCGGCTCGGGAGGAATTAAATTGTTTCAATCGCGTCAAAGATTTCTGGTAGCTTGGATTTGGCAACAACAACAACATTTGAGTTAGTTGCTGGATAAAATAATCGACCCAAGCGACTGCTATTATTTAGCCACAAGCTCCTCAAATAGCACCTAATATTAATTTCTTAATTATAAGTCGTTTTACAATCTTTACAGGCAAAATTAAGATTTTCCAAACCATTGCTACATATTGCCTTACAGCCCATAACTCGCTATTACCTATCAAAGGCTTGGTAAAAACAAACGTCTCGTTATTTATCTTGGCCATACATCAAGTGATTGGGGCAAGCAAACAACACAATCAGTCCCGCAGAGGCGCGTATAAATCATTCGCATATCAAATATCGAATCATACGCCGCGCCTTTGTTTGTGGTCACCACCAGGGTGGAGCGTCACTAGTTGTGGCCTTTAGGTCATAGACAACATGTTAGATATACTTAATAAATATTACGTCGTATTTCATTTTCCATTTTATATGACAGGTGAAATGTTGATGTTCCAAAAACTGACGTGACGCAATAGTATTTATTTTATTTTGATTCTAGCAGTTTGTAGTGAAATAAAAAGTTACACGTACGTGTGGCTGTAAAATGCATTAAGCAGAAGTTGTGTTAAGGTTCATTGAACAATTGATTTTTGATAGAACAGTACGAATCTTCACATTTCGGTGATAAATATTGTTAAAAAAAAACAAATTAAGCTTTTTTCTCACAAAAAAAAAGCAAAAAATCTATAATTCGTCAATTGAGGAACACGAACACGCATCATCCGTTTACGGTCACCGCACGTCTCTTGTCTCTCACATCACTCAGAAACAAATTACATTACCAATAATATTGTTGATGCGTACCGGCTCAGAAAAGACCGGTAATATGAGAGTGGGCGAACCGTCTCGAACCGTGAAAGTCACAGCGGAATAGTGATGTAATCAGTATTTGTCGATGTTGAATCGAGAATCGGGAAATATGATAACGAATTAGTTTTACAATGTTAGTTTGTTTAAGGTCGGAAGTAGCTTTGGGTGTGAGCCTCTTATAACACTTAATCAGCCTATAACGCTTCTTATGTTGGGGCAGAAACCTCCTCTTTGTGAATGCCGTGTAGTGTCATAATACACTGCGCCGTCTCAGTTCGATCACATTTCATTGAGTTTTTAGTTCTAAAACATGCCAGTTTCCCCACGATTTTTTCCTTCACCGTTTAAGGTAGGCCCCTATGTACAGTACCCTTCTATTCAGTGCCATAACAATCCATCTTCTCACATCCTGAAATCTTTTATAGGGATAAAAATAATTCGGAGCCGCAGATGTGCCGGACGTGTTGTTAAATATAAGACGAATGGCGATCTACTTTTGCGAGAATACTTGATACATAACTGTTTATAAATAAACTGGACCACATCTATTCACCTACAATACCGATATATTCGAATTTAATTAGTCGCTCTACTAGGTCCCCAATTTATTAACATAATCACCCTATTTTATTACCACTCTGTTAAAACAAAGGCTTGTTGTCTGTGAGAGAAGTTAAAACACAATAACAACAACAATCGATTACACAACAACTTTTACTCCTTTTTCATCGATATTTTTTTTTCGAATATCGATACAACACCACAGAATCGATAACCAAACACCGAATACGTTAAGAAAGTAAGATAAAAGAGGAGACACGAGTAACACATTATTTCCAGTAAGCCAGCAATCAGGACCGAGATATAATCTTGTAGTCGTATGATGAATGTGGTCGAATGTCCCGAATCCACTCGGATGGCTATCGATGACCATCACTCGCGAACTGCCAACTCTCCCCTCTCTAGGGTATCGACAATGATGTCGGTACTGGTTGCACACTGACCTCTATTTGACTTGTGTTTGGTTAGTGGGTCAGAGAAGGGGAATATTAAGTTGTCAAAATTCAAGGATGTGTTAATAATGTTGAAGTCTTTCAGTTATTAAAGTTGGCTTTTTAAAACAATGTAATGTTGAAATGTGTTTAAACTACTATCTTCATTAAAATGCATGTGCACGGGCACTTATAAAAGTTGAGTAACTATAGTAAATACTAGTTTATGTCCGCGGTTTCGCGTGGAGGTTGCTAATGTTGTCGTATTACCGGGATAAAAAGATAAATCATGTGTCCAATCCAGTCTATAAACTATCTGTGCCCCAGTTTCATCCAAATCCGTTCAGCAGCTTTACGAGAAAGAGTAACAAACATCTAGAAATACATACATACTCATTAACTTTCGCATTTATAACATTAGTAGGACAGGATACATCAAACTAAAATACAATACATAATTACTTCGTTATTGAAACTTTTCGAATTCTCCAATCCTAAATATAACTGTAATCTAAGTGTGAGTTAAATACTTAGCTAGTACGTCTCAATAACCGTAAACAAAACACTTTAAAGCGTCCATTAAAAATTCATAGCTACCACGACGCCACGACACGCTGGCAACATTTTAGCAGCCGTATCTTTTGTCTGTGCCCACAAATTGGATTCATTCGCCCAATCAATACGGAGCGCCCACACTTTTCTAAGAACATTTTACCTGCGCTACGGAACCCGCCCAAGGAAATCGAGTTCTCTCTTCATTAGCTTCCAGAGCTTGTTAGACGGGATTTTAAAAAAACTTTTTCATAAGGCGTTTAGGCGCAAGTCAAGTTTTCCATCAACAAAATTAAGGTGCTCTCTTAATATCAAAACTTTGTCTTAATGGATTTGGAATTTTATATTTATTAGGCTTGCGCCCTCTGAGTGCACATTAAGTTATCAATTTGTGTTAAACGAAGAAACGAAAGACTTTCGGGTTTGTTTCATTGTAAATCGAGATGTAATGACTTTGGTTAGACTTAGTTTGTGCTTCGAGCGTTGTTTACTTACTTTGGTATGTTTTAAGTGAGGTACCTATAAGAGTAGGTACACGAGGTTTTATTCTACGAAGATCTAAAACTTTCTCTTCTTTATGTCGAGATTATCAGTACAAAATATGAGCAAGTTATCATATAAATAACATTGCATAATTATGACTTGCTTTAGTAAAGGAGAACATTGTGTAGGATACAACATAATTGACGGTTAATTCTCGACGGAATGAACAAACAAGAAAACCCTAATATCGATATCAAATAAACATCTTGTCATAATTAATTTACATTGTAAAATATATTCAAAAAAGAAAAGATTTGAAATAAAATATTGCTCATTCCAAGCAGAAAACATTTACATCTCATCAATGACAAATTGAATCATTACGACTCGGCCGTGACGACTGTCGGCTACTGATCACCGCTGACTTTTATTGAGCAGGCCCAGTCCGCAGCCATCGACCGACCGATTCATTTTAACACCAAATTGAACACACGCCACTTCCAATTGGAAACAATGTCTCAGTTTAAATACTACTCATTTAACACCGAAATTATCTGGAGAGCGACAAACGACCCGACGGCCATTAATTCTGCGGAGCAGCGCACTGCACTTTACTAAAAAAAACTTAAAAGAATCAAACAGTATTAACCGCTTAAGTTTCGCCGGGGGCGTCGCATCGCAAAACTCACTTTTAGCTCATTAATTTTCATCTTTTCGCGTACAACCTAACATAATTCACCCTTGAACGCTCCCATACTACGTGATAAGGGTACTTTTATACTGGGCAACAGAGGAGCGCTCCGTTTTTATTAAATCTCGCGTCAAGTCGCTCGAGTGTCGACTACTGATAGCGACGCGCTGTTTATTTATAAAACAACGCTTTTTCCGCTCAAAGTGTTCCAGTTTTTTTTTTCATCCGTGTCGGTGAAGCCCGTAATACGTATTGTTTTCTCCTTTTCAAATGTAGGGACGCGTTAAAAACTTCTCTCTTGTAACAAAGGGTAGGGCACGTAGCGATGACGGGCGAGCGCCGAACGGCCTCAGGAAGCGGCGTCGCATTAAGAGCGGACGCAGAAAATGACTGGACATCATAAATCCTGGATTCTTTCATTCACAAGTGATTTATATACGCCCTTTAATTGCACGCATTAACGTTCCTTTTTTGTTTTAAACATTTAAACCGTCTGTGACGGAGCGGAGTTATGTGGCGTTATGTCGCGGAAGCTATATTTAGAGAGATAGTCTTATATAAATACGAACGTATTAACCCTCCTCACTAGTACACAATATCTCTGGCTGAAATACTCGCTTCCAATAGCTCATGTATCATGCGTGTACGTATGGAAAAATATGCCGACAAGCAGACGCCCGAATACATTCCAGTTGTTTTTACGGCAATAATAATGTATCAATCAATCAATCGGGAGAGTCGTTGATACCCCTCCCTCCTCACCTCGTATGTACCTGCCCCTTCGTATTCTTATTACGGTCAGTGAGTTCGCTACAAGTTTTTTAATCATACTTTTCGTGCGGTCCCGCGAACTTGTTGAGACGTGGAGCCGTGATTTTCACAGCCAACGGTACAAACAGTTGAGATGATGCTTTCATTTATGTTGCACGAACTCGCTGATAAATAAAATTAATCTTGTTGTTTATGTTTTTACAGTTTGACAAAGTATTTTACAGCGACTTTTGTTGTTGTGTAAGTAGTTTCAGTAAGTTTGTATTTTGTACTGAATGTTTTCCTTATTGTGACTCTTTGATGTAAAAACTGGACTTCGTTTTAAGATGCTGTTACTATAAAACAGTAATACGAATAGATACAATAGGTAACAACAAAGAAAAACCCACAAAAACAAAATGTCTAAAAACCGAACGTGAAAAAACAAAGCTCTCTAATTTCGTTATTTAAATTCTCCAAAAGTTAAAAAAGCAGTGCTTATAGAGGTAATATAATCGCAAAGTTAGGTAGATTATCGGCGCACTACAGTTACCTCCCTCCCGATGATTGGGTCCAAATATCACGGGCTGAGATTTCGTGGCAAAGTGCTCTTTATTCGGAGCGCCGCAAGCTTTCTCTTGTTATTCTATGCAAATGACAGGCCCCAACCGAATGTAGACTAAACGGGCATTTCGGAGATTCGAGTTTTTATGCAAACAGACCTAAGTTATTCAAGTGCGCGCCTTTGCATGAAACTTGCATACAAAATTGGTTGAATGCGCTAACGTTTATGCGCTTACCGGCGGCTTGTTTCTGTATTTTCTAGGAATTCTCCACTCTGCTGAGGCTGTATTTCTAACTTAGTGTCGTGGTTTACCTTAATTTATTTATCAATTTAGTTAAACGGGTTTACAGATTTTCATCTTCGCTAGAATTGTATAAAAACTGAAATCTTTTAAACACAGATCAACGCCATCTCGCCGCCCCAACGGGTTGTTGTTTTAGAAGAAATTCAAAAAGAATCTTCGCAATCCGAGTGCTGCTTGTTATACCTAAATGAAAAGTAAATATTTTTAAATCTCTCGAAAGTTTATAAAAAGCAAAAGAACTGAATAATGTTCTGCATACATTTGGAAATGAATTTAGAATGAATCTCGGAGTTTTCATTGTATCATAATGATGTTTTATCATCTTCTGAGTAAACAAATTTATGTTAGAAACGAAAGTTATTTCAATAAAAGTCTTTGAGGGAATTGAAAGATTCTTAACTTACTAATCTGCCTAGGCGAGACCATTATAAACAAGGAGATACAGATCTGGATCACCGGCATGGTATAAGATACGGTCGACAGAACAACTAAGGAATTAGAGGCACATACATAAAGAACGCACGCACACACGCACAGTTCCTGAGTTACCGTATATTTTTGTAGCCGTCTTAACGTGTTACTTGGCGCGTTGCCAGCGTGTGCCGTATCTTACCTAGTACCTTGATTAAATCAGATAGGTCCCGGAGTGGAAACAAACAAACGGTAAGGATATAAAACTGCTTGATGATTCGCAAATACACTGTGTTTTATTGGGCTGCGAAATAAATCTGAGTTGACGGATAACGACGTCTAGTTCATTAGAGGCAGTGCGTAGTATAATTTGTGACACACATATTTTTGGGTCAGTAGACATGAGCTAAGAATAGAATATCTCAGATCAGTCCTCAAGTATATTATCGTGAAAGTCATATGATTTTACTACAATTCTTAACCTTTTACAAAACAGATCTCAAGCTTCATTTCCTCTGCCGGGGTTGCGAGTTGGTCGAAAGAGATACCGCGGCCCCGGAACAAAAAAGGCAATGGAAGGAACATGGGTGGGTTTTAATCAGTACAAGTCTGACACTCCTCCCTGCTCCGACCAGAGCGGGGGAAGTTCTTTGATGATTTCCCACCCCCAAAAAAACAAAGTTTTTCTTCTTCAGTTTTAGTGGCCACTAAGCGCTTATATCCAAAACGGGTGACCATTGGTCCCTTGCAAACAATCACACTTTTACTTAAACGATCATAAAATTTAAGAAGTCCTCAAGGAGCTCTACCCATCTACTCCTGCCGTGTGACCACACATGAAAGAAAAGAAAGTAGGCACAGATGCTTCACGTTTAATGGATATAATCGCTTAATGGCCTCTTATAACGCCCACGTACACGTTCTATTCTTGGCCACAAGAACGACAGGTCCAATTTTGGAAGCAACAGAATGACCCTCGCATTGCCCTGGGATTATTTTTAGAACTGTTTTTGTCTCGGAATAGTATAACATATTTTCAGTAAACTAATTAGTATACAAACAAATATTCGTGAGCGAGTTATAAAGTAATAATAAAAGCAATTTGAAAAAAAAAATTAAATGATTTTTAAAAACTAAATGTAAATTCAAAGTAATCGCCTACGCCTATTGTTTATGATCGTGTTTGTTTCAATACAATTACGGCAACTTTGTTTTAGACTTCTGAGCTACTTGCTGTTTTATCGTAATTTAAATAACTATTATCGATTTTACTGTTTATTTAGAGTACACCAGCTAGCGCGTGATTTCGACAAAAAAGTGTCCTATGTGTAATTTCAGACTATATATCTCTCTCTCTCTCTTCAAATTTCATCAAGATCCGTTCAGCCGCTTTGTACATGAAAGAGTAACAAATATCCATATATCCTCACAAAATTCGCATTTATAATATTAGTAGGATTTACACCTGCCCACTCGAACGAGTACAAAATTATTATAATACTTATACAAAATAATTCGCATTTTAATACGGACGAGCGTCTATGCCATAGATTGGCGCACTAACGACTGAATAATTGCACAATGATCCCTATTACAAATGCAAAAATGAGGATCCCCGATGCATACATAATGCCCTCTTGTGGCGTGGTCCGAGTTATGGAAGACATTACATTTCTTTAAAGATTCTTTTCCGATCCATCACTTTCTTACACCTTTTTAGGCGAATTCCACCATTAATACGGAACGCAATTGGCATATTTAAACTAGGTTTAAGAGCTGCTAATGGCAACATTGCTTGGCAATATAAACGCACTGGAACGTGGTTTAGAAGTGCTAGATACATTCAGTTTCAATGGTGAATTTCACTCTTTTATCAACTGAAGATTATTGTGATAAAAAGGTATCAGGCTAGGATTAATGATTCAATATCACTAGAGGTCAGTGTGATAGACTGTTTTCTACTAAATTATCTGCCAGACGCGGTAATTATGCAATGACCATTTTGGCCCTTTACTAAAAGGCTTTAAGGTTCAATTATAAATGTATAGAATAGAATATACTTTAGTACAACAAAACTTAAACACAACAAAATATATAAATATTGTTGACGTGCTCAACGACAATATAATATGATCACAGTCATAAAGATAAAATCTTATATCGCAGAATGAAAAGAAAAGCATTTTGACGCTTCTACAAAAAGCCGAGATGGTCCATTCAAGGCACTTCACATTTAGGTTATACAATCAAACGATTTCCATTAAAAAATCTAGATTAAACAAACAGACTCGTTTAATTTCCGCGCGGTTATTTACAAGCAACTTGCACCACTGTCGGCGATGGCAGCGCTCCTGCAAATAGCCCGGCGGTAATGACAGGACAAACAGGCATCTGCATACGGCCTCCGCCTGAGAAATGCCCTTCAGCCCACCCAGCCTGCAGCCACCAGCCGTGCACTTCCACTGAATTTATTAACAGAGCCCGGTTCGGCCCGCTCTGGCCCTCTCTCACAATACCATTAGTATTTTTACGAATTTTAGCCAAAGGTTTTTTGTATTTTTCGGATTTTTAGGCAAACGTTTTACGAAAGTGCTGTTAGCAAGTTTCGGGGACCTTTATGGAAGTGGCGTTGAGTAGTTCGGGGATTTTATTGAAAGAGCTCTTGTCCTACATTTGTGTTCAATGTGCTTTTGTGTCAGTGGATTTTTTGTTACCATTTTGACAAAGGTTGGTACAATGATAAGATATTTTAGTTATTTGTTGTTCTTCAAAGCTGGTTACTATTGATTTTATTTCATTCTCTTGCTAACAATCTTATCTATATCACAGTGTTGAAATAATGTCACGTTATTTTATTGATTCGTAGACATTGTAATGCATAGCTGTCAATCCAACCTTGTCCAACTTAATCTAAAATATACCGCATATCTGAGAATAGGCCCCATTTTCGCTGCACATTTTTCGCTCCAGTATTACCATACTGAAACAAAGTTGTCTATTCCTTTTATTTTGCAGCACGTGATGATATTCCGCGTTGTGGAAGCGTGCCGGAGAGCCGGAACTCTAATCAAGGCTCCGTCACGGCGGACAGGCAGTGCCGGTCCGGTGTCTGCGGCCGGATAGTCAGCTAACCTGAAATGACTGGTGAAATTTGTTTCTTTGGCCGAGTGTGTGATTTAGGTGTGGCCCAGTGTGTTCGTTTGGTGATTGGTTTTGGACGCATGAGAAGCTTGTGACAAATGTTAGACTTGGCTGCTTTTAAATAACTAATATTTGTGCTTTTTTATTTTACTACTAACGAAAGTAGAATTTTTGCGCTTTCAAACAGATAAAAAGGTTTTTTTTATAAGTATTGCAACAACACGAACTTATATCATCAATTCCGGCGTCGGGAAAACGAACTAATTATTTATAAGTCACTTTAACGGTCATAAGTTGGTTCAATAATACTTATAGGCACTACGAACACAAGAAGATCTGAAAGATGTAACAAATACGAAACACCACCTCACCCCTATGAATTAACGATAAACATCTCCACTTCAGCAAAAACTCATATCTCAAAATCCACACACTCAAATAAGCTCATAGCGCAAACTTCTCGCGCGCTCAATAAACTATGCATTTATGTATTAGCTTAATTACCAACACAGCGTGTTCTGGGGTAGACAGAGAGGTCGGCACGTAATGGTATGCGTGAGCCCCCGGATAATTAGCCTTTGTTTCTCTATGTTAATAAAGTTATACTGTATTTCCATATCGATCTGCGGGTACTAAGAAAAACAGTGAATCAGCTGTTGTTTTCATGAGCGTGGGTGGCGGGTTACTGATCTTTGAGTATTGTAATGAATGAGCTTGACTTGGTACTTAGTGCCTGAGACTTAAGGCACATACAATATAGTTGTATACTGAATAAGCACGTTTATTCAATTCTATTCATCGTTTATTGCAATTATTTATAGTTTACAGGTTGTTACATATAGTTTGTTTCATACATCCCTACTACGGCAGAGCAATTTAAATTTAATGTTACAATAATTACCTACCTAAAATATAATTTATTTATTCACTTAGCTAGACTGAAGTGATATTTATTTTCTTGTATAAATGTTCTAAGCGAAAATTTCACCAATAAGGCATTACACCTCACAGAAAACGCTGACGAAAGCGGAGATAAAATAAAAACCAAATTGCCATCAAATTCAAACGTTGAGAGAGTCGAGAGCGTCAATTTCATGTTATTATAGCGTCTCATACTCGTAACAAGTTGAAACACAAAAACCGGATCCGAGCGAACAGCTTACACGACAGTCAATCTGTTCCCGACAGCCCGCGCCAAGCCATCGGGGACCCATTACGATGATTCCATAGTCTCGATAAAGCGTTCTCGAATATTCGAGAAAGTCGATCGAAAATATTCTATCATTACCTTAAGCTGCGTAGTAAATCGTCGATTTCATCGCTAACTTTGATAATATTGGAGCGTTCTCGTTTACAATATGGAGGGCGAAGCACGTACGTCCCGGTGATACGTACATACATATGTAAATGTTTTCAATAAGGGTTCTGCCGACGCGGAGGGCTTCGCCGCGTATACAGATGATAATTCAGAGCATCATGGACTCGCTACCCACGCTTCACCACATTTTCACACTGAATTTCTAGGCTGTCTATGAATGTGGTTTGGATATTTTATAATGTGTTTTAGATGACGTTTGTGTTTCATTTCTGGCATTTTTTGTATTTTATTTTTGTGTTCTACAACATATTTTTAAGTAACGAAAGTAACTGCTTACTTGTGTTGAAGTTACAAAAGCGTCCATGAAAACAAATCACTTATACAATGACCAAATACAAATCCGCATTTTTTTTAATCCACAAAAATACAAATGCGACCAAAAAAACAGGCCAGTAAAATAAAACGAATCCGTGGAGCAGATAAATACGGCGGCACACGGTAGGTGCCTATGACAATAAAGTGTAGGCGTTACACCGAGCGCAATAATCTGCACCGGTTCTATCTGACTGTGCTGTTACACGTACAGGCAGGTTTTGGGACGCCCTGATCAGATTCACGTGAAAATATTGTTCAAAAAGATAAGAATTTCTAGAGAAAAATGTAAAAGTACTCCATGGAGTCAGATTTAAGATCATATTAGGTCTGTTAAAAAAAATGAGGTAGAAACAAGTACATATAGACATACTACATGTCAGCAAAGGTCATTTGTTTTAAATATTTTAATTTCATGATATTCTAAATTCAATATAGTATACTAAATTTTTTATACAAATTTAATCTAATATATAAAATTCTCGTGTCACAGTTTACGTTCCCATACTCCTCCGAAACGGCTGGACCGATTTAAACGAAATTTTGTGTACATATCGGGTAGCTTTGAGAATTGGCCAACATCTATTTTTCATACCCCTAAGTGGGCAGCGGGTGAAACCGCTGGGCACAGCTAGTCTACTATATAATCAGTTGAATGTTTTTGCGTTTAATTACATTTAGCTAGACTATCACACACAACTACACTAATCACAGTACACACAATTTTCATTTTTTCGTTTGTTTGTTCCTAGATGTTTGTTTTAATCTGGCCCGCAGTGTACTGTAGTGCACAGGTGTATATCGCGACGTTTGTAACACGTTACAAATGTCACTGATCATTTTTCTAACTAATATGTACGTGGGAACTGCAAAATAGACGTTATTTTAAAACGAGTTGTACGTGAATGCTTTTACTAAATAATTTTCGCGTAAAATGTCTCTTTACTGTATTATTTCAGTTAAATCATATTTTCAAATAGCCATTCATATCACTACTTACATTATTGAATATATATTATTAAATCATTCTGGCTAAGCTTAAATGTTATAAAATGTAATTTGCTCAATATATTTCAGTTAAGTGAACCTTATTTGATTGAAGATACAAACCGTTATTCTATTATATTCTAAAATTATTTAGTACTAAATAATCTTTTCGTATCTATTTTGATTACTCATAATAACTTGCAAGATTATTTTGATGCCTAAGCTTAACATCGCTGTCAAAGTGTAACGTAGGCTAAATTGCTCTATTGAAGAACCAAAGCCGCTTATGCTGAAGTAATAACTTTCCAATTTCATTACATCGAACAGTTTAATAAATTATTAATTTAATTCAATTGAATTCCAATGAAAAATCATCAGTCATGCATAATGCTGTCGATATTAAAAATTCTAATTAAAATAATTGAATAAATCTCACGTTAAACAGCTCAGAATTATAACTCCTTAAGCAAAGTAATATTACTCAGCCGCGAGACAGAATCCTAAAGTCTAATTACCGTGCTACGAAAGTGAAGTAAGTTCGTAGCGTCTCGTAGCAGTTTCGTAGCAGCTCGCGTAGACAGTGAGGCGAGCGTAGCATTTGTCTCTAATACATTTTGTGATGAGTTATGACTTAATTTTTAAGCTTGGAGCTTTCGGTAATTTAGTGCAGTAAACGTAAATATTAGAATATTAGGATTTTTATGTGTCACTTTCTCTTCAAACAGTTTTAATAAGAGTTGTTATTGTATATACAGTTAGGTTTAAAATCAAATAATGTGAATTAAGGGATTGTCCATCACATTCATTATGGGCCATTGTGTAACAAAAGCCTGTGAATTCTAGACACAAATTTAGTTTCATAATCTGTAAATAAAATGGCCAACAATATGATACAGACTAGTAATACCCAGCAATATTCTATATTAATAGCTGGCTTTTAAACGAAGAGGGTATAATCGCATCCATTGTAATCACAAAGCCATATAAATATTAGGTGCTTTAGTGGAGAGCCACAATTAACAATATAAAAGAATCTCGTTAACATTGTAACATGTTTGAGTATTTATTAAAAGGAGGAGAACTGGCTCGTTGGACTTGTGGTTGCTGACGCTACTACTGAGAAAGAGGCCGTTTTCGTTTTAGCGGGTGCGACATCATCAAATAATTTCCCCCACTTTGGGAGAAGCAGGGGGAGTGTCAATCTTGTACTGATTAAAAGTCGCTCATGTTCCTTCTGGCTCTTTACTTGACATCTCTTTGAGGTGCGCGTGGAACACTAACGCACCGTACACAAGGCCTGTCGTCAATAGACGGGCTGACGGTGAGCTACCCATTGCTCACCGTTTTCGGGCCCGCTTCTACGGTGGTGCGGTTCTCGGGATCGGGCAAAGTGTTATTGGGGGTTTTCACCAGAATTCCAGGAATTTCTAAAAAATCTCTCTCTGCAAAATTTGGATGTACTAAAGTCCACCCCTGCTTAATCTTTTAATTGTATAGTGAATAAATATTAGAATATTAATTTATATGATAAAATGAATGCATAAAAATATCAATAGAAACTAATAAAAGTGCCTTTTAGATCTCTGATTCGCATTTTAATCAGGACTCGAAACGCGATCTGTCTGCCATTTATATGGTTTCACCGAAAATATAGTATTTCTATGAAAAAAACGAGGCTTTTAATTAATTTTGTGAGGCTTTTGGTTAGAATATCATGTTTGTACATAAACGAGGTGGTTGGGTGTCTGTGTGTAATTAGGATTGTTTTTCTGTTGTTTTTATGAAAAGAATCAAGTGTTGGTTGTCTGGCTTTCTGCCCTTTTGACCGTAATATGTAGGTCTGAGTTTTTGTAACATTGTTTTTTTTTATAATTGGTATGAGTAGAGATAATAAGCATGGAATAATATTAATATTTATTTATTTTACAGACTACAGTGTGGTCCAATGTGTTAGTAACAATATGACTTAGCCTATGTTAGTACTTAATAACTAGAAGAGATTGAGCGCCATTTGTTAGCTATCGTAGTGCAGGATAGTGTTGGGACACACAACATATCGTAATATTTAAAAAATCAAATCAATATTCATTGGTTAATATTAGGTTATGCTCATAATCAGCACTTTTTAAACTCGTCCAAGTCGTCTACATTTGATAAGATAAATGAGACGTTAACCAAGTAAACAAAAAAATATTGGATTTGAGCTTTAACTTTTTTATTTGTTCGTGTGGAAAATTACCAAATAACTTCTACCACTCTGAGCGGAGCGGAAGGGAGTATCAGACTTTTACTGACTAAAACCCATCCATGTTCCTTCATTTGGACTTTATGTTCTGGGGCCGCGGTATTTTTTTGAACAATCCGCAACCCTATCAGGCAATGGCCGTGAATGGCCTCTCTGTTTTGCTGACATCTCTTTGAAGCGAACGTAGAATACGAACGCGTCGTCAATACGGCCTGTCGTTACTCGACGAACGGATGGTGAGCTACCCATTACTCGGAATGTCATGGTAAAACCAAATGATTTTAAAAGAGTAACCATGGAGATTCTTGCCGGTTCTTCTCCATAGAAAACGACCAACCCGAACCATTCACTTTTTTCGACGTTTTATGAGTGCCCGTGCCCAACAAAAATATTTAGATTTTTTTGATTTTGTCGATGTACTATGCACATACCCTCTGCTTAAACCTTCAGAAATTACAGGCGTGATGTCAAATTAAACTCAGCGGGCTCTAATAATCTGTCGCGTCTCCCGTCTAGGCTTAAGACCTAAAATTCAGGTATTAAACTAGAGAAATGTCCATAAAACAATAATAAGGCACTGTTGACACGTTCACTCAGGTCGACAGCGTGACATAGATGAAGCGCGGCAAACACGACGTGACAACAGACCCGTCACTTAATTGAATGACGCGTCACGCCGGAATTATTTCGTCACACAACGCGGTTAAGCTGTCTACACTATACTCTGGTGTTAATAGTGTTAGGTTATGTAGGAGGGCTGGAAATGTTGATTTAGGTTCGTTAGGCAAAGGTGTTAAGTTTTACTATGTCTAAATTGTAACATTCTTGAAATTCTAAATTAATATTGTGCAGGTGACGGATAGATTGGGGTCTCAACTCCGGATACTGCAATTTCTCCTTAACTATATAAACTGTCGTTTACGGGATTTCTCTTGTAATTTGCTTTTTGTTTTTCAAAACTGTTTCAAGCGCCGTGATCGCGGGATGACTAAAGAATGCGGTTGAGTGGTAAAAAGAATTTAAGGACAGACAAATCAGACTACCTTGAAATTTCTGATTTCACAATAAAAAAAAAACACGAAAGGTATACCGTAGGTGACAGATTAATTCTTAACACAGTATAAAATGAAATTGGTTCCGCTGTCTGTTTGCTTAGATCTTTTTACTACTAGGAATTTAATGCAGTTTTCAGAAGTGGGTTTATACGTACAATAGCTTATTCTACGTAGGTGAAACCACGGGATGCAGCTAGTATAACAATGTTTTTTTTATCCTTTTTAAAGTTGACTTATTAACTTGTTCATTTCATCAGTTTCATTTACTCCATTGATTTAAAGAAATAAGAGCTTATTTTTTTTGGTTAATAAAGTTAAAGTTGCTGCTTCATTGGTCTTGAGATCGCGACACGACTGCTGGTTGATGGCAATAGGGTCGCCCCCTACTACATCATCTGCTTAGCTCTATTCTAACTAAATTGGGGTCGGCTTCCAGTCTAACCAGATGCGCCTAAATACCCGTATTTTACATAAAGCAACTGTCTTTTTGACCTCCACAACCCAGTTATTAATGGGTAATACCCCTTACTAATTGGGACTTCAATTTAACTGGAGAAATGTGGGTGGACTATTAGGTACACTTCTACTTAGGTCTTCCGAGATAGCAAGCGTGATGGTATGTAGTGAAGGTATTGCTCTGAATGACTGTTGTATTTTTTGCTCTAAACATAGTCTCCTCCTGCTCCATAGTTTCGACTAAATAAAAAAAAACTACAAACTACTTTTCACGTGAAAGTTTTCATATTTAACTCAAACGCTGGCAATGTTGTTAAACATTTTAGTTCGGTTCAAATAACATAGAAAGTTAATTAATATTCGCTTTTCTAAGCAACAGTTTTACTGTGTTTTAATATACGGCTACGTGCATCGAAAATGTATACACGTTAATCGAATCTAAACAAGCGATGCTCAAACAAGCTGTATGTAAAAACATAACTGAGAATCTGTTGACTTGCACATTAATAATGCGCGCTCTCTCTTTTAATATAGTAACGTCAATGCCTAAGTAAATAGCGCGTCATCGCCGCGTCTTCATTTTAAAATACACGGGACGCTTTTAATAAGGGTCGTTTCACACTGTTTGTACTGGCGCGGGAAAATCTCTTAATTTTGCGTCCGCTTCGCCCATAAGCTGGGTAAATAGTTCGCAGCGCCCCCTCACCGCGGTTATCGCCTCCAAGTTTTGAGAGAACCGCGGCTAATGTTCTTTTTAGATAGGTAGATAGATAAATCGTTTATTTGATGCAACAATAAAATACACAATACAGGTATTCGATACAAAAAAAATCATCTGGATGAGAAAATTTATACAGCGTTTTCACATATATAGTATGTGTAGTCTTGACTTTGAATGATGGAACCATGATTTTGTAAAAATATTATGATTGAAAAGAGTGACCATGGAGTTTCTTGTCCATTCTTCTCCATAGAGATCTACGCTTTGGAATGGTTAACACAATACACGGTTCATTCACAATTATTATACCATGTGACTGGGACTGTAGCTTCATCTTTTGTTTTTGTAACTGTCTGTTGAATTGAAATAAATGCTTCGAGTTTGAGTACAAAAAGGTTAAAAAAAGTTAGTACTCTTTTAATATTTCTCCTCAAGAAAAATATAGTGTGGCCAGTTATCAGTTCTACTGCGTCGAGTTGAATGTTTGACGCCATTTTAGTTTTGAAAGATTTATTTTGTTACGCTGACAAACAAATTGCCGAAAACATTTAAGATCGCTCGCATTTCCGTTTTAAAACCCTAGTTGTTAAGAAATTAATGTTACATTTTTTTGTAACAAATTGAAGAAGGTGACTATATTAATTTCGGGCTCACTAAGTTTACTTTACGTAATACGTACTTGTGTTATACAGTCTAATTAAGTTTCTACATCGTACACTTTTGAAAACTTAATAATGTTAATAAGATTTTTAATTTTTAAAGATTATGAGTTAAGTGGAATTTTTATGTCTTTGAAGAAAGGTAACTGCAGAATTATTTTTAACATCTCGGCAGTAATCGCTACATGGTTAGGCAGAGGTGAATCTAATAGTTCCCCATATCTCGTCGGCTATGTCTATTGCCAATAACCGGAATCAGATCTAAATTCCGTGGCTGCTAGTACCTAGTGGTGAAAAAACCCAAAAGCACTTTGCCCGACCCGGGAACCAAACCCAGGACACTCTTGCTCAGCAGTGACTCTTGCGAACTATTATTACTAACCAGCTGGTGCTCACGGCTTCGCCCGCATGATATCGAAAAAAAAGTATCCTATGTGTTACTCCAGACTATAATCTACCTCTGTGCCAGATTTCATCAATATCCGTTCAACCGTTTTAACGTGAAAGAGTAACAAACATCCATACCTCCATTCTCACAAACATTCGTTTTTATAATATTAGTAAGGATAGTAAGGAAGTAAGGATTTTATAACTAAGGTTTTTCATCCCGCTCAACAGTGACAACATGTAATGTTTAGCATAATCTTCAAGTGTTTACAGTACCAGATATTAAGTTACATATATCTGTGTACCTGCTTACCTATATACGACCAATCCTTCTCCACTTTGAACATGCCATCTTTTACGACGTTTGCACAGAGTATAGTTGTCATCTCAGATGTACAAATTCTCAGTACAACCTCATTTTAATAGACCTCGGTCATGTGTTGTGACGGGGTGAATACTTGCGGGTTTGTTATAATGGATACGATCTTGTAGTAAAACGCGTAGTGGTAAAGCACGCATAGTTCACAATGTAAATAAATAAATATAAATATCTTGGGACAACTCACACACGGCTATCTGATCCCAAGCTAAGCAGAGCTTGTGTTATGGTAACCAGACAACTGATATACATACATACTTATATAATTTATAAATACATGCATATTATAGATAAATCACACCCAGACACAGAACAAACAATCATGTTCATCACACAAAGTTTGTCCTGGGTGGGAATCGAACCCACGACCTCCGGCTCAGCAGTTAGGGCCACTAACCACTAGACCAACAGGCCCGTCAATGTTGTAATGAACGACTTATTAACTCGTAAGAACTAAATAATCCGGGTTGTTCGAAAGAGATACCGCGGCCACGGAAGGCAAAGGGCAATAGAAGGAACATGGGTGGGTTTTAGCCAGTAAAAGTCTGACTATCCCCCCCCCTGCTCCACCCAGAGCGGGGAAGTTATTTGATGATTTCCTAGCCCAAAAAAAGGACTAAATAATTGTCTTTGTCAGATGGTAACAGTTAATTGAATTGTATGTTTTTTGATTACATTCTGCTGAGAAAAATTTATGATTCTTGTCTATCAACATCTGCCTAGCTTTTTGCTTTTCCCATCTATGTTAGAGTCGGCTTCCAGTCTAACCAGACGCAGCTGAGTACTAGTATATGATGCCCTATTTTTTTGGATGGAAAATCATCAAATAACTTCCCCCGCTCTGCGCGCAAGTACATTACATTATATACAAAACTTCCACACAGGTAAATCTCAAATTCAATATCAGAGACGTCTTACAATACGAAGCACTTCAAAAACTCAAAGCGAAAGAATACGACGATATATTATTATTATGCTTATACTCGTATAATAAGCTTCCGTTTCCGTGGTCCGAGGGAGCCATATTGTGTGCCTGAAGCACTAGAAATTTTCTCTTAATAAGGACCGTGGAAGCTTCGCCGGGCCAATTATGAAAAACAACAGTGTACGGCTTTGCGCTGACCTCCAAACTTGGACGAACTGTTTATGTTGAAGATACTCGTTTATTTTACGTGAGTTTATACTCGTTTCGGTTTTTGAGTTCGGTTGCATGGTTAATTTGCGCTGTGGGCAATCATAAACATCTTATGATAATTATATTTAGCTTTAAAAATGTTACTTCTAAAAGGTAATAAAAAAACTTTAATAAAAAACCTAAAAGACCCTTTACTCATAAATACAAAATACTTTTATTTTTTCGGTCCATATCATCAAAATTATCTGCTCTACTCTATATGCGAAACAAATAAGGTCAAAGTAGGATACTCCTGTATCACAAATGAGGTTGCGACCAAAAAGATAAAAGGTATAATGCACACGACCTTGGACAAGATTATCTGAACCCACAGACGGATTTGAATGATTTTTTTTACGTTACAGCGATGAATAGGCTGCCTGAGCCTGGAGGGATATTTTATTTATCCGGATTAGTTTACTGGGACTGAGAAAGCTAAATGAAGAAGAAATTAGTTTACCGTAGTCATGTTTTTGTGTGTGTTAATGTTGCAAAGAGTTAATTATGTCAGAATTTGTATGCAATAAGTAAATGAATTCGCTTTTCAACTTATCTTCATTGAAACACATGTAGAACTTTAGTTTAGTCTTGTAATTTACTTATCCCTTGCCCCGTCATTTTCAATTAGCGAGGCAAGTTAAGCCATTGTAAACTAAAACAAAGTTATCGAACAAAATTACTTTCGTAACACAATTTAAAGTAAAGCATTCAGCACTTCACCACGGTCAAACAATACAGATGAAATTGGAAAACTAAAAATAAGGGCTACGAAATTTGTACAACGAAATACGTTTTCAAACGAAACGCCATACAAGTCAATCAATATTTGTACAGAATACAAGACTAGAGGTAGAGAGGGCCAGACAAAAACGTCATTAGGAGGAGTTGAGAGTAAATCCGGGGGGCGGGAGTGAGCGAGCTTTTGTGTCGTCGCTCGGCAAAAGGAATTATCGGGCTCGCCGAGTGCCCGCCGAATTTCTATTCTGACTCCAACAAAACCTCACTCGAACTGACTGTGTTCGGCTTGTCAACGTTCCTATGCTAGTTTGCACTTGATTACAGAACACCATTTTTACTATATTCGGGATTATGTAGTCAGTCCTTTATGTCGGTTCTTCATTTACGAGATGAATTATTCTGTGCGATGAATCTATGTATGAAAGTGTTGACGTTATTTTAGAGATCAATTTAGCTAGAAATGTTACCAATTCAATTATAACACCATTGCATATCATGTCCAAAAGAGGACAGTGTCACGTCCAGTGAAATGATTAATGAATATCAGATTGCTATTAATCAAAGTGCTGTGTTTCGATGTAACAAAATACATTTGCAACCAAATTGTGACTGATTGCGAATTGATTGAAAATTGATACGTTATTATACACTGTCGATTTATTTTGTAATAACGTACCAATTAAATTTATTGCTATTCAGTGGTCAGCGAGTAAAGTTGAAAGTAGATTCAATATCATAATGGCCCTATATTATGCCAGTGGAATAAGCGAAGGATGGCTTCTTTCATTTAGTTGGGCTGTGGGTCGCTTTTACCCCAAGTTACCGTTCGTAACAATTAATATAAGTGGATTCCTGTCGAGGGTAAGCGGGGGTAAGTTGTATGGTTCCTAATTACAATTTGCTGAAACATGTGTAGTGACATTATGAGTCGTATTGTAGGAGATTTTATTGACGTTACATACTCTTATGAATAGTATAGTATATAGTTGTAATACAGTATAAATATAACGTTAGCGTCCAAGAAACTATACAATGTTCTAAAAATAAAGAACGGACGAAGTTAGAATAACCTTCGATTTCTTTTACAGACGGTGTAAAAGCAATTGAGAACAAAAGCAATATAACTGCGAGAACATCAATTAAGGACATTAACTCAAAGATTATTCAAGAGATTAGCAAAAACGAATCGATTATTCGAATTAATGAGTATCGATGTTTTATTCTCGGCGTAGCGTCGGCAACGGCGGGCGGCCGACAGAGCCACTAATTAAAAAGTTAAAATGCTGGGTCGGACAGTCGATTTTACTACTTTTTGCCGAAAACGAACTTCACTATCTACCAGTATTTACATCATACAACTTTGTATGCATTTTGTTAGTGTTTGGCTCGTTTTTAATATTCGAATTTCTGCTGGTTTTAATTGGTTCATGTAATGAAAGCGTCGAAGGAAAGTTAACGAGATAGGAAAAGGGTTACTTAATTTGAATTTAATTGAGTGAGCAGTGAACGTGGAAAGGAATACGATAATTAGCGAATAAAAACGTTTCACAAAATGAAATTTATTTGGTTCACAATCAATTCTGTATTAATTACTTGTTATTTATTTTATGGACATTCTGGTGTTTAGTTTTGAGAATAGTATTATTATAAATATGTATGGAGGTTATCTCATAGGTGACCTATGTGATATGATGAAATAAAACGATATTTATTGGCGATGGGCAACATAAAAACTCTATCACTAGTTTAGACACTACATGAAAAAGTAAGTAAGTATTAAAAGTTAATTTCGTTAGGTATTTTAAATACATGCTTTAGTAATGTTGATGGAAAAAAACGGTAGAGAAAGGAAAAAAGATGGATAGATTGTGTAAGAAATGATATGAAGGAGAATGGAGTACAAAAAAAAACCGTATTGCGCCGACTTCAAAAGGAATGGGACAAGGGCGGGAAGATAATCATGATTTTAAATACATATTTTATCGTACACTAGTTTTACCCGCGGTTTCGCTCGCGTTAATTCGGGATAACACAGTTCAACTTTTCTGATTTGCAGGTACCTGCTACCTGTAGTTTTTGCCCTTGCGCCTTATTGATAGTAATAGCAAAGCTAAGTTTTCCCTTTCCTTCCCTCTTTCTCCCTCGATTGTCCCCTTTTTAAATTAGCCTATGTCCGTTTCCAGGGTGACAATTATCTCTGTACCAAAATTCATCAAAATTGCTTTAGCCATTAAGGCGTGAAGACGTAACAAACAAACAAACTCACTTTCGCTTTTATAATAATTAGTAAGGATTGTTTGTGACATTCCAGTAACACAAAACAAAATGTGATTTTCTCAAAGAAATCATACGTAGGTAGGGTATAAGACCATATTTTCGTCATACCCAACTCAAAACTCCAGTATTACATAAACCCATATCATTAATATGTTCAACTTGACCTCTGAACAGACTCAGGGTAACCTTAACGAGACTGAATCAATTTCATCTCGGAGACATCTTTTTTACGATCATGTGGAGGTATGAAAAGGTCAGATTCCTTTCTTAAAGACTAAATATAGACGCGTCATATACTTCAGTAGCGCCCTCGTGAGGTTTTATTGTGAGGACGTTAAAAAAGAAATAAAAGGTTATTAAATTTTAGTAGTTTCTTTATATATTGAATGGCTTTTAATGACTTTGATAATAATATACTTACAGAGGAATCTACATATGTTTTTTTGGTTTGTACACTTTTGTTTTTGTGGGGTTTACTTCGATTCTTGTTCAAGTATATTCACTGAATTGTATTTTTTTTCTTAGTAAATGATGTCTCTAGTGCATGTAATGAATTAATGATGATAAATGAATTATATTCATGAATTCACACCATTGACGCCGTTTATGTTTCAAAGAATGCAATAAAAAACAATTATTTATATGTATTTTTTTCCTTCGTCTATGTTAATGATCTCCTACTATGGAACATAGTTATGATGTAGAATGGATACATGGACAAGCTTTTGTGCAGAATTTACATTAAATAAAATATTTTGTAAACTATACAACTTGCAATCATCGAAACAAACAGAGTCATCGTCTTCCAAGTGTAGTATAAATGTTTCACTTATTTTTTGTTCTTAAAAAGTTAGTAGTTAATATATTTATAAATCTTGAAACTATGCCCAGCATGGCCCACTGTATACACGATGCTCATCAATCTCAAATCAGCACAATCTTTACAGTAACAGTATCAGGGTTGCGTGAAGCCACGGCTCACTCTGTTTGCGTTAGTTCACTAACTATTCTATCAGCGTTCGTACGTAGGTGAATAACTCAATGCTTTGCCGACGTGTGATGGGACTTAAGCATGAGCGGCAGCGGGAGCGGGTCATTGATAAACTTATTTACGTTATCATTTTCTCGTAGGACCAGTGTCTTTAATTGGAGCGACATGCTCATCTGATCTCCACAATCCAGTAATTACTGGGTAATACGATACCTCGTGGATCCAAATCAATTGAAAAAGAGCAGGAGGACCATGATGATTTATCTAATATTTAAAATTCTCGTGTCACAATTTTCGTTCCCATACTCCTCCGAAACGGCTGGACCGATTTAAACGAAATTTTGTGTACGTATCGTGTAGGTCTGAGAATCGGCCAACATCAATTTTTCATACCCCTAAGTGAACAGCGGATGAAATCGCTGGGCACAGCTAGTTTTGATATAATATTGACACATTTTTTTAAATTATTGGAAGACATAAATAACATGTAACATAGATATAATGGGAATACACTAGCTCCTGTAATACAGTGTACACTAGAGCAGGAGCTAGGGAATTCATTAATATGTTTGTAATTTGTTTATGCCAATAAAGATTATTATTATTATTTGTTCTAAGTTTGTTTCGATGGGAATAACGATTTTCCGGATAGCATTCAGTGCTTCAAGCCACAAGACACTTTATCATTTTGAATAACAAGCGACGGAACCCTAACTCGCTTATCGGAGGTCACCGGAGATTTGAACTCCAAATACCGACAACTCATTCCTGATTTGATCGCGGCAAGCTTCCTTAACCTTGTAAATGAACAAATATGTTAGTTCCTACCAATTTGTCCCGGAGACGAGGACGGGAAAATATAGGAAGTTAAATAAAAGTGTGACGCAGAATTCTGAAGGAGCATCGAAGACTAGTTTATTGAAAGCGAATAAGTTATTTCCGTTGAAAAATGTTTGTAAATAGTTTGACGTTGGAGATAAGGAAGGCAGCCTGGGGACTGGCTTGGGACCAAAACAGTTGAACGGTGGAATAAGTAGGATTCGATTTAGTAGGCATTGAATGGCGTTGCGATTGGATATTGAGTTTTATATAAAAATAGAATTATGAGATATGCGGAAGAAAATTTGGTCCTACGAAGTACCAGCTGTCATTTGTAGGTCTTACACAGTCAACTTCAACTCTTCATTAATGGCTTTAGTGGATTACACAGTCTTATCAGTCTAACTAAACAAACAATATGGTTCCCATTATTGTCACCAGACGGCGCTAGTTTAGTTTCAGGACAAATGGTAGAGGCTGTCGTGTAGAGTGATATCTACAAAAACGTCAGAACTACCCCTAGGTAAGAATAGGTATAAAACTCGCTACTATACTGTTTTCGCTATAGCATCGACCATTGTAGTGTGAAGAAGGCCTTCCTTCAAATTCTTCCATTCCTCCTTGTGTTGCGCTCTTTGTGTCCAGATTGAACCTACGACTTTCTTCACGTCATCTTTTCAGCGCATTTGTGGTCATCCTGGACGCCACTTTTCCCCCCATGGCTTCCATTCCAGGATGCGTTTGTACTAGGCCATTTCATTTCGGGCCACGTGTCTAGCCCATTTCCATTTAAGGTGCGCTACTCGTTTCGTTACGTCTGCGACTTTGGTTTGCTCTCGAAGCCATTTATTCGTTTTGCGGTCCATCAATGACACTCCTACCAGTTTTCTCTCAACCGCCCTCTGGGCTACTTCCAGTCTATTGATGGTGTCTCGAGTGAAACCCAATTTTTGGTTTTGACTCTATGATGAGTAAACCTTTACAATAATGATATTCAGAGTCACAATCAGAAATCGAGCTAACGTTCTAGATTGAAGAGAAATCTATACTAATATTATAAAGCTGAAGAGTTTGTTTGTTTGTTTGTTTGAACGCGCTAATCTCAGGAAGTACTGGTTCGATTTGAAAAATTCTTTTAGTGTTGGATAGTCCATTTCTTGAGGAAGGCTATAGGCTATATAATATCACGCTACGACCAACAGGTGCTGGGCAGCGCGGGTGAAACAGTGGGGAACAGCTAGTGGTTCATATAACTAATGTCACCTGCACCATGCTACAGTATAACTATTCTAAGCCCTCTGGTCCTAATGAGCTGGTCGTTAATGAGCTGTCAAGCGACCGCGGTCTCCCATGACTTGTGGTTAGTAATGTGGTTGCGTGCTTACCGGCATAGTTTGACTTCCGTGCAGGCTCGTGATGGCCGCCTGCGCCTCCTGGTGGGAGCTGAACTTTACGAACGCGCACCCTGTAACAAAATACATTGAGCGTTATGTAAGAAGAATAGATTTGAGGTTTTGAGTGTAGGGAGCGATGGATGTTGATCAGTGGTGTTAGTCGACAGTTTTATTATGGTACTTAAAATTTGGTTTTGGTATGATCGTACTTGAAGCTAAGGTAAAAATTGTTTATTTTGCTATCTCTGATGATGGAAGATAAATGTTTTTGTTGACCTAGTCCTAAACATAAGAAATAAAAAATGCTACAAAAAATTTGTGGAAAAAATCTTAAAATAACATACATATACATCGTATGGTTTCGTGTAGTAGTAACTATCAGTCATATATTATCAAAACCGTACCTATTACTGTAATTTCACATGAGCTTTGTTATTTCTGAAAAAAAAAACCTAGGACATCAAAAATTACGTGATTGGTCCTTCGATCCGCTAAACTCACACCAAAAAGGACCAAACTTCAAACTAATCCGATCACTTTAAAAAACCGAAATTATGCGAGGGAAAATTATAAAAAAAAAATGCGGCAAAAAGGAAAATCTTAAACAAGGCCTGGTCGCAACGGGATTATCGCTCAATTTTTCAATAACAGGCTGTCGGAGGCTGCGGCCGTACTCGTATCAATCTTGCTCCCCGCAGGTACAAGGGACGCGGAAGGTGTTATCAAATAACCATTGTGAGATACCGAAAAAATATTTTTGGTTATGTTTTATATCTTTTTTTTATGTATTTTTGGTTTTAATCTACGATATTAGAGAAACCTAATAATTGTTTTGACGACACGGTTGGCGCAGTGGTTGAGCGATCGACTGCTGCGCTGCGTGTCGCGGGTTCGATCCCCGCACGGAACAACTATTTGCATGACCTACATGTAGTTGTTTCGGGTCTGGTTGATTGTGTATGTGATTTTAAATGTTTGTTAACGCACCCACGATACAGGAGAAATTCCTAGTGTGGGGCAACGTTTAAAAAAAAAAAAAAGAAAAGTATATGATTAAAGACAGTTGTTTAAAAGCTCTTGTCTAAATAATAACAGCAGCGAGGGTCAATCTTTAGGTTAAGCTGCACTTGCCTAGATTGGTCTTACGATCCATTACATACCTAGTTACCTCCGTGCCTCGAAATGCGCTAAGCCGTTGGTCCCGGCTCTAATTTGTTGTAATTACTGGTAGTAAGTGGCCCGAAAGTGTTACAACTAGTCTTACTAAGCGGTATTTTTTATCTTGGTTGTGGAGGTCAGATAGTCGCTTCATATAAAATACTGGTATTAAGCTGAATTCTTTATAATAGTTTGCAAAACGGATTGGGAGATGATAACAGAGACTCACTTTGTAAGAGAAATAACAAACAAACGAACAAAGGTTTAGACATATTTGGTCAAGGAGTGCGGCTAAAGTGTTATTTAAAATGTTACTAACGGGATATCAAAAAATCAGCCAAGAGCCGACAGAGCACCGTTTATCCTGACGTTTCAAATGTGAGTGACCAAGTCAGTTTAAAAAGTTCGATATTACGTTGGCCAATTTAATTGTGTCTGTATATTACATGAGTATTATCAAAACATCTCAATTATCAATCATCACATGTTGTTTTGTAGACGGTACCTCCCTATCAAGAATCAATCATTGTTACAAAAGGGCAAACACAATACATTAGCATTCCTTATTTTTAGATTCATCTGCATTGATGTTAATACATCGACGGGGAGTTCGATGTACATCGATCACGTGGCGCGGGTTGAGGGATGCGGGACGTGGGTCGCGGGACGCGTCGACGCGTATCAGCGTCATGTCGGCCTAATGACGACTGATGGAGCCCTTTATGAGGTTACCACCACGCCAACCCGCCAACAGCGCT
This sequence comes from Ochropleura leucogaster, assembly GCA_958449745.1. Lineage (NCBI taxonomy): Eukaryota > Metazoa > Arthropoda > Insecta > Lepidoptera > Noctuidae > Ochropleura > Ochropleura leucogaster. Next base: position 17,276,444 of record OY288207.1, read on the forward strand.
TTGCAACTAAATCAGTTACGTCGCTACGGGATAATTTAAAGATATATTTAGAGTGGCAGGTACCCCCTACAGTAGATCATTATAATCCTTCATAAACTAGACCAATTCTAACTTTCATAGAGCAACTGTCAAACGCCTAAGAGTAAATAGTCGATTTACACAAAGAACTGGTAGGTAAGAGTCGCTCATTTCCTCATTGAATATGCAAATAGCTCTGTTATTATCATCTGAGATGTTTTAAGAAGCGAGCTCGCAAAGCACCGTCGAAATTGGTCCACTGGTTTTGAGATAATCGAATATAAACAATCAACAAACTCGCCCCTTTGTATATCAAAACGAATATTATACATTCCTCTCCCCGATGGAAACGTATAAACTGTACACACGAGTGTTATACTGGCTAAGTACGCTCGTAACTTCTTATTGAATCAGCTTTGAATCCCACAAAAAAACCGCGCCACTGAAAGGTAAAAACTCTACCGGGAAAATTGTGGCGACTATTTTATCTTTCGCGGAGCTCCCGAGGAAAGTACGATTATGCTCGACTGGCTTTTATTCGTATTATCCTTTGTTCAACTGGATAAAAGACCATAGCTGAAACGTTTTCCAAAAAGGCGCCTCAAATAAATTAGGACGCACTTTTAAGCCCCGCACCATGTTTACATCCCCGCCTCCTGCAAAATAGAGACAACGCGAAATAAGCGCCGATAGACGGGAGAAAAAACAATTTGTACGTCGCGATCGACGCGCGGGCTCGCATAAAAGAATAATAACGTGGATTGTACGAGGAACACAATTTAAATGGCGACAATTGGTGGAGCAAATTGAGGAGTGACGCAGTCGGACCGCGCGGCGAGGCGGCGAGGCGGCGCCGCGGGCGGCCGCACGCCAGCGCGTTACAATGAAAACGCTCGTTCCTACCTCCGGAAAAGCCATTATGAGAACGTCAGTTGGCGAGTGAGAAAGAAGTCAAAACTTCGCCGGCAAACATGGAACTATTTACTGCTTCCACATTCGGCGACGTGTGCTTGGAAGTTGGATGCAATTTGTTAACCCTTTATCGCGAGTGCAGACTCGACTGCGCGGAGATAGTGCACGCAGGGGGTGCGTGACACGGCGCGGAGCCACCAGGTAACTTGGCGGCTCGCCAAAGATGTTTTCCTGTTGTTGGCGGACAAACTCACAGATCAGTTTTTATCGCGCGAAAGGCCTTTATAGCCGACCGATAGGGGGCGCCTCGGAGCAAAATGTTTTCGCGTCGCCGTCGAACACAAATATTATTGGATGGTTTTATGTATCGGAAGCATTACACGCTAAAAACTTTGGCACTCGACGTCGGATACGGCGACACTTAAAAACTGACGATAATGTTAAATGTGGCAGTACACTGCGCACTTGATTTCGCGATACGTCTTTATTTCTTATCGAACTGACAATTCAAAGAGTAGCGATTCTGGCGACTCAATGGGAGTGGAGCGTTCACTCGCGGAATATTTACTCGTCAACTTAACAGGATAATTTGTCAAAGGTTCTTTGACGACAGTATTTTTTGTGAAGAGGCACCTTTTATATGTTTGACATCTGTCATGTAAAGTAAACAGGTGCGTCGCGCACGTCGACATGTGGGCTGTTCAAAAGAACATCTTCGTGCGTCCTCTTGTGCGTTGTTTGTCAACTTATTTTTTATTATGACATGGAAATAAAGTTTGTGAAAACATGTTATATGTTTGCAAGATTGCATCTCAAACGGGGCTTATCAAAATATATCTCCGTCTCCTACGTAGGGTATGTAAATGAGTACAATCAGCAAAAGACACAAGTAACCGGACTCGACAGATATAGTTGTTACATCTTTAACTCAATGGAACTGTTTTCTATTAAATAAAGGACATTGCTCTGCACCCATACATTGTTGGCCCTGGAGCCAAGAGCATCAGAAAATGATGAATTGTATTCTCTATCATTAGTAAAGTCCTTTATGATCCTATATTTATAGCGGCTTAGCTGCAGAATAGATATATTTAAAAAAAACAAATGAGGTTATAATAATCGAACCATAACAACGAATATTAGGTATGATTTTACATAGCTTCGAGTAAATTTAATAAACTGAAAAATCATATCAGAATACATACAGCTATTTTTAATACTTACTCTAGACAATTTAGTAGGTACCGATGCATTTTTTCTGACGCCTAAGATGATGTAAGTTCAACATTAAAATGCATAGAAACTAATGATTTATTTATATGTAACATAGGTTAGGTTAAGTACCTACCTACTAGTATTCTTAATATTAGGCGTAGATGGCAACTAGCGGACGTTATTAGTCGCGTAAAATACTATAAAATGTACATTTTGGCATACACCTAGTACATGTTACAGAAGTATATGCAACTTACATAATGAAAAGACAGTTAATTATCGTGTATTCCGATACTCTATATTGCACAGGGCCATTATGGACATTATTATTTAACTTTATACCAAAACATTCATTAAAAATATAAAATAAATATCTTGGGACAACTCACACACGGCTATCTGATCCCAAGCTAAGCTGAGCTTGTGTTATGGTAACCAGACAACTGATATACATACTTATATAATTTATAAATACATACATATATTATACCAATGTTATGTTGGTTATCTTGGTAGCTTAGTGGTCAAAGCATTCTCCCTGTAAGAGAAAGATCGCGGGTTCAAGTCCCGCCTGAGACATTTCACTTTTTCTAATTTATTTCGATTTAAATAGCATAATTAGTGCTTTCAAACCTCAAAATAGTTAATTGGGCGGAGAAATCATTAAAAATCAATGTTTAAAAATGATTGTAACATCATTCATTGGTTCCGATATTTCGTAGAATTGTCGGTAGATGGCTCCAAACGTCGCCCTAAGACGTAAAAAGGAAAATTTGGAATGTCTTAGACGGTGTCTTGGTAGCTTAGTGGTCAAAGCATTCTCCCTGTAAGAGAAAGATCGCGGGTTCAAGTCCCGCCTGAGACATTTCACTTTTTCTAATTTATTTCGACATACATATGATAGATAAATCACACCCAGACACAGAACCAACAATCATGCTCATCACACAAAGTTTGTCCTGGGTGGGAATCGAACCCACGACCTCCGGCTCAGCAGTTAGGGCCACTAACCACTAGACTAACAGGCCCGTCAAATTATTAATTTTGAAGAACATTTTAACTATGTGACTTTACCCTTGTAACCCCAGTAACGTATCTCTTTTGCCGACTGTGCGTTACGTTTAACTTAAATTAATGCCAGCCCTCAAGTTTCCGTAATATTTATCTAAGTATAAGTTGGCCCACGTGTGTGTCTGCGGGAAACTTGAGTAACTTGGTGTAAACATAGCAATAAATTAACTTTGCTTGCTCATCGTTTCTACATCATAGTGGGCCATTTCCTTCACTGAATGCACCTCATGCTGAGACAAAAATCTTCCTTTAAATAAAATAGACCCATAGGACGTAAACTTCCTGATAAGTTGTTATTTCCACTTTTGATGGTTGTTTTTGTGTAAAAGTTTTTTTTTTATAAAAGTTAGAAATTGTTTGATTATGCACAAGTGGTAATAAGGATTTACTGGAACACAATTTTTGGGACGTTGGAAATCCTGAGTCAATAAATAGGGAGGTAGACATATATGTAAGATGTAATGTTCGTTAAATTGTGTGATTCGATTTTAGTGTAAAAACAGGGGATAAGATTATTTACGTTTATTAAAAATGACACAAATACAAAGAAAATAAAAAGCACGTCTTATCTCGTCGTACGCCTAAATTATACTGTCGCAATCAATTCAGAAAAGTGACCCACAGCCCTCACAACCTTTTCCCACTCATAACAACAATTATACATATAAACTCTCTCTCTCTTGCTCTGTCTTTCTTGCACCATACTTTCAATACGTTATTCTCGGCATCCTAACTTAGTGAATATACTCAAAACTAAAATACGCTTAGGTATATGCCCTTTTCCCGATCCTACATATATGTGGATGAGTATTTAGTTATCAAGAACAGGCACTAGCTACGTATTTGTAACAAGCAATAAGAGCTAATGGGCCCCTTTTTGTCTTATCTTTGTCTTTTGTAGACGTAGAGTCGAATCAAAAAGTTTCTTTCGTATCCATTTCGTCGGAAAACATATAATACGAGTAACCTTATGGACACATGTCATGTCTGTAGCTATTTTAGTGTTACAAACTCCCAAATTATTTGCGCCAGACCTAGGCATCACTAGATAGTCCTTATTAATATTATAAAAGCGAAAGTGAGTTTGTTTGTTTGTTACCTCTTCACACTATAATGGCTGAACCGATTTTGATGAATTTTGGGACAGAGATAGTTGGGAACCAAGAGACGGACAAAGGCTTATTTTTTGTTAAAGCTAAGTTTCCCCGTTTCTTCCCTCACATCCCACGTGAGGGAAGAAACGAGGAAACTTAGCGTTGCTATTACAAACCAATAAGGCGCAAGGGGAACTGTGTTACCCCGAATTTAACGCGAGCGAAGCCGCGGGCAAAAGCTAGTCTAGTTTTATAAAACAAAGTCGCTTCTCGCTGTCTGTCTGTCCTTATGCATGTTTATATCTTGAAAACTACGCAACGGATTTTGATGCGGTTTTTTTTAATAGAAAGAGTGATTCAAGAGAGAGGTTCATATGTACAATATTGGTGTATCTACCTTCATTGCATTCGTGCGAAACCGGGGCGGGTTGCTAGTTAGGTAATATACCTAAACCTAAAAATATCTACAAAAAAATACTTTCATATTCCACAAGTTTATATTACGCTTTACCAAAACTTCTGTCTGCTGTATCTTTCCATAATAAATTCTGAGCAATTGGAATGGCACATGAAATATGCGAAGATAGCAAAGTTTCTAGACCTAGTATCTACCTAGGCTATCTAGGTATCGTCTGAACTTCATAATCAATGCTCCCGACTCAGGTATGAGTTTGCGCTACCTATGTTGTGTATTGGAAATAATGTGTGAACTGGGAGAATATGAGGAAATATGAGTTCATTTAAGTGGCATGAGCTACTAACTAGCTAAATCACACTTGCAACTAATTAGTAGGTATGGGTTTGAGCCGTTTGGGGTTGATACGGGCCATGGGGTCCGAGTGCCCAAATAGTATTGGATATCGAAAAGCGGTTGGTCGATTATTTACGTGACCAGAAGGATGCAATGCTGCCAGCCTCTGGGCATTTTTTCTATTGACCGCGATGATTTTTTTTTATATTTTTATGATTTTCCCATTTAATACTTGTAAGCACATATATTTTTTATAACTTTATGTCAATTTGTAGTTTGTAAATATTGTAAGGAAATAGATGTAATTAATTAGGTAGACATGTGAAATATGTATTGATTCTATATCCATACTAGCTTTTGCCCGCGGCTTCGCTCGCGTTAAATTCGGGGTAACACAGTCCCCCGTGCGCCTTATTGATTTTTAATAGCAACGCTAAGTTTTCACTTTTCTTCCCTCTTTCTCCCTCATGTCCCACTTTTTTAAAAAAAATATTAGCCTATGTCCGTCTCCTGGTTCCCAACTATCTCTGTACCAAAATTCATCAAAATCGGTTCAGCCATTAAAGCGTGAAGAGGTAACAAACAAACAAACAAACAAATAAACAAACAAACTCACTTTCGCTTTTATAATATTAGTAAGGAAGTAAGGATTATATATATTATATTAAGTAAGGATAATATTAAGTTAAAGGATATCTAAGGATTTATCAGTTTTTTTTTCATATGTGTATTAGAAATTATACAAGTATACAGGTTTTCGTAAGCAGGTTTTTTTATTTGTACCCTATCATAATGTCGACGTATTTAAAGCAAAGGTTAACTGGTAGAGAATGCCTTCTGGTATTAAGTCTGCCTATGTATACTTACTGAGCATGAAGTTTAAATTAATAAATATATAATAGATGGTTATCAACGAAATACCAAAAAGCGATGGATACTAATTTGTAAAAGATACTGACACACGTGAGATTCATAGGACAAGTGTGAAAGAAAACGGTTTGCGTCAACCAAAAACATGTAAAAAAAACTTTGAGAAAATTCTTTTCTACTTTTTTTTCTATTTATGAGGATGGATGTGCGGATGTATGGATGTTTGTTACTCTTTCATGTCAAAACGGCTGAACGGATCTTAATTAAATTTGGTAGAGAGGTAGATTATAGTCCGGAAAACAGTATACTTTCTTACACTTAATTTTAGAAATCACGCGAGCGAAGCCGCGCGCGCCAGCTAGTATTTACTGAAATCGTAACCTACGTGTCTCCAACCAAAACCTTTAACTCTAATTACACAGTTAATGTATCAGTCTATTCAGGAATAGTCAGGAGACGTGTCAGTCTAAAAGGTGTTAGGTCTGAGAACGTCTCGCTAAGTGACTTATTGTTAGCCCAGCCCAGCTGACTGACCCATTTCCATACACCCATTAATGATGACACGTCTACGCAAAGAATAGAACTGTATCGTCGGTGACAACCTTAACGTGATGACATCATTGAAAAAATGGACAAGTGCGAGTCGGACTCGTGTGTTTAATGCTCTAGAAGCGTTGTGTGAAAACGTTTTTTTTTTACGCTATAACGGCTATATATACTCTATTACAATTTTAAATATCTAAGTATTACGGTTGAAATGATTCAGTTTGGTTCCGTTGCCATGGGTAACTCTAAAAAGGGCGCGAAATCGTTGAACATAGAGTTATACAGCAACTATTTTAGCGCCTTTTTTGGCAATGGAAGTAATACTTACAGCCGATTAACGTTCATATAAACTGGATTATATTTTCTTTATGACTACTTCGCCACAATTTTGTGGTCCTGTGGTATAGTTTTAGAGGCACTTCTTAGAATTTTATTAACGTTAACATTATAGCGGTCCTGTTAACTTAAATTATATGTTAGAGAGACGTGTAGTTAAGTAGTATATTTTTTAGGTTTTAGACAAATAAGAATAAGATCAAAACTACCAAGATTTTCCGTCATTTAGCCAGAAAAATATAATAAGCATATTTTTTTGCCCATTTGTTTTATTTGGCCAGCCCACATTTTATTTATTTTTTTATTTTTAAACCACTCGCTTAAAAATGATTTGTATGTGATAAAATCTCATATAGGCTCACGTTTCTCAGATATAGACCATTAAAGTTATTCAATATAATATTCGCTATCAGCACAACTTTGATAGCTTATAATTTTGTTTTGACGCCTGAGAAGATTATGCTTTAAACAATACTTGTATTGAGACCAGCTATTTATTTTCATTCAGGTTTTATTCGTGTCTATCAAAACCAAAGATTTACTGATTGTGCAATTGATGAATAGAATACAACTTTGACAGAAACGCCATGTTACCAGAACTATTGGATTGGGCAAGTTAGTCAAGAAAAACATCTTGTGTCAAACAATCAGATATCGCAGCAAACATCTCTATCGTCACATAAAATATTAATCACACATAACTACATTCAAAACCCATTGGAGTATACGTGGTTCAGAATTCAATATTACACGGGGCGCTCGTTCGAATCTTTCATTTTAAACTTGTCCGTATGAAGTTCGCCGCCCGCTCCAACGTTGTGGGGAAGAATAGAGAAGTGTGGGGAAAACTGGAGAATACTGGGTAAACAACGTTCGATCTATTATAACCACATTAACGGAAGCGCTGGCTGTAATTTTGTGTTATATAGAGAACGTTGGTGTAAGTTTGAGAGGTCGAGATTCGGAGCAGACGAAGTAATTTTGAACTGAAATAGTGTAATGGGGTAAGTTGTGAGTGTCATTCATGTTATTGATACTGTTTTTGTGAAGCGCCTGGCGACTTTATTGTCAAAGTAGTAAGGGTGTTTTCGCTTGTTTCCATAACTAAATCTTCTCAATTCTCAAGATTTCTATTAGACGTTTTCCTCAAATACTTTTGCAACTAAATCTACAATAACCAAAACCTTTATAAGTTGTAGGTAACGTTTGTTCCCGCACTCGTTTTTTCGGAAGTGAGAATTCCGCCACGTCTAAAATATTACGCGTATATTGGAAGTAGGCGGTGCCTACCAAAAAGGGGTTCGTGTATTTTTACGTGTGTCCCAAGGGTCTGATGTTTCGACGAGTAATACCACTCCGTATGCACATTTGCTCTACTACCAGGGTTTTTACAATTCGTGGCTTAACAGCTTCTCCACAAGCTGCACGTTCTAGGTATACGCGAGCTTCGAAGAAAACAAATTATTAAGTTACTTAGGAGCGTACCATCCGTCACGACCGTGGTACTCCTGATAAGGTTGAATGACTCAAAATGGTTGAGCTGAATAGTGCTGATCCATGTGTCACATTCGTGAACGGTTATTTAGATAATATTATTTTTGAATTGATGATTCAATCTTTTAACTATGCACCCTTTTTAAGTTCATGTCTTTCTACTTCGTTCCCACATTTAAATGTAAAATCTCAACATGAATGATTTAACCAAAAACTAGTATTTTTTTTAAACTTAAAGCAGTGTCCATAGAGTTTCTTTCCCATTCTCTTCTAAAGAGATCAACGCTTAGGAATGGACAACTGCAGTACTTTCATAACTTAGCTGACAAGACTGGTTGCTCATTTCATCTGCAAACTGAACACCTAGCTTCAAAACATTGGTTCAAGGAATTCGGTACAATTTTTCATGTGATTTAGTGAATCGTGCGACTTGCTCCCGTTGACCCGGTCGCCCCGACTGGCCCGGAGTACCCCGCGTGCCCCCAACTGATAACAACTCCACTGAAACACACCCTAACTTCTGTGACACTCTTATCGCTCACAATTTGTTCCCTCCTTTGAAATATCGTTGTAATTTTTGGCGTTTTGAATGAAAACATCACACTTACTGAAAAATAGGGAAAAATTTCGCTTCGATTAGGACCTGAAAAATGTTTTATGCAATCAAATTGAATATTGATTTTGCTGTAGGATTTGAAATTGGATTAGGACGGAATTTTTTATTTGAAGAAAATTTTTACATACCTATGCCAATTCTCATATAATACCTTCTCAAATACGTTTTTTCCTTTAAGTTACAGACGTAGATTAGTAATATAAACTATCGTATACTTGGTTCAAGCTCAAGAAAAAATCTCTATTGGAACTGATAAGTAGACTCCGGGCGCTGTCGCTGGTCATCTTTAAGGTGCCACGATTAATTTAGATAATATTAGTTTTGAATTGATGATTTAATCTTTTTACCCGACTGCCAAAGAAGGAGGGTAATGTTTTTCGAGTGTATGTAAGTATGTATGTATGTCTTTTCCTTTGTGACCACCTGTAGCCTAAACGGCTTGATGGATTTTGATGTATGAGGTATCGTTAGATTTGTCTTGATTACGGGAGTGTCATAGGATACATTTTATCCTAAAAGTCCCACGGGATAAAGACATAATAATATTTTTTCTAAATTTCCCTTTATTACCATGGACGATTTTAAAGTCCACATATTTCTACTTCGTTCCCACATTTAAATATACAATCTCAACATGAATGTTTTAACCGAAAAAACATCTTAAGAAAGAATTCAGAAAACTCAATTGGCACTGATACTTAAACTCACTCTTATTTTTACTTTATATCTGCGACCACTACACAGTATTACAGACAATATTGCAGAAATTGACCCACCGTATCACGTGAAATGGAGCATGAATTTATAAACGATTGAATGAGCTTTATTGGCTGTCTTATGAACTACAAGCGGTTAAAGATTTGCGCATTTTTCCTTCAGCGGGCAAAGAAATATAATAACATCAAGCTGCAATACACATCAGTCGATTTCCCGAAGGTACTGAATGAAGGCATTAGTGTTAATTGTGATCGATAAAATTTGTTCTTTACTTCTTCTTTTTTTGAAAACACAACAAAAATATCACAAAATATCATACATTTAATATAGGTTAGCAAGATAATTCCCGTGTCGCATGTTTAATTATAATTAACAAGCTATTAATAATTCAATAAAGAGGCTCAAAATATTCGATACGATACCACACATTATCAAAGGTATATTATTCCCAAAACACATGTCTCGCTAAACTACACTTATTATTAAAAGGCATCGCGCAGTTTCGTTTAATATTTAACATGGCCGCGCGGCGTATCACTTAAAATAATAAGGATTTCTCGTTGGAGATTACGCAGCAACCCTCTAGAGGATAATTAATGTTATACCGTGAATATTAGCTTTTCAATTAGCCGTCTTTTAGTACCTCAAAATGGGTCTCGTGTTTCAGAGAGCGCGGAGAGGGTTATTTCTTTCGCCCGTTACACCTGTAAGACGTAAGGCGATAGTTAATTAAAATCTGCTCTCTTGGGATTTGTGCGCCCGCCTCGCGCCTGCAGCCTACGGGTTAACCCTACTTTGTGCTTGTTTGTTGTCTCGGACGTAGTATTGCGCTCGGGGCAGTTTTATGTTATAAATGTTGAGTCTCGGAAAAAAATGTTAAAGATTTTAGCTGTTGTGTGCTGGAAGCTAGTCTTGTTTAGAGGATCTTTCGTGTTTTTTTTTGTACATGCTCATTATCTTTATTTGAAAAGCACCGACGTGAAATTGTTTCAAGGAGCGGAAACTTCAAAAACAACGAACAAGGCCTTGTTAAATTGTCGTCAGTGAAAGTTTTACTGAAAGTATTAATTATTCCTAAAACGAAACTTCTTCATACGGCCCAATAAAACTAGTGGCGCCAAGAAAACAGCTTTCGAAACGGTTTTTAAAGTGAATACGAATCGGCTTCTTTCAGGACAAAAGACAGTCGCGCTGCCAAAGTTTATTAGAGACTTTAGCGGAGCGTCTTTTGTTTTACAATCAAGTTACATTAGAACAACGGGCCCATTGCGAACTCTTCGACAATAGCTTGTTGAAGTCGTTTTAAACATTCTCGGGGTGAGTTTGCGTGTTAAAATGGTGAAACGGTATTACGGTATTTACGCACGATTGGCCGCCGATAAACCGATGAAGACGGAATAACATGGCCTTTACACGCGTGTGGGTAATACCGTAACTTATCGAAAATTGTGCGGGTAAGGTTTTGAGTTCGTCTCTAGAGGCAGCCTTTGTTTTGCACCGTTGGCGTATTTTGACCCCGGTATCACGGACTGACCGCAATCGTATTCGGTAAGTTTTTTGTTTGTGTAGAGTTCATGTAAACTGGTAACAAAACGAGGAAAAAACTCATTAAGTTGTTTCTAGAGGGATATACTGAATATTTGTTTGTTTATGATATTCCTCAAAAAAGTATGTAAGCCATCTTAGTTAATAAATGTAGGTATTTTTTTTTTAAATATAATGGCGACTACACATCAAACAGACATAACGCGTTGGCTCACAAAATTCTCCGCTCGATACATTTATATGAAAAACAATTAAATTTTTGATATTCTAAATAGAAAACTTGTAATGACAGCCCATTTCAAATTGTTTAAATATTTCAAAATTAAAGAAATCAGTTCGTTTTATTAGATAATTATTTTATTTAAAATGTATTTAAAAAATCTAAGTATTATATCTATATATTAATTATAAATATATTTATCATTAATAGTCTCAAAAGTTATAGAACAAAATTGTTTCGCAACTAAAACTTATTAATTGTGTTAAAATTGATGTATTGAGTTATCTAATTACATTAGTTTTGAATGATTTGAAATTGAGCCATTACTTACCAGACATTAGATTTTGGGAAGATTTTAGCGATTCAAGCTTAAATATTCCCAAAAGGTAAACGTAAGTTTCTGGATTTTATCGATTAACTATATTGAATTTAGTTCTTCGCTTTCGTATTTTTTAGTACAACATTTTTTTTAAACGTACCTGTACGTAGATAACATCAGTGTTTCCCCTTTTTAATTTATAGTTATCAGTCGTACGGAAAACCTTCATTACAACATTCCAACTTTCCACGCACCTTTTTTATACAAAACGCGCCCACTTCAACCAATTTTAATTTCATTAAACCGCGATAAAATCGCGCGTCTTCACGTTTTTACCGCGCGAATCGCGATGTAGATAGAACTGTCAGTGCGATAGTGTACACGCGATCGGCCACTGCGGGGCGCCACTGTAGAGCTAATGTCTTGATCGCTTGCCGGTAATCCAACTTTATTTGTATGTTAATCTTCAGGAAAAAAAGGTTCAGTTAGTTGCAGGCTTAGGTCACCTCGCGACCTCTGCAAATTTCTGAGGTTAATTAATTTGTTTACTGAAGTTGCGTCCTTTTACTGTTTTGTGTTTTTACTTTGAATGCTTCTTTTAATTTTAGTGTCTTACTATAATAACAATAACCTAAATTATTTTATAATAAACCTGCTTTTGCCCGCGGCTTCGCTCGCGTTATATACGGAGTAACACAGTTCCCCTTTCTTGATTTGCAGGTACCTGCTACCTGTAGTTTTTGCCCTTGCGCCTTATTTATTGTAATAGCAAAGCTAAGTTTTCCCTTTTCTTCCCTCTTTCTCCCTAATATCCCATTTTAAAAAAATTGCCTATGTCCTTCTCCAGGGTCCCAACTATCTCCGTACCAAAATTCATAAAAATCGGTTTAGCCAATTAGGCGTGAAGACGTAACAAACAAACAAACTCACTTTCGCTTTTATAATATTACTAGCTTTTGCCCGCGGCTTCGTTCGTGTTAAATTCGGTAGCGCCTTATTGATTTGTAATAGCAACCCTAAGTTTTCCCGTTTCTTCCCTCTTTCTCCCTCATATCCCAATCTTTTTTTTTTAAATAGCCTATGTCTGTCTCCTGGTACCCAACTATCTCTGTACCAAAACTCATCAAAATCGGTTTAGCCATTAAAGCGTGAAGAGGTAACAAACAAACAAACTCACTTTCGTTTTAATAATATTAGTAAGGATTATAGTAAGGATATCGTATTCAAACATTAGACAAGTTCCAATTAATAAAATATTAGAGTTCTTATTCATAGACATGTCAAATTAAACAACTGGAATGTAAGTGGTAATGATCAAAATACATTCACGTTCATATTTCATGAACTAGTTCAATTGAGGAGAAAGCTTTTAGAAACCTCACATATAGGAGTTCATATCATAAACATAAGTTGTATAAGTATCTATAAATTATTAATTTACAGTTTCGACTTGATAAGTTAGGCATTAAATACTTAATTAATTAAGTACATAATATTAAGAAGTATCATCTGGTTTTTGAAAATTTTGGCGCTTTAAATATTTATTAATTACATTTAGATTTTAATCTTTAATATAGCGTTATAGCCTAAGCTTAGTTGTCTATCTATTTCGTAATAAGCTGGTTATATTCAAAAGGAGTAATTAAATGAGTAATTTAATTAATCTCGTATAAAATTCTAATAAGTTTAAGAAAATATGGTTAAAACATTGTTGAATTATGAAAGCTCTGATGTTTTTCCTTTTCGCACGTCAATTGCCGGACATTTAAATCCAGGAGCAACAAAGCGTCAAAAATGCGTACCTAAGAAATCGTAAAAGACATAAAAGCACTTAATACGAAATAAACAAACAAGAAACGCCCCGAAAATCGATCCAATAACCTTAATCGCGTCGAGCCGCAATATTAAACGAGGCATAAAAAGATAAAGGCCGCGCCACACGTATACTTTAAGTGTCTTCGCGTTGAGCGGCCCGTGCTGCCTTTAGTAGCAGTTTATAACTACTTTGCAAGCACACTGGCGTACACCAGCCCTTATGGAGGCAGTGAAAAGATATAGCGCCGACTTACGGCGCGCCTACTGAATACGAATTTCGTGTGAATGGTGCGTACCGATGGACAGAGTTATAGCGAATCGTTTGCTTTTTAATATTGAGTGTTTTTATGATAATACGAGTGGGGTTTTATCGATATCGGATGTGGCTTTGTGTGCAAACCTTGAACACCTCTACGTGTGCTCCTGACTAGTCTGCTGAATGACTTTTCTTTTTATATCTTCGGATAATTCGATGGTCGTGCGTGTGAGTATTTTTGGTTTAGCAAAATGTTGGTACGTCAGTTTTGTAAGCGGTGTTTGGGACTTCGACTCACTAAAAAGAAGGATCGATTTCTAGACTCAAAGATTTTATTTTTAAAAACAAAGTGTTCTTAATTTTAGTAGAGGAAATATTTTATTCATATTGTATGTGGTAAAAAGAGTTTTGTTACATCTGCGTCCAGACCCACCCATTTGTCACTACAAGATTACCATGGACAAAAAAAAAACAAAACTGAAACAAGAAAATCGATACAAACCGTGGCTCAATCCGGCGACAGGGCCGGTATCTATTCCGGACAATTAACCGGACGGCTTGCCCGCGTCTTATCTGCCCCGGCAGCCCTTCTTAGCGGGAACTTAGCCACGAAATAGGTCAGTCAGAGCAGGCCCTTATTAACGCGTATTGTACGTAGTGGGATATATTATAAGTATATTGATTATATTGATGGAGGAAAAGTTTTGGAATACGGATATTGTCGGTTAGAAGTGTGTGTGAATTGTAATGGTCATATTATGTGTAAGTTTTAATTAGGTTTTGTTCGTGTGAAGTGATGGTGGTATATTGTAGCTTATTCTTTTCAATAAACGTTGCCCCACACTAGGAATTTCTCCTGTATCGTAGGTGCGTTCACAAATATTTAAAATCCACATACACAAAGAGTCAGACTCGAAACAACGGGCCTACAATCATATTAATATTTGCACGCCAACTGTACCGTCAAACATACATCATATTACATCAGAAGGCTGTGAAATCAACTAATATTGATACTTAAGTTCGGAAAATATGTTAATAAACAAAATTTAGGTATTAAAGTGAACTATTATAGATGTAATGATACACATAACATCACGCCTGTAGCCGAAGGTATAGGCAGAAGTCTAACTAATAGAACACCCACATTTAGGACGAAAAAATATTTATTTGTCGCAAATAACAACACACAAAATAACAAAAAAAATTACATAAAACATACAAATGGAACAAAAAAATATATTTACACTTTGCCTGAATCTATATCCAAGAAAAAATCAACTTAAAAAGTTAAGAACATTTCTTAGTACTCAAAGCTAAATTAAAAAAAAAAACTGCAACCCAGAACGTGATAAAACTTTACCACTAAATAGAAAAAAAAAACATTCGGCGACCAAAGCGAGCTTCGAAGTCTTAGTAAAAAACAGAAAATATTTGCTGTTAATTTTGGTCACTAGTTGCAAGACCCAACTAAGAGTACTGGGTTACATTTCGTTACAAACTGCATCGTATTTAGCTAACGCAACTACCAGAGTAGCTTCTACAAAGTTTTGCTATCAAGCTAAAATGTATGGTCAGAATCGTGTCCAGCCAGGAATCGATTTTTAGCTAAAGCCGAATGTTTAATAACTTTCACAAATACAGTTACAAATTGGCAACAAAAAAAACTTTTTTTTATGGTTCCGTGCCTCAAAAGGAAATAACGGAACCCTTGAACCCTTTGACAGACAGATGGACAACGTATCTGTCTGTCTGTCAATACCCTTTAGCCTTTCTTCTTACCCTTCAGCACGCTGAGAGGCATCGAGTTGGAATTAAAACCATATACTCAAGTTTATGGGCCCATGGCGCAGTCAAAACATAATGAACGTTTACAACTTATAAATAACCCATTTTTTAAAATGGGTGATTATGTATTTACTAGTTACAATCATCTGCCTAGCCTTTTCCCAACTATGTTGGGGTCGGCTTCCAGTCTAACCGGATGCAGCTGAATTTCAGTACTTTACATGGAGCGACTACCTATCTGACCTCCACAACCCAGTTAAAACTGGGTAATACGATACTCCTTGGTAAGACTGGTTGTCAGACTTTCGGAGCACTTACTGCCTGTAACGACTGTCAAAGATCTACAAATGACAGCCGGGACCAACGGCTTAACGTGCTTTCCGAGGCAGGGAGGAAATTCGGTATGTAACGGGTGGTCACCCATCCACAGACCAACCTAGGCAACCGCGGCTTAACCTTAAGATCGACCCCGAGCGGCTGGTATTATTTAGCCACTAGCTCCTATACGAGCCATTTACAAGTTACAAATAGATTTAAAATAATCCATAAAATACACGGCGACCAATAAAGCTTTACAAAACCAGTTTATGCGGATCTCGCATTGTACTATACTAAGCAACGACACGTTTTACTGGAAATGTATAGATTGATGTAGCTTTTTTTATTATTAAAGGCCGTCAAATATTCTTTTACATCGCTGTCAAAAAATAAAATCAAACAAAGAAAAACTGCCCAGAACTCTGACAGCATTGTCACGTTGGATAGCAATGCTGATTCTTTATTTGTTTTCTTGCAATATGACAAAAATAATAACACTTCGAAATGTGTGACCCCTACCCCACGCGTCGCCTGTTCAGCCGTGCTCTCGCGCCTTCGTAGCAGCTCGTTCAATTTCGGCGCTTGGTAACTTTTTTCGGATTCGGCAAAGACGAAAGCCTCGCCGAACATAGATCTGATACTAATCCAGTTGCAAAAACGTTGGAGGCGAACTATTTAGTCAAATAGATTTCTTTGCTGGTACAGTAATTAATGAGACATTTATCAGGGAAATAGATTGAAAGTTTAATAGTGGAGAATCGTTTAGATAGTGTAACGAGGACGTCGGTGATAACGCGTGCACCGGCGTTTTATAGCGCGATAAACAGTGCGCTGTTGAGTAAGTATGCGACGGTGAGCGGGCTAGGTCATCCAAAGAAAAAGTATATCATTTAAATAATATTGAATTTGAATATTAAATTATTTGAAAAAAGAAAATTATTTGTTATTTTCTCTTCACATAGTTGTCTATTAGTAGAAAAGCTTGTGATTGTGTGCAGTGGCAGATGTCATCTCACAAACGATTTAATAAGTTGCTTCTTAAATGTAATCAAGACATTTTTGTGAAATAACTTCTTCCACTCAGAGCGGAGTGGAGTGTCAGACTTTTACTGACTTAAACCCATCCATATTCCTGGTTTGACCGCTTGTGTTCCGGGGCCGAGTTATCTTTTTAGAACAACCCACACAACAGGGAAAACCCGCTACCCCGGTGTGAGACCCGAGGCCGTCAGCGCTTTAGCTTTGTGTGGAAAAGAGAGGCCTTTATAATAATTATCTTTGTCCACTCGTGGGACAATACAGGTTACTTAGCTGGTTTAGGTTCTGTGGCTAATTATGGTAGAAACTTATTCGTAGTTTAGTGTGTTTTCTTGGCAGTCTGCTTGTCTTTGCTGTTTTTGTTAACAATGTGGGTAAGTTAAAAGTTCAGCAAACAACTTCGTCCAATAAACATAAAACTCAAAATAGTTTTTGTGTATCTGACCACCGCTAATACGATAGTCATAGTTATTTATTGATAAGGGATTCTTAAAAGTCACAAAAGTATACGTACATTTAGTTAATTAATTACACTATCAAATGGAATTCAAATATGTCTAATAAGTCAGAAAAAAACAAGCGAAATAAATAAAAATAAGATGTCACGATAGTAACAACAACAAAATAAATAGAAAAAAAAACCATTCTAATAATGCATAGAAATATATAGATACTAACTGGCGCCCACAGCTTCGCCCGCGTAGTATCGTAAAAAAATGTATCCATTGTGTTATTCCAGACTCTAATCTACCTCTATGCCGTATTTCATCAAGATCCGTTAACCCGTTTTGACGTGAAAGAGTAACAAACATTCATACATCCATCCTTACAAACATTCGCATTTATAATATTAGTAGGATAGGATCGCGAGTGTCAGGCTGGCTGGACAGAAAATAAAAACTTGAGGTTTTGTCGCGTTCGAAATACCTACGTCTGTATGTCAACTTGGACCACGACCCATAGTAATGCTCTACGCACGCAATACCTCTATTTTTTAGCCTCTCACCATTTACAACCGGCTCCCTTAAATGGTTGATAACAAAAATAAAACAATGCAAAAACCCCTGAAGGGCTTACAACCAAATTACCATCGACACGAACTTTAAATATATATTTTAAAGTTGAGACAGTCGATTTAAATAACGTTATTTTTTAGAAGATTTATAGTTCTAATAAATACGAACTATTTATTTATTGAATGCTTCGTGAATATTGATTGAGATGTAAATAAGATAATAATTTTGATTTATGCGTGTTGCTCTAGTTTCATGGCTTTATCAAAAGTTGTTTAATATTTATACAAATTTTGCTGCAATATTTACATCACTTTAAAACACTGCTAATGTGTTTTGCGTATTTCTTTTTTCTTCTCTTGCTAATATATAGTAGTAGTTGCTAGTATAGATAGTTTTAAAGAAGGTTTTGCACCAAAAGTTCTAAAATTTAATCGTTGGATTCACACATAATAATTACGCTCCATTTCAAGCCTTTGCTTTTGCTTGTTTTATTTTCTCTTTCTTTATAAACTGTGTGATCGAATCAAGAAGAGACGCAACCTATTGAAATGTGGAAGGAATGGAGAACCCCTTTGCTTAAAAGTGGGATAGTAAAGATGAAAAAAATACATTTAACCTACTCCTACATAGGTAGCTTACAGTACATACCTAGGAATTATCTTATCGTGGCACGAAGTCTAGAATTTAGGACCTCAATAATTCGTACCCATGCATCTTTCAAAGCACCCCATACAAATAAACGAGAGCGTCCATCTTGGATTCGGCATAATCCCACGTTACCACGGTTATTAATTGCTTCAATAATATGCTAATACGGGCCCAGTCGTTACGTGGTAATGTGCCTGTTATTGTCCAACATTTTTCTTAATTTTTATACGTAACGATTACAGGGATGTTTTTGGTTATATTATTGTACTTTGGGGACGTGTCGGTGGTGAAATTTAAGGATTGTTTTGCACAACATTAAAGTTGTTTGAAATAACGGGTAATCATTGTAATTGGCAACGAATCATTATTGGTCCTTGTGTGTTTTTTTTCTTTAGTTGGCATTATAACTATTCTGTTTGATTTTCATTCATTTAGGAATGAGATATATTTTTTAATTGTTTTTTTTTTTAAACTTTGCCCCACACTAGGAATTTCTTCTGTATCGTGGGTGCGTTTACAAACATTTAAACTCACATACACAAACATCCAGACCCGAAACAACTGTCTGCAGGTCATACAAATATTTGTTCCGTGCGGGAATCGAACACGCAGCGCAGCTGTCGATTGCTCAGCCACTGCGCCATCCGTGCCGTCAATAAGTAAAATAATTTGTTATTCTTAGTTACAAATTCAAATTCACTGAACTTGTTTTAAGTTTCAAGTGACAATGAACTTATTTTAAGTACTTACATCATACACATGTATTGCAATTTCAATATATATTTATCTTTATACATATAATTCTTCTGTGAGTGTGTATGTCACTGAACTTCTCTCAAACGACTAGACCGATTTTGATGAAATTTTTTGTGTGTGTTCAAGGGGATCTGGGAATGGTTTCGATTCACAATTTTGTCCGGCAGATGGCGCTGCATCACATTTTTTTTGTAAATACGTAGCGAAGCACGTACCGGGCCGCTAGTATTTTTAAAAAACTGTCTCAGAAAAATAAAATAAAATTATATACTAATTGAAATTATCTAAAATTGGTTACAATGTTATCAATATCCTTACTAATATTATAAAAGCGAAAGTGAGTTTGTTTGTTTTCTCTTCACGCTTTAATGGCTTAACCGATTTTGATGAATTTTGGTACAGATATAGTTGGGAACCAGGAGACGGACATAGGCTACATAGCATACTTTTTATTAAAAAAATGTGGGATGTAAGGGAGAAAGAGGGAAGAAAAGGGAAAACTTAGCGTTGCTATTACAAATCAATAAGGTGCAAGAGGAACTGTGTTACCCCAAATTTAACGCGGGCGAAAGCTAGTAGCCTATAAAAGGATTTGTCACCGTCTTGCTCTATTTTCTAAGTTGAACAAATTAAACCTTATTCTTCAGTATAAATACAAGGTAAATTACAAACACGTCATGTTATGTGTGTTATGAATGCGCACTAATGTCCGAAGTCATTACATATTTACATTTCCATTCGTTTCTCGGAACGTTTAAAATAATGAACAAACGAAAAAGGTATTTTCTATAATCAAGTTGAGGACCAAAACTTAATTGGTTTTGTAACTTACAGCAATTACACAACCATCGATGACAGTGTTTAGAATCCCTACTTATGTCGTAGTAAAGAAATTACTATTATTCCTTACAAAGGTACATAAACTCACGCTTTTTTTTCCATTAGTGTTAGCAGAAATTAAACAGAACGCCATCTGCTACGATCCTAACAGACTCCTCATTATTAATAGTATTAAGTTATTGTAATGACTATTACAACATGTATACGAATATCATTAAAATATGTAATAAACAAAAAGTATTCATTTGAATCGCACAAGACTAAACAATAAAACAAAATATTAAAAAAGAAATGTAACAAAACAAAAGAAAAAAATATACTTTTGTTTTCTATTACATGAAATAGATATGCCCTGTATGACGTCAAAAATGTCCTTATTTCAACATGGTGCTGTGACATTAAATAAAAAAATATTACAGCGCGTTGTTAATGACGTCTTATACGTATCTGTACGTATACCCAACGCCAAGCAGTTTCAGATCATTAAAGACGAAGAAAAGTGAGCGTTGCGGAATTACAGCGTCTGCAGACTTGTACAGAGTGCCTTGTACAGAGTGCGTGTCCGTTGTTGCTACACGAACCATTAATAAAAAAATAGAGGAGATCTTTTAAATTTAAAAAAAATAATAACTTTGTCACCAATGTCACGTTGTGGTGAAAAATTCGTAGACATACTTTGAAGTTTAAAAAGTACTGTTCCGGTATCAGACAACTTATGGTAGAAAAACATTAATGAAAAGTCACTTTATGTGTGACGTTGTTTTTTTTCATTATTTAATTTTTATCATAAAAATTAACTAGCCCAGTTGTAAAATTTGATCAAAACAAACAAGCATTGCCGATTTACTAAACACTCCTAAACATTGGCTACAAATAAGGTTAGGTTGGTAAATTAATAAGTAAATAAAAAAAATAAACCTTTCACATAGAACTTAATAAAAATTTAAAATACAAAATGCTTCTTCCACCACTTTTATAGCACCACTGCTAAGATTAATCTATAGATGTCGTATAAAGCCGTGAACACACAGAGCGCTGCAGCCATGATCGCGATGAGTGGTGGCCGGCGACCGTAAAAATAATGGGCGGCTTGCGATCGAGTGTGTACTAGCCCTGTTTAAATCTGTCGCCAAGAATATGTGCCATTGTTTGTTGTACATTGTCGTTTTAGTATTGAGGAAGGTTGTAATGGGTATATATGTGGCGGGCAATGGTGATCTTTCATTTTGGAATTCATTTCATTCTGGATTTGAATGGTACTGCCGGTCATGCAACTTGGAAGTTAGCAGTAGTAGTGGTTCATAACATCACGCTTGTAATCCTGGAGAGGTTAGACAGAAGTGTACTTGCAGCACACTCATGCCTTGCCAGTTAAGTAGTCCTTTGTAATAATAATATAATACTGATATACTCTGGCTACTGATATAATCCTAATGGAAAAACCTGGTTAAATTCATAGTTAATTATTGATAATAGCCACCATCAAAATAGACATAGTAAGATAATCCTGAAAAGTAAATATTCCCAACTAACAAAAGCCTAAAACTCAACAAGTCACATTACTTCAGACATACAGCCTATACAATACATATATGTAGTATATTCTCTTCTATATCTTTAACTCATAAGTACACCACGTTTCTTCGAAGTCTCCACGTCAATAACTTGACGTAATGTCATTACACTGATGGAATAATTTATTACTTCCCATTACAAGGCTGAATAAAGATCGCCCTCCATACTGTTATGATGAGCATAAAAGAAAATATCAAACTTATCTTTGGTAGTTTGTTGTTAAAGTTAGATGAAAGTCAGCAATTTTGTTGCCTAAGAACATAGAGAAAATAGACTTAGAAGAAATCTGATATTTTCTTTTAGTTTACGAAAAATGGAAAGTAAGCAAAAGATTACGTACAACCTAGGGATTTTGCATTCTTACGACCCTATTAAGCCTTCAAAGCTAAAGGGGTAAAATGGGTTCAAAACTTTCAATGTTATTTGTGGGTTTTCAACTTACGACCTCCGGCACGACCACGAGTGGTACCTAACCGTTGAGATGGCTCCAGCCAGTTATACAGGCTGTTAGCCAAATTGAACTGTTCAACCAGACGAGGTTGTTGTTGTCTCTTCAGCCCTAATAACTCATTCTTGGTCCATGATTTTTATTGAATAACAATTTATTTTGCAAAATCGGCCTTATTAGTTAGCAAACAATGCATCAAATACCCTGTATAATTTCTCTAAGTGAAAGTTTCAACCTGAAATAAAAATACTTACTGGAAATCAAGGGACGCTGCGTGTTACAGGTTTGATCCCCGAACGGAACAAATATATGTATGACCTACAGGTAGTTGTGTCGGGAGTGGCTGTTTGTGTATGTGAGTTTAAATGTTTGTAAACGCACCCACGATACAGGAGAAATTCCTAGTGTGGGGCAAAGTAGTTCTTTTTCAAAAGTGGTAAGCCGATTACGATCACATGCACATTAGAGTTTAGAATCAGAATTAATTCTGATAAAATACTTAAATTGTGATCACCAGACTCTGGTAGACACTGACGATGATGGTAACTGGAATGTTAGCCTAGTGGAGAACTGTCCGACTACCAAGTCGCGTTCTTGAGATCGAAGCCACGACACGCACCTCTGAGTTTTCGGATTTTCGTAATTATCACTTGCTTGGGCGAAGATAAAAATCGTAAGAAATTCAGGATGCCTGAGAAATATTTCTTGACGGCTTGTTAAGCCAAGTCAGAGCCTCATGGGCGGCATAAAAGTCTAACATCAACTCTAAAAAACTTCAATATAAATACTGAAGATGTGTGAGTTAGTTCGTAATGGTGTCACCGAACCAATTTTAGCAAAGATACTTAAAACACCAACAAAATTCAAAGTTCTGTTTAAAAGTCTATTAACATCGAGCAGTGGAAACGAACGATACGTTTAAAAAGATTAGACTCCATTTTAAATTACACTGAAGTATTTTCCTCACCTTTTTTCCCATGTTCAGCGTGTAGCTTGGTAATGGATATTGTGCATGGTACTATTATCGCTGACGTAGATTAGTTTTTGGATTAGGAATTGAAGTTATTTATAAGTTAATTTAGTTGTAACATGTATAACAGAGGAGCTCGTGTCTAAATGATAACATCCGCTCGGGTTGATCTTAAGGGTTAAGCCGCGCTTGCCAAGGTTAATCTGTGGATAGGTATTTTTCGCTAATTTGAGTTTAAAGGTTGCTTCTGTTTTTGTGGAATTGCGTCGAAAGTTTTTGAGAAAATATAGCACTTAATAGTGTGTAATACCGATTTTTTTTTAAATTTCGCAAGGGTCAATCTTTACGGTTAAGCTGCCCTAGCCAAGGTCAGTCTGCGGATGGGCGACCACTTGATACATATAGAGTTTCCTCCGTGACTCGGAAAGCAGGTTAAGCTGTTGGTTCCGGCTGTCATTTGTAGATCTTTGACAGTTGTTACAGATAGTCAGTATCCATAAAGTCTTACTACCATTGTTACCAAGAAGTATCGTATTCATCAAGTACTAACTGGGTTGTGGAGGTCAGAAAAGGAGTCGCTCCATGTAAAATACTGGTATCCCACTGCATCTGGTTAAACTGGAAGCAGACTCCAATACCCATGGGAAAAGGCTGAGAAGATGATGACTTGTAACATGTTACTTAGATTCTACATGGCTTTTGTTATTTTCTATTTTATTTTTAAGTTCTTTTTGATTTTGAAGAGCAGTTTTTGAGAGAGCATTCTGTATCATTATGACGGTTATTGTGTACTCATTTAGTTGCTGTTTTTTTTTGGAATTTAATGATCACTAATAATGATGGTGGTGTTATTTAGAGTGTTTTGGCCACAGCGGCAGCATTCGATGGCTTTCTAGGGTATCACGAATTTATAAATAAGGCAAGGTCTCGGTAAGTTAAAACATGGTTGAATAATTATAGCCGATATTAATTAAAGTCCTCCTTGAAACGTTATTGAAAAAAAAATCCAAGTACTTTTAAACTTAATCGAAAATCCTTCAAAACCGTAACTAATTGGCCCATTTTGTTTGATTGAAACGAAACCTTTCATTGGTTTCATTAACAGAAACCGCTGAAGTACACTTTATATTAAATTCATATAATATTGAAGAGTTATTGGTACAAAGAATATAATATAAGACGCAATATGTTTACATAGTGCTTATATTACACATATATATTGAAAGGAAAAACATTTTGGAGTGACGCAATAAAGGCATAGAAACCCCTCTGTTTAAATAAGCCAACATCAAAGGTGGCTCAAAATATTGCCTTCTATGGAACTCAATGAAACAATTTCATGTATTCACTGTTTTCCCTGTTTTTATATTAGGTACTTGGCAAACAAGTGCCACAAAATAGATTCTAGCAATAAAAATTACAGAATGTACCCACTTATGTACCTTTTCATCTTATACAAGTATTATATAACCTCTAGATGTTTATGTATGCAAGTATGTACAAAACTTATTTATATTCCTGACCTATTAATCAATTTCAATTATGAAGAAAAACAAACTCTGGCATCGTAACTTGCCTAATAATGATATTCGAAAAGTTCCAAACTAAAGTACGAATAATAAACAACGCCTAATAATATTCCAAACATGATTATGCTATTAAATCGAGTGCTGTAAGCGAATCGATTCGAATAATCGAGCCAGTGGAGTAAACAGAATCGATACGACTCATCGCATTCGGATCACAAAGTGGATTCCAGTTTTTAAACGTCGCCATTTTCGGGGATGGGGCAGGTGATGCCGGCACAAAGTGATAGGTGCTCCATCTAATCTGCCGAGCGGCAGCTCAATCTTGTCTTCAATCGAATCTCCTTGATTGCGTCAAGCGTCGATATATAGGGAAATTTCATCCGTGCGCCTAATAGCATTGACACAACGCCGATATCTGTGCGAAGGAAAAAGCCTTTCTTTAAAACAATGAAAGCAAACATGAGACTTCACTTTATTACTCCGTTTGCAGCAGACTTTAATTAATTAGTGTAAGTGCCGGTGAGTCTCGGGAGATTGGTCATTAATTAAATGGGTCTTTGGCTATCGATCTACTGGCAAACAATACACTTTATTACTTTTATTACCCATTTCATTCGCTGTCTGCCGGGCCCGTGCTGAGCTGCGGTTGCTTTTTACTATTAATGAGTGGCCAACGTGGCCGGGCCGAGCGACCAAGGAGTAAAGTACAATGTATTATAGTTTTCTTTCCTTACTCCGTACGGTACAAAGTTATATATTCGATAGCAATTTAGTTGGAAGGCTGTTCGAACGTCAGCGCTTGTAACACAATCAAGGTTGTGTAGACTATGGGTTTAAGTGAATTATAACAACGTAGGCATGTTATGTTTTGCTTGTCGTAGTAATTACTTACAAAACAACGTATACAAGCAATAATAATACAGGTATGTGTAGCTGAAAGTTTCATGAATAATATCATGATCGTCGTAGGTGCTTAGATAGATATATGTTTATAGTTAGATATTTAATTTCGTTTCGATAACCTACTTGACGTATTATTTTACATAAGGAATTCCTCAGGACCATAAATTTGGGACCAGTTGATGGCGTTAGGGTCGCCCCTTTTCAATGCGTTTTAAATTAACTGGCGCAACATGGGTGTATTATCACATACACCTCTGCATAACCTCCCCTTGAAATCAGACGTGATGGTATGAAAAACACATAGATAAGATGCAGGTATTCATTTTTATATTTTTATATTGTATTTATGTTCTAAATTTGTCTTTGTACTTGTATGTTATTTAATTCTTATATTGTACTAGCTGTGCCCAGCGGTTTCACCCGCTGCTCACTTAGGAGTTTGAAAAATAGATGTTCGCCAATTCTCAGACCTACCCGATATGTACATAAAATTTCGTTTAAATCGGTCCAGCCGTTTCAGAGTAGGAGTAGGAGTATGGGAACGAAAATTGTGATACCAGAATTTTATATATTAGATTTAGTCATTATTCGCTTTTGTTTTATGTATTTTTTTTACTCTTTTTTTACACACTGTGTCTAAATCTCTTTATTTACTCATAGATTTCTTTAGAAATAACCATTACCTTTGTACCCATTTTCTGTTCCTGTCTTTTATTTTTCTATATATAGTGTGTACATAAATAGTTAAATAAATAGAGAATTCCACAATTAATTAAATTATAAGGAAAACGAATCGAAACGAAACATACACAGGTGACCAGAATAAATTAAACATCTGAAAATTATTCACAATCACCGATAATGTTACCTTAACGATTGGTTATCGTGAAAACCAATAAATGCGGAGGATTTCCGTTGAATTAATTATATAACATTTAAATTTGATGGCAGTCACTTTTAAATATTCATTCGGCCATTAAGTGTGTCCATTAGAGCAAATCGTCGGCACCAGGCGTTATTAAAATAGCCGAAGGAGTGCTAATAATGTGGTGGTTGATTGTGATGCTGTTATGAAAGAATAGCTGGCGCCCGTGGCTTCGCCCGCGTTATGGTCGAAAAAGTATCCTGTGTTATTTCAAACTATAATGTACCTGTGTGCCAAATTTCATCAAAATCCGTTCAGCCGGTTTTTCGTGAAATAGGGATTAAACATCCATCCTCACAAACATTCGCTTTTATAATTTAATTTATCTATAATATTTATGTATTTATAAATTATATAAGTATGTATATCAGTTGTCTGGTTACCATAACACAAGCTCTGCTTAGCTTAGGATCAGATAGCCGTGTGTGACTTGTCCCAAGATATTTATTATTTATTTATTAATATATAATTATATATATGTATTTAAGTAGGATAGGATATTGGTGCCGATTCTGATGAAAAACGTCAATCTCACTATTTTGAAAATAGTGAGATTGCGATTTTCTTTAAATTGGGAAACTAAACTATCATTAATTTTGTCAAACTATAATGTAGTTAGGTTGTGACTTTAATCCATTTCAAAATAGGAAACGTCGTTCGACGGAAACTAACTAAATTTTTGTGTTTTTTAGAGTAATTTTAGTTTAGTTTCTGTCAATAAAATCGACGCCATTGTATTTATATTTGGACAAATGATAACAGTTGCTCAGAAAGAACGTTAAGCTATCTTGGCTGTCATTTGTAGATCTTTCTCAATCGTTATGGGTAGTCGGGCGCCAGGCAGTCTTACCATAGTTGGACGTGAAGTCCTGTGTCTGAAACCCAGGTCGAGTTAAATGTTATTGCGTTAGATAATTGACGACACGGTTGGCGCAGTGGCTGAGCGATTGACTGCTGCGTTGAGTGTCGCCGGTTTGATCCCCGCACGGAACAAATATTTGTATGGCCCACAGATAGTTGTTCCGGGTCTGGCTGTTTGTGTATGTGAGATTAAATATTTGTTAACGCACTCACGATACAAGAAAAAATCCAAGTGTGAAAAACGTTTTTTTTTTAAAAGAAAAAAAAAATGGGTCCGGAACCCTAAACAGAGACGTGATTTAATGTTATGTCAAATATACTCCCAAGAGTTTACACAGATTGTTCTCTGCCAAGAAAACTTTTCCTCCATTGTATTCGCATATGCACTTATTACAACTAGCTTTCAAAGTTTTCAACTAGCACTTACCCACTCAACTTCTGCTTCAAATAATTCTACAGCCACTTTAATTTCATCTCATTACAGATTTAGAATGCCAATTAGGTACAATATTTCTCCATTAGCAGAGTAGCGACGGAAACACGGTCGGGGGCTTGGCAGAATGCCTGCTACTTTCGTTTGAGTTGTGGTAAATATTTCGGGTCAATTGCAAGGAGAATGAGGTTGACTTTGCCTTGTAGTCCGAAGTCTTTGCAAATGAGGGAGGGAATACTTGGTTATTTATTTTTGTCAAGAATACAGTATTATTACAGTTGTCGCTATCTGACCCCATTTAAATGAAGTGTGAAGTTTCCCCTATTATAGTCTCCTAAGAAGTACGGGTAAGAAGTTTTTGTTTAGTATTGTGTTTCTTTTTTTTTAGTTTTTATTTTGTATTACTCTTCTTCTATTTTGTGGGAACTGCAAATGATACAAAGTTGGTGTTTTGAGGTGGAAAGTGTGGTATATTTTATTAAATGTTAGGGGAAAAAGTTTTATTTCTGAGATGTTTGTTTGTGCGTGCGTCAAATAAAGTCAGTGAACCGAAGGATATTGTTACTGCCAAAGATTTAAATTGCTTAACCTGGTGATGCTCTTTTACTTTATGTGTTTTGGGGAGTTGCTACTATTTTCAAAAAAAAAACGTTGAAAATACCAAAAAGTTACAAAGAGTCTAATTTCTCCAACCACCCCATTTACAATAAATAACTCATCCAACTTTTCGGAACCTTATCACCAACAGATCCCCTAAATCATAACCAAAAACTCTATACAATATTCTGAAATATTTCTCCGTGACAAAGAATACGTTTTGTGAGTAATTTCCCAGGGAAAGTGGGGCCGACCATTGTGATGACTGCCCATTGAGAAGGGTTACTCAGTCAGTTCCGGGGCAAAGAGCAGACACATACAGAAGTTCGACGTTACAAAACAGGCAAAAACGTATGCATACAAAGACACGATTCACTTATAACAAGAACAAGCGCACTTGCGACTCTCCTCATTGACTTTCACACGTTATTATGTCTTGTGACTGGGACTGTAGCAGCGTCTTTTTTTTTGTTTTTATGACATTCAAAAGTGCCTGTAATGGTCTAATTGAAATAATTGCTTTGAGTTTGAGTTTGACAATCACTAAAGCTGGACTTCACACAGAGCAAAAACGCACGCAAACATAAACACGCTTTACTAACAAACTTTAAAAAAAAGAGGAATCTATTAGTCTATTTGTATATTTATCATATAACTTTTCACTTTTTGTATCTGTAGTAGTAAGGCTAAAGGCCAAAGGTATACCTTTGGGAACTGTTTCACCCAACTGGAAATTCCAAGTGCGAAGTCGTAAAGCATTCCTTAAAAAATGAAGTATTTAGGTAACACTCTGTTCTGCACTAGAAAATCGAGTCTTTCAAGAAAGCAGTAGTTATAAAGAACTAGCTTTGGGCCGCGTCTTTGCTCGCCTCAAATTCGGGGTAACACAGTTCCCCTTTCCTGATTTACAAGTACCTGCTATTTGTAGTTTTTGCCCTTGTGCCTTATTTATTATAATACCAAAGCTAAGATTTTCCTTTTCTTAGATGTTTTTCCCTCGTGCCCCACACTTAAAAAAAAACCTATGTCCGTGTCCAAGGCCCCAACTATCTGTGTACCAAAATTCATCAAAATAGATTAGCCATTTACGCGTGAAGACGTAACAAACAAACAAACTCACTTTCGCTTTTATAATATTAGTAAAGAAGTAAGGATTGATAAAGTGATTGAGTTCCCGATTGAGATTTTATCCATCAGACAGCAACCGTAAAAGATTTGTAAGATGACTTTGCATTTTCTCGAGTACGGCGAGAGTTTTGCAAGAAGATTATATTCTGTTGGCGTAAAAGGTCACATTGACTAACTAATTCTGGCAAATCTTCTAAGGTTAAGCGCTTAAAGCACTTGCAGCGTCGGATAAAGCGAGATAAGTCACGTTTAAGTTGTCAACGAGAAAAATTGGCCTAATCTCGACGGCGCATAGTTTATTCACGAAATTATTATTTGGCTAAATTGCATGAATTTTGAAGTGAGAATTATGCAGTTTGATGTCTTGCCCGCTTTTGGTTAGTGATGGCCTAGACCTTTTCTATTGTACGAGGTTATGGTTCTATGTGACTTTTCCCATTCGTATGTACTTTTTAACTTTATCTTATTTTTAGACATAACAGACATCAATGCAGGAAAACATCGAGAGGTAGGTAACCTGGATTATCTTTATAAAGCGAAAGTGTTTCATTTTCACGCCTAAATGGCTAAACCGATTTTAATGAATTTTGGTACTGGGATAGTTAGGACCCTGGAAACGGACATACGTTATTTTTTTTTAAAGTGGGAAATGATGGAGAAAGAGTGAAGAAAAGGGAAAACTTAGCATTGCTGTTACAATCAATAAGGTGCAAGGGCAAACACTACAGGTAGCAGATACCTGCAAATCAGAAAAGGGAAACTGTATTTTCGCAAATTTAACGACAGCAAAGCCGCGGGCAAAAGCTAGTAATTAATATTTATAAGTCTGAAATCCCCAACAAGTTTTAAGCAAGCGTGGTGATCACTGCTCGTGTCTTCTCTTTATGAAAAGAGGCTTTTGCAGCAGTGGGAAAGTAAAAAAATGGTATTAAATGTACCGGTTTCAATAATAATTATTTCTAGAGTAAACTGTGTTTCTTTTAAAGGTTCGGTCAAACCGTTTAAGACAAATTTCTAGACTGAAACTGGACGCCCAACTCTGACGCATACTGTACTGAATCAGTGTCCGGTGTTCACAATTTGTCCGTAACAATTTGAAAAAAACCTCAAAGAGATTTCTCTATGCCCATGACCGAGAAATCCATCCAAAAAGTGACCTTCCTAATTTATAAAGAAGCACCTTTTATAATTTCTCAAAACGCCTGCAGGCGTTCCCGGTTACCAACCTCTTTGCTTAGCTTTAGATGGTCCTCGGCTCAATTATAAGAAGTCGTGTTTGTCCGTGTTTGGGCCTGAAGCGCATGTTTCCTGAGCTTGTAAAGACCTTTTCAAAAGCCTGTATTGAGTGCGGTTGAAACGTTTCGTTCAAACGCCAGTTAAAGAGATTACGGATGAGGAGTTTCCTCTCTTTTGTTTGTGTTGCATGGATTTTTTCCTCCTTAATTTCTTTTGGTTTTGAGTGTTTGGAAGTGGTGGGTAATGGGCGAATCGATTTTTGAAGAGTAAGTAAGTAGGGCAGGGAATTAAGTGTTTTCTTTTTGTGTGATGTTTACGTGGCTCTTTTTGATGTGACAGGTAGATTTTTTTCAAGTACTTGCTTTAATGTTATAGGAAAAATCAAAACTATTTCTTACTAGCTTTTGCCCGCGGCTTTGCTCGCGTTAAATACGGGGTAACACAGTTCCTCTTTCCCTGATTCTCAGGTATCTGCTACCTGAAGTTTTTGCCCTTGCGCCTTTAATTGATTGTAACAACAAAGCTAAGATTTCCTTTTTCTTCCCTCATTTCCCATCTTAAAAAAATAGTATATGTCCGTTTCCAGGGTCCGAACTATCTCTGTACCAAAATTAATTAAAATGGGTTTAGCTATTAAGGCGTGAAGACGTAACAAACAAGCAAACTCACTTTCGCTTTTATAATATTAGTAAGGAAGTAAGGATAAGGATTAATGATGTACTTAAGTGAATTGTTTGTAAGTGTGAATGCGACGTATGCACTTCATATACGTCTTCGGGGTATCTAAAATAAAAGAGTCTCTACTTAAATAATACGTGTACTCAATACATAAGTAAAATTATTTGACAGTCGTACAAAATGACTCTCAAGACATGGTTGAAATATCTCAAATTGTCGTAAGCGGTCAAAATTCTTGCCGGGTATGCGGGTTGTTCGAAAGAGATACACCATCCCCGGAACATATAGAGCAAAAGAAGGAACATGGGTGGGTTTCAGTCAGTAAAAGTCTAACACTTTCAAGTTATTTGATGAAAGAGAGTCAAAATAATAATCAGTTTGTTAAATATTTTCACAGAATATTGTTTAGAAAAAATTGAGCGTTGGAACAATTTTAGTTCCCCACAATATAAAAACACGACATCACCACTAAAACGCCAACAATAATCATTCGCCTTTTATATAAACCCAATCAAAAGCCTCCTTATACTACATACGCATATTATAAAGGAGTCTTATACAGAGTAGTTGGAGGTCGAAGTCGCAAGCGGTGGTCTAATCTTAGAGGATAATCCGCTATCAATGAGACGTGAGCGCCGCCGTTATGTGCCCTGCCCTCCTCATCGATCTGCAGACGTATGTAATTAATATGACGGGGCCTTATTTCGAGGATATTTACCGAAAAAAGAGGAATAAGTCTTTGCTTTTTGGAGATGACTATAAATTAAAAAAAAATAACATGTATGTTTCTGATAGTGTTAGGAGGAGAAATGGTTGGTTTATTTTATAAGGTTGAAAACACAATATTATGTTTTGACAAATTTTAAATGAAAAAAACGGTCATATTTCAGTCTGCCTACGTTTTTGTTTGTCTGGCAATGTATATGTGCCAGATTACATTCACAACTTGACAAATAAACGACGTTTTTACCCCTAAATTAATCTACGGAAGTCCCAAAAACATGGCAACCTGCCGCAATATCAAGGCGATTAATTGCCGCTTTTAAAAATACTCATTTGGCAAAAAAAAAACGCATAAATTGCTTATAACACCCCCGCCGCGTTGAAAATGTTCGGGACGAGATTTTAATTACAGAAATATTATTAAGTCAGTCGTCGAATAAAAGCAATTTAGGGGTAAAAATACGAGCGACCACGGGCGGGACAAAGGCCGAGATTTCCATATATAAAAAGCATAAATAATTTCGATTGTGGCCACCGAACACATAAATATAGTAGTACGTTTTGGCGCCCTCACACACGTGCGCAAACAGCCGGGGGTCGCGCAAATAATGCGAGTGTCACGTGAGGGGCGCGGAAGGACGAGGACGCGGGGGGGAGAGGCTTCAGGACTTGAGGCACGAGGCAGCACGGTGAGGAGGGGGGGATCTCGGACGAAAAATAAATAGGTACACAATCTCTGGCGCACAAATACACACATTTCGACGGTGTAATGTGTTTGCGGTGCTACAGAAAATTTTATTTTCTCGTGTGACAAAAACGCGTGTTGCGCGCGGCGATACACGAATTATGTGACGTTTGTTGTGACAAGAAATCGGACGGATATTGTTCGGTGCGTTACGATAATATTGGCGGAATCGGGATAACATAATCTGGACGAACAACGAGTCTCTTACGAAAATATTGTAGAATCGGGGTTTCAAAGTAGTTTTCGAATGAAAAAGACATCAGGTAGATGGCACACATGAAAAAGATGTTTCAGTGTTACTTTGAATCATCCTGTCCTGCTCTGCAGTGTCTAATATTCAGTGCAATATGAACTTAGATAACAAAAAAAATACTACAGTCATACTGGTTTTGTATAGTCATTCACAGAATAAATCCCAAACTTCCCTACCTTCAAACGTCAACCTACGCAATCACTTCCATGCCACACAAACATAAGTCAAAGTTGGTCACTATATACGTCACGGACGGGCACACATCTCCCAAGGAGTTGCTCCTCTTACTTCAGTGTCTATGCCTCTCAAGCCCCACCGGTCGGCCGCATGATTTACATAGGAGCCTCTCAAAGCCGTCTGTTTGTTCTGCCCGGTACAAGGCAGGACAGAATCGGAAGTAATTAACTTTACACTTAAAGCTAAGTGTACTCTGAACTTAATCTTGTTACGTCAGGAAGGAAAGTTAAAAAGCGTGAGTTCGAAATTCAAAAAATGTGTCGTGTTAATTAATTTGTTTTTGTTCTTAAGGTGGGTATAAATTAGTTTAACCGAACGAAAAAAGAAGTAGGACAATAGTAAGTTTTCTTTTTTAGTAATTATTATTATACAAAGCAATCTCAACCCGTCAAATTATGGTTAAATTGGACAATATTCTGATAAGGTACAAAAATTATTATTTAAAAAAAATCACTCGGTAGATTTTGCAAGCGATAGATTTACTAAAGATGAATCAATGCTATAGACAAGCTACCAGGAGAAATGTCAATGTTTAAATAGACTCAGTATTATAGTAAAATTACATGATTGTTAAGTTTGCCACATTGAACTTGTGTCAGCAGCTACTAGATGGTCCTTGCAAGTAGATTAAAACCGTGTTGTATCACAAATAGAATGGGATAAGGGCAAGAAGATGATAGAAGAATAGAACTATATCAACTCATTTGGTCAAAACCAATCTTTACTTATTTTTGCTTGCTGGTTAAAAACTGGTATTCATTAATTCCTTCGTAGAACCAGCAACCTTTATCACGCTTCAAGGATTTAAATAGAATAGATCGATTTTACTATTTACAGAATATTTACTTAATACAGTTTCTAACTGGAATAGCTAGAGAGAAGGTCAGAAGGGTTAATCTATTCCGATGTGACCTTTAATTTATAATTGTGGTAACCTAAAATTGTTGATGATAGTTTTGACTGCTAATTCGCTTATAGCTTTAATATCTTAAGCAAATTAAACATAAAAAAACTGGTTCGGATGCAGCTGGATACCGGTATTTTACATGTAGCGACTGCCTATCTGACCTCCACAACCCAGTTAGTACTAGGCAATAGGATTCTCCATTGTAAGACTAGTTGACAGACTTACGAGAAACTGACTACCTATTTCGTCACGAACACATCATTATGTTACTAGTAATACATTTATAAATCGTACATAAAAATATATAACACACATTTTCGGCTATGATACATCGATTTCACTGTCAACATTAAGGCGTCGCCACACGAAACCAAGCCTACCGAACTGCCTTTTATAATTACGCGACTAAAATAAAAACACTTTTATAGACCAATATCTCATTGCTAAGGTGGGCATATGCGAGCAGACAAGCGACTTTACGACGGGCATAAAGCGTCGCAGAAAGGCGTGTATAACCCTATAATGCTGAGGTATAAGTCGACTGTTACTTAACACCGTAACTCCTGTTTAGAGCCGCGCCTCCGCCTACAATGTCGGTAAATTCATGGGTGTCAGTTTAGTTCTATGGACGTCTCATTCCACAGTCTCCCTGGGGCATCAGTATATTAAGCAATTGTGGTACTGCCCTACTTAGTTGATCTATGTAATTTGGGTTAAATGAACCCCGTAATGCGGCGGAGTAAAAATGGTTGTGCGTTGAATATGATAAGGGGTAGTTATTAAGTCTTGTTGTTTAATGTTGGTGTTTGTTGTTTAAAGTATGAAAAATTGTATTTTTTGCATAAAACATTTTAACATTAAAAGTTTTTTTTCAATTTAATACACATTATATTGGACCAAATTACTTTGGTGTCTAAGGAGAATTCTAGCCCTGCCGGGATTGCGGGTTGTTTGAAAGAGACCGCGCACCCGGAACGTTAAGAGTAAAATAATTAACATGGGGGTTTTAGTCAGTAAAAGAAGTCTGACACTCCCCCTCGCTCCGCCCACAGCGGGTTATTTGATGATTACCCATCCGCTAAGAAAAATGGAGTAGTCTAACAATCGTACTATGACTACCTTGTACCAGTTAAGTACATCTTAAAATAATTTCTTAAGAAAACGATCAGTAAATAGAAGATTCCTTGGACAAAATGTAGGATATGATATGAAAAGTTACAAAGACATCATATCAGATTCCTCTGCGTAAATCTCTGACAGTTTTCGATAACAAAAACATCAGGAAAAAAAAATGCTATAAGTTTTGGCTCTTCTCCAAAATCCTGCCATAAAAATTTTTGAATGTTTACAGTAGATTCTACTTTCGATTTCTTCAGCCACGGAATCTTGGCTCGGGCCCCCTTCGTGTACAAACAAATTTGGTAGGCCAATGTCTTGTAAACTTTCGCTGTTTGGCTGCCCGCCAACACCACAGTACCACAGAATGCGGTGACTTTCGAATAAACCGAATAAAGATAATTTATTCCTATGATTTTTGGCCGCGACGCAATCGCTTTCGAATTATTCCCCTTTTCAGGTTCCTCACGCCGCATTGAATTTTAGAGGGTTATTTTGAATGTGCGGTTATTACTTTTTGAAATAAGAATATATGATTTTATTTGGCGGATCATGAATATCTTTAATGAAGGATGATGTTATAGTAAGAGAGGAAGTGTCTGATGGGATGATGATTTATACAAAAATTTGAAAGAAGAAGATATGCTGCACCGAACTGAAATAAAGCAGGAGAATTGTGATGTTTCTCTCTGGTTTTATGGTAAACAATTTTTTCACGTATTAGCGAGAGTTAAGTTGACTAGATACATGTTAATTCCACTTTTTCGGTCACCAAAGAGTTTCTTAACCTTGTTAATCTATTTTTCTTACTACTTACTAATCCATGTTTCTTCTTTTACACTTCGTGTTCCGCGGCCGCAGTATCTCATACAAACAACTCGTCAAGAATTTCTTAAACTTGAATCACGTTTTTGAAATGTCAGGTTAAATCCAAAACGCTTCATTAAAACCTCTTCATAATCCCGTACATAATTTACAAATCCAGGCCTAAATTCAAACACATCCACAACTAGATACCTTAAACTCATCGGGTTAAAGGCCGGAGTTGAAACTAATTCCAAGACAAACTAAGAACAATCTTGGCAGTGGGTACGCTTCATCAGAGCTCCACGTGGGCTCCTGCCTTTATTTCACGTATACCCGCTATGTGTCTTTATCTGGCACTTGAAACTGTTTTATGTTGTCTAAAGTTACCCAGTTTAGTTTAGCGGAGTTAGGCCTACATACGGTTGTGGAAATCGATTAGCTAAGACTGTTTGTTTGTTTAGCGGTACGGTGTAAAGTACAGGCTGTAGAGTTTTGGAATTTCTTATTTTTTTTGTGGGTTTTTTGTTACAATTTTTACATTTAAAAGTAAGCAACTCCATATAAATGTCCATGGAGTTTCATTCTTCTCCATAGAGAGCTACGCTTTGGAATGGGAAACTATAGTATTTACGCAGTTATTATGCCTCGTGACTGGGACTGTAGCTTCATTTTAATATTATCATTGTTTTTATTGATCTAAGTGCCTGTTACTGGCTTGCTTGAAATAAATGGCATTAGAGTTTAAATCTTTTGAAAAGTCACTGGAAACTTTGGTTTATCATTGTCAAAATTTACAAGTAGTCTAGTTTTGGTACTGATTTTCAAGATTTAATAAAATGAAACCTTGGAAACGATAAATGAACTTTGTGGAGAAGATGATATGGACTAGACCTTTATAGCCCCCCAGACTATGCTTATTTCGGGCATATTAGGAGTTAGGACACCTAGCATGACGACCCCAACATAAATCCAAATAAGCTGTGCTATAGGCAGCAAAATTAAAGACGTGGTTTTTGTTGATTTCAAAATTGTCGAATTAAAATTTCTTAATGAGGCTACACAAATGCTCGCCTTCCTTCCTCCCCGTATGTCCCACTGAACTTACAGGCATTATTAGCTACGTGACGCCGCTCAGCCTCACAGTACAAGGTTCACACCGACGTGTGCGCTGTTATCGCGCGCTATTTACATCTAACGTGAGATTAAGGATTACATTATAATCTGATATGCTCGCTTAACGCTCCGCCCGTGTTTAGCCTGCTCTCTTACGAGTTCAGAATAACTTGTAATTAGGGAATGTGATGTATGGTGTTTGTTATGGTTATGGCTTATTTTGGGAGTTTTATGGGTTGTGTATGGCTCAGATTGTATAATTTTACATGGTAGTAAATGTTAAATTGTGCAATCTGAGAGAGTGAAACTGGCTGAGGCACAAATTCCTTGATTCTCTTTTTTTATTTAATCAAAATATTGTATGCGGTGGGAACATGGTCAGATATTAGAAAAGATAGAGAGGTTTCGAAGGAGAAAAGGGGCGCCTTCGCCCAACAGTGGGACAATTAAGAGACTATTAAAAAATAAGTTTTTGTGTATGTAGTTTGGTTATTAGTAACAAATAGTACCCAAATAAAATTAAACAAAAAGTTGAATGAACATCTAAAACGTCAATAAACTGTACAAATGTAAATTTAAACAATAAAAAACCAAATATTAAACAAAACATGTACTTTAATAACAACGTGCAAATAAAACGTCGTTTGAATGCGACTGTGGTCGTAATTTTTTATTACAACACAAGTAATACAGTGTCACTTGTCCTATTACAAGAACGTCGTAACCGCCGTCTTCGGTCCATTGTGACTGTCTTTGTGTTAAAAGTACTTAATATACGACAATATTCCATTCTATATGAATGGAGTAAGATGTCGTTATTTTTTCATGAGTCGTAATTGAAGTTGTAACTGGTTATCTTTTTGAAGAAATATTAAGTACTGAGTACATAAACGGTACTAACTTTTTCCATAACTGCCTTTTGTAATCGGTAACTGAACAATAGATACATTTACGGTTTTTTGACGGGTGGGGATGGAATATAATAGGTCTTTATTTACAGAGAAAGTAGGTTACATATGTTAAGTTTAAGAGTTATCCTTATACTAACAACCTTAAATAAGGCATCATAGGGGAAATCATCAAATAATTTGTACTGACTGAAACCCACCCATGTTCCTCCTTTTGCCCTTTATGTTTTGTGGCCGCGGTTTCTCTTTCAAACAATCTCCAATTCCGGCAGTACAACCCACTACCCTGACTATAGATATAGGTTGAATGTTGAAGTACTTTCTAACACGTTTAGTTACAGAATAAGGAATACATAAAAGTAAATAAAAAGGCTAAAGGCTGGCAGGTCCTGCCTAAGTTGCGGGTAAGACTTATCCTGACTAAAACCCACCCGTGTTCCTAAGTGGGTTTAAGTGAGTACAAGCCTGACACTCTTGGAAATTATTTGAAATCATCAAATAATTTCTCTCATTTGCAAAAAAAAGACAAAAGAGGCTGGCAGGTATTTGACATAATTTGAATAAAATGCGACATATGAATAAAAAAAGTCATGGGTCATGCATGAGAACCGAGGTGTTTAACCTCTGGACCATTACAACACTACCATTGGCCAAAATACAATAGTGTCGTGACCTTATAAAAAAAATATTAAAAAATTAAGACTGTACTACCTCTAAGTCCTACTAACTATCTCAAAAGATATTCTCACATTTCATTATGTAAGAGCATACGACCAGCTTATTATAAACTAGACGATAAAACGCACGCGCGGCGTATGTTTATTACGCCACCTGGCGTATCTCTCCCTGGTCTTTCGGTACGCGATACGCGGGAAACGCGGCCCAGAGACAATACGCACTATATAATGGGTTACGCGTTTGCGTATGACACTGCTCTCGTAGTCGTTTGTTTGTTTTCGACGGAGCGTTTCAATGAATTAGTGCGAGACTGCGGTGCGTGATAGTTTTCTTGTGACGTAAACAAATGGGTTACGCAAAATAATTATGTTTGTAGTTATTTATGTCTTGGTGAGCTATTAGAATGTTTCTAATACTGACGTCTGGTACAAGTTGTGATAAGATTCGAGTGTAATGGATATAGATGGTTTTAATTTTTAATTTAGAAGAGTTTCTTGTAATTGTTTTTAAATTATTCGAGGAATTATGGTTCAAGATAACATCGATGTGTGAGACAACACCGCCAGAAGGCAACGTGGAAGATCTCGCAGGAGGTTGGACGACCTGGACAGAACCAACGACCAGACCATATTAGCCCTAGCTTGAAAAAAATATAGGTTACTAGCTTTTGCCTGCGGCTTTTCGCGTTAAATTCGGGGTAACTCAGTTCCCCTTTCCTGATTTACGGGTAGCTGCAGCCTGTAGTTTTTGCCCTAGCGCCTTGTTTATTGTTATAGCAATGCTAAGTTTTCCCCTTTCTTCCCACTTTCTCCCTCATTTCTCACTTAGAAAAAATAACCTATGCCCGTCTCCAGGGTCCCAACTATATCTGTAACAAATTTCATCAAAACCGGTTTAGCCATTT
The DNA here is from genome assembly GCA_958449745.1 of Ochropleura leucogaster. Taxonomy (NCBI): domain Eukaryota; kingdom Metazoa; phylum Arthropoda; class Insecta; order Lepidoptera; family Noctuidae; genus Ochropleura; species Ochropleura leucogaster. Next base: position 17,316,317 of record OY288207.1, read on the forward strand.
AGGCGTGAAGACGTAACAAACAAACTCACTTTCGGTTTTATAATATTAGTAAGGATTAGTAAGGGTGGAAAGAGATTTAACATGGGACTTAAACAAACGAACTGTAAGTGCACTATTAGGTACCCCACAGCCTAGCCCTACTGGGATCAAAGGCGTGAAATTGTGTGTTATTTGATTAAATTTGAAACAACACATAAATATTTCCATAAAACCGCAACTTTCATAGATTACATCACAAGTTAAAACACAACACCAAAGTCGAAACGACTTTATTCAAAACAGGAAAAGCAACGCAATGAATGGCAAAATGACTTGCCAAAGGAGACAGACGATCTTCTACCGACAGTAAACTTAAAAATATAAATGCTGTGTTTACTTACAAGTGAACGCTATTCGCGCCGTTTACGACATCGCCCTCATTCCGGGCACTGCGCGAAATTACCGGGAACCATTGTTCGGAGCCGTATAAAGACATAAAACGCAAAAATAACTCGACACCAATAGAGATATTGGTCCTTTGGCACGTAAAATTTTGTTTACAAACCTTTTCGTAATCACTTTGGCTGGTAAATGTGTATGTAAAGGTGGTTTGGTCATTAAAATTTTATAGACATGCCCCGTGCGGAGAGGAATTTAATAGATAATAAATTATAATATTATAATAATTTATGCAGGACAGAGCTTTCGATGGTGATTCTAAATGGTTTTCAAAAAATCTTGTCGCGTACAAAAAGTGCATTTTACGGGCAAGATGGTGTTCATAGAGACCTTTTCTACCAAGACAGTAAATCTCTACTTAGTGATAAAACATGTAAAATCCTCTTATTGCATCGGCCGCCTAATATAAGCCCTCAAATTAGCTTTCGCTCTACGCTCTACTCTCGTCAACTTCCGATGAAGCTATAAACCTCCTTCAGGAAGGCAGTAGGGAAACTAGCATCCTTAAGAAAGTGCCACGAAAAACGTCATTCCGCCCTCGCCGAAGAAGGCTGTCGCGATGTCCAGGTCCTTGCTCCATCCGTCCCTTTCTACAGCCAGCCCGCGATGCTAGGCTAGTAATATAAACTAGATAAATAATGGCATCACTCAGATCCAGCCTGTCCCTTTGCTGTACTCCCTTAGCGACGCCCTAAGCCAAAGCTCGAGCCCCACAGGAGGTGCGCTTAGCGTGTATTTGCTTAGTTTTAAAGTTTTTTGTTCTAGCTGGAGGTCTTACTCTCAAGACACCCAGAGTGACTGGTTAAGCAACCTCATAGGTTGAAATGGGAGATGCCACTCATAAATAAGGAAAATAAATTCAATGAGTTAAAAAGTTAATTGTTAGCCAAGGTAAACAAAAACAAAACTATTCTCTATTCAAACATATATCTATACTAGCTCATTACGAACTAAAATGGCCGCCAGGACCGGGACCACGCTGCTTTCGATCAAATTATACAGCGTGTATGATGAATGTATGAGGAAATTACATGAGATACGGCATCCCTCATTATAAGGGCGCTTGTTCATTGCACGACGAAGCGCAGACGGTTGAATTTTACGACCATTTTGTACGCTAGGTGTCGCCTGATGACTATTACATGGTATTGTAATTTTTTTGGTTATGGGACTCTGTAGCGTAATTCTGTAATTTTTTATGCTTAATCGTAACGAGTCTGGGCCGACGCTGTCACGGATATAATTTGTTAAATTATTGTTGTATGAAAGTAATATTTAAGGAATGTTAAAAGTTTTTACGAGACGGTTAAATGCAGAGAGAAATCTGTTCTTTCTCTTTTGCCATGCTGAGCAGAGACATTTAAAAACGTTCCATCCATTATCTTACTGGCAAATAATAAACCTTCTGAGATAGAGTCGCTCCATTCCATTTACAAAAACATAAAAGGAAGCACTGAACAGGGGCACAAGTCTGTGTTAAAAACTGCACTATCCTGAATAAGGTTCACAATCCAGTTGTCGGTTGAGCAAGCGCTACAAGAGCGAAAGGGACGAACAAAATTCGTTTTCGACAGAATGTTAAGTGAGTTAAATCTCCAAATAAAAGGTGGGTTGCCTACTCAGCTAGCTCCAGTTGCTGACTCTGACTTGCTATGGTAATGAAGTTGTGACTCGGTCCCTTGTCGCGCCCCGTGCCCCGCGCTTCGCCCCCTTTGTCGCCCTTGTGGTACAAAACAGTCGTTATCTCGGGCGATGATCTAAATGTAAGGGTTCAGTGTTGGCCGTGATTGCGGACGCCTCAGGACATACGATTGTTTCAGATAACAAGGCAGAGTTGTAAACTGGGTTATTGGTAGCTGAGTGATGTTTAGAAAAATGTTTGTGGGGACGTGTGAGGGTGTGTGAATGTGGTTACGCGTGCTCGGATTTTTGGATGTCGAATATTTTCCGGTAGTTATTTAGGTAGCTTTCTTGCGACTGCTTCTTATTTTAGAATGTATAATAGGCTTTTCAGTAAAGTTGTTACCTGATAAAATATTTTGGTACAAAATTAGGGCGAAAAACACAACAAAAACAAAAATAGAATGTTTATTTTCGCCCAATCTGACGCCTACACGGCAATTTAATTTACTGAAGTTCATAAAAATAATTTATGTAATATAAATAACGTAGGCAAACTTTGTAAAAGTTTTAACAAACCTTTCGACATTTTGCTGACCTTACTTAAACTACCCCCCGACTGTTTTAAAAAACTTTCCGCCCCAAAATAATTTTAAGAATATATTTTTATACGTAGAACCTATCATAAAACCTATAAACGCGAAAGTTTGTATGGATGGATGGATGTTTGTTACGCTTTCACGCAAAAACTACTGAATGGATTTAAATGAAACTTTACAATAATACAGCTTATACATCATTTTAACGACACTGTTAGCGCAGTGGCTCAGCGAACGACTGCTGTGTTGCGTGTCGGATCGATTCCCGGACGGAACAAATATTTGTATGGCCTACCAATAGTTTTACGGGTCTGGCTGTTTGTGTAGTAAGTTTAATTGCTTGTAAACGCACCCACGATACAGGAAAATCCTAGCGTGGGGCTACGATTTTTAAGAAAAAAAAAACGAATACATCGGAATAACACAAAGACATAAAGATATATTGTATGTTCTATCATTACGCGAGTGAAACCGCGGGGCGCAGCTAGTGGTTTTATAGAAAGGTTTCGTAATGAGAAGTGTTCATATTTTGCAAAGTTAGGAACTTCATAAATACTGTGTAACTGCTTGGAACAGTAAGCGGCCCAAGTTGGTAGAGATGGAATCTCTATTGAAGATGCGATATTCAGATAATGTTACAGACCTTTATTATTATTGGAATGGCCGGTGATCATTTTTTGTTGCTCGCTTCCTTGAGGAAGTTGGGTAAGAAAAAGAGTTTGATTTTCGAATAGGTATAAAGAAAAAGGAGTTATTTTTATTTTTGGAGTTTACTCCTTAAGAATCGATTTTCATATATAAGGCGCCCGGTATGAGAAAAATCCGAGGGGTAAAACCTACTAAAGTAACGAAAATGTGTCACGTTTTTGGCGCGCACTTTTAGTGCGCAACTTTCTAATTTGGCTGTGAGTGTATTAAGACGTACATATGGTATGCTGTATAGGCGACTATACCTATATACTATATGTTATTGGGCTTGTTTGTTTCTATCAGTGTCGATGTATTTATATTGTTGGGCTTGTTTTTCATTAATTTGTGAATTTACCCTTTCATATGATATTAATCTTTTTTCAGTTGAATAAACTCTTTATGCGTATGGTTAGATACTCGTACTTAAGGAGTAAACTCCAGTCGTGCGTCGGAGCTGACACACACACTTTTTTTTTGTACGTGGTGGTTAACATGTACATTATAATATTGTGGAACGTTAAATCTTTCTTTTTGACCGTTGTTATTTTTTTTTTACATTTTGTTCCTTTGGTGCCGTGAACAAAATCCACGCAGTCATTGATATCCATCTTTACTTATATGTTTATTAATAAATGTAAAAGATACTTAATAGTTTGCCTGTAATTTGTCTCACCGTAACGGCTTAATGTATTTAAACTACATTTCATTTTGTTATCTGGTGGGAATTTTTAAAACCTAGCAGAGGTTTTAAAGGTTAAAAAAGGTCCTTATTTGGTAAGAATATATAAAACTAGTTTTTGCCCGCGGCTTCGCTCGCGTTTAATTCGGGGTTACACAGTTTCCCTTTCCAGATCTACATGTACCTGCTACCTGTATTTTTGCCTTTGCGTCTTATTTATTGTATTAGCAATGCTAAGTTTTTCCTTTTCTTCCCTCTTTCTCCTTCATATCTCTATGTTTTTTTTATTAAAAAGCCTATGTCCGTCTCCACTGTCCTAACTATCTCTGTACCAAAATTCATCAAAATAGGTTTAGCCATTTAGGCGTGAAGACGTAACAAACAAACTCACTTTCGCTTATTAGTAAGGATTCTCACCTCATTCTAAAACTTAAAGTAATATAAGTATTACGTATTTCCCAAAATAGGTTAATAGTCTTAAAAGTCATTCTATTTCAGGCCCTTGCGTTATCACAATTGATAATTAAATAGTAGAAGTGATACGAACCGGTGATAAACACGTCACGGCTGGTGACCACCGCTGACTTGTTTGTGGGTTCCGTCGCAATACTGCTGATAAGAATGATAAGGAGCATTTGCATAAATGCCTTAAGTACCGAATCAGTGGGCGGTGGAAACGTGACTTGTGCGAGTAAATCAGTGAGTTACTATGTAGATTGTTTTTCACGCTACTTAATGTTACGGTAACTTACAAGATTTTGTATATACTTTAAGGATAGTTTTTGAGTTTTAAAACAAACATTGTTATTTAGTTTTGGAACGGGATATTTATTGTGTTTATAATTTATTTCAAGATTTATATTTAGAAAAAAACTTTGATTCACACTAGGAATTTCTCCTGTTTACAAACATTCAAACTCACTTACTTCTGCAATCTGTGTACCATACAAACATTTGTTTAGTGCGGGAATTGAACCCGCGACGCAGCGCAGCAGTCGACCGCTCAGCCACTTGGCTAACCGTGCCATCAAAATAAATAAATAAATATCCCGTTTCAAATGTTATTATCAAAATAATAGAGTTTTATGTTTAAAGCTGGTGTTTGTAGTTTTTTTTGTATTAATAAGCATTTAATAATTTAGAGAAACTATAGTGCCGTTTTCGTTTCCAACATATCGTAGATTCGATGAAAAATTGAACTACAAAAACAACCCACAAAAGTCGCATTTTTCTTACAAAAACTACGTGTCGACGTCCATCGAAAGCCAGCCTCTCACCATGTCAAAGCGAACTCGAAATCCCATATCTATGCACAACCGTAAAAGAAATAAAAATGTCGACAAGTTGACGTTTTTATGATACGCTCAGAGAGACATATTCGCGGAGCATACATTCCTGTAACCAAATTTCTATCGAAGCGTGATTGCGAGTCGAGCCTCTGGCAAAACAAATGAATAAACAAAAAAAAAATCCTGATGAAATATTATGTTTTGGAGTGTAGACAAATTACTGCTCCCCGCACTCTGGCGCTTCCCGTCAAATATAAAACGGATTCTTTATTTGCCTCCCAGTCTCCCAGTATACGTTTTCGGTTAAACTTTGTTCCGTGGTTAAATAAACCTTTATTATTTTGTTTGAAGCTCATTTTCCTAACCGGAGGGGGAAGGAGGTTGCTATGCTAGCTATATGTAGATGTTGTTGTTGCTCACAGCTCCAAGTAAGGATGTCTCAGAGCGTTGTTTTCTTCATTAGGGAAGATTATTGGCTTATTTTATAGCTAGTTTATATTTCCTCTCTGCTGGGCAAAGGCGTTCCTTCCATTTCTTCCAACGGTCACGATTCTGTACTAGTTCTTCCTTAAAAAAAATAGAAGTCGTTCCGCTATCTCCCCCACGATATGCCAAGACCACGTATCAGGGCACCAATACTCCGGGGTTGCGGGTTGTTCGTAAGAAATACCGCTGCCCACACAAACGGCAAAATAAGGAGCGTAAAATATAGCGTAAAATGGGTGGATAGGTTTTAGTCAGTACAAGTCTGACACTCCACTTTTTTCTTGTGTTGCAATCCTGAACTTTACTGGCCCATAACTATATTGTTTAATCATTTTGATTTTCAGAAGTTCTAATGAAGTTCCTAAATACATATATCTAGTTTTAAGATACACACATACATATAAGATTTGTTTTGTTAGCTTTGCATGAATTGGCTGCCTCAAGATATGTAACATCTAATTTTCATTTACCAAACCTAGACTAAAGTTTGTTTTGAGTCTAGATTCTCAGTAGTAGTCTATGATTAATTATAATTTTGACATAAAACACAAATTAGGTATGAGAACATCAATGCCAACTTAAATTAGGGAAAGTTTAAGTTCATCCTACTAGTAATACAGAATATGCGAAAGTTTGTGATTTATGATACGGATATTTGTTGCTCTTTCCCACAAAAACTATAAAACGGATTTTGATGAAATTTGGTTTACAGATAGTTAACCTTGATTAACAAATAGTATACTATTATCCCGGTATTATATTCTCTTGGGATAATTCTAATTTCCACGCGGATAAAGGCAGACAATATCGTTATGTTTGCTTAAATACTTCGAAGGACCTGGTATTTTCATGAAATAAAATAAATAAACAAAAAAACATGGGACAATAAATAAATATAAATATCTTGGGACAACTCACACACGGCTATCTGATCCCAAGCTAAGCAGAGCTTGTGTTATGGTAACCAGACAACTGATATACATACTTATATAATTTATAAATACATACATATTATAGATAAATCACACCCGGACACAGAACAAACAATCATGCTCATCACACAAAGTTTGTCCTGGGTGGGAATCGAACCCACGACCTCCGGCTCAGCAGTCAGAGCCACTAACCACTAGACCAACAGGTCCGTCAAATGAAATAAACAAATCTGTTGAATGTAAATAATAATCAGTTTTGCTATTTCATTTTGAACAAGCGTCGTTTAATTAAAAGGATACCTATTTTTATGAACAAAATAGTGGTTTTGGGTTTTTCCTAGCAACAAAAGATGGCCAAACATTACAGCAAAGTTGGCTACAACACTATCAAAACCATTAAGACCGCATGTGGCGTCTCCCCGGCAACTTAACACCCAGGCCATAGAAATAAACGTCTTAATATGACACGTTGGAACCCATAATTAGGACCAAACACAGCAGGGTGCCCGAATTAGAACTTTAATAACAGGCGCATACGACCTAAAATAGAAGTTAATGTAGCGATAAAAAGTTTCATATGGTGGATATAACGTTGGTGGAATGTAATCTGGGCGAAACGCCCTAAAGGAACCGGTGACCAACCAACATGGAGGATTATGGGAGCAATTTGGTTGCGGGATTGTCCCGGAATGCGGGATGTGCAGTCTTGTTGCTCTACTACACATTATTGTGAATCGGGAATTATTTTTAAGGGTCACATAGACGACATTCTTGGTGAAGATAAACAATTCTCTTCGGAAAAAAGTGTGAGCTGTATTCGACATTACGTTTTACGCTAGAACTCATTTTTCCGGCTTTAACACATTGAGTGAATGAATGCAATATATTGTATAAGTAGTACGAGGATTGGGGTGGTTATTAAGTAAAGTTATGGTATTAAAAATTGTTCTTTTTTAATTATTTTTTTTTTATAAAGTTTTGGAACTTTGACCCCCACCAACAGGAAGAACACGTGCCTTACGGCTTGGTTAAGGGTACTAGTAATAGTACAAAAACGTTTTTCCGCTGTTTTTTTCAAGTTTCGTAGAGTTTAAAAATAACTTGGTCTTTTGACTCAAAAGTTACAAAGCGGCATAACTTCACTCACACAATAAAATTACTTATGTGAAATCTCTCTTGTCTGCCTAACAAGTACCAAGTATACTCTTAGTGAGCTCAGGTCAAGCGACTGGTGTTTACGCGTTATTCGAGGCAGACGGTCGTCGTTCGCAGTAGGACAGCGATTGTGACGTCACAGTGTATCCATTTGTGTCAGAACACATCAGAATCATACGCGGCCGAGATTCTAATAAAGGCACAAGGCACAGGGATTACTTTGAAGTGTGCGATTTTCACTCTAGTGGAGCAATTCGGTTTTATTTGAAGCGAATGCTATTGTTGTTGAAATAAATTCTTTAAGTATAAAGACAGTGCATAATTTATGTGTTAAATCGATTACAGGGATAAACTATATACTATAGAGTTAGACAGAGGTGAATCTGTTACGTTTTAAGTCTCATGAAGCAACCTTATTGCCATTATAAGATGTGTAAGTAGGTTAGGCGTAGTACACGCATTACGTGCACTACGCCTAACCTACTTACACTTCTTACATAATAATTAATTTGAAATAATGATTTCTGTTTTCCTCACTTCTGAAATAAATCAATTGTTTAACGTATTCACATCTGCAATTATAGTGTATATTAAACTCATTTAATTCTAATTCAAGGTGAGAGCCTGGGGATCCGTGACACAGGGTTACCTAGTATGGAGTCCAGTCTCTGACAAAGGAACATATTTTTTTGCATTTGTTCCAATGTTATTATTATATTTGTATTTATTAGACCTATATGCCAATGTGTACCTTTGTGAAGAGTAGAAAATAAAGATTTATTATTAATCGGAAAGAGATCCTGACTCTATGGATGCTACTGAGAAAGTTTTGATGGAAAAACAGAATAACAGTTTTCACGACCGATGTTGGTACCCAGGACACTATGCTAAGTAGTCCCGCTTGCTACCACCCGTCGTGGTGCTAATACTTCTCAATCTACACTAATATTATAAAGCGAAAAGATTTGTCTTTTGTTTGTAATGGATAAACTCGAAAACTACTCGACTGATTTTGATCATTCTTTCACCAATCTAAAGCTACATTACCTGCAAGTAACATATATAGGCTAAATAAAATATATTTTATAATATTATAAAAAGAAAAGAGTTTGTTTATATCGAATAGGCTCCAAAACTACTGGACCAATTTCAATTTTTTTTTCACTAATAGGAAGCTACATTATCAGAAAGTAACATAGGCTATACAACACCACGCTACTATCCATGGGAACTGGGCAGCAACTAAAGACACGGGCGAAACCACGCAAGACAGCTAGTCTTGTATAAAATAGATAAAAAGACTAGGTAAAGAAAGACTATTGTAAAGTTAACAAATTCAATCATTCTTATTTTATGCACAATTTCACTTTCTGTCAAAGTTGTTTGAAAGAAGAAAAAATACTATAAAGTAAGCGAGTTATTTGTGGTTCAAATTCAGTCAGTCTAAATCAAACTTTATATGTATTGTAAAATTGCTCAAATTCTTAAGATGTAATAAAAACTTTTCTCTAAAAGAATTTAGATACATTGAAAGTTGAGAAATAAACCTATTCAGCAAAAAGGTTTGTAACTAAATAGTTTTTAATATTACTTTTATTTTTTTCTTTTCATTTGAAAATAGAATTTTTCAGTTGTTTTGTCTGAATTTTATGTTGTGAGCATACGGTTCTTGTAAACGTGTGCAGTTTTAAGCTATGTGCTGAAAAATGAGCTTAATTTTGTGAAAACTCCGTTTCATAAATGCTGCTTTATTTCGTTTTAGTGATGATATTACTGAATGTATGTAGCTGTTGTAGCGAGATTTAAGGTAGCAATTTTAAAATAATATTTAACACATCTTTTTTGGTTTAATAAATTTCCCTTTTGACTAAAAACAATGTAAAACTTAAATATTTTATCAGCCCAAAACGGTGTACTATTTAGACATTCTATTTAGGTGCAATAGTGCATGTAAAAACTATCATTAACTCAAAAAATATTTTTTTAACTTTTTAGGGTTCGTAACCAAAGGGTAAAACGGGACCCTATTACTTAGACTCCTCTGTCCGTATGTCAGATTGTGTACTGGCTGTATCTCATGAACTATGATAGTTAGACAGATGACATTTTTACGAATGAAGTATTTCTATTGCCGCTATAACAAATATACTAAAAACTTTATAATGTAAATATTTAAGGGAGCTGCCACACAACAGTTTTAGGGAATCATTCGTGCGTGAGTCCGACTCGCACTTAGCTTGTTTTTTTAAAAATTATTATTAATCAAGCGTGCAAAGTAAGGGATTCGGATTTGAGTAATTATAGTCCGACTACCTTCCACTCGCGACTTCGTCCCGCGTGGCATAGTTACTTTGGGCTAACGCTTATTTAACCTGCGTGATGATCGAAAAAAAAAAACTTTCTCTCCCTTTTCCTTCCCTCTTACCCCCCCTATTTCTCACTATCTTTTAATCTATGTCCGTCTCCAAGGTCTCAACTATCGCTGTACCAAAATTTATCAAAATCGCTTAGGCCATTTAGGCGTGATGACTTAACAAACAAACTCACTTTCGCTTTTATAATATTATAATACTCGTATTATTAGTAAGGATCATGACCGCCGTTTTTCAGTAATACTTATCGATAGTTGATAGTATTGTATTTACAAATATGTTTAAGCACAACCATTGATCAAATTCGACTATAATGAAATTCGAAGTACAGTTTAAAAGCTGTGAATAATCTGTAGCTAATTGGAATAATTTGTTTGCATAGCATTTATAAAATATTTATGTAGTTTAACATCAATTTTACGTTTCGCTGCACCCTCATATTTACGAATAACAGTTTGATATATTTTTGAACGAGAACAGCTAATATTTGTTTACATTATTCATATATTGTTTACATTATTATATGCAAATAACACTTTCGTATGACGGTAATGCGTTATTTTGCATTCATTATACTGAAGTTTTTAGTTAGTGTTGATGTATTCATGACAGTGAATAACGAACAGTAATTTAAACATTGGGTTAATTTTGAAAAACAGACTTGGAGCAGGCTTCTTTCATTACTAAAAAGGAATTAAACAAAAAAACAAGAAAAGCTACTTGAATACACATAATCCTACTTAATGTTATAAATGCGAATGTTTGTGAGAATGGATGGATGGATGTATGGATGTTTCTTACTCTTCAACGTGAAAACGGCTGAACGGATCTTGATAAAATTTGGCACAGATGTAGATTATAGTCTGAATAGGATACTTTCTTAATCGAAGATTCTCGGGCGAAACTGCGGGCGCCAGCTAGTTCTATTACATTTCACAAGTCTGAAGTTTTGGATAATACACCACTACATTTTAATTGCTATATATTCGAAAAAAGTGCCATTAACGTACTGCAAAAATAAGTCTCTTTAACAGTAACTTTAAAACGAGTATATCTGAAATTGCAGCAATATAAATTCGCAGCGTTAAAGTAATGCTGAGAAAAATATCCACTTCACATGTCATATTTTTTTTAATTTGACAGAATTTATTAATTAATTCCATAGACTATGCTGAGTGTGTTTGTTTCTCAAAATTTAAATTAAAATGTTTCAGGATTCTTGTATTTTAAATTAAAAAATCGACGTATTTCGTTAACGGAACTCGTGCTAGAGATTTTGATATTTCTGTAATACGACGTTTTTTTTTGTATTTTGCATTTCTATATATTTTATATTTCTTTTTTGGGTTCCGTATCTCAAAAAGAAAGAAACTGAACCCTTATTGGATCACTTTGTTGTCCGTCTGTCTGTCAAGACTCTTTATTTTGGAAATGAAATAAATAAAACAAAAAATGACATTAAAACCATGTACTCATCAAGTTTGTGGTTCCTTTGTGCTGTGAAAAAATCCACTCTCTAAAGCTAGGCAGTCAAAAGATGTGGCTGTTTATGTTTGTACGGAGATTATACGGAACCATCGGCGCGCGAATCCGACTCGCTCTTGGCCGGTTTATTTAGTTATACTTCTATTCTTTTATTATTTGTTCAATTTATTAATAAATATTATCTGTCTTATTATTGTTTTCATTATAATGTTCCAATAAATCGGGTTGTTCTAGGCAACCGTGCTTCACCCTAAGCCGCGTCATCGCTTCACGTCAGACAATAAAAGTACTAGCTTATGACCGCGGCATCACCCGCGTGGAGTTCGGTATTTGTCTCACGAGATCGTGCTACAGGGGTAAAAAGGTATTCTATGTGTTTTCAATCAGGTTATAAACTATCTTTCGTTCTAAATTAAATACAAACATCCATCACAAGTTTTCGCATTTAAAATATTATAAAGTAGTAATTAAGATAGATGAGTAATTGCAGAAAGAACTTAAACAAAGAAGCATCCAAAATAAACAAAACAGCATCACATTAGAGGATCTCAAGACCGCTGGAGCGACTTGACCGTGACTTCGGCAACTTAGTTCAACGGACCGGCACGTACAGGTCCATTGCAAGTCCGGGATCTAAAGTACAGTCAGCAAAGCTGTTTGTTGTATAGGTAAAAGGGTTCAAATATTCCCATTTATGACGGAAACTGTCAGAAGTCAAATTGATCTTTTCACTTCTAAATTAATATTTCCTTAACAAAGTTACGCCTAATGTTTAACTTTTTTTTCGCTGTCAAGCAGACGAAAGATAAAATTCATTTTGACAATTGAATTAAATTAATTGAGAATTGATATGATATCATGTTGTAATGGATTTTATGATTCTCATGATATAACATTTTAGTATTTTCAGTTTTATTGGCCCAGTTAGCCAAATTTAAATATTTTGTTTGTCTACCACATAATATTATAAAACATATCCTACTAATATTAAGGATAATATTGAGGATAAAGGGCAGGGCGTTTTTGTGGGACTGTCTCTTGTAATCTGACGTTCAAAAAGTGCTGATTATCAGCCTAATTTGAATAAATGACTTTTGATTTTGATTGATTGATTTTGATTGATGGATGGATGTATGAGTATGTTTGTTACTCTTCCACGTTAAAACGGCTGAACGGATCTTAACGAAATTTGGCACAGAAGTAATCTACAGTCTCCAGACTATAATAAAATTTGGCACAAACAATTATCGTATGTGTTATTACAATAACATATATGATAATTTTTTTTCGATATCACGCGGGCAAAGCTGTCAGCTAGTGTTAAATAAATATGTTAAATACTTTTATCTAATTATTTATGAATTTATATGTTTTAATAAATAACTTCACTTTAATTGTTTGTGTAGTATTAGCAGTAGGTACACCACCACACATTTTATATTCGTACACTCTATCCAAAGGTTGTCTGGAAGATATCTCTATCAGCTATGAGACCGCTATTATTGTAACCATAATATTAGCAATTTCTGCAAAACAGTTATTTTTCAATTTGGTGTGCAATTTTACTCTTCTATTTTTATTCTGTTTAAGCTGCCTGTCCACTCATCTATTTGTCCGACAGTACACGTCCATACATTGCATGTACAAGTCCGGGCACGCCGATGCGCTTTGAGGACACAATCACCATTAAGTTAAAGGCTAATTAAACCCCTGAGAAACTTACTTGTCTCCCGCGGTAGCGCTAACTTTGTGCGATGTGGTCCAAGTCATGAGCGGTAGCGGTTTTGGGACATTGAATTTTAAAATTGTTTAGTAACTAAGTAAAGGCAAACAAGTTTTACAGGTTTTCAAGCTATTTGTACTTAAATCATTTTTTATTTGAAAGAAAGAATATTGCGTTTATTAAAAAAAAACACAGGGACACGTTAACATTAAACTAAATAAAAATGTCCTCAGCTCAGCATAATGCCAGATGTGCAACACAAGGCCGCCACCTGACGCTGATTTTCAGCTGCTGCCCACGAGTGCCATACGCTATTTCCATTTAATCTACCCACATATTTCATTGCACTCAGATTACAGTTAGCACTAAGACGGCTACGAGTGTCATGAACGCTACAAAAGTATGAATGCTACGCCGTAGCTCGTAGCACGGAGTTAAATGATTGAGCATTAGCCCATTTAATACTATAATATTATTCAATAATAAAATATTATGATAAAAGAACGTGTATCAATATTTCGTCTCTAATTATGTGGAATGATTATGCAATGCTTGAGATCAAAGTGTAATTCCAGTTTTATAGTGAATTAATTACAACGAAATTAAAAGTTAATACGTATTTAGTGCTTTGCTGTCTATCTGTATCTTTTCCTAATCCTTTAATCCGGCTCATAAACTCGTGGCTTATGACATAGGCAAAACTTTCAAACCGCTTGCCACCTAAAGTTTGCACCAAACAAACACGGCTTCAATGTTCTAGCAGGCAAATTGTTTCCGTTCGCGTCAATTTACTGAATGTCTGACGTCAGAATCATTCGTACTGGGACTTGTTGCGTCACGTTTTTAATTACTACTTCACTAACTAGCTTGGTTGAGGAGACCAGCATGTCCTGGAACTGAACATTCGAAGGCATGGGACATCTATCCAAATCGCATAGGGCCAGCGTGGGAAAACAATCCATTCACCTATTTTAAATTCACTTATTTTTCTTTTTCGTGTATAGATTTGTTTTTTGAATTTTTGCGAATGAGACTGCTAGACGCTTGATAATTTTATATCTAAATCATTTTGTAAAGTAAGTAAGGACTTAGTGTTAGGCCTAGGTTAACCTCACATACTTATTTACTATCGCTGTTACATCAACTTTGTAAAATCAAATGATTTTAAGAGAAGAACTATGGAGTTTCTTGCTGGTTCTTCTCCATAGGAAACGACTGTGCACTTTATCTTAACGTTTAATTAAAGTGCCTATGTAGACCTATATGAGGCTGCGCGTTAGAACACTAAAGGAAAAAATAATGATGGGTTTTAGTCGTTAAAACTCCTTTCCGCTCCACCCAGAGTTGGAGACATCGCTGTCCCATTCGAAAAAAAAAAACAAAAATTGTGTCTATGTGTGTTTTTTTTTTAAATTTTGTATTCCACGTCACAGAGCCAGAACAGCAGAGGTCTGGTTTCACTTATATTTATGCTGGGCTCTAACTACCAGACGATAGAGATTGAGAGAAAACTTACCATGATCCCTTTTCATGCGTTTTCTTTGGTTATCATGGTGTGAGTCTGGGTTGTCGTTGTACTGGTACATACCTGGGAAAAAAACAAAAACCAATTACTGTTGTGTATAAACGTGACGACACGGATGGCGCAGTGGCGTTTGACCTTTGTGCTACGAGTCGCGGGTTCGATCCCAAACAGAACAAAATATTTATGTGGCCTACAGATACATAGTTGTTTTGGCTGTTTGTGTTATATTTTATAAGTTTAAATGTTTGCAAACGCACCCACGGAGATATTCCTAGACTGGGGAATGTGTAGTCACATCCTAAATGATCTATTAATTAAAGATTCATGACACTGCAAGTGCTAAGACAAATTTACTTCTCCCCCCTGCCTCTTGTTTAAAATATGAGTATCAACTACATTTTATAAATGATTACAGTTAGTGTCATCATCTACCGAGCCTTTTCCCAACTATTTTGAAGTCGACTTCCAGTCTTACCAGATGCAACTGAATACTAGTATTTTACATGGAGCGACTGCCTATCTGAATTCCACAACCCAGTTGGTACTGGGTAAAACAATACCCCTTGGTAAGATTGGTTGTCTGACTTTCGGGACACTGACTACCTATAACGACTGTCAAAGATTTACAAATGACAGCCGGGATCAACAGCTAAACGTGTTTTCCGAGGCACGGAGGAAACTCGGTATGTAACTGGTGGTCACCCATCCACAGACCAACCTTGGTAAGAGAAGCTTAACGGCTGCCATCATTTAGCCACTAAGAGAGTATTATTTACCGTCAGTAATAAATTGTAAACACTCAAAGATACTTTGTAACGGAGAACCCCACGCAGTTACTAAACGTCTTTTGATTTACTTTGCGACCCAATCATCCCCATATGACGCAAGAAATGACTTTCATAAGTTGAGAAAACATCTAACGGCAGAGTTTTACATACAGAGCAAATCTTTTAGGATGAAAGGCAGTATGAAGCGAAGCCTCTTATTATGAGCTATGGAACATCTCGCTATCTTATTTCAATTTGTACGCTCCATTGATTGCAGATGCCTCGGGCGGTCTTCGTTTGCAGTTACTGCGAGCGAGAGGAACGCAGCTATCGAGAAATGGATACACAAGAAAAGGATAGTACGTATTTTTCTATGGTGAGACGAAAAATATCGAAAAAAGTTGTCGCATCAAAGTCTCGGCGCCCGTTAAGGTCTCATTAAAACTGTCCTGTAAAGGAATTCTGTCCAATTTATATGACAGTCGGCGGTAGATTGAACGAAAAGTAAATAATGATATTTTTTCGTCTATTGTTTTAAATTATGTTTAAACGGGTTATTTGGGTCCTTAATTCTGTTATAAAGTTTGTCTAACAACGTTTAGAAGGGTTGAATAGAGTCGCTACTATTTACGTTAGTTGACGGCTCAGCGGCGCGAGAAAGATGTGTATTTACTGAATTATAAAAGTGGAAGCAACGATGTCAACGGAGACAAAGACTATCGTATCACGAATAAATGGGACGAGGATTTCAGAAGGTGAAAGTTCAAAGAGTGTCGTCACCTTACACAATAAGTATGCATGGATAAACTGTACTCCACTCTTGTTTTTCAGGCATAAAATTGGGGAAAGGAATCTTATTTCAGTAGGTAATTTATACATTATAATATAACGTACATGTCATAAACCGGATATCTCAATGCAAACGTATTAAAGAACGTTTGATGTTCCTACATCAATATCCTGTCAGGAGTTTTACGAAAAGAAAACACAAGTACGCGCGACATATCAAACATTCCCAGAAACGTTTACGGATAAAAAATATTTGTCCAACAAATCTCGAGGCCACGTAAAAATATTGTCAAATTCATTTCCTAAGGAACGAGTGCGTGCCGCCAGAAGTTTTCACCATCAACTGTCAATAACGTACATCCAGGATTTACTTTTAAAATATGTCATTATATTTTTTATATTACGTCGTGTGGGCAAAAATGTACTTATTTCGCGCTCCGTTGGTCTGAAAATGTGACATCAGCGCGAGTGTGAAGGAGTGTGTCGTGGTAGGACAAAATTTACGAGGTGGCTGTAACCTCCGTATCACGGCCTCTTCGGTTTACGGTCACTGGTTTTTATTCGGTGAGGAATAAAACAACGCGGTGATAGAACGCGTGGCTATTGCACGGCGCGCGACGAGCGCACCGCTGAACTACGATCAAAGAGCAAAACGTATTGTACGCACAGATAAAAGTGTTTGTCCGTTTCAGAGTTAGAGAGCAATATAGCATTTCTGTGTTGTGCATGTTTTGTGTTCGAGTCAAAGAGATGTAGGTCGCAGTGCAACTTATTGGACTGGGTTACTTTATACACGTGCAGAGCACTTGGAACGATTTCTGCACTGATCCGTTTTACTGATACGAGAAGTGTAAGAGTTTATGGGATTTTTTATTTTATGTCGAAGTATTCTTAGTTTTTTTTTGAATATTAGAGAACAGACTTATCCAACCTATCTTGGCTATCGATCGTACGATGACACGATGCGTTCTCGTCGCACAATGAGTTCAAAGATACAAATTTCTTCAGAGTGTCTTAATTGAAACTGACCTCATGCAATCCTTACTAATATTATAAAAGCGAAAGAGATTTTGTCTGTTTGTTACATCTTCAAGCCTAAATGGCTTTTGGTACAGAGATAGTTGGGACCCTGGAGACGGACTATAGACACACTATTTAAAACAAGTGAGAAATGAGGGAGAAAGAGGGAAAAAGGGAAAACTTAGCATTGCTATTACTATAAATAAGGCGCAAGGGCAAAAGCTACAGGTAGCCGGTACCTGCAAATTAAGAAAAGGGAACCGTATTACCCCGAATTAAACGCGAGCGAAGCCGCGGGCAAAAGCTAGTATTTATATAAATATCAGATCAGGATAACTTCAAAATCTCTAGATAATATTATTATTTCCTACCAGTTACAATATCAAATCGCTATCACCCGATATCCTACACAGTACAATGGCAAGTTCGCGTGTGTGAGGTGTGAGCCGCGACGCGCGACGAGAACGTTGCGTGCGAACACAAATAGTTAGAATTCATTGCGCGCCCCGCGAATACTGTCGCACAGTTTATTGCTGTCTACCGGCTTGTGTTTTTAAACGACACTTTGATGTTTGCAAATTGAACATGATACTTTATGTTTGTCAGTGTAATATACTGGGGTTAGTTGAGCAGTCTTTTTGAAATGGCTGCGCTGCTGCAATATACGTGGTTGAACGCGTTTGATGGCAAACGTGGAGTTACGGCTACAGGCTTTTGTAATGTACCATTTTTCATGTACGACTTATTGTTTATAATACTTGTAGTGCTTTTGAATTGCTATCATCTTCAAGTGTACAGACGCCTGTACATCAAGCTACTACAATCTGTCAGATTTCTTTGATAGATTTTCGACTTTATTTCTAAAGTATAAAGTCCAAGGTTCGTTGGGAAAAATTGACAGTTTCGGGTAGCTTGACCTGCTGAAGGCGTCTGTACATCATAGCATCACGTATGTGATATAAGAGGGTCTTATGCAGAGGGGTACAACCACATTTCGCAAGTTTTGCTTCATTCATCCTTACTAATATTATAAAAGCGAAAGTAAGTTTGTTTGTTACAAACGCCTAAATGTCCAAACCGATTTTGATGATTTTTTGTACAGAGATAGTTGGAATCCTGGAGACGGGCATAGGCTAAAGTGAGAAAAGGGGGAGAAAGAGGGAAGAAAAAGGGGAGAGAAAGAAATTTTTTTTTCGATCATCACGCGGGTTAAAGTTAGCGTAAGTCCAAAGTAACTATGCCACGCGGATGAAGTCGCAGGCGGAAGCTAGTATGTAAGAGGGGAGAGCCTATTGCCTCCATGGGCACAAATTCAGGCCAAATGGCTACCACTAAGAACCAATAACACTTTACCTGACCCGGTAATGCAATCTAGGATCTCGTTCTCAACGGTCGCCCTTGCAGCTTCTAGGTCAAAGAGGCGGCAGAGGCGAGGGAGAACAATTGACAATTTCATTGACATAAATTGTCTGTATTTTATATGTGTCAACGATTTTGTGTACGCGTGATCTTTTACCTACTTGTTTTAATAATTTGAAGACTAAAATGACATTACCATGGAATGTCATCTAAACTTAACATTTATGCAAGCATCCAGCTCAATCGGAACCGAGGAGCGGGTCAAATCGAATGTCTAAGATTTGTTTGCATAGTTAGTTGAGGCGATTTTTTTTAAATTAAACGTTGCTCCTCACTCGGAACATCTCCTGTATCTTGGGTAGGGCAAACATATAAACTCACATACACAAACAGCCAGTCCCGGAACAACTATCTGTAGGCCATACAAATATTTGTTCCGTACTGAGATCGAATCCGCGACACGCAGCGCAGAAGTCGATCGCTGAGACACTGCGCCAACCGCGTCAAAAAATCTCAACATAATTAAACGGCTAAACCCTTCAACACCTCGACCACAAAAACACCTGAGCACTAAGTTCAGGCTGCCATTATAAAACCTCATTAGTTGTCGTTAATTCAAAATATGGCGCGAATAATGTTGTCACTGGAATAATGTAACTGCGAGCTCGGGTGTCAAAGGACGCTAATGACTCGTCACCGCAGTGTAATACAAGACGGAACATTGGCCTACTCGTGGAACAGGGTGACAATTTGTACTCGTCTACTCCCTGACCTAGTGGTATTTTATTGTTTTTTTTTGTCTTTGTATATTCTGGGGGAAGGGACTGGGTGAAGTGTGTATAGAGACCAATCAATGACTTTGCTTTTTAAATATGTCGCAGATCGTCGGCTTGGTAAAGGAATTTATTGGGTTTATGGTATTTTTTGTCATCATATTTTTGGCTAACTCAAACCCGCGGCGTTTGCCGTGATTGTCCCATTAGATCGTTCTACCGGGATCCAAAGGTATTATATTATGTGTTAGTTCAGGTTATAAAGTTGTGTGTCAACATTCGTTCAAGCTTGTTCCGTAGCTTTTGAGTGAAAGAGTAACAAAAATCCATACATCCAGAAAACCATGCCTGCTCACAAACTTTCGTATTTTAATTTAAAAATGTAGGATTTATTAAGCATCATGTACCTACGTCTCTTTAAGTTAACGAAACTGTGAAAGTTTTTTTTAAAAAAACCTTGCGTAAAATTAGGAATTTCTTCTCTATCGTGAGTGCGTCTACAAACATTTAAACTTACACAACCAGCCAGACACAGAAAAAACTATCTGTAAGACGTACAAATAAATTGTGATTTTCTCCAACAGAGGAGTGTCTGTCATAGTAGTTTTTGACATTCAAAGTGCCTGTAACGGTTTAATTGAAATAAGTGCTTTAAGTCGCATTTGAGTAACGGAAAAAACGTCATATATTGAATCGACACTCCGAAGTCCTAAAACATTTTAATTTAATTATTTGCAACAAACACGATTTTTTTTTGTTTACTTCCCGTATTCGTGTTTGGGCTGTTTTAAATTACGTTTTTATAAACAAAATATTTTTAGGCCATACTATTACGATACAAATCGTATCTCAAATTAAAAACTTATTTGTCTCAAGAAAATTGCTGTTGACTTTTGCTAAGTGTGTACATATTTGTGTTGATGACGGTACTTCAAATAATATGTCGCGTATAATAATTACGTGACGCATCGAGTGTCAAAGGGCCGGTAATGACGCGCGCCCACCGCAGTGTAACGCAAGACGTTTGACGAACAGCCTGTTGTTGTTATATTAATTACTGCGGTGTTGGGTTCGCTGGTTGTGGTCAAGTAGGACCGTAGTTTAATTTTTAAAGTGAAACTTTTATTATATCGTCTCAAACTTTTTCGTCTGTGTGTTGCATGTCGCGTGACGGTCGGCCGCGGAGTAGGTATTTCTAAATGTCTATAATGTGAAAAAAGTTTTTACCGTGGTAAGTAATAAAGTGGTAAGGAATAGCAGACATTTCGAATATCTTTGTATGATTCTTATGATACTAATTAATTAAACCGCTAACTATTCAAGAACCTGACAATGAATAATGGGTTAGCATATGTATACAAAGACCAGCTTCCAGCGATTACAAATCTGTCATAATAATATGCAGGCGTGCTACATGTGATTGGCATGAAATATACATTGACAAGTATTCAAAAGGTAAGTTATCCTGACCGATCCTAAATAGTGGTACAAAATTGATCAGAAGCTATTACATAACCATTCAATCCGCTCACATACCAAAACGCAGCACACTTTCAATACCCCTTTGACATCAAAGTGTATTCCACTAACCGTATTGTCAATCACTATACGTCCGAACCATCACCTGAGTTTCGGCGACTATATTTAATCCCCTCCCCTACCCCTTTTATCCGAGCTTGTTGGGTCTCAAGCCGAGCGTGAAAAGGTTCCGATGTACCCCGAACACATTATGAGGACCAGCGCGATGC
Source organism: Ochropleura leucogaster (assembly GCA_958449745.1). Taxonomy (NCBI): domain Eukaryota; kingdom Metazoa; phylum Arthropoda; class Insecta; order Lepidoptera; family Noctuidae; genus Ochropleura; species Ochropleura leucogaster. The sequence continues at coordinate 17,337,766 of OY288207.1, forward strand.
GACACAACCTTATAAATAGATTTCGACAACGCATTGAAGACTTTCATCTGACAAGACGGAGGGAACGTGCACGAATGACTGAGCCTCGGACGTACGCTGTTTGAGAATGGATTTAGAGCTTTTTGTCGTGTTTTTTGGTTGATTTGATAGACTAGAAGGATTTTGGGAAGTATGTTGGCATGTTTCGTTGTGCGACAAGATTGGGTAGTTACCGTTTTGATATTCCATAAGTATTTTTTATATCTATTAGTTGGTTACATGTTTTGCTAAGTGCATTTGAAAAATGTATCGTCAACATTCATAGCTGCAATGACATATCATTAAAAGGCTAAGTAGTTCTTGGGAAACATCCCTGTTAGTCTGCATCTTTACTAATAACTAAATGACAAAATAACTTAGCTCTTTTGTTACACCTTTTACTCAAAATCTCCCTCGTCTCCCAGAACACTCTTTCACTATTTCAAAAACCCTCTCTAGAGTAAGCAAAGAATTTGCTACAAACCTGAATTCTTCTCACAATGTGTAATAAAACACAATACTCTATTCGTTCGTCACATAATCTGGAGTGCACGGCGGCGGCGGCCCCCTGAGCCAATTTGCATCGCGGCGGGAGAGCCGACCTTTTGGGACCAGTGTTCAATATTTTACGTGGAGTATGCAGGTGTGAATGGGGGAGAAGTGGGGACTTGGATCAAATATGTAGGGTTACGTCGGTTTTGAGGCTGCAAACTTGATTGTGGGGCGGTTTATGTGCTGCTGTTAATCAAGTTGCTTCTTATTACAAAGATGCAGTTGTCAGTTGAGCTGAGGCTGAAAATGTGGTCGAGTCGCGTTCAAATTAGTTTTTGTTACGAGAAGTGTTAGTTCCACTGACTGTTTCCAAGACATGTTTACAAACCGAGATTTTCGCAGTTTAAAGCCAAAAAAAACTCAACTTTTCTTCTTTCTAGTCCTACAATACGTTTAAGTTTATTTTACTATGTTCACCTGGGTGATATCACCAAGGTGAAGATAGTGGAATTTGTGATATCCTACGTACATATATACCAGTTTATTAAGATTACAGTGAAGTTTTACGTACGGAGTGTAAGGTCAATAGTCTAGACATAAATAACGCGAACTTGTTTCACAATAAAGGCACACTGGGGTCTTATCTTCAAAACTTTTAGAGTACAACTTAGTTCTAAAGTTGTAAAAAACCTTACAAAGAACTAGACGATACGATTACTGGTGCGAAGAACCCAACAATGTGTCTGTAAGATTTAACTAAATTCCAGAAAAATATCCGAAAGTCGAATGGACATCACTAGGGCATCAATAAATCAACGAAGGTAAGGTACAAGGCAATAATGGTAAAGGTGAAATTTCACGAACCAGAAATAAAATCTATTCCTTAAGCGAAAGTAAGATTGATCGTGTTACTTCGATAAAGTTGGTATGAGTTCAGCACTAGTCACGAGTAGTTCAGGGGAGTACGTACATAGTTCTTGCTTCTCTCGGGCTCTAATGTCTGTATGTGGACATACTGAGTGCGACTGGCGATGTAATTTAAGTCTAGAGGAAAGGAGTATTTGCGGTGAAGGTAATTTTGTTTTTAAGAAATGAGGCGTTGGTGAGTATACTGTTCGAAATGCAGTTGTATCTTAGTTCACGATAGACACTTTTTTCATTTAAATCCGGCTCGAAGGACCAATACACATAGTGAGCAGAATTGTTCATTTAACCTTTTATTCTCAAAAGAAACCTTTCCAGATGAAAACATTTATAAGCATAAAAGTCATTAAAATTATATTGCCATATAATTAAAATGGCAAGCAAAACCAAAGTATGCAAATTTTAACATCAAAAGACGTATCTCAAATGTTTTACGAACAAAAACATCACGATTCAGAGACCTCATTACATCACTGAAAATTCTATGTATTTTGAGGATGTAAGAAAAATACGCTGTGTTTATATGAAGTCGTGATTATCCACTGCTTAAGTTGTTATTGTTAATTTGAATAATGACGTACTTATTGTATTCTTTTTTCAAAAAGGCTGCTCGAGCTATGGGTGTTTACCTGTTTTGGGTAAATAGTTGTAGGCAGCGTCGGCGTTTTACATCAGGTGAGTTGCGAGTAAACACAACCTTATTTAGTATTTTTTTCCAATATAGGTTCTTAGCTTTGGACCTAGTACAATTATTTATGTCAATTTTGTACTGGTGTTTTAATAATTATGTCAGTCACCTAATTCTGACACTAGGTTAGAAACTAACTTCTCGAAAAAGAGTTCTGTTTTTTTTCAATACTATAAATATAAGAAAATGAGTAGTTTTGATTCTCAAAATAAGTATTTATATGGTTTGCCAGGCACCACGTAGAGAGATAATTTTATTGATAACATGTATTTAGTTTTACCTATGTTACGAATAAACGTATTACAATATGTAACGACACGGTTACCATAGTGGCTAAACGATTGACTGCTGCGTTGCGGGTCGTGGGTTCAAAAAACACACGGGTGTGTGGTGGAACAAATATTTGTATGGCCTACCAATAGTTGTTACGGGTCTGGCTGTTTGTGTATGTGACTTTAATTGTTTGTAAACGCACCCACGATGCGGGGAAAAGCCTAATATAACCTAATGTAGTGGCAATGTTAAAAAAAAATAGCGATAACTAAGTTTTTAGAACTAGACTATAGAATACATTAACATGATACAAATTCAGTAGTGATATTTTTAATACGTTCCCCAAAAAATCCAAATTTCACGGTACCTTCTCGGGGACACGTTATAAGTTTTTCTCATCGTTCAGTATTCAGCGAGGCGAGCGGAATGTATCCCCCAATCATATCCGCATGGGGGATCGAACCCGCAGATTGATATTTGATCCCGAAACTCGAGTTGGGATCCACGAGGCGCACTGAGAGCCTTGCTCCTCTCCTTCATCGCACAATAAATACGAACACAAGTTTTCTGTTTTACTTCAGTTATTAATACTAGTTTCAATTTACAATCCGTAAATAATAATGCGAAATAGTATTTCACATGAAATTCTTTAAGTTTTTACAGTCTTCAATTCTTGTCTTGAAATACAGTTAAGTTTGTTTTTTAAAAATTGAAGTTTCAGATTTTAGTTTTCTATAGCTATTATTTGGCCCCAACTTTAAAAATACAAAAAGAAGTTGTTAGTTTTCGAAATTGTTAATTTTATTTTAAAAGAATTTCTAAAAGCAACTAACACTTATGTATTTTCAACTTCAGACATCTGAGTCCTTAAGGTTCTCTTATCAGAAAGGGACAAGATCATCGGACCATTTCTTTTTACGTCAAATCAAAGTTGGCATGCGGGCTTAAGGTAAGCAATGCCTAATCAAAACCTACTTTCGCAAAGTATAGGTACGAGGATAAGGGAATCTCAGGAATTTCTTTTGTAGGAAGATCCGACGGTAAAGAACCTTTAAGATCTTTTTGGATGTAAGGGCTAGTTCTTGAACTTACGTTCTAATAGGGTACAGCATTTGACTTCTTAGCATTTAAGTTCTTAAACTGACATGGCCACTAACATTATTAATAACATGTACAAATTACTCATGTTTGCAAATAATAAACGAATTGGTTTGACGGGATATTTACCATGCTTACTATTTATAATGAGTTTCCGATATTTTGGCGCAGTTTATCCGTGATCATGGTGTATGCAACAGCATCATAATATCGGAAACCAATAATAAACAGTAAACATGGAAATATCCCGTTTCAAATGTAAAATAAATAACCTTACCATCTTTTAATGACATCCCTGGCTTTGGGCGGAGCGGGGGGAGTGTCAGAATGTTACTGACTAAGACCCCCACCCATGTTCCCTTTTTTGCTCTTTATGTTTCGGGGCTGCGGTATCTCTTTCGAACAACTCGCAACTCTATCATAAATCTAAATCGGTTGCTTGTACTTAAAATAAAACCAACTTTAAGCTTCTCAACATAGAATTTATATTTAAGCGTCAATGCACTGCGGGTTGTTCGAAAAATATACCGCTTCTCCGGAACGTAAAGGGCAATAGAAGGAACATGGGTGGGTTTTAGTCAGCAAAAGTCTGACATGCCCCCCGCTCCACCCAGAGCGGGGGAAGTTATTTGACGATTTCCCACCCCAAAAAAAGGGTCAATGCATGGCCGTAGTCAAATAAAGAAAATAAAGTTTGAATTTCGAATTTATCTAGGTATAACCAGTATCTAACGTTACAAATTGCTACACGATGATCGAACCAAAAGAAAAACAACAATAACGCATTTAATCACGCAATAACGTACACAAACAGACGTATCGATGTCCAGCGTGAATTGAACGACAAAATATACTCCTTAAATTATTGGGGTCGGGCAAACAGGGCGTGTTGGGCAAATATTGCCCGTCCAGCGAACACGTACGTTCGCTATTCATTAACTTATCCGGGGACTGTACAAAAACACGGCTTTAATTCGCGATCACGAATGAATGGATGTTAGTATGCTGGATGCGTCGGTGGATGATGGATGTTTTGGTCCTTCGAGCCGGATGGTGTCCGTGTCGCGTGTGGTGTTTATTTTAGCAGGTGAAGTAAGTGTGAAAGCTGATCGTTTCTTTTTGTATCAAGAATATATTTCAGTCTTACTTTCGTTTAAATATTTCAGTCGAAATGCCAGACTAAAGACAAGTAGAAATGTTTACCAAGGCATCTAAATTTAAAATATCCTCCAATTTAACTCAACCAGAGCGGTGGAAGTTATTTGATGATTTCCCATGCGCATAAAAAGGCATTCAAATTTTCAATCAACTCTGAAAAATCTAGCTCAAACTTTAGCTAATGTTTAAACGGCAAAACCAGGCCAATCATAACGTCACATTCAGTACAAAGCACATTGCAGCGTCCATCCAACTGGCCAAACACTTGGCCCCAATGAGTCGGAACCGCTCCAATGTTTACGCCTGTTCTACCAAAAGAGTTTCATCAAACGCGTTAAGCGTAAATGTAAATATCGCTTAATTGGACCGTTTTAATGAATCTTTGGTAACTGGGATTTATTGTTTTCAGTTTGAATTGTTTTTGTCGGGCTGGTTAAATATTGTTTTTAGGGAAAAGTTGTTGTCTGATGGTGGGAAAAGAAAGCTTTGGAGTTGTGCTTGGGAGATTTGTACTTGTTTTGTTATTTGAAGGATTTGGCGTTATAAATATGTGTAAAATGCAACTTGGCGTTTAATTGGCTATATCAACACATTATATAGTAAAAAGTGTTATGCTTATTATTGGACGTTTTTTGCTCTCACATATTATATTTATTATCACGTTCAGTAAAATTATCTACTTACACGCATTAATATCCAGCTCTAACATAGTTGTGATCTAGTTTAATAAACATAATCTTAAGTGTTACAAAATTTGCGTTACGCTAACTCACTTTGGTCAAAGCTGATACACAACCGTGCTGCTTATATCATTTCTAACTTAAACTGCAAGTATGGGGTGCCAACTACTACTAGACTTTACAATTAGCTGTCCTTCGAGCCGGATTATCATTTATAAATATTTTTTGCAGCACCAGCTGAGCTGATTTGAGCTTGAAATCGCACTGAAACTAGGTTGATTTAACACTTCATAATTTCTGAATATTCTCTTCCTCAATTGGTACTTTTCTCCCAACAGTTCTCTAAGATTAAACAAAAGGAAAACAAAAAAAGGCAATCTAATACACAATTCCCCTCATAAGTAGAGAAAGTTTGTCGTCGTCACAATATTCATAAGCTGTATACGACACGCCGTATCATTTACTATATTTACTCGGCACACAAAACATAACGTAATGAATATAAATTGGTGATCATCATAATTTATTTCGCTTTGCTTCGGTAAGACCTGTTGCTTCGATACGAATGCAGTTATTAAATGGTTCTGTATATGTTTTAGGGTATTTTTTTCTAAGGTTTTGTTTTGTTAGATCATTGCAGGCTATTAAGGAGCGGTGGGTAACGACCCAGACTTATGAGTTGTTAGTCCAAGATTTGAACCTAGGCAGGTCTTGTTGTTTTTCGTAGCCTGCTTGTTCCCACTGCTAGGCCAAAACTCCTTGCGTTTTTTTTTTCTAAACTTTGCCAATAGAATTCAACACAAAAAAAATCACATTTAAAGTAATATATACAAACAGCCAGATCCGGCACAACTACCTGTATATCATGTAAATATTTGCTCTTTGTTGAAATCGTACCCGCGAGGCGCAGCGCAGCAGCCAATCGCTCAACCACTGCGCCAACCATGCCGTTATTTCACTTCTGACAGAACCTGTCCAGTTCGTCTCGACATCTTCTTCGTGGCCTTCCGTGATCCCGTCTCACAGGTTTTTTTACTCTATACCATTAATGTTATGTACTTTATAAAATGACTTTTAAGAACCAGTTACCAATAAATTACTACTCAGTGCATATAAGCACTAGAACGTCGCAGGCCGTAGCCCCCTAACGTTCCGCTACCTTTAAAAATAAGGCTTTTTCCTTGTAGTGGAAACGTTTTAAACCCCTTTTACTTATGCAATGCGCAAGAAATAGTGAGAGAACGAAATCATTTTCATATTATAAAATCATAAAAAATATGAACAAAAATATGTATATAACACAGTAGCTTTAGCACTTCCATTATACCAAGTGTCCCCCACCTCCCCAATTCTGATGAAGCTACCAAATAAAAATTAATATAAGAGCAAATATTTGAGGAGCGTCGCCCCAGGGACCAGAGATAATATCGCCGGAGATGACCAACTTATAATTACTTTTTATTTTCCCTTCGTTGCACAAAATTAACTAACTACAGAGGTTAAGGTGGAATTGGTTTGTTGAGCGTGTTTATACCGACGTGATCTTGTTAAGCTTGTCACTTAATTAAGGAGGTGTCTTCATTAGGAATTGAGTGTGAAGTAATATGTTCAATGTATAAAGGAGGTGGAATTGTTGCTGACTTACTAGAATGTTCTTCAGTTGAAGTGTGACTTGATGTGATACTTTTTAGAAAGATCGTATTTATTTTTTTACTCTCGGTGGTCCCAAGTACATCGTTCTCATGATACAAACCTGTAGAGTTCTAAACTATGAAAATTCACCAATACTGCAGATTTTTTAACTTATTTTGATTCGAAAGTGTGGTCATTTTTCTTAGGGTAATCTAGGATAGATTACCGTAATTAATCGTGATACGCGATAATTATAATTCATTCAGACCATTTAAAAAAGGTAGATCTATACCTACTTTCACAAATTATTATGCGTTGTGACTTAAAACTGTAGCTTCAGCCTTTTATTTTTTTTGACATTCTAAAGTGCCAGTAAACTTAAAATCAAAGCATTTTTTTAATCAGACCAGTCTCATTGGGCCAGATAGATGCTTGTGGAATGGATGAAGCAAAAGGAGAATGTATGGATCATAGCAGGCTGTGTCCTGTTTTGGTAACCTAACTCCAAGGAAAAATGGTGTGAGTTTATGAATGTATGCAATAAATGCGTGTCCAATCGTTTATTTCTATTAACAGTAATAAAACTCACGACAACCATGTTTCATAAACCACACGGCAAAGTCATAATCAATCCCTTTACTTGTCGATCCAAGCATTATCCAGAAAAAATGCTAAGAAGGGAATTATTTATAATAAATCCACCATCTCCATTATATGAGATTATTACCCTCATAACATTCCCAAACACACACTTCCTGATTTATTGCGAAAATACGACGAAAAAAAAACGAATAAACACTCTTATGGGTGAAAAAATAACGTGAGGGGTGATCGGTTCCAGCAGTCATTAAATTGTGTTTGTCCTGTCCCCCTCTGGCCGTATTAAAGCTCGCGTGTGTATCACTAGCCTTGTATGTGCTGGGCCTAGTTTTAATTAAAACAAGTCCGCTTATTGCTTTTTTTAAAGAACATTAAATTACAATTTGGTCCTTTGAGACGGAATTATTCAGTTACGTAATTATTATTTTGATATGGACATTTTTAGCTATTCATTTATCGTATAGAAGGAAAAATATTTATGGTTGTCCAACATAAAATATTTTTTAGAATACCTTGGGCTGACCCGGAGCATAAACATAATTATCAACATCTTCCTTGTTCAAAAACAAACAAATAAAGTAGCCAAAGCTTTTGTTTGGGTTTCAGAACTTTATATGGATAAGCAATTCTTTTTTCAGACAATGATTTAACCAACGCTACATCAAACAGTTTTCTTCGTGATTATTAGAACTGGTCTATTACAATTTAGGTTTATACATTCAAAGGATACAAACAAAACGTTAAAATAAAACATAAACATATACAAATATACAATAGAAATCGCGCCATAACGTGCTGGACGGCTAGGCCACAAAGTGCGCGTGCATTGCCGGCAATTATAGTAATTGGCGTTTTAATACTAACGGGACAGCTGACGCGGCCCTTGTGGCCCGTATCACATACATTACATTAGAAACCACTCGAATATTTAGTTTTAATAAACTTTTTGTTGGCGTGGCAGGTCCATGTTATGGTCAGTGTGTGTTAGAATGCGTTGGAATAGCTCGCCAATTCGATTTTTAACTTAACTATTGGTTAACTAAAATATGATTTGAAACCATCAATTATATTTTGTTCTTATAATAATACCAGCTTATAACTGTCCCACGTTTGCTCAAGACGGGTTGGTGATTTCAGACTTACATATAGAGTAGACTTAAGTCCAGGTTTTCTCAAGATGTTTTCTTTCACCGATGCTTTAGAACTTTAATAATACATTTGAATTAAAAAAACACATTAGTACTTGCCCGGATTATAGCCCACAACCTCCTGCATGAGAGTCGAGGCGCTTAACCTCTTTGCCATCATGACTTACTTATAGAAACCCTCAAATCATTAGTAAAACTCTCCAAATTTTTATTACCTTAAAATATATTATTATTCATGACATTTGAAGTAAACACTTATTAAATTGTATGATGATTGTAATGATTACATAATTATAAAATAATAACTATAATATAAAATAATAACTATAATTATTAAATAATAACTTTAACAATCGCAAGTTACATGGGAATAAAATCCTTACTAATATTATAAAAGCGAAAGTGAGTTTGTTTGTTTGTTACCTCTTCACGCTTTAATGGCTAAACCGATTTTAAAGAATTTTGGTACAGAGATAGTTGGGAACCAGGAGACAGACATAGGCTGATATTTTTTTTGAAAAAGTGGGATGTGAGGGAGAAAGAGGGAAGAAAAAGGAAAACTTAGCGTTGCTATTACAAATCAATAAGGCGCAAGGGGAACTGTGTTACCCCGAATTTAACGCGAGCGAAGCCGCAGGCAAAAGCTAGTTAAACATAAATATAACCCGTTTTTTTTTTAAAAGAACGTAATGTTTTAATGTTGGTTACCCCGGGTGCTTCCGTTTAATTAACTTTTAGTTGGCGTGCCATGTCCATGTAAAGTCCAAAGTACGTTATGAGTATACCTGTCACTCAATTTAATGATAAATTTATAGGTCCACAGGTACTTTTAATTTTTATTGTTTTGTGCAACGTATTCGTGAAAATAATACGGTGTAGTATGTTTATGTTTTTAAGTAATTACTTAAATTATTACGAAATGTTGTTTTTGGTGTTTTGTTGATAGTGAATGACCAAAAAGTAAAATTTTTATGTGGCTTTTATTTCAGAAATGTTATTAGGAGATTATATAGCTGCTGTATTTATATTATTTGTTTATATATACCGTGAAGTCAGTACTCCACTGTATAAATAAACAAATTTATATTAAACTTTGTTCTTTTTAATACTTTGTATATACAACATGTAAAAACGGAGAACCAATACTTAAAGGTAGGCATATATAGCATGTAAAGAATACTCTGTGATATACATATATATTTACGTAATATATAAACTTGCTCCATGTAAAATACTGGTATTCAATACAAAATTTTGCTTTTTAACTTAGTTTTGCAATTTTTTGTGAAGTTTAGATTTAAGTTTTAAATTAATATTGTGTGTATTTGTGTTGTACTTGTGACAAGTGCCAAAAAAAACTTTTTTTTCCTTTCTTTCTTACATTTCAATTTTAATCTGCCTCTACCAAAAATGCCTCGACAAAAATAGTAGTTACTGCATATATGATTTAGTTTTGAATACATACTAAAATCGCTTTCTCATGTACATATATCGTGACTTACTACGACTAGTAATAAATAATTCCAAACGTATTTCTACAATCGTTAAACGATAAGCCGTATAGTGAAACTAATTAAAGTATGATGTCCGACGGTGGCGTGCGGACCTGGCCGTGTGACGTCACCCGTTGATTAGCAGACACCAGTTTTTATGTCCAGCCATTAGGCGTTAAGTGACTCGTAAATGTGTCCTAGAAATAGTACCAGACTAACTGATTAGGACCTAGGTAATGGAGCGCTGTACTTTGAAAATCACTGTCTGAACTTAATTAGAATGCTTTGAAGTGACCAGGGCTTAAGTAATTCCGATTGTGTCTAGAATTTTTACCTTAGTTAATTTCTAAGTCATAGATACTGACAAAATTTACATATTTAGGGTTCCGTACCTAAAAGGAAAAAACGTAACACTTATTGGGTCACTGTTATCCGCCTGTCTTTCAAGACACTTTATTTCGAGAACGCGTGGAGTTATGGAGTTGTAAATTAAAACCTGTATACTTAAATCTGTATTCCCTTAGAGATGAGAAGAAACAACCCTTCAAGTCTACGCAGTCAATAGATATGGCTGTTTAAGTTGCAAGTTTGTACGGAACTCTCGAAGCGTTATCTTTTTTTTTTATGCGACGCTTAATAGGTAACGTAGCTGTGGGAAGCAGCCAAAGAGTATTTCTTTTTTTTTGGGATTGTGTTAGCCCTTACTGTCTTTGAGCATTTGTTTATTTAATTTTCTTCTTTACTCCTTTTTTGGAGTTTAATCCTTAAAAATCGATTTTCATATATAAGGAGCCCGGTATGAGAAAAATCCGAGGGGTAAAACCTACTAAAGTAACGAAAATGTGTCACGTTTTTGGTGCAATTTGTGAATATGGTATTAATCTTTTTTCAGTTGAATAAACTCTTTTTGCGTATGGTCAGATACTCGTATTTAAGGAATAAACTCCAGTCGTGCGTTGGAGCTGACACACACACTTTTTTTTGGATGGATGGGAACCCATCACTCATCACATAATTCCTTTAATATTAACATTAGAAAGCGTTAGTTACATATGACTGTTCTTTAATATACTTCCCCATATATTGAGTAAAGTTAGAACGTCAGAATCCTTACTTATATTATAAAAGCGAAAGTGAGTTTGTTTATTTGTTTGTTACGTCTTTACGCCTAAACGGCTAAACCAATTTTGATGAATTTTGGTACAGAGATAGTTGGAACCCTGGAGACGAACATAGGCTAATCTTTTTTTGGAAAAAGTAGGATGTGAGGGAGGAAGAGGGAAGAAAAGGAAAAACTTAGCATTGCTATTACAATAAATAAGGCGCAAGGGCAAAAACAACAGGAAGCAAGTACCTGTAAATCAGGAAAGAGGAACTGCGTTACCCCAAATTTAACGCGAGCGAAGCCGCGGGCAAAAGCTAGTAACTTTGTTTAAGGTGTGAGTTTGGGATACCTTTACCACCACCACGTTACTAAACCTCTCTGACGTCCAATACTAACAAAATATTGTATTTAATATATTCAAAACTAAATCCACGTTCCCGTCCGTCCGTCACGTGACTACATCGACAATAATTACCGGACAACGGTTTATGTCAAGCCATTACTCGTTAAGTGACTCATAAATGTTTTGTGTGGACATTAAAAGTGTATGAAAGTTAAAGTTTTAATCATATGCCTGCCGCGTGTACGCCGCTTTAGTGGTTGGTATTGCAGGAAATATTACTGTTCTGAGTTCTGGTTAAAAGGTGGGTTGTGGGTGCAATGGAATGGTGATGGATCTGGCTGCCATTTTGTTGATAAGGACGTGGGTTTTTTACTTTTATTTTATTTTTATAAACAGTCAGTTATAAGTTTGCTAATAAACAAGTCTCCATACAATAACAACAACAACAGTTTCGGTACAGAGATAGTTGGGACCTTGGAGACGGACATGGGCTTTTTTTTTTTTTTTAAATAGAGTGAAAAATGAGGGAGAAATAGGGAGAAAAAGGGAAAACTTAGCAATGCTATTACAATAAATAAGGCCCTAGCACAAAAACTACAGGTACTTGTCCCGAATTTAACGCAAGCGAAGTCGCGGGTGAAAGCTTGTAACTGATAAAAAGGCAAAATAGGGTCCAAAATCAGAAAACTGATTTTATGAAAAACAATATCACGCAAAAAACACATAATTATAAAACCACAGTTTGATAGAACCCATACAAATCCGCAGAAACAAGACACCAATATTTATTTCAATGAAATAAAACCGAAGCTTACAATACGGTAAAATATCACATTTCGGGTGTACCTTTTATACTGGTGAAAAAAAATCATTCGTCAATATTCAGTGAAGTTATTACATTACGTGGCTGTCTCGCGTCCCTGAGGAAACTCGCTCCTCTATGCATACGTTAAGAAGCGCACTGAGGGCAGAAACCGACCAGAATTTGGTTTGCAGAATGAGTTGTAATGTTTGTTTTGCTTTTCTAATGACGACGTGTTTTGTTTTCAAGGGAACATGTGGATTTTTATCATGTGTTCAAAACATCAGTAGTAGTACACGAGGTATGTAGTGTGTCTTTGTTTACGAATGATAAATCACCAAATAACTTCCCCCGCTCTGGTCGGAGCAGAGGGGAGTGCAGACTTTAACAGACTAAGACCCACCCATGTTCCTTCTTTAGCCCTTTTCATTCCGGGGCCGCAGTATCTCTTTCGAACAACCCGCAACCCCGGCAGTACTTAGTGTGTCTTGAGTTCGAACTCGAGACCTATGATTTGGGAGTCCTACTTCCACACCACTAGGCTATCATTGCCACAACTAAATGGTATTTCGTTGCTTTAGAATTTAAATAAACAATGCATCGACCATGACTCAATTAAAGTCAAATCAAAACAATCTAAAACTCTGCCAACTTTTCGTATATAATGTTCCCACGACATCTATCAAACAGTACTTAAACTTATATCTCTTTTAATCCACGTGAGGGACATAAAAAACTATCCCATCCGACCGCCGCCACCGTCGCGGCGTTCGTTCTCCCACTGCGCTTCTACCCTCACCCACTCGTATATTCTAAGGTAACCACACACTCACTCTTTCACGTTATACCTCGTAAACTGTAAAGGGATCCCCGAAATTTATCTTCTACATCGTTAGAGCGAATAATGTTGCCGACTATTTTATTTAGAGATGTGAGCCAAGCAACGTGTTCGCGAGGTCGCGCTTTGAAGTCTTAGTATGGAGACGTGGTGTAATAACGTAATCGGGAGATAGACTCCGAAGGTTTGGCCTTGTTTACAGTTTGTCGATTCCAATTATGTACTGTTAATGGAATTTTTATTGAGATATATGTTGGTAAAATGATACGTGAGTTTGGTTTAAGATTTTAGCGTTTATAGTCAGTTATTGCTACCTAACTCTTCCGTCTCACTGCTGGTTTCTCATGCAGAGAAGGCACGAGGACTGATCACCACGCTTGTTCAAGATTGGTTGGCGACTTCAGTCTTATATCCTTACTTCTACGTCTTCATGCCTTAATGGCTAAACCGATTTTGATGAATTTTGGTACAGAGATAGTTGGGAACCTGGAGACAATTTTTTAGCAAATTACAGATGTTACCTGCAAATCAGGAAAGGGGAACCTTGTTACCCCGAATTTGACGCGAGCCAAGCCGCTGGTAAAAGCTAGTTAATTAAAAGTGCAGGTTTCATTACAAGGCATGAGACATCAAAGTCCTGCGATTTCTCAGATAAACTTTAGAAAATACATAATTATGCACTGATAAAGTCACATTGGTACTTGGCTAGAATTAAACACACAACTGCAAGCATGAGAGCCGAGACGGCTAACCTCTGGACTGTAGACAAAAAAAAAATCTACCTTACTGCTTCTGTAAGTTTTTTATTTCTGTATGTTTTGTTTGGCCTTAGACCTAGTTTTTATTTGTAATATATCACTGTCAATAAAAATAAATCATAATGTATTGAATTAAAAATACGTTCGTTCTCAATAAACAAGTACTACAAAGTATGTATACTGTTACCAATAAATTTTACCCGAAAGGTCACACCGAAAACTTTTCACGGATACTTATCACCGGTTAATACGAGGCCGATAAACATGGCGGCACATTACTCCGAATTAAATGAACTGGCAACACTTTCATGCTACTATTTTACACGTTCAATGTATGAGTGGAAGTTTTTAGGTTAAAAATAGAACTTGAAATGGGGTAGTGGGAAGTTGGGGGTTGAATTTCGACGAGCTAATCTTTTCTTAGGTTTTAGTAAAGGCTTGCTTAGACAAAGTATCTTTTCTTATAATATTTAATGCCTACAAAACCTGAGTAGAACAGCAGATTGTACCTAATATGTCTCTAAATTTCTCTAGTCGAGTTTCCTGTTATGTTAAAGTCTCACATAAGGGCATAAGCCTATTGCCGTCAATCGGCCATTTTTTTTTACTCTGGGAATTTCTCCTGTATCGTGGGTGCGTTTACAAACATTTAAACTCACATACACAAACAGCCAGACCCGGAACAACTATCTGCAGGTCATACAAATATTTGTTCCGAGCGAGAATCGAACCCGCGACACGCAGCGCAGCAGTCGATCACTCAGCCACAGCGACAACCGTATCGTCAAAATAAATACGAAACTCCATGGCAGCTACTAAGAAATGACTGAAATTCCAGGCAGTCGATATTAGTTAATGACGGTTTAAAAGATAATATCCGCTCATAATGTGTACCTACTAATCCAAATTTACAAATCTCCTCACGGCCATCGTACCCTGGTCCCTCGACACAAATATTAATCAGTCATACCTGAACAAGTTCAATTTGTGGGGATCGTAAAATCTCGCCGAAACCCCCGGGTGATGTGTCATACGAATTAGGTGTTTGACAAGCCGAGTACTAGGGTAGCAGGGTAATACAGGAGGGGGCGATATTATTTTTATGATTGGGAGGAACATGTTTTAGGGATCCGATTGATTTTAGGTATTTTGGCGTTGTAAGTACGTAATATGCGCTTAATATAGGTAAAAGCGAAATATGTTCCTACAGTTCGTGAAAGGTTATATTTGACAAACTGTTTGTCTTCGTCTACCCCAATGGTTAGCGTTGTGCTCGGCTTGATGATATGATAAGAGATTTATTTTCTCCATGGTAAAAAAATTTCCTACGTAAATGTGCGCATGATTTTGCAAAAGTACAGACAGATTATAGTTCAAATTATTAACATCTCTGCCGGGTTGTGGGTTGTTCGAAAGAGTTACCAAGGCCCTAGAACATAAAGGGCAAAAGAAGGAACATGGTGAGTTTTAGTCAGTAAAAGTCTGACACTCCCTTCCGCTCCGCCCAGAACCAGGAAAATTATTTAATGATTTCCCATCCGCAAAACAGTCTTGCTGCTACTGATATATAACTGCTGGAAAATCTCAACAATACTTTTCTCATTCAGGGAGTGGAACCCTGGACCTCACATTAAGCGATCACGATCGTGACTACTAAACCAACAAGGCGGACATCTGAAACATTCAAGTAATAGTAACCAACAAATTGTGAAAAAAAAACTTGCTAATAGCTGAAGCCTTGATTAATATGTAATAAAAACTAAGCATAAAATAAACGAAACTTATTAGAATATCATTAACAATACGCACACGCTCTGAAACCCCTTGAACAACTTAACAAATCTAAGAGCATACGAGCATACTATTATAATTACGTGAGAACAGTAATGAGTTTGTTTGAGGCATCGCGACGCTTTGTGGGCTCGCACCGACGCGCGTTGGAGGTGCTTCTGACAAAGAATAGATAGTCGACGGAATGCCAGCTCTGAACAACGAGCGAGGAAAGGCAGACGTACACGTAGATGAGTATGTGTGGTGATCTAAAACTTATTCTAGTCACTAGTGCTCGTGAAATTGGTGACTATATTATACCACCAAAACATTTTTTTAGGTAGGACAGAAACGTGAATTGTTAGTCGTCCATTATATACTACGATCTTGCGAATAAACTTTCGAGTCTTATATTGGTAGATCTTTGTCAAGAGAAGGTCAGTAATCCGACAATAAGTCTTACTAAGTAATAGTTAGACTTAATGTCGGATTATCGTCAGTGAGTCTAACTATTACTACAAGGATTATTTTCCCTTTAAATAAGACACTAGTATTAAAATTCATAGGGTTAAACGAGAAGCCCATCCCAACACAGATCGAAAAGGCTATGCAAATTAATAATGCACTCACACTCACTTACGTAGACAAATGCCCACGTGTGCGTGCCCCACAATGAACGAAGCTGGCTTTCTGACTTTATTTATTCTGGGTAGAATGCCAGTGAGATCTCATTTATAACTAAATTAGTTCTTGCAATGTACGCGCTTAATAGTAGCGTTGCTTTAACGAGTGCTTTGCTGAGTGTACATTTAAATCGTGCTACTGGAATGGTCTTGTTGACTAAATATTATTTTGTAGTGAGTCATGGCATTTTTCTTGATAGCAACTATATTTGGCCTCTTATAAATATATCATAGTCTTTTGTAAATAATTATAAATGTTACTAAAGGAAGTCTTAATTAATTATTCAGCATTGGTATTGATTTATTAATATTTAAATAACGTGTTGTCATCATTTAAATAAATTCCTTAACGGTAAACGCCTCGACATTGAACAAGCAAGTCAGCATGACTCGACTTTTCAAAACTATTCCTTTTTTATCACTAGCACCAAAATTAAATACTCATTCACAAAACTTGCAAGAAAATCAAAACTCCCGAACCGAAATTCGATCAGAAGTATTAAAAATTAAAAACCTAGTCAAAAGTTCACGATAAACTTTCCGATATTATATCGTATATAAATAAAGGATATTTTACCAAAGTTTTCTGTGAGCTCGATACCCAAGGAAGGAGAGGGGGATTTGTGCCTGTAGGGGAGGAGGGGAGAGGGGGTACAGGAGTGTACATTGAGGAAACAAAACGGATCAGCTTGTATCTAGCCTTCACAGAGACGAGGGGAGCTCAGATGGACGTAGATGCAGATAACCTAGATACGGTGGATGAATTTTATTCGAAATTTTGTATGGAACGGTGAGCAGAGAAAATTCGTGGAATATGGTGCATGAAATTATGCATAGCTGGAACATGAAAAGGTAAACTGAAGGTTTAGGCAAATTGCACAGTTACGGTAATAGAATTATAGAAAAGAAAATAAAACGTATTCTAATGATGTTTGTAGAAAGCATGTTTTCATATTTTTTTACATAAATTCTTTGTACAGTCAAAAACGCTGAAAAGTATCCCGAATAAAATAAATATTTATTCCCAACCTAATCAAAATTTAAATCAACAGTGATTAAAAAAATCCATTATTTGGTCCCAACGCAGGATCAAGGCATCTTTTAATATAGAGTACACATGATCACTGATCATCATGCCTGTTCAAGCGGATTGGCGATCAGTCAAAAAAAAAAGAAAAAAAAATAGTTATTTTATTATAAACTAGCTGTGCCCAGCGGTTTCACCCGCTGCCCACTTAGGGGTATGAAAAATAGATGTTGGCCGATTCTCAGACCTACCCGATATGTACACAAAATTTCGTTTAAATCGGTCCAGCCGTTTCGGAGGAGTATGCTAACGAAAACTGTGACACGAGAATTTTATATGTATATAAGATATTTATTACTACTACATTATCATTCTCTATTTATTTTTTCATAGATTTTTTTTGACTGTTCACTTAGGATATCTTATTTTCTTCGTAAATCTTAAACTATGATGAAAATGAAAACGACATACAATATAAGTCGGCATCTAGTATCTCTATATCTTTGTCCGGGGTGGCTTGAACCGGCACAGACGATATGAGCACCTTATTTTTCGCACATTACACTTTGAAATTGTTTGAAATATGTTATAGCCGTCATCGCGCGAACAAACTTGTTTAAACACTAACACGACTGCTGTTTTCTTTACATAACTTGTTTTAAAACATTTTAAGCTATGTGTTTTGGTAAACATTTGAGTTTTTTTTTCTGGTCGGATTCTTGGTAAGTTTATAGTTTAGTTATTTTGTTGAGTTCGTTGTTAAATCTAATTTAAAATTATTTATTTAACTTATTATAGATGTATTTATGGCCCAGAGGGTAGCACTGCGCTTAGAAGCATGATGTTATGGGCCCAGTAGAGGGTTTTTTAAAGTTTCTTAAACGGTAACTAAGTAACTAAACTACATTTAAGATCATCCCACGCTTTTCACCATTTTAATACTTAATCTGAAAAATGTTTAAGAATCTGACCACTTTATTTAAAATGTTTCTATTCAATAACTAATATGGGATAAAATATTATAATAAAAATACACTGCTGTTAATACCGGCGGAATAATATTTTTATCTTTTTCTTATCAAATACTTAAAAGGGTAAAAAAAATTGTTAACAAATAGAAAAAGGGAGTATTTTATATTCATTGTACATATTTATATTTTTGTCAATTTTGTTGACTTTCTTTTAAATACTGTAAGGTTATAATTTAAATCCAAAGTCCAAAGCACATTGAGGATTCAATATTACATGTATATAAAATATAAGATGTGAGCTTCACGAATTTCATAACAGACTCCAAAATTCTAAATCAATTTCGTTTCCCAATTAAAATTAACAATACCGTTCCTAACCGCACCGCTCGCTGAGTCGGTCAAAAAGTCGTTCATTCACTCCATACAGCGTTCATGTAAATTTAGCTCACTCAATTTTGAATGCACTTCAAACGGACACCAAACTGTTCCCGTTCAATACTGATTCGTTTTGAATACGTTTTATTGAAATTATATTGTGTAGTGTGCTGTAGAATTAGGCAGTACGGTATTATGTTCAAAATGCACTCGTCGGCTTACATTTAATGTTATAGAGTAGTGAATGGTTTCATTTAATTTTGCTGTACCGGTACATTTTAACTGGTAATTTGGAACTGGTTTTGATTTTAACTTAATTGCAACAGGGAATGAGACTGTATTGAAATGTATACATTTTATTTGTATACATTTTAAACTGGGAGTAAATCATATCTTAAAAATAGCCATCCTTGTAAGTCAGCATAAACAAAAGGTTACAGAAAATTAACTTCAATACATAATGAACCCTCACATAATGTTAAACTACTCAGTTTATCTTTAATAATGCACCGCCAACAAGTACATTAGAAATTTATTTACTGGAAGACAACGGTCTACGTAATTTCGTAGCACGCTACGAAAGTGCTACGATACATCTACGTCGTTGATCGCTACGCGCACGAAGGTTTGAAATAATTGAATGCATTGAACAAGTTGTGAGACAGAATAAACTTTTATCATTTTCCATGATACAAAAAAAGGAAAGAAAACAATGACACAACGATCAGCCAATAAACAAATATATAAAGGAGTTAACACGGGATTCCGATGAATTCTCAATAAAGTTGAAAAAAAAATCCTTAGACTGAATGTTCGGGTAACAAAGATCTGGGGGATCTCAAGACAGACTCGGTAGCACATGTTAAAGGTTCATGTGAGGGCTGAGTCATAGACTTTAGCGGTGTTGCTACTTAATGACTAAAATTAAAATAATTTTCTCTCCTGTAATTTAGATTATTTGGTAACTAGTTTTTTGTTAATGGAATCATGTACTCTGATGTTATGATTTTTTTATGTTTCCGGAATTTTTAAACTCAAACTCAAACTCAAATCATTTATTTCAATTAGACCATTACAGGCACTTTTGAATGTCATAAAAACAAGAACAAAAAAAAATGATGCTGCTACAGTCCCAGTCACAAGACATAATAACTTGTGAAAGTACTGTAGTTGCCCATTCCAAAGCGTAGATCTCTATGGAGAAGAATGGGCAAGAAACTCCATGGACACTCTTTTAAATCAAAATGTTTTATAAAATCATGGTTACATCATTCATGTTGAGATTATTCATAATGTGAGAACGATGTAGAAAAACGAGCACATTTAGAGCGTCCAGAGTAAAAGCAATAATTATCACGAGTTTAAAAGAAGAATTAAAACAAACCGTGGTAGCTAAGAGATGACCAGTCCCAACCGACAGCGCCCGTTCACGAACATGACGTATGGATCAGCCCCATTCAGCTCGACCATTTTGAAGGGAGCTAAATGACCCGACACACCCGCCACCATCAGCGAGACATTTAAGTGAGCATGACAATCTCTCAACCACCAGGGCAACCGTCGAGTCAATAAAATTACATAGAACTCACACATGGGCATTACAATTATACAATATTAGGAAATTGAGTCTATACAATGCAATGATAGTATTACAATCTTCTTCAGCTGCCACAATAACTTCAGATGCTGATTAATGATAGTTAGTTTGCCCCTATGGTTGTGGAGCAGGACCGGCATTGAGCCAAGCATTTATATCATTAATGTAATCCCCCAACTTATAGTATGCTTGCCTACATAGTGTGCGTTTAATACAAGATTTAAACTTCGATTCATTCAGTTGTAGGATGTGTGGAGGTATTTTATTGTAACATTTTAAACAGTACCCCATAAAAGTGGAGTCTACCTTAGCTAGCCTGAAACCTGGCTGAACCAGTTGGTCCCTATTTCTAGTATTATAGTGATGTCTGTCACCTCTTTTATTAAATAGATGCAGATTTTTCCTAACGTACATGATGTTTTCATAGATGTATTGACAAGGTACTGTCATGATGTTAATTTTTTTAAACAGTTCTCTTAGAGAATCGCGCCTACGCAGATTGTACATGGCTCTGATGGCTCTTTTCTGCAGAATAAATATAGACTCAATGTCTGCAGCCCGCCCCCAAAGTAAAATACCGTATGACATTATACTATGAAAATAACTAAAATAGAATTAATTAAAATTATTTTTTTTACCTTGAAATTAATTTAATCACTTTTACGTATAGTGCAACCATAATTACTATCGATCGTTTAATTCAGAATAAACCATAGACTCTAAACCCTTAACCACAAAGGTTTCAATCGATGAATCGTAACTTCTTTTAATTATATTTTTTTTTGTGATCCTTCTTTTTGCTTATGTTACCTTATGTTTTTAGCCAAACATCCTTGTACACCATAACTAAATGGCAAAACATAGCATATAGCATACGTTCACTTATATTTTAACAAAATAAATAAACATCTTTATTTTTTTTAATAAAACGCCTTTTGCCTTTTTTAACCCGCTAACCTTTTATGCCTCCCAACCATCAAAGTTTTAAGAGTGTCATTTTATTAAGTCTTCGCGCAAATCGAGATCGGATCGAGAGCTGACATGTGTCGGCGACGTGTCGGCATTCCTCCCACGACTCCCTCTAACGTCCCTCTTTTAAAGAACAATGCTTTGGAGAGTACTCTCGACTTCCTATCTGAGGTTGAGTGTTTTGAGTTCGAGTGGTTAATTATTTTGGTTCTTTTCTTTCATTTTGGGCAAATGGTGTTTGTAGGGATTTATGTTATTAAGCAAATGAGGTTGTCTTGTTTCCAGCGAGTTATGGAAATAGTGGTTCTGTCTTTTATATTTGACAGAACTTTTTAAGATGATGTAAACTATAGATTGTTCAAATATTGTGCTTTAATCCTTACTAATATTATAAAAGCGAAAGTGTGTTTGTTTGTTTGTTACTTCTTCAAGCCTTAATGGCTACACCAATTATGATGATTTTTGGTACAGTGATAGTGAAAAAGTGAGAAATTGGTGTTTTTTTAAAGAAATGAGGGAAGAAAAGGGATAACTTAGCTTTGCTATTACAAATCAAAAAGGCGCAAGGGTGAAAAATGCAGGTAGTAGGTACCTGCAAATCAGGAAAGGAAACTGTGTTATCCCGAATTTAATGCGAGGGAAGCCGCGGGTAAAAGCTAGTTGTTGTGTACCGTGATGATAGGCCGTCTGAGCGGGATTTTTGATAACACAAAAGAAAGAAATAATTACCTAACTTTTTAAACAACTCAACAAAAGAAAGACCTTTAAAATTTTATTTAAAAAATCAATGTTCACGTGAGGCGTTTATCGCCACTCGCATGCATCCGGCAGATTGAGGGTTAAGATTCGCTCGTTTGTATTCAGCGCGCGCCTCCGAACGCGAGGTAACCCGCCCGTGCCGGCCCGGTAAAAGTTTCCATCGCAGCCCGCGGACGGGTCCTCCATACCGGGAGATTCTATTAGCGTATCGATGTTTTATGGCCGAATGAGGGTTCTGATATTCGACGGCGACGTAAAATTCTAATTTATGGGTAAAAACGTTTTTTTTTATTTTAATATAAATTTTGTCCTTTTGTCGGGTGTGTAGTATTGGGGTTTTTATCGTTCTTATGCCTTTGGGTTTCAGTTATTGGTGTTATAAATTCATATATAGCTTATTATTTTAGCAAAAGCCTATTATTTTGTTTAGATGCAATCGCATTATTAAATTTGCAGTCAAAACATATGCATTACCGTAACGCCAAAAGAAAACACATCAACAAAAGCTGCAACAAACAAAACAAACATCTAAACTCACCATTTAAAATTTAGAGAAAACGCTCACGAAATCCACGAAAATTATGTTAAAGAAATCATTACACTTTTCATACACATAGCACATACAGAACACCACCCAAGTTTGTTCTCAACATGGCAAATAAAAAGAACTTTTTACATCAAAACTTTATTTCGCGTTCCCCCGCGCTGATTCGTACGTGAGACCGACTATATTTTGTGCTGATTACTGTGTCTTGGAAGTATATGAACTTTTTGCCTCGAAGAGTATTTTTTTTCTCAACCGTCTTGAGACGACTCGGTTGCATTTCTGTTTGGCTGCGTCATTTTAAAAAGCGGTTTACGATTTTTGTTATTCCATTCTTGTTTTGATGTTTACGTTGAGCTTTGAATGTTTGGTGCCGTGTTTTGTTTTTTATTTTTGTTATGTTTAAATATGATAGAATCCGCTTGTTTGGGTTTTCTTCTTAGAGCTTGGCAGTTATAAAATGGGTATAGATATACTGCGAAATCGAAAGGCACTTGCTTGGCCGTTTTTTTACGGAGATATAAATAAAATCAATGTTTTAATGTTATAACTTTATTTTAAATAACGCCCGGACATTTTTTCGTAATTATCTCATTGACTGTCTGTTTCTGTTTTCCTTTGAATACCTACTTTCCTTAAGTCCCCCCTAGTAGGAACTTAAGACTTTCAAAGGGTTAACTTTATGACGAATAATGTAAGTACCAAAAACAAAATAAAATCTATCCTAACTACCGATAAATAAAGTGCAATCTTCAATGCTAAACTAAGTTTTTCTCTCCATATGCAATATGCATTCAGTAATGAGGTGCAAGGAACCCGATATGCCGTCTTATACGTTCGACTTGTTTAGAGCGGCATTCACAGATCGTAGAGTATGTTTAAGAACGGTTTCTTATATGCTAATAATTTTTAAAACGACTGTTTTGATGGCATTTGTTTGTTTGTTAAAAGTTTAGATTCGAATATTCAGGTAATGTTTTAACTTAAGACATCGTCCTTCTAGCGTTTTCTTAAATACATTGAGGGCGGATTTCCAGTTTTACCAGATGTAGTTGAATCTGTCTGTCTGATCTGTCTACAACGCTTGCTAACATGATGCTCCTTGGCAAGACTGATTAATTTATCAGAATTTTAAGCTTATCATTGTATGTACTCAGTTATTAGCATAATCTTGGCTGAGCATGTCAAGAAAGGTGAACTATTTAGTGAACCGTAAAACGTAACCGTCGCCTTGTTTTTGCGGATTGGAAACCATCAAATAACTTCCCCCGCTCTGGGCAGAAACTTGTACTGAATATAACCTACCCATGTTCCTTCTATTTCCCTTTATTTTCCGGGGCCGCGGTATCTCTTTCGAACAATCTGCTACCCCGGTAGGCGGGCCCATCTGGGAGATACTCCAAAGAAAATCATATAGTAAAATATGGAAAAAATGTATAAATCCCAATTACAAATTAATTTAACATAAGTTTCTAAGTATTAATCAGATGTAAGTAATACAAATGGAAGCCAAAAACTTAAAGCCTAAATGATGGAACCTAAATTAATTTCGACGCCGCAAAAAACGTTTTATCTAAAATTTAATTAGTCGGTTTTGAATACCCAGCGTCACTGTGGCGATAATAAAACGTTCAAGGCAATATTAGCTATATTTTTATTTCTTAGTCATACTAATGAGAAGAGATTAAAGCAATTTTCGTGTTCACGACAAACTGTTTTAAAGCGTTGCTTCTGATCTCTTGCATTTCTCCTGTATCATGGGTACAAACAAAGATTTATTTTGTCATGTACCAACTGCTAAAAAGATTGCAAGACTTTAAGACTTCTAAAACCTTTCAAGCTTGGATGGTTGAAGAAGGATGAATTGAAGAAATATGTATTATACATATCCTTATCCTTACTAATATTATAAAAGCGAAAGTGAGTTTGTTTGTTTGTTACCTCTTCACGCTTTAATGGCTAAACCGATTTTGATGAATTTTGGTACAGAGATAGTTGGGAACCAGGAGACGGACATAGGCTAATTTTTACTTAAAAAAGTGGGATGTGAGGGAGAAAGAGGGAAGAAAAGGGAAAACTTAGCGTTGCTATTACAAATCAATAAGGCGCCAGGGAAACTGTGTTACCCCAAATTTAACGCGGGCGAAGCCGCGGGCGAAAGCTAGTAAGCTTATAAATTAAAAGAAGGAGGGATGTCTTGGATGGCCAGTGTGCGTGTGTGACCAGACAAATGAAAGTGGACAAGGCAAAAGCATTGCGCCAGGATCGTAGCGGGTAGCGTTTCAGCCCCTCATGGAAAAAAGGTATGAGTTAATGTACGCATGTATAATTAGATAATTACAGCCCCTTTATCTTCTGATCCGCTCTATCTGATCACCGATCCCCCAACAATAGGCCTACTCTACAGTTGATATTACTGATGCACTAACAAAGCACGTTTTCGGGTTTCGCCGGCATCAGTGGGCCATTGTGTAAAAGTCGTATTGCTAATGGATTAGCGGTGGTGACCATCGCACAATAGATATACTGCATCTGGATGGAACGACACGGAAATTGGACAAAATTGATGTTCCGTGGCCAGTTTCTAGTTTTGCATTGTCCGATATGTCACGGGTGATTGATAGATTTTTTATTTCGGTGTCTGTGTTTGGTAAGTTTTGTGTAAAGTGTGAATAGGGTAGTTTCCAAAAATATTTATTAGGCCGTCTTTTAGGTTATTCAAAAATTAAGGGACACTTTTTTATTTGTAAATTAGACAAAGATATAAGTCAATTAAAGTTATGTGTGACGTCACGCGTTGCTGCATTTTTTCGCAACGAGTGACGTCAAAGATGGACTTATTAGAATGTAATTTTGACGGGCCTGTTGGTCCAGTGGTTAGTGGCCCTGACTGCTGAGCCGGAGGTCTTGGGTTCCATTCCCACCCAGGACAAACTTTGTGTGTTGAGCATGATTGTTTGTTCTGTGTCTGGGTGTGATTTATCTATAATATGTATGTATTTATAAATTATATAAGTATGTATATCAGTTGTCTGGTTACCATAACACAAGCTCTGCTTAGCTTGGGATCAGATAGCCGTGTGTGAGTTGTCCCAAGATATTTATTTATTATATTTAATTACTTTGACTCTGGAAACTGCTCTATTCTGCGATTATTTTAACAGTATACAGTTCTGGAATGATCTTTGGCTGTTGAATGAAATTTTAAGGAGGGCTTGTTGACGAATATTTGTTTAATTGTATGTGGGACTTTTATTAATAAACAAGATTAGCTTAAGTTCCAAATAAGACCACGTCGCAATCAACTACTCCAATTCTGTCAGGCAGTCTCAAGAAAAATCAATAAAATATTTTGTAGGAAAAAATAATTAGGTAATGTTAATTATAATCTGATAGGTGATAAAGCTCATTAGTTGTTAATTACATTATTGATTTCCACTTTTTTTGTGAATTAATTATTACGAAAATTACCTTAAGTGCTATTTTTAGCCTCTCTTAGAAACAATTTTCACTGTTCATGCAACAAACTCGCACAAACAGCAAAATAGTGAAAATTGTAAGAGAATTTATACAGAGTTTTCCCCAATTATTCTCAAAATAATTATTCTCGGTACCGCTACAAAGTGCCGCTTCCAGCGTATTCGGTGACATCCATGTAATCATTATACACATATCCTACATCATTAGTGAAAAGCAGTTCGTGTGTTGTCGTGTCGTCCGACCGATACGGCTTAATAGCTCCATTTTATTTTCGCCTTTTAATGAGCACTTATACAAAAAGCTTTAAAATAGGCAATGTTTTATGTTTGGCCTTTATTATTGATGATGGGCGGTTTAAATATGAGGTGGACCGCAGATTCGTGTTAATTTATCTGTAACTAGCTTTTGCCCGCGACTTCGCTCACGTTAAATTCCTAACCACCTGCAGTTTTTGCCCTTGCGCCTTATTGATTTGTAATAGCAACGCTAAGTTTTCCCTTTTCTTCCCTCGTTCATATCATATCTCATTGATAATAAAAATTATCCTATGTCCATCTCTAGGCTCCCAACTATCTCTGTACCAAAATTCATCAAAATCGGATTAGCCATTTAGGCGTGAAGACGAAACAAACAAACAAACTCACTTTCGCTTTTATAACATTAGTAAGGATGATGGGTGGTTTAAATATGAGGTGGACCGCAGATTCGTATAAATTTATCTGTAATTTACAAACGGTAACGGTTGTTATGCGCTGATTGTGTATGGTTGATGTGCTGTGGTTAGGCTGAAAATGGATCACCACGTTATTTCTGTGGTGTTCAGGAGATGAGCTGTAAATTAGGTTGTGGTGGCCAGAGTGCGCTCTGTATTGAGTTACAAATATTTTGCTGTGTGAATGATAATTAGCATGAGGCGAACAGAAATATACCGCAAAATTATACCATCAAAGTATCTTTTGACACTTAGAATCATCATATTAACAGTTTTGCGGAATATTTTTTTTTATTGTTGCAGCACCTTGCCTTTTTGTCTCGGGGCATATAACTGGGCACAATACAACACGGGACCATAATTAGTTTAGTTTTTTTTAGTTGGTCTGGTTTTTGAACTTTTATGTCATTTCCTTTGTTGAATTAGTTATTATTTCTCTTGTGTGATTACAATAAATACTTTTTCTTACATATTGAACTGACCATTGCTCAAACAGGGTCTTACAACATTTAACTAGTTACAGTTAATTAAAGAAAAGAGCGAATGTCTAAGATCAACTTAGAACATCAATCGCTGCCCGCGTTAAATCTTTTAAATTTTTTTTAAACGTTGCTCTGCATCAATTTTGTATTGTGGGTGCGTTTACGAACATTTAAAGTCATATACACAAACAGCCAGACTCGGAACGACTATCTGTAGGCCATACACATATCCCCGCACAGAACAAATATCTGTATGGCCTGCAGATATTTGTTCCATGCGGGGATCAAACCGGCGACACGCAGCATAGCAGTCGATCTCTCAGCCACTGCGTCAACCGTGTCCTCATTAAACAAACTTCACTGCAGTTTTCTGGAGATACATTTTGGAAGTACCTACCCTACATTATTATTATTTCAAAGACATGTTCAGGCAACACATTGCGGCCCAAATAATAAAGCAGGAAGTAACATGTCAAGTAGGAACAACTTAGAAACGAAGACGAACGGAATCCCTTCGGAGCGAAAGTTAAAATTACATTAATTGAATTTCAGTGTTCTTGCGATGCTGTTTCATTACTCAGTGATTTATGACAGCTGTCTAAACTTTACTAATTAACGCAATTCATATTTTAGTTTTTCACAATACAAATTAAGAGTTTTTGAGTTTTTTTTTTATGTGGGTGCTTCGGGTTATTCAGTTAAGCTTAGATTTTTAGTACGTGGGACGTTTAGTTAATCAAGTTAGGTATCTATTTTTAGACGTTTATGTAATCCTTACTAATATTATAAAAGCGAAAGTGAGTTGTTTTATTTGTTGATGATAAATATTTTGCGTGTCCAGAGAGTTGGCAAAGAAATAGTATTGCCATTTAGCGTGGTAGTGCCTCTGTCTTCTGGGCAGTTTCAGGATGACAGCAATGCGGAGGTGAACTTTGTGGCCTAGGTCATCGTTGTATAGAATCCTTTCTCCCTTACTATCCTTACTAATATTATAAAAGCGAAAGTGAGTTTGTTTGTTTGTTTATTTGTTTGTTTGTTACCTCTTCACGCTTTAATGGCTAAACCGATTGTGATGAATTTTGGTATGGATATATTTGGGAACCAGGAGAGGGACATAGGCTTTTTTAAAAAAAGTGGGATGTGAGGGAGAAAGAGGGAAGAAAAGGGAAAACCAGGTACCTGCAAATCAGGAAACGGGAACTGTGTTACCCCGAATTTAACGCGAGCGAAGCCGCGGGCAAAAGCTAGTTTATCATATTTGTTGTTGAGAAAAGTTATTTACAAGAGATCTAGATGGTTTTTTTTTCACGTTTGGCCGCAACTCGCCTGAGGTGAAGCAATGTTGCGGCCTACGATGGAGCACGCTTGCCTAGAAAGAGATCCAGATTATAAAGATCATGACTCTTAATTAACAGGTTCGTCCATTTTATTATTAGACAGCGGCTTTGTTAGGTAGGTGTATATTAAATTTGACAGGCAATAATCTTGAACAAGTCTTTTGTTTTATGAAACTTGTTAAAACGAGCCAAGTAAATGGATCCACTAGCCATAGGCAAGGGTACTATAAACAACATTTCCACAAAGACAGACACTTTAGCAAGTCTCAACTTAAGTACAACTACAGTTTGACAAATTTGATCACAAGACATTTTCAACGTTTTTAATAAAAACAACAATATTCTCTCAACTCCGATGTTATTATAAAATATAACAACGTTTAATTTGCTTTCCTCGGAGCCCGGAGGTCGAAACTTAAGTAGGTACTTATCCACTGTAAAGCCACGTCACATTGTGGAATGGTTCTATTGAAATAACTAACTCTAGGTAAAAGATAACGATGTACACACGACGGTAGGTCAACCTATTCTTAACTATTATAACCTGATCTCTCTCCTACGGGCCGTATACTGTAGTAGAGAGACCGGGTTAAAATGGTTTGGCGTAGGTTGATGTGCTGTCGTGTGTACAGAAGACTCACCGTGGACTCTACTTGTCTATGAGTATTTTTAAAGTAATCTGCCTGTTTGTCTTGTTATATACCTAGAGGGCTATTGTTACAAAACTGATAGAAGCATGGGTTGGTATCCTAGTTTCATTTTTAAAGTCATAATCATCATATTGCCTAGACTTTTCTGAAATACTGGTTGGGGTCGTCTTTCAATCTAACTGGATACAACTGAGTACCAGTATTTTACATGGAGCTACTATATGTCTAACCTCCACAACCAAGTTAGTACTGGAAAATACGATACCCCCTTGTAAAACTTATTGTCAGGTTTTCGGGCGCTGACTACCTGTCACGACCGTCGAAGGTGTAATGATATAACTTATCATTATTTCCACAAGCGAGCCTGTTAAGTGTTACAGGACCTACTATGTAGATTTCAAACAGTCTCACACAAGTCGGTTCGCACAGCACTGATGCTAATGTTATGCCCTCATATTCACTCTGTTGAAACTCACAATGTTATTTCTAAAACTGGGTTCCGCGAAAGCCTGTGTACTTTATGTTACCTAAAGTTTCGTTTCCTAATAAGAAACTGAGCAACACATACAGAAATACGTTACAAACGCAAAAGAGATAATGTGTAGGCAGCCAAAATTTGTCTTATATACACGTCACAATTAGTTGACGAACAAAAGTCCCTGAGAAGTTGCGCCGCTCTGCCAGCCTCTTAATTGGCAAAAGTTTCTTGTCGACGAAAAACTGGGGGAGAGCGCCTCTGAATGAACGGATGAACGAGTGAACGATCACAGGAGCGGGAGACGCCGAGAGGTGTAATTAGTCAAAAATTCCCGCGAGGTATCCGTGCTAGCTGGCAGTGTAGAAATAGTAGTTAATGTGTTTCGCTGCCAAGAAAATTACGTTTCTTAGAGATTACTGCGAGTGTCAGACTAAATTATCTTGAACAGAATAAACGTAGTTGGCACCAAAGTAGGTTTGAATTTCGAGAAAAATAAACGAAAAAAAAATCATACCGCAAAGTCCGTATGTAGGTAGGCACACTACACATACTGGAAATTGACAAGGGAAAAAAGCAATTGAGAATGTGTAAAGAATGTTTGGGCGCTCGGGTACCTATATAAATTCACCTGATCAAACACAACGAGCCCGCAGAAAGTAGATCCAAGACTGTTTACTATTTATTGGCAAGGCTTTGAAGAAGGCCGTAATAATCAAAGTTCAAAGTGACTATTACACTCAATCGTTAGAACCCAGTAATGGAAAAAATATTCAGGTCAACACACCAGTAAATTATGAAGTACTCGACAGTCAAAGAAGAAGTTCGTACATAACATCGTTATATGTAGCACAAAAACAAATATTAGTACACTCCCTCATGGTTACGATCAAAAAGTTAATGAGTTTTTTTATAGCTACACAAGTATAAAAACTCGCGAACATTATGACGAGCAGTCGTCACGTAATAAAAGAGGAACGGTACAAAATATGCTCAGAAAAATGAGCGTCACAGCGGGACAGAAAGACGTACAGTTGCTCTCATTAGCCTCTAATTACGGGGGTCCGAACGCTGCCGACCGCCGGCGGAAATTCAAATTTAAATTTCGCACGTTCTACTCTTGCAAATTGCGATTTTTCACCAATAAAAAAACGGCAATACCGAATCGAAATTTTAAACGGTTATTGTTTCCTTTTTATGTTAATGACTCGTATTGAAATTTTGTAACGGATGTTCGGGAATCGGCATCGGTCGTTTAACTCCGGGAACGGTCGGCAAGATTGAGTTCCCACCGTTTTTATTGTTGTTACTCGCTTTGTTCGCGTAACGGCCCTTAATTGTTTCTCTTTTTGGAGAACACTTCCCTATAAAGCGAAGCCTCCTTTCGAAGAGATAGTACAATATAAATTTTCTCATCAACTCTCAGGCTCTTTTAATAAAAATATAATAATCTCTCTCTACGGAACACTTCATTAAGGCGCTCAAAGAGGCTCGGCGGCGATTATCAGTCCCGATAGCGTTTAGCACGGCAGCACCATATTATATTAAAATATTTTTTTTACTGGCAAACTCATCTTTGACCGCGGGCGGTGGGCGAGGCCCTCCCCTACTTTTCATAATTATCACTCCCCCCTGTCATCGCACCGGTTGAAATCGCGTATCTTTAATTTCGCCCGTCGCGTCAGCCCCGAAAATTCCTTGCATTCGTAAGAATTAAAGCCGGCGATAAAGGGAAAGCTGTTATTTCTTATTAGCGACGACACTAATAACCGTTCTCGCTGTCCTCGCGTGACACTTTTATACTACACAAATTAGAAAACAAAAACGTCCGAGTGGTTTTCTGCGGCAATCCGTATAACAAAAGAGAGCGGGAATTCGCGAGAACGACTTTAGATAAAGCGGGCTATTCGTGAGCCGTTTGAAAGGAGTTAGGCGTCGAGCATAGACGCTTACCGGGGCATGAGCGGGCTGGCGGGCTCGGCGGGCGCGGGAACATTAAAACGTTCCGCGCGCTCGCCCGCGCCTCCATGCGTGATGCGATGCACCGGACCATCATTTAAAACTGAGTTTTGTTTATAAACGTCGCGATGTCTCTTTTTGTTTCGTACGGTTTTCATTGTGCGCCCGTGCCACACGCGGCGTGTCGTTTACGTAAATCAGACGTGCCGTTAAAAATAATGGCGCGAAATGTAATGGATGTAAAATTTCAACGTTATGGTGGTATTGGGGTGTTCATTGCATAATACGTATTAAAGTGACATGTGTTTACGAGTCGCAATTATTGTTAACTTTCAATTATTGTCAGTTCGATTGTTTGACAGTTGTTTCGCGCGTGTCCGGACTGTTTGAGGTTTATTTGTGTTGTTTATGAAAATTGCGAATGTGTTGAACATTTTATGTTACTGTGATGTTAATTTTACAGCAATGTTGTTGAATTTTGTTAATAGATTTCATTTGCCAAGCTTTATTAATGTTACAAATAATTAGAGTTCAGTCATGCAGTGTATTTATTTAATAGATATGTAAACACTGTCTCACGACCACAAGCATTCAGGGATCTGTCACTAATGTCAACTGTCAGTCAGCATAATGGCGGGAAGTTGGAAGATAGAAGTGTACCCTGGACTGGGGGTCCAGGGTACACCAATGGTGCCTGTGATGTAGTTGATTATAAAGTATTAGTTGTTGTTAAGTCATATTAAGCTATGATTAATGCCAAAACCTTTTTTTTTATATTGGCATATTAGATAAAAAAATACCAAATATTTTTTTTTTATCAGATATCAAATAAAAGTAAAATGTTTACTCTGATTTCTAAGCCGGCAAAGGTAAGCAGAAAATAGACCGATCTCCTTCAACTGTCATTGAACTACATTCACAATAACTTATCCTGTTGGGATCAGGGGATAAGCAGATAAGAAGCTTTGTGTTCCGATTTGTTGTTCGTACTTTGTAGGTAGGTAGTTACATGACGAGTCTGTGATCGGAGGAAAATGCTTAACCTAACTGACGACAGATGTTCAAAGTACAAAAATACAAAGGGGATCACCCAAATTGAGCATGTTTCTTTTTGCCATCCTACAAAAATAAACTTTAATTTGAATAGAGCATAACATAATAAGCATTTTTTTTTATTATTACACCTAAGCCCCAAGTCGATTCATAGAGAAATTATTTGACTTTGGGGTCAAATAATTTCTATATATGTATTTGGTATCTAAATTGGACCAATTATTTTTTGCTGACCTAACTTTTTTTTAACATCTTTAACCACAACATATGTGAGATGTCCCAGTCTGGGCCAATTTCTGTGTTTCTGTAGAAATAAGTACTATTGAATATAGTACCTATTTCTACACTTACATTCATTAGAAATTCATATTTTTTATTTCTGTCTGAAGCGGATAAATGATATTTTTGTTGTAAATTGTTTATTAGTCTTATTAATAAATAATGAATAATTGCTTATACTATATTAAGGTTTTTAAATAGGTAAGTAAATTTTTTTACGCCTGGTTTAGAATTGGTGCTGGGTTTTGCTGTCAAAAATATGTAAACAACGAAATTCATGATGGCTATTTTTACACTATTTTAATCTAATCAAAGCCTCATCTTATAACATCATACACTCTTGAAATCCCCAATAAATATGCTCAGAGCTTCTCATTTAGTCAAATGAGTGTCCGTACTGTCCGTATAGTATATTCTGGGCATGATTTCAAAAGCGGCCCCCGAGAGCGAATTAGTGAACCAACGTGACCTAACTGAAGATTTTTTGTCATCATGAAATATTGTGCTGCGTTCCAGCGGACGAATTTTCACGGTTTTGATGCATATTTTGTTTTCATTGAGGATTGTGTCTGTTTTCGAGGGACTAGATTTGTACTAAAGAATCTGTCAAACTGGAACACTACAGTTTTAAATTTAATAAATATCTGTCAGTTACGGTTTCAGCGGTATCTTTTGCCAGTCCGCAAAAAATTGACTAATCTATAAATTAAACAGACTAAGCATAATCAGTATAATTATGAAACGTAAAAAATGCGCTGCTATCCCTGGGACTTTCCATCCAAACGTTTAAAAAATAACTAGTTGTTTTGCGCGGTTACACCCGCGTCTTGAATTGCTGTCCCGCTCCTGTGGGTAGTAACGTGATGTTATATAGCCTATGTTAATTCCTGAAAACGTAGCGTCCTAAGTATTAGTCGGTCTAGTGGTTTATAAATAGGAAAGATTTGTTTGTTTGTTTGTATCGAATAAGGAGCTTATTTATTTATTTATAACATTATACATACTAGCTAGTAGTGTTATCAGAACTCTGTGCCAAGTTTCATCAAGATTCGTTCAGCCGTTTTGACGTGAAAGTGTAACAAACATCCAAACATTCGCATTTATAATATTAAGTAAGAAAGTTTAGATGAAAACATACCTCCAAATCGCATACATTTAATCCTTTAAAGGGCATCAAATAGTCTTTTCTATAGGTATAGAAAACAATTTTATCAAAAGTGACTAAACTAACTGTAACGATCTAAACGAAGCACGAGGCTAGTCGGCTCGTGTAACCCCGGCCTTATTTACTTTCTCAAGAGGTTTGCTTTTACAATGGCCCAAGTTGAATGTTATCGACTTTTTGACTTCTAACGACTATTTTATACAACAATATGATAATTAAGGAAGCTTTGTTGCTTTTAAATGTTCTGTGACGAGATATTGTAGAGGTAACGTCGAGTTTCAAATTATAAAGTACGGTTTTTCTGTTAGGGTTGTCCTTTTTTTTGCCTTTGGATCATGTCTTAATGTACTGGTGGAGGGTTAAAGGATTTATTTGGTGGTTGTTAGTTACTTGTTTAAGACACGATACCGTGTTTATCTAGAAGGAAGAAAAGAAAGAAACATATGTATATGTCGCAAATTATTACAAATAATACATGTAAAAGTGTTTGTGGAAACCTACTTGCAAAATAAACATCATAGAACACATTTTGTAAGTCATACCTTTTTCATTATTTTAAAGAGAAAGATGGGTTTTAACAATATAAACTCTCATAATTTTAATAATTAACCCTCCTATGATCCTTTCCTGGAGAGGTGTATGAAAAATAGATTACAACAGATTCTCAGACCTGCCGAATATCATGAAAATCGATCAAGCCGTTTTGGAGGAATATGACAACTAAAACTGTGACATGAGCACTTTATATATAAGAATTTATCAACAACCTACAGTATAATACAGGCTGATACACAAATACTATGCGTCATAGTAGTAATGATGCAGCGACGATGACACATCGAGACCAGGAGACGCGTCACCCGAGTTCAGTCTGCTACAGACCATTAGGTATGTACTGGATAGTCACACGGTTATTATACTAGCTACATGGTGTGATTGTGTGCTCCGTTGGTGGAAGGGTTAGAAATTAGAATGTCTGGCGAGAGGTCGCAAGTTCATTCACAAAATCGAGCCGTTTTTCTAAAGAAATTCATCAAATAACTAACTATAAACTATCTGGGAGCGGAGCTGCGGGAGTTTGGCCCTTTAAGTTTCAGGGCCGCGGTATCTTTTTCGAATAACCCGCAACACCGACAGGCGGTGGCCCTGGTAGGCTCCTCTGCTTTGCTGACATCTCTTTGAGGCGCACGTGGAACACTAACGTGGCGCACGTAAAATGAAATGTTATAAGTATGTACCTATTGTAAATTAAAAAAAAATAGATCTGAAACCTATATCTACTCAAAAGGCAGAATGTACAAGGACTGTTGAACATTTTTAACATGTTATTGTAATAAGTACCTAAATTCTATACAAATAAAACTTCTTATTCCGCTTCACCCACAGCAAGTCCCCAAGATATCACTATCCAACTTGAAAGAGGCCCCTCAAAGCCACAGACGACCGTCCGTCAAAGTTCATTAGTTAGGTTCCGTTATTAATTACCGCTGCACACGTCATGAGCGGTATAGCGGGAACGGATAGATCAGGGACGGAGAGGTCTAACTAAAGTTTCCGTCCATCCGGATTTGTTATGAGCTTTCGTTATTTTTGATCCTTGTTTTAGACTTTGTACGATAATGTGAAATGGTAAAACTGAGATTAAAGACTTTATTTTTTTTAAGGACGTTGCTTTTCACTAGGAATTTCTCCTGTATATAGGGTGCCTTTAAAAACATTTAAACTCACATAACCAAACAGCCAGACCAGAAACAACTACCTGTAGACCACACAAATATTTGTTTGGAATTGAACCCATGATACGCAGCGCAGAAGTCAATCGCTCAGCCACTGCTCAACCGTACCGTAAAGATTAGGGTAGCAAGCGCAACTGCTGGGCATGACGTCCTGAGTTCGATTCCTGGGTTGGGAAAGTGTGATGGGATTTTTCCGCTAGGAATTGCGCCGTGCGCACACGGGATCAAATGTAACAAGCGAAATATAGGTGACATCTGCCTGGCCTTTTCCCAACTGTTTTGGAGACGGCTTCCAATCTAACCAGTCTTCCGGTTTCACAGATGAATACCAATATTTTACACAGATTTATTTCTGACCTCCACAACCCAGAATAGCGTTTTTTACGAATGGGAAATCATCAAATAACTTCCCCCCTCCGAGTGTTAAACTTTTACTGGCTAAAACCCACCCATGTTCCTTCTTTTGCCCTTTATGTTCCGGAGACGCGGTATCTCTTTCGAACAACCCACAACCCTGGCAGGATTAGTATCAATGCAATCGTAACAACAATTTCATAGCTCCGTATTTTCATATTGAAAAGTCCATTTTATTTTTAAAACTCACTGCGTCGATGTCGATACTCCATTGTCTGTCACCGCCATATTAAGTAACGTTGTGTGCGTCATTGTATCGGTCGGCACATCACTAGTGACGTACTGGTATTTTATTAAATAGCGCTTCATACTCAATTATTATTGAAATCGGGATGATACAGTGATCGGAAATGTTTTTTGGGTTTTTTAGCTTACGGTTTTACAGGAAAAGTTTTTGATTTAAATACTATTAATACTTTTAATCTCAACCATTGTTTTTTTTTTAAATGAACTGTTAAAACTCATTAATCTACATTAGATTTACACCGCTCTTTTATAATTTGTTGTAATTTAATTACTTTAAATTATTTAATTGTTTATAATGTTTAGAGTTGTTATACGATACAAATAACAGTATATATTTGCTTGTTGGAGAGTGATTTTTATGTAAATTATTTAAAAACTACTGCTAAACTGTGCCTTTGTACTCCGAAATTTCTTTATGTCGTGTACATAAATGACTAAATAAACAAACTACAAAATTACATTTGTATTGTATTCAAACAACGATCTACAAAAAAAAAACATCCAAAAATTACAATAATGACTTACTTAAAAAAATAGTACTATATTTAGAACCATGCCAAGATATCACGTGTATAAATAAATGAATAAATAAAACAATGAAAATAAATAACATAAATAAACCTACATGCAAGTGCGTAAAAACAAACAACAGCTATTGCACGTTTATCAAAAGGCCACACGCGTCCCCAACAATAGGCCGGCTACACAAAAAGGCTATAGTTAATCACTGACCATGGGGAAACAATAACATAGCCCTTGAGGTTAATAATAGCCGACCCAATTAATATCATCCCTCTCACTGCATTCTTCGACCTGAATGGTAATTATTTTATTGATAAGTGTTTATCTACACTTCTACACTATTTATATTCCGTTTATTCATTTTTTTTTACATATTTTTAAGCTATTGCATAGCTTCTATCGCGGGCCTTGAGCGTGGAGACCGAACCCAGAAATTTCGTTACGAAAGTAAGTCCCCTCTTTGAGGAGTGGCTGGAGAGGTGCCACGGCGTCTTCACCTACCGCCTGACGGAACAGTACAAGTCTGACACTTTTTTTTTTGGGGTGGGATATCATCAAATAAAAAGAAGTTATTTGATGATTCCCCACCTCAAAAAAAAATGTCGCCAAGAGACTGGCGGCGTTTCCACATTGTATGGCAACGCTTAGACATTTTTATGGCGCCTTAGACTTTTAGTGACTAAAACCCACCCATGTTACTTCTTTTGCCCTTTATGCTCCGGGGCCGTGGATTTTTTTCGAGTAACCCGCAACCTCGGCAGGCTGTGGCCCTGGCAGAGGCCACTCTGCTTTGCTGACATCTTTTTGAGGTGCGCTGGATGTGCCTGACTTAATAGTTCTACCAAAAGACGTAAACGTAGAAGAATTATGTATTGAAGATAAAACATTATTACTGTTTAAGTAATAATTCTTCATCCCCAGAAAATTAATCTTCTACGTTTAATCTTTCTTCTTGATTAGCTCAAACGAAATATCCACAAAGAGCACAATTTAAAGTTTAACGTTATTATATTCAAGATACGAACAGAACAGCGTTATATAAAAACTGCGAAGCATCGTTGACCAGTAGTCTGAACTGCGCCTTAACTGAAGTCAAAGGCAAGTTCTTATTTTAAAACTTAGTTCACCTGTATACAATGTTTATGGTTTAATAATGAAACTATTTTGTTAAAGACAGAGTT
Organism: Ochropleura leucogaster; assembly: GCA_958449745.1. Lineage (NCBI taxonomy): Eukaryota > Metazoa > Arthropoda > Insecta > Lepidoptera > Noctuidae > Ochropleura > Ochropleura leucogaster. The sequence continues at coordinate 17,376,202 of OY288207.1, forward strand.
CGTTTTAACGTGAACTTTACGTTAAAAATAGACGGTATTATTTGGTTTTATATCAAAAAATTTCAAGTAGCCTCTAGCCCATGGATTCTAGATTTTTGCCTAACTGTTGGCAATTGGCTCGCCCCTTATTAACTATGTGAGACTTATCCATACCTAACTGGCAAAATATACATCACTGCTTACCCTTCTGGGATTACAGGAGTTATGTTATATTAAATTTTAAGTACAGTTTTTGATTTGTATAATTTTTATTTCTACCTTTTGTTAAACCACCAACACCGTTGAAGTTTTTTCTCTTTAAAAATACCTTTTCTAAAAATATCTTATACCTCAAACTTTAATTATACAGGAGATAATAAGGTCCACCACGAACAAGCTCCAGAGAGTTCCATTTCGTCACGAGGAGGATGTTCCATTACGCTACGGAGAGGGACCAACCATCAATGTTTACGTGACCCTGCTTTATTAAAATTCTTGGCTCCAATCTCGTTCTTCCGATTTTTCTTTATTCGACAAAGCTATGGGGGACTTAATTAATTTCCACTACGGTTCACTGGGGTCCGTTCATTCAATATTCTTAGTCAAACAAGACAAGTGTATTGAATTTACTTTTTGAGGATATATTTCTTAACCACCGTTCATGATTCGCCGTTTCGGTCAGGGGTTTTTGATTTTATTTGGACGTCTTATTTGCCATCTGCTTTCGTTTTGGTTGTAATAACAATAGGATGAAGATTTTATTAGTTGGGTTCGGTATATTTAGAAATAGACGGAAGAGAAGGCAAATAAAAGCATCAGAGCAATATTGGGTAATGGAGCCGTAATGAAACCAAAAAGATTTTTAATAAAGGGATTTTAATAAGGATCGGAACTCATTTTATATTTGGCTGTTCCAATATTTAGGTTGATGTAAAAATAATATAGCTGAGCTTCGGGTATATCAGTATCATATCGTGAACAGATTCGAAAAGCAATACAGAATTTTATTTCCAACTTTTATTTTTTAATGAAATATTGCAAAATCATTACTTGAGTACTGTATAAAAATTTTACTAGGTCAAATTTTATAAATTATTGCAACATCAATTTCATTTTCCGAAATAACATTTAAATTTTATTTCACATCCAACCCTCTCACTGCTGCGACCAATATCTGCCGGGGTTGCGGTTTGTTCGAAAGAGATACCGTGGAGAATATTTGTAGGTTTTAGTCAGTACAAGTCTGACACCCCCCCCCGATTTGCCCAGAGCGGGGGAATTATTTGATGATTTCCCATCCGAAAGAAATTACCCTAACTGCCATTACCTCAAAACAAGTGTTCATGTAAAACATCACTCAATAATTAACGTGACACTTAGTTGGAATTTGCAAATTGTTCGAGCACGACACGTCATGATTTCGTATCGTCGTCGACTTAATGAGCAGAAATGCTGTATTGCGAAGCGTATGATGGTTGTAGGGTTGGGATTTACAAATTGCATAAAACTGTGGTGGACGAAATTTTTTTTTTTGTCGTTTTGTTTATGTAATTGGTTGAATGGAGAAGCCCCAAATAGTGTGACCATAAGTATGGTTCATTCTAACCAATGAAGTCAAACTATTTTGAAACACGAAATAGTATTCAATTAATAGTTTTTTAGCTAAAGACTTTGCTTGACATATTTTACTCTGTAAAGGCTATTGGTTTCAAGCTGCCGTTGCCACTCCCGTTGTTACAATTGTGCTATACTTATAAAAAGGAATACCTAGTTTTGACATTAGATATATAAACATAATTAATTTTCTGATTAACTTATACTCCTTGTTCAATGTGACTCAACAAGCAACTGTATTTAGGTATTTGGACTGGGATTCAAAAAATGATTTTTATTATGACAATTTCGTCTGGCTCAACCCTACACAGGTGCGAAATAAGGCGGTAAACTGAGAGGTGATCAAGGGAACGAGGCGCACCGTGACGGATCGGTGACGAGAACGCGACGTTTTTAAGCGTTCATGACTCCGTTCGTTTATCGAGTCAAGTCGATTTACTGCGTTTTGTTTACAACTGTACTTTTAGAATGGAAGTTGAGGTTTGTGATAGAGAGCATTTTTACTTTATGACATAAATTGGAGAGTAGCTAAAGTCATGGTCGAGGGTTTGAACCCAGAAATACGAGTACATTTTAGTTGTTGTCATCATCATCATCACTTTCCTGCCCCTATACCATTCTATTTGAGGTCGGTTCAACACATTTTCTTATTCCATTTTCCCCTACCAGACGTCACGGCATCATTCTACTCGTTGTAACTTGTTCTACTTGTTGGGCCATTCATGGCCCACGCTCTTTCACAGAGTGGACAGTGAGAGCAATCAAAACATTGTAGGTAGATGATAAATTCATCGAAACTGTTTGTAACATTTGTCTAGTAAATAGCAAACACTTCCCTGAAAACTTAAACAAACTATTCCTCAATTGAAACAGCTATACAGGACAACAAGACAATTTTGAACAACTACCAGGATATATGTAGCACCGGCCTAACATTTACCACACCAGTTAAATGACAAGTTAACCCCAAAATGCTTGGTATCCGGATAATGATAGTGACGACGATGGAGTAATAGTTTGGAGTTTATTAGTTGTAAGATTTTCAATCGTGCCGCTAGGCGATGAGTTAAGTTAGTCGACAGAGTTACTCAATTGTGAACTAAGTTCAAAATTGTTACTGTATTCGATATTGAGAGTCGGAGTTTCTGTGTGTTAAAAGACAATGGGATGGCATGTTTATTGAAATTGTTGACATGTTTTCTATGCATAGTTTTATTTCATAACTAGCTTTCGTCCGCGACTTAGTCCGCGTGACATAGTGCTTTGGGCTAACGTTAATTTCTCTCTCACCCTTTTCTCCTTAAAAAAAAAAATTGTCTATTTCCGTCGTTATTTTCCTTGATTACTAAAATCGGCAATTTAAACAATACAGTCCAATTCGACTAACAACCTCCATAGAATCATCTATTTAAAGCTCATTAAATTTAAAGATAAGCATCCCTGGGTGAAATAATTACGATACATAGTTAGCGTCGCGTCGTCGACGTTGACGTCGTGTGACGTCATAAGGCGTCTTCCCATGGTATGTACTTGTCACTGAATATGAATTATTGTAAGTTTGTTGGTAAATTGTATGTTGTGCGTTTTATATGCTTGAAGTATGATATTTATTGATATTTGTAAGCATGAAGTGGTAATTTATATTGGTATGCTAACAGTGGAATTATCAGTAACCGCTTCAAAGCCACAAGATAATAAAATACTGCAAATCTCGATTACGAAATAACATCTTTCTAAACAGAAATAAAATTAACTTATTCATTTCACGCTACTACGAAACGACAATAAAATGTTGTAAACATCATCAATAAATAACAATAATTCAATAACACCAATAGATCGGTATTTTGCGTCCATCAATTCAAATAGGCGGTGACTTAGCTTACAGGGTGACGTTTATTCGCGTCACGGTGACGCAGCGAATCGGGCGCGCTCGGGCGTTTTCGGCCGTTTACGCCGAACACGCGCTGACGTGAATTAATCGGCAGACGTTTTTCGCGTGAAAGAGGCTTAAGGACCGGCAGTCGCGTTGTTTTGTGTTTTAAAGAGGGTACGATTAATGTGAATCATTTCTTTTGACGTGCTCATTGTAGGCGTTTCTTTTTAAATGAAGTGTATAATTGTCTTCGAGTGTACTCAAGACATTGGGGAGGCAATTGGATGTTGATTGAGGATGTACATCAAATGTATTACCTTCTGGCAACAAAGACGTTGCATTTTATGACGAAATAAGGAAAACATTTGTGTTTTGTTTGCAGCTTTATGTAGAAAGTAGGGACAAAGTTAACTTTTTGGAACAATAGTATTCAGTGGAAAAGCTTCGAGTTTTGATGTTGAAATTCAAAACAAACTTAATTCTCGTTTATGAACTTTAACTCTTTCAGTTGTGTATGTGTGTCGAAGCACTGTTTTGAACTTCGTTTTGCAGATTCTATTTAAGTACGTAGTGTAGGACTAGCCAGAGCAAAATGGAAATAAAAAGCTTTCAGTTGTACAGATAAGCATGATTAAATTACTGTAGCGAGACACAAATATAATAACAACAACATTTCATTTAAAAATATAATATTAAAATTCACTGTATTAACACAAGTATTTCAGAGCTACATACACTAACATGATTCAACCAACACTACTTCGCCAAAATGGCGCTATATCGTTACTTTTAAAATCAGAAGGGGTTTTTGCCAAATAGTCAATTGACATCTTAATATTCGTTAGCACCATTTTAACATTTTAAATAAATTAAAAAATCTACTAATTTTACCAAATCAATTACCTAATTTAAGAAATACGGTAAATACCTTAAAATCTAATTAATATAATTCTATAAGTAAATTTTAAATAGCTAACAGTAGACTACTATTGTATTCAGTCCACTGACTGGCCTTTAAAAATAAAACTCAAGTAATTTTTCTCAATTTAAAATTTGTTAAAGCTGTTCCATTCTCGGCTCACCTCATTCTCCTGGCTCGGCCAATACGGCCATACAAGTCTATTACGTCCACACTACCTTAAAGGGTAATCATTAAGGCTTTATTGCTAGTAATGACAGATAATAAATCGCTTTCGCCTGTCCCCTGGGACATAGGGTTTAATGAAATCGTTGTTCGATGTTTAAGATTGTTTGTTTACATGTGTCGGGCTTTTGTTATTTTATTTATTTACGTTGAGGGTGTATTTCAGTTACTATGGTTTGAATTTCGAATTAAATTAAAGTTAATTGCGGTATTTTATGAAAAGCGTATGCAGTTGTGCGATTTTTATTTACTTAAGGGGTTCCCTACCGAACCTGTGGATGATGAGCAATGGGTAGCTCACCGTCAGGCCGTCTTTTGACGACTAGGTCGTTAAGACGGCACGTTAGTGTTCCACGAGTGCTTCAAAGAGATGTCAGCAAAGCAGAGGGGTTTCCGGGGTTGTGGGTTGCTCGAAAGAGACACCACGGCCCCGTAAAACGGCAATACAGGGAACATGGGTGGGTTTTAGTCAGTATAAGTCTGGCACTCTCCCTCCTGCTCCACCCGAGGAAGTTATTTGATTCCCAAAAAAAGGGTTCCCTACGCGAAGATGTTTTTCATGCCTTTGTAGAGAGCCCCTTAAAGAAGTTAACAGTTTTATCTATTGGAATTGTATGCATAAAGTAGAGCGCATTTTGAGCGAATACCTTTGGAGCTTGAGCTAGACTAGTAGTAAGGAGTTTCAATAGAATACGAGGCCAGGCTAAGAATGTAACTTACTGAACAAAGGAAACACACAATAAACACGAAGTTATAAATAAGTAATAAAAAGTTTTAGACATACCTATATATTTTACATAATTTTTGTACCCTATCACAATGTTGTCCTATCTTACCCAAAGGTTAACTGGTAGAGAATGCCTTATGGCAAGTCCGCCTATGTACCACTATAATTGTAATGAAGTAATGAAGTTGTAATAAATAATTCTTGACTTCTTTTTTTAAATCTATAAAAAAAGAAGTAACTATGGGCAGATTACGAAATAATGATAGCCAACGTTAACCGCACTTCTCCTTTTAATTTTATTAAACCCAAATCGTTTAAGCAATTAGACAGGTAATTAAGATTTCAAAATACTTCTTTATAAAAAAAAGCCTTGAACACTGTAAAATTTCTTTCAAAGGTTTCATCACTTTTGTAACTATTCATCTCTTCGTTCAGTAATTAATTCTGAAAACTACGTTTTGTTTGAGCTTTACAATTAGAGTCTATATCATTGTCCGGGTCATTCGCTTTGACCTATTGTTCTAAAGGAGGCTTTTTCTATAAAGTGCCTAATTAAGTCATTTATCATAGACTATAGGAAGAGTACTGTTGGGATGGAAATCGAAATTTTTCCTGTTGGTGGTAATCCTTACTTATATTATAAAAGCGAAGGTGAGTTTGCTTGTTTGTTTGTTACGTCTTCGCGCCTAAATGACCTGACCGATTTTAATGAATTTTGGTAGAGAGATAGTTGGGACCCTGTAGACGGACACGGGCTATTTTTTTTTAAGTTACATAAGGAGGAGAAAGAGGAAAAAAAAGGGGACAGATTCGATCATCGCGAAAGTTAAAGTTAGCGTTAGCCCAATGTAACCCACGCGGACGAAGTCGCGGGCGGACGCCAGTTACATATAAAATTGGTTAGAAATTATTAAATACTCCCTAAGCCTATATCACTTTCCTGGTCGTATTTATTATGGGTATTTCAGATTCGCTTGTTACATGAAACATTTTGGCCGGAGGCAAGGGAAATGCTTAACTATGCGGAAAAAAAGATTTTTTGTGCTTTGTGCCCCCAGATCCTTAGATATGAAATACGTACTTAATTAAGCTTTATATTGTAGGGAAACGAAATTGAATGATGAAATTTGTGAAAGGCTACCGGAGGATACAGAATTTATTGCAGGTTTGGTTATTGACGGGCCTGTCGGTCTAGTGGTTAGTGGCCCTGACTGCTGAGCCGGAGGTCGTGGGTTCGATTCCCACCCAGGACAAACTTTGTGTGGTGAGCATGATTGTTTGTTCTGTGTCTCGGTGTGATTTATCTATAATATGTATGTATTTATAAATTATATAAGTATGTATATCAGTTGTCTGGTTACCATAACACAAGCTCTGCTTAGCTTGGGATCAGATAGCCGTGTGTGAGTTGTTCCAAGATATTTATTTATTTATTTATATTTATTTAAGTTAGTGTTAAATTAGATATATTTACACACTGTATCTACGTGTCTTATCTATCTGTTGTGAAGAGATTTATTTATGAAATAAGCAATACCTTTGTACTTTTTGTCTGTAAGTTTTTTTTTTTATAATATGTGTTTTGTGTGTACCTACATAAATAAATAAATAAACATTTTAGCGGATAAAAGTCTCATACTGTCTAAGAAAAGTAATTGCGAAAACGAGTAACTGAAATATTGATTGATAGTCAATATTATCGCCGTTTTCTTAGAGCTAATGGAAAGGAAGATTTACCTAAGAGGCGTAGCTTACAGAATGGACCTAAGATGAGATGCTTATGAAGATAGATAGGAGGCGATATTTTAAGGTCTGTGTCAGTGAATCGCTGGCTGTTACGTAGATCAAGAATAGATAAGAATTGTGTCAGAGAATATTTTGTCTGTAGAAAAAACCTTTCTGAAAACTAACTTATAACCTGTACTTTTATCAAATCTGGAAAATCTTTTGTGGTAGAAATTAATGTATTAATAATTAGTGAAGTGAATATTATTTTCACGCTATTATTTCGATAAGATTTTTCACAAGATTTTCTTTTGTACACCTGCCTAAAACAGAAAAAGGTCTAAATTTGTAAAAAAATCATGCCCAAATACAAAATATCATCAACACAGCATAACAACGTTTCCATTACAAAATTATATTAACAGAAACCATGACCCATTTCTCATAACGGAGGTCCGCTCGCAGAAAGACGTCAAAGCGCTCATTAGTTGCAGGACGCAATTCCGTCGCTGTCACGTGACGCGGCCGCAACACGTGCCCGTCACGCCGCGTGACGTTTGCGCTGCGGAGTTGCGGACACAGACCGCAGATCGACCGCACCGAAATAACGTGCGGTGCGCCCTTCTCGGCCGCCCCGCACCTACTGAACCTTTTTTACCCGAATTTCAAAAAGTGAGAACACACGTCATGTGATTTAAAAAACAAAACCACTTTTGATTTTGAAATGCGAATGTTAATTTGGAATTCTTTTTTTTTAATTCCGATTTTTATTTATCTGATGGCTGTACGTAAAGATTTTATGCGTGAAGTTTTGATAGTAAATCTGTAGACTTTTTATAGATTCTCGAAATTGGCAGTAAATATTTATGATGAAAGTGATAATAAATATTTACGAGTGAAGAGAATAGATTTATTTGATCTGTTGCAAAGTGTTACATTACTAAACAACTGTACTGTATCTACTGGCTGGTAAGGAAATATTTTTCTGATTTGATTTCGACACAAAAATAAGATATTTTGGCTACTTATTCCGGCTCACAAATAATAGAGAACGATTGAGAGAAATGTTTTATTATGAGATCCATGGAGGATGGATGTGTACTGCCATGGTCGGCACATTTGCTATAGATATGACGTATATGTGGCTCTGATTATATCATAAGGGGAAGATGGAAGATAATAGTATTTGGCTCTTTGACTGTGCGAGATATATTTTCCTTTTGAGGTTACAGTAACACAGAAAGTCTAATTTTCTCTCTCCAACTTTGACCAAAGCCTTTTCGCAGCTAATTACACTTCTATTTTCTTTCGCAGTAACAAATTTTCAAACATTACGGGCTAATAAAAAGTAAGTCAGTGCCCGCATTCGCAACACTTAAGCCGTCGTTTTATAGTAGGGCTGTCGAAAATCACGACAGGCCTTCCTCTGACTTGGGCCTTCTGAAATATGGACTCGTAAAGTATTTGAGATAAGGTGCGGCCTGTATAGCAGGTCGGTTGAGTCATGAGTACGAACCCGTGTTCAATGAGTGTTCAATTCTGTTCCTCGGTTTTTGGCTCTCTGGATTTGCATGACGCGGTGTTTCTTGTAAGCGTATGTTAGAATAGAGTGGATTCTAAGAAAATGTGATTTAAATATTTTATTATTTTGAATAAAAAAAAAAAATTAATTGCATGAGTGTGATACAACGATATAGAATAACTAGATAATAATCAATAGATAGACAAAAAATATTTAAATAAAGTTATTTTGACAATAAAATTTAAGTAACATTTTGCGAATGTCTTTATCATAGAAATTGATGACCAGTATAAAACTGATTTTAAAGCACCGTGAAGTGAATAAAATTGTTCATTTGTGTAACAATAGATAAAATCATTTTTCGTTAAGTTGCAATTGATAATCTACTCGCGCCGATAATTAATTTAAACAAAGCTTTCTATAACTACAACTAGTACACACTCATTTTCGCGTACATACGAAACATCGTAAAAAATCTCAACGCCTATCCTAGCGACATTTTCCATACACATTTTGCGAGTGGAATATTTTGAAACGCTCATATTTCACTTTGGATATGAACTAGATGAGTCTGGTGAGCCACTACAGTGTTTTGCACTAAGCGAAGGCCTCTTCGACGCGATAAAAAATAGCGGTACCTCTACACTGTATTTGGTAGAGACACCGCTACTTTCCTACGCATAGGATTATCCATCAGCAACTTGCTCTAAAATACAACCTTGTGGAATCGGAAGTGCCGTACTACAGGTATGAGCCCGACCCAGTTCTTGAACATGGCAATATCACATTGTGCTGGGATCGCTCCATCATCACTGACAGGACTATTGTTGCCAACAAGCCTGATATAGTGGTGGTGGATCGATCAGAGCGGCGCGCAATGATTGTTGACATAACAGTCCCGCATGATGAGAACCTCGTGAAAGCCGAGAAAGATAAACAAATCAAGTATATTGACTTGGCTCGCGAGGTTGTCGACATGTGGGATGTGGACTCAGCGATCATTGTGCCGATAGTCGTATCTGCCAATGGCTTAATTGCCAAGAGCCTCGACCAATACCTGAGGAGGCTCTCGTTAGGCAGCTGGATCAAGGGCTTGATACAGAAAGCGGTACTCCTGGACACGGCTCGTATTGTTAGGAGGTTCCTTTCTCTGGAGCCCTGACCGCCAGTAGCTTGGACCCTGTTCCCGATACCGGTGGGCTACTATTTTTATATTTTTAAATGTTTTTTTTTTAATTTTTGTATTTAAGAAATATTTAAAAATGCAATTTTATGTATAGAAATCAATAAATGGACAATATCCTTACTAATATTATAAAAGCGAAAGTGAGTTTGTTTGTTTGTTACGTCTTTGAAGAATTTCGGTATGTACAGAGATAGTTAGGACCCAGGAGACGGAAATAATATGAGGGAGAAAGCGGGAATAAAAGGGAAAACTTAGCGTTGCTAATACAAATCAATCAGGCGCAAGAACAAAAACTGCAGGTCTGCTTGGTGTTATACCGAATTTAACGCGAGCGAAGCCGCGGGCGAAAGCTAGTAATATTGTTATAGCTAGTATAAAAACAAAAGTGAGTTTGTTTGTCTTCAGGCCTTAATGGCTAAACCGACTTTAATGCATTTTGGTAGGTAAGCTAATTTTTTTTAAGTGGGATATGAGGGAGAAACAGGGAAGAGAAGGGAAAACTTAGCTTTGCTATTACAAATCAACAAGGCGCAAGGGCAAAAACTGCAGGTAGCAGGTACGTGCAAATCAGGAAAGGGGAACTGTGTTACCCAGAATTTAACGCGAGCAAAGTCACGGGTAAAACCTAGTATATCATATTCCTATTAAAAGAAGGACCTTTTTGGCAGTTTTCAAAGTAAATTCGTTCCGAAGTTGATTTATTCAATTTTTGGGTCATATGACACGCAGGTTGATGTAAGTAGATTGAGACGTGTCACTTATATTGTGGGTAAGCTTTAATGAGATGTCAGTTTTGATTTTATTAGAATAAAAAAGCCGAATAGAATATCTATACTTTATTATCTATACTAATATTATAAAGCTGAAGAGTTTGTTTGTTTGTTTGAACGCGCTAATCTCAGCTGAGCAGCCTCACAATGTACCGCCTAGAACATGCTAGGTGGACAAAATTCAAGTTTTCATTTCCAGGAAATCTTAATTGCATAACACAAACAACACCCCCAAACTCCAAATTCCGAGAAAAAGTTGTTTTTCAAATGCTTAACCGATGAGTCATAGAGTTCAGAAGTCAGGTAATGAGTTTAATGCAAGCGTTCCAGTCATTCAGTTGCAATTTAGCGACACCTTTGTGCACATCTTATAGTGGTTTATAGTGATATTGTGAAAGCTTTTTGTAATGGATATTAATATTTAGGGTATGTACTATTTTTATGATATATTATTTTTATCAGAATCTATTAAAATGAATTTTTAGCATTTTTTTAACTTGATGCAGAAATTTTAGCGTAATTTTTGCATAAAGAAACCTTTGAACGTTCAGGAAATACATTGATTCGCCTCTATTCGGGCTAGTTTTTAGATATATTGTAGGTATAACTGTGTAGTTTGTAAAAATACATACATTGTTCAGCACACTTCAGTACAACATATTTTTTTCATTTTTTTTTCAGAACACGTTTACTCTATTTCAAAGGTAGCTTTTTTTGAAGAGTGGTTGAAACACACGAAGAATGATAAAAGGTCGCGTATTTATGACTGTCTTTCTTCAAAATTTCACTTTGGTGACATTACTGAAAGCAGCCAAAGAGAAATAAAGTTGAAAATATTCAACTTTGCTACTAAGATTGGAGCCAAATGGTTGGCTTCGGGAAAATCGAAAGAGCGTTTTTTAATTACAAATAAGACTTGGCTGGATGAAGGAGACATACAGTTTACTATGAGTTCTTTAGCCCCACAACCTTCAACATAGAATGAGGCTGTGACATCTGCAGGAAGACCGGTCAGTGGGTAGTCTTACCTCGCAAAGATTTCGAGGGATCGTCGTTAAAGACGAAGAAACGTCGAGTCGTGGATCTCGTAGAATCTCAAAGTGCCAGTGAATTAGTGACTGCTGCCGAAATTGCTATGCGTTCAGCAGGGCTCGAAATAAACTTAGTTGAATTTAATAAATTTTGTTTTGAAACTAGAAGACATTACCTTAGTCTCTATTCGTGGTACTATATGCCTGCTACTGTACATAAAATATTAGTACACAGTACTGAGGTCATCAAAGTGGCATATCTTCCAATTGGGCAGCTTTCCGAAGAGGCTCAAGAAGCACGTAACAAACATTGCCGCAGATTTAGGAAGTATAACACCCGCAAGTGTTCACGTGTTGCCACGAATAGAGACTTGCTGTCCATGTTAATAATAACATCTGACCCTTTGATCAATAGCCTTCGTGATATTCCCCAAAAAAGCCGGAAAAAATATGTGCAGAGGTATTAAAGTTCATTGTAAGCCCGACGATAGTAACATCAACACCAGTAACGTCATCATATTGTCGCACATTGCCACAAAATGATGACGATTCACCAGAAGACTTTGACGATGATTCTGATGATTAGGTTTAGGTTGAGTTAATTTTTTTAATAGGTATTTATTTATTTAATGCAATTCTATTGTTTGTTTATTATTTTTAAACATTTTTTTCTGTTTTTATATATATTTTTTGTTTTTTATTACAAAATCATACCAAAAAATATTAATAATGCCTTAATCTGACTATTTACGTATAAAAGCATCTTTAAATATCATAAAATAATATTGTCCACCTAGCATGTTCTACGCGGTACACTGTGAGCCTGGGTGAAACCGCGTGGAACAGCTAGTTTTATTAATAAAGAATTGAGGTGCCGTTAGTTATTCTAAACGAGGGGAGACAAGTTGATCTAGGTAGAGGAATAAATTAAATGGATGAAACGAATAAAAGATAAGGTAAACTTTCGCAGTTATCGTCAATAACTTTCAAATTTAAGGAAAACTTCAAATTTATTCATTTCATTCAGATTATTTTTATTGTCGTTTAGAAATTATGCAATCATTGTTATTTCTTGACCTAAATAGGTACTAGAAAGATGTAGTTATATTTTAGGGTGTAATCCTTACTAATATTAAAAAACCGAAAGTGAGTTTATTTGTTACCTCTTCACGCTTTAATGGCTTAACCGATTGTGATGAATTAATGGCTGAACCGATGTTTTGGTACAGAGATAGTTGGGAACCAGGAGACGGACATAGGCTAATTTTTATTTAAAAAAAGTGGGATGTGAGGGAGAAAGAGGGAAGAAAAGGCAAAACTTAGCGTCGCTATTACAAATCAATAAGGCGCAAGGGGAACTGAGTTACCCCAAATTTAACGCGGGCGAAAGCTAGTTAAGAAATAAATAATATTTATCCGTCTCAAATTACGACTACATGCACACAAAATGACAAAAAAATTACATTAAACATAAACACAAAACACTCTCTCTCACACAACTACTGAATAGATTTTGATAAAACTTTACAATATAGCTTACATTATCAAAATAACACACAGACAATTCTTGTATATTCTATTATCACGCAAGTGAAACCGAAGGGCTTAGCTTGTAAATGCATAAATTTATAAAAAAACTAGCTGTGCCCAGCGGTTTCACCCGCTGCTCAGTTAGGGGTATAAAAAATAGATGTTGGCCGATTCTCAGACCTACCCGATATGTACACAAAATTTCGTTTAAATCGGTCCAGCCGTTTCGGAGGAGTATGGGAACGAAAACTGTGGCACGAGAATTTTATATATTAGATTTTATACAGTACGCTTATATGGGAGTTCCTATATAAAAGTACTGTATTAATATTTAAGAGTATTTCATTTATGTTGATATATTTTAAGTTTAGAAACAAGCGTATTTGAAAAATAATATGAAGTAGCGTATGTAGTAAGTACTAACTTCGCATTTTCTCTGATTAATACTACATCAATCTATGGAAAAAGAAAGTACTCTTTCTTAGGTTTACCGATAAACCTAACACCTATTTATCCCACCAATTGATAAACACTGATTTACATACACCAGACTAACCAAACAATTTCTTTAACATACGTAGAAAAATATATGTGTACTACCGACGAGAATATCTTCCTTTTATACATACGTATTGATCTCTGGGTGGTAGTCGTCGGGTTATTCGACTCATATACGATCGTAATGCGGTCGTTTGCAATGACGAGAATAGCTGCTTTTTCTTACGGACCCCGCTTTTATTATGTTTTTACAGTATAGGCGCAAATTTTCGCTGGCGACCTCTATAAGCCGCGCGATATTAAGGATATCGTTTGGATCTACATTTGAATAGTTACATTTGTTTCGTTATAGACTTGTCTGGGGATAAAATCGAACGGATTTTCTAATGTTTGGGTTGTATATGTTTTTGGGTTTTATTGTTGTGTAACTTGTAGTGTAAATATTCTAACCTAGCGTAAAATATAGTCTGATGGTCTGATAGTGCAGATGGTCAGTAGTTTTTTAGAAATATTAGATGGGCTTCGTCTTGTCTCTGTTTAGTATGAGAAGCTTGTTTTTGGACCAAAAATTCACTTTAGAATAGAAAACAATTTATACTTTACTAGCTTTCGCCCGCGGCTTCGCCCGCGTTAAATTTGGGGTAACACAGTTCCCCTTGCGCCTTATTGATTTGTAATAGCAACGCTAAGTTTTCCCTTTTCTTCCCTCTTTATCCCTCACATCCCACTTTTTACAAAAAAATATTAGCCTATGTCCGTCTCCTGGTTCCCAACTATCTCTGTACCAAAATTCATCAAAATCGGTTTAGCCATTAAAGCGTGAAGAGGTAACAAACAAACAAACAAATAAACAAACTCACTTTCGCTTTTATAATATTATATAGTAAGGATTGTACACCAAGATTTAAAAACAAATGTATACTGTACTACGAAAACAACTAAAAACAGCAACTTCGCTTCTGTGTACTGTATTTTAGTGGTACAAAATTCATAAAATAGTTCCCCATTTAAATCTCTTCTTAAAGCTTTAGGTGAGAAAAAGAATTGGCATCAACTCTTTCATGAAATACAAATTGAAGACATACAAAACTGGCTAGCACATCGTGATCTACATGTTCTTGTTTAAAAAAGAAAGTTTCATTGTTGTTTGAATTTTTGTTAATTACTAGTAGTAGTTACCATTAAAAGAAAATAGAATATCAGCATCATTGCTCAAATTACTATCAAAAACGTCCCTGAAAGTTTTAAACTAGACGAGAACGTAGAAATGCATGCAGTTTTAAAAACATGCAAGCTCTACAGAATAGAGGTCTATTACATTACATCATGTAGGAATACGAAATGAGAAACATATGAGCTCTTCGCGAGTATGAAATGAAAAATGGCGCGCAGTCACTTGTTATTTTTAACATCATTCTCTAAACACTGCTTTTTGAAAATTTGTTTGAAATGTTGCTACATTATAGTGTGTTATTATTAAGATGTTTGTATTTAGAAACATAATAGAGCAATATAACTATAGTTTTACACATTGAATATATATTGTGAACCTTTTAATGGGATTAGTGCTATTATCAAAACTTTTTAAGTGCATTATTAAATACTTCAAAATTGTGTATTCAAATGTGTTTCTAATTTTCAATAAATTAATCAACTAGTTGCTTAAATAGCATCAGTTATATGCATGCAGACTAGACGTGTAGATACAATTATAATAAATGTAAACGTACTGTAACTCGCCGCGAGACGACTCCCGGCCACCGTAGATCCAGGCCAGTGAACGGTAGGGATTGGTTGGCTCACCGTCCGTCCGTTTAGTGTCGCAAAGCCGTGTTTTAAAGTACGGTACTGAATGAATCTGTTAGTTTTCTTTATTATTTAGTTCCTTTATTGGTTTTTATACATATTATTACATTTTTAAATATTTAAAAAAGCATAAAAAAACATTTAAAAATATAAAAATAGTAGCCCACCGGTATCGGTATCTTTATTAATATTTTTATTTTTTTGCTTGTATGTTAATCTTTATAAATATGTTTATAAAACCGTTTTTTTTGTGCCTGTGGTGTTAATCTTTAATTAATTGTTGCACTTGTAAAAGTTTACCCTTGTTATTAACTAAGAAATGTATATGTGTAAACAATTGTTGGTTTAACTAAATAAAATAAATAAATAAATGACAGACATTCACGCGCGCCTCAAACAGATGTCAGCAAAGCAGAGGGCCACTGCTGGCCGGAGCTGCGAGTTGATTTGAAAGAGCTACCGCGGCCCAGAATAGCAACGCTAAGTTTTCCCTTTTCTTCCTTCTTTCTCCCTCACATCCCACTTTTTTATAAAAAATGCCTATGTCCGTCTCCTGGTTCCCAACTATCTCTGTACCAAAATTCATCAAAAACGCTGTAGCCATTAAAACGTGAAGAGGTAACAAACAAACTCGCTTTCGCTTTTATAATATTAGTAAGGATGTCTAAGCAGTGAAGTTTTACACTCTAGTACACCTTTGACAGACGTGAGGTTATGTTATGTTGATAACGATAATATTGAAACTTCATGATCATTCTTATTTTATTCAATTCCAAATTCGTACGCTCACAGCTCGCAACTCACGTTACACCAAAGTTGCGACGGGTTGTAATGAAATTGTCGACTTGTCCATTACAGGGATAACCGCGGCAGCGAGTTTTACTTAGTGTTGCCAGACCAGCCACAAACTGGGCACGAGTATATTTTGTTCCAATTTTGAATTACTTTTTAATTTATTAAGCTTTTTAAGGTTCCGTACCCAAAGGTTAAAACGAGACTCTACGGAACCCTTTGCTCGCGAGTCCAACTCACACTTGGCTGGTTTTTACTATATTCAACCAAGTCATAAAAACTCTAAACCCAAGCTTGGCATTAACCAAACACAAAGAAAGATGTTACCATATTTTTGCCAATTGTGATTGTATTAACAATAATAATAGCATAGGCGAATAGGTAAGGATGGTGTTACAATTAGAGATAGTTGCTGTTACTCTTAACCAGTGATGTTTAACCAAATCTGCTTGAAAAAAGGTTAAACGACGTCCAAATCTAAGGCTAATGCGGAAAATAATAATGATGGATACCAAACATTTTTGACTATAGCTTAAGGCCGTAAAGCTCAAAGAATCGTTCCTTACTTTTCCTTATACCCTCGTTACCTCAACACTGAGCATATATTTTGGTCTAATATATTCGTTTTTATTTTTTAAGTGTTATTGAACTCCGTGTACACAACTGAAAATAATTAAATTAATTTATATTTTCAATAATATATCCAGGAATGCCTAAATTACTAATAAAGTTATTATTAGATACATTTATTCAAATTGCTGGGTGTTATTTGTCTACATAGATTTTATCTGGATCTTTTGTGAGAATGTGTACTACTTAAAAACAATGATTTGACTATTGTGATCAGATGGAAGGTTATTTACAGTAGGCCAAAGAAATACCAATGACGTCATAGATGGCTTATTTACTTTTAAAAGATAAGGGTTCGCTAAATAATAGCCACTGCGGTCGATCTTTAGGTTAAACCTCTCTGCTAGTTGCTTCGTACCTCGGGAGCACGTTACGCTGTTGGTTCCAGCTATCATTTGTAGATCTTTGATAGTCGTTACAGATGGTCAGTGTCCCAAAAGTCAGAAAAACAGTCTTACCAAGAGGTATCGTATTACCCAGTTTGAACTGGGCTGTTGAGGTTAGATAAGCAGGCGTACCATGTAAAAAGACTGATACGCAGCTGTATCTAGTTAGACTGGAAGCGAACCCCAACATAGGTATGCAAAAACTAGGCAGATGATGATTAACTCGTATAAAACAGGTACCCACTTCGTAAATTGTTTCCTTCCATAACTTCGTAAACTCACCCAAAATTCTACCAACATTCAGACAAAAATCCCGGCACTTTCACACTACACATTTTAGCTCACTTTAACGTCCAAAATAAAAATCCCGGTATACCTCCGGTGTATCTAAGTGTGAAGTAAATTGGTGATATTTTACGAGTCAGTCATTACCGGGACAGTAAAGAGTCGGGTTGTTCCCGGGTTTACGACGGAATTCCCGTGACCCGGCGACCTTATTACGGCAAGGCTAAACGATGGAGAGTAACGAGAGTAACTTGGGATTAAGCTGCTCCAATTTAATTTACTCAGTGAGTGTCAAAATTTTTCTTTGTTTCATTTATTTATTGTTTATTCCTTTATTTTATACACTGACATTTAATGATTTGACATTAATATTTACTTTGTTTTATACCTATTTTATTATTTTTTTTTATTTGATTTTACTTTTTTTTTATTGTGACATTTTATGATTTCATTAAGATCTCATTAATTTAATTTTGTAAATATTTTCTAGTCTGTAGTTGTTTATTGTGAATGTGAGGACCATGTGGATCATAACTTTTATTTACTTTTTTTTGCTTTTGACGATTCTGGCAGTTGAGTACTATTTAGGGACCTACGCTAATGTCCTTTTTTTGGTATTGTTCGTCGTTTCGTTGAGCTCCTTGGGTTATGAGTCGAGCTACACGATAACTGACAAATGCTTGCACTGACTGGACAGGTCCACTCAATCTGTGTGGTGCTTTCTTAAAAAGACCACTTCAGACACTAATCTGCATAGTCCTCATGTAAGTTGACCAAGATTTTTTTTTTGTCTGGACTTTAAAAGAGACTATGACCTCTGAGTTTGTTTCGGCTGTTTCTTCTCAGAGTAGTCGGGTACGAAACACCGGCCTCATCTAGTTTTAAAAAAAAGACGTGTAAAAGTGTTTGTGAAAACCTACTTGCAAAATAAACATCATTTATCATTTATCATTTATAACGAGATCGTCTGAAGTTATGACGAATATCCGATTCAGTTCAGAGGGAGCTGGCTAAACGTATTGGTGTATTGAGATGGATAAGGAGTTCAGTGGTCTTTCATTGTAGCGATGCAATTGGTAACTAGAAATATTTTTTGAAGGGTTTTGGTATGTAACGCACCGTGCGTCCGTCTATTGACGACAGACCGTGTCGACGGCAAGTTAGTGTTCTACGCGCGCTTCAAAGAGATGTCAGCAAAGTAGAGGGTCCTGCTAGGGCCACCGCCTGCCGGGTAGCGGGTTGTTCGAAAAAGAAACCGAGGCCCCGGAACATAAAGGGCAATGGAAGGAACATTGGTGGGTTTTAGCCAGTACAAGTCTAACACTCCCCCGGGGAAGTTATTTGATGATTTCCCACCCGCAAAAAAGGGTTTTGATATTTATGTACCCCATTCATGGATTTGGGATGGTTGGCCCATGGCCCATTACGGGTTACTTACTAAGTATGGAAACATATATATTGTATATATACAATTACACTATTATGTATGATTAACACTTATTACAAAATAAGTAATTATTTTATTTGTTCGTACGTGACAGTGGCAATTCTTGGGCCCTATCAGAATACCAGCGCTGCGCTTAAAAATACCTTTACAGCTAATTTATTTTGTGTATGTCTAATTTTGTAATACATATTTATTTTTGGTTAGTTTTAATGTGTTTACTGTTTTGGCCTGTGCGGGCCAAATAAAAGCTTTTTTTCTTTCATGTTAAACACAAATTAATCTAGGTTTAATTGAGATTGATACGAAGAAATTTGCTAATTTAAAACAACTAACAAGCTTTGCAGATAACTATTAATCTAGCTCCAAGACATCAAAGGAACCATGAAAAATTAAATCACACAAAAATGCTTACCGTCACAAAAACTTAACACAACCGACAACCGTCTCAAAAACTAACATCAAATCGTCCACTAAAAATTCTCTAGCGTCCCAATACGCGATCGTAAGCGGTCGCTAACGCTATTCGACATCGGCTATCGATAATGGTTCCACGTAATACGGCCCTCGACACCGCCTGACGTGAGCAGCGAAGATAACGCCACCAATTGCAAATTAAAATGACATTTATTGACCGTTAGTAGATTTTGTTGCTTCACCTAAAATCATTTGATTCTCTATTTAACCGGTGAACATGAAAATTGTGTTTTTTGTTCGCGAAATTAGATTTTTAGTCGCGCAAACGCTTTATGTCACTTAAGGGACGGGAAATTTCATAAACGAGGTAGAAAGAGCGTGGCCTTATTAGGCACAGATTGTTTCTTTGGTGCGGTGTATGAGGAACGAGAGTTAAAAAGTTGAGGCAGTTATTATTAAGTTTTGTTGTCTTTGATACAGATGAGCCTGTTTCGTACTTCGAGTGGCCTTAATTTTGCATCACGGTGCTTTGGTCTGAATCCTTCATTTCGATGTTTTTTTTTTATAATTACAGATTTGTTTAGGCATTAAAAGGTCAACATCGGCCATCTTTCTTTTTTGGGCTGCGAATACGCCAAATAACTTCCCACGCTCTGGGCGGGGCGGGGGGAGTGTCAGACTTTTACTGACTAAAACCCACCCATGTTCCTTCTATTGCCCTTTACGTCCCGGGGCCGCGGTATCTCTTTCGAACAACCTGCAACCCCGGCGCGAGGCGCGCGTGAAATACTAACTCGCCGTCGACACGGCCTGTCGCCAATAGATGGACGGACGGTGAGTTACCCATTGCTCACCGTCCACAGGCCCGCAAACATCGGCCATCTGGCCTGTGAAATTGTCAGTAAGATTTATTGCTTTTAAAAAGAGTACGAGGTTAATGAAACATGGCATAACATTTTATAAGGTCACTATTTTCTACTCATACAACGCATTACACCATAGGATACACGAACGAACTTTTCCCCGGCCGTGCTCCACTTAATTACTGTATACAAAAACGACAGCAAGTAATTAAGTCTTGTAATTAGCCAAGGATGTAGGCTCTTTATAGTCAGACAGACAACCTGTATCTACATAATTATGTATATATACCACCGTGGGATCTGGAGGCGATAGTCCTCGCGCGCCTGTTTGAGTGGCGCGCGGAGGCACTACACCGGGGGGAAAACCCACTGCCGCGGCAAGTTGCCGCTCGGCGGGCAGACCTCCGGTGCGATCTCATGGTGGCATGGAGAGAGCGACTGTCGCAACCCCGTGCAGGGCACGCCACAATAGTGGCGATAAGTCCCCTCTTTGAGGAGTGGCTGGAGAGGCGTCATGGCGTCCTCACCTACCGCCTGACGCAGGTCCTCACCGGACACGGAAGTTTCGGGAGGTTCCTGCACATCATCGGGCGGGAGGAAGCGCCCGGGTGTCACCATTGTGACGATCGCCCGGAGGACACGGTGGAGCACACAGTGGCGATCTGCCCGGCTTGGGCGGAGCACCGCCGTGCCCTCGTGGAGGCGATCGGCGGCGGCGATCTCTCGCGTCCGGCCCTGGTTCAGGCCATGGTCCGGAGCGAGAGGGAATGGGAAGCGGTCACCACCTTCTGCGAAGCAGTAATGTTAGCGAAGGAGGTGGCCGGGCGTTTGAGGGAGAGAACATCTGCCCAACCCAGCCGCCGCGGGAGACGCCCATGGCGCCGGGCGCCGCGAGACGACTTCCGGCCACCGTAGATGCGGGCCTGTGGGCGGTGAGCAATGGGTAGTTCACCGTCCGTCCGTCGATTGACGACAGGCCGTGTCGACGGCGCGTTCGTGTTTCACGCGCGCCTCAAAGAGTGTCAGCAAAGCAGAGGGGCTTGCCAGAGCCTCTGCCTGCCGGGGTTGCGGGTTGTTCGAAAGAGATACCGCGGCCTCGGAACGTAAAGGGCAATAGAAGAAACATGGGTGGGTTTTAGTCAGTACAAGTCTGACATGCCCCCCCGCTCCACCCAGAGCGGGGGAAGTCATTGGATGATTTCCCACCCGAAAAAAAAAAAAAAAAATTATGTATATATATACGTACTAAGACTTGTATATGAAGTGCCCAGAATAGGTGGATTTATTTAGAATCTAATTTAAAATCGTGTTTGACGGAGTTCCATTTTTAAGCACACCGTCTTTTGTTTTTCTGTTTTAAGCTGATATGTATGGGATACCTACAGGCCCTTTAGCCAAACAGCA
The DNA here is from genome assembly GCA_958449745.1 of Ochropleura leucogaster. Taxonomy (NCBI): domain Eukaryota; kingdom Metazoa; phylum Arthropoda; class Insecta; order Lepidoptera; family Noctuidae; genus Ochropleura; species Ochropleura leucogaster. The sequence continues at coordinate 17,397,831 of OY288207.1, forward strand.
GTCAGCAGCAGACGACAATCGTTATCGCTCAGCAGTCACTAATACATTTTCAACTTTATACCTTAGCGCATATAGTTGAAAATCTATTAAAGATTGCTGAGCGATAACGAACGAAAGAAACAAAAACGATATGTAAACGTCAATAGATTTTCAACTATGCCACGCCGACGAAGTCGCGGGCGGAAGCTAGTAAAATATAATTTAGAATAGAATACACTTCATTGCACACCAAAATTGAAAGAACTGTAACTGTGAACTTTACAAAAACTGCTAGTTCTATGTAGACAATAACGATAAGACCGTCTTATCGCTGATAGTGCATCAAGTTTAAGTGATGGAGCACTTTGAGTAAAGTTTGAAATGTTTTCTATTTAGGTTTCGTACAAACTTGCAACTTAAACGGCCATATTCTTTGACAGCATAGACTTAGAGGTTGGTTTTTGACAGCTCAAAGGGCCCATAGACTTGAGCATATGGGTTTTAATTTCAACTCGATACCTAGACGCGTTTGTAATAGTGTACACAATGTTAAAGAGCCAAATTAAATGAATGAACATATTTTAAGTTTATTCTTTTATGTTCACAAATGGGTGAAAGTGTTTTCTTTTTTTGAATTTTGTCATTAACGCTCCAGGTCCCACACAATGCTGTCTCACAAAAAGTCCTGTATTCCAGCCAGCACTTTATAAAAGTCACTATTTTCACTTTTTTTTTTAATAAACCTTAGGCAATATACATGTAACAAGATCATGTCTAAATCATACTTCTAAATATACGGAAGTGGGAGCAAGAAGAGCGGTATAATAAATTACATTTTTATCGCTCTGCGCTTCGCAATGGTATCTTGATTCATTAATAGAATATCATTATAGCTTCACGCATGGCGCGGTGCCTTTATGTAGCTTCATCATGAATATCGTTAAGTAAAGAATATCTATGGTTCTTGAATGTATAGGCAGAGACATACTGGTTTGAGAGACTTGTTTTGAATCAAGATTGTGTACAAAGACCTTTTTTTTTTAGTAAGTTCCACTTCCAGGTAAAGGCCTCTCCTATTTCTTCCACTTTTCTTGATGGTGTGCTTCTTCTCACTAATTCGTGTTAAAGCCATCCAAGGCGTTCCGCCATCTACTTCTCGGTCTGCCGCGACCCTATCCAGTCTCAGTAAAGCAGAGGGCCAGGACCATTGGCTGCCAGGGTTGCGGGTTGTTCGAAAGAGATACCGCGGCCCCGGAACGTATAGGGCAATAGAAGGAACATGGGTGGGTTTTAGTCTGTACAAGTCTGACACTCCCCCCACTCCAAGTTATTTGATGGTTTTCAAACCACAAAAAAGGGCTCCTATCTTGGGATAGTCGGGACCACAAATGTTCTGTCATCTGGCAGGCTTACCTTGCCCAGTCTCATTTCAGTCTTGCAGCTTTATGAGCTGCGTTGGCTATATGCGTTCTGGACCACAGTGTGGTGTCCTTTATTTGGTCACTTATTTTAACATTGAGTTACCTGCATAGCTTGTAGAAGAAATAACAATATCCATTTTTAAGAGTAAACTAATCACCCTCCTCAAAAGAAAAATTAGAGGCACTTAAAGTTAAAAACCTGCCGATCGTCGACTATTCCATTACTCCTAAACTCAGTAATCTCCTAAGATTGAGGTCGAAACACCACTTAATTTATAACGGCAAAACATTAACGATAATGTTCGGACGATGCTCGTAAAAAATTACTTTATCGCTTTTCTGAGGCGTTCGTTATTAACTCGAATTAACAATTTGCAGCGCTATTCCGTACATCTGTACACTGTAGTTAATAACTTTATCGTTCAATAATAACGTTCTTCGGGAGTAAAAAGCCTTAATGTGTATATAAAAGATGGCGCTGTTTAGGTGACTAACAAACCGCTGCGTCGTACTAAAGTTTACTGTTGAAACTCAATTAAAATTCGGAAATTTTGTTGGTCGGGACGAAATTAAATCGGAGTTACATGAAGGCAGTCTGTCGCCCGTCCCGGTATGACGTGTAGAGGGACGTAGGCGGGACAGTAATACTACGATTTCAATGTTGACGATAAATAATTTGGTGTATATTGCTTTTGGGTTTGTTGATTCGGGGGGATTAGATTTTCGTGTAGATGTTTTAAAGTGTTTACTTAATGGTCTTTGTTGACAATACTTTAACTTACATGTTCTATTCAAATTTTCAATAATGTTCCAATCAGTCTTGCACAGTTTGTATAGAGATTACGAAAACATGTTACTATTAGGTAATAGTTTTCTATACATCCTTACTAATATTATAAAAGCGAAACTGAGTTTGTTACGTCTTCACGCCTAAACGGCTGAACAGATTTTGATGAATTTTGGTACAGAGATAGTTGCGACCCTGGAAACGGAGGTAGGTTTTTTTTAAAAAAAAAAAGAGATTTGAGGGAGAAAGAGGGAAGAAAATGGAAAACTTGGCTTTGCTATTACAATAAATAAGGCGCAAGGACAAAAACTATATGTAGCAGGTTCCTGCAAATCAGGAAAGGAGAACTGTGTTACCACAAATTAACGCGAGTGATGCCGCGGGCAAAAACTAGTCTTTTATAAGCCTTATTAAACGACATGTGTTGTGAGAGACTGTTCTGTAGAGAGGGTAAGATCACTTTGTTGTGCGTCTGTTTGTCAAGACTCTTAATCTTGGGGACGCGAAATCTTTAGAGAATTTTGGACAAAAATAAACAAAACTCTACGTAGCCAAAAGATATGGCCGTTTATATCGAAAGTTTGCACGGAACCTTGGATGCGCAAGTCCGATTCGTATTGGACCAGTTTTTTTAAATTTGTTTTTTTTAGTCTAAGACCATTTAAATTATCCTTCCTTTTCTTTAATTTTGATTTTCTTAAATTTAGTGACAATATTTAAACAAGTACTATTTAAGATAAACGAAGACAAAACACACAGCATATACAGAGAATATATTACACACCCTTCTGTATTAGGGGTTACCAACAAACTACACCACAACATACTATTTAATTCAATCGAAAACAAATAATAAATGAGAGACACAGAAAAAAAGGTAGAAAAAGTAATTCATCAAAAAGATAGACCACTAACAACGACAAGTAAAGTTTTCCGAGTCCCCTACTTAGCAGTTCTACCGGCTATTTATATGGGTGGTTCACTAAACCTTGGCATGAGGGTAGGTAGCACGTAAATAATTCATTGACTACCCGCATTTGTTATGATGATAGTGACCGCGTATATCGGTTGCCTAAGAGAGGCAGAGTTAATAGTGGCGAGGTATTTTTAGGTAGTTCTGTGTTTGTTTTCGTTATGAAAACCTCTTTTTTGTTGTATCCAAAAATTGAAGATTGGATTTAAGCTAAAATTAGAATGTTTAAAATTAGACTTTTTTAGTTGCCAGATGAAGTTGGTAGACCGTTTAATTTGAATTCGGAAAGAGGTTACAACATTTTGTAACCTCTTTCCTAATTCAAATTAAACGGAAAGAGGTTACAACATTTTGTAACTTCTTTCCTAATTCAAATTAAATGTAAAAAACTCATTGGTTGTGAAGTAGTTCCGAATTCAACTAATACAATACGTAAGAAAATGTTTACTTTTAAAATATCAAGTGTGTTGAAATTTCACGGGTATTTTATCTCTTCAAAACTTACATTAGTGACCTATGACCATATTTTTAAGACACTTGTTTATTAGTTCAACAACATTGTATTCCAACTGTACCTAATTTACCTATAAATACGACTGTAAGTGGAAAGTGTACAGTTCGATTTTTATGATTACTTGTAAAAAAATACATCTTAAGTTTCCTGTTAATACGACTTAAAATGGCTTGACGACATGACTCACTGTCGTCAAGTCAGCATGGGTCATTCTTCTAATTCTTTAAGTTTAGAAATTTTTCCCGTTAGATCTATAATGAACTTAATTCCTCGGTGAATACATCTGAAATTGGTATCCCCATATTTATAACTGACCTTTGCTCGCACCGTCGGGTCCGCGAAGTATGGAACACTCTTCTATTGTGCCGAATGGTGTGAAGAGTTGGCGGACATCCTCCTCAGTCTGCTGTTTGCTGAGCATGCCCACGAACAGCTTCCGATCTGTGATGAGAAACATACTGTAAGAACCTTAACTTTGGACAATAAAGTGGCGTTTCGTTGCTAGTTTTTGTAAGTATACTCAAAATGATTAAATTTAGTTTTGAGCGTTGAAAGTTGAGAGCATTTGTTTTTATATTTTTGAATTCAAATATGTTAAATCAAACAATCATAAGTTTCCAAACATACTACGCAGCACGCTTCACAATAACACTTTAAATACAGATATGATTGAATGACTCAAACATTTTGCTATGCCGGCCTACGAGGCGCTACGGCGTAGGCGCTGCTACGACGGGCTTACGTTTGGCTACGACACTCGACGCTCAAATTCAGTTTCAGATAACACTTAAAAACTTTATCAAAGTTGTAACTAGCAACAGAACGTAGTCAAACAAAGAAACACACCACAGTAAGCCTAGCGGTGGTGCGTGGAGCGGCGGGCTTAAACTGGACTTCGGTGCCAATGGACCTGGTTCTCAAGTAGCGACCGGGCGAGTGCAGGCCTCATCGACAGGGCGCTGAAGCGCATTACATTTGGACAGTGGCGCACGTACACAACGCCACATTTTCCCCGCGTCATAATCAAAGCGATTAGCCGCTGAAATACGCGACCGTCGTAGTAATATGTCACTCATCATTTGTTCGAAAAAACTGTAAGTGGCTCTAACGACCCGGTCGGATTTGCCGTGAAAAAATATTACGTGACAATCGCTTTGGTTACGACGCGGCCTTAGTGGCACCGCAGTCGCGCGACAGTTTCCCGCTAGCACCACGGTACCTATTAATTTTGAATAGAAAAACAGCTTATTAAGTTAAGTTATTTTTAGCATAATTCAAGTATAAATAAGTTGTTTTTCAGTTTGATAACAATGCAATTTAAATCAATGAGTATGGGACGTAAATGCGCATACTTTGACCCTTAGTCACACAATATTAAGACAACATGTTTAGAAATGTTCTAATTAGAATAAATAATGAATGTATGCGCATTTACGAGTTGGTTGTAGCGCCGTGTGCGCGCGCACTAAGTTGCTACTGTTGTCAATGTTAAGTCAAGGAAGAGACAGCCTAGAGAGAGTTTAAAATTTGAAAGTGCATCGAGAAATTTATTAAAAAAAAAAACATAACAAATACTATTTTTTTGACGTAAGGATGCTAAACTTTTCTCGGGAATAGACAAATTTAAGTTCAATTTTTTTTTTAATGTATTTTAATATAAGTCTAGGATAGATGTCTACTACGGCTAGCCATGAATTTATGTGACACAAAATTATGATTAACAATGTTTTTGAACTTGAAGACCCGAGGCAAAAACTAAGGACATGTTTTTAAATATAAATGCTACCGACAATAATTGTGCCATCATTTGTATATTTAGGTGGCTTAGTCACAAATAATTTAATGGAAATGTATATATCCTCAAAAAGTATTCGCACATTCAATTAATTTCTGGATGCACATAGTAAAGGTTTTCCATAATTTCCTTCCAAATCAGCGCCCTATCACAGCGTGACGAGTGAGCCGCCACTACACGCGCCCGCTCCCATCACCTGCATCACCATATCACATGTGACGTCATCACATATCACCATACCCTATCACATGTGATGGAACAACAACAGCTCTATGATAACACATAACACACAGTTTTAGTTTATGAAATACAACGAACAAAATTCAAATTCAGGTCAACACAAAAATTAGCACATTACACTAAAACGTTGCAATGGTGAATCGACGAGGGTCCCGTAGATTATTAGGGGTCACACATCGATTAGGGGCTACGGAACCCTCTGGGGCTTTGTTACTTTAAGACTTCTGTGTGAGCATAGAAGTTCGCGGCACCCAATTGTTTTCTTCTTTTTTAAACTAGCGGCATCAATTTTGGGCGTCAAAAGGCTCTTTACAGAAATCGGCGTTCAATATAATATAACTTTTGTAATAAAAATTAATGACAATAACATAAATCCACACTAATTACGCATCGAAATGAATACGAAAACAGAAAAAATAAAATAGTTTTTACAGCACGACGATAACTAATGGTGCAGAGTGAGGGTTTGCGTTCCACGTCTAATCTTTTAGTTAACAGTCGAGTTTGCCTTGACAAGAAACCAATTATTTGAACGCAAAAAAGTTCTCCAAAAACCGGAATCATAAAGTTACGAATTTACGATTGTAAACATTAAATTGCGTTCAATCTGAGCCGACCGGACTGTGGATATCGGACTATGACAGACAATTTACTGAAATAACCGTCAAATTCCGGTGTCCGCAGCCAGTCTCCGCTAGGTTGGTGGGCAAGGCGTTCTCGGCAAGGTTAGACGTGGACATTCGCTCACTGCGCGCGCTATTTGACAGACAGTGACAACAGTACAGCCTAGGGCACGCACAACAAACGCTACCTGTGTCCGCCTATGCGCGCCGTCTCCCTTCGCCCCCTGGAACACAAGAACATGCTACACACGCTTACTCCACCGCTCCACAATGTAACTCATTGTATATTTGAAGAGTTCGAGTAACCAACTCAGTTATATTTTCTGTTTAAAAATAAATTACGATGTTCGAACACTATATTTATCTAAATTTTCAGATGAAGAAAGGGCAAAAATGATGGTGGAAAATTAAAAGACAAAAAATGTAAAAGACTGACCGTCAAACCACGCATAAACATCTGTAGCGTTATTTATATAATTTCTCAGTGTCTTCGAAGATACCGATTAATAACGCCAAACGATAACCTGATGATTATACCTATTTTAAGAGTGACCATTTTACCTTTATTTTTGCAGCCCAAGTGCATATTATCCTTACTTCCTTACTAATATTATAAAAGCGAAAGTGAGTTTGTTTGTTTGTTTGTTACCTCTTCACGCTTTAATGGCTGAACCGATTTGGATGAATTTTGGTACAGAGATTTTTTAGTTGGGAACCAGGAGACGGACATAGGCTAATATTTTTTTGAAAAAAGTGGGATGTGAGGGAGAAAGAGGGAAGAGAAGGTAAAACTTAGCGTTGCTATTACAAATCAATAAGGCGCAAGGGGAACTGTGTTACCCCAAATTTAACGCGGGCGAAGCCGCGGGCGAAAGCTAGTAAACTATATAACTATTATTGTCTAGACTGTATTAACTGTATTGTTATTATAACACAACGAGGGGAGTATACATCAGCTCATATTTTAAGTTCATAAATTAATCTAAAATGAGGAAGGAATATTTTTTTATAGCAATACAACCTTAAACATGACACACATATGATCTAATAACAAAAAAAAACACAACATACAATCACGCGTGCTGTTTCGTGCGAAACAAGCAGTTCAATCAGTAACTACAGAAAAGCAAATAAAATACATCAAGCTTATATCATGGGAGAGTCATGTTAATAATTGTCTTGCTGTACTTTGGTTATCATAACAAAAAATAAAGTTTATTTTGTATCATTCTGTCTTATCTACATTGTATGTCAAGGAGTCTTCATCTAAACATAGAATGCCTGTACCTGAGGCTTCGCTCTTCCCGTACATTATAAATATAGAAAGAGGTAAATAACAAAATAGTTAAAAATATGTTTGTGTGTGTGTGTGAGAGGTAGTGTCTGTGCGTGTGTGTATGTGGGAGAGGTTCAGATTTTGAATTTATATGGTGTGATATCATCATGATCATTTATCTAGACTTTTCTTAACTAAACTGAACAAGTAGGCACATATATAGAAAGACTGGCTATATGACCGTCACAACCCATTTAGTACTTGGTAAGACTGGTTACTTCATTAGGGGAGGGCTATGTCCAGCAGTGGACTAATATAGCCTGATGATGATGATGATGATGAAGACTGGTTGCTAGATTTCCAGGCAAACTACTTGCTAAACTAAACGCATTTTAAAAACACATTCTTTTTATTCGCATCGAAAACCAACCGTTCGAATATTGAGCTCTTTTTCCAGTTAAAACCGCTTTGTGAGACAAAATTAAACGCTAACATTCTTTAGTAGGTGCTGTATTTGCAGTTAGAATAACGAGATACTTAATTGATTTTGTAATTTGTTCGTTTTAAAATTTAATTTGTTTTGGAAATGGATATACAACAGTTTAAAGTGCAATGCTAAGCTAATGCCGGATTGCACAGAAAGATAAACTGTGCTCGATCGATTTAATGCATTTTAGGGTTCAGTACCTCAAAAGAAAAAAAAACGGAACCCGTATTGGATCACTTTGTTACCCATTTTTTGTATTGTTTAAAAAAAAACGTTGCACTAGGAATTTCTCCTGTGTCGTGGGTGCGTTTACAAACATATAAACTGACATACACAAACAGCCAGACCCGAAACAATAATCTGCAGGTCATACAAATATTTGTTCCGTGCGGGAATCGAACCCGCGACTTGCACCGCAGCAGTCAATCGCTCAGCCACTGCGCCAACCGTTCCGTCAAATCTGTCTGTCACGACCATTTATCGGCGAAACGCGTGAAGGTATCGAGTTAAAATTAAAACCATATACTCAAGTCTGTTTGCCCGGTTTTTTGTTTTAGATAGATTATAATGTTCTCTCAGCTAAGAAAATAACAGATGCCTGGCAGTTATCGTAATAAACGCTGCTAGGTATACTTATTATATGAAGATGTATTCAACCTCCTTTTTTGTGATTTTGAAATCATCGAATAACTTCCTTGGGGAGTGTTAGACTCGTACTGACTAAACCCCAAACATGTTCCTTCTTGCCCTTTATCTTTCGGGGCCGCGGTATATCTTTCGAACAACCCGCAACCCGGCAGGCGGTGGTCCAGGCAGGCACCTCTGCTGACATCTCTTTGAGGCGGAATACTAACACGCCGTTATTCGCCCTCCTCAAGTTTGCTTAGTTCCAGCTATATTGCTGCACTTCATCACCACACACATGTCTCCAAACACAACTAACTCACACTTCCGTGCGACAACACCAAAACAACAATTAGCCATCTTTAATCAAACAAACAGGTACAAAACTAAAGGGCACGGACCAGTTGGAAACAATGCACAGTTCCACGTACAGACACGGCCAGCCGTCCCTAAACATTGTTCGGAATATTAGCGTCGGTGGGGAACGGTCATTAAACTCAGATTTATAAGCGCCCAGCCGGATATCTCTCCCGTGCGACGCTACTAATGACCACGTAAATTGAGATAATTTCACACTGGACTTGATAATAAGGATGCGGACATACGCACTAGATTTGATACGTGTTGGTGGGAAGATTAGGGAGGTTTATGGAGCCAGAGATTTTTTTTGAGAGGATTTTTTTTACTTTTTTTTTATTTTGGTTCATTGCTACTGAGTGATTAAATTGTTAAGTATATTTTCTACCTCCATTTTTTTTCAAATACATACGTTTTTATTTGTTGAAAATAGGTGAGTTAGGTACAGATATTGTTATTTTTATGTTGTATCTCATACTACGTACTACAGTGCGTTGGTTGTGCTTAAGATTATTATATAAAATTTGATATGTTTAATATTGTCAGGAAGATATCGTATTGTACGACAATTCAGCTCGTTGTAAGTTTTATAAATGTTTTACCATTTTGTTCTGCATTAAAAAAAAACCGGCCAAGAGCGAGTCTTGCACCCCGCGGGTTCCGTACAAACTTACGATATAAATAGCCTAATCGTTTAACTCTGTACACTTGAACCCTCAATTGTACAGAGATAAACGATTAGATGATTTCATTTTTACAGCACAAAGAGCCCACAGAGTTGAATATATGGTTATAATTTCAAATTTATACCTCCACGTGTTCCTGAGATATAAGGTCTTGACAGACAAGTATACAACAATAAGGGTTCCGTTTTTTCCTTTTTAGGTATAATATTTTGAATATGTGCCCGGCTTTCAAAACGTTGATTCATATTTCTACATTGATTTAAGATATATATTTTATGTCAGTGATAGTGACTGACATAAAATATATATCATAAACTAGCTTCCACCCGCGACTTCATCCGCGTGGCATAGTTACTTTGGGCTAACGCTAACTTTAACCTGCGTTATGATCGAAAAAAATATATCTTTCTTGCCTTTTTCTCACTTTTTTTGCCTTTGTTCTTCTCCAGAGTCCCAACTATCTCTGTACCAAAATTCATCAAAATCGGTCTTGCCATTTAGGCGTGAAGACGTAACAAACAAAATCACATTCGCTTTAATAATATAAGTAAGGATTAATAACCTTTTAAATAGCTTCATACGAAAACATACCACCTTTATACCCCCAGACTTAAAAGACTAGAAATGACCCACGGAATAAATCTCTCACACATAATCCCCGAATTAATTTTGAAACATATTCATATGTCTCTAAGGATTAAGTTAGCTGAGATTCTTAAACACAGGTCAAAAGTATTAGATATTCGGTCCCTACCTGCTCCTCGAATAAATTATAACAGAAGAGATTAGAGAGGAATTTGTTTTTCATTAGGTTTTTATTAAAATTTCGAATAGAATTAGAGAAGGTGGACTTACAATGAAATTTTAGAATAAGATGATTATACTTACTGTTTATAATAATATTAGCTTCCACCCGCGACTTCGTCCGCGTGGCATAGTTACTTTGGGCTAACGCTAATTTTTACCTGTGTTTTCTTTCTCCCCCTTATCTCATTTTTTTAAAACTAAACTATTACTACAATATAACTAAACTATGTGCGTCTCCAGGGTTCCAACTATCTGTTTACCGAAATTCATCAAAATCAGTTTGACCATTTGGGCGTCTTTCGGTTTTAAAATATTAAGTAAGGATTTTGTATTGATAGCTATGTCAAATCTGTAGCCTTTAGATTTTCTGAACTTTTCGGGAACTTCGGATGGGAAATTATTGAATAACTTTTCCCGCTCTGGGCGGAGTGGAAGGGAGTGTCCGACTTTAATTGACTAAAACTGAATCATGTTCCCTCTTTTTCCCCTTTGTGTTCTGAGGTCATGGTATGTCTTTCGAACAACCCACAACCCCGGGCACCCTACAACCTCGGGCACCCCGCAACCCCGGACAATTTGCAAACAGTTTGAGAACCTCTGGCTTTATGTTATGTTAGGTTGTGGTATTAAGAGTGCCTTTGTAAAAAGTTACCTTTTGCTATATTTACAAAATTATACTAGGCTTCATAAAACACGTGCTTGAAACGTATGTACGTTTCAAGCATCAAAACTGTTGTTAATACCCAAATACCGCCTAATTGGTGCACGTCGTTTTCAAGTACCTAAATAATCCCACTTCACTTTGCGAAACATTTCAAGAGCTTGTATGAGCAATAATAACGTTCGGATTACGTTAAAATCATTCCTTACAAAAATAAAATGTTAACAATTTTTAAAAAATACTTTCATCTAAATGAATATGTTGAGAACATCAGTTTTCTTCAGCTCGTTTTGTATTTTTAGGGTTTCATACCTCATAAGAAAAAATACGGAACGTTATAGGACCACTTTTTTACCCGTCTGTCTGTCTAGCAAGACCCTTTATCGGGAACGCGTTCAGGTATAGAGTTGAAATTAAAACCATATACGTACCTACTCAAGTTTGTAGTCTCTTGGAGCTATGAAAAAAGTGTGTGTGTCAGCTCCGACGCACGTCTGGAGTTTACTCCTTAAGTACGAGTATCTAACCATACGCAAAAAGAGTTTATTCAACTGAAAAAAGATTAATATCATATGAAAGGGTAAATTCACAAATTAATGAAAAAAAATAGCAATATAAATACATCGACACTAATAGAAACAAACAAGCCCAATAACATAATTATAGTATATAGGTATGGTCGCCTATACAGCATACTATATGTGCGTCTTAATACACTCACAGCCAAATTAGAAAGTTGCGCACTAAAGGTGCGCACCAAAAACGTGAAACATTTTCGTTACTTTAGTAGGTTTTACCCCTCGGACTTTTCTTATACCGGGCGCCTTATATATGAAAATCGATTCTTAAGGAGTAAACTCCAAAAAAAATTAAAGTCTAGACGGTCAAAAGGTATAGCGTTTTTGTACGGAATCCTTGGGGTGGGAGTCCAACTTGCCCTTGGACGGTTGTTTTCATAGCTCTTCATTTTTCGTCATATCATCCGTCACACAGTTCATTCATTCTTTCATTCACACTCAAAAATTACGATACCTTTCAATTAATATGCACTGCAAGAGGAAATTGATTTTGAACTTCCTCACTGTTAACATATGGTGCTATTTTTGGTGGATATGTACTGCGTAGATGAGCGAATTAATTAGGCAGGGAATTCTGTAAATCTGTAGGGAGTAGCCTTTGCCTTGGGGGCGAACGTCGTAGGATTATTGTAAGTCTGTATGTGTATAGAAAGCTAGGCAAATACAGGAACTTTGTTTGTTATTTGAATAAATACTACGCTAGATTTTGAAAAGGGTTGAGCGAGACGAAGTTGCGGGTTGTTCGAAAGAGATACCACGACCCCAGAACACAAAGGGAAAAACAAGGAACATAGATGGGTTTTAGTCAGTAAAAGTCTGACAATCTCTTCCACTCTACCCTCTGGGTAGAGCGGGAGAGAGTGCGGGAAAAGCTATTTGATAATTTCCCATCCCTAAAATAGGATTGAGTGAGTAGTTCGCAAGTGTGATTGTTTTCGAACATAAATTATCTCAGCAGTAAAATACATAGAACATGTCTCAAATCTAGAACTTATTTCAGACTATTACTACTATGCTGGCTAAAATCTCGTCTATGCCTTGTTCCCACCATTCACCATAGTCACCTGGTTTATCCAAACAGGATTTTCCAACCAAAAACGCTTATTATTCTTGTGATAGTTTGGCGATTTTGCCGGACCTACCACCTTTTCTACTTTAACCCACAAGTCGTGTCGTAACCGTCCCGTTGCCATACCGTTCCGGCGATCCGGCAGCCGCAATGCTCCTCATTAAGCACTAATGCTGCACTATAGCTGAGGCCCTTAACGCCGCGATAAATAAACTAATTATACGCTCAATGGCCACCAATTTGTACTGGGAATTGATTGGTTATTATATGTATGTGTACATAAATATATATAGACTTGCGGTTAGTTGTGTAAGGTGGTTACGCTGTTCTGACTTTGTGGTATTTGTTTGTGTGTGTGTGGTGGATTATGTCATGTTTGGTCTAAGTTTCTAGTCCATACGTGTTAATTTATAGTGCCTATTACGTAATTGCGGTTTAAACTAAACATGTAATTAATCGCTTCCTGTTTATTTTGGTTTATTTTGTTATGTAGGCTTTGAGGCAGACTTTGGATTTGAAGACATCTAAATATAACCAGCTATAAACTATAAAGATAACTAGTTAACTATAAAGTTCTCCCCTATCCCGTAACCCCCTAACGTGGTCAAAAATTGCACAAAACACTCCGTTTTGACCGAGTGTACGACTAAACGCCGACAGACACTACGCCGACAGACTGAACACCGACAAGACTTTACTTCGACGGGACTCTTCGCCGACAGGACTCTTCGCCGACATGGCTCTCTCTATTAATGCAAGTCGTTTCTGGCACTCGCCGGCCGCTGCCGCGGCACCGCTCACTTCGCTCGCTCGGCTCGTGCGTAGGAGGTCACAGTTTTAACCTAACCTAACCTACCCATTGCGTCGCTGATGAGCCGTGTCGGCGAAGAGTCCTGTCGGCGAAGAGTCCCGTCGAAGTAAAGCCTTGTCGGTGTTCAGTCTGTCGGCGTAGTGTCTGTCGGCGTTTAGTCGTACACTTGTTTTGACCACGTTTGCCCCAAATATAATAAGTTCATAAAAAAGAACGATTATTTAAGTAAGTAGTTAGAAAACTACTTACTTTTGACAGAACATAATCACGCGTCGAATTGTTTGGCGTCAGTGATATTAGATGTCGTAGTGTTAGTAGAAAGTAAACAAAATGTAAAACTGACTGTAGTTAAATAAATAATAGAAGGAAAGCCTTAAGACTAAATAATCCCTCCAAATGGTGACGAGGACACTCGAACTAAGGTCAGGAGGCTATTAGGATTTATTGGTAAATGCTTGGAGTCTCAGTCAATAACTTATTGAATCTAAACATTCTGGGAATTCCCAAAGTTTGTGAATCTTAAGTCTTAGACAGGACTATTGAAATATTTGATCTTGAATTTTCGATTTAATAATGAACTTGTTTTAGGTTGTGTAAGTAATAAGGCAAGTTACATGGGCAGTGGGAGGCAAATGATGTAGTAATACAAACGGATAAGAAATCAACATAATCTGATTACTAAAGTGTAGTCAGTGTCCCGAAACTTTAACAACCAGTTGTACCAAGGAGTATTACCTACAAGTACGGCCAACGAGAAGCGATATCAAATGTAAACAAAAGCCATGCTAAAACCCCATCTAAAATGGCCGCCCGAATGTTGGCGAACCCGTCTTAACGTTGTCATGTTTTGCCGGGAGAACGAGACATTACGACAAAGGCACAAGATGGAAAGAGCTAAATATTAGATTGTCAACGCCACAGTTGTTTTTTAGGTTAATTTTCTTTCGTATCGCCTTTCGTTCGCCGTACTGTAGTACTAACTGGGTTGTGAAGGTCAAATAGGCAGTCGCTTCATGTTTTTTACTATTCAGCTGCATCTGGTCAGATTGGAAGCCGACCCCAACAAAGTTGAGAAAAGATTAAGCAGATGATGAAATTGATTATTAAAATGGCTTAAATCATTATAGTTGAAGCTCAGTCTTATCGTCATTCAAACGTTAATTTTCCATGTCACTAGTGAAACGCCTCCTTTAAATAATAAATATATTATGTCAAATAAAAACAATAGGTAGTTGTTTTCGGAATCGTTTTTAGACAAATTATGCCTGTATTAGAAGACTCCGCTCTTTGCTATTTCGTAAAGCGTGATAATTAACAATTAACACAATAATTAAAAAATGTTGAAGTAAGCTTTAGAATCGTAGTCTAACATAAATTAAGAAGAGGATATATTTATAGATGTGTGTGTGGGTAAGTGTGTGTGTGTGCGAGTATAAATAGGTGTGTGAGTATGTTTGTGTATATGTGAAATATTCCGAGTTATAATAATGCTTCTGTGACTTAACTAGTGTATCTCTACAATCATATTAGCGTTTATTTATTATTTTATTTATTCTATTATATAATTGAACTGATCGTTGATTATATTGTTTGCATCTAGATTTTGTCTTAGTTGAAAGTATATCCGCTATGCTTAACTTCTTTCTTTTCGGGGTAATACCCACAATTAAAGGTTGAAACTTGTTTGTGCCTTTGTACCAAAAGATATTCTATACAATATTTTAAGAAAAAAAAATATAATATTTTCCGCAATTAAGTTGTGAATCATGATGTCTACATAAAAATCGCTTTATAGCGACTTTGTTTTATGTCATGTATAGATAGACATAGATAAGTTAGCCTTCTCTGTGTACGGAGAGGATATTGATTGATATTATTTATATAAGACTAGCTTTTGCCCGCGGCTTCGCTCGCGTTAAAATCGGGGTAACACAGCTCCCCTTGCGCCTTATTGATTTGTAATAGTAACGCTAAGTTTTCCCTTTTTCTCTCTCAAATCCCACTTTAAAAAAAATGACCGTCTCCTGGTTCCCAACTATCTTTGTACCAAAACTCATTAAAATCGGTGTAGCTAACAAAGCGTGAAGAGGTAACAAACAAACAAAAAAACTCACTTTCGCTTTTATAATATTAGTAAGGATACGTAAGGATTCTAGTTCGTAATAATCTGTCAAATACGGCAAAAAATTCTGACCCATACGTAACACATTCCTCTCCTCTTACAATTTACCCAATCTGCACAAATCAAATTTCGTAACTACACTCTGAGCTTCATAAAAACTCTCGTTGCCTCTTGCCTCTTGCCTCGCACCTTTTCTGCGTAATGCCTCGTCCCCAATCAATCATAACAACATATTGTTTGCTTGCAAGGGATAACGTTTCCGTTATAACGTGGATTTATGAGGGGTAGCTGTATTATTGATAGGTTTCATGCAACATTAGCGCCTTGATTGGTAGCCGTTCGTGTTTTATTTTTAGAGGCATGAGAATTGATCGGGGTTGCATAAAATGAGGTTTCTAACCTCATTTTATGCAAAAATATTATTTTAAATTCGGTGGTCGAGAAACTTTTTGTGTTGAATGTAATGATAAATGATGTTTATTTTGCAAGTAGGTTTTTACACTTCGTTTCGTAGCCGGCTACTCTAAGAAGAAACAGCTAAAACAATCTCAGAGGTCTTTTTTAAGGTCCAGACAAAAATCTTCTTGGTCAAATCTCGTCATCAGTCAGATTAGTGTCTAAAATGGTCTTTTTAAAAAAGCACCACATTGATTGAGTGGACCTGTCTAGTCAGTGCAAGCATTTTTCAATATCCTGTAGCTCGACTAACTTAAGAAGCTCAACGATACGACAAACTATACCAAAAAAGGACATCTGTGTAGGCAGGTAAAAACGATGTAAAAGAAAAACTGAAATATAAATTACCTCACCAATATCACGGCATATTATTGGAATTTGTGCAATATGTTATATAGAATGGTGGTAGGTATCATCTGAGATGACATAATATAGTACATAGTTCTTAGTAAAAAGATAGCTTATCTTTTATTATTCTTTATCTATAATATTTCTGAAAGCTACTAAATTAAAACTTTCAGGTGACGCTCAAAACCACTCAGTTTTTACGACCATCAAAATTTTTATGTGCCATAAAATGTTTTATCAACCAAACCTATTGGTAGTGTAAAAAAGAATCCTTCGTTTTGTAATCTTTTCTAATAATCTGAAACCAAAAGTGAGTTTGTTTGTAACATCTTCACGCCTAAATGGCTACACCGATTTTGATGTATTTTGGTACAAAGATAGTTGAGATTTTGGAGACGGACATAGACTACTATTTTTCTGTTTCTAACTCCCCACTTCCCTAAAATAGGTGGTGGAAGTTTGTATGGAGTATTCCGCAATATTCAAGGTAGGAAGCTAAAAATTGGTATGCGGACTATTTGTCACTAACAAAATGATCGTGCATCATGTTTTATTGGAAATCTGCCCCCAACCCCTTAAAAGACAGAATAAAATTTTATATGAAAATTTTCGCAGTTTCCAAGGCAGGAAGCCAAAAATCGGTACCCACACTCTTTTTTACCAACGAAAAATACCTGCAAATCAGTAAAGGGGAACTGTGTCACCCCGAATTAAACGCGAGCGAAACCGCGGGCAAAAGCTAGTCTGTCTATATAGATCGCCTTTTCCTACGTCTAATACGGCAATTACGAAGGACCCTTCACTTTAAGTTTTACGTAAATTTGTTTCTAAATTGGCTGTAGGTAGCTTAAAACTGTTGAAGCGAATATTTCAATGTTCAGTTGATTCCATTAATTAGGTATGCTGTGCTCTCCATCGTGCCAAGTTGAATAGCCAATTACATTGATAATTGGAGGTCGCGCAGGTGTCTTCACGACAAAGACGGCCGGTGGTGTGGTGTGAGGTAGAAGATAGACGAGGGAGTAAAGGTGCATCTATAAAAGTAACTGAGCAACTGGCTTTTAAGCTGCTTCCGAACGTGAATTCCTTGATTCGATTACCAGATCCATTTTGACATGTAATTGATGTTATTTATTTATTGAAACTTTATGCACATGTATAAAAAACACTGTAAAAAGGCAGACTTATTGCTTTGGGCATTTTCTACCAGTCTACATTGGGGTGATGCAGAGAGAAAACATAGTAGGTGGCGGGGTGCATAACAGAGAGTGTTCGAAAAAATATATATTTAAAATTAAAATATAACGATAAACACTTATATACAAACATACAAAAAAAATGGAAAGAGAGTTAAAAATATAAAGATAGGTACATGAAGAAAAACTACAACCACTTTAGGAGACGAATCTGCCAGCTTCTTAAGAAAAAGTGAACCAATTGGTGGCAATCCTGGTTCATCTATCTCTGCCTAACCTTTTGGGTATAACAGGCGTTATGTTTATGTTACTTAGTATCGGTAAGTTCTGGCGGCATGTGCGTGGAGTCAAGTCTAAGTATATTCAATGTTGCCGGGGTTGCGGATTGTTCGAAAGAGCTGTTTGTGCTCATATTTAATTATTTTTTTAGTCTGGTACTTTACGTGAGGACTTGTAATTGGCTTGCTGTTGTCTACGGTTTCTTATTTTTTTATTAAGTTTATTTTTAAGTTTTAGGTACTCCATGCTGCAATAAATAAATAAGAGATACCGTGGTCATATAACATAAAGGGCAATAGAAAGAACATGTGTGGGTTTTAGTAAGCTTAACTGTGACTGTCTTCAGAGCGAGGGAACTTATTTAAAGGTTTCCCATCCACAAAAAAAAATGTTCTGAGAAATGAATTCGTTACAGCACAAAAGCTTCCAATGAATGGGATTTTAGTTCATTCCACAATACAAGTGTAAGCTTTTAGAAAATAATTACGAGTATAATGTGAAACGTCAACAAGACAAATAAAAACTCAGAAGTTAAGAAGAAAATAGTCCAAAAATAAAGTCAAACAAATTAACTCGCCACAACCTTACAACTTGGCACACCAATTTTGTGACGAATTCTCGGAGTTTGATTCTATTTAGTTTATGTGGAAGTTATATGGCTTGTTTACTGCGTGGGGGCGCCACTGCCGTGCACTTACTACGTGCTAAAACACAACACTTGAGACTATCTTGGTTAGCACAGGCACTAGTCTGACAGTTATGATCTAGTTCTTAAAGCTGTGAAAGTTTAGAAGTGGTAACATTTTTGGCCGTTTAATATTAGCTCAATCTGCTGTATTTTTAATCGACTTCAAAAAATGAGGAGATTTAGTTTCGTCGGAATCTTTTTTGTATCTATGTTTACCGATTACTCAAAGGTGCCAAAAAAAAATTGCAAATCGGTCCAGATTTGCAATTTTTTTATTTTTATTAAAAGGGTACATACTTCCAGGTTCCATATCTAGCTAGTTATATAGCTTGTTCTAAATAATTTAAACTTTTCACAACAATATAAAAGCGATGAATGGCAACATTAATCGGAACAGACTGGGTGGCAGTAGACAGGCACCGGGCGTGTCACAAACAGACTTCGTTCCACGTAGCCCTGTCATAGGCATGTTCAATACAAACGGTGACAACAGACCTTGGTTAGTAGAGCTTTCACTTTAGTGCGGGTTTTTGTAATGAGTTCGTAGAATTTTATAGCAGGGTTTTTTTGTGGTGGGAAATTATCAAATAACTTCCTCCGCTTTGGGCGGAGCAGGGCGGAGTGTCAGACTTGTATTGACAAAACCCCATGTTCTTTCTACTGCCCTTAATGTTATGGAGCCGCGGTATCTTTTATAGCAGGGCTTAAAAATGTATTTTAATTAATAGACACATGTATTTTTTATAATATAACCAGACTATAACTGTCGCACTACTGGGCAAAGGCCTCTTCTCACACAGAGAAGGCACGAGCATTGATCACCACACTTGCTCAACACGGGTTGACGACTATCCTTACTTAATTATACTTAACTTCACTTAACTTCCCTCTATCATTTTATTATTCTCATTTCGCACTTTTAAAAAAAAATTGCCTCTGTCCGTCTCCAGGGTCCGTCAATTATCTTTGCACCGAAATTAGTTTGGCCATTAAGACGTGAAGACGTAACAAACAAACTCACTTTCACTTTTATATATTATTAAGGATTAAGACTATAATGACGACATAACAACTCTTTCTGAAAAACTACCAACTTACTATAAACTAAATGAATCTACGTATAAACACCAATACTCGATTAAAAACCCGTTGCGGTTTCGTCCTACCGTAGTATCAACACACTGCGATTATTCTTACACCCAAAACTGCCCTCAAAATCCAACAAAAACTAAACCATAACTAACATTATCCCGTATCATAAACCGCATTACTGAGCTACCTACCTTGAAGTAAGCATCTCTGGCGTGGCTCTAAAGTAGCTCGAGCCACTAATCTGATAAGCGGTGACGAAAATCGCTTTATAATAACTACAAAAAGGTTGCTCATTAGAGGTTTTAAGTTAACACGCTCGTGTTAAGTTTTGTATTTATGTCCGTGGTGATTTTAGGTGTTGCTAGCTACATAATGTTACTGAAACACATGTGACTAAAACAGTGATAGATCTGAAAGTTGATGGATGGAGAGCGAGAGGAAGGCCGAAGAAAAGAAGAATGGATTGTGTAAGGAATGATATGAATGAGAAAGGAGTAAATGATGCCGTGACGTTTGATAGGGGAGAATGGAAGAAGAAAACATGTTGCGACGACCTCAAGTAGAATGGGGAGCTATGTAATATTTAGTATTGTAATAGCATGAAAGCACGTCTGTAATCCCTGAAGGTATAACTAAGGGTGTACCTAGCCTGCCGGGGTTACGGGTTGTTCAAAAGAGATACCGCGGCCCCGGAACATAAAGGGCACAAGAAGGAACATAGGTGGGTTTCAGTCAGTACGAGTCTCAGGCAGACTTTCACTGACTAAAACCCACCCAGAGCAAGGGAAGTTATTTGATAGTTTCCCATCAACAAAAATAAAGGGAACCTAAAAGTATACCTTGCGCCAGTTATGATTAAGTCCCATTTAATTAGGGCAACTCTTTTGCCATCGCAGCACAAATTTACAGCTATTGACGAATTACGGGAAACCCAATAACATTTTGCCCGATTTGTAACTTGAATCGAGAACTTATCCATGCTTAGACTAACGAGGTTATTAATTGAAATTGTGTTTGCTGACCACAACATTAATGTTACACTTAAACAATTTAAAATTGACGTAATTTTTTCGTATGCCATCAATATTTACACACAGAGATGAAAAACCACAGCGCATTTACACTTGAATCAATATTATATCATAATTTCCAACCACATTTTTTACCGTAACCGTTGGTACACACGACGGCAGTACAACCTATTGTAAACAACTATAACCTGATCTCTCTACTACGGATCGCACACCGTAGTAGAGAGATCTGGTTAAAATGGTTTTGTATAGGTTGATGTACCGTCGTGTGGACATACTAACACTACACGGCTCTACAGTTAAATGTACCATTTCGCGTGAAATTAATTGCATTGGCTCAATTTGGCTTGACCAGATCAAACCGGTGGAAACCAGCGGAAAGCGGACACTACCAATTATGACTATTAAACTCAACCACTGTCTGTCTGTTTCATGTGACGGTTGCCATGTTAATAAATTACGTCGATAATGTTAATTGCCATAAACATTACATGTGAAAAAAAAACTTGAAGTTGAATAAAAATGTTTTTTTTTTATTAGCAACTTGTTTGTCACATTAGGCGAGTTGCGGCCAAACGCAAGGCTGTAATGTATTCAGAACCGGTCAAGTGCGAGTCGGACTGCTGCACCTAAGGTTCCGTATTAACTATCGACATAAACGGTCATATATTTTTTTTTCACACTGGGATTATAGACTTGAGTACACGATTTTAATTTTAACTCGCCTCCACTCGTTCTTGAGATAAATAGTCTTGACGGACAGACAGACAGACAGACAAAAAAGTGATCCTATAATAGTTCCATTTTTCATTTTGAGATACGAAATCCTAAAATCCAAAT
Source organism: Ochropleura leucogaster (assembly GCA_958449745.1). Classification (NCBI taxonomy): domain Eukaryota; kingdom Metazoa; phylum Arthropoda; class Insecta; order Lepidoptera; family Noctuidae; genus Ochropleura; species Ochropleura leucogaster. The sequence goes on from OY288207.1 coordinate 17,419,571, forward strand.
TTTCAGTTTACCTTTAACTTTCAATGCCCTAACATAATATTAATTTAATTCAGTATAATGTTAAGTTATCTGAGCTGTCGGCTGTCATTTGTAGATCTTTGACAGTCGTTACAGGTAGTCAGTGTTCCGAAAGTCTGACAACCAGTCTTACCAAAGTACCAGTACTAACTGGGTTGTGGAGGTCAGATAGGCAGTCGCTCCATGTAAAATACTGATATTCAGCTGCATCCGGTTGGACTGGAAGCCGACCCCAACATAGTTGGGAAAAGGCTAGTCAGATGATGATGTTAAGTTATCTGAGTTATTAAAGCTCATGAGTTATAAGACAATATAAAACATAATATCACGATCGTAAACCTAGTAAAGTTAGGCAGAGGAGTACCCAGAGTACACCTAATATTTAAGTCCCATGTTAGCTTATTATTATGACAATGAAATTCCTGATATATGAAACTATTTTGACTATTGTGGGTTTAAAAAATAAAAATAAAAAAGTGTGTGTGTCAGCTTCGACGCACGACTGGAGTTTACTCCTTAAGTACGAGTATCTAACCATACGCAAAAATAGTTTATTCAACTGAAAAAAGATTAATATCATATGAAAGGGTAAATTCACAAATTAATGAAAAAAACAAGCCCAATAACATATAGTATATAGGTATAGTCGCCTATACAGCATAGCATATGTACGTCTTAATACACTCACAGCCAAATTAGAAAGTTGCGCACTAAAGGTGCGCACCAAAAACGTGACACATTTTCGTTACTTTAGTAGGTTTTACCCCTCGGATTTTTCTCAAACCGGCGCCTTATATATGAAAATCGATTCTTAAGGAGTAAACTCCAATAACTAGTAAATACGGTTTGATGTTGTAAACTACTAAAAGAAAACCTCTTAAAGGGTGTTGGCAATTATCTACCAAAACATACTAACAAAATTACCTTCCACATTGACAACTTGCTTCCCGGATCATTCTAAAAATAGTTCTCCTTCTGTCTTTGAGGAATCCCATTTTTGGCCAAAACCTTCTGAATCACTGGTCTCTTTCACTTCACTGAATTGAGTAATATCCTTTGAAGAACTATTAGTAAGTAAAGACAGTGAACTTGTTCTAAGGATGGAAGGATGGACAAACGTAACGTCTCATCCTCCATTCGGATAATAAAAGACTGAACCTCTGACTCATTAGTTCAAGATGTTTCCAAACTATTGGGCCGAAACTTGAAAGTTAACAAGAATGTCGACCAAAGCCGGGGGGCGTGGCTAGAGTAGGACGTACTTAAACAAAGTTCGGTTTTGTCATTAAACCGAAGGTTTTGGGAAATCCCTTACTATGTTATTTGGAGTTCTGAATTTGAAGGTATTGTGAAATTTTACGCATTTTTAATAATAAGATTTGGGAGAGACCAGCTATATTACCTTGTAAAAAGGAAATGGTTTCAAATCTCAATACTCAATTAACTTTATTGCTTTAACATAATGTGCACTTAGGTGGTAGTTTATAATTGAGATCATTATGGACCCTGTCGGGCACAACAAAAGGGTAAGTTTAGTTCTTTTAACCTGACAGACAGATGTGTCGCCTGAGGGTTTGTTCCGCAATTACTTCTACCCAGCTAAAACTCTAGGAACTGGCGAAAGGAGAGCGTTTTGGGGGATTATCTCTTGTAATGTTGACTTTCAAAAAGTGCTGACTTTTGGTTTTTGACTTTTGCCCAGCTGTGGGACAGTTTAATCATTGTTTGCTGATAATAGAAAAGTGTGGTCACTGGTCTACCAACCTCAGAAGAAAAGTTGCAGACACGGCTTCTGATTCTGATTGGAAATCTAGTCTATCCAGTGAATCTGTCAGAGTGAGGTGTCCACGCACCTTTTTAAGCAATTTTGTTAAATTACTGCTTTATACAACTCTTTAGGCGATCATGTATAATTTTTTATATTGTTTATGTTACGAAACTCATATTTTAAATGTTATACTCTTCCTCTTCTCACACAATGATCTCTAAGTTTTTTTCAACATATTACCTTTCGCAGGCTTGCTGGTAGAAAATTCTTTTGAAATAAGCAATGCCTTTTTACGTTTTGTTATGTATCCTTGTGTTTTCCTCTGTGTATATAAATCATTAAATAAATAGATGACTTTTTATTTTTACTTCAAAACGACATCACAGAACCTCTAACCCAATTACCTAACACCACACCCCACTTCTACCCACTAAACTCAACACGCGCGCGGTGTAAACCAGTTCATAGCAGTTTAAACCGATATTTTCTAGCGATGGTGATTAACTGTCATCGTTCTATTTTGTCGGAGCAATTTTCATTAAGCCATCATTAAGCCGGAAAGTTTTGGAGTGTAGCTCTTATCCCATTGGTCGACCGCTGTCCCTGTTCATTAATTTGGGAGACCTTTCCTGGGAGGAGTTATGAAATGAAGGGTAAACGATAGGTTACTATTCTACAATGGAGAACCTCAATGAAAAATAAATATAATTTATAAAATAAAATAATCTATAATAGTAAAAATATTAATTATATTCTAACAAATAAACTCTTCTTTCTGTCTTTCTGAAGTTTATTATATGGAAATACTTTCGTTTTTTTAAAGGTTTGCTTATCAAAGTTGATTTATAGATGGGTGAGCAACCGTAACATACTGGGCTCCCTCCGTTCATCGGAAAGTAATTTTCTGTAGATAGCAAAAGTTAAATGTAATTTTTTTTTAAATTATTTCAGAGATTGTTGTAAATATTCAACAGTGAGACTGTAATGTGAAAAATTGTTTGTTTACTACTCAAAGAGCCTCTATGAAAAAAGGCGCATTTGCAGAAGTTACGTGCTGTAGCTCCTAAAATTCCACCTATCGAACAACTGATTGATAAGTTTAACTTAATGAAAACGTTCTCACATATTTGTATGATCTCAACACGAATGATAAAATACGATTTTATAATAATATTCTTATTTAAAAGAGTGTCCATGAAGTTTCTTGCACATTCTTCTCGATAGAGATCAACGCTTTGGAATGGGCAACTACAGTACTTTCACAAATTATTATGTCTTGTAACCGGGAGGGGCCTGTAGCTTCAACATTTTTTTTCTTGACATTCAAAAGTGCCTGTAATGGTCTAATTGAAATAAATGCTTTAAGTTTTGGAAACCAAGAAAAACATTACAAAGTACAAAGTTCGGGGATAATCGTTACATGTCTCCAGTCACTTCCCTATAACTAATGAAGCTTTCTGTCAAAAGCCAAACGAGATCTGTAGGCCTACTATGACATCTTAAAGTAGAACTTATTCCACTGAGTGAAAGAGATGGTGCTAGACACCCTGTAGCTCTGTCCCTTTACCTCAGCGGAATAAGTTCTGCTTTAACACGTCATGGTAGGGTAGCTAGTCGCTATAGTATCGTACCGTCTTTGGTAAAAGCGGCCCTCCGTCAATGTTCCGTCGTCTGTGTCTGAACGCTTAATTTATAGTTTGTTTTGATACAATCCAAATACGAATGATTTAAATGAACCTATAATTGAGATGGGATTTGAATTGTAAACGATGAAACGGATATCGTAAAATAAACTTTTTTTCATATACAGCGAAAACATACATAGCGAAATGTGGGTGTAATTTAAGATTTTGTACAATTTTAGTTTTTTCGCCAGTCGAACATATTAATTATTCAAAACCAGATAAAACGTTCGAATCCGTTAGGAAGCTTAGTTTATTCTATGACTTCGGTTAATCCTACTTCTTACTATACCTACTAATATTATAAATGTGAATGTTTTTGAGAATGTATGGATGTATGTTAAAACGGTTGAACAGATATAGATGCAATTTGGCACAGAGGTAGATTATGGCCTGGAATAACACATAGGATAAATATAGACTTTTTTCGATATGACGCGGGCGAAGCCGCGGTCGCCAGCTAGTGTAAAATACTTGTATTCATCTGCATCTGGTTATACTGGAAGCCGCCATAGTAATGAAAAGCAGACGATGAGTGTAAAGTTAGCGTTGATTTTAGAATCAACAGTAATAATTTAAGACTCAAATCCATTAATTAATGAACATTTTCGTTAAACACATGTATTTATCTATGCCTTATCAATTAGCTTTGACTTGTGAAATTGACACGATGTTTCCGAGTTAATGAAAGAGCTCTTGTGTGTAATTATCACTATTTTCGTACAACTTTATTACATAGAATAAGATGTACAACATAAATAAACAAATTCTGGAGTTGAAACACGATTTCATCAAGATCCGCGCAGCCGTTTTGACGTGAAAGAGTAACAGTCATGCATATATCCATCCATACATCGTCACAAACAATCGCATTTATAATATCCTTACTAATATTATAAAAGCGAAAGTGAGTTTATTTGTTTGTTTGTTACCTCTTCACGCTTTAATGGCTAAACCGATTGTGATGAAATTTGGTACAAATGATAGTTGGGAACCAGGAGACGGACATAGGCTAATTTTTATTTGTAAAAAGTGGGATGTGAGGGAGAAAGCAGGAAGAAAAGGGAAATCTTAGCGTTGCTATTGCAAATCAATAAGGCGCAAGGGGAACTGTGTCACCCCAAATTTAACGCGGGCGAAGCCGCGGGCAAAAGCTAGTTAATAATAATTAAAGTAAGATTAGTAGGAAGTAGGATAATTAGGGGGTAGGATTAGTAATATAAGAGTAGTAAGATAGCTTGAAAATGATACCGCGGCCCCGAAACATAAAGAGCAATAGAAGAAACATGGGTGGGTTTTATTTCCCATCCGCGTGAAATCATCAAACAACTTCTCCCGCTCTGGGCGAAGCGGGGAGGAGTGTCAGACTTGTACTGACTAAAACCCTGGGTGGGTTTTGTGGTGGGGTGGTGTCGTGTGTCCTTTACTTCATGTTCCGGGATATCTCTTTCGAACAACCCGCAACTCCGGCTGGCTCAGTTACACCTATTTTACATTTCAACACGAAAAGCAATTAATATTTTATAACAAATCCGAGAGACAAACTTAATGGCGTTGTAGCCGCAAGCAGTCGCCGATAATGACCGCACCGGGTTCGAATCCCGCACCCCGGCTAATACGACCATTGATTGTTTAACGGTGCGATAGTATCACTATCTGCTGTTCTTAGCTTTATAATGGCTTCATTTGTGACTGTGCCCAGTTCATTTGTAGCTGGATTAAGTTTTATAGGGATACATTTGTGTGGGAGTGAGATTGTTCTGTGGGTAGTATTTTTAGATTGGAGTGAATTTCAGACATTGGTTTCAATTCTGTTGTCACAAACTGAACTAAAACTACTCTAAAAATCACAAAAAAAATATTCATGGCAAACTACGTTTCTTATTCTGACATTGATAGAAGTGACATAAGTTAACTATATTGTTGTATAACAACATCAATGATAGTTAAGTTACTCAATTTAGAAAAAAATTACAAACCTTGCTATTCTGAAATTGACATTTCTAACCAAAAATAGTGGTTGTCAAGCTGCATCAGACTATGTTGAATAGCGATTAAAATTGTGTGGGATCAAATTTGATGTGATTAGGTAAGTCATTTTAGTTATAGTCTTGTTTAATGCGGTGGATTATCAGAATCAACCTGAAAAACTTTAAGCGAGACATCAGTGTCTGTACTGTATATTAAGGTTACGTATAAGGATACCAAAAAAAAATACAAGCTATTGACAACTAATTTTCATAATACAAGTTATTGGTTGTTTTAGTTGTGGGTTGTGGAGGTTAGATAGGCAGTCGCTCCCTGTAAAATACTGGTATTAAGCTGCATCCGGTTAGACTGGAAGCCGATCCTAAAATATTTTGGAATCAACCTATTTAACCCAAGATATTTCGCTCTGGGGGTGCTAGAAAAAATGACATAATTGTATTTATATTTTTATAAAATGAACTATTTATATTATAAAAAAGAAAAGAGATGAAAATAATAAAAATACAAATCCCTGTAACTTTAAAATCAGCAATAACTTTAATAACCACAAGTTATTTCTTCACCAAATAATTCACAGTTTCAAATGCAACTATCTCGAAGTTATATATAGTTCAAATTCCGGCCACTTAACGTCCAACTTTGATAAAGGTCATACAGGGCGATCTATTATTAAGAAGCGAAGGCCTTCGCTGATCGATTTCCCTTTGAATTAGTGATAAAAGTTCCGAGTGATGGGAAGACAATGGGAGGTCAGTGGTAATGGTTTAATTACATCGTGCTACATGGTTGACCTGAGGGGAATGTCTTTATTTTGAACTAGCTGGCGCCCGTGACTTCGCCCGCGTGATGATCGAAAAAAACCTGAGGGGAATGTCTTTATTTTTAACTAGCTGGCGCCCGCGGCTTCGCCCGCATGATGATCGAAAAAAAAGTATTCTTTGTGTTATTTCAGACTATAATCTACCACTGTGCCAAGTTTCATCAACATCCGTTCAGCCGTTTTGACGTGAAAGAGTAACAAACATCCATACGGATCACAAACATTTGCATTTATAATATTATTAGCTATTGCCCGCGGCTTCGGTCGCGTTAAATTTGGGGTAACACAGTTACCTTTTCCTGATTTGCAGGTACCTGCTGCCTGTAGTTTTTGCTCTTGCGCCTTATTGATTGTAATAGCAAAACTAAGTTTTCCCTTTTCTTCCCTAAAAAGTTACATCACTACTAGCTGTGCCCAGCGGTTTCACCCGCTGAGGTTTAGGGGTATGAAAAATAGATGTTAGCCGATTCTCAGACCTACCCGATATGTACACAAAATTTCGTTTAAATCGGTCCAGTCGTTTCGGAGGAGTATGGGAACGAAAACTGTGACACGAGAATTTTATATATTAGATGTCCGTCTCCAGGGTCCCAACTATCTCTGTACCAAAATTCATCAAAATCAGTTTAGACATGTAGGCGCGAAGAAGTACCAAACAAAAACAAATAAACCAACTCGCTTTCGTTTTTATAATATTAGTAAGGATTTATTTACCTATAAAAGACATCAATCTTGCGCTCTATCATTGCATTTTGCCGGAATTGTAAATTATATAACTTAATTTTTTCAAATGACCAACGTTGTGATTTAAAATATACACCTACAAAAATGTTATTTTATTGGGTACAATACTAATAACATCGCTAGGTGCCCTAAAATTAATAGCACAAGATAAATACCAAACAATATTGCAGGCATTCCCGGGAGACCTAAAATTCCTTCGCAAATTGAATTATTTATCAAACGAGCAGATATTAAACGATTTTATCGTCTATAAAGTTGGAAATTATTATTTTAATGTTAATAGCATCAATAAATCCCGTTTGAAATAGGCGTGGACGTCACAATGTTGTCAGTAAGTGAACACTTCTAGACATTACATTGCATGTTAAGGCTGAGATTGACGCGTGACCGATGCTCAGTACTGGCAGCTTAACTGTGACATATAGGTACTGAAGTAAATAGAAAATAGGGGCAAATGATAAATGCTTCTCGTGATCAGGAAGTTGGCAAAGAGTTAGCATTGCCATTTAGCGTGGCAGTGCCGCTGTCTTCTGGGCACTTTCTGGATGACATTTTATAGTGCTTACACTTTAATAAAATATATAAAATAGTGTTGTGTGTGTGGGTTTAAAATAGTGAGGAGTTTGTTACATGTGAAGTTATACCTAAACTAGCTTGATATTGAATAAAAAGTATCCCATGTGTTATTCTAGACTAAAATCTACATCTGTGCCAAATTTCATCAAGACCTGTGTAGCCGTTTTGACATCCATACATCCATCCATCTAACCTCACTCATAAGCATTTATAATGTTTGTAGGAAGTAGGATAGGATTAAATTATTTGGTTTACTGGAAATTGCAAGACACACACTTTACCCTTGAATCTCTGACGCTCGCTCACAGGGAACGTTATAACGTTTCACGTCATTATTCCAGATATAAGTTCCTTTGTCAAAGCCCAAAGGACGGCGTCTTGCGACACGAATTGCGTCAAGCGACAGCGGGTCACGTGTTTCGTCCACGTGAGGTCTGTCAGTCCCCAAGACGGGTCGCGGTGACCCGTGCCAGCGTAAAATAACTTTCTTTTTGTTTTTCAACAATCACTGTTGCCAAGCTCGTATAAGCCAGCTCGTATACACGAGGCTAAGAGTGAAGATTTTGTTAAATATTAATCGGGAGGAATTAGAACCTTACAATTTATTGTGGTGGACAAGGGCCCCACCTCACTGGAAAAAGAAAACGTGTTGCGATGACCCCAAATAGAATGGGATAAGGGCAGGAAAATGATGATGATGATGGACAAGGTCTTCACCCCGCTCTCCTTGGTTAAAGAGGAAATGGTGGGACTATTTATATATTATTATTTGTAAATGCCAAAATGTGGATTGATAGCCAGCTGGACGGATCTTGTTGGAATTCGGAACAGACATAGATCTTAGGATATGTTGGTTCGAATAAAAAAAAATAGCTACACAAGCAAATTTTTTTAAATTTAATTTTTGTTCGTATTTTTTTAACAGTGACTTTGATTTTTGTTCTAGAACATGCTGATTTTTTATGATCAGTACTGCATAAACTCATTAGATTAACTTATAAAGATATAGTTTCAGTTTCAGCTTTTGATGCGAAGGATGAATTAGGAGAGTGTCGTGAGGAAACTTTTAAATATAAATGTGTATATAATAAAAGATTATATAATAAAAGATTAAGATTATGTGAAGACAAGAAAGGAGCTGTCTAATAAACCTGAAATAACACAGTTTTTTTTTCTAGTATTACGATCCCGAGAACGATTACCAAACATCACGTAGGCGGAACAGCGGGCTTGAACTAGTGTTATCTATACTAATACTAATATACTGATACTAATACTAATAATATTATAATGCTGAAGAGTTTGTTTGTTGGGACTACTGGTTAGAATTGAAAAATTCTTTTAGTGTTGGATAGTCCATTTCTTGAGGAAAGCTTTAGGCTATATAACATCACGCTACGACCAACAGGTGCTGAGCAGCGTGGGTGAAACCACGTGGAACAGCTAGTATATTATAAAAAAGATGCCTGCTATTTCCTTGGAAACTAGTTAATACACACTTTTTAGTATTGTTCCAATAAATACAACGTGTCTCATACATAATAAAAACTTCACTATAAAATAAATGCGATGCGATCGAAACGACTGTTATCCATTACCGGACCCGTTCAATGCATACATTATGAATTTAATAGTCATTACGTCATGTAATAATGCTTTATTCGAGCTTCGGGTTTAGATCGCAGCCATATAAGTAGCATCAAGTTATGTAATAAAGTACGGCTTTTAAAGCGAGAGTCTGATATTGGAAGGACGTCGACATTCTAATAGCGAAAATTTTAAAATTGTTTTTGACTAAAACTTATAGCAAACTTGCACTTATCATCATCTGCTTTGCCTTTCCTAAATCATATTGGGGTCGGCTTTTAGTCTAACCATATGCAGCTAACTAGTATTTTACATGGAACGCTTGCTTGTCTAACCTCTACATGCCAGTTAGTACTGGGTAATACGGTACCCTTAATGCTATTCGGTATGACTGGTCGCTCTTTATTCACAGGGGGGTAAGAAAAAACTACAAACGCACACCAGATATTATGAAATCAAAATCAAAATATTTTTATTTCACATAAGCCTACATGGGCACTTATAAAACGTCGAGAAAAGATGCACGGTTCGGGTTGGTCGTTTTCTATGGAGAAGAACCGGCAAGAAACTCCATAGTTACTCTTTTAAAATCATACAATATGATTATTACGGTTATTATTCGTTTTTAAAAAAGAAGGTCCATCACGCCGAAACAAATTCGCAAAAGAAACCTGAAAGCCATTTCTCGTCAAACATCAACAGAGAAAAACTACACAATGATGGAAACTTGCAAAAAGTGTTCCCCTCTTAAATGCTGCTCCGTGAGTTGCACAAATAACTCAGGAATTAAAGGCTGCACTCGTACTACGTTTACCGATGCGAGAAACAAACAGTTGAATAATCGAATGATCGGATTCCCTACTCAATATGAAACACGATTTTTCATTCGATTAGCAGAGATTAATAAAACAATAAATGATGAAAATAATCACTAATTGGATGGATATTGAAGTACCAAAGAATGTATAGTGAATTGGAAATGTTAAATTATTATGCGCACGAAAAACGTTTTATTATTGTACAACAAAAATATTTGTTAATTGAAAATATTCATTTTCGATTTTTTTTACAAGGTACTATTTTTCAGTTTGAGTTTAAAACAACAAAATGTCAATATCAAGTTGCCTTTTTAAAATTAATTGTCAAAAAATTATATCACACTGAAAAACTTCAAAAATAAATTGAATGTATTCAAAGCCAACAAACAAAATCATCCCAAAAAAATTGCCTCATCCACGAATATAAGTAACATTCCTACGAGCTACATCTCAAGTGCCGACAGCTTGCACGTTTCGTGAGACGTAACCATCGGAGGGAGATTCCCACTTATAATTTATTAACAGGTCATAAGTGCTAAAATGTGTACATTCATAAGTCCAGAGGCACGTGCTGGCTCCTCGGATAAATAATTCAACGTATCTGGGTGCTCATGTCTGCACCCATTCGATGCCTTTCACTTTTCTCTCTTTTTTTTCTGCAAAAGGAAAAATAATTGAGGAAACTGTTTGGTAGCTCCCGGACTACGTTATATCAATGAATTTTTGAGAAGTTTTGCGATTCTTTTTTTGTTTCAAATTTTATTTATTAATATATATCTATTTCGAATATGACGGTTAAATTTCATAACAGTAACGTTAAACCATTTAACGAAGATAGGGCGAACCCCTTTAATTAAACTAACATGATTAAATATCGTTTATACATAATGCAGCGGTGACACACGCACACCAACCACTCTAATAAAAGTTTCAGGCCTACGTCCCAAAAACGTTGAACTAAAAAGCATTAAGAACCCTACCAAATTGAATTGGTACGGAACCTTTCCTTCCTAAGCTATTTATGAGTGGATAACAAGCGGTCGGTCGGTTGGCAGGCTGGCCCCTCCCGGACAAAATTATAATTGGGATATAATATGCGGAATATGGGACCCAGAGGATTTTGGACACGAAGGCTATATATTTTTCCGGGTCAATCATTTTGTCCTACCAAAGGCTATGAACGTATAAATACGATACAAACTAACCTTGGTAAATGTTAATATAGGTCGTCTTGTTCAAAAGAATAATGTAATTAAAGATTAAGAACAGTATTTTTAAATAAACAACTGGAAGAGATTAATCAATCAAAATATTTTTATGTCACAGAGGCCTACATGGGCACTTATAACGTCGTCGAGAAAAAGGTGCAAGGTTCGCGTTGATCGTTTCTAATGGAGAAGAAACGGCAAAAGACTCATTACTCATTCAAAAACGTGGTTTTACAATGTTATTGCTACAGCATTATTAAGTATTATTAAGTATCTTCAATATTCCAAAAAGTTACAAATACTATCCATCTGAACAGATAGGCTGTATGTGCAATCTGAAACATCGACAAAAGGGATGCGAATCGACGGCGATCCTCGGCCGTCCCCAGAGGCAGACTCAAGATGCATTTGAAAACAACACATTCGGAAAGTTCCAGTAGCAAACTTTTATATTTCAAGTTCGGCAGTCTCTCAGTTTCGACAGGGTTATTTTGTCGATGGCCACCTCCAAAGTTTGCCGCAAAAGCGTCAACATTTGGTGTCACTTTTCCTTCGGAAGTTACTTTAAAATATTTACGACTCGAACTTGGGCGGTACAAGAAAAATTCGCCGAGTCGTATGGCGAATTTATAGTTTGTAGATGGAGTGCGGAAGTTTCGCATTAGAGTATAATCTATCTTTGCTCTTTTATTTTTGTCGTTGCGGATTTATTTGTGTTTAAAAGTCCGCTGATGTAAGATTTCGGGAAGTTCATTCGCTTGTTTTGTTTTATGGAGATCCGATACTGTGATGCCGAGTTTGTTAAGATCTTGTGAAATGTCTGTAAAACTTTAATATATATTGCCGCATCTAGGTACATATATGATCTTGGGAGGATATACTAAGAGCGAAACAGTTGTGGGCACAGCAAATTTAACTTGTACACAGTTTATTAAAGAGTCAGTTACTAATTTACTTACTAAACTTAAAATAATCACAGACCAATTAATGCATAGCGCACCAAGATTCGACATACATAATAAAATATTCTAAAGTTTTCGGAGTTAAAATATCTGACTTCTTTTTCCTCTTATAAAAAAGTATGAAAATATTTGTGTTTAGTACCTACATCCACTAGCAGCCAGACAACAATGGCTAATTAGAAAATAGCATGATCAGAATATCACTTAGGTCCAAGTTAAGAGAGAGTGTTTGATATCTGAAATTTGGAGTTGCCGTCTACTTTCTAGCACACACATATACATCTTTCCCAAGCACCATTATGTATGTTTCCGCTTCAAAAGACGCTATAGCTACTAAAACCTATTAAAATCTATAAAATAAAAGTCTCCGAAGCTAAAAATTGGCATCAGATGACAAGACAAAATATATGAACCATAAAAAAAGAATGATCTACCTCGACGACATAATGATCTTCTCCCACAGGTGCAAGAGATATATTAATGAAAATCACAAGGAAAACCAATCGGTATTAAAACCGTCGGAATCTCATTACTTCCGGCGGTGCTCAGTCGATTTATCTACGTCATGGCGACAGTCACTCCGGTTGACAGTCAACACGGCTCGTAGATAATAAAACACGCCACGAACATCACTATCTATCACGGTGTTATTTATGAAACTCCTTTAAAATATGGCCGAGGTGAGATAATAGAATTTGTAAGTAGGTAGGTAATGAAATACGAAAGTAATGAACTAAAAACATGGAAGGCTGGTCTTTGCTTAGGTTATGTATAGTGTGAAAGAGATTGATACGTATGTGCGTGTGGCTTTACAAACAAATGAGCTCAAACAGAAAAGGTTTAATTAAATAATTGAGATTTTATGACTACTCCATATAGAGATACTCTTATTTATAAGGCTTTTTTGTCTCAGTATTGGACAAAGACCTCCCAATATTCTCTTAGTTCTCAGTTCCTGCGCCACCTAGATCCAGCCTTTGCGATGCACTTCCTTTCTAGGTCGGCCTCAGGTGGGTCTCCCATCCCCAGATTCCTTTCGCGATGAAACCTTTACCCAGTAGTCGTTTTGCATGTGGTTTACACGACTCGCCCAATCCCATACTACTCTGCTATTATAAAAAAATAATCTGCTATTATATACAAATATTTTTAAAACATTATAATAATATCACTGAAAAAAAAAAACCAAAAAAGATAGAAGGCCTTGCAGAAAACGAACATTTTATTAGAAATAAACGTCACTTAGAAAATGTAGAAACAAGACGTATGATCCTCAAAGGCAAAAAGACATTAGCGAAGATAGATCTACGACACCTGAGTTTTTATCTAGACCTCAGCAGAAATGGCAAAATACTCGTATATATCAAGTTTATAGATTAAAATAAGACTTCATAAACTAAAAAAAGGTAATAAAAACGTAGGCATAACCGCATAACTCAAGTCTTTCCTACCTTGGTATCACATAATCATACTTCAAGGGGCTATATTTTTTTTACTTGAAACGCGCCTTCGTAATGATGCTGAGATTCATAAAGTGGCATTTAACGACAGCGAACACGCGAACAGACAAATAGTTGTCGTTATAACACACTTTGTTATGAGCACACTTTATATTTTATTCAGCAGCATTTCCTCGATGAGTTTTAATAAACTAGGGGGTGAAGTAACGTCGTTTTGGAGGGGAATTATCGATGTTAATGATTGAAGTGTTTAATATTTAATGATGACGTCACGTGTACTAAGTTGTTTAGCTGTGGTCGGTTTTTGGTGGTTGTTGTACACATACATATTTTCTGAAGTTATTTCGGAATAGAATTCCTATTCTAGTTATAAACGTAGGTAGACCAAAATAATATAAAAATCTTTCAGAATATTTTTTAATAACAAACCTTTTCGTAAAAATAAGGAACTCGATACAAAATGGAGAAGCAGAACGTTCACTGCAAAAAATAATTTAAATCAAAGCGTGTCTGACCTAACAAATATGCTCAGATTTAATGAAATCATTCACAAAATGATTGATCACAATACCCAATTTTGTATGTGCCCACTTCGATGGCTTGCTTCATAGTAAATGATTAATTACGCAGTACTTTTTTATGGGAACTAAAAAAATCGGAAACCTTAGTTCGAATCTTACTTTCAAGTTAAACTTAATTACAATTAGGACGAACCCGTTGAAAGGACTTCAAAGTTACGTACAAAAATAACATTTAATATATATATTTTTTGTAATTGGACAAACTTGGGAGTTCCGATACTTGCAAAAGAAAATTCGTAAAATTAATACACGCGTGTTCTAAAATAGACCATAAGCAATTCAGAAATACAAACTTCAGGTACCTCTACCACCATAAAACCTTATTCTGAACAAATTAGCCCAATAAAAATAACCCAATACGACCTTCACAGAATTTTAAACGAAGAAAAATTCGCGACCGCTTTCCCAGGATATACAAAATCACTTGGCGCCAATCCGGCACAAACTATTATCATTAAGACTGTACAGAGTTGAATTTAAATAACTATTTAACGGGGCAATAATGGGGAGGGCACGTACGTGCACCAGATGTTAATTGCTTGCAGCATTTAATAGGCACGCTCAGTTGAATACGGCTCTGGCGCCAGCACGGTTAGGTCACGACCACACTGACGTAATGGCTGCGATTTTACGAGTGAACGTCTAGTCGACGTTGATGTTATGACTTTGCATGTGAGTGAAGTTGTGTCTTATTTTTCGAAGGGTAGGTCAGTGTTTGGTTTGTAATTTTAGGCTTACTCATTATTAAAAGATAAAGAAATAAGTTTCTTCAAAATTTTAGGAAGGTTTCAGATGTTTCGTTAAATTTTGCATAAATCTACTCCTCAAAACTTCACATAGCCAAAATGGTAAAAGCAAGCCTAGCCTTAAGTCTATGGCTAACTAGACAAACAACTATTTCTACCTAATGAGTTTAAAACATCTTCGCCTGAAATCTGTCTGAAATATTCCATTCTCTGAAATGGAGACTTAAGAAATTCCTAGAACTCTTAATCCATATTACGTACTCGTATCTTAAAATAGCAGCCAGCCACTTAGTGTAAAAACCACTTAGTATTCTGCTGCGCCGGTGAGCTAAAATGGTTTGAAAATAGCGTAATTGCAAAATCTGCAAATATTAAATCCGAAGGATTTCGTAGGTAGAGAAGAAATCTTAATAAAAAGACGCACGATTAAAGTCCTCCGATCGGCGCTGACCTTAATTTTAAGGCCTCCTCAACCGCACCAGTCTTCCGAATGAAAACCGCACTGATTCTATACCGTGTCCATCTGCCTCTTTCTTTCGTATTAGAACTGTATAGCTCTATCTATCTCACTCTCGGTGCATTCATTCGAAATATATTTCGGTTTGTTTGCAATGTGCGAGTGTCGGTTTTACAAAGATCTGAGTCTCAAATTAATCATGTTTCGCTTTGTGTGATGTTAAACGAATATGAGAGAAAGTTTTTGGAGTGTAAAACGAAACGTTGAATGGAAAAGATGATTTTCGCAGAAAGTTGAGGAACTTTATAGTTTCTACGACTTTGCAATCTGATAGTGAAGTCTGAGAATTCTGTTCAGAGTGTTTCACAAACATCAATCTTTATATTTTATTTCTTTGGAAGGTATCTGAAGAATACGTTGAAACTTAACTAGAAGGAAAGTGATAAGTGGAAAAATATTATCTTTTCTGTGAACTGCAATAAAATATACACTAAAGGTTTTTAAAGCTTAAGAATAAAGCGAGCTACGAGTTAAGGTTTTTTATTTCAGTGTCTAACGATTCACATCATTTCTGACTTTAAGTTTTTTTATAAGTTTTCTTCATATTTCATAATAAAACCATTTAAAAAAGAGATTTTGTACCTTCATTCATAATTAAAACACGCAACAAGCCAGTACACTCATTAACATAAAAAACAAACTCGAAAACAAAACACTTTTCACCCCACACCACAACGTTCCCCCAAAAAATATTTAACCATTTCAGCAGTTCATAGCAAAGCTTCGCGTGCGTCGTATTAACAACATAATTCTAATGAGTGGCGACATCAATTAGTTATTTTTGTCGTCAGCAATTCTCGTACTGCTCATGTTAATGCCACAGAGTAAAATGGTACAGAAGACTCAATACAACGAGCGAAAACGCATAAACACAATAACACGACGTAATGTAATCTAGGCTGAATCTGAATACAAAAATACACGTTATTTTCTTAAGTACCGGCGTTGTTTGGGTGACGGAATACATGTCTGTCTAAACTTATAGGGTTTATAGGCAATCAAATAGTTTTTCAAAGCCATAGGATTAATGCCTTAGTTTAGTTACTCCTTAAAATTTACGTGTAGTTCTGTTCAAATATAATAGCGGCTCTGAAGTTAGCTGCGTGAATCATAACAGCTGATTCTTTTTCACAATGGCTGACAAAGCTGTTCAATTACGAGCACAGTGACTTTTCAAGTTCCTCATGTTTTATACCTGACCTTCTGTACCTATTTACTCTATGGTAACACGATGTTAGGTAAATTAAATTTCGTAGATACGAATCAGAAAATGTTACGTGGTGTTTACCTAATTGTTTTTACTTTTACTTTAGTGGATTATGTCATTTAGTGGTATTAAACGTGTTAGCTCGTTAATTTATTTATTAGTTAAGGTGTTGGTGTGGACGGGTTGAAAGGGAAGTTGTTTGTAAATGGTATTTCTTGGAGGAATGGACTGACGCAATCAGAGTGATGACAAATTGTGTGGGTGAATGGTGAACTTAATGTTGTTAATTTAAACGAAACGGCTGAACGGATTTTTAGAAAGGATACAGGTGAGTTTTGAAATACTGACAACCAGTCTTCCCACTGGATTGCGAAAGTTAGATACGATCGGTCCTAGTAATATCGTGAATACTCAGCTGTATGCGGATAGACTGGAATCAATCCCAACATATGATGATGAGAACCATAATCTGGGTAGTTAAAAGGTTTCCGTGGGATTGATTTCAACTTCCATGTGACAGAGTATCCTTACTAATATTATAAAAGCGAAAGTGAGTTTATTTGTTTGTTACCTCTTCACGCTTTAATGGCTAAACCGATTGTGATGAATTTTGTTACATAGATAGTTGGGAACCAGGAGACGGACATAGGCTTTTTTTTATTTT
Organism: Ochropleura leucogaster; assembly: GCA_958449745.1. Lineage (NCBI taxonomy): Eukaryota > Metazoa > Arthropoda > Insecta > Lepidoptera > Noctuidae > Ochropleura > Ochropleura leucogaster. The sequence goes on from OY288207.1 coordinate 17,436,918, forward strand.
AATAAAGTGGGATGTGAGGGAAAAAAGGGAAAAGTTAGCGTTGCTATTACAAATCAATAAGGCGCAAGGGGAACTGTGTTACCCCAAATTTAACGCGGGCAATGCCGCGAGCGAAAGCTAGTAGTTAAATAAAACAAAAATAAAGAGGTTGAATGTGCGCCTAAGCAAATACCCTATATGATTCGATGGTTAACACAAAAAATAACGACCATAATATAAAAAAAAACAGTTATGAAAATCATTACGAAGATTCCAATAATCTAGATTCAGCAGGTCAGTCTAATATTGTCTGACAAAAACTAAAATATTAATAAAATTATTACGAAAATTATAATATTCACGAAAATGTGGATTCATTTACACATAGACCTAAGCCATTTCTTGAAGCAAGTCTTTCTCAACGTTAACCCTGATCAAACTCATAAAGTTAGACACATCTGGAGTCTGTTAACAAATTGGGATGTCCTAAAGTACTAACATGCTGAAGTACTAGACTTATTCTACTACTAGCTGTTCCCCGCGGTTTCACCCACGCTGCTCAGCACCTGTTGGTCGTAGCGTGATGTTATATAGCCTATAGCCTTCCTCAAGCAATGGACTATCCAACACTAAAAGAATTTTCCAATTCCAACCAGTTATCCCTGAGATTAGCGCGTTCAAACAAACAAACAAACTCTTCAGCTTTATAATATTAAGTATAGATATAGATTATTGGTAGGTTACTTGACAGTATCGTATTTTTGCAGAAATCGACACAAAATAGCTATTTGCTACTTTTTTTATTAAATAAATAAACTGCAAATATAATAATAAATAAAAAAGTGCAAGTCGTACTCGCGCGCCAAGGGTTTAATAAAAATAATAAAATCGTTTATAAAAAGGGGGGGGGGGGGGGGGGTCCGTTATTTCGTAAATATTTGGAACATAAACTGTCATATTTTGACTTTTACAGCTCTCAGGGGTCACAGATTTGAAAATATGGATTTAATTTTAACTCTTGACAGAAAGACAGACAGATTAACAACTATGTGGTCCTATAAGGGTTCAATTTTTTCTTTTTTTTTTCGTTTTTCACTTTTTTCTTGTAAGATACTAAGAATATCTGCAACACAAAAGGGATCTCTTAAGTTCTTCGACCTAGTTCTTTGACCTAAGTGATTAAGTCAAAGTTTCTCAAGGTTTCTTTTTCAAGACATTCTACAACTAAGAACCATGTACAAAAGCTAATTGTTTACCTCGGTAATAATATTAAACAACATACAAGGCAGTATTTCTAGATATGGCGCGTATTTTAGGGGGTTCTTCTCAAGAACCCTAACCATCGGTAGCTCGGCCCTGTCCCCGATGCTGGTGGGCTCGTTTTTTTTTTCTTTTTTAATGTCCTTTTTTTGTCGATTTGAGTTCATCAAATCTTAACGCTCCGCCCAGAACGGGGGATAGTATCAGACTTTGATTGCCTAAAACCCACCCATGTTCCTTCTTTTGCTGTTTATGTTCGAGGGCAGCCCGCTTTCGAAAAACCCTAATGCTATGTTCTCAAATAAACATAAGAAATAACTTAATTTAGTAAAAAACTGCCATCATGCATGGATATTCTCTTGCCCATATCTCAAACTAGCTGTTCCCCACGGTTTCACCCGCGCTGCTCAGGACCTGTTGGTCGTAGCGTGATGTTATATAGCCTATAGCCTTCCTCAAGAAATGGACTATCCAACACTAAAAGAATTTTCCAATTCCAACCAGTAGTCCCTGAGATTACCGCGTTCAAACAAACAAACAAACAAACTCTTCAGCTTTATAATATTTTAGTAGATTAGCCGCCGTACCTATTTGGAACAGTTAGTAAGTTTATTACAATGTAATGAATTATATCAAGACACCAACAGTCATCTGTTCATATTCTCTCAAACACACACTAATCAACTCATCAACATTCCTTCCTATCCGCTTAAATTCTGTCACAAACCCATTAACAAGTAATTAGTCCCCACCCAAGCAGTTAACACATAATTATAAACACATAACAGTTTCGGATATATCCGCACACATCACTATCTTCGGATAGAATTCGAATCGATATCATTCGAGTTGGAATCACTCAACCCGACTCTAACTCATGCCGTGTTTAAGTTTCGATAATTTCCTGAGGGATTATGGTGTATTTGACGATGGCTACCGACTGTGAATTATTAACTGAACCCAACCTCTTTGGGTCATTTAGACCTTAGGATCGAATTACTGGAGATGTAATTTGGTATCTAAGTCGCTTAAGTATTTTGGTAACCCAATTATGCATATGTGATGATCATTTGCATCACAAAAATGTTCGGGAAATTTGCAACATTTGTTTTCGCTTGAATTCGATAAATTGTTTCAAAGCTCGGGTAATACAAATCCATGAGTCAGACTTTTACTGACTAAAACTCATTCATGTTTCTTCTTTTGCCCTTTATGTTCTGGGGTCGACCGGTGTTAGTAATTTATCTTGTGTCTAGTTTTCGTACAAAAATACAATATGACTTTGAGAAGCATTTTGCACAGAAGATGAACAAGTTTTTACTCCGTCGTCGTCTCCACAAAATAGAAAAGAGGAAAACAAACTCTCGACCACTGTTTTTAGAATACTATTGCCACTAGCCCGGGTTCTAGAGACGAGAGTTACCATTTTTTTTTTAGTTTTATATGCAACCTTTTCCCTCTTTTACTACACATCACTTAATGCATGGACGCATTTCAAAGAAAGAAACAAAACAAAATAGGTTTATTTAGTATTCAGTCACAAATGCACACAACAAATCATAAAATCGGCCTGCATCATCAAAAGTTTTACAATCTTTTAGCGTTGAACTTATGTATTAATTAGAAGCTCAAGTTGGTTTAGTACTCAACTAATTGATTACTAAACTCATTAATTCTGACAACTATATTGTGTCCTACATACCGTTGCTAGGTATACAAACATAAGTACAAAAACAATCAATTAAAGTGCTTCTTTCAGCTGACATGGCGACTAATGCCCATAAAACTTCGTCCTGAAAAATCCGGGATCCCAAAAAAGAAAAAAAAAACGCGTAATTCGCCGTATTTCGTAAAGGAGCCGTCAATTTACGTCCTAATTGTCCCGGGGAAAGGTGAGAGCATTACGTCCATACATTTTTAAAGCCGAACGACCGCCCGTCATCAGTGTAGCCGTCATTCATTTTGACGTGCCAAATAATAATTTCATGACGGAATACGGCCCCTTGAAATGTTAAGTGATTTGAATTTTGAATTCCGAAATTGATTTTGGTGGTATTCGATTTATGAAAGTCGGAAGCTTTAAGATTTTTGTTTGTGTATACATTTTTACGAATAAATAAGTATTTACACAAACATAACATTACGCCTGTAATCTACGAAGTGAGCGGCAGCGGTGTACCCAATCGATGTTTAACGGCACGGTTGGCGCAGTGGCTGAGCGATCGACTGCTGCTCTGCGTGTTGCGGGTTCGATCCCCGGAATCACGGATCCAGAGAACAAATATTTCTATGACCTACAGGTAATTGTTCCGGGTCTTGGTGTATGCGTATGTGCGTTTAAATGTTTGTAAAGGTACCTAAGTACGATACAGAAGAAATTCCTAGCGTGAAGCAACGTTTTTTCTTAAATCCACCCTTTGCCAGTTATGTTTTTAACTCCCGTGTCAATTAACTAAATCTTCTTTAATTTGCTACTGCAAAATTAATAACTTACGAATACCTTAAAAGCATTGCGACAACAACTGGCTGTTGAAGAACTGTTATTTACACCTCATTTATTTATTTAAGGAAAACAAAACAAGGCTAACACCGACTTACATGTTAAAGCTCTTATTTTTTTTTCCATTTTATAGTGTTGTCTTAATTAAAGGCTGCCACGTTATGCATTCAACGTAGGAAATACAGTTAAAAACAGATTGTAGATATTTAAATTGATAGATAGATTGTTGTCACGAGAAGAGTCGACCAACCGCTTGACGATTTTTCGAAACACTACGTGGGCACTCGGACCCCATGGACCTAGTGTTTCAACCGCAAACGGCTCAAAAAACATAACTATCAATCAAATTTTGATTTTAACCTTTGGTTACGAAGCCTCAAAAACCAGAAAACAGTATCACTTTTCCGATTGCATCTGTTACACAAAAAAATTACCATCATCTGCCTAGCCTTTTCATAACTATGTTGGGGTCCGCTTCCAGTCTTACCGGATGCAGCTGCATACCAGTATGTTTCATGGATCGACTGCCTATCTGACCTCCATAACCTAGTCAGTACTGGGTAATACCCTTAGGTAAGACTGGTTGACAGACTTTCGGGACACTACTACTACCTATAACGACTGTCAATGATCTACAAATGACAGCTGGGACCAACAGCTTAACGTGCTTTCCGAGGCACGGAGAAAACTCGGTGTGTAACGTGTGGTCACGTATCCACAGACCAACCTAGGAAAGCGCGGCCTAAGTCTGAGTGGCTGCTATTATTTAGCCACGAACTCCTTACACAAAAAAATGGACCATGGGAAGGAAAACACAATTATTTTAAACACTGTTTCCTGCAGATAATAACGGGCTGGTCTTCATTAAAAGGCAAACAACACGCCATTTAAAACAGAAAGCGGATTACTGAACTCGATAATGGCAAAGTCGCGATCAAAAAGCTTTACTTCATAAATTATTAGTTCGTATTTCATAAAGTTAATCGCTTGAAACGGATCCCGTCGCGGAGCCGGCTCGGAGACGGATCGCAGTATCGCACAGCCCTTTACTTAAAAGGACTTGATACAAGTTTTTTAAACTGGTAAAGAATCTTAGCCTTGTATTATCTTACAATTATTTTTAAGTACCTTTAGTTAGTTTTAAATAGTTTTTTTATTGGTTATTCTTACCAAGAAGTATCATATTGCCCAATTTTTAATGGGTTGTGGAGGTCAGATAGGAAGACTTTCCATAGAAAATCTGTAAGACTGGAAGCCGACCCCAGCATATTTGGGAAAAGGCAGATAATGGGTGTATGTAGTTAGTTAACGATTAAGTAATTTCGTATTGAATTCAGGCAAAGAGAGTTTAAGTAAGTATTATTTTTACAGACTGTGTCTACGTGTTTTATTAATCTGTCCTATCACAGGTTGAAGAGTTGCTGGAAGAGATTTCTAAATGAAATAAACAGTTTTGTGCTTGTTTGTCTGTATGTATTTTTTTCCATTGGGTATACGTATTTTGGGTGCACCATAAATAAAAAATATATTAAGGTGGTGTGATTGCGTGTTGTTCGAAAGAGATACCTCGGCCTCGGAGCACAAAGGGCAAAAAAAGGAACATAGATGGGTTGAAGTCAGTAAAGTCTGACTCTCCCTTCCACTCCGCCCAGAGCGGGAACAGTCATTTGATGATATTCTACACGAAAAAAAAAGTATCAAGAGGCGTTCTATAGTTTTTCGTCTATTAATTTACTTAGATTGCATTTAATTATGTCAGTATCAGTCATTACCATGAGCTGCAAAGGCGCACTAGCCACCCTCAAAAGAAATTCAACGAAATTGCAAGGGGTCTAACAGACTACAAAAAAAAAAACGTAAACTCATCCTGCCGGGTCCATCTGAGTGGGACTAATTGACAAACAATGACTCACTAACTGCCATTTTGATTGTATACTTTAAAAATTGAGAGATGTCCTAGATACTTCATTAGTTTACGGTAAAAAGTTTCTTGAAATTTTATAAAAATAAGTATCGCCTATTATGAATCAGGTAGATATGTGGAGTTCGATACACAATTCATTGTAAATAACACGTTTCATAAATAAAATGGCACTTTTGAGAAAATATTACAATACATAGCGAAACTACAATTAGAGATTACAAGTATGAAAATTAATGGGAACTACATTTACCTCCTCTATTTTCGCTATCCGCCGGTTTCACCTGTATTGCCCGGTTCATCTGAAACAAAAACAATTAATTAATATTGAGTCTAGACCAGACCTATGAAAAAACAATCAACATACAAGTACGGCCAACGGGAAGCGATACCAAATGTAAACAAAACCCATGCTAAAACCCCATCTAGAATGGCCGCCCAAATGTTGGCGAACCCGTCTTAACGTTGTCATGTTTTTGCCGGGAGAACGAGACATTACGACAAAGGCACAAGATGGAAAGAGCTAAATATTAGATTGTCAACGCCACAGTTGTTCTTTAGGTTAATGACCTTTCGTATCGCTGCTAGTTGGCCTTAGTGTAGTGCAGGACGAATTATGCGTTTTCGTAAAACCAAATCGAAGACATGTGACGACTACCGTCCCATTGGGTTGGGCCCGCGAGGTCAATAACTGCCCCACTTCTTCATATCAGACCAATGTTTAGGTTACGTCACATTGACCTATGATTGATAGTGCATTATTTAGGCTTTATAATGTCTATGTTTAATTCAGTTTTGACTCCCCTTAAAATTTGTTTTAGGGTTGGATGAACACAAGACGACTTCCGGCCACCGTAGACGCGGGTTTGTGGACGGTTAATTGCTCACAGTCCGTACATCTAGTGACGGCAGACCGGTCGATGGAACACAAAGTGCAAAAGAAGGAAATCGATAGGTTTTAGTCAATAAAAGTTTGACACTCTAAAATAGTTTTAAGCAGAACTCGGCACCGAATTCGAACCATCATAAATATACTCAATTCATCAGTCAATCATCAACAAAGCACACAGCATTAGAAATCGTCGACAATAGTCGCAGTTAGTGATAATTTCATCACCATTACCGCTCCTGCATTGTGTTTTATTCCAATAAATGTTAATTTTGCGTTAATGTATTCTAAAATAAACGGCTGTGTTGACGGGCTCGCATAATTAGCTGGATACTGAATGCAGGCTTACGGTAACAGCCCACACTTAATTGCAACGGATTAAATGTAGACGGGAATTTGATGCGATTTTATATATTTTTTGTTTTTCTTCATAATCTAGGGAGTTAATAAAGCTAATTATAATTTAATTGATATTACAAAGTAACAATGCTTTGTTGTTGTATCTATTGGAATCTGTTTGATAGATTAAATTTAAGTAGTCGAGGATTAATTTTATTTTTTGCTCTAAGTAATAAAGCAGCTGCCTGCTTGATATATAAGTAGAGCCGTTAAAAAAAAACAGATTTTTCAATTGCTCTTGAACATTTACTTAAGAACAATGACATAAGCATTACAAAACGACCACGTATAAATAAAATAAATAAATAAATATAAATATCTTGGGACAACTCACACACGGCTATCTGATCCCAAGCTAAGCAGAGCTTGTGTTATGGTAACCAGACAACTGATATATACATACTTATATAATTTATAAATACATATATATTATAGATAAATCACACCCAGACACAGAACAAACAATCATGCTCATCACACAAAGTTTTTCCTGGGTGGGAATCGAACCCACGACCTCCGGCTCAGCAGTCAGGGCCACTAACCACTAGACCAACAGGCCCGTCAAAATGTCCCAAAGACGAAACTACAACTTGGACTATTCATAAATTTTACTTAATTTATTTACATCAATTAAACTACCTAAGCATACAAACCAAATATAGGCACAAATTAATAATAAAAATATGTACATACAAGTAAAAAAATTAAAAATTACATGGCGTCAAAAAATTCATCAAAATATACCTACAGTACGGCCAACGAGAAGCGATACGAAAGGTCATTAACCTAAAGAACAACTGTGGCGTTGACAATCTAATAGTTAGCTCTTTCCATCTTGTGCCTTTGTCGTAATGTCTCGTTCTCCCGGCACAAACATGACAACGTTAAGACAAGTTCGCCAACATTCGGACGGCCATTTTAGATGGGGTTTTAGCATGGGTTTTGTTTACATTTGGTATCGCTTCTCGTTGGCCGTACTGTACTTCTTTTTACAACTCTATCTATTAATTACAATACAAAGCCAATTCATCTGCCAAGTCACAGTTCCTGCCATTTATTTACATTTCCATTCGCCAAACTGTTTTTACGGCCACTTACATTTATAACACTTGGGAGATCGTGTTCTGAATCTATAAGGCGCGTGGAGTACCACTTGACATAATACGCCTAACTTCTTCCTTTGTGGGTCCGTTTTGAGTTTAAAGAGATTAATTATATTTTTCTTTTGACAAATGCTAGGTTACGATGGCTTTGACCCATACTGGGAATTTCTCCTGTATCGTGGGTGGGTTAACAAATAATTAAACTTACATATACAAACAGCCAGACCCAGAATAACTATTTGTAGGCCATATAAATGTTTGTTCCGTGCGGGAATCGAACCAATCGTTCAGCCTCTGCGCCGACCGTGCCGACAACACTAATTCATATTTTGCGGATTTTTTGTTTCATTCTTTTATCCCAGATGCTCTTAGCTAAATAAAATCACCACTTGGGTTGATCTTTAGGTTAAGCCGCTCTTGCCTAGGTTGGTCTGTGGATGGGTGACCACCCTTATATACCGAGTTTCCTCCGTGCCTAAGAAAGTATGTTAAGTTTTTGTAAATCTTTGACATTCATTTCAGATAGTCAGTGTCCCGAAAGTCTCACAACCAGTCTTACCAAAGGAATACCCTTTGGTAAGACTGGTTGTATCGGGAAGACCCGAAGCAGATAATGATGATCCCAGACATTCGTTTACGGAGAACTTCAGCCTTATTGCTATGTTTGGGATATTATTAGTTTGTACAATCAATTTAGAGGAAGTGAGAGCACTTATTGTATACTAGCTGACGCCCGCAGCTTTACCCGCGTGATATAGTGTGCGCGGTAGATTATAGTGTGGAATAATACATAGTACCTATACTTTTTATCGATATCAGGCGGGCAGCGCCGCGTGCACCAGCTAGTCTTATATAAATAAATATATATTCTCTAATATATAAATTTCCAGTGTGTATAGCGAGTAGGTCTGAGAGTCGGCCAACATGTATTTTTAATATGCCTACGTAAGGACCTCAACAGCGGGTGAAACCGCTGGGCACAGCTAGTATACGTATAAATTTTTATTCAGTCGTGTCTAGTCTAGTTTTTTTATAATACAATATTAGAAGAACACGGACACACCTCTAAAAAGGGATGGGTAAGGTTTTAGCCGACAACCAGACATCATACATTTTTAATCCCCGTTCTCACTTAAGTCAATTTTGACGACCCACTTTTATATTACTGACCCACTCTCAGTTCCTGAACAAATAACTATCCAGAACTATCTAGATAGCTGTAGTCTTTAACTAAGTTACAGCCATTTGAACATACGTCGTAGAAAACGTATTACCCAAGTGGAGTACTCAAAAAGATTTTAAATTTCAAATGTAGTGTATGTAAAACTATTCTAATGGCTTTTAGGTATATTAAAGTGAACATTTATGCTGAGAATTAGCAAGTGGGAAAGAGATAGTAATATATGCGCTTTGCAGGGGGCGGGGCTTTGTACTCAACGCCTCTATAACGTTAGGTATGGACTGTCACGAGTCTTATTTTTTAATTTTTTTGTTTTTTCTTCTGTTTTGTTTTGAGTGTTGAAAGAAAGTTTAAGTGCTTTGTAGGGCAAAGGTTTTCATTTAGGAGAGTGAGTTATTCTTTCAGATTTTTATGAGAATGTTAAAGTTTTATTAATATACTTTAGAAGTTGAATAATAAAAAGGCAAATTAAATGAATAAAATAGTTATTAATAAGATACGTGTAATCAAAAATATTTTACCACGACAATTGTATTTCGTAATAATATTTTAGAATCAGTTAATTTGTTTTGAAAAATAAGTTCGTATTTAATTAAGAAATTACTAAATCAAATGCCGAACTTAATCACATAATCCAACTACAACCTTTAAACCAAACAATCTTCATCACACATTACTACAATTATCAACAAAAAAAAAACACACGCACACTAATCAACGGCCCACCTCTAAACTTTACGATGCCCATTGTCTATGGACAGACAATGTCCGTCATGGCACTATAATTTAGGGTGTTCTACAGTAATAACTCCATGGATAACATCTATATTATCGGGACACAATGGAAGAAGTAATGGCCTTCAGAGTTTATCGTGGTTTAAAAGTATAGCCGTCATTAGGTCGAACGGTGGTCATTGACGATTGGTTTTGATGTTTTTTTTTTGTTGTTGATTCCTTCTCTTTTTATGAATAGACTAGCTTTTGCCCGCGGCTTCGCTCGCATTAAATTCGGAGTAACACAGTTCCCCTTGCGCCTTATTGATTTGTAATAGCAACGATAAGTTTTCCCTTTTTTTCCCTCTTTCCCATTACATACCACTTTAAAAAAAATAGCGTATGTCCGTGTCCTGATTCATAACTATCTCTGTACTAAAATTCATCAAAATCGGTTAAGTCATTAAAGCGTGAAGAGGTAACAAACAAACAAACTCACTTTCGCTTTTATAATATTAATAAGGATGCATATCATAAGCTTTCTAACCTTTTCATAATTATGTTGGGGTCAGTTTCTAGTCTAACCAAATAAAGCTAAATAGTATTTTATTTTTCGTTGATCTCCTTGAGTTTATGAGTCGAGCTACACGATAACCGACAAATGCTTACAATGACTAGACAGGTCCACTCAATCTGTGCGGTGCTTTATAAAAAGATCATTTCAGACACTAATCTGCATAGTCCTCAATCCTCATGTAAATTGATCAAGATTTTTGTCTGGACCTTAAAAGAGACTATGACTTCTTAGTTTGTTTCGTCTGTTTCTTTTCAGAATATTCGGTTATGACACCCACCCCTAGTCGAGACCCAGGGCTCTCACTGTCCGAGATATTGGATGCACTTGGGACTTGGAACTTGGGTCGGTGGTTGGTGTTGGTTGCGGTCGAACGCCTGATACGATCGTATGAAACACCTAGTTTAAAAAAAAAAGACGTATAAACCTACTTGCAAAATAATTCATCATTTACATGGAACGACTGTCATCTGACCTTCACAACCCCATATTGTGATAGTTGTAATTACTTTTTTATTTATTTATAACCATTAGATATATTAATGTTGACATACCTACTAAATAATGTGTGCTTACCTCTCGTATGACTAATTTTATTATTATGTTTGCATGGAACCATATTTGTACGCCTCTGGTATGACATAGCGACCCATAAACTTTTATTTAAGAACTATATTCATTACCTATGATACACAAAAAAAAATGATTTTGAATCCCGGGGTTAAGTTATGGTCCTCTGTGTTTTTTTTTCCTTTAAAAAAAACGCTTAAAAATATTGAAGAAAATAGATCCAATTCCAAGTTATTACTAATAAAACCCTTGCATTCTGGCTTCTCAAAGAACTATTCACCTTTGTCAGGACTCGCAAAATTTACCGTGCGTATTGGTATTAAACACCTCAGGCTCGTAATAAATAATTTTTGAAAACTCTAACACAAGGTCAGGTACCAACCACACTAGACAGAAAAAGAGGGTAAGTATAGATTTCAAAAACACAAGTATTTATTTTTTTTATTTTTTTTTATATCTTGGGACAACTCACACACGGCTATTTGATCCCAAGCTAAGCAGAGCTTGTGTTATGGTAACCAGACAACTGATATACATACTTATATAATTTATAAATACATACATATAATAGATAAATCACACCCAGACACAGAACAAACAATCATGCTCATCACACAAAGTTTGTCCTGGGTGGGAATCGAACCCACGACCTCCGGTTTAGCAGTGAGGGCCACTAACCACTAGACCGTCAGGCCCGTCGTTATAAACAGAAATGATATTCAATCTCCTTTAAAAGTCGTACCATGAAGGTAAACATATATTTAGAACCGAACTATTTGTCCGTCGTAGCGTGCTCGCTCCCAGTTATGCATAGACAGGTCGTCACACGCCAAGCACAATTAGCTACTAGTCACCAATGTGTAGATGCGTATCTGGCCACGAATAATTTGCTACCAGTACAATAGGGCGATAATATGACGCTTTCAGTTCGTTTTGTAGCTATTAAATGTTACTGCATATTACCATTTCTTTTTTAATTGATGAATTTTATAGCTGAGAGAAGAGAATTCCCAGGGTTGCGGGTTGTTCGAAAGAGATACCGCGGCCCCGGCACGTAAAGGGTAATAGAAGGAACATGCGTGGGTTTTAGTCAGTAAAAGTCTGACACTCCCCCCTGCTCCACTCAGAGCGAGGGAAGTTATTTGATGATTTCCCACCCCATAAAATAAAAAAGAGCAGAGCATTTTTTGCTATGTTACTATTGTTTGAGGAAATCTCATAATCATCTGCCTAGCTTTTTACTAAGTAGGTTGCGGCGGAATTCAAATCTGTTTCTATGCAGCTGTGTATCAGCATTTTATATGGAGCAGCTTCATATCTGAGCCCCGCAACCAATTTACTCGGCAACATGATATCCATTTGAGTAAACCTACATGAAATAAATTAAAGAATTTTGACACTTCAAAGAGCCCCGTGAAATAATTCTCTGCGCGCAAACATTTACTGCACAAGCAATAAATCAGAAACTAAATAAACAGTTCACGCGACGAAAACTGATTAAATTACACAAACATCAGTGACATCCAATAATAATTTATCAACGAAAACTAACCGACACAAAAAATACAACTCGAGCTCTCAAACAACACTGTTCGGCACAAAATCGGTCTCAGGAAAACATTTTATTGTCAACGAACGTCGTCGGCTTGAATAAATTCCGTGGTCACGTGGTCAGCTGTCAATGAACACTGACATATTGTCATGATGACACCTCGTTGCTAGGCAACGGGGCGACAACAAACGCAAATGAATCGAGAGATTATTTTCGACCATCTAATGGATGCGATCATTAAGTGACAGTAAATGAAAAGTCGTGTTTTATTAATGACGTCTCGTTAATAAAAGTGCGTAATAATGTTTTCGGGGTATTAAATTTTTTTTTGGGTCAACTATTAAATGGTGATTACTTTATTTTTTTATAGGCGGTCGATACGCGGTAGTAAAAATAATCAGTAAAGTAACTGACATAATAAACAATGGCTCATTAAATGACTTGTCAGTTTGATAAACATGCAAGCATAAAATAAATCATTAAAAATAGAAATGACATATTGTGCCTACTGCCATGAGAGAAGGGGCATGAGTTTCTTGTACGTATAGAACTTGAATAATCACAACGTTAACTTATAATCAAACTAGCTTTCGCCCGCGGCTTCGCCCGCGTTAAATTTGGGGTAACACAATTCCCCTAGCGCCTTATTGATTTGTAATAGCAACGCTAAGTTTTCCCTTTTCTTCCCTCTTTCTCCCTCACATCACACTTTTTTAAAATACCAATCTCTGTACCAAAATTCATCATAATCGGTTTAGCAATTAAAGCGTGAAGAGGTAACAAACAAACAAACTCACTTTCGCTTTTATAATATTAGTAAGGATTACATCTTATTTCACGAGATGCGATTAGATTCGAGGAATAATTGACTTTTTTTCTTAAATCCTATCATAATTTTATACCGCATATTAATAATTTCAATCAAAACGAAACTCACGCAAGCCCAACGCATAATATCAAATTATATCAAACTCCTAGATGCGGTTTTAACATTGAGAAAATTCCAAAAGGGTATTATTAGCTTTTGCGGTGGTACACAGTAAAACCGATCGTAAATTAACATTCAGTTATCCAATCCGAGAACTTAAACAGAATTTGTTAAGTAGGTAATTTAATAAAATATCTGGTTCGGGTCGACCGAAGGTACTTCGTTTTCAGCTCGCCAAAGGCACCTTGTACTGAGTTAGGTATTTTCATTTTCGTGTAATCTTTTTTGGTGTATGATTGTGAAATTAAAAACCCCTGTAATTTAATTTATCTTGTTTGTTTGCTGATTAAAATTGACCTTTGTTACCTCCAGACAAAGGTTAAAGTAGAATTTTGTCTATACTCTGCTCGTTATTAAACTCGGTCACTGAATTGTACCCTTCACAATGAGAATTCAAATTGTCTGTGTACCAATCTACAGCTCTTCAACTTACATGATTCATGTCAGGCCATTATATTCATAATTTATTTAAAAGCTGACAAACTTTGTGGCAATGTGGCACTTTACTCCTCTCACCGTAGATCTCAGAAAATAAAGTACCAAATCGTTCTCAAGCGTGTCGTAAAGACAACTCAGGGGCTACGAAGATACGATAATATGTAGCAGAATCTTTCTACCTTTGAATAGCTAAATGCAGTTATTCTACTTAACATCCTAGGGAGATGATTATAGCATTTTCTACTGAATGTTTAGGATTTTAACGTAACATTTCGCTTGTATTAAGACAACGGGGTTAAAAAGTACTTTGCTAGTTATCTACGTATTAATGATAGAAATATACTCATTGAAGAAAAATAAAGGTTTTAATGATCATTTTAATTATATATAACAGGCAATTTAAAAACAGTTTGTTTATCTATATACCTACACATAAAAATCTTAACAAGACATTACGGTATGATAGATAAGCACAAAGACACTGCTTACAACTTGATTTTAATGTCTACTGTACACCATTTCAGAACATTAGTCCATTCTATTATCTAGTTTATTCATTTGATCACATATAATTTTTCATTTTGAAACATTTCTTAATTAAGACATAGAAAAATAGTAACTAGCCCACCGGTATTGGAAACAGGGTCCAAGTTATCGACAGTCAGGGCTCCAGAGAGAGGAACCTCCTAACGATATGAGCCGTATCCAGAAGTACCGCTTTCTGTATCAAACCCTTGATTCAGCTGATTGGCCGAGGCTCTTGGAAATTAAGCCATTTGCTGTCATCATTATCATTATACCATTTGGAACACGTAGGTCTTTGACTAGCGTTACTCTGACGACCAGGCAAGAAGAAGAAAGGTAGATGTAGTAACTGCTTCTAATTTTCATTGATGAAACTCATGAAAAACTTTCTTAACTTATTTTATCTCTAATAACCTAGAGACTTCGCTAAATGACGTAATTCAATGATTACTGGACAAATCGTTAACCCGAAACTTTGGCAAAAAATGAAGTTTGCCCGACATAACGGAGTGAGGTAATGGGGCGTAGAAAGGATATAGGTACGTATATCTTTAACAAGTTTTTGGGGGCTACTACGCGGGCCTATGATAAAACTTTTTATGTTCTGCTTATGTGTTATCGTACAGTTTGGAATCCATAACGCGTTGTTGGTCGTAACGGAGTATGAGGATATATGGAGTCGAGTTGGAATTATGGGCTGTGAAGATGTTCCTGTGTTTTCATTTGGGATCGCTGTTCTTGTTGGTGTTGGGTCGAAGTTTATTATTGGTTTATTGATGTTATTTGTTGTGGTCTTTATTCAGGGTGTTTTTTAAGGCTGCTACAGAAATATAACTTTGAAGGTTCTAGGTATCAGTATTTGTTTTGCATGGCCTACGGTGATAAATATTGGAAGGCAAGGAGATAAAATACCCCTATCATATCACGGTTTCTATTCAGCGTAGCAAAACTTAATAAATCTTAAAATCAAGCTACTTAAAGTTCACTTTGACACCACTTCACCAAAAAGTCCTACAAACTGCACTTTCCAAAAAACAAAACACAATCTCACACAAACAGAACATATTCAAAACATCACACGAAAACGAATATAGTCATAATTCACACAGACATACAAAGATGAATACTACGTTTAGACCGTATTTTCCTCAAACTACCACGTCCCACTGGGTCCTAAAGAGTGCCAGTACATTCGTTCCACAATACCAAATTAAGGACACGGTCAACGCATGAAGCCCGCTGATAGAGCCTCCCAACACCAGGCATGGACTGAATACTGAATACAGTCATGCAAGAACAGTGTAAAATTGCATTAATTTGTCCTGTTTACATCCCAAAACATGTTGTACACACATCACGTCTCATATTTCTTTTTTAGGAGCGCAAAAGTTGTATGGCACTGATTAAATTCGAAAAACAACGGTTAAAAAAAATGTTGTTGCGTTTTTGTATTTAACGGTGTATTGTTTGTTAGTCGTGGATGTAAAATTTTTGGGACTTGTCACTTGCAAATCTTGTTTTTGGTTTTGCACTAGAATTTCACTTTTTTTGGCTAAAAGTTTTTTTTCTGAGCAACGAAGTGTGTAGAATATTATGATTGGTCACTGAATAACGCTTTTATTTTTGCACTGAAATTACACTTTTGATATTATAATATTGACTTGCCACAGGTAAAATTTGACGTTAACATTTTATAAGTGAAAAGAGTGTTGTAAAATACGTATTTACGAAAATGAGACCAGTAATATACATTTGTTTTAAACGAGTGCCGATATTAAAGCGGTTGTTAAGGTCTAATGGGAGGTATGTATGTAATCAAATATTTATTAAGATGCCGAGAACCAAGGTTTATTCTCACACTATCATTTACACTTATTACAGTTAACAACGGCTTAGAGAAAAACTAGTGGAGTTGTATTTTTTTTTGCAATCAGAACTTTTATTAAACATTAATTCCTTTTTTTTCACTGAGTTAATTTATTCCTATTGCATTAAGCAAAAAAATAAACTCAAAATTTAATGCAGGTGATATAAAGTTTTAAAAATTATATTTTTTTATAGTGAATTTTATTAATGCAATCAGAACGTATATTGAACATTTAATTTCTTTTTATTCACTGTGTTCACTTGTTCCTATTGGCTATGCAATAAAAAACAATAAAAAAAACATTTAAAACTTAAAATTAACAGGCAACCTTTTTTCTAAGCGAACACTGAATGCGAAAATAGATACTTACTGAAGTTTCATTCACTCACTTTTTGAATGACATTATTAAACTTTTTCTTTTTATATTATGCGTCGTATTAAGCTCTGAATTTAATTCTTTTAGTGATAAAAGTAAAGTGCCCTATCAGTGCCCTAATGACGGAGCGCCTTAAACGTTATCACTTCGATCTTTGGAGTAATAAAGATGAGAACACTGATAAGAGAAGAGGCAATTGTTTTAACTCAGACTTGCACAAGTTTATTGATTGAAGTACTTCTGAAAATAATGCCATACAAAATTTTATTGAAGCTTTTTAAAAGTTTACATATGGAATAAAACGATTGCAAGATAATGATAAAAATAAAGAGAAATTAACCAATTTAAATAACCACTTTTAATGATTTCGGATTTATTTAGAACACTCATTATATTAACGATTATAGTAACTTTTTAAATTTAAATTATGTCTGACGATGAATTTTAGAAACGTAAAATTAGAATAAAAAAAAACAATAGACTTTGTTAATATTTCACTTTTATATTTTCCCAACAAACACTTAAAAGAGGTTAGTAATTGTTTATTTGGTTAGTCTACAAAATAAACACCAATAGTCGTAAACATAACTTTAACAAAAACAAACAAGAAACATATGACTAATGTTCAACGGATACTTAAAAAGTTAAATCGCAACTTTTAACAGCCGAAAATAAAGTCCGCAAAAACTTAATCTGCAAAGAAAAATAAAAAAAATAAATGAAAACAAACAGAACAAAACAAAAAAATACACTTTTAAAAAATATTGTTACAATGCAAATTAGATGTTTACTCACAATAACAGGCGGCGGATATTCAACGTTCGCAGAACGAAATATATCTACGAGATGAACCATATGGACAGATGAATTAGTCCCAGTTGAAAATAAAACTTGGTGCAGGTTATTGATGGGAGGTAGCGGATGGACGCGCGGTCGTGGCTTTCGTACGTCACTTGTAACGCGGCGCGGCACGTCTGTCTCGCACGGAGTTCCGAAGAAGACTGAAACACGGGCGGGCGAAGGCATACGCACGCGGGGAGGTACGCACTCACGCAGGCTTGACAGCCAATCGCGTGCGTGCGCCGCGCGCACCCCCGCGCTCTCGTCCCCGCCCCGCGCCCGCCCGTCACCTCACAATCGATGCCCTATATTGCATTAATTATTTAGGAAACACGCAATAAGATAACGCTAGGTGGCAGATAAGAGATCTTCGCGTTGCTTTAAATAAATCATCGTGTCTTCGTCCGTATCGGCCGGTTCGACCGGCGCGTGTGTACGATGCCTTCCGTGTGTACTGATAACGCATTATTTACGTTGTCAGTCGGCCGGACCTTTTGTTTTTATCTCGCTGTTATTTATAGAGTTCCTGAAGAAATATAATAAGAAGTAAAGTTGATTCATTCTTGAGGAATTTTATTTATATGATTCAACCCGTGTCCCACCTCCGTAACGCAGGTTTTGTTTGCGTTGCGTTCAACTTGGGAACGAAAACAAACGAAATATATATTTTTTGGAAGGTTGTCAACTTGTCGTTTGCCAATATTAATATATACGGGGATAACGGGGTTCTCGCCGGTGTTCTCGCGGATTTATTTTGTGTTATGCTAAGGTTTTGTCCGACATTAACGAGGAACATCAAATTAAATTAAATACAAGATAAAAAAGACTATCTGGACCATAAAGTTTTTTTTTATTTGTTAAATAGTCGTGATAATTTTGTCTGTTGACATAGCTGAATTGAAAATTGACTTCAAAGATTTACAGGGGATGCATTTTCAGGAGTCTTCATTTATTTATTCACCACCAATTCCTTTATAAATTTACAGATATATCTAAAACGATGCTATAATTCACCAAATAACATAATATACAAATAAAAACACGTTAATTAAATAAAAAAAATACCTATCTCAATTAAACATGACAAGGCATAAATATAAGATCTAAATTTATTTTTTTTAAATTACATATTTTCATACAGTATATTTTTTTTCAGTTCATTGGAGCCAAAAAAAAGCACGATACATTTTGAAACGTGTTACTAAAAAGAAGGAAATGCAGTAGGTACCTGCGTTTCGTGCTGATCTGCGAGGAGGAAAACATAGTCATAAAGAGCTTCAGTTATGATCTTGCGAGGATGAACGAACAGCAAACAGGTAACTTGTTCCTCTTTATAACCGTCGTAATGAGAATATGTACCGTAATATTACTCAAACTTAAATTTTACTTACAAACAGTAACATATATTTTTTTATTATTATATTTTTTAGTTTTACATTATTTTTATTTTTGTCTGTAATTATTATTAACTAACTGGCGCCTACGGCTTCGCCCGCGTGATGATCGAAAAAAAAAAGTATTCCATGTTATTGTTATTACAGACTATAATCTACCTCTGTACCAAACTTCATCGAGATCCGTTCTACCGTTTTGACGTGAAAGAGCAACAAACATCCATACATCCGTCCATCCTCACAAACATTCGTATTTATAAGATTAGTAGGATCTTTGACGTCTTTTATATACATTATAATCAGTTTTAATCTTTGACATACCTAATATTACCATAATTGCTATCAATTTTTATTTTGTGTGTTAACATTCTATTTTTTGTAATTTAATTTACATTTTTGACATTTATTAGTTGTAATCTCTCAAATTTTTTTTTTTTAATTAATTTACCTAGTTTTGTAATTTAATTTATGAATGAATAAGTAATCTTTATTTCGGGTGGTATATAATAGAAGCCTTAAACTAATATAATATTGTTACACAAACACAGACATACATTAAATCAAAGGAAAATTAATTTAAGGCTTTGACATTTATTTTGTTTTCATATAATCTATTTTTGATTAATTTTATATACAATGTATTTTGTTTTAGAATAAAAGGTGTATTTTCAAAATGCTGAAATAATGTTATGCGAAAAAATGTGAAAAGCATTTTGAAGACCTTTTCGTCATATTGAATGATTCAGTTAATGTAGTATTTTAACATGAATGTCTAAATTACTATAAAAAGTCCACACGGTCCGCTGTATATTCAAAGTTTTTGAATACACTTCAAATAATTAGTAGTTTAGTACAAATGTGAATTATAATTTACCTAAACATTGAGAGTGGAAAGACACACAATTTTATTGTGAAGTTTTTTATGTGGCTTTCTTATTTTCGAGGAGTACCTAAGCTAAAAGATATATTAATAATTTCGTAAAATGTATCATTACAACTTGACAGTGTTAAATCAAGTTTTATAGAGATGTTAGTTTTTTTAGTGTACTTAGTTAGTTATGTTTTGTCTTAATAAATAAATACAAAGTATTATTAAATTTATTTAACACTAGATTTTGCCCGCGGTTTCGGTCGCGTTAAATTCGGTATAACACAGTATCTGCTACCTGCAGTTTTTGCCCTAGCGCCTTATTGATTTTTAATAGCAACGCTATGTTTTCCCTTTCTCCCTCATATCAGAAAAAGGAAAAACGTCTCCTGGTTCCCAACTATCTCTGTACCAAAATTTATCGAAATCGGTTTAGCCATTAAAGCGTGAAGAGGTAACAAACAAACTCACTTTCGCTTTTATAATATACTAGCTGTTCCCCACGGTTTCACCCGCGCTGCTCAGCACCTGTTGGTCGTAGCGTGATGTTATATAGCCTATGTTACTCTGGGATAATGTAGCTTTCCAAAGGTGAAAGAATTTTTGAAATCGGTCCAGTAGTTTCGGAGCCTATTCATTACAAACAAACAAACAAACAAATCTTTCCTCTTTATAATATTAGTATAGAAAAGCAAGGATAAGGTGCAAAGGCAAAAACTGCAGGTAGCAGATACTGTGTTATACCGAATTTAACGCGACGACCGAAACCGCGGGCAAAAGCTAGTGTTAAATAAATGTAATAATACTTTGTTTTTATTTATTAAGACAAAAAGTGCAGTAAATACCTGTAAATCAGGAAAAAGCAAAAGCTAGTACTAACATAAAACAAAATCATAACTTTAAACTTGTCACCACAATTTCATCCCAGACACATGTATCAGAGGCGAAACATTTCTCCGTACATGTCTTAAGATCATCAATCATTCTGGATGCAGATCGCAGCTCATTGGGATGCGGGAAGCGTCTAACAGGTGGCCACAGCTGTCGACCAGTCCGACTTGAATGCCTGATGCTGCCTATGAAGATGTTTGGAGAGACTGTAATTCTATTTCTGAGGTATTAGCATAGAACATGGCGGTTTGGGCAGGCGGTAGGCTTCTAATTATAGAATTGTATGTGATAGAATCCTTATTCCTTACTTAATATTATAAAAGCGAAAGTGACTTTGTATGTTTATTTGTTTGTTTGTTACCTCTTCACGCTTTAATGGCTAAACCGATTTTGGTGAATATTGTTACAAAGGTAGTTGAGAACCAAGAGACGGACATAGGCTTTTTTTTTTTAAAGTGGGATGTGAGGGAGAAAGAGGGAAGAAAACGAAAAACTTAGCGTTGCTTTTCAAATCAATAAGGCGCAAGGGAAACTGTGTTACCCCGAATTTAATGTGAGCGAAATTAAGCCGCGGGCAAATGCTAGTAATATTATAAAAGCGAAAGTGAGTTTGTTTGTTACGTCTTCACGCCTAAATGGAGAAACCGGTTTTAATGAATTTTGGTACAGAGATAGTTGAGATGCTGGAGACGAACATAGGCAAAAATTTAGAAAAAGCTAAGAAAACTGGAGAGAAAGATATAATTTTTTCGATCATCACGCGGATTAAAGTTAGCCCAAAGTATGCCACTCGGACGAAGTCACGGGCCAAAGCTAGTTTTTAAATAAATGACTTCGAGTTATTTTCAATGTTCCTGTTTGAGCCTTCCTTGACTTACAGATAAGGAAAAACGCGAGAAAAACTAGTGTTAATGGAGATAATTTACTATCTCGCAGTTGTGCGTGTTCTCGCGCGGGGGTGACGAATGCTCGTTTCTCAAAGACGGCATACTGAAAAGGTTATGTTGTCTATATAAATACAGGTTGTTATTGTCATGAATTTTAGATTACTTACAAAGAGGCCAGCTCGATGTTGTGTGGGATTTTAATTTGGTACAATACTAGGTTTTTTACTTAAGGATTCAAGTGCCTAAGTGTGAATACTATCATTCTGAGAGCATTCTAGACAAGTGATTTTATTATGTTTGTGTTTTTGAAATTAATTTAAAAAGTACTGACATTGAAATTGCTGGCGTCTTAAGCCGATTCTAAATATTTTTTGATAACTTTAATATTGCTATTGCTCATAGAATTTTTGACTTTGACTGTAACCTTTGTTTTTATATTATTAATAGCTTTTACACGCGGTTTCGCTCGCGTTAAATTCGGGGTAATACAGTTCCCTTTTCCTGATTTGCAGGTACCTGCTACCTGTAGTTTTTGCCCTTGCGTTGCATTTGTTGTAAAAGCAAAGCTAAGTTTTCCCTTTTTTTCTTTCTTTCTCCATCATTTCTCACTTTGAAAAAAATAGCCTACGTCCGTTTCCATGGTCAAAATTCATCAAAATCGGTTTAGCCATTTAGGCGTGAAGACGTAACAAACAAACTCACTTTCGCTTTTATAATATAAAAAGGATTTCTATTATTTGGAATAAATCAGTTGAAAAACTCTAGGTATTCTGACTGCTATTAAAACGTCTTCATTAATGTGCATTTAAAAACCTTTTTGCGTCACAACTGCACAAGCAACAATTTTTCACACTAACCTGCGCTTATCACAACAACAAAAATAACAGCCGTCTTCCCCTATGAATCTCAAACCCCACTCCCACATGCGATAAGCAGCCAACACTACAGAATTATGTTTATAAATTTTAATAAAAACACAAAACACATCCCTTCATAAAGAAAGGAGGCCTGCCAGAGTAATGGGCCGCATTACTCAACTGTGAGGTTTATTCAGAAACACGGCACACTCCCTCTTTAATATCGGTAAGGAAAAAAACGTAACTCAGTGGATCTAATTTAAGGTGCGTTTAATTGACCCTCGATCGTCGAGACCGACGTTTATAATGTAGGTATTATGTAAGGGATCCTGGTAGGGGCTTGTAGGACGTTGATTACGGAATAAAAGAAACGTAAGCGGAGGGCTATCAGGTTCGGAGTCATAAAGTGGGCTACGTCTGAGTTATTGCTAGTTATCTAATTGACTGAGCACTTCGCTATTAGATTTTATTGTTGTTGGGGATAAGTTTAGGGTCGTAGAAAATCGGCTTTATGTCTTCGAAATCTTCTTTTTTTGTATTCAATAGTTAGAAGGGATGGTGCTTGCCGTATTGGTCGAGGATGCGTAAAGATTTTAAGTTGGTTAGAGTCTCAAAGTCCGCCCAGAAACTTCACGACACGGTTGGCGCAGTGGCTGAGCGATCGACTGTTGCACTGCGTGTTGCGGTTTCGATTCCCGCATGGAACAAATATTTGAATGGCCTAGTTGTTCCGGGTCTGACTGTTTGTGTATGTAAGTTTAAATGTCAGTAAACACACTCACGATACAGGAGACATTCCTAGAGCAACGTTTTAAAAAGAAATCGAAAAAGAAGACCGGGGAAGTTATTTGATGATTTCCCATTCCTAAAAAAGATGGGTAAATATAGAGAGGACTTGATTAACATGAACAGCTTATTGCCCAGCGGTGGGACAATATAACAGAAAGTTGAATCCCTGAAAAACTGAATCATCTAAACATTGAATTTGATTTTATAAAAAGTGCTGATTATCAGCCTAATTTGAATAAATGACTTTTGATTTATATATTTCTAAAACTGGACATAGAGCGCACATAGAGATTAGTTTCGTAAGTCCAAGCACAAATGAGTCCGAAATACATTTTCTAAAAAAAAGATGGCGGCGGATTTACTTAACTTTATTTTTAAAAACATTCGTTACATAAACTTGTACACCTTTATATATACAAATAAACATTTCTTTGATCGCGTTTACCTATCTGCTGGCCATTAAAACTTTTTTCTGACATTCTAGAGTAACTTTTAACAAGCTACGATGATCGACGGTATAGATCTTTTTTCGTTTATCTTTCTGCTGTCGAGTTTGGAACCTTGATGAGGGCCAATCAAATCGAGACGTTCTTTTTTTCGTTTTGATATAAAAAAATATAGTTTTTTTTTATTAATGACCAGCTTTTGCCCGCGTTAAATTCGGGATAAGACAGTTCCCCTTTCCTGATTTGCAGGTACCTACTACCTGTAGTTTTTGCAACAGCGCCTTATTTATTGTAAAAGCAAAGTTTTCCCTTTCTCCCTCATTTTTCTCTCCTTTAAAAAAAAACCTATGTCTGTCTCCTGGTTCCCAACCATCTCTGCACCAAATTTCATCAAAATCGGTTTCGCCAATTAGGCTGGAAGAGGTAACAAACAAACTCACTTTCGCTTTTATAATATTAGTAAGGATTTGCTTGCTGTGCGATGTCACCATCGCTCTAAGGAGATTACCCGTATCTATAGTCAAGTTAAAGTGATTACTTATGCCAAAATAATATACAATAGACAAGAATTTAAACGAAACACATCTTTTTTCTGTAAGTTTTGACAGTTCTATAATTAATAATAATAATTCAGTAATTACTCAACTACATAATAAAAATAGTGTCTTAAAAATCACTTGTACTCCAGATATCATTTTTCATTTTTCCATAAAGAAATACCTTGATTATTCGGCGTGAACCACTTTTACGTGACTAAAAAACTTTAATGTATGTTATTAGTCTTGTTACTGATTACAGTGTAAACTTAAGAACACTAATTGAATCATTAAGTTTCACTATCGCAATGGAGAAATCATTAAGTTAATGGCATACTACAACATCATGTAAAATAACTTGTTGCAGGAAGGAATTAGTCGCTTTATATGTTAACTAGAGACCCGCCCCGGTTCGCACGGTTTTAACGACTTGATAAAACATTGAGATTTTTGTATATTTTTATAATAAAACTAGCTTTTGCCCGCGACTTCGTCCGCGTGGATTATTAGTTACCGTTCCCAGGGGTTTTCCGGGATGAAAACTATCCTATGTCCTTTCTCGGGTCCCAGACTATATTTGTACCAAATTTCATTGAAATCGGTTCAGTGGTTTAGGCGTAAAGTAGAGACAGACAGACAGACAGACATTAATAATATTAGTACGGATTATTATTTTATGCTTTATACAGAAGTATTTTGTTTTTGCTACTTATTGTAATGAAAAGCTTCATATTATGGCCGAGTGTGAAAAGGTACACATAAAACGTTCATGTGGTTTAATTTCCGTATATTACGGGAGCGAAGCCGCGTGCAAAAGCTAGTATAAACCTTCCAACATTTTCTTAGTTATGGTAAAAACCGCATCAAAATTAGTTGCAAAGTTTACTGATTACTACAGTTCTAAACTTCAAATAAAAGCATTTTTATGAATATCAAAAACAAAAGGATGAAGCTACAGTCTCAGTCATTAGGTATAATAATTTTTGAAAGAACTGCATTTGTCCATTCCGTAGCGTAGATTTCTTTGGAGAATAATGGACAAGAAATTCCATGCACTCTCTTTTAAATTATAATATTAGCGGAGGACCCTGTAAAAATTGTGGAAACATCTTAACAACATCAGCAAACAGAGCTCTACATCAGTAAAGGAATGAAAGAACTTGTAGAACATGAAGATGCCCCTACGCCCAGGTGTGGGCCTTGTGACCTTGTAAATTATTCTGAGTTTGACTGCAACGTTGGTCTAGTGGTCGTAACTGCTGAGTAGGATTTGGATTCAATTCGCGAGTTGGGCATAGTGTTATGTAACCACGGTGTCTAGATTTGTGCCTAGTTGATGACCATAGACTCGCCCATTATTACAGTGATTTAAACATCGACGACACGGTTGGCGCAGTGGTTGAGCGATCGACTACTGCGCTGCGAATCGCGGGTTCGATCCCTGCACGGAACAAATATTTGTATGGCCTAGAGATAGTTGTTCCGAATCTGACTGTTTGTGTGTGTGATTGAATGTTTGTAAACGCACCCACGATACAGGAGAAATTCCTAGTGTGGGGCAAAGTTTAAAAAAAAACATGACCAGCGAAATTAGGGTAGGTACACTATTGGTGCACTATTAGTTCCTCCTCTGCCTGACTCTTCGTAAATATTGGTGTGATGCTTGTAATATTAAATTATTTAGATAATTCATCCACTAAGTAGATTGTTGCTTGTCCTTACAAACAGCATTATAAAAATGATATAAGAAAACGATAACATTACTCATAGTTGACACGATTTTTCCGTTGGCAAGCGTCCTGGTAATTATATTTTATAGTTGGTCCCTGGCCCATTCTGTAGCGGTTTATTGCTACGGTGGGCCGTTAAAATGTTTAATGTATCTACCTGTTTTCAGGAAGTTAAGTTCTAAAGTACCTTGAGCTTTGTTATGTCTATCGATGTGTAGGTAAAATGTTTTCGTTAGAATTGTTGTTTTTTGCATTTTGTATGTTTTTGTGACAGCCTGGTTGATTGTAATATCACTAAAACTATGAATGTAATATAGCTCAATAAAACGCTTATGTGGATCCGCCCCTGTACGAGGCCTTTGCTTAACCCTTTGCGTATTTCAGACGTGATACTATTCAATGACAAAGATTTTCAGTGACATCTCATAACAAAAATCCTCTATTCCCAGCCTCCATTACTAAAAAGACGTCCTTATTCAAAGTTAACAACATGATGAATGGCGTAGTTCTAGTTGAGCTACTAAATAAGCTGAGTGCTAATGAGATTGAATCTGTTTTAATTTTATTCGCTCTGTGAAGGATTTCCACTGAGCGCGGAACTTTTTCTGTCAATTCAAGTTTTAATGATAAGTAGGCGTTTGAGGAGCTTGTGGCTAAATAAAAACAGGCGCTCCGGTCTTCCTTTATGCCTCACAAAATCACGTCCTGCTTTTGGTTAAGGCTGGGTGGCAGAATGAGTTGTTCCCCATCCACAGGTCAACCTAGACAAGCGCAGATTAACCTAAAGATCGAGCCGAGTGGCTATTATTACTTAGTAACGGGCTTTTCCAAACTTTAGCAGGTACGGTAATGGCAGCCATAAGTTTAAGCCAAAGTGTATGCTAAATAACGATTGTAAATCAAAACCTAAAACTTCAAAGCAATTAAAATTACATCTCATTCATTAACACTCTAAACATGATCAAAAATCAACTACACAAACAATAAAACATTAACTGAATCATCACTTACAAAAGCCAACCAAGACTGAATACAAGATACTGTCGCCATATTTTATAACTGAAAAAGCAATTTCACATTGAAGTCGGTACTGTGCACACATGCTGAATGAGCGTTATATTAAAATAAAGATAAATTAATATATGTCCGCGGAACTGAGTCGTTGCGAGTGTGTCGACGCCTTTATATGCCGCACAACTTTCCTGATTTCATTAAAACTATTTAATTGACGAAATGGGCCGCATTGTAGTATTTTAGTGACGAAACGGGTTGGAACTCCGTAAATCCGTATTTGTGCTTACAAATCCGTTTTCGTGAGTACTTGCGGCCTAGTTTTACGGACTTCAACTTTAGTGTAGTGGTCGCAGGTGTGACTACTGAGCATGAGGCCCTGGATTCGATTCCCGGGTAGGGCAAAGTTTTCTATAAGAAATTACATACCGAGTTTCCTCCGTGCCTCGGAAAGCACCCTAAGCCGATGGTCTTGGCTGTCATTTCATAACCATTCGATACAGTATGTAGCCAGTGAATCTAAAGTCTGGCAACCAGTCTTACCAAAAAGTATCCTATTCCTCAGAAGAGGTTAGAAAGGCAGTCGCTTCATGTGAAATGCTAGTATTCAGCTGAATCCGGTAAGACTGGAAGCCGACCCCAACATAATTGAGAAAAGGCTAGGCAGATGATGTTGTTATAAGTGACATTTATGAAAAACTTTTATTCATATGGACCTCATAATAGAACCATAGTAGTTCGAAACTATATCGAGGTCACGTTAAGGGCCATATGGCTCAATAATACCTATGAATTGAGACTTATGTATTGCGGTCCCAGTTTGGGCGCCAAATATGCTTACGTCATCATGAGTATCTTAAGCCCTGTTAGACCGTTGTTATAAGGCTTGAAAAGGTACTAAGAGTAAATAAGTGTTTTTATTTCAGTGCTATATAATTTAATTGTGGCGTTTTTTCTCAGATTTCACTCAAGTCCCCAACTACCAGACCGTAAAAATTTAACTATGTACCTACTTAGCGGAGTAGTTTTTTATTGAAATAGTTACATTTTATGCTCGCTAGTAAGAGCTGGCAAAAATGTATTTTTTATATTTCTCATACTTATTTTGGTGGCTCAAAATGGGGCCACGACGCTTTTATTTCACATTCACTTTATACCTTTCTCCATTGTTTGTGGTGCGTCCCTTGTGTGTGTTTTGGTGAACCCAAAGATGAACCTTAGGAGGCGAGAATCCGAAATGTTTGTTCAAGAAAGCTTTAACAAAATAATTTATTAACAAACGCAGCATAAAAACACATACAAAAACATTCTGTTTAAAAAAAAAAAACTTATCTTGCAAATCTGCCTAATCAATTGAAATAAGGTTCGAGGAGACAACTGATAAGTAACCTCAACCAAGATATTCTAAGGACTAGACTCAAGATTTCAGGTATTGATTTCGACGTAGGATTTTGTCCAAATATACAGTAAGTTCTCCGTGTCCTGACCGATGTTTGTGTTCCTGCCATTCATTTGTTGAGGAACTTGAAGGCGTTTTTATTTTTTTTACATCCTTTAGAACTCGACTATAGTTTTCCGTAAAGTGACCTGGCTCATTAACCTTTTAAACGCCAGAGCATAAAGTACTCCACGCCAAGAAACTCATTGTACCTACAGTTTTGTTACATATTTGTATCGTTGGCGTCCAAGGAATGCAATTGCTTGTCACATATATGTGACAATGGCGTTCAAAAAGTTAAAACCACTTACCCGTATTTGCAGGTAAAATATATGAGCTTGTTCTGTGTAGAGATGGCCGGAAGATGAGCATTTCATTTTATTAAAGTAAAAAAAGTTTTTAACATTCCTCATTGTGAACATGATTTATCAACTTTGCAATAATATAGATTTTTAGTGATATTTTATAAGTTTTTTTTTTAAAAAAAAACGGCTTTCTATTGCTATTTCTTTGCAAGACAGTTCGAAATTGAAATAAAAACTATAAAAAGTTCCTTCTTGGTGGCCATGTTTCGAGCTCGTTCTTTCGTTCCGTTTTTAAATTTGAAGAGTTTACATTGTAATTTATTTAGCCGCTAAAACAAGACAAATATGGGTTTTCACACAACTTTCCGGGACCATTGCTCGTATGAATTTGATCAGTAAGTACAGCAATTTTGATATATTTTCAAAAAGGTTGCCAAAATAAGGTTCAAATTTCCAAGCATGTTTGAGAAAAAAAATATCTAAATCTAAACTTCTAAACTAATATTACAAATGCGAAAGTAACTCTGTCTGTCTTTCTGTCTCTCTCTTCGTCACGCCTAAACCACGGAACCGATTTTAATGAAATTTGGTACAGATACAGTCTGGGACCCGAGAAAGGACATAGGATAGTTTTCATCCCGGAAATCTCCCGGGAACTGGAACTATTAATCCACGCGTACGAAGTGGCGGGCAAAAGCTAGTATCTCATATTTTCTAGTTCCGACCTCTGAATTTACTATTTTAATAGCCACCTAGAACATGTACATCCGCTTGACAGTCGCTAAGCCCT
The DNA here is from genome assembly GCA_958449745.1 of Ochropleura leucogaster. Classification (NCBI taxonomy): domain Eukaryota; kingdom Metazoa; phylum Arthropoda; class Insecta; order Lepidoptera; family Noctuidae; genus Ochropleura; species Ochropleura leucogaster. The sequence goes on from OY288207.1 coordinate 17,466,535, forward strand.
CTTCCACCACTCATTCATACCACAATACCTCTGCTAATTGGATTAGAAGTGAGTTTTGCAGATCAAAATCCGTAGAGCAAGATAGTTGGTAAAGAGCGCTTAAGGCAATCGTCCGACCACGTTTGGTATAAGTTAGAACAAAATAGGTTGGTACTGTCACAGGTACCAACATGTATTATTAACTAGCTTTCGCCAGCGGCTTCGCCCGCGTTAAATTTGAGGTAACACAATTCCCCTTGCGCCTTATTGATTTGTAATAGCAACGCTAAGTTTTCCCTTTTCTTCCCTCTTTCTCCCTCACATCCCACTTTTTTAAAAAAAATATTAGCCAATGTCCGTCTCCTGTTTCCCAACTATCTCTGTACCAAAATTCATCAAAATCGGTTTAGCCGTTAAAGCGTGAAGAGGTAACAAACAAACAAACAAACTCACTTTCGCTTTTATAATATTATATAGTAAGGATAAGGTCTTTTTTCAAAAATTTCACCCAATGACATGTTTTTTGACGGCACGGTTGGCGCAGTAGCTGAACGATCGACTGCTGCGCTGCGTGTCGCGGGTTTGATTCCCGCACGGAACAATTATTTGTATGACCTGCAGATAGCTGTTTCGGGTCTGATTGTTTGTGTATGTGAGCTCAAATGTTTGTAAACGAACCCACGATACAGGAGAAATTCCTAATGTGGGGCAACGTTTTTTTCTTTAAATATACTATAATATATATATAATGGGGTTGATCTTTAGGTTAAGCGATACTTACCTGGGTTGTAACGTGATTGTAAGACAACCCATATCATACCGAGCTTCCTCCGTGCCTTGCTCTATTCCTACTATATTCTACTAATATTGTGTGTGGATGTATGGGTGTTTGTTACTCTTTCTCGTCAAAACAGCTGAACGGATCTTGGTGAAATTTGGCACAGAGGTAAATAATTATAGTCTGAAATAACACATAGGATATTTTTTTTCGTTATCTAGGGCAAAGCCGCGGCCGCCAGCTAGTAATATATAAAGTAGGAGTACAATAACTGTAACACAACTAGATTTGTTGTTGGGAAGACAAACACTGACAAAACTTGAAACACTCCCACAGTTCACCAAACAGCAGCCTTCGTTATCTCCAGCTAAGACAACTTATAATCAAGCAGCCACATCTATCGTCTAATCATCGCGCTCGCTCCAACATAGTCACAAGCAGAGCCGCTAATTAAGTACGCCTCTACGCTCATACGAACGGATTAATTTCGGTTTACCGGGCGCCAGAGCGGTTGCCATGGTAACGCGTCAATGCGATTAATGTAATTTTACCTGTAGGTGGCTAATAGTGTTTAGTGGGTGTAAGATGAAGGGAGATTGGGACTTGTCGGTGATGTAATATTGTGGAAGATGTGAGTTTTCTTAATATAAATAGAATATTGTTATTGTGCTATCCTTAGCCTTACTAATATTATGAAAGCGAAAGTGAGTTTGTTTGTTACGTCTTCACGCTTAAATGGCAAAACTGATTTTGATGAATTTTGGTACAGAAATAGCTGGGACCTTGGAGACGGATATAGGCTATTTTTTTAAAGTAAGAAAAGGGAGAGAAAGAGGGAACACAAGGGGAGTGACAGATTTTTTTAGATCATCACGCGAGATAAAGTTAGCTTTAGCCCAAAGTAACTATGCCACACGGACGAAGTCACGGGCGGAAGCAAGTTGCTTTGCAAGTTCATTAAAAACCAAATTCACAAAACAAAACCAGTACGGTTAAGCACCACCAGAAAAATAGGAAGGAATTTAATAAGAATAATGATTCGTTTCGTTTCCCACAGTTTTCAAAGGAAACATACTGTAGGTGCCTGAAGACCTTTAAAATGCAGTAAGTGAAGGGAAGCCAAAGAAAATTAGCTCAATAGTTCTCTGAAATGTACGAGTCTTATGCATTGCCAGACGTTTGGACTTTTAAAATGTTTTTCTTCGCTCAAATTGTAGAGAAAAGTCGCCATTTTCTGAAATGGGAGTCATTGGGAAGACCATGTGGGGCAGATGTTGTTTAGGAACTGAAATTGTAACTGCATCAAGTAGTTTAAAGAGTGAACCTTTTTTGGGGTTCTCTACCTGAAAAGGTAAAAATGGAAACCTTATTGCATCACTTTGTTGCCCATCTATCTGTCTGTTAAAACCCTTTATCTCAGGAACGGGTGGAAGTACCGAGTGGAAATTAAAACCATATACATAATTGTTGACGATACGTTTGGCGCAATGGCTGAGCGATCGACTGCTGCGCCGCGTGATGCGGGTTCGATCCTCGCACGGAACAAATATTTGTATGACCTACAGGTAGTTGTTTCGGGTCTGGCTGTTTGTGAGTTTAAATGTTTGTAAACGCACCCACAATAGAGGAAAAATTACTAGTGTGATAACGTTTTAAATAAAAAGTAACCCCTTATGTCAGAGTCTATCTACTCAAAGTTATTACAATTGCTCGCAGATCAGACACCACCTCAAACAAGTCAATCTAACCTCACCTACATTATCAAAACACACTTTAAACTTTCTCCCGTTTTTGTCTAGAAATTCTTTTATTCGCTAAACCTTGATTGACAGTCACAGACAAACCCAAGCCATTATGAGAGAACCCTTTGTTAAAAGCTAGTTACTCGAGCGCAGCAAGGTGACTCTCCGAATTCATAAATCAAGCAGTTGCAAGGTTGCTTTTAACTATTAAAAGCTTCCTTACAAAGGTGTCAATTTTCATGGGATTGTATGGACCTTTTGACCACGCGCCACTCGCTCAAACAATACGCAGTTTGCGACTACCGAGGCTCTTTTAGTGTTTTTTAGCATGCCTTGAAACCCAACTACGCGACTTACGAAACGAAGTTTTGACAGGATCAGAAAGAAGAGGCATGTTGCATGACGTGTTGCTAGTCATATCGCATGAGGCCGTAAGATACCGCGATTGATTCTAGCAGTCGCGTCACGCATAAGCATCTTTTTTCTGAATGGGAAATCATTAAATAACTTAAATAACTTCCTCCACTCTGGGCGTAGCGGGGAAGTCTCAGTCTTTTACTGGCTAAAACCCGCCCATGTTCCTTCTTTTGCCCTTCCTTTTCCTCTTTGAAACAACCCGCAACCCTAGACGCATAGGCACTTTACAGCTTCACAGTAGTACCGCGAGCTTACAGCGTCACGCAAGGGCTGTGTAAAGGTCTTTCAAAGCTAAAATCCTACTGATAATCATTTGACGTCTTGTCAAAACGACTATAATTGATATTGAGGCCAAAAGGCTACGTTTCAAATGAATGGCTTCTGTTTTTAATCATTACTTTAGAGCTCCTTTGAAACGTTAAGCTTCAAAGACATTGCTTAAGTTCAATGCATTTTGATGAAAAGTAGAGGATTACAAGGGTATTAGCGAGGAATCTTGATTGGTTGGATAGTTGAAATTTGATTGGTGATACCATTTTGTGTAAAGAAATGAATGAAACCATGAGACTGAAATGAATCTTATTTAAAAAGAAAGCTTTGCACTAGACTAGGAATTTTCTCTTGTATCGTGGGTGCGTTTACAAAGGTTTTAACTCATATAAACAAACAGCCAGATCCTATATATTTTCAGAAAAATATCACGGTTCATAAAACCTGGCAACAAACAGACGGACAGACGGCCGGACGGCGAAGTCGTCGTGTAATACGGAACAATAAATATCACACATTGTACCTCTTTCCAAAAAAAACCCGTCCACCAGCCAAAAAATCGTGATACACCTCTTACATGGTCGATTCAGATCACGAAAAATTATTAACCTAAGTAGTCCAGATATCCTTATTACAAGGGCATAAGGTTTATAACTGGCACTGATGGTGCAAGCCGTGTTAGAAGTCGGAAGTCCGCCGTGTCACGCCGGACCGGACCTGTTCACTCGAAAATGAAACCAATTAAGACTGTGGTCCAAGTTTCGTGTGTCAGCGAATGTTGGAGGGATTTGGGAGGACTTTGGTCTGTATGTCATTTACTGAGCATTATATGGACCCTCTCCATTCATTTGTAGGGTTCTGTACATCAAAAAATATCTGGAGAGGTATCACGGGACACTCGAATGGAACGAACTTTTTATTTATATGTACGAAAAACTTGTATACACTCAACAAAAATAATCGTCGCGACACAACACTGTTCAATGCGAAATAGAAAGACGAAACGAAAATAACTTGCTTGATTTCTATGAGAGAGAGAGAGAGAGACAGACAGAGAAACACGCGCATGCCGCACGGCTTACAATTATAGCAAAAAGTGTCGTTACAACTTTTGGTCTTAAGCAAAAAGTGTCGTTAAAACTTTTGGTCTTTAGCAAAAAAATGTCGTTACAGCTTTTGGTCTTATATTTTTTCGTCTAGACCCCTTTCTGAACGCGCGATAAGAAACTTCGTTCCAAAAACGGAACAATCATAGGATCACTTTATTGTCTGCCTGTCTGTCTATCTGTTAAGGCCCTTTAGTTAGACGAGAAATGGTGCACGATTTAGGTTAGTCGTTTCCTATGGAGAAGAACCGGCAAGAAACTCCATGAGTAACCATGGAGTTTCTTGCCGGCCTTTTAAAATCATTTGGTTGTCCGATGTTGATGTTACAGCGTTAGTACTTAAGTATGAGAAAACAGCGTAGGCCCAACAATAAGTCATTGTTTACTAGCTTCTGTTGAGTATGATAATTATCTTAGTTCGACATTACGACTACTTAGAACCGAATCCTTGTAATTCACTTATTCGCGTATAATTCGGGGTAGAGCAGTTCTCATTTCCTGATTTGCAGGCACCTGCTACCTGTAGTTGCAAAAAATTAGCCTATGTTCGTCTTCGCCCAACTATCTCTGTACCAAAATTCATCAAAATCGGTTTAGAAACAAACAAACAGACTCACTTTCGTTTTTATAATATTAGTAAGGATACTGGTACAAGATCTTTACTGGTACAAACCGCTTTAAGTTTGTATGTTAAAGAAAACTCTTACCACTTACTTAAACTCGTCGACGTCTGCTGTCGATTTCAGTATTGACCTCTTAGAAAATACACTTTTGGAATTGGAAACATTTTAGGCAATAACAAAAATAATCGTTACACGTGCTTTTTCAATGCCCGTAGTTTCAATCAAATAAAGTTTAAGAAAGTTGCTTAGAAAATATTAGTATTATAAATTTGCATTGACAAGATAATTGTATTTGAGTGTCGGAATTACAACCGCGGCCCCGGTATATAAAGGGCAATAGGAGGAACATGGATGGGTTTTAGTCAGGGCAAGTCTGACACTCCCCCCCGCTTCGCCCAAAGCTGGGGAAGTTATTTTATGACTTACCTTCACACAGACCAGGTAGATCATGTTGGTTGTTTCTTTTAAATCAGGAAAACAAAAAAAATAATATAGAAGAAAATCTTTGGAAAGAAAAATGAAAATGAGAAAAATCTTTTAAACTTATTCCACGTAGTATCGGGAAGATTTTCTGTTGAAGTAGAGCCATTTGTGATTTCCTTGAAGTAATATTGAGTATAAATAAGGCATTGTAACTTAACATAGATATTAGGTCATCTACAGCTTACGCATTGTTTGAATGTACCGAGGACTCACGTACTCTTTCATGGCCAACACACTTGACATTTTCCTCTCAAATACTTCAAAAGTCAAGTGTCAAGTGGTGTAGTGGTCGCAATTGCGACTGCTGAAGATGAGATCCTGGTTTCGATTCGGGTCGGGCAAATGACGGCACGGTTGGTGCAGTGGCAGAGCGTTCAACTGCTGCGCCGCGTGTCGCGGGTTCGGTCCCCGCACGGAAAAAAATATTTGTATGACCCACAGGTAGTTGCTTCGGGTCTGGCTGTTTGTGTATGTGAGTTTAAATGTTTGTCAACACAACCACGATAGATTTTTTTTAATGTTTATTGAGTTTTTCTATTAGATTTTTTTCAGTAGCAGACACAGAGCCTGAATTTTTATCTGACTTTTGGTAACAAGCTCGTCCAGTATTATATGAAACTTATTTAGAAACATATTTGGTAAAATACGGGTGCATTTTTAGTTACACCTCTGCCCAAGTCTTCGGGGTTACAAGTATAATGTTATCTACAAAAGATTAACAGACTAAAACCTCTTTGGATAACTGAAAAGGTCCAACCGAAATTGAATCAAACATTTAAGAGACAAGTCTCTGAACAATCATTCTTTTCTTACATTTAAAGCTCAGAACTTCAGCCAGAATGAATAGTAATTCATTTGTTTTAATCAAAACCCCTCCAAAGAGTCCACGTAAAGTTTTTTTTATTGTCAGTTAGAGGCACCATAAAACTTGAATTCAATTAACCTTTCTTCTAAAACACAGGACAAGCAGAATGCCTATAAAATGGGAAGATACGAGCAATTCGTTTAGACTCAGTGCTCGAGAAAGGACGATAGTGTCCATGCAATAAAGTCTATTGTTACTATGTGAGTTTTGGGAGATTTTTTTTGAGTTTTACGCCAGGTCTCAGGATGTATGGTACTATAAAAGGATTATTGCCGGGATGAGTCGTACGTCATACGTTTAAATATTATACGGCGTTAGTGCCAGTCTTTTTTTTTTATTCTCTAAAGACTTGCCTTAAGCGCGGCCAGTTTATTAGTCGTATTGGCAGGAAACATATGTGATCTCTTTTCTTGGGTTCCGTGCCTCAAAAAGAAAAAAAAACTGACCCCTTATTGGAACACCTTGTTGTCCGTCTGTACACTGTACACGTAAAGGTATCGAGCTGAAATCAAAACCATATACTCAAATATTTGGTCCCTTTCTGCCGTGAAAAAAACAACTGTCCAAGTTTACGTTATAAAAATATATAGACGTTTATGTAGCAGGTTTGTACGAAACTCTCTCTATCTCGGTTTTTTAATAGCATCTAGCAAGTCAACCAGTGATTGAATCATTCCATTCCAATATGGTTGATAGCTGCACACACGTAATCCACTTCGTTAGGTCAACTAAAAATAGATAAAAATGCTTCGGTTAACCACAATCATTAGTACCACAACATATTAGAGACATTCTCTTCAAATAAAGAAAGAAGGAAAAACAAAAGGAGATCGACTCACAAAAGCCGAACTCTGTGAGGACAGTCCCCAACAAAGTGTATGAAAATTATTATTTATTTTCTCTGTTTATGTCTACGGGAAGGTTTTGAAAACATAATGTGTATGGGAATAGGATTTGCTCGCCCATAAAGCATTATGTTTTCACTCCGAACCGGCTTAACTAGACAAAAAAGCGTGTAGTCGTTTTTATTATTTACTAGCTGGCGCCCGCGGTTTCGCCCGCGTGATATCGAAAATAAAAGTATCCTATGAGTTATTTCAGACTATAGTCTACCTCTGTGCTAAATTTCATCAATATCCGTTCAGCCGTTTTGACGTGACAGAGCAACAAACATTCATAATATCCATAAATCCTCACATACATTCGCATTTATAATATAAGTAGGATTCACAGACAAAAACAATAATTGACGATCGTATACTAAAAAAAACAAAAGATTAATCCATGCGGCCAGTATTAATTTACAGAATAATAATACAAACAGAAAAATAACTGAAATAAATCTGGCAACAATATGCACATGGCCTCGGTTTATTAGTATTCGTTTGTAAATCGATGACTCTATGTTGTCAGATGTAAATGAAAACCTCTGGCGCAATAGCGAACGAATGCAATAATAATAATCATTTTATTTCGGATATTATACATCCATATTTTATTAGTACATTGTAACTTAGAAAACTATGTTAGTAAAACATGTAGGTTCGAGAAAATACGAATAAGCGGACAATTTTCCCCGCAATGACATACAGGAGACTGTTCGAGCTGCCCCGGACCATCCGCATGCTTTTTTTTTCATTATCAACCGGGCGAAGCCGCGGGCGACAGCTATGCTAAATAATACTTGTTGTTATAATATTTTAAGGAACTTCCAAATTTTCGTTTCGGGTTTGATTTTGTTAAACTTTTTTTTTTATTGCCTTGTTAGTCGAGTCTTGAGACTGCTGAGTGTCCTGGGTTTTTGATTTCTCAGTAGCAGCCAAATCAAGAATCCGGTTGATGGCATTAGGCTCGGCCCCTATTACATGAGACTTAAACATAACTACCAAAATGTGGGTGTACTATTAGCGACGCTTCTACCTAACTTTACATAGAGGATCATAAATTATGTTAAACTTTTAAATAACCACCCTTTTATTTGGACGGAAAATCATCAAATAACATCCTCCGCTCTAGGCAGAGCGGGGGGAGTATCAGACTTGTACTGATTAAAACCCACCCATGTTCCTTCTATTGCCCTTTATGTTCCGGGCCGCGGTATCTCTTTCGAGCAACCCGCAAACCCGGCGGGATATAACCATCCCTTTATTACCCTTTTGCACCAATGATAGTGTCAAAGTAAAAATGCAGTTTTAATTTTTAATTTAATGCTCAACAATGTTTCGAAATTCTAATATCGGTGTACAACAAAAAATATACTTAGTTGGCAACACTGTAACCGTGGGACTTTCTGGCTGACATGCGAAATATTGGCACTCTGTCGCTTTTCAAATATCAACAGACTTGCTATTTATTTATGAGTTTCGCCTCATGTTAAATATTACTTTTTCATTTGACAAACGCTTAGTTGCTAGCTGTTTGAAACGTTCTGTTGTAGGACTTTATTGATTTTTCATGAAGTTTTAAATACCCTAAATAATAATCCAAATGATTATTTTGTTTATGTTGCATATTTGATGCAATCAAAGAATTTAAAGTTTACAATGGTAATTTCGTTTCGTTTATTTTACCGATTATATTATTAATTAAGTTCTAAATATTGAGACTTTGCAGAACTGTGACCCAGATATGTTTTTATATGATTATTGAAATAGCCACTTGCCGAATATTTCTTAGTCAAAAATAATCAAATGTAAATAATCTTCATTTAATTTGAATATATACGAAAATTATACCTAAAAATGGCGTCAACAAACTCCGCCTCAACGTTGTCAACTGGTAATGTCGACAAATTAAATTAAATAATCAAATAAACATCACTATCCAAGCTGCCAGTATCAATTAGTAAATTATGCAAATTGGATAGTCCATCGGTTTATAATCTGATTCACTTAGTGCGAGCCCTATTCGTGCACGTCACACATGTTGAATCGTAAACCCGCTAACGTCAGAGGGGCCTGCCAGGGCCTCCACCTGCCGGGGTTGTAGGTTGTTCGAAAGAGATACCGCGACCCTGGATAATAAAGGGACATGGGATAAGATGGAACATGGGTGGGTGTTTCATGTTTGCAAAACTAAATGATTTGATTTGTCAGTAAAAGTCTGACACTCCTCCCACTCCGCCTAAGTTATTTGATGATTTCAAATCCTCAAAAAAACACGCTCGCAGAGGATCGAAAATATGGACATAGAGACGATAGTGAAGATAGAATAGAATGTTCTTATTTGTTTATGGACACACAAAATATTTGACAGGACATTACATCAAGACAGATTTATTTTTTTTTTATTTTATTTATTAGGGAAAATTAACAGTTGCACAATACAGTAACAAATAAAAAAAAATGACACAAAGAGAAAAGACAAATGCACAACTAACGACATTTTCCACAGAATACAAAAAAAAAATACAAATCAGAACGACGACGTGCGCTTACAAGTTAAAAGAAAAAGAAACAAATAAATGCAAAAAAAAATATAACAGAATGAATAATTAATTTACAATGAATATTTAAAAAAAAAAAATGATAATAGTAGCATTTTGATAAATTTGAACAGGCTTCCAAGAATTAAAAATAAGAATCTAATAAAGTACTGAATATAGAAACTAAACAATTCATATATCAGAATTAAAGTTGGAATTATCAATAGTTTCACAAACAAGTCGTCTAAATTGTCCTGATGGAACAGCGAATATATCAATATCAATAAAAAGTTTATTATATTGATCAGCCAGGCGACGCAAGGGTGCTCGTAAACCTGCATTCGTACGTGTAGATGACACGGCAAACAAGGGCCGCATACGTACCCCACGGCATATGGTTGTTCTTGGTACTACGTAGCTGATCTTATTGATAATGTTAGTACAATCAAGTGTGTTTTTGCATAATTGATATAGAAGCATTGTTTCCAAAAAGATACGTCTTGCTTTGAGGTTTTGAAGCTTATACTTATTCAAAAGATCACCGTAAGATGCGTAAGTGCGAAAACAACGGCAATGCACGGCTTTCAAAAACTTTCTTTGAACGTTTTCAATTGCGTCTGAGTACTTACTGTACAAGGGACTCCAAACTGCAACCGCATACTCTAACTGGGACCTGATTAACGATTTATAGAGATATATATATGTAAAAGGACGGACAAATTCAGTGGCTGATCTCATTACAAAACCGTACATGCGGAAGGCATTATTTACAATTTTTGCTATATGAGAGTCAAGGTGTAATTTATCATCTAACATAACTCCGAGATCGCGAACAATTGTTTCTCTCGTTAAAATGACGTTATTTAAAGCGTAAGGAAATTTTTTAACATTTTTGTTTTTCGTAAAACTTATACAGCAGCATTTGGACACACTAAGTTGGAGCTTATTTTTTGAGCAGTATGAAGAAAACCTATTTAGATCTTCTTGTAAAAGGAGACAATCATTCATGTCTTTGATAGGCCTAAAAATTTTGAGATCATCTGCGTACAGCAACAATTTGGAATGTTTGAAACATGTGGTGATATCATTAATAAACATAATGAATAAAAGGGGACCTAAAATGGAGCCTTGGGGCACTCCAGATGTTACACTTAAAGTGCTGGAAGTGAAACCGTTTATCACTACCCTCTGAGTTCTATTTGACACGTAAGAAGCAAACCATCTTAAAAGATCGCCACGTATACCATTGAACGCAATCTTTTTTAAGAGCAGCTGATGATCTACTTTGTCAAAGGCCTTCCGGAAATCAGTATAAATAGTGTCCACCTGAACACGAGAGTCCATGTTGTTAAACAGGTAGTCAACAAAGGTAACCAGGTTGGTTGTAGTTGACCTCCTTTTGACGAATCCATGCTGTTGTTGCACAATGATATTGTGCAATAAAGGGTATATTTTATTATGTACTAACCTTTCGAAAACCTTTGACAAAGCAGATAGTATAGATATAGGGCGATAGTTCTCTACGTCATCCTTAGATCCCGATTTGTGTACTGGGGTTATGTTTGCGAGTTTCCATGCTTGAGGAAAACATCCTTGGGAAATGGATAAGTTGAATATTTTATGCAACGGTACACATAGATTAACGGCTGTCTGTTTTATGAAAATTACCGGAATTCCATCCGATCCTGGCCCTTTAGAAGGGTCCAATGTGTTAAGCGCACTCAGTACTTCATCAATAGTAAATTCGATGTCATTCATCAGAGTGCAGCTTTCAGAGCAGTCATCGTACGTAAATGATATATTAGTAGAGGTCGATGGTTCATAAACCGAATTAAAATAATTTGAAAAAAGGTCACAAATGTTTTCTGGGCTGTTAGTGGAGTTGTTGTTATACGTCATAGTGGACGGAATACCGGTCGATTTCTTTCTGTTGGACATGAATGTCCAAAAATGCTTAACATTGCTTCGTATACCATCCTCAACGGAATTCATATATTTTTTGTAGCAGATTTTACATTCATCTTGGAATCTAGAACGGTACAGCGAAAACTGCTCATAATCGGAGACATTGTGATACAATTTCCACCTAACCCAGGCCTTGGTTTTATTTTTATAAATATGTTTAAGTGGTTTTGAGAACCACACGGGAAACTTAGAAGATCTGGAATTAGTCAATGGCACATGTCTTTTAATAATTTCATAAATGATATTATAGAACGTATCAAGAGAAGTGTCAACAGATTGATTACATAAGATGTCATTCCAATTTATTTCCTTTAAGTCGTCATTAATTTTGTCATAATTTGCCTTATAATAATTAAACCTTTTGTTTGTCTTGTGTGTCATTGGCATATGAGGCAAATGTCGCGAGATGAGAATACAGAATGGAGGATGGTGGTTGTCAAGCTGTAATAAATAATCGGTGGGTGTAGAAATCGAGCAATTATCGTTGCTTATCACTAAGTCCAATATTCTCCCGTTCAGATTTTTAATAGTGTTATATTGATAAGCGTTTAGAAGGGACATAAAAACACTCATGTGAATACATACGGGCGTGTGGCCCCTGCAGATCTGGGCATTAAGAGAATTACTATCAGAGCTGGCAACCCAATCGACTTCAGGTAAATTATAGTCACCAAACAAGTAAAATTTTTCGGAGTTGTTATCCTCAAGTAGCGCGTGCAATAGGTCAAAATATTCAGAATAAATGAATTCAGGTGTATTAGGCGGTATGTACACTGCCCCAATAACTTGATATTTGCCTGTAACTGAGTTTGGTAACTGTACAACGACTTGTTCAATGTACGCGTGCGCAGATGAACGCAGAGTTACTCTGATCGATCGCACCCCCTTTAAAATCGCTATGAGGACACCACCTCCATCCCTCTTATTAGTCGCCGCGCGATCACGGTCACATCTATGTACTTCGTAACGCTCATCAATGAACTCTGTGTTATATATCTCTGGCGTCAACCAGGTCTCAGTCAAAACTATAATGTCATAGCAGTTAGCTAAAATATTCATATAAAGAATATGCAATTTGGTACGTATTCCCCTGCAGTTTTGGTAGTATATGACTAATTTATCAGTCATTATGACACTTTAGTCTACAGAGAAGTGTAGTCATCCATGCATTACCCGTTATTAACGCAATCACAATTTTCACAAATAAAAGGGCAAGATTGTTTGATAATAAAACAACAAATTGAAAGATACCAACAGATGCAAGAAACAAGCAGGCTACAAGAAACAGATCAATTATAGTAAAAATAATCAAAATACCAGCCAGATCACAAAGTGTTAGATTTAAACAAGTATAAACACACATAAAAAATAAAAGCATACGAACGTTACCGCCTATCAAAAAACTCATAGCAATTGTTAGCAAAAAATCGCATTTATGGTTAGCTATTACACAGGTAGGACAATATTTTATAGAAGTTAATTCCAGCTTATTGTAATGGTTTATGACATAAATATAAGTACATGTACGCAGGAAATTAGAGAAAAATATACTCGCGAACTCAAAAAGCCGTGTAGATCCATTGCCAACGAGCACGCCATTAAGGGAAGCTAGCAGCACTCTGGCTGTCAATTGTCGGCGCCTCAGCAGCGCTCTGGTTGTTAATCGGTTGCTCCTCGGCAGCGTTCTGATTATAAATTGGCGGCGCTGCAAAACCAGGCTTGATTCTAGCGATGTCTTGCAAAGTACGGACAGCATAAGCCCTTGCCCCTTCCCTTTCACGAACAAGAATAGTTCCGTTCTTAACCCAGACGAACTTATAATTGTGCTTTCTGGCAAAATCGCGAGACTCACGAAATAAGTGCTTATTTTTTAAAGTAAGATGCTCATGCATATATATTGGCAACGATATTCCAGATATGCCAAGTTGGTCGGTAGCAAGACCCTTACTTAGGCGATGAGCACTAAGGATATTGTCACGCAATATACGTGAAGCCAATTTTACGACTATATTTTTGGGTCTATTATTCTGTTGGTGTGCGTGTGGTACGCGGTGAACTGAAATGATTTCATTATGATGAACATTGCACTTTATTGCAGACCCGATGTTTTGCATCAACGACAAAAGATTTTCATTTCGTCTCTCCGGGACATTGCATATCTCTATGTTGCAATTCCGAGCATTTTGCTCCAGATTGTCAATCTTTGCCACAAGTTCTACGACTATAGGCTTTAAATCAATGGTCTCTTGTAATCGCCTGTCAATGTTGTCGATTTTTGTGCTGAGATCAGTGTTCTCGGCAGTAACAAAATTGATCGAAGTCTTGAGGGAATCAATATCTTTCGTCGTACTTTTATACCGTGCGTCTAACTCGGAGACTCTCTGTTGTATCAACAATTGTTCAGAGCGAAGAGAATTAATGTCGTTTCTGATTTCTGTCGTGATTTGAGTGAGCGATGCAAGTTCATTTTTCATCAATAGCACATTCTCGGATATTTTGTTGACACTTGATTCCATATCCATTCGCCATTCATTTAAGGTAGTTTTAAATTCAATGGACATTTGTTTAAACGCCATCTCCCACTCAGATTCCGGTTGTTTGCGCTTACGTACTGATACGTTTTGTTCGGCGCTCATTTCCGAACTCGATGCTAGGTCTGTGTCCGAATGGAATTTTTTTTTGTCTGGTGAGCAGAACATTTGTAATTATTATTTCTTTACGGACTGTTAGCGCTATATTTTGTCCAAATTAAGTGATTTGAAAATAGAAAAAGAGTTGCGTTTGGTCAGATCCGAACCGGCGACTCGCTGTGTAGCCGCAAGAAATCAAAAAGCTACAGCAATGCCTCTCGACCACGGTGTCTTGATCGCTGCTGACGAAATTTCGAAGTAGTATTTAGAGCTTAATTTATCCAATGACTTGCAATATTATCGTGAGTAATGAGGTCCTTTGTTCTTAAATACACAAGTCACTTTGAACACTTAAAAACGTTGAATTTTTGAACTGTTTTTAGTTAATTTTGAATATTAAACTGTGTTTTTCGCAAAACAACTGTTGATTATGGTTCCACAATAGTCACTGTATATAGCACAACGAAAATTTTACGTATTTAGCAGATATTTGCCACTTATTTCTAATTATTATATTGGACTGATATAAACACACTGTGCACAGAGCAAAGGTCGCACGTCGTATGTCAGATGAGCACAAAGATACTGCTTTTTCATTAGAAATTTCCTTTTTATAGTTTTTTGTCAGTTTATGAAGTGGTTTTTAATGACTGTATCATTAAGACACTGTAAGATCAGGATTAACAGCAGTTATGCAAATTGTATGGTTGACCAGCACATCATTAGGTTTGACGAGACCGGGCGCGTTAACGCAACGCACCGAACGCGTTCGAACCGTGAGCGTATCGTGTGGTCTACGTTGCGGCCTTAGAAATAGCGAGATATATTCCAAACTAGCTGTTCCTCGCGGTTTCGCCCACGCTGCTCAGCACCTGTTGGTCGTAGCGTGATGTTATATAGCCTATAGCCTTCCTCAAGAAATGGACTATCCAACACTAAAAGAATTTTTCAATTCGAACCAGTACTTCCTGAGATTAGCGCGTTCAAACAAACAAACTAACAAACTCTTCAGCTTTATAATATTAGTATAGATGATGCCTCTCTCTTCTGCTTTTTCTCGTGTCAACGTTTATAAAGAACACCCGAAGACTTATCTCACCAGTATTTCGGTTACGTGATTACCATTTTTTTATTACTGATCGTAAATTATCAAATAACTTCCCCTGCTCTGGGTGGAGAGAGGTGGACTGTCAGAATTTTACTGACAAACCCACCCATGTTTTTTCTTTTGCCCTTTATGTTGCGGGGCCGCGGTATCTCTTTCGAACAACCCGCAAATCCGGCAGGCGGTGGCTCTAGCAGGCCCCTCTGCTTTGCTGACATCTCTTTGAGGCGCGCATTGATCACTATCGGCGCGTCGACACGGCTTGTCATCATTAGACGGAAGGACGGTGAGCTACCCAATGTACCACTGGTTTATTTTTTTGAGTAACGAAAAATGTAGAGGGTCAATATCAAACAACAAGCGAGACAGTACACATAGACATGCTTTATTATTGCATGCTGTGGCTAATACATTTTTTATCAATACAGGCTGGTTTGCAATGACATTCGAAAATTCAAGATGTTTAAATAAAGAATAGAAAAATGGTAGAAGAGGATAGGTTTTCAACTATATGTCATGTTATGGTACAATGATAATCTAAAAATACTTAACTGTGAAATCTAAGCTTCTTTTACAGTTTCTATAAACCATGTTAATTGCACTAATTGTGTCATTAAATAGTTAACCGTAACCGTCATTGTCAAATACTTGTTGTTTGTTGTTTTCAATTTTCATTTTAATTGACATATATGTGACATTAAAAAAAATAATATTTAATTTTTTTATTGACATTTAATGTTTTGTTCTTTATTTGTTTTATTTTTTATTTTAATGTGTTTTTATTTTGGTATATTGGGATTTTTAAATTTTAATTTGTATGTCAGTATGACAAGACATAGCAAGAACGAGCTTTACTTAGAACATCCTATTACGTAACTACCTATGTCTCACAAATAAATAAATGATTATGATTATTGAAAGATGTTATAATTCGCCAACGGCACATAACTTTAGACACTAAATCACAACGTCACATTTAAATAAATATAAAAAAAATATAAAGAGTTAGAAACGTTTCCATTCCTATCTATTTAAGTTCAGTTTTATACCAGTCATTCTATTTCCAATACCAACAAGGCCAATAGTTTCTCCCTCTATCAGGCCAGTCCACATCACATCGCCTATTCCGCGGCCTGAGCCTAAGACCGTGCAACATTGTTTCCCCAACGTGACTGCTGGGATCCGACGAGGATTAAGTCCTATACTGGTATTGGTGCCTTAGTACGCAGTAGAAGCGGCGTTGCGTGAAATTCTTCAGCGCCTGTATACCAGCAGTAATCTGCTTCGTCATCACCCAATCATTGGTGGGTGTTTGGAGAGTTATTGAAGAGACTAAAACAACGAACTAAAATAGATCTAAATCCTCTAAGGATTAGGAGCTATTTTAGTTCGTTGTTTTATAATTCAGCGTTTATTTTGTAGGTGATACAAATATAATATTTGTGGAGATTTTATTATTCTTAAGATTTTGACGATTTTTTTAAAGCTTTGCATAGTAGTGAAGGATTTTCTTGAATATATACCTCAGCTTATTACAGTTTGAGTGCAAAACTAAACAAGCTTTTAGGCAATAACGAAGACACCACGTGTTTTGTTTGTTAAAACAATGAAAATAAATACCAGTAAAAAGCATTAAGTCCTCTTTTGTACAGTTTTAACGTGTATGTAAAATGAATAGTCAGTTTGTTTATTTGTTTGTTTGTTACCTCTTCACGCTTTAATGGCTAAACTGATTTTGATGAATTTTGGTACAGAGAAAATTGGGAACCAGGAGACGTACATAGGCCAATATTTTTTTGAAAAAAGTGGGATGTGAGGGAGAAAGAGGGAAGAAAAGGGAAAACTAAGCGTTGCTATTATAAATCAATGAGGCGCAAAGGGAACTGCGTTACCCCGAATTTAACGCGAGCGAAGCCGCGGGCAAAAGCTAGTAATCTAATAAAAACAAAAACTTTATTAGTCAAAAACACGTCCAAATTTTGCAATTTAATTGAAATTCGCGCTAACTTCACAAGCACTATTAACGCTCCTAGCGGGCAAGGGATTATAATACGCCCTGTAAATGATGGTTTCGAACTTACATACGCTACGTAACTCTTGCTAATGGCTCTGAGTGCATCTATCTGTAGACCTATGGACTCAGCACTCAAATATACGCGAAAAATTACGCTCCATTGGCTTTTGGTTCTACCTTAAGCCTTTGAAATCCTAGCCTTCAAGTTCGTTGCATAGTAATTGGTACAAAAATAGGCTTTATTGCTGTGGGAGAAAGAATGGAAGCATCTTGGTGACGTAAAAGGAACATAGGAAGTAGAATATACAATATTCCAGGTTTGCGGCTTGTTAGAAAGAGATACTGCGGCCTCGAAACATTAAGGGCGACAGAAGGAACATGGGTGGGTTTTAGTCAGTACAAGTATGAAACTACCCCTCACTCCGCCTAGAGCAGGGGAAGTTATTTGATGATTTCCCATCCGTGAAATTTATTTATTTATTTTATTATTATTAGTTATATATTAAGAAATTTTTCTAAATTTATCTTTCCAGTATTGGTAAAAGTCATTGGATGATAAGAATTGTGATTATGAATCGACACAGTTCACAGGCTATGCTATAGTTTTTTTTTTCGATAAAGTAATTTACAGGCACTAATGAATTATTTATTTAAATAATTATTGAATTATCCAAGTACCGATTAGTCATCAAGTATAACTGTTCCATTAAACAATCTTAATTTGAAACACTTAGGCCCTCAACATACAGGCGCAACCCTACCAAAATTCCAATTCCAAAAAAAAAAAAAATTTGTCCGTCTTTTAGATTATTCAAAATGTCACTCACGCGTTGCTGCATTGTTTCGCAACAAATGACGTCACACATAACTTTAATGGGCTATATCTTTGTCATTTATGGTGAATAAATTAAAAAATAGCGTCAAAAAATTCGTCTCAACGCTGTCAGTGGGCAATGTCCCCAAGAGACTGGCCGCGTTGTCACGTTGTATGGCAACGCTAAGCCTCTGGCCAAAGTAAAAGCCAGCCCTTGGGTCACAGACAGTGTCATCCAAACGTTTTGAAATTTCCTTAAAAAGGCTGTGAGCACAAGGACCCCACGGTAGCAGAGTATTATTTATAAGTTAGGTAGTATATTTAATTTCAAATAGACTTGTCATTTTCGGTCTAATTTACATTTTAAAAAATATGTGTCCCTAATTTTTGAATAATCTAAAAGACGGAATAAATAGGATGTCATTATTTTGACCCTAGAAACTACCCTATTTCTCGAGACACTTCAGTCAAAAGCAATGCTTTCTAAAACAATGGTCGCAATGTATGGCGGGTGCGGCAGCCAATCAATTAACGGCACGCCCTGGTTACACTATATGTTTACAGTGCTCCCTCATTACTTACTGGACGAACGCTGCTCCTTCCCTATTTATGCCAAGGTTTCTTATTGACACGGCGGTAAAAATAGCGCTGTTGTATGACCGGTTTTGAGGGCAACTTTCGACCTAGTAGTGTTGTCTACTGAGTCATACAACTTGCCCTGTTTTAAAAATAGACCTCCAAAAAAAAGACTAAAACGTATTTTTAGTTTTTTTTCTAGGAGTCAATTTTGTGTCTTGCAAAAAAAGGTTTTTTATTCTAGCCTTTTAAGTTATGCTATAATGGTATCTCAGAAAGTCTTATCGAATATTCATTGTTAGTAAGAAATATAAAATAGGAGTGAATAAGGCCGCGACACACACACAGGGGAGAATGTGAGAAGAAAACGTGTTGCGCTGGCCTCAAGAACAGCAGAAAATTGATGATGATGAAAATGATCCAGATAGTTATTAAAATATGTATTATAGATTGTAACTCATAAACTATCCAACCAATATCAATAAAATTAAAATTTCGACCTCAATAAATTGGTCTCTTTCAATTGCATCTGAATCTGAATCTCCTTCTTTTTTGAAGTCAGTTAAAAATAACAGTATAATTATTACATTGAATTTGAAAACCAGTCATTTCAAGATCTTTTTTTTATTATGTCATTGTTTGGGCTCTCAACAATCATTTTTATAAGAAGCCTGCACTACATCAGTTGATCGACCAAATGAAACAATAAAGATAGCAGACTGCCTGAATAAATAAACAAACCATTTTAATCAGAACGAACACGCCGTACAACATCCCACTTAAACTCACAAAAGTTAATATAAGCACAACACATCTTAAAGCAAATTGCCTACAAGTAAAAAGCTCATAGTGTAGTGCATTACACCGAGCAATGAGCAACCGGCAACGAGCAACGAGCAACGCGGCGGTTGCAATGAATAAATTTCAAAGATTAAGACATTAATTTCATTATTTCATACGCTCGCTTCCGACGCGGGTATGAATTTCTCTACTCGATCTATGGAAATTATACTGCTGAAATAGGAGGTTGGGTTTGAAGTGTTTAAACTAATCTCGGGAGTATATTTTCAGATTTACCTGCGTAATACCTATTTGGTTAGAGTTCACGTTTTTCAAAGATTTGCAATTATGTAGTTCTAGCTTTTGCCCGCGGCTTCGCTCGCGTTAAATTCGAGGTAACGCAGTTTCCTTTGCGTCTTATTGATTCGTAATAGCAACGCTAAGTTTCCCCTTTTCTTCCCTCTTTCTCCCTCAGATCCCAATTTTTTTTTAAAAAGCCAATGTGACGGCCATTGGCTTTTTCCTGGTTCCCAACTATCTCTGTACCAAAATTCATCACAATCGGTCTAGCCATTAAAGCGTGAAGAGGTAACAAACAAACTCACTTTTGCTTTTATAATATTAGTAAGGATGATAATTATATGAAAACGTTATAATTTCAGGTAATATTTTTAACATTATGATTCAAATTGGATGCTTTGGTGAAAACAAACCAATCAACTGCAAAAACTTTTCAAAAAGACAACACAAAAATGAATGAATGTAAAGTTATAATTCTTTGACAAACCAATCTCGCCGAAGACAAGTTGGTTCACCCACTTTCCACCCGCCCTTGGCATTCGTTCCCCTTTTTAATTACAAACCAGAATGCAAATAAGTTACTTAAATACAATAAAAAAATAACTCTCCAGAATTTTAAATACACAATTCCTTACTTTTCATCACAGCAACAAAAAACTGTTTTGCTCTAAGTTGGAAGGCATTTGTTATCTAAGTTCTGTGATTAAGAGTTTTCTTGGGGCCGTTGGCAAATGAAGCCGAAAAAATGTTAACTTACCCAACCTAACTTGCTAACGTAATTGTTTGAATAATTAGTACCTCATTCGTACAATTAGGAAGTTTTTTTTTCATCTCCTCGGCACAACTTTTAATGAATAAATTTTGTAAATCGGCCTCTTGTCATATTTTTTTAAGATGAAAATTATTATTTACTTTAAGAAACGGCTCTGTTGGTGGAAAGTTTATTTCTTCCACGTGTATCCTGAAAAACGATAGCTATTCGGAACCTTAATTTACTGAAGAAGTAGAGATTTAGATGAAGACAACATAAAACAAAATTAGATTTTCCTTTTACCCTTGTTTTAAAGTGTTGGAATTTTCAAAACCCTAGGTATAAATAAGGTTGCTGCACCATAACACATTATCCTGGTTAGCCTGGTCCACAATGTGCGGTTATCTCAAAATATTTCACCATTTGCATCGGCACAATTGAATGGAATATCAAAATGGCCGTTGGAGGGTATTGCGCATAATGGCTGAGTATACCGGAGCTTTGCCAATGAATAACAATTTACAGAAGTTCATGTTGTGCTGTTGGACTGCAAAATAGACAAGGTAAAAAACCTTAGACGTCGCACATCAAAATGATGGTTGGAGAAAGGTGACATCCCTATGACATTAACAACCAAACAGAGCTCTCCATTTTACTATAGCCGCCTTTTTTACGATTTCTTTAAGCTTGTCTTGAATGTATACAGTCTATGCCCTGTTTTATAGCTAAACAATTTATTTTTATAACCAACTTATACTTCTGTATTCACCTGCTCTGTGGTGTAGATCTACGCGCAAGGATCCGTTGGAGGGCCACTCGAACGATCCGAGCGTCATGCAAATCTTCTTAGAACTTAGTGTACTGCAAGTTTCTGAGCCGCGGTGCATGTGTGCTTAATATTTAGTAAACGTCATTATTAAGTAGTGTTTAGTTTGTATTTAGTGAGGTCTGAAGGCATGTTGCTTGGCACGGTCTGTGGGTAAATTGGGTTGACGGTATGTGAACGGACAGCTGAGGGAAAAGAGCCAAAAGAGGGAATGATTCAGTCCGATATGGAATCATCGATACTTCAGTTAAATACTCGTATATTGCTGTCAGCGATAGAACTGTCAGTGTAACCATTTAAGTAGAAATATTGTAAAACAGTTGTGTATCAATTTTTGTGTAAAATCTTAAAACAACTTTTTTTCAAACTATTTGTGAGTTTTCTTATTTTATTTTTTACTTTAAATGATTATATAATATCTATAAAAGTCTGGTGACCAGGGCTATAATTAGAATGATAACCTTTATGCTAGATCAAAGGCAAAATGAATAAGAATATAAATTAAGTCACAGCAATAAAGTAACAAATACTTTAACATCTCCAAGTAAATTATAACTCATTAACAACACCCGAAAGCACCAAATTAAAA
Organism: Ochropleura leucogaster; assembly: GCA_958449745.1. Lineage (NCBI taxonomy): Eukaryota > Metazoa > Arthropoda > Insecta > Lepidoptera > Noctuidae > Ochropleura > Ochropleura leucogaster. Next base: position 17,488,572 of record OY288207.1, read on the forward strand.
CAACAAAACAGAATTTAATTAAAATTCCGAACCAACTCACAGAATCAACAGAACTGAAAAACACGAAAAACTTACTTATACACACAGACATCAGAATTCTTGGGCACTTTCGGTCGTGTCTAAGTCAATAAATTCGTCTTATTTAATCAGGCGAAAGCACTTTCAATAAAATAGACGGAAATTTTACAAGTATCCTAATAAAAGTTGGTGCGGAGTTAGGAGCCAGCGAAGTTTGGCGAAACGAGCCGAAATATTCAACAAATTCAATACCTAAGCACACAATAGACACGGCTGTTACATCGCAATTTCGGTTTAAGACACTTTAGAAAAAATAAAGTGGGTTTAGTGTTCTTTGAGGTGAGAGAGAGAAAGTTTGATAAGTCTACCGGTACTGACAATCTGCCACTTATCATTTTCTAGCCTTTTCTACAACTTTGTAGACAGATAATACTGCTTTCCTACAGTGGAATGCTTAAGGGCAAAAAATAAGGCTGTCCTATAAGACGAGCTGGCTGTTCAGAAACCCTGACATCATGAAGAATAGTAGGTTATCCATTCTAAGATCTGATATGATATATGATAGGGGCATCTTTGGCCTCGCAGGACCAATTTAGTTGCGTCAAATGCGTACCACACGTTCCGTTGTATCCTTTGAACCCAAAAAAAACAGTTTCTTTAAGCCTGAATACTCGATAAATTTTTAATTAACACTATGATTTTTTTTTATTTAAAATCAGTTATTAATTGACAAATTGAGCTTATAAATCAGTGACGTTACCAACAGTTCTATTCTATTCTGTTAGCAATTAGAGCCGATGTCGACTATTCTGCCAATTTTAATAGTGAATTTGGAGTAGCGAAGTGTGAGAGGGAAGTCTAAAAAAAATAGCTAGACGGATAATTATGAGAAAAAAAAAGTCACCAACAGTTATTGCCATAGAAATTCTATGATGGAAGAAAGTTTTGACAGGTTACAAAAAGTATGACGTCAACTACCCTACTAATATCACGGCTGTGCAAATTGACCGGAGGCCAGCAATATAACTGCAGGAGATTGCACAGAGGCAGTTTACGGCCCGCGGGCATAATATAATGTGACAAATCAGCTACTAGCCCTCACGAATCCACTTTGATGTGGACTGAATACTCTATTTACCTCTTTAGATAAACAATCTTGTATATACGGTATTTGCAATAATGCGTCTATGGTCCTTAACGGATTTACAGTCAATATCGGAGCTTCATATCATTTGAAATCACTTTAACATGGAAGTGTGTGGGGGGGGTTAAAACTGATTAAACAGTGCAGTGCTGTGACGTGGATACTTGATATGGAATTTTGGCTAAAGTCACCGAGTCATTAATACTATGTCGTGAGTGTGAGTTGTAGGTACCGATGTTTTTTTTTTTAATTCATATGTACATTTCTAAGTTTATCTTAGACATCATTGATATCGGTATCGTTAAAAAAAAAATCGTGAAGAAACTTGGGCGTCTTGAACGTGCGTGGTGATCAATGCTTGTGCCTCTCTGTATTAGAACAGGGTTTTGCCCAGCAGTGGGACAGTAATAGGTTGGTATTATTATCAACACTAAAACAAGTTTAACGACCGTATTTTCTATTATTTTGTTGGGAAAAGCAATGCAGATATTGATCATGACTATTTATTTTGAGTTATCGATGTTTTGGCACTGTTACGTTTATCCCTTTTTTAAAGATAATTTAACCAGGCACATTGTGTTTACAGTGCGAAAATGTTGGTCCCTCAAATAAATAGTAAATATGGTAAACAAGCTTTAGTTACTTGGGGCCAACGCTAAATTTAACCCGCGTGATGATCGAAAAAAATATCTTTCTTTTCCCTTTTCTTCCCTCTGTTTCTCTTTTTGTCACTTTTTTTAGCGTATGTCCGTCTTGAGGGTCCCAACTATCTCTGTAGCAAAATTCATCAAAATCGTAGTTGTAACAAACCAACAAACTCACTTCGCTTTTATAATATTATAGCGTTTTCATTGGCAAAAGTCTGACACTCCCCCCGCTTCGTTTAGAGCGGTTGAAGAAATTTGATGATCTTTCATCCTAGAAAAAAATGCAGGATTTCAACATCGAAATGTATTTTTTTTTTTCATAATCTCAGATTTTTCTTACAGATCTGTTTTCTCAAAGACTCTAAGCAGCGTGAAAGCCACGCTGCGAAGTGTTATAGGTAATATCATCTGCTTTTTATTATCAGGTTGTAAAACCGAACGGATAGTTGAAGAAAATGGGTTATTATGGTTATACGTGCCTCTTACTCGTCGTTGGCAGTTATCATGCAAATTCACATCTTTTAATCTAACACGCTGCTATAGCTTTCGAAATACAACACATTCAGAATGTTTTGATGATTTTAAATAAGTTTCTCGATGACACTAATAAGCAATAACAATCATTTATTTAAGAAGAAATTATATTTATTTCTAGTTTCAAAATGTTATTGTAGCACAAAAGACTACTTTGAAGATAAAGGTGATTGTATTAAAAAAATGAATTTGATTTGATTTCTCACCATATACTTCGAAAAGAAAATAACATAACACTGCTTATTACTTCCCCATTGCTGGGCCTTGTCTTATACAGAATAGGCAAAAGCATGTGCCTTAATAGCCACGCTTTCCCAAGGTGGTTTGACAATTTCAGATGATAAGTCCAGGTTTCCATCACCGATGGCACCGCGCCTGTTTACTTTTAGAATAATCCCGAAAAATACAATTTTTCTTCAGCTATCACATTCGGTGTCTGCCCGTCATGTGTTAGGGTAGGTGCACACGTATCGAGAAACACTCGATGCTGTATCGCGCGGCGACGTGTTTGCTAAGCCCTCGTGCACACTCGCGCGGGGCGTGCGCCCGACACGTCTCTCCACGCCGTGAAATATCGCACAATACACGTTCACGATGCGACATTTTCACACTTTTATGTATTCCGATTTGATTCATGTATAATTTAATGTCGTCTGAATATAAATAAGTTGATTACAGGATGAAATTATTTTGACGTTGTTTGAGTATTCGGTTTTGGGGATTATTGATGGAATTTTAGATTTCTAGGTATCTAACTGCGATGTTCAGTGTTTGATCTAAATTCATAGAGATACAAACTAGGACATACGATCGTGTTTTTTGATTTACCTACATCGCGTTGTTTTTTCTCTATGGTAAAATAAAAATGCCTAACAGTATATAGAACAATGATAAAAAAGAAACAACAGTAATAAAACAGCAAATAATTAATAACTCACTTCTGTAATCCGCCGTTTACTGTTGATATTTTCCACTCAGTTTTCCAACATTAATCATCGCTTGTATCACAAAGCCCTTAAAAAAGGGATGACATAGACCTATCTGGCGTCGGCCTATTGTAACCATTGTCACGCTGTCACCTCGAAGGTGCGGAGACATAATTTATTTTACGGTAAATAAATTATCATAATCTCTTGTTGATATTAGGTAAACTGGTGTAAAGGCTTCAGCTAGTATGATGATTATGAGAAATGTATTGTAAGTTCACATATTATAATTCGCACATTATTTTAGCGTGACAGTTATTTTTACTTTAAAATATGAAACATACACAAAAACTGAACGAAACGTAACACATATATATCTCTTATAAAAATAATACTAACCTATATCGTTCACATATGAGTAAAAGTATTTTCTCATTCAGAGAAGGCGCGAGCATTAGTCACAACGCTTGCTCTAGACGGATTAGCGATTTCAGAATTATATTAATTATAAGTCTAGGCTTCCCTCCAAGTTTCCCTTCAGATTTCTTAGATAAATTTTATAAAAAAATAAAGCTCGCCTAACTCAATATTGTCCATTAAAATCTCTTATAAAACCAACCAACAGCAGCGAGATCAGAACAACTTACAAAGTCAACAAATTGGGAAGTATCAAATGCAAAATCAAAAAAAATATTTGGTGTCTCATGACTTGTAAACAAGTTTGCGGCTCACTCGGCCGAAAATAATCCAGTCTAATTACTGAAAGACTGTACTCATAGCCAAGTTTGCTAATAAAGTGGATGGTTAAGTTCCGTACAGGCTCAACGTTTGAGCATAAAGCTGGGGCTACACTGTACTGTAACACGTTAAACTTCGTTTTAAGACAGCGTGACAAGAGAGAAAAATTGGCAGGTATTTAAAAGTGATTTAAAAAAGTACATTGGATAAAGTTTAATTTAAATTACAATAGTTTTAGCAGTATTTTTTAAGTTTCAATACGACATTCAAGTTGAATTTAATTAAAGTAAGGTAATGATTTAAAAGGATTCTAATATAGAATATTTATAATTTATTTCAGAAAAAAAGATCAAATAATATAACTTTATCACAGAAAATAATTCTAATTTCAGTTTAGTTTTCTTATTTAAATAATATATTATGCAAATGAAAAAGATAACATTTATTACCAATAAAACCAATTTTCACTGAAACTTTTTCAATTGAATTTACTTCTACAAGTTAATCTGAATAAGTTCTTTAAGCCATTTTAGTAATTAAATCAATGAGGTTTAGGACCATATTCGAAATTAAGTCTTTCTAAGTTGTAATTTTGTCTAGACGTCCGTTGAAATAGTGGGTTAAGTGCATTGTCATGCTTGTCCTGAATTGAATAGGTCAGAATGAGTCAGTATAAGTGTATTCCTAATGTCACTAATTGGTTCAGGTAAATTTGCCCTGTAAAGTTAAATTGCAGTCAATAAACTTTACATAGGACCTGTTTTTCAACTAACATAGTCTGTTATGATGATGTTTAAGTTTATTTAGTAGGGTCAGCCCATATCACACCAGACTTAAACATAACTGGCAAAATTTGGGCGTACTTATAAATTCTTGACGTGTATTAAATTTTAGGATACTACAAGTACAATTTTCAAGCCGCGCGCCTCAAAGAGATGTCAGCAAAGCAAAGGGGCCTGCCAGGGCCACCGCCTGTCGGAGTTACGGGTTGTTCGAAACAGATATCGCTGCCCGGAACATAAAAGGTGAAAGAAGGACCATGAGAGGGTTTTAGTCAGTCAAAGTCGGACACTCCCCCCAGAGCTAGGTAAGTTATTTGATGATTCCCCATACGCTAAATAAATAAGAGGTACATGTACTATAGATGGAATTTTTGATTGATAGGCTTATTGACTTCGTCGCGAAGTGGTTATAAAACATATAAATATGTAGGTATACCAAAATCAAACTGAATTGCATACTTAAACAAAATAATATAAAAATTCCAAAAACAATATAAACAATGTTATATCACGGTTCAATTTCTTCCGAACAATTCCCCTCGAGTGTACATACACCCTACGAAAGTAAAGATCGAAGTAAAACTTTGGAAATTGATCCAAAGTGTACCGAGAGTTCGGTTCGTCTCTACCGAGTACATATCTACTTATAATAATATCGTATAGTATATGAAGCCTTGAATACTGACAGGAGGTGGGGAAATGTGGATAATGTTAGGTGACAGCGATCCGCATAACTTTACGTTGTTGGTATATTTTTGGAGGAAAATAAACCTTTTTTTATAGCGTGACACTAGAGAAAGTTATCATAAGGTAGGCTTAAATTACGGCCAGACAGTCAGATAGATGATGAAGCTCTAGAAAGCGGAGAGACCAAAATAGATTAGATTTTTATCAGATTCTTTAAATACAGCGAATGTTATCGAACGATTTGTGTAAGAGTTAATAATCAAATACCTAGAGAACTTTTAAGTACGGTGCTGATAGTGCTATCCCAGACTCTGCCTAACTAGTATGGCATGGTAGCCATCTATCTACCCATTTTTTTTTTCCGGGTGGGAAATCATCCAATGACATCCCCCGCTCTGGGCGGAGCGGGAGGGCATGTCAGACTTGTACTGACTTAAACCCACCCATGTTTCTTCTTTTGCCCTTTACGTTCCGAGGCCGCGGTATCTCTTTCGAACAACCCGCAACCACGGCAGGCAGAGGCTCTGGCAAGCCCCTCTGCTTTGCTGACTCTCTTTGAGGCGCGCGTGAAACACGAACGCGCCGTCGACACGGCCTGTCGTCAATCGACGGACGGACGGTGAACTACCCATTGCTCACCGCCCACAGGCCCGCATCTACGGTGGCCGGAAGTCGTCTCGCGGCGCCCGGCGCCATGGGCGTCTCCCGCGGCGGCTGGGTTGGGCAGATGTTCTCTCCCTCAAACGACCGGCCACCTCCTTCGCTAGCATTACTGCTTCGCAAAAGGTGGTGACCGCTTCCCATTCCCTCTCGCTCCGGACCATGGCCTGAACCAGGGCCGGACGCGAGAGATCGCCGCCGCCGATCGCCTCTACGAGGGCACGGCGGTGCTCCGCCCAAGCCGGGCAGATCGCCACTGTGTGCTCCACCGTGTCCTCCAGGCGATCGTCACAATGGTGACACCCGGGCGCTTCCTCCCGCCCGATGATGTGCAGGAATCTCCCGAAACTGCCGTGTCCGGTGAGGACCTGCGTCAGGCGGTAGGTGAGGACGCCATGCCGCCTCTCCAGCCACTCCTCAAAGAGGGGACTTACCGCCACTATTGTGGCGTGCCCTATCTATCTACCCTGGCCTCCGCAAACATATTGGAGGCACTACAAAAGTGGGGAAGCCCCAACAACATAAATAATAAACTGTATAAAAATAAATTGTTGGAATGGCTGAAGCCTATAACTTCTACTGACCACTGCATTTTAAGTGCTGGTAAAGCTTTAATAATATGAGTATTCGTTGGTCATTCTCTGAAGAATATAATTGAAATATACAGTTTATGTTCACTCAAGCGAAAATTCTTCTGCTCTTTTCATTTTATTAATCGATCATTTGGAACACTACCTCGCTTTAAACATGAAAATAAACTATGACTACCTGAGGTACCTATGTTATTACTTGATTTTGGAGGGTATTATGTTCTAATAGCTAAACATGTTTGTACTTCTGTGCTAATTATGAGAAGTTAATATGTTTTTAAGCTCATAAATAATTTGATGACAGCGGATTATGTAACAAAAACAATCAATACTATAATATGCACATTTTTGTTCCGTCCTAATGTATATAAATATTTATGATGCATTGTATGTTTTTTTTTCTGTATTTTGAATGCACGTCGTCCCTTGGACCGGTTTGATATACTCACTCAATTAGGTCAAGGGACCTAATTGAGTGAGTATATGACACTACATATATAGATAGGTATATGAAAGTTTACCGATTTCTGTTTGTGTCAGTTTTACGATAACATTACGTGATAGGTCACTAAACATCGATGTAAACCTTTGAAATCTTATCTAGAATTAATTTTAAAACGTTCGATACGGTTTATATTCCCAACACACATTTACTAACAATGTCAGTTCGAAACAGAACTGCATACAAACAACAAAAATGCCATTAAAAACTGCACAGTGCAGAGAAACAAATTATTCGTAAAAACTCGGAAGTTTTCGTTTAGACTCGGATTTTGTTTAGAACAGTTCAGGTACATGCAAAAGTGTTACATAGTAAATGGTTATAATTGAAAAACGTCATGCGCACTGTGCCGCCCTGCGGAGCGGGTCGGATTAGGGTCCCCTGTCAAAACACCATCCTACCAAGTCGGCTGGTGCAAGTTATAATGGCTCGCGACTTGTTTAAAAGTTCGTTGTGTTAACTGTTCATTTTTTATCGTAAGTGAACAAACAAATTACAGATTGTGATTTTCTGTGTAGATTTAGAACACTTTTTTTCAAGCGAAGGGCAGGGCGTTCTTGTGGAACTGTCTCTTGTAATCTGACGTTCGAAAAGTGCTGATTATCAGCCTTATTTGAATAAATGACTTTTGATTTGATTTGAAAGCAGAAAAATAAGGACGCTTAAAGTAGATTTTGTTACAGTAAAGAAAAATAAAATATTTATTTATCGATATTCTCAGCCATCCTTGGAAAAAGCCTCTACTCAATAGGGATGCAGATTAGAAAAAAAAAACTTTCATGACTTAAAATTATCTATAGATACTGCTAACATTACATTACATTATATTTAATAAGAAAAAAACTTATACACACCTACTATTTATACAATGTGTCCGGTTATGGACTAGCGATATTCTAGATACTTATGTAACGAGTGTTTTAATATAATATTACGATACACACTTGGGTCTGATTCAGTTTCCCGCTTTTTGGCAGCCATTTTGAGATATTCTGTATGCGTGCACAAAAAAGTATTCATATCTCTCAAAGTTATGGTCTTACTAAAACGAAATTAGGTTTATTCAGAGGGCAAAAATATTGTCTATCGTTTAAATTAAGAAAAGATGAGCTTATATTTTGTAACTGTAGAAAACAATGTAAAAGTAAAAAAAAAATATACAAATCAAAAAAAGTTTTAAATACATAGAATATTGCTAGTTCGTGACCGTGACTTTTGTAATGTAGGAGAAATAAAAAATCTTTTTATTTCATTATATGCAGCCACTCAAACACTACTACAACACTTTTGATCGCCAAGAAAATCGCTCCCGCCTCTGCCGTATTCTTTAACCAACACACAAATAGGAAATTATTAGGCCAAGCTTGCCTTTTGCAACCTTTGCGCCACTAGCTTCACAAACTTATTTTTAATCATAAACGTCGTTTCCATAAGGCACCCTCATAGAAGCGTAACGACATTGTCAGAGACAACCATTTCACCTATTTTACAACAGACTCATTTTTAAAACGATATTCTGTTATGAATTTTATTGAAGGCTACCAACCGGTTTACAAAGGATCTTTATTGTCTGTAGACTGATTTTAATTTAAATACGTAGATCGTAGGACCGGAAATGAGTTTTGGATATGACGAAATATTTGTAATAATATCAATAACAGAAGTTTTTGAGCAAAGGGCGGATTGGACATCAAAAGCAAGGTCTTTCTTCAAAATAGAAAACCAGATCAATATTGCCCTTTCCATAACTGACGATTAGAGACAATGTTACTTTGATGCCATTATTTTGCCACAAAGTGATTTTCAAAGTCATTTTAAGTAGAATTCTGAAATTGACAAGTGATAATTATGTCTGATATTTATCTTACTTGTTTCCTTCCTGTTGTCTTTTTTAGTGTTCTGTAACTTAAACGGAAAAAATACGGAACCTTTTTTTCTGCGGGTCGGTAATCATTATAACTTCCCCCGCTCTGGGCGGAACGGGGGGAGTATCAGACTTGTACTGACTAAAACCCACCCATGTTCCTTCTATTGCCCTTTAAGTTCCGGGGCCGTGATATCTCTTTCAAACAACCTGCTAACCCGGCAGGCGGTGGCCCTGGCACGCGCCTCTGCTTTGCTGACATCTCTTTGAGGCGCGCGTGGAACACTAACGCGCCGTCGACAGGGCCTCACATGGCCGTAAACGTGACATAAAAACAAATACTTTCTTTTTTTAAATATATTTCAGAGTTTGCCTCACACCAGCCAGTTCACAATATGTCCATTATGAGAAGACATTTAAGTTTTGTTTTACCCAAGAGAACACGATCATTTCAGCAGTCAAACCCCTTTTATAAAGTAGCTACCAAACATTCAATTTTAATACCTTTCGAAAAACAATCGCTTTATTACTACCCATACCCATAATAATAAAACGATTGAGACGCTTGCGATAGTGAGGGAACAATTTCTTTATTATTTCTCTCAGCTCAAGAGGCTCTTTAACAAGCAATAATTGTTTCGCTCTTTATGAGGGGAGTTCGCCGTAATGATTTAGTATCGTTTTCCACCATTCGTGGCGCGATTCCTATGTCTGTAGGTTTTTTTTTTTATAAAAGTAATCGGTTTGTATCGGTTCGTGATTTACTTTTATTGGGTGTAAAAAGGTTGTTACTTCATGAATAAAGTGAAGTTACAAATTAAAAATGTACAAATCATTATTAAAAAATACCTAAACCGAATAAAGCCTATAAAATTGAAAGAGTTTCCTGGTATTAGGGTCCTTACGATGATCATATAGGATCCTTACGATGACCATGATGGTCTCATGGTCATTTTGAGGGAATCCTGGGAAGTATACCCTTTGAAAAAAGAAAAAAAAAGAATTTACCAAATTGATCCGCGGGTCTTTGAGTAATCGATGTTTCATAAAAAAGGTTCCTGCGAATGGAAAACCTCCTTTGAAATCTGTTAAAAACTATATCAAAACTTCTTAGTGTTATTTTAATAATTTCTCAAAGCTTTAACAAACCCTGTTACCATAACATAATACTCCATTAATACAAATGATGCATACCTGAAACAAAACAAAAAAACATTTTGTTAATAAAATCACACAAATTCCGCAACGACGACATCAAAGGTGAATTAAATCAACGCAAACAACGAACGCGAATGTAAATTAAAAATAGCTTTGTTAAAAGAGCCATGGACGGACTGTTCTTTAATTGAACAGCGTGACCTGCACCGTTGCACAGCAGTGTGCAAATTTGCACGAAGCGTTGTGTAAACTCGTGGTAGGGTGCGAGGTTGCACGCGTTTGCACCACGCCCGCAACGCAACAGACGCGTTGGTGCGGAACACGCAGTAGTTAATGAAAGTCATTTTGTGACGCGGAAAAGGTGGGCGCTAATGATTTGGAAATGAATGGGGATTGTGGGGGGGTTTAGAGAACGGTTCTCTAAAACTGAATTTGATCAGGATCACTTGAATTGACTGTCGTTGCTGCAAATAATTGTGACAATGACAACATCATAATCGAGATTTAGATGTGCTGATCACGTTCAGTTTATTAGGGAATCGTCATTCTTCTTCCCAGCCAAAACACTAGGAAGTGGTGAAGGGCAGGGCGATTTTGTGGGACTGTCTCTTTTAATGTGACGTTCAAAAAGTGCTGATTATCAGCCTAATTTGAATAAATAACTTTTGATTTTGATTTATAAACAAACAACTGTCGATGACGGGCCTGTTGGTCCAGTGGTTAGTGGCCCTGACTGCTGAGCCGGAGGTCGTGGGTTCGATTCCCACCCAGGACAAACTTTGTGTGATGAGCATGATTGTTTGTTCTGTGTCTGGGTGTGATTTATCTATAATATGTATGTATTTATAAATTATATAAGTATGTATATCAGTTGTCTGGTTACCATAACACAAGCTCTGCTTAGCTTGGGATTAGATAGCCGTGTGTGAGTTGTCCCAAGATATTTATTATTTATTTATTTATTGCAAAAATTATTTTTTTTTCATAAAATTAGAAATAAAACATACTTTAGTGGAACTTTTTTTTGTTAGTAAACTGCTCGCGATTGGCCGCAAATTGCCTGTTTTAAACCGATTTATTCAAACTTCAAAGTAACTTAGATTGTAACTAGCTGTGCCCAGCGGTTTTAACTGCTGCTCAGGTCTCCTCCTGTAGAGGAGTCCCTTATCACTATAATATTGTAGTATTCATATATATATAGTAGTATATGAAAAATATACTACAATCGAGTCTCAGACCTACCGAAAATTCGGAAAACAGAAAAGCCGTTTCATATTATTCCATTTATTATTTTTCTCTATAGTAAGTTCAATAGAGACTATCAAACTAATTACGCAACAAGATTGTATTGAAGAGCCCTTCAGCTACTGAGTATCCATCAAATACAAATTTTCTGTTCCACAATCTTACCCAACAATCCCACTATTCCAGCATAGTTTAGCACCAAACTTTTTGAAAACAAAGTTATCTCCGACAATTAGCCAATCAAACGGCAGCATCCGGATCGTTTCAGCACCGGCAGATTTAATTGGGCGATCCCCTTTGTTGAACTTAACCCAGTCAATCAACATTACCAATAGTCGAGCGTTAGTTTATCCTGTTCAATATTTGAATAAAACTCAGTCAACAGTCTACAGATACGTTCGAAACTAATGCTCAATTTCACTCGCATAATAACTGGAATGTAGCCGATGTAGGTCGATCTATAGACACTATAGTGGTGCAGTAGGAAATAGTAATTAGAACTCATTATTTGTAGGACGCTCGCTCACCCGATACATGTGAGCTAGTAGTGTGGAGGCAAGTAATTTGAAACTAGTAGGTGTAAACAGACCTACTAGTAGTTTCACCATCGTTGTGAAATTACGATTTAAAATTCGAAATGAAAATTGTTTTAAAAGTCAAAGTTCAACATTTACAGTTTTAGTATTTATTAGTTCTGCATTTATTTTAAAATATGTCCAGATACACTTTATCACTGTCCATGAAACTGAATATACAAGATTATTTTGTACGAAATTAAAATTTAGTGTAGACCTAGCCAATATACCAAACACATTGACACATCCATCTAATATCAAACGAATATTACACAAACCTGTGGCACGTAATTAAGCTCTGAAGTCGGCATTCCGGGTCCACTTTCATCCTGTTCACTGGACCCAAATAGTTGTCCCCCCGACCACACGGAGCCACGATATTGCTGATCAAAAAAGGGTTGAAAAGGGCACCGAACGCACTTTACGCATCGCTTAATTGGCACAAGCATTTAGCCTGTGAAAGTCGAAACAGGCAAATTGGATTTGTGTGTCCATACCGGGGCCTCTTTGACGCAGACTGATTCACAATTTGACATTACAGCGACAAAGTAACTAGATTACGCGCCAATTTTATGCTATCTTCCGTTCTTTAACAGCATGTGTAGGCGTGCGGATATTTTCAGCGTTTTTTTCGGCGTATGATCGATATTGTTGGTGAGTGGCCGGTGGAATAGTGTTGCAGTTTTTAATGGAAGCCTGATAGATTTTAGCCTGATTCATTGATTGATGATTGAGGTAGCTTTCTGATTCCATCAGGAGAGTTATCTTTCATATGGGTAATGAAACAAAACCAAAACGATATTACTCAAATGAAAAATGTATTCCACCTTTGTCACAAAATGAAGACAACTAGAACTTCGAACAAAAACATAACCTCAAAGTTGCAAGTCAAACGTTACGAATGAATAATATTATAAGCGTTTCTAAACTTCGGTTTACGACGGCTAGCATTACGCAACACAATTCTAACTCTTCACTTCTCCGTATTACCTCAAATTAAAATTGACTGAACAAACTCACTGAGCGAAGCCTGCACTAAAGAAATAATACCAAGTATTCGTCAAACAGATCGGGGAGCCGTTAATGAAATCATTTTGTTCTCAAGTAAAACAAAATGGGAAACAATTATTAAATGTTAATAGGTTCGGTACAGCGCGGTACGCACTTCATTAAACCGTGCCTTTTATTACGTTTTAAGTGGCATTTTATTTACAATAAAATCAGTTTTCGGGTTCGCCAGATTGCCATGTAAATACGGTTTACTCATGCATCTGTAATTTACGCTTTGGCTTGGTAAAAGAAAATCAAAGAGGGTTGTTTCATTAAAATTGTAGAGGTCAATTTAAGAAGAATAAATAGGCTTAACAACTTATTCAATGCTGATTTTTGATTGTAAATTAATACTTTGTTTGGGGTTGTATGTGTTTGAGGGAACAGTGTTAATTAACAAAAGACTTTACACGTTTAGTTACTTAGGGTGAACAAAAACCGGCTAAGTGTCAGTCAGCTTCTACAGTTTCAATTTAAAGAACTTTAAATTTTTTTGGGCACTGTTGGCAAATGTGTTTTACAAAGCTCACCGTCCGTCCGTCTATTGACGACGGCGCGTTAGTGTTCCACGCGCTCTTCAAAGATGCCAGAAAAGCAGAGGGGCCTGCAAGGGTCACCGCCTGCCAGGGTTGCGGGTTCTTGGAAAGAGATACCGCAGCCCCGGAACGTAAAGGACAATATAAGGAACATGAGTGGATTTAGTCAGTACAAGTCTGACACTCACCCCTATTCCACCCACCCGCAAAAAAGGTTGTTTACAAATACGTAGTCAGCTTTCCCCATGAACTCTAATCTACAAAAATTCAGCCTACACCATTTTGTAGCTGCACAAAGACTTCTGAATAATCTGTTTTCCGTTTAGCCTTTCACAATACCAGGCTGTTGTTTAGCAACTGCAACAAAGACTGCGTTCTACATTCAAAATTGATTGACGTTAGCTTACTGTATATAATATTGACTGTGTTTCCTTTACTAAAACTTACTTGTTGTCATAATGGGGATTTGTAGATGTGGAAGCGGGAAAAATTTATGTTCACTAGCTGTGCCCAGCGGTTTCACCCGCTGCTCAGGTCCCTTTCTGAAGAGGGACACCCTTATCACATAGGGGTATGATAAATAGATTGCTACCTATACTCAGACCTACCGAATAAAAGATCGGTCTAGCCGTTTTGGAGGAACATGGCACCAAACTTGCCATGAAAACTTGCATAAAAATGCAAGTGTGGCGAAAAATACATCTACATTGGTTGTGTAAAACCATTTAACGTATTTCGAAGGATTTAAAAACTGACTAAACTGCTTAATAAATAACTTATATAAAAGAGTGTGACAAAGAAAACTTAGCTACATCTTTTTTGCGTAAAACGCTTTCTGACGCTGTCCGAATCCCTAAACCCGTTTTTTTTTTCAAGCAAATCCACGAAAGCAACTTATTGGACATGGTTAAATCCTAACTTATCCTTACTAATATATCCTTACTATAATATTATAAAAGCGAAAGTGAGTTTGTTTGTTTGTTACCTCTTCACGCTTTAATGGCTACACCGATTTTGATGAATTTTAGTACAGAGATAGTTGGGAACCAGGAGACGGACATAGGCTTTTTATTTCAAAAACGTGGGATGTGAGGGAGAAAGAGGGAAGAAAAGGGAAAACTTAGCGTTGCTATAACAAATCGATAAGGCGCAAGGAGAACTGTGTTACCCCGAATTTAACGCGAGCGAAGCCGCGGGCAAAAGCTAGTAATATTATCAAAGCGAAAGTGAGTTTGTTTGTTACCTCTTCACGCTTTAATGGCTTAACCGATTTTGATTAATTTTGACGCAGAGATAGTTGGGACCCTGGAGATGGACATAGGCTAAAAAAAGTGAGAAAAGGGGGAGAAAGAGGAAAGAAAAGGGGAGAGAAAGATATTTTTTTTTTTCGTTCATCACGCGGATTAAAGTTAGCGTTAACCCAAAGTAACTATGCTATAAGGACGAAGTCGCAGGCGGAAGCTAGTTAAATATATTTCTTCAATTGCATATTTCTTCAATATATTTCTTCAAAAATAAATCCTTATCTTCAATTGTTTCTTAATGACATTGAAATGAATATGGAATGACTGACCTCAAAGCCATTATTGTACCCTAATAATCACAATGATCCGATGAACATAAAGACAGACTATTTACTAACCATACTATTAATAAAATACTAACCCATTTAACCCAAAAATAGAAACAAGTCCATTTCAAAGGATCATTACCAAATACCATCTGTAATTACCATTGATGTTTGCTCTTGGGAGTGTAATCGTCAATTTAAAGTTAACGGAGACTAACTGCTTGGTAGTGCTGCCCTCTGGGGGCGACAAATGACATGGCCGTATCATCTAATGGATGAATGAAGCTCTGGGATGAGATTCGATATTATGTTTGTTAGTATGTGAGATTAGTGAAATCAAATGCAATTTTTTTATAAATGTTTTTGGCAGAGAAGAAACTAAAAAAAATACTGGTATTTTTATTTTCGAATGGGTTACCATCAAATAATTTCCTTAGCTCTGGGCAGACTTGTATCAGACTTTTACTGACTAAAACCTTCTTTTGCCCTATATGTTCCGGAGCCGTGGTAATAGAATGTAAATTAGACACAATAACTAAAATGGGGAAATTTTACTGACAACGAGCCGACTTCAAGAGTAAAGTTCTGGTTTTCATTAATTTCAACTTGATACCTCCACGCGTTCTCGAGATAACTCGTCCTGACAGACAGACGGACAACGAAGTGGTCCTATAAAGTCAGGTATTAGACGACACGGTTGGCGCAGTGGCTGAGCGAACGACTGCTGCGCTTCGTGTCTCGGGTTCGATTTCCGCACGGAACAAATATTTGTATTGCCTACTGATAGTTGTTCCGGGTCTGGCCCTTTGTGTCTGTGTGACGTACCCACAATACAGTACAAATACTAGTGTAGGGCAATTATCTATTTTTTTTTAAGTTTTCCGTTTTTTCCTTTTGAGGTACGGAACTTTTAAAATAAAATAGTTAATGTGCATATTGTGCATGTTATGTTGTATTTTTTCTTTTAATCACACGTTTAGAATAGAATATTTAAAGATCAAAAATTGGCACGATATGTTTTCGTTTCCACCTTCCTAATCCCAAAAAGCACGAGCTTACGTATGTACGAATCAAACAACAAACATTCAAATACCAAATCAACCCACAACCACTGTCCATCAATTTATTGTTTTCGCTAGTATAACGAGTTACACAAATAAAATTGGAAATAAAAAGGTGACACCTTGTCATCGGCGAACAACTTACTAACAACGTGACGGCAAATAACAAAGCGTTGACGAGGGGTAGCGGGGCGGACGAGGGGGTGAAGTGGCGGAGGGAGGGGGGAGAGACGCCAAATAATGTACCTGGCATGTTATACATGTTGTTCTATCGAGAACAATTACTGAACTTAAGTTGTAGAGGAAAAATATGGGTGTAGTGGATTTGAGAAGCAATTTCGAGTGTGTGGGGAGAATTGTTTTTAAAAATACAACTATGCTTTATTAAATAAAAGCTTTGATAGGTACGTGAAAAGAGTTGTAGTGTAGTGCGTGCAAAGGACTTGTCAAGATTAAATTAATATCGTAGATAAAAGCAATATAGAGATGGGAAAAGACAGGTAAACATACTTTGGTCATCGATATGTTGGTCAGTGTATTAGATTAAACATTTCTAACTGTGTCTAGCGGTATCACCCGCTGCAAGTCGCTTTCTTACTTAGGGGTATGAAAAATTGATGTTAGCCAATTTTTAGAACTTACCCGATATTAGTTCACAAAATTTCATACAAATCGGTCATGCCGTTTCAAAGGAGTATGGCAACTAAAACTGTGACACAAGAATTTTATACATAAGATTTTTATATTATTGTTCTTAGTAGTGATCCTAAAAATATAGTTATTTTTTGTTTTGGCATGTAGTATGGCAACACTCTCTGCCAGCTCTGATCAAGGTAAAAAGGTTTGGGTCATTAGCAGCATCAACTAACATCAAAATAACTAGAATGTACAGATAATCAGCTACCAATCGCTATGAACCTCCAACCAATATGATTAATACCACAATTAATTTAATGTCATACCTGAAGGTACGTATGGTAAAGTAACGCGTTGTTTCCGACTGATTTGATGGAAAATGTCTGTCCGCATTAAAAATGGATAGTGCTCTTTATAATACCTCCTCATACGCTTTGAATAACGTTTGATTGACGCCTACATGTAATATAAATAATAGAACATAGAAATATAGAAGACTAGGTTTTGCCCGCGGCTTCGCTTGCGTTAAATTCGGGGTAACACAGCTCCCCTTTCCTGATTTGCAGGTACTTGCAAATCAGGAAAGGGGAGCTGTGTTTCTTGCAACCTGTAGTTTATTGTATTTGCTTAGCTAAGTTTTCCCCTTTATTCCTTCTTTCTCCCTCATTTCTAACTTTAAAACAAAAATAGCCTATGTCCGTTTCCAGGGTTCCAACTATCTCTGTACCAAAATTCATCAAAATCAGTTTTGCCATTTAGGCGTGAAGACGTAACAAACAAACTCACTTTCGAATTTATAATATTAGTATGGATAAGGATAGTTTGTGTACACCAATATTCTAGTTACGTAAGTACGTAAAATTACCATAACAATATCACGTCTGTAATCCCCAACAGGTTAGGTTGTGGTGTACGTTATCCCGGGTGTCACCATTGTGACAATCGCTCGGAGGACATGGTGGAGCGCATTGTGGTGGTCTGCCTAGCTTTGGCGGCGCACCACTGTGTCCTCGTAGAGGCGATCGGCGGCGGCGATCTCTCGCGTACGTAATGGGAAGCGGTCACCTTCAACGAAGCAGTTATGCTAGCGAAGGAGGTGGCCGGGCATTTGAGGAAGAGAACGTCAAACTAACCCAGCCGCCGCGGGTGAAGCTCCGGGTATTGAGCGCCTCGAGACTTCTCTCGGCCACCATAGATACGGGTCTGTGGACGGTGAGCAATAGGTAGCTCACGGCTACAGGCAACAGACCGTGTCAACGGCGTGCGTATTCCACGCGCGTAAAGCAGAAGGGCCTGTCAGGGCCACTAACTTGGGTTGCGGTTTGTTCGAAAGAGATACCACGGCCCCAAAAGATAAACGGCAAAAAAAGAAACATGGGTTGGTTTTAGTCAGTAAAAGTCTGACACTCCTCCCCACTTTGTACAGAGCGGGGGAAATTATTTCATGATTTCCTATCCGTTTTGTGGATACTGTATATGTATCTGTAATAGGTGTACCTAATATTATACTTATATGTCGCGGTTACGAGAGGAGCTCGTGGCTAAATAATAGCAGCCGCTCGGGTCGATCTTAAGGTTAAGCTGCGCTTGCCTAGGTTGGTCTGTGGATGGGTGACCACCCGTTACATACCGAGTTTCCTCCGTGCCTCGGAAAGCACGTTAAGCCGTTGGTCCCGGCTGTCATTTGTAGATCTTTGACAGTCGTTACAGGTAGTCAGTGTTCCGAAAGTCTGACAACTAGTCTTACCAAGGGGTATCGTATTACCCAGTATTAACTGGGTTGTGGAGGTCAGATAGGCAGTCGCTCCATGTAAAATACTGATATTCAGCTGCATCCGGTAAGACTGGAAGCCGACCCCAACATAGTTGGGAAAAGGCTAGGCAGATGATGATGTCGCGGTTACGATTGTGTCTAATTTAGGTAGTAGCGGGCAAGTCTATTCCCATTAACCGGGCACAAATCCAGACTTCATAAAACCTCTAAACGTCTGTTTCACCTCTCAGTCGCGTACATTAAACCCAAATATTATCCCAAAATTACTACAAACTTCAACTTTTAATATATCGAGCGTCAACAAGCGTCTTGGGATTACGCACAGTTGTTGAAGGGGGCTTAACGCATATCTTTGAAAGAAACGGGCGCGTGATGTTTGCGCCCTCCCCATATAGGCCCAGCTTAGTTGAAACTTGGCTAAATCCTTCGTACGTGACATAATTAAGACAGAGCCTCACAGGCATAGCCGCTTTTATACCCCTACAACGCTTCAAGCGACCCCGTAAAGAACTTCACAGTGGAAGCTAATTTATTAGGAACCGCTGAATGGCTGCCCGAAGCGCTTTTGTTGCTTGTAAGATATTGTTTTAAAATGAGCTGCGATGTAATCGAAATGCGCTGTATCTATTGAGGGATATATTTTAGGCTCCTTTAGTTAAGTAGAGACGTAAACAGTGACTGTTTTTGTTGCTTACTTACAATCTTCTTATGCATATTTAATGTTTTTAGGGGTCCGTACCTGAAACTGGCCAAAAGCGATTTAGACTCACACACCGAGAGTTCCGTACAAACCGGCTACATAAACGGTCTTATCTTTTATATTTTATTATATTTATATTTTTCATTGCACAAAGGGACCACAGACTTGAGTATATGTCTTTAATTTCAACTCGATACCTTCATGATTTCTCAAGATAAAGGGTCTTAACAGACAGACATACAGCCAGACAACAAAGTGAACATAGATTAAACATCCTATCTCCGGAACGTGTGTAGGTATTGAGTTTTTAATACCAAACAATGAGATCTGCGGTCTCTTGAAGATGTGAAAATAATAACCTTCTTTTTCACGCAATCAAAGAAACAATCAAATCGCAGCGTCTCTGTCACATTTTTCATACATACAAAGACAAACAAACTAGGTATGGTACTTTTTTGAGGGTGGGAAATCATCAAATAAATTACTTAACAGTATTGGATTACACAAATGTATGAACACTGAAATTAAATAACGCGGCTTAGTTTGAACTTGGCTAAAATAAAGTAGAGTAGATTCATTATGTGACTTTATATTTTTAAACTTTCTGTCTTTTTTTTTTAAAAAAAAACCTTGCCCCACACTAGAATTTCTCCTGTATCGTAGGTGCGTTTACATACATTTAAAATCACATACACAAACTGCCATACCCGAAACAACTATATGCAGGTCACACAAATATTTGCTCCGTGCGGGAATCGAAACCGCGACACGCAGCGCAGCAGTCGATCGCTCAGCCACTGCGCCAATTTTGTCGTTAAATAAAAATATAAAAAATTAACAACACACATGTTGAATAGTTTTAACTCTCCACAGTTCTATAAAACCCCTTTAAAAAACTTCCCACTCAACAAGGTACAACAATATTAAAAACGCACGAACAATTTAATCAAATCTAAGACACACCTACTTATACTTTTTGCGCCACAAACAACGCAGTCTACGAGAAAATAGTGCAAAACAAATATCTAATCAGACGAAAGCTTTGCACCACAGAATATTACATACAGGGTGTTGGCACTGCGCTGTAAATTGTTTCAAGCACTACAAAGTGGAAATTATTTCTATTTAGACAAGTATTTGTGGAGCTAAAAGGCTGCAGAGTTCCTGTTTTCTTTAAATTTTATTTAAATTGCTAGCACTTTTCTGTTATGATTATGTCGAGGAATAAGAGGTGCTTCTTTGAGATAATATACTAGATGCGTTCAGTTGTTTGTAGTTTGTATTTGTACGCCTGCACATCAAGCTACTACAATCTGTCAGATTTCTTTGATAGATTTTCGACTTTATTGGTATTAGGTTCAAGGTTCATTGAGAAACATTGACAGTTTCGGGTAGCTTGACGTGCTGGCGTCTGTACTAGTACTGCATAAATATTCTTGTTTTATTTTGCTAGGGTTGTTCTGCATGACGGTAAAGACTAAAGTATTAAAGTTTGTTAGCATGTTTTTTTAATTTCTTGCAACATTAAAAAGTATTGTTTGTTTGTTACGTCTTCACGTCTAAATGGCGAAATCGAATTTGATGAATTTTGGTACGTATAGGCTAATTTAAAAAAAGAAGGAGAAAAAGGGGAGAGAAAGATATTTTTTTTCGATATCACGCGGGTTAATTTTAGCGTTAGCCCAAAGCAACTGTGCCACTTGAATGAAGTCGCGGGCGAAAGCTAGTACAAAATAAAACACACACAAAATTGCAAGTTAACAAACACCACTAACTTGTTCAATCGTTACAAAATAATTGAAAAAAAAAATGTTATAGTATGAATGTTTATTATTTACTGATATCGTAATTATATTTGTTGTATGGGTCGATTGTCAATATTTTCTATCACAGGTCTGCTGGAAGAGATTTCTTAATTAATAAGCGGTAACTTTGTGTTCTTTTGTCTGCATGAGTTTTTTCGTTATATCCTTACTAATATTATAAAAGCGAAAGTGAGTTTGTTTGTTACGTCTTCACGCTTACATGGCTAAACTAATGTTGATGAATTTTGGTACACAGATAGTTGGGACGGACATAGGCTAACTTAATTTTAAAAACAAGTGAGAAAGAGGGTCAAAAAGAAAAATTTAGCTTTGCTATTGCAATAAATCAGGCGCTAGGGCAAAAACTACAAGTAACAGGTACCTGCAAATCAGGAAAGGGGAACTTTGTTACCCCGAATTAAACGGGACCGAAGCCGCGGGCAAATGCTGGTGTGAACATCCTTACTAATATTATAAAAGCGAAAGTGAGTTTGTTTGTTTGTTTATTTCTTTGTTTGTTTGTTACCTCTCCACGCTTTAATGGCTAAACCGATTTTGATGAATTTTGGTACAGAGATAGTTGGGAACCAGGAGACGGACATAGGCATATAATATTTTTTTGAAAAAAGTGGGATTTAAGGGAAGAAAAGGGAAAATTTAGCGTTGCTATTACAAATCAATAAGACGCAAGGGGTACTGTGTTACCCCAAATATTACGCGGGCGAAGCCGCGGGCGAAAGCTAGTAAACAAATAAACAAAAATTTACAGTCAGCTTGCACTGCAACAAAAAATCAAGCCCTGGTCAGCGTTAATCAATTTTGTACGTTACATGAAAAACGACTCAATTGCACATCAAATGTAGCCCAAAGCTCCTGAAATTCATTAATCTATTTAAAGAGAGTATCCTATCCAATTAGGTTCCCTCGTGATCTGAAAGCAAACCTGGAATTCGCATCAAGTTGTTAACTTCATCCAGATTTGGTTTATTGGCTCTGAGATCCGGACCAGTCCATGTAATGGCTCCCAGTGTCCAGTACGTAATGGGCAGCTAACATACGTCGACAGATGCCTCTCACTATTTATACGCTGTTGGATTAAAAACTGTCCATACTTTATAGCTTTAATGGTGAATTGAAATGGGCTTTCAAAATTTAAAATTGGAATGCGTGGTGACAGTGACGATAATATTGAGTATGGTATTCTTTTTTTGCGTGGGTTGTGATATTAGAAGTAGATTAGATATTAGAAAATATGATGGAAAGAAAATCCTTACTAATATTATAAAAGCGAAAGTGAGTTTGTTTGTTTGTTACCTCTTCACACTTTAATGGCTACACCGATTTTGATGAGTTTTGATATAGAGATAGTTGTAAACCAGGAGACGGACATAGGCTAATTATTTATTTATTTTAATAAAGTGGGATGTGAGGGAGAAAGAGGGAAGAAAAAGGAAAACTTAGCGTTGCTATTACAATTATTAAGGCGCAAGGGGAACTGTGTTATCCTGAATTTAACGCGAGCGAAGCCGCGGGCAAAAGCTAGTTTTCTATAAATAAATGGAAGGCGACCAAGAACGGACATGGTAAACCAACGGCCATATTAAAACTGCTTGAGTAACATCAATTAGAAATTTCGTAACATTTTCGCTATTTTTAAATTTATTTACACACAAAACACATACTATGCAAAATAATACATACACACAAAAAAGCATAAAGGTACTGCTTATTTAATTAAGAAGTCTCTTCCAGCAGACCTGCGATAGGACAGGTGTTATGAATCTACTACGGCACAAATCTGTGCGCACTTCCTGAATCCTTTTACCAAGAAACATTCACGTATTCTGACGAAAGAGCCGACCGATAAAACAATCACTTATCCATACCTGCACCAGGAATACATAATGCACAGCGCCTTATCCCAACACATTTCACAAACAAACAAAGGAGCGAACATTTAGAAAGTAATTCCGATCCTAAGCGTATCGTTTTAAGGCACCTTCAAAAAAATCATTAGGGAACGTTTCTCATGGCACTCGTGGTGGTTTGAATAAAATATAGGGGTGGGATAAAGCGAGCCTTTTTATCTATTAAACGCATTTGCTGTTACAAATCTTCGCTCTCTCCGGCGGCGAGCGTGCATAAGTGCGTAGGCGCTTCGTGTCGAGCGGAGCGGGTACTATAGCGAGATTAGAATACTGTTAATTGCTACGTTTAAGTCCTGGGGTCCTGCGGAAGAATCATAGTAATTACATTAAAATTCTTAAAATGGTCATAGGTGCAGTTAATATTGTGAATTGTTGACTTTGTGAACATATTGAGAATGGCTCCGAAGGCAAAATTAGAGGTCCTATCCAAAAAATGGCTTGTTAAGCCAACAAAATTGTAAAATGCACTTTTGTTTAGCTCAGAGACTTTTGCAAGACAAAATTGTAAAAAAAAAAACTTCAACAATTTATAATTCTATTGTTTATAATGTACACCATACAAATTACAAGAACTTTAGTATAGAAATTATAAATAGGGTGACACAACGGGGGGTCTTATCGATAAAAGCGATCTTGCAGTTTGCAAGGGTGCGTTTGACAGATAGTACTGAAGATTTTAATTTTATTACCTCTTTGCAAGAATCACTCACGTCTGAGTTTAAAAACGATTCACCACCCATTAAAATTCTACCATATATGCTCAAACGCTGGTCTCACTCTAACCTCTCATTCAAAAGCTCCGCTACCTTCACCACTACGAACACAACTTAAAGGAAATGGCCGCCCGTCTCTACCGGCTTGCATTTACGACATTACCCCACAAGCTTTATTTTGCACTCCTACTTCCAACTGTGTTGGTCCCACAATAGCTGTCACTGGTCATGATTGTTACCCAGACATTGTTCGGGCTGACGGTGGGAAAGATTTTACGTCACTTTAAACGTCTGGTTTTATCATAGAAAAGTTTTTAGGGTTCCGTAACTCCAAAGGAAAAATCTGAACTCTTATAGGATCACTTTGTTGTCTGTCTGTCTGTCTGTCAAACCCTTTATGTCGGGAAAGCGTGGAGGTATCGATTTGATATGAAAGTCATATACTACAATCTTTGGTTTCTTAGAGCAATGAAAACAACAACCTTCTAAGTCTACGCAGTCGGCCGTTTATGTGGGAAGTTACGGAACCCTTGGCGCGCGAGTCCGACTCGTGCTTGACCCGTTTTTATGGATTAAGAGAGTGGTTACGGTTTTCTTGAGCATGAGAAAATAATAATAGTCATTATTACAGCTTTAATTACATTTCTAAGTAATAAAGAATGCCTCTGTCGGAGGGTTGCAAATTTTGAAATTGCAAAAGAAGGAACTAAGAGAGGTTTTAGTCAGTAAAAGTGTGAGACTCCCCCCGCACCGCCCAGAGAGGGAGAAGTTATTTGATGATCACTATCACCCCATAAAAGGTAAGAAAAAATTTAATGCAGTTTAGAAATGCAGTAGTTTATACACACTATTTTATTCAACGAGCTTGTGAGTGAAAAACCTATCAATGATTTAAAAAATACTTTTTCGGGTGTCTGTGAAATGATGCCGATAGCAAATCTGGCTAAAAGAATTTTCTAAAAGCTATTCAGAAAGCCACAGTAAAATTAAATGTATATGTGTATTCTATCTAATATATAAAATTCTCGTGTCACAGTTTTCGTTCCCATACTCCTCCGAAACGGCTGGACCGATTTAAACGAAATTTTGTGTACATATCGGGTAGGTCTGAGAATCGGTCAGCATCTATCATACACCTAAGTGAGCAGCGGGTGAAACCGCTGGGCACAGCTAGTAGGTTATATTATAACCATATGTATGCTGAATATCATCTAAATCCGTTTAGCAGTTCATGCATGAAAGAGACAAACATCCACTCCATCCTTACAAACTTTCGCCTCTATACCATTAATGTGATAAAAATGTGAGAAAGACCTCCAAACCAGTAAAGTCATAATTGTAGCTTTGGGAACGTTGCTGCACACATTGTTATCCCAAAGCAGTCGCCACTTGAATGTTTGCATGCCACACAAAGATCCGCGGCTCTCCAAGATTTCTGTTTCCCTGTTCCTATTACTGGCAACTTCGTAGGCGTTTCGTTTAAGTGTGTCGCTTTCCGGTGCCGGTTCCCTGCCTTGTGAGGATGCTGCTGAATTAAAGCTGCTAGACGGGGTAGCAGGATAGTTTGCAAAAAAAATACTGACCAGAGCGCATAAGATCGCTAGTTGGCTTGTAGACGTGCTTGATTAATGTTAAGTGGTAAAGCACTCCGTTACAAAATTATAGAAGAAAAATATGTAAACCCTTTTAATTCTTACTAATATTATAAAAGCGAAAGTGAGTTTGTTTGTGTTTGTATGTTTTTATGTTTGTTTGTTTATTTGCTTCACGCTATAATGGCTAAACAGATTTTGATGAATTTTGGTACAGAGTTGGGACCCTGGAGACGGACATAAAAGTGAGAAAAGGGGAGAGAAAGATAATTTTTTTTTTGATCGTCACGCGGGTTAAAGTTAGTGTTAGCCCAAAGTAACTATGCCATATCAATGATTTAGTTTTTTGCAGTTTACACTTCAATAAAACAATAGCAGGTAAAACAATTTAATTGAGTACAAATAGCCAAGATTTATTGGTTAATTGCTTTCCAGCGCCAACATCGCGAAATCACGATCATGTTCCATCCAGTGATTTAAGCTCACGACTCAGGTAAAAATACTCATTCTTTTGACAAACGCCGCGGGAACGAGAAGCATTGAGGATACAATTTGCGCAGAAGGAAGGCGCCTTCAACTTAGTGCACATTTCTGATGCAAATCACTAAATAAATGTATGCAGAAGATCTGTTTCTTATGAAACACACAAAATTAGATATTTATTATACGTAGTGCTAACTTTTGCATGCATATAACGTACCAAAGTTCAACACGAAACAATTTTGTAACAATTTTTGTGACTTATAAACCGACACTTTTATTATTTAAATTACGTTAATTAAAGAAGAACGATGTGGTGTTGTAGCCTTTTTACTGTTGTACTCAAATCGCTCATTATTATTTCCGTCGCTTTTTTAACAATTTCATTTTTACTTGTCATGTCATGTCCTTGATAATTTTTTAAGGCCTTCATATATATTAAAAAAAAAAGTGTTTATCAACAGAATATTACAAACATAGTCATTTTTAGAATAATTATAACAACATATCAACATTTATCTGAGTTTTTTATCAACTTAAAGTAGATACCTACATATATTATTTTCCTGCTTCGCATGACTTCCTTTTCTCTACTACTCATCTCATGTCGTGTGTCATGTCGTGTGCGCAAAATACGGGCCTTGGATGTGGAGTTGTGGACACCAGGGGCCTTAGTCTGCTATTATAATAGTGACAGAATGGTGATCACTGATCGCATAATGGTTGATTTTGACAAGTTTAGTATGTAGCAGATTACCAAACTTGTCAAAATTAACCATTATGCGATCAGTGGTCGACCATTCTGACACTATGTAATAGCAGACTAAGGCCCCTGGCCGTTATACAATACAATTCTCGTCATCTCATCAAACACATCCTTCTAGACATTATAACCCTTTACACAGTTCATCTACCGTTTCTTTGGTCTTCCCCTCTTCTTGTACTACACTGTGATACAACTAACTTTTGATTATTTCTAAAGTTTGAAGTTGTTCTTCTGAAAAAGACTAGATAACTGCGATAACGTGAAAAATATCAATAACAGGCCGCAACAAGGTTTTTTTTTGTTGCGAATGGCAAATCAACAACAATTTTTTTTTATTTACATCTACCACTGTTTGTCTCTGCATCACCCAAAGGTTGACTGGTAGAAAATGCCTATGGCATTAAGTCCGCCTCTGTACTTTGTACTTGAAGTGTTAAATAAATAAATAACTTCCCCCGCTCTTCTTAGCGGGTGGGAGTGTCAAACTTATACTTACCAAAACCCACTCATGTACCTTATTTTGCCCTTTATATTCCGGGGCTGCGGTATTTCTTTCGAACAACTCGCAACCCCGGCAGGCAGTGGCCCTGGCAGGCCCTTCTGCTTTGCTAGAATCTCTTTGAGGCGGGCGCAGAACACGAACGCGCCGTCGACACTGCCTGTCATCATTAGACGAATGGACGGTGAGCTACCCATTGCTCACCCTGCACAAACCGCATTCGCAGTTAGTCGTTTTGCGGTGCTCGAGTGGTTTTTGTAACTCTATGTATACTTCACCATTTTATAGAGTTACAAAAACGAAGGAGACCTATCAACAGAAGAGCACTTCTAACACACCCAAATCTTTGCAGAAATTATTGTTATTCAAAAAGTAAAATTAGATAAATCAAGAATGCGAAACTAAAACTACTTAATAAATAATCTGCAGTGGATTTAATTATAATTCTTTGTTTTTTAATACATATATAATCCTTCTAACCACAAGTTAGAGGTGAGACTTCTGTCCCACATTACATAGTGCGGTGACACGGGTACGTGGTTCATTATATACTGATTTCAGAGCGTTTAGTGTTTGCACCACGGATCTCCGCGACGTTATTTTCTTTGAGCTTTGAAATGGAATTATAAATGTGTTTGTGTGGATGTTTGTGTTGTCGTCTTTAAGAGGGTGGTGACTTGGAGTGGTTCAAAGTTAAGATAAAACTAAATGCCTGAAAAATATTTGAAAAAAAAGAAACATGTAGTTGTGGACACTGGTTAAAAGATTTATTCATAAAAGCAAGCTGCTTTGATCTTTAATTACGTTAAAATACATTTCGTTTACATTCCAGTAATGAAAAATCTGAAAACGTTATGAATCCAATTAATTAATACCAGTCCATAAGCTTTGAAGGGACTGAACCGAAGAAATGCAGAAATACAAAACGAAGAACTGGAACGAGGCTGAGAAAAACTGTAAATAAAAGCAAAAGCATTGCCTTTGCCTCATCACATTTAATAAAAAAGTTGATGGAAATAAAATATCAAATCTGTCTCTTGCAAATACGAATCAAAAGTGGCAATCGTAAGTACACGGGGAGATGAATTAAACTCACTATAGTCTGCGGTCTGCATTTTAATTAATTAACAGCGGGGCTTCGGAAGAGTGCGGGGTAGAGGGGGGGGGAGGTTAGGGCTGCCCACCTTTAAGAGTTTTAAGAAGTTTGTTGGTTTCTTTTTAAAACAATTACATTGCATGCATTCAGATAAAAAGCAGTGTAGCGGGCATAGCTAGAGCTACACCGGTAGATTACTTAATTTAAAACTAGATTATAAACCAGTATAAATTGTAAACACTCCACCTTTTATTCACATACCAACATTCACAAAACGTCAAAGCAAAGCACCACAGATGCAGAACACCACAGACAAAAACCGATCATTTTCCATAAATAAAACCAACATTTCTTCACCATAATTATATTTACATATTTAATTAATTACTATATTTATTACACACATTATATCTTTATATATTTTCTAATAATACAATAAATATTTACACTATACCTACAACAGTTCTTTAATGTAATATAAATTGTCTTAGTAATTTCTGAACTTAACCTCGGCCAACTCACCTGTGGTCGGACAGATGACTTGCGTTTTTCATTCAACAAGACGATCAGATGGTCATCGCTCTTTCACTTTGATCCGGACCCCAGGCACCGCACGCTGTTCTCTCCGCAAGCTAGTTAGCCGAGCGTTTAAGTGAACCTTTACCTCATTGTACTTTTATTACATAGGTTCACTGATTCACAGAAGTGGTCAGAGAAAATAGATTCGATATCGAAAGTGCTAGTTTCATTACCTTCACCGACCCACTTCATTGGTGACCCCGACGAGGAGCGCAGGAGCCGGACGTGAGTCAAAATGGCTACAAGAACAGACCAGGAAGCTCTGCCAGCAGCGGAAGAGAAGCAGGAAGTGTGCAGAGTCGGCGTAAAGTTGCCGCCGTTCTGGCCTGAGGAGCCAACACTCTGGTTTGCCCAAATTGAAGGTCAGTTCGCGACAGCTGGCATCACTGCCGACACCACCAAGTACTACACGGTCGTGGGCCAACTAGACCATCGCTACATGGTAGAGGCCCGCGACATTATAGAGAACCCACCTGCACAGGATAAGTACGTTAAGTTGAAGGCCGAGCTCGTACGTCGGCTTACCGACTCGCGTGAGAAAAGGGTTCAGCAGATTCTGACTCAGGAGGAGCTCGGCGACCGGAAGCCGTCGCAATTTCTGCGACATCTGCAGACTTTGGCAGGGCCGCATGTTCCGGACACATTCTTGTCCACGTTGTGGGCTAGCAGGTTACCGACCAACATACAGACGGTTATTGCTTCACAACCTAACCTCCCGCTTCAGTCTGTCGCAGATTTGGCCGACCGCGTGCACGAGATCGCGCCATCGCCCGCCCCAGCGCTCACGACGTGTCCCGCAGTGGCAAGCACGACCACCAGCAGTGACATCATGGAGCTGAAACAGAGCATAGCAGAGTTGACTCTTCAGGTAGCGGCTCTACAGAGGCAAGGTCAGGTACACCATCGCTCGCGTTCCACAGGACGATACCGACGTAGTGACAGAGAACCGACCCCCGGCCGACGACGCAGTCGCTCGCGCTCCAGCAGCACGTGGAACGATGCTCACTGCTGGTATCACAACACTTTTGGTGATAGGGCCACGCGGTGTACGACGCCATGTTCGTACACGGAAAACGCCAGCGGCAGCCGGAAGTAGCGGCAAATGGCTGCCCTAATAAACCACGCCGCCTATTCGTGACAGATCGGGATACCAAAACTACTTTCTTAGTCGACTCAGGATCCGATTTGTGCGTGTACCCACGTACAGGACTACGACAGCGGCGCAGCAAGACGGCGTACCAGTTGTACGCAGCAAATGGGACAGCCATTGATACTTACGGTTGGGTTGAGCTCCACTTGAATTTAGGGCTCCGCCGCGTATACACGTGGAAGTTTGTGGTCGCAGACGTGACCAAGGCCATTATAGGGGCAGACTTCTTGGCACACTATGACATCCTGATCGACCTTAAACACCACCGCCTCATCGACGGGCTGACTCAACTGTCTTCGCCAGCGTCATCTGCGGCCGGCTCAGCAGCTGTAATCGCTTCAGTCAAGTCCGTAGGAGGCAGCACGGAATACCACGAGGTCCTCCGCCAGTACCCGGAAATCACTCGACCTGCAGGAACACAGAGACAGGTTAGTCACAGCACTGTACATCACATCCGCACCACACCTGGCCCGCCAGTCTGCGGACGACCCCGTCGTCTCGCCCCAGACAAACTTAAGGTTGCTCAGAAAGAGTTTGAGGCCATGCTGGCAAACGGCACGGCCCGGCCGTCAGAGAGTTCGTGGTCGTCTCCTCTTCACCTCGCTCCTAAGAAGGACAACAGCTGGCGACCATGCGGTGACTATAGGGCACTCAATGCCCGCACTGTTCCGGACAGGTATCCCATTCCTCACATCCAGGATTTCTCACATCAGCTGGCTGGCAGTAGAATATACAGTAAAATCGACCTTATTAAAGCGTTCCATCAGATACCGATACAGTCAGCTGACATTCACAAGACGGCCATCACCACACCGTTCGGGCTATTTGAATTTCCATTTATGACCTTTGGCCTCAGGAATGCTGCGCAGACGTTTCAGCGGTTTATGGACGAGGTACTACGTGGGCTGTCATTCTGCTATTGTTATTTAGACGATATCCTCTTGTTCTCAGAGACAGCAGCCCAGCACACCGAACATCTGCACCAACTCCTGAAGCGGTTATCCCAGTATGGGATTCTTATTAACTCGGCAAAGTGTGAGTTCGGCCGTACCTCCATTACATTCCTAGGACATGAAGTGTCCGAGAAAGGTGTCCGCCCGCTGCCAGAGAAGGTGCAGGCCATCCAGGACTTCCCAGCCCCCAGGACTGTCAAGGAGATGCGTCGCTTCCTGGGTATGTTCAATTTTTACCGTCGCTTTGTACCGGACGCCGCTCGCTTGCAATCGCCACTCAACGTTGTGCTCACAGGGCCTAAAACAAAAGGATCACAGGCTATTACTCTTACACAAGAGATGCAGGATGCTTTTAATGCTTGTAAGGGTAGCTTGTCCCAGGCTGCTTTGCTTGCTCACCCAGAGTCCAACGCAGAACTTGCCATTTTCACAGACGCTTCAGACACCTCAATGGGCGCAGTATTACAGCAGAAGGCAGGTGCGACATGGAACCCATTGGCATTTTTCTCCAGGCGACTGTCACCGTCACAAAAAAAATACAGCCCGTATGACAGGGAGCTCTTAGCCATCTACGACGCAGTAAGATACTTCCGACATATGATAGAAGCTAGGCACTTCACTGTCTACACGGATCACAAACCCCTGTCCTACGCGTACTCACACAACCGTGACAATTGCTCACCGAGGCAATACCGGTACCTGGACTACATTGCTCAATTTACCACGGATATCCGTTTTGTCGCAGGCAGAGACAACGTGGTAGCAGACGCACTGTCCCGTGTGGAGTCAGTGTCAGT
Source organism: Ochropleura leucogaster (assembly GCA_958449745.1). Classification (NCBI taxonomy): domain Eukaryota; kingdom Metazoa; phylum Arthropoda; class Insecta; order Lepidoptera; family Noctuidae; genus Ochropleura; species Ochropleura leucogaster. Next base: position 17,520,327 of record OY288207.1, read on the forward strand.
GCCGGCATGTAACTACGCAGCCCTTGCACAATCCCAGGATGACGATCCCCAGCTGCGGGTACTCTTAGAGAACAGCAGCACGTCACTCAAACTGCAGAAAATACCATTCGCAGACACAGGCACTGAGCTCTATTGTGACGTCTCCACCGGTAACACCCGACCTTTTGTTACAGAACACTACAGAAGGCAGGTGTTCCAGAACCTACACAAGCTGAGCCACCCTGGCAGGCAGGCCACGGTCAAACTGATTTCCACACGCTTCGTTTGGCCTGGTCTGAAGAAGGACTGCAGGGCCTGGACCAGAGAGTGTGTTGAGTGCCAGAAGAATAAGGTCTCGCGGCACACGTCCTCTCCCACCTCTCCCTTCCCAGTGCCTACCCAACGATTTTCCCATGTCCACATGGACATAGTAGGGCCACTAACTGTCTCGAATAATTACAGGTATGTACTCACAGTGGTTGACCGCTTCACCCGATGGCCCGAGGCATACCCTATTGCAGACATCACCGCAGAGACATGTGCTCGCACCTTCATCGCAGGTTGGGTGTCCCGCTTTGGCTGCCCACATCGCATCACTACCGACAGGGGCAGGCAATTCGAGAGCAAGTTGTTCCACACCATCGCAGCAACCCTCGGTAGTCAGCACCGGCCAACAACTGCATACCACCCAGCCTGCAACGGCATGGTGGAACGCCTGCACCGCCAGCTGAAGGCGGCCATCCGGTGCCACACAGACACCAACTGGTCTGAGGCACTACCCTTGGTGCTGCTCGGCATCCGCAGCGCCTGGAAGGAAGACATCAAAGCCTCATCAGCAGAGCTCGTCTACGGTGAATCACTAAGGCTTCCAGGCGAATTCATCGCCCCTACACTCACCGAAAAGGTGGATTACACCGACTTCGCGTCTAGGCTCCGGCATCACATGGCGAAGCTATCTCCAGAACCGGCGAGTCGGCACGGAAACAAGCCCTTCTACGTGCCCAGCGACTTGGCAACTGCATCACACGTCTTTCTGCGACACGACGCCGTGCGCCGACCGCTCGACCCACCATACACCGGGCCGTACAGAGTCCTGCAAAGAGGCAAGAAGACATACCGTATTGAGGTAAACGCAAGGGAAACCACAGTTACAATAGATCGGTTGAAACCCGCTTACCTCAACAACGCGGACTACTCTCCTCCCAGCGCAATGACGGGTACAACAACGGTCACAAACGCAGCTCCGCTACCTACCGGCGCCATCGAAAAAAAAACACGCTCTGGCCGCACTGTTCGTTTCCCGGATTACTATCGCCCTTAGCTTAGCAGCTACGGTCTCAAGGGGGGAGTAGTGTAGCGGGCATAGCTAGAGCTACACCGGTAGATTACTTAATTTAAAACTAGATTATAAACCAGTATAAATTGTAAACACTCCACCTTTTATTCACATACCAACATTCACAAAACGTCAAAGCAAAGCACCACAGATGCAGAACACCACAGACAAAAACCGATCATTTTCCATAAATAAAACCAACATTTCTTCACCATAATTATATTTACATATTTAATTAATTACTATATTTATTACACACATTATATCTTTATATATTTTCTAATAATACAATAAATATTTACACTATACCTACAACAGTTCTTTAATGTAATATAAATTGTCTTAGTAATTTCTGAACTTAACCTCGGCCAACTCACCTGTGGTCGGACAGATGACTTGCGTTTTTCATTCAACAAGACGATCAGATGGTCATCGCTCTTTCACTTTGATCCGGACCCCAGGCACCGCACGCTGTTCTCTCCGCAAGCTAGTTAGCCGAGCGTTTAAGTGAACCTTTACCTCATTGTACTTTTATTACATAGGTTCACTGATTCACAGAAGTGGTCAGAGAAAATAGATTCGATATCGAAAGTGCTAGTTTCATTACCTTCACCGACCCACTTCAGCAGTTTTAATGAAAATTTGTCAAATCAACAAAATTTAAGAACGAACACAATTTTTCACTAACTGATTAAACGTTTTCACTCGTCTATGCGATATTTAGATAATTTAAACATATGTAAACGGTCTAGTCAAAAAAATACACAGCACTCAAAGTTAAATTTCCAACTTAAGTTTTTTTGGATTTATCCTACAGAAATTTTTCAGTATGGCAATAGGCTTGCCTCCTTTTACATGTCTACAGAAACAAAACTAGCGAAATGTGGGTATAGCATTGGTACACCTCTACCTAATCCATCGGATATGACAATCGTGATGTTAAGTAAAGTTTATTTTTTTCTAAAGTAGTTGATAACCCTACAATACTAGAGCAACAGCCAGTGTTTACGCACGGAGACACCTCGTGACTTTCCGCCGACATTCGTTTTCTGTCGCCGAGCTCACCGAGAGCCTTACTCCATTAAGAAAATTAATGTTTTGACTTACCCAAGCCGCCATTTTGCGGTAAAAATGTAGGTTGCTATAGTGAAACAATTACCTATGTTATATAGACATACTGTTGGTTAGTCTATGTGTTTTTCTATTGATTTGATGGCCAGTAATAATAAAGGAAAGTACTTATCTGATGGATTATAAGGTTGAATTTTGTAGGTTGATGATATTGTTTGGTTGTGGCACGTGTATAGAACGTTGCATGGGTGACGTCAGTGACTGATAGGGGGTTGAATAAGAGGTTAATGAGCCTTGACGTACATATAGAATATGTTCCTGCATTAAGAGGTTAGGATTATAAGTCTGTTTAATTTATTTTCTTAAATATAAAATTATTGTGTCACAGTTTAAGTTGCAATACTCCTCTAACACGGCTAGACCGATTTTTATTACATTTTATTTGAATACTAGCTGTTCTCCGCGGTTTCATCCACGATGCTCAGCACCTGTCGTAGCGTGATGTTAAATAGCCTATAGCCTTCCTCAAGAAATGGACTATCCAACACTAAAAGAATTTTCCAATTCCAACTAGTAGTCCCTGAGATTAGTGCGTTCAAACAAACAAACAAACTCTTCAGCTTTATAATATTAGTACAGATTGGTTAGGTCTGAGAATCGGTCGTATTCTATTTTTCATACCCCTAAGTCACAAGGATAGCCCTCTCGTTCGCCGCTTGACTTGAATGACTTGAAATTTTTCATGGGCGTGCTTTCACGAAATTAATAGACTATGTTACATTACTCTACGATACTAAACAGCTTAGCACGTTAACTACAAACTAACATTGATAATCACTACTAATCTAATAAATGCGAATGTTTGTGAGGATGGACGTATGGATGTTTGTAACTCTTTCACGTCAAAACGGCTGAAGGGATCTTAATGAAATTTGGCACAGAAGTACTTAAGATTATAGTCTGGAATAACACATAGGATACCTTTTTTCGAACATCACGCGGGCGAAGCCGCGAGCGCCAGCTAGTATGAACTAAACAAGAACTATTTAAAACATTCTCGGAAATGAAGCAGATATAGGTTCAGATAGACTTCGTTTAAATTCCCTTATTTAATAAACTGACCATTGTTTCACAACAGACCTTAACCTTCAAAAACCGCGTCATAATTTATGAACAACATTCTACACACTGTCGACAATACTGTCTGCCACGCGGCTCCACGCGACAGAACCCGGCATTCGTTCCCGGATTCATTTCCTTTCAGTGATGGATGGCTCTGTATCTTCAATGAGATTTATAATGGTGTGTCACATTCCAGCGCGTGATGTGAGTCCGTGCGCAGATTGATGCAGAACTATAGCCAGTTGAGGGTTAAGTTTAAAACTTTGGTATAGAGTTTGTTTTGGACGCGTGTCGTTGTAGTTGTTTGTTTGGTGACGTTTTCGAAAATGACCTTCTGATTTTTTTGCAATGTCAGTAAAAAGAACGAATAATTGCATAATTAGGGTCTGTACCTCGATGTTTTGGTCGAAACGAATTAAATTAGTTAAAATTGTAAGCCTCATTTGTGACATTGACCATGATTATTATTATTATTTCCAGTAGTTCAGCATGATTATTGTAACTTATGTACGTATTGATTTATGTGGAGTAGATACAATATTTTAGTAGGTCGTAGCTTAATAATAGGAACGCCTCGGAGCTATCTTTAGCTCAAGCCATGCTTACCTCACACCTAGGTAGGACCGTGCGTCCATCTATTGACGACAGACCGTGTCGACGGCGCGTTAGTGCTCCACGCGCGCCTCAAAGATGTCAGCAAAGCATAGAGTTACAAAAAATCCACTCGAGTTGTTGCGCCCTCGCCACAGGAGATGATTCGGGTGTCAAGTGCCGCGAAACGACTCCCGGCCACAATAGATGCGGGTCTGTTGAGGGTGAGCAATGGGTGCCGTACCAACGGCGCGTTCATGTTCCGCGCCCGCCTCAGAGAGATTCCAGCATAGCAGAGGGGCCTGCCAGGGTCACCGCCTGCCGGGGTTGTGGGTTGTCCGAAATAGATACCGTGGCCCCGGAACATAAAGGGCAATAGAAGGAACATGGGTTGAGGAACTTATCTGAAGATTTCCTATGCACACAAAAAGCCATGTCTACCTAAGTGATTCGTGGATGAATCAGCACACATTACATACCTAACGAGTTCTAACCGTGCTCGAAAAAAGCTGTACGCGTTTTTAGATCTGTCATTTATAGACCTTAGACAACAGCTGGGTTGTAGACGTCAGATAAGCAGCCGTTCCAGGTAAAATACTGGTACTCGGCTGCATTTGGGTAGACTACAAGTCGACCCCATCAAGAAAAGGCAGGATATTATAAGTCATCTGCTTTTCACTTTTAGGAGTAAACAATAAAGGGCATTTTATCCGATGCTTGTATTTTTTCTACCTATCAAAGACTTTATTTTGCAACAAGAATAATGAATAGTTGTTCGGTACATTTTCAATGCGACATTGTCCAAACACGGATTGATGTTAAATTCCCAGTGTGAAGTAAAACTTTCAGGAGTTTCTAAAAGGATTAGTTTGCGGCGGTATGTTGTTAGTTATGCACAAGTGAGGTGTTCATGCCTGATGTAGGTGTCGCGGAAACCACTTGGTGCTTTACCCCATTGAATATTTGAACTGTCTGGTATAGTGGGAACTTGTCCGAAGTATGTTCAGGTATTTATTAATTTATTTGTGTTTATCGATTTATAAATATCGTCTAATGTCTAACGTTTTTGTGCCAGTGAAGTTATTTTATAGTAAAAAAAAATATCACAATATATTAAAAGATTTATTAAAAAATATATTGATTGTACAAAAATAATTATAACTAAAAAAAGCTGTCATTTATCTATTGAGACGTTTCATTTGATGAAACTAATTGTTTAAAAAAAAAAATATAAGTGAATCAAGAACGGTAAATTTTTTTCTAAGTAAACAAACAACAGTTATTTTCATTGCTAAAAACTATAACTGGATAACAGATGAGAACTTTCGTAAAACCTTATAGGTACCACAAAAAAAAATATCCAACCAGACATTTCTTACTCCGTATTTTATCGAACTATCTATTATTTCATTTTCTCTATCCATCCAAAATGAAACCCAATCACAAACTTTATCCATAACTGACGCGTTCCACAAACGGGACATAATTACAAAACTTTCAGAAAAAAAAACTAGACTATTCCGTAAGAGACCGCCCGATCTATCATAATGTAATTGAACCACTACGAAGAAAGCATTTATGGTCGAAACGAGACTTGAGGCGGGGGAAAATTTTCTTAAAAGGTTGCTCATAAGGTCTAGTTTACATTAGAATGAAAGGTGTTGAACACACTGGTTGATAGTTGAACAAAATGTTTTCACATACATTTACTCAAAATACGAGTGTTGTAAAACAAATTGCATTTGGTGTCTGTCTGTGTCCAGTTTTGGAATCAACACAAACGTTTTTTTTTCACTACCATTTGGAACAAATATTCAAATGAGCCTATATAAGGTCACAATTTATACGTAAAAAGCTTGTAAATAAGGAATCTACGATTTAAAAATAAAAACATATTTTATTTATTTAAACTTCATGTACCTACAGTGTAAGTGTAAACTGTCAATTTTTCCCAATGAACCTTGAACCTAATACTTTAGATATAAAGTCGAAAATCTATCAAAGAAATCTGACAGATTGTAGTAGCTTGATGTGCAGGCGTCTGTACAATAGTGGTAGGCATAGGCAGACTTAATGCCATAAGGCATTGTCTACCAGTTAATCTTAAAGTTAAATACGACAACGTTTGGAGCAAAAATTATATCTTTTATACTTTTAAAATATATTTTTTATCTATTTTTTCCGAGACATAGGCTTTAAGAAACCATAGGCTTGAGTATATGGTTTTTCAATTCGATACCTCCAGAGACAAAGGGTCTTCACAGACAGACAGATAGACAATAATGTGTGAATAGGGTTCCGTTTTTTCCTTTTAAAATAAAAAAAAAACCCTAAAAACCCAAAGCTAAACAAAAAGTGGAAGTTAGATTGACCCATAAACATAATATAAAATTTTAATAACTTATCTCTTGGTAAATGGCCGTCCACAGAAGATGAGGGCTACTATTTGTTCTAGTAAAACCAACTCCACTAGTCAACACAAACTACACTCGCATGACGCTTGAAGAGGAAATTTAACTTCCTTGGTTACAACAACGAACTCAATTAAAAGAAAAATGTTAGTCACAGGAAGAGGAATTTCCGTTCATATAATATAATCGGGAAATTCGTTTATAAAGCAAAGAGCTTTCTTGGTAAACTGATTAAAATGCCGATACATCATTGTGTTTTAATTGATACAATTTACCTGGAACCGATGACATTCTTTATTTTGCAACTAGCTGTTTTCCGCGGTTTCACCCACGCTGATCAGCACCTGTTGGTCGTAGCGTGATGTTATATAACCTATAGCCTTCCTCAAGAAATGGACTATCCAACACTAAAAGAATTTTCCAATTCCAACTAGTAGTTCCTGAGATTAGCGCGTTCAAACAAACAAACAAACTCTTCAGCTTTTTAATATTAAGTATAGATAACTTACTCTGTAAAAACAATTTATTGTGTACCAGCGTATGCTTTGCATGGTTTTTTGGCAGTTCTAAATTATGACGAAACCCGAATCTAATCCCTAGATCTCATTTAAAAAAGCTATGTTTAATTACAACAAAGAAGCTAATTTAAAATTAAATAACCCTTATTTAAAAAAAAAAGACACACTTCTAAATTCAACGTTTTAAGCCATGAATATTTAGAGTACTGCATTCAAAACCTTTCCAACTGTCCTAATGTACCCGAGGCCTAAGCCGGCACGCCACCATTACTTATGCATTAACCCTGGCTAGGCCAGTAAGCGGTCCCTCAGGCCCGAAGGAGCGTTCACATGATTTTATTCTACCACTCGTCTCACGTGAAACTCGTTCGTATCACGAGAACAACTTTTGACAATCAATCTGTTACGTGAGACTTATTTTATTGTAATTGGTTGTTTTTCGCGTGTGCTCTGTGCATTGTTGGTGAGGTGGAGAATGAGATGTGAACGTAAATATAGAGTTATGTTAGTTGGAAATATGTAGGCCGTATGGGGAGAAAAGCAGTATACGCACGGAATATCTGCTACCGACTTATGGCAGTAATTTTTTTTTGCGTCGTTTTAGTATTTTTTATGTATTTCTTTTCAGACTTTTTTAGTTGTGGTATGTGGGTATCTCATGCAAATTCTTATTAGAAATAAGTTTTTAGTTGCTTAATTATCTTATATAGATAACTTATAAACTACCAAAGCAATATAGATAATATTAATATGGAGCCCTTTGGGGTGTATATCCTTTCGATTATAAAAGGAATTATGAAAGTCGGCCCACGAATCACGAAGAAATCGCGTAGCAAACTTACAAAAAAAAATACAGTTGAATTGAGAACCTCCTTCTTATTTTGAAGTCGGTGAAATATTATGTAATGTCAACATCATCTCTTATGAAAGTCTCGCAAATTATGAAGTAGCACAACCAAATGCAATGCAAACTTGTTAAACTAGTTTGCATTAAAAGCATTTTTAACAGATTTATATCGAGAGAAGAATGCAATTCAGTTCAACTTATGAGATTGTTGTATGTTAAACCGGGCAATTCCTGTGGATACCTTGACAAAGGGCTCCAGCCAGGGTAAAAAAACACGGGTATTTCCTCTTACTTCAACTCACCGACAAAAACTAGTCAAAACCTGCCACCCTTTAAAACCACCACGAAATAACACATCAAAATACAAACAAAAAACAATCTAAAATCCAATCCAGTTCTCTTTGATCCAAATACGAAAAATAAAAAATAAAAACACAGAACTCAAACCAGCCAATTATCTAACCAATCCATTTCAAAGAATTTCCATCTAAAAATTACAAAGGCAGAGGAGCAAAGTAAAATTATAACAAATCCGAAACAAACTGTATCTTGTGCTTGAAAAGATGATTTCCTGTATGTCAAAGAAATCTGCGAGCTAGTTTCCGCCCTGGATTGGATATCGGCTGCATCTGAAATGAAACGCTCTTCACCGTATATTTTAAAGGTAAACCCGTTTTATTATGCCACATGTTGTCGGCGAACGATACGAAATGTATTTTTAAAGATGTCTTGAAAGATCTATGTTGTGTAGTTATGTTGATTTCGTTTTTAAATGACTCTTGGAGTTTTTTAAATAGTCAACTGGTAAAAGGAGTTTAGTGCCGTTGATATTTTTCAAGGAAGGATGTTTTATGATGAATCGTGATTATTATTATTTATCATTTCAATCAGTAGCTAAAAAACATTTGTGGAAAAAGCAAATTATTTCCTCGAATAATATTCGGCAATAAAGCTAAAAAATAAAACTACTTCAATCAAGCAATAATTTATCGCGACGCTACGAGAATTCGTAGCATGCTACACCGGTATTTATGTATAACTACGGCGTAGCATCAGCCGTAGACGTCTACGAATAAAAATCTTAAGACGCTTGAAGGACTCCGTAAATGCAAAAATAAAAAGAAATATATCTTGAGTGGCGGACATCAGAATGTTTTCTTCCGTCGGAACAAATTGAAAAGCTGGTTTTTTACAAGAAGGTAGGGAAAGGTAGACCGGGCACTGAATTACTCAGGAACTGGGACGGTCATTGCGGTCGACCCAACCGGTAGACGATGTTATTCTTGCTAAGAAACTGAGTTATTGAGATGTGTATTCGTGCTGGTATGTTTCATTTCATGTGAGATCAATATTTTTGAATCTTTCAAATATATTTGTTTTAAAAAAATATGTATGATTTTGTAAGGTAAAGCAAAGTAATAATTTTCAATTTGGCAATGTCCCTTTTGCAAGCGCTTATTGTACATGCAGTTTACATAACCCGCCTAATCCTATTTCAATATTTGTAATTTTTATTTTATTGAACACCAAAACTGAAACAAAAAACTTGCCACAGAGGCGGTCACATTTGTATATTCATAAACATTCTCAAAAAATACACATGTCAAAACATTCCAACGAATCAAATTCCAACAGAAAACTGCAGCATATGAAAATTGAAACCAACGAAAATCCGTACAAACAATGCAACTGCAAAATAAAAGCCCTCAGATATCAATAGAGACATATGTCAAACGACAGGAAACGTAATATATAAGTGCTTCCCGGGCGAGCCTTCGTATAAGAGGGAAAAAAAACTAGTGCCTTCCGGCCGACTCTGATTGTGTTACTGTGTGTCTGTGGGCGTAAGAACCTTTGTGATATTTGGATTCAGCTTTTGGAAAAGTTGTCGGTAGTTACATGAGTGTTGTGAAAGGGTACATATTAGTACTTTATAATTAGGACTAGCTTTCGCCCGCGGCTTCGCCCGCATTAAATTTGGGGTAACACAGTTCCCCTTGCGCCTTATTGATTTGTAATAGCAACGCTAAGTTTTCCCTTCTCTTCCCTCTTTCTCCCTCTCATCCTAACACGAAGCTAGAAGCTACAGAGACGTTTTATCATAAATTTATGGATGTACGTAATGAAAAAGATTTTCTGGTATTCAATATTTACCCCACACTAGGAATTTCACCTGTATCGTAGGTGCGTTTACAAACATTTAAACTCACATACACAAACAGCCAGACGCGGAACAACTATCTGCAGGCCATACAAATATTTGTCTGTGCGGGGTTCGATCCCGCGACACGCAGCGCAGCAGTCGATCGCTCAGTTACTGCGCCAACCGTGTCGTCAAAATTATCATAGAACTTTGAGCAGTTTGTAAACTATGAACTACATTTTGGGCCGGAACTGACCGACCCAAAAAGTTTTGGTAACCATGCAGTTCACCATCATGCTGAGTGGTGACCGATCTGTCGCAGTCACGACGTGCAAGCTATTTTTATTTTGTCCCATACCTATTTATGTTTTTGTAAATGTTTGTGATTCTTTGTATGTTGAATGTTTATTTTATTTTTCTTTGTTATTTTGTTGCTCGTCGTAATTTGCGACTAATAAATGTTTTTTCTTTCTTTCTAAAGATAAGTCATACTAATTTACCGATAGCGACGCTCATTGAATCTTTCATCATCACATCACACCATACGAAAATCAAAACATCAGCAAAGTGACAAGAATCATTTTCACTGTTGACTGGCTCCCTCTAGGGGCGCTGAGGGCATTAGCCCTCAGACGGCCGGTCATTTGCAAACCCTGCCCTGCGGAGGATTGCATATCACTGTCGCTTGGCTTATTACAGCAATTATGGCTCTCTCCTGTTAGAATGTTTCTGAAGGATCGGCATTAGTCTTTGGACTTTGAAATTGTAGTATGTGGGTATTTTGATGGGAGAATTATTTTTGTGATATTGAAGTTGTCTGATTTGATTTTAGATAGTGGATATATTTTTGGGGTTACATTGTCGTTGCTGGTACAGCCGCTGTATGTGAAATCTGCAATTTCATTCTAAACTGTATTGTTATTGCAATAGAATAATATTTTTTTTGTTTGTAAAAAAATGTATATATAATCCTTATAAATATTATAAAAGCGAAAGTGAGTTTGTTTGTTTGTTACCTCTTCACGCTTTGATGGCTTAACCGATTTTGATGAATTTAGGTACAGAGATAGTTGGGAATCAGGAGACGGACATAGGCTATTTTTTTAAGAGTGGGATATGAGGGAGAAAGAGGGACGAAACGGGAAAACTTAGCGTTGCTATTACAAATCGATAAGGCGCTACCGAATTTAACGCGAGCGAAGCCGCGGGCAAAAGCTAGTGAAAAAATAAATATTCCACTGAATTTTTGTACCAATAAATTGCTTGACTACTTATTATTTTGAATTTTGTAAGTATTCAAAATAATATCCAACACGTAGACTCACCTACTTTTGAACACAACTAACAATCATGTACTCTAGACACTAAACTAATAAGCAGTTGTAAAATAACAACAGAAAGAAATATGTTATTATAAATGTAATTAATGTTTTGTAATAAAACTTTTTCCAACGAAAACCAACAAGCTAGAAAATCAAGAAGCGCCACTTGGAAACTTGTATCATTGTTGCTGGCACAAGTTCGCGGAACATTTTGCAGCTAACTTAATTAGGAGTTAAAAACTTGTTTTAATTTTTTCTTGATAGTACTCGAAAGTTTGTATTTCAAAACGACTTTTTTGTGAGTTTACATTTATTTATTACTCGTTTGAAAATTATAAATATACTTGCTTTTGCCCGCGGCTTCGCTCGCGTTAAATTCGGTAGCGCCTTATTGATTTGTAATAGCAACGCTAAGTTTTCTCGTTTCTTCCCTCTTTCTCCATAATATACCACTCTTTTTTTTTTAAATAACCTATGTCCGTCTCCTGGTTCCCAACTATATCTGTACCAAAATTAATCAATATCGATTTAGCCATTAAAGCGTGAAAAGGTAACAAACAAACTCACTTTCGCTTTTATAATATTAGTAAGAACTTTGAAAACTTGTTTCGTTAGCCCGAAAGCTCAAGCGTGTCTCCAAAAGTGCAACTTATCCGTTTTTTTAAAACAAAATGTGTATTTCTATCCCACATACAAATGACTACAGTCATATTACTCGTGTACTGTGTTTGCTCCTCAGTTCAGCGCAAAAAGTAGGTAGCAAATAAAACTTTTTTTTTGTCTGTCGCATTTATATGACATCGCATATCAACTTCATTTTTATTTGACGCATATATTCGCCGGAGGCATTTGTGGGGTTAACCAATTCACCTTTTACCGTACCTTTTTTTATATAGACGTAGGTATATGGGTGCACATTTCGAACTATTACTTTATACATATGGTTTAGTGTATGAGGAGTAATATGTAATCTTGGTTGAAAGGGAATTGGGTAGTTTTATTGGTGCTACTTGCGTACGGAGTTCATAGACGATTACAAGCACTTTTGAATGTCGTTAAAACAAAAATATATGCTGCTACAGTCCCAGTCACAAGACACTTGTGAAAGTACTGTAGATGCCCATTCCAAAGCGTAGATCTCTATGGACACTCTTTTAAATCATAATATCGTTTACAAAATCATGGATACATCATTCATGTTGACAATTATAGCAGAACATAACATTACGCCTGTAATCCGCGACGGGCGAGGCAGGTATGTACCAACGATACACCCACATTTTGTCAGATATGGTTAAGTCTTAGTAATAGGGGACGAGCCTATTGCCATCAACTGGACACGAATCCAGACACCGTAGCTGCTACTGAGAAATTCCAATTATAAAAACTAAATAACACTTTCCTCGAAACGGGAATCGAACTCAAAATCGATTGCGACCACTAGACCAACGAAGCATTCAGACAAAAAAAAAGAAATAAAAAGTTTATTTGTGTTACATAATTTTAACTCCGATTATTTAAATATTTGACCATTGTACTCATTTATAAAAACAGTGTAAAATTAAGTACACAACATTTAATAGACTCGCCAAAGAAAGAAAATTATGTCCAAAACAAAATATTTACTTTAAGTTACACGAGTGACTGCCACAAAAACAAATCCATGTATAAACAAATATTTGTAATTCAAGTCTAAACTGAAATTTGAGTGTTTGAACATAGTATAAACAAACACGAGTCGTATATTGGTGCAGCGTTTCGTTTACTCAGATATCCCCTGTGGCACATTAGTGCTATTATACGAGGACATGACCCCAGGACTGCGTTGTGTGAAAACACGAAAAATAATACAAGAAGAAAAACATAATTAAAACAATTTGTTGTAGTTGTCGAAATAAAACAAGTGTTGATAAAAGGTACGTTTTTGGCGGTGGCGATAGCGTGTTTGTGTTACACGTGCATCTCAAAGAGATGTCAGCAAGGCAGAGTGGGCTGCCAGGGCCACCATTTGCCACTGTTGCGGGTTGTTCGAAAGAGATTCTGCGTCTCCGGAACACAAAGAAAAGGAATATGGGTAGGTTTTAGTCTGTAAAAGTCACCCCCATGCACCGCTCAGAGTAAGGGATAAATCCTTACTAAAATTATAAAAGCGAAAGTGAGTTTGTTTGTTTGTTACGTCTTTTTGATGAATTTTGGTACAGAGAGAGTTTGGACCCTGGAGACGGACATAGGCTCGAAAATGAGGAAGAAAGAAGGAAGAAAACGAAAACTTAGCATTGCTATTACAATCAATAAGGCGCAAGGGCAAAAACTACAAGTAGCAGGTACCTGCAAATCAGGAAAGGCGAACTGTGTTATCCCGAATTTAACGCAAGCGAAGCCGCGGGCAATAGCTAGTTTACGAATAAATAGACAGCAGCTAGAACTTTCAGAACATGATTAGTAAAAGGTTTATTTCAAACACACATAACTTCAAACACTACTCACAGCTTGCAAAGAAACACAACGTAAAGAAAAAAACACTGTCATAAACAAAAATAAAAGCTTCGCCACTTCATTATGCTGCCTCAAATCGTAGGTGTAACCGCGTGGAATTTTATCATGGATGCCATGTCGGTTGGATCCGTGCGGATTCGTGCCTCACATGGTTGCAGAAAGATTTAATTGTTGCCGACGGACGTGACGGCCGCGCGATACGTGGCCATCGGAAAAACTCGCCCGATTCCCTTTAGTTTGCTGTTCACTCTGTATTGTTTAAAAGTAAGTTTTATTGAATTTTTCTGTTTGATTTTTTGGTTTGACGTTAGTTTGGGATTGGTTTTGGTGATGTGGGGTGTAGTGGAGCTACTATGTGGTAATTTGTTTACTATTTAAACTAATTGATTTGGCATTAAATCAAATCAAAATCTTTATTCCATACCAGGCGATCATAATTATAGTGTAAGTATGAACTTAAACTAAAGCTAGTAAATTGAAACTACCATAAAAAATAGTTCAATACTATTTTCCGTAATATACAGGATATAAACTAACATTACGTCAAACTAAGTAACTACGCAAATAAAAATTGTTGGGAAACGAAATTTTATTTTTGGAGTTTAACCTTTAAGTACCGACATGCCATTTTAGTTACATAAGTACCGACGTGAGGTCTGCTAGACCACTTTCTTTAGTAAGGAAAACTTTAATATTACAAAATATTATTATTTATTAAATATGTCTATGTATTAATAATATATTCAGTTATTGTGTAAATAAAACAAAATAAAGAAGTTTTAATATTTTGTTACTTATTATTAAAATTGCTGTCTATGGTAGAACTCAATGTTACACGCTTAAAATATTGTGCTGGTGGATGCATTGTATGGTAGGAGGTCAGAGAGGTATTTTAAAGTAAATTTATAACATTAAAAATTTCAACATAAAAACATGTAAAAGAGTGGGAACTTTGACCCCGATTAACTCCATAACTAGAAGGTTATAATATAGAACAAAAAAAAATTCCCAATGACGAGGAAAATTCGTGCATTTTAGATTGGTTTTGATTAATTTTTCTTACCTTTATTTTGTCTACATAGTTAAGCAAATCCTACTAATATTATAAACGTAATTCATAAGGATATAGTCAACACGCAAATGACATGCGCAGCTAGTAATATCATATTTAAGAACTTCGGTTAAGAATGAAATAATCTAGTAAACACTTTTTACAACTAAAATTGCGTTTTCCAAGTTTTTTTTTGAAATTTCAGAGATAAACCATTACAAAAATTGTTTTCTTTTTTTAAACTCACTTCGAATCACTTGTGATAAGAATATTAAAAACAAAAGCTGACGCGCACACTTAACCTCACTTTTGTCATTTATTTCCAAGAAATTAACTAAGTGTTGACCCCCGAGAGTGTCTGAGGGCGAGAAGAAAAAACTTATGTCTTCATAAATTTGATTTAAGGGCTGAAATATAACGTGGGTCTTGAGTAATTCTTTATCTTGGGCTTCAGATACAAGAAATAGAGTGAATTCATGCTACACTACTATTTATCTACATTACAGTATTATTTTTTTATAAAGTTAGTGTGCTCATGTGTTTACTCTTTGTCGGTGTAAGAAATATATAAAAATGTTTTGAATCATTTTGTTACGAGGTAAGCTTTAGATATACAGTGTGGTTTTCGAACTTTGTAAGGAGAACACAAAAAAACCGTTTTAATCAAAATTAGGTAGAACGATGAATGACTATCCAGGAGTTTCTAATAAATTGAGAACGATGTAGTTTGCAGTGACATTCTTGAATCCAATCTATCAATTCTAGTTTGTTTTTTTTATCATCACATTACTGAAACTTGGGACAAGTCCAGACTCTGTAAGGTTTTATAACCCAATTCACACATTCGGATTCTCAAAGAATATTGAATTTATAAAAAAAAAACATTCTCAAAGATGGAGATTATTTAAAATATATGGCCTAAGCAGCTGAAGTATCTTTTATTAGAAATAAAGCAGATCCCTTATGCTCATCCTTTTTAGTACTAATTTACATACAAATCCATGCCTACAGAATAAGCAGATGAATAAAAAATGACAATATTTTTTTTTTTTTTAATCGTTTATTCCAAGAAAATTACATAATTTTTTCACAGAAATCTTCTGCCAAACTGCAGTACAGTTTATCGGCAGTATTATTATGAAGCTTTATTTATTTTGCCCGAAACTCACCCATGTTCCTCCTTTTGTGCCCTTTATTTTCCGGGGCCGCGGTATCTCTTTCGAACAACCCGGAATCCAATAGGTACGTGACCCTGGTAGGCCCCTGTGCTTTTCTGACATGTCTTTGAGGTGCGTTTTCGCTAGACGGACAGAAGGTGAGCTAACCATTGCTCACCGTCCACAGACAGATAAATTCCGACTAAAGATTACTACTGAAATTTAACAAAAAAATAAACAAAGATAATCCTATCCAACTAATTACAACCAAATCAATCTGTTTTTTTTTTATCCCAAAGCCTTGTAACGCAATACAAACTAAAATAAAAGCCGTTTAGGGACGTGCGAAATACTCCAAGTAGTGCTCAACAGAATTTACGATTGCTCGCATCTTACTTTGTCCGGTATAATTAAACCTTCCAAGTACATTAATATCAATTATGGTAATCCAGCCAGAGTGGATCCAACTGCCGACCTTATTCGGGGATCCCGGATCTTAGTTTGTGGTACAAGATTTCAATATAGCGATTTGATTGTGGCAGCACTGTAGGTTCGGGTTGATTTCATTTAGGGTTTGAAATTTTTAACCGACTTAAAAAAAGAAGGAGGTTCTCTATTTTTAATGCTTGTTTGTCATTTTGTGGCCCGGTTTTCAAAAATATTTTTATAATCAAAAAGGTGTACTCCTGAAAGAGTTCCATATCAAATTAATCATGTTGCTTTGGTAGTTTGTGAGTTATCTTCTGTAATACATATTTTTTCTATATATATAACTTTTTATATACATAAAATTATCTAATATATAGAATTTCCGTGTCACAATGTTAGTTACCGTACTCCTCCGAAAGGGCTCGACCGATTCTCTTGAAATTTTGGGTACATATTGGGTAGGTCTGAGAATCGACTAACATGTATTTTTCATACCCCTAAACCTCAGCGGGTGAAACCGCTGGGCACAGCTAATAAGCTTATATTTTTTTGTCACAATGGAAAATAAATTTGAGGGAAATACCATTACGCCAAAACTAAACAAGCTGAAATGAAAAACATTTTTGCAAAAAACTACTCCGGGGTCGCGGTATCTTTTTCGATGCGGTGTCAAAATTTTGATTTTCATATGACGTTGAAAAATATGTCTTAAACGTGTTTGCTTCCCTCAGGATATATCGCTTAGTAACCCCAATAGAGGCATTAGAATTACCAACCTTAATTCGATATAAATAAAGTTACGTTTACTTTCAATTTGAAATATCCCACAAACTACATCATAACATGCATAATGTTGATGAACTAGAAAACTAAGTTCGGACCTCAACGCAGGTGGGAAGCCAAAGAACCACCTCTTTCGAACTAACCGTGTTCCGTTTATGAGAAGCCTAAAAACTTTCTCGTTAAACAGGATGGTGGTACATATTGGAAATACTTAGCGATGTATTAAAAGCACCACGCTTTAAAAATCGTAATATTATTATCGTAGTAACCACGGAGTTTCTTGCCGGTTCTTCTCCATAGGAAACGACCACCCCGAACCGTGCATCTTTTCTCGACGTTTTATAAGTGCCCATGTAGGCCTATGTGCAATAAAAAGGTGCTTACGTGTAACTGCTAAATAATTTACTTCTGTTTGCTTCTTTAAAGAGAGTTGGCGTTATGTTATGTTAATCTCTCAAAGACCGCCATTATTTACATCAACTATCCGTCAAGCACCGCCGGGCGGGCTCTTATCGTAAGCGTAATCTGATTTTAAGACTTATCTTTACTGCAAATACAGTTTTAAATCGGTTGAAGTTTGCTGGAGCTCTAGAGGTTAAACACTGAGCAGTAGAGTAACCATAATGCATAACAGGTTTTTACAAAAATATTTGTAGTTTATGGTCTTCTTGCTAATCTAACTGAGAAGTGTAAGGCTAATTCTGCAGGGATTGCATCTGATCGGGATCTCGGAACATAAAGAGCAAAAAAAAAACATAGGTGGGTTTTAGTCAGTTAAAGAAAATTTGAAACTCAGCAGGGAATTCGTTGATGAAAAAAATATCTACAGAAATAGGTAGGTACTTAGTAATTTTCCTAGCTTCCAATCATTTTTCAATTACTTTCACTTCATTAGTGTTCAAAACCTAATCGCCTTTAACACAGTCCTACAAACAGCCACCATTTAAATCTATACAAAGGTAGAATCGTTTTGAAGATTTCCATCCAAAGAAATGTTACCTTTAAGGCTTTTAGTGAGCCGTTTTATGTAGCAATCACAGGCGTTCGACAAACTTTACGTTCTCTTTGGGTACGTACAATTACAGTCAATAACTCGTTGTGAAATTGATTTTCAGTAGGGCTGGGCAAAATTATATATTTTTTTTAATAACATAAGAGCACGAAGATGTCATTGACCTCTTTAACTCATCGGTTCCAGCTGTTAAAAAAGCCGTGCTTGCTAGTTAATTGTCATCCCTGTTTTAATTGTTTTATTATCAAATATTTGCTCATTCTTATATTATAAGCAACAAAATCATTTCTTTTTTAATTATTTAATTTAAGTAATTCTATTCTAACTTAATTTTACTATTAAAATTTTATTCCAATGTAATTTAAAATGTGTTCATTATTGTAATTAAGTTAAGTAATTTATTTTAATTTATTGTAATCAATTTAACTTTTAATAGTTTTTTTAAAGTGTTCATAGTATTGTTTATTTTTATTAATTGTTTTAATAAATTAATTTATGTTATTATCTGCGCAAAATGTAGTGCATGCTGTGCTTTTCTATAAGTAATGAGGCGCTTAGACTTAAGTTGGCAATGTGTAAATTACAATGTAATAGCGTACTCATCGTCGAAAAGTATACAAGACAGAGAGAAACTCAGGTTACAAACTTCAACTGTTTAACAAACAGATATTTGACTTCTTCAAACACGACTTTTAAGTTAAATAAAACATAAATATTATAAACCTTTTTACAAACAGAGCAGTTTAAAAATGATGATTTATCGAATCGTTTCACTGAAATCCAAGGACATCACTACTCATAGTCACTTCAAGGGAGCGTTAGTATTACAGTACGTACTACGCATTTTACGTAAAGACTTTTATGAAGGCAATGAAACGCCGCAAGATTTTAGAGTTATGGTTCATTTTCTGCTGCGTCCCGAAGCATTTGGTTATGTACAGTCAGCATTTCTTCTTCATTGAAGATGATAATTTAAGGGCCTTTTATAGAATATAGTCTCCTTTTTATTAAGGTGGCCTGAGTAGATTTTTGTTTTGTGCAACAACAATAAGTTGTTACTGGACAATATTGTTTGTTTTTACTGAGATTGTTTAAAAAAAATACAACAAAAATATTTATAATACAAAAATTATTCTTGCAAATTTGTGTAAATCTATTTTATTAAATTAGTTTATTGTTTTTTTCCTAACAAATAAATAAATGATTATGATTATGATTATAACTTATACAGATATTCTTTCGTATTATTTTACAATTAACGATGAAAATCTTCTTGAAAATCAGTTTTATGTCCAACAACAAAAGAAACACTAACCAAACTCCACGTCAAACATTTCTTAAACTTAAGTTGTTTCAAGCAATAGAATAAGTTAAAGAATTCAAAATTGTTTCAAACCAGCCACTTTAAAATCACTGTTCAACGTATTCAAGAAAAGAACATCAGAATTTCAAACTGCAATCGTGTAAGTAGTGTAAAGTTACTTCGGGTACTTTAGAGTACCATTAGATAATCCGCTGTCAAAGTAGGCTTTCGAACTTGCGCAGTGCACGGCATAGGCAATTGAGAGGACATGGATTATTCTTTAGACAGATCTGTCTGGGAGGAAAGAAGTTTTCTTTTTTAACTTTACTTTTCTATACTATACTAATATTATAAAGCTGAAGAGTTTGTTTGTTTGTTTGAACGCGCTAATGTCAGGGACTACTGGTTGGAATTGGAAAATTCTTTTAGTGTTGGATAGTCCATTTCTTGAGGAAGGCTATAGGCTATATAACATCACGCTACGACCAACAGGTGCTGAGCAGCGTGGGTGAAATCGCGTGGAACAGCTAGTTAGCGATAAAAAGACAGTGCCTACTGTCTCTTTTTTCGGATGTAATCATCAAATTTTCTACGTCTAGGTAAAGGGGAAGGGAGCGTCAGACTTTTACAGACTAAACCCATCTATGTTCCTTCATTTTGCTCTTTGTGTTTCGGGGCCGCTGTCGAGGAACCCGCAGTCCCGGCAAGGGTATCGACCACCTTCATTTCAATTCTTAAAATTCGCTCTAAAATTACTCGAAATAATTATTTCGACGGCACTGTTAGTGCAGTGGCTGAGCGATCAACTGCTGCGCTGCGTGTCGCGGGTTTGGTCCCAGCACGAACGAAATATTTGTGTGGCCTACAGGTAATTTTTTCCGGTCTGGCCGTTTGTGTATGTGAGTTTAAATGTTTGTAAACGCACCAACGATACAAAAAATCCTGGTGTAAGACTACGTTTTTTTTATTAAAAAAGTCTTTTTTCATCAATAATTTACTGTTAACCAGCTGTTAACCGAACCAATAATTTATAGCCAGTTAATTGGCACACAAAATCGACACAAACGTATCAGTTACCGTGGACATTGTCTGTTAACTTGATATCCTTGTGGACCTTCCAAAGGCACCTTTTGCACCCATAGTTCCTGCAGTGAGATTACTCGCACCTCTTAAGATGGCAGAGGGGAAGGGGTTGAGAAGAGGGGCGAGGGGTAACTAATAACAATAATGGTGTACGATAATGATGTTATGATGAAGGGATGAAGACATTGCGTTTATGAGGGACTGTTAGTAAGGTGTTTATGTTGACCTCTATAATTTAAGTTTGTTTCAGCTTAAGTATTTATGCTATAGCTTGAATAAGCGAGGAACGAATATAGGATGAAGAAACATGAGGATACGGTTGCGTGTCGCGGGTTCGATCCCTACCCTAAACGAATATGTGTATGGCCTACTAGTTGTTCCGGGTCTGGCTGTTTGTATGTCAGATTATTAAATATTTTGAACACTCACGATACAGGAGAAATTCATAGTTTAGCAACGTTTTATTAAAAAACCATGTTTTGACATTTATTTTTAAATATAGGTTGTTCTAACTTTAACACGTGTTACAAGTTAAAAAAAAAGTTCTTGAACCGCCATCTTAAAAAAAAACAGCACCCCATCCTATAGCACCAGCATATAATTACGTCAACCTTCCGAACGCAACCGCATCTTTATTAACCCTAAAATGTTTACGTGGAAAATTATTTTACGGGGAGCGAGGTGTGTTTAAAAAAATATAGCAAAAACGCCGCCTCGGGAGGGATAGCCGGAAATAAAAAGGTCGTCACTGTAAAGCTTCGGATGTCTGCTAATAAAGGAAACGAGAATCAGACTGTGTTGCACAGAAAAAACGGTTTTATTATTATGTCGCTAATGTCGGAGTTATATTACATTTTTTTTTGTCTTGCCTTGATCCGCAGGATAGGGTTATTGTTTTGTCGTGTGACGATGTAATTTTTATTATTACGTGTAAGTACTGTTTTATGGATGTACATGTTCTTTGTGAGAGCTGCTACCCTACTATGACGTCTTAAAGCAGAACTTATTCCACTGAGGGAAAGAGATGGTGCTAGACACCTTGTATAGCTCTGTCTCTTACCCTCAGTGTAGTCTTGTTTTTAAGGAGTTTTGTTCAAGCCTTGTTTTTGAAAACACTATACGACAGCATTAAGTGATGTACGAAGAGTGAATGCAAAAATTTACAAGCAGAACAGAAAGAAAGGTTAGCAAATAGCTTGTAAAGATCGCAGTTAGGGATTGCAATTGCTGGATCCAGCATACAGCAATCCAGCTGGATCCAGCGCCTTTTTAAGTATGCTGGATCCAGCGATGCGGATCCGCAAACGTATCATTTTCTATTGTTTAGTTCCAAATTTTATGTGATCAATTAGTTTACGAAAAAGTCCGGAAAAAAGAAATGGGCGTTTATGAGTCCGAAAGAGTGTGAGGTGCCGTGAACATTTATCTGTGGTTTATGACTATTTAATTACCCTAAAACCGACCAGTGTAGAAGCCGAAAGGGGTCGCAGTGATATTTGTAGCTCCTCCTTCTCCTCATCAAACAAAAACGTGACTTAATTCTACTTAATAAGACCAGCATGTAACTGTCCTACTGCTGGACAAAGGCCTTGTCTCAAGTAGTATAAGTCTGATACTTCCCCCCGCTCCGCCCAGAGCTGGGGAAGTTATTTGATGATTACCCACCGCAAAAAAAGGTAGTCTACCTGAGCTGAGCTGGATCCCTATTTAATGCAACCGTGAGACACACACCGCCCAGTAGTTGGCGACCGTTATAAATGTATACAATACATGTGATGTGTCTAAATGTTTATTGGTAAATCTAACTCCCACGTATTTTTTTTAATGTAGATATTTTTTTTTATTTGGTTGATATTTTTTGTGTTAATTCATGTAATTTATCTATCTATCTATCATTTGAATGAAATTTAAAACACAAATATATTTTAAAACCTAGTTTAACAAATATGACTACTGGGATAAAAGTATCCCGGTTGCTACTATTCCGAGGGACTGTTACCGATAACCATGCAGGCGAAGTCGCAGACATGAAGTAGTCCTTGCTAATATTATAAAAGCGAAAGCGATTGTGTTTGTTTGTTACGTCTTTACGCCTAAATGGCCGAACCGATTTTGATGAATTTCAGTACAGAGATTACAGTTTGGACCCTGGAGACGGACATAGGCTTAAAAAAGGGATATAGGGGAGAAAAAGGAAAGAACAAGGAGAGAAAGATATTTTTTTTTACCACCACGTGGGTTAATGTTAGCGTTAGCCCAAAGCCACTATGTCATGGGGACGAAGTCGCGGGCTGAAGCTAGTACACTATAAAAACATAGTTCCCAAAATATCTGACTATCATCACCCATCAAATTATTAAGACCGACGTCACCCTACACCAAAATATGTGTCTCTAATTCAGTAAACTCGGCCCCGTGATGCTGCGGATTTCTGCTCGGGAATTTACGAATTTCTGTTCTCTCTGAAAATTTGCTTAGCGGGCCTTATAATAGAATCATGGCCGATCTTACTGCGTCCAGACAAAATTGTTTTGACCTGGCTTGTATCTGGGTGGATTTTGCTGGAGTATATTTGTAGGGTTTTAGTTTTATTCGTATGTCTAGTTTAGTTGTTTATTTGTGCTTGCGTGTAGTGTTGTAGAAAATTATTGTTAGTGTGTGTGTTAATGAAAATTGGTGGTCTTCTTTGTTTTGAAAGAACAAATATGTGTTTTGTTCAAGAAATAATATACCGAAATGTAAGACTTAACAGGCTAAGCATTGAGGGGGCCTTTGTACAGCAGTGGAACAGTAAAGGATAAATTACGGCACGGTTGGCGTAGTCACTGAGCAATCGACTGCGCGGGTTCGATCCCTGACGCAACAAATATTTATATGACGTACAGATAGTTGTTTCAGTTCTGGCTGTTTGCGTATGAGTTTAAAAAATTGTAAACGCACCCATAACACAAGAAAAAATCTTAGTGTGAGGCAACGTAATAAAAAAAATATAAATTTCAGCTCAAAAAAAACAAAGACTAGCTCAGAAATTCTCGTCTGAAACCATGTTTCAGTCAATTCAAAATCTGTGCAGCAAAATCTTCCAAGCTCCCTCAATATAATAAAAAGAATACCCCACCAATATACCTCAAATTCTTCCACTTAATGCATTCTTCTAAACTTAGGTACTACGAACCAAGTACCCCGACTACCTACAGTAACCCGATAAAGTTAAAACGCTTGAGTGAGCGAACAAAATTGATTCCGCACGGGACCCCGCAATCCGGTCGGATATATTGTGTTAAATCACATGTACTGTAGGATGTAAATAAAACGGGCGTACTGGATTTTTAAGTACACAATATTGTATGCAATACTGTCTTATTGACAGTTGAAGATGTTTCGATTTAGATTCGTATTGGGTTTGTTATTTACTGTTGCAGTTGGAGGGTTAGAAATATATTATTTTGTCTATTTTATTTTATAGATGTTACAATTTGTTTTTTGTTTATTTTTATTCTGGGGGTTATGAAAAATTAATTATTCTTGTTTGTGACAGGTTTTATGAAAGCAGCTTTTCTGACGACAAATATGTAAATATTCGTTCAGAATGGTAAACAAATATGAAAAATAATATTAGAAAATTTTAAATTGCCGTCTGAATCACAGTAATGTACTTACATTCAATTTGAATAGATTATTTCAGATGTTTTAATTTTAACTAAAATTTCTATTCACTTACGGAATTTAAACAAGTGATTGAAAATACTGTAAAGCTTTTAAATCCGCTTTAATTCGATTTACTGTCGATATTCATATAAATCGTACATAAATGAACGTAAAGTACGATTTATCTCATTGAACGCGATTTAAATGTACAATTATTATTTAAGTCAGCGAAACATTAATCCTCTTGTTTGATAAATAATCTGCAGTAACTAGGTACTTACAATGGTCGAAAAGGACTTCATTAAAATAAAGCTCTGCCAATACGAAATAATTTAAAAACCTGTTTAATATTTTTTAATACCAGTATTGTACCGTACATTGCAGTGCATGTAAACTGCAACAGCGGAGCGTATCATCTGGCGTATCGGTCGGTGCGAAGATGCAATTGTTCCGGCTGGCGTGCACACTAACTAGGTTGGCCTTCATTACTACATGCCATGTTAACATGCACCTATGTGTATCACATGTGACGTGTGTTTATTGACGTCGCGTTTCGATGTAATTATTATGCGGTGTGTTTTATTGCAATTGAGTGTAATGTATAATTAAGTGGGAATGTACATGGTTTAATTGTTTATACTTAAATGTGTACAATGACGAGCAGTAATACGAAACAACTTTATAGTCATTTTTTATTGCTATATTGATCATCGTTTTACTTTTTTTTACAAACATTGTATTTTGGGGCCATACTATTTTGAGATAGGTCTTATCTCAAAGTAAAAATGTTATTTCACATTGTAACTTTTGCTCTGTGTATGGAAAACGATGCGTTTATTACATTACTCTGATTTTGTATTTTGATTAATGTTTATGAGATAAATTAATACAGAATTAATTACTTTAATCCATTATTAAAATACTTTGAGCATACTTTTAGCGTTATTGTCTAGCAGTCAAAATAATGGACTATGTTAAATGTTACATATAACTATAAGCACTTAAAACCGACACACAAGTGCACAAGTGCAGCACAAGTGGGAGTGCCAGACTTGTGCTGACTAAAACCCACCCATGTTCCTTCTATTGCCCTTTATATTTCTGGGCCGCGGTATCTCTTTTGAACAACCCACAACCCCGGACCAGGGGCCTAAGTCAGCTATTACAATAGTGTCAGAATGGTAGGTCACTGATCGCATAATGGTTGATTTTGATAATTTTGGTAATCTGCTACAAACTTGTCATAATCAACCACCATTATGCGATCAGTGATCGACCATTCTGACACTATTGTAATAGCAGACTTAGGCCCCTGTTATTTCCTGAGACTCAAGCAGAGATGAAGACATCTAACGTATAACAAGACCATACTGATACTTAATTCAAGAACCACTAAAAGCATACCGATACTTATTTACGAAAACAAACAGCAATATTCTAATACTACCCCATCGGATCTCAAGACTACGTTTCGGCACCACATTTCTGAAACCACGGAACGCGATTAAGTCCACTCCAACACAACGCTATTACAACAAACTATAGAACCGGTGCGAGCCGGCTTCGTCCGCTCTAAACCGGTTAAGACCGCTCCAGACCGGTTCCATCCGGAAATGTTCTTTGCTACTTGTTAATGTAATCGGGCCCCACAAATTCAATCGGCTCTCGTGTGGAGGATTTTTTTAATTAGATTTTTATGTCGTGCTAGATTTTAATGATGTTAATGGTGATCGAGGTAATGATAATATCGAGATAAGTGTCGACGATTTTATGGTGTTGCTAGCTGGAAATTTTGCTGGAAAGTATTTTTTGACGTGGCAACGGTTAATAAAGTTACAACGGCAAGTATTTTATCTTTAAAGTGAACATTAAATGGAACATTTTAAGCGGAGTTGATGTATTCTTATTTATGTAAAAATCATTGAATAGCCGATGTAATTTTCCAAATTATTCAAAACTAGCTTTTGCCCGTGGTTTCGTTTACGTTAAATTCGGGGTAACACAGTTCCCTTTTCCTGATTTACAGGTACCTGCTACCTGTAGTTTTTGCCCTTACACCTAATTTATTGTAATAGCAATGCTAAGTTGGCCCTTTTCTTCCCTCTGTCTCTCTCATATCTCAATCTTTTTCAAAAATAGCCTATATCCGTCTCCAGGGTCCCAACTATCTCTGTACCAAAATTCATCAAGATCGGTTTAGCTATTTAGACGTAACAAACAAACAAACTCACTTTCGCTTTTATAATATTAGTAAGGAATATTTTAAAAGATTGGAATATTTTATAAAAAAATTGTTGCAACCAATATTATTATCCTAAATCTTTGTCCACACTCACAGACTACATGGTACAATATAAGTAACATTTTCGAACGATAATCCCACCAGAAACTACCCTCAGCGTAACAATTCGACCAACAAAGCGTCTGTAATTTCGTTCGCCTCCACTTTTTCCTCAATATGTCCATCAAAAAGGTCAACTCATTAGTTACGTCACTATTTCTTTATTCGATTGCTGATCCTTTTTAACCGAGCGTACATAATTATGTTTTTTGTTCTTACCTGTACTTACGCTAGCGGTTAATAGGGGTGTGTCAACTTTCTTTATGAGATTACTCTATCGTTTTTTTGGGGCCGAGTAAAGAAGTATTTAGTACTCCACTAGAGTGATAAATACTTCTTTTTTAATGTTTACTATCGTAGATAAATCCAATTTACTGAAGTGTAGATTATTCATACAATTAATTATTGAGGATAATATGGTATACATGGATTCATTCTCATCATAAACTCACGCCTCTATCCAAAAACGGCAGGCAGAAATCAGAAAACGCCATCGGCTATGATTCTTGCACACTTCTTTTATTTCAAAATAAAATATCAAAATATATTTTATTTAATATTAAAAAGGGTGACTTTCAATTGTTTCTTTCTAATGGATTTTTCAGGAAGAACATTAATAATAAATCTGCAAATTGCCAAAACGTTGTATTTTTATGAATGATTTTTATAAACTGCCGCTTTTAAACAAAACCTTATAAAACTCCTCTAAATAAGTCTAGTTAAACATTTTTAATCAACTCTTTTCTCTTTAAATCAAAATTCTTTTACAAAGCTGCCGTTCCCTCTGAAATCCAAAGATTTAAACTTGACAGTATTATTCTGGTAAAATTAAAAGTTAACGCCGTCTGGCGTCCAATGACTTAATGGTATTTCAGTGTTTGCGTTTCGTTTCCGTTTTCACTTTTAATCTGAGCCCAGCCCTCGGATTGAGTCATTTTACACTCACTCAATGCGAAGTTCATTTCTTTTTGTGTAAAATGAGGCTTTAATAATTTTGAAAGCTCAGATCACAAGAGGTCTAGGGGATTGTTTAATAAGGTATTGTGTTCTTGGATTTGTTTTCAATTGCGAGATAAGTAGGTGATAAGATTTGACTTCATGGTTGGCGCAGTGGCTGAGCGATCGACTGCTGCGCTGCGTGTGGCGGGTTTGATTCCGCACGGAACAAATATTTGCAGACTTGATGATAGTTGTTTCGGGTCTGGCTGTTTGTGTATGTGAGTTTAAATGTTTGTAAACGCACCCACGAAACATCCATCATCTCCTGTATCGTGGGTGCGTTTTAAAAAAAAAAAGTAAATATATTTCAGCACTAATTGTATTTACATCAATCATGTATCAAATCTATTTACTGTTATCAAATCGGGCACTAAGAAATTCCTGAAACAAAAACCCAAAAACCATCTCGTCTCCGCTTCGTACCGGAATCGGTCTCAGGACCTAATGTGAGTGAAAGACCAATGAGCCAATTCTATTGCAGATGGGAAAATATCAAATAACTTCCCCCACTGTAGGTGAAGCGGAGAGCTGGGGTGACAGACTTGTAGGCTAACTAAAACCCACCCATGTTCCTTCTTTTGCCCTTTATGTTGCGGTGTTGCGGGTTGTTCACGGCTCCCGCAACCCCGGTCATCATGTCCACATTACATTTGATTTCATTAGCCTAATTCATGTAACACCTATTTACGGTCCCACACAAATAGTGCTCGGAGCAATTCTAATTTAGATATTGATACATGAACCATAGAGATTAAAAATGGCAATACGTACCAGATTCCCTTGGCAAAGTAAAGTGTCAATCAAATTAAAAGGGGTTACAATTCACGAATGAAAAAAGCAATTTATTTCGTATGGCCGAATCGTCAAAGCGAACAGAATTAAAAAAGAAAAGACTTGATCCAGACATTTTTTTTTCAATTCAATTAGTGTATTACAAGCGATTTTGTATTTGATTGTCACAGGTAAGGTCTATCTATATAGGTATCTGTGCGTTTGTTTTTAGTTGATTGCTGGCCATAAAGATTTTATTGTTTGTTATTTTATTTGTGAATAACAAATATTGTAGTTCATAATTTTATACGCTGGTAACCTTAAGTCATTCTCAATTTGATTGACACAAATGTGTGTTGTTGTAATTTTAATGTGTTTTGTTTTGTGCCAGTGCTTTTTGTGCATGCAAAGAGATTTTAAACCATTTTTTAGTTATTGGAAGATTAGAATGGCTTCACCCAGCTATTCTAATCTTCACAACGTGTTGGTGGCGCGATGATCACCAAGAATCCAGGTTGATAGTAAGGTTAGTGTGCTGTTTGTTAAGTTTTCTTGTAGTCAGTACAGTTTAGTATAACCCCACGTCCTTAACAGAAACCACCACCACCATAAATTGTTCTCAAACAAAACGCAACCCTGCGTATAAAAAAAAAAAATCTATACCCGCTCTAAGTAGAGCGGAGTTTAGTGTCAGACTTTAACTGACTAAAAGTCACCCATGTTCCTAAAATTGGTTTCAAGACCTAATGTGGGTGAGAGACCAATGAGACAACTTTTTGCAGATGGGAAATTATCAAATAACTTCCCTCACTCTAGGGGGAGTAGGGAGGGGGGGTGTCACACTTGTACTGACTAAAACCCACCCATGTTCCTTCTTTTGCCTTTTATGTTCTGGCGCTGCAGTAATCTCTTTCGAACAATGACCCTGCCAGGCCCCTCTGCTTGGCTGACATCGTTTTGAAGAGCACGAGGAACATGAACAGCCGTCGACACGGCAAATGTAAAAGCTTGGATACAAAAATATGAACATGCAAGAACACCAACAATACCCATGCATGCATGCTAATTATTATTGCTCTTCTGGCCTCGATCTTTTATCGGAGAATATAAACTAAATAATTTGCGTAACATTTAATATCATGGATTTCCGCAAAATAACGCCTGATTATATAACTAAAGATGGTTTCTTGTCAGGTACGATGCAAGAGCTATCAGATACCGACCACGAATCAACGAAGCAATCTATTTTCCCAGCACCTAGAAATGTACAGACGCCAGCAGGTCAAGTTACCCAAAACTGACAATTTTTCCCAATGAACCTTAAACCTAATACTTTAGAAATAAAGTCGAAAATCTATCAAAGAAATCTGTCAGATTGTAGTAGCTTGATGTGCAGGCGTCTGTACGTCCTACTTGATCTTACTAGGTCAGCCTATGTCTTCTACTCTGCATTTTATTCACTGCTTACCATCTGAAACAAAATTATCCTATTCAACATTTTTTCTAGTTAAAATAGACATTGATCATTCTTTCGAATTGTCATTGTCACTCGAGCATGAATATTAATTTATATATTATTAACTATCTAACCAAAAATATTTAACTACTATTGATACTCATAAATGTAATTGTAGTCACTTAAAGAGACATATTCTGAACATGGAACATATAAGTCGCAAAAGATTTTCCTCGGAAAACTTGACCATCGCTCTAAATTGAACAAAAAACACCAACATTTCTTACAGCATTATTAACAAATATGTCTGAACAAAATACGCCTTACAAGTTAGTTAATATTAATACCAATAGAGCATAAACAACGATACGATACAACAAGTACTAAGCACCAAAAGCTTTAATAACTTTGGACGAAAACCCTTACACGAACTCTCATCGAAAATTATGAAAGTGTAATTATGTTTCATCATAATAGTGATTAATTAATTGATAACTTGATACGCGTGTAATATGTATGGCTTGATTAGGTTCTTGAGTGTGTAATTGTAATTAAGGTGGGGTAAAGTGGAATGTTGAGTTGATGATGCCATGACATTTAATATGTGGTACTTAAGGCAAGTTCTACTGCTTCTTGGCTGATTAATATTACCTGAAAAATCTAGAAATATATGGGGTAGTCAATGTTAAAAAAAAAGAGAATGATATACTTCACTAATTATATAAAGATGACGCCTTTTTGCGTCTACCCGCATCATACAATGTCAAGTTTTCAATTCTTGACTCCTTAAATGCCACGTGGAAACGTCTTGAAAGAGATTATCACAATCTTGGATCAAACGCGGGAGTCTAAGTTGTACTACTAGTGCCAGTTGGTCGTAAGTGTACGGATTTACACACATCATCACGCACACTTTCATACACCTACACAGTACAGATATAAACACGCACACACTATACATTTTGTACGGTTACTCCTAATTTTTTTCTGTGTTCTTCGTAAATAATTAATTGGCGTAATGTTTCATTTAATAGTTTTGTGTTTATGAACGCAACCTTTGCTGTGAAGATACGTTTTGTAAAATATATATCAGTTCTTGCACAGTTACCTAACATCAGCAATGTTGTAAAAAGGATAAAGAGTTATGTAGTTTAAAAAAAAATGTTAGAAAACTGCAACGGCAACTTTATAGTAACAAGACTAAAAAACAAGCTGATTTTGACAATGATGCGTAGTCACAGGTAAAAAATAACAAAATCGTAATCTCAAACTTAAATTTTATTAAACCTGCATGGTGCAAATGAAGCTTAATATTTCTATATAACCAGCAAAAGTTAACTATCTCTATCCCTCCCCTAACACACACTAAAAAAATACAATCATAATAAGAAAGAGCACACTTCCCCCATTTTTCCCATTCAGGTTCAATATATCCGCGTGACGTAAGCCAAATCTTTGCGGCATATGGCCCGAGTCTCCCCCCACACATGCACATGGCTTGCTCTCTTTGTTCAAATATAATAATAGAATGACTCGCAACATTCGCGAATAAGATGTGTAGTAGAAATCTCATTCGTAATAGTGCCCTTCGAGTGTTGTGATTTTATCGATACAGATATGAGATAAATATTATAGTTAAGCTTGGGTTGTTGTGGCAAGAAGGGGCCTTTTCCCCTTTGTTCTTTCTGTGGTGAGAGATAAATTGCGGATTTAATTGAGAAGCCACAATCTTCTAATACAACAACAAAATTGTCATGCTATCGATTTTTTAAAAGGTACACATGAAGAAGACGACATCAAAAGCTTTGGTGTAAACATTTAGAGGTTACAATATATTATAGCAATTGTTGAAATACGACATTCAGACATTAATAACTTGAGATAAAATTAAACTCACCTTCTCACTCCTCCCAATAAATTAAAATAACACCCTCAATCAATAAATCCTACTAATTGCGAAATTCGCATTCTTAAAAGGAGCCTAAAAATCGCTTGCAAATCAGGGTTTCGTTCGGATCGACCAATCAAACTTAACGATTCAATTAAAACGAGAGGTAACAGATAGAGGGTAGGCCAATAAAATCCTTATATCACGACCAAACGTGAGACATAAATAACGGGAATATTTGTAACTAGCTTTCGAAGGCGGATTTGCTCGCGTGAATTTTTGGATTCGGAAAAATATGATGAATGGTGCAGAATTTGTGGGGAATTTTCTTGTTCTTATTATCATCGTCTACGTTTGTTTTGTTTGTTGTTACTTATCTGTATATTGATGTTTTACTGCTATGATTTTATCTTGTTTCGATTTTGGTAACATTGAAATATTTTTAGGTAAGATGTTTTATACCATGTTTTAAGCAAAGACACATTCTTCTATCCTACTTTAATATTATAAAAGCAAAAGTTTGTGAAAATGTATAAAAGTATGTTTGTTGCTCTTTCGCGCAAAAACTTACTGAATGGATTTTGATGAAACTTCACAAAAATATGATTTACATATCAAAATAACACATAAGCTACAAATAAAAAGTATAAATTGTATATTCTATCACCACGCGAGTGTAACCGCGGGCCGCAGCTAGTACCGTGTATGTTCAATTAGTGGTAGAAGTTTTTGCCCAAGTCGAAACCTCGCTTAAGGTGTTTTCAATTTGATTGTTTGTTCCTCTAATATTTTTTTTTCTTTCACGTGCATAGTAACCTAGTAACCTTATTATATATTATCATAACACACCGACGCTATATTATCGATATCAAGATTTTCCCGTAAATTACCATCACTAAAAATCGTACTCACGCCTTAGATCCGAGTGATACATTACAGACGGATAAAAATATTTTTCTAACGTAAGAACCTGTTGCGTTGATACGAGCGCCTAAGCCTGGTAGCGTGTTTTCGTTGGCCAAACCGCTCAGTTATCTTACCACGATCAATTTCGTTCAGTTCACTCGTGTATGAGTGGACATATTTTTGGGGGAATCGAGAAGGACTCTTGAAACGGGTTTCATGGTGACTTGTGGTTTAAATATTGGTGTATTTGGTAATGGAATTAAAGATGAAGATATTGGAGATTCGGTTTAGATGATAGATGATGACATACCTGAAACAATAAAAAATATAGAGTTAGATAGATATGAAGACAAAACAATTATTAAGAGAATTTTTGATAATTAAAGTATTCTAGATTTTGTAAATCGAATAAAATTTTCAGATAACAAATAAAATCTAATTAAATAAACACTTAGAGTACTAAATTGTGAGTCTAGCAGCTATTCAGAAGTCCAGGTCCTTCAGCAATCAAAAGTAAACGTAGACGTTATTCAGAATGAAAACGCTCGCCCTAAGAGAAGCGAAACAACGAAATGTACTTACTAAGAGAAAGCTCTTTCAGACCTACCAATTTTAAAGAGCAATTTAAAAGGTATGCCTAGTGGGGCTTTTTAGGTAGTATTTTGCCTTATTACATGAAATAAATTAACATCCAGCGCGAAGGTATTTCAATGAGCGAAGTTGTTCTCATACATCACCGGCAAGTCACAACATTGCCCGGAGACTCCGCAAATTGCCGCTTCCACCATTCCCGTCCCGTTTCCGTTGCGATGCACTTCCTCTTTGCATTGGAAGGAATATGCGCCATCTCTTTTACTCCTGTGGCGAAACCGTGTGATGGAACGGAATACTTTGATGAGAGTAATAAAGAATAATAATTTTGTTCCGGTGAAATATTGAATTGGATTTGCTTTGTGTTCGTCTTCGTTTCTTTAAAGCTGTAGTGAGAGAGCATTGTGGATGTTCTGTTTTGTACTGACTGATTTAGGACGGAAGGATGTAAATTTTGTTTGTATTTCTGACAAAATATGGTAGACGTTTTGACGCAAAACTTTATGGTTGCTGGTTAGAGCTTAGCAATGACGAATCTGACTAAGATAAACATAAGTACGTTATAAATTGTGTTTACTGTCCGAACTTGGTACTCAATTTTAAATTATGAGGTAGACGGAATACGTAGAAATATAAGTTTTAAGATTTTAGTGAACATAAAAAAAACTTCCTGAAAAAAAAGTAGAAAATAACTTTATTTCTGAAAGTCGGTGGCAAAAAAGTCAACGAAATCAACAAAATGCATTTTTTTTATTTCAGCATTTTTAGTTATAGATATATCTCATAATTTTTATCGAGTTACCATTGTCCATTATTACTATAAAAGATAAGCAGATCATCCATATAGTGATAGGGAAAAAAATATGTATTATAGACGAAAACACATAAACTACCTAAGCAATATAAATAATTATAAGAACATAAGAAGAATTTTGCAAATCAGTCCAGGTGTCTTTGAACTGGTGAACATTTATATACATAAAAAACCGACGAATTGAGAACCTCCTCCTTTTTTGAAGTCGGTTAAAAACAGCATTATCATCATTATTCTGTCATCATCCTAGTCAATCTGGGGTAAGCAGCAGCTCGCAGCTTGTCTTGTAAACATACCAGCAAATATCTTCTAAAACCTGGATGAAGAAATTCGCGCGATACATAACACACACCAAGAGAAAACAGCAAAAATCTCTGCAATACTCGTGCATGGCGTATTTCTCAAAAATTACCAATTGCTACGTTATTTTCGACAATCGATTTGTGTCAAACGAGTGTGGCAGGTAAAAATCGGTATGCTCGCGTCGCTAGGGGCGAGCCGTGCCGGCGGTAATCCTATCGCGTCGGGTGCCTCGCCATGCCACCGCAAACATTAAAAAAAGGGCGAAAATGACATTTCCAATTTTCTACTGTTGCTCCGGGGCAAATTCATTTTATTTGTAGGCTCGGATTTTGCCCGTCATGCGCGCGAGGATCGGTCCCCGCCACCTAGTTGGCAATATTTCATTCGCATCAAAGGAATTCTCACCCCCGACGCCTAGTACCGAGACTTTATTAACGAATAATTCGAACTTCCTCCAAAAGAGAATTTCTTAAGAAAATTAAAGAATTTACCCCGCTTTTTGATTCCACTCTTTTTTCTAGGCAAAATAAAATATAAATGAGTCGAGTAGGTTTTTTCTTTTGAAATTTTAATATTTTGCTCGGAATGCGAATGTTCCCTATAAAGTTTATTAAGAATTTATCCGGAACGTGGACTAAAATATCTGTAGACAGTTATTTGATAAAAATGGTCTGCGTAATTTGATTCGGCTCGTTAATTTTTAATTAGTGCGCAAACTTTTTGTAACTGCCAAATTTTTTGACGCCATTGTTTCAAACTATTGCTGGGGAATTTTAAATTAAGTGAAATGAAATGGACTGTTTACCACTAAAGCAAATTTAGGCTGGCTTTATAAAGTTAGGGACTTGATTCAAATTTTCTTTTGGCAAATTGAGTTGGCTCGTTATGACCACTCGGACGAGTAAACACCAGTCTATAGTTACGTAAATCTTTGTTTGGGCATCTATGCGACTGCAATTTTTACAAAGTTTCTTTATAAAAACTGAGCGAGAATTTGAATGAGCTCCAAAGAAAGAATGAGTAATGTTGAATACTGAAAAATGCTTAAGTATCAGCATAAATCATCTCTAACAAAGAAATCGAGTTGCAGGAAAAACTAAGAAGATCGTGTGAAATGGAATGCATAAGGTATTTACGGGCGAAAGAAAGATACCGGTATTACTCTTAAATATACTGGTACTTAAGGATCGAGAAAGAGATTTTTATTATGTGAAATGTTACCCAGACGAACTCGTCAGTCGTAAATAATTTCGAATGACACTCAGATGCGTCATTGAACATTGCGTCAAAGTTATTATATTGGGGTTCGCTTTTACTACAAGAAAAGAAAAACTTTTAAGTTTTTTAAGTTAAGCTCCGTACGAACTGCAATATCTTTGGACTGCGTAGATTAAGAAGGTTGATTTTTTCACAACACCAAGGGACAGACAGATTTCTGTGTATGGTTTTTGTGACAGACATACAGACAGACGGAGAACAAAATGATCCTGTTAGAGCAAAAGCGGAGCCCTTACAGGATCATTTTGTTGTCGTCTTCCTTTTGTGGAGCGTAACTCCAAAAAACTGAAGCCAAAAAAGAACCGGTACAAGACGTACATTTTGAGTGAAACCTCTAAGACGATGCATGCTACTAAACCCTGCACCAATCTAAAACATGTTTGCCTTACCCAAAACAATCGACTCACAAACAACATTTACCACCCCCAGAAAATGAATGACGATGCTTGTCACACGGATAGATTCATGTAAAATTCATGGCAATGCCGTCTTCGCCTCGCCGTGGTTCTCCGAGCGCGAATTTGCTATAAAATTACTCACAATCTAATCATGTTGACGCCTCGTTGGATTAGTGGCTTCGAAGTCTTGGCTTCCATTCATTGGAAGGAACATCCCGAGATTTTCTCTAGCTGATAAATCTGAAGGGAGATAGCGGTTGATTGTTGATGCAGTTGCGGATATTTTTATGAGTTTATATAAGTTAGTTTTAGAAGAATACCTTCCGCTACAAAATAATTTCACTACCGTGGAAGAGACTCAAAAATATTATTATGTAAATGAAGATAAGGTAGGTACGTAGACAGGCGTCAGAATAGATTTTTGCCAAGTTAGTGTCGCTTCAGAGACTTTTACTAATTGATTATCATTCCATAATTTAAACTCACATCAAAATGTAGGCTCAAAACTCTTAACATTAACTATTTGTATTTTGTATACTTCTAAGGAAATGTGAATGTTTAGGTTAGTTTATTCTATCTATCTATGGTTTTCTTCTACGTGCATTTCCACCTACGTAGTTAACATACTTTTTTTACCCTCATTTGTAAATTCTTATTTAAAATTGTATCATATACTCCTCTTCAACTTGTATAATCCTATAAAATAATCTTGCTAAACTTTATTAGGTAACAACTGTTTCATAATCAATTCTTTTCAATGTCTAGATTTATTCATTCAAAAACACACGAGTATTAATGAATGTCTACATCGCGATGAGCTTGTTTATAAAACGAAAACAAAACAGTATAATAGGGGAAGTAACAAAACACATATAAATGAAAAAGACTTAAAACAAGACAAACTGGACACGCTGCCCGTTTCTCACGTTCAAACAATGTCCGCGATTACAAACAAATCGACACATTGTGACGAAACCCAACGAACTGTAGCCGCTTATGTCCACAAAGTTTTTAATACCCAACACAGAATAATTCTATTCACATTTCCATCTCAGTTGTTTGCATGAATACCGTGAACGTATTAAAAACATACTTTGAGTTTACGAAACAACTCGTGATGGGAAACGGGAACTGGGACAAACTCGCAGAATAGTTGTATGAGATCCTAAAATTAAGTTCGAGTTACTGCAGTACCGAGGCTGAAACTTGTAAAGGTATACTCACTTTTAGGCAGTAATGAGTAAACAATATTATGAAAAACGAAATGGTAGACAACATGGATACTGACTGTGAAGTAAAAGAAGTGTGTGCAGACAGTACAAGTCTGATAATCAAGTACTGAAAGATAAAATCTAAGCTTTAATCTAAGCTTAGTATGGTATACGTATATACTAAGCTTAGATTAAATATGCTAATACTCACACGGATCAGTATATTATAGAAGACTGCTCAGTTTGCAAGAAAAGAACGTAACAATATGTAAAAGATCCAACACAAAAGTTCAACTTCTTTTCATGCGGTACAATTGTCATGCAAAAACACCGTGTTTCAATGTGAACGTAATACGATATATTATAACATTGTGTGTCGTTGGAAAACGCGTCACGTGCTCACAAATCGCCTTACAGTTCAACTCATATGAAAGCACAAATTAAACTCTGTACCTGTATCAATGAATAAAACCCATGCTCTCTATGGGATCCCCAACGTTTCGAACAATGAAGAGTGCTGGATTATTTTCGAACCAATTTCGAGGTGCGTAGTGAATGGAAGTTGTACCTTTTATGTAGGATCGAATTCGATATAATAATGTTTAATATTTCCATACATGAAACGTACAGTAAAATTCTGTGAACCGATGGACAATAGTCGGATTCAAAAATATTACTCGGAATCCGATATAACATTGTATCTGTGAAACAATAGCAGACTCGGGCAATGATATTTTGATGTACTCCGCATATTTGGAAATATCGAATATTTTGTAAAGCTGTTGTAAGGGCTTTTTGTTTGGCAGGTCCCTTTGATTTAACGCTTTTCAAAATGTGTGATTTCATGGATCAAATTGCACTTAAATATTGCACCACTCAATGATGTGTTAATACTGATAATGTTTCAAATCAAATCATTACGTTGGAATTTGCTTACATCTAAATAATTTAATTTTGAGAACTTAGCGATAAATCATTCGAATGATTAGCCAATTAACAATAGGTACTATCGCACCACATCGTAAAAACCTCTAATTTCACACGACCCATTTTTTTACTAACCCTTGGTTTTTGTCAGCAGGCAACCCTAAAACAATATTGTTACAATTCCGACGAAGATCCAACGGTTGATTGGATCCGGTAGGGTTGTCTAAATTAACCACCCACCGGAGGTGTCTTGCACCTCACCAGTTGAGAAATTGGATTTGCATTCACGGAGTTACAATTAGCTGACAGAAACTGGCCTCCGAAGACATCCTGATATTTAATTCAGATAGTAAAGTGATTGGTTCACAAAACGTTGTTTAGAGGGCTGGTCGGATCAGGCTCGGTTTCCTGAATTATGAGTTTGGAATATCAGATTATTATTTAGGGGTTCGAAGTGAAAGGTGCTCGTGAATTGTTTAGGAATGTTGATGTTCATATCTG
Organism: Ochropleura leucogaster; assembly: GCA_958449745.1. Lineage (NCBI taxonomy): Eukaryota > Metazoa > Arthropoda > Insecta > Lepidoptera > Noctuidae > Ochropleura > Ochropleura leucogaster. Next base: position 17,559,013 of record OY288207.1, read on the forward strand.
ATTGTGCCTTTTTTTTTTTTTTTTTTTTTTTCGGGTGGGAAATCATCCAATGACTTCCCCCGCTCTGGGTGGAGCGGGGGGGCATGTCAGACTTGTACTGACTAAAACCCACCCATGTTTCTTCTATTGCCCTTTACGTTCCGAGGCCGCGGTATCTCTTTCGAACAACCCGCAACCCCGGCAGGCAGAGGCTCTGGCAAGCCCCTCTGCTTTGCTGACACTCTTTGAGGCGCGCGTGAAACACGAACGCGCCGTCGACACGGCCTGTCGTCAATCGACGGACGGACGGTGAACTACCCATTGCTCACCGCCCACAGGCCCGCATCTACGGTGGCCGGAAGTCGTCTCGCGGCGCCCGGCGCCATGGGCGTCTCCCGCGGCGGCTGGGTTGGGCAGATGTTCTCTCCCTCAAACGCCCGGCCACCTCCTTCGCTAACATTACTGCTTCGCAGAAGGTGGTGACCGCTTCCCATTCCCTCTCGCTCCGGACCATGGCCTGAACCAGGGCCGGACGCGAGAGATCGCCGCCGCCGATCGCCTCTACGAGGGCACGGCGGTGCTCCGCCCAAGCCGGGCAGATCGCCACTGTGTGCTCCACCGTGTCCTCCGGGCGATCGTCACAATGGTGACACCCGGGCGCTTCCTCCCGCCCGATGATGTGCAGGAACCTCCCGAAACTTCCGTGTCCGGTGAGGACCTGCGTCAGGCGGTAGGTGAGGACGCCATGACGCCTCTCCAGCCACTCCTCAAAGAGGGGACTTACCGCCACTATTGTAGCGTGCGACAGTCGCTCTCTCCATGCCACGTCTGATTGTGCCTTAGGGAATGATTAGGGTCTGTCGGAAATTTCAAAATGAAGACAGATTGAATTACGTTCTACGGTATAAACAACCTCTTTAATAAAGTTTTGGGCTTCAATCCCAAACTCTAATCTACAATTAAATACAATCTTATCACCAAAAAACACCACTACGTCTGTATTAAAATTATCATCTTCAAAATCTTCGATGTCATCGATATTTTTTTGTCTACTCATCTCGTTACATGACTGTGTAACACTCGGCTGCTGGATGCCCTTGTCTAACATTATACGCTAATTAATTGGTAATCCACATACAAAGCAAATCAATTAAGGCCCAATAATTACAATCTACAGTATTGAAGGCTTCTACATACACACTGTATATGTTTGCAACGGTATTAGTAAGAGGGGTGTTTTATGTCTGAATAGATGTAGTTATACGGATTAGATGTTACGTAAAGTTTTGTAGGGGAGTAGTAGGTATTTTTAGGTGTTTATTTTGCAGCAATAAAATGTGTATTTAGTTAGTCACGATAATATACACCACATTAATATTGAATAATCTGTGTTGCCATAACAATTGTTTCTTTGATCTAGTAAGAACCTAGTTTTCAAAAAAAATCCTGTGTTACCTAGTGAGCTTACTGTAACATAAGAAAACTTTCTGTCCTTTTGACCTCTTGATTCTTGACCAAGTTCCGTTCAGTGCCTTCGAACTAAAATGACGTAATTTGAACTTCGCTTTAAGGTCAGTCGTAATTGGCAATTAATTACAAGTCGTCATGTTCTATGCGTAGTATTTCGTAGTTTGTAATAATGAAGCAGTCATCCACGTGATAATTGATGTAGTTAGTGCTTGCAGCGCTTAATTACATGTCAGTTGGATTACGTAATTATTGTGTAGACTTTCTCGTACGGGCGGTATGCGAGGGGTGTCGTGTGTAGTTACACTTGCTCATTATTGGAAGTTGAGCAGTTGTTTGATATGATTAGGCTAATTAGTTCTGTTGTAGTTTAGTTATTTGAGATCTTAGTTACACGGTTGTTATACCCTTTCTTGCGTGATGTTAAGATATGCTCATGATTAGTATTAATCAACGTATTTAATATTAGACAACAATTTCATTTGCATACTACTTCACTGCATTATCATCGACAGCTAGATAACTAGATCAACAACAGGGACAAAAAAACCTAGTTTTTTATCATCAAATAACTTCCCGTTCTCTGGGCGGAGCAGGGGGGACTGATAGATTTTTATTGACTAAAACCCACCCATGTTCCTTCTTTTGCCCTTTATGTTACGGTACGGTATGCTACGGTATCTCTTTTGAACATCCCGCAACCCCGGAAGAACTTAAGTGTAAGCCCTAAGCTATATCGTTTTTCATATTGCTCTTTGTTTATATACATTAAATTACCCGTCTGACCAAAACAAACATCACCACTATACACATTTCAAGTCACAAAAATCTAAAATGAACTCAAGATTCAGTTCCCTAACTCTATTCGGTCGCATTTCTCGAAGCGGGGGCTTGTACTAAATTTATGTACATATACTAAGATACCCCTAAGATACCGTATAAAATTGTAGGTCAAGACACGCAAATAAATACAGAGAGTGGATGTAAGAAGGATTTGTATAATGTTGAGCAAGGGTCAAAAGACAAGCCGAATCGGGTCACAAGCTTTGACTTGAGAGGCCGCGATGAAAGGTTTTACATACATTTAAACTGTGTAAAGTAAATGTCAATTTGTTGGGAGATTTCATGTTTAGTTTAGAGTTTTAAATTTTGTATTGGTGTGTTTGAATATATAGTATATCTTGCTGTGTATACGGGTGTACTCGTTTATTTGAAGTGACAGCAAAAAAAATATTTTGCATAAATTCAAGGTTTTTTGTCATCATTTTACCAAACTGCAGCAGTATTTTTTAGAAGAACTGATCTTAATCAAACCTGTTCCTTACCTTTTTTTATTCGTAATAATAGAAAACTTACTTTCAATCACTATAATATTTTATGATGATGTCTGGCAACTGTAAGCTCAAAACTATTACGGATGCAACAAATAAGTAATGATGTAAACGACAAAAAAGGCTTCGTAAAGACGCAAAAGCGAACGGCAGTAGATGTTGTTGGGAACAAAAACACGCTAATGTAAGGCGTATTATCATGAATAATAAAAAAAGTACAGTCGAGTATCATAAAGTGATGTTATAGAAGTAATGGGGGGAAAAACGCCCCCGGGGGCGTAGGGTGCGTACTCGCAAAGATTTTGTTGGCAGAATTTTATCTAGATGTACCGAGTTTACAATCTTGGTAATGTCAATGTCAAGAAATTTTAATACAACGTACTAATAATGTAATTATGTAGGTTTGTAGTTTTTATTTTTAGTGTCGGAAGGATCTGTGGATTAAATAAATCTTGTTTTTTTTTTGTAACAACAGGAATATCATCAAAGCACATCAATAGTTTTAACTTACTGGATGTAATTTTTTTTATGAAAATAAAAAACAAAATTACATAACCAGTGAAAGGAAACTATTGCATTGTAAATTCCTTATTTTAGTCAATAAATAAAAGTAACATTTCTTAATTACTCGAAATCTATAAAAACTTTACATCACTTCCATTTGATGATAACCCATCAGCAAGTCCAAGCAAAAACATTGAATGAACGTTATATGTGTTCTTACAATAAATTTTGTCAACATTTTAAAGCGTATCCAGAAATTTTAAGTTCGTCACCCGTATCCATCTCTCTCAAGGGCCGTAAGTAAATTCAATCTGTAGGCCGCACTCCCAAATCACCTGAACACTCACAGCGCGTATTAGGCTCGCGTATAAATCTAATTTGGATATATTTTCTTACATTTCAAAAGTTTCCACGTTGGAAATGAAAAGAAGATGGAGTACGTCAGCGTCTTGTCATCACGAAAAGTTCGGAGTATCGTATGAGACAAATGGGTTTGCTTTGGTTTTTGTTGTTTGAAGATTTTATCCTGTTGATATACTGGTTGTTATAATATTATCTATGCATATTATGTAATAAGTTACTTTCTGTGTCTATCTGTGTGACCGTTATGTTCTTTCATATACACTATTCTTTTATTTGAAAAATGCGTAAATATTAAATTTACAAATGTAATCAGATCTACATACATGACTTGCCCGCCTGTCCCTGATTTATAAAAAAAACATTTCTTTATATGTAAGTTTATTCATATAAAGTTAACAGCCATAACTTTGACCAATTAATTATTTATCATAATGAGGTATGCATGCTCCTGACTGATTCAGATGTTAATAGTTTACTTATTAATTCCAGTAGTGATCATATTCAATTATCATAATAATGAATCATTGGAGTGTAGTATGATGCCATGCGTGAGACGGCACAAATGCAATTAAGTAATTAGCCCTCTTGTTTGGTCTGCAGAGCAATTGACGAGAAACCTGTAACCTGAATGGATTCTTGTACTTAGCATTAAGTATTCTAGCTTCCTTTACAAGAACCAACGAATTAAATATTTTTCACTTCGCGCCTGTCGGGGTTGCGGGTTGTTCAAAAGAGATAACGCGGCCCCGGAACGTAAAGGGCAATAGAAGGAACATGGGTGGGTTTTAGTCAGTAAAAGTCTGACATGCCCCCCGCTCCACCTAGAGCGGGGAAGTCATTAAATGATTTCCAAAATATTTAGTTTAAAATTTAGTTCTTACTTGCTACTAAGTTTCGGTTTCCTCAAGTTTTTAGTATAGAGGGTTTATATACATATATGTGTATATATATAATATTATTCTACTATGAGTTTGTGATAATTTGGGTATTATTTAACGAATTGCAATAATAATCTATCAAGACCTATCTTAAAACTGAACCGAATGGCAAAATTCCCATTAACCATCGATTTTTGCCGGAAGCTTGGCATCGTAATGCGCTGCTCATATGTAGCTACAATACATCTTGCTTTGTCCCATTCAATGTGTAGACGACGAAACGAGGCTGGCATACTGATGTGTTACTTTTAAAATTTATTGCTGCAACCCCTTACTTGGGGTTGTGGTGGTGTCGATAGAAATTTTGAGTCAAAATGACAGAAGGCTAGCTCACTGACAATATATTTTTTTCTTGACCAAACGTATGTGTTTGGTTCACCTATGGAAGGCTAGTAAACACTGCTATTGATTGCAGGGAGGGAATGAATTGTTGAAATAATGATGATAATCTAGATTTATTTTCACCCAACAAAAACGATGACGGATAAAAATTTCACGTACTCTTCGAATTTTTTTAAATCGAGGAGTAATTATTTTTTGCTAAAATGTTATTAAAAACCTAAAGTTGGTTTTTAAATAACAGCTTATTCTTTTAATGACAATCTACCTACATAAAGACCTAAAGGTGGAAAAGATTTTATAAAACGAAAATTTACAATACAACTTTGCCATTTTTCATCGACTATCGACAAAGATATCGCATCAATATAAACACTATCCGACGTCGACGGTGAATAAGAAGTAATGAGTTTTCTTTTACATCGCACCTGACTTCTGGCATCGCAGACGCCTCGCAGACTCCGCTAAACAGGATTAAAACCTTTTTTATTTCTACTATTGCTTTACCTCCATTCACTCTTGTGTAGCTTTAAACTCACTTCAAATGAATTTATTTATTTGTTACTATTTTTATTTTGTTTGATGTAAGTGTTTAACTAAAATACTGTTTTTTTTGTGTTCGGCGAAATTGAAACAGGAATTTAAGCGTTATGAAAAAGTCATTAGAATACATATTAATAAAAAAATAGGTTTTAAGTAACTAATAACGTAGGAACTAAAACTTCCAAAAGCCCTGATTCAACAACCATAACATGAGCTTAACTTAATCTTTATTTACAGACGATGCGTCACTAGAAGTTGCAGTCGCAAGCTGGTTCAATACTCCCATACATTACCTACTTAGTGTTGATAATTTAAAAATTCTCCGAGTTATCCCGACTAAACGCGAGCAACGCCGTCGCGTGTGCTGTCCTACAGGGTGTGAACAACAAGATTATAGCGATTCCAAAAAAGATAACCCTGTTAATAGAAAGGTCTTTTTTTCGGACGGGAAGTCATCAAATTACTTCCCCCACTCTGGGCGGAGCGGGAGGAGAGTCAAACTTATATTAACTAAAAACCTTCCATGTTCCTTTTTTTCCTTTAAGTACTGGGGCCGCGGCATCTCTTTCGAACAACCCGCAAACCCGGCAGGACTAAATCGTGTCTTAGAAAGTGATCTTGAAAACAACATAATAATAATTAAAAGTCAGATAAAACTGTTTTACCAAACCAATGTAATTGCTGAGAAGTGCGTTTAAAATAAAGTAGTATTCCACAAACCGACAAATTAAATACAAAGAAACAAAATTTATCAGAATTCCCACAATCCCCTCCACAATGAAACTTTATTGAGGGGTTAATCCAAAGCCATATCGTTTGTAACTTGCGCTCACCAGTCGCACAGTGTCGCAGCCACGCGGCAGCGACACCGCACCGACAACATGCCATTTGTAAACTATTTGTATGCGGGCGAGTGTGCCGCCCTCACTTTTCTTACTTCCCAGTGACGAGCGACCGGCAACGCTACTATCTTAGCGCGCTTTCCAACTGCAACAACTCACAAATTCAGTGTTAACTTTCCCAACACGGTGTCTTCATACGGTTTCAAAGTACGAACACGGTGTCTCTAAACTTGGATGTTGGAAAAGCTTAGTTTATTCAGTCACATTGGTATTTATGTGCCGTTCGAATATCGCGTGCATGCTCGCTGAATTAAATTTTGTTCGTGCGATGTTCTCGCTTGTGCGCTTGATACGTTGATTGAAAGGTATTTACGTACGTGAGCGTTGCTTTGCAATGATCTATTTGTCTGCTGATCCTGAATTTTCAGTTGGTATAGATTTGTTGAGAATTCTGTGCAGATAAATTATATAACTACTACTATCGCTCGCTGCATTGTGATTGATATTTGAATTTCTGAAATCTATATTCAGTTGAACGCTGTGTGCGTCATAGAGTTATTTCGTGTAAACATTATTTAACAAAGCAAATTACACGCAACAAGCTCATTGCAAATGTGAGCTTCATACTGTATTTATTGAAACAAATAATTATTTATTTAAACTACTTCATTCTTTGTGACTTTGATAGATTGGAACTTAACAATCTTTGAACCAAAATAATTGTAGTTTACTACTACTAATATATGAATTGTATCAATCACCTATTTCACATTGCCAAAGTTATTTAAGAAATTGACAACGCATCGTCATGTGATGAAGAATATAAACCACAATAATACAAAACTGTTGCAACGTTCGATGCATTTTTATAGCTCAAGCAATAAACCGCAGCGGGTGAGACGAAAACGACAATGGTGCACTTAAGTTGCTCATAAACGGTATATCATATCCCACCAAACAATGTTATTTATTTCGCAGTATTGCTGAACATCTACTGATTTGAATAGATACATTCGAAGCTCTGAGACATTTTGCAGTTTATGCATTCAATTCTTCCAACGAAATTAGTCATGCTGCAGATATAGAAGAAGTTTTTGTAGAGTAAGGGTACAATGTAGATGGAAAATATGAGTAGTTTGTATTTTGATAGCGCGCAATTGCTTTAGTATTTCCTGCTTTTACTGATGCAGCTCATAAACTTGAGTTTAAAGATGTAAATGTATAAGCAACCAAACTTATAGATAGTAAGACACCCAGGTTTTATTTATTTTATTATTGTTTTGAATTCAGAACATATTTTTTGAATAAATTTAACAAATTAATTCAAACTGATTTAAACCGGGTCACAGCGAACAAACATCCGATCTTCTAGTTTGAATATCATATTTTTTATTGATACAAATAAAACTTTAGTGTCCTGTTTGTCATGTTTTAAGTGTTTGTGATACGCATTTTTACATACTTTTAACGAGTGTATCTGAGATGTCTTGGCATAAGGATTGAAAGATCTCTTCCAAACAACGGTGTATCGTATTTATATCCCTTTTTTCGGATAGGTATTCATCAAATAATTTAAGACCGTATTTAAAACCTGTATTACAAACCTATGATCCACAATAAAGATATTGAAATTAAAAATGAACTTTCCCCGCTTTGGGCGGAGCGGGGGGAAGTCTACAAAATAATTATACTGACTAATACCCATCTTATTTTTTGTTTTCTTGAGCTGCGGTATCTCTTTTGAACAACCCGTAACCCCGGCAGGATCTCTTTCATCTATACCTGACAATTTTTGAGTGCCGTATTCTCAATTATGAAATATTCTACAATTTCAAGAAGATTTTCTTTCTGAGCTTCCATTTCAGTATCATTATCTTCTTTTACATTCTTAGAATTCGAGCTTTCAACTACCATTGCATCTCTGGTTTCGCATACATGGCTGCAAATTCTACAAATGCGCATTTCGGGGTGCATTTGTGCCGTTTCAATACATTTAAGACCGTACTATAAAACCAAACTGGTACTGGTAATAATATGGGTAACGATATTTTGAAAGAAATCGTCACTAACGAGAACAAGACTGTGGATATAAGGGAGCTAACGGAATGAACTCATAAGAGGTAAAAATTAAACTACTAATTGATCCTGTTTATAATTTGTATGTATTTCTTTAAAGACTGCAGAACAAAAATCGAACCTGAGAGACAAATTAAATTGAACCTGCGAATCGAACATAAGGTTCTAGATTCGATTTCTTAGGCCGGGTAAAGTGACTTTGTTCCTTCGCGAATTTTACACGTAATCTGGACTTGTGTCCGGTTAATGGCAATAAGCCTTACCCGTCTTATATGGGACTCAAACATAAATACCGAAATGCGGGTATAATGTTACGTACTTCTCTGAATAACCCTTCAGGGATTATAAGCGAGATGACTTTCAAAGTCTTCCTTGATATTACAGTTGCCTATGTGCAGGTACTATTAACTGCTAAATGCACATCTGTATATTAATCCTTGCCTTCATTTATGTACAAACATACCTACATATTATGGTCATCATAGTATTTAATCACCCCACCCAACATAACATCCAAATCCTCCGAACCGTATCATACCGAAATACTTTAAATATGATTACAGAATTTAATATCGAATTATGAAAGCTCATTTCAATTAAGTTCAATTATGATAGAATTCGAATAATTTTTAGTCAGAAGCTTGGAAATTTATTAAATGTGAAATTGATCAATATTTATATTGATGGTTGGCGGCATTCCAACTGCCATTATTACTGTGTACTATAGTTATGTTATGGGTAGTAAGGTAGTAAGGTATTACAGACATGCCTGTTTTGTTTTTAAATATGTTTTAATTGTAAGGTATGCTGTCTTTGGCATCAATGAACTGGCACGAATGATATTATTCTTTTATGAGAAGCTGCTACCCTACCATGACGTGTTAAAGCAGAACTTATTCCGCTGAGGGAAAGGGACAGAGCTATACAGGGTGTCTAGCACCATCTCTTTCACTCAGTGGAATAAGTTCTGCTGTATGATGTCATAGTAGGCTTACTGATTTCTAAGTATAAGTAAGTTCTTTTAACGTTACTCCTGACTAATTGTTTCTTATATTTCGAGGGTGCTTTTAAAAATATTGAAACTCCTGGTAGGACTTGTTAATATATTTGTTTCGTTTGTATTTGAACCCCCGGAACGTAAAGGGTAAAAGAACATGGGTGGGTTTTAGTCAGTAAAAGTTTGACATGCCTTCCAATCCACCCTGAGCGGGGACAGTTATTTGATGATTTACTAACCCCAAAAAAACGCTAACTGTAAGTAGCTATTATTCTTTATAATTTACTAGCTGTTCCCCACGGTTTCACTCGCGCTGCTCAGCACCTGTTGGTCGTAGCGTGATGTTATATAGCCTATAGCCTTCCTCAAGAAATGGACTATCCAACACTAAAAGAATTTACCAATGCCAACCAGTAGCCTCTGAGATTAGCGCGTTCAAACAAACAAACAAACTCTTCAGCTTTATAATATTAGTATAGATAATTACAGAGTTACTTCTTTTACTTTCGCAAGTTACTCAATATTTTCATGGTAGAAAACGATAACCTAAGCCTAAGCCTTTCGACGGGTCTGTTGGTCTAGTGGTTAGTGGCCCTGACCAGGACAAACTTTGTGTGATGAGCATGATTGTTTTTTCTGTGTCTGGGTGTGATTTATCTATAATATGTATGTATTTATAAATTATATAAGTATGTATATCAGTTGTCTGGTTACCATAACACAAGCTCTGCTTAGCTTGGGATCAGATTCAGCCGTGTGTGAGCTGTCCCAAGATATTTATTTACCTGAAAAACAATGCTGTCACATCGAACACACGTACGTTCTGGGCAAAACGTGCGAGAAGCAATTTTTTTTTAAATTATACAATTGGATGAAATCGTAATGTCACCTATCGCAGTATTATTCACAAAATAAATCTCTGCTATGATAGATACACACTAAAATAAAATGAGATCAAAATTTTAATGTTAAAATTCATAAAATGTATCGATGTCATAATTCGATTTGAACAGCTGCAGGGCACTCGATAATAATTATATGTCATGATGTTATGTGCCATAAGTTGTAGGTTAATACGGGATTTGGTGGTTAAACCCGTTAATTCTCCTAATTAGGTCAATAGTTTTCAAATACCCTAATCGCTTTGTGGACACGATAATTGTCATGATGATTAGTTTGTTTCGTCAATCTACTTCATGTATTATGTGATGTATTTGATGCAGGAATATTGTAGACGTCAGTCATCAGTGGAGTTAAGAGTAGCTCGTGACTAAATAGTAGCAGCCGCTCGGGTCGATCTTGGGGTTAAGCCGCGCTTGGCTAGGCTGTGGATGGGTGACCACCCGTTACATACCGAGTTTGATCAGTGCCTGGAAAAGCTGATACTGACTACCTATAACGACTGTCAAAGATCTACAAATCACAGCTGGGACAGTTGGACCGTTACTGTCCCAGCTGAACTGAACTGGCTGTTCCGAAAGTCTGACAACCAGTCTTACCAAGGGGTATCGTATTACCCAGTACTAACTGGGTTGTGGAGGTCAGATAGGCAGTCGCTCTATGTAAAATACTGATATTCAGCTGCATCCGGTTAGACTGGAAGTCGACCCCAACGTGGTTGGGAAAAGGCTAGGCAGATGATGATATCAGTCATCAGTAGACCTTGACCTTGTTGACCAGTGCTAAATAATAACAACCGCTTGGTTCTTTGGGTAGAGTCGACAGTCGTTTGAAGTAGTGAGTGGTCCGAAGTCAGATAAACAGTTGCTAAATGTATAATACTGGTATTCAGCTGCATCTGGTTAGATTAGAAGCCGAGCCTAACATATTTGGAAAAAGGCTAAGCAGAGGATGAATTGCTGACAAACAAATCAATACAGAGGGAATATTATTCACAATTATTTTTACAGTTTTATAGAAAATAAAATGTACCTGTCCTATTGTCAGTCTCCTAGTACTACATTCTTGATTCGTGTTTTCAATAACGTTGATTTCACGAGTAACTGACTTGTGTATTAAAAAGAAAACTGGTTAAATCTAAGTCGGATTTGCGCACTGAGTTACAAACTTGCGACATAAACAGCCATATTTTTAAACTGCGTAGACTTAGGGAGTTGATTTTCACACACACACAAATATAGCATCTTTTTGAGGTACGCAACCACCCTAAAAAAAGATTAGATCATGGAGTTTCAACAAACATATACACTTTAAAATCGACAATAGAGAGTGAACATCAGTAGGCCTACTATGACATTTTAAAGCAGAACTTATTCCACTGAGTGAAAGAGATGGTGCTAGACACCCTGAATAGCTCTGTCCCTTTCCCTCAGCGGAATAAGTTCTGCTTTTCTGCGTAAAATTATAAAATTATATTTTTATTGTTTTCAAAATTTAACTACTCATTATTAATATTCTAAGAAATTTCATTTAATTTAATTTATTTAATTATATTGAATCCATTTTAGTGCTATTGAATCTGTTGTTTAATGATATTGAATCTATTTTAATGATATTGCATCTGTTTTTATGATAAATCTGTTTCTTAATGATAGGGAATCTGTTTTAATGTGTCTGTGTATGTTTAATAATGTTATATTAGTTTTCTATGGGTCTATGCCACCCGAAATAAAGTTTATTCATTCATTCATTTAACACGTCATGGTAGGGTAGCTGGTGTTGAAAGTATTTGAAATTCAGAAAAACAATTTCTTGCCAACAGGTTCGTCCAGAACTAAACCAAAAAATAACTAAAGCCAACTAGCGGAGAAATATCTATGTAGTAAATATTCAAGGTTGAATGACTTCCCAAAAGTTTATGCTTTATTCACGCCGTTCACTCAAAACTTACCCCACGGCCGATAGTAAGTGATTGCCGATATGTAGGATTGTAGAATATTTTTCGAGCGCAACTTATCGCAATACAAAACGGTTGAAATATATTTTAATAGTCGGATAAACTGTCGGATTGTTGTGAGCGCTTGCAGATATCATGATTTTTGGCTCTCATGTTTTATTTATAGTGTTTTATTGATTTGTGTGAGAGTAACAATGTTTCAACTGGATACGTGCGAGGAGATGTGTTGAGTAGGTTAGTTTTAAGATTCGAGTAAGAAGTGCAGTATTGTTTTTATAACGGGCTGATGTCCGCAAGATTCAGGTTAAGTTAAAAATAACTTACGGGTTGTGGTTGAGTAATCCTTACTAATATTATAAAAGCTAAAGTGAGTTCACGCTTTAATGGCTAAACCGATTTTGATGAATTTTGGTACAGAGATATTTGGGAACCAGAAGACGGACATAGGCTAATATTTTTTTGAAAAAAGTGGGATGTGAGGAAGAAAGAGGGAAGAAAAGGGAAAACTTAACGTTGCTATTACAAATCAATAAGGCGCAAGGGGAACTGTGTTACTCCGAATTTAACGCGAGCGAAGCCGCGGGCAAAAGCTAGTCATTATAATAAAGGGAGTTCCACAATCAGATTACCTTTTGATTGTCATCTTTTGTCCTACGTTATTATAATAATATAGGTCAGAAGATGACAATCAATCGCCATAACACGCTTTTTCATTTACTTTTTTAATTATATTTAACTCTACCCACAATCCATCAAATAAAACCAATATTATAATTCTAATCAGAACAGCTATTTCTAGGAAGTCCTAGAGCTTAGGCGGCCAAAGCTAATAATTGAATTGTAGTTAGGAATCGGGGTTTAACAATGATATAATAGTCCGAAGCAGTCGATTCTTGGACGGAAAGCAAAGTGCACTTGCAGTAACTTGTGTAAATGTTTGCCTAGCCGATAGAGTGGGCTGGTCTTGGCAGGGAGACAGTGTTTTTTTTTGTATGATAGACATTAAGTTCTTCTTTTTTTTACATCTTGGAGAAATAAAGAATCCTGTCTAATTTACGAATATGCAAAATGTAATTTTCTTGATAATACCTACTTTTCAATTCATATGAAACTTTCGGCTTACAGAGCTAAACATTTTACAACTCTAATTGGGGTTTCGACCATCTGGTTTAAGTTTCTCTTATTTTAAAGAATGAACAATTCATGAATAATCTGGGTTTGCGGGTTGTTCGAAGGAGATACCGCGTCCCCGACACATAAAGGGCAAAAATAGGAACATGGATGGGTTTTATTCAATAAAAGTCTGTCACTCCTGCCCAGAGCAAGGGCAGGAGTATCGTCAGACTTTTACTATTTGATAAAATCCCAGTCAATAATGTATGTAGTATTTTTTCTCCACTTTGCCTACTACGACGCTCTGTCCCAAACTACTTGCATTTCACGAGACGTTTTGTATTAGACCTTTAGCGGTTTACTCTTCATTTAACGCAGAGTCGCACTCCAAGATTGTATGGAGACCAGTGCTACAAGTTATCGAACTCATGGACTCTATAGCAAATGAAATGCTTAGAGAGTTGGAGCGGTCGGTGGTCTTACGGTACTCAAAATGGTGAGACAGTAGTTAGATAGAATAGCTGTACGAGTTTATGAAAGAAAGTGGCAAAGTATATACTAAAGAGTAGAAGTTTTTCCTTTTTTTTTGTTTTTAAAAACGTAGCCTCACGTTATAAATTTCTCTGGTACCGTGGGTACACAAACAGGCAGACCCAAAACAACTACCGGTATACAAATATTTGTTTCGTGCAGGGATAGAACCCGCGACACGCAGCGCAGCAGTCGATAGCTCAGCCACTGCGCCAAACATGCCGTCAAAGTGTACGGGCTTGCAGGTTGTTCGAAAGAGATAAAATAAATAACCGCTGCCCCAAGACATAAAAGGCAAACGAAAGAACACGGGTGGGTTTTAGTCAGTAAGAGTCTGACACTCCTACCCAGAGTGGTGGAACTAATTTGATGTTTTTCCATCCGCAAAAATATAAGATAGCAGCAGTTAGTATACAGTTAGTATTTGAGACTTGTCTGTATATTTGTTTTGTACAATAAATTCGATTTTAGACTGATTGATGAAGTCTTAGATGATCATACTTTATCAACCTAAAGGCTAGATAAATGTATCTAGCCTTTTCTTAACTGTGTTGAGGTCGGCTAAAAATTAATTTGAATGAAACAACGTCCTTCTGACCGCTACAACATAGTTGCTATAGTAGGTAACATGATGCTGGTTGCCAGTCTTCATGGCTTCTTACTGCTTCTTACGATGCTTAAACTGTTCAAACTTAGTTTTATTTTATTTAATTTGCAATATCCGTTGTCTTATTCTATCCAGGATATACACAACCAAAATCCCTACCAGCCAATGAAAACTAATTTCCATAGTAATACATAAATGTATTTATTACCTTTTCTATAGACACGGATGGAGCAAACAACTAAATCTGTAAAGCTCATCAAAAAACCAATATTCACAACCAAACATTCCGATCAAACAAAAAAAAAACAAGAAAGAAACAAAACTAAACATTATTCAAAATACTTTCCATTCGAAATCACAAACTAAATTCACAGGTTTTGCATACAGTGAATATCTCGAATGGGCCGCCGTTTATTGAACGGAATCGAACCGGCGTACCGATGAATCGACGGTAAATTAATAATCATATTACTCTTTCAGTGGAATGCAAATATTTGATGATTGCGCTGTGGCGAGTGGTGAATGTCGATACTGAGGAACGTGGATGTTGAATATTGCTGGATATTCCTCATCGTGGTGCGCAAACATGCGCGGTGTGATTGAACGTGGTTCTGATTGGGTGTCAGTTAACTTTGAACGCTGTTGTACGATTCGATGGAGTTTGATTGATTCGCACAGGAAAAGCTTTTTTTTGTTTTCTTCTCTATGGTACCCTCGAAGCTTGCGCTTTAAAACACAGTCAAAATATTTTTTCAACAAGTTACTTCATATCCATTTTAAGTAATTATGATGACGTGTAGAGCAACTTCTGTAATACATTGAAAAATACATCAGATTATGCTGCGTCATACAAAATAAGACTCTATAAGGTAGGTAAGAGAAACCGCGGCCCCGAAACTTAAAGGGCAAATTGAAGGAGGATGGGTTAGTTTTAGTCAGTAAAAGTCTGACACTCTGCCCCGAAGTTATTTGATGATTTCCCATCCGCAAGAAAAGGCTCTATAACTATCCGGTTATAAATCATCATGCGATATATGACTGAATAAATCATAATTGATCATCCTTACTAATATTATAAAAGCGAAAGTGAGTTTGTTTGTAACGTCTTCACGTCTAAATGGCTAAACAGATTTTGATTTGACCCTGGAGACGGACATAGGCTAAAAAATGAGAATAGGGGGAGAAAGGGGGAAGAAAAGGGGAGAAGAAGATATATTTTTTTCGATTATCACGCGGGTTAAAGTTAGTGTTAGCCCAAAGTAACTGTGCCACGCGTACGAAGTCGCGAGCGAAAGCTCATTTGACTATAAATTATAGTTTATATACATTTCATAAAAATTGTATTCTTTAATATTCTAACTTCTTGTTAATAAAATAACATCCAGCAAATATTTTTCAGTTTACTTTTTATATTCCATGTTGGGAGCTGTATTTGTGTAGTGTTGTGAAACATCCGTGATCGGTTTCTCTTGCGTTCGCTTTGCAATCGACACATTTCGTTTTTACAATTTTTAGTCTGACTGAATTGAGCGCTGAAGGAACTGTGTTGTAGTTTTGCAAGTAACACAAATTTTGTGTACCTAGTGCAAGTTATTTGAAGGAAAATTCATGAAAAATCGAAACTGTCTGCGAAATATATCCCTTTTTTAAAGGGTCATGGGTGGCCTTAAAGCAACGCGAAACGACTCCCGGCCACCATAGGTGCGGACCTGTGAACGGTGAGTAATGGGTATATCACCGTCCATCCGTCTAGTCAGTCGACGGCGCATTCGAGCCTGACGTGCGCCTTAAAGAGATGTCAGCAAAAAAGAGGGGCGTACCAGGGCCACCTTCTGCCAGGTTTGCGGGTTGTTCGAAAGAGATACCTCGACCCCGGAACATTAGGGCAAATTAAGAAACATGAGTGGGTTTTAGTCAGTAAAAATCTCACACTAGTGCGTCATAAGAGTTCTAGCACCAGGTAAGTCACTACCGACACGAAAAATAATGAAGAACATTTATATCATCAACGAAAGGAGTAACCCATAATTCAAGTCCACATCTAAAAGTCGGTTAAAAAGCCAGTACAACTGAGGTGTTGGGCCGTGTGGATTGCACTAAATTATTCCCCCGGGCTCGCGGCGAGTTAATGAATTTATAATCAAATTACAACAGGACTACCGCCCCGTGAGAAATTTCCCAGATAAATCTTTATGGCGTTAGCGTTTTATTTGTTTAGCGGTGACTGTGGATTAGGTTCCGTGGGTTTTTGCTGTGAAGGTCGTTTTAGGGTATGTTTTCAGAAGACGAATTTCTTCCTACTTTTTCGTAACAATTATTTATCCCGAGAGCTGAAAAAGGGTCGATTACGCTTAAATTTGCGTTAAATGAGCTTCGATCGGTAAGGTTATCATGACGTCTTAAAGCATTACTTATTCCAGTCTGAGAAAAAGATGGCGCTAGACATCTTGTATAGCTCTGTCTCTTTCCATCACTAGAATTTAAGATATCATGGAAGGGTAGCAGAACTCTTCCACATTAACAGCGTTAGCATAGTGGGATAGGACTAGCCATAAGACTAAATACTTTTCCTCCATTGTTTTTACGCGCTGGGCTCTTGAGAAAGACCGAAATAAAGAGATGCCACAAAACGGGCAAAAAAAGGAACAGGAACCCTTCCAGGTTTTAGTAAAAATAAAATTGATGCTCGCCCTGCTCCGCCCAGAGCGGGGGAAGTTTTTGATGATTTGCCAACCTTTGAAAAAAAAAAACCTTTTCCCAACTTTATAGGTATTTGTTTTCTGCCTGTGTCCATCTCCAAGGACCCAACTATCTCTGCACCAAAATTCATTAAAATCGGTTTGGCCATTTAGGCGTGAAGACGACTCACACAATCAATTCACTTTAATAATATTAGTAAGAATTAATATACGATCCTACATCTTTCGTTACATACAAATTAATACCAACAGCTCTTCCTACCTTCGTGCCTATCACCAGTTCTACGCACAACTAACTATCCTGAATTATTCCCCCACACAATACCACCTAACTGTGCCTACTAAATCTTGAACTGGAAGTGGCCAAGACGTATAAACGGCACATTATTTATTATCTACCATGCGAGAGCCGAGTGAGCCCTTTCGTGAAAATATTAAGTAAATAAACGGAGCGAGCGATGTTATGGCCATGAGAGAGGCGATAGTAATGTGTATCGTTGTTTTTATTGTTGACTAGCAACCCGCCTCGGCTTTGCACGGATGTAATATAGACACTAATATCATACATATTAAATTTCCTCTTGAATAACTATCTGTAGATGTTTTTTTTTTAAAAAGATCTAAGCAAGGTAAGGTAGGTAAGTACTCCGTACTAGCCAGCTTTGTTTTTTGTAGGACTGAATTGTCCAGAAGGCTGGCCCTTTTTGCCAAAAGAATTAGCGTTGCCATCCAATACTGTAATGCTGACAGCTTTCTGGGCACTTATCCTGTTGACAGCAATGCGGACGAATTTTTATTTTTTAAATATTTTATAAATATCATAAAAAATAAAAATACAAAGTAGTCGGCATTATTAGTTTATGTCTATTTATAATTTGTAAATGACATGTTTTTTTTTTATTTTTTTATTTAGAATGAACTCACTCTTGACCTCGATCTCGCCTGATGGTAAGCGACAGGTCTACGATGGAGCGAGCGAGCCCAGTAGATGCCTATTAACTCTTGTTTTGAAAGCAGACGGGTTGTATGTGGTAGGGAACACAGAAGCCGGCAGAGAGTTCCACACCTTGGCCGTGCGCACAATAAATGTTGAGGAAAAGCGCTTAGTACCACAAGACTGTATATCGACCAAGTGCGGGTGGTACCCTGCCGTGCGGTAGTAAAACGGAGATGGTGGGATCAGGTCATGGAGCTCCAGCGCACACTCTCCGAAGTACAATCTGTACATGTACATAGCTACATGTACATGCAGTGTACATGTAGGTACATAGAAATAAATAATAAATCAAGTTATATGAACACAGCTGCCGACTAGCCTTCAGTTATTGAAAAACACCAGAGGACGAAGATAGATCTAATCTTTGAAGTAGATATAACGATTAAATAAACGCCAACTTTCAGGCCACAACAAAGCACACTGCTAGCTAAAACAAACCTTGTCAAATTGAAATGTTTCGACAAACACTAAGCGTGTAATGAGACCGTTCTCTCAAGATATTGCCGAGCATTTTGTTTCTATCATCCTTTGATGGATTTCGACAGATCCAGAAATAAAGTATCCTTGGTATTGAGTGGGCGATAAATCGATTTTGAGTTGGGAGATGTTGTTATAAGTGTTTTATTCTTGGCCAAATTTTGCAAAGAAGAAATGGAAAGATGTAGGTGAAAAACTGAATCCTTACTATCCTTACTAATATTATAAAAGCGAAAGTGAGTTTGTTACCTCTTCACGCTTTAATGGCTGAACCGATTTTGATGAAAACCAGGAGACGGACATAGGCTAATATTTTTTTGAAAAAAGTGGGATGTGAGGGAGAAAGAGGACTTAGCGTTGCTATTACAAATCAAGGGGAACTGTGTTACCCCAAATTTAACGCGAATGAAATCGCGGGCAAAAGCTAGTTTAATTCTATAAATGCGAAAGAATTGTCTCTGTCTCCTTCCATTAAGCATCAAATAGTTGAATGGATTTTGAAGTTAACCCCAACAAAAGGTAGTCAATTATTTGGGTTACCACACCTTGTACCGTGGTGGTTTGTTGCCTATGTATATCCTTATTAAGCGAAAGTGAGTTTGTTTGTTTGTTACCTCTTCACGCTTTAATGGCTAAACCGATCTTGATGAATTTTGGTACAGACTTTTTTTTTTTAAAGTGGGATGTGTGGGAGAAAGAGGGAAGAAAAGGGAAAACTTAGCGTTGCTATTAGAAATCAATAAGGCGCAAGGGGAACTGTGTTACCCCGAATTTAACGCGAGCGAAACCGCGTGCAAAAGCTAGTATTTAATATAAAAGTGTTTCTAATAATAAGAAGACGGAGCATGCCACCATACGAGGCTCTCGTTAGGCAGCTGGATCAAGGATCAGAAACCGTTACTCCTGGACGGCTCGTATCGTTAGGAGGTTCCTCTCTTTGGAGCCCTAACCGCTGGTAGTTTGGACACTGTTCCTGATACCGGTAGGCTACTATTTTTTTATTTTAAAACATTATGGCCTTTTTATAAGAAATATAAAAAAAATTAAAAGAATATAAAATATGTTACTCCAACCGAACGTCACTCAAAATTTAAGTCCCACTTAAGTTTAACAGAGACTCAGAAGTGATGTTTGACCATACAAAAATCTAAAGTTAAGAGCTGCTCAAATGTTAAGCAGCCCTCACATTTTGAGTGACGTTTCAGTATTCGGGGGTAATGCTCTACAAAAATTTAAACAAAACTGTTTTACACAATTTGCTAATACTATGGTAAAATTATATCTTTAAAAATGAATAAACGACAATTAATATAACTGCATTTTATCATCAATCCCAAATGCGTCCCATCCATAATAAAACCAGGATAGCCTGAACAAAATAAATCCGAAATTATAATTAATTTCTCAAAGTTTATTGCTCACAGTAAGCCAGTAAGCCGAAAATATTGAAAAAAGAGAGAAGCGATCACCTTTTTACGACATCGTAAGCGGGACCATTATAGGGGTCACTTGATATGGGATTTCTGTTTGAGGGGTGCTACACACAATCATGTTCAAGTTGGTACCGACACAAAACCGTTTTAATATAAATTGATATACTCTTAAGAACTATATTAAAGCAAAGCAGAGATACCGCCGCCCCGGAACGTTAAGGGGAATAGAAGGAACATGGGTGGGTTTTAGTCAGTACAAATCCGACACTCCCACCCGCTCCACCCAGAGCGGGGGAAGTTATTTGATAATTTCCCACCCAAAAAAGAGCTATATTAAACAAATATACCATCTTTAATAATTACGTGCAACTAAGTAACTACAATATGCAGTAGACAAATTGCCATCTAACGTGGCAATTCTGCCAGTTAGGCAATTTTCCTATTGACAGCGATGTAAATGAATTTTTGAACACCCTATAATTGCATCCCCTTTTTGGGACTTTTACATATTTGGGTTAGATACTTAAGTACTTGTTTGTACTCAAGTAATTGTTTTCTTTCAACAAATCGAATAAAATCAAAATCGACCCCGACTAGTGAGTAGCACCCCTAAGACTCGTCATTGCATGGATAATACTTTCGGCCCGTAACACTAAAATAAAAATGGTTGTAAAACTCTATGTACAAAATCATGAAGTGAAAGGCTGTAAAAGGGTGTTATAACTGCTGCACCTATAGTATAGTTATGTTTAATTAAACTTTCGGCCGGGAGTTAAAAGTTTTTGGTCAGAATATGGCCGGTGTTAAGTGCTGGCCGGTGACAAACGAATGTTCTGGTTTGTATGGAACGCGGAGCATTGTGTTGTATAGCGGTGTTCACATACCAATGTACTTTGTGTGTTGCGCGGCGAATATAGGTATACGCTTTTTGGTTTTGTCATTTCTGTTTGTAGGTAAAATCACGTCATATCTTTTACATAGGATTTCGTGAAGAATATTATGAAAGAAAAAGGATTGATTTATAAGAATGGAACAAGGACAGGAAGATGATGATGTTTTAAGGGTTCTGTACCTCAAAAAGAAAGAACGGAACCTTTATTGGATCACTTTGTTGTCCTTGGCAACACATTTTATCTCTGGAACGCGTGCAGGTATCAAGTTTAAAAACCAAATATTCAAAACTGCTACTGAGAAATTTCTGATGGAAAAACTTAATGACAGTGCCTGATCCGGGAATCCAACCAAGGACTACATACTCCGCAGTCGCGCTTGCAACTACTTAAAGGCAAATATTAATTACAAGGCTTAATATTAATTAGTACTAATTGGGTTTTGGAGGTCAGATAGGCAGTCACTCCATATTGTAAAATACTGGTACTCAGTTAGACTGCCAAAAGGGCCTCAGCTCAGCATAATGCCTGATGGCAATTAATGACAAATCATAAATGTACATAGGTGATACATATCATATTACGTCTTTTTTAAAGGCAAGGCATATAATGAATAGATATCATCATCTGCCTCGCCTTTTCCCAACTATGTTGGGGTCGGCTTCCAGTCTAACCGGATGCAGCTGAATATCAGCCTAGTATTTTACGTGGACCGACTGCCTGTCTGACGTCCACAACCCAGTTACTACTGGGTAATACGATACCCCTTGGTAAGACTGGTTGTCAGACTTTCGGAACACTGACTACCTGTAACGACTGTCAAAGATCTACAAATGACAGCCGGGACCAACAGCTTAACGTGCTTTCCAAGGCACGGAGGAAACTTGGTATGTAACGGGTGGTCACCCATCCACAGACCAACCTAGGCAAGCGCGGCTTAACCTAAAGATCGACCCGAGCGGCTGCTATTATTAAGCCATAAGCTCCTCCATATAATGAATAGATAAATATCCTTAATAATAAGGAATAGATAAATATCCTTAAATCCTTAAAACATCTAAACTATTCCACTCGCACCTTCCCCGCCTAACTTCAAGTTCTCGGCTAACCAAATTAAAGTTTATTCTCAACAACATTCTAATATAACACCAGGCAGTGACGAATAACTACAAAATTTGAACTACAAGTAATGCCAAGACGAAGTTTTGTATAGGTGGAGAAGTTTAAACCACATACAAGTTATTACATAGTTGATAATTACAGATTTCGCTTATACGATGTAGAATACGATGGAGGAGTGAACTGGGTTGGTAACACTGATGCTGGTTATTATCGTTTTATGCGTACGTGGTTTAAGTTGGGTTTTAATGTGTGTGCTGACGAATATTGAAGAATAGTTATTTTTTTTACTTCATTTTATTTTGGATTTTATTACTGAAACAATTTCCTTTTGCGCAGTGGCTAAGCGGTCGACAGCTACGCTACGTGCCGCGGTTTCGATCCCCGCACGGAACAAATATTTGTATAATCTAGATACAGATAGTTGTTCCGGGTCTGACTGTTTGTGTATGTGAGCTTAAATGTTTGTAAATGCACTATATATACGATGCACGTTATAGGAAGTGCTTACTTTCTCCTGATTAGTATATTTTTTTGAAACTTATTGATTGTGTTCTTCTGATAAAATGTTTCCATTTGTAATAGTCAAAATGTGAGCTATAAAAATGCGACGGACACTCAATTATCCTAGCTAAGCCTATTCCAAACTATGTCGAGGTCGATTTCCAGTCTAACCGGATGCAGCTGAAAACCAGTATTAGACTGCTTATCTGACCGCCACAACCCAGTTAGTACTGGGTAATATGATACGACTTGGTAAGCCTGGTTGTCGACCTTTTGGGACATTGACCATCTGTAACGACTGTCAAAGATCTATAAGTAAATGACAGCCGGGACCAAAAGCTTAATGTGCTTTCTGAGGCACGAAGGAAACTCAGTATGTAAAAGGTGGTCACCCATCCACAGGACAACCTAGGCAAGCGCGACTTAACCTAAAGATCAACCCAACCGGCTGCTATTATTTGGCCCCAAGCTCCTCAATTACACTTAACCTTTATTTCCGAAAATGGATGGGCAAAGAATCTCATGTAAATACGAAAACCTTTTATGTTTTTGGAATGAATACCGAAAAAGTACAGAATTGAAAAATGTTTTCCTTCCAAATTTTAACAAGCTGTTAGTTTTAAAAAAAAGAATGGAGTATCAGAACCGAACATCTAACAAAAAACCGTTAACGTAAAAGTGTGTGCCCCATAAAATACTGTTCGTCGGTTAGGGTTGTCATGGACTTGTTATCGGTAAATTACGGTTTTTTTTATATAAAATCTTTGCCGTAAGTAGGTAAGACGTTGTGTAATTTACTAATCAAAATCAAAAGTCATTTATTCAAATTAGGCTGATAATGAACACTTTTTGAACGTCACGCTACAAGAGACAGTCCCACAAAAACGCCCTGCCCTTTGCAACTTCCTACTGTTTTAGCTGGGAAGAAGAAGTGGCGGAACAAACTCCCCAGCAACAGATCTGTCTGTCAGGTTAGCAGAACCAGATTTCAAATCATAACATCAACGTACATAAGACACGCCTTGAATTCACCAAGACTTCAGCATGGGTAGTACCCCTCTGAGGGGTGTTGCCCCAGATTACATGGAACTTAAACATAACGAAATGTGTCTATGGGTATTCACTAGTCCTGAACATATTTTCTTGAATAACCCCATCTCACGTTGAACTTCGAATTCAAAAATGTAACTTTTAATAGTTGTACTACAGCTTGGAAATCTAGTCAACCATAATCTGCTTAGTATTCCTCGTACTCTAACGAGGTCACCTTGTAGTCCTACTGGTCTAGTTTAAATATCAGTAGGGCTACCATAACATCTTAAAGCAGCACTTATTCTAGTGTGAGAAAGAGATGACGCTAGACATCCTGTATAGCTCTGTCTCTTTCATACACTAACCGCCTATCTATCCTACCTGACCCAGTTAGTAATGTGTTTCCTACTTATGACTTCAACCACAAAATAATTATTTAAAGAGAATATCTTAGCATCTGATGTTAAGACTGAATAGACATAATTACGTATTTCGCCTCATTCTCTTCTTAAACCCATCACCAAAAACGCCGACAAAATCTAACTTGAATCGCGGACCAACCCTATAAAGTTCACACCCGCGGGCGATACGCAACGGCGCGTGATCTCGCATGAAACGAACGGATTTCAGACCGCCTGAAACGTTCCAATCCTAACGCAAACGTTTGCGCAAGTTTTGCACTCAAAAGAATATGCTATATTGGTGTTTGAGCGAGATATGGGCGTTTTTGCCAATGTTTTGCCAGTGTTAATATCTCCAGGTTCTGCGTTATTGTTGCTTGGGAATGTTTTATTGGTTAGTGCTGTTTTGGGAATCAACGAGACCATTATAACATGGAGTTTGAGATTTTATGACTATTTTATCTATACTAATATTATAAAGCTGAAGAATTTGTTTGTTTGAACGCGCTAATCTCAGGGACTACTGGTTGGAATTGGAAAATTCTTTTAGTGTTGGATAGTCCATTTCTTGAAGAAGGCTATATAACATCACGATACGACCAACAGGTGCTGAGCAGCGCGGGTGAAACCATAGGGAACAGCTAGTCCCCTGATAATGTTAGGTCAAACTACAGACACTGTTTAAAAAACTGGTTTGACTCCAGTGTCCATAGTGAATTCACACTAGTTTGATGGATGATTAACTTTGATAGAATTCATTTCAACACACACAACATACATAATATAAAGGCAGAATTTTTAATGCAACATAATTAAACAAAGTTATCTATCTCTGTATAATAATAGTTCAGAATTTACACACATTAATAATTTGAATTCCAATATATACAGCTCATACACGAACATACATTCTACCTGCGTTACCAAATACAAAACAATAATTATCGGGAATAGCAGCCGAAATCGTACCGATATTGGAAATAGAATTTACTTTGATGCATCAAAGCTATATTGAGTAACATTCAGTTGACTTGTACGTTTGTAAATGTTACCGAATTTGATATTTATGTATAAGACAGTTGTGTATTGATTTACATAGACTTTAGGATTGATTTTTAATTGGTTGCTAATGGCAGTTCTTTTGCAGATTCATCAAATAACTTCCTCCGCTCTGGGCGGAGCGTGTGGGAGTGTCAGACTTTACTGACTAAAACTTACCAATCCTAATTAATATTATAAAAGCGAAAGTGAGTTGGTTAGTTTGTTTGTTACGTCTTCACGCCTAAATGGCGAAACCGGTTTTGATGAATTTTGGTACAGAGATAGTTGGGACCCTGGAGACGGACATAGGTTATTTTTTTTTAAAGTGAGAAATAAGGCAGAAAGAGGGAAAACTTAACTTTGCTATTACAATCAATAAGGCGCAAGGGCAATAATTACAGGTAACAGGTACCTCCAAATCAAGAAAGAGGAACTGTGTAACACTGAATTTAACGAGAGTGAAGCCGCAGGCAAAATTTAGTTATCTATAAACTCGCCGACTTTCGCGACGCTATCGGAGACCGGGTACACTTGCGCGACCTAGCAGAGAGGGGGATGCGCTTTACCCTTGATCAATCCATAAAATAACATCTTGCTTGATATCTTCAAAAGGTTAGAGGAAAAGTGTACCTGGTGTTACTACATTTCAAACATTATCTGTTTAAGGCCCCTAAGAGTTATACATGTTTATTGTGATCTATTTTCAATGGTAATCTCAACCTCTTTATGCCCATAATCTCCTCTAAGCACCATACAAACAAGAGCGAATAGGACGAGGTATCAAAAATGACGAAGCACGAACGCATTTCGATGAAAGCTTCTGACGGTTTTTTTCGTCCACTGTGTGTACCAATATGTTAATAAAATGGTGGAGATAAGCTGACAGGAACTGCAACTCCGCTCCGTTCACAGCCCTAGCTGTTTGCTAATGAAATTGGTTTTTATTTCGAATATTCAAAAGCTCACTGTTGTTGGCGCAATTTACTGAAGAACACTGGTTAAGAGCTAGTGAGACTCCGATTCCCGTACTAACTTGCAACATAAACAGCCATATCATTTGACTATGTAGATTTAGAGGGTTGATTTTTTCGCAACTCTAAAGGTCCAGGAACTTGACTATATGGTTTTAATTTCAACTCGATATCTGAACGTGTTTCCGAGATAAAGGATGTGATAAAGGGTGTGTCTGTCAAGACACACAGACGGACAGCAAAGTAATCCAATAAGGGTTCCGGTTTTTCTTTTCAAGGTACGAAACCCAAAAAAAAAAAACATAATATCATCAAGGACGCAGGACCTGCTGTAATTTTTGCTTTTACGCCTTATTTATTGTATTAGCACAGCTAGTTTTCCCTGCTCTTTCCTCATTTCTCACTTTAAAAAAAAAGCATATGTCTGTCTTCAGGATCCCAACTATCTTTGTACTAAAATTCATTCAAATCGGTTTAGCCATTTAGGCGTGAAGACGTAATAAACAAACTTTTATAATATTAGAGTAAGTACATACAACCATGTTAATAAGACAAGAATCAAATACGAAATGTCAGTAAATAAACTTAAAATACCTTTCAAAATGCTTTCTAAAACTATTGGCGACTATAAAATAAAAGGTTAGTTAGAAGTTAAAGGGCGTCCCCGTCAGTGGCGTCATTAATCACAAGGAGTAAGAATTCGGCTCACGTCTCGGTAACAACGGTCGCGTCCAGGTGAGTGTTTAACTTTGTAGTTGTCTGGTCTGCTGTATTATTTTATGATTTATTACAAGCCGTTTCTTGGGTTAGAGTAAGATATTTTTTTGTTCATATCTATCTACTTTTTTTTAACCGACCTTAAAAATAAAGGAGGAGGTTCTCAATTCGTCAGAATCTTTTTAGGGTATCTTAACTCAAAAGGAAAAATCAGAACCCTTATAGGATCACTTTTTTGTTCGTTTCTCTGTCTGTCAAATCGCTTTATCTCAGGAACGCATGGAAGATAGATAATGTAGATAGAATATTCTTTATTATGTACACCATACAAATTACAATAAATAAACATCTTGGGACAGCTGCTCACACACGGCTATCTGATCCCAAGTTAAGCAGAGCTTGTGTTATGGTAACCAGAAAACTGATATACATACTTATATAATTTATAAATACATACATATTATAGATAAATCACACCCAGACACAGAACAAACAATCATGCTCATCACCCAAAGTTTTTCCTGGGTGGGAATCGAACCCACGACCTCCGGCTCAGCAGTCAGGGCCACTAACCACTAGACCAACAGGCCCGTCAATATACTACAATATAATAGTATACAACTTAAGTATCGAATTGAAATTAAAACCATACACTCAACAACTCTGTGCTGTCCCTTGTGTTGTGAAAAATCAACCCTCTAAGTCTACGGAGTCATTGGAACGAAGTTCCTTATCGCGCGTTGTGAAAGGTGGCTAGACGGAAAAAATTCTTACGAAAAGTTGTCACGACACTTTTTGCTGTAGTAAGCTATTGTAAGCTGTCGGCGTCGAATGTTTCTCTGTCTGTCTGTCTGTCTGTCTGTCTCTCTCTTATAGAAAGCAAGCCAGATATTTTCATTTCTATAGGAACTTCGTTCCATCCGGGTGTCCCTTGACACCTCTAATTTTTTTAATTATTTCTAACAATTATTTATTTATTAAGGGCTCTTTTACTTCTTACATATAGCTCACATAAAAATCACAAACAAAGAGACTATAGTGAGTTCGTCACTTACAGAAGTGCACAGCACTTGCACAATCATAAAAATAAAAACAGAACACCGAAATTAAAATTATAAATTACTAGCTTTTGCCCGCGGTTTCGCTCGCGTTAAATTCGGGGCAACACAGTTCCCCTTGCGCCTTATTGATTTGTAATAGCAACGCTTAGTTTTCCCTTTTCTTCCCTCTTTCTCCCTCACATACCACTTGTTTCCAAAAATATTAGCCTATGTCTCCTGGTTCCCAACTATCTCTGTGCCAAAATTCATCAAAATCGATTTAGCCGTTAAAGCGTGAAGAGGTAACAAACAAACAAACTCACTTTCGCTTTTATAATATTAGTAAGTAGTAGTAGTAGTATTAGTCACTTTGCAAGAGAAAATATTATATTAAATGACACAATTAAAAAAAAAGTGAAACGTTGATTTAAATTGTGTAAGAAATGTAAAAAAAACACACAGCTCTTTTTCAATATATTTGTAGGACCTCTCTGAATCACAAATACTTTACCCAAAATTCAAATCACCATCCACAATACAACTCCCACGGGCTGGTCTTATACCTACCTATATACAGTTATAAATAAATTGATCTATATGTTAAAAGCGACACGTAACATCGCTGTTGACATAGGGCCTATTGCGTCGATAGGTCGACGGTTCGCTTGCAACCGATATTAAATGTTTACATTCGAACGTGCCCTAGGTAAATGTAAACAATACTATGTATATACGTGGATTTTCAACGAATATCTCCAATATATCCTAATCCGTAGGTATTTTCATGCTGGATATTCATGCGTCCCTGACATCAAAGGTTTAATTCGAATGAGTTTTACGATTCAATGTGTTTCATTGGAATGAATTTCATTGGGTCGTCGAGCGATTAGTTCTTTGTTTTTAGTTTTTGTCTTATATATGTGTGTTAGTGAAGCTTTAAAATGTAATTTAAAGATTAACTACTTTGACGACACGGTTGGCGCAGCGGCTGTGCAATGGACTGTTGAGCTGTGTGTCGTGGGTTCGATCAACACACGGATCAAATATTTGTGTGACCTACTGATAGTTGTTCCAGGTCTTGCTGGTTCTATATCTGAGTTTAAATGTTTCTAAATGCACCCACGATACAGGACAATTCCTAGTGTGGAGCAACGTTCTTAAAAACAAAACTTTAAGCTTTTTGTTAGCTAATGTTAGTAGATGCCGATGCTTGAGATGTCAGTTGTGTTTCAATTATGGTGTGCAATAAATTATATCTTATTCTATTTTATAATATTCTATACAATACAATTTATATCATCATTCTAGTTAAATCGTTCCTTCTGCCTCTGCCCTTTGGTGCTCCAAGAAAATAACAATGAATCAACAAAGAGGGTAACAAAATTTTATTATAACAATTTTAACAATAATTTATGTTGTAATAGTATAGTAGTACGACTGTCGGATTGCAAATTTATAGGCATCGTGTTCGATTCCAAGGCATACCTCAATTTTTTTCAGATTCATGAACGTATTGTATAATTATCAATTTAGTAATTATTAATGAAGAATCCAGTTTGCCTAAGAGTTATTTCTCGACGGCATGTTATGTCAAGTCAAAAACATAACAACTCTATGTACCAGCTTAAGCACAAAGCACTCTTTATAGAAATAAATACATTTTCATAAACTGCTACTTAGGAAAGTTCCACTCTGTCAAGGGTTTCTACCATATGAAAAAAGCTTCTCAAATTGTATTATAATCGTACTCATTTCTATCCACATTTTTTTTTCAGAACAACCAAATTCTTAAGATACATTAAAAAGGCAACAACCTCTATTCGCTTTCATCATTACGACATTACCTTCAAGAGCCATCATCTTGTATATAACGTTGTTTTAACTAATATGATTTCGGATAAACCTCTTTGCCATGTTACGAGTCCTTTGCAAACAATATAATGGGCTTTACGTCAGCTATCAACTCAAAGTGAACTGTGCCGTTAATTGGGCTGGAGACCTCGGCTTATCATGTGTGAGAACTAGACTATGGACTCACAATCCTTACTAATATTATAAAAGCGAAAGTGAGTTCGTTTGTTTATTTGTTACGTCTTCACGCCTTAATCGCTAAACCAATTTTTATGAACTTTGGTACAGAGATAGTTGGGACCCTGGAGACGGAGACAGGCAATTTTTTTTAGAGTGGGAAGTGAGGGAGATGTCCCCCTCACTTCCCACTCTAAAAAAAATTGCCTGTCGGAAGAAAAGGGAAAACTTAGCTGTTCTATCACAATCAATAAAACGCAAGGGCAAAATCTACAGGTAGCAGGTACTTGCAAATCAGGAACAGGGAACTGTGTTACCCCGAATTTAACGCGAGCAAAGCCGCGGCATAAGCTAGTATACAATACAAGCTTGTTGCTGTATCGTTGTGGGCTTCTGCTTAAACCCGCGCTGCTAAAGAAAAGTGGTGATTTCAGACTTGTATTAATTTCTAGTCCTGGTTTCCTCACTTTGTTCTCGTTTGAATTTAACAATGAACAATTCCTAGGCCTATAAATACATGGGAGTTGTTGTTTTATTTTAACTGTTTAGTTGTATTGGAAATTTTCTTACGATCTATGCAAGAAATTAATAACCACTTTTACTTAGCAATGGTCGGAAATGGTCGGTTTTGGCGTCAGAAATATCATACGATAGTCCCCAATCTTGCATTGGGGACTATCGTATTACTATCTGTACGTTGAATATTTAATAAATATACGTAAATACGGAAAATTTAAATAAACTTATCTGTCTAAGCTCTCCTTAGGCAATTGCATCAAGGGCCTGATTTAGAAGGCAGTACTCCCTAATATGGCCCACATTGTAAGTAGGTTCCTGTCTCTGGAGCCCTAACTACAAGTAGCTTGTATCCTTTTCCCGACACTGCCGAAAAGCTATTTTTTAATAAATAAAATAAAGGAGGCGGCATACTGAAATCGAGATATGAAGTTTAAGTGATTGTCGTAAACTAGAAACTTTCTAAGACGAAATAAATGGATATTGCTGCACAATGCACAATAATGCACATCGTTGTTTAGTACCGAAGCTTCAATAAGGTGTATGAGTTTTAATAACGCGCAGCAAAGAGCATATTACTCCCATCTCAAAAACAAGCGAACGACTCTATCTTGTATGCAATATTACGATCTTAAAGACGAAAATCGTTTAGCTGTGTTTACTTACCTATATAAAAGTTAAAATGTGATGTAATTTCAAAACCAGGCAAATCCTACTAATATTATAAATGCGAATGTTTGTGAGGATGTATGGATGTTTGTTACTCTTTCACGTCAAAATGGCTGAACTTGATGAAATTTCTCACACGTCTGGAATAACACATACTTAGGATACTTTTTTTCAATATCACGCGTGCAAAGCCGCGGGGGCCAGCTAGTGCGATAAATACGGTCATATCTTTTGATTGCGTAGATTTAAAAGGTTCTTTTTTATACCCATAAGGGACCATAATAGACTTCGGTCTTTAGTGAGTTTTAATTTCAACTCTATGCGTTATAACTGTACGCGTTCCTGAGATAAAAAATCTTGATAGTCAGGTGGACAAAAAAGCGATCCATCATCAGTGCGTTAGTGCTCCACGAGCACCTCAAGAGATACCGCGGCCCCGGAACGCAAAGGGCAATAGAAGAAATATGGGTGGGTTTTATTCACTTCAAGTCTGACACTCCCTCCGCTCCACCCAGATCGGGTGAAGTTATTTGATGATTGCCCACCCCAAAACAGGGTCTATCCTCAGGTAAGAGATCCTAAAATGGTGTTCCAAAAACGACGATACACTTACTATACCGTGTCCTGATTGTCTAGCCGTTAGCACATAACATAAACAATGCAATGCTAAAAATAAATTCAATCTATTATCAAATAATGGACCGGGTACATTCGATTTAGGTACATGAACACGCCAAGAAAAAGAATAAACAAAAAACGATCACCCCGCCAAAAAGTGACAGCCCTCGGTCTACACGTTGAAAACAACACTTCGGATTAGGGCTGTGCAAATAGCGATGTTAATCTGTTGTACAACAATCCTTATCGATAGAGACCGCGATTTTAAGCATCAATAAACACTGATAATTGACGGATCCTCTATTAATATTGACTAACCACGAGTACGGGACGCCTCGTCTTACAAAACGTCTGTTAGCATTAATGTTAGCGTGAAACTTTGTATAATTTTCCACCCTGTTCAATTAACCCCGAGCTTAGCGATATAACGCAAGCAAATGTTAACAGTAAAGTTACTTTTGTATAGTTAAATTGTGTGTGATTTAGACTGGTCACACTACTCCTACTCACACTACTCCCGTTTTGTGGCCAACATTAAATTTCATTTAAGAGCTGAAACTATCAAATCAAATCAAATGTTTATTTGTAAAAATATGGTACAATACGTATTACAATATTAGTTTCAGCATATCCTTCCATAATATTATGACGTGCAAATACTTCGATAAAAATAATAATCAAGGCTTATTTTTATTAAACTAGTAGTAATTATAAATTTGAAGATTTAAATTGTATTGAAGTAGTAATATTAATTAACATTGAGTTTGTAGAATAGTGGTAAATAAGAGGTTTTTTATATTACTAACGAATTATTCTTTAAATAAATAAATATATATATATACCTTCACGTCCATTTTTTTCTTGACATTTACAGTATGTTTAAGTCACATGTAAAAAGTAGAATGGTAGAAAATACCTAAGACATTAAGTCTATCTTTGTACAGTTTTTACTTGTGAATAAAGTTTTAATAAATAAAAGGGGGCGAGCCTATTGGCATCAACGTAAACAAATCCAGCCCGCGGGCTGCGTCTGCAAATTTTCTGATGGAAAAACCCAATACAATTTACTTGTGTGAATTGGTTTCGTGATAAATCTGTTGCCAGGTACGAGATATGCTATTTATCTTACAAGACATACGGTCAATAGCTTACTTTCGCTACACAATCTTTTTTATGTTTCCGAAAGTTATTTGAGGAAGCAGGAAAGAGTTTGTCATCGTGACTTATTTTTAAGCATAGGTAAATGAGATTTGCCTTATTACCAGAAGTCGGAATTAGGTAGAGTTATTAATGTACTTACACTGATTTGATACAATAAACTAAAAAATAAAAATAAAATGTTTATTTCAATAACTTAAAAATATTTTACATGTGTTTTTGGGAATTTCCATTTAAGTGAAAATACACTTGTGTTAGGAAGTTCCGCTCTTCCACTAGTTACTCTTAGAGTTATTGTACGTATACAGCGAAATAATAATGTGGATTCATTTAAGAGATCATAAAAAATCCCGCGATTAAATAAATAAAAAAGTTATTTACTTAAACACACTAGTAACATTATTTATAATCTGCCTAAATGTTAAAATTTATGCATGCCACAAAAAAAACTTGCTTAATTTCTCACAATAACAACGAATACTCGATAAACATGTCCAATATGCCGAATACCAAATATGAAACGAATATTGTTTATCTGTAATTTTGTTGGCCACATGGGATTTTCCATTAGAAATCCGGGGATGATCCATATTATCATCAACATTTCGATGCAAGTACATAAATAACTCTACCTAATTCAGAGCCTAGCTTATTAATACTAAGTACTTAGTATTACAATACGCCGTCTAAAGAGAGATGATTATTTAGTTCGAAGTAATTTGATTCAAGAATTTTTTCTTAACTAAAAAACCTGACTATTAACCTTTGATTACACGCACACATACACATTGATCTGCACGCGTGTCAATCAAATTTCATTGTTGCATGGTATCAAGATTTAAGATGATCCCATTTGGCGAGACGAGGTCAGAGAAACGGGAAAGCGATCATAACACTTTCCATTTAAGGTCGAAACTCAAAAAATCAACAAGTTAATCAAATCCTTCTTTGTTGCAAAAAAATAAGTGTTTAACAGGATAAAGTAAAAATAACTCTCTTAGATAATCTATCGATGAAGAGATTGCCCTTTTTTCCCCAAACTTAAGATAGATTATGTTGGCTCGAACGTTTATTTTACAAACAACTTAATCGCTTTCTCCCCAATTGAGATTAATGTTAATCGATAGAGATTCTCACTAATAAAGACAAAAAAACTGTTTGTTTTAATAACAGCTTTAATGAAGTAGACTTTTCTCAGATTTGTTTGTTTTAGAAATATTTTTAATGAGTTTTCGGAATCAATTAGTCTCTGATTCAGAAACGGTTTTCATTTTTGAACTAAGTTATAATTATTTGTTTTTGTTTTTTAAACTATAGAATTTTATTAAATACTCATTATTATAAAATTCTTATTTAATGCATAATTATGTTAGAAGAAAACATACAAACAGTGATGACATTAAAATCGCAAAATACTACAAATGATAATTTTTTTAAATTTAATTTTATAAAAAAAAAATGTTGCTCCTCACTATGAATGTGTCCTGTGTTGCAAGTGCGTTAAGAAACATTTAAACTCACATACACAAACATCCAGACCCGGAACAACTATCTGTAGGCCAAACAAATATTCGTTCTGTGAGGGAATCGAACCCGCGACACGCAGCGCAGCAGTCGATCGCTGAGTATAATACAATATTTTTTTTCTTTGCTGTATGCAAAGAGAACTTTTTGCCCTGAATTGTTACATTAAGAGATTGGCGTTAATATACTTCGTTTTTAGGGTTCTGTACCACAAAACGAATTAAACTTTATCCTTATAGGATAATTTTTCATGTACGTCTGTCTGTCAATACCCTGTATTTCGGGAACGCATGGACGGGTTAGGTTGAAACCACATACTTATACCGACTATAGTCCCTTGGAGCCCAATCAAAATCAACTTTCTAAGTCTACGAAGTCAAAAAATATGGCCGTTTATGTCGCAACTTTGTGCGATGTCTCCTTGTGCGAGTCTGTCTCGCAATTGATTTTCCAAGCGTGCTCTTTCCAAGACTGCATCATCGTTTCTCACCAAGCAAAACAAATCAATTCAATTTCTCCAAAGAACCATGAAAATGAAATACCACTAAAATCTAGCCCCAAAAAAAAAACATAACCATTTTCGAACAAAACTTCACTAAACGAACTATCAAACCAGCCAGTTCGTGTAATAAAGTAATACTACTTCAGTTTTCCTTTTTCAAATGTCTCTCTAATCCTGGCTGCAGTCGTTAATCGTTAGTGTTATGGTCGAAAACAAAGGAGTGTTGGACCAAAGAGGATAGAGGGTGGGTAGAGGAGTCGATGTACCCATTGACCTCAAGATGCTCTGCAGTTGCACAATCGTCTTAAGATAGTGAGGTGGAAGTGACGGGTGGGAGCGAGATTTGAACACCCCATCTTGGGTAGAGGTCAATAATTCTAATTTAAGACCGTAATGTAAGCTTGAAATGAATAATATTGCTAGTCGCTTTATGTAGACTCCTGGTACTTTTTTTGCGGTGGCAAATCATCAAATAACTTTCTCCGCTCTGGGCGGAGCGGGGAATCTTGTGTCAGACTTTTACTGACTAAAATTCACACATGTTCCTTCTACAGCCCTTTACGTTCTGGGGCTGTGGTATCTCTTTCGAACAACCGGCGAAACTACTGGTATTTGGCTACATTCTTTTAGACTAGAAGCCTCCCTAATATAATTAGGAAAAGGCTAAGTAGATGAATTAGAATTGATTTCTTTTTTATATTTGTTTAAATAAAAATGGCGCTTCTTTGAAACTTTTTATTTCTTATTTTTTATCTAATTGGTAATGTTTCTTGTTGTGTAAACTTCAATAATGCAGAGAATGTAATTAAAAAAAAAGATTTTTCAAACAGTCCTTATAATAAATGGCAAAAATTGCATATCATTATCAACAATGTCTGTCAATCAGAGTAAAGCTAATTCTTAAGCAAATACTTTATTTTGATGACAATGCAATGTATTACATTAGAACAAACACTGCCTCCTCGCCATCACTTCCTGACTTACTCCACAAAACAAACGACAATGTAAAACTGTGTGTCGAAATTCACTGGCTCAACTACAGACTACATGGTACAGACTCCAGACTTCAGTACAGAAAGCTATCCGGCGCACAAACCTTTGAACTTGAAGCATTTAACTAATCGAATACCTACTTGTCTCGGAAATTTCTAATAAGCGTCCGTAGAGCCCTACTAACTTACGTTTATCGAGTAACCATGGTATTTACTGAAATATTGAAGCGTGCCTAGACACATCTTATCCTTCTATCCTTCCTATCCTATTAATATTATAAATGCGAATGTTTGTGAGGATGGATGGATGTATGCATGTTTGTTACTCTTTCACGTCAAATGGCTGAACGGATCTTGGTGAAATTTGACACAGAGGTAGATTATAGTCTGGAATAACACATAGGATACTTTTTTTTCTATATCACGCTGGCGGGGCCGTGGGTGCCAGCTAGTATATATGGGTTCCGTATTTCCATTTGAATTACTGAACTTTAAAAGGGAATGCAAAACGTGTAAACACTCCGTAAAAACATAACCGACAATGTTAACGAAAGATTACATTAAAATATAAACGTAAAAATCGTGTCGAACAAAATAACTGATATATTTTAATTTCAACAGTAGGAAAAACAAATAAAGGGAACTATAAAAACACGAAACGGTGTCAACTTCAATTAAAGCCATAAAAAACGGTGTTATAACTAATAACGAAATCGTGCTGAAGGCTTGATGCCAACCCTATGATGCATGGACACGGATAGTGGGAAATCTAACAAACAAAACTAAACCCTGCTTTTAAAAGATTATGGTTTACTTTTGTTTGTAGTTTGCTATATGAATGTAATACATGAAAAAGTACTAGTATTGTAATTATTTATTCTGATACGGGTTCATTTGAAGTGTTTTTATGGCTCGTTTTATTGGCTATAATAATTTTAAAGAATTACAAACCTTCCGTTGTTTTTTTTACAGGAAATTGATATAGTATTCGTGGGTCGTTATGTTTTATCAATAATCTTTATTACATACATGAACTAATGCTTTATTCCAAAGGGTAAGCAGAAACACCTGTTACCATCATGATATCGTCCTTTGTTACGTGCTCTTACGCTGGTTGCGAATATAACGCACTTAATCTTTAAAATGGAGCAAATGATAGTCATGATAAAAAAATATTAAGTAAACGTATAGATTTTTATAAAGCAGGGAACCCTTTTTTATATAATAGTAGCTGTGCCCAGCGGCTTCACCCGCTGGGTGGCAGTTAGGGGTATGAAAAATAGATGTTGGCCGATTCTCAGACCTACCCGATATGTACACAAAATTTCGTTTAAATCCGTCAAGCCGTTTCGGAGGAGTATGGGAACGAAAACTGTGACACGAGAATTTTTTATATCAGATTATATATGTACAGCCAATGGCTTAATTGCCAAGAGCGTCTACCAACACCTGAGGAGGCTCTCGTTAGGCAGCTGGACCAAGAGCTTGATAGTGGTATTCTTGGACACAACTCGTATTGTAGGTTCCTTTCTCTGACCACCGGTAGCTTAGACCCTGTTCCAGATACTGGTGGGCTACTACTTTTATATTGTTTTTTTTTTGGTTTGTATTAAAAAAAAACTGTGTTCAAATCTAAAAACGAAATATAAAATATACTATACATGGTTCTAATTTCAATGTGTTTTGTTTTGTGCCAACATTTTTTTATACACGCAAAGAGGTTTAATACAATTTTTTTTAGATAAGAATTTATAAAAAGAACATTAGAATACTATCACCTATTTGCCCTGCTGTTTTTCAAAATTAAACAATGGAGGAAGTGGGTCAAATTTTAAATCAAATCAAGTCATTTATTTCAATTAGACCATTACGGGCACTTTTGAATGTCAAGAAACAAAATGAATCTACAGTCCCGGTCACAAAGCATAATAACTTGTGAAAGTACTGCAGTTGCCCATTCCAAAGCGTTGATCTCTATGGGGAAGAATGGGCAAGAAACTCCATGGACACTATAATTAAATTAAAATATTTTTACAAAATTGTAATTACATCATTCATGTTGAGATTATACAAATATGTGAACTTTTTACTTCCAAGATCTTTTGACAGTTAGCTTTAGGTGAAGTTTACCGTTTCATGAATAAAATCTTTATTATCTGCTTAGCTTTTTTCCCAACTATGTCGGAGTCGGCTTTCAGTTAAACCGGTTGCAGCAAAAATTGTAAGACTTACTGCATATATTCAATTTTTTCCATCAAAAACTTGTCACGACCTGTAGATACTCCCTATGCATGCGAGCTTTCATTATTAAAATTAATAACATAGGAAATTATGTTTACATTGAAACGCAATTTACGTGGCTTAATTAAAATTTTCTCTAATAACGACGTTAACGCACAGGCTTTTTGTATACAGGCTGTAGTATTTTGTATACTGTGTACAGGGTGGGTCATTTTGTCGGGTTGTCGCCCGCGGCTTTTCCGCCTTGTTTGTTCCGGCTTGACCGGTAGAGTGTCAGATTCACGTATTTTTTGGCAAAAAATATATTTTCAAAATGTTTTTTTGCCTTATTTTTGTTACTATTTTCTCTCTGAGATTTTTGAACTTTACAATGTAATTTATGTTACTTTTGACTCCTCGTTTTAAAATTTAGAATTAAATATATATATGTGAGAAACTTTATGTAGGTACTGTTAATAAGTCTTTTATGTCCGTTATACATTAAGCTTATGAGGTTGTTTGTGATAGTTTGTTCTAAAACAAATATCTAGATAAATTTAAACATCTAATCAAATGACTTCCCAAGTTGTGGGCGTACCGGGAGTGTCAGACTTTTACTGGCTTAAACCCACCCAAGTTCCTTCTATTGCCCTTTATATTTCGGGGTCGCGGTATCTCTTGGACAAACCGTAACCCCGGCAACCAGTATCCCTGGCAAGCCCCTCTAAACGGGTAGGCCTACCACTCCTAGTTTCAGTAAACTGATTAATTTCATCCAAAAACTCACACGACAAATCCTACTATCCTAGTAATATTATAAATACGAAAGTTTGTGAGTATGGATGTATGTTTGATCCTCTTTCACGAAAAAACTATGGAAAGGATTTTAATGAAATTTGGCACAGAAGTAATTTATAGTCTGGAATAACACATGGGTAATTTTTCTTTTCGATATCACGCGAGCGCAGCCGCTGGTGCCAGCTAGTCACCTACCACACCACCAAAATCCTAATCCCTAATTAATTAGACAAAAAAAAATCTAGGCATCACAGTTCAATGCGTAACTTAATAACCCTGTTGGCGCGGCTTTTTGCGCACACCGCTTGCGTCCCGCCGGCGGCCATTCGGCTACAACCTATTTCCAATTTGCGCCTATCAATCAAGACCAATCTCACTGAGTGGATTACGGCCAAATGAAATTTGCATAGAAACCCGCTGTGCAGTACGTTTGTATCTGATATTTACTGGCTGTTACTGTTGCTGTTTGATTCGGTACAACGCGCGTTTGTTTATTAAAATTAAGCGCCATTTTGTGCGTTGGTGTTGAAAGGAATAGTTTTGTTGGGTGATTAGCTTTTAAGGGTTCTGTACCTCAAAAGAATAAAAACAGGATCCTTATAGGATCACTTACATGTCCGTCTGTCTGTCAAGACCTAAGTCTGTGGCCCCTTGGAACTCTGGAAAAATCTCTCTAAGGCTATACAGTCAAAAGATACGGCCGTTTATGTCGACCTATCCCTCAATACGCGATTCTGACACTGGCGGCTCTTATGGTAAATAATCGTTATCCTTACTATAATATTATAAAAGCGAAAGTGTGTTTGTTTGTTTGTGACGTCTTCACGTCCAAATGGATTAACCAATTTTAATGTTTTTTGGTACAAAGATAGTTGAAACCCTGGAAACGGATATAGGCTATTTTTTTGTGAGAAATGAAGGTGAAAGAGGGAAGAAAGGGAAAAACTTAGCTTTGCTGTTATAATATATAAGGCGCAACGCCAAAAACTACAGGTAATGTGTTACCAATTTAACGCGAACGAAGCCGTGGGCGAAAGCTAGTAATATTATAATCTAAGAAGCATTAAATATGTGAGTGTGTTATTTATTTATTTCAAGTTACAATAGTATTATAATATTTGATTAATTAAGTTTTCACTAACAAAAAAATGAAATTCTACGTTTTAATTTTTTTACCGGTAATTCTAATAAAAAAGAATTATCTTTTATACTTAATTAGCCACTAT
Source organism: Ochropleura leucogaster (assembly GCA_958449745.1). Classification (NCBI taxonomy): domain Eukaryota; kingdom Metazoa; phylum Arthropoda; class Insecta; order Lepidoptera; family Noctuidae; genus Ochropleura; species Ochropleura leucogaster. The sequence continues at coordinate 17,599,072 of OY288207.1, forward strand.
TAAATACTAAACTATAAACTCGACTAAGTTTCTTTCATCTTAAGCAAGCATAAAACTGTAAAGTAAACTAAACTGACTCAACAATTCAAACACACTAAAATTCCAAAAGTATTTTATGAGATTTCATCAAAATTCAACAAAACTCATTGAAGATACACACAAAATACTGAGATAATATTTAGGCAAGATTTAATAATGAAGAGTACCGAACTTTGGGTAGAGTAAGCAAAAACAGTTCAGTTAGTGATATCAAAGATTATTTGTACAGATTTATGTTAAGGTCTTCGTTCACTGCGATTTTTGTAGCGCTATCGCGCGTTTTTAAACGCGCTAATGTATCGCTACAAACATCAACATTGTATTGACAAAAATACGCCTAGTTTTGATTACATAAATGTAACGATACAAATTCTTGGTAACGTGGATAAAGCAGACATAGATTAAAATACTTATATTAATTAAAACATACAAAAACGGTGATCCCGAACATTTTCAGTTTTGACACACGACTGTGTTACGTCACAAGTGAACGTATGAGAAACCAGAAAGATTTGTTGATGGCGGCCATTTTGTGTTTACGTCGCGGCAAACAGACGCAGTAGACAAGAGCCTTTAGGCGTTTACGCACCTCTGCGGAGTTTGATGGAAACTGTTAGGTAAATTAAAATATACAGCCGGTATATTTGAATACAAATAAGTTTGGTCTTAAGTGGGGTACTGGAAATTGTAGGATACTAGGTATTTCTAGATAGTTTCATCGTCAGTTTTGTTAATGTTAAGTTGGTAAAACAAAAGACTGAAAATCGAATCCTTTTTTATGTTTTGATCAAAAACTTTTGCATTTACCAAACATGCGCATGAAGACACGTAATAAGACACTGCTGAGACAAAAGTTGTTTTTTTCTTTGGGTTGTGAAGTGAATTGTAGTCTTGCACGAGGAATAAGCGGGCTGCAAGCTTTTATCCAAGGACACGTTATTTTTCTACCTATTCACTATATATTCGTGATCAAATTCATATCGTATAGTAGGATGATCACCTGGCTATGTTCAAACCCACAAGCTGCAACTCGTGAGTCTTCATCAGCAACCTAATAGTGTAACCGTCACACTATTAAGTTATATGTAATACTTACTACTAATTGTGTCGGTAAAGGAAAAGATCAGTCTCAACGAATATGTCTAGATGACATGTTAAGTCAAGTCAGAAATCAATGCATAAAAACCAGTTTAGGTTAGGTTAGGCACCAATCACACGAAAAATACAAAAAAAAATTGAAAAGTTTTAAAAACAATTATGTGAAGGAAAGATTGAAAAGTATGTAGATTAAACGATACTTTATGTAAGCGGGTTGGGTTTTTCCATTAGGATTTTTTCAGTAACAGTCTGGAGTTTGGAAGATGGCGGTATGTTACCCCTATGCCTCGAAAAGCACGTGAAGCCTTATGTTACTGCGCCTGATCATTCCAAATCGTGTCGGATTGCCGTCCCATTGGACTATGAAAGTGAGGGAGCAGAGATTGCACGTGTGCTTGCGCACACACTTGTGCACACAATATATCCGCTGATGTAACCGAAAATGGTCAGGACTATAATTATGTGCATTGATGTGGGTAAATGAATCAGATATCATGAGGCAACATATATGCTACATAGTCATTATCATCATCTGCCTAGCCTTTTCCCAACTATGTTGGGGTCGGTTTTCAGTCTAACCGGAAGCAGCTGAATTCCAGTATTTTACATAGAGCGACTGCCTATCTGACCTCCGTAAACCAGTTAGTACCTACTGGGTAATACGATACCCCTTGGTAAGACTAGTTGTCAGACTTTCGGGACACTGACTATCTGTAACGACTGTCAAAGATCTACAAATGACAGCCGGGACCAACAGCTTTACGTGCTTTCCGAGGCACGGAGGAAAGTCGGTATGTAACGGGTGGTTACCCATCCACAGACCAACCTAGGCTAGCGCGGCTTAACCTAAAGATCGACCTGAGCGGCTGCTATTATTTAGCCACGAGCTCCTCCGCTTCTATATGCAACATAGTCATATGGACAAAAATGAAGAACCTCTTTCTTTCTTAAGCCGTAAAACAGATTAATTGGTACTTAAAGATAAAGCAACAGCAATAAAAACAAGAAGCTATAATTAAAGTTACAATAATGACGACAAAGCTCTTCCAATGAAGTCTCAACATAATGCTGACTTGTTTAATATAGTTTGTAACCTAATTATTATTCCGTTCGCTAACTAGGTGAAATCACTTGCTAAAGTTTAAAGCTGACAAGTTAGCAACCTGTGACAACTAAGCCTTAGGCTAGACACTACCTTTTATACCTACCATCAACAACCGTCGAATAATGGAAGGAGAAGCATAAACATTTGCATCCTATTTAATATTATAAAAGCAAAAGTTTGTTAGGATGTATGTTAGTATATTTGTTGATCCTTCACGCAAGAACTACTGAATGGATTTTTATAAAACTTCACAAAAATACAGAATAACACATAGGCGACAATTCGTAAAGATATATTGTACACTGGCTGCGCCCCGCGGCTTCGCCCGCGTGATGTTAAAAAAGTAACCTATGTGGTATTCCAGACATCTACCTCTGTGCCAAAATTCATCAAAATCGGTTTAGCCATTTAGACGTGAAGACATAACAAACAAACAAACTCACTTTCGCTTTTATAATATTAATAAGAAAGAAATAATAATAAATAATAATAATAATAAATATCTTGGGACAACTCACACACGGCTTTCTGATCCCAAGCTAAGCAGAGCTTGTGTTATGGTAACCAGACAACTGATATACATACTTATATAATTTATAAATACATACATATTATAGATAAATCACACCCAGACACAGAACAAACAATCATGCTCATCACACAAAGTTTGTCCTGGGTGGGAATCGAACCCACGACCTCCGGCTCAGCAGTTAGGGCCACTAACCACTAGACCAACAGGCCCATCAAAGAAAAAAAGCGTTTCGTGTGATAACCTGCAGTACGTCTGGATTTCCGATGGAAAAAAAGAAGATGGTGCTCTCAGGCATACTTACCGAAGAACAGTCTGTAAAAGATGGCCAAGCGCGCCACTTTGTGGTGGTAGGTGTGTCAATATGAAGATTGGTACTCACCAGCTAGTCGTCACCAATAAGCCTCTTAGTTCTGCACTCAACTAAGTTCAGTGTGGCTACCTAGTATTTTTTTTAAACGTTGCGCCACCCTAAGAATTTCTTTTGTATCGTGGGTGTGTTTATAAACATTTTAACTCACATACACAAACAACCAGATCCGAAACAACTACCCGTAGGCCATAGAAATGTTGAAACCGTGGGAGAATCGAACCCGCAAAACGCAGGGCAGCAGTCAATAGCTCAGTCACTGCGAAAACCGTGCCGTCAATTTGACTGCGCCATCTCAAAGGTGTCAACAATACTCCAGAAGAATTCCAGAAACCTACAAATAGTTTGTTCTAGAACATGCAATGACGTTTTCCTACACTTTTTAAAGCAACTTCGATGAAATATTAAGTACCTACAAAGTATTAGTTTGCAAATCTAGTGACACAGTCTCGATAAAAAAACAAATCGGGGTAATCACAGTTAAAATTGAAATTCCAAAAGCTGTTGATGACTTAAAGGAAGGGATTAAAGCGTTTGAGCGCAATCCGGCAGCGTTTAAAGCTACCAATCGCGCGTTTAATAATTAAACTTCAAGAATACAAGTGTCATTTCACTTTACAACTCTCCTGCCAACCCTCCCGGCTCCCAAATACTCAATTATGTTTTTAATTGAGCCACGCCGTGCATTTGACACGAATGTCCGACGGGTTTCGCTTTAGCCAGTAATCGCAATTTTAATTCTACAGCGATTTTTATTTTGTTAAAGCTGCTGGAAATTCGCTCAAGATTAGGTGGGAAAATGCTTATTTTCGTATTTTGACTGTGACTTCAATTTGCTCAAATTAGGAGCAGATTAGTTTTACCTTGGATTTTCCGTGAACGCTTTTGTTTTTAAGGTTTAATGTTCCTGTAATCTGATAAAACTTTAAATTGTCAAGGATTCTTTGAAACAAAAACCAAGTATCTAACAAACAAAAGTTAGTAGTCAGGAAGACAAACAAAGACACTAGAATCACGAAGTCATCACATCCCATAAAATTCCAAACAACTACTCCATGAGTTTCTTTGAACTCTGAACTTAAAAGAAACTCGTACAAAAGGAACTCCTTGCAGTCCACTAAAGGCCCAGATAACAATAAAAATAAAACGGTGAACATTCTCCGTACATTTCGATTCGGGAATATACAAATCGTTTGTATGGACGTGTCTTGTTATGGCTGGCTGGCTCCGTACGCGGCTGACACCTGTTCCTGTCACAATTGAATTGGGGAAGACGTATGGACATGTCCGAACGTATCGTGCATGCTGAGACAGGATTCTCAGAACTAAATGTATCTCTATGTTTTTATATTATTTGAGGGAAATAATTGTCGTTTTCTTTTTGGTGTTTATTTCTGATTTTATGGAAGAAACGTTAATACATAGTACACATACAAGCATTGCTCCTCAGTAAATTGGGTTAGTCTAGTAGAAAATAAATACCAAAGATGAAAAGATTATTTTTTCTGTCAGAAACTTCTCGGTTGATATTTATACCATTCAAGTGGGAAATATCTTAGAACCAGGTATTCCCAAATTTCTTTAGCGTTTTGTTTTATCTAACTTCTTCTATTTCAGCTTACTTTTACAAGCTATGTAGGATGAAACTTAACTGATACCTATCTCAACAGTTTACTTTAGCCTAAATCTATAACGAAAACTTTCTAGTATACTTCCCTCGATAACCGTCTAGAAAGGGATTTTCTTTCAAAATCGCCCTAGTTTTGAAAAGAATAACAAAGAGTTTCCGAACGAAAAAAAAAGTAAACTCATTATAAATCGAATCAAAGTGGGGAAACATCAAAGTACAAACATTTTTAATCATCACCTGTTCGAAGAGCTAGTTGACGAAATAGCGATCCTCGATATCATAAAACTTTCCTTTGATAAAAATATTACTCATTATAACTTTCGCGTACACAAAACTCATGCTGACTCCCCTGAGAGGTATCACATGAACGGACTTGGAATAGATGGAAAAGCAATTTCCTATCTTATTACCAACCTTAATTCGTTTTGCACCTGAGTTGACATCAAAACTTATAATCAGGAGGCAATTACCGGTATAATTACAACGAAATTTGATAGAAATTTAAAAGCAATCGTTCTTACCGTGTTTAATGAGAACGTTTGGAACATGATAAGTCGTACACTGTTAAATTGGACCCACTGTGAAAAGGAGCTTTGATAATTTTCATGTCAAAAGAGAGATTGCTACGTTCTCGTTATTGAATTTGTCATTAAAGATGTATATTCAGATAGAATTATTTGTAATTTGTGTAAAGTTCATTTCGAATAAAGTGGCCATTTTAACACGATAGGGATTTAAATCTCATTGAACATTAATATTTATAACTGGAACCTAATAACGATATTCATTTTATTTTCGTCAAAACTATTCTCGAAAAAGATTGGAGCTGTTTTAAAAAAAAATTACAAGAAAGAACTCCGCTAAAACATTAATCGTGTTATGAAAACAAAATTAATGAAAAAGAAAACAATGCCGTTGCGAACAAAACGATAAAAACCGATAACAATATAAATGCCACAGAGTGAATTAATATCGAATGTTGCAGAAGGCTCATGAACATCTGCAGAGTGTTTTGTTTCTACAATCGCGCTTGCGAATGGTCGAGACCATCAATTGCAAGGGAGCAGACTTCTTTGTCTGCTGATAAAGAGTGCTCGCGAAGGTCCATTTCGAATGCTTGTCACTCCTTTTGTTGTATCCACGGTTTTTAATTTTGAAAAGAATTTTGTTCGAGAATGTGTGAGATGTTGAAGTGAATTTGATGTTGCTTTAAGTCAATTTGTGTTGATGTTGTTGGCTATAGTGGATTAGGTTCTTACACAAAAGTAGCAGAAAAATAAAGGTTCTTTATCGTTGAAGATATTTTTAGTAAACCAGACTTTACTTACAAAATTATGATGTAGTTTAATAGGATGCTGTACGATGTCAACTTACCTGTAACAAATAGAAAACAACTTATTAGTAAAACCAAAGAAACAATAACGAGGGACCGGTACCCAACAATCAATTTAGAAAACGCTCCAACCATTTATCTTAGTTTTTTTTTTAATATTACCTCCAAATCTATTACATTTCCTTGTAAAGCAGGCGAACAAAATCTTCCTTCAAAACTTTATCATGTTAGAGAAAAAATATCTCGTTCGCGAGGCATTACGCAGACGTTCCACCATCCAACTTTTCACAAATTTCCAAAACTTGTAAAACAAACGTTGCTCCTTTAACATTGGCACAATTACCTGTTACAACTTGGCGAATGCAAATTCCGGCCATATTTATTTTTGCCGCCCTTCTGTTCGGAATTTTCTTATAAATAACTTAATCAGGGTCAATCCATCAAGCTGTCATTCTTCACAGAAATACTTTTCTGTTGCCTTAGCACCTTTATTCAGTAACAAATTTTCAATACAAAACAAAGGGAAGTTTCAGGAATGGGTCTCCAGTTTGCTATTACTCATTTGGACCTGCCAAAAACAAACTAACGCGACCCTACTTACATATTACATACATGTTTAGAACAAAAATATATAAAGTTACAGTACAAAGTTCTCAATATAATTTGCCAGCGATATTGGGTTTGGGATTTACGAAAATTCTAGAAACTACCATGTAGCAAATATCTGATAACTGAGATAATAATGTTATTAAAATGGAAAACTTGCTATTTTATACTGTTGCTTCAATTTTCGATATAAGGTACTCGTAACCAAGCTTTTCGTCGAAAATGTTCGCACTAAATTTTAAATAAAATTATTTTCATAAATCTAACGAGTTTATAACAACTAAGGTTTTGCTATTACCTTTATATAATCAAACAGCCTTTTTAACATCGAATACTGTATATTATCTTGAAACCTTACATTATAATTCATGAATAAATGAAGCCAACCCATTACATTAGTTAGTAAAAGTCTGACAGTCCCCCCACTCCGAACTCCCCTTGCGCCTTATTGATTTGTAATAGCAACGTCAAGTTTTCCCTTTTCTTCCCTCTTTCTCCCTCACATCCCACTTTTTTCAAAAAAAATATTAGCCTATGTCCGTCTCCTAGTTCCCAACTATCTCTGTACCGAAATTCATCAAAATCGGTTTAGCCATTAAAGCGTGAAGAGGTAACAAATAGATAAACAAACAAACAAACTCACATTCGTTTTTAAAATATTATATACTAGCTTTCGCCCGCGGCTTCGCCTGCGTTATATTTGGGGTAACACAGTTCCCCTTGCGCCTTATTGATTTGTAATAGCAACGCCAAGTTTTCCCTTTTCTTCCCTCTTTCTCCCTCACATCCCACTTTTTTCAAAAAAAATATTAGCCTATGTCCGTCTCCTAGTTCCCAACTATCTCTGTACCGAAATTCATCAAAATCGGTTTAGCCATTAAAGCGTGAAGAGGTAACAAACAAATAAACAAACTTACATTCGTTTTTATAATATTATAGTGAGGATTGGAAAAAAATAAATAAACATTAAGCCAAATACTTCACCCACAGTTAATCGGACATAAATATTGCGTCAGCAGAAAATTCGCATAAACACGTTAGGACTTCGGGTCACTATGCTTATGCTGCAAATACGAACGATTTCACTAGATACTTTTAAAAATATTCGCTCAAGTACGCTAAGCCTGCTACAAATTCAAATACTCGACCGATAAAAGTATTTTTGATCTCGATTTTTGTTGAGATCTGTAAAATTTCATATTTCAGTAACTTTGGTGGATGAGATTATGGATTTAGTTGATTCAATCAAGGAGCTCGCGAGGGCTGTAAGGGGTTCTGAACTAACAACTGTTCTTAATCCACTCTATCTGAGTTCGAATGCCGCCCAAACGGATTGGATTACCTTTACGTACTTTATCGGACTCTTTCTCCTCAATATTGGATATAAGCTTTCGAGATTCAACAGCCCTTTTGTTTCTTTCGTTTTTCGTTATGTTGGGTTACGTTTTAGCTAAAGTTGCTTTTTAAATTCATATTTTTAGAAATTTATTATTTTTGAAGCACCGAATTTCGTTATCCAACAGCAAAACAATATTCGTTTGTGCACAACTGTACCAGCACCGTACAATCGATGTCAAATTTATAAGATCACGTGTTCTTATCCAATCTAAAAACAAAACGTTTAAAGAGAATAGTTTAGTTGCTGCAACGGATATTGTGGGGAGGCACCAGCACCCTTTATGCCTTTTATATCCTCCCCCGTCACAAACATTTAACACTGACTTCCAGACAGTAATATTGAGACTTGGATAGATAAAATCTTGTGAGTTTGAAAGAGTTTCCTTTATTTGCGAGGGCAAATGGACAATTGCATGAAAAGGTATAGGTGCACGAATGAGGTTCTGTTCAAAAGTTTAAGATCTAGATTTCTCCGTAATGAAGGTGGCAGCGAATCTTCTTTTGTGAATTTTCGTTGAAAGTTCGCTGCACTGAATTAATTTGATATTTGGATTGAATTTTTTAAATTAAATTACGATTGAAACTTAAATTACACAACAATGTTTAATTTAAGTTTATTTCGTAATTCAATAGATACCTACAAAGAGTTTAGTTTGTTTTAAGACGTAGGTAATTTATTTTATTTTATTACAGCAAAGACTTGCCAAAGTCACTTAACGTTTAAGTAATTTACATATTTCATACCTCTGTCTTCATTATCTAATCTGTCCATATAACACGCTATAACACTTTAGACTCCATTACGGTCAAAATCATTAGGTACACCTAAATCGAATAACCTTACCCTACACCTAAATTGCCCTCAAAACTACATCCTTATTCACTTCGTAGTTACCAGGAGCGCAGTGGCAGGAGAAGACAGCCGTCATTCCGCTGTAATACAGATAATTGCATTTAACTACGGGACACGGGGAAGCGTGGTCTACGTGCATACGTAACTCACTTTGCACTGTTTAAAAGCGCTCGTTCGTAACAGTTCTGCGGTTATTTTTATGGGATGTTCTTGGATTTGCGCTTTTGTGCGAATGAATGATGTTGTGAAAGTGAAAATGCTTTTTGGTTACTTTGTGATTGGTGACTGTGTTTGGTCTATATTTTTTTTTTTTTAGTTACCTAAGGCGTTTGTCACTGCAACCACATCGACATTTCTAGCACACTACACTTTGGTCTTGACATATCTTGTGGAGGCACAACTGGTTTCAATGTAGGTCTTTGAAAACTTCTGTGGAAACGAGGTAGAAAAGCTAAGGTTACTTTGCAGTTGGCGAAGTAATCAGTGAAAGGAACATACATTAAAAAATACGGTTGAACATAGAGCCTTCTCCTTTTTCGAAGTCGGTTAAAAATTTAAGCATCAACGCCATCAACATTCCCCATCACAGAGACAGCAACAATTACGTCTCGTTCATTTGAACTACGCCTTCCACAAAAGAAATTACTTCATTCTTTCTAAATTTCAACTCTCCAAGTTGTTCAGGGGCGTCTAACGGGCGGGAGTTATTTATCTTTGCTCTCAGTATAATAGAATTTAATTAAGTAAGGTGCGACATGCTTCAAGCGGTGGAATTTTGCGAAGTTGCGCCAACTCGATACACGGCAGACCTCGGCGTGTGTGGCAACGGCGGTTCTATTTATGAATTAATATTGTCATATAGATATAAAAGGGCTTGGCTGTTGGTGGCCTACTTTTTAAAACGGAGGAGTATCTATAAGAAACTTTTTGAGTCTATGGTCTTGTGTAACTTGCTATATCTGCATCTGATCAAACTAATAACGTTAAGATGGGGTGATATTGATAAATGATATTTATTTTGCAGGTAGGTTTTCACAAACATATTACACGTCTTTTTAAAAAACTCGCTCTGAGAAGAAACAGCCGAAACAAACTCAGAGGTCTTACTTAGTCTCTTTTTAGGTCCAGACAAAAAATTTGGTCAACTTACATGAGGACTATGCAGATTAGTATCTGAAATTGTCTTTTTAATAAAGCATCACACATTGAGTGGACCTGTCTAGTCAGTACAATCATTTGTCAGTTATCTTGTAGCTCGACTCATAACTCAAGGAGCTCAACGACACGATTGTAAGATTGATTTAGTTTGTAAAGGTGTAGGTTTTTTATCAGAGTTTTTCCAGTGGCTGCCAAGCCTGCTGTCTAAATGCCTTTTTTTGCAGATGAAAAATCTTCAAATAACTTGCTCCGGTCTGGGCGGAGTGGGGAGAAGTGTCAGACTTGTACTGACTAAAACCTACCCATGTTCCTTCTATTGCCTTTTATGTTCCGGGGCCACGTCATCTGTTTCGAACTACCCGCGACTCTGGCAGGACCCACGTATGCATAAGACACATATAATCAGGCCTTTTTTTAAAAAAAATCGTAATACACTAAGCTCTCCATATGTATGTTTTGTAAAAAATATTGAGAGAAACCCAAAATCTTATATCTTCACTGTCTTAATTAATGAAGACCACGTTAATACATGCCAATCAAATCTCGACTGAGCACAAGTTTTAATCATATCCACAGTAGCAGAAAACAATTACAAAATATTGACTAATGAAATGAGTCCAGTTTCAGAATTATCTGACTTCGAAAAGTTCTCGTTTCGACTCAAAACGGATAAAAGAAATAGACAACACAGTAGCCAGTTGGAGAGACATTATAAAAGGAAGTACATATCGCAAAAACAAAGATTCAGACTGGTTGGCCGTGTATTGAACATTTTTGACACAATTTACCTGTTTTTCTGCTGCCATTACAAAAGGTATCTATGGAGTATATTGGGAAGCCAGTGAAAATTACTGGCAATAAAAGGATGGAGAAAGATTTTTATCTGAAACATATTTGAGTATTGTTTGGGAATCTAAAGAGGAAAATAGTATGGCTTTTTCTTAAAATATATTATAACACATCAATTCAGTTTCTTTTTACAAATTCAATATTAAACAATACAACACTTTTATTATTTACAAAAAAATGAAGTTTTTCCTTTTCTTCCCTCTTTCTCACTCATTTCACACTTTAAAAAAAAAGCCTATGTCCGTCTTCAGGGTCCCAACTATCTCTGTACCAAAATTCATAAAAATAGGTTTAGCCATTTAGGCGTCAAGACTTAACAAACAAACAAATAAAGTCACTTTCACTTTTATAATATTAGTAAGGATTCCCGTAAGTAAAAACCAAACTATATTTACATAACTATATTTTCCTAGAACCGGCTTTCCCTGAGATACCACTTTTTTATTTAGCACGTCAGTATTGACTGCTCGAAGTTTCCTTTTTTTTTAAAAGAACAAGAACTATTTATTCAATAATATAAGTAGTTTGTACATGGCATACATAGTTGTCTTTTATACTTAAATCTTATAAAGAAGTTTAATAAGTTCCACTCTAAATCAGACCAAATAATTTAGCAATAACTAAACAACATTATTGCGTAATAGAATTTATAGGTCATATTAGTACACTAATATATTGTATCCGTTTATTTGGCTCAGTTCACACCTTTGGGAGTCGAAAGTTGGAATTATATCTGCAACTATATTATACAATACAACAGTCAACTACAACTATTTAGAACTAACGGTAATTAGTACCTCGATTATATGATGAGGGACTACGGTTTCAGTGACGTTTTTTTAACGCACTTTTTTCTTCACCTGCAACTCAAAATTAATCAAAAATCATATTAAGTAGTTTATTCAAATCAGGCTGATAATTAGTTTAGGCTGACCGTCCCTGCACATCCTGACAACGCTTGCCCTTCGCCACTTCCTAATTTTTTAGCTGGGAAGAAGAAGTGGCGGAACTAACTTCCTAGCAATCCATCTGCAAATGCGAACTGAAGGGTTACCATGACATCTTATAGCAGTTCTTATTTCTGTGTGAGAAAGAGATAGTGCTATAGACCTGTATAGGTCTGTCTCTTTCCTTCAGTGGCATAAGTTCTGCTTTAAGACGGCATTGTACGGTAGCTGATTATGTAACAAAATCATAGGAGTAAAATTTGAACTACCTGATGTCCTCTTCAGTTAAAATATCATACATGTTTTGTTAGGACTACAATGCAGGGTAAGATAAGTTACGTGACCGCGGGAGACGCTCCGGGCATGGGGCGCTGCGAGACGACTCCCGGCCACCGTAGATGCGGGTCTGTGGGCGGTGAACAATGTGTAGCTCACCGTCCGCCCGTCTAGTGATGACAGGCCATGTCGACGGCGCGTTCGTGTTCCACTCGCACCTCAAAAAAATGTCAGCAAACCTGAGGTGCCTGCCGGGGTTGCGGGTTGCTAAAAAGATATACCGCGGCCCCAGAACATTGAGGGCAAAAGAACATGGGTGAGTTTTAGTGAGTAAGTCTGACACTCCGCCCAGAGCAGGGGAAGTTGTTTGGTAATTTCCTATCCGCATAAAAAACTTTGTTACATCCTAATCCTAATCTTCAAATTATTTTACTGTCGTTACATTCACTGGTGAAAAAGTGAGGAATATTTTTTTTTCATACACTTTAAGATTTAAAATACGTGGCACAAAATAACACACATTTAAATTGTAACAACATAGTGTATATCAATCAAATTGACATCGATAATAAAGTAAAGTTACCAACATAATAAAAACTATACCTTTTCCTAAGCGTGTTTTTTAATAAACTACAACATTTTTTACTTCCTAATTATAATATTATTATTTGACCTGTAAAGACGAGAAACTATTAATAGCAGCTAAAGTTTGAGTAAGTGTGATGATCTTGGCAGAATATCTAATCACTAGCTTTTACCCGCGACTTCGCTCGCATTATTATCGCATATTAAATTCGGGGTAACACAGTTCCCCTTTCCTGATTTGCAGGTATCTGCCACCTGTAGTTTTTGCCTTATTTATTGTAATAGCAAAGCTAAGTTTTCTCTTTTCTTTCCTCTTTTTCCCTCACTTCTCACTGATTAAAACAAATAGCCTATGTCCACCTTCAGGGTCTCAACTATCGGTGTACCAAAACATTTCAAAATCGGTTAAGCCATTTAGGCATGAAGACCTAACAAACAAACAAAATCACTTTCGCTTTTATAACATTAGTAATCAAAGTCATTCAGTCATTAATGATATCTTTGATGGCGATGAAACCAAAGAAGCAAAGAAAGTAAAATGTGTTTCATACCATACCACTTTAAAGTCAACCATTAATCTTAAAATACTACTTTAAAAACTCCTCACTCCGTCAGAAAAAAAGAGACTCCTAACAAAATCTCTCGCACTTTAATCACAGCCTGATCGAATTTCCTCCCCGCAAAGTTTCAACAGGAAAGCGGAAACTATTACGCTTTACATGGCTGTTTACATAGGGTACTTTACACTTAGAGGACGGTGTTTGCTATGTGCAGAGAGCAATGTATATAGTTCCTGTCTTTTAATAGACTGCGTTTAATTAGAACATGTGGATTTTCTTACATGGTGCGGAAACTTTAACAAAGGTGCCTGTTGCTCGTCAAGAAAAGTTTGAGATATTGTTGAGAGAATATTTATAACATTATGTTGCTTGATTTCGATACAATAGAGTAGCTTTTGGATCTACAGGCTCAGCCGCGCGTGCCAAGGATTATTTAAGGAATGGGGAACCCATACTGAGTTTTCTTTGTGCCTCGGTAAGCAAGCACGTTAAGAAATTAGTCCCTGCTTGATATAATAAACTAGTTTCCGCCCGCGATTTCGTCCGCGTGGTTACTTTGGGCTAACGCTACTTTAACTCTCGTGATTATCGAACAAAAAATATCTTTCTCTCCCTTTTTCTTCCCTCTTTTTCACTCTTACTTCACTTTAAAAATATGTACTTTGTCCGCCCCCAGCTATATCTACCAAAATTGTACCAAAAAAAGTGCTTGTTAGTAAGTAGGCAAGTGTCATTTATTGCGGATAATACGATTTCTACCAGTCAACTTTAAGGTGATGCAGAGATAAAATTAATTTCACTTGTTTGGTCTTCCTCTACACTAATAGCCTTACATACATACCCAAAATCTTCCACATAATCCGTTCATCAAAAACGTTCACCCAATGTTCGCCCTTCCAGATCACCTACTTCTCATTAACTAATCGCAACCTAATTTACAAAGCAAGATTACAAGAGCATTCATACAATCAAACGAACGAGTGAGTGAGTAATTATCTCCAACACCTTCACATTTGAACTGAAATGCAAGTCAAGCGTTGTATGTGCGACGGCGTAAACACGCGTACGTACTAACCCGATTAGACACCCCTTACACCCCCAACCCACACCCCCAACCCACACCCCCAACACACCCCGGACATGAAACCGCGCTAATAAGGAACACTTCACTTGTAATTTCCCATTTGTTTCTATTTACAACTTTGTGAAATGTTGTGTTCTGGATTATATTTTTTATGGATTATTTGCGGTGGGAGAGGGTTGAGGTTTTCGAGTTTGTGTACGGATTTATTGGGGTTAATTTTAAGGTTAAGTGTGTTAAGTTTTTAGTGTTTGTTAATTGACTGTGTTTATTTGGGTCACGGAAGATTAACTTCGTGAGTGTGTTGTTCTTATTTTAGTACTCGAGTAGATATTGTTTAAAAGAGATAGCGCAGCCCTGGAACATAAAGAGCAAAAAACGGAACATGGGTTTTAATAAGTAAAAGTCTGACAGTCCCAGTCCTGTATGGGAAGTTATTTGATGATTTCCCATCTGCAAAAAGAGGGTATTTTTTTCTAGTTTCTTAGTAACAACCTGGACCACAGTCTGTCAGTCTGTATTGTCATCAACCGGGTACAACCCGGTTGATGACAATAGGCTTACTATTTTTAACGAGTTATGGGTGTATTACTTCCTTAAGCCTGACTGCTAAGCACGTGGTACCTCTTTAGCAGTCAGGCTTAGCAGTCAGGCTTTCGACAGCGAGTCCAATGGAGAACGAGACAAGACGAATAACTACGCATGTTTCAATAGCTCGACAATATTTCACACCCTACCAAAAGTTCCATAACCATTCAAACCACAATCCGCGATCAAAGATCATAAAAATATCCACACCTTTTCCAAAACGGGTCAAAACGCACATCGAAACGGACCGAAACGTCATAAACAAAGACAGCTATTGAAACACTAAACCGTTTTGGCAGTAAACGGCAGGCTTTGAAAGAGGTCTTGACAAAAGGCGGTTCTCTCAAAGTCCCTATACGGAACCGCGTCACGTATACCGGTAACGTGGTGCCGATAAATGATTATTGCACTGGTGAACGGGCCGATTTCTTAACCACTGAAACCTTACGGACTTTGTGGATTCGTGGACGCTATATTCGAACGGGTTCTAGAGAAGTAGTTCTGTAAATTATTTACAGAACAGGGTTGTGTATTGTTTTAAAAGGAAAAAAACTTGAGAGGTGTCAAGGAACACCCGGATGGAACGAAGTTATTATTTATTATGTACAAAAAACCTGTATACACACAACAAAAATAATCGTCGCGACACCACACTGTTCAATGAGAAAGACGAAACGAAATTAACTGGCTTGCTTACTATGAGAGAGAGAGATATCTACTCTTTGAGCTTATGATTTAATTAAAGGTATTCTTTTGACAGTTGTTTCAAATTCTAGTCTTATGTCTACGTGTGTTGATTGAAAATAAACTTAATTACTTAAAGGAATTTGTTTAATATTACAGTACACTTTTATAAAGCTATTAAATAAATAAATATACAAATCAAATAAATTATTTTTATTTGATTTGTATATTATTACTTTAACAAACAAGATAGATAAACATGAAGAGTAATAATAATGATGATCCATTAACTTAATAGTAAATAATGTTGGGTAACCTACTTAATTTATTCTCTTTCACTTTAACTTAATTAAATTCTTAACATCCATACAGTTAGAAATACACTTCTGTTGATTACCTCGTTAGTCTAGTGGTCGCAAGACCATTAAACTTGAGATCCTGGATTCGATTCACAGGTCAGAAATGGCGTGTGTGTGTGAGATGTCTCAGTAGAAATCCCTAATGGAAAACCAAACAATACTTTTTGGAGCACTTACCTGGGATGCATGCCCAGTTGACCGTTGCCTAACCAGGATTCCCTCCGGGATTTACACGCGTAATGTAAGAAATACAACCATGGGACTAGGTAGGTAAAGAACTAGGAGCAACTCTGTAAGATATTAATTTAGCAAGGGGATAGAATTTTACTTGGGAAAGGACATAGACTTTATATTATGAAGCTGAAAACGTAAAGGGGTAAACACTGCATTATGACTATATTCCTCAACTGCTAGCCAACTGACGAACTGTCATGAGATACTTAAAAAAAACGGCTATAAGGCAAAGCTAATCGTGAACCTTATTACAAGAAGGACAAAGTCGCAGTTAAAAGTTAGTTTATTTCTAATATATAAAATTCTCGTGTCACAGTTTTCGTTCCCATACTCCTCCGAAACGGTTGGACCGATTTAAACGAAATTTTGTGTACATTTCGGGTAGGTCTGAGAATCGGCCAACATCTATTTTTCATACCCCTAAGTGAGCAGAGGGTGAAACCGCTGGATACAGCTAGTATATTATAGTTTTGTTGCCAATGAATTTTGTGCAATCCAGTTAGAGTTGGGTGACACGATAGCCCTTGGTAAGACTGGTTGTTCGACTTTCGGGCCACTGACTACCTGTAAAGATGGTCAAAAATGTATATGACAACCCGAACCAACGGCTTAAAACTTTCCAAGTCACGGAAAAAACCTTTGTATGTAATGGGTCGTCACCTACCTTAGGACCAATCTAAGCCAACGCGGCTTAAAGGTATGTGTAAAATTCATTTACATAATGCCGATACAGAAACTACAGCAAACAAAATCAAAAACGTTAACGTTAACATTTTTTTTAATTTTAAAACTCCTCAGTCTAATGAAACAAATTGCACAGGACGACCTAAAAAAATAAATAGAATCGCGCAACAAATAAAACACCAGCTTATTACAGTGGCAAAGCGTGGCCGTACTCAAGTTTTACCAGCTGTGAATTTCTCTCATAAATATTCGATTGGCCGCCATGCCCGAGGCTTGGGACGACCCCCTTTGTAATATTGAGATTCATAATTTGACCCGCAACTAACTTAGCGATCCACTGAATTCCTGAAACACTAATAAGCCAATATAAATAGAGTGTAGACTTTAAGTTTTTGAGAGTTGTGTTGTTTGTTAAATTTGAGGTGAATCGACAGTTTTTGAGAATAGAACAGCTACCCTACAATGACATCTTAAAGCAGAACTAATTCTACTGAGGGAAAGAGACAGAGCTATCACCATCTCAAAACACAAAATTGATCGGTTTAAGTTTGACAATGCCGTGGTGAATTTCTTTTCATACCTATATCGTGAGTTGAAACTTCTACAAATAATTTAATCATTGATCTTTGTAGCACAAACGGGAACATCTTTGGTGCTCAAATGAGAATGATTCCCCAAAACGGTGTTTAAAAACAAAGTAAGGAAACTTGCAACCTAGAACCGGAAATTCAGTATAACTCTATGCTTTGTGGATGAATCCTTAAACCCTTCACCAAAAGGAGTACCACAAAAAAAGAGTAAAAGGAGGATACTTAGGGTTAAAATTGATTCGAAAAATACCAATATTCAAATTTAAGCAAAGACAGCTAAACATACTTTTAAATTCTACTGCAATACAAGACTAGCTATATCTGTGCTCTGCCTTTTTCCTTCAGCGGAATAAGTTCTGCTTTGAGACGTCATGGTGGGCCTATAGGTCACAATAGTCAGTGGCAGACAAAAAAACTTATTGGGTAGTTGACACCATTAACCAATAATTTAAAAACACAATTTTTCCGAAAGAACACCTTATTCTAGACCTGAGAACTCCATTCATTTCAAAATAACTTTAAAATTCGATTTTTAGTTGCTTTTAAATCAATAAATAGTTGCATTATTGACTTGACAACTTAGTGACGTCATCGGTTGCGACTCTCATAAAAAATCTATGGGGGAAGCGCGTTTTGACAGCTCATAAAAAGTATATCAATTGATTGGTGGTGTTAACTACCCTATTGTCATGTACATATTATTTTGATTATGACGCGGATACCGGAAGTCATTTTCATACGGAACCTTGTAATCCACTAAGCATGTTCCGACATCTCTTTTTTTTATTTAACTCTTTTAATTTTTATTCTTTTATCTTTAACATTGCTTTGTCTTTTATTCCAGCCTCTTTTATTAACTTTATTTCATTCTGTGCCTATATTATCTAGATTCTTATAGTTACTTTCTTTTCATCTCCAGTCAGAATCAGGTCATTTTTTACCGCTTGATTGAAAACGTCAAAGGAATCAATCTGTTTTGTGAATTCATAAAATAAGAATGGTTTCAAGATTTCTTTTGTTAATCGTGGAATAAAAGAATGTTAACAATTAACTTTTATCCCTTTTATGATTGTACGGTTTTGTCTTTAGAAATAGGAATATCGGTATTTTCACTTAATACAGAAAATTTACATAAAGAGATCATTATTTTGGTATCTAAGTTGAATTGTTACACACATGTAAACAAATCCTTCAGACTTGATTTTTTTCATCAGTTTTTAAATTATTTTTATAGTAAACTAGCTGTGCCTAGCGGCTGCACCCGCCACCCAGGTCCCGCTTATCACTTAGGGGTATGAAAAATAGATAGTAGCCGATTGCCAGACTAACTGAATATGCATAAAAAAAAACATAAAAATCGGTCGAACCGTTTCGTAGAAGTATGCGAACGAATATTGTGACACAAGAATTTAATATATTAGATAAATATTTTTTTGGGTTTCGTACTTCTAAAGGAAAACACGGAACCCCTATCGGATCACTTTGTTGTTCGTCTGTCTGTCTGTCATGACCCTTTAAGTCAGGCACGCGTGGAAGTTTGGAGTCAAAATTCAAACCATAATATGCTCAAGCCTGTGGTTCCTTGGACCTATGAAAAAAAAACCGTCTAAGTTAACACAGTCAAAAGAATTATGGTTGTGATTGCAATGTTTGTGTTTGTTTAAGTCAAATCTTGTTACTAAGTTTTAGTTATCTCCAAGTGATTGAGCTCAAAATTCGGATACACGTTTAGTTCAGAAGACAATACATTTCTAGCAAAGTGCCGTCATTATAAATCCAATATGGCGGACTTTCAAAGATGGCAAGTTATTTTTATGTACTGCTATTACGTTTTCTTAAAATTGTTTTATTTTTTTTTAACTATTAGCTTGCGAAAGAGTTATCGAAACACTGAAACATTAGGGGAAAAGAAGGAACATGGGTTGGTTTTATTCAGTACAACTCTGACACTCCCCTCCGCTCCGCCCAGAGCAGAGAAATTTATTTCATGATTTCTCATCTGCAAAAAATGCTTGTTTTCGCCATATATAGGTACCAAAAACATCCACAGACACAGGTATCTATAATGAGATGCCATAACTCACCTGTCATTTCTTCAGAACTCAATAAAAGTCGTGTCGTAAAATTGTACTAAAGAATGTTCGTAATGCATGAGCTCTCTGCTCAAGTTGAGCCGTTCAGTCAGAGAGCGCTTGTATAGCGCTGTCAGTCTAATACTTGAAGGCTTTTGTAATTAAATGTTGAGGAATGACTGAGCATAAAATTGGTTTAAATTTAATAAATAATGTCAGTGTCAACTGGTCCTATTGATAGACAAAGGCGTCTTCTAAGCGGAGAGACCGGGGTTGCGGGTGGTTCGAAAGAGATATCGTGGCCCAGGAACATAAAGGGCAAAAGAAGGAACAAACTCACACGGGTTTTAGTCACTACAAGTCTGACAAGCCGCCCCACTCCACCCAGAGCGGGAGAAGTTAATTCTTGATTCGAGATCCGCAAAAAAAGGCATCTTCTCATACAAAGAAGAAGCCATCATGCTTGCTAAAGCGGGGTCAGCGATTTCAGGCTTGTATTAATATTGTAAGTCCTGGAATTTCTCACGATATTTTCTTTCACCGATGTCTGTGATGTCATAAATAACCTTTTAGAATACATATGATTTCAAAAAGGCGCATGCGTACTTAGGCGAAGCGTTTAAACTTCTGGGTGATCACGACACTTCAGGACTTAAGTCTTATGAGCCAATTAAAATGAACAAATAACGTAATTTTATTTAGAAAGATTTTTCTTTCAATTTACCAGCTGCATTTCTAAAAAAGTTTCTTAATTAAATTATTAGGTACTAGCTTTCGCCCGTTAAATTTGGGGTAACACATTTCCCCTTGCGCCTTATTGATTTGTAATAGCAACGCTAAGTTTTCCCTTTTCTTCCCTCTTTCTCCCTCACATCCCACTTTTTTCCAAAAAATATAAAAATATAAAATATTAGCCTATGTCCGTCTCCTGGTTCCCAACTATCTCTGTTCCAAAATTCATCAAAATCGGTTTAGCCGTTAAAGCGTGAAGAGGTAACAAACTCACTTTCGCTTTTATAATATTAGTAAGGATAAGGATTTGCTTATTGAATTAGAGTTAAAATTTCTATGAATAAGTTATTTTTAACCTTCGATGGTTTGGGCAGGCATTCACACTCGAATTATGCTGTCGAGCTTTTTAATCAATTGTTTTTTTGTATTTTTTTTATTAAACACTTCAATATACAAGGACAGAGGATTTAACGCCATAAGCATTTCATACAGTTCACTAGGGTCCATGCGAACTGTACTAGTATTTAAGCCCTTAAAAAACACTTGTCATGTGAGATGCAACAAATAATTAAATTGAATTGAACCGTTTTGGGTGACGCAGAGATGAACAAGGATGGTAGGTGTAAATCTACATCTCAATTTTAATTAAAACTACGATACGAGCAAAAAATCTATCAAAACTATCTCAAGTAAAGAAACAAATCCTTTGGCTTTGTCCTGTCCCTTAGTGTTTTAGAAAATGTTTTACCTAGAGTTCAACAAAAACGTCCCAAGTCGCGATGGCGTTATACGTATCTCAAAGTTCCCAAATATCAAAATGGCCATACAACCGCCACATTCCTTTTAAAACTTTATACGGCATAACTTCTATGTTTTACGAAATTGCCTCCCAAAATTGCCTCTCAGACGAACGAAATAGGTGACATTCTGGGACCTGACAATCGGTTGAAGTACTTACAAATAGTTTCTCGAGTCAAAAGCTTGTTGGGTGATGAACTCATACCTGCTCGAAACTGGCTTAGCTTAAGCGATGAGAGCTGAGCGAGCGAAGTTGAACTTGTTAGTTGAGATTTAAACGAATTTACGCTGATGGTGGAATGTTTTAGCTCTTTACGCGGAGCGTTTGGGACTGAATCGTTTTCGACTGTTAATGAAAGTTGAAACTTTCATATTGTCTGTATTCAAATGTTGGTGCTTAGTTCTGATTTTGGACGGCACTAATGAGGTGGTTGGTTTTGAGAATTATTAAAATAAATATTTCATAATATTTAAAAATACCAAACGCTTTGCTTTTATGCCGATATTTTCTGTTGGTCCTAAAACACTCCTGTCAAAAATAAATATAAAAAAGGGCAAGTGCGAGTTGGAGGGTTCCGTACAAACTAGCAACATAAATGGCCATATCTTTTGACTGCGTTTATTTTGAGGGTGGATTTTTAAAAGCTCCAAGGGACCGCGAATTTGATTATATGGTTTTAAATTCAACTAGTGGGTAGTTGAATTTAAACCCATATTATCAAATCCGCGGTCTGAACAGACACACAGGTAAACAGACTGAAGGACAAAAAAGTGATAATATAAGGGTTCCATTTTTTTCCTTTTGAGGTACGGAACTCCTAAAATAAGTCTAAGCACGGCTTGCTTAGACATATTTTATAAAACAAAAACGGATTGTGTTCCATCAAAACGACATTCATCAACGACACGTCCACCTAAAAGTCTACAAAATCGCATAATCATTACTCAAAACTCACACAATAAAGCATAACCACAACAAGCATTTGTCAAGCGATAAAAACAAAAAGTAAGCCATCGAGAGTGGCTCGGAAGCACCACCTAGGAGGCGTGACCGGCCAATTTGGTGGAGAAGTCTCGAGGGTCCAAGAGTAATGCCTCTGACGTCCACATAAGCACCATGAAATTTATCGACCTTACGTGCCGGACGACCAAAATAAAAACAAACTCGGCAAGTGTCAAAGTTCGTTTTGGAGCTTCCAGCGGTTTTTATATTCAATTACTGCGGGTGCCGGGGAATTTTTTGGGAAGTGTACCGAATTCTGCATTTGGGTAAGTACGCGTATTTACATATAGGATTTATAGTTGTTGATGTTAGTGGGCTGCGTAAATTGGAACGGTTTTTTGGGTGTGTTGAATAAATTTATATATATTTATAAGTGTTTGAAAACTCAAATTTGGCATGATCCTTTAAGAACGTAGATACTAGAACTAAGACGATTTTTTGCAATATTCAACCATTAAGGGGGTGAAACAGAATAGCAAAATTTATATGGAAAAACGCGATTTCAATGCCGGATTGACTTGAAATACAAAGGCATTATTTCTTGATATTAATAGACTATAAATAATATTACACTACTACGACACTAAGAAGCTGATTTTCGGGTAAAACCGCGGAGTAAACCACTGTACCTAAATTATAACAAAGTATTATTATGTTATTATTTACTATTAAAAATTATATAAGTACTAAAAGTATATATCGCGTTGAAAATGTAATAAATAATGTACTTGACCATATCAGTTTAAGAACTTATAAAAGTGCTTAACTCAAGTGAAAGATGACCTTATCCTACAAGCATCTCAAGCAAGAAAACCATCAAAACAGATCATCTATTTCCTATAGATGACTTTTATGACGACGGCAACTGATAGATTCATGTTTTTATGTCGTCTTTAGATCATCATTCGAATAACTTTACTATCGGTACATAAATTCATTGATGGATGCTTTTCTTTCAACTGACTCTGCAGTTTGGTAGAACTATCTTCAAAGTTTATGAATTCTTCGGCTACATATTTCTTTCTTTCTCTCGTATTGTATTCAAGGGAACATTTATATTAGTGTCGTTTTCAGGGTCAAAGTAATTAAATTTTTATTTAGTCCGTCTTTTAGATTATTCAAAAATAAGGGACACGTACTTTTTTATTTGTAA
This sequence comes from Ochropleura leucogaster, assembly GCA_958449745.1. Taxonomy (NCBI): domain Eukaryota; kingdom Metazoa; phylum Arthropoda; class Insecta; order Lepidoptera; family Noctuidae; genus Ochropleura; species Ochropleura leucogaster. The sequence goes on from OY288207.1 coordinate 17,622,386, forward strand.
ACTAGCTTTCGCCCGCGGCTTCGTCCGCGTTAAATTTGGGGTAACACATTTCCCCTTGCGCCTTATTGATTTGTAATAGCAACGCTAAGATTTCCCCTTTTCTTCCCTCTTTCTCCCTCACATCCCACTTTTTTCCAAAAAAATATTAGCCTATGTCCGTCTCCTGGTTCCCAACTATGTCTGTACCAAAATTCATCAAAATCGGTTAAGCCGTTAAAGCGTGAAGAGGTAACAAACAAACACACTTTCGCTTTTATAATATTAGTAAGAAAGTAAGAATAAGGATTAGAATAAAAATTACAAAGATATAGCCCATTAAAGACGACATGATATTTGACGATAAAGTATAAATTTATTATTATTATGCATTACTATTAGTTTTTTTTTTTTTTTTTTTTATTAATTTATTATTGTACAAATGACTTTTTGAATGATAGGGAAATATGACCTTGTAATTTGTAAGTGTTCACTTGTGTTCGTAGAGTACATATATGTTTAATTATAATTCAAAACAATGCAATTCATTTCAATTTTCAATGGCTATTTATATGTATTTTATTGATTATTTATTATTATTAATTAGAACGACATGATGTTTGACGATAAAGTACTAATTTATTCTGTAAATTTTGCATGCCGTATGGTAGAGTGTAGCGGAAACTTTAAACTATGTACATATCATCTTATACGTGTACCTACATTGTTGCAAATAAATATATCTGAATCTGAATCTGAATCTGAAAGTTACGTGTGACGTCACGTGTTGCTGCATTTTTTCGAAATGTGTGTCCCTTATTTTTGAATAATCTAAAAGACGGACTAATATATATTTTTTGGAAATTAACCTATTGTGGCATTCAAAGTGAAAGTGATGTGCATTGTTATAGTTTGAGACAATCTTTTTTAGCTGATGATATGGGTTCGAAGTTCAATCAAATTGGAATGGGCGACTACACTACTTTTAAAAGTTATTATTCCTTGTGACTGGGACTGTAGCTTCATGTTTTTGTTTTTTTTTGACATTCAAAAGAGCTTGTAACGGTTTGATTGAAATAAATGCTTTGAGTTTGGTTGTCCAGTATCCTTGGCTTTGATTCTAACGTTCAAACGAATATAAAGACAATTTCTATCATCGATATTCATATAATGCTGATAGAACTTAAATATTGGTAAAGGATTAATAGAAGGAGCTCGCTAGCCGTTCGGGTCGATCTTTAGATTAAACCGCGCTTGCCTAGGTTAAACTGTGAATGAGTGACCACCCGTTATATACCGAGTTTCCTACGTATCTCGTAAAGCTGTTGGTCCCGGCTGTCATTTGTAGATCTGTGACAGTCGTTACAGATAGTCAGTGTCTCTAAAATCTGACCAGCAGTACAGAGTTATCGTATTAACCAGTACTACCTGAGTTGTGGAGGTCATATAGGCAGACACTTCATGTAAAATACTGGTATTCAGCTGCATGCAGTTGAACTAAAAGCCGACCCTAACATAGTTGAGAAAAGTTTAAGCAGATGATAATACATATTTTTTTTAAACGTTGCCCACTGGAATTTCTCCTGTATCGTGGGTGCATTTACTTTTCAAACATTAAAATTCACATACACAAACAGCCAGCCCTGTCGGCATAACATAATGATAAAAGAACTATTTATAACCATTTCAAATCAATGGCATAGAATAATTATAGTTCACAAGAATCCTAATAAAATTCTTACAACGAATAAGAAAATAAGATACCTACGAATTTTATAAAAACAAAGTTATTTGAAATATTCATTCATACATGCAAACTCATAAGCATAATGACTCTGAATTTCCATTTAGACCGTACGAGAAGTAATCCCGAATAATTCGAGTAATAAAAGTACCATTATCACTTCGCTATCGAACCCTAAAAATTTTATATACACGCCTTCCATCGGCTTATTATTTACTACTGTGCACGAAACGACGGTTTTTATACCAGCGATGTACAGTAAACGGGGTATTGCTACGGCTTATGAAAGTTTTCATATCGACTTTTATCGTGACATACCATTCTATATTGCAGACGTATTACATACCTACTAATATGGTGGAGGCTGTCATATTTTGATGCTTTATTTATTGGTTTTTGAGGAATGATTTTTCGCGTTAAATATTTTTAGAACTCATGTTATTGGGATATTAAATATTCCAAGTCTTTTTGGCTATTTCATGTGTCGTATTAAATAATAGCAGTCATTTGGATCGATATTTAGTTTACGCTGCGATTGCGTAGGTTGATCTGTGTATGGGTGACCACCCTACCTCGTCTTTCACGTTAAGCTGTTGGTTTCGGCTGTCATTTGTAGATCTTTCATAGTAAGTGTCCTGAAATCTGACAACCAGTTAAGACTGGTTGTCAGATTTCAGGACACTTACCTGACCCTACCCCTTGGTAAGCCAAGGGGTATCTTATTAACCTAATAATAACTGGGTTGTGGAAGTCAGATAAGCAGTAGTTCTTAGTAAAATACTGGCTAGGTAATATTCAGTTGCACCTGGTTAGACTGGAAACCGACCCCAACGTTGGGAAAGCGCTAGGCAGATCATTAATGAGGATCATTATTACAGGGTATACAAGGTGTAACACAATAAACGCCAGACCTCCTGAGCGGTCTCTTAGACCATAAAACTGAACAACTTCTATGACTTTTATCTATAATATGTATGTATTTATAAATTATATAAGTATGTATATCAGTAAGTTGTCTGGTTACCATAACACAAGCTCTGCTTAGCTTGGGATCAGATAGCCGTGTGTGAGTTGTCCCAAGATATTTATTTATTTATTTTGGAAATATATAACTATTTTTGTTGATCACTGGATCGCGTCAGTTCCAATACAAAGTCTAATTTATTTTTCATATTTCAAAAACTTGAAACCTTTTAGGTGTGGATATAATAATATTCAAAATTCAACGCATTTTACAACTTTTTTTTACGTATGTGAATTCATCAAATACCTCCTGCCTAGAGCGGGGGGGGGGGGTCAGTGTAAGACTTTTGAAAATGTTTTGTGTTCCATGTTCCGTCTATGTTACTGTGCCGCGATTTATTTCTTCGAACAACCCCCAATCCAGGTCTACCAGTCACTTTAAATACACTATTATTTATTTAAACTATTCAATGCATTTACCAGCATTTTGTTTTAATGGGTATTGCTTTAAAAAGAGATTTTTCCTCAAAATATAATAAAGTTAATAATAATAAAACACTCAATATTTGATTGGTGTCTTATCTTTAAAACAACACTCAAACTTACAATTAAAATAACCAAACAGTAAAACTCTTATAACTTAACAAACACAAAGTTAAACAATATTGAATACAAAAGCTGCACCAACTTACAAACGAATCATAACGGTGCATAGAGAACAGAATTTCTCCAAGAAAGTTGAAATAATATCTATGATGAGAGTAGAATCGCGAAAATTCAAGTTCATGCGGCACTTCCCTAGCGCGGGCAGACCGCCCCTTGCCCCCCCCCCCTCCCACCCCGCCAGTGCTGCCAACAAACATATGCTACGGGATTTACATGTTTTACGGAATAGAAGAGAACATCTTAAAGATGGCGGTTGTTTGTGCTTCGAACTGCTATCAATGAGTTTCCAATCATGTATAATGTGTTAATCTGTTTAGAAAGAATTAATATTTTGTGTAGGAAGAGTAATCGACCTATTATGAACCTTAAATTCACGCATTGACATGCCCAGTCTAAACAGTTGGGTACTGACTGGAAAATTATTGTATTAAAGTTTTATTTACTTAATCAGGGTATATTTATATAAAACTAGTTGTGCCCAGCGGTTTCAGCCGCTGCCCACTTAGGGGTATGAAAAATAGATGTTGGCCGATACTCAGACCTACCCGATATGTACACAAGTTTCGTATAAATCGGTCCAGCCGTTTCGGAGGAGTATGGGAACGAAAACGGTGACACGAGAATTTTATATATTAGATTTCTCCATAACGGTGGGTTCAATTCAATCAGACATCGCTTGCAATGGATAATAAGGTAAATTAAAAAAATAAGATTGTCAGTAAAGCAAAAACAGAACAGAAGTACTAACATCCTCTACAAACACAAAACGACAAGCAATAATCTGTAACGACAACTGAATCATAAACAGATTATAAAAATCATCCAAATAAATCACGAGGAAAAATATATCGTATTAATATTTGTATCTAAAACCCGGCACGGCCCGGGGCATTCCGGGAACTTGGCATCACTACCGTCCGCCCCGCACTTTTATCGTCGGATAATTGAATTTCCGCACTTCGCTACAAACAGGAAGTTCCGCTGGTTTACGCTCAGCGCTGAATATTGCATCCAACGCTGATGGAGTTATTATTTTCAATATGACGATTAACCCTCGTGGTAGTTGAGATAATTGAACAGTGAACTTTGGTCGATTTGGTTTTCTAGAGGATAGATAGCGACGTCCATAAGTATGTCGTCTAAATAGTGTTTTTCTGATTTGGCAATACCCAGCCTTTGTATCTTTATCAGTTGATCTACTTCCATGAAACAAACATGTGTGTTTAGTCATAATCATAATTTATCTAGTTCACAACACATGAGATAAGTAAGTGATTTGCATATTCTGAACACGCTTTCGCCGCAATAGCTTCACGAGTGAATTACCGAATGTACCCGTAGCCAGGCTATTCAAAATGGTCCACTCTCCCTTATTGCTCTTCTTGTGTACATTCTCAACAGATGCATCTACTAAAATATTAGTTTGTGTACACTTTTGAAAAAAATCCTATAATATATTTCTCATCACTGGAGTTCCGTGCCAATTGCCTCCAAAGCCTCTTTAAATAGTTTTTGAAGGCTTTATTCGCCTGGTTTTCTGCTCGCGACTGTTCCCCCCTTTACTCTCCTCGGGCCTCCTAAGGAAGGCTTCCGCTCTTATTTACACAAGGCAAACCTTCAAAGTCCCAAGTTGTTCGGTACTTTCTGTGAAGCTCGTCTTTTCAATTTCAGAAGCGAGTAACGGAAAAATGGAAGTTTTTTTTTGTAGGTAGTTTAACCTTCCAATTCTGTGCAGTTTTTTGTAACACGGTTTTGTGTAACTACCGTCTCACTCAAAGTAACTAGGGCTGTGTACTGTAGAGTTTTGCTAGGCTTGCTTTCATGACATGATTGATACAAAATATGTTAGTATGATTTTTGAAAATAGACCCTTTACCACGAAGAAAAACTATCGCTTACTAAATCTAATTTACAGCAAAATCCAAAAAGTTACCTTGTAATAAATTATGCAAATGTAACTTTACTATTCTGACGCGCTGAACTTTATTCCCTTTAGTGAAAACAAGAGATAGATATAACGACATGCGAGAGTTGTAATTCTTTCCCTTCAGATTCATTCATTCACATTAGCTGCCGAACTTTCACGTTACCCCAAAACTTCGTTTACCTTGTTCTTTTCTAATACTGCATCTACCCCTGTTCGTAGCCTGCCGCTCCTCAAGGGAGGCTCTTCCAACTATTTGTGAAAAACAGGAAATAAAGCTTTGTCAGTGATAGGCGAAGTCGAGTGTTCGTGCTTGACAATACGCTCCTATTCATTTCCGCTAAAACCCACTTTGAGGGTAGTTCAGGTTTTTTAGAACAAACCGACTTTTAAAACGATGATCGGCTTTGTTTAAATCTTACACGTTTCTTGGTTCCAATCTTTACTTTAGGAATGTTCTTTTATTTTATAGTGTCAAAGTTGCCTGTACTCTTAATCCTGAATAAGGGTTAGCCGTTGTTTTACACCCTTGCTTTTGTAGTCGTCGAAGTCAACTTTCACATGGCCAGTACTAACCTACTTTACGATTTGTTCGATCATTCATAGGAAGATAATCCTATTATGTATAAGCGTATTCCACGTGATTGAAACGCAACCCATTTCCTACAATCATATAATTACATCATATATATGTAATTAGATTTATATATATTTAGACGACAAAGCTGAGCTGTATCAAAGGAGCCCTTTGACTATTCAGTTGTGCCCTCCCGAATGAAAGGTACAATAATCTGACCGATGTCTGACTGCATTTACCGGTGGACCTATCAAAAAGTTCCAGTCGTGGCATTATTCGACTTTGACCAATGTCGTGTGCGAACCCGGGTGGCCCTCCCTTCTGCCCCCCTAACCCCCACGACGATACGTAAAGATGGACAGTAAGTGAACTGAAAATTGTAGCCATACTTCGTTTATCTGGACGACTTGCTACTTCCAAGGCGTGATGAACAGAAGAACGTTTTTTTTGTTCTTGTGAAAACAGAATGAGCTGAGTATTTATAATATTTTCTTGGAAAGATTTCAATTAAAAGAAAAGCTTTATGTCGTTTAGTTTAAAGAAATAGACAAAAGAAGCATTCTTAGAAGATTATTAAAAACAATAATTACATTTCTGTGAATCACACAACACAGATTAATCTTGTTTTAAGCCGTTGATTTTTCCTGCAATTTGTTACTAAATTAAAACATAAACATAAAGGCATAAGATTTATTTTACTTCTACTTAAAAGTTGTGTTGCTTCATGATTAACATAAAATTATGGAAAATTTCGAATATGTTCTAAAGCCGCATCAAGTGGACGTACCGATCACTTTCCTGCCCAGTCCACTCCATGCCACCCCCTGGCGGAATTAATCAATTTCACTCATAACTAACGATGCCACATATATTAACTTAGCTGTATTGAAGGAAGAATGAATGTTGTATCTTTATATTGCTTTACACTCAAGTGTCTATAAGCTGATCATTATTACACGGTCTTGTAATTGGTATATGAACTAATAATTGGTAATATAATTAAGTCCTACATACATCTAATTGTTTTTGGAAATTATAGTTTAGCTTAAGTATTGTATGATGTCATTGTAATATATAAATAAAACATAATACCTGGTTGACTTCTGGGGTTGCGAATTGTTTGAAAGAGACATCGCGGTCCCGGAACATAAAGGGCAAAAGAAGGAACATTAGTCAGTAAAAATCTGACAATTGTGTGATGTTAAAAGTTGATTTCCAATCACCAAAAAAAAAACTCATGTGTGTTTTTAAAACATAGATCCCATCTTTATGAATTCGAAACACAAATATCAAAATTAAAAGATACCAAAATCAAAGCCACAAAGCCAAATGTCCCCATGTTAGTTTACTTCTGTACACTTAAATAACCATCATATAAAATTAAACTCTCCAAAATTTTCTTCCCACCCAAAACCACCGTCAGACGCATCACCAGAATTCTAAAGGCGATGCTCAAAACTCATCCATTCAAAACGTTTCAATACTAACACGGTAAGCTCACTAAAGTTTCCTGTTTACCAATTAAAATTTCGACTTTCAACCTCCCCACACACCTGAGGGGTTAAAGCCGGGCTGTTTTCCAACTAGTAGACACGCCACTTAATAATTCCCTTTATAGTAAAGTAAGTTGCTTACAAGCTCTGCGGTGTCTAAGTAACTACGGCACGGCACACATTACGTGGTCTCTTTAAATATTTGCTCGGTGGATTGAAATTATTTTAGCGTAAGATTCAACCGAATCTGTATCTAACGTTAGTTGGATGATACTTTGATAATGTTTAATGAGAAGTTTGAAATCATGTTCATCAGTTTTGTATTTGTGTTTGTTGCCAGTATTCGATATTATGTGGTTTGAATTGAAATTGGAATTCGATCTGGCATAATATGTTGTGTTGTGCGTTCCATATTTAAATATGACTGCCGATTCCTGTATGTTTAAAATGTTGCGTCAAATAGTTTGTTGATATAACAGTCGATTATGAGCATCATGATAAACAGTTTTTTTTTTTTGTAATTATGATAATATCCTGAATTGTGAAATACTGGCATTTTTATCGTCGCGTTTCAACCCTTGCTTTTTTGGTCCCGAACCTCAAAAAGGGAAAATAACGCAATCCTTATTGTATCATTTTGTTGTCCGTCTGTCTGTTTGTCAAGACCCTTTATCTCGGGGACGCGTAAAGGAATCGAGTTTAACAACCATTTACTCAAGTCTGTAGTCCCTTCGAGGCGTGAAAAAATTAATCCTCTAAATCAAAAGATATAGCCGTTTATATCGCAAGTTTGTACGGAACCGACAATCCACGAGTCCGATTCCCACTTGCATGTTTATTTCTGACTGATGCAAAATTACAAAAAACAAGTCCATCTTATTCATCCTTCACCTGATTCATCACTAACATTCCCAACAATGCAAATACGGCACAAACTTTCATCAAAACACAAAGATAACAAATCAAAGGAGAGCACTCTAATAAAAACTTCTTACTGAATGCAGGACAAATGGAAACATGAGAGGGAGTAATCCACAATTACATAGCGACATCGGTAAGAGATTCAGGATAAAATACATAATCCTCCTTGCGGGAGGGCAAAGCCGGCCGCTCACTGCAATCGCTATAAATACAAGTAAATAAAATGTGGTTTTAAAAGGTTTTGTTCTATTGTATTATGCGTGTTACTGGTGAGATTTCGTTTAGAAACTGAGTGGTTAAATATTTAAAAAGAAAATGAGTCATTACAATTTTGATTTCAGTTTAATTACCTAGTTCTTGTTGTAAGGTTTGATTGTTGAATTGAAATTAAGAAGTATGCAATTAACTGAACGGTTCAAATTACGGAATAACTTTATGACGTCATAGTCTGTGTTCACGATCTTCAGCTTTGCTTTAACATTGAAGAAGATAAAGTATGTATATTGGTAAGGTGTTTTACTGTAAACTAGATTCCGCCCGCGACTTCGTCTTCGTGGCATAGTTACTTTGGGCTAACGCTAACTTTAACCCGCGTGATGATCGAAAAAAATATTCTCTCCCTCCTTTTCTTCCCTCCTTCTTCCCCTTTAGTCATATTAAATAAAAAACTTGCCTATGTCCAGACGGATATTTTTTCATAGGAAATTTCTTTTTATAATTTTTTGTTCTTTGACATTCCCACATAGACCTACGTATGTTTTTTTATTTACTACTACTTTTATAATACTTGGCAATAACTACAAACCAACGACACAAACTACCTATGGTACTGTTTCTCCTCTTTTAAATCCATCCAAAGGTCTTGAAAAGATCGCTTTTAGCGATAAGACCGCCCATTGTGTCACCCTATTTATAAGTTATTTAATGTTTTTCTTGTAATTAGTATGGTGTAGATAATAAAGAATATTCTATATATTTACCAACACTTACTTACTAGTAATACATTACTCGTGCTACGAGTTTATTCCCTTTTTCCGTTGTAAAAGCCTACTTACTATAATATTCTGAATACGACATTTCTAATGAGAGTCTTGTTAACAATACAGTAAGGTCCTTTTACAGATAATGTCTGCATTTTTAATGCACTAGTAAGTAGACGTCCGTCGTTATTGGTGCTGAAGGATATCGTGCCGTTTGTCGAAACTCGAGCGGAGACTCGCGGGAATTCGGCCGACTTCGGATTTACTCCGCCCGGGCCTCTTGGACCCTCGAAAGTACTGTCACGGACTCAATTTTCATGGGCTTTTGATTTATTATTTAATATACTTGACGATTTGGAATTGATCACTTTTTTTCCTGATAAAAAAAATAAGCTTCAAAGAAAGAGCATTTTTTTTATTCGTACAAGTCATAACAATGACACAAAAGAAAACAACCAACAATGATAATTAAAAACAAAATATACAGTAGTCCAGGGTCAAAATAATTACATGCTATTTATTCCGTCTTTTAGATTATTCAAAAATAAGGGACACGTATTTTTTTTTTTTTTAAATAGACCAAAAATTACAAATATGTATTCCATTAAAGTTTCGTGTGACGTCACTCCTTGCAAAAAATGTAGCAACACGTGACGTCACACGTAACTAATTTTTTTTTTGGAATCTAGCCTATTCTGATAGGATCCAATTAGTGATGCCACGGAGACTATTCAAGACCTAGAGGCTATTGTTGAGTTAGTTAGTAATTTTGTGTCGACAATATTAATTTCACCTTATCGAGTTACAAAACAAACAATTTTATAATTAATGAGAAATATATAATTACAGTCTACAAAGTTTAATTTCGTACATAATTATTTCTAACGTCAGCAAGTTTGTTGTTATAAAACTGAACGAAATATTAAGCTCAATGTATTGTTCTTTGCTGTAGAATTTTATTTACAAAGCCATTAAACGCATCGACAGACACGATATCGAAAAGCTATTACAGTAGAACAGAGGAAATTTCTCAGAATCACACATCACAGTCCAAGCAACGAGTTGAGCAATAATATAAATTTTTATACGGAACATATCGCTTCCGTACGCGACTGTACAACGACATTGTTACTGAAGACTCGAAGAACTAAAGATCCACTTCTATTTTCCGATAGGGCGGGCATAGTATCATTCAACTTTTTTATTATCCCTGAACAGGTCAGTGGACGGTACATTCTGTTTTTATCGATTTGTTCAGTCAAATAATACGGGTACATGTATCTGATCGGATGGCCACTTTCACTGTTGTTGCAAAAACAATGTTCTGTTGTTTGTGGAGTGAGTTAGTGTTGCTTCGGGTTGGGTTGCTCTTAATGTTTATCGGAGTGTAAAATTTTTGTCGTTGAATCCATATCCAAAAGTTAAGTGACACTTAAATGTCTCAAAGTTTCTATTTTTCGTCATCCAGTTAGGCTAGAAGCGATGCCAATATTATTGGGAAATAGCTAGGCAGGTGACAATTTAATTATCATTTAGTTTTAGTGCCAATTTTTGTAAAAAAAAACGACTTCCAAAAAAATATGTGGAAAAGTAATTTAAAAAAAAAAACGGAAATTCCGGAAGTAAACTTATTTTAGACTTTTTAGTGATTGTTTTTTAATCTTTTTTTTTACTTTTTTTATTTCGGGCTTTTTGGTTGTGATGTCATGGTATCTAACACAAGTTCTGGTATTTATTTTCCATTACTACTAAAAGATATTCGCATATCATCCATATAAGAAAAAATGTATTATAGAAGACTAGCTTTTGCCCGCGGCTTCGCTCGCGTTTAATTCGTGCAAAAACTAAAAGGTATCTGCAAATCAGGAAAAGGAAACCGTGTTACCCCGAATTTAACGCGAGCGACGCCGTGGGCAAAAGCTAGTAAATTATAAATCAGAATCGGATGTCTCAAAACAAACACCAAACCACCATTCCTTTCCCACCGGACTACGAACGTCACACAGTAAGTATTTGACACCGAAATCCTCGCGTGGAAACCACTATTTACCCTAACCTCATCGAGCACTAAGCCAATTACGGACCCCGAGTCTTTGACGTGAGCGAATCAAATTCAATTTGTCAACATTTCGCCACACTTAATCTGAATAATGAATCCGGGTAATCTTAATCCTGTCCATTGGCAAGCTGCCGAACAAAATGTCGTGATGAAAATTGGATTTTTTCTAATGAAAATTGAATTTTAAGTGGCGTTAGTATGGTGGCTAATTCTTTGGCTGCAGGGTAATTTTGACAATTTCGTTGGTTTACTCAGTATGTTATTTTTAAGGAATTTTAATATTCGTTGTATGGTTTAGATAATGCCAAATCTAATAATAAATCATGTTAAAGTTTTCGTTTACACAAGGTGGTAAAAATGTGAAGTCAAGTTCACCGATATCATTTTGTAACAAAATCTGCAAAGATATTGCTTATATCCCACAATTTTTTGTAAGGTTACCTAAAACTTGCAGTTTTGAAATTACTTTTAAAATTTGCGGCACCTAAAATCATTTACCTAGAAGTGTTTAGCAAAAGTTGCAAATGAAAGTGTTAAAACATTTATTTTATTAGTGGATTGCGTGTTGTTCGAAAGAAAAGGAACATGGCTGAGTTTTTAGTAAGTAAAAGTCTGACACCCGGTCCACCCAGAACGGATAAAGTTCTTTAATGATTTACCATCCAAAAAAAGGTATTTAATTTAAAGCACCCAATCTGATCATTTCATACAACAATCCACAAAAATACTTCATCTACTCCACTTCAACATTCCAAAACGCACTAATGCAACAAAGCATAAATTACCAGCAGGATACCTTTCATTTCCCATTACAGTTTTAGTCTGAACGCTAGTCGTAATAGGAGCGAGCCTGCGTTTGATTGAACTTGATTAACATTTTGACTGTTTGCCGAACGGTAATACACTTGCTGACGTCATAGCAAGCATCAGTCTTTGATGTCCTGCATCGATGTCACGCTTACGGACAAGTGAGCACGACAAAGCAGATTTGAAGTAACCTTGTATGAATGGATTTTCCAAAATGGCGGATTGGCCAGTTTAGCGACTGTTTTGTGGAACGCAGATAAAAGGGATTAGTAGTGGTTATGCGAAAGCCGATTTTGAAGTGTTGAACTTGAAATGAAATTGTAACTCGTTGTAGTAGGGACTAATATTGCTTGTGATGTCGATAGTGACAATGACATTGATACAAATTGGTTTAAAGATGATTTCATTTTCACCTTGGTGTAGATGGTGAAACCAGGGATGATGTGTTGAGTGTGGTAAAATCACTGTTTTTATTTACTTCCTAGTTATGGTGAACGACTGAGTGAAGGCAAACGTTGCTTAAAAACATCATAACTGCAGCAAATAATATTATGATGAATTCACGGATTTATATAAATTGATTCATTTTATTTCTCGGAAATTTGTGCTAAAAAAGTTAAAAAAGTGAAAAAAGTGAAGCTGCAATAATATGTCCTGTTAACAAAATAAAGAAAAAAAATGTTTTTAAATATACTACTTATATGTACTACTACGTACTTATACAATATGTTACAGTTACCAGATACCATTTCTGGCTTACAAATATTTGCATCTAACTAAATATCTATAATTAAAACATCAGAGATAACAAAACGTACAAGAAAGAAACTGTTTCTTTTTATTGAGCGTTAATTTAAAAAAAAAACGAATTCAGTAAAGAAGCAACAGATTTCAAAAATATTTCATTCAATTTAATTCTCAACTAATAAATGAAAGCACAAACCGTTTGTCGAGATACTCCAACAACTTAATGCCTTTGATAAAAAAAGTGGGGAGGGAAGGCACGCCACTAGTACAGTGGCGTGCATCATACTCAGGATCAAATTAAAAAACCGTTCGGCCGTCGCCAGTGGCTACATAGGGGAGTCTTCGTGTTCTCTAATTAGAGAGAAGGTCGCGTTTCTGGACGCTCTTTGCTGTTTGGTGCGAGTTATGAGAGAGTTTTGATGTGGGTATTAATATGGAAATTCGACGCATTTGGTAAGATTGAGTTTGAGTTGTAAACAGTAGGTTTACCATGACGTCTTAAAGCAGAAATTATTAAACTGAGGGAAAGAGATGGTGCTAGACACCCTGTATAGCTCTATCTCTTTCCCTCAGTGGAATAAGTTCTGCTTTACGACGTCATGGTAGGGTAGCTGTTTTGCGTTTTCAAACGTATGCTAATATGGCTTGACGTTAAATGTTGTAGTATTGGACTTGATTTGTACATTTGTGACCTGAATTGCTATTTGTCCATCATTGTATAACATTGTCTTAATCCTTACTAATATTATAAAAGCGGAAGTGAGTTTGTTGGTTTGTTTATTACGTCTTCACACCTAATTGGCCAAAACCGATTTTGATGAATTTTTGTACAGAGATAGGTAGGACCCTGGAGATACATATAGACTATCATTTTTTAATTGAGAAAAGGGGGAGAAAGAGGGAATAAATTGGACGAAAAATAAAAAAAAACGATCACCACGCGGATTAAGTAAAATAATATAACAACCATTTCTTAAACCAAATAAAGTAATAATATAATATTGCCATTGAACGTGGCAATGTTGCTCGTATTTTGGTCACGTTTAAAGGCTATGCAGAGAAGTACTAAAACGCCTAACTACCCTGCTTATCAATTACATAAATATGTAATTACTTAGTTTATTTTTAATTTGGAAGAAATAAATAAAGGTTTCTGTGATGCCAATAATAAAGGCATGATTCTGATAGGTTACAAAAAAGCAATCTCTCAATTACGTTTGAAATCCTAAACACTCTTTAAAAATACAACTTTTCCCTTCTGAAACTGAGACGAAGCCATATAATCTTCATGGTTGGCCATGTTCCGCCGCAGCGGCTTTCCCTACACCACACGGCTAGCCCCCGGCCCGACTGCCTGCCAGCACAGCAAAAGGATTACCAAAGTAAACAAAAGCTGTATAAGTTAAGGTAGCCACAGTTTATTATCTAACAAATCTGTGTGATACTGTGCTTGCGTATCTTGGGGTAACTTAGGATGCATATTTGACATCAAATTTATCCTGCAAATATAGGTATAAATACTAGCTGACGCCCGCGGGTTTGCCCACGTTTTATCGGAAAAAAGTATCCTATGTGTTATTTCAGATTTTAATCTACCTCTGTGCCAAATTTTACTAAGATCCGTTCAGCCGTTTTGACGTGAAACAAGAACAAACATGCATACATCCACACAATCTTCCATCCATTGTCACAATCATTCGCATATAAAATACTAGCTTTCGCCCGCTGCTTCGCCCGCGTTAAATTTGGGGTAACACAGTTCCCCTTGCGCCTTATTGATTTGTAATAGCAACACTAAGTTTTCCCTTTTCTTCCCTCTTTCTCCCTCACATCCCACTTTTTCAAAAAGCCTATGTTCGTCTCCTGGTTCCCAACTATCTATGTACCAAAATTCATCACAATCGGTTAAGCCATTAAAGCGTGAAGAGGTAACAAACAAACAAACAAACTCACTTTCGCTTTTATAATATTAGTAAGGATTATTAGGAAATAAACATGAACTGTATGTTTGTTACTCCTTTATACTCCATCTTGACGGATTTAGATGGCATCTATTATACCTTTTTTATGGGAGTCGATAGCGAGAAATAGAGCTCGTTTTTTTAAAATTTGGGATGGGAATTCATCAAATAACTTCTCCCATTCTTGGAGGAGCGGGGGGTAATGTCAGACTTTTACTTACTAAAACCCACCCATGTTACTTCTTTTACCCTTGATGTGCTGCGGCCGCAGTATCTCTCGAGATCAACTCGCTAACCCGTATGGAGATGCCCTGGTCTTAAGATATGAGTTCAACACATTTGCTACTTTTATTCATCTGGGACAAATACGTTGTTCTTGTGGGATTTTTAAATATTACAAGTATGGTATTTCACCGCGGGTGCTATTAGAAGTAAGAAGATAAGCGTTACGAAAAACCACCATTTTGCGAATTGGATCAACAGTCAAAAATTATTTTATCTATACTAATATTATAAAGCTGAAGAGTTTGTTTGTCTGTTTGTTTGTTTGAACGCGCTAATATCAGGGACTACTGGTTGGAATCGGAAAATTCTTTTAGTGTTGGATAGTCCATTTCTTGAGCACGCTACGACCAACAGGTGCTGAGCAGCGCGGGTGAAACCGTGGGGAACAGCTAGTCTAAGATAAAAATGGATGAAACATTCAAACACACTGGATCAAGAATTCAAATAATAAAAGCCTCATCATTACGGTACATTGAGAAAAAATTGTTATCCGTCGAAATAAATCAATTCGAATTCAGTAGTATCCACGTTCTCGACCTACAATAAGAAAAATCTATTTTTAAACAAAAATGGCACAAGCCATAATCTATTTATATAAAAAATCAGCCAAGTGCGAATCGGATTTACACACCGTGTGTGTAAAAACATGCGACATAAACGGCACATGTGACTAAAAGAGTGATGGATCTGAATGTTGATGAACGGAGAGTGAGAGGAAGGCCAAAGAAAAGGTGGATGGATTGTGTAAGGAATGATATGAAGGAGAAAGACGTAAATGATGCCGTGACGTTCGATAGGGGAGAATGGAAGAAGAAAACGTGTTGCGCCGACCCCAAATAGAATGAGACGAGGGGAGGAAAATGATGATGATGCAACATAAACGGCTATATCTTTTGACTGCGTAGACTTCAAGGGTTGATTTTTTACAGCTCCAAGGAATTACAAACTTACATAAGTACATAGTTTTAATTTCATCTTGATACATTCACGCATTCCCGAGATAGAGGGTACACACAAATAGACGGACGGACAACAAAGTGCTGTTAAAAGGGTTCCGTTTCGGGTTGTCCCAGGTTTGCGGGTTGTTCGAAAGAGATTCTGCGGCCCCGGAACATAAAGGGCAGTAGAAGAAACATGGGTGGATTTTAGTCAGTACTAGCTGTTCCACGCGGTTTCACCCACGCTGCTCAGCACCTGTTGGTCGTAGCGTGATGTTATATAGCCTATAGCCTTCCTCAAGAAATGGACTATCCAACACTAAAAGAATTTTCCAATTCCAACCAGTAGTCCCTGAGATTAGCGCGTTCAAACAAACAAACAAACTCTTCAGCTTTATAATATTAGTATAGATAAGTCAGACACTGCTGACCAGAGCGGGCGAAGTTATTTGATGATTTCCCATCCGCTAAAAAAAAGATGGTTTCGTTTTTTCTTTTTGAGTTACAGAACCCTAAAACAAATCGAATTTAGTATCCTCGTGCCGAAGAATCTATTTTTACAAGAACAGGCGCAAGTCGAAAATGTTACCTCAACATTTTGTTAATCTAAATCTGCTTATGTTTTTACGCGTAACTAAAACATACAAGTATTGACCCCGGGTTCCATTATACGGACTCGCTGGGTTATAATATTGTTTCCCCATCAATTTCGTACATAAACACGGCACCCGATTATTATTCATGACCACCGACAAGTCATTATTCGCCAATGTGCACGTATTATCGATACGATTATTTCTATGTTATAAATTGATAGATTTGGTGTTGAAATTGATCCGTTGGGGATGAAATTGATGATGTTGCTTTGTTGATAGACGAACTAAATAAGTACTTCGACGACGGGCCTGTTGGTTTAGTGGTTAGTGGCCCTGACTGCTGAGTCGGAGGTCGTGGGTTTGATTCCCACCCAGGACAAACTTTGTGTGATGAGCATGATTGTTTGTTCTGTGTCTGGGTGTGATTTATCTATAATATGTATGCATTTATAAATTATATAAGTATGTATATCAGTTGTTTGGTTACCATAACACAAGCTCTGCTTAGCTTGGGATCAGATAGCCGTGTGTGAGTTGTCCCAAGATACTTATTTATTTATTACTTAAAGAGACTTAAAGAGTGACTATGGAGTTATTTGTACTTATTACAGGTTTAATTTGTTGTTTGTCTGTCTGTATGTCTGTCTGTTATGACTATTTATGTCGAGAACGCGTTAAGGCATCGAGTTGAAAAAACCATTTACTCAAGTCTGTTATCATTTGAAGCAGTAAAAATCTACCCACTAAGTCTACGCATTCAAAAGATGTGTCCGTTTATATCGTAAGTTTGTACGGAACCTTTGGTGCAGGAGTCCTACTCGCACTTGTCTGGTTTTTCTATAAATAGAAGTTTACGTGGTGGAAAGGGAATCTGGTAACTCCCTAACAATCAAAAACTACGAGTAAATTATTACATTTCAATAAAACCAAGTTAAATCGTATTAATTTAATTCAAACAAAATTGTCTTAATTTTCTATTTGATAAAACACTAGAATTAAGACTACTTTAGTACGACTGAAATTAAGTCAATTTTGTTTAAATTCTAGTACCGGAATTTCATTACTCTTGAAGGAAAGACTTTCAATGTAAAGGAATTTTGTTGAAAAAAATGTTGATGAGGGCCTTTTGTATAACAAGATAAAAAATAACCTCTGCAGAAAGACTACAAGCGATTTCCTGGTCCATCCGCTTGGTAAACGATAATGCTGTTGTTCCCACAAACATGTTGAGATTTAAACCCTGATCTAAAACCGCATTTTCCAACAACTTCACCACTTTCATTAACCACTGTTCCATCTAAAAACGTAAATCTTTACTAACACCGTGGCGAACGCAATGAAAATCGTTTTAATTCACTTAAACAACGCTCTGGTTCTTTTCCTCGGTTTAATTAGATCGGCTATTGGTGGCACCTGGGGCTGGTCTTTGTTCGTGCAATGCTCCCCACGAATTGTGTCTTCTTCACTTAATGGAAGATACTGTTACACCGTACTGTAATTCGTTGTTGTAATAAATTGGAGAGTGTTGTTTGGAACCTGAATTTAACTTTATTTTCGTAGATTGTGTTTTATTTTAGTTTAAAATAGTTTGAAAGATTTCGCTACAATAGTTTAGTTAAAAAAATATATTATTCCGTCTTTTATATCCTTACTAATATTATAAAAGCGAAAGTGAGTTTGTTTGTTTGTTTGTTACCTCTTCACGCTTTAATGACTTAACCGATTTTGATGAATTTTGTTACAGAAATAGTTGGGAACCAGGAGACGGATATAGGCTAATTTTTATTAAAAAATGTGGATGAAGGGGGATGTACAATAAGGCGCAGGGGGGCTGTGTTACCCCAAATTTAATGCAGGCGAAGCCGCGGGCGAAAGCTAGTCGTTTATAAATAAGGGACACGTATTACGCGTTGCTGCAGTTTTTCTTAACGAGTGACGTCACACGTAATTTTAATGGGCTATATCCTTGTCATTATTATTCTAATTAACAAATAATTAAAAGCGTGTGCCTTATTTTTAAATAATCTAAAAGACGGATTTAATAGAATGTAATTATTTTGACCCTGGAGACCACCCTATTATATTTTTATTAAGATAATAATGTAAGTGCCTAGACGTGTCATTACCGATAATTCGATAATGCAAAAATTAAAAAAAAAATTACAATATTTTTAAAAACCGTTGTAGTAATATAAAACGGTTTCAAAACAATTATAGCTTGTCTATTCCCTCTGATAGAGAACTAGGTATTCTATGTTGTAGTTATTAGAAAGCAAAAACTAGTCTGCGATAGATTGATCAAAGCAAAATAAATGAAAATACGAAAGTTCCATTAGGTAGGTTATAGAAAGAAATTGAAGTCGTCTGGCATCCGTCTGTTTAAATGTAAATCATTTCGATGAACCTTACCTGGATGAATTATTCAGGACAGTATTAGGAATCAATTTCAGAATATTAATTAATGAAATTGACTGCTGTTTTAATTTCATTGCCAATAATTTATTTAAAACATCCACTTTGGTAAACGTTTAATCAACAGCGATTTAAATTCTATCAGAAATTTAAGTACATGCGTAGATATTAAAAATTATATACCTACACCATACTTCTAAATTATAAAATTCTAGTGTAACGGTGTTTGCTACCAAACTATTCCTAAACGGCTGGACTGATTTGAATGAAATTTTGTGTGCATATCGGGAAGGACTAAGAATCGGCGAACATCTATTTTTCATACCCTAATGTGGCCTTCTTCAGAAGGGGATCTGAACAGCGAGTGAAACCGCTGGGCACAGCTAGTAGCATATAACATACATACCAAACTCATAAAAACATACCTTCATCATAAAATACCTACCATATAAGATAAACATCATACTCTCAATAACAATAAAGTTAATGTTCCACCTGATATCACAGCATTACACTACGGTGTGATGTCACGCCATTTTCACGGTTAATGGAAGTGCAGGGGGACTATTGCGGGCCGATGTTCCGCGAAATGCACTCGATGAAAGGAGACTTCTCGAATTACCCAACATAACTCGGTGCTTAGTCGAGCGTCGAACGCTCGGTGTACGGTGTAATTGGCGCCTTAGTGGCAATTTGCCGAAGACAAGTAACATATTGCATGCTGATGTGTATGTAATAGAATTTATTGGTTGGACGCGTACCTGCATTGTACATTAGTGTAATGTAATTGTTTGATAGTAGTCTGTATTTTATTTTTTGTTGAGTTAAGTGGGTTTATATAGCGTGACTTGAGGCAGTAACTTAATAAATTATGATTATACTTACATTTTCTTGAAATAGAAATACACATAACATACAAACCGACATACCTGTTACAGGCGTATTTGCTAGGCAGTCTAACCTATAAAACACCCACATTATTAATCAATTCGGAGTCGGTTTTGACTTAAAAATAAACTTTTATTTTAAATAAAACGTTGCCCCCACTAGGAACTTCTCCTGTATCGAGGGTGCGTTTTCAAACATTCAATCTCACATACACAAATAGCCGAAACAACTATCTGTTCCGTGCGGGGATTAAACCTGCGACACGCAGCGCAGCAGTCGATCGCTCAGCCACTGCGCCAACCGTGTCGTCAATCTTTTTTTATCAATCAAGTCTATAAAAAGCTGAAACACTTCTAATAAAAATCAGAAACTTTAGTTATATTGGAGTTGGCGCAGACATTTCGAAAAGTTACATGCCTGGCCTTTGGAGTTGCGATGACCGTCTGTCAACTCGCATACACCCTCTTCACCTCGCGTCCATTGGGATATGAGGTTTGTAGGTTTCATGCAAAGTATGGACTTGGACATTGAACAGTATTTCAATGTTCATTTGGTGTTGAATCCATTATCATTTAGTAGTTTGAATTTTTTTATGAGAAATTCAATAGGTGTTACGTTAGGAATAAAATATTAAAAAAAATAGAAGTACTAATTTAACAAAAAAACAGTGAAAATCCTTTTCATATCGTGTTTTCAAAGATTCCATTTTTAGATTTCTACATCAAGATATTTTATTTGTCTTTTGATTTTGACTCATTTTTCCTGCAATCAAAACAATTACATTCTATTTAGTCTGTGTTTTAAATTATTCAAAAATAAGGGACACTTACTTTTTTATTTGTAAATAAGACCAAAAATTACAAAGATATATCCCATTCAAGTTACGTGTGACGTCACTCGTTGCAAAAAAATGCAGCAACGGACTAATACATTTATTTTTTTGGAAACTAACCTATTCCATACAAAATAAATAAAAGTCAATAACCCCCATTTTCTAATAAACGTCACACCGTTCCGATATTCCAGCCGTCAATTAAAAACAAGGCACAGCTGAACATAATCGACATCGGAGCAAGTCAAGTGGACGAAGCACGTAAACAACTCGATCGCATTAACGATGCCATCAGCCCAAGCCTATTTAAATCTCAGGAGTAAAATGCACCGACTATTGTATGGGACAATGGCACGTACTAATGCTGCAAAACGAATTGAGAACGGGACAAGTTCATTGTAACTCGAACATAAATAAGCATTTGCTTGGAGGCTTACGCTTCGGTGTGAGTGACGGCCGAGAGCGTGTGACGTAATTATTCAATTAGTAGATTAGTTTTATTGTACTTACGTGGTGAAGTTGTAATGGATATTATGTGTGTTTTCTGTGGTATGGAAATGTAGTGTAAACTCACCTGAAACAAGAAAATATTTACATTAGGTTTCATTCTACAATATTTTTTTATAAATAAATTAATAAAGTTATGGTAAATATTAGAATAAATTCAAGAATACTCTTTATATGGGCATCAAAATTATGCAATGTAACAACCAACAATAGGGTAACTTGTAGATGAACTACATTTCTTCGTCAATCAATCTATCTTTCACAACAACAGCTTATGTTTTAGTACAATTTATTATTAACACTTAAAACGAGATATTTATTTGTATTATTTGTTTTATTATATACTAGCTGTTCCCCACGGTTTCACCCGCGCTGCTCAGCACCTGTTGGTCGTAGCGTGATGTTATATAGCCTATGTTACTCGGGGATAATGTAGCTTTCCAAAGGTGAAAGAATTTTTGAAATCCGTCCAGTAGTTTCGGAGCCTATTCATTACAAACAAACAAACAAACAAACAAATCTTTCCTCTTTATAATATTAGTATAGATTTATCAAGTTTGTTTTTTATTCTGAGTTTTCGATATTTCAGCGATGTTGCAAACGCCATGATCACGGGTGAGCTGAAGTTATTACGGGTGGGTGTTTATGAGTAAAAACACGACCAACTAACTGTCTTCATTATTCGATATTTTTTTTGCGTTCGGTACCACTAACACCGTCACTCACAATTCGATTTTGTTTTCGACACACCGTATCGGGTCGCGATCTTTTTTCTCTACTCTTGGTTTTTAAACAATTGAGCAAACATTTTTGTTTTACCATATATGTAAAGCGAGTGACAGATAATTTTGCAAACATATACACACAGATAGTTGTTCCGGGTCTGGCTGTTTGTGTATCTGAGTTTAAAGGGTTGTAAATGCACCCATGACACAGGAAAACATCATAGTATGCGACAACGTTTTTAAAAAGCAAAAAAAGCCATTCTTTGGAAATACGCCGTAATAACAAAACAGTCTTGCGTTCGGCCACAACTCGCCTGATGTGAAGCAATGATGCACGCTTGAATAGAAGGAACTGATTCACTCGAACTTTGAAGAGAGAACTTTAAAGACAACAGTGGCTGAGCGATCGACTGCCGAGATACGTGTCGCGGGTTCGATTCCCGCACCGAACAAATGTTTGTAAGACCTACTTATAGTTGTTCCGAGTCTGGCTGTTTGTGTATGTGAGTATAAACGTTTGTAAATGCACCACACATAAGTCAGGAGGAATTCCTAGTACGGGACTTTTTTTTTAAATTAAGAAGTAGAATACATACAATTCGCTTTAAAATCTCCCTTGCACCAATCCCACAGAACACAGGAGGGCGTCGTAAGAATTAAGATCGCAGCTCTAGTGATATATTGAATGCGGTGAATAGACAATAAATCATAAGCAATTTAACAAACAATACAGTCTGTAATGAGGTACCCGCGCTCAAGGAAATTGTTTTAGTAGCGGTTTCAAGGTTTTAATTGGAATGTGTTGTGTTTGGTATGTGTTTACTTGTTATAAATGACTAAGCCATTTGAATCGATACTAAAAATGTGGCCTAAAATGTGACTTAACTAGCACGTTGGCTAATGAGCACAATGTTAATCGTAGTTTAGCAGCACAACTCTCAGACTACAATAAGGTATTGTGAAATTATTTTAAAGGCAATCATTTCTTTAAAAGCGTTTTTATGGTTGTTTTCCTCTTAAGTCTCTCAAGATCTTTATTTCGGAAACGAAAGGAGATATCGATTTGAAATTAAAACTATATACTTAAATTTGTTGTCCCTTACTCTTGTGAAAATCAACCCACTAATGCCTCGTTTTGCTTACGGATAGTTGTATTTTGACATAAGTCCCATAGAACTTATGTCAAAATATCCGTAAGCAAAACGAGTCGTTTTTGTTCATTAGAACGGGGCATAAGACAACGCCGTCAAAAAATTTGGCTATTTTTGTCGCAGGTTTGTACGGAACCCTCGGTGCGCGAGTTAGACTTGCTCTTATTTTGCAAAATGGGATAATATGTGGTACTTTTTGAGCTTTAAAATTACACAATGGTTTCCCCAAATACTATGCCGTGTAAATTTTCGTAGTTTAGTTCTTAAAATGGGAAGAAAGTAGCTAAACCAAATTCCACAATAACTTATTTTCAATTGCATCATCACCATCTGCTTAGTCTTTTGCTCAAGTTAGTAAAGCTTACCTTACTAGATGTAGCTGAATATTATTTAAAATGAAGCGAGTACCCATCTGGAGCCCCCAGTCTGGTCAGTACTAGATAATACAATACCCCTTGGTAAGACTGGTTGTTAGACTTTCGGGATAGATGTACAAATCACAGCAGCTGGTAACACATTTGTCTGTTGATCATTTGAGTAAGTATCCGGGGTTGTCGCTTCTTTGAAATAGATACAGCGGCCCCGGAACATAAAGGGCAATATAAGGAACTTGGGTGGGTTTTACTAAGTACAAGTCCGACAGTCCACCCTCGCTACGCCTAGAGCGCGGGAAGTTAATTTGAAAATTTCCTATTCGCTTAAAAAAAAGGTGTAAGCATGTTAAAACTGAAATAAGTAATCACAAACATTACTTGTACAATATAAGTTTAGTTAGTTACTGACTTAGATTAAACTTCTATTCCTGCTTTAAATGATATTCAAACAGATTCTTAAAATACGAGTAGTAATAGATATTTTTACAGTATAGCTTTGCTTTTCAGATTTTTCAGACAATTTAGCAAGTTAAATTTATTAAAACATGTAAATTAAAACTTGGGTAGAATGAACTCTTTCACGTATACGTATGTACGTATGTTTTACGTTCAACGTGATAAAAAAATATTGGCAGTTGGAAACATCTAAGGTATATAAAGATTGCGCAAGTGTTTTTTTTAATTGGTCTTTTTGAATTTTAAGTAGAACTGATTTTTAAATTTGAATTATTTGTAGATAGAGACAGAGTTCCTTAATACAGTGTTTAAACAGAGAGTTCCTATTCATCGCTTTTACTCTTCATATTTTACTCTATGCCTCACAAAAGAGCCAGGCTCTGACTTCTTCTTCTCAATTCATCCTTTGAAGTCAGTTATGGCTTAATCTAATCAGGACACGTGATTTCGTAGAGATGTTTTAGAAATTGATTGGTTCAAATTACCCTCTTTTTTGGAGTGGAAATTCATCGGAGTGGAGTGTCAGACTTTTACTGGCTAAAACCCACCCATGTTACTTCTATTGCCTTTTACGTTTCGGGACCGCGGTATCTCTTTCGAACAACCCGCAAACCCGGCAGGCGGAGGCTCTGGCAAACTCCTCTGCTTTGCTGACATCTCTTTGATTCAAATTACCCTTAAATGGCGTAAAAACTGCTCCATTATTGGTAGCCACAGTTTTCGCGTTTGCAGGCAAAATGCTCAGGTCATGGAGCCAGAGTATGCCCGCAAACTGGTCGATACCTACTTCTCACCAGTATGCGACTCTTTCTTTAGTTAAAGATTTGGCAAGGCTTTTGGGCACATTGTCGGATGTCAGCTACGCGAAAATATACTTTTACGATTCATTAATCGCATTATCTTAATAATGTGAAAAGGAATAACAAAACATACTCAAAGGTGTCTAAAATTCGTTTTTATTTAAAAAAACAAAATTAATTTCTGGAAAGTAATGACACACAACCGATCACTTTAAGTTGATTTATGTTCATTTAAACAAGTATGTATTCTTTTGAAATTGTGTTGATAAATTTAAAAAAAAAAACTTCAGCTGACTGTACATTTTTAATCGACCTCCATCCACTCACGTCACACGTTTCAATAACTCATCACTTCCATCGAAAGCACTTTGTTTACCATACATTCATACAATCAAACAAAAAGCACAACGTTTTTAATACCACTCTACTAGTAGCGTAACTCCAAAACACAGTAACACACGCATTCCAATATACCATATGAATTTACAGAGATCTCCAGTGAGCACACAATAAATACATATTTCATGAAGTGGTATTGAATAACAATTGTTGGGGCCGACGCCGCCGCCGAAGCGGGGCTAGGCCGAGGGCCGAGGGCCGAGGCGCAGGCCGTACGGAACGTCGTTTGTGACACATATTAAAATGAACTACCGGCTTTAAGTGTATTAGATTTTTACGCGACTTTCGGTGTCCCTTTTTTGTTGTTTTAATGTTTCAGTATTGAGTAGTGACAGGTAGTTTTTGTATTATTTGAATTTAACTGTTTCAAATAAAGATTGTTGAAATATATTTAATCTCGGATGACGCTAATGGTTTGAAAGGCACAGAAAAACAATGCTTTGTATTTTTTTTTACAATTATGTTTATAAGTTCGTGATGGCCTACAGGTTAAGCGCCTCGCCTCTCATACATGAGGTTGTAAGTTCAAATATGGGCAATAACCAATTTTATTTTTTCAATTCATATTGTACTTTCTTTCTAAAATGTATCTAAGATATAACAGACTTCTGTGAGAAAAAAACAAATATGATTACATGACAACAAATAGGATAACTGCATTTTCTAACAAGAATTGACGAAGTTACGTCACGTTCACACCTCGAACTGCTAGGCGTTTTTGGACACATTGCAGACTAGTTACGAACTGAAGGATTCTAATAGATAATTTTGTTAATTATCTGCTCACAATTTATCCGTTATAGTTTTTCTTCTTAAGTAAGTATCCTTACTAATATTATAAAAGCGAAAGTGAGTTTGTTTGTTTGTTACCTCTTCGCGCTTTAAACCAATTGTGATGAATTTTGGTACATAGATAGTTGGGAACCAGGAGACGGACATAGAGGAATAGGGAAGAAAAGGGAAAACATAGCGTTGCTATTGCAAATCAATAAGGCGCAAGGGGAACTGTGTTACCACAAATTTAACGCGGGCGAAGCCGCGGGCGAAAGCTAGTAACACATAAAGCAAAAAAAAAAACCGAACTAAAGATCAAAAACACTTGTTTCTATAATAAAAGATAAACCTTAAATATAACTCCAATCATACCAAATAGCATAAAGCTTAAAAACCCCAAAATCCAGAGCTGTATCAATAAAAATGAATGTTGAAGACTGCGTTTCAGAACAAAAAGTTTCGCACTTAAGCGAAAAACAGAGGCGTTTTCATAAAATAAACGATTTTCTTTTGTTTTCATTATGATGCAAGGTGCCTTATGGAAGACATATATATATTATATAATAAAGCTAAAGAGTTTGTTTGTTTGTTGGTTTGAACGCGCTAATCTCAGGGACTACTGGTTGGAATTGAAAAATTCTTTTAATGTTGGATAGTCCATTTCTTGAGGAAGGCTATAGGCTATATAACATCACGCTACGACCAACAGGTGCTGGGCAGCGTGGGTGACACCGCGGGGAACAGCTAGTGGAAGATAAAAGGAATAGGTTTGCAAAGTGATGGTGGAATCCAATGAAGTATTTAGGTGTCTTTGGGTTATAGTTAAAAAAGCATTAAAAACAGAAAGAAAGAAGGAAAACATGTGTAAGTGGCACTTGCCACAAACACACTACAAAAAAAAAAAAAATATCTGAACAATAATAAACCTGCCAAATGCGACTCGCAATTGCACACCGAGGGTTCTGTACGAACTTGCGACATAAACGGCCATAAGGAGTATGTTTGAAAGTTTAGTATGCAAAATCTGTAAAAAAACCTTCTGTACAAAAAAAATTTTGGTTACTTGTCCCGGGAAATCGTGTGGGACAAGCTACAAAACTCTGTGGGCGAAGGCGAGAATGTTTAAATACAATACATACTTATCATCCCACTTTACTATAGTCCTAACAACCACATAATTTACATCTGCATTCCGCACAGTTCTAGCATATATTTCAGAACACTAGCACAATACACTGGCAAACCGCAGCGGCAAGTTCTTATAGATATATTTCGATTACCTAAACCGTAAAGATTATAATTTTCATCTTTAAGTATTTTGAAACTGAAGTATTCTGATGCAAAGCTGTCTATTAATATATTTTGTGGGAATAAACACTGTTTCAAGAACATAATTTATTATTATATGCCATTTGGTTTTTTTAAAGCAATAACAGTGCCTCATTCTAGGAATTTATGGTGGGTGCGTCTACGAACATTTAAACTCAAAAATTAATGCCTAGCCTTTTGATGAATTTTGGCACACCGCGCCGATGGTATCACAAATCCTGAGTTTTTTTTGTAACTTGTCCCGAGAAATCCCATGGGATAAGCTACCAGCCTCTGTGGGCGAAACCGAGAATGCTTATACAATACATTATCATCCCATTTTACTATAGTCCTAACAACCACATAATTTACATCTGCATTCCGCACAGTTCTAGCATATATTTCAGCACACTAGTACACAATACGCTCGCAGACCGCGGCGGCCAGTTCTTATAGATATATTTCGATTACCTCTCCATAAAGAGAAGTTATCGGCTCTGTATCATTGCAATATTGTCAGTTATTGTAGTGTATGTAACTGTTTGCCTTTTCTGTGCTTATTTTCTATATGGTTTTCGTGTAACTCTTAAGTATGACTGTATCGGAAATATGTAAGTAAAAGTCAGTACTTGATGCTTAAAAAAAACTTAAGAGCTGTCAAGGGAGACCCGGATGGAACGAAATTATAATTTATCCTATACAAAAAACCTGTGTACACTCAACAAAAATAATCGTCGCGACACCACACTGTTCAATGTGCAATAGAAAGACGAAACGAAAATAACTGGCTTGCTTTCTATGAGAGTGAGAGAGAGAGAGAAACACGCGCACGCCACACAACTATAGTAAAAAGTGTCGTTACGACTTTTAGTCTTAACGTTTTCCGTCTAGCCTTATAATCATAAATTTATTATGTATCTGAGGTATATCAATACTTATACTATCTGTCAACATTTCAACTAACTATCACGGTTTATGAGATACAGCCTAGTGACAGACGAACCGACAGAGAGATGAATGGACACCAGAGTCTTAGTAACTGGGTCCTGTTTTACCCTTTGGGTACGAAACCCTAAAAAGTGGTTAAATTAAAAAGTTATCTTTTACTTAGGTAGGTTTAGTCAAAGTATATATTACGTAGGTAGGTTTAGTTAAAGTAAAAGTAAGTATTTGATAGCTGTGCTACCGGATGTATTAGCATTATAAGTTAGTGTTAATCCAGGTTATCTGTCTGTCAAATTTTATCCGAATCCGTTTAGTAGTTTTTGCGTGAAAGAGTAATAAACATCCATCCATACATCTTCACAAACTCTTGCATCCTACTGTTATAATTATATTATAAAAGCGAAAATTTGTGAGGGTGTATGTAAGTATGTTTGTTACCCTTTCACGCAAAAACTACTGAATAGATTTTGATAAAATTTCACTATAAATAGGTTACATTTTTTTACAAAATAACACAGGCTACAATTCATAAAGATGTATTGTATAATTATATCACCACGCGAGTGACACCGCGGGCTGCTAGTTTACTATATTAGAAAGTTGGATTCTTCACAGGGTTAAGTTGATATAGCTAAATGTTCGCCGTTTTCTGTCGCAGTGAACGGGTTAGGTGTCTGCTATGTTGCACTCGGCTCCCGTTCTCATTAGAAAGAGTTACTCTTGTTTCTGTTGCAGTATATTTTCCTTGTTTCTTTTGTAAGGCTTCCTTATATTTTTTCGCTCGGAAAAAAGATGCTGCACTGGTTTGCTGTAGTCTAAGTTAGGTTAACTATTTAGTGAATGCTGTAAAAAGTCGCTAAATAACACATCCTTACTAATATTATAAAAGTGAAAGTGAGTTTGTTTGTTACGTCTTCACACCTAAATGGCCAAACTGATTTTGGTACAGAGATAGTAGGGACCCTTTGTTTTTGGGGTGGGATCTCATTAAATAACTTCCCCCGCTCTGGGCGGAGCGGGGAGGAGTGTCAGACTTTTACTGACTAAAACCCACCCATGCTCTTTCTATATTGCCCTTTGCGTTCCGGGGCCGCGGTATCTCTTTCGAAAAATCACAACCCTGGAATTGGGACCCTTGAGACAGACATAGGCTGGCAAAAAGTAAGAAATGGGGGGAAAGAGGAAAGAAAAGGGGAGAGAAAGTTTGTTTTTATCATTACGTGGGTTAAAGTTAGCGTTAGCCCAAAGTTACTATGCCACGCGGACGAAGTCGCGGGTGGAAGCTAGTACATGCATGAAATTACGCCTTTTGCTAGGCGGTAGGCAAAAAACACAGAACGCAACCTAAACTAAACCAAACCGAACCATTATAAAAGTGGCTCGATTAAACAGTCGAGTCACTTTTATACTAAGACTAGCTGTACCCAGCGGTTTCACCCGCTGCTCATTTAGGGGTCTGAAAAATAGATGTTGGCCGATCTCTGACCTACCCGATATGCACACAAAATTTCGCTTAAATCGGTCCAGCCGTTTCGGAGGAGTATGCCAACAAAAACTGTGACACGAAAATTTTATATATTAGATTATTTGCCTTAATATACTAAGATTACAAAGCTATTCAAATAGAAAGATCTTTAAGAAATTCAATGATACATTAATTTGAGTTCTAACAAAGTTATATCTGTAATAGATTGAAAACAGACGAACTTAAATAAATCGTGAAATTATACCTACACGTTATGCTCGATCGAGACGACTCAATCAAATATCTATAAAAAGCAAAACCAGTTCTATAAATAATGAGATATATTTTTGTTAACATTATTTATAAATAAGCTACTACCAAGTTTTATATAGATCTAAAGTTACTTTCATAACAGTTACTTTCATTCCTTAAAATTCAACTAATAAAACAACAACATCCAATTACGAAACCATCAGAAACAACGTTATATAAAATTCAATTAAGCCAAAATATAAAAATACGTAAATAAAAACGTGGAATCGATTTAAAATGGCAACACCACAACTAATCAGGATGCGAGCCGCGTGATTTATTTCGCGTCAAAGTTGAAAATTAATTCACAACACCGCTAGAGGCGGTCGTAGAGTGTGGAGCCAGGAGAGGGGTATAGAGGTGGCGGGTTGTTCGTATAGTTGGTGGGGTACAAAGGTAGTTATTAGTGCTTGCGGGATAAGATGTGGGTCTAGGTTATTGGGTTTTAAAGGGTAAATCACGTGGTTAAGACCGTGTATAACCTTTGATATTATCGGTGTGTTGCTTGTATGTACTTAATTGACTTTCTACCATCT
Source organism: Ochropleura leucogaster (assembly GCA_958449745.1). Lineage (NCBI taxonomy): Eukaryota > Metazoa > Arthropoda > Insecta > Lepidoptera > Noctuidae > Ochropleura > Ochropleura leucogaster. Next base: position 17,652,907 of record OY288207.1, read on the forward strand.
GAATTACGGGTTAAAGTTTGAAACGGGCAAATAATAAAACAGTTTTAAAATATTTTTGGTTTTTTTATCTATACTTTAGATCTTTTTTTAACTTATATACTATAACAGTTACTACCTTGAAAGGTTTGACATTCTAACGCTGCGATTTCCTGTACGTTGTCGCCACTTCAAAACCTTGCAGTTTCATCTGCCATCCCTTGACGACCTTTCCAAGTATTAACAGCTTATCTAAAATAAAAGAAAATCATAAAACTTAGCCCACTTGCACAACTGAAGTCACAGCTTTTTAACTTCGTAGTCACATCCACTCAATTTTTTTACATAATTAATTTCCTTGAATCGCTCGCCGATTTCATAACCCAACCGTGTCACGCGGGTGACAGAAACTTCGGTCTTACCAGCGAAGCCAACGAGCGACGCGTGAAACAAAGTGCCCACAGACCGCATTCAGGTAATTCACATTCAAAAACATTCATTAAATTTAAACATGACGTATTTTGTTCAAAAATAAGATAATAATGCCAGTCTTTTTTGAGGATGGGTAATCATTAAATAACTTGCCCCGGTCTGAACGGAGCGTGGGGAAATGTCAGACTTTTACGGACTAAAAGCTATCCATGTTCCTTCTTTTGCCGTTTATGTTCCAGACCACGGTATCTCTTTCAAACAACCCGCAACCCAAAATTGTGTAAGCTTTAACTATGTTGCTGGGCCATGTTGTCAAAGTGTGGGGAAAGTTTGGAGATCATTGAACAAAAACCCTCGTTTGACTGAATCATTGGTCGAGTGGTTGCAAGCGCGACTGCAGAACGTGAAGTCTTTGGTTCGATACCCGGCTCGGGCTAAGTGTCATAGTTATTTTTGAATTTAGGCATTAAACTTCTTGATTTTATTTTTATTTATAATTTTGTTATTTTTGCTTGATTTATTTTATACCTTAACTTTGTACACCATCTATTGGCAAAACATAGTGAACCTATCTCTAACATACTATACCTTTAAACACCTATGTTCTACAAAATAAATGATTGATTTATATACTACCTGTAAACACATATGTTCTACAAAATAAATGATTGATTGATTGATTTTTTCATCGGGAATTTCTCGGTAGTACCACGGTGTCTAGATTAGTGCCCGGTTGACGCCAATTAGCTTGTCCCTATTACATGAAACTTAGAACATGACTGGCAAGACGTCGGTGTATTAGGGACACTTTTGCCTAGTCCTCTGAGGACCACAAGCGTGATGTTACGGTATGTTTTATGTGAATAAAATAAGAAGTCTTGTTGTTAATTTATTTTGACACTTAAGAACCATGTTTTCAAAGTTTTTTTGAGAAATTTACCGAAATAACGACATGACATAACCTCCGATTTTCGTATCGTTTCTGTAGATCTTTGTATTTACTTTTTGAAAAGCAATAAAATAAAATGCGTTCGATTCTTAGTAACATAATTTAAATTGATTTGTAAGTTAAAACTACTACGAACATTGATCATTGGTTTGTGTGTATAGATATTTTAATATGTGTAACATCTTGAGGACACCTGAAACCCTATAATTAATCTAAGTCTGAAATCGCCAACCTGTCCTGAGTAAGCGTTGTGATCAATGCTCGTGCCTTTTTGTGTATGAGAAGGCATGTGCCAAACAGTGGGACAGTTATAGGATGGTATTAATATTTTACTCAAGTTTATGATAACACGACACACTAATTAAACCTTTAACTCATTGAAACACAGACAACCAAATAGACTAGCGATTGGTTGTCTGTGTAAAAAAAAACAAAATTTGTCCGTCTTTTAGATTATTCAAAAATAAGGGACACGTATTTATTTATTTGTAAATAAAACCAAAAATGCTGCATTATTGATGCTGCATTTTTGATCTGATCACGCGTTGCTGCATTTTTTCGCCACTTATTTTTGAATAATCTAAAAGACCGACTAAATAGAATGAAATTACTTTAACCCTGGAAAAAATCCTATTAAAAAGGCAGAACAATACCGTAACCCTATCAAACCTCAGTCTTCCTTCACACATTACAAGTTTTAAGGTAACATGATACCTCGTCGGTAAAATTGTTTACTTGACAAACACGCTGAGGTGTATTGTCGTCACGTCCTCCGTGACACGTTGGCGTGACGGCCGACGATTTGCGGATTATATTCTACGGGTTTGATGTGTAGGTTTAACATCGTCAGTTAATAGATTTTTATCTTTGAAACTCATTATCATCTGCCTAAACTATTCCCTAAGTTTTTTCAAAACACTGTATGCATTGGAAAATACTACTATATTTTTTGTTTTTTTTTTTTATTATGTCTAAGGTCCGTACCTCAAACGAGAAAAACCGAACCATCAAAGGATCACTTTTTGTCTGTCCGTCTGTCTGTCTGTCTGTCTGTCAAGACCCTGTATTTCATGGAGGTATTAACTTGAAATTAAATACTTTAAGCTGTGGTCACTTGAAGATAGAAAAAAGTCAACTCTTTAAGTCTATACAGTCAAAACATATAGTCGTTTATAAGTTTGTACGGAACCTTCGGTTTTTATTTTATCATTTTGGGGTCGGTTTCCTGTCTAACTGAATGCAGTTGAATACTAGTGTTTTACATGGAGCTATGCCATGCTTATTTAAATTCCACCCAGTATTGGGCAAAACAATACCACAAATGAAAGGTAAACCATTACAAAAACCATTTGCATTTTTTTAATGGCCTGGAAGTTGGGAGTAAGATAATACAGTCATCAAATTGAAACTAGTTACCCGTTCTAAATACAGGTCTTTCGGAGAAAACTTTGTATCCAACAATCTCTTTATGCGTGTATGTATATATACGAAAATGTTCTTAATATTTCTGTCATTAACTGCAAATAAAACATTATTATCTGTTACCAAGAGAGAACTATAAAAATATTTAGTTTTTTTTTCCTCTTGAATGAAGGAAACAAAGCTACATGACATAGAAAAAGAGACAGTCGCCCAGCTTTTAAAATATTGTACAAAGTACAGCTCTTGAAAGGAATATTTTAAAACTGTTTTGCACGTTGAGTTGTATTTAATGAGTTTTTTTTTTATTTTGGTATATTGGGATTATTAAATTATAATTTTAATTTGTATATCAGTATGACAAGACATAGCAAGAATGAGCTTTACTTAGCACATGCTATTAATGGAATACTTATATTTTACAAATGAATAAATGATTATGATTATAATAATCGTGACTTTACAAACTGTAATACGGTCAAATTATTGACTAACTCAAACAAAATGTTCAAACATCACACCCATAGAAAATTAATAAATTGAAAAATAAAATCACCACTATTAATTAAAATAATGATTAAATTCGTTACCAAAACAAATTAAATTCTGGTCGGTTTCCTCTTTAAATTTGGAGAAAACTAAAATTTAAATAAAATAAAACCAATTAACCAAACTCTATCCTAAAGGTAAACAATGTACCGACAAAGATTGATGAATTTTGAAATTCAAATAGTAATAAATAGTATGTCTGACCTATACACAGCTCCGTTGACCGACAACTTTTCCTATTAAATAAACATCAACTATCCAGCAAAATAAATAACAAGTTTAGATTGAAATGTGCCCCCAGGCCTCGCCTGTGTTTTCTGAAATTTATATTAGATACGTTTATGTTGGCGTGTTGAAATAGGACATATTATGTACGTAAAATTGTTTTTTTTTATGAACTAGTCTATTAATTTCAACAGTCAGTATTCAATGTTTGTAATAATCAATTATTCTTGTGGAAGTACCAATATATATAGCTCTGTGGTCGATACCATAGAACTAGATAGTTTTCACAATCTGTAGATTGTGAATGATATACTATATGTTGACTTATGTTGTCAGTATCAGTATTACCAGTTCGTTCAGGCAGTTACAAATTTATGACATAGATAGAAAGACAATCAAGAATTGAATCCCAAGTTTTGAGATTTTAGCAATTTTTTATAGTGCAAAAATTGTATAGACGCCTGCAGGTCAAGCTACCCGAAACTGTCAATTTTTCCCAATGAACCTTGAACCTAATACTTTGGAAATAAAGTCGAAAATCTATCAAAGAAATCTGACAGATTGTAGTAGCTTGATGTGCAGGCGTCTGTACATATTGATTTAAGTGTTTTGTTATTGCAAGCGAAGTGGATTTAACGCCTGATGCAACAACACACGTATAACGCCTATTTGCTTGAAAATAGAAGGTCGTAAGTCAAACTAAACGTCAAACTGTTACATTGTAAGTTTACCACCTATGGACTTTTGATCACCACTGTACCAGGCAAAGGTGTTATAAGACCCGAGAATAGTAGTAATAATGTTTTTTTTGTAATATTCTGTTGATGAATACATTTTTTTTTAATATTAATTAGGAACACATTTTTTTTATATAAAATCATTTTTTTATATAAATATTTTTTTTATGTAAATACATTTTTAACACCAATAACAAGTCGTTGTGTAATAAGAGACAGTTTTTGAGGAAGTGTATTAAAAAATAAATGAATCCTTAAACATTTTAGACTACAGCATAAGTTAAATCCGACGCATTTAATAGTTTAACACATAATAACTCGTTCACCACTATCACAGCACTATCTGGCCTGCAATAATGAATCTGCCTCTTAATTCTATATGCCAGCTTACCTCACAATATTTCCACTACATTTTGTGAATAACAAATCATCTTTTTGGCCATTTTTTTAATGTAAAAGCCGTGCAATTGTTCGGGCAATAAATAAAAATTGTTGCGAAAACACCTCAGCAGTTTTAATATTTTAATCCTCGCCGGGAGGAACATAAATTTTGTTTGACTATTTGATCGTGAACGGTATTGTAGGAAACGGCGGCTGTTTCGATAATGTTAAAGAATTTTCTCAGGAATTGTAACATCGTGTTGAGATGGGAAATATTGACGGGTATCTCTTTAGTATTGTCGTGGGGAGATAATATAAATCGTGTACAGATTTTACTCTAGCCAGCGGGCAAAGACAAAAATACATTCTATTAGGGACAATGTCGGTGGATTATTTGAAAATGAATGTGACTAACAGTAGATTGTTCTTTAGTTTTTTGCGGTTGGGAAGTCTTCAAATAAGTTCGTTTCTCCCCCGCTTTGGGTGGAGCGGAGAGGAGTGTCAAACATTTATTGACTAAAATTCTCCCATGTTCCTTCTTTTGCCGTTTATGTTCTCGGTACGTCTTTCGAACAACCCCTTGGTTGCCCTTTGAAACGAAGGACCAAGGGTGGGTTTTAGTCAGTACAAGTCTGACACTCCCCCCGCTCCACCCAGAGCAGGGGAAGTTATTTGATGAATTCTTATCCGCAAAAAAAAACATACTTAAAATCTGAATTATACTCAAGATTGGTTTATGTCTTGGTGGGTATTAAAAAACAAAAATAATTTAACACTTTGATTTTAAACTAAAACGCGAGCCAAAAATTAAAAACTCAATTATTCCCAAAAAACTATGAAAATTCAACAATTTCACGAGTCGAAACAATTGAAGCTAATGGCAATAGAGTTCAACAATGCTTTGTTACTGAATCGTACGGCTTTCCAGCACTCGTTGTGAAATGCGGTGGTTTTATCCGCCCTGCCGATTCTGCTCTGCTAATAAATCATGGCACTTTTGTCAGGTGTTACAATTTGTATCGCACCGTGCTTCGTTGTGAGAATATTTTCATTTTTTTTTCGCCACCCTGTTCACAAATCATCAGAATTTCGGGTGAGTAATTGTTTTGCGGTATAGGCGGTGAGAGATTTATGCGAAGGATGATCTTCGGATTTCACTTGTAAATGTGAATGTACAGACGCCTGCAGGTCAAGCTACCCGAAACTGTAAATTTTTCCCAATGAACCTTGAACCTAATACTTTAGAAATAAAGTCGAAAATCTATCAAAGAAATCTGATAGATTGTAGTAGCTTGATGTGCAGGCGTCTGTACTAAGTATTTGCTCTAATATATCTCCTACAGTGAATAAAGACACAGTCCCTCAAATACTAGCCTAATATAAAGGTCGGTCAGGAACTTTCAAAGTAGCAGAGAATCTAGATAGAGAAGAAGCAGAAGAGAAGAAGATTAACTGGGACTTAAAACATAACCAAATAAATGTGGTGATTAAATTAAGTTACTTCTTAGCTTACCTCTTGAGATGATACTATGTTATGTTATGACGTCTCATAGCCTGTCCGCATGATACAAAAATCAACTTTGGCAGAACGCTTTTAAAGTACCTATTAGCTTTGAACTTTTTTTAGACAAGTTTTCAACAAATTAATTAATTATAGCTTTCAAAGATCCATATTTCCACGTAAATATTCACACCATCGCACATTTCAAAGGCAAACCAGACCAGTATTTTAAAAGATTGCAAGTTAAACAACATTTCCTAATAATAAAATTGAAGTAAACGAATTCAACCAAACATCATAGAAAACCGTCACAGAGTAAAACGAAACTCCAAGAGACAGACTAACACATTTATTTGAATAGTGGCACACGACGACAAATATTTAAAGTTACATAGAAAACGTGTATTTGCACCCCTGCAGAGGCATCTGTATGCAAACATTTGTAATGTGATCAAGGAGGTTCCTTCACTTAATTGAATTAGATAGCTTTGCATACAGTTTTTGAATGACTTCGAAGCTTATAGCAGTGTTTGTTTACCAGTAATGGATGAAACACATTGTGCAAGTTTATTCTGCAATAAATGGATAACTGAGGTTCAGTTTGCAGCAGTCAGTGATTACAGTTTGGTCGTAAAATACTTTTAAAGTAAAAGCAATGAGTGTATTCACACTTTCGCTTCGCACTCTCTTTTTTAAAATGATTTGGTTGGTGTAAAAAGCTCTTTTTATAAATGGATTGGTTGTATAGATGGACTAGTTTTAGAATGAACCATGTGTCGCATTAAATACTTAACTTTCTGAAATAACGTAAATCTTAAAGCCTTGTTATATTGCCATTGGCAAATTCGATTCTGTTTTTACAAACTAAACTAAAACTACTCTAATAAAATCCCTAAGATTAAGCTTATTCCTGTCCGTCACTATATATTATTATATTATAGCTTGACAGCATTAATAATAGTTAATTTATCCAATTTGAAATTGACAGATTTTCATAATTAAAAATAGTGGTTATCAAGCCAAATCGGACTATCTTTAATCGCGACTAAAATGATGTGGGATTAAATTAGATTTGTTTGAGAATGTTATTTTAATCTTAGTCTAGAATAATCCGGTGGTCCATCAGAATCGGCACTAGTCGGCTACCAGTCTTACCAGATGCAGCTTAATACTATGTAGTATTTTACATGAAGCAACTGCAACCCAATTGAGACTGGGTAATACGATACCCTAAGGTAAGACAGGTTGTCAGACTTTTGGGACACTGGCAACCTGTAACGACTGTCAAAGATCTACAATTGACAGCCGGGACCAACAGCTTTACGTGCTTTCCGAGGCACGGAGGAAACTCGGTATGTAACGGGCGGTCACCCATCTACAGACCAAACTAGGCAAGCGCGGCTTAACCCAAAGATCGACCCGAACGGCTACTATTATTTAGCCACGAGCTCCTCCGATAACGATGATGTATGTAAAAGGTAAAAATGTGTCGTATTGACGTTACTACAGCTTCAGAACACCATAGACATCAACTATAGTAACTAAGTTGATGTCTATGGTGTTGTTAGTTATTGTAGAAAAAAAAACGATTATTTGTTGGATAGATACTCAGGACACAATACTTCGTCAGTATTACAATATTTTAGAAAATCTAATATATAAAATTCTCGTGTCACAGTTTTCGTTCCCATACTCCTCCGAAGCTGGACCGATTTAAACGAAATTTTGTGTACATATCGGGTAGGTCTGAGAATCGGCCAACACATATTTTTCATACCCCTAAGTGAGCAGCGGGTGTAACCGCTGGGCACAGCTAGTCTAATATATAAAATTCTCATGTCACAATGTTCTTTCCCATACTCCTCCAAAATGGCTGGACCGATTTCAACGAAATTTTGTATGCATATCGGGTAGGTCTGAGAATCGGCCAACATCTATTTTTCATACCCTACTATAGAAAAGGAGCTGAGCATTGGGTGAAACCGCTGGGCATAGCTAGTAACTGTATATAAAACAGAGCAACCACTTAAGAACTCGGCCCCTTAACTTTCGAGCCATCTCAATATCTAAATACAAACTGATCTATGCCTTGACATTTCATTTATCCTATGTACCTATTTGTATGAACATTTCCTCACACAAACAACAAACATATAATCCCATACAAAACGAAAACAGAACCTCTGCTTACAGGAGTGGAAGGCTTTAATATTTGTCACAGGAAACAGCCTTTATTTACCCCATAGGCGTAGGGTACATCCGGCTAAGGGCAGCCCCATTGATTTCTGAAAGGGTGGCCCCTTTATAACGTCCACTTGTAAATATGGTGCGTATAATATTTAACTTAGATCTTTTAATAATAGGGATCAGTTTTGGTCAACTATTTTGAAGTTGTGTGTTTTTGAGAAAAACTTTAATATTGCATTGAAGTTTTCTAATATCAGATTTCATTTTAATTAAATGCTGACAGATCGTCGTAATTTTATTTATTATTGAACTAATGATGGTCATCGATATGCAAAATAGTGAAAGTCTAGTAGTATGACTCTTGGACTGCGAAGTCATAGGTCCCGAGGTCGAACCCAAGGCACGGATATCTTATTTAAAAAAAAACCTTTATATTTTTGAAGGCTAAGCTATTCTTTCTAAATTTTTATTTAAAAACTTGAGTATTCGAAAGTCTTTGCAAACCAGCCTGTACTCAGATTTAGTTAAGGTATGGGACCTCTACAGTATTTATTCATAGAACCCAATGAAATAACCAACTTGACCCCTCAATAGTCAAATCAAATCAAATCAAATCATTTATTTCAATTAGACCATTACAGGCACTTTTGAATGTCAAGAAACAAAATGAATCTACAGTCCCGGTCACAAGGCATAATAACTTGTGAAAGTACTGCAGTTGCCCATTCCAAAGCGTTGATCTCTATGGAGAAGAATGGGCAAGAAACTCCATGGACACTCTTTTAAATTCTAATATTTTTACAAAATAGTATTTACATCATTCGTGTTGAGATTATACAAATATGTGAGAACGATGTAGAAAGACGTGCACAGTAAGAGCGTCCAGAGTAAATAAAAAACAAAATTCAATTTAAATCTAAATAAATTAAAAATGACCGTGGTAGTTAAAAAATGACCAGTCCCAACTGACAGCGCCCGTTCACGAACATGACGTATGGATCAGCCCCATTTAGCTCGACCATTTTGAAGGGAGCTAAATGACCCGACACACCCGCCACCATCAGCGAGACATTTAAGTGAGCATGATACTATTAACCACCAGGGCTTCGTCAAGTCAATGATAATACATAGCACTCACATATGGGCTTAATAATTATACAATACTAGAGAATTGATTCTATACATTGCAAAGATAGTCTTACAATCTTCTGCAGCTTCCACTATAGCTTCGGATACTTATTAATGAGTTTACCCCTATGCTTGAGGAGCAGGACCAGCATTGAGCCAAGCATTTTTATCATCAATATAATCCCCCAACTTATAATATGCTTGCCTACATAGTGTGCGTTTAATACAAGATTTAAATTTCGTTTCATTCAGTTGAAGAATGTGGGGAGGTATTTTATTGTAGCATTTCAAACATGTACCCCATGAAAGATGAGTCTACTTTAGCTAACCTTAGTCAGTTATTAACCTAGTCCCTTCGTAATATCCAAAAATGTCTGAACCAGCAAATATTCGAACAAAAACAAAGTTATTTGAAAAGTACAACAACGCACGCACCTCCTAAAAACGAGAAATATTTAAAACATCTCTGGGCAAGTCCAATAGCCTTCTCCGGCTCAGGAATTCATTATGACGACAGAAATTTGTTTGCGATATGAAATTCCTAAGACTCCTCCGCCATTTTCGAACAATTCACGACATTCCAGTGACCAGGTTTTTGTATGGACGATTTTATTTGAGTTTTATTATTGGGTATTTTATGTTGGGTAAAGTTTGACATTTTAAAGTTATTAATTACGAAGTAAACTATGTTGAATTAGTTATATTCCATTAAATGGTTGGTAAGGAAAACTTTCCATAGTAAATAAGGTTTATTTTTCAAGTAGGTTTTACAAACAAATTTGGTTTTAAAAAAAAAAGCAAGTTGATTCCAGTGTTTCGTACCCGACTACTCTAAGATAAAACAGTCGATACAAACTCAGAGGTCATAATCTCTTTTAATGTACAGACAAAAATCTTGGTCAATTTACATAAGATATGATTCGAGTAATTGAATTGAGAATACAAAATTATTAGGTAACATAAACTAGGGGAGCAATCGAGGTGCGCGTTCGTAATAAACCATTGTTCAAAATATAACTAACTGCCTTTATTAAGTAACAACGAATGCCCCTGTGTATCTTCTTAATAATTTACCAACAACTAATTTTAATAATCACCACATACAAATATAATAGTTACTGAAGTCAACATGTCAAAAGGTTAGTACCATTATTCAATAACAGATGGCGTTGTGCCGTGACGTTACTTTTATAAATAACGGAGTTAAGGTTATCCTACACAAAATTACCTCAACGATATTTTACTTAGTAAATCATACTTTATTTTTGAAGATGGGAAATCACCAAATAAAGTCTGAATCTCCCCCCCTTTCTGCTCCCGCCTTATTTCCAGGTGGCAGCGGTCTTTTACTGACTAAACCCACTGATGTTCCTTCTTTCGCCCTTTATGTCTCGGAGCCGCGGTACCTCTTTCGAATAACCCGCAACTCGGTAGGCAGTGGCCCTATCAGGCAGGCTTTGCTGACGTATCTTCGAGGCACTGATAGGACCTACATTTTATTTTTGAGACCTGTAGTACAGACCTTCTATCCAAACGAACGTACAGTAAAAATTAAACTCAAATGACCATAAATTTCAATTAATTTGAAAGGCTTCAGTCCAATTGAGCCTCTTCCTACTATTTTAAATTCCTGCTTCTAATTGTTGCTAGGTAAATTTAAATATTTTCCACTGGAAAAGAGCTATCGAACGATCCTACATTTTAATGGGCAACGCTTGGCTAAGCAATGTCTGAATGTGTCGATGTTTTTGTATTCAATTTATCGATGGAAAATTGAGTAAACATTTCAACGACGAATTGGATGTTTACATGAATTATTTTAACAAAATAATGTTATGCAAGTTGTTATGACCAACTTAAATATTACACCGCAACTTCATGAGATGAATAAACATTCCAAATTTGATTGGTATCAATATTTTTTATTACACGTAATTTAATAAAGAGACCATATAATATAAAAACATTTTAAACCTAGGCAGAACTTCATCACGCAGACAAAACCTCATGCAATTTTTGATTGAGACTAATATTAGAATACCTTACCGAATATGGGATAAGAAGTAAAGTATCATAACGAGCTATCCTCTACGGAAAGTTTTAAGCTTGTTAACCTTCCCACAACTTCTTCCCCATCTAGTTTCAAATTTAATCTAAATTTCGCCCTTACTAAGAGTCCGTTAAACACTTTACTAAGGTCCAAAGACCTACAAGTTAGCACCCATAAAGGAAAAAGCCTAGCTCAAAATTCTCCTTAACATCGATACTTTTAGACTTCCCTACAACCATTACTTGAACTTCAATTAGATGATATCTGACGTTTATAGTTCTTTATGCATCTTAGGATTCAGATTATGCTTTCCAGGAGTGAGATAATGCCATTTAAACGTAGGTCCGATCATTATTCCGTTGGTAGAGGCGTAATGAAAATTTTGTATAGGTTTTACTACCGCCAGGAGTGATTTAATGAGCCATCTTCGAGGGTGTACCTTTTTGAGGGAAATAAATTTTGTTATGTGCGTATTAGATGTAAATTGAATGCTTTTTAGGGTTCCGTACCTTTCAAGGAAAAAGAGGATGATTTTGTTGTTCGTCTATCTGTCTGTCTGTTAAGACCCTTTATCTTAGGAACAAGACTCGGACTTGGCTGGTTTTTTGTAAGTGTTTAATTAGGACTTTTTTTGCAGATTATTTAGATGTTTCATTTCAAATTTGAGAATTGACTTGACTGCACAATCTGTTAATGACTTAATGACGACAATATTAGCGTCGTTTATTTTAAATGAACTTATTATTATTGATAGATATAGTTTTGCTTGGATATCGTAAAAAACCTGGACTTATTACTAATATAAATCGCCAACCAGTCTTGAGCAAACGTTTTGAGATGCGAAAATGCTCGTGCAGTCTTTATGAGAGAAGAGACCTTTGCCCAGCGATGGGGAATTAAAATAATAGTATTATAATAACGCATTAATTATCACCTAGCTTTTGCCACAGGCACGTAAACTATTCTTAAACCTTTAACTTTTTTCATCTACTACATAAAAATCAAAGCCCAAATTTCCCCCACTAAAACTTTTATGCTAATGAATTCGTCAACATTTATCAATCAATCTCAAATTACCGAAAGCGGATAGTTTGTTGCATATTGCGCCGTAAGCTGAGCGCATAAGACGCAAAGTCGTCTACTGGGAATACCTTATAAATTGCAAATACACCATTCCGCAGATCGTAAACGTCGTAACTCGTCCGTCACATAAACAATACTATCGGGAGGCTGGTGGGGTGAGGAACAAGTTAATAGCGTTTTTTTATAAACCAAGCAAGTCATTATTACACTACCTACGATTTGCAACGATAGCCTAGTACTGTGATCGCTAGACATTTAAGGTACCGAGTTCGAACCGAAGACACGCTAATCTCCGGGGTTTTGGGGTGTGTACGAAAGAGGTACTATGGTCTATGGTCGGAACATGAAGAGCAAAAGAAGGAACATGGCTGGGTTTTAGTTGTCAGTAAAAGTTTGACACTCCCCCAACACGCAACTCTGTAGACGTGATCGGCGGTGGCATACTTTCGCAACCATCCCCGATTCATGTTTCAGAGTAAGAGGGATAAAACTCTGACACTAAGTTAGACAAACATTTAAAGCAAACTAGAAAAACTGCATACTAGCCAGCTAGAAAACATCAAATATGTCTCTGCAAGCATACTGGCAATTAAATTAAAGTAATGGATTCAATGCCCATTACAAAAAATCTTATTGATTGATTTCCATTAAAACCAAACAAAATGTTCATTATTTTCGATTGTACGTAATTGTCATTAATCAATTAGTCCATACCGGTTTACTGTTACATACGGTTAAACCGATGCGGACTAATTGCGGTCGCCGCTCCGGGTGGCTCTTTGACAGATAAAATCTTTCAGTTAGAGGACATTTGAATTATAATTCCAAAGAATAATTAATTAATTAAATAATATCTTATTACCCTTAATAATAATTTAATTTTTGTATTTCAATTTGTGTTTTGTAATTTTATTTTCATTCTGACATAATATTATTGAAATTGCAATTTAATTTGAATGTATTTAAATTCTCTTGATATTTTAATCCTTAATAATAGCATGATTGTATAATTGTAGCATGTATTCCTTTTATTAAATAATCTGTATTTATAGCATGTTTACCTACTCAATAATGTGTAAGCTGTGGTTACCTGTAATTGAGTGTGCATTGCAGGATATTATATTGTGCAATTTTAATTTTGTAAAAGATGTTTGTAATGTTACTCGTTGGTAATCCTAAATAAATAAATAAAAATGTACTAATGAAGTATTTATCAGCGTCTGATGGAGGCATTCTGTCAATATAATTATGAGCTGTATTATGCATCTGTGTACCATCAACCTTAGTCGCCGCTACAAGCTTATGCCTTGCGCCTTCCCCACGTGAATCAATCAAGTATCCACTATCCCCTATCATTTACTTATTCAGATTTTATGTGTCGCCGGCATCGGACCGAAACTTTATGTACCATCAGCTGAGCGTTTATAGAACATCCACCAGAATGTGACCCGTTTTTCAGACAAAAACGCCGTTTTCTTGGGTATAAAAACTATGGAAGCAAAGCTGCTCTTTTTTGATGTTTTACGATTTGAAACGCTGTGATTTTTGCACTTCACTATTGGTATGTTTTATATTGACAGTAAATGTTTTATTGATTTACACGTTGTTCGGAAACTTTTCTTAGATTGATGTTCTAGAAGACAAATACTTACCAGAGCTGCAATAAGTTGTTGAACGCAAATGAGGTACAGTTAATTGATTTGTGGATCAGTCAAACTGTTTTGGACAAATGTAGGACTAGCTTTGGACGCCACACTGACACTATTTCAATGCATTATGTGTCTGAGCCCGGAGTCTGGAGATGTGTCAAGATTACAAATTATGAAGACAAGAGCTATTACTATCCATTGCATAGTTTTCGCTTTCAGGTATTATTTGATGAAAATCGGCGTCAGGTGGCGGCCTTGTGTTGCCATCTGGCATTATGAGCTGAGGCCCTCTCGACAGTAAACATTTTGTTTAGTTTAATGTTAACGTGTTTCTGTTTTTTATCTTTTTTAGTAAATTTTTTCTCATACTACTCAGCTACTAAAATCAACAATTGCCCAATTTCCAACCCAAATTCAAACATACGATGCACCGTACAAATCCAAAGCCAAAAATGAGCAGTGGCGTCAAAGGGCGCGAGCATGCCCTATTTATGATTAGGTGACGAGTTCGCGACGCATACCAATGAGGGCACGTCACTTGTCATCCGTCATACGTGTTCCGACGATCATCGGGAATCAACGCGTAATGTGTTTGAAGAACATTTGGCGGAAGAAACAACTTTCCTGTTTTGTTTGTGTGTTTTGTGGGTGAACAAAACATTTTAAAAGTAATGATTCTGAAAAGAATGGGAATTCAGAAAATGAGAGAGGGCCTGTTAACTTTGTAAACTAACAAATTAAATTTTAAAAAGTCCCATTACAACAATCATAATTAATTAGAAAATTCCAGCAATTTTCATAAACGGTCCAACATTTTACAAGGTTCGAGAATTCGTGTCGTAAAAACCATGGGACACTTCAGGGGGCGTTTAGTGTTTTATATGCCAAAGGGATTTATGTTATTACCGTCCATATTTCTGCGGACTGAAGCCGCTGAGAGGTCACGAAATCTTGCCGAAAGGTGTCGCCGTGTCTGTCGTATAGGGGCGTCCCTCTCGCACCTCGGTGTTGCTTTAAAGCGATGAATATGAGAAGTTGTATTCGGATCACGTAGTGGGCGCGGCGTGCGCGGCGCTCATGAACTCCGATGCCAAACCTCGCCAGATATAACGTTAACAATGAAAAAATTCTCTCCCCCACCAAGGTAGAAGAGTTGCGATGACAAGTCCCAACAAACTTGGTAATCAGTTGTAACAAATTTATGTGCCGTGCGTGAGAGAGTCGAGTTTCGTTTTCTCCTACAAATGTTATTTGTTGAGAGAACGCTGCGGACGTTAATTGTCAGTTGGATATTCTTGTTTTATCATAATTATGTATTAAAACTTTTATTGCGACAAATCTTTTGAGATTAAAAAAGGATTTAAGTTAAGAGCGCAGGCCTGTAAAGGGGCGATTAGACGGTGCTTTTACATCTTTATTTTAATTCGTGAAGCGTAAGATTACATCGTAAACATTTACTCAGAGACTTGTGAACATACCTACTCATTTCATTTTACTTTGGCAATGAGAAAACATGGTTAGATTGTATTAGTACCCGCTACCGACGTACGATTACGCTTTGTAAACAAGTTGAATTTCTTAATTTTCTTGTTTATCAGAACCCTCGATAAAAATGTTGTAAAAATCTTAACAATCAAGCAATTCCCCTAATTCTGAATGCGCTAACACATTTTAACAGCTGCTAAAAGTTATGCAAATGGGAGGAAGACATAAAACATTTTTATCGCCGCTAGTTGCAAGAGCAAGTTGAGGGAAATCGAGTAACTTAATAAGACATTTACTGGGCCATTGCTGAACGGAAGTTTTTTGTAGACAATGGTCCAGCAATTTGTCACGTTTCATGTTTTAGCACGTTTTTGAACCCAATTTGTATCGCAGAAAATCTTTCTAGATTGTTTCTAAAATCAAATAATTTTTACTGTCTCATTAAAGAACACTAGAGTATCATAGACTCTGTTTTAAAACTCTGACTCCAACTTAACTGCTCGTTGATATTACCTTAAGTATTAAAGTTTACAATAATGCTAAAGCTATGAAGCGTGAAAACATACATAAAAATTATCCCCACAAAAATAGTTGCATAATATTTTTTAACAATACATTGTTTTCCTTTCGTACGATGGACAGAAACTACAAACAAGTTAAATACTTTAACGCTTTTAAGTCGCGAAAAGATTTTAAAACCGGCAAACGGGTAAACTCATGCAAAACAAAGTTGTGATGCAGAACTCTTTAGAATGCCATTCTGCTTAGTTTTCGTATTTCTTAATACAACCTAATGCTTTGATTTCGGGTAAAAGAGGTGGCGGGGAAAAGGTGTATTAAGTTTTTTTGGAGCATTTAGTTAAAATATTTTTAAACTGTTTTTATTAATATAATTATCCAAATTAAAATAACTCGTATTTCAAAAGCCAATGTGCAAAAAAAAATGTCTGTTCAGACTCTATTGAGAATGAACTCACTCTTGACCTCGATCTCGCCTGATGGTAAGCGACAGATGAGGTCTACGATGGAGCGAGCGAGCCCAGAAGATGCCTATTGACTCTTGTTTTGAAGGCAGACGGGTCGTATGTGGTAGGGAACACAGAAGCCGGTAGAGAGTTCCACACCTTGGCCGTGCGCACACGCCTCTCGCACCGAGGGTTCCGTCCAAACTTACTTAAA
Organism: Ochropleura leucogaster; assembly: GCA_958449745.1. Classification (NCBI taxonomy): domain Eukaryota; kingdom Metazoa; phylum Arthropoda; class Insecta; order Lepidoptera; family Noctuidae; genus Ochropleura; species Ochropleura leucogaster. The sequence continues at coordinate 17,669,837 of OY288207.1, forward strand.
TAAACAGCATAATATATCTTTTCACTGCGTAGACCTAGAGTATATGGTTTTAATTTCAACTCGAAACCTCCACGAGTGCTCTAAGGATATTGACGGATAGACAGACAGACAGACGGACGATCAACAAACTTATCCATTAAGGGTTCCGGTTTTTCCTTTGAGGTACGGAATCCCAAAAAATATACTCTATATCTTTATCAAAGTAATTCAATTACCATAACAACTGCTATAAAGCTGACCTTGCAAGCAAAGAAGGTCATAAGTTCCCAAGTCCCAACCGCCCTCGCTTACAACTCCCGCCACAATAAAAGCTGAGCTCAGATGAAAGAAACTGCATCTAAAGCGAATACGTGAAGTCAATTTGTGAATAAACTTTCTCAGTTGGTTTGGCACTGCGATACCAGCTAGACTACTTTACTAGATTTAACATTGTGCTTAATGTGTGTACGTGAACTAAGACAGCTTACCCGCTATCTCTTACAATGCAGTTTCATTGTAAACGATTTTTGAATTTGCATGTTGTTGTGTTTAAGTTGTCGGTATGCTCAGATTTTGTTTCTGTTGTGTCATTGCCTAGTAGTGGTTGATGAAGATTGTGACTGTGCAGTTTGTGGTTTGCTTTATAACGCACTCTAAAGATGAATTAAAATGCCAGCTGTACGTATTTCTGCTGGGTTGCGGGTTGTTTGAAAGAGATACCACGGTCTGGAACATAAAGGGCAAAAGAAGGAACATGAGTGGGTTTTAGTCAGTACAAATCTGACACTCGCCCCCGCTCCGGATTTATTTGATATTTTCCCATCCGCAAAAAAAAACTATACGTATTAATACTTGAAAGTTAACAATACAGCAATACGCCTTTTTTCTATGGGGTAGGCAGAAACCACAGAACGCGACCTGCTAGTATCAGCGTCCACTTCATTTGCTTCATTCAACTTCATTCATCTGGTCATACAAGCACGCCGGTTGCGAGTACTACGCACCTGACCGTTCTGAAGAACCTCACCAATAAGGTAAGTGCATGTCTTTCAAGGGATTCCCTTCGTGGCAATGCAAGTCACATAACAATAACATAATACTGTGTATGGTAGGGAGTTGGACATACGTAATTAAAATAAGCATAACATACTTTCAGTTTTTTTTTATCCTTTTACTTCTACAGTACCTATCACATTTAAAAATGCTTATTCTTCTGCAAAAAAACTGAGCAGATGTATACCTTTGTTTTATCAAAATTTCCTTCAACGTTACGTAAGAAATATCAAATGCTCCTTTTTAAAATCAACTCCATCATCGAAATCTCGGCTGAAACAAATCCCATACAAAATTGTTTCCCTAACCCAGTTAAGAGCATCACCGCGATACAGTAACGATGATGGATCAGCAAAATTACCCAAAGTCTGAGTTCATTTATGTTGCTTCTTTATATTATGAGTATATTTTTTATCTTAGCAGGAACAGATTCTGATGTTAGTATGATGATATCATCTATGTAAAATATGTTCCACCATGATTCTCACTATTATGGAGTGCCGTATAGTTTATTGAATAAATATCTAGGTTTTATATAATAATAATGGTACAAATCAATTCCATTTACCATTGTTCTTTATCATGCAATTGATACAGAAAAAAATGCATTGTTTTACTTGTATATCGACGGGTGCAAAGTAAAAAAAGTCAACTGCAATTTTGAGATTTTTGGTTTTTTGCAAAAACTAACTTAAAATATCATGTTCTACAACATAGCAAAAACAAAAATACAAATATCACCTTATTTTTGGTACTTTTGTCACGTGAAAGAAGACAACTACACTTGTTTTGTGAAATTGCGCGATGTAGATGCGAATAACTACCGCTGGCCGTTTGTACGCGGGACGCGCGGGGGGCCAGCGGTCAGTCATACCGACGCATAAACGGCTATCTGCCATATAGCTTTTTCAACGTTGAGATTGTGATATAGATGTCTCAATTTACTTTTGTAAATTTGTATTGTTTGTTGTTTATGAGTACCTACCTACGTTAATTCTTACTGTTAGCTATATTAATTGACTAATAATTAAATTGTATTTTCTTACTGTTATTTGTTACTATTGTTTCATGTTCGGAAAGTCCGAAACGATCTTTTAAAGAAGATGAAAGTTTACAGAACATAAGCGATGGATTTTTCGAGAAAAATGGTGTGTTGGCCGAAGAATTAGCTATTGAACAACTTATAGGAGACCTTGATGTGCCAGTGATGGAGACAAACGAGTATCAGTTAACTCTGCAAGATAAGTCCCCATGTTCTGTGTACCTACTCTAGGACGGTCACACCAGTTCACTCTCAATCTGAAATACAACGTAATTCTGAAAATGTTGATGTTGATAATAGAGATTCTCCGAGCAAATTAGATACACCGACGCCCTCAGAATACAATTCTTTTACTTCAAGTCCGCCGCGTCCATTATCAGACTTAGATCCAAATATCTGTTTAATAAACTCAGGCAGGCCATCATTTTTTTTTCAAACGAAGTTTATCTCTAAGATCCTGCAATTAGGGCACGCCACAATAGTGGCGGTGGCTCGCCTCTTTGAGGAGTGGCTGGAGAGGCGTCATTGCGTCCTCATGGACGAAACGCAAGGGTATCACCATTGTGACGATCGCCCGGAGGACACGGTGGAGCACACAGTGGCGATCTGCCCAGCTTGGGCGGAGCACCGCCGTCCCCAATCGTTGAGGCGATCGGCGCGACGGCGGCGATCTCTCGCGTCCGGCCCTGGTTCAGGCTATGGTCCGGAGCGAGAGGCAATGGCAATGGAGGGAAGCGGTCATTTCCTTCTGCGAAGCAGTAATGCTAGCAAAGGAAGAGGCCGGGCGTTTGAGGGTGAGAACATCAGGCCAACCCAGCCGCCGCGGGAGACGTCCTGGGCGCCGGGCGCCGCGAGACGACTCCCGGCCACCGTAGATGCGGGCCTGTGGACGGCTGAGCAATGGGTAGCTCACCGTCCGTCAGTCTATTGACGACAGGCCGTATCGACGGCGCGTTCGTGTTTCACGCGCGCCTCAAAGAGAGTCAGCAAAGCAGAGGGGCTTGCAAGAGCCTCCGCCTGCCGGGGTTGCGGGTTGTTCAAAAGAGATACCGCGGCCTCGGAACGTAAAGGGCAATAAAAGGAACATGGGTGGGTTTTAGTCCGTACAAGTCTGACACGCCCCCCCGCTCCGCCCAGAGCGGGGGAAGTCAATGGATGATTTCCTACCCGAAAAAAAAAATCCTGCAATTACTTACCTCTTAATTATCAGTAAGATTTTTATAGATTTTATTTTTATTTCCAAAAATGTATGAGAAGTTAAGTTTTTTACGTTAATAAATGAATGATTCCTAAGTAAATATTTCATTTAACCTCCTTCTAAATCCTGTACCTTGCACTGAATCGACGACGTAGAAAAAGACATCTGCGCAGTTATGTTCTGAACTTGGTGTATTTAAGATGTAAAATGGTCATTAACTAATTTTAATAATAGAAAGTGTTACACTTTTCATTATTTACTAAAATATACGAACCATACTTAACTAAATCTAAATTTTTGAATTCCCGCGTAGAAACGACCAAGTGGCAGTTAACACAGTTGTCATATTTTTAAGCGCAATGTAAAGGGTTTTTCAATTGGCGCGGGTAGATTTTGGCGGCCCGTGGCGGCCATTTTGTTTTGGTGACAATTGTCAAATCTTTTGCTTATTATTCAGTTGCTTATGCCAAATCACCATGGCAGGTTACACGATTGAACAGCGCGTACAAATGATAAAACTTTATTATCAAAATAAGTGTTCGTTAGTGCAAACGTTGCGTGCATTGCGCCCATTTTACGGTAGACGTGGTGGCCCTTCACAGTCGACTCTTCAGCGTTTGGTGGCCAAATTTGAAACAACCGGTTCGTTAATCGATCAACCCACACCTGTACGTTCAAGAAACGCAAGATCAGCCGAGAACATCGCGGCGGTCCGTCAAAGTGTACAGCAGAACCCGAGGCAGTCGATTCCTCGCCGTGCACAAGAACTCGGCCTTTCGCAAACTTCAACTTGGCGAATTTTGCGACGGGACTTAGGGTTACACCCGTATAAGATTCAACTGACCCAGGAGCTCAAAATTCATGACCATAGACAACGTCGTTTGTTCGCTGCCTGGGCATTGAATCGTTTGGAAGAGGATCCCAATTTCGGGCGAAAAATCATCTTTAGCGACGAGGCGCATTTTTGGATGAATGGCTTTGTTAACAAACAAAGTTGCCGTATATGGGACGACACAAACCCACACGAGGTTCATCAGGTGGTAATGCATCCTCAAAAAGTTACGGTTTGGTGTGGATTTTGGGCCGGCGGCGTCATTGGTCCGTATTTTTTCGAAAACGACGTTGGTGAGGCGGTCACTGTCAACGGCGAGCGCTACAGAACGATGATAACCAATTTTTTGTGGCCCACATTGAACCATATGGACCTAGACGACATGTGGTTTCAGCAGGATGGCGCTACGTGCCACACAGCGGACGCCACGATTGACATTCTGCATGAGCGATTTGAGACTAAGGTTATCTCTCGCAGGGGTGATGTGAATTGGCCACCAAGGTCATGCGATTTAACCCCGCTAGACTTTTTCTTGTGGGGTTTTTTGAAGTCGCAGGTCTATGCAAATAAACCACAATCCACCGATGCCCTGAAGGCGAACATAACACATGCCATCGCTCAAATTCAGGCGGATCTATGCGGAAAAGTCATTGAAAATTGGACCACTCGGATCCGTGCCACTGTGAGAAGCCGAGGCGGGCATTTGAATGATGTCATCTTCCATACTTAATGGCATATATGGGCCTTTTAAATAAATAAAAAAAATTGTTGATACCTCATACGCAGCTTGTTTAATTTCGTTTCAAAATCTACCCGCCCTTATTGAAAAACCCTTTAGATGCAGACAACTACAATATCTCGTAAATTAAACATAATTAGAAGAAATGAAATATACATGTGGATATATTATTAAATAACGAAGCAATAATGAAAGTTTCAATAAATTTGGTTTAAAATTGACAAAATGGGAGCATTTTTTTCTATTATGCGCTCTCCTGAAAAGTAGCTGTTTTGTAGATGACTCTTTTTACTTTGCACCCGTCGATATTTTAATTTGATAATACCCATTATCTGACTCCACTTCAATGCATAGTCTTTTATAGTATATTTTGTCAACAACCCCTTTAATAACATGAAACAAATTCCCAAATAATTCTAAATCCCGTGAAATCAGTAGCACTGTTGTAACGAACAGACACGTCGCCCGGTAATACAGTCATGAATATTAATGAACGTCACTTTATTTGCTTATTTATTAGCTACCACGCCGATAATAACTCGGTGAGGACGTGATGTGTTTTGTGCATGACAAAGGTTGGTTCTAGCCGAGTTTTGATGTATTCATGTCTTTTGGTGTTTAGCTAGAAAGAAAATTAAATGTAGACGATGTAATAAAAATTCATTGTGTCAATGAAGGTACTTTTGAGTTCAATTTTAAATTGGGTCTTGTTGTTACAGACATAACCGTAGTCCGTCGCGGCAGATGTAGAAGATGGTGGCACGAACTGGATTAAACCCACAAGTAGATGCTCTTATTAAGCTTAGATTGAAACAGTTGGAAGTCATATGATAGGCCTTCGTCTGACATTAGGATTACTCAGATTATCAATTACAGTATTTTAAATAAGTATTTGCTCCAATGTTAGTTTAATTTAAGACAACATTTTATCACGAATTAAGTTATTGTCCAATTAATTTAATTCATCGCAAATAACAACCCAGTTGTCAGAATAGCGCACAAAATGGAGTCACAGAATAAAAAAACAACCATAAATAAATCATATTTATCAAATCCCTCCCCTTGAAGATTGCGAAAAAAAGTAGGCACATTTTAATAATAATATGTCACATAAAATCAGATAAAAACAACGTTGAAACTCCATACCCGTGACAAGATTAGTTTCAGTTGTCAAGACAAACATACGAACTCCATAGCCAAGTTTATCTATTTTGGAAAGTTGACGAAAAAATATTATAAAGTATTTTGGAGGGTACGTGAGACCCTCAAGGTGATACAAGGATATAGGACAACAAGAAAGGTCGATGTCGTCTGTATATTTTTCAATACCTATCGTTTTTATAATAATTTGAAGAGATATATCAATCTCGTTTCAATAACCCAAGAAAGTAAATTGAAATTGCGTTCTGATTTAACGTTTTCTATTTAAAACAATTATATTCTTAGTACAGAATCCAAATTTCCAGAAAGTCTTTACTTGTACAAATCATCATTCTTCTACGCTTGCCCAAAGTTATTTATTAGTTATCTCCTGTTACGTGGGTGCGTTTACAAACATTTAAAACCACATACACAAACAGCCAGACTCGGAACAACTATATGTAAGCCATACAAATATTTGTTCCGTACGGAAATTGAACCCGCAACACGCAACGCAGCAGTCGATCGCTCAGCCACTGCGCCAACCGTCAAATGTCGTCGTATAATACGTAATTTTATAAGATATCTCTTTGCTTGCCATATCATCCAAAGCTTCTTTACTTTTTCTTTTTAACTACACTCATCCATATTCATATTCAAAACTTTCCTTACGACATTTTCCTCATTCGCACAACTATCTAACACTTTTAAAGCCTCCAAATACATTGCTCCAAAATTGAAACTATTTCCCTTTAACCAAAGCCTAACTAGTGCCGGCCCGAGTTCATATCCCGGTCCCTTTCACGAGAGGATTACAAGGCCTCATTATAAATCACGGACTATTCACGTAACTATATAAAGTTACTATTTGCTAGACTTTGGCCTCTTGGGGCCTCGTCTATATCTGCAGAATGATTGTCATAGAGCTGTCTGATTTATTATTCTGTTAATCTGGGACCCATTTTATCTGGAAAATACAGATCGGGGCTGTTTTGTTTTGGAAAGTCATTTCGTTTTGGAGTTTACGTTTATTGGATTTGAGAAATAATTATTTTCAAGGCATTTATGGAAGAGATTTGTAAGATAAAACGCTCGTGATTTCAAATTGGTTAGGTAATTTTAAAGGTGAGTTGTTGCTGATTGAATAAAAGAAACAGGTTGATTATATGAGAATTTAATTTCGCCTAATAGATACAATCCAAGTGATAATTAGGCAAAACACACATAAATCCGAAAAATCAGAGGTGCGTGGCTGTTTTTTGCGGATTGGAACTTCCCCCGCTCCGCCCGGAGAGTTTTTCGGATTTATGTGCGTTTTACCTAATTATCATTTTTCAACAACCCGCAACCCCGGGAGGTGCGTGCCTTGGGTTAGAACTAGAGACCTCGAGTGTAATAGAATACTAGTGATAGCTAAGTGTGACCCTTGGCACTAGGCTATATATCACTGTTCATATTCACACTAATATTTAATGAAAGCTTTACACTCTTTACATTTTTAAAAACGTTCTTCACTTGTTAAAAATAGATCTGCGCGACACATTTACAAACACTCTTTGAAACTATACAAGCATCGTATGTTCTCCAAAGCCTTCTTCTCCCCCTCCCTGAAAAAGGAAGGGGGCAGAAGGCCATAAAAGTAAGTTAAGAACGTTAACATGTTTTACGTTTCCAGCTGGTTTAAATCTCTGGTGGCCGTCAATAGGTAAATTGACTAGATGGTTGGCGAGCACCTGTGTCGTAAAACTTTGATAAAGAGGATTTTAGCATAATTCAACGAAGTTTTTCATTTTTGCAGCTTGCCCTTCAAAGAACTTGTCTTGATACATTATCTATTGTAATTTACGATGATATGCTTTTTAGAAAATTAAATTATTGTAACGTTACCTTTTATAAAATATAATGTTATATTGGATACTGCTATTAAAAAATGTGATTTAAATGTTTGTTAGATGATTTACAAAATTGTTTTCTTTTGCTACCGATAAAAGTATAACTGGTGTAATCCATTTCCGTCATTACATCTTTCAAGACACACTTGTATCAGCAAAAACAGCAAAAATTCAAATCCCAAACGATTTCATCAGGTGAAACGCCGAAAACAACAGTCAACAAGGAAGACGCTATCAAACTGAATCGAACAAGTACATCGCACAAACAACGTCGGAGAACTGAAACTGAAATGAAGTCCGCGGAATCAACTTTAAATACATACCGAAAAACAAACCGGCGGGGATGGCACGAGGGGGGCGGGGGAAGAGTTCAAACAGCAAACAACAAACGTACCAGTAAATTACACAGCGATCCAGTTCAAACCGGAACACGCCAGTTATTTGTTCAGATGCAATCTCTTCCCATTCCGAGTATATGATTAAAACAGTGCAGGACACCATTCCTATGGGAAATCATCGGGGCGAACGCATTGCATAATTAGCAGTCGCAAAGGCGGTGGTATAGATGGCTCTTATTTTAGAGTCACACGCTTTTCGGAGCGCAGTTTTTCTATCTGCAGTGACTATGTCAATATGAGCTGTTTTGCGCATGACGTTATGTTACTTGATTCATTATGCAAATGTCTGTAATTAACAACTCATAATTTTGACAATTTGTTTTAAACAGGTATCTACTAAAACAATAGCTCAAAATTTATTATTCAGTATTTAACAAGTACCTCAATAGGAGCCCAATTACAAAATGAAAGAAAGATCTCCAATTGATCCCATAGCATATTTAATTATTGAAGCCATTGCCAAAAGGTCACCAATTAAGTATATTCTCAGTCACAGTTCAAACACAGAACTTCCAATATCTTGTCTTCGAAGTTAATCTTAAATACCTTACGATAAGATATCGAAGACTTCACTAATACCTTTCAGCCGGCGGGCGTGCACAAGCGTTTGTGCAAACGTACGGAGTGGACATTCCACACAAATAAGTTCACTTGCAAAGGGTAACTGAAATAAAACTTTACATATTCCTTGTATGCAGTCTACTTCAATTATAGGAGCGAGTGTCCAGCATGAAATTCTTTTTATATTAATTTTCAAATGAGAGAGTTTGAATTCAGTTAGTCGTTCGTGTGTTGCAGGTATTTGTGTTTGTGAAAAGCCACCGTTTTAAATTCAAATATTTGCGACGATGACTTTTTCAGTATATCTTTCAATGGTTGTCATGCACGGTGTTCTAGAAATTACATACATACGTATACACCTTTTTTCAATAGGGACGAGCAGAGACCACAGAACGTCTCATTTGGTCATACACGGCCACGCACGCCGTTTGCGAGTAGTACGCATCTAACCATTTTTAAACCCACACAAATAAGATCAGTATATTCTAGGAATACGACGATCTGTTAAATTTCACTATAAGGACATTCTGACGGGCCTGTTGGTCTAGTGGTTAGTGGCCCTGACCGCTGAGCCGGAGGTCGTGGGTTCGATTCCCACCCAGGAAAAACTTTGTGTGATGAGCATGATTGTTTGTTCTGTGTCTGGGTGTGATTTATCTATAATATGTATGTATTTATAAATTATATAAGTATGTATATCAGTTGTCTGGTTACCATAACACAAGCTCTGCTTAGCTTGGGATCAGATAGCCGTGTGTGAGTTGTCCCAAGATATTTATTTTTATTTTATTATTTTATTCTGGTAATAGACGACGGAAATTACGAAAAAAACTAATGACTTACAAACCTGAAGGAACTATTTATGTAAACCGTTAATCAAACAGCTCCAGGATGCCAAAGACACATCAAAACATTGATAGCCATAGCTATAGCAAACAGTATGAACACAATACAAGCCAAAACGCTTATTAACAATACACCTGGAAGGCTTTATTTCCACAAATATTCTGAAGCATTCAGGAATAATAGGCATTGACGTGTCGCGACCACGCCCAGAGGAAGACTATAAAAGGACCCCAAATTATCCCGGTGTCAACCAGGATGATTAAAAACCAGAAGCTTATCATAATGGCAATGCTATTAGTGGCAGCCGTTATCTTGAGAAGTTTAGATGTAACGGTGAAATGTCACAAAGACCTCGTGTCGTGAAGAAAAAAAAATCTCCTGGGTCCAAACTGTTCCCATAAAATTAGTTGGCGATTCTATATCTTGGGTATTTATAAGGATAACGACAATGAACATATAAATCAGTAGGTAATCAATGACTGATTATTGACAGCGTGCATCATTGCTGACGAGCAGAGGCTCAATACCAGCTCGATTCCGGAGTTAACGTAAACTGCTCGGAACAGGGGGTCTACTCTCTTTCTCCGAAACGTAACTTCGTTAACGAACGAAAGTCAAAAGTAGTTACGTTTGTAACCCTACTCTATATCATTTTGCGCGAATTAGAGTAGGTTTAGAAAATTTTAATGTCAAATAAACTTCGGACGTCCGAAAATTTCGAAATGAATGAAATGAAATGAAACTAACTAACTACTTTTGACTTTCGTTCGTTAACGAAGTTACGTTTCGGAGAAAGAGAGTAGGCCCCCAGGACTTAAGGCTAAATAAAATTGTCGCTTGGGTCGATATTTAGGTTAAGCTGCGGTTCGCTAAGTTTGTGTCATGGATGGGTGACCGCCTGTACCTAGTTTCCTCCGAGCCTTGGAAAGCACGTAAAGCTTTTTGTCCCAGCTGTCATTTGTAGATCTTTGACAGTCGTTACAGATAGTCTGACAACCAGTCTACTAGCTGTGTTGAGGAGTTAAGATTAGTATGAGATATTCAGCTGCATCAGGTTAGACTGGCAACCAACCTCAACATACTTGGCAGAGGACATGATGTGAACCCTTTGTTATTTTTTTACTTTTTAAGAGGAGTCTAGTTATGTTGGCCAACCCAATTACAAGTTGCCGTTGTGACCTTCTGAGCAACTAATTAGTGTTTTGAAACACAGTGTGTGTTGCAAATAAAAACTGCGCTCCATCGCACTCCATCGATAAATCAAAATAATAGCTCGACACACAAACCTTGTTAATTTGTATGTAAACAAACATCCTCAACAAGATACAACAACCATTAAAGTCATGTCACTAATTATAAAAACACAAACTTGTACACGTCAGCAAGTCTCATGATTGATGGACCTCACCGACTCGCCGACAATTTTTCCATTCATCATAGTTAATTTTATTGACGCGTCGTGTGTGATGAATTAGTCTAACCTGGCATACTAATAAATACACGTAGTTCGTTAGTCTACTAATGGACTTAATTCGTTAGCTGCATTTTATTCTCTTGTCATGAATATCGTCGGTAGTAAATGGCGATTGTGATCAGGTGTTATTTTGTGGGTGTGCTGGATTATATAGAAATGGCTTTTGGGTGTGTAACTTGTTGTTAGTAGTTTCTTGAGTGATTAGTTTAGTTTGTTAGTTATTTTTATTAGACATGCTAAGTAGGTGCGGATAACTGGGAACAAATTGAACGCTTGGGAATAATGTACTGTGTTAATTTTGTAGTAATGCACTTTTTTTCGTATGGAAAATGCAAAATCAATTTCCCCCGCTCTGGGCGGAGAGGAGGGGAGAGCCAGACTTTTACTGACTAAAATCCATCCATGTTCCTTCTTTTGCCCTTTGAGTTCTGGAGCCGCGGTATCTCTTTCGAACAACTTGCAACTTCAGCAGGCTCTGGTCCTAGCAGCCTTTTTGCTTTGCTGACATATAATTGAGGCACACGTGGAGCACACACGCGCTGTCGTCAATAGACGGGTGCAACTGTTCCTCCAACATAATTATTGAATGTTGGAGGAACAGTTGCATCCCGTATCATTACCAAAAGTATTAAGGGATACACGTGCGTTGTATTCAAAGTCAATTGCGAGACGCCCATGGTCGGTCGAAGCGACCCCCGTTCACCGAACAAAATTATCACGAAAGATCGCTTTAGTAAGGACGAAGCTTCGCTCTGTTTACTCTCTTTAAAAAAACAAGCCGTTCCCAATATATTAAAATAACTTTTTGCCGACTTTCCTGCCGTAATTAATTTCAATAACAAAGACCTTTTAAATGTTTTCTGTGTAAAGGTTACGTTCAATATAAAAGGACCACTAAAAAGGGTTTTTATGTAATTGACCTGAGAACATTTTGCGGAAGTTGTAATTATAAGTACATTTACTTTGAGTCGGTTATTAAAGTACCATCACTGAATACAGTTATTATTTGTTAAATTTATTAGTGAACATAATGGAATTACTTTCGACTTCGTTCACTTGTACGACAAAAAGGAATTAAGTGGGTATATTTTTTGTGGCTACGTTCAATTTATAATTCTAAGTTAAGTAGATCAGTAAATGTGGTATCGGTTATTTATATGTAGACCAGATGTGGGAGCCAACTAATTTTAATAAATAAAATTCAAATTTTTTTTTTTATGAATTTAAGAAATATTTAAAAATGTAATTTTATGTAGAGAAAACAATAAATGGACGATAATAAAATTCCAATGAAGTACTAACACTAAAAATAATATTCCAATGTAGTAGTGTATACTCGATACCTTCTGATCTACCTATGATTTGTTCAGAAATTTTGGACAGGCACACAACTTTTTAATTACAGTTAGGCATTACAGTGGATAGTACACACGAAGACATATTATCAACCTATACAAAACCAGTTTATACTGATCTCTTAACAACGGATCGTACATAATCATGATCATGCATAAACTGGTTTTGTATGGGTTGATGTGTCGTCATGTGTACTATGACTTTTTAATCAAGACGTCAAAAATTGTCCACATCATTGTCAATAGGAACAGTGGCAAAAACGCTGGCAGGATTGACATTTCAAGTTCTTAAAGAAACATTGCACCGGGCCTTCCAAACACAAAGTGACTTATCAAGACCACCAAAATCCATAATCCTTGTTAGGAACTGCCAAAAGATCCCTACACACTGCAACGGTGACATACTGTAAACCAGCGGTCGGCAACCTCTTGGCAAGCAAGGGCCACAAGGTGACAAAATAAACTAAAGGCGGGCCGCAGTCATTATACTCGCATGAACCCAAGAAGCCCAATATACCCTATTTTTTTGCGGGTGGCAAATCATCAAATAACTTCCCCGCTCTGGGTGGAGTGGGGGGGAGTGTTAGAATTGTACAGACTAAAACCCACCCATGTTCCTTCTATTTAATTGCCCTTTATGTTCCGGGGCCGCGGTATCTCTTTCGAACAACCCGCACCATTGTCAGCCGGTGGCCCTGGCAAGCCCCTCTGCTTTGCTAACATCTCTTTGAGGCGCGCGTGGAACACTAACGCGTCGTCGACACGGCCTGTTGTCAATAGACCGACGGACGGTGAGCTACCCATTGCTCACCGTCCACAGGCCCGCATCTACGGTGCCCGGAGTCGTCTCCCGGTGCCCGACGCCCGGGTCGTCTCTCGCGGCGACTGTGTTGGTTTGAGGTTTTCTCTTTCAAACGCCCAGCCACCTTCTTCGCTAGCATGACTGCTTCGCAGAAGGAGGTGACCGCTTCACATTACCTCTCGCTCCGGATCATAGACTGAACCAGGGCCGGACGCGAGAAATCGCCGCCACCGGTCGCCTATACGAGGGCACGGCGATGCTCCGCCCAAGCTGGGCAGACTGCTGGTGTGCTCCACCGTGTCCTCCATGGGCGGGGCATTATGCTCCCCTCGCGAAGGAACAGAGCGCTCACCACATCCTCGACTACTTGGGGCCGGAGACTCTGCTTCAGCCCTGGCGTGGTGTTTATCCCGCACATCTTGTATGGGTGCCCCCACAGATCTCCATCCAGAGACTCATCCGGAGCTCCCGGTCCAGCTGCTTCAGCGCCCACCACGTACCACTCGGGGCCTGTTGGACCGGTGCGCTGGTGGTCTGGGTGGAGACATCGAGCCGGATGTACCGGTGATCGGAGTAGGTCTCCACCTCCTCCATGACATGCCAGTCGACGTCACGTGGCGACAGAGTGGGGCTGGCGAACGAAATGTCCACCACTGACTCGCCCCGCATCCGCACACACGCCCCACGTGTGACGATGTAGGACGACCAGGCCTGTCTCCAGTGCTCAATCCTCCACCATCTTTTCCCGTACATCCGTGTAGCGAGAACCCCAGGTCAAGTTCTTAAGTTGAAGTCCCCGAGCACTAGCACGGGAAGAGACTAGTTTCCGACTCCCTGAGGGAGCTATGGAACGAGAGTCGAGAGTTCAGCTCGAGGAGAAGTTGACACCTGCTACGACTATATCCCCGAACCGTGCTGCCACGCACTTCTGACCCTTCCTGACACCTTCGAAGGACGGGATACCGGTAGCGGCCAATGAAATGGTTAACTGAGCTCTCACAGGTCTCGCTCAGGTCCTCCACCCAGTCGTCCCTGGGCAGGACAAAGTACGGCTCAGCGACCACGGCGATATTAATCGACCACTGCGCCATGCTCTGTAGCAAGAAATTCTGAGCGCAGGCGCAGTGGTCGGTATACGCCTGGAGGTGGCGTAATGGGGCCGTTATTGGCACTCCATTACAGCCCCTCTTGGATGAAGCCCCTGTGAGGGCCCGGCTACCACCGCAGCGGTGGCAGTGACCTTCGCGGGCCGCAACTAAGACGTCCGCGGGCCGCATGCGGCCCGCGGGCCGCGGGTTGCCGACCCCTGCTGTAAACAGTTTGCATACACCCTGGGTGAACAAGACAAGCAAACAACTTCATTAAATCTGATCAAACTGCGGTCGATCAGCAAATCTGCTTGCTTTGGGATGCTAGGATTGTCAGGATGGAAGATCTGAGGAACTGGTGGGTTTTTTTGACGGTTTACGTATAGATGTTTACCACTCCTGTGTGGGGAAGAGAAAGGGAAGAGAAAGAGAAAGGGAAAAACATAATATTGATTGACAAATAATTGTGCTTAAATATTGTTTACTCTTTGTGCAGTATTAGCTGTACCCCATTGACTATCCCCCTTTTTTGCGGATGGGAAATCATCAAATAACTTCCTCCGCTTTGGGCGGAGCGGAGGGCAGTGTCAGATTTTTACTGACTATATTCTACCCATATTCTTTCTTTTGCCAATTATGTTCCGGGGCTGCGATATCTCTTTTGAAAAACCCGCAACCCCGGTAGGCGGTGGCCCTGGCGATGTTAGCAAAGTAGAGGGCTACTTTGCTGCCATCGCTTTGAGGCGCGCGTGGACGCACTACCTACTAACACGCCGTCGACACGGACCCCCCGTTCCCCTGTCCTGTATATATCTTATGTTCATACAGTACAACCAAAGATTGTCTGGAAGATCTCGCTAATAGCGATAAGAATGTAGCCTTAGAATTAGTAATTTGTTGAAAAATAAGTATAATTTATTTTCTATTCTATTTATTTATTTAACGATTTATGTACACATAGAATACAGAAAAATAAAAGAAAGGAACAAAAAATAGGTACAAAGATAATGCTTGTATCTAAACAAATCTCTTCCAGCATACCTGCGAAAGCAGAGTAAATGAAAAGAGATGTAGACACAGTGTGTAAAAAAAGAGAAAAATAAGAATACATTAAAACATAAGCAAATAATTACAAAATACAATACAAGAATATACAAGTACAAAGACAAAATATCTTTCAAACAAAAATTAAATATTAATCTATCCCAAACTATAACTACTTCGGAGTACTTCAAATCTTTTGCATCCACACAAAACAAAACACTACATTTCTCAGTGCATTCTAAGTCTCAGAATCATGGCTCTCTCTCCCTATTGCGAGTGCATACGTCAGGAATAAATCAGGCAAGGTTTAGATAGATGCACCTTAAATCCGGCACTGATCCGGCATTAAACGGCAATTTCTGTACGTGAGAACTCCAGACTATAGTGTCGGGAGAACTGCTTTGTGACGGCTAGTAGGTACTGAAATGTTTTTGGGAGTTGGAAACATTGTAACAAATAATGTTAGTCAAAATCATTATTTAAATAGTTTACTGTCAATTTGTATCATAATTAAACAATTATCTTTCTATCACTTAAAGCCGGCTTTAAGCGCTAGAATAAAGTTGACAGGAAAGCGCGATTTTAAAAAACAGTTGAATAGAATTGAGAAATATATTGATTGAAAAACATGAGAGCGATCATAGTTCCCTTTAGTCACAACGCTTCGAATACTTGAACAGACGCCTGCACATCAAGCTACTATAATCTGTCAGATTTTTTTGATAGATTTTCGACTTTATTTCTAAAGTATTAGGTTCAAGGTTCATTGGGAAAAATTGACAGTTTCGGGTAGCTTGACCTGCAGGCGTCTGTACAACTATGTCGTTGGCGAATTCGAAAATTGGAATTAGTTTCATTTATAAAATTAGACACAAAAGGAGTATAGTTTTTGATTGAAATAGTTTCTTAAAACTAATAGCGCCACAAATCTATATCTTAAAATAAGTTTAAACTCTTCAAAAATAAAGAGTTCCAAAGTTTAGAGTTTCTAAAATAAAGAGTATAGCAAATATAAAAAGAATATAGACCACTTAAAACCACTCCTCGTTCGATACAGCCAGTGAATAGCAGAGCCTTTACAAAACGCAATGTCTCAACATATAACCTGAAGGCTTTGTTGAGCAAAATTACGCGAAATTCGCAACACATGTGCACACATCTTTTCAAAAGCCAACCGAGGGTCTCACTCGCTTGTAAGAAAGATTCCCTAATGAAGACGGGGTGGGACGTTCAACACCCTTTTGTTTTCAACTAAGCCTGTGTTTTAGAGCTCATTAAATTAAAGGATGAGATTTACACTCGTTACGGTGGCAACGGTCGCGTTTTTGTTTCACTGAATGTACGTTTAAAGCTTTTCGTAAAGTTTTGTTAAAGAAAAAATGTGTGGTAAACCATTTTTGCAAATGAAATTTCTCGCGTTTACGTTTTTGCTGTTTTGCTTATGTTTACTTTTGGAATGAATAGAAAATAATGTATGGTTTTTTAATGAGGTCGCCACACATTGATAGTATTATTATGTCAGATGTTTAATTGTATTTTTAATGCTGAACTTGTCACATTTTTAGCAAATAGTTTGTTGATGGCAATCGAAAAACAAACAGCAAGCCTCAAGTTTGACTTGCTTTATATTTTTAAACTAAGAAGATAAGCAACATACTTAAGATAACACTTACATATTTAAGAACGGGATCCTCCAAGCTCAACAGAAGTAATCAAATCATGACTTACCTGTAAAGAAAAAAATTATAATATTAATTAATAAAAAAAACATTTTGTTAAAATTTTACATGAAAAGAGATATTAAACAAATCATATGGCATTGCATGGGAGGCAAGTCTATTACCAACAAACCGGCACTGACGGAAAACCCAAATAACGCTTTATCGGGAATCAAACCCAGGACTTCAAACGCATCAGTCGCACTTACGACCACTAGACCAACAAGGCATAATAAAACGAATGTGTATTATACAAACTGGTCAGATAACTAGTGCTAAAAAGAAGTCACAATTTTTTCCAACGGGCTGTGGTGAAGGTGGGTTTGTATTCCACTCGCGTCTCAAAGAGATGTCAGCAAAGACTGCAGAAGCAGAAGCAGAGGAGCCTGCTGCCAGGGCCACCGCCTGCCAGTGTTACGGGTTGTACGAAAGAGATACCGCGGCCCCGGAACATAAAGGGCAATAATAAAACGCATGGTAGTTCGAAACATACTAAACAATAGCACAGATAAATAATTACAAAAAGCAGGTA
This sequence comes from Ochropleura leucogaster, assembly GCA_958449745.1. Taxonomy (NCBI): domain Eukaryota; kingdom Metazoa; phylum Arthropoda; class Insecta; order Lepidoptera; family Noctuidae; genus Ochropleura; species Ochropleura leucogaster. The sequence goes on from OY288207.1 coordinate 17,687,530, forward strand.
GTTGTACATATTTTAAACTAGATGGCGCTACTTGTAGCACTTTTATTATTTATCTATACTATCTATACTAATATAATATTATAAAGCTGAAGAGTTTGTTTGTTTGAACGCGCTAATCTCAGAGACTACTGGTTGGAATTGGAAAATTCTTTTAGTGTTGGATAGTCCATTTTTTGAGGAAGGCTTATAGGCTATATAACATCACGCTACGACCAACGGGTGCTGAGCAGCGTGAGTAAAACCGCGTGGAACAGCTAGTTTACAATAAAACAATAGGCAAAAGAAGGAACATAAGTGGGTTTTAGTCAGTCTAAAAAGTTTGTCCCCTTCGCACCTGTGATGGCAAAAAAGCCTTCACAATTAGTTATTAAAAATAATTTCAAACTACAAAACAGAAGCTAAAGTACCTCAAGAAATACCAAGTCCATACGTCGGTCACCGCCTCACCGTTTACACCCTAACAATACATTATTTAGAGAGCCCAGTAATGCTCTTAACGCGCCCAAGTGCTGTTATAGCACCTCAGACGTCCCAACTTGTAATGCGATTATTTCATATTTTCACACGTATTGTGTCCTGAGGTACTGAAACGTAATAAGGAATGTATGAAATGTGTAGTGGTTGTGTAAGATAGTGGGTGTGCTTTAAGATAGTGTGTGTGCTTTAAGATAGTGTGTGTGTTTTAAGATAGTGTGTGTGTTTAAGCTCCATACTGCACATCTGTTTTTAGTCGGGAATTATGGTGAGAAATAAAATAAGTAGCCTAATGTTATGGTTTTATTCAACTGCTTCTTAGATTTGAGCACAAGAAATAGTAATGGAAATAACATTTTAATTTATTTCATTGTATTTGAGTAAGGTCATTCGAGTAATGGGTAAAAACGCTCTACACATACCAACTACCTATGTAGGTCCACGTACGAAATAAGTGGGACTGCCACCTGACTTTTTTACCGCAGCTACAAAAGATTGAAAAACTTTTACTATTATCGAGTACTAGTACACCGACATCTCGTCAGTTATGTTTAAGTCCCATGGAATAGAGGACAAGTCTTTTAGCAACTACCGAGAACTAGAAGAACCCACTACACTTTGTACGACCGAATGAAACCGAAGCAATTGAAATGTAGCACTGCTACGGGTAACGACGTAGCACCACCATAGGCTACGACTTAGCACCACTACGGGCTACGACGTAGCTCACGTGGCTACGCCGTAGCGTTTTTATTAAATATTTATTTATTATTAAAAAAAAAATGCTGATGCGCAATTTATGTATTTTTATTGTAATTAGAATTCCACTACAATTTAAAAAATAATTTTAGTAAAAGATTTAGAAAAAAAGCCAGGCGTCCTTTAAAAACGCAATAAATAAAAATGTCAAATAAATTTGCGTCTGTATGTGAGAAGGGCAGCTTTTTGGTTAACCAAAGAACGCTTGCTGTTAGACCTTTTTAACCTTTATAATATATAAATTAGATTCTAGTAAACAAAATTATGTCAAACGCTACGATTGATTTACTGAAGTGCAATATATTGCTACTCAATGTATTCGGAAAGCGTAAATCTTAAACACTAGCTGGCGCCCTCGGCTTCACCCGCGTGATATCGAAAAAAAATCCTATGATTCTAGACCATAATCTACGTCTGTGCTAAATTTCATCAAGATCAGTTCAGCCGTTTTGACGTGAAAGAGTAACAAACATCCATAAATCCATCCATCCTCACAAACATTCGCATTTATAACATTGGTAAGATAGTAAGATTATATTATTCTGTTTAACTTCAAATCCCAAGGGAAACGTTAGTGAGTTTTAACATTATAAAATCTCCACATAGCAGACCAGAGTCTAAACATACTATACACTTCCAACTAACTCTTCGGGGTTAATGTTTTATGATATTTACTCCAGTACAAATCTAAACAAATAGATATAATTGTAGCATTTGTACTTACAGTAATTCTAACAGAAAAAAAAACAATATCATGTAATATTAGGATTAGTCCAAAACAATTTAAAACACATCGAATTGTCAACAAAATCCGATCAAATCAGGAAGCAATATTTTAAAATAATTTCACGCAGATAAAAATGAAACAGCTAGTTATCAATGAAGAGCCTGAATTACTCAAACATTTAGTTACAAAGCCACAAAAAGTGAAACAAACATCAGCTGACAACTAAATTTTGACCTTATTACTGTTGCAGGTCAGTTCAACAATCAATACGGACTCTGACCAACATTTTATCCTCCAACCGTTACATGTGACATCTTGAAAGGACAAACTGGAAGCGTTCGTTTCTCGACCAAAGCTGTGCTACGTCGTCCTTATTCAATTTACATGCAAATGGGGGACATTGGGAGGGGGGCTGTAGGAAGGGGTGGGGGTACGACCGTGCCAATAGTACGCTGATGTATCGCATCAGAACGTGTCCTGTAGAAAGTTGGCGTGTGGTGCAAGCTTCGGAACTGTTCGGGTGGAGTCGGGTTTGATTCGGTTTGAATTTGAAGTTGTTTGATTGCGGTGGATTGGTGTTAGTTGGTAGTGGTTTTGCAGGTGTGTTTAACACTAATGAGGTCATTGAATACAAGGTTTGACTAAGAACGTATTGCACCAATGAAAATGTGATCAGCAGGGCTAATATTCCGCTGAGAGAAAAAGGCAGAGCTACACAGGTTGTCTAGCACCATCTCTTTCCCTCAGTGGATTAAGTTCTGCTTTAAGACGTCATGGTAGGATAGCAGTACATCTTAACGGCATTTAAAAGACATGAAGTGTTCTTCTTCATAGTTAGTGTCTGTCATGGTGTCAGACTTATTATTGTCACTAATGACACTTTGACTTAGCTTTACATGCCGTTGATAAATATCTCTTAGATATTATACTGGTTTGCATACGATATTTTCCTTCACCGTGACAAGTGATAACTTTACAATACAAACATGAATCAGAGATAAATCAGAGGTGCTCTGGCAATTATGACAGTGACAATTTTCAGCTGTATCTATACTTATATTACTACATTTAATTTGGCATAAATAGCTGTAAAATTTGCTGTAAAACTAGAACGTTTACAGATTTTTTTAAGCAAAGCGTAGCATTTCTTATTTCAGAAAATAAGGTGACCATACTAATCTTGTGTATTGAAAATCCGATCTGTCAATACAGTTTACTGTGAATGATTAACACATTATTTATTTATTTATGAACACACAAAATACTTGACAGGACATTACATTAAGACAGAAGAGCACAGAGGTACTGCTTATTACATTGGGAATTTCTTCCAGCTGACCTGCGAGAGGAAAGTTGGATTGGATGGTGGACCCGGTGTGAAGAAAACAAAATAGGAAAAAAAAATTGTCAATCATAAAATAACCATACATACATATTTATAACCATAAATAAACAGTTCAAACTGAAGAGATCTACCGTTTATTTTAACTATAGAGGACATCCCCCAAATCTCTCATCTCCGATAACTTGCACGTACATTGTAACGCGTGCGAAATATGACGCAATGGTAGGTGTCTCGATATTGATAGGTCGCAGCGGACAGGTCAGCGGTGTGAGGTCTATAATAATGTCTCAGTTAGCCACCAACCTGATTTATTTATACTCGTTTCAGAAACTGAGATTGGGTTTAAAAAGGGCTTCAGAATCTGATATCCTTACTAATATTATAAAAGCGAAAGTGAGTTTGTTTGTTTGTTACGTCTTCACGCCTAAATGGCCTAAGCGGTTTTGATGAATTTTGGTACAGAGATAGATGGGATCCTGAAGACGGACATAGGCTATATATATATATACATTTAAGGGGGAGAAAGAGTGAAGAAAAGGGGAGAGAAAGATTTTTTTTTCGATCATCACGCGGATTCAAGTTAGAGTTAGGCCAAAGTAAATATGCCACGCGGACGAAGTCGCGGGAGCTAGTTTCATCATAAATGTTACCTACATACTATTTAAACTTGTACATCATCATCTGCCTAGCCTTTTCTCAAATATGTTGGAATCAGCTTCCAGTCAAACGGGATACAGCTGAATTACTTTTACAAGGAGCGACTGCATCGACAACCCAGTTAGTACTGGGTAATATGGTAAGTTGGTTGGCAGACATTTGGAGCAATAACTGTCGGCTTCACCTGTTTTTAGAGACATAAAGGAAACTGGACATGCGATGGGTCAGCCATCCACGGATCAAACTATGCAAGCGTTATATAACCCTCTATGTTTTTTGGGTGTTAGTTTAGTTTACCTGGAGAAATGTGGGAATGCTATAGGTACACCACTTACACAGCTCTATTATATGCTTTTTATGCCGATTAGAAAATCATCAAATAACTTCCGCTATGGATAGAGCAGGTGGGGGGGGGGGAGTGTAAGACTTTTACTGGCTAAAACCCACTTACGTTCCTTCTTTTGCCCTTTATGTTTCAAGGCCGCGGTACTTTTTTTTACACCTATCACTGTTTTTCTCTGCATCACGTACTTTGTGCTTGAAGTGTTAAATAAATAAATATTTCTTTCAAACAACTTGCAACTCTGGCAGGCGGAAACCCTGGCAGGTCTCTTGGTCTAATAAAATGCTTCTGATCTTATAATTACCTATTAATGCATTTTTTAAAGCAATCAAATTGTTTACGTCACGTACGATAAGCCAATCTATACTTACTTATACTTATAATATTATAAAGAGGAAAGATTTGTATTTTTGTATTTTTGTATGTTTGTAATGAATAAACTCAAAAACTACTGGACCGATTCCAATAATTTTTTCACCATTAGAAAGCTGCATTATTTAGAAGTAACATAGGCTATATAATATCACGCTAGGTCCTATAGTTGTGGAGCAGTAACCAAAAATGTTTTAAAAACGGAGGAAAAGTGTCGTTTCTGAGGCCTTCCGTGGCGTGCGCTGGGCATATAGTTAAAGTTATACAAAAATGCTCTATGGATGAATTGTTCATCTTAACATTCTTTTTAAAAAAGTCTGCGAGAGCATATGTCTACCTTTTATAGTTTACCCATAACAATCGTTTTAATGAATGGTTCAATCCTTATAAAAGTTTGCTCTAGATAACTTTTGAATTGTTCAATCGGGCATTCATCCTTCACAGTCAGAATGTTTTTATCACAGGATACTACTTCATCATGTACGTGGCCCAACATCATTCCAGTATTTAAAAACAGTTGAGGGAATTGTTAAAGAAACTTACCAAGCCGCTTGCCGAGATAGAGGTTTGCTGGAAAATGATAACCAATGGGAAATAATTTTGAGAGAAGCTTCAATATCCCAATGTCCGCTTAAGCTGAGAGAATTGTTTGTGGTGATTCTATTATTTTGTTTCCCCTCGGAACCTCTCAAATTATGGAACACTTATAAAAACGATTTGTGTCAAGATATCAGACACATAGCCCAAGAAAGAGGTCAACAAGATTTTAATGTTTATAATGAAGGTTTGATACAGATCGAAAATAAACTTTTAGAACTGAACGATAAAAATTTGGTAGACTTTGGGTTACCCTCTCCGAATCGCCCCCTACAAAATGTAGTTAATGCCATACCGAGCTCTACATACGATGTTAACGAGTTATCAGTATATGTCAACTCAAATGTACCCAAGTTGGTGGCAGATCAAAAAATTGCGTTCGATGCTATAATTGAAAGTGTGATCAACAACAAAGGTAGACTTTTTTTTTGGACGCGCCTGGCGGAACAGGTAAAACATTTCTTGCCAATTTAATATTAGCCAAAGTACGACAATCTGGAAGAAAAGCACTTGCGGTCGCGTCTTCTGGCATTGCTGCAACTCTATTAAATGGTGGGAAGACTGCTCACTCGACCTTTAAATTACCGTTGTCTGTGTCATTAGAACAACAATCGGTATGCTCAATCCGCAAAAATGGTCCACTTGGGAAGCTCTTACAGGACACTTCACTGATTATTTGGGATGAGTGTACCATGAGCCATAGAGCTCACGTGGAAGCTGTGAACCGCACATTAAAAGACCTCAGAAACTCAGGCAATGTGATGGGAGGCGTAACCTTTGTGTTGGCTGGAGACTTTCGCCAAACACTACCGGTTATAACTAAAGGTACACGCGCCGACGTTATTAAAGCGTGCCTCAAATCATCACCTTTGTGGCAATCAATTAAAACTCTAAATTTGCGCACAAATATGAGAGCACATTTAAGTAACGACAACAATGGAAATTTCTCACAAAAAATACTTCAACTTGGAGATGGAAAACTACCATCGCCAGTTGCAAATAGCTCCCAAGTATCGTTGGACAATGAATTGGCTCAAACTGTTAACAGTCTAGATGTTCTTATAGACACAATCTATCCCGACATTGAAAATCTCACAAAACGAAATTTCAATTGGCTCTGTTCGAGGGCGATAGTGTCGCCAAGAAACGATTCCGTAAATGATATAAACAGAATGATTATGGAAAAAGTACCAGGTGATTTCAAATGTTACAAATCTATTGACACTGTGTGCAACATCGAAGATGCAGTACACTACCCACAAGAATTTTTAAATTCCCTCAACCCTGCCGGCTTGCCACCCCACGAACTAAAATTAAAAGGAGGTACTCCTATCATGCTTTTGAGAAATTTAAGCCCTCCCAATATGTGCAATGGCACAAGACTTTTGATAAGGGAATTACGAGACAATGTGATTGTAGCAACAATCATCACTGGGCCCGCAGCCGGACAGCTCGCTCACATACCGCGAATCCCGATGATTCCGACGGATTTACCTATATCCTTTAAAAGGTTACAGTTTCCTGTGAAGACATCGTTTGCCCTTACGATAAATAAATCACAGGGGCAAACTTTTTCGATTGTTGGCGTCGACCTAAGAAAAGAGTGCTTTTCTCATGGGCAGTTATATGTAGCCCTTTCTCGAGTAGGATCTCCTAAAAATCAATATGTTTTGTTAGCACCTACAAATACCACTGCAAACATAGTTTACAGTGAAGCCTTTAAGTAAAATGTAAATATTACGATAATTTGATCAAACACATAAAACAAAGAACTTTAACAAAACTGAGAATAAATATAAATAAAACGTAAAACTATGTAAAAAATCTTAAGTCCCCCCGTGCGAAGCCGGGACGGGCCGCTAGTAATGTATAAAGTAATCAGAAAGTTTGCGAAATACTTGTGTCCTAATACAAACCTAGTATATAAAGCAATATAGCAATCGAACATACATATTCACACATAACACACAACGGATGTTGTCATATAACATCTACATTCACATAACCATCCAATTCCATATATTATCGTGTTCAATCTCAGCCAGGATATTTCCATATAGGTACCTACAATTCAATAATATGGCGGTATCCGTCGCAACCAGAACATCATTAAGGACAAATTACGGGATAAAACAGTTGTGGTTGACCTTAAGCTTGTGGTTGACGAAGGATTGCGTGCGGTTGTCACGGAAATGGCAAGTGCTTGACGCGCCTTCAAACGGTTGGTTCTTGTGGTTGTTGTCATTGATTTGTTGTTGTGTGTGATGGCGGAAATTGTATGCGGTTGGTGCAACCTCCAATAGTTCCTATTATGTCAACCGGAGATTACAAAGCAATAACATTTGTAGGTCGAAGATTGATTTTTAATAGTATCATTTCAAATGTGTTATTATAAATCAAACAACGTTATATCTGTGAGACAGATAGCGAACGAATGAATGAGTTTTATTTCTTATACTTCTTTCAAACAATCATGACATTAGTGAATATGCTAGCTAATATGGCATTACTAGTAAGTTGATATAATACTAACAGTAATCAAATGGTTGTACCTATTTATTTGGTACCCTTAAAAACTTCATAGTTATCATGACCCATAATCTGACTTCAGTTACTGCGTGGGTACAAGCTATTCTTCATTAGTGCCAATCTTTAAGCTCTTGTGCCAACACCATCCTGATTATACCCATAAGGGAAACTATGTCGGTTCTCGGCCGAAATTTAAACGCACGATCGCTAGTTCCACAATCCAAAATCCTGTGTTCTTAACGTTGAAGCCAAAGTTGTAAACAACGTAATAAACATAACATTACATCTTGCCTTTAATTCTGGCAGGGTTAAACAGACGTGTTGTGTTTTTGGAATAATTACTGTGAAGTCCAACCGCAAGGTTCAGTTTGCGCATAAGGATCAACTTAATTGATACTAAAATAAAGTTCAATTTGAAACAAAGAATCTAGAAGATACAACTTAAGAACCTAGTGCCCAATGAACAAAACACAATAAATATAATAAATCTGTATAATAAATCCATTAAACAGGTCTCAGTCAAGCGTCATTCTCTATCCCTTCTAAACAAACACTGTCCCCGATTTTAATTAGAGACCCCGTACCAAGGTCGCATAGGTAAAAGAACAAACAATGGACTGCGTTACGGCACATTTAACGTGCGCAATGTACATTGGTTTAACGGCAAATGTCTTCATTTCGGGCGCAGATGTTGAACGCGACTTGGATATAAAATTTAAAGATTATGACCGCTGCTATGTAATGTTTTGTGTTGATCTGATTGTTTTGGGGATATTTTTTTAGTGTTTTTGTTTCTGAAGTGAAATGTTTTACTGATAATGGTATCGGCTATCAGGATTAATGCCTTGAATGACTTTTCTTTGACAGTATAGTGAGCTACAGCTGGATTTAGTTACCGGTCGATCAAAACCGTTTTAGTAATTTTCCTAAAAACCTACCGATGTTTAGTTTAGTGCCTGATTGCAGACAAAAACTCGTTCCCTGTTACATAAATCGGATCTAAAATATAATTTAACATATACGCCTAAGTTAAGGAATGATATGAAGGAAAAAAGAGTAAATGATGCCGTGACGTCTGATAGGGGAGAATGGAAGAAGAAAACGTGTTGCGCCGACCCCAAATAGATGATGTACGGCTAAGTTTGTTATTTACAGGATAAAATGTTTTTGTATTATGTTATAACATCCAGATATGTCTTGAGATCTATATTCCGGTCATCTGTGTTCCGTTCTGGTTTCTCCCACTATTAGCATAATAATATTAACTCATTAGGCTGTTTAGTCTCCCTATACATTTACATTGTTGTCATATCACACCTTCATCACAGCTGATTAATTGTTTACTGTATTAACTTCACCATGATCCCCCATACAAAGGTAACTAGATACTTCTTCCAAATCTCCAGGCTAATATGACCCAGTTTCCTCAATATTTATAAGAACATAAGGATCAATTTGGTCTGAACACGCAAACAAAGAAAGGTTTTTGCTAATGGTGTGTGAAGTGATTTAATCTAATTTATGTCTGTCTTTGCTCCGTTTGTCTTTATGGCTGTGGCTTTCGGGGAAATAGATACTTTTAAGTTGTTTAAGACCGTTCCTAATATTTCAGGTTGGTTGCTTGGTAAATTGAAGATTCGCATAACTCTGGCTTGAATACTCTGGTCGTAGAAAGTTACTGTCGCCAACTTTTCATTACGATTTTTGTTCTAACTTATAAAGATCATCTAACGTAGCTCCATCAACCATTTTAATTTATTTCGGCAACTAATCTAGGAAAACAAATTTTCTGCGTTTTCTTTTATAAATTCGAATACTGAACGCCCCATATTTTATTTAAAGCTCAACATTTAAGACTCTGTCTATGAGTCGCAAAATTCCGGTCGGCTATTAGCTGCCGAGCGCTTCGTTATAATTGCGTTTCGCAACAAATTACAAGTTAGAATGAGGTAGAAACACGGGCCAAGTGGTTCGCAAGTCGTTGTACACCATACACGTTAAGTATCTTCACGATTATATTCGCATAAAAGGCAAATGGAATGCAAGGGTAGAAATATTTCGGTGACAAAGTGTCGCTTGGTTAAGAATGAACCTAAAATAGTGCCTTGCGGTAGACTTGACACATATGTTAAGTTTAATGGCTGGTGAATAACTTCCTAGGTTGTTTGTGTAGGATTCTTAAAATGCCATACAATAGCACATATAAATGGAGTTTAATCACCATTTCCCTACCATTTAGCTAATTAATCGTACTTAAGTAATCACAATAAAGTATCAAATGCATATCAAAACTCTTCAACAAAAGAATTCAGCAAATAAATAAAATATTCATAATGTATTCGGTAAATCTGTTTATATTTTGTCCCCTATCCATCTTACAACGTCTGTTGGGCGACGTGCTGCATAAACTTGTTTGTTTGTTAGATGAAAAATCAACAGGACGTACATATGTACAATATGTTCTGCTATATGAGATACGCTGCATATATCAGGTACAGCTTACTTTGTTTCATGAGCGGTATCAGCGTTTTATTTCGGAAAATGTTTTTAAAGAATATTTTAAAATGATGAGAGTGGCAAGTTTTAGCTTCTGTTTTTTACTTTGTTTATGCAAATGTTGATAAAAGATAATGTATTAATGAAAAACACGTACTTATTTAATCTTATTTTTTGAATACTGTCGTTTCTTTTTTATTCTAGACAAAGCCTTTAATTTCTGAACAAAAACAAGCGATTATTGTTGCAAGCTTAACAATTTACTATATAAAATCAGACAAATGCTGGTTTAAATTCAAACAGATTTCAAATACAACATTCTAAAGCCACTTACTGACATACAAGCCTTGTTTACAGATGTCAAGAGAAATACATATTTCAGCAACTCGCCACTACGCCCGGCAACATTTCATACACATGTCAGTTAATCCGGCACAACTGAGTGCATCTTTACCAAATAGGTCTGCCTATGGTAACCTGAGGTATTTCTGAACGGAATCTGTTGTCTGGAGAAGAGATTTGAAATTTCTACTTATTTACGCTTTCTTTTTAATAAGATATTTCTTCTGAGTTCTTGAGTTCATATTGAGCACTAGCTTTTGCCCGCGGTTTCGCCTGTATTAAATTCGGGGTAACACAGTTCCCCCTATGTGATTTGCAAGTACCTGCTACCTGTAGTTTTTGCCCTAGCGCCTTATTTATTGTAATTGCAATGCTAAGTTTTCACTTTTCTTTCCTCTTTCTCCCGCATTTTGCAATCTTTTTTAAAAAAAAGTTAGACTATGTTAGTCTCCAGGATCCCAACTATATCTGTACCAAAATTCATCAAAATCGGTTTAGTCTTGTTTTTTTTTTTTTGATTTAGAAGAAGTAACAAACAAACTAACTTTCACTTTATAAAATTAGTAAGGATAACACGCCTATATTTTAAAGTTTTTATTTCAACTGTCTTGTTAGCTAGCATATTTTTTTTTTGTAGGATTCTGTACCTCAAAGATATAAAAACAGGATTGTTTTTGTCATTCAATTGTTATCTTTGACATTTAACAATATTGTAACCTATAGGTATTGTATTCTTATTGTAATTTTATTTTTATATTTTCTACTCAATGTGTAGTGTTTTGAAATAAAATACTTATGACGTTTTTGCATAAAAAATATCTTTCAGTCCTTCTACTCCACCGAATATTTGTACGGATATTTTTATTTTCTTCCGATACGGTTACGGCCGGTTCATCCGACACAACCGGTAACATATTACAGGTCAGGCGGGGCCCACTTGATCACTGCCCGCTATATATCACCCTGTTCTTAGCGAGTACTTAGAACAAGCAGCTACTTAATACCTGCGGTTTTTCTATTGATGAATTTGAAGATTCTTGGGTTTAAGCTATTGATTTTGTTGTAAATATGTGTGTTACTGTTGTTGTTAAATGTAAGGTTTATTATAATTTAAGTCTGCTCTTTATATATAATAAAAATAAAAATAAAAATAAAAAAGCCTTTTATTTCTAAACAGAAGGTAAGTAGTTAGTAGTAATGGTTGGAAAAATAAAAGTGAAAGTAACATAAAAATAAAGTAACTAAAAAATAAAAATTAAAAGTAACTTAAAAATAACAAAATAATAAACGAAAAAGTAATTATAATCTACGGTTTTATTTAATCTTCTGCTAGAACCCCTCTGCAGGTGAAGGCCTCCTCCAAGGATGACCAGTCTTCTCTAGATTTGGCTATTTGAAACCAATCTACACCGGCGACTTTAACTACGTCATCTTCCCATCTTGCACAGGGTCTTCCTCTTCTCCTCTTACCAAGTGGGCCTTTCCAGGTTGTAACTATTTTGGTCCATCTCTGGTCTTGCAAGCGTGCTACATGACCAGCCCATTTCCATTTTAGAGTCAACGCTTGTACTAGTCCATCTTTGGCATTTGTTGTTTCTCTTATTTTTGTGTGACGTATTCTTTGGATTTTTTTGATGTTTAACATGCTGCGCTCCATGCCTCGTTGACATGTTATTAACTTGTTCTTAACGTTATTGCTGTATTTCCACGTTTGGCAGGCGTATGTTAAGCAGGGTAAGAGGCAAGAGTTCATGACCTTCGTTTTTATATTGGTCGGTAAGCTGCCTTTGAATATTTCTTTTAGGCTCCAGTATTTATTCCATGTTAGTTGTGTCCTTCGTTCGACTTCACGTTCGTTATTTTCGCGATTGAAACTGATTTGTTTACCTAGGTACAAGTACTGGTCTGTATATGTCAGAGGCTCGCTGCCGACCGATATTGTTCTCCTGACACTGTTTGTCATTAGCATGGTTTTAGATAGATTCATCTCTAAGCCAACTTTTTTACTGCCTATGTTCAAGGAATCTATCATGGATTGGAGATCTTTCCCAGAATCTGATATAAGAACTAGGTCATCCGCAAATCGTAGGTGGTTTAGGTACTTCGTTCCAATCTTTGTGCCGTATCGACTCCAGTCTAGTTGTCTCATTATGGCCTCCAGTGTTGCTATAAATAGCTTAGGGGATATCGGATCACCTTGTCTTACACCTCTTTTCACAGGAAACCAGGGCCCAATTTTCTCTAGTTTTACTCTACTTCTGCTATTACTGTAGATGTTTTTGAGTACTTGTATATATTCTTTTTCTACGTTCTGTGTTCTTAATGTTTCCCATATACTATCGTGTACCAAGGTGTCGAATGCTTTTTGATAGTCTATAAAAGCTAGGTAGAGTGGTCTTCTCATTTCTAGAAATTTTTCAATGAGTAGCTCCAGCGTGTGTATATGGTCTACAGTCGAGAATCCCTTCCTAAAGCCGGCTTGTTCTGCAGGTTGACTCTCATCAATTGTGTTACTTATTCTTTGGTTTATGATTGAAGAGAATAATTTGTAGACGCATGGAAGTAGACTTATCGGCCTGTAGTTCGCGATATCTTTGGAGTCACCTTTTTTATAAATTAAAATTATATTAGACTCGGACCACTGGGTAGGTGTCTCTCCTGTTTTCAGAACGAGGTTAAACAAGTTTGTCAATGGTTTGGCGAGCATTTCTGATGCATATTTTAAGCTATCATTAGTAATTTTATCTGGTCCAGGACTTTTTTCAGTTTTTAGTTTCTTGAGTGCCGTTAGAACTTCGTTTATTTCGATTTTTGGAACCCTTGCGCATTCATTCTCTTTGCTAGTGTGGATGGCTATTGTGTTATTTCTATCTTGTGGATTTTGAGCACTGTACAGGTTTTTGTAAAATTCAGTTGCTAATGTAATGATATCACTCCGGTTGTTTAGAACTGTTTCATTTCGTTTTATTCCGTCTATCCATGTTTTGTGCGTCCGCAGTTCTTTATATGCTCTCCTTGTACTTCCTGTTATGTTTATGTGTTTTTCTATGATATTTTGTCTGTGCTTTTTGTAATCCAACTTTATATATTTACTTGTTAGTTTGTAAAGGGCACTAAGCTCGTTTTTTGTAGTTCGACTTTTAGGTTTAATTCTTTGTATTTCTCGTTTTCTTCTTATAAGTTTCAAAGTATGTTCTGATAAGATTTTATTTTTTCCTTTATTATTGACTCGGGCGTACTGTAGACTTTTGGTTATTGAGTGTATTATGTTGTCGTAATATTGTTGAACTGACGTTTTTTCGTCTGTTTCCGGTAGACTTACAGGTATATTTGTGTTCATAGCGTCTTGAAATTTTGTAATTTCTTCATCACTATTAAAATTTTTGATCTGATTAGTGTTGTATTTGCTTCTAGTCTTTGTAGTCGTTGCCAGTGTGATTGTTGCTCTAACCGCCCTGTGGTCAGAAGGGTAGTTTATGTTCAATACTTCAACATTTTGGAATATCTTTGGACGGTTAGATAATATGAAGTCAATTTCGTTTGTGTATTTTCCATCTGGTGATCTCCAAGTCCATTTATTTTTAGGTTTTTTCTTGAAGAGTGTATTTAAAATCGATAGTTTGTTTTCTGTAGCAAAGTTTACCAATCTCTGTCCTCTTTCGTTCCTTACTCCGTATCCGTTTTGTTTCGTGATTAAATATTCTTCTTTTTTAGGTGTTCCTATTTTTGCATTTAAGTCGCCCATTAGTATAAAGTCTTTATGTGCCAACTTTAATGCTTTATCCACAGTCTGGTAAAATTTGTCTATATCCTCTTCATTTGATTTCTCTGTTGGTGCATAGACTTGTATAAACGATAAGTGGGTGTCTTCTATTCTCATATTTAGTAAAGCTACTCTCTCAGTAAGGCCTGTATAACTCTCTATGTTATTTTTATGACGTATATTTATCATAAAACCCTCCCCGTGCAAGCCAGGTGTGACACCTGTATGACATAGTACAAAGTCTTCGTGTTCCTCTATTTTGTTACCCATTCGTCTAGTTTCAGAGAGTCCTATTATGTCGTATTTGATGTTTTTCAGAGCTTCGTGTAGTTCAATCAGGCGTTCATGAGAAGATAGAGTTTTGACATTATATGCCATGACGTAAAATTTATTTTTTGATTTAGGTTTAGGTTCTATAAGTTCTTTTAGTTCTTTTGATTCCTTTGGAGGGTTTTGGTCATAATCCCCCACGGTGACCAACCGGCTTGGGAGATGTTTTTTGTCTTGTTTTTCTAATTTTCTTTTGTTATCTGTGACAGAGGGGGACGCTCGTTGCTATATATTTTTGTTCTTATTATCTTGCTGCGCTGGTGTTGTTTTATGTGGGCCTTGCGTGGTCAAGAAGTTCAAAATTCCGGGTTTCAGAACTCCATCTGACAAGCTAGATGTTCTTCTGAGTGATGTCTGAGTTTTATTCTTCTTACTGGCCTGTGATTCCTTTTCGATGTTGGTAGTCTGATTATTTTCTGGAGATGTTGAAAGCATTCTTTTATTGTTATTCATTGGTTCTTCTTTTTTTTTCAGTATAACTAGTTTGTCGTATTTTATAATAGCTAGGTTTCCTTTTTCCTTTTCAATCCGAACCTCTTCTTGTAGTTCTTTTCTTTTTTCTAAAATATTAAGAGGGTAATCTTCTTGAATATAGTAGCCGGAGTTCTTTAATGATTTTTTCTGTTTAAGGATACATACTTTCACGCTAAGTGTACAAAAGGTGACGGTTATTGGTCTGACTTTATCTCCTTTTTTTCCAATTCTTCTAGCTTCTTGGATATCTCTGTTAACTAGTTCTAGAGAAAAGTACTTTTTAATAAAGTTGATCAAGTTGTTCTCCAAATTTAAATATGAGGTTTCGGTTTCTTCTATTCCAAAGAAAACGACATTTCTCTGTCTTGCTTGTTTTTCTAAATAATATAACCTTCTTTCTTGATTTTCTAACTTTTCCTTAAGGTTTTCATATTTACCTTCTAGTATTCCAAACTTTTCTTCTAATAAACCATTTATGTTTTGTGTAACATGTTCGGCCACCTTTTCTCCGCTTTTCAAAATAGTGGTTTTTTGTTCATCAAGTTCGCTTTGAATTATTCGTAACATATTCATAACTTCTTCCATTTTGTTTACTAACAATAAGTGACGATTGATAGAATTGATACCAGTAGTGCCCTCTTGTGACTGCTTCTCGAATTGTAACAAACTGTAGTACGTGCAAGCGTTATGAACGCTGGCTGCGCCTGAGTATTCCAAAAAGCTGCGCGGTTCACAATAATTGTAATAGATGGCGCTGTATACTATTTGATGTAGAAATTTTGCTTACTCATTTTAACAACTAGGTTATGTTGTTTTTATTTTTTTTAGTATTTAGGATCAGCTAATTACGATCTACTGGATAGTTTACACTAATTGTTAAAGTTGTTTTTGTCACCAGTAAGAGTTTATAGTAGGTTTATTTAATATGTTGAATTGACATACAGTTGATAGTTACACTCGAGTTGTTTTTGAGTTTTTTTTGCGTTAAACACTTGTAGTCTTTGAACTCCCACACTGTATATTGTTTTATTAGTTCACTTATTGTCGTTTTAAACACTTATTTGTCCAATTCAAGCACTTTTATTAATTTTAAATTCACAATTTGTCAGCAGCTCAATGTAAACAGTAGCACCGCAGCGCCCTCTCTCTAGTAAAAAAAAAAAAAAAAAAAAAAAAAAAAAAAAAAAAAAAAAAAAAAAAAAAAAAAAAAAAAATTATATATAACTTCTATGTAAATAATACATTTTCGTGTCGCGCTGTTTGTTACCAAACTCCTCCGAAACGGTTGGACCGATTTGTATTAAGTTTTGTGCGCAAATCGAATAGGCCAACATCTATTTTCCATACTCCTAAATGATAAGAGTGAACTGAGCAGCGGGTAAAACCGATGGGCAAATCTAGTATTCTATCAATATAATAGAACAGAAACTAAAACTACTAACTAAAACATTCATACATTTTAAATCTATACTATACTATTACTATATTACTATATATATTATATACAATATTATAAAGCTGAAGAGTTTGTTTGTTTGTTTGAACGCGCTAATCTCAGGGACTACTGGTTGGAATTGGAAAATTCTTTTAGTGTTGGATAGTCCATTTCTTGAGGATGGCTATAGGTATGTATGTAACATCACGCTACGACCAACAGGTGCTGAGCAGCGTGGGCGAAACCGCGTGGAACAGCTAGTGTTTTATATAACATCAACAGATATCTACAATGATCGTTCTGGGGTTTACAAATTTGAAATAAAATGCTTCCGAAAAAAATATTGCTAAATTATTACCTCAGGCAAAAAATAAAAAAAAATCTAGAGGACTGCTAAGCTTCCTGTCTTCTTACAAAGCTACTACCAGCACCGCATCCTTAATTTAAAAATGGCCAGTTCAATTTAGAGGGCGTCCTAATTAATTGATCTGGAGATCCGCGGAAATTGCGCCCTCGTCCCTCCCCGCACCTCAACCCCCGCCAGTGTATCTTTGGCTTTAATTTAGAATTGTTAGCGCAAAGGGAATGCAATTTACGTAAAATAATTGTTTGATTTCGAATATTCGAGCCAACCCTTCTGTAATTTGGTTTATGAAAAAGGTTCTTGTGATCAGTTCTGGAAGCAGGGTTGGTAATGTAATGAGATCAACCCTGGACATTTATAACGTACGACCGTAATGTTATTAAATTATTCGGTTAGACCCTGAAAAAGTATTTTAAATATTTGAAAAGGCTGTGGAATTTTAATGACGTAAACATGAAAATAATTATAACGGGAACAAAAAATATATGCTTGATATATAATATTATAACAACAACTTTTTAACAATAAAAGTATGCGTTACTGTAACTTTGATCATTAAAGACTACCATTTTTAGCGGATGGCAAATCATCAAGTAACTAGTAAGTATCACTTTTACAGACTAAAACCCTGGGTGGATTTTAGGTTGTTCCTTTTTTTGCCCATATGTTCCGGGGCCGCAGTATCTCTTACGAACAACCCGCAACCTCGGCAGGCGGTGGCTCTGGCAGGCCTCCATCTCTTTGATTTGCGTGTGGAACACGATCGCGCCGTAGACACGGCCTGTCGGACTGTGCCACTAGACGGACGAACGGTGAACTACCCACTGCTCACTGTCCACAAACTCGCACCTACGGTGGCCGGGGCGTCTCCCTCGGCGGCTGGCCTTTTTGCCCTGACTAAAGGCAAAATAAGGTAGTTAATACCTGTACCTCTAGCCTCTACTTGAATATATTTGCTTCATACCAGTATTTACCTCACAGTCATCACAGTTCTAGGTAACACTATATACTATAATATACCATTTTAAAACTGCTAGTGAGAATTTCAGGTTACTATCCGTAACGGTAGTCAAATATTTCCTGATGAATGCCGAAATCGACGGCTAACATAATTAGACTCGAAGGCTCTCCTGTTAACACAAATCAACAAACCGACCTTGACAAGGATTGCTTAACCTATAAAAAACCGGCCTAGAGCGTGTCAAACTCGCGCACTGAAGGTTCGTACAAACTTGCAATGTACAAACGGCTAGCTATTACGGCTAGTATATTTTTTTTACAGCACAAATAGAGCATATTAATTATTTTAATTTCAATTCGATACCTCCACGCGTTCCAGAGATAAAGGGTCTTGACAGACAGACGGACAAAGACGAGATCTACTAAGGCTTCCGTTTTTTCCCTTTGAGTTACGGACTCTAAAAACCACGCGCCTGTTATTGCTAAGCCTATCACAATGTCGCGTCTCAAAGCTACAGAACCCTCTACTAAAATCCATACTCGTTACTAGTAGAAACGCACGTACATCCGAGGAAGTCGCGTCGACACTCACATCAGTCGAAACACCTGAGATGATAATGTATGCAAATTAGCGTTAACTTGGGGCGCAGACTGCGCGCGCTGTATCAAACTTGTTATTTGTGTGTTTTAAGTTGGTACGATGATTTACGTGCGCTGGATTAAGAGTTGAGTGTAGTGTTGTGAAGAATGGCGAGCTTGTTGGGTGATTTGTTGGATTGTGATTAGGGTGCTGCACATAATATTATAGATGTTGTAGTTAAAGAACGTCAAAGGTATGGACATCCTTAATCTTCTGTGTCTGTTAGTTCATACTTTTATAGCTTAAATTGCTGTAGCTTTGCTTTTTTTGCTTATGGGAATTCATCAAATGATTCTCTTATCATTTATTTTCCGAGGCCGCGGTATCTCTTTCGATCTACCCGAAACCCCGGCGGTGGCCTTGACAGGCTCCTCTGCTTTGATGACATCTCTTTATAATTATTGCAGTAGCAGTAGTAGCAAGATTTTATGTATGTGGTTAGCCAAACACACATAAAACCTTGCTTGCTTTACGCATGCATAAAGTTCATTTATCGTGGATCCGCGTTCCGGCCGTATGACGGGATTGTGCGAATTCACGTTCTATACCATGGGATATTTTCATTCGTATAGATTCACCTATTACCTGCGTTGTTGAATCAAAAGAGTATTTTGGTGAGTAAAGAGTTAAGCTGTAGTATAGTCGTATTTTTAGATTTTTGTAGCAGCTGCTTAAAGCGTAAACTTGTGCCCGAATCAACAACTATTACCTATCAAAAGATTATTTTGGAAAAACAATTGCGAGTTTGTTTTGAGCTGAATTGAGTCCACTCGTAAATTGGTATCGAACATCTTTCAAGCTGTCCGAACATCACGTCCGTATGTCACGCACGTTAGTAAAGCAATGTTACTGTAATTGGTTCTGACTGTAGCAGGTGTTGGGCCGTGACTTACGACGTTTTGTGCGGTGAGCAGAACTCGCGACTTGTTGTAACGCAATTATGTCGCGGGTAGTTTTATATTATCTAGACGTGCCTGTACTTAGAAGATTTATAATGGGACTTGATTTTAACGTAAGCGTAATTGCTTTACTGTTATAACGTAGCTGTTTTTGTTTGTAGATGTAGCTTTTAGAGAGTCAAAATATGAATAGAATTTGATACACGTATAATTAAAATAAATCCAACATTAGTTTTTTTATCAAATCATTTTCATTTAAACCAAACCTATTTTTTGATTACCAATTAATAATTTAAGACATTATTTTTTTTTTATAAATAAAGGAGTTACATCAAACATGATCCTGCAATCTCTATCGATGCACACATAAAAATGAAAAAATCAAAGAGTAATCTTATGCTACCTCCTTGTTAACGAAAAGCTAACAAGTTTAAATAACATTTTGGCCACCATGGACAATAGATATCCCAGAATGCGTTTACATAATCGAGTTTTCAACAAGTAAACAGTACAAATATGTTATTTTTAGCTTCATTTCTGACACATTCTACTAGGATAAGATACACGTCTTCAACTAGCTCGCACTCTGTTCAGTTCATCGAAGTTTTTTTGCCCATGAGACACATTAAATATTTGAGAATGAAAACAAACATTGAATCCTCCTACTAATATTATAAATACGAATGCTTGTGAGTGGATGTTTGTTACTCTTTCACGGCTGAACGGATCTTGACGAAATTTGGCACACAGAGATTATAGTCTGGAATAACACATTATGATACTTTTTTTTCGATCGAGCCCGCGGCTTCGCCCTCGTGATTAAATAATTCATAGCATTGATCAGAAATATTATATTGAATGATGAGATAAAATAAAATGAAACGCTTTTCTAAGTCCTGATTCAAAAGCGGTCAGTAGATGAATAGACCGATTGTTATCTTCGTCAAAGAAGCGGCTTTGAAGAAAAACATCGCAAAAGATTAAGGTATGTTTAAACAGGAAGAGTTTCTATTTCTCCCTCCATAGAGTAAATATTGTCTATAGAAAAGTGTGGGAAAGCAGCAAATGGGGAATAAAAGATAAGTGAAATGAATGGAGCACGTGTACCTACTTTTACGCCATGATGTCTTGGTTAAACTTTCCTTAAAGTTTTACAAAAGTATAGATATTATGTTATTTTTAGGGTTCCGTCGAAAATGAAACCCCTACTCTGTTAGGACCCTTTATCTCGGGAACACGAATGGAGAGATCGAGTTAAAATTAAAACCATATACTAGACTCTGTAGCACCTTTGTGCTATGAACAAATCCTATCCTACTTAATATTATTATCCGCTTGTATGCCGGAATTACAGACAACAATTAAAAACGCATTGTGTCTCGCGTAGATCTACGTTCCGGCATACAAGGGGTTATTAGTCGGGCCTCTTGGTCTAGTGGTTAGTGATCCTGACTGCTGAGCCGGAGGTCGTGGGTTCGATTCCCACCCAGGACAAACTTTGTGTGATGAGCATGATTGTTTGTTCTGTGTCTGGGTGTGATTTATCTATAATATGTTTGTATTTATAACTTATATAAGTATGTATATCAGTTGTCTGGTTACCATAACACATGCTCTGCTTAACTTGGGATCAGATAGCCGTGTGTGAGCTGTCCCAAGATATTTATTTATTATAAATGTGAATGTTTTTGAGGATGAATGTTTGTTGCTCTTTCACGTCAAAACGGATAAACGGATCTTGATGAAATTTGGCAAAATGGAGCCCTGACCACCGGTAGTAGGACTCTGTGCCCGATACCGGTGCGCAAGTATTTTTTTGTATCTTTTAAAAATTAAGAATTAAGTCAAAAAAAAATTGTTCTAGTTATATATTAAAGATGTCTTTTTAAGTGTGTGAGTTTAAATGTTTCTATATGCTTGGAAATTCCTAGAGCGGCCATATTTATTTCTATGACAAATAAAAAAAACAAACCACTATACAGATCCAACAATCCAAACACTAGCCCTCATCAAAATGGACGGACAAAGAAAAAAAACTGTGACAATAATTTCATGAGGGAAAAATAACAACTTATCGAGCGTAAGGGAGGCGTTAAGAGGCACTTTAAACAGACCTCTTATCGAGGACAAAAAGATAATGCGTTTAGAATGTCCGAAAGTTTAACAGCCAGTGTTACCCAATATCAATGTGTTGGCCAGTAACTAAATACTGTGGGGTTACAATTTTTTTTTTTTGTGGATGGGTAATCCTTACTAATATTATAAAAGCGAAAGTGAGTTTGTTTGTTTGTTACCTCTTCACGCTTTAATGGCTAAACCGATTTTGATGAATTTTGGTACAGAGATAGTTGGAAACCAGGAGACGGACAAAGGCTAATATTTTTTATTTAAAAAAGTGGGATATGAGGGAGAACGAGGGAAGAAAAGGGAAAACTTAGCGTTGCTATTACAAATCAATCAGGCGCAAGAGCAAAAACTGCAGGTCTGCTTGGTGTGTTGTACCGAATTTAACGCGAGCGAAGCCGCGGGCGAAAGCTAAGCTTAAATAACTTTCCCCCGCTCCCGCCCCGGAGGGAGTGTCAGACTTTTACGAACTTAGAACCCACCATGTTCCTTCTATTGCCCCTTTATGTTCCGGGTAACGGTATTTCTTACAAACAACTCGCATCACCGGTTACCATGACGTGTCAGAGCAGGATTGTTTGATTGAGACTCCAGTGTAAGAAAGAGACAGATCTTTACAAGATCTAGCGCCATTTCTTACCCACACTGGAATAAGATTGAAACAAGCCTGCTTTAAGACGTCGTTGTAGCCCATGTGGAGATCAAAAAGACAGTCCCTCCAAATAACTGACGTGAACTAGTAACAAACATCCATACATCCATCCATCCTCACAAACATTCGGATTTATAATATTAGTATTACTAGCTGGTGCCAGCGTGGTCTCGAAAAAAGGAATCATATGTGTTTTGCCAGACTATAAATTACCATTGTGCCAAATTTCATTAAGATCCTTTTAGACGTTTCGGCGTGAAAGAGCAACAAACATTCGAATTTATATTTCTATGTAATAAGTAGTGAATCTAGTCTTTTAGCTGGAATTAATCGTTTTGTCTATTTTCACTAGAGTCAACTTCCGTCGCCCAGGTATTAACGACCTCATTAATATGATGCATCTATTAAATATTATAGAAATAAAGGCAAATGGTAAAAGATGTTGATTTTGTAAAAAGATTTTTCAAGCACACATTTTGTTGAAAATATACTAGATTATTAGTATTTCGTACACGCTTACTCTCGAGGAGCTCGTGGCTAAATAATAGCAGCCGCTCAGGTCTATCTTTAGGTTAAGCCGCGCTTGCCTAGGTTGGTCTGTGGGTGGGTGACCAACCGTTACATACCGAGTTTCCTCCGTGTCGGAAAGCACGCTAAGCCGTTGGTCCCGGCTGTCATTTGTAGATCTTTGACAGTCTTTATAGTGTTTCGAAAGTCTGAAAACCAGTCTTACCAAGGGGTATCGTATTACCCAGGAGTAACTGGGTTGTGGAGGTCAGACAGGCAGTCGGTCCATGTAAAATACTGATATTCAGCTGCATCCGGTTAGACTGGAAGCCGACCCCAACATAGTTGGGAAAAGGCTAGGCAGATGATGACACGCCTACTCTAAGAAAAAACAACCGAAATAAACTCAGAGATCAAACAAGGTGAATGAATCACGTTACTCATAAATACTGTTTTCCCCGTGCCATTCCAACAACCAACATCTTCTAATTAAGAACATTCATAAACAACATTGTTTTTCGTCAAATCCTACAAATTCTCGGCAATCAAAATATAAACAGGTACTGTTGCTAAGATTATAAACAGGCTTCTTGTTTCAAAACACCTTCGACTTAATTAAAATTTGTTTATACAACCAAAGAAAACAAACGAAGAAAGCCGGTTAATTTCGTGCCTAAATATTTTTTTGTTACTTGTTTGTTATTGGAGAAAGAACAAAATAACCTAATTATAGGTCTTGATTATTGGCAAGAAATAGTCTCAAAGAAACACTAAGTAAATAATTGAAAGGAATATGAAAAAAAATTGTGTGTCTTGTTGCTTTATTTTTCTAAGTAGCGACAAAGTACGATTTGGTAATCACTAATGATGGCTGTGAAAAATAAAAAAGTTCCTTTTGTTAACGTAAAGAGAACAACAGTTATTCTTTAAGTTTTAAAAATACATAGTTGATTGAGAAAATGACTTTACTTATAACACGGACTGTAGATTCACTTTGTTTCTTGACTTTCAAAAGTGCCTGTAAATGGTCTAAATGAAATAAAAGATTTCATTTGATTTGACACGTGAAACTCATGTAGTTTTCATAATTTCAGCAAGAAATCACCTATTGTTGGGTAATAGGCCTTCTCTTTCCTCTAATATTCTTCTCTGTTCTATTTTCCCATGTCATTCCTCTTTGTTCTGTGTGTCACCGCGCTTTTGGATAGCCCTGGTTTCGTATGACCAACCTTGGCTACCATTCGGTTAAAACTTGAATCCGCCATTTCCGCGTTTATTCAGATACACAGTGCTTAGTGCAGAGAAACACATACTTTAAAAAAACATAAACATACCACCATCACAACCAAAAACGTTGACGATATTAAGACAACGTTATCAAAAAACCCATTTCAAGAAAATCACAAAATCATAATTAAAATCACGAACAAGGAAACATTAATTACAAAACACCCTCACACCGCCAAATCAAAACATACACAACAATAATGTACACGACAAAATCACTGACAAAATTAATAACTACCGGCATTCTGCAGATAATTATGACAGGGTACTAGCTGACCACACTACAGCGAATTCTGTTGGTCTGACGGACCTGACGTCAGTGTCAGTAGCCCGTGTCGAATTTAATGAATGCTTAGCGATAAATAATAGAGTTCGTTAGATGAATTAATCAGATTTCGGATGGTCATTGTGACATTGATTGCTGTGCTACAAGCGCGGTGTTGTGCACGAAAATAACTTTGTGGCGTGATTTATTTTGTGGTGCCATATTGTTTGTTGTAAGAAAAACAATTGTCGTGTTTACTGGCTGGGGTAAGTTGGTGTTGTGCTAGTAATTACAAGATTATTTCAAGATCTTTTTTTTTGCGGATGGGAAATCGTCAAATAATAACTTCCGGTGGTGTGTCAGACTTTTACTGACTTAAACCCACCCATGTTCCTTCTTTTACCCTTTCTGTTCTATAACTGCAATATCTCTTTCAAACAACCCGCAACTCCGGCAGACGATAGCTCTGGAAGGCCACTCTACTTTGCTGACATTCGTCGTCGACACGGCCTGTAGTCCATAGACGGACAGACGGTTAGCCACCAATGCTCACCGTCCACAAACCCGTATATACGATGGCCGTGAATGATCTTGTAGATCAATTATTTCAAGATTTTATATGTTGAAAAATTTAAAAAGTAGTATTTTGAACCCGAGTGGCCAGTATATTTTCAATCCATTTCGTTAACAAAAAAATTCTCTTCGTCCTCATTCACTAACTTGGTCAAACATTTGCGAAAAACTTTTTCTAAATTACCATTGAAATAGTCCTAAAGCTATTCAAAACGTTATTTTTCGGCTGAGATTTGTACGGAGGCAAATTTTGCAGTTCCCTAACAAGAGCAACGCGATTTTTGCAACTGTTCCTTACGAAAATTTCAGCTTACATAACGTTATTATCCCGAGTAAAGGGCGCTCCCGCTTTGAGCAGCGTACAATGCTTGTTCCACTATACTACAGGGGTATACGTAGTGTAAAAAGCCTGCAATGCACTACATCCAACCGTCTGGAGTACGCTCCCCTTGACCGGTCTAACTTAATATTAAAACCTCTTCGGTGGCAGTGACATCTCGTTTGTGGAGTTCAGTTTTGATTTCTTAAAACGCTTTTTTGTTGCATGTAAATGCAAATGTAATAATGTTTATTATTTAAGGAATTGTAAAAGTATATAAAATGCAATCTTTACTCAATATTCACATTTATTTGTATTTTATAGAGTACACTTATTATATTGTCGGGCCTGTTGGTCTAGTGGTTAGTGGCCCTGACTGCTGAGCCGGAGGTCGTGGGTTCGATTCCCACCCAGGACAAACTTTGTGTGATGAGCATGATTGTTTGTTCTGTGTCTGGGTGTGATTTATTTATAATATGTATGTATTTATAAATTATATAAGTATGTATATCAGTTGTCTGGTTACCATAACACAAGCTCTGCTTAGCTTGGGATCAGATAGCCGTGTGTGAGTTGTCCCAAGATATTTATTTATTTATTATTTATTTATTGTTTGGCTAGATTTAATTACACTAATTTATTGGTACATCATCAGTTTACATGGTCACCCAGTTGTTAAAATTTTCCTATTATTAATTTTTATTTTTGGTTGACACGTTATAATTTTATAGGTATATTAATCTCTTCTCTAACTAGGTCCTGTCCAGGACTTGCGTGTACAAACGGTGCTAAATTAAGTGAGAATAAATACTACGTAAAATTCATGTAAGCCACATATGTGTCCGGGGTTGCGGGTTGTTCGAAAGGGATACTGCAGCCCCAGAACGAAAAGGGTGATAGAAGGAATATGGGTAGATTTTAGTCAGTATAAGTGTGACACTCCCCCCCGTTTTGCCCTAAACGGGGGAAGTTATTTGATGATTTCCCACCCCAAAAAAAATAACAAAAACTCACATATTATGTGTCTATTTATATGCACACCTTTTTTATAAATCTATCACCCCAACATTTTAAAAATAATTTAACGACATTATTTGATTACGAAATGCTATTACTTTGTCGGCAATTTTCTAAATGGTATTAATATCATTCAAACACAATGCAAATTTTTATTTTAAATGAATATTTTATAATTTAAAAAATTGCCGAAAAGTAATATCATTTCGTAATCAATAATGTCGTTAGATTCTTTAAAAAATGTAGGTTAGCCTAACTAATGATAATTATTCCTCACAAAGACATAGTACTTAGTTTCTCTTGTGATAGTTTTATTGATTAAGATTATTGTTTACTTTTGAATGTCAATGAAGATAAACCGTATCTTCAATATGTTTTAAACATCATAATATTCTATTCTATACTTAATTTAACTAAGCCAAATTTTGTACTCCATCGTCCACTTAATTTTTGTAGGAAGACGTCCAAACGTCTTCACGTTGTTTACATAAGAAGATCCAAAAAGTAAGTTAACTTTATGAAATCTATAAGCCACTAGTTCATTTACCCAGAATAAACGAATTCATTTCCAAAAAACCAGAAAAACATCCAAAACTTTATATGCACACCTTTTTTATAAATCTATCACTCCAACATTTTAAAAATAATTTAACGACATTATTGATTACGAAATGCTATTACTTTATCGGCAATTTTCTAAATGATACTAATATCATTCAAACACAATGCAAATTGTTATTTTAAACGAATAAATGAATATTTTATCATTACAAAAATTGCCGAAAAGTAATATCATTTCGTAATTAATAATGTCGTTAGATTTTTAAAAAAAATTAGGTTAGTCTAACTAATGATAATTATTCCTCACAAAGACATACTTAGTTTCTCTTGTGATAGTTTTATTGATTAAGATTATTGTTTACTTTTGAATGTCAATAAAGATAAACCGTATCTTCAATATGTTTTAAACATCATAGTATTGTGACCCTGCAGTTTAAACAAACAAAATATATTCTATTCTATACATACTTTAACTAAGCCAAATTGCATATTTTGACGGGCCTGTTGGTCCAGTGGTTAGTGGCCTTGACTGCTGAGCCGGAGGTCGTGGGTTCGATTCCCACCCAGGACAAACTTTGTGTGATGAGCATGATTGTTTGTTCTGTGTCTGGGTGTGATTTATCTATGATATGTATGTATTTATAAATTATTTAAGTATGTATATCAGTCGTCTGGTTACCATAACACAAGCTCCGCTTAGCTTGGGATCAGATAGCCGTGTGTGAGCTGTCCCAAAGATACTCCTTTGTCCGCTTAATTTTCGTAGAAAGCCGTCCAAACGTCTTCACGTTGTTTATATAAGAAGATCTAAAAAGTAAGTTAACTTTATGAAATCTATAAGCCAATAGTTCATTTACCCAGAATAAACAAATTCATTTCCAAAAACCCAGAAAAACATCCAAAACTACAGAACCACTCCATTACGAAGAAAACATTCACCCATTTTTTTCTAACCCTCGAGCTGCGCGTCTCTCGGAACGGAAAATGTTCCTTCCTTCCTTATTTGTCTAAAAACTGACGTGGACTCTAGAGGGGTATCGGAGTAACTTTATTTCGTTTTCTATTCCAATGTGTACCTACATCGTGTAAATGAAAAAGGGACGAAACCGGTGCATTTGTCATGTGTAAGGATATTTATTTTTTTGTGGTAGATTTACGGTTGTGAATAGGTTATTCTGCCATCAATAAAGGTTGTTCAAGATTTATGTCGTGTTGAGTAAAGACTTCCTTGATGTGTTCCTCCGTTGAAGGGTCTTGAAAGAAGTATAGTGATTGGTTTTATATTCTGTTAAC
Organism: Ochropleura leucogaster; assembly: GCA_958449745.1. Classification (NCBI taxonomy): domain Eukaryota; kingdom Metazoa; phylum Arthropoda; class Insecta; order Lepidoptera; family Noctuidae; genus Ochropleura; species Ochropleura leucogaster. Next base: position 17,715,634 of record OY288207.1, read on the forward strand.
AATATTCTAGTTTGTGAATTTTAGTGGCCTTTTCATTATTTTTCGTAAAAGTTGTTTATGAGAAGGAAGCGACAAGTTTCTTTTTAAATATTTTAATTGACGACACGGTTGGCGCAGTGGCTGAGCGATCGACTGCTGCGCTGCGTGTCATATGTTCTATCCCCGCACGGTAAAAATACCTGTATGACCTGCAGGTAGTTGTTTCTGGTCTGGCTGTTTGTGTATCTGAGTTTAAATGTTTGTAAACGCACCCAAGATACAGGAGAAATTCTTAGCGTGGGTCAACTTTTTTTTAAGTATTTAAATAACATTTGTTTCATCTTCATCAACATAAAAAAGGGAATTGTTTCATATAGCTGTTTGGGTCGTAGTGTTGTAGTGTTGTTCACAATACACAGTATGGCATTTTTATCATCCGTCCGTTTTATGCTAAAATAACCTTTTATTTCAACAGAAAAAAGAAATGAGTAGCTATTTATTTGGAAATTTTACTAATTTTTCTTGAATTTGTTTAGTTAAGCACACATCAAGGATAAAATATAAAATAATGAGATAGCAATTGGCTCATTAAAAAAGTAATAACTGTTTCATTGCTGGAGATATTTAAAAATTTGTTTTTTTTTTTAATTTTTTATCTTATTTATTTATTCAATAATTTATGTTCACACATGCGGGGACATAGAGTACAAAGGCTCAGCTTATTTTCAAACGAATTTCTACCAGCTAGCTAAATAATCTTCTTCAATATGTAGTTCAATACTTTTTTGTAGCACGTCACACATTTCCCTTACAAACAACATAAGATTTTACTTTCATCCATTTTCCCATTAAATACACCAATAAATGGAATAATTAAAAACACATCGGTATCCATTACGCCCCGAGCGTATTTTTGTCAGTGCCAGTAACATTACCGCGGCTGTATCCGGAAAAACTGTCAGTTCGTAACATTGTTTGATACACAAATGGGCTCTGTTACTGAAGGTTTTACGGAATTTTCATTTATTTTCTCTGTTCGTTAATAAACACTGCAGTGATATACTTAAATTTATGTTTTTGGTATGTACGTCGTCATCTGCTTAGCCTTTATCAACTGTATTGGGGTTGACTTCTAATCTTAATCTAAAGGTGACGCAAAATATTTGTCAAAAAAAATATTTATTTCCATAACTTAAAAATAAATTTACATGTGTTTTTAGGAATTCCCATTAAGTGAAATACACTCGTGTTAGGAACTTCCGCTCTTCCAATAGTTACTCTTAGAGTTATTAAAGGACATGCCATTTTAGAAGATACTAAGATGATTGAGTGATATAATCAAAAATGAAGTGACTGCCTGATGTCTGCCAGATGACCTGCACAACCTAGTTAGTAATGTGTATTTTTTATTTAATTTATTAATTCTTTACGTTGTACGGATCGGTATTCATCAAATACTGCCCAGCTCTGGGCAGAGTAGGAGGGAGTGTCAGACACAAGTCTGACACTCCCTCCTACTCTGTCTAAAACCCAACCATGTTCCTTCTTTTGCCGTTTGTGTTCCGGGGTCGCGGAATCACTTGCAGAAACAATCCGCAAGCTCGGCATGAGCTTCACTCACTTCAATTTACGTTATTAACCTAATTCACTGTTAAAGTAACAACACTGCTGAATAATTTGCACAACATTTTCAACTGAGTTCTGAACTCATCCGCTAAGCTTTCAAATATTGTTGAAAGGTAAACTACCCGAATCAGCCACGTAAGTAAAGTCACGGGATCCTGCTAGTTGTACAAATATACCCGGTATAATTAAATGCCCGTTTTAACTCAGATCTGATACGTTGATTAAAATTTTCACGTAGAGTTTCCCTCCACCGCGTCACGTTTTTTGACTGGTTTCGATTACACTTTTCGGACAGGCTTCTTTCAGGTTAATTTTCAGCAGTGATTTTGGGCTGAAAATCTCATATTTTGATTTAAAATTAAACTTGTTTTATGTACGTTATGAAGGTTTTAAATAACATATTGTTTGATGGAATGCAAAGTAAAGTAGCCATTCTTACTAATATTATAAAAGCAAAAGTGAGTTTGTTTGTTACATCTTCACGCCTGAATGGCCAAACCAATTTTGATGAATTTCGGTATAAAGATAGTGGACCCTGAAGACGGACATAGGCTAATGTGGAGAAAGAGAGAAGAAGAGGGGAGAGAAAGATATTTTTTTTCGATATTCACGCGGGTTACAGTTAGCGTTAGTCCAGAGTAACTATGCCACGCGGACGATGTCACGGGTGGCAGCTAGTAACATATAAATACACAATCGACAAAATAAAAACACTTTACTAAAGATTGTATCACACAAGTGTTTATCTCACGTTTTCAACTTCTTCCGATCCCTCAAATAATAAAAGTATATTGGTGGAAAAAACTCAATAACCGTCAAATGTTTCAATAGAGGCTGACGGCGACAACACTAGAAATCTTTTGAACAAAATGGAGCAGATTGTCGGCGGGCCCAGGACGCTGCCTTGCGGGAACCCGAGCGTTTCTCCTACATCTGTCGCAGACGACGCGTAATGCACATTTAATCTCCCAACCACTTCAAAATCTGCCAAAATGCTTTATTGCTCTTGAACAAGTTCTCAAGCTGGTTTTCGGTACTCAAGATAAAACTTTACAGGCATAATGAATCTTAATCGCGCCGCCAATTCCCAAAATTGTTCGAGAGTTTTGTTTTAAAATAAAACTTGAATTTATCTCGTTTGCTTGGAATTAATTTTGCCTTTTGTTGTTGCGTAATCGGTTACCTGTGACGGGTGTTCCTTTTTAATTTCGTTTCGTTTGGTTATATTAATTTTTTGATAGACGGATTTGTAATTGTTGTTGGAGTGTCATTCCATTTTGTTTATTGTTTTGGCTTTAATTCTAATATAATAAATTTGATTTCTTAGAAAACGTCGAAAAGTAAAAGTTTACATATAAATATTCGACAGGTTACTTAGGTTTTCCTACAATGATCAAAATTACCTTCACCACCAACCAGAATAATTTAACTTTAACAGACGAAGAAGAAATAATCGTCGTAAAATCCAATGTTAGGACAGAAGAGAACAATAAAACCGAAATTCCGTAGATTCTTAGATCCCTAGATTTGCTTCGACCAACTCCTCGCCCAGAAACCGGCTGTCTCAATGGATTAGGGCTAGAAAACTTTTAATCCTTAATATCCTTTCCTAGGAAATGAAGTTTAAACTCCGTACATCCGTTGTGAATGAAATCGGACTTAAAGCCTTTGGGGACAGAGTTTTTGTGCCAAAATAGAAGGTTAAGTTTGTGCCTGACAAGCAGTTTCTTGTTTTGCTTTGTGCTAATTATCTCGTTCGACCTTTGTGCAGATGTTGTGAGAAATTAATATCGGTAAAAGTTTATTTTGGTTTTTATTTTGATATTGATTTACCACTACCAATTAGAGTACTGCTAATAGCGTGTTTACTCACAGCAAAATTATTTAAATTGGGTTGCTTAAAACTAGAACTAGTTCTAGGCAATCCAATTAAAAGAAATCGTTATTGAAATTAGATTAAATATAATTATAGAAAAAAAATGGTTTTATTTTAAACGCACACAGTATGGTTTAATAAAATGAATAAGAAGATAATATGTGGCGAGCAGTAACCTGTAAAAGGTCAGACGCATTAGAAAGAAATTAAACGTATTTATTTATCAAGCAGATGCATAAACGAAATTATATAATAAGGAAAATATAAATGTAAGAAATACATTAGAGTGAATTGGTCCTTTACGAGGTTAACATTAAAAATATCTCAGCGCTAGTATTTGTAATTAAGTACTGACCTCTCATACTCCATGAGAGCTTTTTAAATATAGCATAAAAGAATCTAGTGTATGCTTGTGAGTTAACATTAATTGAAATAAAAGATTACTTCCCGCAAAAAATCTCTAAAATATTAATATAGATATCAGTATAAAGATAAATATAAACGAAACTTAGTTATTTACAAGCGTGAAACAACTAAGTTTATTCAGTAGCCATGATTTCATCACTCACATAGGAAATGTAACTCTAATACAGGTAATCATAAATTGCCTATTACAATGCCCGTAGGACTATAGTTAGCACGCCGCCATTACTGACAGCAAATGACATTAATAAAGGCGTGTTAGGACTGCAAACCGCACTAAGGGGCGCCGATGCAATTAATTATACAACCACTCAACGTTAACAGAGTGATATCAACAACAATAACATTAGTGTTTAAGTTATCCCTAAAAAGAAAAACTTGAGAGGTGTCAAGGGACATCCGGATGGAACGAAGTTTTTATTTAAAGCACAAAAAACCTGCATACACTCAACAAAAATAATCGTCGCGACACCACACTGTCCAGTGCGAAATAGAAAGACGAATCTAAAATAACTGACTTGCGTTCTATTATAGAGAGAGAGACAGACAAACAAACACGCGCACGCCGCACGCTTACAACTTTAGCAAAAAATGTCTGTGTTGTGTTTTCCAATTCCAACCAGTAGTCCCTGAGATTAGCGCATTCAAACAAACAAACAAACTCTTCAGCTTTATAATATAAGTAAAGATATTATTCTTATTATCATTTTATATTTCTTAGAATAAGCTGTGCCTTTGTGCTTTAAGTTATATTATGATGTTTCTTTATGTTTTCTCTCTTGTAAACATAATTCATTTAATAATTGAGCAAATAAATATATCTTATCTTAAATACTGATGTTTGACATAAACTATAATTTCAAGATACTCCAAGAAATTATTAAAATATCAGTAATGGTGTATATCAGTAAGGATGCGGCCACGCAATTGCAATACAATAAAAACAGGTACTATGTTTAGTATTTACTATGTTTGCTGTTACAATAGACATTCCCAACGTACTCGACAAAAAACTAGATGTTCAGACTTTACGTTTTTGAACAGCTTCAATATCAAACTAAATACAAACCCATATTATCATTTAAGATAATCACCATTATGAAATCCGTAAACAACAATTTTGCAACTACCTTCTGCTAGCGAGGATCCCGAAATTGTGCAAGTTTGGGGTCCCGGGTCCGTCAATAAGGCTCTAACAGGGATTAAGCCTGAACTCATCTCATTAGTTTGATTGCAAGATTCTGCAACCGTGTTGCGATCGTGACATAGTTGTGGGCCAAATTGATTTCCTTGCGAAAGCCTTCGGTAAGTCAGTAGTCTCATAAATCAAATTTCGGTCTGGAATCCATTAGGGAACGGTTCCAATGTGTAACGAGATGTAGATAGTTGAATAGTTTTGAGTTTAGAAACGTTTAAAAGCTTTTGTTTACAAACGTTACGTTATAGAAAGGATTCTGTAAATGACGAACAACTCTGATATTAATTATTGCAAAAATAAAAAGAAAGATCCGACCAAGCAATGATTTAATAAGCATATTTGAATACATACATAAAGTTATTAAAAACTGCATAAATAGCTAACTTCAATCTTTTCTCTCCGTGAAAATGCTAAAAATACAAGAACTCCAGTGCCATTTTCATATAGCAGTAATACCTACTCATAACTTTCACCCATAAGACCTTTTATTGCGTTATACCCACCCAAAAATCGCAATGCCGTTTATAAATAAAAACTTTTTGATACCGACGCGACGAACAATATACTAAAGCGCACAATACGTTTAAAAAAGTTTTAAAAGTACACAATAACATCCCATTCTCCGTACCGTTTTAAAGCAATAAGTCAGGCTGTATTTCACACCTTACATTTGCATGCCATAGTACTTCTAAACTGAGAATAAACAAGCTAACTTTTGCCATTCCACAGTGTGAGGATGTGGCCCGCTTTTATTCACACTCAAATTAAACTTGCCAGATTACATGGATGCACCAATACTGCTTTCTAACTATTGCTGAAGAGTTTCGACAAGGTATCTGGGTTTTACGTAGACAGGCTGGCAGGAATACCTTGCAGTCAAATGTAGTGTCAGCTTTAGAAGATGTTTGTAACATAAATGTTTCTGAAGTTTGAATACATACAAAATATAAAATTATGAGGTGCAATATCGTGATAGGAATGCATCACAGTTAAAAACTCAGTGAACTTGTGTTAGCAAATCCACCGTTTAAATGCAATTTACATACAGTATTAGACGAATCAGGAAAAAAACATGAAATTCGAGAACAAAGGTACTGCTTATTTCTTAAGAAATTTCTGCCAGCAGACCTGCAAAGGAGATATGAGAACGAAATGTATACGATAGTGTGTGAGAGAGTACGAGAAAATTATGTGTATGTATATGCCTTAACCTATTATAAACTAAAACATTAAGTAAATATCCTACAATAATAGGATACTACAAATATTATAATCCGACTTCCTACTACAATAATTATTATAAATGCGAATGTTTGTGAGGATGCATGTATGAATGTTTGTTACTCTTTCCCGTCAAAACTGCAGAACGGATCTTTATGAAATTTGGCACAGTGGTTGATTTTAGTCTGAAATTACACATAGAATACTTTTTATTGATCGATATCACACGGGCGAAGCCGCTGATGCCAGCTAGTGCTCAACAATATTGATGACAGATAAATTAATAATAAACTTCATGTCTTATGTAACACTATCACAAGATATGTATACAATTATAAATAAAATATGACAAACTTATGCAAAACTTCCCAATTCAAACATTTAAAACAACAACAAAGATTTATGTCCCAGTAATTATAATCCGGGAACATAATACTGCGAACAGATTTCATGTTACATTAATGTCTACCTCAACAAGTTTTGGTAAATCGATACAATTTGTATTGTACTTTGCTACAGTCCCATTCAGGTTTTAATTAATTGTCAGAAACTGTAGACCGTTTGATTGAAACCCTTCGGAGAACTTGTTTGACATTGTTTAGACAGGTTTCTGAAACAATCCGTGTCTATTCGGATTACAAGCTTCTTATAAGTATTTTGGATTAATCGGAATACGATTTGTCATAAAAGTTAGAGTTGTCTTTAAACATAGCTGCTTGACTTACGTGAACGCGATTGGAACGTATTGCAAATTGGAATGAATTTGAAATATATTTACTTATTTTACGAGCCTGTTGGTCTAGTGGTTAGTGGCCCTGACTGCTGAGCCGGAGGTCGTGGGTTCCATTCCCATCCAGGACAAACTTTGTGTGATGAGCATGATTGTTTGTTCTGTGTCTGGGTGTGATTAATCTATAATATGTATGTATTTATAAACTATATAAGTATGTATATCAGTTGACTGGTTACCATAACACAAGCTCTGCTTAGCTTGGGATCAGATAGCCGTGTGTGAGTTGTCCCAAGATATTTATATTTATTTACTAAACTTCATGTACAATAGTGGTACATAGGCCGACTTAATGCCATAAGGCATTCTCTGCCAGTCAACCTTTGGGTAAAAAACGACAACATTGTGATAGGATTGTTGTGATTTGATTCAAAACATCCATTGTGCTTATGGATAAATTTGCCACGGAATTTGTCCCCGGTTGATGGTAATTGGTTTTTTTTACGGATGAAAACTCATCAGATAACTTCACCGTTCTGGACGGAGTGGGGGGAGTGTCAGACTTTTACTGAATAAAACCTACCAATTCCTTTATTTGCCCTTTATATTCTAGTGCCGCGGTATCTTTTTCGAACGGTAATGGGATTGCCTCCTATTTCATGGAACTTAAACATAACTGACAAAATAGTGACACGGTTGGCGCAGTGGCTGTGTGATCGACTGCTGCGCTGCGTGTCGCGGGTTCGATCCCCGTACCTAGAGATAATTCTTCTGGGTTAGGCTGTTTGTGTATGTGAGTTTAAATGTTTTTTTTAACACCTTTGCTCGTAAAGCTGATATAATTCCATCGGTTTTAAATATGTAAAGAGGGTCATAAAAAACGCGTGTGTTATCAAAGCAAATAGTTAAGTTATAGTCGATACAAATTCCATAACAGCATTATTTGCCATTTCAAATTTGGAACTGATCGCCGCCGCACGACTTCAGGCTGCTAGTGAGCAGCGCGCTGTTACTATTCTTTTTTTTAATTTATTTAAAGGGTTTTGTCGCTTAGCGCTGTTACTATTCAAATTTCGAACTAATTCGAAAATAGGCAGCGCTAGCTCGCTGTTAAAATGGCGGAGAAAACAACAGTGTGCATTCACAGATTGAGTTTATTTAATTTTGATTTTCTGTTTCCTCGCAAATGTGTTAAAAAACGTCGTACGATATACGTGCGTATTGGTTATAACATGCTCGTCTCAATTACGCCCTCGCCTACGGCTCGGGCTGAAATTCCGACTCGCATGTTATAACCATCTTAACGCACTAATATCGTAATGTACTATAAACGCACCCACGATACAGGAGAAATCCTAGTACCCGCACCTTTTTAAAGAAAGAAAAATGTTGTACTATTAGGTACACCTGTGCCTAACCCTTCGAAGATTACAAGCGTGATGTTATGTTGTATATAAGAATGACGCCCATTGAGCTTTTCATTCAATTTTGAACGCTATAGGATGGTGATAATGATTATTATCGATTCAAAATTGGCTTGAATTTATGTTGTCTTTACGTCATTGGTTCATGTTAGGACCTCTAGTATTTATATTGTTGGGAACGTAATCAAATTTGATAGCAGTGAACCTCTTTGTTGGTTATTTATTGAATTATCTAACGTTTCTTGTGTATCTTCTTTGTCATCCTAAATTCTATCTGGCGTCTTGCCAAAGGTGGCTCTGCTTGGAGAGACTAATTCTTAGTTCATTAATGTTAGCAATATTTCTCTGTGTTGGGGTATTCTGAAGTTTACTATAGATACAACAAAGCTTTAAAATTTATTGTTTTGTTCTACTGAAATCCCTTTATTATAACAGTTTTGATTTTGGGTAAATAAAATAATAAATAAATATGTTGGGACAGCTCACACACGGCTATCTGATCCCAAGCTAAGCAGAGCTTGTGTTATGGTAACCAGACAAGTGATATACATACTTATATAATTTATAAATACATACATATTATAGATAAATCACACCCAGACACAGAACAAACAATCATGCTCATCACACAAAGTTTGTCCTGGGTGGGAATCGAACCCACGACCTCCGGCTCAGCTTTCAGGGCCACTAACTACTAGACCAACAGGCCCGTCAAACCGATTGATTTTGGGTGGACGGCTCTAATATGGTAGATTAAAATTAACTACTTTGGTAAAGCTAGATTTTGGATTCCTATAGAGTGGTATTTTCGTTAGCAAAAATCTCGTGTTGGTTGCTGAAAATATCATCATGAACAACTCAAAAAATACGTACACCACAAAATACCACATGTAGATATTTTCAACAAATTTTGTATGCAGACATGGTGCCATTCACCATGCGAGGATTGTGTGAGTTGGTCAATTTAAGGTCACTTGCTAGGACAAACCAATTCAAGCCAGTTTGTGCTTTGAATAGTTTTGAGAGCCATAGTAATGCCTAGCCTTTTCCCAACTATGTAAGGGTCGGCTTCCAGTCTTACTGGCTGCAGCTGAATACCAGTATTTTACATGGAGCTACTGCCTATCTGACCTCCACAACCCAGTTAGTACTTACGACTTTTGGGACACAGACTTTCTATAAAGATATCGAAGATCTACCAATGACAACTAGGACCAACAAGCCTAACGTGGTTACCGAGGCACGGAGGAAACTCTTTTGACAATCATATTGATGGATCTTCAAAGTAAAGAGTCCGTCTATTTGTTTAAACCTATAATAACCCGCTGTCGACACGTGGTATACATTTCTTAAGGTCACGTACGTCAATGAAACCTACAGCCAAGATCATCACAGTTTGAAAAGCAATCTAACTGGTAAAGCATATTATAACATTCATTAATTTTTGACAGAACTATTTACTGTGACAGATAATTAGCATCCTTACTTATCCTTACTAATATCCTTACTTCCTTACTAATATTATAAAAGCGAAAGTGAGTTTGTTTGTTTGTTTGTTACCTCTTCACGCTTTAATGGCTACACCGATTTTGATGAATTTTGGTACAGAGATAGTTGGGAACCAGGAGACGGACATAGGCATTTTTATTTTTAAAAAGTGAGATGTAAGGGAGAAAGAGGGAAGAAAAGGGAAAACTTAGCTTTGCTATTACAAATCAATAACGCGCAAGAAGAACTGTGTTACCCCAAATTTAACGCAGGCGAAGCCGCGGGCGAAAGCTAGTTAATTATAAATGTGAAAGTACATAATAGTGTACTTTCACATTTATAATTTTTACATTATTATTTTCTAAACTCATTGACATTTTTTACTCTTGTTTTGTATAATTTAAAAAAATAATAAACGTTAAAATTAAACATGGTTCTTCTTAAATTAATGATAATGGTGATGTAATTATTTAATGACGAAACAATTTTAACATTTAAAACATTTGCACGCCGTAGTATGTGGCAAACATGTCTGAACCATTTTTATTATTTTTAAATCATCCTACATGCATTTTTCCTTCTAAATGTAAACACATGTTTGAACAATTAAGATTCCTATCTTATCCCAAAAACCATACAAATCTTAACACAAATAAGTGCCAGTTATTCGGCTAGTAAATTACAAAGGGATTATAATAGATGTAACAGCTCTTTGAAGTCACAACGCAATGAGAGAGGCGATTTATATGTGTCCACAAACAATCTAATTTGCATGTACAAGGCAGACGGATGGTGTAATTTTCTCTGTCTCATATCGTATAAGGAGCTTATACTGTTCTTATTAGGTATTAGTTGATCGCCTTGAGGCGTTACGTTATGATGTTGTGTTTACGTGAAGCTGTAATAGGCTATTTTGGTTGTTTTAGTGATAATTTAACAGAAATTGGGTTATAATAAACACGTGTGTTGAATCAAAATGTTATTATATATACACACTTTTAAAAAATGTGCTAATGGCCCGTTTAAAAGGCGTATATTGACGTAGTTCTATATGTAGATTTTTTTTTATAATTCTTCATGTTTTGTATACACTTCTTTCTTCTTTAAAAAATGTGTTTGGTTTACAGAGGTATAAATATTAATAATTTTTCGTATAAAGAAACCCTATTATTCATCTATTTAACAGACAATACTTGAAATTGTTAAGTTACTTAACAGTAATCTACGTATCTGGCAAATAGGCAATTTAGATCCGACCAATTCAATTCCGAATTTGAATGAGAGCCTCACCAAACAGATAGATTTAATTGAACAAGGATTTATCACTGTTTAAACCCATGGCTATTCTTGTAATTCTACTATCCAACCATTAAATATCAAAACTGTTTGGATTTATATGCGATAGTAATAGTTTTGTTGATGTTTTACCTAAACAAATCTGTCTAGAGACTGCTAGCGCCACACCGTAGAGTCTTTTGGAACTAAATTTTCTTTTCAGCGATGTTTCTTACAAAACGTTGTTGTGGAAAAGTACACGTTAAACGCACATGGTCTTAGTATTATAGATAGATAAGAAATAGTGTCCAAAAACGCAGTTATGCAATGTTGAAGATAAATTGATAAATGGTGACTATAAGATGACGGTTTAGTTAACACTAATGAATTTGTCAGAAAATGTTTTGCGATAATCATGAAGCAGAAACAAATAGAATTATGAAAACAATGTTCTTCTTTTTTGCCAAACATCAATCCGATTACGCAAAAAAATTGTACCTATATTTCGACGACAAAAAAATACAAATGTATTGGGACCACATTTAAAAAATCTTGTTACGCATCCCATATTTCGTCGGGATTTTCATTTCAACATAATGTCATTTAGATACCTGATTTTGCAGGCCTTCATGAACGCGCGAGCGAGACGCAGGCACGCCGGCACGTGAGAAGAAGCGAGACAGTCTGCTAAACTTCACGTACAACTTTAAAAAGTTCAACTCTAATTGCACATTAAAAATTGAATTTGATACTTTTTAGAACATACTTTTGTCATAGAACTTTGAGCTTTATTACCGTTGATTTCAGTGTTTACCGGATTTATAATGTTTTGGATGTGGGTCCATGAATGCTGAAAGGTAACTGGCGTCCGGCGGGTACGGCGAGCAACAGGCTGTCGGAGGGGCGGAGTCTTGGGCTGCCGCGACTGCGCATAGAACCTTCCGTTGCTATGACGACGCCTCTTTCAATGTTTGTGATTGCGTGAAACTCCTGTGGAGGTTTTTGAAGGAAACTTTCGCTTGTGATTGACGCGTAATGTTCGTAATTGTATTCGCCTGTTTGCGGCATTTTAGGGCTTTATTGATGTATGGCTTCGGGTATGATTTGCTCTAGCTATACAATTTGATATCGTTTGAAATATGATTTTGTAAAAAGATTTTTTTATCTATAGTCAAACATGACTTAAAGTAAGTGATTTTCTTTTAAAAATCTTTTTTAATTAAATATTGAACAAAAGTAAAACTAAAACCTTATTAAATCAAAGCTATGAATGTAAAGTCAATCAATAATAAATTTAAAGCTCATGTACAAAAGTGGTACACGGGCAGTCTAAATGTTATTCGGCACTATACAAATTAACTTTTATGTTCTATAATAGAATAGCATTATAATAGAGTACAAAAAATAAAGGTATATCTGTCAATGTTTTCATTTACCCGCAACAACATTTAGATTGTCTTCAAAAGATCACTTTAAGATAGACCGGCCGTGCCTTGGGGCTTGCTTAAACCACGCAAGCCTCGTCCACTGCCTGCTGGGGTCGTGGGTTGTTCGAAAGAGATACCGCTGCCTCGGAAAACAAAGGGCAAAAAAAGGAACATGGACAGATTAGTCAGTAAAACTCTGACACTGAACAGGGGAAGCTATTTATCACCCATTAGAAAAAAAGCGATATTATTTATCAGTGTGACCGTATTTATCAGTTCTATAATTTGTATATTTGTTCTGTAGTTTGTTTGGTATAGGTACATAATAAAGATATCTATCTTTACCTTCTTTTTCAGTACCTCTTTTTCGTAATTCTCAATCAACCTAACCGACAACCTGATCCTTTTTCATTCCACAACTTAACCAAAAAAACGAGACTTCTTCTAAACTCCGTTTTTACCATGTTACCGTTCAATGTCGGGTCAATGTCACGTTGAAAGACCAGCGTTATGGCTTACTGGCCGACCCGCTAAGAGCATCGAGCTATAAAGTTTTGTTCACTTTGACTGAGAGCCTGTAGTGCTGTAGTATTAGTCTGTAGTCTGGAGTTTGTAGTGCGTTCAACTTTGCTGAAGTTGGTAATGAGTATGATTGGAAGGTGAGACGGTTTTTTGTGAAAAAAGTGAAATAATCTATGATCACAGTTATAGGCATGCTCATGTGGTAAAGATTATAATTAAATCCTTACTAATATTATACAAGCGAAAATGAGTTTGTTTGTTACGCCTTAATAGCCAAACCGATTTTGATGAATTTTGGTACAGAGATAGATGAGAAAGACGGACAAGGCTATTTTTTTTAATGTGATAAATGAGGGAAGATAAGGGAAGACTTAGCTTTGCTAAAAAGCTACAGGTAGCAGGTACCTGCAAATCAGAAAAGGTGAACCGTGTTACGCCAAATTTAACGAGAGCGAAGCCGCGGGCAAAAGCTAGTAGTTCTATAAAAAAGAACTTTTTTTTCACCTTGACAAGAAAACAACAATTAATTACCGTTTTGTAACATCGTGATAGCGTTTAATTAAATACGCTTATCCCTACTTTGGTTTCAAAACAAAGGCGGTGGCTGTAAGCCGGTGTTTTTTCCTCCTATAAAAGTCAGTGTCGTGTAGTCAAGGAGATGTTTAAGATATAAAAGGAAAGGAATTGTTTGCTTGTTTAAAAATATTAAACGTTTTTATGTTCTACTTTGTCTGTAACTTTTAGATCTCGGTACTGTGAAGATTTAGCATTAACCTAATCTTAGAAGGAAAGAAATCATTTGTTTGGTAAAATGTAGGTTTACAAATAATGATGGAAAGTTTTACGACGTCCCGAAACATTTTGCCTTACGGCGTGCAAAATTATTTAAATACTAGCTGTTCCACGCGGTTTCACCCACGCTGCTCAGCACCTGTTGGTCGTAGCGTGATGTTATATAGCCTATAGCCTTCCTCAAGAAATGGACTATCCAACACTAAAAGAATTCAAACAAACAAACAAACTCTTCAGCTTTATAATATTAGTATAGATATAAGTATAGATACATTTTAGTAGGCAAACATTAAAAATTAGAAAAAAACTTATTACCTCATAATATATAACACAAACTATTACAGTACCAACTCTACAGTTTATATACACCAGTGTCTCATAAAAATAATATAAAGTTTTTTTAATATATATATAAAACTAGCTTTTGCCCGCGACTTTGCTAGCGTTAAATTCGGGGTAATACATTTCCCCTTTCCTGATTTACAGGTACCGGCTACCTGTAGCTTTTGTTTAAGTTTCCCCCTTCTTCCCTCTTTCTCCCTCATAAGTCAATTTAAAAAAATAGCCTATGTCCGTCTCCAGGGTCCCAACTATCTCTGTACCAAAATTCATAAAAATAGGTTAGGCCAGTTAGGCGTGAAGACGTAACAAGCAAACAAACAAACTCACTTTCGCTTTTATAATATTAAGTATAAGGATATTAGGAGGAATAAGCAATGGATTATAAAATAAAATTTTGTAGAAAAAGTATACTTGAACCGAAAGAACGAAAAAAAGAACATAAAATAAATATTTACTTTATGATGATTAAAAGAATTGGTGAAAGTAACAATTTCTTGAAACATTATTTGACATGTTATCTATTTTTTTCTATCATTATACTCTGTGTCCTAATTAAAGAGAGGCAGATCGAATACGCGATCGTTATGTTCACGGAATTTTAACGAATTTGATGAAATATTCGGAAAGTGGACTCTGCATGACTGAGACTTTTAAGGTCACCAAAGCTAAATGGATTAGACTCACATGTTCGTCATTCAATCGCTTTAATTAGGACAAGATCTCTCTCCTAGAACTACTAACCGCTTCATCCAGACAATTACAACAAAAGATTTCTGCAAGTAAACTTGCAAACAATTCCAAGCAACTAGAACACACTGAATAAACTAATTCCACAAAGATTGCAATATAAACTTAGTGCATCACATGTTTTACTGTTCATTAACATGTTTATAATGGCTGTACGCTGTACAATGCTCGTATTGTACTGAATTTTGTAACAAAACTTTACTGTCACCAGTAATGTATATGACGTAAGTAAACACTGCCGTTTAAGTTGTGAAGAATGAAGATTCAAATGCTTTTGTTAATTTTAGAACAGTACTGTAATTGGGTAGTTGACACCATTAACCAATAATTAAAAAACATATCTTTTCTGAAAGAACACTATATTCTAGACCTGAGAACTCCATTCATTTCAAAATAACTTTAAGATTCGATTTTTAGTTGCTTTTAAATCAATAAATAGTTGCATCATTGACTTGACAACTTAGTGACGTCATCGTTGCGAGTCTCATACAAAATCTATGGGGGAAGCGCGTTTTGACAGGTCATAAACAGTATATCAATTGATTGGTGGTGTCATCTACCCTATTGAAAATATCATGTGTCTGAAAAAAATATAATTCAACGTCTTTTATAGGTACTGTAAAGGTTGTTTGTGAAAGTATAACCTTGAATCTAGCAGACTGGTACGAATTCATCATTTAACTGAATATAAATTCTACGGAACCTTCTTTTTTGGCAGCTGTTCCAATTTATCGTTAGTATCTAAACGACAGTTTTTTTAGGGTTCAGTTTGTTCTCCGTCCGTCTGTCTGTCAAGTCCCTTTTTGTCAGGAACGCGTGGAGGTATTGAGTTAAAATTAAATACATATACTCAAGTCTGTACTGAAGTCTTTGGTCTGTTATAAAAACTAACGAGCCTGGAAAATTGTATGTATTGTTAGCTAATCAACTAGTAGTGCTTTTACTATTGCATTATATCAATTTGTAAACAAAAAATACAACAAACACTACGTGACTCGCAGCCATACGGACTACCCAGCTAAATCCTCAGAGACACATTCTCCTTGATGCGTTCCAACACGCAACCACAAGAAAAATAAACAAACAAAATCCCCACAGGAACCTCGAGTAAAAAATCTTAACTATAACTTCGCCCAAGTTGTTTTTAAGACGTGTCATTAAACTGGTAACCTCGGGGTTGCTGTCCACGTAAGATTGCAGGAGTGAGAACCTTAAGGAGAACTTTCTTCATTGCCGATAAATTACCGAGTCACTTTTACAGCTCTGGAGAACATACGGCAAAACTTTCACATGTGCTGTCCAAGTTATAACAAGATAGCGTTTGGACGTGTTAAAGAATTTGAATGGCTGAATTCTTTAGGAATTTCAGAAGTTGCTGGAGAGGGGTTACGTTAAGTATGTTGGAGATATTGAGCGGTGCGAGGTCTTGTTATGTATGTGGTGGTTTGTGAACGGGTTTTGGGAGTGTAGTTGAATGAAAGGAGAGAAAGAAGATATTTTTATTAGACACTTGCCATAAGTTCACACATAATAAAACAAAATATTAAAATCTGGCCATTAGGTAACAAAAAAAATGTATTTAACATCTATTTTGTTGTTGTTCCGTTTTGTTATGTGTTTAAATTGTTTTTTTTTTTTAATCAACAGTAACAACATAATTAAACAAACTGCGCTTCAATGGCCTATGTGTGAGAAGAAGCCTTTGTGTGACCCTGGAGATGGATATAGGTTCAAAAAAATAAGAAAAAGGGAGGAAAAGGGAAAGAAAAGGGGAGGGTAAGATATTTTTTTTTCGATCATCACGCGGTTAGTTACCGTTAGCCTAAAGTAACTACGCCCTACGGACGAAGTCGCGCGCGGAAGCTAGTTTAGTTTATAAATCCTAAACAAAACTTACTAAACTCTTTAATTTAATTTGTTAAAACAACGTTTAAGAAGAGCAATGGAAAGATAATTGGTGGGTTTTCAATGTGTGTGTATGTGTTATTCTGATGAATAAATAACACATAGGCTAAACTTCATAAAGATCTATTGTATATTCTATAAATACGTAAGTAAAACCGCGGTGCGCAGCTAGTTTTATAATAAAAAAGTGTTATTCATTTGACGAAAACTACACCCCCGCTTGAAACCTCCTAAATTAAAATCGCGACCAAAAATCGATATCACCTACTGGACACATCGCTACCTCTCACCACACACACCACCACATAAGCCCCAGTTGCATTAAGTGGATAATCCCTGAGTTCATACTTTCATCTGTTTAATGGATGCAGTGAAACCCATCCATTGCCGTTAGGCGCTTTTTATGCGCTCCTATGGCAGTATTGAGTGGAAATATAAGTGCTCTGTTATGGCAATCGTTTTTAGGATTAGCTTTAGGTCTTGTGGTGGAGAATAAAAGGGTTATAAAGAGAATTGGCTGCGTTTGTATTTGATTTTGGCGTCTTTCTCTATGAAAGTTTTGGTTGGATGAATTTCTAAATATTGATAATGAGTACGTTTAAATACGTCGTTCTCACATGAATGATGTAACCAGAATCTTGTAAAATTATTATGATTCATAATGATTTTTAAAGAGTAACCGTGGAGTTTTCTTCATAGGAAACGACCAACCTAAACCGTGCACCCTTTCTCGAAGTTTTATAAGTGCCGGCTGTTAAAAAATCTCACAATGGAAAAATAGAATTAATAATTTTAATTTATACTCGAAGGACATGGAAACTTTGTCTCCAACCTGTATATACAGTGCCGGATTAAGCAAGCGTGGGGCCTATAGCAAATTATATTGGCGGTTCAATCTATAGTTAATGTAAAAGGAATTTGATCTGTACCCTATACCTACCTTAATTCGTTTTGTTTGGTTTTATATTTTAAGTTTTTTATTAAATATTAATTATTTAAGACCTGTATTATGTACAAACCTATGATCTGCATTGAAAGATATTGAATTTAATTAAAAATAGTTTAGCCATCGATACACTGGCCGTTTTTCATTGTAGCTACAAGTGATGGGTAAATAAGGTTCTCTTAAAAAAATACTCTAAAATGGAAGTTGGAATGGAATTGCTTGCTACATGCTTAATCCGGCACTGTGTATATGCATAGCAATATAAACCTTACTATGGTAATTTACTAGGTTTAAGTTATCGTAACCTTGCAGTTTATTAAAACAGAGTATCCACATTATACCCCCATAATACTTCAGGTAGTTATGAACTCTTTCCTAACTTGATATTAGTCTGGCGGTGTTGCCCGCGTTCATTTATCAACCGTCAGTACGATCGTGGTGAAACTCTTGTAAGAAGAAATATTAGATTGTTGATTGTTGATAATAGATTAAATAAGAATAAGGTGCTTTGTAATGTTGAAATATGTTTTGTAGTTTTTGCAGAATGTATAGTCAGCAAAGCAGAGGGGCTTACCAGGGTCACCGCCTGCCGGGGTTGTAGGTTGTTCGAGATACCGAAGCCCCGGAACATAAAGGACAAAAGTAGGAACATGGGTGGGTTTTAATCAGTACAAGTCTGACACTCTTACCCGCTCTGCCCAGATCGGGGGAAGCTATTTGAAGAGACCCCTTTCGCAAAAAAAGCAGAATGTGAGAATGTTATAGTCGCGAAAGCTGGTTAACTTCTCATCTTATTTGACGTTTGTACTTGTATGTACTTTAGTTGTGTTTTTTTATGATAATAAATTAATACTTAACTCGTAATAAATTCAATTAAGATGTTCGGAATGGATTGACCAGTAAGTTATTTTTAACCGACTTCCCAAAAAGGAGGCGGTTATCAATTCGGCCGGTATGTTTTTTTTATATGTATGTACATCGATTACGCCGCGGTTAATGGACTGATTCGCGTGATTCTTTTTTTTACAACTTAACGTTTCAAAGAAAATAATTAAAATTTCTTCACAAAGCACATCAGTTCCACAATTTATGGTCCCACTAACTTCTACAATAACATATTCCGATCTATTTTCAAAGATTTGCGAACCCTCCCGCGGTACTGCAGCCACAATATAGTTGCCGAAATGCACAGAAAACACATTTACCACAATCCATCATGGCGGATTTGTGGATTCCGTACGTCATACAAACGCCCGTTGCGTCCTTACTAATGCTGACGGCAGAATAACCTTGGATACGGAACCCTAAATATTAATCTACATAGTTTTGATTAATGAAAGTTTTTGACTAGCTTTTGGTAGCGATCTTGAGGTTCTTAAGTTTATTGAATTGACAAAAATAGACACGATTGGAAGTTTTAATAATCATAAAAGCACAATCGATTTTTCGTATAGACAATGTTTATTAGTATAATAATAATAAATAAATATCTTGGGACAACTTACTCACGGCTATCTGACCCCAAGCTAAGCAGAGCTTGTGTTATGGTAACCAGACAACTGATATATATACTTGTATAATTTATAAATACATAGGTACATATTATAGATAAATCACACCCAGACACAGAACATACAATCATGCTTATCACACAAAGTTTGTCCTGGGTGGGAATCGAACCCACGACCTCCGGCTCAGCAGTCAGGGCCACTAACCACTAGACCAACAGGCCCGTCAGATAGAGACAAAGCAGATACAGTCCTGAGCTTGTTGTGTTCTGCAGTTTCACCCACTGCTTAGCTTCAAATGACATAGCGCGATGTTTTACAGCATACTAGGCTTTTGCCCGCGGCTTCACTCGCGTTAAATTCGGGGTTGCACAGTTCCCCTTTTCTAAATTGCAGGTACCTGCTCCCTGTAGTTTTTACCCTAGCGCCTCATTAATTGTAAAAGAAAAGCTAAGTTTTCCCTTTTCTTCGCTCTTTCTCACTTATTCCTCAATCATTTTTTTTAAATATATATGTATAATACTAGCTTTTGCCCGCGGCTTCGCTCGCGTTAAAATTCGAGGTTACAAAGTTCCCCTTGCGCCTTATCGATTTGTAATAGCAACGCTAAGTTTTCCCTTTTCTTCCCTCCCCACACTCTAGAAATTTCTCCTGTATCGTGGATGCGTTTACAAACATTTAATCTCACACATACAAACAGCCAGACCCGAAGCAACTACCTGTAGGTCATACAAACATTTGTTTCGTGCGGGGATTGAACCCGCGACATACAGCGCAGCAGTCCATCACTCAGTCACTGCGCCTCCCGTGCTGTCAAGACCTCCTACTTTTTTTGAAGTCGGTTAAAAACTAGGCAGACTATGACTTAGTAGCATGTTTTACTTAACTTTGAATGAAAATATCTATCACACTTCAAACATCTTTCTATATCTGCAGACTTAAAATTTCATATAAACGGGACGTAGGGAAACTTCAAAGGGTTAGGATGTGAGCTGTCGCATGCCCGCGTTTATCAAAGAGGTTATTACATTTCGCCAACCAAGTCCTAATAGAAAGATTTTATACGTATGCAAGTATGAGAGATACATAACAAATCCCAATATAACGGTTAAGACCTGACTTTCAACCCTGAGAAAGTCTGGAGGATCCTTGTATTGCTTAGCTATGGATTTACGATCAATGTGTCTCGAGTTCGAGTCTCATTGACAACATGGAGTTGTTTTTGTTTCTTTGAAACCATATTTAAGTTTTTGTTAGGTTTATGTTTATTTATATGAAGTTGATTAATACATATTTAATATTTACTTCACTATTTATGTCATTTTAAATTAGGGTGAGAGCCTGGAGATCTGTCATATAGGTCCCGAACCCAGTATAGACTCCAGCTCTCACAAAGGTTACAAATCTGATTTGACATAATATGACATGAACCACAGAATGTACCTTTTTGGGAAAAAATAAATAATCCATTCTATTCTATTCTTTTCTATGTGCGTCTTTCTTAAGCTCAAACTCAAATAATTTATATCAATAAGACTGTTACAGGCACTTTAAAATAAGCAAAACGAAAAAAGTGTGAAGCTACAGTCCCAGTCACAAGGCACAATAACTTGTGAAAGTACCGTAGTTGCTCATTCCAAAGTGTAGATCTCTATAGAAAAGAATGGCCAAGAAACTCCATGGGCACTGTTTTAAATAATACTATTTTTAGAAGTTGGTGGGACTATACAGTGAATAAATACATTTTAATATAAATCTGTCCTTAATGTTATGCTTTTGGTAAATACAATGGAATAAAACATAAGTAGTGTGTAAGAATTTGTAATAAAATACCTAGAGAACTTACCCCCGAATACTGAAACGTCACTCAAAATTTAAGTCCCACTTAAATTTAACAAAGACTCAGAAGTGACGTTTGACCATACAAAATCTAAAGTTTAAGAGCTGCTCAAATGTTAAGCAGCCATCACATTTTGAGTGACGTTTCAGTATTCGGGGGTTAGAATGCTTAGTAAACACAGTACCTACATTCTAAAAATAAAATAAATAAATTGTTGGCTAAATCCATTTACCCAAAACTTCACCCTTAAGGCATTATTTAAAAATGTTATGTTAAAACCTATGCTAAGTCTCAATTTTGCATGTTATGTTCTAATAGCTAAATATGTTTGTACTCATGTGTTTATTATAAGACCAATATAAATACTAGCTTTTGCCCGCGGCTTCGCTCGCATTTAATTCGGGGTAACACAGTTCCCTTTCCTGATTTGCAGGCACCTGCTACTTGTAATTTTTGCCCTAGCGCCTTATTAATTGAAATAGCAATGCTAAGTTTTCTTCCCTCTTTTCTTCTCATTTTTCACTTTTTTAAACAAAAATCTAAGCATATGTCCATCTCCAGGGTCCCAACTATCTCTGTATCAAAATTCATCAATATCGGTTTAGCTATTTAGGCGTGAAGACGTAACGAACAAACAAACTCACCTTCGCTTTTATAATATTAGTAAGGATACCGTGACTTTAAGCAAAAAAAGAATTTGAGTACTTAAGTGACTGTTTGAATCGTTGTTAGTAGGTATGTAAGTTCTAGGTTTCAATTATCTGAACGAAAATACCACCGCACCGCAGCGAACGTACTTAGGATTCACAAAATATGCAAGGCACCTTTCCCAGTTATTCTTGTTAACCCTCAATTTTCGCTCACCGCCATTTTGAAAAACGTCTGGCTCTATGTCCTAGACTTAAGTTTTTTTTTTCTTTTACAGTGTTTTTCTACCTTTTTACCAGCTTTAGAAACAAACTCGCACAGCCATTGTTGATTTAGTCCATCGTCGTCAAATTCTTTGGAACTTACCTGCAAAGAGAAAAAGAATATAAGTACTGACATAAAGTCTTCTTAATTGTTGAGAAAAAATACAATGTTTTATTTTTTCATAAGTCGCTTGTTTTTTCCTGTTTTTTTTTTTGTTACTTTGTGATTTAAAAATGAGTCGTAAAAGGTTTTGTGATCAAAATTGAATTCTCTTTATATAATTTCTCTTGAAAATGTCGATGAAAATGGGAAATACGGGTTTATTAGTGTAAGAGGAAAAAGGTATAATGTCTTTGTTAAAAAAGTGATTTATTAAAACAACAAACAAAGACGTTTCCCGGTGCTTTTTAGGGTTCCGTACCAAAAAAGAAAAAAACGGAACACTTATAGGATCACTTTGTTGTCCGTCTGTCTGTCAATACGGTACGACGATGACAATGACGGCACGGTTGGCGCAGTGGCTGAGCGATCGACTGCTGCGTTGCGTGTCGCGGGTTCAAGTCCCACGCGGAACAAATAATATTTGTATGACCTGCAGATAGTTGTTTTGAGTCTGGCTGTTTGTGTATGTGAGTTTAAATGTTTGTAAATGCACCCACAATACAGGAGAAATTCTTAGTGGCAAGGTTTAAAAAAAAATACTCTTCATGGAAAAACGTGGTGGTATCAAGTTGACATGCAAACCATATACTTTATTATTTGTAGTGTGTGTAAGTAGGTGTATCAATACACGAAAACAAAAAGGAAGTTATTTTATTTAGATATAATTTTTGTACCCTATCACAATGTTGTCGTATTTAACCCAGAGGTTGACTGGTAGATAATGCCTTATGGCATTAAGTCCGTATATGTACCACTATTGTACAATGTGAAATTCAAATGAATAAATTGTGTGATGATGATTTTTGTGAAAAAAAAAATTGTCCCTGTATCAACTAATAAGTACACCATGCTCAGCTCCTTAGTGTAGTAGCGTGATGATAATTATATAACCTATGTCATTTCCTGATAATTTAGCTTTCGAATGACAGAAACATGCTTAAAATCGGTCTACTAGTTTTGGAGCCTATTCGGTAAAAACAAACAAATAAATTCGTCTTTATAATAAATTAAGAATATTATTTAACTTCTGACTAGTATAGATCCTTGTCCTATTAGAACATTGCCAATTTTTAACCGGCTTTAAAAAAGAAGGAGGTTCTCAACTTGTCACAATCTTTTAAGTATCAAAAACAAACACAGTCCCTTTCCATAATATGAAAACACAAACGCTAAACTAAACATGTAGGTTGAGTGCCATCAAAACCAGTATATTCTAATAAGTCAAACAAACAAACAATAATTATTCGTGTAGCTGGGATTGTAATAATTATAATTATACCAGTTGGTAGCACACATTGAATATTTTGTGCGAGTCGAGTCATTTATTACAAGCTTATTAGCAGCGCCCCTCGGGAAAGCGCTCAAGACTACGTTGTCTAGGGATACCGGGAGAATGTTAGAAAACTAGATGAGGCAAGTTCTGTTGAATATTGAGTGCAGTTTTTTGGGGGAAAAATAGGAATAATAGGTGTATATATCACAAAATTTGACGTCTATACCAATAGTTCTAGTATATAATTATTATTATAAATGCCAATGTTTGTGAGGGTGGATGGATGGATGTTGTTACTCTTTCACGTCAAAACGGTTGAACGGATCTTAGTGAAATTTGGCACAGAGGTAGACTATGGTCTGGAATAGCACATATGATACTTTTTTTTTCAATATCACGCGGGCGCCAACTAGAATTTTATAAATACATACTTACACAATACTGAATAAAAAGGAAAAAATAAGTTTTTGGCACATGTCAAAAGTACACCCAACATTAAACAAAGACAGAAAATTAAATAAAAAAAACTTAAATCTAAACATACAAGGGAGATATTATTTACTGTGTGACCCACGGCTACGACAAATAAGCAATATAAAAATCACAGTATTATTTACAATCAGCAACATGATGTTTCAAATGCTGTACAAAAAAAGCCTACCTTACATACTTTTTGTTTTTTTAATTTGTACTTCTGCTTACCTATATCAATATTTTATCTAGCAAAACAGAATATTCTGTTACAGATAGCATAAGTACCTAACCTGCATTATAATCATGACCTTATAGTAGCACTATTTTTGCTTCATCATTTTTTATGATGAATGAACCAGTAATCAATGAACAAACATAATTTGAGGCGATGACAAACTGAAATAAAAATACTTTAGAAACTAGGTCAATAATATTTTTATGTAGTTCAGGTAAGCTAAGAAATTACTTCAAAACTAGTTTATACGAACTACTAATAAATGACAAACATATAATTATTTTGTACATCAAACTAATTGCTGGGAAATGAGAATGAATGAATTTGGGGTGAAAAAGCCTTTTTCGTTAAGACTCAATTGAACGCATTTAAAACATTATGCTGTTGGATGCATTGTATATACAATGTGTCCGGTCACGGAAGCGATGTTCTATGTACTTACATAACAAACATTATAGAACTCAGACTTATTGATTAAAAAAACACTACCATTTTTTTTTCACAAATACGCTTACAAAACTTATTGATACTTATTCTGAACTTATTGCTCTTTATAAATAAAATTGAGAAATTCCACTGAATTGTTATATTATAATTAATAAACGCTTGCACAGTAAGAACACAGGAAATCGAACCATATACAGAGTAGCCATCAACAAAAAAAACGAAAACTTATATTTATGGGTAGCGATACCTTGGCTATTTAGCTTTGATCAAAATTTTTACATTAGTTAACAAAACTTTCGTTGATTTGCATATGCATTTTTGGACTTTAATTTTGTTTTCTATAGTTGCAAAAATGCAAGCTCATCATTTCTTAATTTAAACAATAAACTATTATTGCCCTCTGAATAAACATATTGTCCTCTCAGTAAGGCCAACACTTTGAGAGATATGATTATTTTGTACACGCATAGAGAATATTTTAAAATGGCTGCCAAAAAGCGGGGTAGTGAATTAAACCCAAGTGTGTATCGTAATAATATATAAAAACACTAGTTATTTAAGTATCTAGAATATCGCTAGTCTATGACCGGACACATTGTATTTTTTAATATTTTTTTTTTGCAAAAAAACTTTGCCCCACACTAAGAATAACTTCTGTATCGCGGGTGTGTTTACAAACGTTTAAGGTCACATAAACAAACAGCCAGACCCGAAACAACTATCTGTAGGCCATACAAATATTTGTCCCGTGCGGGGATCGAAAACCCGCGACACACAGCGCAGCAGTCGATCGCTCAGCCACTGCGCTAACCTTACAGCGTTTAATAACAATACAGCACATTCCAGTGAAAAACAATATTTGTTCCAGGTTCAAAATTACTCCGGGCGTGATTGTGAGCAGTTTGCATATCGTTGTAATTGGTCGAGACGGATGCCCGCCAAGCCGACGAATTGGTCGGCTGGATATTCTGCATTGTTTATTATTATTTTGGGTCGGGGTTAGGATGACGGAAAGTTGTATAAACGCCCTCTATGAAAATTGTAGAGTATTTTCTGTTCTCTTAGTAAGTAAAATTTGGATTCATTAAAACAGACAGGAACAGAAAAATATGTTAATATTTTTTTAAGCCTCTATTCTCTTTCTCTTCTCTTTTAAAAAAACACGTCGGCCACACTTTGAACTCACATACACAATTAGACAGACCCGAAACAACTACCTGTAGGTCATAAAAATATTTGTTCCGTGCGGGGATCGAACCCGCGACACGCAGCGCAACAGTCGATCGTCAGCCACTACGCCAACCGTGCCGTTATTAACAATCAAGTCTGGAGATCAGTAATGTATGGGATTTGAAACGATGGTAATGAAATATTAATTAAATGCTCTGCTGTACACTGCTGCTGAATACCTCTGCTTACCCCTCCGGAAATTCATCGCATGCAAGACATAAATGATCAGTTGTATTTCATGGATGGATCCTTATTCTGTTAAGATTAAACAAAAATTATATTATTCACTCGACTCACAAAAGATATCTCGAAATTCCATTACACCTTTCCAGAAAGTTCCATAAATAATAAGAATATCGATAGAAATTGTATTATTTTGTTAGTGCCAGATATATCGTTATTCGCGGTTCGATTCTGTTTGGCTCCCGTTTTGATGATATACAGAAGAGTTATATTTGATCTATGCTCGTGTGTTTGTATGTTGGTCTAGTGGTTAGTGGCCCTGACTGCTGAGCCGGAGGTCGTGGGTTCGATTCCCACCCAGGACAAACTTTGTGTGATGAGCATGATTGTTTGTTCTGTGTCTGGGTGTGATTTATTTATGATATGTAAGTATTTATAAATTATATAAGTATGTATATCAGTTGTATGGTTACCATAACACAAGCTCTGCTTAGCTTGGGATCAGATAGCGGTGTGTGAGTTGTCCAAAGATATTTATTATTATTTATTTAGTTCTACTGAATTTAGAACCGTGTAGTGACGTTGAGAATTTGAGTTGGGACACACGGTTGGAAAAAATAAAAAACATTATCGAAATTTACTAGGACTTGGATTAGATAGACTTCTTCGTATTTATCTGTGGTGGTTGTCGAGTTTTGGCACATTTTCTATAGCTTATATCACACTAAGTGACTGCCCTTTTTTGTGCTCTACAATCATGTTACTGTAATTCAACTTCCATACCAAAATATTTTATGATAATATTTTACGATTAATTAATGACGTGGATCATTTAAAAACCTATAGCGTTTTTAATTCCTTTTTATCGCCATTGGAAATAGTTTTTTTTCTTCGGATGGGAAATCAAAGTGCTCTGGGCGGAGCAGGATAATTAAGTCATTTGCTGATTTCCTATATTAAAAAAAATAGTAGTCACCTACCCACGTACAAACCTAGGCGAGCGCAGCTTTAAAGTTAGAGCTAATCGGCTCTCCATTATTTAGTCACGAAGTCAGTAAATGTATGTGTATTTATATCCATTTTTTATAACTGCCAACTCCTTGGCTAAAATCATTTTCATACTTTAGGTTTGCCAATCACTCTGTCCTCCTCAAGCGACGCCCTAAGCCGAGTCTCGTTCCCCACAAGGGGTGTCTTTTTTTTGCGCGTAAGAAATCTTCAAATAACTTCCCCCGTTCTGAGCGGAGCGAGGGGGAGTGTCAGACTTGTACTGACTAAAACTCACCCATGTTTCTTCTATTGCCCTTTATGTTCCGGGGCCACTGCAACCCCGGCAGGACATAGGGTGCCCTAAGCGTGTAGTCGCTTAATTTGTTTTTGCTCTGGCCCTGCGAGATGCCATGAATCAATAAAAAAAAAATAAGTTTGCCAAACTTTCAAGTCGAGTGTATACATAATTATCTTGCTTGAACAGTAATACCTTGAGCATCGTTAGTGCGCTTTGAGTCGTCACTTGTTATGTTAACCACGTATAAAGAACTTCATTAGAATATACTATGGACCCCTGGGCATGTCTGATTACGTCATTTTTCCTCAATTAATAGATATGATAAACTAGCTTTAGGCCGCGGCTTCACTCTCGTTAAATTCGGTATAACACAGTACCTGCTACCTGCAGTTTTTGCCCTTGCGCCTTATTGATTCGTAATATCAACGCTAAGTTTTCCCTTTTCTTCCCTCGTTCTTCCTCATATCGCACTTTTTTAAATAATAATTAGCCTATGTCCGTCTCCTGGTTCCCGACTATCTTCATCAAAATCGGTTTAGCCATAAAAGCGTGAAGAGGTAACAAACAAACAAACTCACTTTCGCTTTTACAATATTAGTAAGGAAGTAAAGATTATGAGAGAACTCAGTATGTGGTATATGATAAGTTGTTTTCATAACAAGATTATTTCCAATGAAATGAATGGAAATTGTCAAGGAAAGAAATTGAAGGGAAGAACACTGATGATGTTTGTCAAATTTTCCTCTCTTTGTGTTACGAAAGAAGGACGTTTTGACGTGTCTCCTTGTTGTTAACCTCAGCAATGGAAGTTCTGGTTTGTAAAGATCGTAGCTGGTTGTGTTCTCTAATTGCTGCTTATCCCAAGGAAGGAAGGCTTGAGTGAATGTTTAATTTATTTAAGTCTTTAAACTGACATGGTTACTAACATTATAATTAACACTTGAAACGGGATATTTACCATGTTTGTTATTTGTATCGAGTTTCCGATATTTCGGCGATGTTGCAAACGCCATGATCACGGATGAACTGAAGTTATTGCGGGTGGATGTTTACGAGCAGACAAAACGATCTACCCTCTTTCTTATTCGTTTTCTCAAAAAAACTCGATACAAATACATGGTAAATATCCCGTTTCAAGTGTTAATTATAATTTATTTAAGTTTGCAATTTTTAGGTTTGTGTACCTCAAAAGGGAAAAACGGGGCCTTTACAGGGTCACTTTGTTGTCCGTCAGTCTGTTTGACTGTCAAGACCCTTTATCTCGGGAACTTGTAGAGGTATCGAGTTGAAATTAAAACCATAAACACAAGTCTGTGGTTCTTTGGAACATTATTTTTTCTGTTTTTAAAACGT
This sequence comes from Ochropleura leucogaster, assembly GCA_958449745.1. NCBI lineage: Eukaryota > Metazoa > Arthropoda > Insecta > Lepidoptera > Noctuidae > Ochropleura > Ochropleura leucogaster. Next base: position 17,744,460 of record OY288207.1, read on the forward strand.
TGCCCCCCCCCCCACACTAATAATTTGTCCAGTATCGTGGGTGCGTTTACAAACATTTAAACTCGCATACGCAAACAGTCAGACCCAAAACAACTACCAGTAGGCCTACCATGACGTCTTAAATCAGAACTTATTCCACTGAGAGAAAGAGATGGTGCTAGACACCCTGTATAGCTCTGTCTCTTTCCCTCAGCGGAATAAGTTCTGCTTTAAGACGTCATGGTAGGGTAGCTGACTGTCATACAAATACTTGTTCGGGAATCAAACCTGCGACACGCAGCGCAGAAGTCGATTACCCAGCCACTGCGCCAACCGTGATGTCAAAAACAAGAACTTTCGTGGCATGGATTGAAAAGAACTCCAGAAACTATTAAGTTCTTTTGTCTATAAAAGGTCATTGCCCTACCATTAAAATTGAAACAACACCAAGGAATTTAAATCTTTATCTTACCCCAAACAGACACTCTAAAATCCTTTAAACCTATACTAAAATTAACCGAAACGACGTGCACTAAAAATCTAAACCGGCAATGTCTCAACTATTCACAGGCGGAGACGTATCACCCATTCCGTACTCGCGTCTTTCAACCGAACTGTTTTATGGTATGAACGTGAGACCAAGGCTAGTACTTAGCTAGCCGTAAATCTAGCCAGACGATATACCTAGTTTATGTACTTAAACTTTGTTATTTATGTGTGTGTGTGTTAAGGGGTGTTGTGGCTTTTATAGGAAGAGATGACTGTGATTTTATTAAACGACGAAAAAAAAGAAAGTTCTCAATTAGCATGTACATATATATTTTTTTTTATGTATGACCACGCATATTTTTCTACTGGGACGTCCGATTTACAAAAATCTTTTTTCATTGGACAGAGTATAATATCAAAGTTGGTCCCATTTTAATATTTGCAGTTGAATTTAAGAAATTGGTAGGTACCCTACCATGATTTATTTAAAGGACAAGAAGGGAAAGAGACAGAGCTATACAGGATGGCTAGCGTCATCACTTTCTCACACTGGGATGAGTACTGATTTAAGACGTCATGGTGATCCAACAGCAGTTTTAATGGATTAAAAAAAACACGAATGATTGGAAATAAAGCCTTAAACATGTCATACCTTTTAATAGTTTTTATAATGAGTAGAGAACCTAAAACAGTTGCTTAAAGTGGAAAATGTTAATTGAGCGGCCGTTTCAGACCCCAATCCTGTTTATACTGGAAGTATTTGTATTCAAAATATGATCACTTAAAAACCATTATTTAAGTCCGTCTGCCAATTAAAAGTCGTTGTAATTACTGTTAAAGTTCCCGTTTTTATTTATTTTTAAATGTATGTATTAGTTTATTTGATATGTATATGTGTATTAGTATCCGTATAAAAATATATGTTTTCGCAAAAATTGTTTTAGATAATTTATGTAAAGTTGGCTGGTAGAGAATGCCTTATGGCATTAAGTCCGCCTATGTACCACTATTGTACATGAAGTTTAAATAAATAAATAAACATTTAATGACCAGGGACTCTAAAATTGCTTTAGCAGAATCTTAATGGGAAAATAATATGAATTACGTTAACATTCTTGAAATGGTCAGACGCAGCTAATATTGTGAATTGTCACTTCTGATCATTTTACAAATAGCCGGTATCCTCACACAAATTCTTATCGAGTATTCATATGTCATTGCTACTAAAAGATATGAGAAATTCATCCACATTTATATAAAAAATAAAATGTATCATAGAAGATGACTCATAAACGACCAAAGCAATATATATATATATAATATAATTGATACGGGACATAACCTGTTCATTTAGAAAAAAATATAACCGCGATTGATTAAACAAAATAAAAACAGTAGAATTGAGAATATCCTCCTTTTTCAACGTATTTTAAAAAGGTTCTAACTGCAATCGAAACAAATCATAGTAAATAAACAAGATTTAACCTATTTAGGTATGAATGAAACAAACTGTTTTGATTACAACTACAGACAGTAATAGATCCAAATTAATTCTTAATTAGAGCAATGAAATACTTGAATATATACGTAAGCTCAGTGTAATCAGCTTTCAAGTTATGATCATGTAATTAATACCTAGAATACCTTCATTTGACAAGGTGCCACTCAAACATATTCCATTTCTGGATAATATTGATTAAGTGTATCAAAGGCATACTTAGAGATTCCTGGCGGAAATCAGATTTTCTAGTTCTGAAGTCCCATAAAATCGGTCTTGTAGTGTATTTCTATATTTATTTATTTAATTATTATTCACTTATACATCTAGGGTAAAAAATATACTTAGAATTTGAAATGAATTTGGCACTTATATATTTTCACAGCACTTGCATGTTTCAAGTGTTTAGGTTGAAGAATAAAATAGCACTAAAATTAAATGGAATTACAAAAAAAAAATCGTTGTAATAAAGAATGACAATAATCAATAATAATAATTATACAATAAACAAGTAAATAATAAATCCGTCTAAACGACAAAATTCTTGAAATCGAATGAAAGAAGAAAGTTTCATATAATTAAATTAAAAAGGAGGAACTCTTGGCTAAATATTAGCAGCCGGTTTGGTGGATCTTTATGTTAAGCCACGCTTGCCTAGGTTGGTCTTTGGATGTGTGACCACCAGTTACATACCAAGTTACCTCCGTGCCTGGAAAACACGTTAAACTGTTGGTTCCCAGCTGTCATTTGTAGATCTTTGACATTCGTTCAGTGACCCGAAGGTTCGACAACCAGTCTTACCAAGGGGTATCGTATTACCCAGCACAAATTGGGCTGTGGAGGTCAGATAGCCAGTCGCTCCATTTAAAATACTGGTGTTCAGATGCATCTGGTACTACTGGAAACCGACCCCAATAAATATAGTTGGGAAAAGGTCAGGCGATGATGGTTACTAAAAAGCTAAGTTTTGAAAGTAACATAGGCTATATAACTAAGCCAATGATAATGGAGCTAAACATGGGGTTTAATCGCTGAGCACAAGTAGTCTAGATATATATTTCGGTACTATAGTTCCCCTGGTTTCCAATTTTACATCCCAAACAACTCACTACACCGAACCAAATAAAATCTCCACCAGTTCCAATAATGTTAACAAAAATAAATTGACCTCTCTGCGAATCGTTTTTAAATTGCCAGATTCTGCCTACCCAGCACGGTTCGCGGTGTGAAACGAAAAAATCGCCGGTAAAGCCGAAAGCCGACGGCTTCGATTTTATTCACCTTTTTGGACGGTTCCGAATCGACTGGAGCAGTTATTATTGTGTTTTGTAGAGGAAAGTAATAATGCTGATACCATGACGGGGCGAGTTTGTACGAGAATATTTTTTAGTTTTTTTTTTGTGTGGCGTGGTGAATTACTCTATGAAAGTTATAAAAAGGTATGGCTGACAATAATATAAAAAGTATAAATTGAAACGGGAAACGGTTTCTGAAGGTTTTATAGTCACTTGATTCTGGTTTTGTAATGGTTGCGTTTTATTTTTACTAGCTTCCACCCGCGACTTCTTCAGCGTGGCATAGTTGCTTTGGGCTAACGCTAACTTTAACCCACGTGATGATCGAAAAAAAAATCTTTCTCTCCCCTTTTCTCCCCCTAATCTTACTTTAAAAAAATGCATAGGCATTTTTCACATAAACACATTTTCATTTTTACGGATATAGATCCGTCTCCATGGTCCCAACTATCCTTGTACCAAAAATCATTAAAATCGTTTTGGCCATTTAGTCGTGAAGACGTAACAAACAAACTCACTTTTGCTTTTATAATATTAAGTAAGAATCTGCTTTACTTTGACATGGGCATGTTAAGAGGAGGGCCGATGCCATGTGACTAAAAGAGTGATCACTCTTTTAGTCACATGGCATCGGCATATATCTGAATGTTTATTAATGGTTGGAGAGGGAGGGGAAGGCCAAAGAAGAGACGGATAGATTGCATAAGAAATGATATGAAGGATGAAGGAGTAAATGATGCCGTGACGTTTAACAAGAGAAAATGGAAGAAGAAAACGTGTTGAGCCGACCCCAAGTAGAATGGGACAAGGGCAGGAAAATGATTATAACTTTGAGAAATAACTGTTACATGTAAAATGTGAGATTATTTTTCTTTATCAAATCTATGATTATGTACGATAACAAGAATCTGATGTTTATTTACAACTAGCTTTTACCCGCGGCTTCGCTCGCGTTAAATTCGGGGTAACACAGTTCCCCTTGCGCCTTATTGATTTGTAATAGCAATGCTAAGTTTTCCCTTTTCTTCGCTCTTTCTTCCTCACATCCCACTTTTTTCTGAGCCTATGTCCATCTCCTGGTTCCCAACTATCTCTGTACCAAAATTCATCAAAATCGGTTTAGCTATTTAAGCATGAAGAGGTAACAAACAAACAATCAAACTCACTTTCGCTTTTATAATATTAGTAAGGATAACAAGAATCTGATGAAAATTAAATGGCTATGCGTTTATGAAAACTAGCCTCTAGAAATTGTCTGACCCTGTAACATATTTACTTGAAATTCTTCCAAACAGACATGTCGTGACAAGTCAAACTAACTAGAACCAATTCCAAAACTACAAAGTAATCAGTTAATTCACAAATTAAGAAAATGGACCAAAGAGTCTAGCGTTCCGGCTAATTTGAGTCTAATCGTTCAAGTCCCCTGAGACTTGGATAGCGATTTAATGGTTGTGAACTAAAGTAGTTTAAGGGAATTAATGTACTTTCTTATGCGATATTTATTCAAATCAAAAATGTTTATTTTTAAGTAACAATGTTAGTTCCAGTATGTCCTGAAAAAGTATGACGTACAAATATTTACATAAATATACAAAAAATAGGCAATACGAAATTTATTTGTTGTTTTATTGAAATTGTATTGTAGTAATAATATATATATATTTTTTTAATGACCGTTGCCCCACTCTAGGAATATATTTGTTCCGTGCTGAGATTGAATCCGCGACACCCAGCGCAGCAGTTAATCGCTGAGTCACTGAGCCAACCGTGTCATCTAGTAGTGAAAAATCAGAAAACAGTTAGATGAATATGCTGACCATAATATCTTCATTCATGCTCAATTTGAAATCACTTGCAGGTCAAAAATTTATAAAGTCCATTTACCTTAAAATAGTTTAGCCATGGACGTGGATATAAAAAATAAATAAATAAATATCTTGGGACAACTCACACACGGCTATCTGATCCCAAGCTAAGCAGAGCTTGTGTTATGGTAACCAGACAGCTGATATACATACTTATATAATTTATAAATACATACACATTATAAATAAATCACACCCAGACACAGAATAAACAATCATGCTCATCACACAAAGTTTGTCCTGGGTGGGAATCGAACCCACGACCTCCGGCTCAGCAGTCAGGGCCACTAACCACTAGACCAACAGGCCCGTCAATATGTAACAACATTGTAGGAATTAAATCTTATTCTACTTTAATATTATAATTGCGAATGTTTGTGAGAATGAATGTATGGATGTTTATTACTCTTTCACGTCAAAACAAATATTGATGAAATTTGGCATAGAGTTATTTATTTTAGGATTACCAACGAGTAACATTACAAACATCCTTTACAAAATTAAACTGCACAATATAATGCAATGCACACTCAATTACAGGTAATCATAGCTTACATTACAGAGTTAGATTATAGTCTAGAATACATACACATAAGATACTTTTGTTTCAATCATCATGCGGGTGAAGCCGCGTAAGCTAGCTAGTATTAATTTAAATATAACTAGCTGTGCCCAGCGGTTTCACCCGCTGCCCAATTAGGGGTTTGAAAAATAGATGTTGGCCGATTCTCAGACCTACCCGATATGTGACAAAATTTCGTTTAAATCGGTCCAGCCGTTTCGGAGGAGTACACGAGAATTTTATATATTAGATAAACACATCACTTCTTGCCCCTTTTACTCTCTAGTACACCTCTCCAATGTTCATTAACGACAAAATCTTTGTCTTCAATAAAATCAAACTTTATTTCTACATTATTATTTCAGGTCAAGTAAGATAGGTTGAATATAGAGCAAGTATTTTCTACTATCTTCATATCCAAATAAATCTGATAAGAAGAATACGGTAAGTACCTGATTTTACGAAGCTTATTTCGTCTAAATTCGACTAGTCTAGGATGAAGACAGCTCTTTGAAGATCGGTACAGCTGAAGTGCTTATCTTCATGTAAGTACCTGAAGATCTCAATAGTAAGTTGCTTTGTATAAGATTTTGTAAAGGTCCCTATGCAATACTACAATAGAAGTATATAACAAAATTGGGCATGGTCCTCGAATTTCTTTGTCCTGCATCAAGTACGAAAAGATGTTTTTTTTTAATCATCTATGGATTGTAATGCTGATTTAAATAATGCTAACCTTATTTTTTTGACAACCGTAAGTTATTTATATTTAAAAGTTATACTTTTAAATAATAAATCTGTAAGTAATTTTAATTTTAACACATTAAAATGACTTGTGTAAAACAGTCTACTAAAATGCCCCCTTTGGATTTCTGGTGATTGGAACCAAATCCGCAATAACAACTCATTCAAATTTAAATTACTTTAATTGTCTGAATATGGTACATTTTTATAGTCTTAAAATATAAACAAAGGTCTCATTATATTCTGCCACTGGGGGCGTGCAAATATTTGGCACATAAATAAGAACAAAAAAATCCTTGAATCTATATTTTATATTTATTTTGTACGAGAAACTACTGTTTATCACCAGAAAAACAGTTACAACCTATTTTAAAGTCAACCAAACTTCATCCATGGAGGTTCATTGTAAACTCCGCGGTATAAAAATTTTCATAATGCTCCCGGCAGCTGATGCAATATTAAATTTTAAATATCGAACGCTTGTGTCGCCCGACATTCAATTTGCTGTGAAATCTCTGTTCGGAGCCGCTGAACACACGCCACTAAAAATAACGGTTTTGATGGCGGCTGCAGGCGGGAGATTTAAAAGATCGTAATGTACTTAATGGCGTTATACGGTTTTACTATTGTCTTGTGTGACGGTTATCTGAGACTAGCTTTTGTTTGTGGCTGCACCCGCATTTAGATTATTGATTAGAAAATTATCAAGCGAAAATGTTTTACTCAGATGATGAAGTGTATTATTCTTTGTCTTAATTCAGGACATGATTTATTTTTTGTCCATCCAAATGTACGGAGCTTGAAAGCGTAACAAACTAAAAGTCAACAATTTCCACCTATGATATTTACGTGGGTGGAAGTAAAGATAGGTATAGGGTATAAAATACGTGTTTTATTTCCTTAGACGAAAATTATAGCACTTATTTAATGGCCAATTAACATAAAAGCAAGATACTAATTTTACCGAAATTACAGGTTATTCGAAAAGGACACCGCATAATGAGCAAAAGAAGGAACACAGGTGGGCTTAAGTCAGTAAAAGTCTAACACAGTTTAACAAGTTATTTGATAATTTCCCATCCGTAAAAAAAAATATTAATTTTCTTTGCTGCAGGTGCTGAAAACCTCAAACGGCGCAAATATCACAATTTGATTGGTAATGTTTTTGAGCCGTTTGGGGTTGAAACACTAGGGCCATGGGGTCCGAGTGCCCATGTAGTATTTCGAGAAATCGCCAAGCGGTTGGTCGATTCTTCTCGTGACCAGAGGGCTGGCCTGTTTTTTGCACAAAAAGTAAGCATTGCCATCCAACGCGGTAATGCTGCCAGCCTTCTGGGCACTTTACCTGTTGACGGCGATACGGACGAATTTTTTGACGCCCTGTAATTTTCTATTTTTTACTTGTATATATTTTTTTATTATTAGTTTGTGTATATTTATAGGTTGTGTATATTTAGTAATTAATTTAATTATAATATGATAAATAAAAGTTACATTTTTGAAAAAAAAAAATCTTCGTAGTTAATTGGTATTTGAAGTCGAAATCAGGTAAGAGAGAGAGTTCGAGAGATTATTTTAACTACCCGAAAATGATTTCTTACGTTGTTTTTTGAGCCTTATTAATATGTTCTACTTCAGAGCTGTCTTTAAAAACTTACCAAAAACTATTAGATCCATCTGGTTTCATGAAAATAACCTGAATGTTACTAAAAACAATATGAGCGTGCAAAGCAAACGTTACCTATGACCAAGGCCTTTTAAGTCTTGCATAAAATCAACAACTACAACAAACAAACTTGTTGAGTACATTTTTGTACTCAACTGGTTTCATAGATCCTAGAATATGTAGGTCAATACAATTTATTACGAAGCACTAGAGTAGTAAGTACTCACCTAATATCATTATAATATGCTTGTGAGTCTTGAGACAACAATATACAATCATATACATATCATGTCTATGTATGTACAGTCAGCGAAGGAGATAAGTAACCATTCTCGTTACAAACAGTCCATCATGATTTCTTAAAAAAAACAACTTTAACTGACGAAGCTGGTTAGTTATCTCCTTTACTGACTGTACGGTCGGCAAAATAGATATGGGTGGTTATTGGTTTCTTTAACAGTGTGTTGCAATTTACAAAAAAAAACCCATGTCTGTATTGTTTTTTTAACACGAAGAGATTGTTTTAAAAGAAAAATTAAACTTTATCTGATGAGCCTGATACCCTATTTACTCGTTGACTGTACTTACATGTATATAGATGTGCTGTCACTTACAAACATTTTCATCAATTAACGGGCCATGGTTGCAGGTAAAGGCAACGCAATTTTAAAACGAGCTCGAAGGCTTCTTTTTTTAAAAGAACAATGAATAAAGTGCTCCTTTTCAAAGTTATGATGTTGTAAATTGAACCCAGTATACACTTAAGAGGTACCTGAAACCTACCTACCACCGTTGTAATACTATTTTTGATATGGTCTATGTCATTTAACCATAGAGTTTATTTTCAAGAACTTATTGGAGCAATTGCTCGATTTATTGAGAATCCCTTTAAGTTTCTCAATACGAAAATAAAATCAAAGAACATTTTTCTCGTAGCCCACATAAAAGAGAGTACTGATCAAAATTCAAAAGAATTTCCCTCCAATAGAGATATTGTGGAAATACCTCATATTAAAATGTAATAAAATTCTCCAGCGCTAATATAATTCTGTGGCGTGGACCGGGCCTAACGGTGTGAACACATACGCTTGTCAATTCGTATTTAATAGATGATATTTATTTATAAAAAAAAAGAATATTTATTTTCATTTTGGTCATGGAAAAATGGTGCACATCCTTGGTAAGTTTTCTCATATCTATGGTAACCTTTCTTCTTACTTCTCCTTGTAGTAATTTTCTGAGTAGTTTTATGTCAATAAATAGGTTACAAGCAAGGTATTAAACAAAAATAAACACTTTCTATTTGACAGAGACATTAAATGAATACGAGTACAAACAAATCCTATTTACGCGCCCTCAAAACGCTCTAATATTTACTAACCCGCCAAAAACATCAATTAATATCTCCACCTTATTTTTAAAACACCATATTGCCCGAGTGCCCTCTCTATTTATGTCAACAAATTAAACAGTGTCGGCGGGCACGTACGCAATAAAGTTCCTTGTGTACACATAGCCTTCGAAATACCCGCTGGCGGCGCCACTGTCGACCAATCGATAGGCGGCCGGTTGCGTAGCAACGATCATGTTGCAAAATAAACAATCAGACTCGGGCCCCTGTCTAGAACAAATTTACTTAGTTATTTTATTACTTGTGTCAACATTTTAGATCGATATTATAAGATTATTTACTTGTTGGAATACGGAGCATGTTTTTGTGATATATTTTTTATTGGTGAGTGAGTGAATATGCGTGAACGAGTGTTGTTGCCGCCGTGCGTCCCCGATCAGTGCGGGAAGGACTTTCGCTTCTCCCTGAGGAAACCTAGTCCCAACTATCCACATGGAACCAAGACAAAGAAACCCAGGATTGTCCCTGCATTCACTATACAAGGTAATATTATTTGGTTTTAATTTAGTATGTGTTAATCTCTAAAGTCAAAGAAAACATGCTGACGAGTTCGATGTCCTAGAAGTTCAAAGGATCCAGATCTATACAGGGCCCACTTTTGTGATTACAGCCCACTCGTAGAAAAGAGGGCCCGCAAGTCCCAGCTTAGAGAAAAGTCTGTATTTGGAAACTAATGTTATATCCAACCAAATAGTACGAGAGCCAGGTGCAAATTTGGTTAATTATTTCTTCTCGTTAGATAATTGGCGATACGCATCAGGCAACAGTATCATAAAGCCCTATGACCGTCAGCTGCGGCGCAGTGGGGGGGATGAGTAGTTGTAACCTCCCACGCTTGAAGAAAAAAAAAATAATTCACTCATTTCCTCTCGGCTAAAACTTTATCAAGCTATAGCTAACCCAATACCTCAACAAAAAAAATAAGTCAGCTGGCTATAACATAGTGGATTGTACGTCAGCTGATGGCTAGATCTTGGGAAAAAAAATCTTCACACTTTCAGTGATATCCTCTCGGCTAAAAATTTACCAGATGATAGCTTATATGTAACTATTGATAAATATATACGTCAGCTGGCTGTATCTCGGTGGAAAAATCGTCAGTTGATACTTTGAAGGTCGTTACGTAGAAGTTAGCCAGAAGCATTTACTGACTATTTAAAGGCATCAGCTGACCAGGTTTCTCTCGACTTATTGCTAGCTGATTTTTTTTATTTATCACAGTACTAGCTTTCGCCCTCGGCTTCGCCCGCGTTAAATTTGGGGTAACACAGTTCTCCTTGCGCCTTATTGATTTTTAATAGCAACGCTAAGTTTTCCCTTTTCTTCCCTCTTTCTTCCTCACATCCTACTTTTTTTAAATAAAAATTATGCCCGTCTCCTGGTTCCCAACTATCTATGTACCAAAATTCATCACAATCGGTTTAGCCATTAAAGCGTGAAGAGGTAACAAACAAACAAACTCACTTTCGCTTTTATAATAGTAGTAAGGATAATAAGGATTATATTTAAAATCAGCTCACAAATTTTCGTGTGGGAGGAAATGACGTCTTTTTAATTATTCGGCATAGCACTCCAATATGATTGTTGAGGTGATAAAAATATTCCATATCAATATTTTTTAGACTTATAAGTATATAATCATATAATTTTAGATATATTCCAATATTTCAATAATCATTTTTTTTGCAAAAAACGCAAAAAGGCGTTACATTCGACATTTTGATCGATTTTTCACAGATGCAACAATGTTTCCAGAATATTCTTTTCGTCAGACAACGTTTGCTCGTCTATTCTAAACGTATAATAGTCCCCTTCTTTTCTACTTCTAAAAACATGGTCGATGCCCTCAACAAAAGGGTCTTCATACCCCGAGCATGCGCACAACTAACCCCCTCCAAGGATACCTTAATACTGTTTATGCTATGCTAGCGTGTGTTGTTTAAATCTTTAAAAATAACAAGAATAATTAAAGAGGCGTCATTTCCTCCCACACGAAAATTTGTGAGCTGATTTTAAATATAATACTGAGATAAATAAAAAAAAACCAGCTAGCAATAAGCCGAGGGAAACCTGGTCAGCTGATGCCTTCCTTTAAATAGTCAGAAAATGCTTCTGGCTAACTTCTACGTAACGACCTTCAAAGTATCAGCTGACGATTTTTCCACCGAGATACAGCCAGCTGACGTATATATTTATCAATAGTTACATATAAGCTATCATCTGGTAAATTTTTAGCCGAGAGGATATCACTGAAAGTGAAGATATTTTTCCCAAGATCTAGCCATCGGCTGACGTACAATCCACTATGTTATAGCCAGCTGACTTATTTTTTTTGTTGAGGTATTGGGTTAGCTATAACTTGATAAAGTTTTAGCCGAGAGGAAATGAGTGAATTAATTTTTTTTTTCTTCAAGCGTGGGAGGTTATAACTGCTCATCCCCCCCACCGAGCCTCAGCTGACATTCACGAGGCTTCATAGTTCGATTATCTGATGCGTTTTACTAATTATCACTTGAGAGGAACTTGGTCATATAAATCTGTTACTGGCTCTCGGACTAAAATATCCAGGGAGATATTATAGTTGAATGTAAGGCAAGGCAATAGTAACCTCAGCGACTCTAATACTACAGGATCTCATTGAAAAGTAACAGCTAAACCACACCAGCAACAGTGCGCCAATCAATCTCCGTTCACAAACTGTTGCTCAGCCATTCCTTCAATTTTTAATTCAATAAAAGTCAAAATATATGATTCTGGCGTGCCAAGAACCTATTTATAGGGCAGTAGGTTACTACTATACATAAAGTTTTTAATAGGTTAGCGACAGAACTTTCTCTATTATTGCGCTAACTTCAAAAAGCTATGAAGAGTGCCTATAGTCCTGCCGGGGTTAAGGGTTATTCGAAAGAGATACTGCGGCCCCGGAACATAAAGGGCAAAAGAAGGAACATGGGTGGGTTTTAGTGAGTAAAAGTCTCTTACAATTCCCTCCTGCTCCGCCCAGAGCAGGAGAACTAATTTTATGATTTCCTGTGCGTAAAAAAGGCATGCCTGTAGTTTAACAATATTATCGAGTATTAGCTTTTGCTCGCGGCTTCGCTCGCGTTAAATTCGGGGTAACACAGTTCCCCTTTCCCGATTTGCAGGTACCTGCTACGTATAGTATTTGCCCTTGCGCCTTATTGATTTGTAATAGCAAAGCTAAGTTTTCCCTTTTCTTCCCTCTTTCTCCCTCATATCTCACTTTTTATAAAAATAAAACCTATGTCCGTCTCCAGGGTCTCAACTATCTCTGTACCAAAATTCATCAAAATCGGTTTAACCATTAAGACGTGAAGACGTCACAATCAAACTCACTTTCGCTTTTATAATATTAGTAAGGATTCTAAATTTAAACATGGAATGTGTGTAAACCTTGATAGGGTTTACAGACATTTTTAAATGTTCCACGTGTTTTTCTTGAAGAACACTTAAAGTTTAAGTGTCAGCACGAGGCTGTAACATATAACCTACAGCAAAATAAATATACTACGATTGTTTCATTCTCAACATTGTGGCAATCGCTACACGTGCTTCTTCCACGAGGAAACAAAGTTTGTCTTTCAAAGTCGATCCATTTATTTAAATTAGACTGTTAATGGGCACTTTGGAATTGATTCTAGTGGTTTTAGTGAAAAATCGGAGTGAAGAGTTTTATTTTTTACTTTTTTTTGCACAGAGCATTGAAAAATGCGGTTTATGTAACTTCGCAGAAGGTCTAATTGGTAGTTATGCTAAATTGTAACTAGCGATATTAAACATTAACATTTATTGTTAATGTTTTGTCATCTTAAGTCTTATCATCTCTTTTTTTGAGTTCATATTTTCTTCTATAACATTATAAAGGATGTGAGGATGTTTGGATAGATATTTGTAATGGTTTCGTGCAAAAAATACTGACTTTATTCAGATACAATTGGCACACAGATAGTTTATAACCTAGGCTAACGCAAAAGGTACTTTGAATTGTTTGACGACACGGTTAGCGCAGTAGCTAAGCGACCGACTGCTGCGCTGCATGTTGCGGGTTAGATCCCCGCACGGAACAACTATTTGTATGACCTACAGGTAGTTGCTTCGGGTATGGCTGTTTGTGTATGTAAGTTTAAATGTTTGTAAACGCACCTACGATACAGGGGAAATTCCTAGTGTTGGGGCAACGTTTCTACAACAACAAAAACCCCGATAAAACGATCCCGTGGGAGAATTACCGAGTTCAAACCCAGGCATGAGCTAGCAACCAATAATTTGTACCATCTGAAGGTTGTTTCCAAGCGTGAGTATTTGCCTTTAATTAATTAAACACACCTTTACTTCTCCTATTCCAGCCATGCAAAAGAACACAAGAGTGCAGCCTCCACCAAAATGCGGGGTCTTCGAACCCATGCCTCTTCGGCCGACCATGTTCAGGAAGTGCTACCAACGAGGAGAGTTTCCTGTATGCATCGAGTTTACCAACTTTGGCAAGCGGTTGGCATGGAAGGTACTTTCGACTTATTTTCTTTTTAGGAAGCTATAGCTATTGGTTACTGGCTGGCGCCCACGGCTTTGCCCGCGTGATATCGGAAAAAAATATCCTACCAATACCTACCAATCAATCAATCCATTCAATTTACCTCTGTGCCATATTTCATCATGATCCGTTCAGCCGTTTTGACGTAAAAGAGTAACAAACGTCCATACATCCATCCATACATCCTCACAAACATTCGCATTTATAATATTAGTAGGAGGATAGGATATAATTATAATAATATTAGTAGGAAGTAGGACAGCTGGCTCCGCGGCTTTGCCCGCGTGTCTTCTCCCGCTCTAGACGCTCTGGCGGGGAATGTCAGTATTGTACTGACTAAAACCCACCCAGTTTCCTCGTATTGCTCTTTATGTTCCGGGGCCGCGGTATCTCTTTCGAAAAACTCGCAACCCTGGCAGGCGGTGGCCCTGGTAGGCCCTGCTTTGCTGACATCCCTTTGAAGTGCGCGTGGAATACTAACGCGCCGTCGACACGGCCTGTCGTTAATAAACAGACGGACGGTGAGATACCCATTGCTTCCGTCCACAGGCCAGCTACAAGGCCTTAGATTGCTACGAAAACTATCACGGCCTCCAGAAAAACATCCAAAACGAAATAAGTTGTTTTCAGATCCGTCTCTTCCTTCTCTTCTACAACTCTTCTTGCCCACTAAATGCACCAACTTTACAAAACAACAAATGGAACTATTTTGAGGTTTGAAAGCACTAATTATGCTATTTAAATCGAAATAAATTAGAAAAAGTGAAATGTCTCAGGCGGGACTTGAACCCGCGATCTTTCTCTTACAGGGAGAATGCTTTGACCACTAAGCTACCAAGACACCGTCCGTCTGTCCAAACGTCGCCCTAAGACGTAAAGGAAAATTTGGAAAGTCTTAGACGGTGTCTTGGTAGCTTAGTGGTCAAAGCATTCTCCCTGTAAGAGAAAGATCGCGGGTTCAAGTCCCGCCTGAGACATTTCACTTTTTCTAATTTATTTCAACAAATGGAACACCAGGTTCCACTGAGACAAAGTCAAATACATTCCTATAATTAAGCCGTTAAGATTCATTTTTAAATGTCCCAAAGAATAAAAATGTTTGTTTTTCAGTATAGATAGTCAAGTTCATTGTTCTCGCCGGAAGGCTAACTAGGTTGCCTAGTTATGTCAGTCAGTTACGATACCTGAGTGTTCCGGCACTTATCATAATTGCGCGTTGGTGGGCGCCTACGCAAGCAGCGTATACCTATATCATAACCATCATGGCGTCATAACCTATTTTTGTATTGTGATACATACATAGACTCACGGCTTTAAAGTGGTAGGCAGTAACCACAGAACGCTACCTGCTTGGGAACACTTCTTTTGCTTCGTCCACGTTTATACATCTTGGTCATACACGCATACCGGTTGTGAGTAGCACTGTGTTTTGATATGAAAAAAACCTTTGAAAGGCTTAAAATTGAAATAGTATGATAGGAAATGTGATTTAATACTTTAAATCACATTTTCAAAATAGGTGACAAAAATGAGTTTCTCTGTTTGAAGACCACGCGCACGCGCCTCCGTTTGTGTTCTGGCGCTCAAAAGTTAAAAAAAATGGCAACTATAATTTTCTTAAAACTTATTTCTATATGATTAAGAAAAACAAACTTTTCTCAAAAAATGCGGTGAACACAAATATGAAATTTTACTGCTTCTAATAAGACATCTACATAGAGCCTTTGATTTCTGATTCAAAGAAATAAATGTGGGTTCTAGCACGGTGGAAGATTTTCCAGTTCAAGAAATATAAAATTTAATCAATTTAACGCTCTATTTATATGAACGAATGGTAAAATGGAAGTAAACCCTAGATTTATTGAATGATAATATATTCAGCTCGGGGGAAGTGGCCAGGGATATCCATTTATAGGTAACCTTTTGAAAGTAATAACATTAAGTGTTAATTTATATTAAAATCGTCCTTGTTGATAAAACGCTTTGGGAGTTGTTTTGTGGAGCATCGTCTAAACTCTTGAGACACTGGGTTAATTAAAATCATTATTTGTGCTCTAGAATGTCTGAATTAAGTTTTGGTAGGAGCTTTTGAGATATGTAGATATAAAATCACACTCATATTATAAGGACGAAAGCTTGTATGTTTGTGCATATGTTTGTTACTCCTTCATTGCTCGTCTGGACTAATTTGGATAAAATTTGGAGTGTAGATAACTGAAATAACTCAATACGAGTACCCTATTGGTACATAGGCCACTTTTTATCCTGGATAACGCGGATAAAACCGCTGGGCGCAGCTAGTTCTTTCGTAAACCTAACAGGATACACATTGGTATCTGTTGAAATTTTCTTCAAATATCAAAAACCGTAACAACTAAATTGACTATAGGTACATTTCTGTTTCCTAGGTGCCAATAGAAAAGCTGGACTTCCACCACTATCTTCCAATGTTCTTCGACGGCCTGGCTGAGGCTGACTACCCCTACCACTTCATTGTGGAGAGGGGCATCCACGACTTGATCACCAAGGGATCCTACAAGGTCCTGCCTGTGGTGCCTCAACTTATCATACCGATCAAAAGTGAGTATTTTTATCATATCCAAGATTTTTGGACAATGTTCCTTATGAAGCCAAGAGAGAATTGCATGAATGATCAAACCTGCCAGTGAGAATCTTCCACAACAGATACACAATCAGTTTTTATACGTGAAGATTTCTTATTGGTGGTCAGCATAAAATACTTTTTATCTGTTTTGCTAGCTGTAAGTCATCCATAGATTAAAAAAAAAAAACAGTGCGGTTGGCATAATATGCTGATTGCATTCTATAATTTCATCAGTAAAATCAGGACATAAACGGCCATATCTTTTGACTTGAAAGGTTTTTGCCAAGCTCCAAGTGATAGCAGACTTGAGTAATGGTTTTAATTTCAACTCGATAACTTTATGTGTTCTAAAGATAAAAGGTCTTGGCACACAGACAGACAGACAGACAGACAGACGGACAACAAAGTGATTCTCTTCCTTTTTAGGTACGGAAACCTAAAGAAATTATAAGCTTTTTTATTTTAAAGTAATCATAACATTTTACATAATACATCTTGGGACACACACTAAAGTCTATAGATTATATATTATATTATTATACACAGTATATTTTGAGCCCATCTAGTTTTTCCTCCCATACAGCCTAGGAAATATACTCTGTCTAGATAATAACTTATAAGCATTTTCTTTTAGATGCACAGAAAATTACTCTCAAACGGGCACTCCCGTTTGAGAGTAATTTTCAGTGCATCTAAACGAAACTCCTTGTGTACGACATAACATTTTTCATACTATTTTTTTTTAATATCTGCCTCCTAAGGCTCTGTATCATCAGGTTCACTTAAACGGGTTTAGTTCTTTGGGAACTCTTTTTGATATAAGTAGATAATATAAAATGCATGATATTATCTTCTGAGTACTGTTTAAAAGTTGAAAATCTGATAAAATATATTTTTCGAGGCAGGCAAGTTGTTGGGTATTAGAAAGATATTAAAATTAGTTTTGTTAAATCTGATAATATAATTAACTAACGGTGATATTTAAGGTAGAATCATATTATTCAATGTGACATGCCTATAAAGTGAAAAAAAAATAACAATACATAATACAATGGTGGCCAAGGTAGTTGGTAGTTCTGGCACACTAACGTGGTACACTAACGCGTTTTCGACACGGCCTACTGATGCATAAGGCTAAGATGATTTACTGAATGAGGCCCAGACTTCACCAAAGCGGAAAGCAGCGGAGCGGAGAGAAGATGGGCGGAAACCAACCAATCACATTGCTTTAAATCTACATCGCGTCTCTCATCTTTCCTATGATTGGTTGACTCTTGCACATCTCCTCTCCGTTCCGCTGCTCTCCGCTTTGGTGGAAACCGGGCCTTAAGCGAGGGTATTATTTCTAGTACATTACAGCATTTATTTACAGACGCCTTAGCAACGAAGCGTCCTGCAGTGATTTGCCACGCTCTCGTTTGTATCAAGATGCTGGTGAGTGGCTGTGAACGAGTCGGTGAAGCCCTCGTGCCTTATTACCGGCAGATCCTGCCTACTCTGAACCTCTTTAAGGATAAAAACCGTAAGTAGATTCTTTACTTAGTATCATCAGGTAGTTGTTTTAGGTCTGGCTGTTTTTGTATGTGAGTTTAAAGGCTACCCATAACAAGACAAGAGAAATTTCTGGAGTGGGCAACGTTAAAGAAACCTTATTTATATTTGGGGTCTTCTACTTTGTCAACCATGTACTTCTCTTTCTATTGTATAACTCCTTACACAATCCATCCATCGTTCTCTTGGTCTTCCTCTCCCTTTCCATCCATCATCATTTAAATCGTCATTGTCAGTCACATGCGTCCCTCCTGAATTACTTTACTAAGTTTAACGAATATAGTTTAGTATTTATTCTGCGTTGATCTACTGCAACAAAAAATTGGGAGGCCTTACTTTAGCTCTTGTTTAAAGTATACAGGATGATTGACTGCAGATATGACTATGATATGATTGACTGCAGGTCGATGTGTTGTGTGATGTGTATGTTGATCATAAAGGAACAAAAAGAATAGTATCTCTTTTATCCTGTATTTAATTTGAACGATATCAGTAACAAATATGTATGTGACAAAAATCTTCCCATCATACTTCAAAACAGTAACAGGCACCAAAATATCAAAATCGGTAAATTAAACAACAAAACTGGAGACATGGTGGAACTCGGTAACAATGCCGCGTTGTCACCGCTGGTGAGAGGGCAAAGCCGACGCGCCAAACACCTGAAACACCCCCGAACGCCCCGAATTTCACAGCCACATGTAATTAATCTACCCCCGGATGCCCCGACAAGTCTATTAGGCTGAAAACAATATCTTCTCGACCCTCCACGTGTCAATTATGAGGTGAAAATGATTGATGACGTCATTGAAGCAAATCGGGCGTAGTGACGTAATTAGGTTTTGAAATTGGAAGCTTGTGTGAAAAAGGTCTATTGGTTTTTTTTAATGTTGCCATTTTGTTCGAGCATTTACTGGTTGACTGTGTTTGCTAAGCAATAAATATGATGTGTAAAGTTTTTTCCTGATTACGATATTTATTGTATTGAAAGCCTTGCGTTGCACTTAGATTGATTATTTTACTTGACTCCAAGCAATAACATACACATTTTTTTTCCCTTAATAAGTTACAATTTATTTCCTTAATTAGTTGACAAAGAAAGCATTATATCTAAAATCTTCAACCAACCAATCATAAAATATTAATAACGAATAACAGTTAATTTTAGACTACATGAGCTATTAGAAATTACGCCAATCCAAATTGATCATACTACACCTATTATGTCAATATTTATTCAAATAGGTTCGTATTGCAAGCTATTTGAATAAATATTGGTATAGCTGTACGTATTCCCAATATACGGTCAGCTAAATTAGATGGCCAGCAACAAAATTATGATACAGAACATCAACCTCCTTACGTTATTAAAAATAACTTCTTCATATTTTTATTGAAAAACCAATAAACATATTTTTCAATACCATTCCATAACCTTTGAAAATGTAAAAAATCTTTTCATACACGTTATCACCGACGCAGATTTTAATAAAACCGCAAATGTGTTAGTATAGCAAATTCATTTAATACGTCAATTTCAATACTGAATACGGCAAAAAATAAAATTCAACATTTTGCGGGTAACTTTGCTTGTCGGAACTTTTTCCACGATATTTTAATTATAACTAGTGAGCTGTCAGTTCCTTGTACGCGTTAATTTAATGTACCAAAAGCGCTTTTTGTTTTTGAAGCGGTTCTCAAAATGATATGAATAATTAATTTGGTAAATTTTACAATATTTTACTTATAAATTAGTACTCTTGGCATATACTTTCGGGATTAGAGGCATGATGCCATATTGTCTAGTTTAAAAAAAATGGTCTTGGCCAGAGTAAAAGACATGTGTTTTAGCCATTTTTATTAAGTTTTTCGATTATTACAATATTTAAACCTGTTCCCTACAAATTATTAACCTACAAATTATCATATGCTTATTACTAAGTGGTCTGTGAAGTTAAAAACATCCAAGTTTTCGGCCCTTACACTCGCTGAATTTTAAAAATGACAGAAATTTCCTTAATCGAGGTTACTTCTAAAAACGCATAGTTATTTAAGGTACAAGCAGGCTCAGTAACGCATTGTTCTTTGTTATCCAAGAAACGCTTGCCATGTAATGAATTTGAGCTAGGCCGTCTAACGTGATGACGTTCGAAGTCAATCAAACGGTTGAACGCAAAGCTGTTATACAAGCTATCAGAGAAGCACAAAGACCGTCACCGGTCAGCTTCTAGAATAGTCTACACGGTACAAGATGCTTCGAAACTCATTCAATACGGAGATTGGCACTACATAAAGGAGAATGGCAAAGCTTGCAAAGCAATTTAGGGCTTGTAAAGTTGGTTTACTATTATTCCATAAAAACTAGAACCAATCGTTGTGGCAACACTTGGAAGGGTCCTAACTACAGCTGTGGAAATATTTAGGCTGTACACTAATGCTGAAAATGCTTCACCTTACCAATTTTTTTTTTTTAATTTCTTGTTCTTATTTCAAAGGTAACTTGGGTTCGGGCATAGACCACTCGACAACGCGTGGAGAGAATGTAGCTGATCTCATAGAAAGCACTCTTCAACTACTGGAGCGATATGGAGGACCTGACGCTTTCATCAACATTAAGTATATGATACCGACATACGAATCAGCTGTTCTTAATTAACTTTTAAATTTAGTTTACACTTATTGACTTTTCACATTCAACATATTTCAAAGTAAGCTCAACATGAAAGTTATTTTTTTTTTAATGTAAATTGGAACAAAGGACATTGATAATGAACAATCATACTACGCCAAGCTTTTCTGATTAATGTAGACTACCTAACAAGACCCCCGACTTAGTTAATGCGATGTGTCATGTTGAATTTGGCCTTTTTTAATATTATATCAAATCATTTATTTCAATTAGACCATTACAGGCACTTTTGAATGTCATGAAAACAAAAAAAAAATATGCTGCTACAGTCCCAGTCACAAGACATAATAACTTGTGAAAGTACTGTAGTTGTCCATTCCAAAGCGTAGATCTCTATGGAGAAGAATGGGCAAGAAACTCCATGGACACTCTTTTAAATCATAATATTTTTGCAATCCAGAATTATATCCAGAATTATTCCACTCCTGGGCTAACTCTACCCCCATTCTTTCCACACTATAGTTTTTAAATCATTATAATACTCAATTTGTAGTGCACAAATGTCTATGTAGGATTGGCTTCTCAATATATTAATCATGTAGGAATTTTGTATTAAGTAGATTTTATATTGTAGTCTTTTGAAATATTTACTGTGACTTCAAAATCATGTGAAATTGTAATTAGAAGGTATTGTTAGACTTTCAAAGTGGTAATTTTCTTTAGAGGTAAGATAATTGCTTACGTGTGGTTTAAAGATAAAGTAGCGGTTTACCGTAACCAATTTCAAATACCACGCTTTTTCAATTAATGTTTCACATATTTCAACTTCAACATGAACATTTTTTAATTGTTGTTAGTGCCTTTAGAAACTTATAATAAAAGCGTTCTCTATTGAAATTAAGTGTTATTTAAATACTCACTATTGTGTTTATTGTATTCTATTCAATTGTTAATTTTTGTAATTCTATTTATTGTGGCATTCGTAAGTCTCAGTTGTTTTTGTTCAAGTTTATATTTTGTTGTTACGTAATTTTAGCTAAAAAATAAATGATGTGTGATACTTATTCCTTTGTTTATTTCCTCTTTGAAGGAGCAAGTCTGTTATGAATATCTTAGTTGTGTTATAATAGAAGTGATTCATTCAATTAATATCAAAAAGCCTTTGTCTACTAGCGCTTCTATAGGTACTTATTCTGAATATACTAAATGATGAACAGTTTGTATAATAAATAACAGTTTTCGTAATGGAAAACTGTTCACCATTTATCTAAAATAAGCTGCACCCTGCATAATTCATGTATTAATCACGAGTATAATCTATCTATATACTATATTTCATCCAAGTTCGTTAAGCCGTTTGATCGTGCAGTAGTAACAAACATACACATGCAAACTTGCGCTTTTAAAATAAGTATTAGTGTGATTATCACTGGCATACTTTGAACATAATATATTATTGTAAACTATATTGGATTTTTCTCGTGGTTTTGCTCGTGAAATAGTTGAAAATTTTCTTACACAGTACTCCCAGGTTATAATTTGTACACGTGGCAAATTAATTAAATAAAGTAAAATTCGTTCTGCTGTAAAAACGTCAAAAGATTAGATTTAGACAGAATTACAATAGGGCATTAAATCTCATATAAAAAATTGTCGCCTCGTGGTGTTTGTTAGCAAACTCCTCCGAAACGGTTGAACCAATCATATTGGGTAGGTCTAAGAATAGGCCAACACCTATTTTTCATACCTGTAAGGATAGCCCTCCTACAGAAGGAGAAGTCCTTTTGATCCAAAGTGAAACCGCTGGGCACAGCTAGTATTAGTATATTATCTAAGTAAATCCAGACTTCGATACTATCCTTCCATTATTTATATAATATTTATTCTATTCTAAATGCGAACGTTTGTGAGTAGGTAGATGGATGTATGGATGTTTGTTACTCCTTTCCGATTATAATCTGGAATAATACATAGGATACGTTTTTTTCGATTTCACGCGGGCGAAGCCGCGAACGCCAGCTAGCACTAGTATGAATGTCTTTACATACTCGTAGAAGTTACTTCCACTGTCTGTTTGCTTAAATCCCTTAAACTTCTTAACGGATTTTAATGCAGTTTTCATCAATAGATAGAGTGATTCAAGAGGAAGGTTCAAATGTATAATATTCCAGTCTTCGTAAGTAAAGCCGCGTGGTATATCTAGTATACAATAAATTCAAAACTTCAGGTAAATACTAACCCGAAATATTTCGCCAATAATTACACATCGATAAATTTATACCCTCTGGGAGGTCACAGTCAATATTTAGATCAGCCGGGCAAAGCAATTTACAATCTGCGAACCCGAATATAGGGTGCTATGTATGCATGCAATTTGCATGACCGGCTTCTGTTTGGTATAAACCAGACGCAGCGTATGCATGTAAGTGATGTCGGATCATGTGTATATGCCTTGATTTGAATTTGATGGAGCCTTGACTGACGGGGAAGCTATTAAGGTGTTTCTGAAGATATTTGAGAGTAGCAATATTTTAATAAATACTGAGCAGGTTAGGGAACATAATAATAAAATCCACTGGACAGAAAAATTCCTATGCTTGTGTTGTTTAAAAAAATATATGTTTTATAATATCAACTTTCCAAAGCAATATATATGCGTTTCTTGGGTACACCGAGTGTATTTTGGTTTGTTTTTATAACATTGAGGGGATTTTTTTAACAACAAACAAATGCATAAAAAATAAACACTGAAGTTTTTATGCTAATAATACGTTGAGTATATTTTTAAACATGATAAAGCATAGGAATTTTTCTAAAAGAGAATAATTTACATAACCGTTTTCATATCTAACTCCATGCAATATTTTTCACAAGTACACATGTAATAACATTAAAAAGAATACCTTCCACTTTAATATACAGGCTGAAAATAAATATAAAAGGAAGTAACCGCCCGCTTCACAATATCGGGTAAAGCCATATGAGGTACGTGACGTCAAAGCCTCGTAGGACATTATTGGTGCTCTCACCCTACTTGTAGCACGATATGACGAGAACTGGTTCTTTTACCCCTTACCGTAACTTTGAAAACTTATTGAGTTTTACAGTATTACAAAACGGTCTCAATATGTAAGGAATGTGGTTGTTATTTTTTGTATCTTAATATACTTCTTCCACGTCGTCTACGGTAATACATCGATCAAAAACAGACAGACGTGTTTCTGGGGAGTTGTTCCGTCACTTTGACGGGCCTGTTGGTCTAGTGGTTAGTGGCCCTGACTGCTGAGCCGGAGGTCGTGGGTTCGATTCCCACCCAGGACAAACTTTGTGTGATGAGCATGATTGTTTGTTGGTGTCTGGGTATGATTTATCTATAATATATATGTATTTATAGATTATATAAGTATGTATGTCAGTTGTCTGGTCACCATTATAAAAATTGTTTATAACTAATTCAAATACTGTTTCACTTCAACATAATTTTATTGATAATACACAGTTATACACAACAATAATAACTAGCTCCCTTCGTAGCTCAGAGATGACTCCCTTTGAATAACTTGTGGGGCTTATTTATAGGCATAAGCAAGTTATTGGAAGTACCCACTCATCTGATAACCAACGTCATTTTACCGCCATTACCTTACCGGAACTCCAAATTGAGCCGCGAATTTAAGTAATATTAACAATAATATTAAAAAGAAATATAAGATAGTTTTTAAAAATACAAGTAAAAATCAACATAACTTATAGAACACTGAACAATCATGAATGTTACAGTTAAATACAAACTTCCGTAATTCAACAGGTTTAGAAACAATTCACTACTTATTTTTAATAAATTTGGCAAAAGTATTTTAAAAATGCACAGAATTTAATAGAAACTCGAACATGAATTTTAAGTAAGCTAACAATTCGTCCATCCTGATAAATTTCGCGTCCTCGCGAATGACTGCATAAAGCAAAAGCAACTATTTTAAAACAAGAATTACCAAATATTTATTATTGTATCTATGATGATATGAAGAACAAAATAAAGTTTTCTTTTGACAATTATTTACCGATAGTTTTATTGCCTTTTTTAGTGAAATTAATACTAGATACAGTAACACTCTTTTTTTTCTAATATAAAAACGCTGTTATATAGGCGAAGCTGCGATCCTATATAAGATACCAATAAGATTCATAAACAAATTAGCTTTATCTATTTAGATTCCAATAGTTCGCTTCAGAACGGCTTTACGTTGGTGGTTCATTGAGAATTCCTTCTATATAAATTATAACAATTAAAATAACATCTTAAATTTGCAAAAAATCCTTCAATACAGATTACAACAATTACAAACATATCTTAAATTTGCAAAAATTCCTTCAGTACAAATCATAACAATTAATAACATATCTTAAATTTGCAAGAAATCCTTCAATACAAATTATAACAATTAAAAACATATCTTAAATTTGCACGAATTCCTTCAATACAAATTA
The DNA here is from genome assembly GCA_958449745.1 of Ochropleura leucogaster. Classification (NCBI taxonomy): domain Eukaryota; kingdom Metazoa; phylum Arthropoda; class Insecta; order Lepidoptera; family Noctuidae; genus Ochropleura; species Ochropleura leucogaster. Next base: position 17,769,797 of record OY288207.1, read on the forward strand.
TAACAATTAAAAACATATCTTAAATTTGCACGAATTCCTTCAATACAAATTATAACAACATCTTAAATTTGCAAAAATCCTTCAACAAGTTACAACAATATCTTAAATTTGCATGTCATTATGTTACCATTAATTATGTTCAGCCACTACTATACGACTTTTGTAACCATATTTTTCTGCAAATAAATATTTGCCTTTGACTATTTTTGTTTATACTTCAACAATTTTCATTACATAACAATAAAAATACCATATACATTACATTGTATTTTATAGTACATGCTTATTATTACAGAATGACCATGTTTACACATTGCACTTCAAAGTGGCCTTTCGCTCATAGCAGCCTTATTTACACATTACACTTCAAAGTGGCCTTTCGCTTATAGCGGCCTTTATAGTTGTGTGCACCTTGCACTTAAATATAGTTGTGTGCACCTTGCACTTAAAAAGTGGCCTTTCGCTCATAGCGGCCTTTATAGTTGTGTGCACCTTGCACTTAAATATAGTTGTGTGCACCTTGCACTTAAAAAGTGGCCTTTCGCTCATAGCGGCCTTTATAGTTGTGTGCACCTTGCACTTAAATATAGTTGTGTGCACCTTGCACTAAAAAAATGGCCTTTAGCTCATAGCGGCCTCTATGGTTGTGTGCACATTGCACTTAAAAAAATGGCTTAAATGATTCTACAATCACCCAAACTTGTCACAAATTGACCAAGATGACCAACATGAATGGTGTAAAAGGGTGTGTTTATTTTAGGGTGCAAGAAACCCTGTTATTTTTTTTTTCACCTACAACCCTTTGGAACCACCCACCTTAATCCATTTCAGTTATTCACGATAAACCCTATTACGATTTAGCACAAAATTCTTTTGCGTTGCTCTACAGAGTCGCTAGCTGTACGGTCGTTAGCCAATGATATCTTCATGATGTCGAAAATAACAATAACTTGAAATTATACCTGAATTTTCCATAGTTGGATTTCTACTTTTAACATTGAACATTTAAACATTTAATGATTTGACATTAATATTTACTTTGCTTTTTTTATGGTCATTTATTTATTTACACACAAATTTTTTTTTTATTTATTTAATATTACTTTATGATTTCACTATGATCCCATGAATTTAATTTTGTGAATATTTTATTTGCTTAAATTGTGTATTGTGAATGTGAATACCACGTCGATTATTATTGTTATTTAATCTGTTTGTTTTTGACGATTATCTGGCAGTTTGAGACTTACACAATGTCCTTTTTTTTTGGAATTGTTCGAGGCGTTGAGCTCCTTGAGTTATGAGTTGAGCTATACGACAAATCCTAGCACAGGTCCACTCAATTTGTGTGGTGCTTTCTTAAAATGACTATTTCAGACACTAGATCTGCACAGTCCCCATGTAAACTGATCAAGATTTTTTTTTGTTGCCGCCCACGCCGCGCGCCGCTCGGGTCGCATGAGGTGGTAGGACAGCGCCTCGATGACCAGGTCCTTGACGCGCAGGCCGGCGCTGCACAGCGGCTCGGCGGCCGCGCGCGCCACGAGCGCCTCCTACGCCAGCAGCGGCAGGCGCACGTGCTCCAGCAGCGCGCCACGAGCTCGTCCTACGTCAGCAGCGGCAGGCGCACGTGCTCCAGCAGCGCGCCACGAGCTCGTCCTACGCCAGCAGCGGCAGGCGCACGTGCTCCAGCAGCGCGCCACGAGCTCGTCCTACGTCAGCAGCGGCAGGCGCACGTGCTCCAGCAGCGCGCCACGAGCTCGTCCTACGTCAGCAGCGGCAGGCGCACGTGCTCCAGCAGCGCGCCACGAGCTCGTCCTACGCCAGCAGCGGCAGGCGCACGTGCTCCAGCAGCGCGCCACGAGCGCGTCCTACGCCAGCAGCGGCAGGCGCACGTGCTCCAGCAGCGCGCCCAGGTGCGGGCCGCGCGGCCCGGGCGCGGCCTGCAGCCAGCGCACCACGGCGTCCAGCACGGCCTCCTCGCCGGGCACGGTGATGCGGTCGTTGTCCAGCAGCGCGGTCAGCGCGTCGGGCTCCAGCGCCAGGAACTCGTCGGTGTCCAGCACCTCGGCGAAGTGGTTCTCGATGTAGCGCGAGGCGGCGCCGGCGAGGTCGGCGCAGGCGTGCAGCTCGGCGAAGGCGCGGATGTCGCGCGTTGTCGGGCGCCAGCGCGGCCGCCAGGAACACGCAGCAGGCCGCGCGCACGCCGCTCACGGCCAGCAGCGACGCGCCCGACAGCAAGCTCCACTGTTTTTGTTTTCTTGCCTTCAACTCCACAAGCAGAGGCAGAAACGCTTATCCCTGCGGGGTGCTGCTGACGGGTGACAAGTCGGTCTTGGGGCTCTGGCACGTGTCGGGGATCGACTGCGCCTTGAAGAACCTCCCAGCATGACGCTGTGATGACTTCCTACTGGACTTGTGTCTCTTCTTGGATCAGTGCAATGTCCAACAACCTTAAATTTATTTTAGAACAACGAGTATCTATTTCGTATAAATAGTATCCTATGGACCAAACACGTTATTCAAATGTTAACCAAATAATTGGATAAATGAGGTTGTGTGTACAAAAGACAAAAATCCCAACGACATACAGGAATAAACCCCGGTTAATTGGTGGTTTCAGCCTATTTAAGCAATAAGTAACTACCACTTGGCGTTTTACACGATCATACTAGTAGCCAAGCTATAGGGTATTTTAAGGATAATACCCACTGACCGAAATACAAAATACGATTCTTAATAATAATTTTTAATCATCATCTGCCTAGCCTTTTCCCAATAATGAAATAAAACTGGAACTTTGACATTCACTCACCAGAATGTTCCCAAGTTCAGTCCAATACATATAATAAATAGTATTTTCCGGGAAGGCAAGAGACTTGGTCTTTTTAACACCCGACGCAAAACAATTGTTATATGCACAATTCCAATTAATAATTAATCTACCCACAGTATTACGGAATTTTTTTTCCGTTATGGCTTCAGCGAAAAATAATTTACACATCACTTTATTCAACAATTAAATATCTTAATAACATACCTTATTGTAGGCGTATGCTGACACCAGGGTGGTAGCAGTATGCGAACCTGAATCCTTGGTGTAATCCCACTTCTGATTTATAAAAATTGTTTATAACTAATTCAAATACTGTTTCACTTCAACATAATTTTATTGATAATACACAGTTATACACAACAATAATAACTAGCTCCCTTCGTAGCTCAGAGATGACTCCCTTTGAATAACTTGTGGGGCTTATTTATAGGCATAAGCAAGTTATTGGAAGTACCCACTCATCTGATAACCAACGTCATTTTACCGCCATTACCTTACCGGAACTCCAAATTGAGCCGCGAATTTAAGTAATATTAACAATAATATTAAAAAGAAATATAAGATAGTTTTTAAAAATACAAGTAAAAATCAACATAACTTATAGAACACTGAACAATCATGAATGTTACAGTTAAATACAAACTTCCGTAATTCAACAGGTTTAGAAACAATTCACTACTTATTTTTAATAAATTTGGCAAAAGTATTTTAAAAATGCACAGAATTTAATAGAAACTCGAACATGAATTTTAAGTAAGCTAACACCATAACACAAGCTCTGCTTAGCTTGGAATCAGATAGCCGTGTGTGAGTTGTCCCAAGATATTTATATTATATTATATTTACTTCTTATTATTCCCAGCTAAAAAACTAGGAACTAGCGTTTTGGGAATTGTCTTCTGTAAATTGATATTCTTAAAATGTTGATCATCCCCTTAAATAAGTAATAGTCTACTCTAAAAGATGCGCATCTTCTGTAATACAAATCTTCGTAAATTACTAACATGATTCACCTGGAAGTTTATTTTGAATATACATATATCTATACTAATATTATAAAGCTGAAGAGTTTGTTTGTTTGTTTGAACGCGCTAATCTCAGGGACTACTGGTTGGAATTGGAAAATTCTTTTAGTGTTGGATAGCCCATTTCTTGATATAACATCACGCTACAACCAACAGGTGCTGAGCTAGTGTAAGTTAATCCGATTTTACTAGTGTAAGTTAATGTAACAAAGAAAAAAATAAGGACCAGTTCTGTCTGATGATTTGGACGCGTATCACGAAGACTATTTCAAGAAAGCGAAAGAGAGAAGTACCTGAAAAAATGGGAAGTTTTTACCCAGTAGTGGGATATTAAACTAATAACAAAAACACTATTTTTAAGATACCTTAGGAAACTATTATACTCAATGAATTTGAAATAAATAACCATAGACGGCATTAAATAAAAATAAAAATAAATCGGCTTTTTGTAGATAATTATGATCTACGGATAGTTGTTCCAGATTTGGGTATGTAAGTTTAAATGTTTGTTAAACCACTCACGATAAAAAAGAACTTTTTATGTATAGTCGGTACGTTTGAGAATCGGTCATAATCTATTTTTCATACCCATAAAATTATAAGGATGGCTTGAGCAGCGAGTGAAACCGCTGGGCACAGCTAGTATTAATATAAATTGAGCAAGGACCGACCGCCTTACTGAGTATTTATCAGTTGGCTGCAGCAGCGGTCTGGATTCAAGGCGACACCTTTTTAGCCCCTCAACATTTATAACTGTGGGGTGAAGATGTATGGATACTGGATGCGATAGTTACTAGAACTTAAGATTTTGTAGCGTATTAATGACGGTTCTTGTTACTGCTCGCTAAATAATTATTGCCAGTCGGGTCGATCTTCTAGTTAAGCCACGCTTGCTTAGATTGGTCTGTGGATGGGTTATTACAGGCACTTTTGAATGTCATAAAAACAACAAAAAAATATGTTGCTACAGTCCCAGTCACAAGACATAATAACTTATGAAAGTACTGTAGTTGCCCATTCCAAAGTGTAGATCTCTATGGAGATCTCTATGGAGAAGAATGGGCAAGAAACTCCATGAACACTCTTTTAAATCATAATATTTTTACAAAATCATGGATACATCATTCATGTTGTGATTATAAATACATGTGAGAACGGTGTAGAAATACGAGCACATTAAGAGCATCCATACCTTGGTAAGCACGTCAAGTCGTTAGTCCCGGGCGTCAATTGTAGGCCTTTGGCTGTCATTAAACTTAGTCAGTGATTGGAAAGTTTGACAACGAGTCAAACCAAGGGGTTTCGTATTACCCAGTGTTAACTATAACCCATACAAATATACCCATACGAAACTTCGTGGTTGGATTGGTCAGAAAGACTGCCACTCCATGTAAAATACTGGTGTTCAGCTGAATCCGTTTAGACTGGAAACCGACTTCAACATACAGAGATGGATTCGACAGGCTTATACTTGTTTAAATGTTAAATGTTTATTTTCTTATTGAAACATCACTATCATTAAGCACAATGTTTTATGAAACTAAAAAAAACATTTTGGGTATTTTTTTTTTACTCATAGCGGTACAGCAAAACAAGCCTTAAGTTTTTGTTAATAAACTCCGATTTGATCAACTGATGAAACTATGTTACCTGTAGGCCCACTATGACATCTTAAAGCAGAACTTATTCCACTGAGTGAAAGAGATGGTGCTAGACACCCTGTATAGCTCTATCCCTTTCTCTCAGCGGAATAAGTTCTGCTTTAACACGTCATGGTAGGGTAGCAGGTCTCTTTGGTCTTTATTGCAATTGTGTAAAAATATGAATCATATGCTAACTGTTTTTTACAATTATCGAGCTACGAAGATATAAGCGCTCAAAATTCTCCACATTAACGTGAAACCATCTAAATATTTTTCTTGAAATACTAAATCATCTTCCAGTCTAGTATCGCACGACTATGTCCAGCAGTATAGCAAAGGCATAGCAAAACACCCAAAATAAAAAAAAAAAACCTTATACTAAACGACTATCTAATATATAAAATTCTCGTGTCACAGTTTTCGTTCCCATACTCCTCCGAAACGGCTGGACCGATTTAAACGAAATTTTGTGTACATATCGGGTAGGTTTGAGAATCGGCCAACATCTATTTTTCATACCTCTAAGTGAGCAGCGGGTGAAACCGCTGGGCACAGCTAGTCTTTCTATAAGAGCAACCATCGCTGAATTATACTTACAACTCCTTTTGACCTCTTGGCTCATCCAGTACTATCGCATCATTGTCACAGGCGCCTTCAGACACGAATAATTTATCTTGGCAGCAATCAAGGGGGTAATTTTCGTGAAGACTACGCTCCGAAACTATTTCACTGTTTCATTATTGTAAAGGAAATGAGCTTTTTTTATGTAATTTCTGTTATTTTGGCTGTAGAACTTTCAACCTTGATAATCTTGTGATTCGACTTAAAACTGTAAATATTGTAACTATTACTGTCAGTCTATATTTCTATGTCATCCTTCTGTTAGTTCATTTGCGGGTTATTCGAAAAAGATACTGCGACCCCGGAACACAAAGGAAGAAAAGGAACATGTATGGGTTTTAGTCAGCTAAAGTCTGATAATACCCACCGCTCCGCCCAGACAGGGGGAAGTTATTTGATGATTTCTCATCTTACAATCAAGGTTTCGTTCACGTAGAGTCCGTTTCGGACGGATCCGTCGCCGGTTGGTGCAATGTTGGAGTGCCCCGCGTATCTTCAATCTGATAAAACGATTCCGTATGTCATCTGTGTGAACTCCAAAATAACCAAATAAAAACGTGTACGATAAAACGGACCAGTATATCCGAATGCTGTGTGAACGTAGGTGCCGTCAGGGATAAGTGTTTATTATATTATTTTTTATCACAAATTGGAGCATATCTTCCTGAATTGTGCACCATAACATTCAAGTTTAGTTTTATTGGGATCTTCATATCTACCACGTGTGTGCATCAATGAATTTATTTGTTACTAGCTGTGCCCAGCGGTTTCACCCGCTGCTCACTTAAGGCTATGAAAAATAGATGTTGGCCAATTCTCAGACCTACCCCATATGTACACAAAATTTCGTTAAAATCGGTCCAGCCGTTTTATCGGAGTATGGCAACGAAAACTGTGACATTTACGTAGGCACAAAATCTCAATCTCAAATTCTTAGTAGCAATATAAATCATTTTAAACAAAAATGTAATGTGCCAATAATTAATGTTAAAGACCTTTTTCTAACACATATAGAACAGTAATATTTTTTTCTAAAATCTTTCTTTTACGAACCAAAACATTCATAATTACCTCCCAAACGAAATCTTCAATTCAAAACATTCCTTATATAAAACAGATTGAGCACACAAACTAGACAGCCAGACAGAATTATCTTCCCTTTTTTCGTGATCCGATTTCCTGACGTTGCTCCATTTAATGAGAACATAATGATGAAAAATATGAAGCTGCAGTCTCCCCCCCTGATATTAATCGGCGCGATTTTTCTGAAGGCGACTTATATCTTAGCTTCTTAGTGCTTTTTACTGTTGGAGTTTTCTTGCTTTAGTTTTCTGATTGTATTGTTGTGAGGATTTTTATGAATATGAATGTTTTTTTTTTTATGTGTGTTGCAAATTTGTACTGAGAATAAGGAGATGTTTTCTTGCGTTTTTTTTTAGTAACTTTCCGTTCCGTTCATTTGCTTCATAGGTTAGTAGTCCTTGTGATTTGTCATACTGTGATTGGTTGGTCAAAGCCTTTTACAGATATTTTTCTTTCGTCTTAATGGTAATTAGAAGACCTCCGATTATTTGTAAATTGCAATCCTTGAAACATCATTCAAGATTCTCCAGCCCTTATTTCTAATTATTTGGGTCTAGCTTCTGCCCGCGACTTCGTCCGCGTGGCATTGTTACTTTGGAGTAACGTTAACCCTTTTTCTCTTCCCATTTCTTTCCTCTTTCTCCGCTTTTTCTCACTGTTTATGTCCGTCTCCAGGGTTCCAACTATCTCTGTACCAAAATTCATCAAAATCAACAAACAAACTTTCGCTTTCATAATATTATTAGTAAGGATTGGCGCAGCACGACTTCTTCTGTAGTTCTTTTTAACCTGCAATCTTATCAGACACCTTATTTCTTGCTATACCCATTGCTTCTTAGTCATTCCTTACTCTTATATCCCAAAACTTTCCTCACGTCATTTTTCTTACTCCTCCATACAACCGTGAAGCTCCCAAATCGTTACATAGTTTCATTTCCAAGTTAGACAATTATTGAATATGCATGGTTAATGGGAAATATACTGTTACCCAGAAAAGGTTGTCGTATTTAACCCAAATATTGACAGGTGCAGCATTAAGCCTTATAGCATAAAGTCCGCCTATGTACAACTTTTATACATGAAGTTTAAATAAATAAATAAAAAACAAATGATGATACTATTATCCGAAAAATCCGAAACACAACTCCAACACAATAATAACTATGATTTCACTCACAACCAAACCATAAATGTTAAAACTCCAAATGAATTTATACGAAATGTAACAAAATAAAGCAGAGCATTGGAAAAACGAAAATAAAACGCGCCGAGTATTCATACAAAAAAATATTGCGTCGTACCGACTTTGATTGCAAACCATCCGAACTAAAATGCAGTCAAAAATTCCGATACGAATTAGTTCCTAAAAATGAAACACAGAAATTCGACCCCAGCATTGTGCAATCAAATTATGTTACTCGAATTTCAACGTTTCATTTCATTCAATTGGGTGTGTTGTCGAAAAACAAACATACACATCACACATGTAATCCCTGAAAGGGTAGTTGTACTTATCTAATAGTAGGTACATATCGTCCTGGCATTGTTTAAGTTTTATGTTAAAGGAGCGAGGTTATTGCCATCAACAAATCCAGAATCCGCGACAAAAAAAAACAAAAAAAACCCACTCAAAACTCAATGCATTTATTTCAATTAGACCACTGTAACAGCCCCTTTTGAATGTCTAAAAACAAATGATGAAGCTATAGTTCCTGTCACAAGGCATAATAACGTTTGAAAGTACTGTAATTGCCCATTCCACCCACCTACTAACGGGATTCAGCAGAATACCAGCGTCAGGTAGTCTTCCTGGCATTATGCTGAGCTGGACTCCTATTCGGTGCAATCTTGAGACACACACCGCCCAATAGTGGGCGACTTTAACAAATATATGTGATGTGTCTAAATGCCTATCATTTCACATAGGCCTACATGGGCATTTATAAAACGTCGAGAAAATGTGCACGGTTCGGATTGGTGGTTACATTGTAAGTGATTTTAAAAGAGTAACTATGGAGTTTCTTGCCGGTTCTTCTCCATAGAAAACGACCAACCCGAACCGTGCATCTTTTCTCGACGTTTTATAAGTGCCCATGTAGGCCTATGTGAAATAAAAATATTTTGATTTGATTTGATTTGATTTACTCTTTTAAAATCATTTGGTTTTACAATATTGTTGTTACAGCGTTAGTACTTAAGTATGAGAGGACATCTACCCTACCTTGACTTAAAGCAGAACTTATTCCACTGAGGGCAAGAGACAGAGCTATACAGAGTGTCTAGCACCATCTCTTTCTCACACAGGAATAAGAACTGCTATAAGACGCCATGGTAGCCCTATTGGTATGGGCCCGACAATAAGTCATTGCTTACTTTACGTAAAATAAAAAGTTAACAAACGTCTAGGAATCTAAAAGTCTATCTAATGTCCAACTTCTTTCATTTAATTGAAAAGTCCAACTTAAATCGTGAACAAAGCAAATCCTTTAGTAATAAAAATAATAATAAAGAAATCCTCCGCGTCAGATGTTTACTACCAATTTGGTATTTTTCCATCGAGTTACAAGAACTACGTAAACAAATTTGACGGGCCTGTTGGTCTAGTGGTTAGTGGCCCTGACTGCTGAGCCGGAGGTCGTGGGTTCGATTCCCACCCAGGGCAAACTTTGTGTGATGAGCATGATTGTTTGTTCTGTGTCTGGGTGTGATTTATCTATAATATGTATGTATTTTTAAATTATACAGGGTTACAGGGAAAGTCGTACTGAATATTAAAGGAGGTTATTATTCAGGTCATTTCTGATGATTTTGATTCTGAAATAAAATGTCCAAAACTTAACCGTTATGGCGATATTAAATTTTAAAGATTATTTTTAAAAATCCTTTATTTTTTGGCTTTTAGTCGTTTTTTTGGGATTAGAGCTCCTAGAGTCGATTTTTTTGATGTATCTAGTTAGAGGACATGTCCATTAATAAAAATGATCAACAGAAACTGAACCTACTACTAACAGCTTAAAAAACTGCTCGACAACGGTTAGCATTATGAATTTTCTAATAGAGTGTCCTAAACTTTAACAGGCGTTTAATAATAAAAATTGTATAGAACTTATTCTGCAAATAATTTTATAAAGTTCTACATCTCTTTAGCTATTCAAAAAGGTATAACACTTGCTATTAAATAGGCAAAACATTGCCCAAATAACAGTCAAGTTAGGAGTGGGTACATTTTTAGTTTGAGGTAAAAGTAGCTAAAATGCGTAAAAAAAGACAAAAATTTTAGCAATATTTTTATAATTCATGTTCTACGTGGCCGCTTCTATTTCTTATGCTACAGGCAATACATGCTAAGGTATTCTACTCTCCGAGAACCTGATATTGGCATATTTGACAGAGTTTATCGAAGACTACGAGAAACTGGTTCTGTGCTAGTACGTCGGACTGACATGGGACGACCTCGTGTTCTTGATGACGACGACGAAGATAGTGAAAAACGACGTCTCTTTGAAGCCGACCCAACCACGTCAACAAACGTTGTCGCTTGACGGCTTGGTATTTCCCAGTGGAAAGTCTGGTTCTTAATGAACAGTTCTGGGCAATACCCTTACCATTACACGCCAGTGCAAGTAATTGAAGAAGGGGATCCATTGAGACGACTAGACTTCTGCAGATTTATGCTCAATGCCGATAAAGAAGATCCGGATTTTTTAAAGAAATTTATGTGGACAGCTGAGTCGAAATTTGACAAAGACGGCATCACAAACTATCATAACACCCATTATTGGGCTCCCAGAGCGCAAGTTAACCCCAAGAAAAAAAGACCAAAAGGGTCACAAAGGAGATTCAGTCTTAATGTGTGTGGATGGGTATAATATCAAATAACTTGATAGGGCCATAGGTACTTCTTGCCCGATAACTTGAATGGCGAGACATATGAAAACTTTTTGACGGAGGAGTTACCCTCTTTAATGCAAGACTTCCCTATTACTAAATTTTTTGTCTTTTTTTACGTATTTTAGCTACTTTTTCCTTAAACTAAAAATGTACCCTCTCCTAACTTAACTGTTATTTGGGCAATGTTTTGCCTATTTAATAGCAAGTGTTATACCTTTTTGAATAGCTAAAGAGATGTAGAACTTTATAAAATTATTTGCAGAATAAGTTCCATACATTTTTTTTTACTAAAAGCCTGTTAAAGTTAAGACCACTCTATTAGAAAATTCATAATGCTAACCGTTGTTGAGCAGTTTTTTAAGCTGTTAGTAGTAGGTTCAGTTTCTGTTGATCATTTTTATTAATGGACATGTCCTCTAACTAGATACATCAAAAAAATCGACTCTAGGAGCTCTAATCCCAAAAAAACGACTAAAAGCCAAAAAATAAAGGATTTTTAAAAATAATCTTTAAAATTTAATATCGCCATAACGGTTAAGTTTTGGACATTTTATTTCAGAATCAAAATCATCAGAAATGACCTGAATAATAACCTCCTTTAATATTCAGTACGACTTTCCCTGTAACCCTGTATAAGTATATATATATCAGTTGTCTGGTTACCAAAACACAAGCTCTGCTTAGCTTGGGATCAGATAGCCGTGTGTGAGTTGTCCCAAAATATTTATTTATTTATACAAAAAAAATAGGTTTTTAATCTCATTTCTTTCTAAGGTACCATCAGCTTTATATTATTTCTTTGTGGAGTTTTTATAAGATACGAATGAATGTAAGCAGTGTTATTTTCTAGAAAATCGCTTATTTTGCCTCAAAATATGAATCGAGTGGAACATTTTATCAACTGATCTAGTGAGAGGTTACCAGGCGAATGTCACACACAAAATCATTTTTTAATTTATACGTGTTATAAATAATATTATTACGCAAACATAATTATAAAGATATCCCAGAGCTGAAATATTAAGTACATTATAAAAAAACAGCAAAAATACGAGATTTATTGTCAAATAAAGTTCAACTTATTTTTCATTCTCTCCGTCGCAATAAATATTTTTTAACTATCTTTCTGTTGAACATAATCCTTCAGACCTGTTTTGCCTTATATTGAAAAGCGTTTCATAGACGGGTTTTAGTCAGTAAAAATCTGACACTCCCGCTCCGGCCAGAGAAGGAGAAGTTATTTGATGGTTTGCCATCCGAAAAAACAACAAACCAATTAGCAATCAAAACAATTGAGATTATAATTAATTTCTATACGGAACATTATCCTTACTAATATTATGGAAGCGATAGTGAGTTTGTTTGTTACCTCTTCACATTTTAATGGCTACACCGATTTTGATGAATTTTGGTACAGAGATAGTTGGGAACCAAAAAAAATTGTTCGAAAAAATAGTAGTAGAGTAGGTTATGAGGGAGAATGAGGGAAGAAACGGGAAAACTTAGCGTTGCTATTACAAATCAATAAGGCTTTACCAAATTTAACGCGAGCGAAGCCGCGGGCAAAAGCTATTTATTTATAAAAGCTAAGCTTAGAGGGTGGGTCACTAATTGAATTGCAATTGGAATGCACAATTTTATTTTGAAATTAATGTTTGATTCGTGCTCATTGAGGATTTGTTTCTTCGACGGGAAGGAGTGGGCAAAATTTATTGGTTTCGTTTTTACATTAGTAGTTAATGATTATTTTTTAGTTAGAAAATTAATGAATCTTTCTTGTCTTTGAACAATTAGAGTTAGTTTAGTTGAACCTTAGCGAGTTTTAAAAAGAGTTGCTTCTCAAATGTTCCAAAAAAAACAGTCAATTTAATACCGTTCTTAAAGGTACAAGTCAAGTTGGTGCGGACATAATTATATTGTGCCCACATTTCGGGCACAGGATTTTGATATATAGTGTACCGAACTGAAGTATGTCCACAAACAGTCCCCAAGTCTGACTCGGTCAATGTAACTCAACGTGTCATCATATTATTTCGGAATCACCCACTTTAGGTAGGGTATAGGCCTCCCCTTTCTTCTGCAACACTATCCAGTTCTGTGAATCCCTTCTCCAGGAGTTTCCCATCATTTTGACGATATCGTCGATATAACGAGCTGAGATCATCTCAAGACAGCTCAATGCTTTTTTGTAAAAATATACAGGTCATTTCCCATTTCACAACGTAGATAAAAAGTCACCAAACATTTTCCAACCACAAAGCCATCCAGCTTAAACCTTTTACATCGAGATTCTCATTAGTTAAAAATAAAATAAAATAAGTATAAAACAAGGAGACGTTTTTAACAAGCACAGCAATAAAGGCCCGGTGCAGCTCGACTCAAATAAATCGTGGAAGAGCCCGAAGGTATCTGCCACTTAAACTGACCACAATTACAATGTAGTGTTACATTCGACATTGTGAGCACTTTGGAGTAATGAGAATGTTTTAGGTGAATGGTTTTGCGGAGTTATAAAGCTTTTGCGGCTTATGGTATTGAAATACTTTGACTAAATGGCAACTATGTTGCGGTTAAATTAGAGGTAATTTCTATGATTGGTTTCAGGTTTCATTATTATGTAAATTGCGTCTGGTGAGCTGCTAATGACGAACATGATTTTAAGTTTAACTGATTAATTTCGTAGCAGTTGTAACTACGCTCATTTGTGGCCATATCTTCTTTTTAGTCAGCCATTATCTACTACAAGCTTTTTAAAGAGAAAAAAATCCTAACAAAGTTTTTCGAATCATGATAGTTTCATTAACATCAAAACTTATTACACTTCAGTGTAACAGGCGGTAACTTTTAGACTATTTTATAGCATCGCCTAGACAAATTTTGCAGAGAGATAAGAAAGAAACAGGACAAAAGGGGCATTACTGCGGCTTGTGGCTCTTAATGTGGATTATAGGAGAACGAATGACGGGGTTGAAACCACCCCGCTTAGTACGCGGCGATAATCGAGATTAAACGAATTTCGTGGCTACGCTACGGTGTGATTGCGATTTTACAGTTTTATTGTACAATTTTGAGCTCTCATTATATTCATGATGGATTTTTTTTTTCAGTTTTGAAGGTGTGGGTAAACCTTTTTAGAAAAGCTCCTATTTTGTTGATAAGACTGAAACTAACAAATGGTTTAAACGAAATGAAATGATTTATTTGGCAGAATATAGGTAAATACAATATTAGAATGGTTAATTTTAGGGTCATTTTATTCGACTTATCGGTTGCGCAAATAGTTTTAGTACATAATTATGTATCATTGTAGTACATTATTATATTAATGTCAAGAATTATAAATAATTTAAATTCGTTCCCTTTCAGGCCTAATTATTATTTTACCTACATTAGAGGTTCTGAAATGCGTAAATACCAGGACACATTTTTGCCACACATTTGTTAATTATTAATTCTGCTCTACCAAGACAACTAACCATCAAATGATCACCCAAGGATCTCAATATAGTTCAAAAACACGTATAATATTCCAGAAAAGAAAGCGAAAAACACAACACTCAAAAACGAACCTAAGCAGGTGTGGGATTACGTCACGGCAATGTTTTCCACTCAATATGTACAGTGGGGATTGCTTCGGTCCGTCGGTTCTCGGTCCGTCGGCTCTCCGCCCGTCGACTCTCGGCCTCGGCCTGTCTTGAGGCCTGGCCCAGCGGCGCGGAAACGTAGCCGGGACATGTGTTCGGATTCCCATTCAGATGCGAATAAACAAGGTGGAAATGAAAGACGCTTTTTATTGAGAGAATATTTTGTTTTATTTTTGCGAAATGGTGTGTGGGATTTTGAGGTGAATAAAATTATATTGGTATAATTGTTAAGTAGTTAAGTTAGTTAAGTTTTTCTCTTTTAAAAAAGTATTTTAAGGTACAATAACTGATATATTGTCCTTACCAATATTTTTTTAAGTTTTTTATAAAAAAATATTGGTGAGGACAAAAAACCGAAAACACCTGCTGTTTTTGCGTTTTTGCACTCAAAATATAATTTCTTTGTAAAGGAAACTGACAAATTTTACGAGAATTCAATTGAAATTAAATAATTTATTAAAACTTTATGTAACACTCTCTGGACTTAATACGTTAGGGATTTCATACTAGTATACTATGTACTTCAGGTGACTAAGAAACAAAACATATTAGAAAATAAAAATATAAGAATTAATAAATTTAAAAAAAAATCTTTCTTCTTATTCTCCTGTCACAATTTTAGTTACATACTCCGAAACAGCTTGACAATTTTTTACAGAATTTATTATGTATATTCGGTACGTTTTAAACTCAGTTGTATTCTATTTTTTATAACCCTAAGTAATAAGGGTAGACGTCATCATAAACGGAGCCGCGATTGAATCTAAATAAGTATAATATATAAATCACCATAAAGTTCCAAACTAGTGGCAAAGCGTAAATCTATTTACGCGAATTGCTACAAATCCGTCACCCACTTAAATAACCTGGCCAAAAGGCCCACTATCCATCAATAACCGCTAACCACATCACTACAGATACACACAAATACAGTATTATACCTATCGATGCAATTATTAGAGGATTACAAGGACACGTGCACAAAGCGCCGAAACAATTAATATGGACAGAGTTACGGCATGGAGTAGATTTAAACAGAATGCTAGCTTCAAACAATAAGTGAATACATGCACACATATATGTGCGGGTTCAAACGTATTTGGGACTACATTGCTTTCACTTTTATTTAATCTCTAAAATACGATTACTCTTAAAATAACAATGATTATAATTTTTTTTACTGTGATCTTTTATCAATCTTCTTATATTGCAGGTCTGCTGTGAGAATTCTTAGTGTAATAAGCAGTACCTTAGTGTTCTTTTGTCTGTATGTCTATTTCATCTAATAAAAATGTAGTGTATAAAAAGATTTTTATGCTGATAGTAGTAAAAGGTATATAATAGATATAGTTAAAGGTCTGAATCATACGCTTGACTTAAACTTCAAGTAAGTCTAAGATAAAACATTATCACGTTTTAACTCTAATCTAAAGTTTATTAAGGACCTTTTTACTGCAACTGATCACTCAAAAATCAAGTTAGCTTTTATGAAGTTGATCATGAAAGTTAAATAAGCACGGCATGTAAATTATTTTTTGAATTCAAACAGTTTGACAAAAGATTACCGAACCCATTTTACGTGGATCAGTTTTAACTCTTTGCAAGCTAGCCTTCTGTACCCAGTATATTTTGTGGCAACAGCAACGGACGCCCGGGTAACCGATCATGCAAGTGACAGGAAATCAATAGGCAACTCATAATGATGCGCTGCACGTTAATTAAACGTGGACGGTAACTGGTGAACTTACCTTACGTACATTGGATGTTTTTAATAATGATTTTCTCATTCAACGTGAAATATACGCTTTGGCAAACAAAACATTTCATTTTACGTATAGGTTTTATTTGTGTGAAATTAATTATATTTTGGTGAAGTAGCATTTTTTCTTTCATTGCTACTAGAATTAAGATACTTAAATTATTGCCTATTTGGATGGGTAATCATCAAATTACTTCTTCCACTCTTAGCAGAGTGGGGGGGGGGGTCAGAGTTTTACTAACTAAAACCCATCCATGTTCCTTCTATTGACCTTTATGTTCCGGGGTCGCGGTATCCTGGTAACCTGCAACCCCAGTGGCCTTCGTAGGTCTGCTGTGTTGACATCTCTTTGAACTTTGGAACACGAACACGCCGTCGACGCGGCCATTTGTCACTGGACGGACGATGAGCTACCTAAAGTACTGATTTTTAGAACTTACTCATAAAAAAGAAATATTCAAAAATTTGTTCTTAAACCTAAGTTTGACTTCAGAATTGAGCTTATTTGACCATAAGCCCACCAATAAAAGGCGGACACAGAGTTTCAATTAAAGAAGATGTCTGATAATACTTGTCATTTAAATTCTCATATATTTTGTTCGACCAGCTAAAAAAGAAAGGACCACAGATTTGAGTATATGGTTTTAATTTCAACGACAGATAAAGGGTCTTGACAGACAAACAGACAGACAAAAAAGATGCAATAAGCGTTCAGTTTTTTCTTTTGAGGTTTTCTAAAACACACAACGTTGATTAAAAACCTTCACAACATAAATAAACGACTAAAAGATCAATCCTTCTAAAGATCGTTTTAAAACAGCAACTCAAGTTTCACAACAAAATAAAATGCACAGACGAATAAATTCAATCACTGAAAAGGAAACAATTATTGAAATGTCAGCAAAAGGTTAAAGTTAACAGTTACCTACAGTCGAGTTACAGAATATCTTCAATAGTTAGATTCTGATATCTAGGACGTACTTTTCTCAGTTATATGGCTCACTGGGTTGAAGTAAATAATGAAGCAATGGAAATAAATATTGAAATAAGCTGCAGTTTGCTAGCTCTAACTATTGAAATGTGATGTTTAAATTAGAAAAAAAATGGAATACCCTCCTTGCCTTCCTTCTTCTCCTATATTTTTAAATAAGCATCATTATTTTGTTTGTGACATTATGTTCATACTTTTTAAAGCTATAATAAAAGAATACTTTTTTTTACCTACATATGTCGTTTATATCAAGTTTTCAGGTTTCTTCACACGAGTAGATATATCTTATAATTTTATCTCTATAAAATCATTTGTATTCAAAATATTATTATTATTTTTTTGTGGTTTCAAATTCATCTTTTTTAAGGTTTCGTTTTACAAAAAGAAAATGCTAAACCCTTACTGGTTTAGTTTGTTATCCGTCTGTTTGTTTGTATGTCTGTCAAGAAGCGGCAATGAGTGGTGGTATCGAATTGAAATTAAAACCTTGTACTCACCTCTGTGGTCTCTTTGTGCTGTGAAAAATCAACCCTCTAAGTCCACGGAGTCAAAAGATATGACCGTTTATGTTACAAGTTTATACAGAACCCTCGGTGCGCAGCTGCTTGGTTGGCTTTTTTTGGTCCATAACTTCGCAATCCTTACTTAATATTATAAAAGCGAAAGTGAGTTTGTTTGTTTGTTTGTTACCTCTTTACGCTTTAATGGCAGAACCGATTTGAATGAATTTTGGTACAGAGATAGTTGGGAACCAGGAGACGGCCATAATATTTTTTTGAAAAAAGTGGGATGTGAGGGAAGAGAAGGTAAAACTTAGCGTTGCTATTACAAATCAATAAGGCGCAAGGGGAACTGTGTTACCCTAAATTTAACGCGGGCGAAGCCGCGGGCGAAAGCTAGTAATTAAATATTGTTAACTTTGCCAAAACATTAATAAACCATAGTCTCCCAACCAAGGTATAAATCCACAATTATTCTAAACTCAGAGAAAATTTCACCAATAATTTTTCTTAAAATATATTCTACTAACTTTTGCCCGCGGCTTCGCTCGCGTTAAATTCGGTAGCGCCTTATTGATTTGTAATAGCAAAGCTAAGTTTTCCCGTTTTTTCCCTATTTCTCCCTCATATCCCGCTCTTTTAAAAAAATAAATAGCCTATGTCCGTCTCCTGGTTCCCAACTATCTCTGTACCAAAATTCATCAAAATCGGTTTAGCCATTAAAGCGTGAAGAGGTCTCTCTAAACAAACTCACTTTCGCTTTTATAATATTAGTAAGGATTCCGCCTCCATTCTTAGCGACTTCCATTCTAGAACATGTAGTAAGGTAGGTAGATAACAAGCCGTCGACTTCTACATGAACGCACACACTAACTACGTCTAAGCGCTTGGCTGTGCTTGCTTGTGCGACACATCGACGCAACGTCGCGTCGCCCCCCCGCGTCACACGTCCTTATAAGTTCCTGGAATAGTTGACGTACCTTTATGACGTTGCACTATCTTTGATGTAAGGAAATTGAATCGTCTGGAGAAATGAAAATGCGCCGAATAATTTAGATATTTACACATACACTTTTTTAGCCAATTTTGTCCCGCTGCTGAGCAAACGCCTCCCCCATAACCTCATCTGGCCATTCTGGCAGGAACGTCAAGCCAGCGTTTTTTGGGCCTTGCTCGGTGACGATGACCGATTTCAGGCACTCACTGCATTATTCATCAAAATGAACATCACAATAAAAAATACCATTTCAGACACTTATATAGTCCTTATATAGTTCACCAAGATTTTTGTTTGAACCTTAAAAGAAACTTCTCAGTTTGTTTTGGCTGTTTCTTCGGATATAAAACCCCAGCCTCATCTAGTTTTAAAAAAAGAACGACTTACGTGTAAAAATGTTTGTCAAAACCTACTTGGAAAAAAAACATAACAAAGACAATATTATTATTAACTAAATTGGTCTTTTGACGTCTATCAAAAGATATCATAGTATGTTAGTAATAGAATTCAGTTTTGTAAGACACAGTGCATATGACTGCAAGATCTTTAACGGTACCAACAATACAACAGAGAGATAATTGGTTCAGATTCCAATTAGTACCTGATCAATATACAGACTAATTCCATACACAAGTAGTAGTTTGTCTAACAAGCAATATTTGAATCTTTGCTAAATAATTTGCTTCTGTGATTTTTGTTGAAGTTGTCCGTGTTTTGTTTTGGTAATACAAAGATTTGAGTCTTGTTTTTCAGGAAGTTTATTTTGCGTATTAGAAATCTTGTACAATTTTTTTTTTAACTTTGCCCATAGATAATATCACGCCTGTAACTCCCAAAGCGTTAGGCCTATTTATATGATTTTATATTCACATACTGGGTTTATATTCACATACTGGGAACAAATCTAGAAGCCTCTGTGTAAAATTCCTGATAGATAAACCCAATAACTTAGCCCAACCTGGAATTCGAATCTGGGACCTCCTGCTTATCAGTCGCTTGCGGTTGCGACCACTACACCAACAAGACAGTCATTTGTTTAAACTTCATGTACAAATAGTGGTTCATATGCCGACTTAATGCCATAAGGAATTCTCTACCAGTCAACCTTTGGGTAAAATACGACAACATTGTGATAGGGTACAAAAAATATAAATAAAACTATTTGTTTTCGAAAACTTATATACTTATACAGATACTAATACACATTATATATGAAATAAATAAATTTAAAAAATAAATGAAAACGAGAAACTTAACAGTAATTACTATGACTTTTAATGAAATAGTGGTTACGAATTTTCTTTTAAAAGCAAATTTGCTTTCAGCTTTTCAGTCATCATCACACTTCTATTAAAACAACTAAATACTCCCAAAACACTTCTATCCAACGCTAATAAATCCATACCTCGAATAAATACCTAGGTACTAACAGGCTACTGATAACAGTTGCTATCTCATCCAGGTCAGACCGGAATTAGGTCACTAGGCCATTCACAGGACACGCCAGATTACCGGGCTTTCAACGGCCGTACAATACTGTGACACTTCGAATGCATTAATTGATTCGGAGATGAAGGGATTCAGGTGTCTTTGGTGATATAGTTTCGATTATAAGGTTGAATCATTTGATGGCTGCCTCTTACATATAGGCCTAGTTTAGTTTAGGAGACAGGTTTGAATCTCTTATACTTTTTTACCATAAGCTAAACTAGAAACTAGCTTCTGCGAAAAAGAGAACGTAACAAACAAGTATTTTTTTTGTGTCAGGTTTTTTTAAGTGTTTTAATTATCATATTTCACATATTTTTTTATCAAGTATTGATTTTCTATTGTTACTAAAAGATTGACAGATCATCTATATAGACAAAAGAAAAGATATGTATTATAGACAATAACTCATAAACTAGCTGTATAAATGAAATTGATATGGGACCACATGGGAAGTAAGTAAACTTTCAAACAGAAATAAAAATAATTTGTAAATCGATCCAGGGATACATAAAAAAAAGGTTCCGACGAATTAAGAATATCTTGTTTTATTTAATGTTTTAACTTGAACTTTGTTTTATTTATTGTTTTTCTAAGACATCACAGACATCGCTCAAGGATTACACCGTGGGGAAACCTGCACTTATGATTAAATAGATTTTGCCCACGGCTTTGCTCGCGTTAAATTCGGGGTAACACAGTTCCCCTTTAATGATTTGCAGGTACCTGCCACCTGCAGTGTTTGCCCTTGCGCCTTATTGATTTGTAATAGCAACGCTAAGTTTTCCTTTTTCTCCCTCACATCTTAATCTTTTAAAAAAAAATAGCTTCCTCTGTACCAATATTCATCAAAATCGGTTTGGCCATTTAAGCGTTTCGCTTTTATAATATTAGTAAGGATTAGTTTGATTTTGTACGAGACGATGTACCTACTGACAAATTTACAGCCAGTGCACTGGTTTTCAGAGCTTACAAAGTGTAAGCTATCGTTAAAGCCTAGATTGTCGATGTATATGACGCGCCCGTCACGTGCCGTCGGCTTTCAGTGAAAGCGGCAATCGACGCGCTGTAAAATTTACTTCCGACAATTTACGCTGCTTGTTACTTTGCTAAAACTGCTGTGTTATATGAATTATTAGAGGAAATTTGTTTTTCAAAAATCTATACTAATATTATAAAGCTGAAGAGTTTGTTTGTTTGTTTGAACGCGCTAATCTCAGAGACTACTAGTTGGAATTGGAAAATTCTTTTGGTGTTGGATAGTTCATTTCTTGAGGAAGGCTATAGGCTATATAACATCACGCTACGACCAACAGGTGCTGAACAGCGCGGGTGAAACCGTGGGGAACAGCTAGTAATACTATAAAAGCGAAAGTGAGTTTGTTTGTTTGTTTGTTACGTCTTCACGCAGAAATGGCCCAACTGATATTGATGAATTTTGGTACAAAGATAGTTGGGACAAACGGAAGAAAAGGGGAGAGAATTTATTTTTCTATCGTTACGTGGGCTTAAGTTAGCGTTAGCCCAAAGTCACTATGCCACGCGGACGAAGCTAGTTCTTTTGTAAACTATCTTTGTTTTAAGTTTAGTAATGATTAACGTATGTTTTTTTTTTCAGGTTTCCCTACCTCAAAATAAGAAACGGAACCCTAATAAGATTAATTTGTTGTTCGTCTGACTGTCTCACTTTCTTTCAAGACACATGAAAAACTAATCCTACTATAATCCTTACTTTACTTAATTATTATAAAAGCGAAAGTGAGTTTGAACGATAAATCATACAAAATTATAATTAAAAGGTATTATTAATTCATTGTCTAACTGTCTGACACATGAAATCCTACTAAACTCACTGTAATCCTTACTAATATTATAAAAGCGAAAGTGAGTTTGTTTGTTACATCTTCACGCCTGAATGGCTAAACCGCTTTGATTAATTTTCGCACAGAGATAGTTGGGACCCTAGAGATGTCCGTCTCCAGGGTCGTAGTCATTGTCCATAGGCCATTTTTTTTAAAGTGAGTAATGAGGGAGAAATATGGAAGAAAAGCCAAAACTTAGCTTTCCTATTACAATAAATAAGGCGCAAGGGCAAAACGTACAGGTAGCAGGTACCTGCAAATCAGGAAAGAAGAACAGTACCACGTAGTATTACCCTGAATTTAACGCGAGCAAAGCGGTGGGTAAAAACTAGTAATGTTATAAATGCAAAAGTTTGTGAGGATGTATGGATGTTTGTTACTCTTTCACGTCAAAACGGCTGAACGGACCTTGATGAAATTTGGCACAAAGGTAGATTATAGTCTGAAATAATACATAGGACATACTTTTTTTTGGATATAACTCGGGTGAAGCCGCGGGCGCCAGCTAATAAAACTATAAAATCAAGTCTGTGATAGTGATAGCTGTGAAAAAAACAACCTAAATCTACGCAGATGTTTAAGACAGCCGTTTATGTCGCAAGTTTGCACGGAACCCTTGGTGTGCGAGTCTGACTCGCTCTTGGCCGTTTTTTGTGTTAAATCGACGAAGGCACGAGCTAAGCTAAAAGAAGACGGGCAAGTTGCGACTTGAATAGATTTAACAAGGTATATGTACTTCTTGGATGACAATTCTACGTTTAATGGATATATCACTTGGTTCAATAAAACAATGTAGCTATTAGGACATTTCAATAATGCTGAAATACATTTTGGGGGTAAAATAAAAGATGGAGGTAACTGTGGTGACAGATTTTTGACTTTGGTCAACGTTTTGTAATGGTATTGATCGACATAATGTTTTTCTTGTATTTTAAGGTAACATTGTACACATTTCTCATTAATTCACACAGTAAAAATGGGCAAAAAACAGCAACAAATTGCAAAAACCAACATATATAGCATAGTTATACCGCTACCACCGGCATAACACAAACAATTTTTCGAACCTCCCGCCACCCAGTGACCTAATTTCGTACAGGTGACCTGCATGAATCAACCAATAGCATCCAAGTGCTTGTCAATTGGTTAACTATATTAACCAATGGTGAGGGCTAGGCGTGGCGTGGCAGGATGCCAGCCATCTCGTTGCATCTTTACGCCTACGCTTCACGATATAAGAAAGAAAAGAAGGCCTAGTCTTAATAACACTTCTTAGAGGCACACATTGATAGCTTTCAAGCTGTTGGTCAAGCATAACGGTGTCAAACTCACTCTGACACAGATGCAGCTCAATGTCTTATGTGTGTGTGTACGTGTGGGTATATATATATACACGTTATGTTTCTCGATACTTCTGCAAGTTACGTTTGTTCTACACTTGTTGATACTGCGGAAAATGTTCACTTGCCGACGGCTGGGCGGTTCTGCCGAATACTTGGCCTTCTCTTATATCTCCAGGCTACGAATCGTAGTCTCTAACGCCTTATGAAAGTTATAATATAGAGAAGAATGGCCATTGGTTGAAGCTGAAATACAATTTGCTTGATCTGCGCATGCTGGGAATTTCAGAGGCCGTCGGCAACCCGTCGGCGTCGGTAGAGACTATTAAAATGTTATTTTCATTTCGAGTTTTATTTTTCTTCCGTTGTTTTGAGAAGAAGATTAGTAAATATACAGCGTGTTTTAACCTCTCCATATAATTATTAAGAGGACTAAAAGATAATTCACCATGATGTTTTATTTAATACAGCTTGCTTATTCAGTACGAGTATGCCTGCATACCTATACTGGTTTTGTACAGCTACAGATCCAGTTTATGCAGATCTATTATTGCAGGGGAACCTTATACAAAGTGAGACCATGTTATACTGGGAATGTAGTGCTTGATGTGTCACCGTGTGTACCAATTATTAACGCAATCTTTGTTTTCCTGTATTTATTTACAGTTTTTCTAGTGGAATATTCACCACATTTGTATTTATCTTCTTCTCGAATCGATGACTTAGATTTCATTCGACGAATACGTAGCGACCTGAACATGTCTCTCCATGTACATATGTACAACTAGCTGTTCCACGCGGTTTCACCCACGCTGCTCAGCACCTGTTGGTCGTAGCGTGATGTTATATAGCCTATAGCCTTCCTCAAGAAATGGACTATCCAACACTAAAAGAATTTTCCAATTCCAACCAGTAGTTCCTGAGATTAGCGCGTTCAAACAAACAAACAAACAAACATACAAACAAACTCTTCAGCTTTATAATATTAGTATAGATATGTACTTTTCTATCAAAATATTTTACAAATCCATGTTCAGATTGTACCTAAATAATTTACTATCCATAACATACTGTATAAACCCAGTTTACTAAACTTGGCATAGTATTTTGTATAGCTTGTTTTTAATTATTTACTGGTTTCTATCTTGACATGGTAAAATTATTTGGATTTCATTAAATAAAATGTAAAAAGAAAAAAAAGTTTTTCCTTCTTTTGGCTAAGTCTAAGGTGAGAGGAAACTATGTCCAGCAGTGCAGCGACACAGAATCAACTCTTTATTATTTTAGATAAAACTGATTGCATGCCTGTTTAAATAGCAAGTATTTCTCTTTACGGATGGAAAAAATCTGAAATCTTCCACCGGGCGTGGGGAGTGTACTGACTAAAACCCACCCATGTTCCTTCGTTTGCCCTTTATGTTCCGGGGCCACGGTATCTCTTTCAAACAACCTGCAACCCCAGCAGGCGATGGCCCTGGGGCTAATTATACACTTAACATCTGTAACTTGTATCTTCTCTCAGTGCAAATAAAGACCTATTCTAAAAGTAAATAAATAATATAAATATCTTGGGACAACTCACACACGGCTATCTGATCCCAAGCTAAGCAGAGCTTGTGTTATGGTAACCAGACAACTGATATACATAGGTATTTATATAATTTATAAATACATTCATATTATAGATAAATCACACCCAGACACAGAACAAATAATCATGCTCATCACACAAAGTTTGTCCTGGGTGGGAATCGATCCCACAACCTCCGGCTCAGCAGTCAGGGCCACTAACCACTAGACCAACAGGCCCGTCAAAGTAAAATGTTTGATATAAAATGTTATGCCCATGCAATTTTCTTCCCTATCAACATCTCCCAGCCTCCGTACATCGTTCTACATAACTTCCCTAAATGCAATTACCATTATTAATTATTAAGCTCACTCTTCCCTCTAAAGATTTTCGCTTGGCTCGTTACGAGGCCTTTTTGCCCTCTTAAGATCCTATTATCGGATTCATATTTAATAAATACCGGGATGCCTACAGTGTACTGTGGTATATTTTGCTACCTACCTAGTATATTGTGTTGGTATCATTTGAGCCCTTCATAACATGGTACTTCACTACATAGTATAAAATAGGTATAGTACGGCCAACGAGAAGCGATACGAAAGGTCATTAACCTAAAGAACAACTGTGGCGTTGACAATCTAATATTTAGCTCTTTCCATCTTGTGTTTTTGTCGTAATGTCTCGTTCTCCCGGCAAAAACATGACAACCTTAAGACGGGTTCGCCAACATTCGGGCGGCCATTTTAGATGGGGTTTTAGCATGGGTTTTGTTTACATTTGGTATCGCTTCTCGTTGGCCGTACTATAGATATATTATTCTTTATTATATACACCATACAAATAACAAGAATAACATTAAACAACTAATAAATAGGGTGACACAATGTTCGGTGGGTGATAAAATAAAATCGCTTTCTGTCCGTTACTATGTTGTAAGTACGCTAAAAATTATAAAACTACGCAACGGATGATGATGCGGTATTTTTAATAGGAAGAGTGATTCAAGAGGAAGGTTTATATGCATAATACTTCACGCTATGACTCTTAGGAGGTGAGCAGCGGGTGAAACCGCTAGGCGGGTCGCTAGTAAATCTATATTTAACTTGCATAATGTGGGTGTAACACTTAACCGGCAAATCTCTGCCTATAACGATGATTATTGGCGTGATGTTATGTTATTTTCAGGGTTCTGTACCTCAAAAGGAAAAAGAACGGAACCCATATAGGATCACTTTATCGTCTGTCTGTCTGTCTGTCAAGGTCATTTTTTTCGGGAACGCGTAAAGGAAGGTATTGAGTTTAAATTAAAATGATATACTCAAGTTTGAAGTCTCTTTCTGCTGTGATAAAATAAATAAAATCTAATCTAATCTTAGTCCACGCCATCAAAGATACTGCCATTTCTATCGCAAAATTATGTACGGAACCCTCGGTGTGCGAATATTTAAAAAAAAATAGCAATAAAACTATTTCACTGTTTGCCAAGTAAATACTTATTTAAAAAAATCTTGAAACAAAAATGGTTATGGTTGAGCATCATTTATTTATAAATGGTTAAATTTAATTAATTTCATCATAAAATTAATTTTTCAACGTATATTGTTATCAATATAAAATGAAGTTATTTATTATCTAGGTACACAATATGAAATATGAACCTACAGGCTTTTCCCATAATATGTGAATGAAAACAAACCTCCAACCTACAATTCTTTGTCACACAACACCGTCGTCAAAGTTCATTATTAAACTAACTTCTAAGCCATCACACTCCATCCGAACTAAACACAAACTAATCTTCCACCAACATCATTGAAAACAAAAACTAATTCGAAACACAGAACACAGCAAGCCAAACAGAGTCACATTACAAACATAACTAAATTTAATTTCAAAAGTAAGGCGAACCCGATGCCTCTCAAACTCTCGTTCAAGATAAATTAAAACTCAACTTATACCTACTCAACTTATACCTACTCAAGTTATTGGTGCTCAAGTTGTACTTAACATTTATATGATATCTCTTGACTGCGTTATACGATACCGTTTGTCTATTGGCGCAGAGATTTGCTTTTAAATGCGATTAAAGTAAAGACGTCTGTGGATTTTTTTTTCTTTTACGGATTTTTATTGAGAAATTGGGAAAAATCTTCGACTTCTTTTATGAATAAGTTTTACAGGTTTGGTACCTATATAAATGGATTTTACTAAAGAAACATGACATTACATAACTGAGCTGTGGGTCGTCGGTGAACATTCTGATCCACATGCATTGGCTCGAAGTCCACCGGAGTTCAAATCGATGATAGGTAAGTATTGTTTTGTTTGTTTAAGGACGTATTCAATTTATTCATAAAAAAAAAATATTCAGAATCTTTTTTTATGTAAAAAAAAAACCACAAACAAAAATAATGATTTTGATTTTTGTTTGTGTTTTTGTATTGGGTTTGATGCCTTTTAGAATAAAAAAATAAATAACGTTACGAATGTAATCTTGATTCAATTCTAAGGTCGGGCATGGTGCTATTGGATTTTTTCCATTACGAATTTCTCAGCAACCATGGAGTTTCGATTTGTGTCCGGTTGATGGCAATAGGCTTGCCCTCCTATTAGAAGGTTCTTATAGAACATAAAAGGCGAATTTCAGGTTTACTGATGGAAATTATTTTAAATTTCGATATTCTGAATCCTGATATTGCACCTTGATCTTTATCCTCGTAGTTTTATAGTTTCCAGGGCATGACATCGCTCGTTGCGAAAAAATGCAGCAGCGCGTGACGTCACACGTAACTTTAATGGGCTATATCTTTGTCATTTTTATTCTTATTTACAAATAAAAAATACGTGTTCCGTATTTTTGAATATTCTAAAAGACGGACCAACAATATCTTTTTTTGGTTACTAGCCTATTCATAGTTATAATGCTCGTCCAAACAAACATGACTTTTAAATACTAGATCTAAATTTTGAGTTATAGCGGCAATAGAATACAAGAGCAACACTATCTTTATAGATTAATTTAATAAAGGATGAGTCAACGTTATATTATCTCTTTAGTTAACAAAACTCTAAAAACAAATTACCGCACGTATCAAAAACAACGTAAGCACCAATAAAAAGACGATGACATTAAACAATCTTGCGCAGACGCTAGATGAAGACACATAACGAACGTGGTTTGGCGCTTTGCCTGGATACTATGACACAAGAAGTGCAATCTACCGCGACATTCTTTTACATAAACGTTGCATAGCTGGTGCAAAGCATAGGAGGAGCGAGAGCGATTGGTTCAGCGTTTAAATCGCCAGAAATATTGCATCACTAAAAAGTAAGAATACTTTGTCTGCGGGTTATCGCAAATAAATAATTAGTTAAATTGGTATAAACCGATTTATTTATTTACTAGCTTTCGCTCGCGTTAAATTCAAGGTAACACAGTTCCCCTTGCGCGTTATTGATTTGTAATAGCAACGCTTAGTTTTCCCTTTTCTTCCCTCTTTCTCCCTCACATCATATTTTTTTTTGTCTGTCTATGCCCGTCTTAGGTTCCCAACTATCTCTGTACCAAAATTCATCAAAATCGGTTTAGTCATTTAATCTTTTTGGAGAAATAAGTATGGTTATGCTTGCTAGACTTTCAGAATAGCAAAGTAGGAGGAGAAAGATACAAAAATCTCTAATCTACGTCTGGCTTCTTGTTCAGCGCTAAACGTATCCTTAGATAGTAAATTCTCAACAGCAAACATGCAATCTTAAGACGAAGGTAAATATTGCGCTGACCTTAACCTAGAGCCCCAGCGGCACAAAAACGTGCCAGTAAACAAGTATTACCGCTGGTAAAAATTTGAGCTACCAAAGCCAGACCGATTTAAAACTGTATTTGTAGTAAAGATAAGTCTTAAAATCAGAACACGCTTACAATAAGAGCCCGCCCGGTGATGCTTGACGGATAGTTGACGTAAATAATGGCGGTCCTGGAGAGGTTAATTTAATTAGGATGAAGGAAATGTATTGGCGATGCGTGATTAAACTGCTTGTGACTTGCACCATACAAAGAGATCACATGCAAGCCATTTGTTGGGGAAAAGCTATGGGGTTGCAGTTTTTTATTATGAAGCTTGAGTTTCGCTTGCAACGTTCTAACAGATGTTTTTTTTTCTTATTTAATACCACGCCTCAGTGGATTCGCAATATAAGAGATGCGAACCACTTTACAAATATGCACAATTAGTTTTAAGATTTAGTTGTTTTGTGTCCGGGGTTGCGGTCTGGCCCCGGAACGTAAAGGGCAAAAGAAGGAACCTGAGTTGTTTTTAGTCGCAAAAAACATGTGTAAATTTGTAACTAAGTAGAAGATTTTAATATTCTTGTGTTTCGAGGTCAATATCCCTATAGGCCAATTAAACTAGACCAAAAAATAAGTATACTAGAGGCAATCGGTTTCAAATCGTTTTGGAATTTTACGCCAACTTTTATTAATCGATAGAAAGTAACTTTGACGAGACCGTTGGAAATTATTTTACCTTGAACATTATTTGATAGATATAGGCTTAGCCTTGAGACGGAGGGACAACTAAAACATTTGAATACGACACACGGCTCAGTGCGGACTCAAGACAGGTTCTTATAAAAAAACTAGCTGTGCCCAGCGGTTTCACCCGCTGATCACTTAGGGGTATGAAAAATAGATGTTGGCCGATTCTCAGACCTACCCGATATGTACACAACATTTCGTTTAAATCGGTCCAGCCGTTTCGGAGGAGTATGGGAACGAAAACTGTGACACGAGAATTTTATATATTAGATGTGTATAATATTAAGTTTGAATTCCGTAATAAAACACTTTGTTTACGCACGTTACGTTTACCGCAGCATACGTTTTTCTTCCAAATTTCTCTGTTACTCGTAATTTTATCATACTCCTCCTCTCTCCCCATATTATCCCTCAAACAGTCCATCTCTTATACCCATCCCCATTTATACTCAAAACTTTTCTCACAAAATGTCGTGTCCTCCTTACTCCGCATCACTTTTTTCGCTGAATTTATCTAAATACGTACTTTCGCCCGTGACTTCATTCGCATGGTATAGCTACTTTGGGCTAGCGCTTACTTTAACCCGCGTGATGATCGGAAAAATTATCTTTCTCTCCCTCTTTTTTTCCATTTTTCTCCCCCTTTTTCTCATTTTTTTACGTATGTCCTTCTCAGGGTCTCAACTATCTCTGTATCAAAATTCATCAAAATCGGTTTTGCCATTTAGGCGTGAAGACGTAACAAACAAACTTACTTTCACCTTTATAATATTGGTAAGGATTTTACAAAGATGTCATAGATTTTCCTCAAAATAGGCCTGGTTCTATAACCAAAGACTCTTATGGTTTTAGTGGCATCGAAAACCGTGTCTGGCTACCAAAATCAAAGGTACCTTAATCGATCATGGACCTTCCAATCTCAAGTGGTGGATTGGTTCGTCTAACACAAGGCATCGCGAGCTTCAGAAGATATGCTTGATGGAGCAGGCCATCAATATACCTAGTTGAGGATTGAGATCTCCAGCGATACTCCCAAATAGCTACTATTGTTTCAGACTACCGGCCCGACTAACTGCAATATTACAAGCTAGAGGTGTATTCAATCATGCGATGCAATTTGTTGCTAGAATATTTGGAGCATGATAATTGAGTTGTCAATTGTTGGAGGTGACGCTTTCAAGTGGAAATGCTTTGTTATGAAAGGTGGCATTTGTAAAACTAGGTTCATATAGATATTAAAAACAGAATAGCATCTTGATTCTTCAATTTAGAGGCGAAAATGAGTTTGTTTGTTACTTCTTCACGCCCTAATAGCTGAACCAATTTTTATGAATTTTGGTACAGAGATAGTTGGAACCCTGGAGACGGACATAGGCTAAAGGCTTTTTTTAATGTAAGAAATGAGGGAGTAAAAGGGAAAAAAAGGGAAAACTTAGCATTGCTATTACAATAAATAAAGCGCAAGGGCAAAAACTACAGTTAGCAAATCAGGAAAGGGGAACTGTGTTACCCTAAATTTAACGCAAGCGAAGCCGCGAGCAAAACTAGTAGATTATACTTAGGTCATTAAAATACCCTTTTGATCACAACAAAAATAAATTAATTCTAGCAAGTAATTTGAAAAGGAACGTTTCGTACGGAGAAAAAATATGATTGGTACTCAAATGGTTTCAATTTTCACAGAATTCAACTCCTATCTCAAAAATACACACCAACATATAAATGGGACCTAAATACTTTTACAGAATGAGGACTGTTTCCGAAAATATCATTGGCGCTCCAACAAAAATCTGCTCGAGCGCTTTTTATTCCTTCCAACAAATCCTCAAACGATAGAATATCCTGACCTATTTGTTCAGAATTACTGTACATCAAATCAACCACCAATTTGTCAATCCGCTGCACACAAATTCAATCAAGCTACACACATTTTTATTTCCACACGATTTCCTTTGTAAGTTGATTTGTGAAATATTCAATCGCGATGTCTCAAGTGGGGGCCTTATTGTAAAATATTTCGAATAATATGAAGATTATTGGGTACTAGACATCCCGCGGGGTTTGCGTCTCGCTATATTAAAAGATCTATATCTGTAAGGTATTGGAGAAGGAAAGCTTTGGTTAACAATGTTTTTTGTATGATTTTTTTTTGGATATTTTGGTCTTTGGATAGTTTTACGTAGTACTATTTTGAAATGGAGTGAGCAATGAACACAACCCTTCATTAAAATGATATGCATAAAATAATACAAAGACCTTCTTAAGAGAATTATTAGTGATACCATTTTTCATGGGTACAACCAATAAATTAACATTTGCTTGGATGGTTTTATAAATATCGATTTTAAAAGCAGAAAAAACGACAAAAAAAGAAATTTTGTTACTGTCGTTGGTTGAGTAATTCCTAGTGGAACTGCTCCTGTTGAAGTCCTACATTCGATTCCTGGCTAGGCAACGTGTTATTGGGTTTTTACGTCAAGAAATTTCTCAGTGTTAGCCATGTAGTCTGGATTCGTGCTGAGTGGATGACAATAAGCTCGCCCCCTATTATATGGTACTAAAATAAGTACTTGTTCCTAAAATTCTTAAGTAAATTCAAGCTAATATTGAATACCCCTTTATTAAAACAAGCAGTGTTTATTAGAGTATCTCTTGAAAACGCTACAAAACCTGAATTGTATAGGCACAGTATTTCGCGAACAATATTCGTTTTAATTAACTATAGAGTCGAATGTTCGGACAAAAGACAGTCGGATGTCCGCTCTGGGAGGGATAGAGACATTTGGTGTCGACGACTACGCGACGACAACGACACGGTGAACAGAAATGATCTTTTCAACTTTATTTTTTATGTTGACTCCTAAATTTTAGATTTTATAAATGGTTGTTAGAAGATGAAAAAAATTACGGGAATAGTATTTTTTCACCACTCGAATTGAAATCCTATTTTTTTATTTAGTAGAACTCATGTATTTAAAGTAAATTAATTTTAACCCCCCAGGGATTACAGGGGTTACAGCGAAATTTGTATGTAAATTTCGCTGTTTTATTTTTGTTAAAATAACGGTAACCCACTCTTGGAACTTCTCCTATATCGTGGGTGCGTTTACAAACATTTAAACTCACATACACAAACAGCCAAACCCGGAACAAACTAATACGGACATACAAATATTTGTTCCAGCAGTTGATCGCTCAGCCACTGCGCCAACCGTGCCCTCAACTTATATTTAAGACGCGTAAAAAGTGGGCAAGCCTATTGTCATTAGCAGGGTAAATCTGGATTCATCTGCTAGTGAGAAATCCCAGTTGGAAAAAAAAAACAAAAACAAATTTCTTGATATGGAAATCGGATCCAGAACTATTATGCAGCGGAGATTGCGACCACTAGACCAGTGAGTCAGCTGTAGTGCACTTGCATTACAGTAAATTAACCACAGAAAATCTTCCAAAAAATATTTGATACTACAATGGAATCCTTTTAAAATGACATCGAAAGGAAATAACAAACACGTCATACTAAGCGGACGACATAAAAACATTTTGTGCGAAATAAACAATCTCCTGATAAAAATATGATTAAAATTTCGCTCATTTTGACCCACATAATAAGCGAACTGTCACTCAATGCGGAGTCATTATACCCGACTTTGTTTAATGAACTTTATTTGAAAACCAAACATCGCTGTGTAATACGTCATAATAAGCGGTTGGTCATTATAAGCGGAGTCATAATAAACTGATTCTACTGTATTTCCTACCATCGTATAATATAAACAGCTTTCGGGTTAAATAATTCGGGATCTGGTAGCGGGGCGTCAGCGCCATTGACAAAGGTCATTCATATTGTACTTCACGCTTCGCCGGCCACACTAATTCCGATTATGTCTATTTGTGTCTAAAACGGGACTATAGATACGATTGTGTACTACCTTGTTATGGGGATCTATCTATGTTGTGCTTGTGAAGTACTAATTTTAGTTTAAAATCCTTACTAATATTATAAAAGCGAAAGTGAGTTTGTTTGTTTGTTACCTCTTCACGCTTTAATGGCTACACCGATTTTGATGAATTTTGGTACAGAGATAGTTGGGAACCAGGAGACGGACATTTTTTTTTTTTTGGAAAATGTGGGATGTGACCGAGAAAGAGGGAAAACTCAGCATTGCTATTACAAATCAATAAGGCGCAAAGGGAACTGTGTTACCCCGAATTTAACGTGAACGAAGCGGCGGACAAAAGCTAGTGGTTTATAAATTTGATTCATTTGATTTTTCTAGCTTCAAGAAAAATATCCTCTAAATGTTTTTTGTGGTGATCTGTATAATGAGGACAATTTTAAAACTGATTAGACTGAATTCCTAAAATTTCTATAACCAGCCAGTGTCTACTGACAATACGTGAAACAGGACTATAGATACGGTTGTACACTGCCCTGTGTTGGGGTGTTTCGAAAGGATTTATAAATTTGGGTAATTGAATACTTCTAGCTTTTGCGCATGTGACTAAAAGAGTGATAAATATGAATGTTGATGGATAGAGAGGAAGATCAAAAAAAAAGATGGATGGGTTGTGTAAAAATGATATGAAGGAGAAAGGAGTAAATGGTGCCGTGACGGGTGCAACCGCTGATCTCAAATAGAATGGGGCAGGGGCAGGAAAATGATGATGAATATTTATAACTTTTACTCCAGTATTTATACGGGTATACTGGAGGTCTTTTGTGGCTATAAATAAAATGAGTATGGGACAATTTTAAAACTGATTGGACTGAATTTATATTATTTTTAGTAGCATTAGTTGGCCAGTGTTAACTGTGTGTATGTGGTTATAGATCTACGGGCTTATGTCAGTGTGTTTGCCGAAGTATATTTGTGTACCATTTTAAATATTTAGATAATATGAATTGATTTGACAAACTTATAAATTTATAATTTATGACATATTAGGAAAAAACTGTATTTACTTATCTTGAAATATATGAAATTTCACACTGATGAAACTCGATTTCAGAGCTGTCTATCTTTGTGTATAGGTCAGCCTGAAGGCTTTACTGACGTGACTATACATACAGCACAATGCAGTCATGTTAGTATATCGTGTTTGTTTCGAGAAAGTGGACCGGAATATTGAGGTTCTGGTACGAAACTCCGTTGATTGAAGCTTTTGAGGCACCTACTATTATTTGAATGGCAGTCAATTACAGCACGAGGGGAATGAAAACGATTTTTGATTGGAAAACGCTTTGTTTTAAAATGGTTTACTTAGAAGATAACATGACTGGGGTCTATCAATTCCTGTAGTTTGTAGTCATCGTCACACACTAGAATGACACCATGTGATTGATTGTGTGTTGGGTGGGCATGACATTTTAGTGTTGTCTATTACTATTATATTTATTTATCACTAGCATTTGCTCGCGGCTTCGTTCGCGTTTAATTTGGGGTTTCTTTTTCCTGATTTACAGGTACCAGCTACTTGTAGTTTTTGCCCTGGCGCCTGATTTATTGTAATAGAAAAGCTAAGTTTTCCCTTTTTTTCCTTAATTTCTCATTTTTTAAATAAAGTTAGCCTATGTCCGTCTCCAGGGTCCCAATTATCTTTGTACCAAAACTCATCAAAATCGGTTTAGCCATGTAAGCGTGAAGACGTAAAAAACAAACAAACTCACTTTCACTTTTACAATATTAGTAAGGATGAAGACAACAAGGGTCCAGTGTGTTAGTAACAAAATTGTTAGCCTATGTTAGTACTTAATAGTAAACAGCGATCTGGTTCGATCGACCAGCGAATGCACAAGCGGGCTGTCTACCCTGGTGGCAATTGAGTGCAGGATGCTATTACGACTGCCACGCAATCTACGAAGCAACGAGGCGGATCTTTTACGCCATACTGCGTCAAAACTATCTACAGTACGGTCAACGAGAAGCGATACCAAATGTAAACAAAACCC
Source organism: Ochropleura leucogaster (assembly GCA_958449745.1). Lineage (NCBI taxonomy): Eukaryota > Metazoa > Arthropoda > Insecta > Lepidoptera > Noctuidae > Ochropleura > Ochropleura leucogaster. The sequence continues at coordinate 17,805,534 of OY288207.1, forward strand.
ATGCTAAAACCCCATCTAAAATGGCCGCCCGAATGTTGGCGAACCCGTCTTAACGTTGTCATGTTTTTGCCGGGAGAACGAGACATTACGACAAAGGGACAAGATGGAAATAGCTAAATATTAGATTGTCAACGCCACTGTTGTTCTTTAGGTTAATGACCTTTCGTATCGCTTCTCGTTGGCCGTACCTACTGTATGCGTGCATCAGCAAAAATCCCTGATGCACTGCAAAATCGTGGCAGTCGTAACAGAACTCTGAAACCATTTTATTTAAACATTTGCACCAATTCACTAAAACCCAATAACCAAACCAAACCACGTCGGTAGCTAATTACCAAAATATTGACATGAATAAATCAAAGACATATTCATGTCATATAACGTCCCACTAATCGTATTACCTGACATTCGTACATCATCATCTGCAACAGTGTGGGTGTGTCGTGTGTGTGTTGATGTGATGACGTTGATGACGGCATTGTGGTGGCTTAATCATATCAAGGGCTCATTAATTATTCCCGTGGGGTGTGCGATGCCGATTCAATGCTGATGAATAGGTTGTTGTTATTTATGCGTTTGTGGACCGAGGAGTATTAACGGCTATTGTTTCTGGCGTCTTGGTTTGGACAACTTGTTTAGCTGTAAGTTTTTTTTTTAATTTTGAAATTGCTATCAAAAAATTAAAGTATAATATTATAGACTTGCATTTATCTTATTTTCTTAAGAACTTTCACAGATTATATATGATTGTTTCATCATTCAATAAAAAAAACAGTAACACTAATTGAAAACGCTCCTTTTTACTTAAGCAGAGTACGATTTCTTTAGGAAGAACAATTTGTACCATGAGGCTTCAGTTGGCAGCACCAATGCAGTCCAGAAGAACAACTTACCTGTAACAAAGACAAAGAATAATTAGAAAAGATGTTTAAAACTCTTTGTATTGAACACCTTATATTACCTGAAAGAACAACAGTTGCTTTCAACCTTTTCTTTTTTTAATCTTTAATAAACTGTAGCTCCTAGTAGACTCTCATAAGCCTGAGTAATGAGTTACCCTATTGCAGCTCCAAAAAAACGAAGCATAGAAAACAAAATCATCGTTTTAATCAAAACATACATCAGAAAATTGACACATAATAATATGTTATTAAGTACGCTCGTGTGCTGCACACCTACTAACTCACACAGACGAACCTGTAACGTTAGTCTCAAAGAGATGGTAACCAGAGAGTTCCTAATTAACGAGACTCGTATCAACGTATCTAACCGCAATAATACTTGACTTGTAATTAGCAACGTCTTATATTTCTCTCATAACAACATAACATACGCGACCTATGATGTACTTGGGAAGATTTCTGAATATTACGTTGAAGTTCTTCAAAAGGATAATGTTGAACATAATAATGTTATTTCTCGTCTGCAAAACAGATTTTAAGCTGTTGCAAGAGCATGGAGTGGAGATCAAATAAATGAACAAGGTAATAAAATATGAGACGTTTCTTTTTAATAAGTTAATAAGCTTTTCCTTGAAATTGTTGCTACATCTGCTTTCACACGAATCGCTGGCAAATTATATATATGGAATTAATTATATAGAAAATCTATGAATATTCTTGAGAAATTCCTCTTACTTTGTTATTTATCAAGTATTTGCCTATTGACTCAACAAGCTATTCAACATTACTCAAAACTATAAACTATTACTCAAAACTCAAAACTAACTAACTAACTAACTACTACTACTAGATGGAGAAAAACACGCACACACACATTTTTATAATAGTAATGAAAATATCAATAAAAAAGCAAGAATTCTGTATAAAAAAAATCCTGTTAGTCTCTTTGGCTCTAATTAGTAATTGATACTCATACCTTTGTATCCAACATGTTTTGACGTCAATGATAAAAATAGCCCATAGATACGGTCCATTATAGAGGGGATAAAAACACGTGTATCATATGTACGTACCTATTGAACACCGCTAATGAGCACTTCCAATACCCCCATCACCGTATTACGTGTGTGAATATAGTTTGTTGCTATTGCTTTGGTTTGTTATGGTGTTTATACAGTCGTCCACGGCAAAGAAACTTGGTTCATAATATGAGAATATGAACAAGTAAGGCAATGGTAGATTATTTTATAGAAACCAATTAATGGACACTAGTTTTCATGAACTTATGATGGAACTTATAATATTAGTCATGATCTTTAGTATTTTGTTACAAATAGTCAATACAGTAATCAATAGTAAAATTAATTAAATATATTTTTATTTTATATAGATCAATTAAAGCAGACGTATTAATAATTTGAGGCTAATTGATTTTCCAATCCAAATGAAGTGTTTCATAAACATTGACTTACGAGAAGGCTCTTAGATGAAGGTATGTCCAAGTTCCCAACTTTATTTTTAATTAGGTATGTTTGTGGCACAATTCGTACTTACTAATATTATAAAAGCGAAAGTGAGTTTGTTTGTTTGTTTGTTACCTCTTCACGCTTTAATGGCTAAACCGATCTTTATGAATTTTGGTACAGAGATAGTTGGGAACCAGAAAACGGACATAGGCTAATATTTTTTATTTAAAATGGGATGTGAGGGAGAAAGAGGGAAGAAAAGGGAAAACTTAGCGTTGCTATTACAAATCAATAAGGCGCAAGGGGAACTGTGTTACCCCGAATTTAACGCGAGCAAGGCCGCGGGCATAAGCTAGTATTATATACAGCTGAAGCCCACTTATTCGTTAAGGGGCAACCTACGCCCTGATATAATCACCTAACCTTGTTCCTACCTGTTTGCACACATAAATAGAAAACAGAAGACCTACTTTAAAATATAGGTAGTGTTATAACTATTACTCATTTTGAAGATATGCGTTGTTCTTCTAACTAATAATTTGTCACTTAAAACAGAGATGTACCAATAGTGAACCCTTGAGGAACTCCAACATTTAACTACAAAGCTTGTGTATTTTCTACTACCTAAAATACTGTTTTTACTTTGCAGAAGTTATAATTACAGAATTAATACTTTACCTCAAACTTATGGGTCTAAAGACTGGCTAAACTTCCATCGGTGAATGCCTTTTACTTCCAATGCGTATCGAACCTTCTGCCCAAATCTTTTTGGTTATGTTTGTGCCTGCTCCTTGAATATCTTGTACAAACATGTCAATACACGCCTATTTATGTGCCCTTGCTACGTAAAGTAGGGCATTGTTGCTAATATTTTCTTATACAAAAAGGCTTCGGTTCGAAGAAATTTCGAGAAATCGTAGTGTAGGTACGTACTTGGGTGTATATACTCGTATTAGTGACAAAGGTGAAGTTATGTTTGTACTAATTAGGTTTTACTGTTGCTAAAGGCGTACCGCAAAATATAATGAAATATGATCTAGCTAAGACAGAAAATATTTTGACTGTAGTGATAAAATTACAAGTTTAGTATCGATAATTATAAATATGTTTATATTAAACCTAGATTGGAATATTTAGTTGAATAGAAGTTTATTTGATTTGGTTGTATGTATTATAAAGCTTTTGTAAGAGTTCACAGTAATTTATTTGAGTATTTGTAATTGATGAAACATTTAGTATAGAACTGAAAATAAATAGACAACAATCAAACAATTACTAATACTTAACGACATATACTTATTTAATTATTAACGAAAAAAACATCACTATAAACCTGAAGCAATTCAATAAAAGCCAACATTCACCAACAAAAACTAACAAAGAAACTTAAAATCCAATATTATTTTCATTTTCCACAATGAAACAGAACTGAGTACGGGGTGAAACGACGCATTTGACTTTAACAAATGATATTATAGCAAAAATGCAATGTCTGAAAGTTACACAAATCGCCCAGAGAAAATATAGCGCAGACTCGCTCTAGAACCTTTTTGGTGATAAATTACGTTACTATTTTCTTTAAGTTCAATCGCTTTTAGAAATGGTTTTAAAATCTTTCGGTCAATTCGGTTTCTGGGAAATCGTAAGTGCATTATAGTTAACTTGGTTTGGCAGTACTACTTAGGTTCTCGTGAAGACTTTCAAATAAACTTCAAAAATAGATTTTTATAATCTAGACTGGTAAACTCGAACAAAAATAATGTCATAGAGTTTTACAGAATTTCCTTATCAAAAATCAAAAAGCAAAATCACTTGCTCACCTTAATTTTAAACTCAGCAAATCTTTAAAAAACAACATCAATGCCAAACGTAGCAAGGGACTCAGGTGGGGGTTGAAGAGAGGGGTAAGAGGGGTAATAGAGTGTCATCTTGGCATTATAAATGATCACACTCAACCCCTGACTGCAGGTAGAACCGTCTACACTGTTTTTACATTTACCACATCGGATTAAGTTACCCCTTTTCAGGCCACCATAATAAGAATGGAATGGCTAAACCTGATTTCGGTCCATTTATTTTGTTGTTTGTACGGATTTTTACGGTGCCCTCTGTGCAAAGGTAGAATAAGTACTTGGTGAAATAAAACGGCTTCAGTTGTGGAGAACACGACTTGTTTTGTGATTATGATTGCGTTTAATTATGGAGCATTAGATATTTAAAATTATTATAACCGTTAAGAGCGGAATTCTTTTTTATTGAAAGAAACTATAAGTTTATGATATTTTATTAAATTATAATTAATCTCAAAATTTAAACTAATATAAAATAAAAATTTATCATTTTATGGTGTTCCCCATAAACTCCCCTTCAAATTAATTAATACCACTGTTGCAAACGCCATCATCATTGATGAAAACTTGTTTTTTCGGGCTTAAATAATAAACATGGTGAATTACCCGTTTGAAATATTATAATGTAAGTAAGTGAATATTTAAAAACATTGCACAAAAGTAAACCCTATTGTTTCGCATCGACTTACAATCGAAAAGCCCGAGTAGCACCCGGGTCGGAATATTCAAATACTTTGCCATATCCGATAATACCTCTCTCATGCAAAATGCATACAATATCATTCTTTACTTCATACACGAATGCTTCCCCGGCGTAATTCATGTAAACTGGTTTTATTCGAATTTTATGCGACCAAATTTTTGGTTTATTTTTGCCCCTATGGGATATAGATTAGGTTTATTTCAGGTTTTCCCTTATAGTGTCGTGTTATTAGTGATGCTTGGTTCTAGGGGAAAATAATTTCAGGATAACAAACTAGTGACTCATTTTCGAACAAAGATTTTCTGAGCCTGGAAACAAAGATTTTATGAGTCTACATTAGGAAAAGTATACAGTAAGTTGATAGCATAATCTAATATATAAAATTTCCGTGTCACAATGTTAGTTACCGTACTCCTCCGAAAGGGCTCGACCGATTCTTATGAAATTTTGGGTACCTACATATTGGGTAGGTCTGAGAATTGGCTAACATCTATTTTCCATACCCCTAAACCTCAGCGGGTGAAACTCCCAGCAGTTTCACCCGCTGAGCTTTACAGCTAGTATACTATAAACATATTTGGATTATTGAAAATGCAAAATTCATAAATTTGTAAATTTTTCATTTTGTAAATCGTTGACAGTAGTTACAAGTAGTCGGTGTACCGAAAGTCTGACAGCCAGTGGGTTGTGGAAGTCAGATAGGCAGTCGTTTCATGTAAAATACTGGTATTCAGCTGCATCCAGTTAGACTGGAAGCCGACCTCAACAGAGTTAGGAAAAGGCTAGGCAGGTGATGATGATGAAAATGGAAAAAATTACAAACATCCAAATGAAATAAACAAAATAGGCCATTATGAATGAAAATAAAATCAAGATATGGGCAATTAAAAATATGCGTATTTTGGGCACCTAACTATACCCGATAAGTGAAGTATTTGCCAAGGTCCGGTGTCCATAACTGGTCAGCTATTTAGCCGTATCTCTTTGATCAACGCTCAACCTATCAAACGATTAACGAAACTAAAATAACACTACAAATAATAAAATAACAATCACAACTCACCCAATAAAAACTAATTTAAAGCTACAAAAACACCCCCAAAATACCTAACAGCCAAAATAATAACGACAAAATAATATTCACAACTCAATTATGAAAAGTTTTACTGAAAAGGGGTACGTTGTTTCGTTTTCAATTTTATTAGGGCGCCCTTAAACTACATGGGGATTACTTAAATGGATTCGTAATGGATGTTTCTAAACGCCTGAGCCCCTTAGGGAAGCTCTTCGTTCTGAGTGTGTCTATTGAAGTACAGACGCCTGCACATCAAGCTACTACAATGTGTCAGATTTCTTTGATAGATTTTCGACTTTATTTTTAAAGTATTAGGTTCAAGGTTCATTGGGAAAAATTGTCAGTTTCGGGTAGCTTGACCCGCTGGCGTCTGTACAAGATTGTTGTTGGATAGAATATACTAGTTGTGTTATTCAGATGTTGATTTTTTCTTTTTTGTTTCCTTAAAAGAGATGCTGGTTTTTTGCGGTCCGTTCTAGGAGAGGGCTGTCAGACTATAACTGACTAAAACCCACCCATGTTCCTTTTTTTGCTGTTTATGTTACGGTGTCGCGGTATCTTTTGCAAACAACCCGAAATCCCCGGCAAGCAAGAGATGCTGGTTTCAAAGCTTTTATAAATGTTGTTATTGTTTATATCGTTTGAAACCCTCTTGGTTAATACAAGCTACTTTCTATTAATACTCGTGAGAGTGTTGTCATTGGTGAATAAACACCTCAAGTAGAAGGAAAGAAATAAGTATGTTTGGCGCATGCCACAAATGAATATAACATTAAACAAAGAAAGAAAACAAAATACATAATATTAAATTTAAATCTGCTGCGCGAGGCCCAGTTCAGCAAAGTGCCGGGCAATATTTTCCGACGCTAGCCTGTTTAATTCGTAAGTTAGTAATTATTCATTATCATCCTTACTATCCTTACTTCCTTACTAATATTATAAAAGCTAAAGTAAGTTTGTTTGTTACCTCTTCACGCTTTAATGGCTAAACCGATTTTGATCAATATTGGTACAGAGATAGTTGGGAACCAGGAGACGGACATTTTTTTTTTTGGAAAAAGTGGGATGTGAGGGAGAGAGAGGGAAGAAAAGGGAAAACTTAGCGTTGCTATTACAATTCAATAAGGCGCAAAGGGAAGGCTGTGTTACCCCGAAATTAACGCGAGCGAAGCCGCGGGAAAAAGCTAGTAGCGTCTATAAAGACTGGCTTCCTGAGCCTGGCTAGTATACACAGTTACCCGAATCGTTTTAATGAGCTGTTTATTTTGAACCTCAGAATCAAACCAGCCACAATTAAAACGCGATCCAGCATCCATAATTCTTCGGAAAAACAACTGCACCACTCACAGCAGCGCTTACCTATTTCATAAACAAAACAATAACCTAACCTACTAAACTCTAAACTCGTTGAAAGGTTCAAACTTTACAATTAAAACTAACTAGTACAGGCTTCGCAGTTCAATAGTTCTCTCGAATTCATGGCATAGTTGCCTTCCGCCTGTTATTCAATTTATTCGTTATACGGCCGCCAGGTTCATAAAGACTTCAAGTGAGGGGGAGGGGTTACCATAGATACTGAGGGGGGAGGCTGTTGCCATTGGTGATCCCGGTTGCCTTGGTTCCCGGCGAGGTACGGGGATATGGTCCAAGTTGTGAAGGTAAAAAGATGTTTCTTTCATTTTTTTGAAGGGATTTTATTTAAGAGGCTTACAAAAGGAAATGTGGAGGGAAATTATTATGATGTTTTGATGTATATTTCGGTAAAAATATTGCCATGACGAATTACGATTGCGACTTAATTACCCGTCTAAATAGTGGTTGTTATTGCTTACGTTGTTCCAAAAAGTCTCACATAAATGTTGTATTTCCACGATATATCCTGCGAAATGTATGTTGCGTTATAATTTCGGAAATAATAAACTAAATGTGAAAAAACGGGGTATCGTATTCGATACCCCGTTTTTTCGGGATTGGAAATCATCAAAAAGCATCCCCGCTCTGGACGAACGGGCAAACGAGCGTCAGACTTTTACTGAATAAAACTCATACATGTTCCTTCTTTTGCCCTTTGTGTTCCGGGGCCGCTTTATGTCTTTTAAATAACCCGTAACCCTAGATTACCATTGGCTAAGTCTGATTGTCAGCCTGTTAGTTACATATATGTACAATCTCGACAAAAATGACATAAACATGATCTTGTTAAAATTTCATGATTAAAAAGAGTGTCCATAGAGTTTCTTTCCCATTCTTCGCCATAGAGATCTACGCTTTGGAATCGGCAACTACAATACTTTCGCAAATTATTATGCCTTGTGACTGGGAATGTAGCTTCATCTTTATATTTTTGACATTCAAAACTGCCTCTAACGGTCTAATAAATGCTTTGAGTTTCACTTACATATTTCTTTTTTCACACAAGACGCGATTAACGAGCAAAAAATTGATTAGCATTAATGTTCTGTGTTGTGCCATTAATACAACAGAAATAGAATTATGCTTTTTTTTTAAATAAATTTTATGTAACTATCTGTGCCCTGCGGCTTGACCCCCGCTCGGCCCAAAGTGTCGCAGCGTGATGTTAAATAGACAATAGCTTTCCTTGAAAAACGGGAAATCGAAAAAATATATACAAATTAAATAATATTTCAATTCAAATCAGTAGTTTCTGAGATTATGATGTTCGTACAAAAAACAAACTCCTCAGCTTTATAATAAAATATGAAGAACTTTGACCTTGATGTTGATTCAGTGTGTATGTGACCTGAAACTGACTACACAGCCTTTAAATTTTGTGATTATTACCAAAATTAAAAAAAAAACTTTAAATGATTTTCTACCTTGTACCACGCCCTTAGATCTCAAAGTCCTCATTACGAGTTGAACAACAAATAAACATTGCCATCGCTGTTTATTGGACATTATTTATCGAGATCTCTCGTTGCCGTAGGATCCCGTTTCGTTTTATAACAGTACTAGTAAATGATAGCTGGTACCTTTAGTACCAATGTAGTTAGGTCTTTTTGTTTAGCCTTGAATGTTTCACTTTTGTAAGTAAACTGTGTAGTTGACCTTGTTCATATGGACTTTACTGCAAACGTTTGTCGTAAAAATACAAATAAATTTGTATAAAATTAAATATTAACTATTCAATCAAAAACAATCCATCATTGAACGCAGTTTGGCATTGGAAATTTCATTGTATACTTTTGATTATAATTACGATTAATATTGAAGAGATAAACTTAAAGCAGTTTATCTGTTTATTAAAAGAGAATTTAGAGGTGTGTTTGAATATTTATTTACACATTTTTGAAATTTGAGTTCCATCAATGTATGCAAAAAAGCTTTAATAATATCATATTTTTTTCAGTGATTAAAATTATGTATGGTTTAAGAGATACACTGCGTTAAAAAACCTGATTTTTGGCCGTTCTCAAGAAATCTTCACCTTAATGTGAATATCGATTTTCGAAGAGTAAAGGCCTATTTAGACCTAAGCGGTATTCGCTGCCGCTATGGGTAGAGGTATAACATGCCGCGCGGGTTTCGCTCAGGTATTTAGTATCAAGTACCGCGGCTAGAGCGACCTGAGCGATATTCGCTGCCGCTGTGGGTAGAGATACATACCACGCGGGTTTCGCTTAGGTATTTAGTATCAAGTACCGCGGTTTTCTCTGCCGCAGACGGTAGCGAATACCGCATAGGTCTGAATAGCTACTGCGCCTTATTCTTCCCACAAGGATAGCGAAATCCGCTTTGGTGTGAACAGTATTACCGCATACCCACTGGGTTTTCTCTGACGCAGACGGTAGCGAATACCGCTTAGGTCTGAATAGGCCTTAAGATAGGATCTTTGTGTGTGTTTTCTTCGACTTAAACATTGTCTCATTATACGTCAACTGCGTCATAACGCAGTCAAACGTCAAATTAGACTCTTGTCATAAGAGTCAGATTTGACAACACGGTTGGAGCAGTGACTGAGCGGTCGACTGCCGCGCTGCGTGTCGCGAGTTCGATTCTAGCACGGAACAAATATTTGTATGGCCTACAGATAGTTGTTCCGAGTCTGGCTGTTTTTGTATGTGAGTTTAAATGATTGTAAACGCACCCACGATACAGGAGAAATTTCTAGTGTGGGGCAAAGTTTTTTTTTTAAGATAAAAGAAAAGAAGACAATGTCGACATTTTGTAAGAGATTACGGTTCGCACCATATTTGTATCATGATGGGAAGCTGCTCTTATTTATACACAAAAAACCACCCAAATGCAATTCCGTACAAACTTACTTATATAAAGGCCATATCTTTTAACTGCGAAGATTTTTTCACGGCTCTAAGGCGACTATGCATTTAAATAAATAAATATCTTGGGACAACTCACACACGGCTATCTGATCCCAAGCTAAGCAGAGCTTGTGTTATGGTAACCAGACAACTTATATACATACTTATATAGTTTATAAATACATACATATTATAGATAAATCACACCCAGACATAGAACAAACAATCATACTTATCACACAAAGTTTGTCCTGGGTGGGAATCGAACCCACGACCTCCGGCTCAGCAGTCAGGGCCACTAACCACTAGACCAACAGTCTTGACAGACAGATAGACGGGAAACAAAGGATTCCGATCTTATCTTACAAAAGAAAATACGAAATCACGATAATGTTGTAAAGACGATTTTTTTCATATAGCTGTGTATGTTCGTTACTCCTTCACGCACAAATGGCTTAACTCTTTAAAATGTTTTTCTGGTATCAAGATAGCTTATATTCTAGTTTAACACATAGGCTACTTTTTTCCCGTAGGATAACCAAATAGCTCAGATAACAAGTGTTTTTTTTCGCTGTGGGGCGCAGCTAATAATACATATAATTTTACCAAAACGCAAACCTCATAATAAACTGCTTTTCTACTTATTTACGAGCTTGATCCGATAAGCTGACATGAACATCGGTAAAAACTACAGAATTAAAATATTCGTTATAACTTGAATTTAACGGTCAATAATTACATTTGTGATGATACAAAAATTTTGTTTTACACGGTTTGATCGTATTACATTAAAATAATAAAATATACAAAGTCTACTAAATATGATCAAAAAAACATGCAAAGACGAAATAGTTTTCTTTTTTTGGATTTAATAAAACGTTGAACACACGAAAATTTAATAATCTTCTATTTTTTTTACTTCCAAGAGACACGGTGTGCAGTCTATTTTCATATGCAGTAATAAATTAAACAAGTGTGTCATCTAGTCCTTGTAAAACTTAAAACACAGGCTTGAACGCCATCTATTGAACAAATATTTTCAGACAGTTGTATTATTACTGAAAAAAAAAATGTATCGTCAGGAAATGTGAGCTATCGACCGATTCAATCACAAAATAAATATAAACGAAACATATTTATGACCGTTCAATATCAAATTAATATTGACTGCGAAAATAAATAGAAAAATAGCTAACGTAATAATCTATTCAAAATAATAAAGTCTAAATTTATTCCTTCGTGAAACTATTCTAATTACCCTCATAAAGATAATAACGACAAGTGTATTTAAAATAAGGTTAACTAAAAACGTTATCCACACCACACAATGTTTTAAAACACTATTATTTTTTCGAAATTCCCCAGCGCCATCTATACACAATGCAGCGCACTACCAAGCTTGGGCGGCGCGCGGTAGGGCGGGCGGACTCCGTAGTTCCTCTAACGATGGTAGATGTCACCACCGTCGAGAGTAAACTTCTAGCTAACTTGTTTCATCCCTGTAGACACGATTTTCGAAGAGATGGCGCCATTAGGAGGGTTGAAAAAGGGGGTGATATTTAGAATTTGATACATTTTAATGTAACGTGGATTAAGTTTAAGATAATAAATAATTCATATCTATTTTGAAACAAGGGTTATTGTTAAAATACGGACAGAAAGCAAAAAAATTGTCAACTATACGGCAGAAAAAGCATTCATTCTTTGACACGATTAAAATACGTCTGCAAGGCTTGAAAAAAAAGTAGAAATATTGTAAGAATAAATTACAGTTAGATACTATGCTTCACTGGTAAATTGTTTCGCTCAATTTGTTTACATCTCATTGCATAGACCTTTTTGTGCTTCAGACAATACTCACGAGGAAACATGTATTCACTCTGGGGAAAAAGGGAAGGTTTTGACGTTCTTCTGTCGACTTAAATAAACATACTCTCTTCGTAGTATTTATCATTATAATATACTAGCTTTCGCCTGCGGCTTCACCCGCGTTAAATTTGAGGTAACACAGTTCCCCTTGCGCCTTATTGATTTGTAATAGCAACGCTAAGTTTTCCCTTTTCTTCCCTCTTTCTCCCTCACATCCCACTTTTTTTTTAATTAAAAATTATTCTATGTCCGTCTCCTGGTCCCAACTATCTATGTACCAAAATTCATCATAATCGGTTTAGCCATTAAAGCGTGAAGAGGTAACAAACAAACTCACTTTCGCTGTTATAATATTAATATATAAGTAAGGATGCTTCTTCTAAACAAATAAATATTGAAATTAAAATACACGCCAATAGGGGTATGTTGCGGGTTGGTCGAAAGAGATACCGCGGCCCCAGAACATAAAGGGCAATAAAATATGGGTGGGTTTAGTCAGTACAAGTCTGACACTATCCCCACCTCAACCCAGAGCAGGGGTAGTTATTTGATGATTTCCCATCCGCAAAGAAAAGGTATAGATTTTTTTTGCTGATAGCCTTTTGGACAGTCAATATCAATTTTATTGACATAAATGTATGTTGTTATAATTTGGCTGTGTTTCGTTTTGTTTTGTGCCAGACATTATGTGTTTGCAAAGAGAACGGATGTTGTGCCCTTTCATTTATTTTTTTAGATTGGAAAATTAATATGACGTGACATAACCGTAAAAGTTTGCAACTGGTTAGGTTAAAATTAACTTTTAAGATTTGTAGACATAGTAAGTGTCCATGGAGTTTCTTGGCCATTCTTCTTCATAGAGATCTACGCTTTGGAATGGGCAACTACAGTACTTTCACAAGTTCTTATGTCTTGTGACTGGGACTGTAGCAGCATCATTTTTTTTGTTCTTGTTTTTATGACATTCAAAAGTGCCTGTAATGGTCTAATTGCTATAAATGATTTGAGTTTGAGTTTAAGTTACACATAAAGCTAACAAAAACGTCAAAAAAAGTTAGCAACTTTGTGCACGAAAAAACATGGAATCTTAAAACATTTTACGTAGATATTTTGTTATAAAAAACCCAGGTTTAGTTTACAAGAACAGGTATCATAAATTCCTTCCTTTTTTTGTTAGAAAAATGCGTAGAACCTCATTATCAAAGTACCAAAAGCTTCAAAAGAGGACATTATTTTACCCGCTTTTGAAATACATTCCCGAACGTTATTTTTCTTGAAAAAAAAAAAGCCTTAACGAGTTTCCTTTCTAACGTTTTCTTTTTGAGACGTAGATAATATTACAAAGTAAAATCTGAATACATTAGACTCGTTAGGGTGCGCCTTTGAGCACGATATTTATATTGTCTTCATAATTTTAATTATGAAAAGCAACGTTTTATTTCTTAATGATTTGGTGCTTGGCGCGAGTGCTTGATGTTATTTATTTGAATTTACAACAGAGAACACACAAATTACATGATTACAAAATAAACAAATAGGAGCTGATAGCTGTGCTCCTCCAATTACCAGGAAACCACAGCATTCACTTAATAACTAGTTACAAAAAAGTTTGATAAGACAATTAAGAAAGAGAAGAAAAGAACAAAAAAAACACACGGTACAACGACAATGATCTTACTGATCCTACTAATATTATAAACGCGAATGTTTGTGAGGATGGATGGATGTATGGAAGTTTGTTACTCCTTCACGTCAAAAAAGCTGAACGGATCTTGATGAAATTTAGCACAGACGTAGATTATAGTCTGGAATAACACGTAAAATACTTTTTTATATTATGCAGGCGAAGCCGCTGGTGCGAGCTAGCATTTGATAAAGTTTTTTGGATATCACGCGCTAGCTAGTCAAATATAAAAGACAACAAAAATGTGAAATGTTTTGCGTCTTTCCTGGTAACTGATTTACATCAGCATTCTGTAACTCAACAGACATTGGAAACAGCTTGCTGATTGAATTAAAAGACTGATAGAGTAGACTTCGGTAACATTTTTCTTCAGAAATTTTGATCCCGAACATCATGAGTTTTGACATACAAATGCTACCTGATAAGTGGGCATATAACATTGGATATACCAATTTGTTATTAAGACAGTAGTAACAAGTATTGTCGAATAATTTTCTTCAGCTTGTACCGTCGCTCGTAAATATTTGGTCGCAGCATGAAAATACACTGAAAAGCAACTTTATTTATACTAGAACAGACTGCAAAAAGTAACAGCACTGTTAGACCAAGCACAACCAAACGGTAGGCTTTGAATATTTAAATAAAATAGAACTAGCTTGAAAATTTCTTGGCAATCTTTATACTTTTCCAGAAACAAGAAAACTAAGAGTGTCTTTAAAGAAGTTTTAGCTATACAAAATTAATGTCCCGCAAAATACATTACCGAAAATAAACACATACAAGACACACGAATAAATTACACTAGGCACGTGCCGGTTGCTTGCAATTTGTGCAGGTGTCCCGTCCGTGGTGTCAGACACTATCAGTGTCGCGACACCGTTGCCGAGAGCGGTCCCACCGGCTACGATTTCACGGTGTCCACTACTATTTGCAACACTTTAGTGTTGTTTATTTTCCTCTGTGTTATTGGGTTTACGTGTCGTGTTGAATGTAAATTTGTACGAGTTTCACGTACTGGGAAAATAAAAGCTTGAATTTTAAAAGGCTGTTCGTGGCGTCGCGGTTAGGAGTATCAAATACAGACGTTGGTTCAGATTTGCCTTTGTTTCAGCGACGAGTTTAACTAGCTCTTATGTATTTCACAGCGTTAAGGAGGATTTTATTCTTGGAACCTTTTCGAGTAGAGCACAATGAGAAAAAAAACGAACGTTACGTTTCAAATGCGTCAGTAAAAATATATTTTTTTGGCTTGCAATAGGAGAACAAACGTTTCTTCTTGCGTTTTCAAATGGTTAAAAAAAATTGTTAGTCTTGACTGCGTCCAATTCTCCGGTCGAGCAAATTTATACTAGGGGGTTTTGCCATCAGGTATTTCTCAGTAGCAGTTTTGGAGCCTAGATTAGTGCCCAGTTGATGGTAATAGGGTCACCCCCAATCACCTGACACTTAATACGTGGTTGTACTGCAAGTTACTGCCTTATCCTCAAAATCGAGTTAGCCAGTTGCATGTTATTTTATACTAGTACAGGTTATTTTAATCATGCAGAACTCACTGTGAAAAATGTAATTCTCATGGTACACAATCCCTACAAAATAATAAAAACAAAACAACAACGAAAATCGACTGCAGACATGTGACGCCGCGACACTTTTCACCTCAGCCATAACATAGGTCAAAGTTCGAAAATATCGGATTTCTGATTACGTCCCCAACTGCACGAGCAAATAATGTAACGGTTGAAAAACCGTAAATTCATTGAAGGTTACTAACGGTTTCTGCGAAGCTCTAGAGGGCCTGGTACAAATGCGCGCAGACAATGCAGTGTACGTACGCAAGATTTAAATTCAAAAGAAACTTGTTTTTAGGCCTCTTAGCCACGCACAGTGTTTTATGAAGACCATTTTTCGGACATTCCTTTTTTTATTTAAAAAAGTGATTGCCTAAATCATTTGAATGCAAGATTTAGCACCCACTTAACTAACATGTTTAGTTTTTGAGATAAACATTTTTGAAAACCAAGGTAGTACTGACTGGGTTGTGGAGGTCGGATATTAGAGTTAGACTTGATGCCGACTCAATATAGTTAAAAAAAGGATTGAGATAGTGATGAGAGACTTAAATGCTATCTAAGGATGAAATTAATCGAATAGCTCGCGTTACAAACAATTCCATTTTCGATTTAAAAAAGAGTCATAATTGTATGATGTTCGGAGGGGCCTGCCTGGACCTCCGCCTGCCGGGGTGGCGGGTTGTTCGAAAGTGATACCGCGGCCCCGGAACGTTAAGGGCAACAGAAGGAACATGGTTGAGTAAGTCGGTACAAGTCTGACACCCGCTACACCCAGAGTGGGGGAAGTTATTTTATGATTTCCCACCCTAAAAAAAAATATTGTATGACGTTCCATTTTCGGCATGAGTTCGTATCAGGGCCTCGGGATTCCTAAGACACGGTTTGAATAAAGGCGCCGAATTGATGTCTACTCCAGATTACTGGGAAACTTAGGATGCTTAATGTAAAACCGATTTACGGAAACGTTTTAAAATGAGAATGCATTTTGTGGGGATATTCGATTATCGACTGGTTTCTTGCATTTTATGGAAAATCGATGATAATAAAATTGCATTTTAATTAGAATTAGAAGATGTTATAATCTCCTTTAAGGAATATATGAAAAGGCGTGTTGACGCCGCATTAGTGTTCCACACGTGCCTCAAAGAGATGTCAGCAAAACGAGGGCCACCGCCTGCCGGGGTTGCGGGTTGTTGAAAAGAGATACCGCGGCTCTTGAACACTAAGGGCAAATGAAGCAACATTGATGGGTTTTAGGCAGTACAACTCCGACACACCACCCCTCTTCGCCTAGAGTAAGGACAGTTATTTGATAATTTCCAATTCGATAAAAAAGAAAGGGATTATTAGAAATGTACCTATATCATAAACCAGTTTTCAGGGTTTCAGTTATAAGACAGCATTGGTTTCCTCAACCGTTCTGGTAATTAATTGGAGAAATTTTAAATTGAGTAACGGTTGTAAATAGATGCAGGTATTATTTCTTTCACTCCTTCGTCACACAAAAAATCACGTCCAAATATTCAAACACACTTCCTAAAAACAAATCGTATATAATAAAATTCAATCCCTCCTGACACTAACCTATAAACAGTGCCAAAAAACCTTATGCAAAATAGTGTCGGGTTCCGTACTTATCGCGAGACGTTTTTCGTTCCTGTCCGTTTTGCCCAAATTCCGAGCGTGTCTCGTCGACATAAATCCGCGTCCGCATGCGGTTGCCGAGGCATTAGTGCCGTTGTTTCGACGATTCGTTTTTTCGTGTGTCCACGGCTTAATTTTTCGCAGCCGTTTGGCCGTTTGATTGGTGAGTAATTAGGGCTGCAGTGATTTGTGGGCTTAGGAAGTTTCTTTGTGTAAATTCTGAGAAATTATTTGTAGCGGAATAGTAACAATTGCTTCCTACTTCGTTTTTCATCGGAGTCTATCGAAATACGTCATCCGATTAGCCTGAAAGCAGGTTCACTCCGAGGTTTTAACATCTACCACACTCTTACCATCTTACTTTCCAACTGCATCATCATCTGCCTAGCCGTTTTCCTAACTATATAGGAGTTGGCTTTCAGTCTAACCATACCAGCATTTTACATGAAGCGACTGGCTATCTGTTCACAACAACTCAATTTGCACTGGATAATATGATATTTATTTTATTTTAGGTTTTGTAAAGTATTATGTACTTTACAAAACTTAAAATAAAATAAATGATTTATTGTCGGGCCTAAGCTGTCCTATCATACTTAAGTACTAATGTAAGAACAACAAGAGAGATCATGGAGATTCTTGCTGGTTCTTTTTCATAGGGCACGATCAACCCGAGCCGTGCACCTTTTCTCGACGTTTTACAGTGCCCATGTAGGCCTATGTGACATAAAAATATTTTGATTTTGATACCTTTGCAAGAGTTTAAATTTTGCCTCTTATCATATGATGCGTCATCAAAAACGAGCACCTGTAGGCCTACTATGACGCTACTTAAAGCAGAACTTATTCCATTGAGGGAAAGAGATGGCGCTAGACACCCTGTATAGCTCTGTCTCTTTTCCTCAGTGGAATTAGTTCTGCTTTGAAACGTCATGGTAGGGTAGCTGGTCGTGTACTTCTTAAAAATAGAAACCCTGCTTCACTGCTGACTAAATCAAAATATATCCTGGAAAATCTAGGGAAAGACAAAGGCTACTCAATGTTTATCACCAAAGGTTTAAACTATCACCTAAAACACAAACATATTTAACTATAGATTAACAAACCCATCGGTTACGTACCAACACCTTCAGTGGAAGGTGTGAACCGATCCAAGACAAAGGGCGAGTCATTGGTAATTAACACTTGGCATTTACAGCCATTGTCGTGGTCCTATTTAAACAAAGTTCATTTTGACACGACGCCATTTTGTGATTGAATGTCGACTGTCGGACGGTATATTGTTGGTATGGGCCATTCAGTTTTGTAGAACATGTTATTTATAGTGTGTTCCGTCAAGCAATTATTTTGGAAAAGAGGCGTGTTTGGATGTTAATAGGATGGTAAAAAAAAACTCTGAGGAGCTCGTGGCTAAATAAAAGCAGCCGCTCGGGTCGATCTTTAGGTTAAGCCGCGCTTGCCTAGGCTGGTCTGTGGATGGGTGACCACCCGTTACATACCCAGTTTTCTCCGTGCCTCAGAAAACACGTTAAGCCTTTGCTCCCGGCTGTCATTTGTAGATCATTGTCAGTTGTTACAGGTAGTCATTGTTCCGAAAGTCTGAAAACCAGTCAAACCAAGGGGTATCGTAATACCCAGTACTAACTGGGTTGTGGAGGTCAGATAGGTAGTCGCTCCATGAAAAATACTGATATTCAGCTGCATCCGGTTAGACTGGAAGCCGACCCGAACATAGTTAGGAAAACGCTAGGCAGATGATGAGTAAAAAACAAACTCTGTGAATTATGTTTGTCTATTAATAATTCTACTTTGTAATGATTATCGTGGTCGTGTAGAGGTAAAGAGCCCCGCCTCTTATGTATGAGGTTGTGGGTTCAAAATCAAAATCAAAAGTCATTTAATCAAATTCGGCTGATAATCAGCACTTTTTGAACGTCACATTACAAGAGACAGTCCCACAAAAACGCCCTGCCCTTCGCCACTTCCTAGTGTTTTAGCTGGGTAGAAGAAGTGGCGGAACAAACTCCCCAGCAACACATCTGTCTGTCAGGTTAAAAGAACCAGATTTTATACAATTGTATTATATGATAATTATATATCACAAAAAATTATAAAAAAATAAGAAAATATTCATTCATTGTCACTTGTCAGCTAGCAAACACCAAATATAATATAAAAACAAAAAAAAAATACCAAAGTCTAAATAAAATAATAAAATTTGGGTAAGTACAAATGTCACTTTTTCAATTCATGTGTACTTTCTAAAGTTTATCTAAGGGCATCACAGACATCGGTGAAGGAAAACAACGTGAGGAAACCTGGACTTATACTAAATATAAGTCTGAAATGGCTAACTCGTTTGAACAAGCGTGGTGATCAATGCTCATGCCTTCTCTGTGTGAGCAGAGAGAGGCCTTAGTCCATCAGTGGGACAGTTATAGGCTGGTATCAATATTATACAACTAGCTGGCACCCGCGGTTTCACCCGCTACATGATCGAAAAAAAGTATGTGTTATTCCAGACTATAATCTAACTCTAGGCCAAATTTTATCATCATCTGTTCAGCTGTTTGGACGTGAAAGTATAACAAACACCCATACATCCATCCTCACAAACATTTGCATTTATAATATTATTAGTAGGATATATATACCTGTATATAGTAGGATTCTACTTTGGCTACATGTAACTTGTTAATCTTTTATCCAACAGCAAAAATGTTGAGACTTGTATAAATTCGACAATAATATGATTTAAATATTCTACAAAGCGTCAAATAAAAGCCTCAAAGATTCAAGGCCAAAAAAGTTAGCCAACTTAGGACAGCTCAGTGACAACCCACGCAATCTGAATTTAAAAATAAAACTCTAATATCAGCTTTAATTAAAACTTTCACTTTGAACAATTTAAAACATCAGTTACTTCGACGTCCCGAAACTTATGAATCTCGGTCCCAAAACAGGCTTTATTTTCAAAAAGAATTTAGCCTACATACCCTTATAATACCTATATATCATACGTAATTGATATCTTTGAATTGAAATTTCCATAAGAAATTCCTTGAGGTAATATCTACGCAATATGGGGTGCCATTGTGTCCCGAATTCTGTGAAAACGGGGCATTTGAAGGCTTCCACTTAAGGGTGCTATCCAAGGCACTGAACCAATTCGCTATACTCGACCTTGTGATTATTACTTTTTGTTTTAGAATTGTAAATGCGAGTTGGGTGCGAGTTTATACCCTTTTGCCCTTTATATCTGTAATGGTGATATTTTATTGAACGGTGTGTGTTTTATTTATCTACATTCTTCGTAAAATTAAAGTTTTTTTAACAGTATTAGAAGTATTCTTTCAAGACGGCAATAAACTATTTAGACAAAAAAAAAATCAAATCAAATCATTTATTTCTTTGCAAACATAGGTATATAGTGTATAGGTGTTTTTTGTCTTAGAGGTCTCCATATTTTACCGTAACATGGGCATGTAAAGGTCATACAATTTTCAAACTAAAATATATCGCAGATTATTGGAATACAAAATAAAAATTCAAAATCAAAATGTCAGCGTTATCACAGTAATAAAGAACAATAAATGTATGTTATAAATCCTTACTTCCTTACTTATATTATAAAAGTGAAAGTGAATTTGTTTGTTACCTCTTCACGCTTTAATGGCTAAACCGATTTTGCAATTTTTTTTTTAAGAGTGGGATATGAGGGAGAAAGTGGGACGAAACGGGAAAACTTAGCGTTGCTATTACAAATCAATAAGGCGCAAGGGGAACTGTGTTACCCCGAATTTAACGCGAGCGAAGCCGCGGGCAAAAGCTAGTGTTAAATAAAAAAGAAAGAGAGATAATAAATCTAATGTTAGATAATAACAAAATACCAAACTAGCGTACGTGTACCAATCGTAGGGAAATGCCAAAAGCCAGTTAGAAAATGCCAAACGCTAGACACAGGGGCAAACATTTGTTCGTTCCCATACCTCTTTTGTTGCCCATTGTCAGAGGTGGCAAGCCTGACTCGGCAATTTTCTTTATTCAATCAGGCAATACCTCTTTTATACCTACAATGGGTGCCTTAGAATAGTTTACGTTGCGTAATTCGTGTTTTCTTAGTAATTGAGGTGAAGTTTGCGTTTGTTTGCCTGGTTTGGGAGGTGACTGATTTTAATATTGTTAGAAGAGGGTTTGAGGATTACTTCCTTTGTAACTTGGTCATCATCATTTTCCTGCCCTTGTCCTATTTGGGGTCGGCGCAACACGTTTTCTTCTTCCATTCTCACCTATCAGACGTCACGGCATCATTTACTTCTTTCTCCTTCATATCATTCCTTATACAATCCATCCATCTTTTCTTTGGCCTCTCTCTCGCTCTCCGTTCAGATCCATGAGTCTTCTAGTCACATATCCCACATCCCTCCTCATTACATGTTTATACCAAGACAAATAACTCCTCTTCCTTTGTAATTTGTGACCTTTTCTTTAAGTAGGGGTTGGAAGTATTAAATGGTATTTATTAGGTTTACCAGTGTTGTTAAGTTAAGTTGTTTAATGTCTTCAAAATTGGTTAAGCCCAAATAGGCCCAATTAGGCTAGGATCGCTTTGCAGTCTAATCGAATGTATGATGGATGAGTACCAACAATTCATGCGAAGATACTGCTTCTGAAGATAGTTTGTTGCCCATTCTTTTCCATAGAGATCAACGCTTTGGCACTTAAATGAGTTGTTATGCCTTGTGACCGAGACTGTAACTTTATCATTTTGTTTCTTGACATTCAAAAGTGCCTGTAATGCTCTAATTAAAATAAATGCTTTCAGTTTGAGTGTTTTAAGTAAAAGAAGGTACATGGTTGGGTGTTAGTCCATTATTTAGTTATTAGAAATATTATAAAAGTGTAAGTGAGTTTGTTTGTTTCTTACCTCTTCACGCTTTAATAACTAAACCGATTTTCATAAATTTTGGTACAGAGATAGTTGGGAACCAGGAGACAGACATAGGCAATTTTTTTTTAAAGTGGGATGTTAGGTGAAATAGGAAAGAAAAAAAAAACTTAGCTTTACTATTACATTAAATAAGGCGGAAGGGGAACTGTGTTACCCCGAATTTAACGCGAGCGAAGCTGCGGGCAAAAGCTAGTTCATTTATACAATCTTAGCCCATAGCTGCTTCATCAGCTCAACCCTTATCAGGCCAATCTATCGAACGTAACACAGTATAACTAAATAGCTTATTTACGCGTCAAAATATAGTTTTATGATCCGTTCTACGACCCGATTTACTTACAAATCGGAACAGTTTATGGTTTATAAAACGGGACGCGTAAAATACTGCTTTAAGAGGGTTTGGGCCTTACTGTGTTTTAAGGGTTTTATTTGAATGCTGATTTGTGCGAAAATGTATTTTTAAACAGATATTTTTTTCTTATTTTTAGGGTTCCTTACCTCAAAAGGTAAAACGGAACCCTTATTGGATCATTTTGTTTTCCGTCTGTCTGTCAAGACCCTTTATCTCGGAAACGGGTGCAGGTATCGAGTTGAAATTAAAACCATATACTCAATTCAGTGGTTTTTAACGATGTCATAAAAATCAATTCTGTAAGTCTATGCAGTCAAAATATATATTATGCCATAAATTTCTCCTTTGTCGTGAGTGCGTCTACAAATAGTTAAACTCACATACTTAGACGAACAGCCAGACCCGGAACAACTGTCTGTTTATTAACTTGAGCGTTTTGTCTACACAGTTGTGTCTTTGAAAATATATTGCACTATATTTACTTAACGAAAGTAGTAGACTGCCTCGTTAGTCTACTTGTGACAAGCGCAACTTCTGAGTGTCAGACTTGTAGGCCTACCATGACGTTTTAAAACAGAGCTTATTCCACTGAGGGAAAAGAGATGGTGCTACACACCCTGTATATGTATAGCTCTGTTTTTTGCCCTCAGTGGAATAAGTTCTGCTTTAGGACGTCATGGTAGGGTAGCAGTACTGACTAAAACTCACCCGTGTTCCTACTATTGCCCTTTACGTTCCGGGGCCACGGTATCTCTTTCAAACATCCCACAATCCCGGCTGGCGGAGGCCATGGCAGGCATCTGCTTTGCTGACATCTCATTCTTTCATCAAACACCGCAGGGTAAGTTGTTTGATGATTTCCCATTTTATTTGGGCGGAGCGGGGTGGAGTATCAGACATTTACTGTGAAAATCCCACCCACACGACAGGTCACAGGCAGGCCCATATGCTAGTACACCTAACTTGTAGGCAATCAATCAAACTGTCGCTATAAGACCACTAACATTTACTGACGATTATTTGGCCTCTAGATAAATTTGGTCAAACTTCACTTTGGTCAAAAATTCTTCTTATTTATGGCCAAACTATAGGATTTATGTTTCCTTAATTACTAAATTGATTTATGAATGAAATAGATATTGACAACACCATAATTGATACTGACGTATCTGATGAACGATAACTACGATATGATTTATGCTTGCAACTCCGTCGCTTTGGCTAGTTCAATTTATTAATTAATTTCAAATTGCGAACACTTGGACGGTCATACGTTATTAAAAGGTAAGCCAAACCGGTACAGACAGATTATGGACGAGGTCTGGACGTGGACACCTCCTTTTTTTTTGGGGGTGGGAATTCATCAAATATATTCTCCCGCTCTGGGAGGAGCGGGGGCCGTGTCAGTCTTTTACTGACTAAAACCCACCCATGTCCTTCTGTTGCCCTTTACGTTCCGGGGCCGCGGAATCTCTTACGAACAAACCGCAACTCCGGCCCGCAACCCAGGCATGGCATGGCTCTGCTAATATTCCTGTCAAACTCTCATGGACATCGCCCGGAACCGCATCTGCAGTTTGTCAACCCCGTTTTGAATGAATCTTTTCTGAACTATCTGTCAGTGTCCGTGTCTGGAGCTCCCTACTAAATGATATCAGCTGCTAAGGTCGATATGCAAGTTAAAACACGCTAGTCTGGGTTTTTCTATAGATGGGTGACCTCCCATTATATACCAAGTTTCCTCCATGTTTCGGTAAGTAAGTAAAACCGTTGCTTCCGACTGTCATTAGTTTCCCGTCTAAGACAGTGTTGAGAGTTAGTCAGTGGCCCGATAATCTGACAATCTTGATAGTTGCCAAGTGGTTTAGTATAAATAAAAAATAACGTTGCCCCATACTAGGTTTTACTCCTGTATCGTGGGTGCGTTAAACACACATTTAAACTCACATACACAAACAGCCATACCCGGAATAACTATCTGTAGGCCGTATAAACATTTGTTCCGTGCGTTGATCGAACCCGCGACACGCACCGTTGCAGTCGATTGCTCAGCTACTGCGCCAACCGTGTCGTCAAACTAGAAATAACATGGTTGTGGAGGTGAGATAGGCAACCGTTTCATGGTTAATCTTTTATTTAACTGTATCAGTTTATGCTGGGAGCTGATTCCAACATGACTAGGCACTTAGTTACATTTCCAAGTTGAAACAAAAGAAAAACGCGACGGTATTTTATTTATTCACTCGTATTCTCATTATAACATTATTACTAAATAAACTAACCATATTTCGTAAATAACTAGCTGTAAAAAAATTCAAAAAGAAAAAATATACCGGGCACAAAATGCCAAAGGAAAGGTGGAGAGGCAAAAGAGCTTTTATGGAGCAACTTCGGCGTACTCTGTCGCAGTGAGAACGTTTACTAGGTATATTTGGGGTAGGGACTCAGTGGCAGCGACTGCAGGGTTGAATTACGGGTTGAATAGGTTATTTAGGGTTAAATTAGACTTTGGATAGGGATTTTCATGTAGATGGAAGTTTTTAGAAGAAGGAGATTTTTTTTAGAAAAATATACGACACGAATAAAAAAAAAATTAAAACAAAAGTGTGGAAACTCAGAAATTTAATTTTTTGGTATTTTGCAGTAACATTTAGACACATTGAGATGATATTAAATGTTTGAGAAAGCATCAAAATATGATGAACTTAAAAAAACAAAACACACAATACCCAATAATAGCAGACACGGTTGGCGCAATTGCTGAGCGATCGGCTGCTGTGCTGCGTGTCGCGGGTTTGATTCCCGTACGGAACAAATATTTGTATGACCTGCAGATAGTTGTTTCAGGTCTGGCTGTTTGTGTACGTGTGTTTAAATGTTTGTAAACGCACCCTCGATACAGGAGAAGTACTAGTGTGGAGCAAAGTTTTTAAAAAAACTTAATTTTGGAACTTTAGAGGGTCTCCCATCACGCCCATACATCACCACTTTCTAGTATTTAATCTTGAAATCAAGAAGTACGTTATATTTTCTCGGCAATTAAATCACATTTTAATATTCACAATTCAAATCATAATTTGCATTGCTTTGATAACTTCTGATAGCCACATCATTACCATGATGAAATCATGCGAAATGATTACGCCGTTTCATGCGTGATTGCTGCTACCTACATGCGTAGACAACCCTTGTTATAAGCCCCTCTCCCTTGAAAGCACCCTCGTGAGGGGACCACACACGACACACAAACGTACCAACATTGGTATACTTGAATCTCGTGTAACTAGGTACGGAAATGGGGGCAAAGGGAACTATTCCTTTATACCTAGCCATTTTTAAGTGAGTTAGGGTCCTCTATTCAGTTATTGTTGAAAAGGTCTTTTATTGGCGGAATTAACTTAACAACTTGCTCGTGATTCTATTGAAAGGCGTAATGATAAAATGTGTTTGTAGGTTGATTGAAATGGAGTTATGTATTTTCTGTCCCTGAGTAATAAGGTTTATTGTTTGTTTGTAACTAAAAAAAGACGAGGAGAAACTCTGTTCTCTTAATAATCTGTGTCCAAATTAAGGAATTAAGATAAATAACCTCCTTTACGACTTAAGCGCATAGATTTTATAACATGAAATTTAGTTAAGTACGGGTAAGATGTTTAATAATATTCCGCATAATTTTATATTTTGAGTACACATTTACTAAATCTGGACTTATTTTTAAATATGTATTATTTTTTATTTTATGATTAATAATTTAAAATTTTCCAGTTTTTTCTTTTCTCCACACTGTGTCTAAATATCTCATACAATTTTCCTCTCACAAGTCTTCTGGAAAAAAAAATAAGCAGTGCTTTTGTGCTCTTCTGTCTAAATTTATATGTCCTATATTATCAAGTATTTTGTGTGTGCAAAAATAATATTAAAAATCGGCCCCAAAAATTACAAGACAACAACCCCGCGAAAACTGCAACCACATACAAGACGCGAAAAAAAAACCGTTCCCAGCAAAACAACGTACGACAAACACCGTCTCCAAGAGCGATCTGCGCAGATATGCAAAACAGAGTCCTTTGTAACATGATCTTATTGTGTTCGCGAATCCACGTCGCCACACTGAATACGGAACGACTTATGTCGATTTAGAAATTTATTAGAATGCCACAAGGTTTTGTCATGCGAAACGCGCGTTGCCAACGTGCACCAAGGAGTTATTGTTGCATTATGGGCTGCATTCTGAGCTATTGTGGCTGTGAGCAATTCAAGAGCTTCGTGGATATGAATTGCTGGGAAAGGAACGGGGTTTTTGATTGGACTTTTTCCGTGAGTTGGCTTTAAATGCACAGTCAGGGCAATGACTTGAAACGATTATGTTTTTATTTCGGTGTCAGTTATATATTACTTTCCTCGTACTAAAAACCATATTTTCATATTCATATCTAGGGCTTAAATCTAAGGTACACTTACGGATCGTGTAGGGCACAGTAAAGAGTATAAAGTAATTGTGAAATAAAATTAAATCATTAACCAAAAAGTTCTTAATATTAATTAACCATATTATTTGTGTTGAGATCAGTCACAACAAAACCATTAAATTATACTTATTCTAATATCTCACTATCGTATTAGAGAAGACTAGCTGCATCGCGTAGTTTCACTCGCATGGTGATAGAATATACAATATATCTTTATGAATTGTAGCCTGAAGTGTGTTATTCCGATGTATAGCTATATTATTGTAAAGTTTCATTAAAATCCATTCAGTAGTTTTTTTGTGAAAGTGTAACAAACATCCAATACATCCATACATCCTTCTATTTAACAAACTTTCATGTTTATCATATTAGTAGGATGTGTTAGTAACTTACTCTTCTCAATGTGAACACTTTTTCGCCCGATTTAAGTAGGGTGAGATTTATTTTCAATTATGTTCGCCAGACAGTAAAGTATTTCGTAATTTATATAAAGCGATTGACATGAATAGCAATAAATTACAGGCTCCTCGTTCTTGATTTTTGTTTGTATGTTAAACAAACAAAAATCAACACTATATCGGATGTTTAGGTATATTATAGTGTCACAGCACAGAAATTCGTGTTCAGCCTTTTCATTCTCTTAGTTTTCACAAATTTAACAGTTTATTTCTAAACTAACAAAACGAAAACATTAAATGAAAAAAACTTTAGATTCAATGTCGTCATAGTTGATTTGCAAGATGGTAATTCTTACATAGAAGGGAATTTACCCCTCACTTATTTACATCCCCAAAAACGAATCACACCCGAAAATTTCACCCAGACACTTCCAAAATGAAAGGGTCCTACCCCAAATAGCAAGGTATAGGAACCGCAGACCAGATTCCGCTCCCCATGTCAATCCGGTGGACCTCAGTGTGACAATGACAAGTCGAAGATTGCAACGGTTGCAAATCCCTAGAGCAGAACGCAGAAATTGATCGGAGTAATTTGCTAACGTTCGGATGGCCACGGCGAGACGATTCGTCTTGGCGATGGTTTAAGATGTAAGAGAATGGCGGTAAGATGGCGTCGATAGTTTTTTTTTATTTTAATAAACGCTTTATTAAAAAAAAAAAACTATCGACACCATCTACGCCCTACACTAGGAAATATTTGTTCCGTGCGGGAATCGAAACCACGACACGTAGCGCAACAGTCAACGCGCCACTGCGCCAACCGTGTCGTTGTCGTCGTAAGTTGGTGGATTTATGATGTTAGAAAGTTATTAAAAGAGTTGATGGTACGTTTGTTCCGTAAGTATCACGCGTTGGGACGAAAGCTTCCGTACCATTATCTACAAAAACCGCAAAAAAAACATTTTGTTGTTTTGGAGCCCCCTTTTTTTTGGGTGGGAAATCATCAAATAACTTCCCTCGCTCTGGGCGAAGCGGGGGAGTGTCAGACTTGTACTGACTAAACCCAGCCATGTTCCTTCCATTGCCCTTTACGTTCCGGGGCCGTGGCATCTCTTTCGAGCAACCCGCAACCTTGGAAAAGCGGTACATAGCACGTTTATTAATTACTAGCTTACCTACGCCCGCGGCTTCGCTCGCGTTAAATTCGGTATATCACACCAAGCAGACCTGCAGTTTTTGCTCTTGCGCCTGATTGATTTGTAATAGCAACGCTAAGTTTTCCCTTTTCTTCCCTCGTTCTCCCTCATATCACACTTTTTTAGCCTATGTCCGTCTCCTGGTTCCCAACTATCTCTGTACCAAAATTCATCAAAATCGGTTAAGCCATTAAAGCGTGAACAAACAAACTCACTTTCGCTTTTATAATATTAGTAAGAATAGTGGTAGATAACATAAAATTACATGCAGAACTTTCATCCAAGAAACTTTAGCTCTTATTTCTTGCACCACCAATGCCAGCGATTGCGTATTATCACATAACCTGATATGCAATTATGTCTACGATAGAAATCTGTTGGGAAAAAGTATGTATGAGAAGTTAAGTAGCTAGTTATACCTCCGTGATTAACAAATACACTTTTTAAACAATAGTACACTAGTTAAACACATGTACCAATGTCTAGTTTTCAATAACTCGAACGCTTTCAAACTAAATCTACGGACTGATTCAAGAAAATGTAGCAAGAAAACCCAGACTGAACCGGAGACAGCATTTTGTCACAAGACTTTTTCATCGCCATGATTTATTTTAAAAGCACGAACCGTTTTAAATTTACTTTTAAAAGTAAACTCGTTCCTGTAATAACCAAATCTCATCCCGTTTCCATCATAGACAAAAAGAAAACCGACGAAAAACCCATTAACAGTTTTAACGAAATTCAAAAACTAAAAAACGCCTACGGCACCACCCTGTATAAAGGCAAGGGGTGGATTTTAAAATTTTCTATTAAGCGACGTAGCTATACGAAGCTGGGAGACTTGAAACGTCAATTTTACGGAAGATTTCGCATAATACAACCGCTGTGCCGGTTGATACATGTTTTGCAGCTCGAGTTCGCTCGCGTCTGTGCGGTATTATTGGGAAGGCTGCATTGTATTGATGGTTATGTTGAATTGTGAGCGTTGAATGTGTGCAGCCAGTGTGATTGATTGTAATTATGGGGTAAGTTTCTTTTTAGACAAAGTAAAAAAAACGTGAAAATGAGAGAAGCTGTAAAATTACCTTGTTTATTCAACTTCAATGTGGTTACGAGTCACTTCTCAATAAACTAACAATAAGTGCAGACTTTGACTTCTGAGATATATTAGTTTCAACTGGAACTTATCCATCTTGTCTTTTTCTTCTTCGATTCTCCCCTGTCAGGTCTCACGGCGTCATCTCCTCCTTTCTCCTTCATATCATTCCTTATAAAATTTATCCATCTTTCTTATTCCCGAATACGGTGAAGCAAAAATGAGGGTTATTATTTTTAGAATAACATGGTTCGTTCTGAAAGTTTAATTTCCCAAAACGTTCACTGTTTTAATTACTGAGAGAAAGAATATATTCAAGGAGCGCTTTGAAAAACGTTGAATAATTCTATAATAATTCGCGAAACTAATCCCTTTTCAAATAACATGCACATAAAACTTGGTAAAAAAATCCTTCATCCCAACAGACAGACATCCCTATCATACAGTTATCGTGGTGTATTCGTAAAAGCGCTTCCACGCTGGCGTTTAAATGCTAAAAGATTTTATATCTAGCGCGAAAAATTGGAGTAAATTGCCGCCACTGGATAAGATAGGATGTTTTTTTCTTCTGACTAGCGTATGGCTGTGTAAGGGTGTCTGAGCAATTTTAAAAAAGGAACATGTTCTTTTTTTTCTTTTGTTTTGTGCATGTATGCAAATGTTTGGGTTTGGAACGGACTTTGAGATAATTTTAATGGAAACTTATGTATGGTTTAGGTAAGTGCATTGGGCTGTTTAGTTGTTGGGTGTTCGGGAATGACAAACCTATATCCTCCATAGAGACCAATTCTTTGAAATGTGCAACTACAGTATTTACACAAGTTAATGGTCTAATTAAAATAAATGCTTTACGTTTGAGAATTTGAGTGTTATAGCTGATTAGACTGTTACTGGGTATGGATACATTTAAACAGATATATATGTTAAGATTATATGATTCTATCATTACCAAGGGTACTTCATAAAATCGGGTAATATCTTTTATGGAACATTGACCCCATTGAAGTTGTTATTTATTTTTTAATGCAGTTTTCAGCAACAGATAGAGTGATTCAAGAGAAAGGTTTATATATATAATATTCCAGGCTACGTGGGTAAAGCTGCGGGGTGCAGCTAGTACAATATATATATAATAAAAACATACATATTAAATTTTGTGCAAATTACCTGCAAATGGCTAGCACTTAAAGTAGGTAATATAAATATCTTGGGACAAGTCACACACGGCTATCTGATCCCAAGCTAAGCAGAGCTTGTGTTATGGTAACCAGACAACTGATATACATACTTATAGAGTTTATAAATACATACATATTATAGATAAATCACACCCAGACACAGAACAAACAATCATGTGACCATGATTGTTTGTTCTGTGTCTCACACAAAGTTTGTCCTGGGTGGGAATCGAACCCACGACCTCCGGCTCAGCAGTCAGGGCCACTAACCACTAGACCAACAGGCCCGTCACGTATTTTACGTACATAAACAAGCGGTAGTTTCCTATTATTTCCTAAACTAAAACTTTCAAGTTAATAATATTCACAGTAAATATTCAAAATGACGTCAAATAGTGGTGGTTTGGCACTGCGTCTCCAACTAGCCCAATATCACCACTATCCGTCTTGCCGGGTCGCTCTGATTGGTCGAGAAGATAGGCATTTTATAGAGTGCCTCTCCCATTCATGTGGCACCTACATTCTTTACGTTGTCTCTGGGAGAGAGATAATATATCTACATATTATTATTAGGGTACAAGAGTGTCTTTTGTTTTATTTGAAAAGATAGACTGGCCGAGTTTCTTTCTTTTTTTAAAAACGTTGCCTCATACAAGCAATTTCTCCTGTATCGTAGGTGTTTTTACAAACATTTAATCTCACATAAACAAACAGTCAGACCCGAAACAACAATTTGTGGGTCATACAAATATAATGTTCTAGGAAAGGTATCGAACTCGCGACACGCATTACAGCAGTCAAAAGCTCAGCCGACGCGAGATCAGCTCAACCGTGCCGTACATACGCATACATAGGGACTTGTATGTAAAATGGTTTCTCAAAAAATACAAAAATATTTATTTTATCTTAAGCATTATTTTATACATAAATTGAGGCAGCCCAAGTAAGTTACAATAGTACGGTAGTCGGATAAATTTACTTGTGTTGTTTCTCATACAACTGTGACTTCATTTAGCTAGTTATTTGATGACTAGCTGTTCCACGCGGTTTCACCCACGCTGCTCAGCACCTGTTGGTCGTAGTGTGATGTTATATAGCCTATAGCCTTCCTTAAGAAATGGACTATCCAACACTAAAAGAATTTTCCAATTCCAACCAGTAGTCCCTGAGATTAGCGCGTTCAAACCAACAAACAAACAAACTCTTCAGCTTTATAAGATTAGTATAGATTTGCCATCCGTAACAAAAAGGCTCATCACAGAAAAACAATCACCATTTCATCTCTAAAATCAC
The DNA here is from genome assembly GCA_958449745.1 of Ochropleura leucogaster. NCBI lineage: Eukaryota > Metazoa > Arthropoda > Insecta > Lepidoptera > Noctuidae > Ochropleura > Ochropleura leucogaster. The sequence continues at coordinate 17,837,514 of OY288207.1, forward strand.
CAACATACACACTCAAACTAAATATCTACACCCCACAAACGCGTAAACAATATAAACGCACCTATATAAAAACGAACATGGTGAGCAAGATTAATTAACGTTATAGACAAGTTATTAGGGCGCGCCTAGCCGACATTTTATCATAAAAGATATAATCCTGGCCAGTAATCCCTCTCGACGCTTCGCAGATAGCGATACCATACGATATGTATAAGCTGACAATGATGTTCAATAGATGGAAGTACCACAGGCAGGCATATAGTCTTGCATATTAATGTTTAGCTTTATTTTTTTATACTGTGTGCACTCGTGGCATGTTCCAAATAAATGTTAATTTTTTTTTAAATAAAAATCAGTAAAAAATCTGCTAAACTCCAAAACAGTTTGTCAGCAGTTATTCTCGTTTCACAATATATTATAATATCAAATATCAAACCAACAAATACCGCATACTAAAAAATAAAAAAAAAACACGTATTTTCTTTCTTAACTTAAAAAAAAAACAATCTATTCAAGATAAAAAGCTCAGCCACTCGTTGTTTTCAAAACCTTAATTATGTGCTTAATGAAAATTATGTGCTAGTACATAATTTTCATTCCCTGAAATAGCATTAAATTTCCAAATGAAAATTCATCATACCTATACGTTTTTAAACCTTTTTTGCCTCATTATATTATACTATCTGTGGACAGCGGTTTCACCCGCTGCTCACTTAGGGCTATGAAAAATAGATGTTGGCCGATTCTCAGACCTACCCCATATGTACACAAAATTTCGTTTAAATCGGTCCAGCCGTTTTGGAGGAGTATGGCAACGAAAACTGTGACCGAAAATTTTATATATTAGACTAGCTGTGCCCAGCGGTTTCACCTGCTGCTCACTTAGGGGTATGAAAAATAGATGTTGGCCGATTCTCAGACCTACCCGATATGTACACAAAATTTCGTTTAAATCGGTTCAGCCGTTTCGGAGGAGTATGGGAACGAAAACTGTGACACGAGAATTTTATATATTAGATATGGATAACTTCATTTAAATCGTTTTTAGTGTATGTGTAGCTTAGCTAACTAGAGTTAGAAGGTTGCAGGGCAGCACATAGCGATACACTTTTTATATTTTTTAACACCATGTTTATTAACATACTTTTACCTATGTGAAACCTATTTGAATTTGAATTTGATGTTGCAGTCCATCAAAAGCTTGTCTGGAAGATATCGCTATCAGCGATAAGACCGCCAATGTTACCATAGAATTTACATTCAAATTATAATCCAGTTATGTTTCTATTTTGGTTTGCAATTAATTCTATTTTATTCTGTCCGTATCTTTATTTGCATTCCATAATGTGTGATAATCTTACAAAGGCATTAGTCCGCGTCACTTCAGAATTCAAGAAAAAACATAGACGATTAGGCATTTTGCTTTGCATTGCTTTCTGCGTTCGATTCTTAAGTACGAAAAAATATTTTATGATTTTTCCAACAAAAATAGCAAAGAGCAACCATGGAGTTTTAATTTGTGCCCGTTTGATGGAAATTGGCTCATCCCTTATCTCTGCCTATCCCTTCGGGGATACAGAAGTAATTTTGTGTTTTTCAAAAATTACAAAGTAAATAAAGCTTTTTGCAGATGGGTAATCATCATATTACTATTGTTAAATTTATGTTAAAAAGAAGTACAAGACTTCATTTAGCAAGAGGGGCCACCGCCTGCCGGGGTTGCGAGTTGTTCGAAAGAAATACCGCGGTCCCGGAATAGAAGAAACATGAATGGGTTTTAGTCAGTAAAAGTCTGACACTGCCCCCCGCTCCGCCCAGAGGGGGAAGTTATTTTCCATCCGTAAAAAAAAGCATAAATTTAAATTAAATTAGTTTTTAACATAGATTTAAATAGTAACTACACTAATACTATAATTTTCAACGTAACGAATGAATTACTCAATATTATCCCATTACTGCATACAAAACGATTACTTGCTTCCTCACACAACTTCAACAAACTCGCTAAGACACGTCTGGCGCACTCTCAAACAACAGCCACTTCGCACGTTTCTTGAAGCTAACACAGACACATCTAGCAAACAGCATTTAAATCCACGCGGGCCCCTATCAAACGCTCGTTTGCACAAAGTATATACTCCAAGTATATCTCGAATGGTTGCGAACACCGAACCGAACGGTTTTCGGAACACTTTTTCCCTATTTCCACAAAATAAAAAGGAGCCAAAGAGAACTTCATGACTTTTGTTATATCGTATAGCTTTTTTACATCGGAAAACGCGGCGAGGCAAATTTTCTAAAACCTTTTGTTGGCAATCGCCCTTTGTAAGTGTCGTATAGACTGTATAATGAATGTGTATGCTTTTGGGGACATTTTTTAAATGTTTGTATGGTGATAGAGTATTGATTTAGGTGTAGACGTGTAGTAGCATGATTATACTCTGCTGTTATGGTATAGCTACGCGATGATCGGCCCTAGCAGCTGTTATGATTCAGCCACTTGGTGACCAAGTTTTCTCAGTCACTTGGAAAGTACATTTAGCCTTTGGTTAAGGCAGTCAATTGTTAATCTTTCACAAAAATTAACAATTGACTGCCACTCTCCTCCCTTACTGACACTGATTTAAATTGGTAGAATTAAGTCACTCCATTTAAAATACTAGAATTCAGCTGTTTAGCTTCTATTACCAGTCTAACCATACATGGTTAGATTGGTAGTCTTACCATATCTGTCTCATATAATGGTCTTACCATATCTGTCTCATATAATGGTCTTACCATATCTGTCTCATTTGGGATAGTCATATTATTATATGGCAATCGCCCTTTGTAATGTGTATGCTTCTGCGGACATTTTTAGATGTTTTTATGGTCATAGAGTATTGATTTAGGTATAGACGTGTAGAAGAATGATTATACTCTGCTGTCATGGTGTAGCCACGCGATGATCGATCCTAGCGGCTGTTATGATTCAGCCACTTGGTGACCATGTTTTCTCAGTGACTCGAAAAGCCCGTTTAGCCCTTGGTCTTGGCAGTCAATTGTAAATCTTTGACAGTCGTTAGAAGTAGTCAGTGACCCGAGAGTTAGATAACCAGTCGTACCAAAGGTTATCGTATTATCCAATACTAACTGGTCGCGGAATTCAGAAGGTTTGATAGGAAGTCACTCTATTAAAATAGTAGTATTCGGCTGTTTAACTTCGATTACCAGTCTAACCAGATATGGTTAGACTGGTAATCTTACCATATGTATCTCAAATAATAGTCTGGTAGTATTTAAAACCAGTCTAACCATATCTGGTTAGACTGGCAGTCTTACCATGTCTGGTTAGACAGGTAGTCTTGTTATATCTGCCTCATATGGGATAGTCATATAATAGTCGGGAAGTTTCGGCTATCAGTCTAACCATACCTGGTTAGACTGGTGGACTGGTGATGATTATAAATCCTCTTGCTGCATAGTTGCAGACTGATTGGCCCCTTCAGTTATACTAGGGTTCTTTTCCCTCTGTTGACGCATAACTAAATACTGAAAATGCCTAACTAGCATTGAAATTGATGCCTGAAATAATTCAGTTTTTTTTTACTGCACGGTCAGGGCAGTGACTGCTGCACTGCGTGTCGCGGGTTCGATCCCCGCACGGAACATATATTTGTATGCCCTATAGTTGGGTCTAGTCCTAGTGTGGGGCAACGTTTTTTTTTTTAAATCCATCGACACGCTTGGAAAATGTTACTATAACACAATACAGAAGGTACAATTATTCGTAAAATATATCCAAAATTAATTAGTGCTACTGTTTTCTTTAATAACACTAATTGTTACCATAATTGAGTTTTCAAATAGAAAATGAATAGAATTGAGTGTTCCCCATACCGACGATTGTTCTATTAGTGGTGTGGGTTTTGTAGCTAAACAACGTTTTTTTTTTTAAATCCATCGACACGCTTGGAAAATGTTACTATAACACAATACAGAAGGTACAATTATTCGTAAAATATATCCAAAACGAGCGTTTTCTACCCAGTAATATAGTGAAAGTAAAGCTCTACTGAAGCTCCCATAAAAAGTCAATTTTCATTTGAGTGTCATTAAGCTTTCCTCACTAATCCGTGTTCAGACGACGGGGCTTCTGATTTTAAAGAGGGCTTTTTGTTTCAATGGAATATTTAAACTTAGTTGGGTTATTATAAAATGTCACTAACTGGATATTCGTAGAATACGTATAGAATGTTACGATAAACGAGATAATTGACGACACTCATGAAACTCAGAGTACCAACTCAAAAAACCGGTCTCTATGAAGTTAAAGAGCTGCGCTATCAAAATGTATTTAGCAGCACTAGCAACAAAAACGGATCCCTTTTTTTTGGGGTGGGAAATCATCAAATAACTTCCCCCGCTCTGGGAGTGAGGGGGCGTTTCAGACTTATACTGACTAAAACCCACGCGTGTTCCTTCTATTGCCCTTTATGTTTCGGGGCCGCGGTATCTCTTTCGAACAACCCACAACCCCGACAGGTGAAGGGCAAGCCCCTCTGCTTTGCTGACATCTCTTTGAGGCGCGCGTGAAACACAAACGCGGCGTCGACACGGCCTGTCGTCAATAGACGAATGGATGGTGAGCTAACCATTGCTCACCGTCCACAGGCCCGCATCTACGGTGACCGGGAGTCGTCTCGCGGCGCCCGGCGCCTGGAAAACGGATCCCTATAGGATAACTTTGGTGTCCGTCTGTCTGTCTCTGTCAATACCCTTTATCCCAGTAATGCAAGGAGGTATCGAGTTGAAATTAAAACCATAGTCCCTTGGAGCTGTGCAAAAACCAACCCTCTAAGTCTACACAGTCAAAAGATATGACCTTTTATGTCGCATGTTTGTACGGAACCCTCAGTGCATGTGTCCGACTCGAACGTGGCCGGTTTTTTTTTATTTCTGTATTTGCATCAGTCTACAAGAAGTACATTTTCATAAGTACAATACAACCTTAAAGTTTATGCAGCCTTCACCATACCATTACATTCAAATTATACCATTATATTAAATAAGGTATTCTATGTGTTTTTCCAGACTATAATCTACCTCTGAGCAAAATTTTATCAAGATCCGTTCAGCCGTTTTAACGTGATAGAGTAACAAATATGCATACATTCTTACAAACATTCGCATTTATAATATTACTAGCAGTGCCCGCGGTTTTGCTCACGTTAAATTCGGATAACACAGTTCCCCTTTTCCTGAGTTGCAGGAACCTGCTACCTGTAGTTTTTGCCCTTGCGCCTTTTTTATTGTCTAAGTTTTCACTTTTCTTTCCTCTTTCTCCCTCATTTCTCACTTTAAAAAACAAAAAAAAGCCTATGTCCATCTCCAGGGTCCCAACTATCTCTGTACCAAAATTCACCAAAATCGGAAACTTACTTTCACTTTTGTAATATTAGTAAGGATAAGTAGGAAACAGGATAGGATAGCAGGATTAACTAAAACTTTGCGGTTTCTGTTTTAAAATTCAACAAATTCCTAAAAACACGAAAAATATCGACACACCCCCCTTACTATCCTTAGCTAGAGTTGAGCTCAATACTCGTATCTACTTAAGTATACGCAATAATATAGACCTGGAACAGTGAGACGTACTAATCTGTACTTAGCGCAGTGGTGTGTGAACAACAATCGTTCCTATTGGAGGCCATTAGCGGCTGGAGGTATAGAAATGGGAGCGATGGAATCTATATTGCTGTACGTCTTTAATGATATTCTTTTTAGAGGTAAGAATATATTTAAGAGGCAGTATCGTCGAGCGCTATTGTGGTAGAAATCTGTTTTTTTATGACTTTATCTATATTTGTCATGGATAAATAAAAACTGCGATCTTAACGCAAAAACTACTGGATGGATTCTAATAAAACTTTACAATATAGCTATAGCTTATACATCAGAATAACACATAGGCTGCAACTCATAAGGATAAATTGTACAAGCTGCGCCCCATGGCTTCGCCCGTGTGATGATAAAATAAAGTATTCTATGTGTTATTCCAGACTTTAATCTACCTCTGTTCCAAATTTCATCAACATCTGTTAAGTAGTTTTTTCGTGAAAGAGGATCAAACATACATCCATACTCACAAACTTTTGCATTTATAATATTAGTAGGATATTCTATTACCATGCGACTGAAACAGCGGGGCGCAGCTAGTGGTCAATTTAATTAGTGCTACTGTTTCCTTAATTAACACTATTTGTTGCCATAATAGAGTTTTCAAATAGGAAATGAATAGAATTAAGTGTTCGTTTTTTATTGGCCGTTGAAAAGGCAGGATGCCCCAAATCGACGGTTGTTCTATCAGTGGTGTGGGTTTTGTAGCTAAACCCTATAGGCCTACCATGACGTCTTAAAGCAGAACTTATTCCACTGAGGGAAAGAGGTGGTGCTAGACACCCTGTATCGCTCTGTCTCTTTCCCACAGTGGAATAAGTTCTGCTTTAAGACGTCATGGTAAGGTAGCTAGGCCAAAATTACATTAAATATCTATCCTAATATTATTCAGAGGTTAACCACTATTTCAACGGGGAGCTTACCGGATTATGCCCGAATGTCATATGCACATTTAAAACGTTCCCGAGTGTACATTTCCGTAAAAAACATATTCAATATTCGAGCATTAAAAAAAAAACCGACTCCAAGTGCTTCTATTCCAGAACTTTTAGTGATGGTATGATAAGATCTCACACATATTTTGTTTTCATTTTACACTGATAGTATATATTAGCAGATCATCCATAGAGATATGGAAGAAAAAACATGTTTTATATTTAAATAAAATTAGTATAGGACCACTTCGAAAATTCACTCTTTCAAACAAAAAAAGAGTCATGAAAATCAGTCAACAGTTAGCGGAGTATTTGGAGAGAATAAAAAAACAAAATGGTCAACAGTTGTCGCTGAACTACTAATATTACTTCCTACTAATATTATAAATGCAAATTTTTGTGAGGATGGATGTATGTGAAGATGGATTTATGGATGATTATTACTCTTTCACGTCAAAACGACTGAAGGGATCTTAATAAAATTTGGCACAGAGGTAAATTATAGTCTGGAAAAACACATAGGATCCTGTTTTTTTTTATATCAGCAGTTAGTCCATACAAAAAAATCCTCCTCTTTTTTTAAAGTCACAACGCACTTGCAAAAGTATTGACCGAAGCTACATCACTATTTTCCTTGGCATCCCCTTTCAATGCCTATCTATCAGTGCTCCCAAAAGCACAGTTTCTGTGAAAATACAGCTGCCTTGTGTACGAGTATTTAGTAAAGGATTGCTTTTCTTCACGACGGCGGGAGGATGACCTTGGACTTGCCCTTAGACGCAATGCAGGTTCTAATACGTGTTGTGAACTTGGTGAGGTTATTGGTTACGAATGTTGGTTTAGTTATCTTGAAACCTGGGTTTGTAAAGGTTGTTTCTTAATCATAAAAGTCACTTTTAAATAGGTTATTTGGAGGTGAAGTTATAGTGGTTACACGCTTTTTTGTGAGAGGTCGAATATATAATATAAGTTTTTAGGGTCAACAACTTTGTGAATCTAGTCTCAATCCTTACTTCCTTATCCTTACTATATATATATATAATTTTATAAAAGCGAAAGTGAGTTTGTTTGTTTATTTGTTTGTTACCTCTTCACGCTTTAATGGCTAAACCGATATTGATGAATTTTGGTACAGAGATAGTTGGGAACCAGGAGACGGACATAGGCATATATTTTTTTGAAAAAAGTGGGATGTGAGGGAGAAAGAGGGAAGAAAAGGAAAAAAAAATAGCTTTTCTATTACAATACATTAGGCGCAAGGGCAAAAACTACAGATAACAGGTACCTGCTAATCAGAAAAGGGGAACTGTGTTACCCTGAACTTAACGCGCTTAAGTAAGTAGGTAAATAAAGTAGTTTGGTAAACGCTAGAAGATAATGAAATAACTATATTAAAAGTTGCTGTTGTTACCGCTGATGCTGGTGACTTGTGTGCTGATTAAATCGCTTTAAATTAAAGAAACTAAAAGAGAAACAAAATACTCCGCAAGTAGAAACTTCAAACATCATCGTTTTTAAAGTATTTTCCTTCACAAACACTTATTTAATTATCGTACTGTTCGGAGGGAAGACTTGTACAAGATGAGGTCAAGAAAAGTTCTAGATCTTAACACACACAACTTGATTAGCCAACCGACTAGATTTACAAGCAAGGTTGAGCCGTGCGTACGTTGTAATCAAGTCAAGGGAATCAAATTAGAGACGTACCTACTGAAACTTTGATTACAGTCATGTTGTCCGACAAGTATATGGTTGTGTAAGAAATAATAGTCGTTACTTTTTGTAACTTTAGTGTCTCGCTAATGAAAACTAGGTTGCAGGTCAACCTTGGGACGGTTAGGAGATAATTGGAAGTAGGTTTCAAAGTTTTTAGGGTTTTGTTCCACAAAAGAAAAAAAATGGAACCCTTATTACTATATACTCAGGTTTATAGTCTACTTGTGCTGTGGCAAAATTACTCCTCTAAGTCTACGCAATTAAAAGATATCGACGTTTATGTCGCAAGTTTGTACGTTTGTACAGCACCCTCGGTGCGCGAGTCTTTTTCCTTCCCCAACTTCCCCAGCTCTGGGCGGAGCGGGGGGTAGTGTCAGACTTTTACTGATAAAACCCAACCATGCTCCTTCTATTGCCCTTTACGTTCCGGGGCCGCGGTATCTCTTTCGAACAACCCGCAACCCCAGCAGGAGTCTGTCTCGCTTTTGGCTGGATTTTAAATGCCTATATTTGATAATTTTATGTATGGTAATACAAGCATAATCTCAGGTTCTAGGTACTTTTAAAGAACCTTGTTTAAAATCTAGGTATAATCAATCTCTATCATAAAGCGTTTTAGTTATAAAACCTAATGTATGCAAACCAGCGCTCGTCTGCAAAACTGGCAAGCGATTAAGCGCTTAATCAAGCAGTTGATGAGGCACTTACTATAAAATCGATACCCTTATCTGAAGTTATAAGTTCTTCGTCATCAGTGTTATAAATATGGAAAAAGCAACGATAAACAACATTTATTAGCTGGAATAAATGTTGCTCACCGTATTCACAGTTTTTTGCTCATTATTTTCTATACAGAACTACGCTTTAGAATGGGGCACCTACAGTACTTTCCGGACCCGGAACAACAATCTGTAGGCCATACAAATATTTTTCCGTGCGGAGATCAAACCCGCGACACGCAGCGTATTACCATTATGAACAGTAAATTGTAGCGATAATTCGCACTTATAGATTTAAATTAAGAAGATTAAAAATTATTTTTTTTAGTAGACGAAAAAAACTAACCTATCACTGTTGGTATGAGAAATTATAGTTAATTAATTTTAAATAAGAATTATAATTTAAAATGTCACTGCATATAAATTATTATGTTACGTTAAATAGTTACGTATGATCACCAAACATTCGAATACTAAATCAACTAAAATATCACGATTTTTCTGTAGTCTCTGTTCGAATCTAGGTGTGAAATATGTAAAGCTGTATCTTAAAATCTAAAACACAGATACCTAACTGAACTGAAGACAGCCTTTTTCCAGTATATCCAAGTCCATTATTGGCACCGAAAAAAAAGAACGTACTCTATGCAAACCAGCTATTTCTCAAAAGCGATTACCAAGTTTATCGGTTCCACCTGACGAGATAATTTTGTTAATATCGAACGCCAAGGGATTAGTTGACGACAAATTGTCCAATCGGCGGGCAGGTAATTGATTTTAAGCACCTAATATTGGACACTAAGCTTTTGTTAAGGCTACGTAAGTCTAAACTTAGCTTAAAATGTTAGACTTTAAAATACGAGGTAGGACGTGGTGACGTCTTTTATACAGTGTATTAGAGAGCTTATCTTTTAAAGATAGACTGGGATTTAGAGGAAAGTTTGCGATGGAAATGGAGGAACTACCTACTATCTGATAATTTGAACCAACGATAAATCTAGCTTAAAATATATATTTTTAAGATTCTGTGCAGTGTCCAGGAAAAATGGAAATTCTTATTAGATCGGTGGAACTATGTTGATCGTTTGTCTGTCTGTTAAGACCCTTTATCTCGGGAACGCATGAAGGTATCGAGCTGAAATTGTAACCATATACTCGAGTCAGTAGTTTCTTGGAGCTGTGAAAAATTCAACTCTCTAATTCTAAACAGTAAACAGATATGGCCGTTTTCATCGCAAGTTTGTGAAGTCACCGCTTTTCTTATGTCTTTCAACAAGCAAAATTCCATGAGTAAGGTTACTTCACTTTCTTCCTTCTTTCTTTATAAGAAACGTTGCAGTTACCCCCACACTAGGAATTGTAGGCCATAGAAATATTAAATATTTGTAAGTCCTACAGATAGTTGTTCCGGATCTGGCTGTATGTGAGTTTAAATGTTTGTAAACGCACCCACGATACAGGAGAAATTTCTTGTGTGGGGGCAACGTTTCTTATAAAGAAAGAACGGAACAAATTTTGTTCCGTGCGGGCATCAAACCTGCGACACGTATTCTATTAACAGGGCATTATTTTTAACAACTTTTATTCTATTCAGACATTTATTAATTATGTACACAGATGTGATAGCGTGCAATAATGTAATGCAACTAAATGAACTAATTCAACCCAGTTAATGATCGTGGAGAGTTTAACGAGAACTTTTTAGAGTAAACTACTTCGTACTAGTTGTCCAGTTTAATGTCCATTAAGCAATTTTGTAACGCACCTGTGACTCCACATTGTACCTACTGATTTACAAGTTTGTGCGTTTTATTGTTACAATAATAATAACTAGCTGGTGTCCGCGGCTTTGCCGGCGTGATGATCGAAAAAAGTATAAAAGTATGTGTTTTTCCAAACTATAATCTACCTCTGTACCAAATGTCATCAAGATTCGTGCAGCCGTTTTGACGTGAAAGTGTAAAAAACATCAATACATCCATCCATCCTCACAAATTAACATTTATAATATTAGTAGGATTCGTTGTTTATTTTTTAGTTAATAAAAAATTGTATGCCATAAGACAAAATGAATAAGAATTCAAAATATTGTAACAACTAAATTCTAAGCAAACAAATAAATCTATCTATCTATAGCTTTTTTGGCTCTTGTACCTAAATCATAGTTGAATCTAGAATATTAATAACTAACTTTTTCCCGCGGCTTCGCTCGCGTTTAATTTCTCTCTCTTTCCTAATTTGCAGGTACCTGTAATAGCAAAGCTAAGTTTTCCCCTTTCTTTCCTCATTTCTCACTTAAAAAAAAACTATCTCCGTACCAAAATTAATCAAAATCGTTTTAGCCATTTAGGCGTGAAGACGTAACAAACAAACCAACTCACTTTCACTTTTATAATATTAAAGTAAGGATTTATCTGCATTTCATTTTAGTAAGTTAGTTATAGAAAATTGGTATAGTTTGTTAAAACGGGATTAAAAAATAATAAACATCAACTTAATAAAATCAAAAGCTATCGACATAATGCCCATCCCTAAGCTCTTAAACTGTCGAACTATAATCACAATTAAACGTATCAGCTGGAGGGTCAGTAGTACCTAAAGGTCAACATTTATAACCTTTCCAACCTTTGCAAAGGTGACCTCTCCCTCCCCGATAAAATCTTCTAGAACTTTACGCCCATTCAAATATCTTGACGTCACGTAATTTTCATTATTCACTTTGATTACGAATTTAGGCGCTTCAGCAATTAATTTAATTGGTACTTTGATTTGGGTACATTTGAATTTACATTGTTCTTATTTGGGTCAGAAGAAATGGGGATAGTTCGTGTTGTAACTGTCGTGAGCAATTTAATCTTTGGTGCACTTGAAATAAGATCAATGTTAGGTTAGAACAAATTAATGACAAACGCTCTTTAAACATATGTGTATTAAGGAAAAGGAACATTTTATTATCTCATTTCTTGTCAAATCTCAAGATTATTATTATATTATTATATTCTTGAGATTTACGTAACATCAGAATTTGAATTTGACATTACTAGGTCTCGGTAAAGCGCTTTTTCACATTATGAACTAGTTGGCGCCAGCGGCTTTGGTCGCGTGATATCGCGTAGTATCCTATGTGTTATTTCAGAATATAATCTACGTCTTTGCCGAATTTCATAGACATCCGTTAAGCCGTTTTGACGTGAAAGAGTAACAAATATCCCTACATCCATATGATACATCTATCCATCCACCGTCACAAACATTCGCATTTATAATATTATAGTGCGGTTAATATTCATTACAAACAAAAAGCATAAATAAAACAATATAACCATTACAATATTCCTTGCCCAACATTCAACAATGATAATTAATAAAATAGGTATCTATTAATTAAAAATAAATTCATGACGAACGGCTCTCTATACATATATACACAGATTCATGACGAACGGCTCTCTATACATATATACACAGAACATCTGTTCTGTGCATATATATGTTTTTTATGTTCTCTTTATGTGTAGCTCACACACACACACATTTAAAAACTTGTACACTGATCAGGTTGTAAGTTGGAGACGGCGGAATAATCTAGAAAATTATTCTCAATTTTTCTCTTAAAAGTTTTTTAATCTGAATTTATAAAAGTGTGAGAGCCAGATATGCTTTTAATTTAAGAATAATTTTGCAAATTCATTGGAATGAGAAATAGAGTAAAAGTCAAACCCTTCCCGTTTATTTATTTTTACACATATTTTTTTCTATTAAAGTATACATAAAACAAAAAAAAAATATTGAAACATGTTGTAACCCACCTGTACCCACCAGGGTCCAAGCAAACCATACCCTTATTTTACCAAAAGCATAAATAAATACTTTTTCAAATAATATACTTCAGTCCAGTCCTTAAATAAAACAGGAAACGTTTCAATAAATCAATATTCAGAGCGTAATAAAGCAAATAAAAATACACTTAAGAAAATAAGATATAGCATATTTGAAGCCATCAATTTTATGGGACCATAAAAAGCAAATTTGTTTTGACCGTGGAAAATCCAAGAGGTAACTTGGGACCCTTATAAAACCCGAATAATCTACTGGCAGTGGATTTTCGTCGGCATACTGAAAAGGCCTAAGTAAACTCAGGGGATGAAACAATTTGTGTACCCTAATCAAATAAGTGTAAAAGGAAAATTTTAAATTCCCACCCTGAATTTACATAATGACCAACGCGTTGAAATAACGACTCAATCTGGGTATTATTGTGCTTTATGAGCGCACATTCACAAGCAAAAGTGTTAAGATAGAACACACTTTCTACAAACTTCAGTTTTAGCTGACGGAACTCAAAACTCCGTCGCGTTTCGTGGTTCAATTAGTACATTTTCATGGATGCATAATTCGTGGATATTAGTCTGTGTTATCACTTGTGGACGTGACTGTAAGTTGAAATGAAATTCCAGGTGAATAATAAGTAGCATTCAGTCATACGAGCGTAGTGGAGTAATAAACTTGTTAATGTCACATTACTAGGCGAAAGCATGTCTGGATGAAGTCGCTGGCTTACTGACTTCAAGTACTAAGTTTTAAGATTATTTGGTATTATGATGAGAGAGTCAGAGATTTTCTGAAATGGCGATTGAAGATTAAAGATTTATACGGATATTTTTTATATACTTAACTTGAGCTTGAATGAAAATTGTATTACAATACGGAATACGTCTGGGAAAGAAAGTATATCCTTTTTGTTTGTTACGTCTTCACGTATTTGGTGGCCATTTAAAAAAAAGGTACCCTGAAAACTGTAACTTTAGATTTATTGCAGTGCAATACAAGTAGACGATGATTCTATGCTACAATAAAATCGTAGTATTTATTTTGACAGTTGATCTTATAACAAAAAAAAAGAGAAACCTACAGAATGATTTATTTTAATACTATCTTTCGCCCGCGACGTCGTCTGCGTGGGATAGTAACTTTGGGCTAACGCTATTTTTAACCCGCGTGCTGATCGAAAATATTTTTTTCTCCACTTTTCTCACTTTTTTTTTTTAAATTAGCCTATCTCTGTACCAAAATTCACCAAAATCGGTTTAGCCATTTAGGCCTGAAGACGAAACAAACAAACAAACTCACTTTCGCTTTTATAATATTAGTAAGGATTGACAACATATAAAATTTAAAATCAAATAACCAAAAACAAAATGGCGTCGTCAAACCCTGCCACACCGACGCCGCATAAAATCAATAATTATAAAAATGTACATTCTGTTTATTAACTCTTAAAGTGTGCAATGAACCGTAATTTTTATTCGGTTATGTGTTATTTACGGATGCGTTACATAAATTTGAATGGAAATCAATTCCCGCGAGCACAGCTGACTGCACAAATGATGAAAATTATAAATCAATTGGATGGTAATACGTTGGCGGTCGCGGGTACCGCAGCAGGCCGCGGGTTGGGTACAGTGATGAACGTTCTGTATGGTTTGGTGTTATTGTATTGAAATTAGGTTATCTAAAGATAATGAAAAGTATTTTGAAGATAAAGATCAAAAGAAAAGAGAAATAAATCGGAATAATAACATTTTAAATACATGATGACATAGATGATAGGTAGGTCCGCCGATGTACTTTGTGCTTGAAGTGTAAAATAAATAAATAAATAGGTGTTGTCCTTTAATAGGTTCATAAAACCAGACTGATTTAAGGAATCACAATGTAGGTATTTTTGGGTACTTTCTGTTGACCTAGAATCACAAATTTGGCAAGAAGCATGGAGTACTATAGAGCACCAGGAGGGGATAATAAAAAGAAAAAAAAATACAGCCCAAAAAAATGTGATTGTTCCAAACTAAATAGCAATTGTTAAACTAACTAACTAATGGCAAAGTTAAGTTCAATACAGTTTATGTTTTCATTAGAGCAATTTTCGGTAATTTCATTACATTTTTATTTTCATTACCCACAAGTGTGTACGGAACCCGCGATGCGCGAGTATGACTCACACTCGGCCGGCTTTTACTTGCTTAAAGAACACATGACAAAAATATACATCACATCTTAAAATATTTATTCAAAATATAGGCTCTTGTTCATATAATTCTCTTAAAAAAAACCTTTTATCGTAGACGATCATTACTTTTACTAACTGAGACGTGTTGAAATGAATTTTTGATGTAATTACTTTGAAATGGTAAAAAATGGTCTCGCAAATACTAAGGCGTGAGGTGACCTAAATTTTAGATGGATCTTAAAAAATATATCTTAAAAAGACGTCTTAAGAGGCAGCTTTCAAATTCAACCATCTTTATAAAACTTCAGGTTTCAATATTCCTGTATATTTTAAAATGTCAGGTGGTTATTTCATAAATTAAAAATGTATACGAAACTGTTTTAATTTAAATCTAAATTAACTTTTGGGTAAAAGTTATTTCATATAATTTGCTCAGCAGATTTCAGAGGTACCTAATATAACAAAGAATTTTCATTAGTACTTTCGCTTGGAAGCATCAAAAATGTACAGACTAATAATAACGGACTACCGAACTTAAATAAAACATTTCTCTCCGAAAAAGAAAACTTAAATCCTGAAACATTCAAGTACATTTTGAAACAACTTTGTACATGTTTCCCCATCTTGGTAAAAGCAAAGAAAATATTCAGAGTACTTTAAACAGAAAACTTGTGTTATTCCTCTTTTAATCTAGATTTTCCAACCCTTTGCTCGTGAAAATTTAAATATAAAACCAAAAATATATTTTTGTGAACCCTCTTATTTATTTAATAGCACTCTCTTTCAAAAGGGACATGAAGTAAAAGCGTCAGGTAAAATTTACAAATTTATTGTCCCCACAGAATTTTAGCCTGAGCAAGTCTACATCGTAAAGGAAAGTTTTGTACTGTGCGATGCTTAGATGTGGGTCCCGTAGCTACATTGCCAAATTAAAAGATTTTTCGTTAAGTTTGAATTAGTAAGTGAGTTCCGACTTGAGGATTACTACGAGTCCTCTCACCCAAAGATGACTTCAAAAAAATCAAGTGAGAATTTTGTGAGTTCACAAGTATGCAAACAGGGTTCACAAAATTGTAATTATGTTTTCATGTATACATAAAATTTATAAAAAAACTATTCAGTAATGGTTGCGATTTTCATCATTGGTAAATTAAAGTCGAGCAAATCCATTGTTAAGGCGAACCCTGATTGGAATCATTCACATGTAATGAGAAAAAAACAAAGTAGACTAAATCGTGACAGGTTGAGCACTAAAATGTATGGTTATTTTTGTAATAATTAAATGTGCCGACAACTTGTAACAATTACTTTGATTCGGAACGAAATTGTATCACGAATTGTAACATTACAGGCAAATACTCAATCTCAAAAACGCTCCCTCAGAGCGTTTTGGAGATAAATGAGTATCAACTATTAACACCATGTGAAAATAGTCCCTAGATAGTAGCAACCAAACTTGGTTTACAGTTTTATATATATAATTTACAAGGTAACTTAATTTACAACTTTACAACATATTTAAATTAACTGTAATTAAAGTTTCTCCAGTAGTCACATTTTTCTCACAATTTCTTCAAGACGATAAACTAATGAGTTGTTCCAATAGTACTTGATAAACACGCGCCGGAGTTATTACCGCTTGCAAAGTTTGCTTCGGTTTTAAGTTTAAATAATTTTGTAGACCACTTTAAGTAAATACACTCCGAGGTACAGAGCCCACCTATATAACTTTGAGAATAACGAGGCCCACAATATTTTTGTTTAAGAGAAACGGGACAAAATATTATATTAGTAGAAGAGAATTTACGACGAGAGGAAGTGGGAAAAGTTTCATTTTTATTGATACTTACTAAGGAGGTTTATGATAGTGTTGTTTGATTAAGTGGCGCTTTTCTTAGCTTGTCTAAGTGTGGCGCCAGCAGTTACTTACCTGAAAATAAATAAAAAATATTATTAGTATTTTATTTTCCCTTAGAAACGTTGCTTAACACTAGGACTTTCGCTTGTATCGTGGGTGCTTTTACAGAAATTTAAACTCTTATACACAAACAGCCAGACCTGGAACAACTATCTGTAGACGGTACAAATATTTATTGCGTGCGGGGGATCAAACTGCGACACGCAGCGCAGCAGTCGATCGCTCAGCCACTGCGCCAACCGTGCCGTCAATTAATATATAGTACTTTTGAATCAAAACAATGTTTAGTTACACAAAATTATAAAATATATGATTTTTTTATAAATTAAAAACTTAAGTAATACTATCTCGAATATAAATGGCTTGTTTTAAAATCGCTTAAATACCAGACAGGCTCACACAGGATCAAATAATAAAAAAAATACGTTTATACAGTCCGAGTTTTCTTTTATAGAGCTCTCTCTCCTCAGACTTCCTGGCCTGTTTCACAGTTCACACTTGTAGGAAATTATTAATTAATAAAATTATGAGCAATTCCTAGCTTACAACCAAAAGATAATATACTACTATAAGTTGCAATTTTTAAGACGTTTTCAAACATCCACCCATCGTAAAACGCAAGTATAAAAATACAAAAGTAGCAAAAACCTGCGACTGCATTAAGAAATAAACTGTTCCCATTATTACAAAACGGAGTTAATGGTAGGGACTGTCATAGAGTGTCATTTCACCACCATTAAAATATAAATAAAAAAAACAGTAATGTTGGTTGTAATCGCACTAAATTGCTTAGTACATATTATTTCGTTCTGTCACGCAATTTTTTTTCAAGAGTTACTAGTTAGTATACTGGAAGTGGTTGTATAAAAAAGCTAGTTTTGTTATTGTTGCTAGTATTTTTATATGAAACTAGCTTTTGCCCACAGATTCGCTCGCGTTGAATTCGGGGTAACACAGTTCCCCTTGCGCCTTATTGATTTGTATTAGCAACGCTAAGTTTTCTCTTTCCTTCCCTCTTTCTCCCTCACATACCACTTTTTTATATTAAAAACATAAGATGGAAATAAGAAAATTAAAAAAAGCTTTTTTTTTTTTAGTGCTGGCGATATAAATATGATAGTGGAGAAGGCCTAAAAGAACACATAACTTGTAACATAATTAGAGGGAGACGGAAGACAAAAGGGGCAAAAAGAGAAGAAAAATCGTTTTAGATTGAGAAGCGTCTTTTTAGACTGACTTAAGGCGAAGACTTAAAGCGCTGAAACCCTGACGTAATCCAATAAACAACAGTATAAAATTACGTACGTAACAATACCCCAAAAAGGCACAATTGTTTGACCGAAGCTACCGTCAGACGAACCGCCTATTACACAGTGAAAAACAAATGCAATTTACGTTCGACGTACTAAATTGCTGGGTACCGACGTTATTACGGCTTTAGCCACAATTATGGTGTAATTGAAAACCGAGTGGTCGTTACAGTTCGGTGTGACGGGCGGTGTTATGCAACCATGTGGAATAAAATAGGTTTTTTTTGGAGTTAAATGATGTTTTTTTTTCCTTTGCTTATTTGAATTTAGTTATGGTGCAGTTTATATCTCAGTCAGTGTAGTCGGCAAAAAAAGAGTGGCATTTAATTTTTTCTTTCTGCTGCTGTCAAAATTACTCTAAGACAATCGTTTTTTTTCAATTTTCTTAATAAACCTATGTTTGTTTAAAGAACGAAGTTGATTTTTTTTTAATCAATGTTAAATAAAAGATAACTATGAAGTGCTTGAGTGTCGTGATGGCCCAGGTAAGGTCTCGCCATGAGCGATTAGAATTTATAGACTAGCAGGAAGGCTCGCGCACCGAAGTTTCCGTACAAACTTGCGGCATGTCGCCATAGCTTTTGACTGCGTCTATTTTCTTTCGTACGACTGCGTGAAAGCCGTCAGTACGGTTCTGTGCAAACATCTCTGACGCACTACAGAACCGGGGCAATCTCAAGAGTATTCTAAAAACATTGTTGTACTGGACGCGCAGGACATCTAGCGATCTTTTGGTGTAATTGATCCACAGACCACCCGTGTACAGACCTTGACAATACGCTTTGAAAAGTGTTATCTTGATCTGGTCCTTGCAGCGGGAAAATCTACATACCAACATATTACCGCGGACTACTAAAGCCCTGCGGTCTCTCTCAATATTATATTATATCCCAGATACTTGATTTCTTTAACTCTTTTTTGCAGAAGCTATTTTTAGGGTAAAAAGATGTCTTGACAGGCAGATAGACCGACAAATAATCGGACAACAATGTGTTCCTAAAATGGTTCTGTTTTTTTTCCTATTGAGGCATGGAACCCTAAAAAGAGAAAATAGAATACTTAAAGATAATAAATACTTAATTGTTTCATTTTTGTAAAACTTCTAAAGATTATTCTACCAATCAAAAGCCCCATTTTCCTATATCATGACGAGTTAAGCATGTAGTGACAAGTTGATTACTTGCCGCTCCCGCCTAACGTAATGACCCCATTTTCCTTTGTTGCATGTCATAATACTATATGGAAACTAGCTTTGCCTGGCGATTTCACCCGCTACTCAGCTCCTTTTTTGGTAAGGGCCACTTTTATATATACATGATGACCGATTCTCAGACCTACCAAATATACATACATACAAAATTTCATGAAAATTGTTTAAGTCGTTTCGGTGGAGCAACTAAAACTGTGTCACAAGAATTTTATAAATTAATATACTAGCTGTGCCCAGCAGTTTCACCCTCACAAAAAACCATTCACAAATAAATAGTAGCCGATTCGCAGACCAATTGGCATATACAATTTCATAAATATTGGTTAAGCCGTTTCAAAGGAGTATGGTAAGTAAAACTTTGATACGAGAATTTTATATATAAGCTTAGCTGTGCACAGAGGTTTGACGTGCTGCTCAGGTCCCAATCTGAAGAGGGTCAACCTTATCATATAAGGCGGTGAAACATTTATTACGACCGATTCTCAGACCTACGGAATATACATATAAATTTCATTAAAATCCGTCTAGCCGTTTCAGAGGAGTTTGGCAACTAAAATTTTATAAAATATTTAAAAAAATAAACTGGTTTTGTTCTGTGTCTGCCTTCAAAGTCTAGACTTCTGTAATAGCTTTGTTTGGAGGTGAAGTTTGATTTAGTTAAAGATTGTGTAATCATTGCTTAATGAAAGTAGACCTTAAGGTATTCTAAATAGCATGCCACCTTTTATTCGTAAAGCGTAACACAGATGTGTAACTAATACTACATTCTCATTTTGCCAGACATTGTTAAGTCTGATGTAACAGTGAGCGAGCCTATTGACTTCAACTGAGCACTAATCCATACTCCTTTGCTGCTAGTGAAAAATCCCTGATGGAAATTTCAATAACAATTTGCCCGACAGAGGAATTGAACCTTAAACTACACAATATTTACACCTATACAAATATAAGATAAGCAACTGAAAAGCTTTTGGAACGAAGTTCATTTTCGTGCGTTGCGAAAGGGGGCTAGACGGAAACAAATAAGACCAAAAGTTGTAACGACACTTTTTGCTATAGCTGTAAGCCGTGTTTTTCTGTCTGTCTCTCTCTCTCTCTATCTCTCATAGAAAGCAAGACATTTATTTTCATTTCGTCTTTCTATTTCGCATTGAACAATGTGGTGTCGCGACGATTATTTTTGTTGAGTCAGGTTTTTTGTACATAATAAATAATAACTTCGTTCCATCCGGGTGTCCCTTGACACCTCGTCAAGATTTTTTATTAACATTTTTATAATTACCTAAAAATATTACAGATTTAATTTGTGGATCCGTATGTTACAGTGGGCGGTCGCTCAACTTATGAGCGCTCAACACTGACTTGAGAGGCGCGGGAAGAGCTGTATTTAGCGAATGTTCATCGCGAGCACCCCTAGTCTCTGTCATGGCCTGATTCAGAAGCGAACAATTAAAAATATAGTACGCATTTCAAATGTTATTAAATAAAATTTGTTTAGTTACATGGGGCAAGAGACCAAGCGACCGAAGCGGAAAATCGATGTTTTTTTATTAAATATATACAGTATATATTTAATAATATACATATTATATATATATATATAGTATATATACAGTAGCTAATGATGATGTTTTGACGCTATACGTCCCTGTAGGGGGAGTCTTTGGTGTCCTAAAATAGAGGCCATGGCTTAGTTTAGGATCCAGTCTCCCACAAATGAACATTAGATACTTACTACAAAATATTGATATCTTTAAGTTTTAGCCTATTTAAAGTGTTGTTTGTGAACGAAAACAAAAGATTTTGTAATGAAAAAAAAAACATAAGTTTCCAATACTAGTAAATCTTTATTGGTCGCAAAACCTAATAATGTAACTAATTATTTGTTGTGGTGAGAAATAAATGATTATCTTATCTTATCTTAATAAACAACTGGCGTTACACCTTACTTAACAAAAACGTTTGACTTAACAAAAAACATCCTATCCAACCATAAACAAACAAATAACCTATATGAGCAAATGTTAGGTATGTAAATTATTTATCACAAGATGATGCCTTTATTTTTTAATCCAGCCCTTGGAAAAAATTATTCAACCTTAATGGTCAACAACAAATAATTTGCATTGAAGAAAATACGTCAGAATATTCTGAGAAAAAGCAGCTAAACTCCTTTTACTTCAGAAGGACGTGGCATGGCATAATGTAAATTTATCAAGTGCCAAGCACTCGCCACAAATTGGCACCGGCGCAGAATTTTTACAAGCATAGACACTTCGAGGTTTTTTTTTCAAGTTGTTAAAAAAACACCTTACATTGCATAAAACATGAGTATGAAAATTCGATATAAATAGGAATCAATTGTTAAGTAATAGGTCTGTGACCGACAGACTAACAAACGTACGGAAAGCTTGCATGGACTTGGTAATTAAATTTCTGCGGTCATCTTTTGTCTATCTATATATATTTTTGTAAGGGTCGTCATCGAAATCGGAAAGAAATGCTATATCAAATACAAACAGAGAAGAAGAAAACAAATTATATTTTATTTTTTCATTAAATATTTATAATATTTTTTCCAATACATCAATACCGCTGCCTCCTATCCCTCAGATCGCCCACTTTAGATACAAAGGAGACGGATGCTGCAGTTCCCCCACAAACTTTCCCTCGAACAAGCGAAGGGTTTAATTGTTTTCCTGCACCACGAGAAGCTGAGAAAACGCGACTAAAACGCGTTTCAAACGTCGAGTGAGCTCGTTCCACTTTCCCCGTGCCCCTTTGTTTTAAGTACTCTAATTTTTAATTGAATGTACAGTTCAGGAATTGCTTAAAAACTACCAACTCTGGGGAATCGTGAGTGGATTATGTTGGGTGTGGTTCAGTTGAAATGTAAGGTGTGTATTCCTATTGTTTTGTAAATGGTAAACTGGAGCTGACGGTACACTTGGAATTTGACGGAAACAAAAGAAAACCCGGCTAAGTGCGAGTCGGACTCGCGCATCAAGGGTTCCGTACAAACTTGTGAGATAAACGGTCATGCTTTTAAAACTGCTTAGACTTAGAGGGTTGATTTTTCACAGCTTTAAGATATTGCAGACTTGAGTAGGTATAGGGTCCTGTTTTTTTTTTGAGGTACGGAACCTTACCAACTATGATTTTAAATTTTCTCGAATTTCGCCGCTGCGTAAGACTGAGATCATTTGTTTCAATTATTATTCTTATAATATAATGTGTGTGTAAAGAATGCCATGGGCATTTAATACCACAGACGCAAGCGCGGACCCTTTACGCCAAAAAAACTCATCTCACCTACATTTTTGTCACATATTTCTGTCATTACCGTTCAGAGTATAAAAAGTTTAAAAGCAACTTTTATTTAGGCCTTATTCTCTTCCCTCAACATGGTCTCAAGACTTTGCCAAAGTTACCTTAAGAAGACAAGATACAATATGAACTCTTAATTTGATTATTTAATTCTGTAATCAATTATTATATCCATCACTGTTCTCCTTCAATAGCTACGTTCTACGATTATTAAGTACGGCTGCAAAATTAGGACAAACCAATTCTGCACAATTAGAAAGAAACCTTACCCTATAAAGTTGAAAGTTGCAATTATTTAGAAGTCTTACATCGTCACGCTTATAATAGAGCAAACAGTGTACCTAATACCTCTTGAGCACACGCGAGCATGCAAGCCCTAAAGACTGTTTTAATCAATTAAGAGAATATTTTGTTAGTAAAGTGCATTAAACGTAGGTAAATTATTAATTATGCACAAGTTTTCTGAGAGTTTCGAATTGTTTCGTTGCTGAAAACATCTCAAGTTAAACAGGTGATGTGTTTTTAGTTTTTAGATTTTAGACCTTATGGCACGGTAAGAAGCTAATCTTTAGGTATTCGCGGAGGTGAGGCTAGCTGCGGACTAACACAAGTATACGACAGTAGTGCATCGGAAGAATAGAATTAAGGTCGAAAATATTTCAGCGTATGATTTTATTTGAATATCATGTCCGCCATAATGTAAGTAATTTTGCAATTTAAATTGGATAAAAAAATACAGTTCCTGTTTTAAAAGTTTTAGATGTGTCTATGAAATTTTCTTTGTTATATATATAATATAATGATGACTGTCTCTGAAAAAAAAAGAGAATTTCGAGACAAAAAAATTTTTTCGTGGTCTTTTTAAACTTTTTTTTTCGTAGTACTAGTCTTTTGTAAACTGTTTTTGTCTAAGTCTTTTCTTTATCAATTTGACTATACACTGTATTTTTGTTGTGGTATGTACAGATACGGTTAATTTTGCGACAAAAACCTAGATGTTTTTAAAAGTGTTTGCTATATACAGCGCCTTAAGGTTGATGTTTGCATACTGTTCTTGTTAAATTTGTCAAGCTAGGCTATACGTAGCAGATATTCTAACAATATTGCTCATAGTTACTTTTGAAAAAACTGGTGTCGAATATAATTTTGAGTGGTCTAGTCTATTAAAAAATAAATTGCTTACCCCCGAATACTGAAACGTCACTCAAAATTTAAGTCCCACTTAAATTTAACAGAGACTCAGAAGTGACGATTGACCATACAAAATCTAAAGTTCAAGAGCTGCTCAAATGTTAAGCAGCCCTCACATTTTGAGTGACGTTTCAGTATTCGGGGGATAGACTCTTAGTGTTCACTTAAACAAAAAATCTGAAAATCCTTAATATAAACACAGCATCCATGTTACATTAAAGTTTTGCCACAAACGTTAGGGACCCCAACGCATTTATTATTAAAAAAAAAAAAGAAAAAATCTCAACGTACCATCCCAGGATTCTTGTAAAAACTGAGTGACTCTTAGAGACAGCGTCATAAATTGTCGAAGACGACGTATCTCGAAATTGTGTTGGCAAAAGTGACTTTTAACGGCCAGCGAACCCACTACCCAGTCTTTTCACTGTTAAATTACTTCTGACATGACAAAAAAAAACACAGTGTCAAAATCAGATCTTTATTGTGGTTGCTATAAGGTTGGTATTAGGTTGCTTGTCAGTACAAGTTTGTCAAAATGAGAGTAATCTTTATTGTTTTTGTAATAAGGTTGCTCTTGCATTGCAGCTGTCAGAGGTAAAGGATAGTAGTACGGTGGTGGCGTTGATGCCAGCTAAGCTCCTTTTTGTTAGCAGATTAATGCTGCTCCCCTCGTGAATATTTTCGGGACCACTGCAATATTCAGTTTAATTTGAAGCGCCTTATTAAGTTTTTAAATAATATCTGTGGTTATTATAATAATTCTCAACAAAATTAAAATGTCAGGCTTTCTTATTGCTGTGACACAGGCGGTCTATGACGCTCTAGACGCTCTTAATGTGCACGTCTAAGTACCTTTTTCTCACATCTATACTTCTATACTAATATTATAAAGCTGACGAGTTTGTTTGTTTGTTTGTTTGAACGCGCTAATCTCAGGGACTACTAGTTGGAATTGGAAAATTCTTTTAGTGTTGGATAGTCCATTTCTTGAGGAAAGCTATAGGCTATATAACTTCACGCTACGACCAACAGGTGCTGAGCAGCGTGGGTGAAACCGCGGGGAACAGCTAGTATTTGTATAATCTCGACAATGAATGATGTAAAATATTATGACTAAAAAGAGTGTCTATGGAGTTTCTTGCCCATTCTTATCAGATCGATACTTTGGAATGGGCTACTACAGTACTTTCACAAGTTATCATGCCTTGTGACTGGGACTGTAGCTTCATCTTTTGGTTTTCGACATTCAAAAGCGCCTGTAATGGTCTAATTGCAATAAATACTTTGATTTTTTTATTCTTTTTTGAGTTTTGTGAGACTAAAAAAATACAAATCATAGGACTCTAAAATATATTTAGTTTTCGAAGATTTTCTAAATATTTTAAAGAAGAATGAGATCACGTTTGAGTATATTGTAGAAAACAATGTGAATTTCATTCTTTATTTACGTGCAGGTTAAACCGAGCAGGGATCGGATGTAAACGTAACAGTATAAATCCGATATTTATCGAGACAATAGTAGAAACTACCGTATTTATGACCACAATTTAAATGTTGCTATCACATACGTTTCTGATGCTGTTCCAGGAAATATAGCATGGTAGATGACAATGTAATAATATTAAATCATGTATTTTCATGAAATATGGTGATTAAAGATCTTATAAAATACAATAGACACAGTACTTCATATTTCTCTGTACCAAAATTCATCAAAATCGGTTTGGCCATTTAGGCGTGAAGACGTAACAAACAAACAAACTCACTTTCACTTTTATAATATTAGTAAGGATGACGCACCTCATCTAACAATCTACATTTAGCTATAAAACGAGCATCCACAAAACATATATCACTTGTGCCACTCCAAGATCTTAGCTCTGCGTAGTGTTTGAAGACCGATATTGAAATAGCTCTCAACGCCACTCGATTCTGTATCAATACCGCATAGAGCCCTTAAGGAAAAGATTCAGCAATACGTCTATATTTAGATAGTATATTCATAGTCTCTAAGGTTTTAAAGAGGTAAACAGGGACGGAGTTGGAAATCTTACTAATCTTACTGAGATTAGTAGTTTAATTATTTTTCTGTTTTAAAAAAAGAATGATGCTCCTAAGACTTTCCTCTGTATGGTGGGTGCGTGGAAAAATATTTAATCTCACAAACAGACCCGGAACAACTATCTGTAGGCCAAAAAAATAATAATTCCGTGTGGGGATCATACCATTCGCTCAACCATTGCATCATATAGCGGCTAAACATTTGAGCACAGACGAACCTAGAACCTTCTTCATGGACTTGTTCTTGATTTTTAAAACATGGTTGTTGATTTTGCGGATGGGAAATCATGGCATAACTTCCCCTACTTTGGGTGGAGGAACTGTCCGATTTTTACTGACTAACACCCAAACACATGTTCCTTCTTCTACCCTTTATGGTCCGGGGCCACGATAAGTCTTTCGAACAACACGCAAACCGAGTACATACGCCCTCACTTCCAGTTCCAGTTATTCCATTAAACATAATATCAAGACGAAGTAACAAGCGGAACAGATTATAATTAATAAAGTTCAACAATAAATCATGTTTGTAAGCGCGCCACCAGTAACATGAACTGTTCCAACAATAATTTACTTAGTAAAGATGTTATCTATGGTACGGTTCATTCAATTCATGTGGGATGCTTTGTTTATCGATAGGGTCCCTAAAATGTTTGCAGTAACTTTTATTACTTCATTTAAAAGTTGGTGTGTTTTTCTTCATAAGGTTGTTAACAAAACAATGATAACACATCTATTTTTTAAGTATCTTTTGATCTTCGATATTACTATTCATGTGTTTGTTATTTATTAAAACGTTATGCAGAAGTAAAGCAATTGAAAAAAGGCGGACTTAATGCCTTAGTCATTTTTTACAAGTCTACCTTAGGGTGGTGCAGAGACAAACCACTTAAGACACAATAACAGAAAAAAGAGTATTAGAAATAATTGTAAATAATAATATATGTATATAAGAATAAATATTGAATGTGCAAAAATTAATAAACGAAATAATAATATGTGTTCATAAAATACAAAAATTACTATTTATGCTAACAAAATCGATCAGACTGTAATCTAACCTTAAATTAAAACAAAACAAAAGGCACGTACCTAATCACAAAACATAACAGTGACAAAGACGAAACTGTAGCAAAAAATATAATATGAAATTCTGAAACAGAGGTTTCTGATTTAAGTGGTGATTAAATTGAAATGTCTGGTGGAGGACCATCGATCAACGTAGACGAAGCCCGCAGTGCTGAGGACACGATGCCGGCCATCAATTTAGCTGTTGCTAATAAAACTACAAAGACATACAAAACTATTTTGTACAAATACACGTGATGAATCGGGTACAAAGAGTTTGTGGTGCTGGATGTGGAATTTTTAGGTTTTAAGAGCTATTATTTTAAGGTCTAGTGAAGGTCAGTATTTGTTTTACGACTTTCAATTTCTAACAGTTTTATAATTGGACACATCTTGCTCTGAATAACAAAAAAGACTCAATGCCATAAAGCATTCTTTACCAGTCAATCTTTGGATTAATACGACAACATTGTAATAGGGTACTAAATTTATAGTACTTTAAAAAATAAAACTTAATTATTTATTTATGAGAGCAATCCATTATTCATGTAAAAATGCTTATATATGCTAAAGAATATTTGCGTCTCGGTACGCCAGATTTAGAAACAAACAGCTTATGATACTTAATTTACGAGAATTAACTTAAAGTTATATCTCTTTTAGTCTTCTTCACAAGACGTCAGTTTCACGACGAATATCATAGGAGACAACACACTCAAAGTACCGCATCTGTCAACTCTATATCTTTATCATACGACACACAAAGCGTTCTACTCCAGTGTGCCCGTGCCAACAAATGAAATTTTCGATCGAGACATATGACTGTGCATTACTCTTTTTGTATGCCCCAACAACAATGCCCCTCTTGAACAACAAGCATTGAATTGAGAAAAAAAAGAAGGATTAAAGGGTGCGTTAGAATGAGCTTTACAAGATGCCTTATTGATTTATGCTTTGCGACATTGAATCAAATCACAAATACTTTAAAGTACAATTCAGTTATTCTCATTTTCTTTTTATCAAAATGTTAACGTAGGCACAAGTACATTCGTAATGTCATTATTTAAATGGTGGTCTGTAATAAAAACAATGAAAACAAAGATTCACGACTTTTCACATCTCGCTGCGTTCGCTGTTTCCACGCTGTTATCGAAATTAAAAATGGAAACGCGAAGTAAATATTTTTTCGCGTCGTTTAAAATATCAGTGAATAGGAATGTATTGAAATGATGCTTGCTTTCAGTTTAGAAACATTTTACTACTATTTTACTTTTTTTTTATTATAAAAGAAACCATTTAGAAATAACTCTTAAATAAAACTCATATTTGATTTTTCACATGGATTTTTGCAACCAAAACGAAAATATTAGTTGATAAAATTGATAAAGCACACAAAGACACTGCGTGAGATAAAACTAAAGCTGCTCAGTAAATATTTTCCGAACAAGTTTACAACAAAAACGGACACATTTTACTTATCAACGAAGAATTTCATTAAAGTTTCACACAGGGACTTACACTGTACGCGGAGAATTCTAAGATAAGATTAGCTTAGTTTTAGACGTCCTTTAGTTTTTCGTCCTTATTTACTCTTTCTAAAATATAAAGAGTACGACTTTCTTACTTGAGTTATTTAAAGAGTTTATTACCAGATTTATTTGCATCTTTAAGGATGATTTTTATGAGATTGCGTTAAGTTTTGTGACATCTTTAATAATAATTGCTTCTGCATAGTGTGTTACGTTTATTTAATGAGTAATTTTATGATCTGCAGTGATAGTGACTTGTGGTGATAACTTTGATGATACTTTAACTTTTTATAGTCTAAACTGTGTCCCACTGTTATTACTGCTGTTAGTGTTGGCAATGACCATCCCCTTCTTCTTCCAAATTTCTCTGCTTTGTGAAATTTCTGACCATCTTAATGTATAAACTAGACCAGGGATTCAGTTTACATTTTTTTTTTCTCCAGATTATTGCGCGAACATGATCAGGGATTCAATTTACAATATTAGCTACGTCTGTGACCATTTTAAGAATTGTAACGTAATTCATATTATTATACCTAGTTCTCCACAAGCGGCCATTTTAGATCCCACGCCAGACCATCACACAATCTACGCCGCGGTTTTGAATTATTTTTATTAGCCTTTACAAAAAAAACTTGCTCAAGTATTCAAATTTTATTAACACCACAAGAAATAATATTAAACTAATATATTACGCCAAAAAAATGTCTGGAGACCACCAACGGTGTCATATTAGCATAGAGATGGAATCCTAGACGGATGAAATTTCACAGACACGAGATTGACTCGCGAATATTTTCCGACCGAATTGATTTAGGTTGGGTGGTTGCGGCAAATCTAGGCGGAGCTGTGAATGTCGAGACCTGTCATTTGCAGGGTACGCAGTATTCAAACATTTCTTTGAATTTAGAACATGTACGCCATTTTAAATTATTTTGATTTTGGAATTTCTTTTTAGTAACGCGTTAATGACGTTTCTTTGTTTAGACAGTAACTATAAGTGGTTATTCGAAAGGGCTTATTTGAAAAGAATGCTCGTTTTTTCTTCATTTAATTTCAATATGAATGATGTTGTCCATGATTTTTTCATACGTACAGTCATAGTTATTTATACAGTGTAAATTTATACATTCATAGTTAATTATTTATTAACACCTTTTTTGGGAAACATAAAAAATATAATGTAAGCAAAATCAACAAACGATTGCTAACCACCCATGTAAATATTCAAACATCCATTTTAATATTCAAATAAATCTAATAAACTCAGATATAACAAAATCTTGTTCAAAACTGTATTTTTGAACTTATAAGTCTTCGTAAATTGTATGTTAATTTACTCAGCCAAGACTGTAAGATATTCAGAAGGGACAATGTTGTCTGAATATTCTGGGTCCATAGCGACATCTTGGACGTACAACTCGCAAACTTGATTATTAAGGGGGGTGAAAGGGGTGAAAGATAGGGGAGTTAGATGAAATGCATCGAGTTTTATTACATAGCGGATTAAGTTTTGTATATAACACTGTTGGATTATATAAAGAAGTTTTGATTTCAGTCTTGTTTAGGTTACATTCTAGCTAGATTTTTAGGTCCTGAGGGAATTTGAAAAGGTTTTTGGGTATCGGTAAGAAATGATTGTCTTTTCTGAAAAATCTGATCGAGGTATGATTGAAGGACGATAGGAATTATAGGTACACGTGTATTGATAAGAATAATATAAATAAAAATGAGAACATTAAAGAAATATTATTCTAAAGTGAAGTACACAACGCGACTCAAAGAGATGTCTGCAAAGCAGAGGGGCCTGCCAAAGCCACTGCCTGCCGGGATTACCAGTTACTCGAAAGAGATACTGCGACCCCGGAACATAAAAGGCAAAAGAAGAAACATGGGTAGGCTTTAGTCAGTAAAAGTTTGACAATTCTCCCGCTGCACCCAGAGCGGTGGAAGTTATTAAATGATTTCCCATCTATAAAAAAGTACACGTTTTTACTCTAAGATTGATTATTATACAAAGTAATAGTAAGTCTAGCAACACAAAGCTAAAGATTACTTAAAACAAGAGAATAATTCTCTTAAAACTTTACCAGTAAATAATTTTCTTTTAACAATAAACAAGGTAAGGTTTGATGTTTCCTCACTAATTAGCATCCATACAACTGAAAGAAAAAAAAACACAACCCAAAGAGGGTAATACATAAATACGAGTACACAAAACACAACTTTATCTAACTCCGCATTTCTGCGACATGAGTTAATGTAAAACTTTTACAAAGAGAAAAAACCTTGCGCATTAATATTATGAGGGTTTTTTTTTAAGAAAAAAAAAAGCGAGTTGACATTTTGTCCACGGTCGGCGCCCGGGCACTTCGCTAATGAATGCAAATTTCATCAAGCCGTAACACACGCTCCTCATAATAAAAAGTTTAATTTAAAAAATATATTGCGGCTAAAGAACAACAGTACGTTATTAAATCAGTGAGCTACGCTTATTAAATATGGGGTTTATGAACGTATTATGGCATGGTATTAGATATGAAAGAAAGGTCGGATTAACCCCGACGGAGAATGAAGCTTCTTATTATTACCACGTCAGGGTTAAACTTGATACAATTTGAATTATTTTGCCGGTGATTTTGGAGATGGGATGATTTTGCCGTCGGTATTATTCTCTCTGGCTTGGTAACAGTTTTAATTTTGTTGGGCAACCGTTTTTTTTTTATCCAGCGTACTCCTGACTAAGGAAAACTGATTTAAAATCAAGTAATGAAAAACAGAATTAATCGTAAAAATCATATTACCTTAAAAACTTGGAAAAGGATTTAAATGATTTCAGGAATCGGTTTAGGAGGTTTTTTTACACCCAAATATTTTACAACCTAGATTTACACATAGGATACTTACCGGTAGCTAGAACAGTTACGTCGAACAATTACTCAGAATCAGGTGGGTAACGCTACGAGTATAAAAAATATCTAATAAATATCTTGGGACAACTCACACATGGCTATCTGATCCCAAGCTAAGCAGAGCTTGTGTTATGGTAACCAGACAACTGATATACATACTTATATAATTTATAAATACATATTATATTATAGATAAAATCACACCCAGACACAGAACAAACAATCATGCTCATCACACAAAGTTTGTCCTGGGTGGGAATCGAACCCACGACCTCCGGCTCAGCAGTTAGGGCCACTAACCACTAGACCAACAGGCCCGTCAGACAATAAGTCAACGTCACTTTCACTGAACGCGACAACTACATTCCCAAGTACTCTCCAGCACTTAAAACCTTACTAAAACGTTCCCCACGAATATGCCATAACAGCTATTAGTCTAAAACGCGAGAAAATATACATTAACGCGACATAATTCTAGAAGCTCCTAATTATTTAAGTAATAGTTTGATACAAAACTAGCTCGAAGTGCAATGGGGGAAGTGTTAAAGTGGAATGCAGTTCGCAAGTTGGAGCAGGTGGTGACATGACAGCAAGTCTGTTAATTAGTACAAGTTTATCTAGCTGAGCTGATGATGGAGTATACTGGCTTGGAATTTGGGGAGTTGGCTTGCTTGAAAAGACTTAGGTATGAAGGAGATGAAATTTTGTGAAAGGCGATGCAAGTCGTTTTGAAATATTTAGATGCTGTTTATATTGTAGACGAATCAACTATACTTGGTACGATTGGCTTGGCTCATAACTAAATAGTGTACATAGACGTTATGACGTTACGAGAAACATATTATATTGTAAAACTAAGTAATTCGAAAAGAGTAACAATTAAGTTTCTTGTCGGTTCTTCCCCATAAAATAATACCATATTTATAATAAGAAGAAGGAAAAGTTTTGAAAATTATCATTGAATAAAAAGGATATCTTAAGAAGATAATCGTATCGGTTATGTTAATTATTGAAAGAAATCAGTGGTATTGTTTGGCGGACGATGTTTTTTTTTTATGAGTGTTTTAAATTTCTCTCCTTCGTTTTGTCTTATTCGTCTTCGTTTTGCTATTTTTGTAATCTCTTGCCGTATTACTAATTTAAATAAATACCACCTCACCTATCAAGAAATCAACAAAGAAAGAATCTCAGAAAAGAAGAAGTGTAAGGAGTCTGAAAGTTTGCAAAGAAGATCCTTTTAGGACGTAGGTGCTCACTAAGAAGGGATTTTATAAATTCAATCCTTAAAGGGGTAAAACAGGGTAGTAAAAATTGAATGGGGATGTGCAATGTGCATCCTTGACCGGATCACTTAAAATTTTGCATTAGCATGCTTTTACCCTCCCGGGGGTGCGGATAGTTCGAAAAAGATTCCACGGCCCACGGAACATAGAAGGCAAAAGAAGGAACATTCTGCCCCCGATAGTTAAAAAGACGTATCTAACACATTTTCCAATTTTGAGTTATATACATACATTGCCGGAATCAGAAAAACAATGCGCATCTGCCTGTATTTTTATTAAAATTAGATACTTTTTGTTAGATACGTCTTTTTAACTATCGAGGGCAGCTTTGTTGGGTTTTAAGCAATAAACATCCGACACTCCTCACCGGAGCGGTGAGTAGTGTCAGATCCGACCCAGAACAAGGGAAGTTATTTGATGATTTCCCATCCATAAAAAAACATGCTTTTACACAATTAATAGTCTATTTAAAATCACTGAGAGAACTGGTAAAACCGCAGGACACAGCTTATCACTCATACAAACTTTAAAGATGTTTAAAAAGGTTTCTAGTAAACACCCAACAAAAATACTCTTCAACCTTCCTAACGCTGTATCACCCAACTTAGCGAAACCATCCGAACTAAATCCTCACAAGAAGACGAAAGCTGATTCGGATTAAAGTTTGAATATGTACGAGAGACTTTAGTTCGGCTACATCGTCATGTGTCGCCGTGCTCAGATTCTGTTGGCTATCGACTGATTCCGATTGTTTCGAATTTATATTCCATGAGAGATAAACTGACTAGAATATTTAGGGGCGGGTAAATTTTTGATGGAGATTTTGGCTCTTTCTTTTACTGTTTTAGGGTTCCCTTCCTTCGTTCGTTCATTAAAAGAGTGATCTGAATGTTGATGGTCGAGCGAGAGAAAGGCCAACGATAGATGGATTGTGTAAGGAATGATATGAAGGAGAAAGGAGTGAATGGTGCCGTAATGGGTGCAACCGCTGATCCCAAATAGAATGGAGCAAGGGCAGGAAAATGATATTATGCGAGTATATGATGCCGTGTCGTCTGCTAAAAGAGAATAGGAGAAGAAAACGTGTTGCGCCGGCCCAAAATAGAATGGGACAAAGGCAGGAAAATGATGGTTAGGGTTTCGTTGATCAGAAGGAAAGCAGAACCCTTATTGGATCACTTTCTTTGTCTTTATTTCTTGACCTTTGACCTCAAGAACGTGTTTAGGTAACGAGTCTAAATGAAAACTATATACACAAGTCTGTGGTCTCTTGTGAACATTAACTTTAGCGGGTTAATTATCTACAAAATATAATAAATAAATCAACGCAATCTATTATCTATTACTAATATATAAAGCTGAAGAGTTTGTTTGTTTGAACGCGCTAATCTCAGAGACTACTGGTTGGAATTGAAAAATTCTTTTTGTGTTGGATAGTCCATTTCTTGAGAAAGGCTATAGGCTATATAACATCACGCTACGACCAACCGGTGCTGAGCAGCGTGGGTGAAACCGCGTGGAACAGCTAGTCAAAATATATGGCAGTTAATGTCGCAAGTTTGTACGAAATCCTCGGTGCGCGAGTTTAAAAAAAAAAACATTTCGACGTTTCGTTAGAAATAATACTTATAGATGGTTGTCAATTGTTTCTTTTGGAGACCAATGTTTTGATAGTTCGTAGTTTCGACTTCTATTTCTTTTATTTTTATAAACATACGAGTTCATGCTTTGGTATGACAGTATACACTGAAAAAACTAACTGTTACAATCATAGTCTTTATCATAATATGAAACCTATAATCTCCGATAGGTTAGGCAAACGCGTGCCAAATAGAATACCCCTTTTACCAGCTATTTTAAATCCCATGAAATAGGGAACGAACCCATTGCCATCAACCATTTATAAATCCAGAGTCATCATTATCTTCCTAGCCTTTTCCCAACTATGTTGGGGTCGGCTTCCAGTCTTACCGGATGCATCTGAATATCCGTATTTTACATGAAGCGACTGCCTATCTGACCTCTACAACCCGGTTAGTACTGGGTAATAAGGTGTTCATCCAGAGTCCGTAGCTGTTATTCAAAAATTCCTGATAGAAAAACTCTTATATCACTTTTCACGACCTGAGAATTGAACCCAGGACTGCTCAGCAGTTGCACTTGCGACCACTAAATCAACGATGAAGAACATTTGACCTATTTCCCGTCTGCTACAACCACGTTTGCTTCTTCAAAGCTATAAGTCAAGCACATAACAGTAGCTCAACATTCAAACACAGTGTCACCGTATATCAGTTGGAAAACGTCCGTGTCACCCCGCGGCTACCGTGCACCGTAGCAGCCGAATAATGCCTTTTGTAAAACTTTCAACTTGTGTAATACTCGGTATATTAAAGTGTCTCACTTCTGTGTCCTCGGTTTCGCAGACAGTTCTGTTTAATATATTATTATGAGTATGTCAGGTTAGTGAGGGTTTTGGTTCTTCATATGATGCGGTACAGTCTTTCTGGCTTTATAATAAACTAGCTTCCGCCCGCGACTTCGACCCGGGCTGACACTAACTTTAACCCGCGTGATGATCGAAAAAAATATCTTTCTCCCTCATTTTCTTCCCACTTTTTCCCCATTATCTCACTTTAAAAAATAGCCTTTGTCCGTCTCCAGGGTCTCAACTGTCTTTGTACCAAAATTCATCAAAATCGGTTGGGTAATTGAGGTTTGAAGACGATCTTACTTTCGCTTTTATAATATTAGTAAGGATAAATACTTCATTGTCTATTTGGTAAGTGGTAAGGACCTACAAACCTTGTAGTTTAAAAGCAATGATGTCTTTTTAGACTAATAATAGAGTGATATATATAAATGGTAATGGATGGAGAGCTACGCTGTCCTGTCATACTAAAGTACTAACGCTGTAACAACAACATTGTAAAACCAAATGATTTAAAAAAAGTAACCATGGAGTTTCTTGCTGGTTCTTCTCCATAGGAAACGACCAACCCGAACCGTGCATCTTTTCTCCACGTTTTATAAGTGCCCATGTAGGCCTATGTGAAATAATAATATTTTGATTTTTTTAGAGCAAGAGGAAGGCCAAAGTTAAGATGGCTTGTGTAAGGAAACATATGAAGGAGAAAAGAGTCAATGATGCCGTGAAAAACGTGTTCGGCTGACTGCATATAGAATGAGATACGGGCAGGAAGATGAGGAATGATAATATATTTTTAGAACATTTAGTAACAAACGAGGCTAGAATCAAAAAAATATTTGAATATTCCGAGATAAATGACAGAACGATCATAATGATAAATTAAATGAGTCTAGCGATACATAGGCACAGACATAACATCATCATCATTCTTCAATCCTTATCCCAATTTATAGGTGCACTCTCTATTCCCTTCACTCTCATAGTCCGATGGGACGGCAACTACCTGTAAGTCATACAAATATTTGTTCCGTGCGGGGATCGAACCCGGACACGCAGCGCAGCAGTCGATCGCTCGACCACTGCGCCATGCCAGCAATGCCGTGCCGTCAATTGAACCCAAGACCGCGAGAACAATGGAACAGTTCTCGTTCAAAACACACAGCTTTGATATATGAAGACCCAGCACTCAAATTCCACTAAACCCACATGTTTTAAGTTACACCGTAAAGAATAACGAGTGTGAAGATTGAAACTCGAAAACAAAATGAAAATTTAAACGAACACTCTTTTAGCGAGTATTTACTGGCAGTTTACGTTGGTCCAGTAAACTAAGGAAAATATGGAGTTGGAAGTATACGAACAGCTGGTTATCTTGAACAAGCCGAAGTCAATTGAGGCAAGTAGGTCAATGTGTGTTTAACTTTCTCGTTGGTCCAGTTCTACTATCGAGCATTAAATTATGGGTTCTGTTACCGGGTTGGGCAAAGTGTTATAGGGTTTTAGCTTCATTAGATGCCTGCATTTGTGCCTGGTTGATGGTAATTGGTTCGAGTCTTACCAAGGGGTATATTTACCCAGTACTAACTGGGTTGTGGATTTCAGATAGGAAGTTGCTCCATGTAAAATACTGATATTCAGCTGCATCCAGTTAGACTGGAAGCCGTCAACACAGTTGGGAAAAGGCAGATGATGATGGTAGTTGGTTCGCCTATAATTCAAATGGATCTTGAAAAACATAGGTCTGATTTTGCAAGCTTGGGACATGATGTTGCCATCATCTATGTAGACTTAGTTTTAACTCTATTTGAATCGACTTCCACTCTTACCAGATGCACCTGAATACCGAAGATTTTACATGGTACGGCTGCTTATTTGACATCCAAAATCCATGGGTACATTTACATAACTGTCGAAATGTGGGTGCTTCACACCTCTGTCTACACCTTCGGTGAAAAACAGCCGTAATGCAAGGTAATATGGAGCTTATGCCGATGGGTTAGCGTACTGTTTATGCATTATTGCAACCTTCACACGCAATGTTAGCGCCGTGTATATTGTTGATTTATTGAGTGCAAAGGAAATGGATTCTGTCAGTAAAATTGTGACGGAATTATTGAATGCGAAATGTGTATGGCATCGACTGACATTGGGTTTTAACGTGATCTGGGATATATTCAACATTATTTATTCGAAACTTTTACAAGTTTGATTTTACGACATAAAAATTGTTTGAGCTTTTTATTTTAACAAAGACCTCCTCTTTAAAGATCTGGATCAAGGGCTTGACGTCAGCAAAGCAGAGGCTTGCCAGAGCGTCCGCCTGCCGGGGTTGTGGGTTGTTCGAAAGAGATACCGCGGCCCCGGAACGTAAAGGGCAATAGAGAGAACATGGGTGGGTTTTAGTCAGTACAAGTCTGACATGCCCCCCACTCCGCCCAGAGCGGGGGAAGTCATTGGATGATTTCCCACCCGAAAAAAAAAGGCTTGATTCATCTCCTGGACACGGCTCGTATTGATACTATATCAGTGGCTTATTTCCACAGTCTAGTTTTTTTATGTATTACAAAAACGAATAATATTTACAAATAATCCTTACTTATATATATATATATATATATATATACATATATATATATATATAATACATATTACATATTTACATATTTTACATATAATATTATAAAAGCGAAAGTGAGTTTGTTTGTTTGTTTGTTTGTTTGTTACCTCTTCACGCTTTAATGGCTACACCGATTTTGATGAGTTTTGGTACAGAGATAGTTGGGAACCAGGAGACGGACATAGGCTAATTTTTATTTCAAAAAAGTGGGATGTGAGGCAGAAAGGGGGAAGAAAAGGGAAAACTTAGCGTTGCTATTACAAATCGATAAGGCGCAAGGAGAACTGTGTTACCCCGAATTTAACGCGAGCGAAGCCGCGGGCAAAAGCTAGTAATTAAATAAAAGGAACAGAAATGACAAACAGACACCCATAATATCACAAACACCAAAAGTTCCGAGTATAGATAAACCGAATTTATCGACATATTTATTGATCTCGTTCCGATTTATTTCTAAACCCGTTCCCTAACGCATTTCCTGAAACATCGAAGCAAAGGTTAGTCAGTTTAGGCTGTCAGTTTAAAATAAACGTGTCATAGAACCCCGACTTACATAAGTTCTGTGAACCACGCTAGAAATTCATACACCTCTCTACATTTGGAATTCTGAACATTTTTATCGCACGAAGATATGCATTGGGGTTGTTGAACCCATTTTTCAAGTGACGTCACAGTGCTCTGCACTACAAGTTACTGGTGACCTTGCTTACGGTGAAAAATTTTATCTTTTGATGTAAAATCTCGTACCATGGTGAAGGAGTTGACTTTCGAATTCGGTTCAAAGACATTTATTTTTAAAAAAAGAACAAACATCTGTTCACGTACATTGTAAAAAATGTATTAAACTATTTAAAAGTAGATTCAGTCTCTGTAATCACGCAGTTATATAAAATAAACTTTGGTGTTAATATTTAGTTCTAACGTGTTCTATTAGGGTTTTTTTGTTTGGAGAAAGAACATGGCTGCATATAATTGGTATTGGTGGCCAAAGATGGATGTAACTGGGTAAAAAAAATATTAAAACATAATTATAATTATTTTATTAACAACTGTATATTTTACATTTCAACGTTATTTACCAATGAGCTTCCATGCGCGACTTCGTAGTCACTTTGGGCTAACGCTAAATTTAACCCGCGTGATGATCGAAAAAAAATATCTTTCTTTTTCTTCCCTCTTTCTCCCCCTTTTCTCATTTTTTTTTAACTTATGTCCCAACTTTGCACCAAAATTCCTCACAATCGGTTTAGTCATTTAGGCGTGAGGACGTGACAAACAAACAAACTCCTATTCGCTTTTATAAAATATAGTAAGGATTAATTGCTAAACATTTTAATATTAGCGAAGCGACTAACAAAAGATATTATTTATAAGGAAATTGTGAGTGGTTTTTAAAGTCGATAATGGCAATAAGGCGCAAGAGCAAAAACTACAGGTAGCAGGTACCTGCAAATCAGGGAAGGGGAACTGTGTTACCCCGAATTTAACGCGAGCGAAGCCGCGGGCAAAAGCTACTAAATAGATAAGGTGATAAGTACACTTTATTTAATAGACTAATATTATTACTACAACGATGGAAAGCGTAGTATCCTAAGCAATACTGAAGGTCACGCCGAGGTGAACTAATCGCTTTGTTTTACTGCAGTTCTTGTGGGCGACAGAGTGTGACCTGCAATTAATTAGAAAATAGTATAGTTTACAGCTATTTAAATTTAGTTTGACCCCTGATAAATGAACACCTTGAAATCAGTGAAAGGTCGTATCGTGGGTTTGACCTATAGATTTTGTGTGATTATCTATCTATATCTATACCAATATTATAAAGCTGAAGAGTTTGTTTGTTTGTTTGAACGCGCTAATCTCAGGAAATACTGGTTCGAATTGAAAAATTCTTTTAGTGTTGGATAGTCCATTTCTTGAGGAAGGCTATAGGCTATATAACATCACGCTACAACCAACAGGTGCTGAGCAGCGTGGGTGAAACCGCGAGGAACAGCTAGTCCATTATACAATGAGTTCAATTTTTAAATATTGCTGACTGTTCAGATTAAAAGCGACCACCGAGAGTGAGCCTTTTAGTATTATTAGGGTTCTGTAAATCAAAAGGAAAAAATACGGAACCCTTATTGGATCCTTTATCTCGGGAACGCGTTTAGGTATTGAGGAAAAATCAACCCTCTTTGCCTACGCAGTAACAAAATATGGCAGTTTATGTCCCAAGTTTGTACGGAACCCTTGGTGCGCGATACTGACTTGCACATGGCCGGTTTGTTTTTTGACTGCTTACGGTTACACGTTTAGTCAAGCGTTTTTCACCTAACCCTCAAAAATTACTTAATGAAAACTCATAGACGAGGTAAACTCAAATACCTTAACAGTAAATTATTTTACACTGTGTTTTATTTTTAAAGTAATTGAATTGGTTGAAAAGTTTAGAATTACGTAGGT
This sequence comes from Ochropleura leucogaster, assembly GCA_958449745.1. Lineage (NCBI taxonomy): Eukaryota > Metazoa > Arthropoda > Insecta > Lepidoptera > Noctuidae > Ochropleura > Ochropleura leucogaster. The sequence continues at coordinate 17,877,857 of OY288207.1, forward strand.
TCATATTTGTTTGTAATAAAAAACTTTCAAAATGTACTAGCAATCACAATCAGTAAAAACTTGAGATTTTTTGACAGACTTAGTTAGGACACTGATAGAAGAAGTTCTTTAAAATTTTAAGAATCGTCCTCAAATTGTTCTTAAAAGAAAAGAAAAAGTCTCTTTCGGGCCTGTCTAGATGTTTAATGGACTCCAAATTGTCATTTTTTTCCTTTAAAGGTTTAGGGCAGTCGGGGTTTTTTTGTATTTCCTTATGCATTTCCCATAGTCCGAGAGCCAGTAACAGATTTATATGACCAAGTTCCTCTCAAGTGATAATTAGTAAAACGCATCAGATAATCGAACTATGAAGCCTCGTGAATGTCAGCTGAGGCTCGGTGGGGGGGATGAGCAGTTGTAACCTCCCACGCTTGAAGAAAAAAAAAATTAATTCACTGATTTCCTCTCGGCTAAAACTTTATCAAGTTATAGCTAACCCAATACCTCAACAAAAAAAATAAGTCAGCTGGCTATAACATAGTGGATTGTACGTCAGCTGATGGCTAGATCTTGGGAAAAAAAATCTTCACTTTCAGTGATATCCTCTCGGCTAAAAATTTACCAGATGATAGCTTATATGTAACTATTGATAAATATAAACGTCAGCTGGCTGTATCTCGGTGGAAAAATCGTCAGCTGATACTTTGAAGGTCGTTACGTAGAAGTTAGCCAGAAGCATTTTCTGACTATTTAAAGGAATCAGCTGACCAGGTTTCCCTCAACTTATTGCTAGCTGTTTTTTTTTATTTATCACAGTATTATATTTAAAATCAGTTCACAAATTTTCGTGTGGGAGGAAATGACGCCTCTTTCATTATTCTTGTTATTTTTAAAGATTTAAACAACACACGCTAGCATAGCATAAACAGTATTAAGGTATGCTTGGAGGGGGTTAGTTGTGCGCATGCTCGGGGTATGAAGACCCTGTTGTTGAGAGCATCGACCATGTTTTTAGAAGTAGAAAAGAAGTGGACTATTATACGTTTAGAATAGACGAGCAAACGTTGTCTGACGAAAAGAATATTCTGGAAACATTGTTGCATCTGTGAAAAATCGATCAAAATGTCGAATGTAACGCCTTTTTGCGTTTTTTGCAAAAAAACAAAATCTGCTTCTAATTTAATTTTCCTCCCACACGAAAATTTGTGAACTGATTTTAAATATAATACTGTGATAAATAAAAAAAATCAGCTAGCAATAAGTCGAGGGAAACCTGGTCAGCTGATGCCTTTAAATAGTCAGTAAATGCTTCTGGCTAACTTCTACGTAACGACCTTCAAAGTATCAGCTGACGATTTTTCCACCGAGATACAGCCAGCTGACGTATATATTTATCAATAGTTACATATAAGCTATCATCTGGTAAATTTTTAGCCGAGAGGATATCACTGAAAGTGAAGATTTTTTTTCCCAAGATCTAGTCATCAGCTGACGTACAATCCACTATGTTATAGCCAGCTGACTTATTTTTTTTTTGAGGTATTGGGTTAGCTATAACTTGATAAAGTTTTAACCGAGAGGAAATGAGTGAATTAATTTTTTTTTTCTTCAAGCGTGGGAGGTTACAACTACTCATCCCCCCAACTGCGCCGCAGCTGACGGTCATAGGGCTTTATGATACTGTTGTCTGATGCGTATCGCCAATTATCTAGCGAGAAGAAATAATTAACCAAATTTGCACCTGGCTCTCGTACTACCACAACTGAGACGAATTTAAAAACAACTCATATGTGCCAATGACCAAGATATACACATTTATACATATTTAAAAAAAAAATTAAACCTCCTTTTGACAGTTGGGTGAAAACCTGTATTTTCAAAGCCATTCAAATCTTAGTCGGTCAGAAGAAACTTGATCAAAATACAATCATAACAACAAATCTTCAGAAAAAAAGCACAATTGAATTTACAATCGCAGTAACGTTACTCCTAAGCATTCTTCATTTTCCCCTTTGCACTATTATGCCATCTGTAGCACCGAACATCGAAACAGTATCGCAATGTTGCCACCATAAATAATTCCAACGCATTTTGTGCCCCTCATAATGACTGGCAACTTGGCAAATTTCCTGTGGGGACTATCAGCCATCTTTAAAATTAATTGAAACGTTTTGGCTGTAATCTGTTGTATTATTTCGTAAAGAGGCCTGTCTTTTAGATTAGCTCATATAAATAAATAATAACTTCTTAATGGCTTTGGCAGTTGTTAAATAAGGGAGATTGTGGTGTTGAATAGTGAATGGTTATGATTATGGACGTGGTTGGATTAACTTGGTCGTGCCTTGAAATTAAAGATGCATGCAAAGGAGGGATTGCGATTCCTTCTGTTGCATTTATTTATGTACTATTATTCTTATTCTTATATCTTGGGACAACTCACACACGGCTATCTGATCCCAAGCTAAGCAGAGCTTGTGTTATGGTAACCAGACAACTGATATACACACTTATATAATTTATAAATACATACATATTATAGATAAATCACACCCAGACACAGAACAAACAATCATGCTCATCACACAAAGTTTGTCCTGGGTGAGAATCGAACCTACGACCTCCGGCTCAGCAGTCAGGGCCACTAACCACTAGACCAACAGGCCCGTCAAATTCGGGTAACACAGTTCCCCGTGCGCCTTATTGATTTGTAATAGCAACGCTAAGTTTTCCCTTTTCTTCCCTCCTTCTCCGTCACATCCCACTTAAAAAAAGCCTATGTTCGTCTCGTGGTTCCCAACTATCTCTGTACCAAAATTCATCAAAATCGGTTTAGCCATTAAAGCGTGAAGAGGTAACAAACAAACTCAATTTCGCTTTTATAATTTACTAGCTTTCGCCCGCGGCTTCGCCCGCGTTAAATTTGGGATAACACAGTTCCCCTTGCGCCTTATTGATTTGTAATAGCAACGCTAAGTTTTCCCTTCTCTCTCCTCTTTCTCCCTCACATCCCGCTTTTTTCAAAAAAAATATTAGCCTATGTCCGTCTCCTGGTTCCCTACTATCTCTGTACCAAAATTCATCCAAATCGGTTCAGCCATTAAAGCGTGAAGAGGTAACAAACAAACAAACAAACAAACAAACAAACAAACAAACAAACTCACTTTCGCTTTTATAATATTAGTAAGGATTAGTAAGGATAAGGATTTTATTTGTAACATAATACGCTAGTTTTAATTGGTCTTTTTAATCAAAAATCTTAATTTTATTTATTAAAACTTCATTTATAATAGTGGTAGAGAGGCGGACTTAATGCCATAAGGCATTCTCTACCAGAAAACCTTTGGGTTAAATACGACAACATTGTGATAGGGTACAAAAAATTTATAATATATGTATCTAAAGCTATTTGTTTTCGAAAACGTATATATTTATACAGATACTAATACACATATACATATTAAATAAACTATTTAATACATTTATAAAATAATTATATTAAAACGAGAAATTTAACAGTAATTGGGTAGTTAATAAGAATTTCAATAGGTAGACGGACGTAAATAGAGGTTACGAACTATTCTTTTAAAAGTAAATTTACTTTCAGCTTTGTTAATGTTAAATCAAACCTAATAAACAGTCATAAAATTAACCGTCACAAATATGAAAAGTCATGTTCAACTAAAATTAAAAGCTGCGGGCTTCCCATCAAACAGCAATACCTACCCTATATCATCCACATACGCGAACAATGGCTGCAACATTCCATATCGACAAAGAAAATGCGGGATATTACATAAAAGCCATTTTCACGGCATTTAGCTGGCAATTCTATTACGTCATTACATATTCACACAGTCATGCTGCTATGGAATGTAGGGGTATTACATCAAAGAGAGTATTCGATCAACGCGGTTCGTGTATTTTTTTTTATTTGGTTCATTTTCCACGATCCATACGCTTGCTTCGCCTTGTTATTTTGTCGGCTCAAAGTGTGGGGATAAGCGGTTTGTTAGAGCTAGTATTTTGTGCTGCATGCTTGTTTGTTTGGTTTTCTGGTAAGACCGCCATTGTGAGCATAGATTAGCAGATTTAAAGTCAATTCTACTTTTATACGTCTTGTATATTTGTAATGAGAATGTTTATTTGTTTGACGCCACGGTTGGCAGCTGAACGATCGAATGCTGCGCTGCGTGTTGCGAATTTGATCCTCGCACGGAATAAATATTTGTATGGTTTATAGATAGTTGTTCCGGGTCTGGCTGTTGTAAGTCCTAATGTAGGGCAAAGTTTAAAAAAAATAGAAAAAAGAAGTTATTTAATTAAAATTGATGTATAGACCTTCTTTTTATTCAGCCACACTACCGCTTTAAACGTTGTTTGAACATCCCTTATCAGGATTGGCAGGTCGCTGCGATTTAGACGCTATCGTCAAACCAAGAAGAAGATCTTTAGCACGGCTCTGGTATTCCTGGCCTAACCTTAGCCCTTACTTGGCCAAAGCCTTATAACATAAGAAAGCACTAGGGTCATGGGGTCCCAGTGCCTACGTAGTTTTTCGAGAAATCGCCAAGCGGTTGGTCGATTTTTCTCGTGACCAGAGGGCTGGCCTGTTTATTTCCGCAAAAATTCTGGGCACTTTTGCTGTTGACTGCGATATGGACGAATTTTTCGACGCCCTTAAATTTACCACTATTTACTTGTATATTTTTATTATTAGTTTGTGTCTATTTATAGTTTGTATATAGTAATTAATTTAATCAAAAACATATCTTCTGAATTTAAAAAAAATGGTTATAATAAATGACTGAGAAAGCAGTTTATTATCGTTTAAAATAGATACGATGAAAACTTGCCCCATCATTATAATTTGATGAAACGTCGCGGATCAATCCCTACGCTACATCTTCCGTCTCAAGCCACTCCGCTAATGTTCGCTTTATGTAAATATTATGAGACTTTAACTATTCACTTATTCACTTAGCGTCAGCGCTCTCGGCCTGTCTTTTTGTATCGGGATACCTCCCCTTTTTCTTTCTTCCGAGTTAAAATTGTTTTTTGTCGTGCCATCCAACTTTTCTAAGTCGATTTAAAATGTACTTAAAACGATTAATTTGAATGGAGTTAGGAGTTCGTGTGACACTGACAGTTGAATTTATTCCTGAGTGGATATTTTTGTTTCTTAATTTTGTTGGAAACGCTGTTTGTCTTTCATATCTTTTTGTTTTTTTGCGGTATAATAAAGGTAAGGAATAAGAATAACAAAGAAAGAAAAGAGAGTTGAAAGTAACTTTTAAAGCGGATGAAGTTTTTGTATTATGTTTTCAACAAAATTTGAATACAATTTTTCGCCATAATCTGACAATGAAAATAAAAGTTAGATTGTAATAAATTGCTGCGCATAAGATGGTTGTTGACATTTATAAAATCTAGCTAGCTTTTTTAACCACTTACCACCTTCAAATATACTACAAAAACTAAGTACTCTTTCTTGTACAAAATTATTTATTTGTGTACACATAAAATACCTGACAGGACATTACATTAAGATAGAAGCACAAAGGTACTGCTTATTTAATTAAAATTGTTATAATTTTTTTTTATTATTATTTGGGTTACGGAACCCAAAAGGAAAAACAAAACGGAAACCTTATACTTAGGATCACTAAACTTTGTTATCCGTCTCTCATCCTGTCTGTCTGTCTACGCAGTCAAATCATATGGCCGTTCATGTCGTCAATTTTGTACAGAACCCTTAGTGCGACAGTCCGACTGACACATGTCCAGTTTTTTTTATCATCTTAAACAAAATGGAACTACAATGCACACATAAATTCTCCTTCCTTCAAAATCAAAATATTTTTCTTTCACATAGGCCTACATGGGCACTTATAAAACGCCAAGAAAAGATGCACGATTCGGGTTGGTCGTTTCCTATGGAGAAGAACCGGCAAGAAACTCCATGGTTAAATCATTACGTTTTACAATATTGTTGTTACAGCGTTAGTACTTAAGTAAAATAAGTCATTGCTATTTTACAACCTTATCTGCTTACGTGAATTCCATAATTTATTTACCCAAGAATACACACAAAGAGCATTTTGTAAGTAAAACAAAGACGTAAGACGTTGAAACAAGAGCCGTATTCTACAACTCAGTTATCAAACGACGCGTTAAAGACACAACTAGACTAGAGGTAGAACGAATTAAGTTTGACTAAATTCGCGGCCATTAAAACGACTGGAGGAAAAAGTAGAACCATTTCAGCAAATTAAATTGCATGAAGTGGACCTGGCTGTAAAGTGGTGTTCGAGTAATTTAAGCTTAAATACACATTAATTTGACTGTAAGACTTTTTGTTTACATAATAATCTACAACTACAGTCCATTCAAATCAAATCAAATGAAAAACATTTATTTCAAGTAGGCCAGTTACAGGCACTTTTGAACTGTCGAAACATTGACAAGAAAAAATGAAGCAACAGTCCCAGTCACAAGGCATAATAACTGTGAAAGTACTGTAGTTGCCCATTTCAAAGCGTAGATCTCTATGACGAAGAATGGGTAAGAAACTCCATGGGCACTGTTTGAAATTACAAATATTGTTACAAAACCTTGGTTACATCATTCGTGATAATATGGTAAACTAAAACATATTATGTAGTTATAATGCCTTGTCGCTAATACTGTTAATGTTACTGTAGCTTCATAATTTTGCTTTTGATTATTCAAAACTGCGTGTAATGGAATATCGGCGGTGAAACGTCAAGACCTCCTGACTTTAAATGTCAAAGATTAACAAGAGGCCCATTTTATCAGCAATTGTCGCCAAATTTTGCATGCGCGTGTTTTGTGGGTAGAAAAAAAAACCCGAAATGGGTGGATTCGATTTTTTTAATAAGTATTTTTATTTTGTCAAAATACGTCAGTTTGCCTTTGCGTTCCTTTGAGATTAACTTATCGTCGTCAAAATTGCACATCCTACTAATATAATAAAAGCGAATGTTTGTGAGGATGGATGGATGTATGTATGTAGGGACTTTTGTTACTTTTTTACGTCAAATTAGCTAAACGAATCTTAATGAAATTTGACACAGAGGTAGATTATATTCTGGAATTACACATAGGATACTTTTTTGATATCACGAGGGCGAAGTAGCGGGCGCCAGCTAGTAAAGAATAAAAATGCAATACAGCATTGTAAAGATTCTTCTATACTGCCAGACCCAGAGCAACTGTGTCGGTAACAGAAATACTTGTTCGGTGCGGGGATCGAACCCGCAACACGAGTTTTAGTAGCCGCATGATGATGTATGTATAGTCCTAATAGACATACACTACAAGCTATGCATCCTTTATCCACTACACTCGCTACATCTGACAGTTTACCACACAAACCCCCAATTCAAACAAAGCCCGCTGCATCGCTTCAAAGCGCTTACTTTCTGCCCTCATCCAGCTGAAATTCAACACACGTCCGTCCACATAGTGTGTCCACCTTGCGACGCCCGCTTTCTTACCCGGATTAACTCGAATTAAGATCGTACGTATCTTTGTGTTTGCCAGACGTTGCAACAGATCTTGTAAGGAAACGCCGGCGGAATCTCAATTGGTGTAAAATCTTGGTGCATCGGAATTAAATGGGATAGGTCGATACTGTTTTATATTGACGAGAATAGTTTGTGAGAGCTCATAATGAATGGGAATGAGTATATCAATGGACGTACTCTAAATTAAAATACACGAGCTTTTGTTACATATTAAGTATTCACGAGTTATATTTAAAAACTAGCTGTTCCACGCGGTTTCACCCACGCTGCTCAGCACCTGTTGGTCGTAGCGTGTTATATACCCTATAGCCTTCCTCAAGAAATGGACTATCCAACCCTAAAAGAATTTTCCAATTCCAACCAGTAGTCCCTGAGATTAGCGCGTTCAAACAAACAAACAAACTCTTCAGCTTTATAATATTAGTATAGATTTGTATGGCCTACAGATAATTTTTCTGGGTCTGGCTGTTTGTATATATGTGAATTTAAATGTTTGTAAATGTACCCAGAATACAGGATGGGGCCAGTCCTAGTATGGGGCCAAGTAAAAAAAAAACTGGTCTGATATGGTATTGGGTTCAATTCCCGTGCAAATGGTTTTTAGAGGTGGTGGTTTTTCTCAATTGGGGTCTGGATTCATACATGGAACTTAAACTTAACTGGCGGGTCGGGTAATCGCTTTTCCATTAGGGACACCTCTGCCTTACCCTACAAGATTGCCAGCGTGATATTATGTAGAAACTTATTAATGTCCTTATTTATACTTATTAACAATACTGAATACCACAAACATATTTCTTAACTAGCTGGCGCCCGCGGCTTCGCCCGCGTGATATCAAAAAAGTATCTTATATATTATTCCAGACTATAATCAACCTCTATGCCAAATTTCATCAAGATATGTTCAGCCGTTTTGACGGGAAAGGGTAACAAAAACCTACCCTGATAAACATTCACATTTATAATATTAGTAGGATATAATATATCCTATACTATACGATATTATCGTATAGTATAGGATACTTTCCCTTAAATAATTCCCCAGCGCCTTATTTTTTTAGTCAGACTCTTTCTGAACCTGAAGTGGCTTTAACAAAAACCTCGTTGCAAAATAATACTTTTTGCTCCCACATATTGAGTCTAAAGATTGCCTGCAGTGACAGGTAATTTGTAAGAGAAAACCAAGGAAAAAAGTTAATTGTAGTGTTTCTAGACTCGGCCATGAATGGCATAATAACCCTTTTTCTTTTGTTTCACTTTAGATTGCTTGGGATTATCAACGTCTAGTTCTTTGAGCTTCAGACTGAACCAGCTTGTTTGTTGTTGTTTTTTGTTATATTTTTATTATGTGCTGTTGTTATAAATATTATGTACAACGTTTCAAATGTTATAAATAATTAGCTGATATCCAAAAAAGTGTCCATGTGTATCTCTGTGCCAAATTTTATCAAGATCCGTTCAGCCGTTTCGACGTGAAAGAGTAACAAACATCCATACATCAATGTTCACAAAAAAAAAAAATTGATGGCATCTCGTAGTTCGTACTATGAAGTCGTTTTCTGCTTAACCGGTTAGTCCTGTGGATGACTTGCAGTTAAGGCCTCAAGCCTCCAACATCCGTATTTATAATAGACTAGCTTTTGCCCGCGGCTTCGCTCGTGTTAAATTTGGGGTAACACAGTTCCTCTTGCGCCTCATTGATTTGTAATAGCAACGCTAAGTTTTCCCTTTTCTTCCCTCTTTCTCCCTCACATCCTACTTTTTTAAAATAAAAATTAGTCTATGTCCGTTTTCTGGTTTCCAACTATCTCTGTACCAAAATTCATCAAAATCGGTTAAGCCATTAAAGCGTGAAGAGGTAACAAACAAACAAACTCACTTTCGCTTTTATAATATTAGTAAGGATTTAGTAGGATGTTATGGATCAAGTCAGTTTAAAAAATTACATCCCTATTTATATTTATTTTGTGCCTTTTTCTATTTTAACTGAATTCAAAAAAGGAGTAAGTTCTTTAGTCGGGCGTTTTTTGACTGGTTTACAGTTTTTTTTTTTGTATGAAACTGTATAGTTTCGAAGTTCTCATTTCAATTTTATTCATATTGCTTAGGTAGTTTATCAGTTCAATTTAAGACCATATTTTCCCAAGGCTATCTAATATATATGTATGACGACATGGTTGGTGCAGTGGCTGAGCGATCGACTGCTGCGCTGCGTGTCGCAGGTTCGATCCCCGCATGGAACAAATATTTGTTTGGCTTTCAGATAGTTGTTTCAGGTCTGGCTGTTTTTGTATGTGAGTTTAAATGTTTGTAAACGCACCCATGAAATTCCTCGTGTGGGGTAAGTTTTTTTTTAACAAATGAAGAAATATATATATATAAATGTCTCGTGCCGCGGTGTTTGTTACCAAACTCCTGCAAAACGGCCAATTGCGTGCAAATCGGATACGTCTGAGAATCGGAAAACATCTTTTTCTAATACCCCTCAGTGAAAAGGTTGCCCCTATTAAGAGCCTGCGCAGCAGGTGAAACCACTAGATACAGCTAGTCAATTTATTTATTTCAGTAACCATTATGTATTTATGTCCCATCGCAACAGTAACTTTCCCAGTATTTCCAATCAATAATGTCAATCATTTTTCATTCAGAATGTCCCGGTTTTTGACTGTCATATCAGTTTCCACAACATATAGCTCAGAATAAAACAATACGTATTTAAAACGATCATTACAGTTGCTAGTGACGCGTCCCGCTACATAATTCAGTTGGCTGTCAGTTGCAGACCGCTTCGCACGAGTTTCATGCGTAGTGTTGCCACATTTGGGAGCTACTAAATTGAAGGGAAAATATTGTTGGTAGACTAAAGGTTTCGTTTGGATGTTGAAGCAGGCGTTGTAGTTTTCACACTAATATTATTAAGGGTAAAATTACTTCTTAAGTGAAAATAGTTTAAAGATTTTGGATGAAAATTAATTTATAGATCGTTTACACCCTGAATTAACATACAAACTACTTTGTTTCTTGGTCTACTTGTATGAAACTGCGGGACAAAGCTAGTCATTTATTAAGTTAAAAGGATTGGAATGTGGATACAATAAATAAATAAATTAAAGAAAACGAAAGGGGAAAGATAAAACACTTTTTTAAGGTTCCAGGCAAGAATTGTTTATTTTTTTTTATTTTAGAACATTTATTTGCAAAAAGATCCGAAACTAAAAAATGGTTATCATTGTTAATAAGTTAGTTGAAATATGTGTGTTATAACGAAAAGTCACATTTTCAAAAATATGTTTTTGCTTTAAATTAATCGACGAATTTAATATAATCGACACTTGAACATCTCAGACATATTTTATACTTAAAGACAAGAAAGAAAGAAACAAAATATATTTGTTTGGCACTTGCCACAAGTGTACACAACATAAAAAAAAAACTTAAACCCTTAATAACATAATATCAACACAAAAAAGGACTTAGTAACCCGTCAAAAGAGGATAGCCAAGTCTAGTATAATCTATAACGCTTAATAGAAGAATTCTATACACTATATTGCCAATTAGTGCTCAATATCTTCAATACCAACAAGCCTGCTATAGAAAGTTCAGGCAGCTTCCAAGATTTTCAGTTTAGTTTATAGTGTTAGTAAATTTGCTAAGTTAGCAGCGTGGTTATTAGATTTGTCTATTTACTAAATAGTCTGGAGTACCCCCGCATCCTCGGTAGGCAATACAGCCCTGTGCTACGGTACAGGACCGTTCGAAAAAGATACCGCGGGCCCGGAACAAAAAGGGCAAACGAGAGCGAGGAAAGTTATTTGATGATTTCCCACCCACAAAAAAAGTGTGGGTAGGTAAGTTTAAGTTACATTTAATTGGAGGCGAACTTACTGCCACGATCAGGCCACAAATCCGGACTCCGTGGCTGGTATAAAAATCATGTTGGTAAAAGCTAATACCTATATTATTATATTCTGTATAAATTTTAATCAAAAGTAAAAAAATTAAATAAGCTAGTGTGACTGAATTCTTAACGGAGAAAACATTTCTTAATTATTGATATTTTAATTTTAATCCAATGTAATCCCTAATTATTACTTGTTTTTATTTCTTGAAATTTATTGACGTTTTAAAATTATGTAAATTTTTGCATGCCAAATGGTAAAATGTGACAGAAGTTTGATTCATTATAAGAATTTTTGTATATTACACATATGTATAAAATAAAATTCTATTCTAATAATCTATAACTGAACCCTAATTTTAGTACCCTAGTTACAGCACTAGTCGCTTCAATAATTCGCCAGCAAACATTTTGCGTGATGGTCCAGCCCTGTTTATTCACTGACAATGTATTCTCAGTGAGCACTGCTGATTACAATGATTTTATTGTTCAAGCGCTTTGCTGACTACCGTGTGAATAGAAATGAGATTTGAATGAACTTCTATTTCTATTCAAGCATTTGGTAATACGCTGGTAATATTTGGAAGCAAATATCGTGATGTATTTAGCTGTGTACTGTGGAGGTTTTATAGCAGAGTGCGGGTTGGTTTGCAATCAAAATCAGAAGTCATTTATTTAAATAAGGCATTAGCCTTATTTAAATACAATATAATAGCCTTATTTAATTTTACAAGAGACAGTCCCACAAAAAGGCCCCGCCCTTCGCAATGATTTTCAAATACTCAGTTTGTTTAAAAAAATGGTGCCGCACTAGGAATTTCTTCTGTATTGTAGGTGCGTTTTGAAAGGGCAATTGGAAAAAAAAATACAAAATTACCCACAGTTATGACAGTACTGGCTGAAATAAGTGTGTTGCTTCTTGTTCATTCTTCTCCATAGAGATCAACGGCTTGGAATGGGCAGCTACAATACTTTGACGAGTAATTTTGCCTGTACTAGTAACTGAAAATAAAATGCTTTTTCATTGGTGAGTATTTTTTTAATAAGACTTAATAGGCAATAAAATATATGTAGGATAGGAAATTGATGGCCAACATTGCAGACACAACAAAAGAAAAACTACAGGTTTTTTTATTCGCTTTTCAATCTTTAACAACATCAAACCCATTCAACTTCAACGTCAAAACTCATACCGAAAACCAAACACTTGTCATAACGAGATCATTACAAAAACTGCGCGCATCCGATACCTGAATTCGTTGAAAAACCTCGAAAAAAAAAATTCAACCAAAAACAGGGCGTTGCTTTGAGAAATGCGGTCGGTCGTTGGTGAAAAAAAAAAAAAGAAAATCGCGTTGCAAACACCTGTGGGGATGTGGTTAGGTTCCCACGATATTTTCTTGCGAGCTGCGAGTATTCGTAACACCCTGTATAGCCGTCTATATGAGTGCCTGAAGGTGTACAGTTTATGTAAGATTCGTGTATTTACTTTGGGATTTGGGCATTTATATGAAACAGTTTTGGTGTTACTGAAGTGTTTGTTTGCCTGATATGTTTTGACTGCTATTTCGCGTATTTAGTTAATGCACAAAAACAAACAAACTTTGCAAACAAACTATTGATTTTGACGAATCCTTACTTCCTTACTAATATTATAAAAGACAAAGTGAGTTTGTTTGTTACCTCTTCACGCCTTAATGGCTAAACCGGTATATGTGCGAGAAACAGGGAATTAAAGGGAAAACTTAGCTTTGCTATTACAAAACTGCAGGTACCTGCTAATCAAGAAAGGGGAACTGTATTACGCCAAATTAAACGCGAGCGAAGCCGCGGGCAAGAGCTAGTCACTTTGAAATCTAGATTTCCTCACGATGTTTTCCTTTATCGATATCTGTGTGGTCTTAGATAAATTTTTAGAAATTATATATGATTTGAAAAAATCACATTGGTACTTGCTCGGATTAAACCCACAAGGTTATGCATGAAAGGCGAGCCAATTAAACACTGGGCCATCACGACAGATTATTGTTTTACATTATGAAAAATTATTATGGGTGGTCAACAAAATGAAAAGTAAATATTTTTTTTCGTTAAACAAATCAAATGACTTCACAACACTTCCACACATTAACACCTCAAGTAATACCACCAAAATGACCGCCAATCTCAGTCCAAACAGACAAATTGCCCACACAGTTTTAATTCGTCCAATAAATGTCATCATAAATCCGCTCGTCTCTCAGCCTGAGACGTGTCCACCGCGTGTACAGCAGACGACAATAAATCTGGCGCTCCGTACGCCGCATAAGTGACTGGTGCTTGTCACACCGTTGTGTAACTGTGTGCGTTTGTTGTGCTGTTCGTGGGAGAATTTTCGGTGTGACATAGGCATTTGTTTGAGTGATTATTGAGGTTAAAATTGAATGTTGTTTGAATGTCAAGTTATAGTTGTGATGCTGGTGGTCTTTTTTTTGGGGTGGGAAATCATCAAAAACTTCCTCGCTCTGGGCGGAGCGGGGGGGAATGTCAGGCTTGTACTGACTAAAACCCACCCATGTTCCTTCATTTGCCCTCTCAGCCGCGATATCTTTCGAACAACCCGCAACAAATCAAATCAAATCATTTATTTCAATCAGACAATTACAGGCCTGCCGGGGTTGCGGGTTGTTCGAAAGAGATACCGCGGCCTCGGAACGTAAAGGGCAAAAGAAGAAACATGGGTGGGTTTTAGTCAGTACAAGTCTGACATGCCCTCCCGCTCCGCCCAGAGCGGGGGAAGTCATTGGATGATTTCCGAACCGAAAAAAAAAAAAAGACAATTACAGGCACTTTTGAATGTCAAAAAACAAAATGAATCTACAGTCCCGGTCACAAGGCAAAATAACTTGTAAAAGTACCGCAGTTGCCCATTCCAAAGCGTTGATCTCTATGGAGAAGAATGGGCAAAAAACTCCATGGACACTCTTTTAAATTCTAATATTTTTACAAAATAGTATTTACATCATTCGTGTTGAGATTATACAAATATGTGAGAACGATGTAGAAAGACGTGCACAGTAAGAGCGTCCAGAGTAAATAAAAAGCAAAATTCAATTTAAATCTAAATAAATTAAAAATGACCGTGGTAATTAAAACCCCGGCAATAAGACTTTCCTGACACGTTATTGGAACCCAACATCCCATGTTTAACAGTCGTACCTGCGACTTCTTGACCTACGAGGCAATCTGAGTTGCATTATCCTTACTAATATTATAAAAGCAAAACTGAGTTTGTTTGTTTGTTTAGTTTTCACGCCTAAATGTCTAAACTGATTTTGATGAATTTCGGTACAGAGATATTTGAGACCCGGAGACGGACATTGGTTATTTTTTTTAAATGAAAAATTAGGGAATAAAAAGGACAAATTGCTTTGCTATTACAATAAATAAGGCGCAAGGGCGAAAACAACAGGTAGCAGGTACTACTAACTGTATTACCCCAAATTTATTGCGGGCAAAATCTAGTTGTTTAATAAGTTCTTATTTAAAATACCTGGTCAAACTACGTCACTAGAACATTCATTTTACTTCAGAAAACCAACATCAACATAGCAAAACACAGCTTGTTAACACAGGACTGGTTACCACAGATTATCGAAATTCTCACAAATGTTGTCATGCCATCTGGTGCATTCACGTATGAGATCTGTCACACCAACATGTAACACTATAGATCTCCTAGCGATATGCCCTTGGGCGGAGTAATCGAGTGGCGAGCTATGCTCAATATAATATGACGAAGCCCTGTGGGCTTGTGGATCGTCGCTATTAATTTTGCCAAAACCGATCGTATTATTTTTGACTCACTTCCACCCGTGACTTCGTCAGTTTGGCGTAGTTACTTTAGCCCGGGTGATGATTAAAAAAATAATCTTTCTCTCCCCTTTTTTTCCCCCTTTTCTCACTTTTTTTAGCCTATGTCCGTCTCCAGGGTCACAACTATCACTAACCATAATGCATTAAAATCGGTTTGGCCATTTAGGCGTGAAAACGTAACAAACAAATAAACAAAAATACTCATTTTTCCTTTTATAATATAAGTAAGGATTTAGAAATACTGTTAGAATTAGTTCCTTAGTAAGTAGAAAGATGGGATCTAGGTTTTTGTTCTGTCGTTGTTTTTATTATTGTAAAACCTTTTATTTCTTTCTTTCGTTTCTTCCCAGCGTCATCAAAAGTCTTCTGATTTAGAAGACTTTTTATCAACCCATAGACAAGCTTGCAATGTTAAAGTACATGATTGCTAAAAGCAACCAAATGTACTATTCAGACCTGGGGTTGCAGGTTGTTCGAAAGAGGTATCGCCTCCCCGGAACGTAAAGGGTTAGTAAAAGTCTGACACTCCCCCTCGCTAACCCTAGAGCGGGGGAAGTTATTTGCTGATATACCTACTATTCGCAAAAAAAATAGTCTTCAGACCGTCACACAGAAATGCGTACGTCCTAAGGTCTTATCCTCAAATTGTTTTTACAATTATCCGCATTTTATTCTTATCTTATTCGGGTACTAATACAACAAAATATGAATCAGAACCAAATACGAATTCTTCCCCCCCTATTTATTCAACGCCTAGCTTCCGCCCGCGACTTCGTCCGCGTGGCATAGTTAATTTGGGCTAACGCTAACTTTAACATGCGCAATGATAAAAAAACACTTTTTTTCCCCCCTCTTTTTCTGCCTTTTTTCTTGCCTTTGTCCGTCTCCAGGGTCCGTTTAGGCGTGAAGACGTAACAAACTCACTTTCGCTTTTATAATACTAGTAAGGATAAGATTAATACACGAACACTCGCAGTCTTCAAACAAAATATAACGCGGTACAGTATCAGCTATGTATTAGCAACTTTCTCCTGCTCCCTGCTCCGGGTGAGATATGGCCGCAGTAGACGCTATAAATCTTGCGGGCCACGTGCAGCGGCTACCGTCACGTGACGCGGAACATGATATTATTTAGGGTGCATCGTGGTTAAGATGAATTTAATTTGAGATGAGAAGAGGTACTTGTAAGGAGGACTTGCAAGTAATTTAGTCGCCTTAGTAGCAGTAATCCTTACTAATAATATAAAAGTGAAAGTGAGTTTTGAGTTTGTTTGTTACGTCTTCACGCCTCAATAGCTAAACTGATTTCGATAAATTTTGGTACAGAGATAGTTGGGACCCAGGAGGCGGATATAGGCTTGAACTTTAAAAAAAAATGAGAAATGATGAGAAAGAGGTAAGAAAAAGGTGCAAGGGCAAAAATTACAGGTAGCAGGTACCTACAAATCAAGAAAGGGGAACTGTGTTAAATATACAAATTACAAGAATAACGGCATACTACTTATAAATAGGGTGACACAGTGGGCGATCTTATCGCTAAAAACGATATTTTCAAAACAACCTTTGGATGGATTTAAGGGAGGAGAAACAGTACTATAGGTAGTCTGTGGCTGTGGAGTACCATTATTACAAACATACACATTTACAATATTTATAATAATAATGAAAAGCAAAGGAATATGTAATACTAGCTTTCGCCCGCGGCTTCTTCCGCGTTAAATTTGGGGTAATACATTAATTAAGGCGCAGGGGGCCTTGTTGATTTGTAATAGCAACGCTAAGTTTTCCCTTTTTCTTCCCTCTTTCTCCCTCAAATCCCACTTTTTTTCAAAAAAAAATATTAGCCTATGTCCGTCTCCTGGTTCCCAACTATCACTGTACCAAAATTCATCAAAATCGGTTTAGCCGCTAAAGCGTGAAGAGGTAACAAACAAACAAACAAACTCACTCTCGCTCTTATAATATTAGTAAGGAAGTAAGGATTGTTGTTTGAGGAGAGAGGTGGTGTTCAGTAGTATGTGATCACGTGTTTGCATGAGAAACCTAATAAAAACCATTCTTATCGTCTTTCATTTGTCCAACCAATCTAAGATGGAATGAAATGTAACTGACATAGATTTTTTAGGCTTCCCGAGATCGAGATAATTATTTTGTGTGACATTTATATTTTAGAAGTACCTACAACTTAACTAAAACTGTCGTTATCTTATGGGATATAAATTCTTGTCTTTATTTTATGGGACGGCCTTATTAGTCTAGCAGTGGTGAGCATGACTGTTCAACAGTCCTGGGTGCGATTTCCAGGTCAGCTGTCACGAAGTCTTGATTGGAGCCTCGTGGATGTCAAAAGGATCGCACCTTACAAAAAAAAATATAACTTTTGAAATATGGGTGTACAATAAGTTATCTCCATCATCGTCATTTTCTGCCCTTATCCCATTCTATTTAGGGTCGCCGCAACATTCTTCCATAACAGACGTCACGGCATCATTTACTCCTTTCTCCTTCATATTGACGGGCCTGTTGGTCTAGTGAGACAAACTTTGTGTGATGAGCATGATTGTTTGTTTTGTGTCTGGGTGTGATTTATCTATAATATGCATGTATTTATAAATTATATTAATATGTATAGCAGTTGTCTGGTTACCATAACACAAGCTCTGCTTAGCTTGGGATCAGATAGCCGTGTGTGAGTTGTCCCAAGATATTTATTTATATCATTCCTAACACTATCTATCCATCTTTTCTTTGGCCTTCGTCTCGCTCTCCATTCATCGACATTCAGATTCATCACTCTTTTAGTCACATGTGCTCCGTCCCTCCTCATTACATGTCCATATCAAGACAAACGACTCTCTTTATTTTTTTCTGTAGCAGGCGCAACTTTTAAACTTTCCCTAATATACTCATTCCTTACTTTATCCATTCTTGTCACTCCACACATCCATCTCAACAATCTCATCTCCGCTACATGCAATCGTTTTTCATCCACCTTTTTACCAAAAAGTTTTTGTAGGCATAAACAATATTCGCTATCAACGGAACAGTCATATCGATACACAACGGTACAACAGAAGCCCTGTCGTAGATGCTGGTGTTCGCTGGAGGCGTCCATTGTGACATGACAAACGATTCGATGCGTGCATGGACTCAAGTAGCCTCTCCCAGTGAAATATTGCTAGCTGCTGATTCTGCTCGTGACAGCTGCAGCTAGGATTTGTGTTACTGTCGTGTGTGTTAACAGCGGCATGAATTGAATGATTAATATGGTGGTTTAGACTATTTGGGAAGTTTAGGCATATTGTTTTTTATACAGTATCATAGTTATTCAGGAGAATAGACCTGTATCCCAGTTTATTTGTAGATCGGCGCAGCATGCTTTCTTCTTCCATACATACAGTTTTTTGTCTAGATCAGTTTTTAGTAGACCAACTCCTTTCCAGCAATTTCGGGGGGGGGGGCAGTTGCGGGTTGTTCGAAAGAGATACCGTGGCCCCGGAAAACAAAAAAAAAGTAGGAACGTGGGTTTTTGATCATTACAAGTCTGACACTTTCTTCCACTCCGTCAGAGCGGGAGAAGGTAAAGAAAAGCTAAATTAACAAATTAACTTTCATTTCATTAACTGTTTTTTTATGTAGTCATCTAAGTTCCAGCTCAAAATTTGAGTACCCAACTAATTGAATTGTTTTTATTGTCCTCAGATTTTCTACCGATTTTCCACTTTTATTTATTTCATACCTATTTAAGTCGGACTTATTTAACGGATACATATATTTTAATTTTAAATGACTTAAATTTTAAAATAGATACAAGATAAACTCATACATAAATTGTGATTAAAATTAAATTATTAAAATTGATAAATTACAAAAAAGTTAGAATCTCCTTATATTTTGACAGTATTAAATATAGCTTATGGTACCTAAATAAATATGTCAGTTTAATAAAACGTAGGACATATTTACATTCTAAGAATCTCTTAAAGTTAATATCCGTCAAATTAACAAGAAACCAATCACTACAACGAAATGAGGTGTATCCAGTCTATTCACGACAGTTATTTCCCTTGGTTTTATTTCCAAATTAACATGAAAATTAATCCCAGACTTAATCACGGTCTGTCTATATCCATTTCCTTTGCCGTTCCCAATTTATTTCCTGGCAGTAAACACAGGAATTACACTCAAGAAAAGCCTATAAATGTTAGTGGGCACTTAACTACCATCCTGTCTTAGTAACAGCAATCTATATTCAGGGTTATGTAGTGTTTCATTAGCATACATAAGCATGTGCATATGTGTGTGTGTGTGGTGCTTTATGACTTAACTGTATGACGATATGCGGCGTCGTTGCATAGTTGGTTCATATATGCAATCCTTATCCTTACTAATATTAAAGAGCGAAAGTGAGTTTAGTTGTTTGTTACATCTTCAAGCTTAATTAACCTAACCGATTTTGATTAATTTTGGTACAGAGATATTTGGGACCCTGGAGACGGACATAGGTAGTATTTTTTTTTAAGTATGTGGGAGATAGAAGAAAAGGGAAAACTTAGCTTTGCTATTACAATAAGTAAGGCGCATGGGCAAAAACTATAGGTAGCAGGTACCTGAAAATCAGGAAAAGGGGACCTTTAACCCCGAATTTAACGCGAGCAAAGTCGTGGGTGAAAGCTAGTATTTAGATAATGGCCATTTTCCTTTATATTTTACCAAAATGATTTCTAGAATCGTCTTTTTTTTTGTAAACGTTCCTGGGTTTTAGTCTCATCATCATCTGTCTACACTTTTCCTAGGTATGTTGTGGTTGTTTTTGAGTCTTACCGGCTAGAACTAGTATTTTAAATTGAGCGACTGCTTATCCGACCTAGACAACCTTATGAAAAAAGGGGTTGGAAAATGTATGAAGCCTGTTTTCGTTAACTAAGTATGCAACAAAATACGTTTTAAAAGTAAATATAATTTAGTTTATTCATGGGTGCACACTGTCACAGTAAAAAGTTCCTTATTATATACCAAAAGTTTGATTGACGTAAAATATTACCTTATCAAATAGTTTCTGCATCTCTCAATGATCTCACGTGTCACGCTCAAGCGACAGGGTGTGGCCAATTACCTCTCCGACCAAGCGTCTGATTGAAATTATAGAATGCTTCATTGATAAGCTGATGAGGTATCAATAGCTTGATTTGGTTAAGTACCAGCGGCTACTATTAATATGTCGTCAAATGTGTAGAAGCGTAAGTATATGTTCAGGATTATTGTAATTGATTTGATTGCGGTTTCGACCGCCTTGAGTTACAGGTACGTCTTAACACTGAGTTATCTTTCTTCTATATCAGGTGATTTGTGCCTAAGCTGGAGTCAGAGTATCTATACCACCCATGGGCAACTGATTTGGGTAACAACCCCGCTCTGGGCGAAGCGGGGGCGTGTCAGACTTTTATTGACTAAATCCCACACATGTTCCTTCTATTGCCTTTTACGTTGCGGGGCCGCGGTATCTCTTTCAATATCCCGCAATCCCGACAGGCGGTGGTTTTAGTAGTGTCCTCTGCTTTGCTGACATCTCCTTGAGGCGCGCGTGAAACACTAACGCTCCGTCGAAACGGCCTGTCGTTACTGGACGGACGAACGGTGAGCTAGAATTGGATGACCTGGCGTCGTGAAATATCTATCACGCATGCTGGTTTCCTCACGAATTGATAATTAATTATACAAGACGCACTTGAATCCGAAAAATCAGATCATCAGATCAGAAGCCATTAGCAATCAACCAATATTTTATCATTGCTTTTTGTGTTTTGAAATGTTGTTTTACATCTCAGTGCTTCTTGTTTTCGCATTGTGTCTTTATCCGATGCTCATATATATCGAGATATACCTTTGGAACTTTGACTCAGCAAGACATTTTGCATTGCCGCGCAAGATGTGTAAAACCCTCTCAACACAAGACAGAACTAACCAGTTTATCTGTATTAATAGAGCTAGTTTGCAATATTGAAGCAAAGGAATTAAAAACAACTCTTCCTCAGAAATAAAACTCAGGCAATTGACTAAGACAAATCCAACTAAAAACGTATAAAGATACATTCTGCGGATTTCACTGAAAGGACTTCGAACCCTTGAAGCCGTCATTGGAAAACAAAAACGACACGCTGATAAAGCTAAAGGTGGCTAATGCGAAATCGATGGCAACCCAAATGGGGACGCGAGTGCCCGGGGTCTGACGGGCTCGTGACGAACGCGTGACGAGTCCGTGACGAGGCCGCGATGGGGACGTGACGAGTATACTTGACAGCTACTTGATAAATGCGCTAGTGCTCGTAAATATGCCAGTTATCAATTACTGTTGCGAATGTTGGATCCGGATTAATATGTGGTATTGTTGGGGTTGTAAGATATAAGATGGTTTTTTATGCTTTGTTATTTTTTTACTTAACAAAAAAAAAACAAAGCTGCAGGAAATTTGCCAAGTTGCCAGTCATTATGAGGGGCACAAAATGCGTTGGAATTATTTATGATGGCAACACTGCGATACTGTTTCGATGTTCGGTGCTACAGATGGCATAATAGTGCAAAGGGGAAAATGAAGAATGCTTATGAGTAACGTATCTGCGATTGTTTTTAATTCTTTTAAAAACGTTGCCTCACTCTACGAATTTCTCCTGTATTGTGGGTGCGTTTACAAACATTTAATATCATATAAACAAACAGCCAGACCCGGTACAAATATCTGTAGGTAGGCCATACAACTATATGTACCGTGCGGGGATCGAACTCGCGACACGCAGCGCAGCAGTTGATCGCTCAGGCACTGCGCCAACCGTGTTGTGAATTTTACAATTCATCATCATCATCATTTTCCTGCCCTTGTCCTATTCTATTTTGGGTCGTCGCAACACGTTTTCTTCTTCCATTCTATCAGACGTCACAATTCATAATGGTTTTTAAATAAAAAAAATGAAAGCTATAGATGGTTTATTGTTTGGCAATCCTTACTAATATTATAAAAGCGAAAGTGAGTTTGTTTGTTTCTTACCTGTTCACGCTTTAATGGCTAAACCGACTTTGATGAATTTTGGTACAGAAATAGTTGGGATCCAGGAGACGGACATTTTATTATACATAAAAAAGTGGGATATGAGGGAGAACGAGGGAAGAAAAGGTAAAACATAGCGTTACTATAACAAATCAATAAGGCGCAACAGGAACTGTGCTACCCCGAATTTAACGCGAGCGAAGCCGCGGGCAAAAGCCAGTAACAAAATAAAGAGAGAAAAAGAAACTGGCATGGGTAAAGCCGATTTCAACATAGGAAAAAGGTGGGTAGCATGATGAGAATGATGAGAAAGAGAAATAAATTACTCACTGTTCAAAAAGTTAATGGTTATTTCTTGTTTTGAGCTGTAAAATAGCAAATAAAACAATGCAATTTAGAATCCCACAGCGTTTGTGTGCCCTGAGTCGGCAATCCAGAAACTAATGTGGATGCTTAGCCTGCTCGTCGCCTAAACGAAAAAGCGAATACTTTGGCTAATAGCACGACATTAGGATTCCTTGTGTTTTCTGTGCTATTTCACACACAAATACCTACTTACTAGGGTCCAGTGGGCCACAAGCACGGAATCAGTGCAATGCGACTTTGCAACTCTATGTTTTACAGTTAAACTACACAGTAGGCCTACTATGACATCTTAAAGCAGAACTTATTCCACTGAGTGAAAGAGATGCTGCTAAGCTGAATAAGTTCTGCTTTAACACGTCATGGTAGGGTAGCAGGTCTGTTAAAAGTTTCTTTTTGTCAGCGGCATGAGATATTTTTACTGAATTATATTATGTTTTAAAATAAAGTCCGCTGATTCCAAAATTGATGGTCATTTTTTTCTATCACATTTAATAAGGATTTTTTGCATATTTAAACACAAAAAAATTGGTTAAAGCACTTCTTTATTCAAAAATTTCAAACAATAAGTATTTATTTTTACAACAAACGAAACCATTATTTTGATTTTTATTCATTTTTTTATGAAACCTCTTCTTCTTTTCCTTGATACTGTGACGAGTCCTTTTCAAATAGCTATCAATAAGGCTGAATTTTCTTTGAAACAACGAAGCAGTGGTTACTGGATCAGCAACTATCTGCAGGTCATACAAATATTTGTTCCGTGCGGGGCTCGAACCCGCGACACACAGCGCAGCAGTCGATCGCTTAACCACTGCGCCAACCGTGTCGTCAAATATTGACCTATAGGTACGCCACTACCGTGGTACAGTTCTGTAATATTCATAAGCCAACAATTTCATGTTTAGTACAAGCGTTTCATTTTTATTTCACCTACTGAACCCATTCAACACTGAACCATGATCCCAACAATCCACAGCTGTCAGCGTGTAACTGCAAATCAATAGGCGCGTGACAAATGACGCGGCCGCCATTTGTGACGTGACGCGCGTGGGCCGCCCGCGTGACGGATACGACACGAGATTACGTAGGAATGGATTTGTAGTTATGTTACGCCGTTGTGTAGTGGGGTTATGTGGCTGTTTTTGAGTGGATAATGCTGGTACTATTGCCCACTGCTAGTGTGATAGTGGGTAATGGCGTTACCAGTTTTTAATGTCTGCGACCGCATATAAGTTTTTGCTATGGCTACACATAATTACATACTACATACACATATTGACAGACAGACAAACAACAAAGTGATCCAGTAATGGTTCCGTTTTTTTTCTGTTAAGTTATGGAACCCTAAAAAACGACCTGCATGCTCATATGATTGGCAGGACTGTATCATACTTTGTTTGCAATAATATTATTTTTTTATTTATAATTATGATTAAAAAGATTATGCTTAAGCACAGAGACTAACAAGTGTATGAATTTCACTGCTAAAAGTTCTTGAACGGAACTCATAAATCTATTTTGCAATTAATAGTCTAACAACTAGCAACGTTCTACAACAACAATAATCAATCGAGATTCAAACTTTAAACAAAGCATGACATACACAAAACATGTAGCAATAAAGTTCAGGCGGCGACTGTACACAATTCCCGTATTCTAGCGTGAAATAGACACAAACGCTTCCTGTAACCGCAGCCGGGAGTCAGGGTTATGCTTTATTGTCTTGTTAGGTAACTTTGTGACAGCAACGTCATTTCTGAAGCATGTTGGGCCTTTAGAAGTTAGGGAAAAGAGGTGTGAATATGAAGAGTTTTAATCTGTAGTTACTTAAACAAAATCTATACGAATCTGTCTGTCTGTCATAAATACGAAAAAAAAAGTGGCAACACTGCCCGAGTGACATGTAAAATTTTGGCTCCGTATTTTAAAATTAAATTTAATTAGTAAATAAGTAATAATATAGTGTAATTATTTGCTCAATCGGATTGTAAATGTGTAAATGCCCAGGATTATTGTTTTCCCGATAACCCATAAAGTTTTTCGGTAATACATCGTTACCGGTAACCTTCAAACATCAGCTGACGTTTTACCTGTACTTTAATATACGGACAATTCAGGGAAGTATTGTTTACTTTGATTAAATAATAGCACACACTCGTCACTTTAATTATTTACCACATCCATGCCAATTCTAGATTTAATTTTGTGCTGATTTATTACCCTATAATGGTTCTAAATGGCTTTGTTGACAACCTAAAATTGTAATTAATAATCACAACAACATTGTGATAGTCTTTCCATAACTCTGGTATTCATATATTCATGCTTATTAATAACATTAATGATCATTTTGTCTAGATATAATATATGAATGAACTATATTAACTTATTTTTCTTGTGTTTTTCATCTAAACAGCCTACCCACTTAAGCAAAAGTATAAATAGGTTGATAAAAACCAGTAAAATTCAATATTCTTTTAGATTAATTTAATATAAAGATAATCTTTTAAACTTAATAAAACATCCTACCTCATTTAATTTCATATCTGAACTATTTGCCCTTTGTTTTTTTTTTTTTCCCCCTTTCACCGCTAACTTTTCTGTATTTGTCTATTCTGTTAGTTCTCACCGTTTCCTTATTTCTATCTTTCAGTAACTAATCCTGAAACCATGCCTGTGATGACCCGTAAGGCTACTGCTCAGGAGATGGATCTTAAGTTAAGAACGGCCCTCCAAGAACTTAAAGAATCAAAACTCCAAGTCCAACAACTGTTACAGGAGAGAGAAGAAAGTGAGGTGGAAGTCGTCAAAGTTAATGGCAAAAACTCTTCCTTGAAAAAGCAGTTAGTAGACCTTCATCAGCAATACTTGGACGTTGTTGATGAACGGGATCAGCTGAAGGTGGTCACAGATGGTTTCAGCAATTGCAGTAATTTGTATGAGGAGGCTTTATCTAAAATTAGGGACCTAGAAGATGAATTAATTCATGCCAATAGTCGCATCTTAAAGTTACAGAGACTAAAAGAAAGTACTCAGGTTATAGAAACAAACCGCTTATATACAGAATTGTTAAACAGTAATTGTAACTCCCCTTCCTTAGTAACTATTGATTTGACTGAAGATTCCTTATTGAAACAAAATTATACAGTAAGCAATAAAAAAATTAAAAAATATGCTAAACTAAATAGATTAATTAAAAAATGTTATCAATTTAGGAAACAATATAAACTCTTTTCTAAAAATATTCCACTAAGAAAAGAGCGTGTTGATTTAGTAAAAAAGTTAAAAAATTATCAAATCAAATTAGAAGACAGTATTAAAATCTATAATATTGATACTGAGCATTTGCAATCTGAAATAGTGGCACTTCAGGAATCACTTAGTTCCCTTTCTAGTAAATATGTGAGTTCTCAGAACCAAATAAGGGAACATATTCTTGCAGCAAATGAGTTGGTGATGTGTCAATGTAGTTGCCAGACAGTTTCCAACCATGACACTATCCAGCCTGAGGTAATGGAGGACCCGTCCCAGGCTGAGAATTTGCCTCTGGACTGTCTAATAAACAAAGAAACAGTTAATATTCCACAAAATAACTTACAAGTGGTACAGACTGAGATATGTGAAAGTTGTGAATGTTCACACTCAGTAATGTTCTCAGATAGTATTGGAAGGGGTGTAGGTAAATTATTAAGTAATAACCTGAGCTTTCCCAGTCAAAATAATTGTATGCCAGGGTTAACTTATAAGCAGATAATGGCATTAGTAACAGGAAATGTTTATAGCAAAAATACTGATCTAACCATATTTATAGGAAATAGTTCAAAAATTAAGAAGGAAGACATCACAGATAGTGTAACTGAGTTGTTAAAGTTGAACTGTCGTAAAATAATATTGTGTGCTTTTCCATACTTTGAAAAACTATCAAAACGAATAAATAATTATATTCACATGCTGAATAAGCATGTTCATTTTTTGGTAGGTCACTATTGTGACAAACTTATGTATCTGGATATTAACAATGTTGTTGATAAACTTAGGTCGACACGGGGTAGTGTGTTTCTACCTACTAGTTGTAGACACAAAATAGCTAGGCTATTAGCTTATAATATTCACTCGGACATAAATATTATGTCTATGTATTCTTCTGTTATTATTAACACTGCAAATATTAGTAATTCTACTAATATACCTTTTTACAAGGAAGGCGGGGGAGTATTGTCGCTCACTCCGGCTCATTTAAACTAGCTAGTAAGACAACAGACACCAAGGTACCTTCTGGCTCTCAAATAGTTAAATTTAAAAAAGGGGCTAAGCAGAACTCCCTGAAATTATTTCATCAAAATATTCAAGGTTTCTCTTCAAAACAACTAGAGATTGAATTGTTTTTAGAAAAAACCAAGTTTGATATTGTATGTTTCACCGAACATTGGCTAAAAGATCATGAAATGTTAATTAATTATGAAAATTACAGTGTAGGCAGTTGCTTTAACCGTAAATCTAAGATGCGTGGGGGTTCACTAATCTTAGTCAAAAATAGTATTAAATTTAGAAGTCGTTCTGATATAATTGATCTATCGGTTGAACATAATATTGAATTGTCTTGTGTTGAGCTGGATAGGCATGTCATAGTGTGTGTTTACAGGCCCCCAAATTATCAAAACTACTCGATATTTGAGTCAGTAATGGAAGATGCTTTGGCAAAACTTGCAACAGGTAATAAATCGCTAGTCATCTGTGGTGACTTTAACATCAATATTTTAGATGAAAGTTCAAATAGCAGTAGATTTTTAAATCTTTTTAAATCATTTAATTTGTTGAATGTGTTTTCGGAGCCAACCCGAATTACTACAAATACCGCTACATGTATTGATAACGTTTTCTGTTGCTGCGACTTCTTAGATAAATCCATTGTAAATTACCTTCCCTCTGATCACAGCGGTCAAACCGTCGTTTTCGAGTCCTACACATCATCACAAAAAATTCAGATACAGTCTAGACAAATAACACCAAGCAATTTAAATAAATTTAACAATAATTTAATAAGTAATCTAGGCATTCCGGGATATGATATTAATAATGTAAATCATTTTTATGAGGAATTCTTTTCGGTTGTCTACACAGAGTTCAATGATACGCTAAAACTAAAAACTAAATCTATTAGCCCAAAGTTTATGTTTAGTGATTGGGCAACTAAGGGTATAAGAAAAAGTAGGGAACGACTGTTTGAGCTTTACGGCCTTAAGCCTTACATCAACTCGGAAACATTCAATCGCTACGTTGCTACTTACTCAAAAATGTTTAAAAACACCTGCAAGGTGGCTAAAGCCTTATTCATAAGCAACAAGATTAAATCCGCTGATAATAAAATTAAGACGGTTTGGAAAATAATCAATAGCGAAACTAATAGAAATAGAAAATATAATAATGATATTACACTAGAGTCTTCACGTGGTCTTCTAACCACTAAAAACGAAGTTGCTCAAGAATTTGTGGATTTCTTTACTAGTATCCCAATTAAAACTACAGAAACGTTAAATTCCTCACCCTTGCTTTCTGTTGAGTTATTAAGAGCAAACGTTTTACCATGCTCGGTTGAGTTTCAGTTTAAGCATATTAACCCCACTGTAGTCATTAAAGCTTTTAAACAAATAAAAATCAAATTAACCGAAGACCTTTGGGGATTGTCAATTAAAGTTTGTCAAGCTATCATTGAGACTATAGCACCGTACTTAGCCTTAATATTTAATTTGTGTGTGGACCAAGGAGTCTTCCCGGACCTTATGAAATACAGCAAGGTAATACCACTGTTCAAATCTGGGGACAGTAAAGACACCAATAATTATAGACCCGTATCCGTTTTGCCGGTTTTCAGCAAGGTTTTTGAAAAGGTAATGCTTAACCAAATGCTCAACCACTTTAACACCAATAAAATATTACATGAAAAGCAGTATGGTTTCACCAAAGGACGTTGTACCACTGACGCCGGTGTCACCCTATTGAAACACATATTTACTGCGTGGGAAGAGGCACAGGATGCCATAGGGATCTTTTGTGACCTCTCAAAAGCATTTGATTGCGTGAACCACGAAACCCTTCTCTTAAAACTTGAACATTACGGCCTAGGGAAACTTGCCCTTAGTTTAGTAAAATCGTATTTAAATGATAGACAGCAGCAAGTACAAATAAATGGTGTCAATTCAATGGGTTTAAATGTAAAGATGGGTGTACCACAAGGATCGATATTAGGTCCCTTCCTCTTTTTAGTATATATTAATGATCTACCCCATTTATTTAAAAACCAACCACAAATGGTGTTGTTTGCTGACGATACCTCTTTAATATTTAAGATAAACAGACGTGCCACAAAACCTGACGACGTAAATAATGCCCTAATGCAGGTACATAATTGGTTTACCGCTAATAATTTAGTATTAAATGGGAAAAAAACGAAGTGTATAAGATTTGCTCTACCAAATGTCAAAAACAGTGAGTGTGACATAGTATTGAATCAAGAGAAACTAGAATTCGTCGAAAAAACTGTTTTCTTGGGAATAACACTCGATTCAAAGCTACAATGGGGTCCGCATATAACATCTCTTGCAGGACGCCTTAGTTCAGCAGCATATGCTGTTAGAAAAATCCGTCAGTTTACTGATGTTGATACCGCGAGACTAGTCTATTTTAGTTATTTTCATAGTATAATGTCATACGGTATTTTACTTTGGGGACGGGCTGCAGACATCGAGTCTATATTTATTCTGCAGAAAAGAGCCATTAGAGCCATATATAACCTACGTAGGCGAGATTCTTTAAGGGAACAGTTTAAGGATATTAACATCATGACAGTACCTTGTCAATATATTTATGAAAACATCATGTATGTCAGGAAAAACTCGCATCTTTTTAGTAAAAGAGGTGACAGACACAATTATAATACTAGAAATAGGGACCAATTAGTTCAACCAGGTTTCAGGTTAGCTAAAGTAGACTCATCTTTCATGGGGTACTGTTTGAAATGCTACAATAAAATACCTCCCCACATTCTTCAACTGAATGAAACGAAATTTAAATCTTGTATTAAACGCACACTATGTAGGCAAGCATATTATAAGTTGGGGGATTATATTGATGATAAAAATGCTTGGCTCAATGCTGGTCCTGCTCCTCAAGCATAGGGGTAAACTCATTACTAAGTATCCGAAGCTATAATGGACGCTGCAGAAGATTGTAAGACTATCTTTGCAATGTATAGAATCAATTCTCTAGTATTGTATAATTATTAAGCCCATATGTGAGTGCTATGTATTATCATTGACTTGACGAAGCTCTGGTGGTTAATAGTGTCATGCTCACTTAAATGTCTCGCTGATGGTGGCGGGTGTGTCGGGTCATTTAGCTCCCTTCAAAATGGTCGAGCTGAATGAGGCTGATCCATACGTCATGTTCGTGAACGGGCGCTGTCAGTTGGGACTGGTCATTTTTTAACTACCACGGTCATTTTTATTTTATTCAGATTTAAATTGAATTTTGTTTTTTATTTACTCTGGACGCTCTTACTGTGCACGTCTTTCTACATCGTTCTCACATATTTGTATAATCTCAACACGAATGATGTAAATACTATTTTGTAAAAATATCAGAATTTAAAAGAGTGTCCATGGAGTTTCTTGCCCATTCTTCTCCATAGAGATCAACGCTTTGGAATGGGCAACTGCAGTACTTTCACAAGTTATTATGCCTTGTGACCGGGACTGTAGATTCATTTTGTTTCTTGACATTCAAAAGTGCCTGTAATGGTCTAATTGAAATAAATGATTTGATTTGATTTGATTTGATTTGATACACACACACTCTGAGCGATTGACTGCTACACTCCGTGTCGCAGGTTTGATCCCCGCTAGGAACAAATATTTGTATGACCGGGTCACAGGGGACAGGATAGTTTTTCGGGTCTATCTGTTTGTGTGTGTGTGATTTTAAATGTTTGTAAGCGCACCCACGATACGGGAAATTGTAGTGAGGGGCAAGGATTTAAAAATAAAAACTATTTCGGATTGACTATGAGTTAAGCCATGGAGTGTACAATGTGTTCAAGTCTGACAATCTCCCGCAATGAGGAGAAGAGTGTCATACTTGTATTTGCCATCCGTAAAAAAGGAGGGTATAATAAATGGTGCTAGAAAGAATGCACTATCCATCGATACATGGAAAATCGATTAACTCGAAACTTGGCTCGATTAACGAGCACTTCCAATACTCCGTTGTCAACAGCGCTTAGTCCAAAGTCCCTGCTAAACCAGTGGCGTTTGGTCAGCTGCCCTATTTAAACTGAGCCGTGGAACATACAGGTTGACGGGATGACCTAATATATTTATACAACAGTATTTGAGCTTCAATTTAAACCAAAGCTTAGTGGAACGAGCGATCAATTTGTCAGATTCATATACGTTGGATTAGTAAAAAATGAGTTTTTTTTTTATGATAGGTACCATTTTCACCAAAACTGAAACAAGATAAAAAGTATTTTTTTTTACAAAAAAAAAACGTTTTCCACACTTGGAATTTTTCTTGGGTGTGTTTACAAACATTTAAATTCACATGCACAAACAGGCAGACCCGAAACAACTATCCGCAGGTCATACAAATATTTGTTCCGTGCGGCAATCGAACTCGCAACACACAGCGCAGCAGTCGATTGCTCAGCCATTGCGCCAACCGTGTTGTCCAAAATAATGCTAATAAGAGTAGAATGTTAATAATCTTAAATTTGAATGGGATATCAGCAGTTGGTTCCTCCAGCTTTAGATGAAGCGGAAAGGAGTGTGAGACTTGTACAGACTTAAGCCCGTCCATATTCCTTCTTTTGCCACCACCTCATGCTTTTTTTGAAACCGTGTTACCGCTGACGGGCCCCGCGCGTGTCCCCGTGTCGGTTCACTTTTGTATGAAACCGCGCGGGTGTTCCCTTTTAACCCTTTTTTTTCCGGGGTGGCAATTCATCAAATAACTTCCCCCGCTCTGGGCGGAGCGGGGGGGCATGTCAGGCTTTTACTGACTAAAACCCACCCATGTTACTTCTATTGCCCTTTACGTTCCGGGGCCGCGGTATTTCTTTCGAAAAACCCGCAACCCCGGCAGACGGACGGTCTGGCAAGCCCCTCTGCTGGCATCTCTTTGAGGCGCGCGTGAAACACGAATGCGCCGTTGACACGGGCCGCCTCATGCTTAGCCCGAATAATTTCGAGCGAATCCGAAGATGATTCAACTATGGCAGACGGAATTTGCTGAATAGACGAATGAAAAGCAAATTTGTGTAGTAATTACTTCGGTATGGTTTTCTTACCATTACGGTACGTCTGCAGGTAATCCATGAATTGAAGGCAGAGGTTTTAATAGTATACTCTCATTTCATAAAGGTTGTTTTTCGGGACAACTTTAAAAAACATGCGACAAGTTTGTAAAGCACATGGGTACAACACATTAATTGAGGGTTAAGAACTTGTTCCTCACAAGTTCTTAAACCTCTATCACTCATAAACTAGGATTTATTTAAAACTAGCTTTTCTTCTTGCTTCGCTCGCGTTAAATTCGGGGTAACACAGTTCCCCTTGCGCCTTATTGATTTGTAATAGCAACGCTAAGTTTTCCCTTTTCTTCCCTCTTTCTCCCTCACATCCCACTTTTTTCAAAAAAATATTATGTCCGTCTCCTGGTTCCCAACTATCTATGTACCAAAATTCATCAAAATCGGTTTAGCCATTAAGCGTGAAGAGGTAACAAACAAACAAACTCACTTTCGCTTTTGTAATATTAGTAAGGATTTTTAGATTGGAGATGATTACAAGAAAATAAAATACAAGTATTTCTAAGTTTTATTATTTTTAACAAACAAACAAAATTACAAAAATAGAGAATTGCTTGTAGGCAACACTTAGGTTAAGACTCGTATTTTTTGGTACTAACTCGTTAGTTCGAAATGTGGACTATAGGCTACGCTATTAAGGTAGCAAATCAATAAAAAAAAAAAAAACGCATTTGAAAGGTATGTACACACACATGTATACATGTTCCTACACCGTGATATACAGGGTATGGGAAAGCTCAAAAATAGGACACCGATTTTATCGATTCTGTGTCCGATTAAGATGATGCAGTGGTTAAGCGATTGGCTGCTATGCCGCGTTTGACGGGTTCAATCCACACACCAAACGAATATTTTTTTGACTTACAGATAGTTTTACGGGTCTGGCTGTTTGTGTATGTGTGTTTAAATGTTTGTAAACGCTATACAGGAGGAATTCCTTAAATAAATCGTCCGTCTGTGACAGGCTTTATGTAACGTCAGTACGCTCCGTTGTTTAGTTACACAACTCAAATCTGTGTTGAATCTAAAATCGATAGGGATTTGGTTTCGGAAAAACTTGCTTTGATGAACGCTTCGGAAAATATCTGAAAAATCGTGGCTTACTACCACGTGAAAGGTAAGGTTTTAGTTGCGAAAACTGTACCGTTTATAGAATATATTGAAGATATAACCAAAAGACTCCTTCATTGAAACCGCGGCCCCGGAACATAAATGAACATGGGTGGGTTTTAGTCAGTACAGGTCTGAAACTCCGCCCCTGCTTCGCCCAGAGCGGGAGAAGTTATTTGATGATTTCCCAATCTCCAAAATAAAATAAAGACTCCTACGCTTGTAAGTGCGACTGCTGAGCATCAAGGTCCAGGCTTCAATTTAAAGGTCGGGCAAAGTGGTACCCTTATAGTTTCGCCATGTCTGTCTGTCCGTCCGTCCGTCCGTCCGTCCGTCCGTCCGTCCGTCCGTCCGTCCGTCCGTCCTCGCTTAATCTCTGTGACCGTTAGCACTAGAAACCTGAAATTTGGTACCAATATGTATATCAATCACGCCGACAAAGTGGTAAAATAAAAATTTGAAAAAAATGTTTTATTAGGGTAGCCACCCTATATGTAAAGTGGGAAGTGTTGTTTTTTTTTAATTTCAACCCTAACGTATGATATATTGTTGGAAAGGTATTTAAAAATGAATAGGGGTTTACTAAGATCATTTTTTGATAATGTCAATAATTTCGGAAATAATCGCTTCAAAAGTAAAAAACAATGTGTGTCCCCCCCTCTAACTTTTGAACCATAAGTTTAGAAAATATGAAAAAAATCTGAAAAGTAGAACTTTATAAGGACTTTCTATGAAAATTATTTTGAACTTGATTGACACAACAGTTTTTGTACAAAAAAGACAAAATTTGTACAAAATAATTTCTGGACTAAGTTTGTAGTATAATCGTATATGCAAGCATTTTTTGTAACTTTGTTTACATATTTTATTATCCTGAACGTATCTTTTTACAAACAAAAAAAGAATTATTGAAATCGGTTCTCGCAATCCAAAATTACCACCGAAATTGCACGTCTTTGTATTAATTAGTAATCCAATTCCTCGAGAGATGGCGCTGTAGGTACTTATTACATTGGATCGGGTATTACCGAATTGTTCGGTTGGCCTCAAAACTGGGAACACTTATTGTGACGGACGGCAAACTACGGAACCCTACACTGAGCGTGGCCCGACACGCTCTGGGCCGGTTTTTTCATCAAAAGATTGCCAGTAGCAACCACGTGATGCTGGTTTAATGGCAATAGGCTCGCCCCTATTACTTGGGATGTAAACATAACTGGCGAAATGTTGGTGTTCTATTAGGTACACCTCTATTGAACCCTACGGGCATAACACGCGTGATGATATGATGTTTCATTAAGCGCAATACACATCGAGCCCGCCGGGCCGCCGACATGTGTCGGTAACTTTTTGTCGGCGGTTTAGTTGGTGGCTTTACTTAATGCAAGTCGGAAAATTTGGTCGGCGGCATGTCGGCGGCTTGAGATGAGAAATTTATTTGGCAGTCAGCACTACAGGTCGAGCGTCGCCGGGCAACTGAGCGCAGACGATTTCAAGCAGCCAACATGCCGACGGGCACCACGAGCGGGGCATGTTGCTGACATGATTCTTTTCATACAGGCCGCCAGGCTGTGTCGCCGGGCTTTGTCGGCAGTCCGGCGGCGTGTGTATTGCGCTTTACATGTTTAAAGATATATCAGTTTATCTTTAAAGGTTTAGCCAAACTTGTGTCAGATCCTATAAAAGCGATAGTGAGTTTGTTTGTTACTTCTTCACGCCTTAATGGCTAAACCGATTTTGATGAATTTTGGTACAGAAATAGTTGGGACCCCGGAGACAGACATAGACTAACTTTTTGCTAGTGAGAAATGAGGGAGAAAGAGGGACGAAAAGGGAAACTTAGCATTGTTATTACAATAAATGTACAATAAATGAAGCGAAAGGGCAAAAACTACTGGTAGCAGGTACCTGCAAATCAGAAAAGGGGAACTGTGTTACCCCGGATTTAACGCGAACATAGCAGCGGGCAAAAGCTAGTATAAATATATATCAGCATATCTTTAAAGGTATAAGATATTCATGTCCGTAGCTAGTCCAGTCCGTACCAGTTTGTTTGAACCTTCTTACAGCCAATGACTTGAGCAGTTTAGGGGTCTCATTAATACTAACACATACTTAACATATTTATGATACAAATTATTATAATCTGAACAAACAAACCATGAAATATCAAATTCTTAACTAAAAATCTGCACTTCATTGAACAAGACTTTCTGGAATACCTTGACAAAGAAAATTGTATCTTAAGAAAAGAAAGCTAAGGTTGATTTTTGTGTTACAGAATTTACATTAAAAACTTAAAGAACACAAGCATGCGATTATAATATTACATTGTACAACATCCTGTCACACTGTGTTCAAAAATTATGGCGGGAATCATTACCATAATACCCCCACTTTATTACAAGTTCACATTAGTAAATTTCACAAAACCCCATTCAAAACACGACTCTGTGTTTATAAGTTGAACTGTCATATTGTATTGTTTTTCGGTCGTATATTATGCAAAAGTGTTCCTGTGAACGGCGGGCGATGTTTTTGTTGTGTCACAGAATAGATAGCTACAGAAGGCCTAGTTTACATGAAGGGCAATGGAAGGAACATGGGTGGGTTGTAGTCAGTACAAGTCTGACACTCCCCCCCGCTCCGCCTAGAGCAGGGGAAGTTACTTGATGATTTCCCATCCCAAAAAAGCCTAGTACACACGGCGACAGATCAACCTATACAAAACCAGTTTATGCTGCTCTCTCAACAACGGATCGTACACCATAAATTTCAAGTACAATGAGAGATCCGCATAAACTGGTTTTGTATAGGTTGATCTGTCGCCATGTGTACATACGATTGAAAATGCACGCACACAAACGCGTAAGTACTGAGCAAGATCTGAAACAAAATAAATGACAGTCGCGAGTGCTGTACGTGAAGTGTGTTTATGTCTGCGTGGAAAAAAAAAATTGACAGTCGTGAATGCGCTTACACTGTATATAGTCAACAAAAGAAATAAGTCACCAAACTCGTATTTTTTCCTAAAAAACCATGATTGTTTTCGAACATATGTAGTGTAATTTATTTGTACGAAAACTGAAAGTTCATTTAAATTGGAGTTGGAGACGCACATCTGTTTCTATGAAAAAAAAACTATATCTGATGAGTTTGTTTATTTATTTATTTGTCTGACTGTATGTGTAGATATTAATGAGTGCGTATAAATCTGAAACAAACGACAGTCGCGAATGCACTTGCACTCTCTGTACGTTTCTGTGTGAGCTCATTTTCGGCCATTACATGATGCTTCTGTACCTATCTATGCAATGACAATGTGCAGGATGTCCCTTTTATCATAATGTTGTTGGGAAAAAATCCTGGAAATATTTTGTTGGAGTTAAGAGTTTGTGGCGTGTGTGACCGAGTTTATTTTCATGTGCAGTTTTGTTTTTGACTCCGTAATGAGATGTTGTTGTTACGTGTATCATAATGAAGTTGTGCGGTTTGCGGTAAATATATAGGTAAGGAATCTGCAAGGCCAACCATGTCCACTCATTCACAACGAACATAATCGTTTAGAAGGAGTGGACATGGTTGGCCTTGTAGATTTTTAGACGCTTGTTAACTTTCGTTGACGTATTATTTTACTTTTCGTAAAGTCAGTAATGACTTATTGTTGGGCTTACGCTGTTCTCTCATACTTAAGTACTAAGGCTGTAACAACAACATTGTAAAACCAAATGATTTTAAAAGAATAACTATGAAGTTTCTTGCCGGTTCTTCTCCATAGGAAACGACCAACCCGAGCTGTGCACCTTCTTTCTCCATGGCTTTTTATGGCCCACGTAGGCCCTATTGAAATAAAAATATTTTGATTTTGTTTTATGGAAAAAGGTCAGGCTTGTGAAAAAACTGTGGATGGATCTGCTTTTGGTTGTCGTTATTCATCAGGTTTATTACAAGTTCCTGAGGCTTTAGTAATGTATAAAACACTTTGAAAATTGTTAAAGAAACTAGTAGTATTTTGTCGATTAATTGAAAACTGAGTTTATGAGTTTTAAAGCAATGATGTTTTTTTTAACCGCTTGTATTTGGAAAGAGAAGAGTCTCTTTCCCAGGTTTTATTTATAATTACATAATAAAAAAAAAATTATAAGCGCATTTATTTTAACTTTGTCATGAAAACATTGGCAAAAAACTGTAAACATTGTTGTAGTACAAATAGTGCATTTTAAAACAGAATGATTACCTCCTGTTCTAAATTAACAGTACCTACCGCAACTTTGATCTCCCAAATCCCATCAATTATCTCTTCAGGCATTACGCACAAACTAATCCGATTAATAACCTAATTAATACCTTGATCTCCTTGATTAATACTTAACCAGTTTGCTCCTTATTATCCAATGAAGGTAACTCATCACAGTGTCTTTGATAAGCCGAGATTAGGTTATAAGCTGAAAATTAAACTAACTGTTGGCTTGTCACTTGATAACTTAGTTTACTGATGTTTAGCAGATTAGTTCAATTTCGATTCATACATGTATTATTGTAAACTAGCTTCCGCCGCGACTTCGTCCGCGTGGCATAGTTACTTTGGGCTAACGCTAACTTTAAACCGCGTGATGATCAAAACAAAAAAAAAAACTCTCCCTTTTTCTTTACTCTTTCTCCTCATTTTCTCACTATTTTAGCTGATGTCTAACTATCTTTGTGCAATTAAAATCGGTTTGACCATTTACGCTTGAAGTCGTAACAAACAAACAAACTCACTTTCGCTAGATAAAATAAGATAAGATAAGATATTTTTTATTTGCTTAAACATGTGTACACATACATGAAATAGTACAAAAAAACATGCATGCAAGATAACAAAAATAAACGGTCCGGACATGTTTTCCACATCATATAGCGTGCAAATATTATGTTTGTTTGTAGTAGGTATAACAACAACGAAATAGAATTTAAATAATTTCAAATCATTTTAATAATATTGGTCAATTAATGTCATCATAATAAGAAAGGAATACCATTATGTCAAAGTTAAGGCTATTTAATTATATTTTACTAGCTTTTGCCCGCGGCTTCGCTCGCTTTAAATTCGGTAGCGCCTTATTGATTTGTAATAGCAACGCTAAGATTTCCCGTTTCTTCCCCCTTCCTCCCTCATATCCCACTCTTTAAAAAAAAAGTAGCCTATGTCCGTCTCCAGGTTCCCAACTATCTGTGTACTAAAATTCATCAAAATCGGTTTAGCCATTAAAGCGTGAAGAGGTAACAAACAAACAAACAAACTCACTTTCGCTTTTATAATATTAAGTAAGGATATGAGTATCAACTGCTTCGGTATCCGTTCATGAATTTTTCACGGAAATATTTAAAACTCCGGACGGAAAAATATTCGTTTTCACGAATTCAATCTCATTTTATCCATCGGCAAAATCACCGCTACACAAATATTTATTATTTTTTCTTGGAACTATTCTTCCATTTGCGAATATCTAAGACAGAATTGATCTTACCAAGTTATGGTGTGCCTCTTCGACTATATATTCGTTTATTATGAATAACATATATTTATTATATATTATAGCATTTTAATTATCTGAAGTTTTAAAATCATGCAATAAAAAAATGCGAATTTTTGTGAAGATACCATATAAGCAACCAGGCTCGGATATAGCTGTATTATTATTTAAAAAAAGTTAGTTTTGAACTCAAATAATGTACCAAATAATGTGTTTGTTTATTTGTTTGCCATTCAGCCTTCTGGGCACTTGTCTTATAGACAGTCATGTGGATGATTTTTTTGACGCCGATGAATTTTTCGGTTTTCGATTTGTACTTAATTTTATTTTATTGTCACACAAAATTATACGATTTGCATTATATGGTTTTACTGTTGTTGTCAATCAAATAAATTTTACTTTATTAGAAAATATTCAGTTTTTTTTTAAGAAAATTTCAAGTTATATGTTATATGCCGAACCTAGTTACTTATTTCTTATGTTGACTGTACATATTTTATTGCGGACGGCAGGGCTGTTCTATATCCAAGCCTGGATCATTTTTGCGGAAGTACAAGTACTTTTTGCATACTAAATAATTAATTATATTTTAACCTAAAAGTAATAAGAAAAAATGTTTAAAACGGATAAAATCTTCCTCATAATCAAGACTCCATTATCCTTGCTCTACAAAAAATAATAAAGATCTCCATTTAAAAAACCCGTTAAGAAAAGCAAATCGGCTATAATACGTAATGAGACTGTGTTACTCGTTTAGTGGTAGTAGTTTCTTTTAGCGGTAATACCGTTAACGTTATAGCCATACCGGTAGTAAGTACCGGTAGAAACTACCGGTAGAAAGTACCGGTAAGCAAGAGCATGAAGTTCAGAACAAATATGGTACTATGCTGCAGTTGGTAATGGTAAAATAATAGCCACTTATTTTTTAATGCTAAAAGGCTTTAGTTTTTAGGGTTCCGTATCTTAAAAGAAAAACGCAAGCCTTGTAGATAAACTTTTTGTCCGTCTGTCTATGTGTAAGACTGTAAGACTATTTACCTATCTCGGGAACGCGTGGAGGTATTGATTTGAAATTAAAACCATATCAAACCTGTGGTTTGCAATTGTATGACTTGACATAAGTAAAGCCATCATATGTACGTCAAATTAATTTAAACCATTCAAACATTTTTATGATCATCATTTAGTCATTGGTTTAATAACATGACCAATAATTTAATGATGATGATAAATATGGATGAAAATGAATGGAGATCTTATTTTAAAAATAACCTATTTCTTTACTTATATTATAAAAGCGAAATTGGGTTTGTTTATTCTTTACGTCTTCACGCCTAAATGTCCAAAACGATTTTGTTGAATTTTGGTACAAATATTGTTGGGACCCTGTAGCCGGACATAGGTTAAAAAACGTGAAGAAAGAGGGAAGAAAACGGGAGATTTAGGTTTAATTTTTTCTATCATCACGCGGGTTAAAGTAAGCGTTAACCAAAAGTAACTATGCCACGCGAACGAAGTCGCGGATGGAAGCTAGTAATTATCGAAGTTTATCGACTTTGAATGAATAGAAAATATTTATTTAGGTTATAAAAAAACAGGCCGCTTGCCAACCAAAGAGATCGACATATCGTTTGATAAAAGCTAAGTTTTCATGAAAAATACAGGTATTAAAATAACACTACCACGTATTATTATAAACCAAAAACTACTATTAACATAAGAATGTACTACCCACTATAATCGTTAGAATAACGCGTTAAAAACCTACCAAGAGTAGGATACTCTTTTTGTCGGTTAGTACAGAGACCATTTAATTACTCAGTAATTAGTTTTGTCTTAATTTCATTTACTTTAAGTGGAAGTTGAACGTTTAAAGCGAGAATTTGTCCACTTATAACAGGGTTTTTAAAAGAACTTCCTTTTTCTTTTTATGCAAATCTAGATTATTTAATGGAATAAAAATAAAGTGGTTATAGTGCTGAAAGAGAGTAAAAGCAATAAAAATGTCCTCTTAAAATAAACTTAATTAGTTTTAATATAAGAAAAATAAAATTGGATTGCAAAAGTTGGTCCCAATTTATATTTAAGAGAAATATTTTTAGAAAGCTTGTCTAGCGAAACTTTCAATGTGGTATCTAATCCATTTATTTACATTTAAAAATTCTAGGTTATAATCGTGAGCGAATAGCAAAGAACAATCATAAAAACCGACTGCTGCGCTGCGTGTCGCGGGTTCGATCCTTGTACGGAACAAATATTTGTTTGGGTACATGCACCCACAATACAGGTGAAATTCTTAGTGTGTGGCAAAGTTTAAAAAATATATATATCATCCTTATTATCCTTACTATACTATAATATTATAAAAGCGAAAGTGAGTTTGTTTGTTTGTTTGTTACCTCTTCACGCTTTAGTGGCTAAACCGATTTTGATGAATTTTGGTACAGAGATAGTTGGGAACCAGGAGACGGACATAGGCTAATATTTTTTTGAAAAAGGTGGGATATGAGGGAGAAAGAGGGAAGAAACGGGGAAACTTAGCGTTGCTATTACAAATCCATAAGGCGTAAGGGGAACTTTGTTACCCCGAATTTAACGCGAGCGAAGCCGTGGGCAAAAGCTAGTCTATGATAAAATTACTTTAACACGAGTGAATTTTTATGTTTCAAAATCCTACATAAAGTTATCCGTCTCCACTGCATTAAAAATAAAATAAGCAGCGACATCCAATAAAAATCGCGCCTCCAAGGACCAATTTTTCATCCATTCCGATCCCACACACCCGATCTTCACAAACAAAGGAAAAATATAACTCATATCGATTGCTATCAACATTGTATTGCACATAAATTCTCCGCAAGTGCAAAATCGATGAATTTCATACAACTTTAGTACTCGGAGTTAATGACGTGTAAAGTTCGCAAACTGACATTAATATTGGACGTTCACATTGGAATGTTGCTATGTTATAGGTTTGTGTGTATGAAGCGATTAGAGCTGTATGATTCTAGCTGTTTTGAGGTATTAATGTAGTATCGGAAAAAGGGTATAGACCGATACCTAAGCGTATTTTATTATTAAGTATACTCTGTAAGTTAGGATGCAAAAAATTACGTATTCAAGTATGGTTTACGAAAGACAGATAGCAAGAGAGTGAGAGTGAGAGTGTGGGAAAAGGTAGCGAAGACTGAGGGTCACTTTTCTGACTTGAGTGCAACGATATAATTTTGGCGTATGACTAGATATGACGTGTTTTGTATTTCCTTTGTATTTCTTGTGTCATTTTTAACCCGTCGCGCGTCAAAGTGTCACACTGGGTGCAAAGTTTTACTTGTGCCACAAATGTCGCATTTGCACGCGGGTGCAAAGTTTGAACCGCTGTGAGTGGTTTTCATATCTTAGACATTTATTTTTAAAATTTATTTAAAACTTATAAGGATTCTGGAAACATATACTTCGTAATATATAATTATCGATATAACTATGAAATCTTCGTCGTTCTACGAAGATTTCATAGTTCAAAAATTCATTCAAAATAGCTCGACGTTTGGGGCACTTTACGTACATTTTTAGCAATTGCGCGACGGGTTAATAAACCTAAAATAAAATTATCCCTTGTTTTTTTACACTAGAATAGAATCAGACAATTTAACATAATAAATTAATTAGCGACGTCAATAATTACATTTTGAGTACATGACCTAGTAATGTGACCGTCGGACTACTAAGTCATAAGTCTTCAAAGCCAAGACATATAAGGTGAAGGAATCACGGTGAAACTAAACTAGCATGTTGTGCTACAAATATTAATGTCGGAAATCAGAATACTTATACCTTTTTAAAAATATTATGATTAAAAAGAGTGTCCATGGAGTTTCTTAACAAATTTCTTCCGTAGAGATCTACGTTTTGGAATACCAAAGCGTAGATCTACAACTACATTACTTTCACAAGTTATTATGTCTTGTGAGATGCTGCTATAGTCCCAACTGTAGCAGCATCTTTTTTATGACATTCAAAAGTGCCTGTAATGGTCTCAATGAAATAAATGCTTTGAGTCTCTTAACTAAATTTTGTTTTATGGAAGTTTACAAGTACTTATTCTCAAATATTTTTGCTTAATAATCATTTTCTAGTATCCTTCTGTTACTGTTATTGCACCTACATTGTTTTGTGTCTGCATCACCCTAAGATAGACTGGTATAAAATGCCTAAAGCATTAAGTTCGTTTGTACTACTGCTTAAAGATGTAATAATTTAGTAAATTTGCCCCATGTTCCATTTCTGTGTAGGTAATGAGGTATTAATTTGTGTTGCCAACAATGCTATGAGTGTATTAGGTAACATTGTTAGTTAAATTACGGCTTATTAAAAATTGTGGTAATAATGACGGTTTGAACATAAGTAATTATACATATATTTGCCCCTGTCATTTTACGTTATTGGACAAATTTACTGTGTTTCAGTTTCATGGGACGGAAGGCAAGACAGAATTATCACAAAAAATGCCCGCTTTTATCCCCTAAATCTTAACTAACATACAAAAAGTAAGTTATGGATGACTACAAAAAATTAGCAAGCTACGCAAAATTTTGCTTAAGAAACCACAAACTCCCTTGAGTTTCTATAGTAGGGGCAAAACTTCCATTTTGCCAAAATTATTTTTGGCACCTTGCAAAAATTCTATAAATCCTATTCGTTAGTAATGCACGCCAACACCCACAAAATCATTTCCTCACGCCTATTTAACCCTTATCACACCGCACCATCAAACCCTTCTATTTGAATGCCAAAACCAAGATCGGCATGGTGAATACGAGGTCCATTTGGCCCCATAAAAGTCAATCGATCCGTCGGCGGCTTCAGCCGATTCTATTTTGATCCGAGCACAGTAGGACACGGATTGAAACCTTATCTCCAACGTATTGACTTTTGAAGGCTTTCTGGCCGGAGTGGACATGATAAGGGTTAGGTTTAAGATTGGGTTCGAGAGGATTAATTTCGGGGTTGTGATTTGATTTTGTGAAGCAATGGTCAGTTGATTTTAAAGAAGATTTTGAGTGGCCAATAGACCGCCATCTTTTCGATGTTTGGTCATGGTTTTACTCCAGTTTTTCTTGTTTTTATTGGGCCTTATCGTAAAAAGAAAAAACGGAACCCAACCTAGATTAATTTGTTGTCTGTCTCCCTGTTTGTTTGTCAATACCCTTTAACTCTAGAACGCGTAAAGGTATTGAGTTGAAATTAAAACTATATGCTCAACTC
Source organism: Ochropleura leucogaster (assembly GCA_958449745.1). Taxonomy (NCBI): domain Eukaryota; kingdom Metazoa; phylum Arthropoda; class Insecta; order Lepidoptera; family Noctuidae; genus Ochropleura; species Ochropleura leucogaster. Next base: position 17,921,801 of record OY288207.1, read on the forward strand.
TGTGGTCCTTTTGTGCTGTAAAAAAATCCTACCCTTTTATGTCTACGCAGTCAAAAGATATAGCGGTTTATGCGCGTGTCTGACTCGGCTTGGTCGGTTTTTTGGTCTCTGTGAACATTGCTGACCTTAATAAACATTCTTATAACAATCCAAAGACTAGGATGTATTAAAAGATTGTTACCAGAAAATTACAAAACAAAACTTTCAAAGGAAAAGATTAAATGTAATCAATGAATCGATGAAAAAGTTATCAATATAATATATTTGCTTCGTTATCGTAAATTCTAACCACCACAAAACAAAACAAACAAATATTGACTGCCCTCAATTCATCAGTCATAGTTTTACGACAGATACAGTCGTACAAACTTATCTGAGGTTTAATAATAACTGGCGTTTGCCGATGCATGGCGGGCGTAGATAAGGACCGGCCGGCCCCGCCAATAAAACTGGCCGGCCAATAGGACTCGTAAAAGTTTATATAGGTATCCACGAGACCACGATGTTTAATCAGACGATATAAACGCATACATGTTGAGACGTTTTCATATTGGTAGTTTAGATACTTTGATGATCGTTTATCGTCGATCGCAACGTGGGTTAGATATGGTCGCACTCAACGTCTCAATTATTTAATTTCTGCTTAGCTATCTAACTAACTTTATCACCCGATATTACTTGATGATTTCCTGAAACACAAGCCTCGAGCTTAACTTAGGCACCAGTCTCCCACAAAATATACTAAGTTGAATTATGTATTAATGTCGAATTTGAACAATGTAAAACAAATAATAATTTATGTAGGTATATTGTGGTGAGAAAAATAAATAAATAAATATCTTAAAAATAAAATAAATCTTGGGACAACTCACACACGGCTATCTGATCCCAAGCTAAGCAGAGCTTGTGTTATGGTAACTAGACAACTGATATACATACTTATATAATTTATAAATACATACATAATTATTATAGATAAATCACACCCAGACACAGAACAAACAATCATGCTCATCACACAAAGTTTGTTCTGGGTGGGAATCGAACCCACGACCTCTGGCTCAGCAGTCAGGGTCACTAACCACTGGACCAACTGGCCCGTCAAATATTATTATTATTACTATAGAGCATCAAATTAATAAAATAATTTCGATTATGCTAGTCCCATCTCATCTATTATGTAGTAACGCACTTACTTATTTATTAGTTTCGTCTTGCAGTTTTCTCGTACTTATTTCCTTTACTTATTCCTATACCATATTTGCCGAACACTTTTTTATGTAAATAGTTTATATATTTTTTATGATTTTACACAAAGTTATGCTATCTAAATACCTTTTTATACACAGAAACACAAATAAATATAAAACTGTTTTATGTCCGTGACATCAGGTGTAAGGTCCAGTTGAAAACCAGCGTCGAGCACTAGCTGCTCGGCAGTTTGCTGAAATGAAGGGCTACTATGACATCTTATAGCAATTCTTATTCCACTGAGTGAAAGAGATGGTGCTAGACACCCTGTATAGCTCTGTCTCTTTCCCTCAGCGGAATAAGAATTGCTTTAAGAGGTCATAGTAGGGTAGCTGGGCCTATTTGGCGCAGCCGTGAGACACACAATTACGTATTTGTATTTTGTTTCGTTTAGTTTTAAGTCTTTATCTCATTTTGTGTGCACTTGTGGCATGGGCCAAATAAATGTTTTATTTTTCTTTCTTTCTTTATTTGTATAATATAATCCTACTTCTTACTAATTCCTATTCCTATTATAAATGCGAATGTTTGTGTGTATGGATGTATGGATGTTTGTAACTCTTTAGCACAGAGGTAGATTGTAGTCTGGAATAACAAATAGGATACTTTTTTTTCGATTATCACGCGACGAAGCCGCGGGCGCCAGCTAGTTGATTATAATAATACAGTCATGTGGCTTTGGACACGTTTATGCCAGTACTACCAGTATTAAAAATACCCTGTATATGTTCTACTTCAGGATTTGGTCTACATAAGGAGTTATGTCATGAAAAAAAACCGTAAACTACCAATTATTGACTGCGAAGACTAAGGCGCGTCGCCCACACGACCAAGAGTCGAGGCCCACACGACATTTGTAAAGAAAATCTCACATCAGAGTCACGCCGCCACGAGATTTTCTTTAGAAATGTCGTGTGGGCGACGCGCCTAACGCGCCCGCGCCGCGACTGCACCTCAACTCTTGGTCGTGTGGGCGACGCGCCTTAGAGGATTGATTTTTTCACATCACAAAGGGAATAAAATAAATGTTCGGTTGAGTATATAATTTTAATTTAAACTCAATACCTTCACACTCTCTCGAAATAAAAGGTCTTGACAGACAGACAGATCGACAACAAATTGATTCAATAAGGGTTCCGTTTTTTCATTTTAAGATACGGAACCCTAAAAGCAGCCAGACAGAAGCAGAATCAATTTTGGATTTATGTTACCGACAGTATGCTTAATGGATACTTCTAATGTTCCCGTCGTCATGCTTGTTACAGTCTTAGATTCACGATCGCTTATTTTTTGCACTAAATAAGCTTGCATTTGGTTGCAACTTGTCTAATGTGGAAGGGGTCTAGGGTGGAGTACGCTTGTATAAAAGAGAGCAATTCTCTCGAACTTTAAAGAGATCTAGATTATAATGATCGGGAAAAAGAGAAGCTGTGAACTTCACAGACTGTTTGCATATCAAAAGGCATAGTTTTTTGTTTAAGTTTGTCAGATTCCTTACTAATATTATAAAAGCGAAAGTGAGTTTGTTTGCTACCTCTTCACGCTTTAATGGCTAAACCGATTTTGATGAATTTTGGTTCAGAGATAGTTGAGAATCAGGAGACAGACAGGCTATTATTTCAAAATCCGCGTTAAATTGTAACACAGTTCCCCTTTCCTGATTTGCAGGTACCTGCTACCTGCAGTTTTGCCCTTGCGCCTTATTGATTTGTAATAGCAACGGTAAGTTTTCCATTTTCTTCCCTCTTTCTCCCTCACATCCCACTTTGTCTGTCTCCTGGTTCCCAACTATCTCTGTACCAAAATTCATCAAAATAGGTGTAGCCATTAAAGCGTAAAGAGGTAACAAACGAACTCACTTTTGCTTTTATAATATTAAAGTAAGGATACAATATACCTAGTAAAGATTGTATTTAGCAATGAAGCATTAACTTAGACTTTTAAACTTTAACAAATCATTTACGAGATCAACACCTAAAACTTATTCCGCTGAACCCAAAAATTTCAATTCAAAACCCACCTTAGTCTTCCACTTCAAACCTCTCATAGCAAATCCAATCATAGTGATTAATATATAAAGGATAAAGTTAACTGAATCGAAGTGGGCCACTCGACTCTATTCATTACGTCTATGGAGTCCGCAACTAAATCCGTTCGGATATCGGGTTTGATTCCCGTTTAAAGTCGAATAGGCCGGAAATCGATTGCTTTGGAAGCTTTACGTTCGAATTGTAGGCGAAAATTGCAAGGATATGAAGTCACTGGATGGGGCTCGTTAGGGTTATTTGTTTGTATGTTTGAGGCACTTTATTATGTATGTAGTAGTAGTAGTGTTGTTTTGATTATTTTGTTAAATTATGTTAATTTTGCTAGCAGGTTTTCAGAAACACTTTTATACGTCTTTTTTTTTAAACTAGATGGAGCCGATGCTTCGTACCCGTGAGAAGGAACAGCTGAAACAAACTCAGAGGTCATAAATGTCATAAATAGTGTTACCTAATTTCTGTCATTTTATTTTAAAAAATCAAGCAGCAATAAGTTAAAGTCAAAGCATTAATTTCAAGTAATTTAATAATAGGCCCTCTTAAACTATCAAAACGAAGACAAAAATAAACTACATGTGATAGTACTGTAGTTATTTATTACAAAACGTATAGCATAGCTTTTGTTTAATACAAGGTTCATAGTTGTTATAATCAAAATCTGGTAAATTGCAGTGTTGGTTTCCGAAATATAAGCTATCTTTGAATTGTTTTCACACAATTCTTGTTGAAACCTTAAACTTTTCAAAAGAAGTCTTATTATGTACTTACTTGCTATTTCATACTCCTTTCTAGAGGCAGTCTATGATTAATGGAAAACTGGTGAAAGGTCACATTCAATAATATTAAACTACAAACAACACGGGTCTGAAATCGCCAACCCGTCTTAAGCAAGATCATTGATCAATGCTCGTGTTTGAGAAGAGGCCTTTGCCCAACAGTGGGAAAATAAAAGGCTGATATCATTTAAGAGAAGGCCCAGTAATGTAGGCTGATAATGTGAACAACAGAAAACTCAATTCCAAAGGCCTCCATTTCCCTCTACATCAAAAACAAAAGCAAAACCTACATTTTCACACACGATCCAATTCGACGTCACATCCAGTCTCGTACATCCGCGCGCGGACTGTGCGAACGGAAATAACGCGCTTAATAGATTCGCTTCGGCTCACAACTGCGCTGACAACTGTATAATCTATTTATGAGGAAAACTGCCCGACGCCACTGTTTTCGTGCTATATGTATGAGAATACGTTGTGTATACGAATTTAAGAGTGTTAATTCAGTAACACGAGTTTGTTGTGTTGTTTTTGGTTCCTTTAGATGTGATGTGAGGGGGAAACGAATTACGAATTAACAATTATAAACACTATTTATGTGAATATGAGATGTATGGATGTTTGTAACGCTTTCACGCAAAAACTGCTAAACAGATTTACAATATTTTCATCGAGCATTTTCGTTATTTTTTATGCAACATACACAGTTATCTAAAGATATGAACAAATTCTTAAAATTATAAAATATTAGTTTTAAAAAACTATATTTACGTCTCAGACATTCATTTTTGTTTAACGTTTGTCATTGAATAGATAGACAGAATATTCTTCATGTACACCATACAAATTACAAGAATAACGTAACGTAAACAAGTTATAAATAGGGTGACATAATGGGCGGTCTTATCGCTAAAAGCGATCCTTTCAAGACAACCTTTGGATGGATTTTTTTTTGACGGGCCTGTTGGTCTAGTGGTTAGTGGCCCTGACTGCTGAGTCGGAGGTCGTGGGTTCGATTCCCACCCAGGACAAACTTTGTGTGATGAGCATGATTGTTTGTTCTGTGTCTGGGTGTGATTTATCTATATCTAGCTGTTCCTCGCGGTTTCACCCACGCTGCTCAGCACCTGTTGGTCGTAGCGTGATGTTATATAGCCTATAGCCTTCCTCTAGAAATGGACTATCCAACACTAAAACAATTTTCCAATTCCAACCAGTAGTCCATGAGATTAGCGCGTTCAAACAAACAAACAAATAAACTCTTCAGCTTTATAATATTAGTATAGATATGTATGTATTTATAAATTATATAAGTATGTATATCATTTGTCTGGTTATCATAACTGTTTATCATAACACAAGCTCTGCTTAGCTTGGGATCAGATAGCCGTGTGTGAGTTTTCCCAAGATATTTAAAAAAAAAAATTAAAGAGGAGAGACAGTACTGTTGTTTGTTGAATGCACATTATATAGTCCGCCTGACCGTATTTGACCATTATTTGGATTGATGATGCACAAGTCTGTGCGCAAGTACAGGTGCAATTTCTGTTCCCTCGCTCACATAGTCCGAAAGGACGACAATCCAACACTACCGGCGATAGATCAGGCTCAAGACCAACGGCTTTTCAATGCACGGGGTTACCATACCAGCAACTTCGAAACTCCAGGCTGTTACTGAGAAGTTCCTAATGGATAAACTGAATAACACTTTTTGCCCGACCCGTTTCCGCGCTTGCGGTCAAGATCAACGAAGCACATTACCACGTCCCCAAAATGCGTCCTTTTAAACCGAGCCTAGCTTACCTAAAGCTCTTGACTAATAAGCTACAGCTCGTAAATGGAACGGCTTGACCGTAGAAGTGCCACGTTAAGTGGCAACATTGTAGCATTTTTAGCAGAAATTAAAAATTAGGTGAGTGCTCTTTTACTACCTATCCTAAATTTTTACTTCGTTTTTGAGTCAAGAGGTCTTTTACAGCATTTAATTAATTACGGTGTCAATATTTCTACTCTGTGTTATAATTAATTTTTTCGAAATATCGCCAAGTGATTGGTCGACTCTTCTCGTGACCGGAGGACTGGCCTTGTTTAAATCAAATCAAATCAAAAGTCATTTATTCAAATTAGGCTGATAATCAGCACTTTTTGAACGTCAGATTACAAGAGACAGTCCCACAAAAACGCCCTGCCCTTCGCCACTTCCTAGTGTTTTAGCTGGGAAGAAGAAGTGGCGGAACAAACTCCCCAGCAACACATCTGTCTGTCAGGTTAGAAGAACCAGATTTTATACAATTCCGATTATCACAATAAATTATAAAGAAAAAAAATAAGAAATAATTCATTCATTGTCACTTGTAAGCTAGCAAACACCAATTATATATAAAAATAAAAAAATAAAATTACCCAAGTCTAAATAATAAATTCACTAGTCTAACGGGTGTGCCCGCTTACATGTGCAGTGAAGAAGTATCAAGTGATAAACTAGGACCATAGTGCAAAAGAAATAAGCTAAGCATAAAAATGATTTACCAATAACAGTAACAAAAAAAATATATATATATATTCAGTCAATGCTCGAGGTCACTAGTTAACCACATGTCAATAAATAAAAACACACAAAATGAAACAAGTAAATTAAGGAAAAAAAAATATAAAATTACATGACGAAGACATGTAACATATCAATAAGCTAATGTGGCGAAAGAACATGAAGAGAAAAAAATAATAATAATAATCGTCTTGAGTTCAACACAGTGACCAACTATGCTTATCGTCTAAATAGTCGTTAATTGAATAGTATGCTTTTAAACAAAGGTTAGATTTTACTTTAGCTTTAAATGCATTAAATGGCAAATCTAGCAAAGAAGAAGGTAGCTTGTTATAAAAAGTTATACCAAGCCCTACAAATGAATTATGAACTTTATGAAGCCGGTGGAAGGGAGCACGTAGTTTATGCTTATTTCTAGTGTTAATGTTGTGAATATCACTGTTTTTACTATATAGATGAATATTTTGCCTAATGTATAAAATGTTGGCCAAGATGAATTGAGAAGCTACAGTGAGAATACCAATCTCTTTAAAAAAATCTCTCAGGGAAACCCGGGCACCTAGCTGGTAAATTGCACGAACCGCTCGCTTCTGCAGAACAAATACATTCTGGATATCAGCGGCTTTGCCCCACAGCAGAATACCATAGGACATGACGCTATGGAAAAAACTAAAATAGACCAATCGTGCCGTGTCAACGTCAGTGTATTGTCTAACTTTTCTGACGGCGTATGCGGCCGAACTAAGCCTTCCCGCTAGGCTTGATATATGTGGACCCCATTGTAATTTTGAATCTACTGTTATACCCAGGAACACTGCCGAGTCTACAGTTTTAAGCTTCTCATTGCCAAGGACAATGTTGGGACCAAGATTTCTAACATTGGGTAGAGCGAATTTAATACATTTAGTTTTATTGGCATTAAGAACAAGGTTATTTGACGTGAACCAATCCGTGACCATTGATAGCGCGCTATTGACATCGTTAAAATCTTGTCTATTTCTATCTACATTAAAAATAAGAGACGTATCATCAGCAAACAGAACAACGTCACAAATACCCTTTAAATTATATGGTAGGTCGTTAATATAAACCAAGAATAAAAATGGACCTAGTATCGAGCCTTGAGGTACACCTAGCAGAACAGGTAGCCCAGAAGATTTCGCGCCATTAACATCTACACATTGAAATCTGTTTTGTAAGTATGAGACTATTACATTTAAGGCTTCATTTTGAACTCCGTAATGATGTAATTTCCGTAAAAGCGTGTCATGGTGAACGCAATCAAAAGCTTTAGAGAGATCGCAGAAAATACCGATTGCATTTTGAGCGTTCTCCCACGCATTAAATATGTGCTTCAGCAAAGCAACACCCGCATCTGTTGTCGAACGACCTTTTGTAAAGCCATATTGATCGTTGTGAAGAAGGTTGTTTAAATTAAAATGTCTCAATAACTGCTTGAGTATTAACTTTTCAAAAATCTTACTAAAGGCAGGTAAAATAGAAATTGGTCTGAAGTTACCCATATCATTTTTATTGCCAGATTTAAAAAGAGGGATAACTTTACTGCTCTTCATAAGGTCAGGGAAAGTACCTAAATCAACGCATTTATTAAAAGTAATAGCTAGATGTGGGGCAACAATGTCGATAATATTACTCAAAAGTTTAATGGAAATGCCCCAATAATCACCTGTGTTTTTCGACTTAAGAGAATTAAAAACATTAACGACATCACGAGGTGTTACATGATCAAAACTAAATACGTGATCACATTTAGGCACGCTAGTTTGCAAAAGATTTTGAGCTTTAGACGGTGATGAATTTAAGGAGCGAGTTTTGCTCAAAGAATTAGCATTGCGATTCAATAATGCTGCCAGCCTTATAGGTATTTTTCCTGTTGACAGTAATGTAGACCTTGCCGGGGTTTCGGACCCTGCTGTGGTGGCAGGCTTCTTGCCGGGTATCTAACATCGGTGGGTTTTAGACAGTAAAAGTCTGACGCTGCCCTCCTGCTTCGCCCAGAGCGGGGGGAAAAGTTGTTTGATGATTTCCCATCCGTAATAAAGGTAATGTTCCAATCCTTACTAATATTATAAAAGCGAAAGTGAGTTTGTTTGTTTGTTTGTTACCTCTTCACGCTTTAATGGCTGATTGAGATGTTAACCGATTGTGATGAATTTATGGTACATAGATAGTTGGGAACCAGGAGACGGACATAGGCTAATTTTTATTTAAAAAAAGTGGGATGTGAGGGAGAAAGAGGTAAGAAAAGGGAAAACTTAACGTTGCTATTACAAATCAATAAGGCGCAATGAGAACTGTGTTACCCCAAATTTAACGCGGGCGCAGCTGCGGGCGAAAGCTAGTGATCAATAAAGTCGCGCACTATTGCTCTAAAATAATCCCTACAGGTTATTACCCTAACTGCCTAATGTTAATTCAAATGCCTAACTCCAGCGTTAGTATTGGCACATTAACGTTTAAAATTATCGATGTTTCAAATTTAATTTATGTGTAACAGTAACTACGGTCATTGATATTCAATGCGTTTAGCCCGATAATGCGTTTAGCAGTTCAAATATACGTTACTTTTAGTCTGATAAGGCTCAATTTACACTGTCGCGGAATTCAATGGAAATGACTTATAATAACGAAATGTTACAAAGCATAATGAACTTTAGTGAACAGTGGGAATATGCTAAAGGGGTGTGAAAAAGCGCCTGAAAAGAATTGCGTTACCATTCAGAAACTGGTTACAAGATTTTTAAGCTATTGCATAGCATTTATCGCGAGCTTAGAGCCCGGCGACCGAATCATGAAATTCCGTAACGAAAAAATTCTAACACTTTCATTACGATTACGGTCAGTTATTTCAATTTGCTACTCCAATGTTCTAACAGCGTGTTTGGTAGAGGATCGGAATGGCAACCTGCAGTACATTGAATCAAACCCACGGTCTTGTTTTTTTTTGGATTTTTTTATTGAAAATACTTTTAAAATATTATATTTAGGTAGATATTTTTATTTATTGCATAAATTTATTAAAAATACTATGCTTCACCGCGGTAGACCCAAGGGCAACACGTATTTTATTTTTCATTGAAAAACTTTTGCCCAAACTAGGAATTTGTCCCGTATCGTAGATGCGTTTACAAACATTTAAACTCAAATACACAAACAGCCAGACCTTAAACAACTATTTATAGGCCATACAAATATTTGTTCCGTGCGAAAATCAAACCCGCGACACGCAGCGCAGCAGTCAATCGCTCCGCCACTGCGCCAACTGTGCCGTCAAATTTTCAATTATAACTGCATCTGTGACCATTTTAAGAATGTTTGCGCTTTGGAGCCCTAGGTGAAAGCTCCAGAATACCCCGCGAAGTTCAAATTTTCCGTACCTAAAAAGAAAAAAAATGGAACCCTAAATGGATCATTTTGGTGTTCGTCTGTCTGTCTGTCAGTCATGAACCTATGTTCTCATGGTACATGGTACATGGTACTGATTGAAATATTAATAAAAAAATTAAAATATAAATCGCGACAATAACGAATATAGTTTTACAAAGTGATAATAATTGAAATCATGAAATTACATTAAAAATAATTTCCTATTAAATAACTATTTCATGAAAAACTCACTTAAAAACATAACAAACATTAACCTATGGTTATAAGATGATTTTAATAGTTATTAGTAGTAATCTATAAAAATGTTTGTAACAGTTGTGATTTATAATATTTTAATCAACATAATAATCTGACACTGACCAATTTATTATTTAAAAAAAAACAGCTAAGAGCGAATATGGTTTTAATTTCAACTCAAAACCTCCACGCGGTCCTGAGATACAAGATCTTGACTGACAGACAGACAGACAACAAATTGATCCAATAAAGGTTCCAGTATTTCTTTTTAAGGTACAGAACCCTAAAAAATAAAATAAACATTAAACATACAAAGCATCACAAATGTTAATAAATACACTAGCTTTTGTCCACGGCTTTGCTCGCATTTAATTCGGGGTAACACAGTTCCCCTTTCCTGATTTACAGGTACCTGCTACTTGTAGTTTTTGCCCTACCGCCTTATTTATTTTAATAGCAAAGCCAAGTTTTCCCGCTTTTCCTCTATCTCCCTCATTTCTCACTTTTTTAAAAACATGTAGCCTATATCCGTCTCCAGAATCCCAACTATCTCTGTACCAAAATTCATCAAAATCGGTTTAGTCATGTAGGAGTGAAGACGTAACAAAGAAACAAACAAACTCACTTTCGCTTTTATAATATTAGTAAGGGTTGAAAGTATAAACATTGACTAGTGGTATCAACTACCCCCTATTGTGCAATGTAAAGAACAAAAAACAGACACAACCCCAGAAGTTATTTGCGCGTCTTCAAGAGCATTTTCGAGAATACCTGCAATTAAAAGCCAGTTGAAATTCTACGTTGCGCCATAATTCATATACAGTTTAATATGCTTTATGACATTTTGTTACAAAAATCCGCTTTCATATTATTCCGCGTCAATGAAAATTGAGCCTTATTTTCGATCATTTTGTGTGTTTATTTATATGTGTGAGTAATTAATTCGTGTTATAGTTTAGAACGGTTGTTTGTAAATAACTAAGCATTAGTTTGAATCTGATTATTAAATTAGTGTTGTGTTAGGTATGTATTTAATTAAAATAATGTCCGGTTATAGTGGAAACCGACATTGTACAAATTAGACTTAATTTAAAAACAATGTTATGTTCTAGGCTGCACTATTGCCTTAATGTTTTGATTACCATACCTAATTATATTTTAATATGATATTATTAAATATACTTATGGTTATCAAAACATTTCAACACACCCGTTTTTAACTTTGTGCACACGTACTAAGAGAAATACGAAATACTAGATTTATCCCGCGACTTCGCTCGCTTGAAATAGTCAAAAAGTAGCCTGTGACATCCTTTCAACTATCTGCACTTCAAAAATCACGTCAATTCGTCGCTTCGTTTTGCAATGAAAGACGGACAAACAAACAGACACAGACATAAACTTTCCCATTTATAATATTAATAACATGAATATATTCTAAAACAAAAATGCCATGTCAAATTCAGCAACAATCCGCTTAATCCGAACAATCTAATACATTTTTCAGGCAGCATATGTACGAACATATATTCATATCTAGCGTTAGTTAACAAATGTATAGAAAACTTGACTTTCGAACCCGGTGTTACTAAGGAGTCATGCAAGACAATAACACTCTCAATCACCATGGCAACGTGGCGCTTAACATAAACAAATGAAAGAATAACTTACATATAAATAAAGGTGATTAACAAAACACTAGCAGAAACTCCAACTGTGTACAGCCGAAAGCACTTACCTGAAAAAAAAAGAAATGTAAATTAAAAACGCGCTCAATCATCAATCAGTTAATGGTGTGCCCGGCATTACACTGGCTGTATTATGATGATTTATATCAGCCCCAGTAATGGGTTCATTTGGGTATTTCGGCCCACTGTTTTTCAACAACCAGCACTGTGTTACAATGTTTATGTAAACAGCAAGAGAAATGCAGTTCTGTGTAGCGACACAGTACTGCTTTGAGTTGTGTGTTGATCTTTTTTTTTTGTTTCATCTGTGTAATTTATGGAAGTGACACTATTCAAGTGTGGCTGTGTTTGTATTTTGAGTGGGAGTAGCCAAAGAGAGGGATACATGCAAATATTAATGGTTTTAATTATGTAAGAGTGAATTTTACCAATGTATTGAACATGTTGTTGGCGTGTCGTGGATTCGATCCCCGCAACGTGAGGGGATCAAATCAACAATTTTTTTTATGACCCATAGTTAGTTGTTCCGGGTCTTGCTGTTTGTGTATGTGAGCTTAAATGTTTGAAAACGCAACCACAATACAGAAGACATTAATAGCGTGTGGCAACGTTTTAAAAAAGAGAGTTGCCAGTGTCAATATTCCGTAAAAATAATGCCAATGACGCGGTTCAGATTTTTTTAACGCATTCAGTTTAAATAACGAAAGATATACCGAATATATTAATTCTTTTAAAATACTTCACAACAAATAAAGCCCAAAATAAGTCAGTTCAGATCTGAAAGACGAAAGGCCATACCTACTGGGGGTCTAAGTTAGCTGCTTAAATAGATCAAAATAGAACATTTGTAAAAAGTCGTAAAAAGTCACAATTCACAATATTAACTACATCATCTCATCATCACCTTTGTTCTTTACATATACATACACCTTAGCTAAAGGTTCGTCTAAAACTAGTCTCGCAAAAAATTGGGACAAAATTGTAAAACATAACCAAATACAAATATGTAAAAAAAAACCCCTAACTCTTGCACTAAAAGTGTTCGCTCATAACTTAAAACGCCACCACCTACAATCGTGACTAATCACATCACCTAAACAATAGCAACAAATTTGCAATGAAAGCCGACAATGAGCAAAGAATTGCGTGCGAGCCTCTGATTGAGCCGAATTATGTTTCGAGAAATGCTATTGCATTAGTTAATGCACGGTGAGGTATGAAAAACGGGACGAAGATCTAGAGAGACTAGATATGGTAAGTGGTAGATTTATTTTTTATGGTATGATAAAGGTGCTTGGAACTAGTTCATAATACTGGTTTACAACGGCCGTGATCCTTACTAATAATTTTATAAAAGCGAAAGTGAGTTTGTTTGTTTGCTTGTTACGTCTTCACGCCTTAACCGATTTTAATGAATTTTGGTACAGAGAGAGCTGGGACACTGGAGACGGACATAGGCTAACTTTTTTGTTATTTAAGTTAGAAAAGAGGAAGACGGAGGGACGAAAAGGGAAAACTTAGCATTGCTGTTACAATAAATAAGGCAAAAACTACTAGAAACTGGTACCTGCAAATCAGGAAAGGGGAACTATGTTACCCCGAATTTAACGCGAGCGAAACCGCGGGCAAAAGATAGTCAAACATAAAACCATTATCTCTTCTAGTGCTATCTAGATCTGCATTCAATGCATAAGCCGCACGCTGAATAATGTTCAGTTTGGTCGAAAATTTTCAGTTTTCGTGTAATTATGATTTAGTGTGGCATTAGAGTTTGATACGCGATAAACTTATCGGGCGAAATACTGACTTTAGAGGCGCGCTTACACCGTGTTTTAGGAATCTAGCTAATTTAGCTGTTCAATTATTTTTGCAGTTGAAATGTTACCAGATTGTGAATGAATTTTAGATATATTTTGTTAGGAATTCTGGTGTTTATTGGCTTTTACAACCGCTATTTTGGTTTTGGTTAACTCTGGTTGGTTAAATATCAGGGCATGTAGTAAAAATATAATTTACTAGCTTTCGCCCGCGGCTTCGCCCGCGTTAAATTTGGGGTAACACAGTTCCCCTTGCGCTTTATTGATTTGTAATAGCAACGCTAAGTTTTCCCTTTTACCCTCTTTCTCCCTAACATCCTACTTTTTTTAAATAATTTAAAATAAAAATTAGCCTATGTCCGTCTCCTAGTTCCCAACTATCTATGTACCAAAATTCATCACAATCGGTTTAGCAATTAAAGCGTGAAGAGGTAACAAACAAACAAACAAACTCACTTTCGCTTTTATAATATTAGTAAGGATTTAAAAGTGCTTGTATTAATACAAATCCTTAATCATGTTTTTTTTTTTTAATTCTATAACCAAAAATTTTAAACTAAGAACTATAATCTCACTGAACATTCGAAATTTATCACATCAACATCTTAAACCAAGAAAGCCAATAAAATAAATAAAACCAGTAAAAAAAAACTATTTAAATAAACTTCTCGGTTTGAAAAAATATTTTTGCTGAATTTCCTGATTCATACATCATTTCTGAAATACATACATGAATAATATTTGCTGCTATCTACTGCACCGGAAAACCATGATTGGACCCAGTGCCAAGTACTAACTAAAGCATATCCTACTTATAAACGCGAAATTTTGTATGGATGGATGGATGTTTGTTATTGTTTTACACAAAAACTACTGAATGGTTTTTAATGAAACTTTACAATAATATAGCTTATACATCAGAATAACACATAAGCGACAATTCATAAAGATTAATTGTATACTAGCTTTTGCCCGCGGCTTCGCTCGCGTAAAATTTGGTAGCGCCTTATTGATTTGTAATAGCAACGCTAACTTTTCCCGTTTCTTTCCTCTTTCTCCCTCACATCCCACTTTTTTCAAAAAAAAACTAGCCTTTGTCCGTCTCCTGGTTCTCGACTATCTCTGTACCAAAATTCATCAAAATCGGTTTAGCCATTAAAGCGTGAAGAGGTAACAAACAAACAAACTCACTTTCGCTTTTATAATATTAGTAAGGATTCTATCAACACGCGAGTGAAACGTGCGGGGCGTAGCTAGTAATACATATCTCAGCTTACTAACGGATATATTTTAGTTCCTCATACTATTACATACATCCATTACTGGAACATCGTGTCATGCTGTGCTGTTCTTGTATTTCTCTTTTCATATCGCACATTTGACGGCACGGGTGGCGCAGTGGCTGAGTGATCGACTGCTGCGTTGCGTGTTGCAGGCTCGATCCCCGCACGGAACAAATATTTGTATGACCTGCAGATAGTTGTTTCGAGTCTGGCTGTTTGTTTATGTTAGTTTAAATGTTTGTAAAAGCGAAAAGAAAAGTTCTCATGGTCTTAAAGTAATACTTCATCTTTGTAACTGTAATATCACTAGGTTGCGCCCGTGATTTCGTCCTCATGGCATAGTTACTTTGGGCTAACGTTAACTTTAACTCGCGCGATGATCGAAAAATCTTATCTTTTTCTTCCTTTACTTCCCCCTTCTCCCTTAACTAACTGAAAAAAAAATTGTCTAGTCTGTCTCCAGGGTCCCAAGTATCAATGTACCAAAATTCATCAAAATCGGTTTGGCCATTTAGGCGTGAAGACGTAACAAACAAACTCACTTTCGCTTTTATAATATTGGCAAGGATTAGTAAGGAAGTAAAGATTCTCTAGACTTCATCTGCTTAGATTTTTCCCAATACTTCAGGGTTGGCTTCCAGTCTAACCGAATGCAGCTGACTACTAGTTAGTATATTTCATGGAGCGACTGCCTATCTGACTACCACATCCTAGTAATTACTGGTGAAACTAAACAGTCAAAAACATATGCTGTTTTCTACTCAATCCTTCTTTCTTCTGAAAGATTGAGAAATGAAAGAAGAATTGTAAGAAGGTGAACCCTGCGCCTGAATACTCAACAATTTTTTGTTTGTGGATAGTAAATCATCAAATAACTTCCCCCGCTCTGGGGGGAGCAGAGGGGAGAGTGAGACTTTTACTAACTTAAATCCAGCCATGCTCCTTCTTTTGCCATTTATGTTCGTGAAAGGTTTGTTTACACCTTGTATATGAGACAAATTATATTTAAATAACTGGCGCCCGTGGCATCGCCCACATGATATCGAAAAATAAAGTATTCTATGTTTTAGTCCAGACTATAATCTACCTCTGTGCCAAATTTGATCAAGATCCATTCAGCCGTTTTGACGTGAAAGATTAACATTAGCTATCCTCACAAACATTCGCATTTATAATATTATTTGGGTTTTTAAATCAACATATTTACGTTTACCTTGTGCTGGGACCTCAAAACACCAAATCGAAGTAAATTTAAAAGACATTCCTCTTTCAACCTTGCCTCTAATTTCAGTTTACAAGTTTAACATTGAAAAGTTGTTGTAATAAAGTTCGCGTGATCTCATATCTCATTATGGGCACAAACACACAATAAATCATATTTAATGCGTCAAGCGTCGACTGAACACCATATTAACTAAAGCTTATCATTTACCTGTGAAAAGTAATTACATTAAAATTTTTACACGTTATTATGAAAACGGCCGCCATTACTCTTTGGACTAATTCGAGAACGCTAGGAAATTAAGGGACGATTCTTTCGGCGAATATTTTCAGTTCGTTCGATTTTGAACGCTTCATCTATTTTTAACCGACTTTAAAAAAAGGTTCTCAATTCGACTGCTTTTTTAGTTATGTGTTTTCTCCGTCGATTGTGGGCACTTTCAAAATTCTTTTTATAATATAACCTAATATTATAAAATACACGTATACGTACGACGATAGATAACATCTTTTAGTCCAATGAAAAATGAATACTCAATGAGAATTTGTCTGAGATATCTTCATACAAAAAAAGTTAATTTTTTTATTTTTAATCTTTCAACGGGATTAAAAGCACTCAAATTATATTTTTCAACAATAAAATATTTGTGTTTCAGATGCTCTTTCAGGCTTTAAATATGAATGTGTTACCAAATTAATTTTCATAAAAATTAAAAGATCCCTTTCTGACATGAAAACAACAGTTTAATTTATTAGTTTACAAGAAACCTCAAAGTGAAACAATACAATTCTTTAAATCGAAACCAGAATCGACACTCAAAATCATAATCATTTATTTCAATTAGACCATTACAGGCAAAAACAAACAAAATGTTAAAGCTACAGTCCCAGTCACTAGACATAGTAACATGTGAAAATACTGTAGTTGAATGTTATTCCTCAATCCTTACTAATATTATAAAAGCGAAAGTGAGTTTGTTTGTGTGTTTGTTACCTCTTCACGCTGGCATGGCTAAACCGATTTAGATAATTTTACTTTTGCTACAAAGATAGTTCGAACTCCTCGAAAAAAAAATAGCCTATGTACATACAAAATACATAGGCAATTTTTTTAAATAAAATTGAGAAATGAGGGAGAAAAAGGGAAGACAAGGAAAACTTAGCTTTGCTACAATAAATCAGGTGCAAGGGCAAAACTACAGGTAGCAGCTACCTGCAAATCAGGAAAAGGGAACCGTGTTACCCCGAATTTAGCACGATAGAAGCCACGGGTAAAAGCTAGTAGTAGAAGTAATATTATTTCTTCAATATTGATTTGCTTAAAAGTGACACAAACATTAAATATTGCTGGTAAATATAAAGTTAAACGTTCTGCAATGACAATTACAAAATAAAATGGTCACTGAGTATATTGTACTGGCCCCAGGAATGTATATTTAATGACAATTATGGGGAGAATTAAAATAATAAAGACCGGTGATCTGAAATACGCGAAAAATCCCGCGCAAACCGCACGAATGTGGAAGTTTATTTCGAAATATTGTCAATTATTGTGTCTGCGTTTTTGCGAACTGAAATCGTTATTCAATGTTTACTTTAGGTATCGATAATATTTTAAATTGATAATCTGTGGGCAAATTACCACGAATGAAGAATGTCTTATAATGCTTTTTTTGCGGATGGAAAATCAACAAATAACTTCCCCCGCTCTGGGCGGAGCGGGTCAGACTTGTACTGATTAAAACCCACCCATGTTCCTTCTATTGCCCTTTATGTTCCGGGGCGGCGATGTCTCTTTCGAGCAACCCCGACTAAAAGTATTGAAATAGGACCTAATCCCATGTTATATCGAACAATCATCACCAACATCTGCCTAGCCTTTTTCCAACTATGATGGGGTCGGCTTCCAGTCTAACCAGATGGAGCTAAATACCAGTGTCTGTTAATAGGGAACAATACAACGGCTTAATTTAAAGCCAGGAGGTTGTTAAAATAAAAACAGATCAAATTAAAAAACGGCCAAGTAAGAGTCGGGCTGGCAAACCGAGGGTTCCGTAAAACGGCGGCGTAAACAACCACATTTTTTGACAATGTAGATTTAAAGAGATGATTTTCACAGCTTCAAGGGATCACAGACTTAAGTATATGGTTTTAATTTCAACTCGATACCTTTACGTATTCTGTAGATAAAGGGTCTTGATGGACATACAGTCAGACGGACAACAAAGTGATCCTATTAGGGTTCCGTATCTTTCTTTCTAGTACAGAATCCTAAAAACTTTAAACTTGGCCGTTCCAACGCAAAATCTCCATGGCAACCTGGCCAGAGACTCCATCCTCTTGTAACACAACATCTGGACAAAAAAAATGTTTCAAGCGATTTTGAATGTTGCTAACCCGATACACAGTTCAATGGAATGCAAATAAATTCTATTTTAAACAACTAAACGTAACGAAAGTAAAGAAAAATGAGATCATGACCGCATTTCAACGGTCAGTCGAAATTTTATGAAATCCGATGTCAGGAACGCGTTTCCGTTGTACAACGTTGTTTTTAGGTGATGTTAGTCTAAGAAAAGTAATACCTTATGAAAAAGCTTTCTTTAATTTTGACTATCTGAATCGCAAATTTTTTTTTTGGATGAGAAATTAACGAATATTTTTTTCGCTCCGGGCGGAGCATAAGTGAGCGTCAGATGTATACTGACTAAAACCCAGCCATGTTGTTTTTTGCCATTTGTGTTCCGGGGCCATAGTATTTCTTTCGAACAACCCGTGCGACAAGGGATAAACCTATTGCTCACCATTAAATGAGATCATTACTTCGAATATCCCAAATTGAGGGCTTATACAATAAGGAAGTAGAATAAGTTTTATTTTAAAAAAAATCAACAGACTATTATTCAAATAGTACTAAGTCAAAATTAGCAAAATGATTTTAACACAAGACTTATTAAAAAAAATAAAGCTGCAAAGAAATACTTTTATGATTTCTATATTTTTTAATTTACTGTTATTACTTGCTAAATATTCTCCAGCGTTTGATAGTTTGTTACAAGTTTAGGCATGATATTGGCAAAATTGTGGTATCTCTCGTCTACAAAAGAGATTAATGAAGAGTTGAAGTTGGCATATTAAAATCATAATGTGTTCAGCTTTAATGTTTCTAACGCTCTGTGTCCTCAACATTTCTCCACGCTTCATATAATATTCCAGTCGCATCGCCTCTGTTACTTCAAATAACCCTTCAACAGTCGTGCATCATAGTAAACTCATATTAATACGATACGACGTCATACGATGGAGACTAGCAGCCATATCCTCGCGTTATATTGCAGTAAAATGTAAAATATTCACTAGAGGTCATCTCAAACGGGTTACGACATGACCAGAAGACTGTTTTGCAAGTAATTGCTTGATGTAATATGGACAGACGGCAATGCGGTGGACATTAAAAATATCAACGTTATAGCCATTTTATTGGGATGAATATTTTGTTGGTGGGTTTAATATTTAAAATTTTAGAGACTGAGCAGACTTTGTGTCTGGGTTATTATATTTATAGCAGTCTTGTCTTCATACTAAGGGATTTTTTTGGGATGGAAAATAATCAATAACTGGCCGTGACCATGGCAGGCCCCTCTGCTTTGCTGACATCTCTGGGACGCGCGTGGAATGAGAGGACGGCCAAAGAAAAATTGGATGAATTTTTCTTTACCTCATGGTAAGGAAGAAAAGAGCAAATGAGGTGAGGAAGAAAGGAGTAAATGATGCCGTGACATCTGATTGGAGAGAATGAAAGAAGAAAACGTGTTGCGCCGACATCAAATAAAATGGAGTAATGGCAAGAAGATGACGAAGTAACTTAAATTAAACCCAATTCCTTGAAATATCAAACACTTCCTCTCTGTTTTAAATACAAGCTGCATATTCTGTAATACAACGTCACATACCAAACCTAAACATCTGCCTACACCACGACAAACTAACGTTAAATCTCAAAATACATTGCCGTAGGAAGCCTACGCTCCTCATGCAACGTAATTACGCCACGTTGTTGACCTACACTAACGAAGGATTACCGTACACAAGTCCTAACTTGAGACATTTGCAACATAAATGAGATAGGAAGCTCTTCTTTGAAAGCCGAACGGCGCCAGCTAAGATGAAGTTGAATCCTCTTGAGCTACGAATAGAAATAACGTGTTAAAGAGAACCGGGGTGCAAGTAGCGGTGGGTGTAGCGAGTTGTGAATGTCTTTGGCGAATCGTTTTAATTATGATTAAGTTTAGGAAGTGAAGTTTCATTAGTAAATGAAGCTCTAATGAGCTATACACCGAAACATACGAGAGGAAAATCTTGTTAGTCAGTAGTCAAAAACACAGTATAGATCCATTTAATGGATAAGCAAGAAAACTACCACTAAAAGTTTGAAACTATACATTTGTTACGACTTTTAAAACCCATTTCTCTAAGTTCTGAGCTCTTAAAACTCACAACAATAACTGTCGGTTTAGAAGTACAGCCGTAGTGCTGGTGATTCCCAAAGGATTGAAGAAAACGCAGAGATGGACTAGCCCTCGTCCCTTTTATAGAACAGTATTAGTTTCATAATGACAAAATATGTAGTTGACATAATATGTAGTTTGTTTCTGGTTTAAAAAAGGTTTTTACGAATAGGAAATCATCAAATAACTTCCCTGCTTTGGATGGAGCGGGAGGGAGTGTCAGACTTTTACTGACCTTTCATGTGCCTTTTTTTGCCCTTGGTGGTGGGTATTTTTTTCGAACAACCCACAACCCCGGCAGGCGGTGGCCCTGGCAGGCCCCTTGCTTTGCTGAGATATCTTTGGGGCACGCGTGGGACACTAACGCGCCGTCGACATGGCCTTTTTCATGCCTTTGGTTTTGGTTCGTAGTAAACATATTACAGACTCGATATAAAACGTTTATATGAAAATTTACGACACAACAAAAATAAAATAGTAACAATTATATTTAAGTTCCAATTGGCCCCAACGTCCGTATTCCGAATTGCGTTTTTATCGAGTAAATAAAGAATTCATTTTACAAAAATAATGCGTCTATATTTCAAACAATGTATTTCATTTTAAATCTGTGAACGATCTCGTATTTACGGCATTCGCACGGAGTCCAGATGAATGTTATGAATGTATCAATAATTTTTATTTCGTACGAAAAATGTGAGAGAATCTGCCGACAGGATAACTGTTAATACTGGTTTGATTTCTCGTAAATGTATTTGGTAGTTAGTAGTCAAAAATCTTCGTCTAAACAATGTTTATAATTATAGTCAGTATAAACGCATTATTTATAATCTCCCGGATGTCACTTATGGCACAGAAATGTTTTCTTGATTGACTAAGTTTTGCACTGAATTCCCAAATAGCATAACAGGTGACTTGCCGAAATATAAGCTACTAGCTGGCGCCCGCGGCTTCACTCACATGATGATTGTAAAAAAATATAGTATTCTATTTGTTATTCCAGATTGTAATCTAAATCTGTGCCAAATTTCATCAAGATCCGTTCAGCCGTTTTGACGAAAGTGTAACAAACATCCACACATCCTTAGCATTTATAATATCAGTAGGATAAATGTAAATGGAAAGAGCGGAAGAAGGCTTTTCCCAAGGAGTGGACTAGAGCAGGCTATTCCTAGCCTGCTCTAGTCCACTGATTGATGAATGATTATATATTTATAAATATATATAGATAAATAAACATAACACGACTTGACGCCTTAATCCTAGGTTCGTACCTTACAAGGGGTGCATTTAGCGTGTAGTCATCCGGGGTTGCGGATTCGAAAGAGATACGGCGCCCCCGGAACGTCAAGGGCAATAGAAAATACATGGGTGGGTTTTATTCAGTAGAAGTCTGACACTCTCCCCGCTCCGCCCAGAGCGGGGGAAGTTATTTGATGATTTCCAAACCAAAAAAAAAGCGTGTAGTCATTTAGTTTAGTTTTTGGCCCTGTTTGGAGGCCCTAATTTCAAGGCATCCACAGGTATTGCCCGGTTAAGCAGTCGACACCTCCTAGGTTGAACTGAAAGGTGCACAAAAAGAAATAACACAACTCATATAAAAGTAACGCTCAATGTGCTCTCATCGTCGACAAAAAAAAACAGTATCGCATCAATGTGTAACTTCGCTACCAACAACTGTTTTATTTTCCCTTAAACTCATAATATCGATCTTTTAACTACCAACACTTAAATGAACGCTTGAATAGCTCAGTACAGAGGAACTTAGTTAACCCATCGTTTTGCATTTAAATGACAATTGCATCGTCAAACAGTACACTCGATTACTGGCGTGGGTCCATTCACTATTCCAATTTCGAATTCGAATTTATAAATGGATTCCTAGCTGTATTGGTATGTTTTGACAAAAAGGAATAGTGTTACATTAAACGGTTGTAAATTAAAATAAATTAAATGTGTCTGTTGGTAATTTCAAAATAACAGCTTTATACTGAATGTAAATGAAAGGAAATACGGTAATTCATGAAAATCATTATTTTAAATTGTTGTCTGTCTCTCTGTTTGTTTGTTCCAGATAGATAATCTTCGAAACGGCTACACAGATTCTGAGGGAGTTTTTATTGACTGATAGCTGATGGTATGAATAGTAAATAATTCATAGGTAGTGTGTGTTTATGTTGGTAATATTTCAAATCAAACCAAAATCTCCGTAAAAGATGCTATCATATTAAAATAAACTAATTAAGTTGAAAATAATGATTAACTACAAACGTCAAGTCGCTTTAAATAACAAAAAAATAAGAAGGTTGCAGAAATAAGGGACCTGTGAATGACGGGCCTGTTGGTCTAGTGGTTAGTGGCCCTGACTGCTGAGCCGGAGGTCGTGGGTACGATTTCCACCCAGGATAATCTTTGTGTGATGAGCATGATTGTTTATTCTGTGTCTGGGTGTGATTTATCTAAAATATGTACGTATTTATAAATTATCTAAGTATGTATATCAGTTGTCTGGTTACCATAACACAAGCTTTGCTTAGCTTGGGATCAGATAGCCGTGTGTGAGTTGTCCCAAGATATTTATTTATTTATTTAAGGGAAAAAACCGGCCAACTGCGAGCCGGACTCGCGCACCGAGGGTTCCGTACATAATTGCGACATAAAAGTCCAAATCTTTAGATTGCGTGGACTTGGGTTGTTTTTTTCACAGCTCTGCGGCTGTAGATTATAGTACAGAGTTTTAATTTCAACTCGATACTTTCACTTCTTTAGTACAACAAAAAATGTACAAAAAAAACAAAGTGTTCAATAAAGGGTTTTGTTTTTTTTTTTGTTTTGAGGTATGAAACTTTAAAAAGAGAAGGTTGCATAGATAAGAAAAATCTACCAGTCTGTGTGAGTAAAATCCACGGTTGTGTGAGTGTGTACCCCCATTCCCACCCAATTTAAAGCATAAACTACCCAACTGCATCCCCATAAAACATGACCAAATGATAAATGCAATCGAAAAACGCCATATTCATTATATCTTGCTTACGGAAACAATTATAGGGAGCAGCTGGTTCTCCAATAACTCATCGGATTTAAACTGCGGTGTGACTTGCATGCGTTTCTTTTTGTGTCTGGCTTTAAAGTGGATATTTGCATCTAAAATACTCGTTCAGCCATTTATATACTCGTTTAGCCATTTACATTGTTTATTGTTTCGTTTCTAGGAGGATGTTTATAGCTAGGAGACATCGCATACGCAATTTAATTGTCATCTGTCATGGTTGTAATTTAGGTACAGACTACATAGGCGCATACGTTCTAGAGAATTATCTTTCTTGCTATAATATTATACATGCCTATGTTTGTGAGGATGTTTGAATGGATGTATGGATGTTTGTTACGCTTTTTACGTCAAAAGGCCAAATGTGTGCCAACGTACCAAATTTGGGACAGAGCCGCAGGCGCCAGCTAATCGTAAATAAATCACAGAAGTAATTATTTTCGAAGGAGTTTCATTCATTTATAAATTGTTGGCTTGTATCGATAAGAAGTAGAAAATATAAGCAAAAAATACAAAATAGTTAGACCTGTAATTAATTCGTTTACGGCAACGTGAAAGCCTAGAAAAGTAACAATAGAGAAAATTCATCAGGATTAATGTTGAAATATTATTTGTCTATATTAAGTACTGTATACTCTATGAAAAATTCACGCCTTCTCTCTGGTTAAGATGGCGACTCTACTCTGTGGGCATCAATAAAAGACAGTTCGTTGTACTAGAAAACTTTTATTACATAAAGTAAATTCCACTTTATTCCACAACTACAACAATTAACATAAGATTTTATGTTTGGGAACACTTTATTGTCAAACGAAAAAATCGTCCCTCATATGCCACTTTTTTAAAATAAAATAAAAATTAGCCTATTTCCGTTTCCATGGTCCCAACTATCTCTGTACAAATGAACTATTCATCAAAATCGGTTCAGCCAGTTAGGCGTAAAGACGTAACAAACAAACAAACGCACTTTTGCTTTTATAATATTAATAAGGATTCTAATGAGCTACGATGCTCGTATTAGTCCAATCAATCAACAATGGACTGTTTATAACAAACTATTGCAAGAAATGTTATTTAATTAACAAAACCATTAAACACAATCTTCACAACAACATCTGACCCCACGCTTAGTAACAATTACGTAAACGTATACCAGCTCGTACATGGTTAAACGGGTACTTACGCACTGATCCTACCCTCAGGAAACTTTCAAGGGATCGCACCCAACTTCATTATGAATTTATATTCACTCAATAGCTCTTACTTTTGGGACTGAACTGTACTTTGTCAATCCCCAAAATGTTTCCGAACAAGGGAAGGTTTTGGGTTCCAGGATTTCGAGGTACAAGTTGGGGGACAGTTCGTTTATTAAGGGCAGAACTAATTTTTGCTAATGTATTTGGATACAAGAGCAGAGGCCCTAATTCGTGGTGTAAATGTAAATTAAGAAAGTGTAGTTCTGAATAGAATACATAAATTATCTTAGGGCATTTTAGTTTAGTTAAGTTGTTTGGAACAAGCGCAAGTTTTAGCAATAAATAAACGAGATAATACGAAACGATTATTTTTAATTTTTTAATCGACGTCTTTACACCCCACGGTCGTTATCTAAAACATTGCAGATATAGTAAATGATAAAATCTTTGATCGTAAAATCAATTCTAAATTCGAGAGTAAAAGCTTTGGTTTCGAACCGGTTTTTCTATCTTGTCAGGTCTAAACGACTGCAGGACATAGGAAATATTTAACACGATAGTACATTATAGTGAAATAATTACCGATCACGATATAGATAAAGCAGTGTACAATATAAATACAATAAGTAGTAATGTATAAAATAATCCTTATACAAAAAATGTAAAGATAAAAACTACAGTTCGGTTCTCACATCGTTTATTTTATATCTTGATCACATGAGAATTCAGAAATTATTATCTTAGTGTGTCTTTCGGAACAAAGACTGAATCGTAAATCCAATAATATCCCAATCTCCTTTCCACCATAAAGTCGAGCAAATCCGTAAAAACAAAACGTCTTAAATTATAAATGATATTACACAAAAAGCCTCTGAAAAAAACTCGACGTAATTCCTTTACTTATGTTTGAGATACGCAAAAAAAATCGCCCCGAACAATTTAAAAATATTAACGTATTTTCACAAAGTATTCTTATTATTTGCTTTTGATGTAAATTTTACAAGTGTTGTCCTTTTTTTTCTGTTCCGTCTTAATGCCTTTAGATGTTTATAAACCGAAAAATTAAAGGAAAATGTAGCTGCTCTTGTATTTTGTTTCTCTTTGATTCAGATATCTGCATGCCTGTAGGCGCTTTCTTTTCAGAAGATTACTCGTTGGAGAATAATTACAGATGCGGAGTTTTTTTTTTATAACACATTAATAATAAATTAATTTCTGGTTTTAAAAAGATGTTGAAATACAATTTTGTAATCTTTACTAAAATATTATAAAAGCGAAAGTGAAGTTGTTCGTTTGTTTGTTTGTACAGATAGTTGAACCCTAGAGACGGACATAGGCTAAAAAAAGTGAGAAAAGGGGCGATGGAACGAAGTTATTATTACAAAAAACTTGTTTACGCTCAACAAAAATAATCGTCGCGACACCACACTGTTCAATGCGAAATAGAAAGATGAAACTAAAATAACTGGCTTTATGGGAGAGAAATGCAGACAGAGAAATACACGCACGCCAAACTATAGCAAAAAGTGTCGTTACAGCTTTTGGTTTTAAATTTTTCCATCTAGCCCTCATTCGCCACGCGCGATAAGGAACTAGTACATCTTTTCTCGACGTTTTATAAGTGCCCATGGAGGCCTATGTGAAATAAAAATATTTTAATTTTAGGGATTTACACTTAAAAAAATGTTTTTAGTTTAATTTCGATAAAACCTTAACATTTTGCGATAATATTATTCATGTTTTATTTTGTTTTTAAATAATA
This sequence comes from Ochropleura leucogaster, assembly GCA_958449745.1. Classification (NCBI taxonomy): domain Eukaryota; kingdom Metazoa; phylum Arthropoda; class Insecta; order Lepidoptera; family Noctuidae; genus Ochropleura; species Ochropleura leucogaster. Next base: position 17,948,590 of record OY288207.1, read on the forward strand.
TTTCACGTATCGTCAGGCATTATCATAAAAATGAATAGAACAAACCAATAAAATAAAATTACATATACTTAATTATGAATCCAAAATTGAAATTCAAACGGATTATTCCATACTTAAAAGTCATAAATTATTTTTAATGTTTTGATTCGCTGAAACGTACCGAGAGAAATGTGACGTGTCCACGTAAACCATCCAAAACAATAATACATATTTTAATTCAACATTCATTTGTTTAATGGTCGAATGATATGTAAATTATGCAACCATATGACCGCAATAAAACAATTACAAACATTTTTAAGCAATTAAAAATATACGCTCGTGTAATCATGATTCGTATTATTTTTGAATGATAGCATGAAATATCATTGCCGCTCTGGGCGGAGCGGGGTGGAGTGTCAGACTTGTACTGACTAAACCTCACCCATGTTCATTCTATTGCCCTTTACGTTCCGGGGCCGCAGTATCTCTTTCGAACAACCTGCAACCCCGGCAGGAAATAACCAACCCTTAGTGCGAACACAACACCCTATGTCTAAATCTAAGCAATAATATATTTAAGTGTTAAGGAAAGTGGTTGGCCAATAAAACTCTGATAGAAACCACCCTAAAAGTCGTTCATCAACCCAAATTATAGAAACAAATAGGAAACTGAACCCTTCATTTAGTTGTCCATATTTTGCACCCGTCTATCACGTCGGTTAGCCAAGCGCCCTATTTCTAACACTAAATTATTCATGGCCTCGAAGCCTCCGCTAAGTACCTACCGTCCCATCGGCAGGCGGGGGGGTTGGGTCTCACCTTGTTATAGAACGTTGTTTTCTTATTGTTGTCATTAAAATAGTGGGAAAATTGGCCATTTGTTAGCCGATATTGGAAAATTCTAGAGACTTTTCATGTAAGAAAGTCGTTTTAGATATGTTTTCGTTGGACAGATTTAAGGAAACTAAGTCACAGAAAGAAGTATCTATATTTTCTGGGCATCGTTTGATATACATGCTTTGAGGTTTGGCCACATTGTTGAACGCACAAAAAATATTTTTTCATCAAATTTTCTCCCAAACAGGAAAAGATGGAAGAATTTACAGGCCTCTTCCTCTCGCATCCCTGTAAATATTTTCATCATCATTTCATCTGAACCGGTAGGTTATAAAATCTTATGAAATTCAAAAATCCAAGAGAGTTTATAAGTTGTAAGTAGGTAGGTTTAAGATAAAGTTAGGTTCTTTATACTGTGGGCATGACGGGACCGGAAAAATTTAATTATGTCTACTAGGCATCAATTAATTTGTGGATGTGACTCTAAATGGACACGACCAGATTGATACTACTAAGAGAATGGTTTGAAGGTGTCCTCGCCCGCAATTTGTCCGCACTGGTTTATTGTATCCTTTTCTTTTTTTTAGCGGATGGGAAAACATCAAATAATTCCCTCCGCTCTGGGAGCAGGGGGGAGTGTCAGACTTGTACTGACTAAAAGCCACCCATGTTCCTTCTGTTGCCCTTTATCTTCCGGGCCACGGTATCTCTTTCGAACAACCCGCAACCCAAGGTTTATTATAACCTTGAAAGATCTTTATTTCAAAGTTTCGAAAAACTCTAGGTCTTTGTTTGTATAAAATCTGGTTCGTCTAACAACAGAGATAGAAATGTGTTTCTTTGAAAGCTGAACCACTAGGAAGTGGCGAAGGGCGCGCTACTGTATCTTGTAAACTTTGACGTTTAAAAAGCGCTGATTTTCAGAGTGATTTGAATAAATAACTTTTGGTTTTGTCTTTTTACAACTTTACGTTTTCATAGAGCAACAGCCTATCTGATCTCCACGATTCAGTAACACTAGTGGTAGTAACCCCTTGGTAAGACTATCCGACTACTGACAATCAGCAACGACTACCAAAGATCTACAAAATGGCAATCTAGACCAAGAGTTTTACGAGGTTTTTTCGAGGCCCGGTGGAGTACGACACGCAACGTGTAACCCATCCAAAGACCAACCTAGGTAAGAGCGGCTTAACCTAAAGATTGACTCAAGCGAATGTTACTGTTTACTCCCGAACTCATCCAAGAGCTAACGTGTTGGCTACAAGACCGCATGTGGTTAAATTCAACAACTGAGACCAAGGCATTTTGAGGTTGGCTGTTGGTGATGCTTGCAAACATTCCAATGGCAAACATTGTGTTGGTGATAAGTCGGCAAACATTGCAATAAACACGTTCTCGTTCTTGTTGTACGTTGCTCTAAATATAGTTAGGACAGTGTTCTTGGTTTTGTATCCATATTAGTTTCATAACAAACGTTTGGGGATAATGCCATAAACCACGGCGGGTTAGGGGTATAGTGACCGCTGTAACTTGTATGGATATGATGCTTTGGTCAACCTTTTATTAATATAAACCCAAAGCTGGTTTATTTTACTGGAACCGAAATTTTAGTTTTTTTCCGGAAACATTTTGCAACTAAAAGCGCGAAGGATTTTCGATTCTTTGATTGATGTAATTAGATAACTTTTTGATTTAATCACTCTCCAAAGCAAAGCTCAGACTGGGTCAAAGATGAAGACAAGGTATTGCGGCAAGCGCAACTACTGACTATGAAGCGCTTGGTTCACGACACATCAACCTACACCATACCATTTTAACCTGATCTCTCTACTATGGTGTGCGATCCGCAGTAGAGAGATCAGGTAAAAATTGTTTATAGTTAAGTTGCTGTGCCGTCGTGTGTTCTATAAGGTAAACCTCTGCCTAACTTATCCAGGATTAATGGCGTGATGTTATGTGTGTGTAGAAGGACGTGATAATTATCTTTTCTTTACTCTTCCATTATTCTTTTCTAATTAATTTTGTTGCCTGATTCAAGACTAAGTATTTTGAAACTGACAATCAGTTGGAAATAGGAACGCCAATAATGAGGCAGCAATATAAAAACGCCGCAAATGAAATAAATTAAAAATATAATAAATAAATGCCAGTCTATCGTTTAATACAAACAAACAGTGTGGGCTGATAAAAATCAAACACTGCTTTTTCCAATTTTTCAATCCCACATGAATAAACAAACTGTCAAACAACTTTGACCTTTAAAGCAAACTGAACTTTATGTAGATTAAACAGTACGCTATGGTAATCAGAATCCCCAATTCATACTGTATAGAACAGTAAATACAGAAGGTCAGCTCCCTAGGATACTATACGACTGTTTTTTTTTTTCTAACTTGTTCTGTTTCAATCGTGAATTAAGATCTCCCTTCACTTCTTCCACTCTTCGTGAACCCACGTAACCTCATTCAAATTTTGACGAAACTAACACGATTTTACCCCGCCATCACCGTCTCAGGGTGAATTTTGTGCTAATTAAAAACGAATGACTGATGTATGTGTGTCTTTCTAGGAAAAATTTTGTGCTCAATCCAATAACGATTTTATTGAATAAATAATGAGGTTCTAATTCAATTTTCTGGTCTCTCTTGGATGTAGGACGCGCGAGATAATATAAGGTTCTGAAGTTTCTTTGTTAAGGCTTTTGTTAGCTTAATTGATGTTTGCTTAGTTCAATGGAGAGGTTGTGTCCTATGTGTGTGTGTGTGTGTTAAATATTTTTTGCTCTTCATGATAATTATTTTATAATATGTATTTATATGTACATATTATACATATTAATTACAGAATTTAATGTGAATATTAGATGAAACTTAATATGAAAATATTAGAAGTTAGTTTTGACCTACTTTGTGTATTTGTTTTTTTTAAATGTAGCTATTAATTACTACTTCTAGTACTGTTTCTCCTCCTTTAAATCCATCCAAAGGTTGTTTTGAAATGATTGATTTTAGCGAAAAGAACGCCCATCGTGTCACCCTATTTATAAGTTGTTTGATGTTATTCCTGTGATTTGAATGGTGTACATAATTAAGAATATGTTATCTATGTGTTAGTAATAAGCGCTTTTAACAAAGGCTTGTCTAATTATTTTTGTTTGTATTATATATTTTTTAACACATTGTTTAACCGACGTAATGTCTAGCTAAGCTTCAAACTTAAGGTCAGTAATTACCACCCACCCTAAGGGGTGGATATTTTTAAAATTTTAAATGGTAACAACCATATTCCAGAAAGTAGGTCAAAACTAACTTCTAATATTTTAGTAAAGTCTCAGGTGAAACCAATTAGACGAGCCTGTTGGTCTAGTGGTTAGTGGTCCTGATTGCTGAGCCGGAGGTCGTAGGTTCGATTCCCACCCAGGACAAACTTTGTGTGATGAGCATGATTGTTTGTTCTGTGTCTGGGTGTGATTCATCTATAATATGTATGTATTTATAAATTATATATAAGTATGTATATCAGTTGTCTGGTTACCATAACACAAGCTCTGCTTAGCTTGGGATCAGATAGCCGTGTGTGAGATCTCCCACGTTAAAAAAAAAACAATAAAGATGTGTTACCACTTTCGACATTTCACCCAAAGTTATCACAACAACAAAAAACCTACAAACATAGAACCAGCCTGTATAGGCTCCACGGCCTGAGAACCAACTTCTTTATTCAATTAAGGCTCTACAAAAATTACTGCGGGACACATAAATCAGCCGTAACTGCTTCCAGTATTATTTATTTATGTTAAATAGGCTTAAGTACGAACGTACTTCGTATCTTGTACCCTTTATGAGCGAAGTACCCATTCTGGGTAGAAACAACACGTTGTACGTTTAAATTGTTTATAGAATTTTATTTTTTATAAACGTTGGCCTACACTAGGAATTTCTCCTGTATCGTAGCCAGACCCGGAATAACTATTTGTAAGTCATACAAATATTTAATCCATGAGGGGATCGAACTCGCGACACGCAGCGCAGCAGTCGATCGCTCAGCCACTGCGCCAACCGTGCCGTCAACCTCGTAAACAATCTGTTCTCCCCTATCAATTCCCCAGACTCTCATAAAGGCGGTGTCCACTCAGACACCCATAACACATCGATTAGTATGCAACTATGCATGCTGCGTCTGTGACGCGAATTGATTACAGTACATTGTATAGTTAATCTCCAATAGTTGCCTAGAAAGCTTTGAATAGGACAGCGGAAAGTCTTATTACATTACTTACTAGCTGTTCCACGCGTTTTCACCCACGCTGCTCAGCACCTGTTGGTCGTAGCGTGATGTTATATGCTATAGCCTTCCTCAAGAAATGGACTATCTAACACTAAAAGAATTTTCCAATTCCAACCAGTAGTCCCTGAGATTAGCGCGTTCAAACAATCAAACTCTTTAGCTTTATAATATTAGTATAGAATATAGATTTTAACGGATGGGAAATTATTAAAAACAAAAGTCATTTATTCAATTAAGGCTGATAATCAGCACTTTTTGAACGTCACATTACAAGAGACAGTCCCACAAAAACGCCCTGCCCTTCCTTCCTAGTGTTTTAGCTGGGAAGAAGAAGTGGCGGAACAAACTCCCCAGCAATTTTTTTTTTTAAATAACTTCCCCCGCTGTGGGCGGAGGGTCTCAGAGTTTTACTAACCAACCCATGTTCCTTTTTTTGCACGTTATGTTCCGGTACCACGGTAACTCTTTCAAACAACCTGCAACCCCGGACAACCCGCAACCCTGGACCACCAGCAACCCCGGACCACCCTGGACACCCTTTACGTTCCAGTGACACGGTATCTCATCCGAAATCTTTTTCGGGGTTACGGGTTTGCAACCCCGGACAACCCGTAACCCCGGACAACCCGTAACCCCGGAACACCCCGGACACCGGCAACCCTGGTTATTATTATAGTACTTATAGTAACTTTTTGAATATACTGCAAGGTATCGAGGTGCACGTTTGCCAGCTTTGCGGGGAATACAGGTGTAATGGCTATGTTATAAAATGGTAAAACACAAAAGATTTATTGACTACTAGCTTTTAACACGGCTTCGCTAACGTTAAATTTGGGGTAACACAGTTTCCCTTTCCTGATTTGCAGGTATCTGCTACCTGTAGTTTTTGCTCTTTCTCTTTTATTTCTAACTTAAAAAAAATTGCCTATGTCTGTCTCCAGGTTCCTGACTATCTCTGCACTAAAATTCATCAAAATTGGTTTTGCCATTTAGGCGTGAAGACGTAACAAACACACTTTCGATTTTATAACATTAGTAAGGATATCAGTCTGAAATTGCCAACCTGTTTTGAGCAATGCTCGTGCTTTCTCGGTATGATATCAGCGACAAAATATTCGGCATTATAAACAATGACGGGCCTGTTGGTCTAGTGGTTAGTGGCCCTAACTGCTGAGCCGGAGGTCGTGGGTTCGATTCCCACCCAGGACAAACTTTGTGTGATGAGCATGATTGTTTGTTCTGTGTCTGGGTGTGATTTATCTATAATATGTATGTATTTATAAATTATATAAGTATGTATATCAGTTGTCTGGTTACCATAACACAAGCTCTGCTTAGCTTGGGATCAGATAGCCGTGTGTGAGTTGTCCCAAGATATTTATTTATTATTTAATTGCAATTGTTTTAGAACAGTCATGTTTAAATTTTTTGGTGTGCAAAACAGAATAGAATATACATCATATATTCTATTCTGTTTTATGAGAACCTATAACCAACAGTAGGGTAGGATAGTTAAAGGATCCTATTGTTATTCTTATAGAAGCAATTCCATATCACTTGAAAACTACCCACCCTACCATTACTTGCGAACCCATCAAACTTTGCACAAAGAATGACCATAAGTTGACCATGTAACGTCACGGCCGCCGACAAGCCACAGTGGTGGCTAATGCACTCCGCTACTTCAAAGTTTTAACGATCTTTACTTAGAGCTAGGGTTGCTTGATAAAAAATAATTTATTAAAAAAAATAGATTAAATTTAGAGTCATGAAATAGCTGAATAAGAAAAATACTAGGGCATAAAATAATAATAATAGCATTTTCATATGTTTAACATGTAATGTATAATAAAAATACCTGTTGACTCGCCAGAAAGTTTCTGCATTATAATTCAGAGAATCTACATCAAAACGTAAATACAAAATCTCATTAAATTAATTAAAATATCTGCACTTGATCTACCAACATCATCAACACTTCAGGGCTAGCCGAAAATATATGTAAGTCCAAAATAATAATACCAGCCTTCAACTGTCCCACTGCCCTGCAGTATGAGTAGGTATGCATTGATCACCATGTTAATATTTACAAATAAATATAAATGAAGTTTGAGACAGAAATGTAGCTTTTATTTACGATGTAATGCAAAGAACAAAAGCGTTTGTTAGGCTCGCACTGGAAAATACTATAAAAATAAAAATAATTAAAAAAAAAACAAAAATACTGGAAAATACTGTAATGATTTTCGTAAAATGGAGAATTTATAAACACATAAAAATAAAAAAAATAAAAATGTATTTTCGTATACCTACATGTTTTTTTTTAAAGAAATAATTATGTAAAATTACAAAAAGTTTGTGTTAAAATGTATAAAAGAAATAAAATTAATATCTTGGATATCAACAATTTTAAAAAAAATCAGACTTTGCCCAGCCCTACGATAAAGCTAATGCTGCTTTACAAAATGTTCACTAGCAAATGGTACGTACGTTAAACTTGAAGCAAAAACAGCATTAGACTGAAAAAAGTAGCGAAAGCATTACTTGGTAGCTTGTAACATGGTGTACTTGTAGAAAAGATGGGTGTCCGTTGTCGCCTTAAGTGATATGTTGAGAGTGTTCATTTTCTCTAGACTTTGAGGAGAGAATATATTGCTAAAAGATTTCTATGAAATTGTGATAATGAATGAAGTTACTTTGGCTGGTCAGACTTCTTATTTGTTTTTATTCATACCACGTTGTGAGGAAATGTTATCCAAGAATAAAAAAAAACCAGCCGATGGTGCGATCATGCACCAAGGGTCCCGTACAAACTTACAACACAAACGGACATATCATTTGACGGCGTAGATTTAGAGGGTAGATTTTTTCACATCTCTAAAAGACTATAAATTTGACTTTATAGTTTTAATTTGATAGCTCCATGCGTTCTTGAGATAAAGGGTATTAACAATAGACAGACAAGAAAGTGATTCTATAAGGCTTTCTTTTTTTTTTTTTAAGAACCTTAAAAATCGTGGGTATGTGACATCCACTGACTCACATTGGGACTGTGTAGTGAATTCTATCAAATAATTAGAATCATTTGACATTGTATTAAAAATTGTTTGACATTGCCATTACAAATTTGTTTTGAGAAAATGTCAAATTATTTTGAGTTCCCTTAAAGGAACTCAAAATAATTTGCCATTATATTTAAAACTATTTTACATTATATTTGCTGAAATGTGACCTAATAATTCATGGTTGTCTTCATACTTAAATTGCATGTATATTCTACACAATGTAAATTGTTTATAAATGGAAATAAATGAATGAAAAATTACAGACCTGATTTTAGTGATTATCCTTACTAATATTATAAAAGCGAGTTTATTTGTTTGTTACCTCTTCACGCTTTAATGGCTTAACCGATTTTGATGAATTTTGGTACAGAAATAGTTGGGAACCAGGAGACGGACATAGGAAAAGGAAAACTTAGTGTTGCTATTACAAATCAATAAGGCGCAAGGGGAACTGTGTTACCCCGAATTTAACGCGAGCGAAGCCGCGGGCAAAAGCTAGTTCTATATAAAACGACCGTTACTGTAAAGCACTATCTTCAGTATGGCCGTTTTAACAAAGAATCATTCCTTCTTTATTCAAAAGCCAGAAAATAATACGAGCAGCAAATAAATCCACTTCAAAATCAAGCACCGTATGCAAAAATACAATATCATTCACAAGTGCCAAAAAAGTATGAACAACTCAATTTCTCAACAACATACACTCTAAAAATAAACCCGAATTTAAAACCTCCGAACAATTCCGAAGTATCCCGAAGTATGTCCGAAGTCACGTGTTCGCAAGTAATTCAGTAGGCGCAGGAATACTTCGAGAACTTTCCTGTCTCTTTAGATAGGCAAACTTCGATTAGAAACTAAGCCTGGTGTTTCAGAGTTTGACAAGTGTAGTCCGACTCAATGTTGTAAAGAGTAATTGCATGTGACTTTTTTATAGTTGGCAACTTTGAAGCGGTTGCTAAAGTTTGTGCCAAAGGTGATACTTTTGGGAATTTGATAGATGCGGTTATTGGGAAAAGTTTGGGAAGAGGTGAGTTTCTTACCTATTTCTAAAGGCCCTGGGCATTCTAAGAAAGTTTTCATGGAGATGAATGTGGCAAGTTTATAAAATATACATTGTTACGAATGTTATAGCGTATTCCTCGAGGCTTTTATGGGTTTTAGGATGACTTTATTGTCAGTCATGGTTTGTCTGTCTGGCTGTCAAGACCATTTATTTCGGGAATGCAACGAAGTATCGAGTTGAAATTCAAACCATATGCTCAAATTGTAGTTCTTTTCTGCTGTAAAAAAACAACTTTCTAAGTATACGCAGTCAAAAGATATGGGCGTTTATTTATTTATTTAACGATTTATGTACATACACACTGAATACAGAAAATTATGTCGTTGTACAGTAAAACTCGATGCACGAGTCTGACTCATTCTTGGCCGCTTTTATCTACAATATGATCAAAACCAATATCGATATCAAAACAGCATTCTTTCATACATAATGCACAAGCTTTTAAACAAAAATCTATGCAACATTAAAATATATATTTTCACATTTTGCATTTAAATCCGAAAGCAACAAAACATTACTTCAATTCAAAATCCAATAACAGAAAACACAAGACGATACGTTCATAAATACGTTTACAAAACAAGCATATTGCAACTATTCCAAAGCACTAACTCCACCAATTTATGCTAGCAAAATACAGAATCCAGTACAAAGTAATAGGTATTCCTGTAATAAATTACATTAGAATATACAAGCTTCTCGTGGACTGAAACCAAACAGCCCAGCTGATTAATTACCCAGCTTGCCGCGCGCTAAAATAAAAAAGATGTACAAACAAATACAGCGTGGTACTATCGATCTCCTTTAATTTATTCTAGAATGTTCCTTCATCTTGATTTTGTTAATGAGTTTGATGTAAAAAAAGGTAAAGAACATTTTTTTAAGTACTATGAGTACTATGTACTTTCATTGACCCGGCTCACGTGAACTGGTGGTTAAAAGATTTCTTACTTAAATCCCTTGGTGATGAAGGCGGGCATGTCGAGTATTTTAGTTTATTTTAAAATGTTGTGTGTGTGAATAGGGTGTTGTTCCATGTGTCCTGTTGTTCAATGGGCGCTCTCAGTTGTAACTGGTCATCTCGTAGGTGCCAGAGTGTATAAAAAAAAAACAAACTTGTTCTGGGTCTGTGTCATGTGACTTAAACATAGATGAACTAGGGGATGACCAAAAAAATTAGGGAGTATAGAAGGTGCTCCTATTACTTCATTAAACCTCTAGCATTACAAGCGTCATGTTATCTCTACTTTTCTAAAGTTTCGTGGTAACCCTGTTCCACAATTTCATAGAGACACGCCATGCATTTGCTAATGAGATCACAAACATTTTCTTCAAGCAAACAGACCACAGCAAAACCTGTCCAACGGCTACAAAGCCGAAAGAGATCAAAGTGATCTTTTGAGCCAACATACAATCTGGTACACAGCCTACAGTGTAAACCTATTGAACATCACAAGGAATACAATTCGAGTGATAAATACCTTCGAAGATTCTAATCAGATATAAACAAACGGAATTTATGTGAGGTTAAATGCAATTTGAGAGCAAATCTCTACAGATGTGATGGGTATTCTACCGTTTTTGTAAGTTTTGGATGTATGTGAAAAGTAATATCTGCAACTTGTCAACCAATTTCAAAAGAAATCCTTTACTGAAGTCAAAATACACTATAAGCGAAAGAAAATAATTATGAAATCTTGGCTTTTTCCTTTACGGATGGTAAATGATCAAATAACTTGTTCTGACCAAAACCTATCTATGCGCTTTCTTTTGTCCATTATGTTTCGGGGCCGCGGCGTATCTCAACCCGCAACCCCATGATATCTTGCCTTCCGTAAGTGCTTCTCGGGTGACCAATGGAAACCAATGCTATGCTACCATGGTGCCAGGTGGAGGCAAGCATCATGTTGCTGGTGGCAGTTAGTGTTTTATTTTGTCACTTTGTTTTTTGTATGCACGTCATATTCTTGCGACAAAATAATTTATTACTTAAAAAAAAAAAATATGATATAATTTTTGGTTTTCGATCGCAGGTACCCGTCAAGTGTTCAGAATTTTGCTAGCTAATTCAATTTGACCCTTTATGACCCCAAGCCCACTTACCTGTGCACGTAAATAAAGGTATAACGAAATGGTAATCGAATGCCACATCGATGTCGTATAAATAAATTCGGTACATCGTAAATCTCAATAAAGTCTTTGGGAAGCTCTTTCACTCCAAACATAGCACAAAACACAACAGACTTTGGATTTAACCTTGAACTGAAAATCGATTCGTTAAGACAATAGTCACCACAGAAAACGGTTTTCTATTACTTAATTACAAAGCGTTGTTGTTAAAGTTGGGAGTTTGAGACACCTTGTAAGTAAATATTTGGCGAATTTGATTCCGCTTGCGAATCAGATAACACGTTGTTAAAGCCAATCACAATAAAAGCAACTGGCTAAGTTAACATATTATAGGTTTATAGGTTTTTATTTTATTTCTCTCAAAATGGTACATTCTTTGGTTCATGTCATATTAATAATCAGATTTATAACCTTTGTGAGAGCTGGAGTCTATAATAGGTTCGGGACCTGTATGACAAATCTCCAGGCTCTCATCCTCTTAAACAATAGTATTGAGTACTAATTTGAAGACATCAAGGCCTTCACGTACAGAGACGTATATTATAATATAAACTGATATTGTACCATTACCTAGGTATAATATTGCAGTTTCTGCTTTCTCTTTTACAGTTGTAATTTTTTTCGTATGTCAAATCATACTGTTCTATCATTTATTTCAATCGTACTAGTGTGGATATATAGGATGGTGTGAATATATTTAAAAGGAATCACAGATCAAGTAAATTAATAATTATTTGGTCTATTGAAGAACCAAAAAGAAGTCTGTCTACATTGAAGTTAAGTTAATTAAGGTAATTAACATTTTACTTAATTCATACATAATACAGGTTGTTAAATGACACTTAATGTAAATCTTAGGTAGTAATTATGTTTTCTTAGTAGTGTATGATCACCGAGCATTTGAATAAAAGGATAACTAAAAATTCTCGATTTTCACTTTTGTGTCTTGTGTGCATACATGCATACAAGCTACCAAAGAATGTTTTATTAAAAGTTTCGGCTTTTTATGGGGGTGTGCCGTGCCTGTAACAAAAAGTGTCTTAGTTTGGGCAGCACACATAAAATGTTGTTGAATTAAAGCGAATCTCAAGTACTGATAAGAAGGTATTTAATGAAATTTGACGTTCAAAAGGTGAAAAGGGAGCCCAAAGTTTCAAGGTTTAGCTTAATGTAAGAACGTGTATACGTAAAATTGTTAAAAGCAACCACCATCCAGAACTGAGATCTAAATCAAGGGCGATATGAATTAAAATGGAATAAATGTTGCAGTTTATAATGTCATTGCTCGCAGTCAAAACACATTATGTTATATTCAACCTAAACAAAGTTTTAATAAAAGCGAAATTGGAATATTAACACGATTTGTTGTTTTGTTATTTTCATTCACTACTAAAACAAAGTTGAAAAATAAAACTGTTTAAATGTAACTGTAAAACGTGGTATAGCCTTTTTTTACACTATTTTTACTATCATTTTTGTCAAAGAATATAACTTCATTTCTTCACAAGCATCGAACTAAGATCCAGCTATAACAATGGTGCTTTGTCACTCGATATCTTTACGACTTTAGTCACCTTTCAATTCAAAGTTCATTCGCTCTCATGCAGTGGCACTATGACGTCGTCAATGTAGAACATTGAACCACCCCGATGGTACTCGAGATAAAATTAAAAATAGAGGTTTCAGCGTTTCATAATCGGTACATCTCAAGACTCGTTCGGGTGGAATTTATAATGACACTTGGCATAAATTGAGGGCACCATTCAAACCCCAGGCTGTTTATGAGAGATAAAAGTAGGTATATGACAATATCCAAGACCCATACCCTAAATATGGAATATTTTGGGATGCATCCCTATTTCTTGGGGAATCGGGGTGGGGAGTAGCTAGTAAACTATGACAATTTATGCACGAATATACCTTTTGCCTCCATATATTAAGCCCAACTGTGTCTTCAAATCCCATTTATGAATCTCGTGTTGATATCACTTGAGAAGTTGGCTTTATAATGCCTTTATCAAGCAGGAACTTAGATAATGAACTCTTGGTATGTTGAAATCACATCTGCAATGAAGTTGTTATATCTTTGTGCTGAATTTATACAAACGTAGTAACATGTATAGCCTCCGCCACGCCACGCCATTAACGAGTAAGTATCAAATGTCTAAATACGAGAACATTTCTTTTTTCTTGACACTCTCGTGTCTAAATGATTTATTTTCTTTTCTATTTTCTAAGAAACGCTTCGCTGCTACCAATTGTGTTAAGAAATAGTTTTGATGAAATAGTGTTACCAAATCTGTTTAAAAGTAAACTGTCAGTCTATATAAACGCTATAATGTCACTTATTTTCACTTCTTGATATTATTTTCATAGCAGCTCAAAAACAATAATGAATTATTTCAATGTTTCAATACACGTGAAAACGAAGCCCCTTTTACTATAATGACTCTTAATGAATGCCCATTATTCACCCATGAAACATTAGCATGATAATACATTCATTTCAGCAAAGTTATTAACACGTTAAAACTGCCAACAAAAAAGCCGATGGCACCCGAACTTCCCCGAACGTGTAAACACAGACGATGCCAGCAAAACACAAACAGAGACCGGCCAATTTTACTTAGTAGTTAATCTGTAATTCGTGATTCAAATCCCCGGCGCGGTCGATGCGACACCGCGCCTATCCGTTTAAATGGACAGAAAAAAGACGAGGTGTGGCCGATTCGACCGTCGGGAGTCGGTTATGTAGTGAGCGGTCAGCGTGCCTTGGTAAGTAATGGTTGACTTGGCTAACGAGGAAAAAGGAAAAGTGCTACGAGAAAATGCGTACCGCTGAAAGGGATGGAAGCGAAGCTGATGTAATTAAATAAAAGCGATTCGCTTTTATGGACATGGTGTAGAGTGTACTGGAGTTGAAATTGCGTTGTATAATAGCAAGACTAAAAAATCGTCTCGTCGAAATAATGCCTCAAACATTTACAAAGTCTTTTTATTCAGAATGACTACTTGTCTTTTGTCTGTGTTCTCTTTAGTCCCACAAAAAGGTAGCTCAATGACACAAGTGATTTCTCTCTCAGTTCAAAAATCTTTTTCCAACTAACAGAACAGCACCTCCACACAGACAGCGACAATATTCATCACTAGCCCGCACTCCCCATTTGATCGACACCGCACAAAAGCCGCAACAATTTGTCGCTCCATATCACACCAGACCTTTACATGTACATTCAGACTGCACTTTGCGGCGTTAGAAGGACAGAACACGCCATTGGGAATCCGCAAAGCTAAATTGGACTTGGGGACCGGTCACTTGCCTCGTTCCAATCGAGTTGTTTCTTTAACACAAGAAAATGCTTTAGATTATATCTTATGCCAGTAAACAGATAACGAAGTAGAATAAGGCAATTTAACAAAACATTCTATTTAGTATCATCGTGAACGTTTGTTTCGGCGATTACTTTGGATGTGTTTATGGAAATGAGGGTATTTGTTATGGCAACGTTCCTGCAAGTATTGGATGTTTCTACATTGAAATTCTGCGTGTGTAATTGAAAATTCTCAGACGTTATTGCTGTTTACGTCATTGTGAGAAGATGTTAGTTTTATTGCTGAGTATTCTGTTTTACAGTATTTTTTTTTAACGTTGCCGCATTCTGGTCATTTTTCCTGTATCGTAGGTCGTTTACGAACACGAAAAATTTAAACTCGCATACATAAACAACCAGTCCCAAAACAACTGTAGGTCATACAATTATTTGTTTCGTGCGGGGATCGAACCCGCAATACTCAGCACGACAGTCGATTGGTCAGGCACTGCGCCAAGCGTGCTGTCATTACAAATTAGAATGTAACATTTTCTGGTTTAAAGTAAAAATTTGTTTTAGGGCTTTACCTAATCAAAGACTCATAATGGTCTTAAAAGGGAATTATTGAAATGATGTTGCGGGAACTAAAATGGGTGCAACTCAAAGCTTAGTATTTTTCATGTAGCTTAAAGTTGGTTAATCGTTGAAGCTTTCCAAAATCACTACTCTAAAAGCTCGTCTTATCTTGTTGGTCTTTCAAATCTTAACTCCAAATACATAGAAAAAAAACATACCGGCCGAATTGAGAACCTCCTCCTTTTTGGGAAGTCGGTTAAAAACTGTACTGTAACATCTCTGTCACAAAACATGTTTTAAAATTCGAACTCTACTAGAATTTTCTCCTTCATAATTGAAAATGGAACTGTTCGACAAGTTTTCTATACAATTCTCATGAACATGCGCTCAACGGACACACTCTGGGGGTTCGACACCGTAACTCTATACTTGGGAACGAGCGACTTGCAGATACAAATGTTTCGACGGCACCTCTACAATACACTTTTCCTGTTTTACTATCCAATACTGTCCGATTCTCGATCTCACGTTTCTGAGAATCTTATTTCTATTTGCTTGCAATATCTTTTATTGAAATTTCGATTCGAATGATTTTGTTCTGTTCGTTGAATTATTTATCGTTGTACATTCAATCGTCGTGAGTTTATGATAATTATATCACCTCACACCCGAGATGAGATCTTTGCCCAACAGTGGAATAGTTATAGGCTGATATACCATTCAGTAGTTTTTGCGTGAAACAGTCTGTAACAAACATCGAAACATTTATACACACTTACAAACTTTCGCATATTATTATAAGAAGAATTGTTTTCGCATTATTTATTTTGACTGCATGACATTACCAAAAAGTCTGTTTTACTACATTATTAAATTACGGGTACATAACTGTTTATTTATGCTCCATCGATTGCTTTTTAGGGTTCCAGTCCTCAAAAAAAAGAAAAACGGAACCCTTATTAGAACACCTTGTTGTCCGTCTGTCTATTTGTCTGTCAAGATCCTAAAACTCGGGTATGCATGGAGGTATCAAGTTGAAAACCATATAATCAACTGTGTAGTCTTTTGATGCTGTGAAAAAATCAACTCTCTAAGTCTATGGAGTCAAAAGATATGGCTGTTTATGTCGCAAGTTTGTACTGAACGCGCAGTTTGGCCAGTTTTTACAAATATGTACGGGTATTTTAAATGATCAAATATTTTTATTTAGTCAGCACAAAACTGCAGTCAGTGCTGCATGGGCATATAGCTGTTAAAATCAAATTGGCATTGCTCGCTGGATAGGCAAATATATATGTCGAGAATAACCTGTCATGATGATATTTTATATGTAGTGATGACTTTTGTTTATTTTAATTCATTATTGAACAAACTGAACATGTAGCAATTTTTGGTACTAATATTATAAATGCGAATGTTTGTGAGGAGGTTACCCTTTCACGTCAAACGGCTGATCGGATCTTGATGAAATTGGGCACAGACAGTCTGAAATAACACGAAGGATACTTGTTTTTCGATATCACGCGGGTGAAGCCGTGGTTTCCAGCTTGTATAATAATAAAATTCTTTCGGACCATTTACGATTGGTCGTGAGATAAGTCATCTGCGCTGGGAGGTATTATAATGCACAATTTGACACAGACACCGATGTATTCCTTGTTTCTTTTACTCTCATAGTCTGATGGAACGGTAAGCCAGCGAAGAGGCACCAAGGATTAAACATGCTTTCCAAGACACCAAATACAACAAAACTTTGGACTACTATTGAGATATATCTAATGTAAAATCCCAATAGCGCTTATTTGCCCCTAATCTAAATATTTTTATTTCACATTTGCCTACTCAACACTTATAAAATATCGAGAAAAGGTGCACGGTTCGGGTTGGTCGTTTCCTATGGAGAAGAATCGGCAAGAAACTCCATGTTTACTCTTTTAAAATCATTTATTTTAACAATGTTGTTACTTGTTACAGCGTTACTAATTAAGTATGGCAGCGTAGGCCCTGTTTACTTTACAAACCGTATCTTCAACACCCACAATATCTACTCATTCACATAGCCTAAAGCAAAAACATTCTACCCAAAAATCTTTAACCAACTTTCAAGATAAAGATCTCAATCTCCTACAAACAAAAACTAAAGAATATTCAAGTGTATACAATCCGCGATAGATAAGTTCGAACAAAAAAATGATGCCTCGCGTAAGATGGTCCTCCCATCTGTAGTTTCCTAACATCTGGGACCGCGGCGGTAAATTGCACCCAAGGGATGTGTTGATTCAGTTATACTACATTTGTTGCTTACCCAGTGAGATAAATAGGAAATGCCTTTTTACTCGGGTTTCACGGTATATCTATTGTGATATAAAAATATCGGGTGGTATAAATTGGAGTATTTTTCTGTACAATCCCGTTGGTCGTTCGTCGGTCTTAAAATTCTTACGTATTTATTGGTCGTTATTGTTTATGCTTTTATTTTTGGACTTTTATTGTAAAATCGTTTTAAAGTTTTCAGAAATCAGAAAACTAAGATTTTATTATTGTTTCAAGGAAGATTTTATGTTGGAGTTTGTAAAGTTGACTAGAATACATTTTTTTTAAACGAATTTTATTTAACCATTTGCAGTTTAGTTTTTTTTTATCACGTCTGGATAATGCTGCCGTCGAAGTTTTATTTTATAGATTTTATGTACAATTACAGTTTAATCCTAAATTGCTAAATTATTGTCGCATTTTACAATAGTCAAGATAAAAAAAAAACAATCTTTGTTAAACAAACTGAGATATTTGACCAAAGCAGCAATTACTAGACTCACAAAATCTATTTTGTAAAATTTTCCCCAGGTTTATAAATTAATATCATAGCTGACCACGATAACCCGGTGCCGTCGTTAAGTTTGATTTAGCATTATGCACTTTAATGCACAATATGTCAGTACATTTCTCAATCGACCTCGCCTATATTCTCGCCTTTTGCTCCATTTTACAATAGTACAGATGATTGAAGTTTCTTTTGTTAGATGTTCATGTTTCAATGCAGCAATGTCAGAATTGTACATTGCAATCTTTGGATCTGACAACTATTGGCAAATGGTTGGGAATGACTCTATTGCTGTGTTCCTTTTCAAAATAGCCTTTTGTCATTTAGAATTTATTAGATAGGAATATTTTAACTAGTTAGTAAGACTTTTTCAAATTTGTCCAGTCTCTTTAAGGCATATGCCCGCGGCGGTGCCAGTAAATTTAATTTGATCATAAGCTATCTATCTGCCAAATATCTTTTAAAATTTCGTTCAGTAATTTTAGCGTGAAAGAGTAACAAACATCTTAACAAATATTCGCAGATATATCAATAGAAATAGTAAAATAGACTGTTACTATCATGACATTAGAAATATAAACGCTAATAAGTATTTTATCCATCATTTTCTGTTAACCGTCTCATTAAACAACCATTAACATTTCACCAAACACGTCCTACGCACGCAAAAAATATAACTTCCAAGGCAAAATTACCCAAATAAATGATAACACTAACATATAAATAGAAATAAGCCAATAATTCGTCTATTTAAGCAATAAAGATAGCACCACAATATTTTATGGCATTTTTACGTTCATCTCTGCCACAGTAGATAATATTGGTATTGACTGACAGTATTTCAATTAGGAACGAATAGCCGGAAATTGGCTAACACTTTTTTTTTTTTTGGATGGCAATCATCAAATAACTTTCGACGGGTGGACCGGGGGAGTGTAAGACTTGTATTGACTAAAACCCACCCATGTTCCTTCTATTGCCCTTTACATTCCGGGGTCGTTGTATCTGTTTCAAACAACCCGCAACCTCGAAATTGGCTCACACTAAGAACAGCATTTACATTTTTTTAAGCATGCTTCAGTTCCAAATTCAAGATTTGCCAGCGAGTAATGGAGGCAGCATAATACGTTTTAAGTGACCAGATCACGTAAAAAACGCTCCATAACTAACCATTACTCTAACCATTACTCAAGTAGCTGCTGATGTTGAAGAAAAAACATTCAGGCTAAAGTGGAAGTTGACATGCCATATTGCACGGATGCACCATGAGGGATTACAAGGACCGGCACACAGTGGATACCTGAGGACGGACGGCGAAGTTGACCGCCACAGCGTGAAGATTTGATCATGTTTACGTGGCTTACGTGACTAGATATCGCACAAGCTAGAGATGTGTGAAAAAATAATGCGTGGCCACTGACAAGCAGTGTGACACAACGTAGACCAGTAGAAAAAAAAACTTCAGGTAACAGATTACTCGTCAATTAGCCGGGGTTCTTTCATTAACACAAATGGTTATATTATAATTATGCATGTCTTGCAAAATAAAAACTCTGAAACCCGCCTTAAATTTCACAAAAAAACAGCTACTAGTTGGTTTACTGATTACACTTACTCTGTGTCCCCGCAGTTATAATATTTACATTTCATTTTATGGTATCATCCAAGTCGTAGACGGTACGTGTTTTTATATTTCCCCTCTAAACACCAGTTTTATACATTTAGACTTGAGGGAATAACGACTTGTGCAGTGAACTAAAACTTTAGGTCTGTGAGGACCTAAAATATTACCTTGTGGCATTCAATATGTATGCTGTGGTTGGGTACCTACATGTTTGTACGGTCAAGAAAAGACAGAAGTAACCAAGGTCGTCAGATATTGTTTTTTTTTTTAAACCGAGAAATTTATAGAAAAAACTGATTGTTTTCTAACAATTTTGAATTCCACGAAATTTTATTTTATTCGAAAACAGTTACGGATTTTTAACTGTACCTGCCGAGTCTGGTTACTTATCTTTATTGTTGACTAACTATACTAGAACTAGACTATTGTGTTTTTAGTCCTTCGGTTTTCGATAAAACCTTGATGCCATAACTGCTACATATTGACCCACCTTACCCTGATTTGTATTAATGCAACACATTATTTATTCATCTGCCTAGCTTTTTCTCACCTATATTGGGGTCAGTTTCTAGTCTAATTGGATAGCGCTGAATACTAGTATTTTACGTGAAACGACTGCTTATCTAACTTTCACATTCTAGTACTTGGTAGAGTTATTGCTCTACCCCTTCGCAAGACTGGTTGTCGTTTAGGCTTCTGACTATTCGTTATGACAAAAAAATCCAGATTATACAATGTGTCCGGTCACGGACTAGCGATATTCTATGTACTTATATAACAAACATGTCAGTACTCAAATTTGTTGATTTAAAAAAAAAACTACCATCTTTTTCGCAAAAAAAGATTACAAAACTTTCGTTGATTTGCATGTTTTTTTGGACTTAAATTTTGTTTTTCTAATTTTTCGGAAATGTAAGCTCATCATTTCTTAATTTAAACGATAAACAATATTTTTGCCCTCTGAATAAACCTATTCTTATCTCAGTAAGACCAACACTTTGAGAGATATGTTTTTTTTTGTACACGCATAGACAATATCTCAAAATGGCTGCCAAAAACCGGGAAAAGGAATTAGACCAATTAGACCCAAGTGTGTATCGTAATAGTATATTAAAACACTCGTTACACAAGTACCTAGAATATCGCTAGTCCGGGACCGGACACATTATATAACATTTTTTTTTTAATACAACAGCAGTTGCACGAAATAAAAAATAACGGTATAACCTATTCACCAATAAGCAATCAAACCACGTAATATAAAGGCATCATCACACGACCACGAGAAACTGCAACTTTAACACGTATCCATAAAACGCTGTGGCCCACTTCACGCGATCCGATCAGACCTTGATGCGCCCGTAAACATTAGACCGAAATAAGCAAGCCAATATCAATCAGCTGAAGGTGCGGCCTGTTTCTGATATTGAAAATGTTAGGGAATCGGCAAAAATAAAGGTTTCGTATTTTGAGGGTTTGTTATGCATTTTTGTGTCTATGGAATTTGTTGTCTGAAAGTAAATTGCAATCGTTTCATCGTTGCTTGTTAGGAACTTTATTTTTTGATGAAAAATTTACTTTGTTTCTTGAAGATTACTGGCTGATGGTTTTCATGTTAAACTTCGTGTGGACTGTTTATTTTCATTAAAATTATAAAACTGTTTAATTTTCATGACTTTACGACAGACCGCCGCGACACAACTAGTTTATTTTTCCGCCATTTTCTTAGAGATAGAAGCTTTTTGAATAGTAAAAAATGTCATTATAACTGTTTCAATCATTTACAGTTTATTCAAATAAACTTCTCTTGTGATTTCTCCACTCTTGTTCCAATTCTACAAAACTAAATAAACTGCTAAACTTCAAGCTTAAATAACTGAAAAGCCCCACCTTTCAATCAGTTGAAAGCTGTTTGAAATTCCGCTCAGTTTTCCACAAACAACTTAATCGCCAATATAGAATTTTGGTGTAACATCTAAACCTACATGTCGAGGCAAGCGTCTATATTTCCATTTACAGTTATATACTATGTAGATAACCTACTAGGTAATTTGCAAATTGATTCTAGATGCCAGCTCTTGGCAGTGTTCGGACGTTGCTTCGATATTTACATAAACCCTACTACACATACGCTGCGCACACGATCAACGTTTATCCTAGACTATTACCTATCCTGTAATTGATAACGTCTACAGTGTAATTTGGTTAGCCAAATTGTATGGTACTAACAAAATGAGGAGGGTACAATTGAATATTGAAGTAGATGGTAATTTTTGGTTTGGTAAGTAAACTGTGGGTTAAGTTAATGCCGGTTTAGGTAAAGATAGGCCAATTTCCCCATTCACTTAAATTGTATTGCGAACTAAAAATTGGACTTAGATTGTCTGCTAATATCCATAGAATCTTTGCAGGTTGCGTGACAGACCTATCAGCATTCTGCACTCGATTATACTAACTAGCTGTTAACTATTAAGTACTGACAAAGACTAAGAGTTTTGTAACTAACACACAGAATTCCTTTTTTTCTGAATAAATGTACGGCACGGTTGACGAATGTCGCTAGTTCGATTCCGAACGGAAAAAATATTTGTATGACGCCAAGTAATTTTTCGGGTCTGGCTGTTTTCTATGTGAGTTTAAATGTTTGTTAACGCATCCACGATACAGGAAAAACATCCTAGAGAAGGGCAACTTTATACTTAAAATAGATCTTATCCATTATAACTACGACAGTATTCAACCACAATCATTCCCAAAAACAAAACGTAACCATCTTCAACAGAAAAACAAAAGACTACCAAGGAATTGTCTTCCCAACAAAATATCACAAACATCTTGTTTACTTCACTAAAAGCCCACAAAATCCACAAAAGCTTTAAAAATAATATGAAATAACTCAAGCACACCCTTCGTTAAGATTGTGGCTCATTTTCTCGAAAACCAATACCAGAGCAATATCAATAATCAATTGGTGCATTCTTGGCATCAGTTCAAGTCTATTATAGCGTCGATATAAGCGATGCATACGCAAATGTATTGAGAATCTTGCATCCTTTTGTGAGTCTTGCATCTGGCCTGTATTCTGCTTTTATATTTTATGTTTGTTTCGAATTGTTTGGATATAAATTGTAACGATAGCGGATGTTGAGGCGAAGTGTTGCGTATTTGGTCAGTTTTGTATTAGTTTCGTGTCAAGGTTTGTGAGTCTTCGAGATGGTAATGTGTTGGAAGTTAGTTGGGGATTTTGGGTTATGGAATCAACTCTTTCGCTGTCCTGAAATCAGCGTTTAAGTCCAAAAAATATATGAAATAATTTGGATTGGGCTTGATATGAGATAATAATATAAAGCAAGTCAAAGAGCATTACCTCTCCTCTGTATTGTAATATTCTGCATAATTGTATATTTATTTTTATATGTGTATTATTTGTATGTATGTTTATTAGCGATATGATGGACATTTTAAAATTTTCCTGTTTTCCAACTTTCCTCTCGCAGGTCTGCTGGAAGAAATTTCTAATGAAATAAGCTGTACTTTTGTGCCTTTCTGTCTTAATGTAATATCCTGTCGTGTATTTTGAAAATAAATAAATCTCTTGGAATAAATGTTTCGGATGTCACTCAAAATAATGAAATTGATTTCTTGCCCATTCTTCTCTACAGACATCAACGCTTTGGAATGGGCAACTACAGTACTTTCACAAATAATTATGCAATGTGTCAGTGACTGTAGCTTGGTTCTTTTTGTTTCTTGATATTCAAATGAATGTATGAATGAAAGTATCGTTTTGTTGGTAAAGCAATCTTACAATTTCATCTGAATAACAAATCTGTCGCAATAAATGATTTCTTTAAACATAACTAAGCTATACCTTTAATAGTTTCACAGCTAACAATTTCCAAGTACCAGAAAACCACGACCTACAAACCAAATATTTGAACAACGTAACACCGTGTCAATACAATTTGTCCCACAAATTCACTATCAATCAAATGCCAACATAATTCCAAACATTCTAGAGCTAGTCGCTTCAAACGACAAAGTTTAGTCAATTTCATGTAAAATAACGGACAGTTCATGACCTCGTTGTAATAGTCACCATGACTCACAGAATTTACTCGTCATAACTTCGCCAGGCAAATTGGAAGTTTGGTACCCTTTCTTGTGTTAATAATGGAGATACAACGGCTTAATGTACTGTTAGGAAAGAAGGAATTGTTCGTAAAACTTACTTTATCATAAATATTATATAATAATTATAAAAGCGAAAGTGAGTTTGTTTGTTTAATTGTTACGTCTTCACGCCTATATGGCTAAACCCATTTTGATGAATTATGGTATGGAGATAGTTGGGACCCTGGAGACGAAAAAAGGCTAACTTTTTTTTAAAAAAAGTGAGAAATGAGGGAGAAAGAGGGAATAAAAGGAAAAAGTTAGCGTTGCTATTACAATAAATAAGGCGCAAGGGCAAAAACTACAAGTAACAGGTACCTGCAAATCAGGAAAGGGGAACTGTGTTAACTGTGTGAAGCCGCAGACAAAAGCTAATGAATTTGATATAGTCATCTACTTTGCAAGGTTTATCAGTAATCAGAAAAATGTAAGGTATTTGTCATGACTTATTTTGTTAAAACAATGGATATCAATTTATTTCAAATTGTTTTTAATCATTCGTTAGTATGTCATGTTTGTATTCAACATTCAACAAACACAAGTAGGTTATCCAGAAATAGATTATTTATTTGATGATTCAGCTGTGATTCATTGTAGCTTTTTTCTCCACTGCTTTTGGATTTTTTTGCGATGATTAATTAATTTGTAACAGAATAGTACACAGAGACTATCGTTTAAATAACCAAAGTAGATGATGAACGAAACAGTACTTAACAATTTTTTAAATATCATCATCATTTTATTGCCCTTGTCCCGTTTTCTTCTTCCATTCTCAGCTATAAGACGTCACGGCATTATTTACTCCTTTTTTTTATTGAGAATGAACTCACTCTTGACCTCGATCTCGCCTGATGGTAAGCGACAGATGAGGTCGACGATGGAACGAGCGAGCCCAGAAGATGCCTATTGACTCTTGTTTTGAAGGCAGACGGGTCGTATGTGGTAGGGAACACAGAAGCCGGTAGAGAGTTCCACACCTTGGCCGTGCGCACAATAAATGTTAAGGAAAAGCGCTTAGTACGACAAGACGGTATATCGACCAAGTGCGGGTGGTACCCTGCCGTGCGTCTGGTAGCCCGGTAGTAAAACGGATGTGGTGGGATCAGGTCATGGAGCTCCAGCGCACACTCTCCGAAGTACAATCTGTAGAAAACCGACAAGCTGGCAACGTTACGCCTGTGCGTCAGGCTATGAAGCTTGGACACAAGCATCTCATCGCCTGTGAGCCTTTTGGCTCTGCGTTCCACCGAGTCGAGTGCAGCGAGCTGGTATTTTGCCGAGCCATCCCATAGGTGGTCTAGGTGGTCCCTTTCTTCTTCATATCATTCCTTACACAGTCCATCTAACTTTTCTTTGGCCTTCCTCTCGCTGTCCGTCCATCAATATTTTCTTTAAAAAAACGTCTAAAAAAAAACATAAACAATGACGTCACCAACTATTATCAAATTAAAAACTTCATAAACAAATTTTGACGAAAATAACGATATTTTAACCACAATATTCCTTTGGGCCATGACTTAATAATTTAGGTGTGTTATCGCTAATAACAAAATGGATACGTGCGTGCCCGCCCTTTGGAGAATAGAATCGAAATAGGTATCGTGACACACAACCACAAAAGTTGATAAACAGTTATCGTTAATTCCCGAAGCTACTTTCTTTAATATTAATATAAATTCCAATTTTATTTCGGCCTATCTCAGTGAAGGCAAATAGTAATAAAAATGGAAAAGTATATGAGAAAATATTTGTTGAAGAAAATTCTTATTAAATAAAATAAATTATTTATTTTCAAAAAGCAAGTCTAAGAGTCATAATCTTTCCTGTATACTGTAATATTCTGCATAATTATATATTTTAGGTATGTATTTACTATATTAGTATGTATTTTATATGTATTATTTATTGTAAGTATGTTTATTTTGTTATTGATAAATTTCCTGTTTTGTCTTTTCTGGAAGAAATCTATACTTATATACTTATAATATTATAAAGCTGAAGAGTTTGTTTGTTTGTTTGAACGCGCTAATCTCAGGGACTACTGGTTGGAATTGGAAAATTCTTTTAGTGTTGGATAGTCCATTTTTTGACGAAGGCTATAGGCTATATAACATCACGCTACGACCAACAGGTGCTGAGCAGCGTGGGTGAATTCGCGGGGAACAGCTAGTATTTAATAAAATAAGCAGTGCCTTTGTGCTCTTCTGTCTTAATATAATGGCATTTTTGCGAATGGTAAATTATCAAATAACTTCTCCCGCTCTGGCTGGAGCGGGGGTAGTGTCAAACTTGTACTGACTAAAATCCACCCATGTTCCTTTTTTGCCCTTTATGTTCCGAGACCACTGTTTCTCTTTCGAACAACCCGGTAGGCTGTGGCTCTGGCAGGCCCCTCTAAGTAAGTTTAATCTTTTCTCAACTAACTTAGTCGGTCGGTCTAACCGGACACGGCTGAATTCCAGTATTAAATATAAAGCGGTTGTGCCTATGAGACCTAGGTAATACGATAACTCTTGGAAAGACTGGTCGTCACAATATCAAGTCACTGATTATCTATTACGACTGCCAAAGATTTACAAATGATAGCCGGACCAACGGTCTAACTTGTTTTTTGAAACAAGGAGAAGAATAGGTATTTAATGAATGGGTTACACTTGGCACTGCTTAACCTTGAGATCGACCCGTGCAGCTGTTATTACAGTGCCCGGATCTAATAATATCATCACAAAACTGTTATAGCTATAATAATGTTAACAACAAGAAACACCTTGGCAACGTCTGCTTTACCTTAAAAATCGACCCGTGTGTCTGTTTTACTAAGCCAATACCTAATAATATCAACACAAAACTGAGATAGTAACAATAATTTTAACATCGACAGAAACAAAACTAAAATTAAACTCCAAACACAAGCATTACAAAGCCTCCCGATTTGCCAATGACGGTATAGAATCCCATGCGGGACTAATGTCGGGCACAATTCCAATTTCGGTCCGTACGTACCTGAAAAAATTTGTGAAAAGAAAATCCAATCATAGTTTTTGGCTAACCTGTGTAACGAAAGATTTGTAGATCTGCACCGCGGTTAGATTAATTAGGACAATGTTAGTTTTCAAATTGACATTTGTAATTTCTAGAACGAAACTTTTATGTCGTTTGTCTGCAAAAGTATTGACAGAAGCTTTTCGGTAGCTTACGTCAGTTTAATATTAAATAAAAAAAACTACAATTATTTTTATCCATAAAATAATTTTAAGTCCAAAAGACTAAGCGATTTGTCTTTTGGAGTAAAAATGTGTTACAAAGTAATCCTACAAAGACTCCGTTTTTTCCTATTGAGGGACAAATCCTAAAAAAGTAACAATTTCCAAAAGCTTTATGGTCTGATAGACCACACGTCGACGTGGTAGGCCCAAAAGGAGATGGCGTGATAAGCTAGACTTCCACGAAAAGGATTGGACCAAAACAGCAAAAGACATAAAAAAATGGGAGGAAGGAAGAGAGGCCTTTGCCCTGCAGTGGGTCACATTTGGCTAATAATAATAGACCACCCGGAGGTTATAATGAAACACAATGTTTAAATCGACGGTCCCTATGTACATAAAGACATGTTGAAAATGGCATTTATTTTATTGTCTCATTGGCTTTAGATTATCTATGCGCCCATGCTGACATACGATTTTTATTTTTATTTTATTTATTTACATTGTTTTAGAAATCGTACAAGAGAACAAGTCTTATAATTACAACACAAATAAGTGTCGTAGAAACGATCATCTCTCAGTTTTTCTAAGAAAACGTGAAAAAATAAAATATTTTTTGTGTAAATGGTATCATAAAGCTCTTAAAACTGTTAAAATATTGTCTAAAAAAAATATTTTTTATTGCTCATAGAATTATTTCTAGAGCGTGTTGAACACAAATTACGCTCTCCTGTAAACCTCGGTTTTTGACTTAACCTTATGTACGTAAGTAGGGACCGTCGAAATATGTTTCTTTAATTTCTACCTGCACATTTTCAGTACTTGTATTATTCTTGAAACATTTTAAACAACATTACGGGTACTTTCGTCGGGCATCGCGTTAACGCGACAGGTGACGATAGCTGCTGACACACCCGACATAATCGACGCTAATCAGTCATGGAAGCTGTACTATTAGAGCTCGTTTTAGCACGACAATCTAAAATTATAACTATGGTAAGTTATGGTGCAAAATGTCATGGTTTACGTTTTGTATATTTGTTTTCTTGTAATGTTGTATTTTTAGGGTTGATGCATTCCAATTTTTCCACTATTTCATATACCAATAACATTATTTCTAGGCTGCTTATTTTTTTTCTTTTCTCTGTTTACTAACTAAGGTATATAATATCTCTTTTTTCTTAAAGAGCTGATTTTTTTAAATACAAAATACCACTGTATTTTAGGCCTTTTATTTTAGGATGGGACATCACCAAATAAATCCTTTGTGATTCTATGTTTTAGTTTACTTATAAGTTACTTTATTTAAGTTATTTTAATTTATATTGAACAATTCAGAAATAAATATCCCTTATTTATAATATTTGTGTAGGTGTATAACATTCACAAACAAACATACGACTAACAATTAAATATTATTAGTCAGCGAATAGTATGAAGTAACTTTTCTAAGCGCATAATTTAGGGTTGAAATATAAATTTTCCCTTTTCTTTCCGAGTACAAACTAGAGTCGTTATAGGCGGGGAAAAAACTAATAACTCCGGGACTTAAACATATGGAAGGATTATAAAGGAAATACGTTTTTATAATACATAATGGTGTGATAATAGCCCAAAGACTAAGAAATTTAAGTGCCGAAGGGCAGGGCGTTTTTGTGGGAGTGTCTCTTGTAATTTGACGTTCAAAAAGTGCTGATTATCAGCATAATTTGAATAAATAACTTTTGATTTTGATTTTAAAACGGTGTAAACTGTTTTTTAGGGTTATATAGTCCAACATGGAACCCTCATACATTTATCATGGGTACGAAATATCCGTCTGTCTGTCTGCGGTTTAGCACAGACACGCTTAGTACTATAAAATTGGAGTTTGGCATGGATATACATATTAATCACCCGACAATGTGAACAAGAAACTGTTTGAAAAAATAAGGGAATCTTTTGTCTTGGTATGGACATGTAATGAGGAAGGATGAAGCACATGTGACTAAAAGAGTGATGGATCTGAATGTTGATGGACGGAGAGCGAGAGGAAAGCCAAAGAAAAGATGGATGGATAGTGTAAGGAATAATTTGAAAGAGAAAGGACTAAATGATGCCGTGACGTCTAATAGGGGAGAATGGAAGAATTAAACGTGTTGCGACGACCGCAAACAAAATGGGACAAGGGCAGGAAAATGATGATGTTCATAGACAATAAACCAAAAATACTTATACTGCTGTAGCCAGAAACGTAATTAAAAAAAATTTCTAAGTATTACATTGTTCAAAACAAACATATTTCTAACGCAAAACAATTCAAAAAAAAACAAAACAACCTCCAGACGATTGTATCTCAAACGCTACTCCCCAGTTGATCACAAGCGGACTCAATAACCCCGCGCTCAGGATACATATAATTACAATATTACTGCGCGATATCTTCGTCACCGAGTCCCAAGTCCCGGCTTGTTCCCGGATCTCCCCGGACTTTTGTTCGGTACGAGGTCCTTTGTCGATGCCTCACAATAAAATTTTATCCCGGAAACCTATTCGCAGTTACCTTTTATTATAATGTTGCAGCGGGCATCCGGGGTACTTTTCAGTCGGAGCTATTGTTGTCCGCATAATGGGGGCCAACCTTTTTATTCCGCTACAGATTTTTGAATGTACCGTCGGTATTAACGCTTATGAGATCCGATCGATTGGATGTCTAAAGTGGTTCTTTATTCTGAAGTTTGGAGAGAGCCCTTTGTTTGGATGAAATTGTCGATGTTTGTTATGCTTTTCAACTTAAGCTTCGAGTTAGGGATTGGTTCTCTGGTCTGAATTAGTTTCAGTTTGACTGGTTAATCTTACAAGTTATTTTGATATCCAACGGTTTTAAGAGACTGCAAATTCTAGTATTAAATAGTAACCACCATCTCTCGTGTTTATCTGGCATGATTTTTTAAAATCTGGTTCTTCTAGCCTGACAGACAGATGTGTTGCTGTGGAGTTTGTTCCGCCACTTCTTCTTCCCAGCTAAAACACTAGGAAGTGGTGAAGGGCAGGGCGTTTTTGTGGGACTGTCTCTTGTAATGTGACGTTCAAAAAGTGGTGATTATCAGCCTAATTTAAATAAATGACTTTTGATTTAGTTAAGCCTAATTCAAAACACAACCTGACCAAAAAATTGGTTGCTGAAGATTTTTCTTAGCTTTACTTCTAGAACTAAGTTTGTATTTTTCTTTGTTAACTAGATTAACATTACATTTATATAAACTTGTAAATGTGCATTTTGCATTTTGGTCAGCGAATAAAAGTTTTTTTTTAATAATTTTGATAATACACTATGCATACTGGTAGTATGGTATGGTATTATATTAATAATTCTAGAAGACAGTGGTCCGCAATGGATTCTGTCAGACTTTTACTGACTAAAACTACATGGTGTTCCTTCTCGTCACTTCTGGCTGGGATGCAAGAACACAATTTAGTTCTACACAATTACCACCAGTACACCTTATAGTACCTACACTAAGTCATTTCATGTATATACATTTACTGTACATACGACTGATGCCAGAGTCAAAAGAATGAGAACTAAAACACTGAAAAAAACGTCAGTTTTTTTACAATCATAAAGAATCCTGCATTTAAAACTTACTTGGATATAACTGAAGAAAAAATTATTATATCAAAATATTTTTATTTCACATAGGCCTACATGGGCAAAATGATGTGATGTGCTACTGAGCGAAAGGTGTGTATACTCCTAGGACTCTTGAGATTACGAGTAATAGAAAAGTATGGAAGAAACTAAACTCCCCGTTTAACAGGGAGAAGTCAAACTCCCTGTAGCACATCATTTTCATCATCAAAACAAACGAAATTGAAACCAAACCGCGTGACCAGATATTTACCAAAACTTCGGCAGTAATACCAGCCTAATTAACACGATACAGGGAATCATTAGCATCGTTCCACAGATATTTGGAAACGTGCTACGTAATGACCCGAATATGTGACTTTAGTACCTGCGCGTTGAGTTAACAGCCAGTTTGGAATTCCTTCCATTGATGTACTTAGGTATACAAACTGTAGTGTACACTAAGGCTGAGTTTACCGCAATTTGCTTATTGCAAATCAAATCATTTTATTTGTCACAATGCAGGTATTCTTTCACAATAGGTGTTACAAATACATAGATTAGATTACCTTGCTTTTACTCTGGACGCTCTTAATGTGCTCGTTTTTCTACATCGTTCTCACATGTATTTTTGATCTCAACATGAATGATGTATCCATGGTTTTGTAAAATATTACTTATGATTTAAAATAGTGTCCATGGAGTTTCTTGCCCATTCTTCTCCATAGAGATCTACGCTTTGGAATGGGCTACTACATTACTTTCACAAGTTATTATGTCTTGTGACTGGGACTGTAGCAGCATCTTTTTTTTTTGTTGTTCTCATGACATTCAAAAGTGCCTGTAATGGTCTTATTGAAATAAATGATTTTATTTGAAATAATTATCTTAGTCCGCTGCATTCTGCTTTCAAGCATACAAATATTAAACAAACATTGCATCGAATTCTAAATGGGTTTAAGTCTGTTTCGTCGTGTCTGTCTCGTCATCTTTAAAAGATGGATGGATATTACAATGTTTCAAATATGAAGAAAAGGAAGAAAAGGAGGAGTTGAGGTCCAGAGTGCCCACTTTTGGCAATTAAATATAAAATAAAAGGTAAATCTTCTTGAGTGATGTGATGCCAGCGAGAGTAATATAAAGATAAATAAGTCAGTAAAAAATATGTTTAGAAAAAAAGTAATAGCATACAGAAGGATCGCGCAAAAGAAACGAGGCGACGCTAAAGTGCTAAACTTTAAGATTTCTATAATAGGATTCATTAAATACAACTAATGTTTAAATATATGGCTGTTCTTCTTTAGAAATTCCACACAATTAAATTCAGAGAATTCTTGTTGAATCAAAGGGCATCGCTTACTATCAAATACACAAACAAGAAAATAATAAAATGTTCTTCAGCAAATGTAGAAAATAACCCCATCGGACACTCAAAACAGCTATCTACCATAAGAGGTCAGCGAAAAGCTACGCATGAAACGCAATGACGAAAAAGAAATAAACACATAGGCCCACGGGACTCGTATGTCCCAACGTTCGTCTTTTGTCCGGATGACGTAATGAATGGACTGGGCACGAAATTCACTGAAGAGATAATGGGTTTATTTTGTAAGTTCAAATGTATGGGATTTTTGTGGGATGCATGGTAAGAGGAAAATGGGATTTTAGTTAGATATGACTTGCTACTTGGAAAATTTAAGATATTTTGATTTTAAGCAACTTGAAAGTACACTTTATGACTTACTAGCTTCTGCGCGCGGCTTCGCTACCTAAAGTTTTTGCCCTGGCGCCTTATTGATTTGTAATAGCAACACTAAGATTTTCCTTTTCTTCCCTCTTTCTCTCTCATATTCCACTTAAAAAAAATAGCCTATGTCTGTCTCCTGAGTTCCAACTATCTCTGTACCAAAATTCGTCAAAATCGGTTTTGCTATTAAGGCGTGAAGAGGTAACAAACTCACTTTCGCTTTTATAATTTTAGTAAGGACTAGCTTTCGCCCGCGGCTTCGCCCGCGTTAAATTTGGGGTAACACAGTTCCCCTTGCGCCTTATTGATTTGTAATAGCAACGCTAAGTTTTCCCTTTTCTTCCCTCTTTCTCCCTCACATCCCACTTTTTTCAAAAAAATATTAGCCTATGTCCGTCTCCTGGTTCCCAACTATCTCTGTACCAAAATTCATCAAAATCGGTTGGGCCATTAAAGCGTGAAGAGGTAACAAACAAACAAACAAATAAACAAACAAACAAACTCACTTTCGCTTTTATAATATTAGTAAGGATTTAACCCTTTTTTATACAAAAACTGTCAAATTTTGATTAAAAATAAAATCGAAATTTCGATGAAAGTTTGAACAATTTATTATTGATACAGTTCCATCGTAATCAATTTTTGAAAATGCTTATCAAATCATTCCAGTTGAAATACTTTAATTAATTGGAAATAGGGCTATCCCTTGATCCCCAACAACCGTAATATCAGATATCAGAGGCGCTATTTCTACAGTCCTAGTCACAAGATATAATACCGTTTGAGAGTACTAGAGTTTCCCATTCCAAAGCGTACATACTAAGTCAAAAACCTAGCAAATATTTCTTGCAAGTTCTAGCCACATTCGCAAGCTATCTCTTCAAGCCTTTAGGTAAGCTCAGCTTACCCTTGACATCGTAGCATCGTGCCGAACAAAATTTTAAAAGCTATCGTAGCACCGCCGCCGTCGTCGCTGTAAGCTGAAATAGCAAAATATAATACAGTCAAAAGTTCCTGAACTTCTCTCTAGCACTTGCTTACATAAGAATTGAATTTTTGAACACGTCCACGAACGATAGCACTAAGTTTTTTTGATTCAAAGAGGTTGCTGCTTTCACTAAATTGACGTATGCCAAATTCAAAAGTGAAAAATCCTTACTAATATTTAAAAAGTGAAAGTGAGTTTGTTTGTTACGTCTGCACGCCTAAATGCGTAAACCAATTTTGGTGCAGAAATAGTTGGGATCCTGGAGACGGACAAAGGCATTTTTGTTTAAAGTGAGAAATGGGGGAGAAAGATGGAAGAAGAGGGAAAACTTAGCTTTGCTTTTACAATAAATAAGGCGCAAGGGCAAAACTACAGGTAACAAGTACCTGCAAATCAGGAAAGCGGAACTGTGTTACCCCGAATTTAACGCGAGCGAGTCCGTGAATAAAAGCTAGTAGGTAAATAAAACTAAAACAACCATCAAGGAAGCCATTATTATTTTGTTCAGTCACATGATACATTAATAACAATATGTCGGTATATGAACTTGAATAATTATGGCCAATAACTTTTTCAACACCTCAAAAAGAAAAAGGCAATCGAAGGAACACGGGTGGGTAACCTTCCCCCGCTCCTCCCAAAGCGGTGGAAGTTAGTTATTTGAAGATTGCCCATCCACAAAAACAAGCCGTTGCTTAGCTTGCAAATAACCATTTTCCTTAACAGCCAAGAAAACCTACAACCAACAAAAAACCGATCAATTAACACAGCTGAAAGTCGAGTGCTTTTATACAAAAAAATCCAATATCCAGGACTAGTGTTGGGCAAGTGTGGATCTAAACAAAACATCGGGGGCAACCCGTTGGACATATCAATCAATTACAAAGGCCGACGCCTCCGCTATACGGTGTAGATAGAGGCCGTACCCGCACCAAATGTGTCGCTGCGGCACAAAATTAGTTAGAACAGCGAGTAAGGTTTTTGTACTGTAACTGTACGTAGACTGAACCACAAT
The DNA here is from genome assembly GCA_958449745.1 of Ochropleura leucogaster. Taxonomy (NCBI): domain Eukaryota; kingdom Metazoa; phylum Arthropoda; class Insecta; order Lepidoptera; family Noctuidae; genus Ochropleura; species Ochropleura leucogaster. The sequence goes on from OY288207.1 coordinate 17,983,025, forward strand.
AAGTACCAACTGAACTGTCATTACTATTTTTAGTGTTCCGTACCTCAAAAGTCTTTGTATCAAATAAATGATTATCTATCTATAATATCGAACCCTTATTGAAGCTAAAACACTAGGAAATGGCGAATCGCGGGGCGATTTTGTGGGACTGTGTCTTGTGAGCCTAATTTAAATAAATTACTTTTGATTTTGATCACCTTGTTGTCTGTCTTTCTGTCTGTTTATCTTGAGAACGCGTGGAGGTATAGAGTTGAAATTAAAACCATATACTGAAATCAATCTGTGGTCCCTTGTAAAATCAACCCTCTAAGTCTACGCAGTCAAATGTGGCCGTTTGTGTCGCAAGCTTGTGCGGTACCGTCGGTGGGTGAGTCTGATTCGCTCTTGGTCGATTTCTTTTTAATTAACACAATACTGCGCTCCAAAACAAATATAGCTGACGTAACACATAAGGATGCCCAACTCAAATGGGACTGGGCAGAGCATGACTGTTGCATGCCGGACGAACTGTGGACTACAATAACTGAAAACTGGTGCCATGACATAGCAAGACACGAAGGAGATGGCGAAACGGACTAGGTAGGATTCATCACAGCTGTAAAGACGATGCGCAGGTTCATGAAAGGTGCAAGGAGTTGAGGCCTTTGCCTAGGAGTGGGACAGAATAAAAAAACAGACAAGAAGAAAAAGTTATTTGCGTGATTAGTAAACAGACTACAACCTTCGTTGGCTGGTAGCTGGTGACGACGGACATTACATCACCTTTATTTGATCGCAGGTTCTCCCTTCTTCATTGAAGGCTGAGATACAAAGCATCACTTTCGTAATCCCTCCAAACTAATTTAATTAGAATTAAAAAAAACCTTCAACTCATCATCTGCCTAGTCTTTTCCCAACTAAGTTGGGGTCGGCTTCCAGTCTAACGGGATGCAGCTTAATATCAGTATTTTACATGGAGCGAATGTCTATCTGACCTCCACAACCCAGTTAGTACTGGGTAATACGATACCCCTTGGTAAGACTGGTTGTCAGAGTTTCGGAACACTGACTACCCGTAACGACTGTCAAAGATCTACAAATGACAGCCGGAATGACAACGGCTTAACGTGCTTTCCGAGGCACGGAGGAAACTCGGTATGTAACGGGTGGTCACCCTTCCACAGAACAACCTATGTAAGTGCGGCTTAACCTAAATATCGACCCGAGCGGCTGCTATTATTTAGCCACGAGCTCCTCGTGGAAAAAAAAAACCTTCAACTAAAAGCGGATATTTATCGTATCCCAAACATTTTATCCAAAAAACTATTACTAAACTATCAAATACCCGCTCGCACCCCTCTCTTGTACTACAATAAGATCTATTGCTCACAACCCTAATCAATATCCACGCGTTATTTGCCAACATGACGTTTTTATTAAATAAACGGCGAACAAACTGTACTCGTAGACGATTGGCTGTTACGACAGATATAGTAAATTGTGACGGATAGACAGATAAACAACGCTAGACGTCAGATGATCAAATATTATGTTTTGTTGTGTCGCGAGTGTTATGTCTTTTCAGGGATAAATGGGAAGAAAATGAAAGAAAGAGACAGAGGACTTATATTGTACCTGCTATCTATATTTTCATCTCTATCTGTGTTATCAAATCAAATCAAATCAAATCAAATCATTTATTTCAATTAGACCATTACAGGCACTTTTGAAAGTCAAGAAACAAAATGAACCTACAGTCCCGGTCACAAGGCATAATAACTTGTGAAAGTACTGTAGTTGCCCATTCCAAAGCGTTGATCTCTATGGAGAAGAATGGGCAAGAAACTCCATGGACACTCTTTTAAATTATAATATTTTTACAAAATCGTGTTTACATCATTCATGTTGAGATTATACAAATATGTGAGAACGATGTAAAAAGGCGTGCACAGTAAGAGCGTCCAGCCCAGTCCAGTCCAGTATCGCGTTAGTCACCTAGACTACGCAAGTAATCTTAATGAAGTTTTATTTAACGGACATTGCCTTGCGCCTATACATTATTGGCCTTGGAGCCAAAAGCATCGGAATATCGGATAACGGTTTTTTTTAAAAAAAAAAACGTTGCCAAACGTTTCACACAACGAATTTCTCCTGTAGCGTTTAAACAGCCAGTTCCAGAAAAAATATCTGTAGACCATACAAATATTAGTTCCTTGCGGGGATCGATCCAACGACACGACTTTAATGATGATGCAAAATAATCACATAAATATAATTAATCGGTCATCAAAATCACGACCACAGTAGATCAAACCTGATCTGTGGTTCAAAAGATAAAATTAATGTTATAGGGTGTACTATGGTCGCAGAGGGGCCTACCAAGAACACCGCCTGCCGGGGTTGCGGGTTGTTCGAAAGAGATACCACGGTCTCGGAACATTAAGGGCAATAGAATGAACATGGGTGGGTTTAAGAAGTACAAGTCTCACACTCCAAGAAAGAAGGTTATTTGATGAAGGAAGTTATTTGATGATTTCCCACCCGGAAAAAAAAGGTGTAATATGGTCAAAAAACTATATCATATATATCTATATAAAATAGCTCACATAAACATCAATTTCATTCTATATCATAATAATGCAACTCTTTTAAATATGAATAAATACCGCATTTCCGCACCTACTTTCCCAAAACATCAATACAGAAATCAGCGAGTTTTAAAACTGCAAAACCGAAAACAAGACTACAGTTTTATATTTTTGCCCATAAAACGTTATTTACGAGCTGTTTGCGAAGCAGTATTGGAATTAAAGCTTAACAATAATAAGCATCGGAAATAAATGTGGAATTTCAGCTGTTTGAAGAAGTCGGGCTTTTTCTAGGAATTCGAGAAGGAATGGGTTAACCATCGAGAAACTTAAAAGAATTTCTTGTGACTCATTGGTTAATATTACCCACTTTTTCTAAATGATCTTTCGTCTCCCTTCATCACACATTTTTTTTGGGATGGAAAATTATGAAATAACTTCCCCCACTTTGCACGGACCGGGGTGGAGGGGGGAGTGTCAGACTTGTACTGACTTAAACCCACCCTTGTTCTTTCTCTTGCCATTTACGTTCCGGGGCCGCGGCATCTCTTTTGAACAACCCGCAACCCCGACAGACGGAGGCCCTGGCAGGTCCCTGGCAGGCGGCTGGCAGGCTGCTTTGCTGACATCTCTTGAAGGCAGGCATGGAAGACTAACGCGCCACACACATCTCTATCGATAATATTACATCGCACAGTCTTCAAAATGTTGATTACTATTTACTGACGCTTGTTTTTGGATGGGAAATTATGAAACAACTTCCCCAGCCGGACATAATCATCTCAGAAAACGTATGACAACATCATCTGCCTAGCCTTTACCTAACTATGCTGGGGTCGTCTTCCAATCTTACCGCATTCAACATACTACTAGTATTTGATATGAAGAGACTGCCTATTTGACCTCCACAACCAACTTAACAACTGGGTTATACGATACTCCTTAAGCCACTGATAACTATCAAATATGTACAAATGACAGCCAGGATAAACAGTTTAACGTGCTTGGAGGACACTCGATATGTAACGGATGGTCACCCATCTACGAACCAACCCAGCCAAGCGTAACTTAACCAAGATCAACCCAATCTGCAGTTTTTCTTTAGCTACAAGCTCCTCAAAACTCATTAAAAACGTATAAATTTCATTAAAATCATGTTATCTCTAGTTAAAATTAAATAAGGATCTACATTCATCTACAAACAATCGACCAGAAAAATAGTATCCAGTTCGAATTTCTCCAACTCACTTCCTACACACCAAAGATCGCCATATTATCTTCCAACACATCCATACAAAACCACTATATATAGCAATATTAATAAAGCCTAGTATTGCTTGCGTCGGCATGCCAATGTAAAGAATGGGAGCGCATACCGAAGTGACGCCATTACGCTCGACTGTCATATTAATAATTTCCCTGAATGTTCTAGAATTATTATCCTAACGCAATTATGAGGAAATGTGATGAATTATTTCGTCGTTTATTGAGGATGACGTCATGACGTGATAGATCGTTTTATTTGGAAGGCTGTTGTAGTTTGGTATAAAATGTCTGTATTTCAAAAAAATATTAGTTTGTAGAATGTCTTGAACTGGTTCTAGCTTTTTAGATTTCAGCTAGATGAATAGTACTACCAAGTAATAAGGCAAATTAAATCAAAGCTTATATGTAGAAGAAGCTGGCACCCACGTGATGTTAAAAAAAAGTATCATATCGACGGTTAAAAGGAAATAGGGGATAAGCGACAAAAAGTGAAATGTTCAGGAGAGCCGTTCAAAGTTTTAAATTTTAGAAAAACCGACGTATTTTTGTCATTTATTAAGATATCGTGAAAACTAAAACAGTTATTAAATCAGAAAAAAATGGAGCAGTTACAGGTATTTTTAGGTTTAATCATTTGACGCTATTTAACGTGGTTTTTGTCGCTTATGACAATAGCTTTTAATTTTCCAATGAGGAAATATGGCATAAGATACAAATGACAAAATAAAATAATAGAGGATAAGAAGCCTAAGAGACATACTGATTTCTCACATCGCAAGGTAAAAGGGTATAAGAGACTAGACAGTTAAATAAGAGTTATAGGAAAAGAAGGATAAGGTACTTTTCACAGTGGTTGTATAAAAGATAATAGAGCATAAGGAACAGTCGGCTTTCAAAACAATAACAGGATATAAGACATAAGTGATACACAATGTCGCTTGAAAGCAAAGGAAAAGAAGGATAATCAACATTTGGCATTGCATGAGTCTATGGAAATATAGGTGAAAAGACACCCCAAAAATAATGAAGTAGCGCAACCAACACGATCCTTCATCAGAATAAGAGCTAAAACGGGTATTACACTACACTGTAATAATTGGGCCCCTAACTCGTAAAATAGAGTGAAGTACCTTATGAGTATTTAACGGCGTCGATTTTTATAGAAAAAGACTAAGGTCAGTACTCAAAAAGAGTAAAGTCCTTAGTCTTAGGGGTCTGTTTTAGTATACCCTACCCGTTCAAGTAATTCAAATTTTCACTTAATGGTTGATTTAAAAGATGATAGTTCGTCATTATACTGATTTTCATGTCACCTACCTACCTATTTATTAACAAGCGGATAGTAGGATGTTTTTAAATAAAAAAAGACATTTTTGTTAATATTTTTTAATCAAGAAAAATCAAAGCTACTTAAAAAAAGTGGGTAGGTATCAACCTGCTAATCATTTTTAGAAACAATAATACTGCAGCTAGTAAGTAGATGCATCAAGCGACGGCCGACAACATGACACGCGGGGTTGCGATAGTCGCGGAGAGGATCCGGCTACTGGGTATCGAGGTGGCCTTGCACAAATCCGAGGCCTATGGGCCCAAGTGGTATTTCATGGCCGCGGAAACACGCCACCATCGGGATCCCAGTTGGACGGTAGGAGAAGTTCGCATCGTCCTCGACAGCCGGTGGAACTTCGTGGAACACTTCCGACGTTTGGCTCCCAAACTCGAGCGGACGGGGGCTGCTTTCAAGCGGCTCCTGCCCAATCTGAGGGGGCCAAACGCCTTCTGCCGTAGGCTCTATGCCGGAGTCGTGCGGTCCATGGCCCTTTACGGGGCCCCGGTATGGGCGCGTTCTTTAGGGCGGCGCGCCGCCCACTATCTGAACGCGCCCCGAAAGGTGGTGGCCATACGGCTGATCCGGGGCTACCGCACGATCTCCGGCGAGGCAGCGAGCCTTCTTGCCGGATTACTACCGTGGGATCTGGAGGTGATAGTGCTCGCGCGCCTGTTTGAGTGGCGCGCGAAGGCACTACACCGCACCGGGGGGAAAACCCGTTGCCGCGGTAGATTGCCGCTCAGCGGACAGACCTCCGGTGCGATTTTATGGTGGCATGGAGAGAGCGACTGTTGCAACCCCGAGCAGGGCACGCTACAATAGTGGCGGTAAGTCCCCTCTTTGAGAAGTGGCTGGAGAGGCGTCATGGCGTCCTGACCTACCGCCTGACGCAGGTCCTCACCGGACACGGAAGTTTCGGGAGGTTCCAGCACATCATCAGGCGGGAGGAAGCGCCCGGGTGTCACCATTGTGACGATCGCCCGGAGGACACGGTGGAGCACACAGTGGCGATCTGCCCAGCGTGGGCGGAGCACCGCCGTGCACGAGCTAGAGGCGATCGGCGGCGGCGATCTCTCGCGTCCGGCCCTGGTTCAGGCCATGGTCCGGAGCGAGAGGGAATGGGAAGCGGTCACCACCTTCTGCGAAGCAGTAATGCTAGCAAAGGAGGGGGCCGGGCGTTTGAGGGAGAGAACATCAGGCCAACCCAGCCGCCGCGGGAGACGCCCAGGGCGCCGGGTGCCGCGAGACGACTCCCGGCCACCGTAGATGCGGGCCTGCGGACGGTGAGCAATGGGTAGCTCACCGTCTGTCCGTCTATTGACGACAGGCTGTGTCGACGGCGCGTTCGTGTTTCACGCGCGCCTCAAAGAAAGTCAGCAAAGCAGAGGGGCTTGCCAGGGCCTCCGCCTGCCGGGGTTGCGGGTTGTTCGAAAGAGATACCGAGGCCTCGGAACGTAAAGGGCAATAGAAGGAACATGGGTGAGTTTTAGTCAGTACAAGTCTGACATGCCCCCCCGCTCCGCCTAGAGCGGGGGAAGTTATTGGATGATTTCCCTCCCGAAAAAAAAAGCTAGTAAGTAGATAACTTAAGAATCAATTACGAAAACTTGGTATGTATCCGTAATAGGTAGATACATGTATTAAACATAAAAAAAAGTAACGAACATTATAGTTCTCTCGCCGCCGTCACAGCACGCGGCAGTGTTTTTCAGACAAGCGACGCGCTTAAAACCTACTTTTGTGATATCAAATGGCATAAGCACCGACTCGTAATTAAATTTATATTGGGTATTGCAGTATATGTGACGTATGAGAACGACTGTAAAACGTGGAAGTAGGTTATAATCGACACCATGATATCAAATTTAATTTAAATAATAAGGTATTAGCTACACAACTGTATTTATTTTGTAAACGGAAGAAAGGTATAACCAACAGTGTGATATTAAAATAAATTTAGGTAATAGGGCATAACCTACATAGCTGTCATAAAGTACTGAATGGTAATAGGGTATAACCGACAGAGTAATATGAAAATGAATTTTGTATATAGGGTACAAGCGCCACAGCTATGTTAAATTATGAAATGGAAGTAGGCTATAAACAACGTTTGTACTTTTTGAGGGAAAAGCTTAAAAGGCATAAACAACCGAAAGCTCGACACCCTTATGAAGTAAAAAAGCATTACCGACAACAAACCGAAAATAAGTCATTTTTGTAGGGGTACAAGTACCTTTGTAGCAAAAATGATCTGAATTTTCGTCGGTTACGAAAAATAATACTAGTAAAATGATTTTTTTTGCTAGGGCATAAACGCCAAAAAAGTCATCGTAGAGCCATGGGAGTAAGCGCATTTGAAAGAGCGGAAAATTTTACGTATGATGGCATATATAACTCATTTTTGACCAAAATGTCGCTTATGCCCTACTTCCTTTTTACCGTCGATATGTGTTATTCCAGTCCAAAATCTACCTCTGTGTCAAATTTTATCAAGATCCGTTCAGCTATTTCGACATGAATGGATGTCTGTTACTCTTTCATGTCGAAATAGCTGAACGGATCTTGATAAAATTTGGCACAGAGGTAGATTTGAAATGGTTTGACTACTTGAGTACTATAAGCGACCTAAACTAATATCCTTTTTTTGGTATTGTTCGTTTTACGACCTCTGAGTTTGTTTCGGCTGCTTCTTCTCAAATTAGTCGGGTATGAAATTCCGACCACAACTAATTAAAAAAAAAAAGCACTTGTAAAAGTGTTTGTAAAACCCTACTTGCAAAATGAACACCATTTACTACAAATTTGTCACTAGCTGTTCCCCACGGTTTCACCCGCGCTGTTAATGGTCGCTCGCTGGTCGTAGCGTGATGTTATATAGCCTATAGCCTTCCTCATGAAATGTACTATCCAACACTAAAAGAATTTTCCAATTCCAACCAGTAGTCCCTGAGATTAGCGCGTTCAAACAAACAAACAAACAAACAAACAAACTCTTCAGCTTTATAATATTAGTATAGATATAGATTATGAGCCTACATTACAAAATGAAATAATAATTTCAGCAAAAAGCGCTAAAATGACGCGGTCTAATCCTTTTATTTATACTTATTTTGAACTCACAAAAACGTTGATTTAATTACGTGTGCAACCAACGGCGTGTTTCGAGCAAGCATTTTATTTTTGAAAACCGTACAGCCTACTGAAAACCGGACAAGACCGAGTCAGACTCACGTACCTAGGGTTCCGTACAAACTTGCGACATAAACAACCATACTTTAGGTCGCGTAGACTCAGAGGGTTAATTTTTTCATAGTTCTAAAGGAACAGAGATTTAGGTATATGGCTTTTTCAACTCGATACCTCTACTACTCGATTAAAGGGTATCGACAGACAGACAGACGGAAAACAAAGTGGTTCAGTAAGGGTTTCGTTTTTTTCCTTTTGAGGTACTGAACCATAAAAACCCTACACAGCCTACCGAAATTGCAATTAAACTCAAAGGGGAGAGTCTTAGAGAGGCAATGTAGCGTGATCTGGGGCATGTAAACGTATTATCAAGTCGTTTGTGATAGGCTGTAGCGGAATTATGTATTACTAGCTTTTGCCCGCGGCTTCGCTCGCGTTAAATTCGGGGTAACACAGTTCCCCTTTCCTGATTTACTAAATCCGATGCGTCTTATTTATTGTAATAGCAATGCTAAGTTTTCCCTTTTCTTCCTTATTTCTCCCTCCTATCTCAAGCTTTTTTTCAAAAAAATATCCTAATTATTTCTGTACCAAAACTCATCAAACTCGGTTTAGCCTTTTAGGCATGAAGCTGTAACAAACCAATAAACAAACAAAACGTAATTTAGAAACGTGTTCTTTCTTTTTTGCGATTGTAATGCCACTAAGTGTCTTTTTTTTCTTCTAAAATCATTAATACATTGAAAATAAAAATAATAAACAACTAACACGAAGGATCAAAATGGTTATCATTATGTAAAATAAATTATTTCAAACGCCTTTATCCGGTAGTAGTACTTTAGGATTGGGAAAAAATATAGAAATGACTTTTATATTTCTTCTTCTGCTCTCTTTTGCAACATTTTCTTTATTAGAAAGTTTTGTCCCATTGCTGGTCATCCCTCATTTCTCGCCAACTCTCTCAATATTTACCCTCCTCTGGCCAATCCGGCAAAAACAAGTCAACAACGCAGCTACTACTGAAAGAACACGAAAACCTCTAGCAATACTTTATGTCGCCAAATTTCAAAGCAGAACCATCCGTCAGTTTTTTTTTTTAATATTTTACAATTAAAGCATTAAGCTCATAAACGTCCATTTCGTGTAACATTTCACACTAAAAACAATAACAAGAAAGTGATGACTGTATCAAATTAAATGGAAAACCATTTTTGTTTCCACTAACAAAACCAATGTTTATTTTGCGGGCACTTACTTTAAAATGGCCGTTAAAAAGTTTGAAAACTTTCATAAAACCCCGTTTAATTTACTGAAGCGGAATAGGTTAGGGATAATTATATTTAATAGTTAGGATCCTCGTCCACATTGGCAGCTATGCAAATGCAAAATGGCCTGTAGTGAAGTATATTTTTGTTCACAAGACTGCTATTCTGATGTGACGATTGCGCAATTTAGCGTCGAAATAAAAATGCATATTTTTTTTCGTTTTTTAATTCTATATTTGAATCTCTAAAAATAACTGGCCACTTTATTGTCTGTGTTGAGTTTTGATTCTATATTTTTTATTTTTGTTTGATTGTTCTGTTCTTTTTTTGAATCCATTTCACAATAATGTACGCTCCCATAATTAGAAGGAATTTGTTTTTTTTTTGTCAAACAGGATTTAATTTATACACGCACTAGAAGCGTCTAGAATCGCGACAACAATGTCACAAAAAGTCGCCGTGACCGAAGACCCTTAACTGTAGAAGCACTTTAATTAAGTCAATTGCCTTTTATTGCATTGATAACGACATGCAATACAGAACTCTTTAATATAATTATTGTGTTTGAATGAGAAAGGGTGATTTTGTGGAAAAGTTCGTATTATTGAACAATGTCCGTGAAAATGATACGGTAATTACGTGAAAGTATTATTAAATAAATATTATAGGTTACCGGAAAAAATAACATCGCGCTTTAGTGAGTACACAAGATTTATTATGCTGGTAACCTCATTTTATTGTCAGTGTCAACTTGATTGACACAAATCTATGTTTTTTTTATATATTTGTATGTGTTTTATTTTGTGCCTGAAATTTTTGTGTATGTACTTAAAGAGATATTATTCTTATTTCTTTTTAATAAATAAAAGATTAGAATGACGAGACTACAGCAATTAGTTTAATTTTTGTTTTATTAGGATATTTGGGGACAGTTACACATTATATATTAAAGTATGACCATATGTTTTTTTTAAAACTAAGCAAACGTGAAAGCCACACCAATGCCTGCGAAATATCGGTAAAAGAATAAAAAACAAATGTATGCATTCAGTCCTACAGAAAACAAAGCTGCAAGTATAGAGTACAAGTACTTACTAAGTACAGCCTCAGCAAAAATAAAAAAATACCCAATTTTCTTTATCGTGTTAATCTGGTGTCAAAGTTTATATACCATCCAGCAGTCTCAGGCTTAATCAACACCACCATTTTTCTGCCTTCAACCAAATTTTATTTGGTGGTCGGTGCAAAACCTTCCGACATCTGACAGTGGAGAATTCCCCTGTCAGACGTCATGGCATCATTTACTCGATTCTCCTTCATGTCATTTCTTACTCGATCCATCCATTTTTTCTTTGGCCTTTCACTCCCTCGCCATTCATCAATATTCAGATTTATCACTCTTTTAGTCTGACTTGGCTTAATGTCGATGAATCTTTAGGCCGGATGGTTTCCCCACAGTGTTTAAAGAAAAAAATATAAAATTAATAAAACAAAAATCTTATTTATATTTTTTTTTTCAAAATTATGACAAAATTAATGTAAATTGTTTTTTTTTATCTCGCTACCGTTTGACACTTATCCCATACACCAAAATAGCAAGGTTATAATAATACCTAAATACTTCATACTATATACATCGCAAGGGTATTGCCGAACCAAACCTCTTCGTTCTTGTAAAGCTAAGCGAGAGATGACCGAGTGAGATGAGCGAGAAAGAATGAAATGAGATGTTAGGGAAGTTGATGGTACGGAAATGAGAAGCTGAGAGGAACATTAAAGTGATGTCAAACAAAGGTTAGTTTAAATTCTGACAATCTCTCATTTTCATAGATAAAAACTTATTTCGTGCATTTTTTGTTTTTTTTAAACCAAAAATGAAATAGGACACACGAAGACCTTGTACCTTCATGTTCTTATAGGAATAAAAATGAGACAGTTAATCTACCAACACTGTGCATTTTCCGTGCAGTCATTACAAAAAGAAATATTTTCGTCATGTTTTCCCATCTCCCCTATTTCCCTGCCAACCCACTTTGGTACCCCAAAGTTCGCAGTCAAAAACTTAAGGGTTCTGCCCCAAATAAATAGAAATGACTGCAGATAGTCCACATACGCGCGTTCCCTTCTCAACGCTACCCTAGTAACGCCTACGTAGATTGGCCACTGGGGGAATTTAGTTTCTTTACGCCACCTAACTTCGTGGCTACTAATGGATAGTGGGCTTGTTTACGTTAAATTCTTATTTTGTGCTGTTCTCGGGTATTTTAGAATCTTCGTATTTTCTGGGCTTTGTAGGCACAGAATTATTATACGTAACTTTAAAATAATTTGTTTTTGTATGAATATTTTTGATTTATAAATATTTAAAAATGTAAATAATATGTAATATATGTATTAAATGAAGAAACAAAATATTAGTTCGCAAATAATCAAATAAAAAAACATTTATGTAATAAAATTTTCAATGTTCCACAATTATTTTGAATTCAAACCATATCTTATTTTTTTTAATTTGGGCCCAAAGCGCTGATATTTTTTTTACAATAATTCCAATACTTAAATATTAAGGTTCCATTTTCAAAAAGTTCATCATCAACATTTGAACCATTCCATCTGAAGCGCGATAATGCTGCTGTTACAAGTACTAGTAATTCATTTATCAGTGCTAATGCATCCACTAAGTGCATGACCGCTGGCCGAAGCTGTGTTAACCACTTGGTTACAGCCGGCCATTTTGATTTTGGACTTTCGGTCTAAAAATTTGAATATAGAAAAAATATTCACCGGACACTACAATGAAAAGAGGTACATCTAATAAAAAAAACACATAATCATAGACAACATTTTTTTATGCTTTGTGTAAGAAACTTACATCGTTCGAAATTCAATTATTTTCAAATTACCAATTAAATACTGCTTCCGAATGAAGCGTTAAAACAAATTATTATTTAATTCTATCTAATTACCTTTAAGTAGCAGTTCAATTAAAACCGATTCGAACTTTGCACTTAGAGCTTACTATTAAAGGTTTTTAAAAGTCGCCTCGCGATCATTGACTACGACTTTATTTTCCACGAGAGTTTTTCAATTGGACTTAATTAAAAGAAAACAAACGTACGTGGTCTAGCGTTGGAGATAGCGAATGTAGTGAGTGCGATACGAGGAATTTAATTGGTAGGAGAAAGCGATTTTTGTATCCGACATTCGTTAAGGTTGTCAAGAGGTTAACTTGAATAGAATTTGATTGTGCCAATTGGATCTACCTACATGTTTTTTAGGGTTACGTTCCTCAAAAGTAAAAATGGATTGGATCACTTTGTTCTGCGTCTATCTGTCTGTCAGTCTGCCAAAACCCTTTATCTCAGGAACGCGTGGAGCAAAAAGTAGTAAAAGCATTTTTTTAGTCATGGTGAAATAAATAATTATACAAAACTACGACTTCGTCCGCGTGGCATAGTTACTTTTAACCCGCGTGATAATTGAAAAAAAATATCTTTCTCTCCCTTTTTCTCCCTCTTTTCCCACTTCTTTTAGCCTATGTCCGTCTCCGGGGTCCCAACTATCTCTGTAACAAAATTCATCAAAATCGGATTAGCCATTTAGGCGTGAAGACGTAACAAACAAACACTTTCGCAAGGATTACTATAACTTTAGTAAGGATTACTATCACATTTCATAACACAACATCTTCTTTTTCCATACTTCTCAATTACTCGTCATTGAGTTTTGAGCACCTCTTTACAGGATATATCAGCGTTATCCTATTTTAATATCACATTCATACTCAAAACTTTCCCCACTACATTTTCCTCACTATTCCGTATCACAAGTCCATACCACGACAGCTGATTACCTCACAACTTTACAGCCAAGGTCCACTTTTTGCTGGCTGTTTGAGAGAGATACCGCAGCCCCGAAACAAGGGTAAAAGAAGGAACATGAGTGGGTTTTAGTCAGAGTAAAGGTCTTACACTCCCCTCAGCTCCGCCCAAAGCGAGAGAGAGAGGGGGTAAAGTTATTTAATAATATCCTTTCCGTAAAAAAGAGTTCCACTTTCAGTTTCCCTATTTTGACAGTTTCTTTATTTTATTCATTTATTTAATAACATAAACTTCTTAGCTGGTTTTAAGCTGTAGGTACTGCATCTTCAACTAATCGCGTGAAAGCAATACATATGATGGCACGGTTAGCGCAGTGGCTGAGGGATCGACTGCTCCGCTTCGTGTCGCGGGTTTGATTCCCACACGAAACAAATATTTGTATGACCTGCAGATAGTTGTTTCGGGTCTGGCTGTTTGTGTATGTGAGTTTATATGTTTGCAAAGAAAGAAAAAGAATATATTTTACCATGCTTTTCGCTTCTAACTTGATCTCTATTTATCTGATCTTCATGTGTTTTTAAAACTACATTATTTAGTTTCATCTTACACTGCTCCGGGATTAAAATGTTTGTTTGCCAGAGCAATGGAAAAATGTATTTTTTTTCTACAGAGCCGGATATTATCGTGTTTACCATCAAGGGATTTATGGTAATTGGAATACGAGCTATTTTAGAACGAGGATAATGGTTTCTATTGAGCGGTATGCTCAACATGTCGATGACCTTTTGAGGTTGTGAATATGCTTGACTTTAAACCAAATGATTTTAAAAAGTAACCATAGAGTTTCTTTCCGGTTCTTCACAATAAAAAACGACTAACCCGAACCGTGAACATTTATTCGATGTTCTATAAGTGCCTTTAAATAATAATGTAGTATTTTGATTTTGAATGCCAATTAGTTATTTGCAGGTGAAATAAAACACATGAACTTATCAATTTAACAGGAAAACAAAAGAAAGAAAATCTGTCAGTATGTTCTGTGTGCAGAACAAAATAATACCAACTTGACTTTACTAAACTTGACTTTAAAAAAAATGTTTTCCATGTATACAATTTAACAGCTTAGCACTATGTAGATCAGACTGTATACACCTACAAATTGTAAAAAAACACTACTTAGTTTAAATCTCTGGCACCTATGCTAAGATTAAACTTGTGTTATGGGTGTCAAGGCTCTCTATTTATATATTTACCACAAGAATATAAACATTGATTGGAGTGAAATGGCATGGTAAATAAATAAAAAGAGAATCCTATTGACAAATTTTCAAAATAATGTCAAAATCAAACCAAACCGAAAGTACTAAGCTCGCATAACTAAAAAAAAACGGCCAAGAGCGAGTCACACTAGCGCACAGGGTTCCGTAAAAACTTGCGACATAAACAGTCATATCTTTTGAGTGCATAAACTTAGAGGGTTCAGATTTTTTTCACAGCACAAATGGACCATAGAGTTGTATATAGGTTTTTAATTTCAATTCAATACCTTCACGTTTTTCGAGATATAGGGTCTTGACAAACAGACAGACAGAAGGACAACAAAGTGATCCAATAAGGATTTTGTTTTAAATATTAACAAACCACATAACAATCTAATTCCATGAATATTTTTTTTGATTATCTCAACTAATCCTTACATAACAAAACCTAAAATACAACCGCAACAAAACAAAAAGAAAACAATGTTTCCCACTCTAAAAATTCTAACACAACTTTCAACATTTTGCAGCACAAGCTACAAGCATTCTTGCACCTAACACTGAACACACATTAACTTATTTTTAGCGTTAATACTAACAACAGTGCACGTTCGATTCTGCCGAGGGATTATTTACGACTTACTCTATGGGCCGTGATTAAAATAGAAATAGTGGGCATCGGTAGTCGGCTTTGCGCATATTACCGACGATCTCATGGTATTATCGACATGAGTAACGTCAGCGTGTATTTGTAACGTAGCACTGTGCATATTGCGATGACGTCATTAAATCTAACGCGTAAAGTACGGTAATCCTTAATTATATTATACAAGAGAAAGTGAGCTTGTTTGTTACTACTTCACGCCTAAATGGCGATTTTGATGAATTTTAGTACAAATATAGTTGAGACCCTGGAGACGGATAAATGCTATTTTTTTAAAGGGAGATTTGAGGGTGAAAAAGGGAAGAAAAGGCAAAACTTAGCTTTGTTATTACAATAAATAAGGCGCTAGGGCAAAAACTACAGATACCTGCAAATCAGGAAAGGGGAACTTTGTTACCCCGAATTAAGCGCGAGCGTAGCCGCGGCCAAAAACTAGTTTACCATATGCATTAAAATGTTAAATTGGTGTGTTCTACTCCGGAACTACTGGTTTAATTTGAAAAATGAACCGGCTAAGAGCGAGTCGGACTCGCCTTCCAAGGGTTCCGTACAAACTTGCGACATAAACAGCCATAACTTTTGACTGCGAAGACTTGGAGGCTTAATTTTTTACATCAGAAAGAAACTACAGAGTGCAGTATATGGTTTTGTTTTCAATTCAATAAATCTACGCGTTCCCGAGATAAAGGGTCTTGACAGACAGAAATACGGTCAACCAAGTGAACCAATAAGCCGGGGTTGCGGGTTGTTCGAAAGAGATACCGCGGCCTCGGAACGTAAAGGCAACAGAAGAAACATGGGTGGGTTTTAGTCAGTACAAGTCTGACATGCCCCCCCGCTCCGCCCAGAGCGGGGGAAGTCATTGGATGATTACCCACCTGAAAAAAAAAAGAAAAAAAAAAGTGAACCAATAAGGATTCCGTTTTTCCTTTTGGAGTGCGGAAATCTAATTATTTTAATTTTGAATTGCCTATTAATCGAGTATACGGCTATATAGGTTATAAAACATCGCCCTACAAATACTAAGAAGCTGAGCAGTTTCTTTTTATTTGTAAATGTTTGTGATGCTTTGCATGTTTATTTTTTTTCTTATTTTGTCTGCTCGTTGTAATTTGCGACAATATTTTTTTTATTTCTTTCTTATAACATTTCCCATCCACAAATACTTCAGCAATAAAATCATACAGTGTACAATCTGCTTATCCTCCAAGACTGGTAATAAAAGTCTGCTGGAGGAAATGGCGTCTAATGGACTTCTTAGGTCGTCGTTCGTCAGTAACCCATTTCTAAGTGTATTTATAAATGGTTTACGAGCCTGCAACCCATCAGTACTTGGAACATTAATATCTATTGGGTTATAGCCATTGATTTATGATTTGTCTGATTCGTGAAATTATACAGGTTGCTGTTAATACTGAGAGCGTTTTTTCGAAAACGTTATGCAGATTGATTTTACCGACCCGTTTAGAACTTTAAAATATTTCAATAAAGTATGTTTCTTGGTTAGTTCTTTTGCTTGTAACATTATATCCCTACGTTTTTTTTTCAGATGCGAAATCATGAAATAACTCAGATTTTTACTGACTCCGAGACGACTCGACTGACTGTGTTCTCGGCCTTTCGAACAACCCGCAATCCCGGGTAACACAGTTCCCCTTTCCTGATTTGCAGGTACCTGCTACTTGTAGTTTTTGCCCTTACTCCTTATTTATTGTTATAGCAATGCTAAGTTTTCCTTCCTTTTCTTCCAATTTTCTCCCTCATAACACGCTTTTAAAAAAAAAAGTTTGCATATGTCCGTCTCCAGGGTCTCAACTATCTCTGTACCAAAATTAAACAAACACACAAACTCACTATCGCTTGTATATTATTAGAAAGGCAGTCGTTTACACGAATTCGCTATCTCTTTCAGATCAACTATTTCCCAGACGCAAGAGCATACAAATGAGTAAGTAAACACGTATCAGGCATCATTAGTCTACAAGTACAAACGTTACGATTTCACACTTATTGGCTCTAACGAGGTCAGCAGTGCTGTTAGTACCAAAGTAAATTCATTGTAAATTTGGTCCAAGGTAAGGTATTTTGACGAGATGGTCTAAAATTGAGCATTTGTTGCACTGTTTCGGCGTTTGTGAGGTTAGAAAGCAACATTTTAGTAGCCTTCATCAGATGCTTATAATCTTCTCTCTATTAAAACAGGCTTCATCTTTAGGCCAACCTTACTCTAAAGCTCCTCCACAGTTAGACACATGAGCATACAATATTTTGGCTAGTTACTACAAATGACACACACTTGATAAACCTAGATTGGGTAGGTTGCTCCGTCATATTCGACTACTTCATTATCAGTATGTTTTATAGCACAGTTTTTAGGGTTCCGTAGTCAACTAGGAACCCTTATAGTTTCGCCATGTCTGTCTGTCCGTCCGTCCGTCCGTCCGTCCTCGCTTAATCTCTGTGACCGTTAGCACTAGAAAGCTGAAATTTGGTACCAACATGTATATCAATCACGCCAACAAAGTGGTAAAATAAAAATTGGATAAAAATGTTTTATTAGGGTAGCCACCCTATATGTAAAGTGGGACGTGATTTTTTTTTTATTTCAACCCTAATGTGTGACATATTGTTGAAGAGGTATTTAAAAACGAATAGGGGTTTACTAATATCATTTTTTGATAATGTCAATCATTTCGGAAATAATCGCTCCAAAAGTAAAAAACAATGTGTCCCCCCCCCTCTAACTTTTGAACCATAAGTTTAGAAAATATGAAAAAAATCTGAAAAGTAGAACTTTATAAGGACTTTCTATGAAAATCATTTTGAACTTGATTGACACAACAGTTTTTGTACAAAAAAGACAAAAAGTTGTACAAAATAATTTCTGGACTAAGTTTGTAGTATAATCGTATATGCAAGCAATTTTTGTAACTTTATTTACATATTTTATTATCCTGAACGTATCTTTTTTCAAAAAAAAAAAGAATTATTGAAATCGGTTCTCGCAATCCAAAATTACCACCGAAATTGCACGTCTTTGTATAAATTAGTAACCCAATTCCCCGAGAGATGGCGCTGTAGGTACTCATTACATTGGATCGGGTATTACCGAATTGTTCGGTTGGCCTCATAACTGGGAACACTTATTGTGACGGACGGGAAACTACGGAACCCTACACTGAGCGTGGCCCGACACGCTCTTGGCCGGTTTTTAAATATAAAAATTGCATTGCTGACAACGGCGAGTTAACCCAGAATTAGATTATGTTGTTATAGCATGGTTAAATGTTTTTTTTATTTATAACTAGCTTCCACCTGCGACTTTGTCCGCATGGCATAGTTGCTTTGGGCTAACGCTAACTTTGACCCGCGTAATGATCGAAAAAAAATATTTTTATCTCCCTATGTCTTCTTCTCCCTTCCGTTTCTCTCCCCCTTATCTTACTTAAAAAATAGCCTATGTCTTCCAGGGTCCCAACTATGTCTGTACCAAAATTGATCAAAACCGGCTTGGTCATTTAAGTGTGAAGACGTAACAAAGTCACTTAAGCTTTTATAATATTAGTATAGTAAGGATATTTTTACAATTGTAGACGTTTTGTATGCAATGTAACCAAAACCAAATAATTATTATAATCAATCTCGAAATATGCTTTTTATTAGTACAGTCATATACAAAATATGTATTTATAAAATGAAAAGCAATTACAACAAAAAGGTACCAAATAAATATTTTCTCTTTTCATGCATGATAGTGATTATTGCCATAATTTGGCTTCACGAACCCAGCAGTGAATTTTACCTGTACTTACATTTGACCCGCCATGTTTTAACTTCGCAATTACCAGGTTGATTGCAAACCTCTTTTCAATAATAAACTCGTTTTAATTTCCAGCCAGCATTATACAGCGATAATCAGATTTGTTTGAAGATAATGTGATATCGTTCGATAATTGGACAAACAAAACGGTTTGTTTTTAATTTATTATTATAATGTTGATGGAATTGTTAGTTTGTTGGGTTAAGGGAGGGTTTGTCTGTGTTTGTGTTCTTTTGTAAAATTAATTGAACCGAATTAAAATTAAATCAAAATTAGCACCAGTGTGCGTAGTGCTTCTAGGTACTAAGATTAAGAAACAAAAAATGCTAAGGCCTTTTTAGGGTTCCGTAGTCAACTAGGAACCCTTATAGTTTCGCCATGTCTGTCTGTCCGTCCGTCCGTCCGTCCTCGCTTAATCTCTGTGACCGTTAGCACTAGAAAGCTGAAATTTGGTACCAATATGTATATCAATCACACTGACAAAGTGGTAAAATAAAAATTGGAAAAAAATGTTTTATTAGGGTAGCCACCCTATATGTAAAGTGGGAAGTGATTTTTTTTTTATTTCAATTCTAACGTGTGATATATTGTTGGAAAGGTATTTAAAAATGAATAGGGGTTTACTAAAATCATTTTTTGATAATGTCAATAATTTCGGAAATAATCGCTCCAAAAGTAAAAACAATGTGTCCCCCCCCCCCTCTAACTTTTGAACCATAAGTTTAGAAAATATGAAAAAAATCTGAAAAGTAGAACTTTATAAGGACTTTCTATGAAAATTATTTTGAACTTGATTGACACAACGGTTTTTGTACAAAAAAGACAAAAAGTTTTACAAAATAATTTCTGGACTAGTTTGTAGTATAATCGTACAAGCAAGCAGGATAATAATAAAATACAATTCTCTAGTGTTCAACGTCAAACAAATAATAAACTCATAAGTGGGAACACTTATTGTGACGGACGGGAAACTACGGAACCCTACACTGAGCGTGGCCCGACACGCTCTTGGCCGGTTTTTTTTTAATAAATGTTGAACTAGCTAGCGCGCGCGACTTCGTTCGAGTGGTATCTAAAAAGTAATCTTATGTGTTATTCCAGACTATTATCTATCTCTGTGCCAAATTTCATTAAGATCCCTTCAGCCGTTTTGACGTGAAAGAGTGACAAACATCCTCACATTCATCCTCACAAACATTCGCATTTATAATATCAAGTAGGATAATATGTTATATGTTAAAAGGTTCTGCGTATAAATAAAGACATATTCGTATGTTAGTTTCAGTTAAAGAGTCATCTTTATTGAAACTTAACATTTATGCATTTTCTGTTATGAAATAATCAATCATACAACCGGATATTTGTACCAAATAAGCATTCGGTAACAAAATCTTTCATCATCTAACCACACACCAACACAATCGCATTCAGTTCTCTATAAATAAAGCACACGGAATCAAAACTATAAATCTATAAAAAGATTAATAATACCGAAGCCACGTGGCACATCGCTTTACTTTGTTTATGACTCTGACTGTACCAGTATAAAGACTCTCTTAGACTACACTGCGGTACGCTACGGTATAAACGTAAAATCATGCCTGTTAATCCCAAAGGGATAGTAAGAAGTGTACCTAATAGTACACAACTACATTTCACTAGTTTCGGTCCTACAGCTACCGAAAAATTCCAGATAAAAAAATTAAAACATAGTACCAACAAGTATAACCAACAGTTACCAGCCTAGATAGGTTTTTGGTTGTTGTCTTAGAATGTATGATTCTAAAACATGCTAGTTCCTTCAAAATCATTTCCTTTACAATCTCAAAAAAAGTGGTGAGGAAACCACTTAAAAAAGTAACGCACTAATTGAAGAAACAGTATCAACTGCTAATTAAAGAATAACGAAGGTTCAATTCAGTATGTAAATAATGGTGCGTCAGTGTTTTTCGGATAACTTTCTATTTAACAATTTATCGCTGTTCTGGTAAAGTTTCTACGGTGAACAATTTTGCCGTACCTGTTTGTTTCAATATGATTTGGAATTTTAAAAATCAATTTATAAAATAAAGAGAAAGATATATTTCTTGTCACAAGATTTTGTTTAATCTGTTTTCTAATCTCTCACATGTATTATGTAGTATCTAAATAACATTTAATTAAGTAAGTGACGAGAAATTATTTTTGTACAAGATGTAATGCTCTCTATTCATTCCACAATTGCTTCATTTTAATTTGGCAGCAAAAACGCAGCGTCAGTTAACCCGTTGTGTAAACATCTTTACATTGATAAGTACAGTTTATATTTAACATTACGATTGCCGACTGACGAAAGAGTATAAGCACGAATCTAGCACACCGACCTAAGTGCTTTTACGATATATTGCATTATATTTTGGGTTTGATATCCCGGCTTCAATTTAGGGTGTACCGGAAGTCTATAATTGTATTTTAAGAAAAAGTTATGTTGGTAGTTGGTGGCTTTGTAACATTGGTTTAAATAACTTCTACGCACATGTGGATCGATTTGACAGAGGTCCAGAAGCTTGGGAAGAAACGCCACTGTGCAGATGGCCTGGAGGACACGGTAGAGCACACTGTGGCGATCTGCCCCGCTTGGGTGAAGCATCGCAGCAGTGGCGACCTGTCTCGTCCAACCCTGGTTTAGTTTGTTTTGAAATAAGTTGCTTAAAGATTTACGCAACTATAGTTGCTCTCGACATTTATTTCTGTACGCTGAAACACTACTATTAAAAATAGTATTCAACTAAAATTCTTCTCCGTGCTGTTGGAAAGTCAGAAAAACAATTCAGCATAACAGAAATTATTTCTTTAAATATTTAAATTATTTTTTTATTAAAAAGTTGTAACTACGCGAAGATGAAAGAAAAATTATGACTAGAAAACAAATTATTCAATTAATAACACATAGATTACTCCAACACATACAAATAACCCAACTTACAAAGATCACAACATTTTTCGCACCTTGACAGTTTACCAGCGCGTCGTACATTTGCACGTTAGCATCATTAGTTACATCATTTCCTTTAGTTGACACTACTAAGTAGTACAAAGTAGTGTGTTCATAACTATGATGGCTGTATTTAGATATTGGTTTAGTTTAGTAGGAGAACCCAATAACACTTGGCCTGAACTGGGATTCGAACTAATAAACAGCAGTAGCTCTTGCGACAAGTAGAACAAAAACGTAGTTTGAATGTGGCCCATTTTATTTCGAATGAAAAATCATCAAATGACCACTCTCGCACTGGGCGGAGTGGAAAGGAGGGAGTGTGAGACATGTACAGACTAAAATTCATCTACGTGCCACGACCCGACACTTGTCTTCCAGGAGCTTCGAGTTGGTTCGAAAGAATAGATGTCTTTCGAAGCAATCTTCAGCCCCGACAGGCAATGGTTCTGACGAGCCCCTGCTTTGATGAAATATCTTTGAGGCGCGCGTGGAACACTAACGCGCCGTCGACTCGGGCGACGCGATCGACGCGAGCCTTAAGAGACACCGCGGCCCCGGAACATAAAGGGCAATAGAAAGAACATGGGTCGGTTTTAGTCAGTCCAAGTTTGACACTCCTCCCGCTCCGTCCAGAGCGGGGGAAGTTATTTGATGATTTCGCGAAATACAAATCAACATTTGTTACAAGTTGGTAAATTATTGTAACATGCATGGAATACAATATTTGTTTTTATTTTATTTTATTAAAGGAGGAGAAGAGTCAATACTGTATGTAGTGTAGTAACTCGCTAATTTCAGGAACTACTATTCGAATTAAAAAAAAAACTGAGGTAGCCCATTAACCAAAGAAGGCTTTATAACATCACGCTACAACACTTAGGATCTGTAGGCTTACCATGACGTTTTAAAGCAGAACTTATTCCACTGAACGAAAGAGATGGTGCTAGACACCCTGTATAGCTCTGTCGCTTTCCCTCAGTGGAATAAGTTCATCAATAGGATCATTAGGTGAAACTTATAAATTGCTTAAACACATCCAAATATCATTAAGAACAAAACATTTCTCATATATTCTACGTTGGAACCATTAATTATATCATTTACTTCAGTTGTCGGGCTGACTACTACAAAGTGGAACGTGTTACGATGATGGCTCACTTTAGACTGTGGTTTGGTTTACAAATAGGTTTCGAAGTGTCGTGTATGTCACTGTCGTGCGAGTTCAGATGTTAATTAGTACGAGTTTTAGTGAAGCTGTGTATGTGCTTTTAAGATTTATTTGCCCTCTAATGTTGATTTTTAGTGTTCTAATTTCAACTCGATACCTTCACGCGTTTTCGAAATAAAAGGTCTTGACAGACAGACAGACAAAGTGATGGATAAGGGTTCCGTATTTTTTTTTGAGGTATGGATCTCTTATAGAATCACTTTATTATCCATCTGTATATCAAGACCTTTTATCTCTATTACGGTAAATCAACTCTTAACATATACCAACTTAAGTCTGTAGTTCCTTGGAGCTGTGAAAAAGTCAAAAAAGGTGCGGAAGGCCGACTCGTGTTTTCCCAGTATATTATTTGTAAATGTCATCTTACCGTACCATGTACTGGTCAATGTTGTAAGTGACTTGAGTGTAAGGCTTAAAGTATTGCCGGGAGAGGGACAGACTGGATCTAAATCATACAAGCAGGCACTGAGAAGTCCTTGACGGAAAAACCCACAAACACTTTGCCTCACCTGCAAATCGAACCCACAACCTCATGCTCAGCAATCACGCTTGCAATCACAAACTTTTAACCAGTGTTTATTCTGTTAAACTCACACAGCAATAACAAAGTAATGTTTTGAAACTCACACGTGCTCCCGCTCAGCTGGTATTAGTAACTCTATCATTTACATTAACCATTATCATTTTCCTGCCCTTCTGCGTTACTCTACTAAGTTTTCTCCTTCCATATCCCTTATCAGGCGTCACGGCATCATTCACTACTTTGGTCTTCATATCATTTCTTACACAATCCATCCATCTTTTCTTTGCCCTTCCTCTCCCTCTTCATCCATCACCATTCATATCGATCACTCTTTTACTCACATACGCTTCGTCCCTCCTCATTACATGTCCATTTACATTAACCATATGCACAAATTTTCAGAGCACATTACAAACACTGCCGCAAGGCTTCATTGATCTAATAAATGGAGTTAGGTTTGTTATGCACTAGATTGTAATATTACAGAACTAAGATGTTATCCACAAGCGATTGATGTAAGACATTTATGTTTTGGAGTTATAAATTAGGCAGTCGCTTGAATTCGTTGAAATCTGTTAAATAAATTGTTGAAGTAAGTAGAGATAGAAGCAACACTTAAAGGGACATTCTTGTATTATCAAACGTTTACGATGTAATGTCAATATCATCTTTTTGACAAGTTTTACATTGTGATTTGAATTTGTTCAAGTCAAAAATCAAGAAGTTTGAGTTAAAATGTTACGAGCATTTTAATTTAATACTTTTCTTAATATTTACACAATGTCTATCTCTAGGGTCCCAACTATCTCTGTTCCAAAATTCATCAAAATCGGTTTAGCCATTTAGGGGTGACGACGTTTATTGTAAGGATTTGATTTATTGTTCCCATATTGGTGTAAAAATGGGCATACACTTTTTGAACTATTCAAATTACAACCTCAAACAACCTATCCTTAAAAACCTTTTTTAAACACAAACCGGACCAGACATTCCACCACAGTGTTAACCAATCCCTATAGAACCTTTCACAATAGTATAATTAGTGCACAATCAGCCTCCCGCAAGTTAGTGATCGGCTTCAATAACAATTAGAGGCTAATAACGCCGGGCGGAGGCGTAGAAACAATGACTCACTGCGATAAACAATAGAGTTTTGTTGTTTAGAAAATGCGCACAGATATTATTTTAGTTATTTTAGAGGTTGGTTTTAAAATTAGATTGGGTTTTCTTTGTTATTTTTTGGTAAAAGAGGGCAGAATTGTAGGGTGGCAAATAGTACATTTTAAACATCGTTACCCATTATAGTAATAAGGCATAATAACTTGTGAAAGTACTGTAGTTGCCCATTACAAAGCGTTGATCTCTATGGAGAAGAATGGGCAAGAAACTCCATGGACACTCTTTTAGCTAAAAATATTTCTAGAAGATCATAGTTACATCATTCATGTTGAGATTATACAAATATGTGAGAACCATGTAGAAATACGTGCACAGTAAAAACGTCCAGAGTAAAAGCAAAAATTTCAATCTTAAAACTAAATAAATTATAATGAACCGTGGCAGCTA
The DNA here is from genome assembly GCA_958449745.1 of Ochropleura leucogaster. Taxonomy (NCBI): domain Eukaryota; kingdom Metazoa; phylum Arthropoda; class Insecta; order Lepidoptera; family Noctuidae; genus Ochropleura; species Ochropleura leucogaster. The sequence goes on from OY288207.1 coordinate 18,008,497, forward strand.
AAAGATGACCAGTCCAAACCGACAGCGCCCGACTGATGTCGAAAATTCTCATCTTGAGTAAATAAGGGTCATACACAAAACGGGTTATAAAAATGTTCGAAATAAAAAGTCGTTGTTTTTTTTTCAAATCAGTCTCATTTATTAGGTAATGTTACAAGTAATTAGAAATTAATCGAAAACCAGATCGTTATTCGAATTTCAGCAAGTTATTTCACTTTAATTTTTTTTTACGTCTACAAAAAAGACCCGTTTTCACAGAAGAGAGGTTAATATAATATAATCACTGTGGATATTGACATTTACTTGCCATTTAAACTCGTAATTATTAACAAAAGTTATCCTGTAAAGAATAGGTAGGTACTTTGGTAAATACAAACAAAAAAATCTTAGCAACAATCTTTTTCTTTGATGATATCTATACTTATACTTATAATATTATAAAGCTAAAGAGTTTGTTTGTTTGTTTGTTTGAACGCGCTAATCTCAGGGACTACTGGTTGGAATTGGAAAATTCTTTTAGTGTTGGATAGTCCATTTCTTGAGGAAGGCTATATGCTATATAACATCACGCTACGACCAACAGGTGCTGCGCAGCGAGGGTGAAACCGCGTGGAACAGCTAGTTAGTAATAAAATGTAATTTTTCAAGGGTCAAATATTGAAATTATACCATTTTTTATTTATTTTAGCCTCTTATCTTTATTTATTTTATATTTGATTAATAAATCAAATGTCAAACCAAAAAAAAAAACATAAGAATACCTTTCAAAAATGTTTTTCATCACTATAATCATTTTCAAAGAATGATGGTCTTTTTTTGGGGTGGGAAATTAAGAAAATAAATGAGCGGAGCGGGAAGTGGTGTCAGACTTGTACTGACTAAAACCCACCCATGTTTCTTCTATTGTTCTTTACGTTCCGGGGCCGGTATCTCTTTCGAACAACCCGCAACCCCGGCAGGCGGAGGCTGTGGCAAGCCCCTCTGCTTTTCTGACATCTCTTTGAGGCGCACGTGAAACCTGGCCTGTCGTCAATCGACGGACGGACGGTAAGCTACCCATTGCTCCCACAAACGCCCGGCCACCTCCTTTGCTAGCATTACTGCTTCACAGAAGGAAGTGTGGTGCTTCTTTCGCTCCGGACCATGGATTGAACCAGGGCCGGACGCGAGAGATCGCCACTGCCGATCGCCAATACGAGGGCACGGCGGTGTTTCGCCCAAGCTGGGCAGACCGCCACTGTGTGCTCCACCGTGTCCTTCGAGCGATAGTCACAATGGTGACACCCGGGCGTTTCCTCCCGCCCGATTATGTGCAGGAACCTACCAAAACTTCCGTGTCCGATGAGGACCTGTGTCAGGTGGTAGGTGAGGACGCCATGACGCCTCTCCAGCCACTCCTCAAAGACTTACCGCCACTATTGTGGCGTGTTCTTCATTGTGGCGTGCCTTTAAGAAGAACGAATGTCTTACTCTAGTTTTTTTCATGTGGTTAACTGAGTCATCAGAATAGTTACTCTCACATAGAATGCTCTTTCGCTGAGTACCCGGTTGATTAGTCACATTGTTTAGAAGTTCTGGAGAAGGTATTAACAACAATGGCGAAGGAGTTCTTGGTCCAGTGACAATTGATGCAGATGCTGTTCTATGAGAAGATGGTGAACTAGTCACAGAAATACTTGACGAAGGCCTTGAATAACCTACTGATGAATCTTCTATAGGATCTGAGACACATTCAATATGAATTTGTCGTATTTCAAAATTAGGACAAGGAACATGAGTGGCACTGGTGGGGCATAAAATATAGCTTAATCTCCTGGCGTGCAGTAAATTAGGTTCAGTGTTTCATACAACTTGGTGGATTTGGAAGGTACCTTTAAACGGACGACATTTATTTGCATCCGCTATTCTCTGTGTTTCAGGAACATGATTATCATCAACAGGAACAATTTCGATACCTTTACAATTGTTAATTGGGTTCTAGACTGACTGGATCGAGGCATTGTACCTGAAACAAACTCAAACATGCTAAGCACCCAACATTTTGCAAAAAATAAATCAGGCTCCTTTTTTGGAAGCCGATACCAATGATGCAGTTTTTAAATCATGCTATCTCAGCCCGCCTGCTTGTTTTACCAACATTGTAGCTTTATTAACATAGGAAACTATTAAAATGTTATTTTTTGTGGACATGCATCTTTCCAGTGGACATTTATGTTCACACGAAAGATGTCCACAGGAGAGATTTTTCAAACTAAAATCAAAGCAGCCATTTTATTTTTAAGGTTAGTAAAACAACAAAAGAAACTTTGAAAATACTCCTCAAAAGGCATATCGCCGCAATATTTACTAAAATATAAGAAAATAACTTACCAAATTATAACCCAAGCAGGAAAGACGCACTGAACTATGACAAAAACACTTAATTTTACTTTAAAACTTCGTAAAGTAGAAAATGGCACGTAGCTGTACTAACAAGGACTCCAACAAATGGCGGCTATCCAGTGTTGTCAAAATAAAAAATATTCGATACAAGGTAGCTTTAGCAGAAATTAAAATGTGGTTGATTTTTAGGTCCACCAAAAAGACCTAAATCCGTATAACAGCATGTTTATTGGAAATAAATAAATATATCTTGCGCAATTATTAACAAGTACCCAATAAAAATAATATTCATTATATATAACGTAAATGCGACAATGATGTTTTAACAAAAATGTACAAAATAATTAACTACATCTATCCAATCACTCATACCCCAAATCTGAACAGTCCACACGAAGAGACTTTTGAAACATTTTGTTTTTTTTTTTAAATAAAGACATATCATTTCAAAGCTTGAAATATTATGAGCAAACAGAAAAGTAACAATGATTTAACTAAAAAATAAAAGACTTCAGTTATTGTCGTAAATTTTTAAGTTATTTTGTCCGAACACCCATATGTGTATGACCCATAACCTTGATCTCAAATAACACAAAAATAAATAATTCGATACACAAATCCTAGACCGCAAAACTTTACTACCTCAGCTACACCAACATGCGTCATCTCCGTCTGAATCCAGACACCGTCGCGCCGTAACATTCAAACCTTCGCGCTTGTTATAAAAACGTAACGAGCAGAAAGCTCTAAACGATGGCACTTAGTTTATTGGCAGCGTTCGAAGACACGTGTATTGGTAATGGGTTTTCTTCAAGGATGATATGAAGGTGGACTAGTCGTGCTTGCGGCCGAGACACCGATGGAACAGTCCAAGGATGATGTGTCAATGATGTAGGTACTGGGTACTAGCTACCCAGTACCTACATCCTTGACAAATGACTGACTATTTAATTTGGATGAAACTATTCCTAATTAAAAATTCAAGACTGTCGTCATCAAAATCCATTTAGACATTAAAACTTGCAAAAATAACATAAAATCAGCTCGACTTATAATATACCTACTAGCTTTCGACTGCGACTTCGATCGCATGGCATAGTTACTTTGAACTAACGCTATATATCTTTCTCTCCCCTTTTCTTCCTCTTTCTCCCCTCTGTCTCCCCCTTTTCTTTCTTTTTCTCTCCCTTTTCTTGCCTCTTTCTCCCCCTTTTCTTTTTCTTTCTCCCCCTTTCCTTCCCTCTTTCTCCCCCTTTTGCCCCTTTTTTTTAAATTAGCCTGTGTCCGTCTCCTTGATCACAACAATTTATGTACCAAAATTCATCAAAATCGGTTTAGCCATTTAGCCACGAAGACGTACATATAAGAATAAGTATACCTCGAACCTCTGAAAACTAGCGTCATGCTGTAGGAGCTCTATAACACAGAATCATACTGAGTAGAAAACTAAACTAAGTAAAAATATCAGGAGATCATAACAAGAAATCACGGAAGATATCATGTAACAGACAATTTAAATAGTGTTTATAAATATTTGTGACCCCTTGTATTTTAATTGCTTATTAATAAACTAATAAACTTCATTATTTTCTTTCTTAGTATAAATAACAGTTATAATTAAAGTGTTCATGTTGTGGTTCTCATTTAAATTTATGGAGTTAACAGGAGATGAAAAAGAAATTTACATTAACCACTCTGCACGACAGGATTTTGACACATGACACATCAGCTGAATCGGTGGGGTGACGCGAATTGTCATGAAATTCAAGAATTTTCATCAATTTACAGCATTCAATTTTGTTATTAAAAATAAGTCACCGGGACTGTATCATATGATAAGTTTGAGGTTTATATTTCCAAAAACCTCATAAGGTCGATAAAACGGCGTCAATCTATTGTAAAATGTGTGTAAAATACAGTCATATTATTACACCCTTCCAAAAATTAGGTACTTTAAAAACGCTGGAAATAATGCACATACACAAGACAACCCTTTGATAATAAAATCGAAAATCCAAAATAAAAACAGTGACATTCCATCTGCATTCTTATTTTTGCCATTTTACATATAAATTCAAAATAAAACACGATACAAATCTCGACAAAAAATACTAAAAACTGTGTTGCAACATGACATTTCTTAGTGCTGACCGTAAATCTAAGTTTCATCATTACGATTAAAAAGTTGCATTCAACCTAATCGATAATCGAAATGGAGTAAACTTTAAAAAAAAGTTTTGGGACCATTGAGAAATTTACCTATGGAGATTGCAAATTATTCTACTATTGATATTATTATAGTTGTTCAAATATCTATGATATCGATAAGAAAAGAAAGACAACAACATTTTGTCACGTGCTTTTTCGTTATGCTATAATTATTTTCTTATGCGCCAAGATTTGAGGTACAGACGCCTGCACATCAAGCTACTACAATCTGTCAGATTTCTTTGATAGATTTTCGACTTTATTTCTAAAGTATTAGGTTCAAGGTTGATTGGGAAAAATTTACAGTTTCGGGTAGCTTGACCTGCAGGCGTCTGTACATTTTGCTGTAGTTTAAGATTTTGGCTGTTTTCTTGAATGACGATGAATGAAAATGGCGGCCATTTTTGTAGGAGGTCATGCTAATTCTGTAGGTAACTAGTCAGGCACCCCAGCCGGCACAACCATACCGTACCGCACCTAGAAAGCCATGCCTCCGCAGTAAAGCCTTGTTTTAGACGGACAGGGACTCCGCACACATCGGGGCCCTAAAATATTGATATAGACACCCGACGCCCGATGCCCGATGCCTGTAGCGTCTCCCGCGGTGGCTGGCTTGGTTTGAGGAGCGCCTCACTTCCCCCGCTCTAGACGAAGCGGGAGGGAGTGTCAGGGTTATGCAATAGAAGGAGCATGGGTGGGTTTTAGTCGTACTAGTCTGACACTCCCCAGTCTTTTTGCCCAGAGCGGGGGAAGATATTTGACGATTTCCCACCCAAAAAAAAAACCCCGGTACACGACATCAAGAAAAACCTGGGTTCAAAATGGACTCATTTTGAACCAGGAGTTTTCTTGGTGTCGTGTTTCCATCTCAATTGTGCTCTTCCTCTATAGGACATTTTTACCCCAAGGCTTCCACTCCAAGAATACTTTGGCCTACGAGCCATGTTTTAGGAAAGAATGAATACGCTTTTCAAATAACCAATCCAACCAAACAATTTTGTCGAACAAAATGTAATTTATCTTAGCTGATTTTTTTAATGTGCTTGCCAAGATCATAATTGGCGCGTTCTATATTCAACCTTATTTATTTCTATTTGCAATTCACATTCAAATAGTAGGTACAAAACCAAATTATTAATAAAATAGCAAATAAACATTTTAATATAAATTTGAAAAGCGAGCGCATTCCTTTTTTGAATTTTTATCTGAAAATAAAATTGGCGCGAATTTAGCCATAGATCAGTTTGTACTGTTTGTTTTTTAATCGGTTTTAGTGGCGTAAAAAATATTATAATCAATATTTATAGTATTTCACACTTATTACAAAATTAATTTTTATTTTCATCTATCAATTTCTGATATTCCTTAACTTAATTATTCGCTTTGATTGATTTACAAGAAAATAATCGATTGAAATAATCGTATTTACACATCACAAAATTAAAAAAAAAAGAAATGGACGTCAATTTCGAAAGTGAATTTAGTAGTGGTTATGAATATTCCGTGTTATTGTTCCTATTATTGCAAATTACGATAAGATCTGGGCATTGTCATGTTATTTATAATATTTGAAATGATATTTGTGTCAGTTGTTATAGAATCTATTCGTGAATATATGATATAATGTGGAATTAAAAATGTAAATAAAGCACGATTGGCGCGAAACTTCGACTTTAGATTTCAAAATGTATCATTACCACTACTAATATAAGTTAAATTACGCATGATTTCTTCACGTAATAAAAGGACACGTTAATCATGCCCAATAATGTGGAGTTTAAATGTTCGAAAACCTATTTTTTTATGATTTTTAGCGTCGACCTACACAGCCATCAAAATGGCGATGATCGTAATTTACGCATTTGGATTTTATAAGACTTAATTAAGAAACATCCTCAATAATTAAAGAACTTCTAATGACGTTTACATATGAGTTTTTTATTCTACTATCTTAATGAATGCACACCCATATTATTTATTAACCAGAAAATAAAATATTTACAAAAATAATGAGGAGGTCATATGACTTAAATGTCCGGCCCCTTTCGGGGCCAGTACCGAGCCAGCGGAGGTTTGAATGTCGAGCCCCCGAAGGGGTCCGTACCGAACTATACGGATAAACATCAGTTTCCAATCCTTACTGGATACCGAATGACTTAATAATTTGAAACAGAAGAATTTACAACTTTTTAAATAAAGAATCAATATTCTTAATTTAAAGCGGTAAAGAAACCGCACACTGATTGAATAAAAACCACAAAGAAACACAGAAATCAATTGTTTTTCTCAATTTAAACAGAACGCGAAGTTTTGTTTACTTGTTCCCAAAACAACATCGCATAATAAATAGCTAAACAAACTTCAGACCATGTACTAGGAAAGCAAAAGATTGAAGATATTATAAACATTCAGACCGTTCTCTGCTACGATATCGCTAACCTAAATGTATTTAGCACAGTGTTCTGGCAACGCGGCTTTTATAACATCAACGTTTCTAAAATTACTAAGCAAGATTCGATACTTGATACTTTCCGTATGAAAGGATGTACAGTCGGCAAAGGGGTTAAATTATGAGGCTCGGTAGATAGAGTTGATATTTTCTTAAAAAAAACGACTTCCAAAATAAAAACGAAATATAGTGCAAAATAGCTTTACTTCCGGTAGTCGGTGACTTTTGTTTGTTACGTTGACTTTTTTGCCACAGATTTCCTGAAGTTTTAGAAGTTGTTTTTGTTTTGCAAAAAGTTTTTTTTTGTTTCAGCATTCTAAGTTATAGTACAATGATATATCACATATTTTTATTGAGTACCTATTCATTTTCCGATACAGGCAGGACATAAGGCGTTTTGGGGGACTGTCTTGTGTAATGCCGTTCAAAAACAGAAGAAAATATTATATGTTATAGACGATAACTCATAAGCTACGTAAGCAATATAAATAAAATTGACATGAGACTACTTCCCTTCGAACAAGAAAAGAATTATGAAAATCGGTACACAGTTAGCGGAGTAATCGATGAATATACAAAAAAAAAATACGGTTGAACATAGAACCTCCTCCTATTTGAAGTCGGTTAAAAACCATGAAATGTTTTTGAATAAAGTAAAGTGTATTTGAAAGAAAACATAAAAGTTTGTTAAAAAATATATTGAGGTTAACACTTCAATTGGTTTCTAAGAACAATTCTTGTATATCTGACGAGCCTGGCTATATATCTCCTTTGCTGACGCTACATTCTACTACTTTACATATAGGTTAGATTTGAACTTTGGTTTAGTTTAGATAACAAGCTCGTTTGAAAGTTTTCGTTGCAGAATACATTACTTTACGAGCGGGACTACCTGTAATTTCAAAGTAGCCTTTTTGCAGTCATTTATAATGGGACTGTTTAAAAAATAACTAGTTGAGCATCTTTTGACAGACATCATTTGGCTAGTTATGCATTGCCATCTAAACTTTACAGTATTAAATTAACATTAAAATAAGCCTTAACTCTGCATTAACTTCAAAAACACAATGACTTTTATGCATGGACAGAGGTCACAACTTAGAAATCCTTACTAATCCTTACTAATATTATAAAAGCGAAAGTGAGTTTGTTTGTTTGTTTGTTTGTTTGTTACCTCTTCACGCTTTAATGGCTAAACCGATTTTGATGAATTTTGGTACAGAGATAGTAGGTAACCAGGAGACGGACATAGGCTAATATTTTTTTGAAAAAAGTGGGATGTGAGGGAGAAAGAGGGAAGAGAAGGGAAAACTTAGCGTTGCTATTACAAATCAATAAGGCGCAAGGGAAACTGTGTTACCCCAAATTTAACGCGGGCGAAGCCGCGGGCGAAAGCTAGTTTAAAATATAAATTTTCAAACAAATAACTATGTAGCGATTTTTTTAGGATCATATTTTCTAAGGTAAAATAAAGTATCTGCAAACGCTCAAGTTTATTTAAGAGCTCCTCGGTGGCATCCAAATAACAGGCATCGGCGTAGTCCATGATGGGCTGGATGAGAGTCCGTTTTTTCCTACGAAGGAAAAAACGGTACGCATCTAAGAACACGATATCTGTCAACACCCTTTATCTCGGGAACCGAAATCGAGTTGAAATCAAAACAATAAACCAAAGTCTGCAACTTCTTGGAGTCTAAGCAATCAAAAAATATGTCTGTTAATGTTGCAAGTTTGTACGGAACCATCGGTGAGCGAGTCTGACTCGCACTTGGCCAGTTTTTTTTTACAAATGGATGATACATTTTGACACATTATTCTGCTAATCACACAGTATGTCAATTTGTATTTCAGTTTTAATGTGGCCTCGATAAAAACTAATGCTCAACGCACATATCTCATAACAAAAATAGTTATAACTACATCTAACTAAGAATGTTGTGACTACCGTCTGGTTTATGAACAATTAACGAAACCATTTATTTTTAAATAACAATTTTATTTTAATAAAAATAAGGTTAAAAATCGAAATTCTTGACTTTGATGAAGGTCAGATGTCAATTGTACAAAAGAAAATATTAACCTTGCTGATTCATTACTGGAGAAAAAACAAATGAGTTTCTGAGAGACATTTTGCTGCATCATGTTTTGAAAACTGTAGAGTTACCATGACATCTTTTAGCAGTTCTTATTCCTGTTTGAGAAAGAGATGGTGATAGACACCCTGTATAGCTCTGTCTCTTTCCCTCACTGGAATAAGTTCTGTTTTAAGACGTTATGGTAGGGTAGCTGTTCTTATTGATACTGAAAACGGGGAAAAGGTATTTGATGACACTAAAAAATTCGTTAAGTGTCCACATCTACTCCAGAGTGTAGTCCGGTTAGTTTGACTAAACATTTAAATGGTTAGAGTGGACTAAACTCTACCTTACTATTGAATAGTGACTGCAAGCATCACAGGTATACAGGGGGTTGAGGGTTGTTCGAAAGAAAAACCGCGCCCCGGAACATAACGACAAAAGAAGGAACATGGGTGGGTTTTAGTTAGAAAAATTTTGACACTCAGGATGTGTTGAAATTATTTTAAGAAGAAGAGGAAATCACATTCGCAAAAAAAAAATCATAGCTATGACTTTTCACGCCCAAAATATAAAATACATCTCACTGTTAATCGTTTTATTACATCTTATAATCTGTTACAGCCATAATAAAATCTTGTTTACATTGATTTTCCTTTTAGTTCAAATCATTGTCTGATTTACTTGGTTCTTACAACATGTGCGCAAAAATCCTACAAAAGTCGGAATATGTAGCAGTTTTTATCATAATTATTTTTTTAAAAAACATTTGATATTCCTGAACTATTACTGGCTAGCTTAATTTCTAAGGACTCACCAGCTCATCGTAGTAATTCGCAATATGCGAATATATCAGCGAATCGTAATCCATTATCGCCTCTACACTGTCACTTACACTTTTACGACAAACAAAACTATCAATGAACGACCACAACACAAATTAACACTGTTTTTTTCTTCAAAGACTTTTCCAATAGAGGTTTATGGTTGAATGGTTAGAATAGCGTTTGTTTCCCGTGCGTTCCGTCGATATAAGACGCATTGGCCGGCCCAACTGACGTACAAATGCCTGTAAAGCTAAATTAAGACCAAATTTTAAACACAAATCTTTGATGTTGTAGCGTATGTATAGAGTTGTTGTAACCACGTATGACTTGGGCGTATTGTTCCGATATGATTGGAAGATGAATGGTAGGTAAAAATAAATTGTTGTTTCGAGAATTTGTGTCTTTGATTTGCGAATGCGATGTTTTTATGAAGTATTTCGACGTGTTCTGACGTTTCCAACAGTTGGTAGAATTTATGTTTGGCATCATAAAATATTTTTTTCGTTTACTCATCAGTGCCAGATTATAATTTTAGTGGCTATAAATAAATTATTAAAATGTATGCTTGTTTAGTTCTGCAACACACAATTCTTATTTGTAATACATTACGTTTCTTAAAAATACAACTATTTCAGCGGTAATTCCTCTGTAGCCATTTATATACCATTAACTTTTATAATTATACAGATATTGCTTTTTTCTCGGATGGACCTGTCCCTAAGTAGAGAGGAGGGGAGTGTCAAAAACTTAAATCCGTCGATGTTCCTTGTTTTGCCCTTTTTGTTCTTGGGCCGCGGTATCTGTTTCAAACAACCCGCAACTCCGGTAGGCAGTGGACCTGGCAGGTCCTTCTGCTATCCAGATATTGCCTAATATTAAATAATCACGAACGATCACTCAACAATATTTTCACTACGTTTTTAATAGCAATGAAAATAAATAAATTGACACACCAAAACCTTCCTTGTCACACTTTAACAACTCCAATAAATCCCAGTCGAGGAGGAAGCGAGTTATAGCGTGTGCCCAGCTCATGAGTTACTTCAAACATGTTGGTCTGTAAAATAATTTCTACGGAAATTTTTATTCCGATTCGCATTGTTAGGACTCAAGTGCAAGCTGCTCTTAGTGGCTTTATTTATTTTTTAATTTACGTTCATATGGAAAAGTTGCGGTACGATTTATTTACGAATACAGCGGAAATAGAAAATGTCTTTTATAAATAAATTGTTTGTTTTGATTTTAGTTTTTTTTTTGGTGGAATGTGGGTTGAGTGTTCATGGAATATGTTGTGAATGAAACGAGTCTATTATTTTTGTCTTAGTAAGTAACCTTTTCCATTTTTCGTATGCCGTTGCCAAGCAATTTAGGGTACTAAAAAATTAAAAAAATATATATTTTGAGCGTCATATTTAATGATCTTCTGAATCTATAAATAAATTGGACAGAAAAATGTTTTCTCATCCGGAAGTTTTCTAGACGTGAACAAGTTTCATCAGTTCATAAATGACCAAACATCACGCCTGTAATCCTCGAAAGGCTAGACAGATGTGTGCTTAATATTACACCCATATTTGGACAGTTAGGGTTAAGTTCCGTGTAATAGAGGGCGATTGATGAACCTTTGTACTGCTTTATTATTACCACTTGAAACCGGATGTTGTTTGTTTCGTATTTCCGATATTTCAAACAAAAAAACTCACTTTCGCTTTTATAATATTAGTAAGGCTTATGATTCTGATTAAGCGGCCATTTTTAGACTCCATAGGACAAACACCCTAATCGCGATCTTAAAGGTACTGCTTGTATGGGACATGCTGTATAAAACTCGACCTAAAAACCAACCATTTAGGGTACAAACATTTATTTATGATGGTATTTGGTATTTTTTCTCGTTATCTGTAATTACCTGTCCAGATTTATTGCATGTTTCTGTATAAACGATTACACCGCGACTGTGAAAAAGTCGGTAACGCAGAACCGCGTGCGCAGTTAAAATAAATAGCTTTAGTTCGCGTTGAATGTTGTTCTAACAGATAACATCTAAACAACTGAGTTTTAAATTTACGCGTTCAGTATTTTTTTGGGGTTCCGCACCTAGCCAAACGGTAAAGAAATCTCATTTTATCATGTTCGTCTGTCCCGTTTGCAGACAACTATTTGACTCGGAGACCTTTGACACTTGTGCACTGCTGATAATTTTTGTAGAGGACGGTTACTCAATATTCAATATCTTTATTTGCTTTACCTTAATGTGTAATTGAGGTGGTAGTTTTATAATATTGTGATCATTATGGACCCTGTAGGGCACAAAGGGTAGAGGGGAGTAAGCTCTGTTTTAGAAGATAGTTGTTATTTTTTATGTGGAAGTTTTTATCATCAAATAAATCAGGTGTTATGATACAATTATTTATAAATAAGTGTTTTCATTAATATTTAAATTAAGCATTAAATTGTAACAAAAACCCTATAATTTTGTTAGGTTAGGTTAGGTTAGGTTCGTACTAAGATAATTAAAATGTATTCGAATTTGGATTCGATGTTTAAAAAATGATTTGCTTTTTAAAATCCATAGTTTGGACTTTTCGAATGTTTTAACCGGTTACAACCATCATCTGCCTAGCCTTTTCCCAACTATGTTGGGGTCGGCTTCCAGTCTAACCGGATGCAGCTGAATATCAGTATTTTGCATAGAGCGACTGCCTATCTGACCTCCAAAACCCAGTTTATACTGGGTAATACGATACCCCTTGGTAAGACTGGTTGTCAGACTTTCGGAACACTGACTACCTGTAACGACTGTCAAAGATCTACAAATGACAGCCGGGACCAACGGCTTAACGTGCTTTCCGAGGCACTCGGTATGTAACGGGTGGTCACCCATCCACAGACCAACCTAGGCAAGCGCGGCTTAACCTTAAGATTGACCCGAGCGGCTACTATTTACTTAGCCACGAGCTCCTCGTTACCGGTTACAACCGTAAATATAAATTGTTTTTTAAACATGAAATGCAAAGTGATATTTCAATTGATAAAATAAATATTTTGAAATGTCGCTTTATGTACCGTCGATTTATGCACGACACATAAATCGACGGTACATAAAGCGACATTTCAAAATACATCATGTGTTTACTTATGTCGCTATGTATTATTCATCTGGACTACAGAACCCATCCTAGCACGTGGTCAACTCGTACTTGGCCGACATTGCTGGTTTGTTTCAGAATTTGTAGAATTCATAGTTTGTTTATGTTAATGTATGATTCGTTATGATAGCTAGTCTAGATATTTTAAAACTAGATTTTTTAGCTTGGTCTGTTATATGTAAATCTTTATTTTTTCTTTTAAAAAACATTGTTCTACACTAGGAATTCCTGTATCGTGGGTGCGTTTACAAACATTTAAACTCACATACACAAACAGCCAGACCCGGAACAACTGTCTGCAGGCCATACAAATATCTGTTCCGAGCGAGAATCGAACCCGCGACACGCAGCGTAGCAGTCGATTGCAAAGCCACTGCGCCAACCGTGTCGTCAATAATCGAATTAGAATGTTATGAATTTCGTGAACTATGTTACAGTTATTTTCAGCCAAAATACATATTTGTAATAAGTTAAGGTTAAGTAACCCTACAATTAAGTCCGCCTCTGTCCTTTGTGCTTGAAGTGTTAAATAAATAAACAAGTCACCCGGGACCCCGTGCTGAATGTAATTGCATTTCCCAATTGATTCCTTTGTCGGGCAAAAATTGTTAGTGGGTTTTTCTATTAAGGCTTTGACAGTAAAAACCTGGAGTTCGGAAGTTGGTGGTAAAATAACCCCGTGCCTTGGAAAGCACGTTTAGATTGCCGTCTCATCGGACTATGAGAGTGAGGGAACAGAGAGTGCACCTGAGCCTGCGCACACACGCCCGCACTATCTTTACTAATATTATAAAAGCGAAAGTTTGTTACGTCTTCACGCCTAAATGGCTAAACCGATTTTGATGAATTTTGGTTCAGAGATAGTTTGAATCCTGGAGAGGGACATAGGTCAACTTAAAAAAGAAATGAAAAATGAGGGAGAAAGAGGGAAAAAATAGGAAAACTTAGCATTGCTATTACAATAAATAAGGTGCAAGGGCAAAAACTACCGGTAGCAGGTACCTGCATATCAGGAAAGCAGAACTGTGTTACCCCGAAAAAAACGCGAGCAAAGCCGCGGGCAAAAGCTAGTAATACAAAATCATCTCTTGCGCAGATGGCTATTCATCGCTAAAATTGGCCGCCATGGTCGAAACGAATAAATTAAACTACGTTCCAAAATACAATTACATCGTTGTTTCCACACGAAACCATGTAAAAAGATATCACAATTTCTTTTCCAGGCATAATAATACTAAAAGAATTATCACACCCATTTTCACGACAGCCAACTAGAAAAAATCTCAACCAAAACGCTGCTATATAAATGTATCCCAGATGCGGCGACAAATGTATTATAACGACGACAAAATAAAGATGTGAGTACAGAAGGCTCAGTTACTGTACACAATGTGGAAGATAGATGTAGGATATATCACATGAGGGTTTTTCTTAGTTGGAAAATCATCAAATAAATTCCTCCGCTTTGGGCGGAGCTGGGGAAGTTATTTTATGACTTCCATGAAGTCTCTTTTTTTAAAAAAAGTTACTTTTCCCCACAATAGAAATTTATCCTGTATCGTATGTGCGTTTACAAACATTCAATCTCACATACACAAACAGCCAGACCCGAAACAACTATCTGGAGGGAAAGAGACAGAGCTATACAAGGTGTCTAGCACCATCTCTTTCCCTCAGTGGAATAAGCTCTGCTTTAAGACGTCAAAGTAGGCCTACAGTTGTTCTCCTAATGTCAACGTCAGTACCACGCCATGCACCCTGTGGTGCCCCACAATGCGCTGACGACAGGTAGATGACGGGATGTCGTCTTCAAAACCAAATCACCCACGCTTGTGGTGGGTGGGGGATCGACTGCTGTGCTGCGTGTCGCAGGATCGATTCCCGCACGGAACAAATATTTGTATGACCTGCAGATAGTTGTTTCGGGTCTGGCTGTTTGTGTATGAGTTTATATGTTTGTTAACGCCCCTACGATGCAGGAGAAATTCTTAGTGTGGGGCAACGTTTTGAAAAAAAAAAAACTTTGATTGATTGAACGTAATTTTATGTGCGGTCTAATCCGACAACACTTTCTTGATTTCTTACATGGAATAAGAAATCTACAGATTAAAATAAATAACAATAGTGTGAGACTAAATTGAAGCTTAAGTGTGGCTACCATAAAAATCCTTTATTTTTAGAGTGTAAATGCAAGATGACGCCATTTTTTGTTCCCATATTAAAGCCATAATGTAGGTGGTACATATACTGAAAGTTGATGTCTACATCCGGCAAGATGTAGCTGAACCTAACATAGTAAGCTTCGTAAAGGAAATTAAATCATTTATGATAGTCTAAGAAATGTTTTAAATCGTCCTTCTGCAAAGTTTCTACGCATAACGCCTATGCAACAAGCAAGACATTCGCAATATAAAACGCCCCGCTAAGCCGACGCTACATACCGCATCGTGGCAATTTATTGCACCGTGATCGCTGTATGCGGTCTGGCAACGCATCGGCCGACCACGCGGTGGCTTAGGAAATTGTGGATGTGCGATTTTATAATCGGGAGTGTGTAACTGTGTTTATAGGATGTGGTTTAGCAGTTAGAAGAAGCAAAAAGTTGAAAATGGTTCCATTTTTTTTCTATTCAAAAAAATATTTCATACTAGCTTTCGCCCGCGGCTTCGCCCGCGTTAAATTTGGGGTAACACAGATCCTCTTGCGCCTTATTGATTTGTTATAGCAACGCTAAGTTTTCCCTTTTCTTCCCTCTTTCTCCCTCACAACACACTTTTTTCAAAAATATTAGCCTATGCCCGTCTCCTGGTTCCCAACTATCTCTGTACCAAAATTCATCAAAATCGGTTAAGCCATTGAAGCGTGAAGAGGTAACAAACAAACAAATAAACAAACAAACAAACTCACTTTTATAATATTAGTAAGGATTATTGTTTAAGGAGAGCCTTAAAAAACAATATGAAATATTTCTTTGCTCTTCATGATCATTATTTATAAGTATTTGTTTTTATAAATGTATAAATTGTATAAATAAAATCCGTTCGTAAAATAAAACACTACAGACTACCTACAGTACTGTCTCTCCTCCTTTAAATCCATCCAAAGGTCTTGAAAAGATCGCTTTTAACGATAAGACCGCCCATTGTGTCACCCTAGTTATAAGTTGAATACTGTTATTCTTGTCATTTGTATGGTGTACATAATAAATAATATTTTATTTATCTATCTATCTATATATCCCTTATAGGATCACTGTTTTGTTCGACTGTCCGCGGCTCCTACCTACATAAGGTTAAATCCAAAGCCGAGGCTTACTGGACAGCGTAATTTGTGTTCAACACGCCCTAGAAATAATTCTATAAGCAATAATATTTTATTTCTAATATTTTAACAGTTTTAAGAGCTTTATGATGCCATTTACACATAAATATTTTATTTTTTTACGTTTTCTTAGAAAAACTGAGAGATGACCGTTTCTACGATACTTATTCGTTTTATTTATAATACTTGTTCCCTTATACGATTTCTAAAACAAGGTAAATAAATTAAATAAAAATTGTTTGCCTGCATGCGCGCATAATAATCTAAAGCCAATGATATAAAAAAAATTACATAAAAAAAAATTAGAGGTGTCAAGGGACACCCGGATGGAACGAAGTTCTAGTCGCGACACCACACTGTTCAATGCGAAATAGAAATGAAAATATCTGGCTTGCTTTCTATAAGAGAGAGAGAGAGAGAGACAGACAGACAGAGAAACATGCGACGCCGCACAACTTACAATAGCATACTATAGCAAAAAGTGTCGTGACAACTTTTCGTAAGAATTTTATCCGTCTAGCCCTCTTTCACAACGTGCGATAAGGAACTTCGTTCCAAAAACGTTACAGCCCCGTCTTCGGATAGGGCCCAATACACACTACAACTTAAAAGATAAAGAAACATACAAGTTTTTGTAAAAGATAGTGTGAAAATCTTTCGTTTAACAGATGCTATCTTTTAAGTCACACGTGAGTCTAAACGTGCGACATCCGCTCCAAACACGTGGATACGAACGGTAAGTATTTATACACTCATTAAGGAAATGTTCCGTGACGATCTTATGCCCTAATCATTTAATTTTACTGCGATGGGGTAATTTGCTGCATCCGTTTTGATGTTTGTGGATGGGTGAATGAATGATAATCGTGTGCTAATAAGTTAATGTAAAACTACAATAACTGATACTATACTGTACAATAGGATTATCAACAGAGATTTATAATAACACTATTATACCTCTTTTGATAATTAATATTTAATATGATAAATGCGAATGTTTGTGAGGATGGATGGATGTTTGTTACTCTTTCAAGTCAACGGCTAAACAGATCTTAATGAAATTTAGCACAGAGGTAGATTATAGTCTGGAATAACACACAAGATATTTTTTTCGACATCACGCGGGCAAAGATGCGGGCGTCAGCCTTACTTAAAATTATAAAAGCGAAAGTGAGTTTGTTTGTTACCTCTTCACGCCTTAATGGCTAGACCAATTTTGATGAATTTTGGTACATAGATAGTTAGGAACCAGGAGACGGACATAGGCTAATATTTTTTGGAAAAAAGTGGGATGTGAGGGAGAAAGAGGGAAGAAAAGGGAAAACTTAGCATTGATATTACAAATCAATAAGGCGCAAGGGGAACTGTGTTACCGCGAATTTAACGCGAGCGAAGCCGCGGGCAAAAGCTAATCAACAATAAATCCAAAATACCACCTTCATTGTTTTCTACATCCAGCAACACGCATGACCTGTTGCAGTTACAACTGGACCCATTCCAGTACTTAAGTGAAATATAGTCAAATAAAACCATTGTAGTTATCATTTATATTTTTCAATTCACAACCATTTGGTGCCAAGTGTGCGTAGGAACGGAATTGAATTCTTAGAGCGGTTTCTAAACAAGGATATTACGTGTTTCTGTGTTATTTTACTGAGAATAGTGTTTGGGGCTTACTTGAAGTTTATTTTCTTTGTTTTAGTGTGAATGTGATTTTTGCTGGTTATTCTACGTCTATCAGACATGTAATGGAGAGGGATGAAGGACATGTGACTAAAAGAATAATGGATCTGAATGTTGATGGACGGAGAGCGAGAGGAAGGCCAAAGAAAAGATGGATGGATTGTGTAAGGAATGATATGAAGGAGAAAGAAGTAAATGATGCCGTGACGTCTGATAGGGGAGAATGGAAGAAGAAAACGTGTTGCGCCGACCCCAAATAGAATGGGACAAGGGCAGGAAAATGATGATTCTACGTCTATCAGCGTCTTTTAAAATTAGTTTTTACAAACCATAGTGATTTTTAGTATTCCGTACCTCAAAGGGAAAAAAGGAACCCGGATCACTTTGTTGTCCGTCTGTGTGTCAAGACTCTTTATATCGGGAACGCGTGAAAATATCAAAGTCAAAGTTAAATTCTTTATTGCGAACTAAGTAATTTAGATATCAACAATGGGTAGGTTCTTAGAACTTAGTTGCCTGTTTCGGCATTGCAATTAAAATTAAATACTTGATGATACATATAAAAAAACATACTAAATTTAACAGTCAAACATTTTACATTTTGACGGGCCTGTTGGTCTAGTGGTTAGTGGCCCTGACTGCTGAGCCGGAGGTCAGGACAAACTTTGTGTGATGAGCATGATTATTTTTTCTGTGTCTGGGTATGATTTATCTATAATATGTATGTATTTATAAATTATATAAGTATGTATATCAGTTGTCTGGTTACCATAACACAAGCTCTGCTTAGCTTGGGATCAGATAGCCGTGTGTGAGTTGTCCCAAGATATTTATTTATTATATCAATCAAACATCATCAAGTTCAAACTAAAACCATATGCTCACCTCTGTGATCCCTTTGTACTGTGAAATAAAACAAAATCAAACCCATTTAAGTCTACACAGTCAAAAGATATAACCATATAAGTCACATTGTACATTAAATGAATAAATAAAAAATTAAACAGAACCGTCGGTGCCTGAATCTGACTCACTCTTTGCCGGTTATTTTATGGTTTACCGTCTGAGGGGCGATCTAACTCTCTTTTGCACTAAATAACGACAATGAACATTGCGTGAGAAATATCACTCCAAAGTTCTCACACTATTGCAAGGATTGAATTCAACAACATTTTTAAACAGCAGTAATTCATATAGCTCTTTGGTGTGAGAATTGTTGCCTTTTTATTTGACGGTTTACGAGTGAAGTTAGCACGAATATTAAGCTTTGTAAGTGAAAATTTTATTGTTAGGCCGTGTCGTTAGTTTGTGGAATTCAATATGATGGTCGTTTGTGGTTTTTTTATTATTTTTTTGTACTGTTTATTATGAAAGGTGGAAAATTTAATTTAATTTCAGGAAAAATGAGATGAACCTATCAGTTTTTAGGGTTCCGTAAATTTAAAGGAAAAAACTTGACTTGGTTAGAGGCTTATTCGTCAACTCACTTTTACGTATTTACAGTCATCCACAAGAGTGTTTTGTCTTTTGTAAATACGTCAGATTTCCACTCGGTCGCGAGTTGACTACAACAAAAATAGGTAAAATAAGAAGGTTTTAACTCGCGCGACGAATAAGCCTCATTGGATTGGTTGTGCGTCTGTCTGACTGTCTGTCTGTGAAGACCCATTTATCACGGTAACGCGGTATCGAGATGAAATTAAAACCATATATGTAAAGCTGTGGTTTCTTTGTGCTATGAAAAAAACAATCCTCTAAGTCTACGCAGTAAATAGATATGGCTGTTTATGTTTCAAATTTGTACGGAACTCTCTGTGCGCGCGTATAGCTCGCGCTAGGCTGTTTTTTTATACAAACCTATAGTTTTAAAAGTTGGTATGTATGAAAGTCAATAATTTCTTTTGGTGGGCTTAATGTGGTAGTCCTTTGAGTCTAATTCTGATGACATATGGTGCCGAATGAATATTACAGAAAGTGTTTCATGATACTGAAATAGAAGTCGTTATTTATGGACTACAGATTGTTTGATATGGTGAAAGTGAATAATGGATTATTTTTGTTATGGTTCAGAAGGGGCCGATGTTGTTTTTTTTTAATAATATTATCCGTTTATTTTATTTTTTATTTGCCTCTATTAATTGGGATATTTAAAAAAAAAACGTATTCCCACCCTAGGAATTTCTCTTGTAACGTGGGTGCGTTTACAAACATTCGATCTCACACACACAAACAGCCAGACCCGGAACAACTACCTGTAAGGTCATACAAATATTTGTTCCGGGCGTGAATCGATCCCGCGACACACAGCACAGCAGTCGATCCCTCAGCCGCTGCGCCAACCGTGTCGTCAATATAATAAACAAGACCTTTTATTATAGGAATAAATGTAATCCATTAGAATTCTCCTATCAATCTACAATACAAATAGACATTATCAAACTAACCACGTGCCTATGTTATATTTGTATGATTTTTCAAATCTCCATGCAAGCAAATAGCATGTGTGTGCTTGCCTGTGTTCTCGAGTCAATCCCTTAGAGATGGCTTCGAGCTACCGATTTAAATTTACCTATGAAAATATTATACTTACGGCATTTTCTGTATGCTCGTGAAATGGATGTGTGGTTACGAGTGATCGAAGTTTGGTTAGTATAGAAAAAAGAACAATGTGAGCGAAGGAAAAAGTGTGAGTCAAACTCGCGTACAGAGGGTTCCGTAAAGGGTTGCGGGTTGTTCGACAAAGATACCACGGCTCCGAAACGTAAAGGGCAATATAAGGAACATTTGTAGATATTAGTCAGTACAAGTCTGACACTCCCCCCCGCTCAGTTATTTCATAATTTCTCATCCACAAAAAAAAAGGGTGCCACACAAACTTGCGATATAAACGGCCGTATATTATGACTTAGATTCCAGATTTTTACACAGCTTCAAGGGACTATAAATATAAGTATTGAGTTTTAATTTCAACACGAAATCTTTACGCGTTCTTGAGATAGGGTATTGACAGACAGAGGAACAACAAAGTGATCCTATACGGGGGAAGATATTTGATATTTTCTCACCCGTTATGATTTTTCCTGTTGAGGTGTGAATTCTTAAAGTAATGAGGTCACCATATAAATCGAATAAAATTATAAATATTCTTTTTTGTGTAGTTTCCAGTATCGTGCACAGTTTTGAAAGGAATCGACTGAATTCTTAAGTAAACCTTAGGTAAATGGCATAGTTGCTTAGCTATATAATTATAACATAGACTGCAACTGCCTTATTTAAATAACTTAGATATTTTGTGTATTAAGTACAGTCAAAAAATAAAATTTATCTAGCTCAACACCCAAAGTTAATGACCCAAATGAGTTTAAATTTGTTTTTATTACATCAATATTCCATTTCAAACCCTATTTTATAATACCATTAAACCTTTAATCCCTTTTATTCTCAAACATCACATTTTACATGTCGTTTCTTCTACTTAAAAAAAAACAACTGTCTGTATGATATATTTAGCTCAACAGTCCCCAATTTAGCTAATGACAACTAATAACTATAAATTGTGGACTATTTCTGGTAAAACCCAAAGGAAGTATAAATAAACGACGACGGGAATGGACGAGGAGCGTCCAGTTTCGGGGTCGCGGATCGATTCCCGTTTCGGGATACTTATCTAGATAGCTGTAAGGTCACGTGACTAGCATGTTTATCTACCTCCTACTTATTTATATAGGATGAGGATATCTCGGACCATGAAATTGAACAACTTTTGTTCTGTGATTTCTGTAAATTTAGTCTTTTTTTAGTTTTGTCCTACTTTTTGAAACCAGAGGTTAAAAAAATGTAGGAAATTGTATTTTCGATTAAAAATTAACAGTACTTAATCACGCAATCGTTTTTGGGAAAAACCTAGGCAGCTGATAGTGTCAAATAAAGTTAAATCGTTGCCTCACACTAAGAATTTCTCCTGTATCGTGGGTAGGTTTACAAAGATTGAGCTCAACTCGGAACAGCTATGTGTACGTCATAAAAAAATATTTTTCGCGGACTGGGACTAAACCTGCGACACGCAGCGCAGCAGTCGAACGCACAGCCACTGCGCCAACCGTGGCGTCATAAATGTCCGAGTGATATCTATACTAATATTATAAAGCTGAAGAGTTTGTTAGTTTGTTTGTTTGAACGCGCTAATCTCAGGGACTACTGGTTGGAATTGGAAAATTATTTTAGTGTTGGATAGTCCATTTCTTGAGGAAGTCTATAGGCTATATAACATCACGCTACGACCAACAGGTGCTGAGCAGCGCGGGTGAAACCGTGGGGACAGCTAGTATAAGAATATGCTGAAAGTAAAAAGTCCGGTTAGTTATGCAAAAATCTGTAGCATTACGAAATGATTCTATGTATGTTTAATATGTAGCATGAATTGTAATAATTCGGCTTCAAGAGATGTTCCGGTCGCTATCTAAGTAGTGTCGAATTTTAATAGGGTCATCATTTATATTTTATGATACGACAAAAATGTTTCTATATTTTCAACAAAGTCGTTTCATCTTAAAAACACTTTTCAGAGTAGTCTTTCTACCTACCCGTTTGTTTGTATGACGGAAAATCATCGAATAATTTCCCCGCTCTGAGCGGAGCGGGAGGGAGTGTCGCTTTGCTGTCTAAAACCAACCCATGTGTTGCCCTTTATGTTCCAGGGCCATGGTACCTCTTTCGAACAACCCGCAACCCCTGCAGGCGGTGGCACTGGGAACCTTGCTTTACAGCTATGCTTCGTTTGTGATTTTGTTACAAAACTATTTTTTTGGTAAAACCAACCTAAGCGCCCACACATAAAGCTCAGTTTAGCGCTAGAGGTAAACAGAAATAACAGAAATCAATTCTATGTTTAAATACTAAAATTAATATTAACTCGTTTAAAATATAGAAATTATATTACTTTGACTGGTATAGTCAAAGTTACCCATATACCTTGGTTATCCTTACTAATATTATAAAAGCGAAAGTGAGTTTGTTTGTTTGTTTGTTTGTTCCATCTTCACCCTTTAATGGCTAAACCGATTGTGATGAGTTTTGGTACATAGATAGTTGGGAACCAGGAGACGGACATAGGCTTTTTATTTAAAAAATGTGGGATGTGAGGGAGAAAGAGGGAAGACAAGGGAAAACTTAGCGTTGCTATTACAAATCAATAAGGCGCAAGGGGAACTGTGTTACCCCAAAGTTAACGCGGGCGGAGCCGCGGGCGAAAGCTAGTTACTTAATAAAGTCTGGTTCTTTAAACCTACCAGATAGCTGTTGTGTTAAATAAAACACTAGGCAGTAGCGAAGGGTGGGTGTTGGGAGACTGTCTTGTGTAAGGACGTTCAAAAAGTGCTAATCATCAGCCTAGTCTGAATAAATACGACTGCACGGTTGGCGCAGTGGCTGAGCTATCGGCTACTGCGCTGCGTGTCGCGGGTTCGCTTCCCGCACGGAACAAATATTTGTATGACCTGCAGATAGTTGTTTCGGGTCTGGGTGTTTGTGTATGTAAGTTTAAATGTTTGTAAACGCACCCACGATACAGGAAAAATTCCTAGTGTGGGGCAACGTTTTTAAAAAAAAAAAAAAAATTACTATTGAATTTGATTTTGTTATAAAATTTCTATATCAAATTCTCAATTTTATTAAACAGCACGTACCTAACTGCGCAGAAAGACAAAGAAAATCTATTTTAGACAACAAAAGATAAACAGAACATCGTGTTCGTGTCCATATTATAAACAGACGGGAAAAGTTAAACAAAAAATGTTCATCCCGTAATTTTCTCCATAAATCATTCGGTGCGGTAAATTTTTATCTCAACGATTTATTTTACCTACTTTTGGGGTATAGGGAATATTTTACGACAAAAGATATACAGTCATACGGGAATGGATGCGTGTTCGTCCTTTCTGGGAGGCGCATAATAATGTATGGATTTTGAAACTACTTTTGTACTGTACAGACGCCTGCACATCAAGCTACTACAATCTGTCAGATTTCTTTGATAGATTTTCGACTTTATTTCTAAAGTATTAGGTGCAAGGTGCATTGGGAAAAATTGACAGTTTTCGGGTAGCTTGACCTGCAGGCGTCTGTACATAAATGTAAGTCAGGTCGTAAGTATGGAATTAGGAAGTGCATTGAAATATGAAAAAAAAACTAAGTGTTTTTTTTGCGGATGGTAAATCATCAAATAATTTTCCCCGTTCTGGGTGGAGCGAAGGGGAGTGTCAGACTTTTACTGGCTAAACCTATGTTTAATTTTTTGCCCTTTATGTTTCAGGGCTGCAGTAACTCTATCGAACAACCCGCAACCCCGGAATAAGTGATGCTTAGAACTTATATTAGGTATTTTCTATTATTTGCTAGTCCACAATACCAGCCATAGCTCTAATAGTTAAAAAGAAGTGTACTTGATATACACACACACCTCTAAATTACTGTTATGTTTTACTAAATATACAAAAGAATTGATATGATTAAAAACAGAGAAAAAACATACACACACAACAATATACAGAGAACGAACCAGCATTGTTCACTACGCTTGTTCTAGAACACTTGAAACGCCATCATCACGGATGAACATCATCAAGGATGTTCATGCGTGATCATGGCGTTTGCAACGTCGCCGCAATATCGGAATCTCAATATATGTAAATAATAAACATGGTAAATATGCCGTTATATCCCACTATAGTAAGTCGAAATTACATTTTTTTTGTTTTCAAAAGCTTCTCTATTATTATCATCTGCCTAGCCTTTTCTTAACTATGTTGGGGTCGGCTTCTAGTCTTACCAGATGTAGCTGAATATTATTTTACATGGATCGATTGTCTATCTGGCCTCCACAACCCAGTTAGTACTGAGTAATACGACGTTCCTCGATAAGACTGGTTGTCAGATTTTAGAGACCCTGAGTACCCGTAACGACTGTCAAAGATCTACAATTGACAGCCGGGATCAACAGCTGAACGTGCTTTCCGACGCGCGGAGGAAACTCTGTATGCAACGGATGGTCACCCATCCACAGACCAACCTAGGCAAGCCCGGCTTAACCTAAAGATCGACATATGGCTGCTATTATTTACCCACGAGCTCCTCCAAAAGCTTCTCTATGAATAAGGTAAATAAGCATTTCAGGGATCCGGCTGCGTGGTTCAATTGTATTTTCTTCAAAAGCATTCAGTACGACAGCACCATACCCCTTGTTACAATCACCATTACTTCCTCACACTCCAAAATACGCAGCCAATTTTTTCTTCACAAAAATTCGCAAGCGTCGCCGGGGACCCCAACATACTTAGACTACGCGGCATAATGCGAAAACGGCCACACGCGCCCGATGTGTTAACCTCATTATTTATGAATGCTGTTATGGGCTCAAAATTTCTTACGCTTGAATTATTTAATCTGCTTTTCCATTACGGTTTCGCTAAAATGACACAATTTATATTCAGAGAGGACGCTCAGAACTCAGGAGTATGGCTTTATGGAAAGATTAGGGATGAGATCAAAAATTAAAATACGTTACGTTCGCGTATCGTTTGCGTTTCGTCTCGGTTTATGAGGATCGTTCGCGAGCGTGTGAATGGGATGACGTGTGCTAATCATAAAATAATGTTGAATCTTGATTTTCTAGCCAATTACCAATTATTATCTGTTTCTACGTTTTACATATTTGGTCGCTACTGAAGGTTATCTGAAAGATATTGCCCTGTGGGGTAAGGCCGCCCTTGGTTAATTCAAAATTGATATATGTAATATGCATTACAAATTATACGGTTTATGTTAATTACTTTAATTCTGAATTCTTGATTTCTACTTTTACTGTAGTCGCTCTGAATGTACACGTTTAACTACATCGTTCTCATATACTGTAACCATTATTTTATAAAAAATATTTCTATTAAAAAGATTGTCCATGGAGTTTCCTGCCCATTTTTCTCCATAGAAATTTACGCTTTCGAATGGGCAACTACAGTACTTTCACAAGTTATTATGCCTTGTGACTGGGATTGTAGCAGCACCTTTTTGTTTTTGACATTCAAAAGTTTCGACTTTTTGCTCCCTTAACATCACCAAATCATCGTTTCTATATTGCACTGTAAAAACAAATAACCGTACTAGTTCAAAACAGCATAAGGCTTCAACAACGCCTGCGGGGTTGCGGGTTGTTCGAAAGAGATACCGCGGCCTCGATTCAGTCTTAGCAAGGTTATCGTATTAACCAGCACTACTGGGTTGTGGAGAACAGACCGGCAGTTGCTCCATCTTACTAATATTAAAAATACGAATGTTTGTGAGGATGGATGTATGGATATTTGTTACTCTTTTACGTCAAAACGGCTTAACGGATCTTGATGAAATATTGCACAGAGGTAGATAATAGTCTAGAATAACACATCGGTTACTTTTTTCCGATAACACACGGGTTAAACCGCGGGCGCTAGCTAGTGTAAAATACTAATATTGAGCTGCATTCGGTTAGACTGGGCGCCGACCTAAATTGTTGATTTCACTTTATACGTTCGACCTCAGCTTAAAAAAAGTAGCAAAAGTAAATTTATGAACATCTATTTTTTTTAATCCATTAACATGACAAGCTGTCAAAATTATGCATGCATAATATCATGAAGGTTTTACGTCATAGTGAGGGTAGGTGTGATATTAACATCTCGCTGCGGCCCGGGCCGGGTAGACCACATGTGAACGACCCTTTGCCACCTTTTTTTATACCACGCATATTTTAGGGTTAAGGAAAATAGGGGATCTATTGGTGGTGGCTGGAATATTGGGAAGCGTTAGCAGATTATTCTAAAATGTATTAGTGAGGGTCTGCATGTCTTTCTGAATCAATGCAATACAAGGGTAACTTTTTCACCAAAACACATTACTATCAAGAAGCTGGATAGAAACTTTTAATATCAAATACCTGGTATTATAAACTACTTATAGGTTTTTTTTTGGAGTGGGAAATCATCAAATAACTTCCCCCGCTCTGGGTGTAGCGGGGGGAGTGTCAGATTTGCACTGACTAAAACCCACCCATGTTCTTTCTATTGCCCTTTACGTTCCGGGGCCGCGGTATCCCTTTCGAACAACCCGCAACTACTTAAGAACTTAACTTTATCTATATCTATACTTCTATACTAATATTATAAAGAGGAAAGATTTGTTTGTTTGTTTGTTTGTAATGAATAGGCTCCGAAACTACTGGACCGATTTCAAAAATTCTTTCACCTTTGGAAAGCTACATTATCCCCGAGTAACATAGGCTATATAACATCACGCTACGACCAACAGGTGCTGAGCAGCGCGGGTGAAACCGTGGGGAACAGCTAGTTTTATTTATAAATCGGATAAGGGTTTCGTGAAAAAAAACCAAAACAAAATCCGATTAAAAAAGGGATGTATTATTTAACAACAATTTTATGTGAACGAAGGACGCGGACCTATTTCATAAAATAAATACTAAATACGTAGACGGGTGTAACCTACATCAAGGATTTAAGTTTTGTCATAATTACTACGAAATAACCCAACTGTTTATTAAATGTATCCGTTTTAATTACGAAACTTAAGTAATTTGACCTAACTCACGTTTATACTAAACTCATTATACATAATACAATTTATTCCCTTTAATAAAATTAACTTGGACGAGAGCTGAATACGGAACAGCGGTTAGCATTAAACATCTCGGCTTTAAATATAACACGGAACCATTGCCTTTGCTTCAATTTGAATATTATACCTTTGTTGTTTTAGCTTAATAGAAATAAGGTTTAAAGTTGAATGTTTGATTTTCTAGAAAGATTTTATGAACTTAAACATCATCATTTGAGTAACCTTCTCCCAACTTTCGAGGCCTAGGCTTCCAGTCTAACCGGCCAAGTGCGAGTCGAACTCGCGTAACGAGGTTTCCCTAAAAACTTGCGACATAAAATCTTTTGACAACGTGAACTAGAGAGTTGATTTTTTCACAGCTCTACTAATTTAAATATTTAAATTTTTCTTATTTCAACTCGATACTTCAACACGTTCCCGAGTTTAGGCTGTACCCTAACCAAATAACCTTGAGTATTCATTCCCTCTTTGCCGCTCAGGAGTAACATTAGTGAGTAATGCCCATTTTTTGGAATAAAATCTATCTCTAATACTATATATATAAAATTCTCGTGTCACAGTTTTCGTTCCCATACTCCTCCGAAACGGCTGGACCGATTTAAGCGAAATTTTGTGTACATATCGGGTAGGTCTGAGAATCGGCCAACATCTATTTTTCAATCCCCCTAAGTGAGCAGCGGGTGCAACCGCTGGGCACAGCTAGTATACAATAAAATTTTGGGTTTTTGAAAAAAATATTTGTACTAATATGGTTTGACTAAGAAGCAAAATTAAACAATGTTTACTTTACAAGGAGATGCATGTTATTAATCATTATTTCTCATTTCTAGGGTTGTTTTGAGATTTACTAAGCAAATACTCAAAAAGTTGTTGTTTTGAAGTAATCGATTAATCAAGTATTTAGTTTTTTCTATATATATAAAATCTGTGTGTACACGCCTAAATTATGATCCATATCGTGTCTAACTTATCCATGTATATTTTATTACTATAGTTGGAAAGTTGAATAGACACATTCATCATATAAGGCTTTTTAAATAATTAAAATAAATACTAAAATTAAATAAATATAAGTCACGGACCTCACATGAATAATCATGTGAGGTCCGTGACTTATATTTATTTAATTTTAGTATTTATTTTAAAGGTCAAACGTAATGTGAGTTTATTTATTTATTTAAATTTTATCAAAGACAAAATGATGGACCTAATACTTAATGGTGTTAAAATATTGTTGACTATTTTGAAGATATCAAATTAAAATGATAGTTATTGTTGCAACCAATACTTAAGTCAGAAATGTTTCGCTTGACAGTTTAAATTCATATGATAAATTATATTTAGTTTTCATGTAGGTTTTTACAATCATTTCTCACGTCATCCTTTTTTAACTAGATGAGGCTGGTGTTTTGTACCGGACTGCTCTAAGAAAAACAGCTGAAATTCAGAGGTCATAGTTCACATTAAGGTCCTTACAAAGACCTTGGTCAGGTCTATGCAGAATTGTGAGAGATGGTCTTTTTACGAAAAACCACTTAGATTTGAGTAAACCTGTTCAGTCAGTGCAAGCATTTGTCAATGATCGTGCAGCTCGACTCTCTCGAACTTAAGGAGCAACAACACGACGAACAATACATGCACAAAAAAGGGCATTTTCTTAAGTTGACTTAAGTACCTACTACAAAACAACGTTAAAAACAAAGGAAAAATAGAAATTAGACACATTAATCACTCGGATTCACAACTAACTAATAAAATAAATATTTTTTTACAAAATTAAATCAATGAGAATAAAATGAAATCCTAAAATTTCACAGATTCAAAAAATACGAAAAAAAAGAACTTTTCAAATTTATGTCATAATAAACGAAGGGAAAAAAACTAACATTCATTGAGTAAATTAAATTGAAGCAGCTTAAACCTAAGCCTTTTTGTCCTCAAGTTAATGATTAATATTATAGTAGGTTTTCACACATAGCTAACGTTTCATAAAAAAAAAATGGTTTAGTGTTTGAATAAGGCAGTTTATTATAATAACGTATACACCAGCATCTGAACGTACCCCTTATTTTCAAAAAGCTGTTTCTGTTTAGCACAATTAAAAAGGGTAGCAGGTTTAATTACAACTTTATTAAAATATACAATGACTTACCCCTGGTAGTGTCCGTTTCTCATGTAGAGCCGTTTGAGCGCTGGACGCGCTCTCCGGATTAAAGTATGTTAAAAATGCACACCCTGTAACAAAAACAGAACTATTGTTATTTTACGAAAAATAAATTGTCAACATTACACTATATATACAATGTGTCCGGTCATGAAGTAGCCATATTCTATGTACTTATATAACGAGTGTTTTAATATACTATTACGATACGCACTTAGGTCTATTTCACTTCCCCACATTTGGGCAGCAATTTTGATATATTATTCTCTATGCGTGTACAAAAAACAATCATATTTCTCAAAGTTTCAACAATATTGTCTATCGTTTAAACGAAGAAATTCTATGCATAAATTTTCGTAACTTTGGAAAACAAAATTAAAAGTCCAAAAAAATAACAAATCATCGAAAGTTTCGTAAACTTTTTTGTGAAAAAAATGCTTTTTTTTTTAAATTGTTTTTTTTAAATCAATTTATTTGAGTACCTACTAGAATGTTTATTATAATAAGTACATATCGCTAGTCCGTGACCGGACTATATGTATATACGTTCTTAAAAGTAAAATTATACTACAAGATTAAATAACATTTTTAAAAATAAATAGATTAAAAAGTTTATCTGGCACTTTATGCTTTTGTATTAAAACGAAGGCATCAGTACAATGCCTATACAATGTCATAAAACGCCCCTAGAGGCTATAACAGAAACTTTATTTATTATTTATTTTAACAAAAATACATTTAAACGTAAATTGGAAAGTTGTTTCTACCCAAAAAAGAAACAGATTCCTTAATCCTTACTAATATTACAAAAGCGAAAGTGAGTTTGTTTGTTACCTCTTCACACCTGAATAGCAAATCCGATTTTGATGAATTTTGATACAGAGATAATTGGGACCCAGGAGACGGACATAGGCTCTTTTTTTAAAAAAAGATTGAGATATGAGGGATAGAGAAAGACGTAAGATAAGGGATACCTAGGCTTAGCTTTGCTATTACAATCAATAAGGCACAAGGGCAAAAAATACGGGTAGCAGGTACCTGCAAATACGGAAAGGGAACTGTGTCACTCCGAATTTAACGCGAGCAAAGCCGTGGGCAAAAGTTAGTTCCTTATAAATAACGAATGAGGTATACAGTAATTATTTTATCCTTGTACCTGTCTTGAGAATATTGTCTAAGGTAAGCTAATTCTCCAGCCTGTAATCAAGCCTACATCATCATCGAATTAGCAATAATTCAGTATCCTGACAGTTGATTATAATTGCCTCTGTTCGTTATTGTTGACATACTGTGGAGTCTGTGTACTGTGTATGGATCGAAGCTAAGGTGGGGCGGCCCCGAAACGTAAAAGGCAATAGATAAACGTAGAAGGAACATGGGTGGGTTTTAGTCAATAAAAGTCTGACATTCTTCCCCCGCTCCGCCCAGAGCGGGGGAAGTCATTTGATGCTTTCCCAACCAAAAAAAAAGGTGGGGCGAAGAGTAGCTATATTCAGTAGGATTATCTAGTACGGCGGGTGGTCTAGTAGCAATTGCGCACGAGATATGACGTAAAATAGGCTGAATTACAGATGGCAAAACATAAAATTACTTCCTTTGCTTTGGGGGCGAGCAAGGGGAGTATTAGACTTTTACTGACAAAAACCTAACTATGTCAGGTCGTACGTTAGGAATTAAGAAGTGCATAGGAATAAAAAAAAACTAAGTGATGTTTTTTTGGTGGATGGGACATCCTCAAATAATTTCCCCCGTTCTGGGCGGAGCGGAGTGGAGTGTCAGACTTTTATTGGGTAAACCCATTTCCTTCTTTTGCCGTTTCTGTTCCGGGGCTGCGGTATCTCTTTTGACAACCCCGGCAGGAAGTGGCTGTAGCAGGCTAAGACAAGTTAAAACCTATCGTAATAAATGTACATGTCAAGCAACATCTTACAACATCAACAGTAAGCCGTTTCCTTTAAAAGTTAATACAACCTCTTCGGAATCACAAATATACTTTGTAACGCGATTTGTGAAGTTTTTTGATCACTTATCTTATAGCCTAGTTGAAATAAACCCATGAAATCCCACAATATAGTATTTTCACATGGCATATTCGGTGATTTCTAAGATATTTATTTATTTATTAATCTCCAAGGCGACTTACAACGCAATACCCAATACCCAGCTTAACGTAATCTCCGTCAACAAACAAACACAATAAAAAATTAAAATTCCGCTGCAGTCTGTCGCGTCGAAAATGGCAGCTGATATGTGTTCGGATTACAGTCGGAACGTAGCTTTATTTGTAGGCGACGATGTTGGTCGAATAGGAATGAACCGATCGCATTATTGACAGCCCGTTAGACGTAAGAGCTAGCGCGCACTGGTCACTTTTGTCAGGGTAACTCTTTCGTCACTCTGATTAAGTCCAAGACTATGTATGCTACGACGTGACAACTGGGTGACATTTTTGCCCACGGATGACAAAAGTATAACGTCTACAGTACGGCCAACGAGAAGCGATACCAAATGTAAACAAAACCCATGCTAAAACCCCATCTAAAATGGCCGCCCGAATGTTGGCGAACCCGTCTTAACGTTGTCATGTTTTTGCCGGGAGAACGAGACATTACGACAAAGGCACAAGATGGAAAGAGCTAAATATTAGATTGTCAACGCCACAGTTGTTCTTTAGGTTAATGACCTTTCGTATCGGTGCTAGTTGGCCCTACTTTAGTCATCATTTGCACCCAGTCCTATCACTATGTACGGCAAGCCTATTCCCTGGGGGAAGCAAACCAAATACTTAGGCGTCCTTCTCGATAGCCACTTGTCCTTCGCGGCACATATCAGAGCGGCTCGTTCGCGTGCCGCCTTTGCTAGGGTAGGGTTCATTTCTTAATTTCGGCAAGAAGCACATTGCCGCTCAAGTGTTTTTTTTTTCCATGATTGAGATAAATTCGCTGACAACGATCATCATTCTCTTCGAAAACCATGTCGACGAATAATACTTCGATTAAAAAAAACAGTCTCCCTCCACTTTGATTTGGGCACGTGACAAAAACATTTATGTCACCCTGACAACAGTAACTAGTGCGCGCTAGCTCTAAGTGCAGTTAATGTGCTGATGTACGTACTAAGTTGGGAGGTGGGTAGTGAAAGAAGTTATGATCTGTTGGTTGTGTTTTTATAGGTGTTACTAGCTTTTGCCCGCGGCTTGACTCGCGTAAAATTCGAAGTAAAACAGTTCCCCTTTCCTGATTTGCAGGTACCTGTTACCTGTAGTTTTTGCCCTTGCGCCTTATTTTTTGTAATATCAAAGCTAAGTTTTCCCTTTTCTTCTAAAAGAAATAGTCTATGTCCGTCTCCAACTATCTCTGTACCAAAATTCATCAAAATCGGTCTAGCCATTTGGGCGTGAAGACATAACAAACAAACTAACTCACGTTCGCTTTTAAGGATGTTGGAAACTGTACGAATAACTATTAGATTTGAAGAAAAACTTATGTCTGAAAAACAGAGGATGAATTGGGACTAAAAGTTATTTTCAACCGTTCTCTCTCAGCAGAAACAAGGAAGATCTAGAACAGACTGAAATCTCAAACCACGAAAATCTTAGGACACTAAAAAAAAAATACTCAAAAAGAAATCTTTAAAAACGTTGCCACTTGTACTTGTCATCCATTATTTTACACAAAAACGATATTCACAAAATCTCCCTAATTTCCTCTAAGATCGTTACTTATCACAAGTTTTCTCTCAAAAAAAAAAACTAACAAAAGGAGCCCAGTGATAACACGAGCATCACTTAATAATTTTGTGAGTCTCCTCCGGTCCCTCCTCCGCCGGGACACAGAAGATCGTACTGTCATGTAACGCGTCCCAGCCATTTGTCTACGTCACATTTTAAAAGGGCAGACTGCACTGTGTTTGTGTACTATGTACAGTTGTGTAGTAATGGAGTTTTATGGCTGTAAGAGTAAATAGATTCGTATAGCAATGTTTGAGATGTTATCCCCTGAATTGTTAGAAACACAGGACTGGGCAATAAGACGGTTTCAAAGAGACGCTCATAATCAAAGGTGAACGTGTTGAAATACATAGGGAAATCATTTAGTTGATGCAATAAAAGCACAATTAAAAAATATCTAACTTAAAAAAATAACAAAAAAATTGATAGAAGTTATATTAACCCATGGACAATAGACACATCACATTTATAACGATCGCCCTCAATTGGGCAGTGCGTGCCTCAAGGTTGCACTAAATAGAACTCCAGTTCAACATAAAATACTTGACGCTGGTCTTCTGGTGAATCCCGCAAGTGACACACGGATATCGAGAAAACGCAAAATTCTAAAATAACAAAACTCGACAGTGTGCGGTGAATATTATGAAGATTGGTAAGTACCCACATCTAAACTGATATGCATTTAAAATTGACAGAAAAACAATGGTTGATATCGTTGAAGACAAATTTAATGTATTAATTATGAGTTTTTGCATATTATAAAAACTGATCTATCTTAATACCACCGAGTCTCAAGTCTTTTCCAAGTAAATAACTTCGTTAGTATAGCATTTTACTCTTTTTGTCAAAGGGGAGAGAATTCCTACCGTACAAAATAGCACAATAAAACCCAACGTTTTAATCCAATAAGTATCCCTTTAATTGAACGGGTACAGCGGGTCCCAAAATTAACACCTAATAAGGAACCCCGAATGGCTCCATTACACAAATAATCTCGACTTCACGGCTTCTTTACCATAGGACCCTCTACCCAAACATTAACAAATAAACACAATTCAACCCTACAATTAATACCAAAGATAATTAACGTCCTGTCCCAAAAACGGGACATTTCTTCACGAAAATAAACGAAAGGCTAACTTGAAGCTTTAAAAATTATGACTTGGCAACATCGAATGGACCGGAAATGTATAGGCGCAGGAAATGAACCCGTTAGCGCAATCCAAGATGGCTGTGCGGAAGTTGGGCAGCCGATTTATTCGTGTTGCTGGACCATAGCAGATGAAATGCTCCATTATGACGTATGGTAATGTGTTGCAATGCTTTTAAAGGGATAACTGTGATTTATAATTTGTGTCGATATAGATTTACGATGGCGTTCGGATTAAGGGGACGCTGTGGGGGCTTTAGTGTCCGGTTTTGTCATTGTTCTTGATTCTGCGCGACTATTTTGTTGGCTTTTTCGTTGGCTGGTTTGATTTTGTGTCTATGACTTACCCCCGAATACTGAAACGTCACTCAAAATTTAAGTACTACTTAAATTTAACAGATACTCAAAAGTGACGTTTGACAATACAAAATCTAAAATTTAAGAGCTGCTGAATTGTTAAGCAGCCCTCAAATTTTGAGTGACGTTTCAGTATTCGGGGGTTAGACGAGTATAGAGCTTTGCAGTATCACATTGTTAAACGTTGACTTCTATTTACACAAAATATTTGAAAGAGGAGGAATATTGCCAGGAATAAAAACAAGAATAGTCTTTTTAATTTAACCGGTCCTTTGGCCTCAATACTTGTCCTTGAACCTCCAGTTCCCTAATTCTCTAGAATACTCTTTGAAGCTTGATAGTGCTCATTCAAAGCATCTTTTAATCGAGTTCATTAAGGGTTTCTGTACATGTTAAATTATGGTCCGTGAAAAAAAATATTAAAATTAGTCTACATTCCGTTTGACTGCAAACTAACCCTAAATAGGGGAAGAAAAGGGAAAGCTTGACATTGCTTTTAAAATAAATAAAGCGTGAGGGCAAAAACTACAGGTAGCAGGTACCTGCAAATCAGGAAAGGGGAACTGTGTTACCCCGAATTTAACGCGAGCAAAGCCGCGGGTAAAAACTAGTACTACATAAGACTGCTAATACTAGAGGTATAGGTATGAAACTCAAACTCTAACACACAATACAGCATACAGTCTGAGGTGTATTCGCCGCTTGTTAGCGATGAAATGCAATTGACAGCTGTTGGGTGCCACGTGCAACAGACCTGCCAATCAGTTGCTAGTGTTTTAGGATTTTGAAAATGCCAGTCTTTTTGTTTATTTAGTTATTTAAACTTCACGTACAATAGTGGGACATGGGCGGACTTAATGCCCTAGGGCATTCTTTGGGTAAAATACAACAACATTGTGATATGATGTTTAAATAAATAGAAAATTTGTTTTCGAAAACTAGAAACAAAAGAGATAAATAGCATTAAGATCTTTTTATTAAAGCAGCAAACAGTGCATTTTGTGCAGGCTATGGCGCCTTAATAAAACATTTAAAAATAAATACAATATCTCTCTCGTTACAAATACAGACATCAAGCTACTACAATATGTCAGATTTCTTTGATAGATTTTCGACTTTATTTATAAAGTATAAGGTTCAAGGTTCATTGGGAAAAATTTACAGTTTCGGGTAGCTTGACCTGCAGGCGTCTGTACATTAATGAATTCAATTTAGTTTTGACATAATAATCATAATTATCCCAAGTGCTAAGGAGCTACGTAAACTAAGTGAGTGATTCGTTGTAAATCTACCTACATTTCACACAAACGTCAAAAAAAGTTTGATCGTATAGTCGCATCGCCTTCGTTAGTCAAATAATAGTAAGTGATGTGGGAGACGGTATCGATGATAAGTGTGTCTATATATATATTTGATTAAACGTACGTGTAACGTTTTCTTTAAATATGTTGGTTTTGGCAACAATAAAATTGAAAACAGATCTATTGAACACTTTAAATGTACGATAGTCATTGTTTTAGTGAAGTGCGTTTATTATACTAAATAGGCAAGGCTTGCGTTTTGTTGCAACTAGCTTGATGATAATAATGTGGTCTTGGGTCAAGCACGTTTGTAGAAACCAATTCATTTCAATTTTAATGAGATTCAGTTCAGATCAGGGAAACTGACAGTTTAAACCTGGAATCCATTCCCAATATGAGTAATCTGTTACAAGGATTTTACATCAGTAGTTTCTCAGCACAGAGCCTGAATTTGGGATCAGTTAATGGCAATAGGCTCGGTCCTACTACATGTAACTTAAAGCATGACTTCAAGTCAAATCATTTCATTTATTTGCATAACACGCGTCTTATAACCTACCGAGGTATGCAGATTTAACTTAGTCTAAACTTCTCCTGGAAAGCTCACGTCTTCCAAAATTCATCATTAAACTATAACAGTCCGGACGTCGGGCGCCGTCCGTCCGTCTGTTGAAGACAGGCCGTATCGACGGCGCGTCAGTGTTCCACGCGCGCCTCAAAGAGATGTCAGCAAAGCAGAGGGACCTGCCAGGGTATTATCGCTTATTCGAAAGAGATACCGCGGCCCCAGAACGTTAAAGGCAATATAAGGAACATGAGTTGGTTTTAGTCAATACAAGCCTGACACTCCCCCCCGCTTCGCCCAGAGCGGTGGAAGCTATTTGATGATTTCCAATCCGCAAAAAAGTTCGTTTTAATTTTCATTCGGCAACTCGTTCCAGCGTCGCTCTACTAAGACAGAGGAAGTCCCATCTTACGCTTCCAAAATGCGCTCCACAAATTTATTTGTTGCTTGTTTTGACGGGCCTGTTGGTCTGGGTTCGATTCCCACCCAGGACAAACTTTGTGTGATGAGCATGATTGTTTGTTTTGTGTCTGGGTGTGATTTATCTATAATATGTATGTATTTATAAATTACTAGCTGTGCCCAGCGGTTTCACCCGCTGCTCACTTAGGGGTATGAAAAATAAATGTTGGCCGATTCTCAGACCTACCCGATATGTACACAAAATTTCGTTTAAATCGTTCCAGCCGTTTGGGAGGAGTATGGGAACGAAAACTGTGACACGAGAATTTTATATATTAGAAAGAAGATATAAGTATGTATATCAGTTGTCTGGTTACCATAACACAAGCTCTGCTTAGCTTGGGATCAGATAGCCGTGTGTGAGCTGTCCCAAGATATTTATTATTTATTTATCCTAGAAACATTACCACTTGGTCCTGTAGCAGTAGAATCCTGACACGATTTTGAATATTATTTCATTAGTTAAAAGCTCCAAACAAATGAATCTGTATTGTTTGATCAAGCACAAAGCTGCGCTACGATATAATAGTCTTCCTTTAATGTTGGACTTTCATGTGTTTCAATTTTATTACGAAGTTGATATGCAAAGGATTTTGGAGTTTGTGGTTGAATATTTAAGTGGGAACCTAATTTGTGGTTTTGAGGATCTTTGTAAATGAAAATCTCTATGAAGGTTGCCAACGTGTTGACTTTGAATTTGACATGTTCCTGACTCTTTTGGCTTCTCTTAGGAATAATGCTCATTAAAAGTACGTGCTAAGTCACGTTAATATATCTCAGCCCAAGGTCTTGATGTCCTGTGCCCTATATCTATTACAATGGTGAGACAGTGGTTAGCTGAAGAACTCTGTGCCTGTGGGGCACATTCGATTGGGTGTGTAGCTGTCCTATCACTGTTCTCGGTAAGTCACAAGAACCGATAACATCGTGGTATAGTATCGTCTATATTAAATGTCAAACTGACTGATAGTACGTGAAAAATAGTCTTTTGTTTGAGATAGAAGAGAGATAGAAAATCATCAACTAACTTCCTCCGCTCTAGGCGAAGCGAGAGGGGGCGATGTCAGACTTTTACTAACTAAAAACCACCCGTGTTCCTTTTTTTGCCTTTTTTGTTCCAGGACCACTACCCGTAAAATAGTCGCCCTTATATATATATGTATTTTTTTTAAATATCCATTATTTTTGTTTCACTGAACCAGGTATAGACCACTACATTTTCGCGTTCTCTTTACAGCCTTGATAAATAAACTCCCCCCGAAAATAAATTGCACAAATTCGCGAACAACCTGCACATCTACGATAACAACACGATTTTGTATATAAACCGATTGCAGCGTATCAAATAAGCGCAGAAACACGCGATTAGCGCCGCGCTAATTCACGCTGGCCGGTCGAATTTGCATCGACGCCGGCCGCAACGAACCACAGCCTGCTAATTAGTAGTTAGCTGCTTTTATTTCCGAGCTAGCGTTATCTAAGCCGCTGTAATCTGCTACTGTTACGCCCAGCCATGCCTATGCGGCGAACATACGGTTTTTCGGTGTTTAAAAATTGTTGCGGCGTTCTTTTTTCGTGTGGTCAGTGTTGGTTTGCCTACCAATAATTCATGGCACTCTTGTTTTATCCAAACTAATATTATAAATGCGAAAGTAACTCTGTCTGTCTGTCTTTTCTTCACGCCTAAACTACTGAACCGATTTGTGTGAAATTTGGTACAGACATAGTTTGGAACTTGAGAAAGGACATAGGATAGTTTTTATTACAAAAAATAAAAATAAAATTTATTCCGGACATACAGCGCCATCTATTGGTCAGAAGTCGGCATCAATTCAGTACTATAAAATAAATGTTGAGCTGTTAATATGCTCCGTGCTGCCGGAAGTCACTATTCTACGCGAACGAAGTCGCGAGCAAAAGCTAATAGTTTTTATAAGTAAACACTTTGTATATACAAAAAAAAAGTTTATTGTTTCAATAAAAATGTCTTTACATATTACACGTGTTTGGAGCCTAATTTTAGGCAAACAATACCTGTATTAGTAGGTTCCGCTCTTTCTTATAACATTCGTACACAGTACTTGCTGTGAGTACAGTCTACCGTAAGGGTAAATATGCATTGTAAGTATATCCTTGTTTTCTATTACTATTTTTGATATTTTAAGTTTAAAAGTACAAAAGTACAAATATAGAAGAGAGAATTACAAAACTAAATAAGAAATAAAAGTTAAATTAATCTATATTTAACTTGACCTGTATGAAACAAGGTGTATCTTGTAACATAATAAATTCAAAATTTCCCAAAGATTTTCTATAAGAACTGACGAGATCAATTGGTGTCAACATGGATATTCTAAAACTAAAAAAAAGTCATTAATTTTAAAAGTCACCACTTGAGAGGCATTGATTATGTTACACCCTGTATGATAATAGAATCAACTTTCACAACTCATCAGACAGATGTGTTTTTAGGAAATTGGTGCACCACTTTATCTTAGCTACACACCAGACAGATGTGAAGATGCTGTAATATGGATGCTGAGGGACTTTTTGGAGTCGTACAGGGCTTATGTATATGTCTTTGTATTTTTCCGTGGGAGTCAAATTAAAACTTTTTCTTTCTTTCAAAATCTTTGTAACTAAAACTTAAACAATTGACTTTCAGCTCTGTTTAGGCAATTTTAACGTACGTTTTTTATGACAAATTCTGTTTATGAAGTGCAGAAAACTACAAACAGACATGTTATTGTACGCCAAAATAAAGCTAGCCAGCAACCCACTTTCCAAAGTTGACTCCGAAAACAAGAGACGCTGAATAACAGTTTCATAGTCTTAAAATATAAAGTTTTCTCTTTCAAATAAACCTCGCGAAACAGGTAAACTACTGTTCTAATTAGTTTTCTTTGTGGACTCTATCTTCACAATATTCAGAACTACAGCCAGGAGTGTCTTAAATTCAAACTTACAACCGCGATGAGTAAAATACTTAGTGTTTGAATAATTCAAACAAATAAACATTAAGTTTTATTACTTCATAAAATACACTTCAAGATAAACAACAAGTACCGGCGCAATTATGGCTACTAAACAAAAGAACACCAACAAAGTTTGTTTTAATGAGAATATCCCTAACTTAAGAATTTCGAATTGTTAATGAGATAAAAAAAACGCAAAACCCGAAGTCTACACTCGGTAAAAGTTTCCTTCCTTCAAAGACGACTGAAAAGATGCAACGCTGCAGGTTCCCGACAAAAATATTCAATAAAAAAATCGTTCTAACTCTCTTTCGCTGACATTGAAAAAGCTGGCTTAAGAATTCGATTTTAAGACTTATTCCGGATCGTGAAGCTGTTGGGTTAAGGTTGTTTTTTGTGAGTGCAAAAGTTCCCTTTCAAGTTTACTGAAATTAGTTCCAGTTGAATGTCAGAAGAGATATAAAGTGTATTCTATCAAGTTGGCCAGTTGCGTGCCGACCGGGTGCCGGCCGGTTTATTTGCATTGAAATTATCGGTCAGAAAGCCGATAAGATTGTCTACAGCACGTCATCAGTTTGTGTACTTTGGCAATATTGGCTTTTTTATAGGGTTTGCTCACGCTTCAGGGGTGGGTGGGTGCGTTAGTTTGTCAATATGAAAGAAAGTAAAGTATTTATTTAGAAAAAGTAGGCTTAGATAAGAGGGTTGCGATGTTTTATACAGAGTTATACTAGAAGATTGCTTATGAATAGCAAATACTTTAGAAACTTTAGTTTCATTTTATTGGTACTTTGAGTCACTCTTGCTATCGTATTGTTGGAGTCGGTTTCCAGAACTGATAATGATGATCTGATGATCTGACCTCCACAACTCAGTTATGATTGGATAATACCCCTTTTTTATGAATGGCATCTCGCAGTTCAACCAAGGAGGTTGTCGTCTGCTTAACCGGGCGAATCTTGTGGGTGCCTTGGATAATACCCCTTGGCAAGCCTGGTTTTTATAGTCTGACAGCCAGTAACAGGTTATCATCTGTAAAGATTATCAAAGATCTACAAATGACAGCCGGGACCAAAAACTTAATGTGCTTTCCGAGGCACGGAAGTAACTCGGTTTGTAACGGGTCACCCATCTTCCCATCCCAAACCAATCCTAGGCAAGCGCGGCTTAACCTAAAGATCAACTCGAG
This sequence comes from Ochropleura leucogaster, assembly GCA_958449745.1. Lineage (NCBI taxonomy): Eukaryota > Metazoa > Arthropoda > Insecta > Lepidoptera > Noctuidae > Ochropleura > Ochropleura leucogaster. Next base: position 18,050,141 of record OY288207.1, read on the forward strand.
CGACTGCTATGATTAAGCCAAGAGCTTCTCTCACTTCCAGATTCCCTTTTAAATAGCAATAATTATTTCAGTAACAACTTTATAACGAAAGAAAACAACAGCACGCCAATCATCCGCAAAGGGTTCAGCAGAGATGTTTGTAATAGTACATCCACTATGCATCAATTATGTTTTAGTTCCATGTCCAGCAGTGGACTAATATAGCCTGATGATGATGAAAAGGGAGCGAGCCTATTACCAAAAAATCACATACTTTAAAACTCCAATGAATAACAAAAACCCAATCATCAAAAACGGCTTTACGTTACCCATTAAAGACGATGACTGCAAAAAAAAGAGAAATTAAAAGTCCATAATACAGTTTTCTTTAGAAAATAATTCGATCTATTTGAAGGCGAGGCCGCCTAGAGGCTCGACTTAACTAAAGGCACGATGGGTGCCTCGAGCGGAATTGCATTATCACCGTGTTTTAATTAGCTTTCTCGTGAAGAAATATGTATAAGCAGGGAGGTATATTTTCTTGAAGAAATATGGTTTTAAGTCTTTGTAGGTCATATTTTGTTTTGATTATTAATCCTTACTAATATTATAAAAGCGAAAGTGAGTTTGTTACGTCTTCACGCCTAAATAGCTAAACCGATTTTGATGAATTTTGGTACAGAGATGGTTAAGACTTTTACTGTTTAAAACCCACCTATGTTCCTCTTTTTGCTCTTATGTTCCAAGCCGTGGTATCACTTTCGAACAACCCGCAACCCTGGTTGGCCCCTTTGCTCTACCGACATTTCTTTGAGGGACGTGTGGTGTATACTTGTGAGTTTATGAGTATTTATGTTTATTTAAATTTGAGACCTATTGTTGTGCCCTACAAAGTTTATAATAATATCTCAATTTAAAGTTACCACCTAAGTACAAATTATGGTAAACTGACAAAATATTGAGTATTTCCGATGTCAAGTTAAAAAAAATACAGATTTTTTTAAATAAAAAGAACCGACCAAAACCGTGCAAAATTAATCACCAAGTTGTGGTTAAAATAAACCACAGTAATTACAGTCATTATTATACTGAATCGCGTTAAAAAACCTACTATATCAAGCTTACTTAAAGCAGTTAGTAAAAAGGCACACTGGCCACTCTACAAAAGGAACTAGATTATCTAAGAATTCATTTTGCAACGTCTTCTCACACTCCATAAATTCTCGTTTTAACCTTAACCTCGTTTGTCACTTCATACACCATAGATCCTCATTCCAAATATAAAACGTTTGTGCTTTCTGGGACTTTGTAAATATGTATAAATGAGAATGTAGGTACGTATATATACAGTATAGTTTACTTACTTTGAGCATCTAATGTAACGTCTCGATTCTTGAAAATTTGAGTCAAAATTTCGTATTTGCTTAATTATATAGTTAGCTATATAATAGTTTTGGTGAAAATTTTGACTATAAATTTAGATGTTTATAATAGAAGACTAATACCAGAAAAAACGATGGATGACAATAAAGAGGAGTATTATAACATTTTCATGTCGTTTGGCATGCTATGGTCAAGTACAGAATATACTTTTTAGAATTGCGGTGCTTTTCTTTGAAATATTTCCTACCACTTTCCCTAAAGACGTTAACAAGAGCTAGAAATTTATAAATAATTAACTACATTCTACTGATCCCTAGATTACACATAAGCATGAATCTAATAAACTACTATAGAAAAGATTGAAATAAAAGTTGCAAGTAATAATTCCAAAGACACGGAATTAAGACACCTTACCATTAGCACGTTAATTAATAGAGAATTCGTCGCAAAATTTATTGCAGAGTCCAAGCTTTGGACAAATGAGGAGCTGCAAAAACTGTTTGGGATGATCTTGTTGAAGTTTATAGCGTTAAAGAACACTGTACATGATATTAATACAGTACACTGTTTATTTGTTGGTTAGGAAGTAAAAAAAACAAATAAAATGGATTTCATGTTTCTTAACATCATCATCTGCCTAGTCTTATCCCAACTATGTTGGGTTCGGCTTCCAGTCTAACCGGATGCACCTGAATATCAGTATTTTACATGGAGCGACTGTCTATCTGACCTCCACAGACCAGTTTGTGCTGGGTAATTCGATAGCCCTCGGTAAGACTGGTTTTCAGACTTTCGGAATACTGACTACCTGTAACGACTGTCAAAGATTTACAAATGACAGCTGGGACCAACGGCTTAACGTGCTTTTCGAGGCACGGAGGAAACTCGGTATGTAACTGGTGGCCACCCATCCACAGACCAACCCAGGCAAGCGCGGTCTAACCTAAAGATCGACCCGAGTGGCTGCTATTATTTAGCCACGAGCTACTCGTGAACTGCTTCTGAACATCATACGACATAATTATTTCAATTCGTAAAGATTTTCTCAAAATCACTTTATGCAACAGACTATAGTTTACTTTCATTTTATTTCATAAATATCTAGTAGCTCTAAAAACTCATATGTTAAACTAGAATTCCCCCTGAAAACCCAGGTATTTTGACTTATCGACATCCATAAATTCACCAACAGTACAATCAAATGCAGTCTTCCAAAGCTCCTGCACAAACCCGCTTCAATAAACCAAAAGAATTTATGTCCCCGAAACTACACACGTTCGTGACACGACATTGTAAGCCCGTAGTCTCATTTTTAATGTAAAAACAAAATTCGTGGCCAGTAAAATATAATCCACAATCTTGTTGATCGGCCGTGGCTCGTACATTCATTTGTTTATTACTCCGCATCGTCCAACAGCCTAAAGTTTTTTCTGGTCTTTCCAACTACATTCTTTCTTGGCAATTTTCACATAGCTACCTTGTTGTTTGCGTTTCCTTTTGGTGGCAGATTTGTTGGCTTTTTTACAACAGTAGCCAACGTTTTTCTTGTTTAATTACGTAATAATACAGTGGATTCCAGAGCCCGCTCTTTTTGTGGGACTTTGTTTTAGATTTTTTCCAGATTGAAGTTTTAGCCGTCAATGGTTTTTGTTTTCGTTTTTAGCGTTGTTTCTGCTAATTTTGTTGGTTTGCTCTTGTTGGAATTGAGATGAAAGTTTTTAAGATTTTTTTTGGGGATTTCTAATTTTTGGATAGGTACCAAGAACCTATTCTTATATTGCATTTTTTTATTCGAGAAGACGGGAATGATAGCTCAGGATGCTTCCAGGTACGGCAAAATATTTTCGTCTTTAACATATATTTATCCACACTATAATATCCTACCATACCACACCAAAATAAAGCTAAAGCAGAAACGCCAAAAAAGATCCCAAAAAATAACGAAAATGCGGAACAAAAAGCGGGTATATCCGTACAGCGAAAAACACTAGGTCTCGTTCACACTATAGAAGCTACAGTTTCAGTAGGGGTTAATCCGTCGGTGGCCGCCTCGGGAATTACTATTCTTCTAGCAAACCCACGCGGAAAAAGTTGGACTTAAAATTTGAAGTTGCATATTTTCCTGAAGGTAAAACTGAATTCTGGCTGGATAGAAAAATCGTGGATGAGGAAAATTTTAATGCAAATAAAATGTGGGTTAGAATTGAATTTGAGATGTTGAAGAATGTACGGAATTTCGATTTAATTTAGGAGAGTTAGAAAGGAAGGATTTCAAAATCATTTCAGTCCCTTTGCTCATTACGTCCAAATATCTGGTTCATGATGCTGCTTAAAATCAAAGCATTTATTTCAATTACATTATTGCAATTTTGTATGGCGATCGGCAGCGGCGATCTCTCGCGTCCTGCCCTGGCCACCTCCTCCTAGGAGGTGACCGGGCGTTCAACGTTTAAGAGAGAGAACCTCAAACCAACCCAGCCGCCACGGGAGACGCCCCGGGTGTCGAAGATGCGGGCCTGTTGACGGTGATCAATGGGTCCTACTGAAGATAGGCTGTGTCGACGGCGCGTTACTGTTCCTCGCGCGCCTTAAAGAGATGTTAGCAAAGCAGAGAGGCCTGCCAAGGCTACCGCCTGCAGGGTTGCGGGTTGTTCGAAAGAGATAAGTACCGATACATAGAACATAAAGAACAATAGAAGGAACATGAGTGGGTTTCAGTCAGTACAAGTTTGACGCTCACCCCCACTCCCCCAATTTTTGCATATGGTTATTTTGTTTCGTATACAATATGGTTTAAATTTCAACTGGATACCTTTACGTGTTCCCGAGATAAAGGATCTTGACAGACTGACGGACAACAAAGTGATGCAATAAGGGTTCCGGTTTTTACAGCAACGTAACCCTAAAAAAAATTGTTGTAAGCATTGTCAAAATACATACTTGCAACTTTGGTAGAAACAGACTTAGTTGTACAGCCAATTTATCCACAACGTATAATTCCCTCATCAACAAAGTACCTAAAATAGTTAATAATTCAGCTGAATATAATTCCATATAACGTGTAGTTACATTGTTTATTATTTAATAAAGTGGAAATCCCACAAGTTTACGGCTTCATCGCAGTTCAGAACTTACTTAGCAAAATGGCTAGAGTTTGTTCGTTCAACAATTTACATTCGTTTCATGATACGAAACAACTTTCCAGTAGGTACCCACTATTGTTCGCTGGAATGGACACGCCTTTTATATTTACGATACAATGTAGGTAAAAGTTAGTATTTGTGATATAATTGTTGTTTATGTCACTTAAAAGACAGACAGGTTTGGTGTATTTTGTAGTATAAGTCTTTGTTCGAGAATACCAATTTTGGTCTTATGTCTATAATGCAGAAATATCTTAAAACTTAGTTCAAAATAATCCTCACTATTATTATTCAGTTTTGTTTGTTTGTTTGTTACGTTTTCACGCCTTAATAGCGATTTTGATGAATTTTGGTACAGAGATAGTTGGGACTCTAGAGACGGGTTCTCTCTTGTATCTTTTTTTCTAAATAAAGTGAGAAAGAGGGAAGAAAAGAGAAAACTTAGCTTTGCTATTACAATCAATAAGGCCCAAGGGCAAAAACTACATGTAGCATGTTCTTGCAAATCAGGAAAGGGAAACTGTATTTAACAATTTAACACGAGCGAAGCTGTGGGCAAAAGCTAGTTTGTTATATGTAAACACGACGGCAGGTCAACCTATTTTTAACTATTATACCCTGATATCTCTACTGCGGACCGCACACCGTAGTAGAGAGACCAGATTAAAATGGTTTTGTGTAGGTTGATGTGACGTCGTGTGTGCGTTGCAGAATTGACCGATGGACTAAGGTTTCGACAGAATGGTGGCCAAAGTAAGGCCTATAATACCAGGGCCGTCCTAAAACGCTTTGGGAAACAGATGGATGAGGGATACACAAAACGGAGAAGAGAGGCATAAGAAAAGGGAGGCCTAAACCCAACAGTGGTTGATTCTGGGCTGAAATCATGATGGATGTTGAAGAGCTGATATATTGACCCACAACTCGATAAGTAGATCCGATCACAAGCCTTAAATAAACAGGCATAAGTAACAACAGTATTCTAAAAACAGTTATCGAGAGTCTATTCTCCCCTTTTTTAAAGCATTTTGTGGAGAGGATGACTGCTTGATTCACTGGCTTTCATCTTCTGTACAAATTGACTTATACTCTTATTATTTTTTTTATGTATGTACTAACACTTGATATAAGGCATGCTACTAACATTATGGATCTCTGGTATCCGAAAGTAAATAAATAATTATTATAAGTAAAACAAAAAACCAGTCACGTAGATTTAGAGAGTTGATGAGAATAAGATACATCATTACTGCTCCAAGAGGTGACAAACTTAAGTATATGGTTTTAATTTCAACGCGATACCTTCACACGTTTCCTAGATAAAGGATATTTAATAAACAGACCTAGCTACCTAAATAAAAACAATATCTAAGGATGACACGGTTGGCGCAGTGGCTGAGCTATCGACTGCTGCGCTGCTTGTTGTGGGTTCAATCACCGCACGGAGCAAATATTTGTATGGTCTACAGATAGTTGTTCCGGGTCTGGCTGTTTGTGTATGTGAGTTTAAATGTTTGTAAACGCAATCACGATACAGGAATTATTCTTAGTGTGGGGCAACGTTTTTTTTTTATTTTAAAGGTGTCCATTTTTTTTTCCTTTTGAGATACGGAACCCTCAAAACAACAGTTTCGTGTCTTCATTTCAGAATATAAGCCAAAGCCTCTCTTCACATTGTAAACACTAAGCATTTCTCTCAGCGCCGTGACGGAAGCATAAAATGCCATATCACGGTTGGCGGAACTGATCGTATTCTTGCTTATAAAACCCAGCATTCTGGCGGCAGGCCAGCCGAAACCTAGATTGAATAAGAAGTCTTAATATTATCTAGTAAAATAGGAAATACATGGGCAGGCGCGATACTTTGTGCAATATATTTCATAACCGCTGCCTTTAACAAATCAAAATATTTTTATTTCGCATAGGCCTACATGGGCACTTATAAAACGTGGAGAAAAGGTGCACGGTTCGGGTTGGTCGTTTCCTATGTAGAAGAAACTCCATGATTACTGTTTTAAAATCATTTGGTTTTACAATGTTGTTGACAACTTTAAGACTTAAGTACCAGAGAACAGGGGGACACCAGAAGGGAAACTGGAAACTGTCGTTTCCTTTTAACTTTAAAGGGTTAAGCGGAGGTGTAGTTAACCTCTCAAGGACCCTCATTATTTATGTCAACTATCCGTCAAGCACCGCCGGGCGGGCTCTTAAGTAAGTAAGCGTAATCTGATTTTAAGACTTATCTTTACTACAAATACAGTTTTAAATCGGTTGGGGTTTGGGGGTACAAATTTGTGGCAGCGGGACTCAACGGTAATACTTGTTTACTGGCATGTTTTTGTGCCGCTGGGGCACTAGAGGTTAATAGTACACCATTATGTTTCCACTTATGTTAAACTTTCATGTAATAGGGGACCAGCTTATTGCCATCAACCGTGGTTGCTACTGAGAAATCCCTGATTTAAACCCAATAATACTTTGCCCAGTACGGGATCCTAACCCAAGACCTTATACTCAGCAGTCACAATTGCAAGCACTCGACCAACGAGGCCATACGCCGACGACAGAAAAGGCAGCATGTTTTACCAAAAAATTAAATACGACTATAATATTAACGTCCAACAATACAATAATTCCTAATTCAAATTATTCACGAAATTTCCGAGGGGTTAATTTTAATTCTAAGCAACACAACAATTAAAAAACTCATTTCTTATGCTAGTAACACACGCACATTTTTTTGCAGTGGCAATCAATAACGGTGCGATATGATCACTGGCCACTTGCATTGCAAGAAAAAAAGAAAAAAGGAAAGAAATGCGAGTGCGTGTGCGTTATCGCGTGCGTGGCACTTTTGTACATTCGCACAGTTACTGCTACTTACAATTAGTATAAACAGTTATTTTTTTTCCCCTACAAAAGTTGATGCAGGAACTTGAACCCTGTTTTTATTCTTGTAGACAAGGGTAAAATGTTGCCTATGGTAGAAAGACTCTGGAATAGAGTGTGATAGGAAAAAGGAAAAAAAAAATCTGGAAATTGTATTGAAGAAACTATGAAAGATAATAATATAATGGGTATATTAACAACCTAAACGAAGCCATCATCATCTGCCTAGCTTTTTCCCAACTATGTTGGGGTCGGCTTCCAGTCTAACCGGATGCAGCTGAATATCAGTATTTTACATGGAGCGACTGCCTATCTGACCTCCACAACCCAGTTAGTACTAAACGAACAACCTAAACGAAGCCAAACACAGTTTTTTTTATTTTTCAAACAGTATTTGTGTTTTTATACAATACTAGCTTCCGCCCGCGACTTCGTCCGCGTGGCATAGTTACTTTGGGCTAACGCTAACTTTAACCGTGCATGATGATCGAAAAAGGAATATTTTTCTCTCCCCTTTTCTTCCCTCTTTCTTCCCCTTTTCTCACTTTATTTTAACCTTTGTCCGTCTCCAGGGTCCCAATCATCTCTGTACCAAAATTCATCAAAATTGGTTTGGCCATTTAGGCGTGAAGACGTAACAAACAAACTAACTCACTTTCGCTTTTATAATATTAGTAAGGATATTCTCTTTACAAACTCACATCGGCGGCTTGAATTTGTAACTGGTTTCATAAGAATAGATCGTGCAGTTACTTTACTAAAATTACTAAAGAAATGAATTTATTTTCCGTCTTTTTAGTGTGTTGTGGTATAAATGTATCTCACACAAATTCTTATCGACTATTATTTTTTCATTGCTAATAAGAGATCTGATATCTTCGATCGATCAGATATCTTCTACATACATCTAATTCATATAACTCATAAATTATTCAACCAAAACAAATAAAATTAATCAAAGAATTTTAAAAGTCGCCCCACAAAAGACACGGCCCAAGAAGAAGAAGAAACCGCGTGTCATCCTTTTTTTGCAGTCGGTTAATAAAATAAAAGAGATGACACAAATAGAACGAAACGCAATATAAATAACCGACTTGCCATCCGTAATCTAAAAGCTATGCCAAACATCTGACACCCCTCAAACCGAAAAACAAGCCCCATTTACCTTCAAAATAATTCTCAACCTTGAACCCATAGATTTATTGTGAACGGCACAGCGTTCGCGCTCCAAAACATTATTGGTAATATAAATAAAAATAACAAATGTTATGTCGTGACTGTACCAATTTGTTCTGATAATATTCAGCGTTCAGCCGAGCCGTGATACAATCAGCGTTTGGGAAACAAAGGGTTTGGTGGGATTGATAGCGGTTAAGCAAGCAATATTGAAACTAAACTCCTAAACTCCTGGGTCCTAAATAAGGCTAGAGTTCAAGTGGTAAATGACAAATGATGTTTATTTTGCAAGTCGGTTTTCACAAACACTTTTACACGTCTTTTTTAAAAACTAGACGAGGCCGGTAATTCGTAATCGATTACTCTGAGAAGAAACAGCCAAAACAAACTCAGAGGTCATAGTCTCTTTTAAAGTCCAGACAAAAAATCTTGGTCAGTTTACATGAGGACTAAGTGGATAGCAATTGTGTTATACGATGTAATCTGGTTGAATCTGCAAATTTACTTATTTTGTTACAGGAGTCAGGCCCCTTTAGTCCAATCCTAGTTGCTATGAAGTTACTTTTCTATGTATTAACATGAACAAGGGCTGTGTTATCACCTCTTTTTTTCATCAATATCCATTTTCTGGGCGGAGGGAAGGGGAGTTTTGTACTGACTAAAACCCACCCATGTTCCCCCTTTTCCCTTGATGTTCCGGGGCTGCGGTATAACTTTTGAACAACCCGCAACCTCGGCAGAATCGGCAGGTATACAAACTCTTATAGCAGTATTCTGCAGTGTCATTTCATTGTAGAAAAGAGCTTGAAATACAAGATGTCTAGCTTCATCAGAAATATGTATCAAATGAGTGACTGACAAGAGATGTTTTTCTCTTCGATGTTTGAGCTATTAATTTATACTAAAGAGTATATAATTAGGTAAAAATACAGAACTTTAATAAACGGTAGAACTAGAGAATTTTAACAAACACAACATTTTGTGCGCTGTTACTTGTTTAATAACACTGCTAATATAAAGCTCTCTCTCTCACACTATATAGGAAATATATCTATGAAGTTTGAAGTAACATGGTGTTCTATTGAAACAACTGCAGCTACGAAAATCATAATGACACTAAAATTCCCAAATTATTGACAGTGTTAGCACCAAACAAAAGTGAAGCAACCAGGTTATCTACACAATAACCTTTAGAGCCAACAATAAAGGTATCGACATTAATACCTAAATATTACAAGTACATAGAAAACGAAGCAAGCCAACTGTCATTATAGAACTGTCAAAACCCATTCCCGCTTGCAATAAAACGCTATCAGTAGTACCAAGAGCATTGTCAAAATTTTGCCAACTCTAATCGCTAATCGTATTGCTTATCGGCCAAACTTCTTACTGTTTATGTGCTATGCAGTTTCTAATATTAAATTGGGAACAGGACCGTTTTGATACTAAAAGAGGGTAATTTAAAATTATTTGGACTCCTATTGAGAGCCTTTATGAAGATTGTTTTTGGTTTTCGAATGTTCGGTTGTGTTTTGTTTTATGAAAACGATTTTTATGGTTCTTTCAACTCTAAGTTTTATCTTAGCACATATTGGTATTATCATCAGCGTACATAGGCTTTCTTTATCGTGTATTTAGTCTCTTAGCTATTTTTTTATTATCATTTTTTATATCATCAAATGACTTCTCCCGCTCTGGGAAGATCGGTAGGGAATGGCAGACTTGTACTGACAAAAACATTCATATACCGTCTTTTGCCTTTTGTATTCCGAGACTATGGTATCTCTTTCGAACAATCCGCAACTCCGACAGACAGTGGCACTGCCGAGCCCCTCTACTTTGCTGACACCTCTTTGAGGAACACGTGGTAGCACCTTACCTGGTGTCAGAGGTTTGAGATTTGGCTTAACAGGCCGTCGAGAAAAATATCTCTCAGACATATTTTCCTCACGACGTTTTCATTTAGCAAATGATAATTAGGAATGAATCCAAAAAATCAGAGGTGCTTGTTTTGGGTTTGAACTCGTGACCTATAACTTGGCAGGCCGACGGTCGAACCACAAGGCTATCACGACTAGCCACTTAGCTCAAATTGAAGTGAAATATAGAAATTGTGAAATCAATTGTATCCCAAAGCAGAACGATGCGTTTTAAATTGGAATAGGAGTGTCAATGACCTCGATCTATAGACTTGAAAAATACGGTTAAGTCATCAAAAACCTTACTTTTAGTGATATTCCAATTTGAATTGCATTAAATTAACACAAAGGTGTTTTTGTCGAACTTTGCTTGACACATTGCCATGTACATTAAAAAAAATAAAACCTTATCAATATATGACATTTGCCTGTAACTGCCTATCTATAAGTACAATTGAATATTTATAGATACGACGTCTATTTTTGGTCTACGATGACATCGAACCAAGACTACTCCATGAATTTTACAGTAGCGAACCTAATGTCACGTTGACGGAAATGTCAACCATTAATAAAGATGGATGTTGATAAAGAACAGAATGTTTTGGTTTCTTAATAGGCAACCAACAAGTTTTTAAATCTAGTCGATATTATTATGGGTTACAAACCCTTACTAATATTATAGTTTGTTTGTTACGTCTTCACGCCTTAATGGCCGAACCGATTTTGATGAATTATGGTACAGAGATATTTGGGACCCTGGAGACGGACATAGACTAAAAAGTAAGAGGAGGGAGTAAGAGGGAAGAAAAAGGGAGAGAAAGATTTTTTTTTATCATCACGCGGGTTTTAAAATTGTAGTTGTTGTAAAGTTAGCGTTAGCCCAAAGTGGCTATGCCTCGCGGACGAAGTCGCGGAAGGAAGCTAGTAAGTAATAAGTTACCCCGGGTATCCATAGCAACTTTATTTTTCGAATATAGAAAATATTTTTAAATAAAAGTACTTTTTTCAGCACAACTTAAACGAGTCATACGAATACTATACAGGAGATAATCATTTCTTTTTTTTGTATGGCGGAAGTGGAGTAGTGTTCCTTTTTTTGTGGAGTGGAAGGGAGTGTCAGACTTGTACTGACTAAAACCAATTCCGTCTTCCTTCTTTTGCCCTTTGTTTTCCGAGGTCGCGGTAACTCTTTCGAATCAACCCGCCGCCGTCCTGGTCGGCAGTGGCTCTGACGGGCTTTCAGATTTGCTGACATCTCTTTGTCTCATATCTCTAGGTCCTGTGTTGTAGTTGAAAAATAAACTCTATTTCCAACTACTAAACAATTGTTTTGCTCACTTTGAACTGGGAAAAAAAATAAGAATTAGTAAAAATATGGAGAACCAATGAAATCCTATGCGGTGCTGGCACTTAATACCATCACCAACCGAAAATATTTAATTGCGACCAACATCAGTCGTAGCTATACCTGCATTTCTCAACATCGTGTCAAAAAATTAAACCAAATAATTTTCTTAAAACACACATGAAATAATTTGAACATAATGTGCTGTGAAATGTGTCAACGAGAAAGCTCAACGTCTTGTAAACAGCTCACTCCAATTATCATGGCGTGCCTGTCGCAGGGAAGTGAGGAAAGACCGCTATTTATAGCTGATTTATATTTAATATGGCAACATTATTATTGGCTGTGATGTATGGCAACATTGTGGTATGACAGTTTGTGTTGATCGTAAGTTTTTGTGTAATTTGGTATTAATGTGTTAGGTCACTACAGACTAGAAGTAAATAATTATATAATTTTTGGTTAAATTTATGTGAGAGCTATGCTGGAAAGCACGTTAAGCTGTTAGTCCCGGCTGTCAATAGTAGATCTTTGACAGACGTTACAGGTAGTCACTGTCTCTAAAGTCTGACAACCAGTCTTATCAAGGGACATCGTATTACCCAGTACTAACTGGGTTGTGGAGGTCAGATAGGTAGTCGCTCCATGTAAAATACTAATATTCAGTTCCATCCGGTAAGACTGTAAGCCGACCCCAACATAGTTGGGAAATGGCTAGGCAGATGATGACCTGTCGTACCACGTCTACGAACAACTGCCATATTCCGGTACAACTCTTATCAAAGTCAAGCTATATCATAATCATATAAAAGCCCATAGCTACTGAATATAATATTCTAATAAAAATCCATCTTCCCCTTTAAATCCATCCAAAATGTCTTGAAAAGATCACTTTTAGCGATAAGACCGCCCATTGTGTCACCCTATTTATAAGCTGTTTAATGTTATTCTTGTTATTTGTATGGTGTGCATAATAACGAATATTCTATCTATCTATCTTTATTCTATTCTAGTGCATTTACGAACGAAACATATTGATAGTTTTATTGCTAGTACGCTTTTATTGCTTTTTTGGGGATGGGAAATCATCAAATAACTTCCCCCGCTCTGGGCGAAGCGGGGTGATAGTCAGACTTGTACTGACTTAAACCCACCCATGTTCTTTCTAATCCACTTTATGCCCCGGTATCTCTTTCAAACAACGCGCAACCCTGGCAGGCTCTGTTTTGTTGACATCTCTTCTTCTTCTATCTTTGTGGACTACTAACGCGCCGTCGACATGGCTACCAGTACGTCTATATTATTTTACCAGTAAACCATTAAACTAATAGTGCAACAATATACTATCCATTAGTGTCATTGTACACACAATGGCAGGTCAACCTATTCTAAACTATTATAACTTGCTACCCTACTATGACGTCTTAAAGCAGAACTAATTCCACTGAGGGAAAGAGATGGTGCTAGACACCCTGTATAGCTCTGTCCCTTTCCCTCAGCGGAATAAGTTCTGCTTTAACACGTCATGGTAGGGTAGCTGTTCTCTCTACTACGGATCGCACACCGTAGGTAGAGAGATCAGGTTAAAATGGTTTTGTATAGGTTGATGTTCCGTCGTGAGTACAATGTAGTAATTCGATGATGAACACCAAATGGACTCTTTGCTAAGTATAAAAGCCGCTATTAGCCTACAATACGAAGGATACTTAGGTCTGGATCATTACACAGAAAGCGAATAAAATGTAAACATTTTTTTTCTTTTATACGCCATTTTCTTTCATTTCTATCATAAACAGGATGTCGATTATTTCCGTAGACTTTGGCAGTGTTTTTAATATTATTTATTTTAATATTTTCTTTTATATTTTTTGATATTACTTCTCTCTTTAATTTTTTTTACATAACGATTGTTTTTTTTAAAGGGTTAGGCAGAGATTTATTCTATTGCACAATCACATTTTGTTTATCAACCGGGAATTAGTTATGGTAACATTAACGGGGGTCCTTCTGGAAAATTCTTAATAGAAAAATTCTGTAAATCTTTATCCGATCTGAAAATCAAATCTTAAAGTATAAATATAATTATTCAGTATGGCAAGATTATACATACAACATACCTTTTGAAATAAACCCAAATCAAATATAGGTACCTTATCTTTCGCACAATTTACTTACCGACTTCGGAAATTAAATATCTAATGCTCTATTTGTCGTTAATTAACGACAAATAGAGCATTAGATATTTAACCAACATTACCAAATTTTCTCGTAATCGCCTTTGGCCGGCTGATTAATGAATGAACAATCTAATCTATAATTTAATTCAAATTATCGAAATCCCAAAATCCGGGGTTCAAAAGTGCGAATCCCGCATATTTATGCCCTCAATTACGACCGCCAACTTCGGAGGCATTCCTCGGACAACAATTATACAGGGATTACGTCCGGGACTCATAACAGTCCCGGGATATCCCGGGGTATCCCGTTAAATAGGTATAATGTGCACTGCCCGGATTAAGTATGGCGGATCATATTATCCTTAATTGTACTTTTAAGTACAAGTTTATGGGTGAGATTATACCTTAATATGGTGTTTGGTGTTGCTAATTTTATTTTGGGTTTAAGCAAGACATTTGGTAATTAAATTCATAAAATGTCTCGATTTAATTACTTTGAATTTGTAAGTCTAATGTTGCAATGTAGAGAAAATGCAAACGGTGCCAAATATTGGCAAAAAACTGGAGCTATTGAGAAAAATTACGGGTGTCTCGCCCATTAAAAATAATAAGTGTTTTAATCGTAAAGAAGGACCAATAATTTACGAAAAACGTGTAAAATATTCCTTTTTCACCTCATTGTTTTAAAGAGGTATAAAAAATCAAAATAACCGGACGTCTAATACTTTAAATGCCTGTATTTGCTTCACATTTTTGCTGAAATTTATTGAGACTTAAGAAGCCTTACATCAACGCTTGCGGAAAATTACATAATTTGTTTTGGCTATCAACATCGTTGCAAGCACTCTGTTGGCAACGAGTAGGTCGAAATTCTAGTAGCACAATGTACTCACAGTACGTACATATTTCGTTGAGGGAGTTATCAACAAATTAAAAGTTTGGAAGGCAACATGCTAGACCATTGACTTAAAAAAATGGTACTGATATGTTATAACTGTAAAGTTTAATTTTGACGTGTTACTTTATTTTCTTTTTTTAGAAAACGTTACACTAGGGTTTCTCCTGTATCGTGGGTGCGTTTACAAACATTTAAACTCACATACACAAACAGCCAGACCCGAAACAACTATCCATAGTTAGGCCGAAGGCCATACAAATATTTGATCCATGCGGGACGCGACTCGCAGCGCAGCATTCGATCGCTCAGCCACTGCGCCAACCGTGTCGTCAAAATGACTACTAATATCATAAATGTGTTTTTTTTTTTCAGGATGCACGGATGTTTGTTTTAAATGTTTGCAAATCCAGCAATAAAACGTCATGATGACCTAGAAGTTAAGATCTCACCTCACACACATGAAGTTGTTGGTTCAAATTCAGGCAAGTACCAATGTCACTTTTTAGGGTTCCGTAGTCAACTAGGAACCCTTATAGTTTCGCCATGTCTGTCTGTCCGTCCGTCCGTCCGTCCGTCCGTCCGTCCTCGCTTAATCTCTGTGACCGTTAGCACTAGAAAGCTGAAATTTGGTACCAATATGTATATCAATCACGCCGACAAAGTGGTAAAATAAAAAATTGAAAAAAATGTTTTATTAGGGTAGCCACCCTATATGTAAAGTGGGAAGTGATTTTTTTTTAATTTCAACCCTAACGTGTGATATATTGTTGGAAAGGTATTTAAAAATGAATAGGGGTTTACTAAAATCATTTTTTGATAATGTCAATAATTTCGGAAATAATCGCTCCAAAAGTAGAAAACAATGTGTCCCCCCCCCCTCTAACTTTTGAACCATAAGTTTAGAAAATATGAAAAAAATCTGAAAAGTAGAACTTTATAAGGACTTTCTATGAAAATTATTTTGAACTTGATTGTCATAACAGTTTTTGTACAAAAAAAAAAGGTGTACAAAATAATTTCTGGACTAAGTTTGTAGTATAATCGTTTATGCAAGCATTTTTTTTAACTTCATTTACATATTTTATTATCCTGAACGTATCTTTTTTCAAACAAAAAAAGAATTATTAAAATCGGTCCTTGCAATCCAAAATTACCACCGAAATTACACGTCTTTGTATTATTTAGTAACCCAATTCCCCGAGAGATGGCGCTGTAGGTATTTATTACATTGGATCGGGTATTACCGAATTGTTCGGTTGGTCTCTCCTTGGCATTGGTGGTATCTTATAACTACATAAAACTTTTATTAAGAACATGATAAGGCAATTTAGAACAAAACTAAAATTTATTTTTTTAACACCATCAAAATGTTAAGGTACAAACCAGTTCCCAAATGGTTCGATAGATGGCGTTGTGTAATGACGTCAGTTTTTTAAAAGTCGATGTTAAGATTTTCCGTGCTTTCATGACCTACCGTGGTAAAGTAAATTGCACTTGAACATAATATCTATGAGTGCATAATCTAAATAGTCGTCGAGGTTAGAGCGCTCCCCTTCCCCTTCCCCGTCAGAAGTCGGAACGCCTGCCGCGCAACTCATAAGTGGGAACTGGGAACACTTATTGTGCCGGACGGGAAACTACGGAACCCTACACTGAGCGTGGCCCGACACGCTCTTGGCCGGTTTTTTTCAGTTCATATGTTCTGTTTGCGCTGTAGTTTGGTGCGGGTGACATTAGTTAGCCAAACTGTAGGGTTACCATGGCATCTTATAGCAGTACTTATTCCTGTGTGAGAAAGAGATGGTGCTAGACACCCTGTATAGCTCTGTTTCTTTCCCTCAGTGGAATAAGTTCTGCTTTAAGACGTCATTTTAAGCTGTTCTTGTTCAATCTGGAACGTTGCTGCGATTTACGATCATGACAAAATGAAATCTTCACTCTGAATATCATATTCGTAAAGGACTACTCATCATAGCAATACATTCCATTACCTGACATGTCTTAACTTCTTATGTTCCCATAACGTGTAACAGCGAAAAAAGTATAAGTATACTAGCTGTGCCCAGCGGTTTCACCCGCTGCTCACTTAGGGGTATGAAAAATAGATGTTGGCCGATTCTCAGACCTACCCGATATGTACACAAAACTTCGTTTAAATCGGTCCAGTCGTTTCGGAGGAGTATGGGAACGAAAACTGTGACACGAGAATTTTATATATTAGATCTTGAACATCACAGATAAGGGATATCAGGGTTTAATGTCTTGTACGCCTTTAATAATTGTAAACCACAGCTAGACATTAAGCATAATGATTGCAAGGACTTGTTTCAATAAACTATTATTAATATATTATATCGGTGAAGCAAAATATCTAGAATAAACCTGGATTTATGGTTATTAATCGTGGTGATCAATGCTCGTGCCTAATCTGTTTGAGATGAGGTCTTTGTCCAGCAGTGGGTCAGTAATAGGCTGCTACTATATAGACTTGAAAACATCTAAACGGATTTTGATGAAATTTGACAAAAAGATAGTTTACACACAGTTATTGAACTTCACGCGGGTGACGCACGCATGAGCGATAAAACCGAAAGTGAGTCTGTTTGTTACGTCTTCACGCCTAAATGGCTTAACTGATTTTGATGAACTTTGGTACAGAGATAGTTGACACCCTAGAGACGACCAAATGCTTTTATTAATATATTGAGATGTGAGGGAGAATGAGGGAAGAAAAGGGAAAACATAGCATTGCTATTACAATAAAAAAGGCGCATGGAAAAAAACTACAGGTAACAGGTACCTGTAAATCATAAAAGGGGATTTGTGTTACCCCAAATTTAACGCGAACGAAGCCGCGGGCAAAAGCTAGTATTCTATAAATCGTTTTTCTACCAAAATGAATTTCATAAGGCTTACCAAAAACAACCCACAAAACCTCTTTTCGATCAATAGGACGTCAGCAAAAAAACTAATTCGAGCTCCCCAGTAAACTACCATTAAACTAGGAAACGCTACGACAAAAAACATAGGTAGTAACATCAGCACAAAAGGGGCAGTTAAAACAAAAAGGGGGCAGACAATAAAACCACCCCCCGTTGGGTAACATATATGATCACTATCTACTAAGTTACCCAGTCGCGCTGAATTCGCACTGTGTACAACCGGCCTAATGGTGCCACGTGAATCAATAACTGCTGACCGGCTCATTACTAGCCCTGCTTTCAATCAACACCTAACATCCCGATTCCAACCTTATTCTTTCTCTACCAAGGTTCAATTTAAACCGTCTCACTCTCCGTACTAAGGCTTTTAATATCGATAGCACTAATAAAAGTGTCAAACTGCTATGTCCGCGCGAAGGAATACAGTGAACGTTTTTATTGACTATTACTAATAAAATAAAGGAGAAATGGAAGTTTCCGTGATGATATCGCAATGATACTTAGAGGTCGTTGTTGGGAGGGACATTAAGGAGTAACAAATGATTTAAGTTGTGTCTCGGGATGGGAGGGAGACGTAAACTGTGCTTATCACTGTCTTAAGTTTAAAGGGTTTTGTTTGGGAAATTATTATGATTATAGGCCGTAAAATTATTTCTTGTTTTGTGATAAGGCATGGTACTGGTTGCTGTATTAAATTATTCTTAAGTTGGAATGGTCCAATGTTACCATCAAGTTAAAAGTTTGGATTTCAATTTAAAAAAAAAATGTAGCTGCTGATGACACTCTGTTTGTTCTAATATTATATACTGAACTTATTTTGACCTAAAAAAAACCGGCCAAGCACGAGTTAAAATCGCACACACAGGGTTCCGTAGCATCAAACTAAATCTAAGTATACGCTCAACCGCAAAACTAAATTTGTTCTTCATAGTTTGTTCATGAAAAACAAAGACACAAATGCAGTTTGATAAAAAAGTCCTATATCACACATAAATTAAATATTAAATAAATTTTCGTTAGAGGTTTTTAATAAGTTGCAAACCTATTCTTGAATTTTTCTCTTCTTGCATTAGTAATTAAGGGGATGGAGTACCAAATGTTAGCGACTTAGCAAATATCTCATCAACCTTCATACTATATTGATACAATAGTTAAACATACGAAGATATATTTTTTTCAACCCTCTTTTGTATGTATGGATTTTTTTTTAATTTCACATCATATTTGTATAGCAATTTATAGAAGGCAGGTGCCTCTCCAAATTTCAACTATAAAGAAAAGACGGACACAGCAAATCTATAAGGGTTCTGTTTTGCCATTTTTCAATGAAACCCTAAAAAGGACATTATATTTTTTTATTAATTAATTAAAAATGCAAGACTGACAGCTAAAGAAAACATAACAAAACTTTGCAAAAAAGACGGACAGCCAAATTGGCTGTCAGTCTTTTTGTAATTACAATTTGACTTGTAATTACAAGTCTTCGCTTAAACCTACACAAATAAGCAAGATTTGTCCTGAATACATGTTTTAAAAAATGCGATATACAAACGAGGCGAAGTTAGCACAGAATTATGTCTCATTTAGTAATATTTGCTCGATAATTTATTTTCATTCGAGTAACATGCACTTGCACGTGTAATTTCTTGGCACTGTTTAAGATTCATTTTACACAGAGAAACTAAATCAATCTTCACGCCAAATTTATTATAAACTAGCTTTTGCCCGCGGCTTCGCTCACGTTAAATTCGGGGTAACACAGTTTCCCTTGCGCTTTATTGATTTGTAACAGCAACGCTAAGTTTTCCTTTTCTTCCCTCTTTCTCCCTCACATCCCACTTTTTTGGAATAAAAAGTAGCCTATGTCGGTCTCCTGGTTCCCAACTATCTTTGTACCAAAATTCATCTATATCGGTGTAGCCATTAAACCGTGAAGAGGTAACAAACAAACTCACTTTTGCTTTTATAATATTAAGTAAGGATCAAGCAGAAATAGATGCAACTTAATTTTACAACAGAGTATAAATTATACTTTGTTGTCCTACAGTCTGTATGTCTGTCTATCAAGACCCTTTTCCTCAAAAACGTGTAAAGGTATCGAGTTAAAATTAAAACCATGTACTCAAGTCTACAGTCCCTCAGAGTTGTGTAAAAATCATTTCTCTAAGTCTACACAGTCAAAAGATATGGCTGTTTATGTTGCAAGTTTGTACGGAACCACCGGTATGCGAGTCTGGGTCGCATTTGCACGGTGTTTTTTTTTTTTAATATAGGTTGTATTTTAAACAGACTATTTTGTAAACCATACTTTTACTTGATAAGTGTTATCTCAAAGTAGAAATCTTTTTCATGAGAAAATTTCTTTTTAATTTTGTTAAGTGTGTTTTGCTCGTGACTATACACAATCATTCATATCATTGTTTCAATCCCAACATCATTTTCAAATTGCTTTTCAAATCACCGTGGAACTGTAATTTCCATTGTATTTATAATAATATCTCGAAAAATTATCTAAACCATCATTTTGATTATACCATAAAAAGTTATGGGGATATTAAAAGCAAAATTGAGCTTAAAAAGAAAAGTAAACTCAGTCTAGAATAATATTAGACTCAATTCGTACCAGTTCTTTCATTCTTTTCAGTTTCTGTTCAATTTCCTTATTGCCAAAAAATAATGTCTATTTGATAGTTATTACAATAACTTACAGCAGCCAATCACGTGATATCTACACATTAAAATCTGCAATAATTACGCAATTTATTTTTGCCATTTCTAGTTTAATGGTTACTTTGTGTGCCAAATTTGTGAAATTTATTGTTGTGTTAATGAAAACGTGGCCAGATTGCGGACTTCCGATTCCAGAAAGTAGTGATTTAAACCGTAAATTTAGTTTACCTGCTACCTATATTTCTTCTTAATTTAGCTTTTTCTTTTTATACTGTATATCGATTGCGTATGTAAGGTAGCGACGACACGGTTGGCGCAGTGGCTAAGTGTTTGATTGCTGTGTTACGTATTGTGGATTCGATCCCCGCGCAGTACAAATATTTGTATGACCTTCAGATAGTTGTTCCGGGTCTGGCTGTTTATGTATGTAAGTTTAAATGTTTGACGCACACGATACAGAAGAAATGCCTAGTGTGGGGCAATAAAAAATAGCCACAAACATTTTCCTTCATTATCTTTTTCAATATATTATTTCAGAAACAATAACATCGTCCTAAAATGTAAATCACGTAACCACAACAGCTGTTTCAAAGTGATCAACTCTCCGTAGATTGAAGAAGGACCAACCCATTGAGAGTAATTAAAACAGAAAAATAGCCAGGGCCGTGTAAATTTAAAATTTCCCTCCTTTCATTAATCATCTTGAGGCCGAAAGCCGACAAAGCCGGGGCCGGCGCCGACAACGTATAACAAACGGGACGGCAAGCCTTCAAAGCCTGCCGTCCCCCTCTGGCATGGGACGAAGAAAGGAAGCCGCTTCTCATATTTCAACGTCGATGCCCATGTTAAGGACACGGAGCGTATTTTCTAAACAAAACTTTTGGGTGTTGGCTATTGCCAGATTTTTTAACGCTGTGAAGTTTAGGTAGTGGCATGATTTTGTAGAAAATTTTAATAGCCATTCTAGATAAACGACTACAATTTTATTACGAGTACAATTTTTGGTTATTACTCAAATTGCAATTTAATGAAGACTCTTCAATTTCCTAAAGCACATTTCATACACTTTCTTCTTTTGAAACACTTATATAATAATACCAGCTGATAACTGTCCCACTGCTGGGCAAAGGTCTTGAGAATTCACGAGCATTGGTCACCACGCTCACTCAAGACGGCTTGGCGATTTCAGACTTGTGTTAATTATAAGTCCAGTTTTCCTCACGACGTTTTTTTTACCTAGATGAAATTTACATAGGTACTTGCCCGGATTTGAACCTTGACATATTTGGGTCAAAACCTTAATAAAAATTGTCCAATATCCTAACACTAATACCATTATTCACAGAAACATGGATCATAAGACGTAAGCCTTGAGAAGTAAATTATAAAGCATTTAGTCCTCTCTTTGCTTGTGAGCAAAAAATGAGGAACGGTGGTACACTTATTAATAATTTTAAAAGGAAAAGCGGCTATGAAATAAAATAACAATATTATTAAAAGGTCCAGCAGTCTGTGTTTTATGAATGGCCGTTTCCGTTACACAGTTGCAGATTCTTGTTTTTATATGAAATTTTAATGGAAAACTGTATACACACCGACATGGATAGTGAGTGTCGATTTATTTCCATGTTGGCGTTGATTTAAAAAGGAAATAGCGTATTGGTGCAATTTATATTATCAATGCCGACTGATTAAATACTCCCATTCAGCTTAATGGAATGAAGCGTGTATCAAAATGTGAATTGAGAGAAATTGGTTAATCGTACCAATAAAAAGTGTACATTAAGAATAAATATGGCTGCCGGGTTTACGAATTATTCGAAAAAAATACCGCTGCCTCGAAACAGAAAGCGTTTAAGAAAGAACATGAGTGGATTTCAGTCAGTAAAAGTCTGACACTCCCCTGAGGAAAGTTATTTGATAATTTCCCATGCAAAAAAAGTGAAAATTTTAAATGTTGGAATGCCCAAATAATTACAGCAAAAAACGCGTCGTGTCTCGACATTTTCAATCAACATTTCATTTCCTGCTCATAATAGCAAAAGCGCTTGATGATGAATCAGCAAGTATAAACCCAACAAACTGAAAACAAACCAATCACCGCTTTAAGATATAAAAATACATAAAATGCTGAGCGACAAGTTAGTGAAAACGAAAAAAATATTTTAGAAAACGTTTTATATGTTCCTGATATATCCATAAACCTGATTTCAGTGAATGATTTGATCATAAAGAATTTATGCATGAATGTTGACAATGGAAGTTGCGTAATTAAAAAAAAAACAAATTATTGCAATTATTGCAAGATGTCAAGAGGTCGATGAGATTTATAAGTTGGCAGAAAATAAATAAATAAATAGCGTCGTGAATGTGATACTGTCAAAACATAATGATAATATTCCAAATATTTGGAATTTTGTATATTTATATCTTAAAGCGGTTATTGGTTTGTTTTCAGTTTGTTGGGTTTATATTTGCTGAGTAAAGCCTCATTGAAACAAGTACGAAAAATGGAATGGAAGTCAGCAGATTTCCCATGCGGGGAGACGCGAGACAAAATCTGGAGTAAGTTTTATTCTCCTTGACAGAAACTTGCCAGTGGAGCCTTTTTAGTTGAACGACGAAACAGAATTCTGTTCGCAAAGCGGAATTTCTAGTAATATCTTCAAAAGTTAACACTTTGCTCGCGGCTTGTACTAGCCCGAACTCAGACGAATAGTTTGTTAGAAATAAAACAAAAATTTATAAAGTCAGAATTGGAATAAAATTTCAGAAGGAAAAATATATTTAAAAACAAAGGTCTTTTTATCCAATAAATTAATATTTTAACCCTCACCAAACTTTGCCTACTATTAAAATATACTTGAACGTAAATAACTATGTTCTAAAAATAAAGACAGAATCCACGATCAAGAAACATACTCAGATATTCTTAAAAACTCAAGTAGGGGAAATGGTTTATTTAATGGTGCACTCAGGCGATGGACTACTAAGTAGCCTGCTTACTGGCCCACTTAAGCCCAACGCTTATGCTTAAGTAGTTCAAGCCTTAGGAGCATTTGCAAAAATGCTTCTAGTCCCCTGTGTTTTCATGGAACTTGAAATAGCCTGAAACTTCTTCATATTTTTTTGTCAAGAGAGCTGACGAATCTTAAATTGCTAAACTAGATCGAAATAAGTCAATTTCTTTTTATTATGGACTAATTGTATAGAAAACGTTTTGCGAATAATTACTTCGATGTTATTGTACTTTGCAAAAGACCTCTTTTCCCGAAACAACTGTTTTTCATGATGACGTGACGTTTCTTAATGTTACATCTTATTATTTGATAATTAAAACAAAAATACTTATCAAATACCTACTTTGCGTTTAAAAATCAATCGAGTACCTAGCAGCAGTTTATATACACCGCCGCTAAAGTTCTCTATTAAAAGAACACTAGACGGTTTTAATTATGCAAAATCATCGATGTACGCTCACCTATTCGGGTCAGCCGGTGTGGAGGCTGGCAGTTTTAAAAATGAAACAATGGACGGGAAATGAAGACCAGCCATGGTACGTATGTTGGAATGAAATAGTATTGTTAAGGGTGCTTCAGACGGAAGTGTACGGCGGCCGCGTGTTGCACTTTTGTATCGGCTTAGAAAAGCGTTTGAATCGTGCGATGCATGGAAATGGGTTTTATATTTTGAAATGGATTTACTGAAATGTATTCAGAATTGTGTATTGAGTATTTTATGCTATAATGAACAGTCAATTCCAATAACTGTATGAGGGCTTGGTAGACGATTTTTATTACTTTTGTGGGAACTAGTGCGTTATAACGAATTGATGTATCTTTTAATTGAGTTTTACGCGTTGGGGAAAACGTGTATAAAGAGTATATTTTACTTTTTATTGGTGACATTTTTTTTGTCATTTTACATAAAATCACCTTTCGAGCTAAGTTAAAATGAAAACAAACACCACTATATCCAACAACAAACGAACCCAGCCTTGTAAAAACTTATCTCCTCCCATAACATTAATGCCATCGCCTCCATCTTGGATCAATGGCGCGGATATGTCCAAATCGGTATCGGCTCATCTGCGGGTACCCTTATAGGCTCGTTCTACGTTTATTACACACGTTTTCGCTGACCTAACCACCTCGATGAGCGACGAGCAATCCTTTTCACTTGGAGGCTGAATACAGACTAATAAAACTATGTAGACGGGGTTTATAGTTGAAAATTTACATGGATAATGTTCAGGTCGTTTTTGTTTATTACTTAGTTCGAAACAAAGCTAGAGTAATTAATTTGATCATCTTTCAGAACTGCTGTATTAATACGACATAGAATCTTAAACAGAGTATGACAATATTATGTAATAAAACTTGTGAATTTATTAATTCAATTAAATATTTATATCAAATCATCATTTGAGTCTAAATCATGTCGCTTAACAGTTAATTACCATAGCAATTAAGTTATTAACAGACACTCTCAATTCATCATGTCATTAAATATGCAATTATCACAACGATACATGAAAGCGTTATCATCAGAAGTTACTTTAACATTTTCTACTTTATTATCAGCTTCACACTAATTGGCTTTAATAAACGTGATCTGTTTATTAAAAATGATAAACTTATCAATTCACCCTGTGTTTCTATCCCAATTTATTTGTGGTACGCGCAGCCAGTCGTCTCCTTCTGCACTTCTCTATTACTAGTTATTTCGGCAGTCACCTTTCTAGCAATTTCATCCTTGACATACCCATCCACCCAACAGATCAATTAATTGTCAAAAAAATGTAGTGATAGTGATCCTCCTTCCTTATTCCGTCACGTCTACCGTATATATTTTTCTGTGGTAAATGTTAAGCCTATATACCCGGTTAGATTGGAAATTCTTTACGCGGCCTCCCGTTTGATGCGTGCCTTTGGAAACCAATTGAATTTGTTTCTGTTTCTCGGTCTTGTTTTGGGCTGTGGTATTTTTGGCCGCTTGTGGTTTCAGTTTACATTGGTAAGGGATGTTTTTGATGTTGTTTTTTTTTAGTAAACTGTGATCCGATTTTATGGGGAAGCTAGTTTTAGTTGCTTCGGTTTTTAATGGGCGCTGGAATAAAAGTTTGTTTGAATCTGAAAGCCTTTTGATCTATTGGGACACATTTTCATAATCTGTATTGTGTACCTTTGTCGAAGATTCTAAATTAATAAAATAAAAAATAACTTAACCCATTTAATGAAGATTTTCATAATGTTATTATTGATGTCTATCGTATCATAAGTTGTTATAAGTCCAGTGCTTTGAGATATTTCAACAAAATACAAGAAAGTGATTACAATAATAACGTTATCTAGAACAGTACAAAATTCATTAAAATAATGAATAATCTAAGGACAATTTGTACTTTAATTAAAATCCATTAGCAGATAAAAAGAGAAACATTTTACTGAATGCTGAAAAAACTACGAGAAACAAATTTGGGAAGTACTAAGAAAATAATAAAGCTCTTAATGGAATGCAAATTAGATAAGCGTAGTAAATCCGTCGGCTACTAATTCCAACGATGTATACATAAATAACTTGTATATATATCGTTGGAATTCGTAGCCGACGGATGCTGTACATTGCATTGTACAAGAACATGATCATTTGTCGATTGGTGTTAGACAGGAAATGTATTATTTGGTTACATTATGATTGTGATTGGAGAATTAACTGCTTTTATCGATGTTACAGAGAGGAGACCCCAGCCCAATTCTAAAATATGAATATAGGCTAATACTTTTGCCTCAAATACTGGATTTGAAGCTCTATCTACGTTGCTAGATACGTGATTTTATTTTTGTATTTTGGCAAAGAAAGTCTGGCGCAATTTACTTTAATTACCTATATTAGCATTTTAATTTTTAAGAACCACTTCCAAATTGGGTTGTTGTGGTCAGATAGGCAGTCGCTCCATGTATTTTACTGGCACCCAGCTCATCCAATGAGACTGGTAGCCGACCTCAAAAAAGTTGCGAATAGCCGTGCAGTTGATGATTATCATTTTTATTTTTTCAGTCATACTTTTTTAAATTACATTCAAATGGTTTTCTTTCTCTAACCAAAAAATATTACGGACAACGTTACGACTTTAAACACAAAATACCAACAAACCCCTTCAGGCATACAAATTTCAAATGTCCAGCTTTATTCTTTTAGAACCCGGACATGTTTATTTAGTTACATAAATTAAAATTCACACAAACATTGCATTGTTAACTCGCTTTCATTTATCATAATTTTGTTTTTTCCCACGTGAAGTGAATTAATTCGCGTCACCATCTTCCTGTTACATATTTATGTAATGTGCTTGAATACATGCCCATTTTAGGTTTTGTTGGCACGGAAGATTTTTTATTTACATAAAAAGCAATTCTTACTATCTGTTTCACGAAATATTTTAGTAGGTACTCATTTTAATTTTATTGTCTCTTGCCCAAATTTTGAGGTCGCCGTAGCATTTATTTCTTTGTTCGTCCTTTCTATCAGTCTAGTTGGTCTTATAGAAATAACACATCATCTTTCACGTAGACCACCCATCGGGTATTTGGCCTTATAGCCAAACTTAAAACCTTTTTCCTGATATTTCCCTCATTGTTCCGCTTCTGTTCGTAAATGTCATAATTGATCCTTTTAATTAATTACGCATCTTTAAAAGTTATACTTACTGCTTTATTTCTGTAACATTGAGAAGAAAAAAAACAATGGAGTATGATGGCAACACTGTTTTCAAAATACACAACAAACATAATTTCCTACTGTCAGGAAATTGGTGGACCAAAAATGTCTTATTATTAAATATTTTTTTACATCGAGAAAAAACAGACAGACAATCCATAAAATTACAATCCAAAACAACATAAAATCTAAAAACAAAACAGCGAATCCAAAAAGAACCAGTGTGGAACTAAAAGGCGTGTATTAAAACGGTACCAGGCGTTCCCCAGATAAGATCCCCTACGTACTCCGAAGTTAATCATGAACCTCGGAGCCTATTTACATAATGTTTCCTTTATCCGCCAAGTTGTTCTCAGGATCGAAAAGTTCCGCGAGACGCACCGCCAACGCTTTGTATGAAAATCTACGACACAAGTTACTGACGCGAATTAAAATATTGTACCTCGTTAATGAGGTTAGATGTTATGAAATTCTGAGGTTTTAGGAATATACCAAAGGGTTATTGTTAAGGCAGTTTATGGATCTTTGTTGCTCGGCTCGAGTTGTTATGTTGTGTTTGAAAGATTGGATTTTCCCCATGGGTTATGTATGCGGTAACCTCATCTTTTTCGTGTCGGAAATGTCAACAGAAAAATGAAAGCGTTGATATAAAATCCGCTTGTAGGGTAGACAATAAGGATGAACATACGGAATTCATTCGCGTTTTTATAAGTTTACCAACTTTCGCCCGCGGCTTCGCCCGCGTTAAATTTGGGGTAACACAGTTCCCCTTGCGCCTTATTGATTTGTAATAGCAACGCTAAGTTTTCCCTTTTCTTCCCTCTTTCTCCCTCACATCCCACTTTTTTCCAAAAAATATTAGCCTATGTCCGTCTCCTGGTTCCCAACTATCTCTGTACCAAAATTCATCAAAATCGGTTTAGCCGTTAAAGCGTGAAGAGGTAACAAACAAACAAACAAACTCACTTTCGCTTTTATAATATTAGTAAGGATAATAAGGATGGTATCACTGAGCAAAAGGACTTGTTAGAAAGTGACAAGCTTAAAACAATTCATATTTTTGGCAAATGCTTTTCAGTAAAAATACCTCAAAGTCAATCCAACACAGAGCTACTTTAAGCATTCTGGGGGCCTATCATCATGTCTTTAGAAGGAAATGGCACTATACGTCCTTCATAACTCTATCCTTTTCTTAGATTGAAGTGACAATAAAGCAAATTCTGTTATGAGAAAATGGTGGTACAGGCTTGACCGGACAGCTTGATGCTCTCAAAACAGAAAGCTACTATTGATTTGACTTAACATCTGAACAAGAGATTATTTCATCTGAAATTGTTATTCGTGGACGTTAATCTTTCATTTAAATGAGACCCCAATTGAAACAAACTGACTAAACGAATTAAAGCATTCTAATTTCTTAATACCATATCCAGACCAGAATAGAGGCGAGAGGAACTTTTAAGATTTTTTCTTCTCTTCTTGCGGTTTTGAAATCATCAGTGTCAGATTTGTACTGACTAAAATCCACCCATGTTCCTTCTTTAGCCCTTTACGTTCTGGGCCCGCGGTATCTTTTTAGAACAACCTTGGACCCAGACCCCTCTTCAACTTTTAGGATTGGGTGTTGAATTTGAGCCGCAACACAAAGCACTGCTAGTCAACCATCTCACAAAGTGACGTGTTTAGCTCTCTTAACTTTTACAACTTCTGTGAAATTATGAGCTATGTGGAAAATGTGGGTTACATATGGCTAGCGCTCTGTAGCTTACAAAGGCTTTCAATGTTTTTCTTGTGTGTTAAACGTGTTTATAAGGAATGAAATGTAAATGAGTTTTTGTCGTTCATCGGTTCGAGTTAAGACTAGAGTGTACGTAATAATTGATTACAATTTCGAATGTTAAACGTTTTTATTCAGCTAAATCCTGCAAGACTATATAGAAACTATTATGTATAATATTCATATTTTATAAATATTGTATATTACTATACGTGTAAATATTACGTAAGTAATTAAATTTTTAAATCGAAAATACAATAAAACAATCCTATAGCATTAAAATTGTTCTCAAAAAGCACAATTAGTATCACCCACAGAAATGAAAACTTCTTAAAAATATGAAAATATCCTATGTTAAACGTACTTTAATTTAAATTATTTACATTGCGTGCTCGTGCTAGAGTGTCCGTAAAACATACAATCGACAGTACATTACGTAACTAAACATTTCATATACGAAACGAAACAACATCGAAAGCAATTGGGACATCATTCCTCATGATCTAACATCAACAAACATAATGTATTCGCAATGAACGCTGTCACAATACATATAGCCATATATTGCGGCCGGTTGGCATCGCGAGATGCGAATTTAATATCTGTCAGGCGCAGAGTGTCCCGACGAAAGGGTCGGCTACCCGGTACAGTCGGCACATTCGAACCGAGCGAACCAAGCGTGCAGATATAATTAGAATTGTGTGTACGTGTGTGGGTGTGTTTGTTTGTTTCCTATATGTGCAGGGATGTGGCAGTGTAGGGCATGAGGCTGGGGAAATTATGTGGGTTGTTTTTTAATCGGTACGTGATTTTTATTGTAATTGGATTGTGGGTTTTTAGTTTGGAGGGAGCCAGGAAAAAGGTTTAATTTAGAGAAAGCATTTGTTTTTTTTTTAAAGCCGAAGGGCAATATTGAGTGAGGATTTACTAATCTCTATAATGGCGCAATTTCATTAGTCGATAGGGCCCGAATGCCGGGTGCGAGAGATTTCTCGAACGAATGCCACAAGGCCCGCATTCGGGGAACCGTTTTCATTAGTCGATAGGGCCCGGATGCCGGGTGCGAGAGATTTCTGGAACGCGTGTCAAAGGGCCCCGCATTCGGGGAACCGTTTTCATTAGTCGATAGGGTCCGCGTGCGGGGTGTAGGAGAACCTCCATGTTCGTCGCCAGTTATTAACAAGAGTGGCACTGAAACAGACGTTCTTGCCATGGATCAACAATTATTGCTGTGTAGAGAGATTTTGAGTGTCTGTGTCTTATTGAAGAAGAAACTATTTGACATTTCGCTTAGGACCCGCAAGCTGTATATCGACCGATTTAATTTCATTGGTCGATATCACGATCGGTATAAAGCAAGCGGCCAATCCCTGCAAACGGTTTAACGAACACGTATCGACTTCCAACTTTCATAGGTTGTTATCTCGCCTGCGGGGACTCCCCGTATGCTGTATACCGAACGAGTTAACGACCAATGAAATTGCACCATAAGATTTTTAGGTACATATTATAAAAACTACATAAGCTCATTATTTTTGAAACAGTACATCGCAGAGACGTGCTTGTCAAATGTGAATAGTTTCTATGCTCAAAGTTAACCCAATTTTATAATGATTTATATAAGTTTCATACTTAGTAACAGAAGCGTCTAACGCACTGACGTCAAATGGCACGATGTTGTAACGACTCGTATCCCTGTTCGTATTTTCAAGTGTTCTTTACTTTTGTCTACATTTACTTAATATGCATTTATAATTTAAATACATAATTTTTATTATATTCAAGTAAAACTTAACCAAAAGACGAGCAAATTGCATCAAAATGATCTAACGGGCTGACGTCAACGGACACGACGTCATACTAACTCGTACCTCTGTATTATGAGTACAGATGGGGTAATCGGATGCGTATTTACCTAAAGTTAATTTTTGGCTTACCAAGCATGAAAGCCTGTAAGGACATTTTAATAAAAATAAAATCCCGGAATCACGGGGTGGCAAAACTAAAACGTAAGAAAAAATATTGCACAAATTGTAACAGAAATATGTCAAAGGGCATAACGTCATACTGATTTATATTCTTTTATAATGAGATATCTGTACTTTAGAGTGAAGACTTTATTTTTAAAAAACTACCTATTTATTTGATAATCAAGTCAATATTTATCCAAAAGAGGAACAAATAGTGGCTGAAGCATCTAACGCGGTGACGTCAAAGGGCACGACGTTGTACCAACTCGTACCCCAGTGTTATGAGACATCTCATTTCACGTGTTCTCTCCTATTGTGCCCGATGGGAGAACTCTTGTTTACTAAACGATTTTGTAAGCTCATACTATTTTTACGGCACTGCTTCGGAGGTGAGGCTGAATTGCTTAGGGATCGGCATCGTTCGAATAATTTTAGGGATATTGGTGTACTATCGTCGACACGTAATGTTTATATATTACCTATGTTAAGGTTAAAGTTGGTATTATGTTTTTTTCGACTGCTTTTTTAAGTTTGTGTGTGCTGAAACATGAAGCAGAAAACTTTCATTGTTTATGACTATACCACCATGCCTGTAATTAACGAAGGATTTAGCAGAGGTATACTTAAAAGTAACACTCGCATTTCACCAAATTAATATGTTAATAAGACTGAGCCGATTGACACCAACTTGGCACAAATCCTGTCTATGTGCCGTCTACTGAGAATTTTTTGATAAAGAAACCCTATGACACTTTGTTTGACATTGAAATCGAATCCTAGCCCTTATGCCCCGCAGTCTCGCTTGTGTCCACTCGAACCAACACAACAGCAGATACTTTTTCTATTATTATAACAATTAAAATTGGTCAAAGACTCCAACTGGCGCTGCTCTAAAATTCATTTTTAGTGACGACGGTCTAATTCAATAGTAGTGACAAACTAAAAATGTATTTTCCAACTCGAAATAATAATAGATTCACAAAGAGTTTTCTAGGACATCGTCGCTAAATCCAAACGTGGGTCAAAGCAACTGGATTACATTTTATATTGAAAAATAGTGGTGTATTTCAAAATATTCACCGGCACAGATAGGTATTGTCGCCGAATTGACAGCTGCATTTTATTTAAGCTGCATACACATTTTTGTTTTAGTCTGTACCTTTTGGCGATAGCGTCAGTTGTCATGCTCGATATGGACGGCCTGTTCATTGGTTGTAGCCGTTTATTGAGCAATTATATGTTTCGTTTTTTTTTGTTTTGGATGACATGCGAAATTTCGGATCGGGTAACGGAAGAGCCGCGTTTGCAAGGCCAGTCCGTGTGTTCTACTATTACATACCAAGTTTCCTCCGTGTCTCAGAAATCACGGTATTGAACAATTATAAGTTTAGTTTTTTCTATTAATGACAAGAAAAATTTAGAGGCTTAACTGGATGACCTTCCTGTTAAACTTCCGAAGTTCCTGTACGGGAGAAAACGCTCGGGTGTCATCACAGTGGAGCACACTGTGGCGGTCAACCCCGCTTTTGCGAAGCACCGCTGTGTCCTCGTAGAGGCAGATGATGGCCTTTCGTGACCGGCCCTGGATTAGTTCATGCTCCGGAGCAAGAAGGAATAGGAAACGGTTATCTCTTTCTGCGAAGCAGTTATGCTAGTAAAGGAGCTGGTTGAACGTTTAAAGAAGGGTACTGCAAAAACACTCCTATAAGTTTCAACAGTTGCATAATAACTGAGCCGAGTTAGTCACGCTTTATGTCACGGAAAACAAGAAAAGCGAAATAAAAAGGGTATGTAAAAATTCTAATGGCATTACGTATGAGCTTCATTTGAATGGTATTTCTGCTAACCATTCCAAGTATAAAATTATACAGGTAATGAATGTAGGCTCACGACAACAATGTCGAACTCACGACCGGCATGCCGTTTATGGCCATTTTTATTTTCTCGCTGGGGCCGGCCTTAGCGTCTTCAATAATCTGGTTTATTATCACGTAATAGTTTGGGTGCTCTGACAGACATTCATCTAAAGAGACTGTCCAACGAAAAAGTCCTATTATGATTGTCTTATTTAATTGGAAAATAGAACATTTCAAATAGGGCAGAGGTAGCCCAATAGCATTGATCATCACTTAAGAAGATTTGTAGTTTATAAAAGCGAACCAAAAAAAAACACTTTACTTCAGTCATTTATTTAACGCCACTGCTCTTAATCAGTTAGTAAAATATCGAAAGTTAACTCAAAGAAGTGTCAGCGAAGCAAAAAGGCCTAACGGGGCCACTGGTGGGGTTGCGGGATGTTTGAAAAAAACCCGCAACCCCGGCAGTTCCAGGAACATTACGGGCAAAAGAAGGAACATGGGTGGGTTTTAGTCAGTAAAAGTCTGACAATCTTCCTCGCTCCGCCCAGAGTTAGGAAAGTTTTTTAACGATTTCCAATCTTTGAAAATATGGTCTTAACACATATCATCACGACTGTAATTTCCTAAGGGTTATGCAGAGGTGTAAAAGCTCTCCCTTATAGCTATTAGACAAAAATCCAGACTCCGCATATTCTTTTGAATCAATAATTCTAAGGCAAGTGGCACTTATCAATACATACTTGTCGCGCGTAATAGCACACTCCCTCTGATAGAGAAGAGATGTCCCATGACCAGCGTTGGGACTGTCATTTTTAGAACAATCGATTTCAGGGAGAAAAGTATATTAGAAATGACCTTCAACAATAGACATACCAAATACAAATACAGTAACCTAACAATAAAATACTATTGTTCGCGACAAGAATCAGAAATTATACGTTTCATCTGATACAATAAATAGTTGCCACTGCCAGTCGGAGTTAAGCGTCAGCCTGACGCGAGCGTGCCTCCAGTTAAAAGAGAAGCGATTGTAAGCTTGTTTAGTCAGTTTTAAAATACAAGGCCTAGTAAAGGTGTCATTTTTTTATGACAAAACCACAGCTTGTTTGGTCACAAGGCCTAGAAGGGTAACATTTTTTTGCTGTCAAAACCACAGCTGCCCACAATCACAACCGCCATTACTGGACACGGCTCTTTTACCAAACACCTCTTTGTCTTAGGAGTCACAGACATCTACTTTACCGAGTCTGCATGTAGGTAGAAGAGACAGCAGCCCACATGCTTCTGCGCTGCCCAGAAGTTGCCCCATACAGGACAAAGTACTTCGGTAACCCAGGCACTCTTCGCGACACCAGGCAACACCAAGGCGCTGCTGACGTTTCTCGTGGAGCTGAGTTGGATCGAATAATATTCCCACCCGTATGTAAACTACGCGCCTTATTATGGAGTTACGGATATCAGCCCGTTATACAATACAATACGAAGGTGTATTTTATCAGCAAAAACGATGGACGATCTATCCGCTCTGGGCAGAGCGGGAAGGATTGTGAAACTTGTACTGACTAAAACCATGTTCGTTCTATTGCCCCTTATAGCCCGGGGAAGCGGTATCTTTTTCAGACAACCGGCAATCCGGGCAGGAGGGACCAAGTCTTCAAACTTTGTTTTGACTCAACAGAAATCATCAGCACAAAATCGCCCCATCTCATAGTTCGGCCCACTAACCTCGCCCTAAGTAATTCCCCCCTCCCTTGGCGGGGCGATTACCCCTTTATTACTCCCTGGCGCGAGCCCTAATGCATGACACTATTACGCGCACTGCCAACTAATGCCCATGTCTTTTTATAAACATATTATTGTTGTTCATGTAAACGATTGTTGCAGTTTACCGGAGAGAATGAAAGAAAGAAAAGATAGTGAACGTGCAAAAAGTTTAGGCAAATGGAAGTCTGTGATACGAAATTATTTTTTATTTAAAAAATAACGGACAAGAACGATTTAGATTCGCGCACCAAGGGTTCCGTACAAACTTAAAAATTAGGTTAAAATGCAACCGTCGTGCAATGCCGTCGTGTGTACATCTCATATTACTATTTTTTACTACTCGTCTACTACTAATCTACAGGCTAGACAACCACCAACGTCAATGCACAAAGTAATCAAACATTACACCTACCAATTCTGCCATTATACAACTATTCTTCTATTCTCGAAGTAGTTAGTACCTACTCGCCTTCAGTGCGGCGTCAATTTGACGGCTGAAACTACGTAAATGGCTCGCAAGTGGATTGCGTGTCGATAAGAGACGTAAATAGGAAGAAGCCGCTATATGGGGAGGTGGAGATACAAGGCTTTTTATAAAAAGGTACGAACTCAAACTCTACAGGCAAAAAAATGCTGCTATAAGGGTCTGCTACAAGTTATTATGTATTTCGACTGAAGTCACAAAAAGTTTGTTTATATTAAACATACAAATTTCAGGGTTGCGGGATGTTCAAAAGAGATACCCCGCGGCCCTGGAACATAAACGGCAATAGAAGAAACATGGGTGGGTTTTTGTCAGTACAAGTCTGACACTCCCCCGCGCTCCACCCAGTTCAGAGGAAGTTATTTGATGATTTTTCGTTCGCATAATAATTTCTAAAAGTTCTGTCGATGTCTTTTGCTAAACATAATTATATATTAATAGAGAAAAACGGGCAAGAAACTCCATGGAACTGCCCATTCTTCTATATACGTTATTTCATAATATTTTTATAAAAACGTGGTTACTTAATTCTCGTGGAGAATATACATTATAGAAAACCGACCACATTAAGAGCGCACAGAGTAAAAGCAAAAATAAAAATTAATGAATTGATTAATTTAAAAAAACCATGGTAGGTAAGAGATAAGCTGTCATGACTGACAGCGATCGTTCACGAACATGACGCATGTAAATACATACCTATGTAACGACTACGGAGATCTTGAATCGATCCTTATTATTTTATGCTTTTGAAGAATACAAATGTCTGACTGCAATTATATTTTGATTATGGTTGGTTCAATCTAAAATTTGTTGACATAATTAAAACACAAAAAATCGACATTTATTTTAAATACTTCCAAAGTTTCTATTATACCAAATTTTTGTGAAATTTTTATAAATTTATCAAGAAACTCGATTGTGTAGGTAGAAACCCCATAACGATAACCCTCAGCTTCATCCTCCCCAAATTAAAATTACCACACACTGTCAACCATCCCCACAAACACTACAGAAGCCATTACACTCATAAATCTCGATCATATTATTTTTTAACACACAGATCCAACTTCAGCACTCCGGAATATTTAAAATATTTCAGCGACAACAAAATTTAATAAATCCTTTGTCGACTGCAGTAGTTATCATAGCGAATATCTAGTGGAATCTGAGATGGCGGTCCTCGGCTGAGTTCAGGTGTCATCCTACAATGAACTGGGTTCTAGTGGGTCGCCGGCATCTTGGAATTTCACGAGCGAACGTTGATGTAGTAGAAAATGGAAGGGGTTATTAAATATTTATGAATATGAATTTTCGATTTGTAGGTTTTTTTTTAATACGCATACTGTGTGCTATAGGGTAATAAGTTACCCAATAAACGTTGAAACATTTAGAATTAAATACAGTTTTTTTTTTAATCTATGTCATATTTCCCCTGAGATATGTGTCTGAACAGGTTACCCTATGTATGTAGTATGTATGTACCCTCAGGGAACATGACATAGATATAAGAAAAACTGTATTTAATTCTAGGTGTTTTATGATAAAACCGTCATAGGTAATTTATAATAACAAAAAAAACCTTTTACTAAAATAAAATGTGTGTTTTTTCTTCGACTTCTTATACCAACCGTATCCAGCCAGGCAATATATTTACTTCGTCAAGAACTAATACTACTATGAAATTTCTAAGAAATATATCAAACATAACATATTATGTAAACTGCAAGAAAAACCTTTAGAGCAATATTATCCTTGTATTCCACTACCTCGAACAACTTATAACAAAGTAAATCCAATCTACAATTTACTTTCAACGCAACTAGCTCTTCCAGCAATTCCAGGACATACACTACCCGTAATACACTTGGTAGAACAAATACTATCCAAGACGATGATAAGTGGATTGGACCTCCCTCATATTGTTCCACAGTTTCAAATTTAAACAGTGTGACTGGAATCCGAACAGCGAACTTGTATTTACTTTGATCTACTGATATTTTTATGTTACAATTTTGTTCAGGCTACCCCAATTGCAGATGCTATGTGAATTTGAAATTTAATACGATTAAAATAAAATTTCTTACTGAACAACAAAGTCCCGTAAACTTAAATACGGCAAGGTTGGCGCAGTGACTGAGTGATTGACTGCTTCGCTGCGTATCGCGGGTTCGACCTCCGCACGGAACAAATATTTGTATGACCTACGGGTAGTTTTTTCGGGACTGACTGTTTGTGTATGTGAGTTTAAATGTTTGTAACGATAAAGGAGGAATTCCTAGTGTGGGGCTGGCGAAATCTCAACCCCTTGGGGATAATAAGCCGTGATATCGTATTATTTCAATAAAATCCGTCAGAAAATTCTCATTACCAGTCATGTAGTCTGTATTTGTTAAAAACTGAAGAAAATTTTAATGTAGGATTACCGGTTCTACCTAATCCTCAGAAGATTAAAGGCGTGAGGTTTTCTTATATTTATTTAAACCACAAATACAAATTAAGTATCTACAAAGTCGGTTCCTCTTCAGGATTAAAATAAAATGATATTAATATAAATCTCGGTTGAATGGAAGGATGAATGAAATTATGCATGTTTTTAATATTGAGGTTTCTGTGAATGGCTCCGAATTTAAATTTCCTAATTAATTGAAGCGGTCGCGGTTTGTTAAAGTTTTCATTTTGATCATCGGGAAAGCTTGCTTTTTTTCTGTATTCAAATATACAAGGCTACCAACATAACTGGGAGATAGTTTTATTCCTTGAAGAACGAATACTTATTACCGAAGATTGAAAGTTCTACCGGACATTTTTATTCAAGCATCAATTTATGAGTCGCCTCGTCAAAATAGAATTAAATTACAACAAGGTAAATAAAACATGGCAACTCCCTGTTGAAATTCCTCCTCGTTTCACATCTAATCTCACAAACAAGACACTCTGATGCGTTGAAACGGAAGATCCGAATTAACTCTTCAAAAGCACCACGCAGTACTGGCAAACTTTTAATAGTGTAGTCAAACTTAATAATATACCACAAACAAAGCATGTTCGTGAACATTATTATTCAGTGAACGGAGTTCATTTTGTAAGTGCGTCAGAATTGGAATACGTCTATCTTTTCGTTTAAAGATATGTTTTTTTTTATTAAAGATGTCGTTATGCTTCAGTCATGCAGAATTATATTAAAGGTATTTTCGGTTAACGATTTAATTTTGTTCAGTATATAGAAAATTATAGAAAATATATGTTTTTTTGTTTATTTTTTAGTAGACAGTGTTGTCAACAGAAAAATAACACGACTCCCAAAAATCTCACATCCCCGCATCACATCACCCCATTGTTACCCGTTCATGTGAGCCCTCAAGACCCTAACAGTTGAATCGCTCTTCAACCCAAGTCTAAGAGCCATCGACGTCCCTAATTGTGGCCGTCAGACGAGCCACCTGAGCTACCCGAGCCAGTCGAGCCTCGAGCCACTTGACGCCGATAAGTGACGGGGTACACCGACGTGACGTCATTAATAGCCGACAATTAGAAGGCGTTTAGTTGGGGTAATTACTTTTTATACGTTCCCGAAGGTAAATATTGGTGGTTTAAATGTTTTCAGCAATATGGGAAAGGCAAAAGTTGTTCAGCGATGAATACATATTATACATGCTATTCATAAATCAGGGAATAGAGTATTTGGCACTAACAATCAATTGATGTAAATTTTATGAACTGTCCAAACGCGATTTCATTATAAATTTGGTATAGAAATAGCAACTTGTGACGTCACTAATATAAAAACTTTATGAATCAACTTTTTTTTAATGGTTTATTGATTTCAAAGTGTGAAAAATAATAATTAACTTTTAATTAAAAATAATCGAGATTTCAAGCCTAAATTTTTATTATTTAGCTGGAATACAATCCTGCAACAATCAAGCAAGGTCAAATCAGCGAAGTCTGCTGATTGTTCTAAGTTTATTGGCGATCGACAAAATACTAATCGGTATAATGTTTTTTTTTTCATAAAAAAACCACGAAGTAAACTCGTTTTGCAACAATAATAACCTATCCTTAAAACAAATTTAATGTGAGAATCGAATCGTTCTCATCAATTTCAGTTCAGCTGACATATCATGGAAAAAAATTACTTAAATTAGAAAATAATTACAATAGAGACAAGACGTACTGATAACTTTAGTAAATCAAAAAACACATTCAAGACCATTAATAAAATCACAACGTTAAACGAGAATCATCAACATCAACAATTGTTAAGGATCTTCATCGAATGCCTTTGCCACTTGACCCTCGATAAGTGACCGGCTGTACTTACTCAATACGTAAGGTATACCTACGTACTACGTATGGTATACTTATATACTACCTCCGTAGGTATACGTACGGACGTTCGTCACTTCACGCGGTAATTATTCACGAACAATTAGTGTGTGATTGCATCTTTAATTATGTTTTAACACGGATTTCAGCTTCGAGTGGTGATTACTGTTCGATTATTATTTTTGGTTGAAGTATGATTGCTGATGTTAGTATATGTATAAATTGTAGGTTTCTAAGGATTGCTTCGCTAATGATAATAGCGTGTTACCGATGCTGGTGGCCCGGTATTCAATAAAAATGTTTTTTTTTATTCTGTGTGTTTTGGGTCAGTGAGCTACCCATTGCTCACAGTCCACAGACCCGCATCTACGTTGACCGGGAGTCGACTCCCGGTGCCTGACACCCGGAGCGTCTCCCGTGGGTGTACTATAGCTCGAATTACCTTTTTATCCATAGATTCAAACGTAAACAATAACAATCTACATACATCATTTTAACAGAATTCCTGATTTATCACTTAAACTTTTCAATATTTGTACAAAAGGAAGAATCCATCAAAATCTTCCCCTTCATACATGTTATTTTCTAAAACTATTCTAGCAAATCCATCATAAATATAGATCTATCGATAGAGAAGTTTGAACGACAAAACTTACATTGGAGCAACGTTTACGATTTTTATAAACTTTCTGTTTTCTTTC
This sequence comes from Ochropleura leucogaster, assembly GCA_958449745.1. NCBI lineage: Eukaryota > Metazoa > Arthropoda > Insecta > Lepidoptera > Noctuidae > Ochropleura > Ochropleura leucogaster. The sequence goes on from OY288207.1 coordinate 18,090,269, forward strand.
CACAAGAACCTTGCGCCTTAAAGTGTTGTAAAAAACTAAAAGTACTTTCAAGTTTGGAGTTTTTACGCGACAAACTTTACATTGTATTTGCTAGGCCTTTGAATGTTGTCTCGTTTCTGAGTTTTTGTGCCTTTTTTTGGTAAATGATTCAAGTTGATTTTGGTTATATTAAAAGTCGAATTACTGGTTCACAAAATACAACAGTAAATTGAAAAAATTGGTTGAAACATTTAACCTTTTTTTGGTTAATGATTGAAGTTGATTTTTTTGGTATTAGTCAAATTACTGGTTCACAGAATAAAAAAATAAATTGAAAGAAGTCGTTAAAAGATTTCAACTTAATATTATTGGGAAAATATGAACCATTAATCAGCCAGTTACAAACCACATAGTATTTTTTAACAAAAGGTTACAGTAAAGAAATAATTGCTGTTACTGTTCATATCATTTACGAGTTAGTAACCTATTTAAATATTTTGTAAATGAGTTTTTCAGTTTAAACCAAATTGGTAGTTTATCAAATCATTATAGAATAATTTAAACCTTAGCATTCTTGGTTAAAAAAACGTGTTTCTAGCAATCCTACGAGCATTGCGGCAATTTTAATACATAACCTTTAAAGTATATTACATAAAATAACTTAAACGAGACATGTAACATTCTCGAACATATTAACTTTTCTTCGGTAGCTACTAAAAAGGAAATTTAATATGGGAACGAAATAATTTTCCGAATAAAATGTCGTGTTCTCATTCAATCAAGTGGGAGTCACATCTGTTTGACACATAAAAAGATATTCATTTACGAGCTTGCCTTGAACTCTATGAAAAATATCTTTACTGTCAGGATATTTCTTTTTAATATATTAATATAGGTACTTTTTTAATAACTAAACAGGATGAGAAAGTGGTCGAGTGTTTCAATTTCGCTATGAAAAATAACCTCTGAATATTAAGTGAACGTCTTTATTGATAATGAGATATTTAACACAGCTTATTTTCCACTAGTTATTTTGGTCGCGTAGATGTCTGAATTTATCCCAATGGATTAAAAAAGCCTGTGTTAATTCAGGTTACAGATTTGATTTAATGAGAAATTTCATGACATCAAATCAAAACTGTTCTGTAGTTATTGCATCCACCGTACATTCATAAATATCTATACATCTTAACAATCTTTCGCATTTATAATATAAGCAGGTTAGGATTCAAGATATATTTTTTTAATTCGAATTCTAGCATTTTCAATCTACACGGTTATATGACTTGGTTCTAGAAACTAAACCCAAAATGTTTTACGCGAATATTCAAAAATTAACGCTAAAATATATGAAATTCTTGTATCTTCCCACGCTCACCGGGTGACCGCAAATCCTACCATTTGGCACGAGAAGTGCTATACCTACTATAATACATATACGTGACATGATATCATCTAGATGTACTTAGATAAGTACACACCAAAGGCCGAGAAACTTAGAAATACAGAATAATATCTGAAAAGAGAAACTAGTTCTTGACCAGTCTTTTAGCTTTCTCTTTCTAATAAAGCTGTGAACAGAATTGTAACTCTTTTGACGGAGAAAAAATATTGGCAAGCATAGAATAAAATATACTTTACTAGATTTTGCTTGCAACTTCGTTCTATTCTTCCCTCTTTCTACCCCTTTTTCTCTTTTTTTAACTTACGTCCGTCTCCATTGTCGCAACTATCTCTGTACCAAAATTTATCAAAATCAGATTGACCATTCAGGCTTGTAAACGTAACAAACAAACAAACTCACTTTCGCTTTTACTATATAATATTAGTAAGGATAAGGATTGCAAACCAAAAGTTGAACTTAAGTATTTAACAGAAATTGCTAATTCTAATGGTTACAATGGCGGTCTTATTGCTGATAGATAGTCGTAGTTATCTGATTAAGTGTTGTCAGACTTAAACCGACTGTCTTTAATTATGTCAGGCTCTCATATTTGTAATTAGTCCAACGTTTCTGTAAAGAGAATATAAAATTTACTTACGGGGAAAAAATCGAAGTCATGTGATTCGTTGTAGTTTTGTTACTACATTCTAAAAGAATTCTACTTCCTACTAATGTTATAAACGCAAATGTTTCTGAGGATGTATGGATGTACGGATGCATGAATGTTTGTTACTCTTTCACGTCAAAACGGCTGAATGAATTTTGATGAAATTTGGCACAGAGGTAGATTATGGTCTGGAATAACACATAGAATACTTATTTTTTTTCAATATCACGCGGGTGAAGCCGTGGGCGCCAGCTAGTATTAACAAAGAAATTCCGTGTTTTAAGCAGCTATCATTCAAACGACCCCGTCGTCTTAATTATGTTAATTAATTAGACACAAATAGCAACTTACTCTTAAACTTTACCAAAGCACAAACTTGGCTTTACACAAAATTAGTTGGGTACCTACCCACCTTGCCTTAAAGCGATTGTCTATTACACAATCGCTTCGCTCAAGCGTGCTTCGGTTTAAACCTGCTCCTTGTATACCTGCCTTGTCTAGATATTGTGTAGCCGTCTCAGACATTCAAGGTCACACTTTCTATAAATAGTCGTGAACAACATTTTAAATTTAGAACTTAAAGAGTTAAAGGTAAATAACTGTTTAAGAATAACTTCATTTGTATATCTATGGTCGCCAGTCTCGGTACTGTAAAGGTTTTATATCTCATGTCAAAACAGTAGGCTGGCTGTTTATGTTGACGTTTGGATCTTAAAAGTATTTAAAAAACGAATAGAAAAAAGTAAAACATGCAGCAATAATTTGGGAATTGAGTGACCAGCTACCCTACCATGACGTATTAAAGCAGAACTTATTCCACTGAGGGAAAGAGACAGAGCTATACAGGGTGTCTCGCACCATCTCTTTCAGGCCTACAGGGATTACGTCTTTTTAGAGTTTCGTAACTCAAGAGGAAAAAACTGAACTCTTATAGGATTACTTTGTTGTTCGTGTATCTGTCTGTCTGTCTGTCAAGACCCTTTATTAAATAACTAAATGTATATACTCTCTAAGTCTCTGCTTTATTGAAGCTGTGAAAAAATCAGCTCTTTAAGTCTACGCATTCCTCTGTGTGCGAGTACACTTAGCATGTTTGTTATAATCATCTTGGTTAATTCAAACATCAGTCGCTATTATTCGACTTAAAAATGACGAGGTATTCAATAAGACAATGTTATGTATATTTTTTTAAACTTTACCCCACACTAGGAATTTCTCCTGTATCGTGGGTGCGTTTACAAACATTCACTCACACATACAAACAGCCAGACCCAGAACAACTAACTGCAGGTCATACAAATATTTGTTCCGTGCGGGATACAAACCCGCGACACTTAGCGCAGCAGTCAAACGCTTAGCCACTGCGCCTACCGTGTCGTCAACATATTATTGATTGATTGGTCTCTGAAAAATGGAGTCCCACTAACTCTTACAATAAACTTCAAACGGTCACACCGCAAGGTCACCGCGACTCCTCGCTTCAAATTTAGTGTTTCCTTTGAACGTGCTAGGCCATTTGTTTGCACTTTGTGTTTGTACTCGTAATTACAGAAGCAATTACGTCTTTTGTAGCAGCGGCAAACGCTGAACTTTAATTATTGAATGACGCTGTTGAATGGCCCCAGTTTGTTGGACAAGGCTCTCAAATTACTTGTGGTAGGTAGACAAAGTAAACTTTGAAAAAAGGTTTGTAAGAGCAGGTGAGTTAATGTCAAAACGAACTCTGTAATGGGACACATCTAGCTCATAATAAATAAACTTAATTAAAAGGTTTTAAAATCACGTACCAATATTTAACATACAATCCGCTAACCGAGTGGTATAATACTGTTGTCCAAAATATCTCCAAAAAAGTCAAAACCAGCATCGCATCAGCCTACTAATATTATCAATGAGAATGTTTGGATGTTTGTTTTCTCTTATGACACTTCTCTCTTTCTCTTTCACGTCATGAGATTTGGCACTAACACATAGGATGCTTTTTTTCAATATCAAGCAGGTGAAGCCGCAGGCACTAGCCAGTTTTAAATATGCAAAATTTTTGATATTTAAAATTTGTCTGTGTCTTTATACTCTATATGTTTGTTGTATCTCTCTATGTTTGTTATGATGTTTTCTTACGTTTTCTCCTGTGTACAAAATTAACAAAAAAAAATATTTTAAGAAAGCCATATATCCGAGTCCATGTAAAGACCATAAATATTAACATTCCATCAAACGCTTAACATAGTCTAAGTCCAATTTATATCAATTAAGGAACTCGACAAAGCATCCAAGCAAACTAGTAAACTTTATGACACATAACTTACAATTACTATGACCTGCAAAAAAACTGAATTTGAAAGGTAAAGTAGCTAAAATACTGGGATATAGTATATCCCTTGGTAAGACTGGTTGTCAGACTTTCAGGACACTCACTACCTGTTACAACTGTCAAAGTTCAACAAACAACATTAGGGACCAACGGCTTAACGTGCTTCTCGAGGCACGGAGCAAACCCGGTCAATTCCACACAAATATAAAATTAAAATCCCCCTAATCAAATACAAAACCATAATAACATCACACACAAAAGTGTAATTACAAACCAAATAAAACGAATCCAAAATCCACGCATTCACCTTTATGCCACAATGGTATCAAATTGATTGTATTGACTCCAGGCTGATTGAAATGAAAGGAAAACAATGCATTGGACGATACTCGCGTGTTGTTATAGTCAAATGAGAGCTACTGATATATGTGCTTATGTTAGCCTATATACGTATAAACTAATGTGAGTACAGTCATGAGCAAAAACATGTGCAGTAGGCTGCATCAATAGGGTACCCCAGTTGTATTAAAATAAACTTTCAAGGGCTTGATCCACGCGGGTCTGTGAACGGTAAGCAATGTGTAGCTCACCGTCCGTTTATTGACGACTGGCCGTGTCGACGGCGCGTTCGTATTCCACGCGCTGCTCAAAGAGATGTCAGCAAAGCAGAAAGGCTTGGCCGGGTCACTGGTTGCTGGGGTTGTGGGTTGTTCGAAAGAAGATACCGCGGTAACGGAACACAAAAAGTAATAGAAGGAACATGGACGGGTTAAAGTCAGACACTCCTAGAGCAGGGGAAATAATTTGATTTGATTTCACATCCGAAAAAAAAGCAACCATGTTCAATTGTTCAACTGCCAGTTAGTTTTAAGGAGCTCCATGTCCGAGAAAAAAGTTACTTAATCAGAAAAAAATATGGTGACAGATATTTGTTTGTGACATTTAAATACAACTACATTGTAAACATAGTTCTGGAATTTACATTAATAATTTTAAAAAAATTACAAAATATAAATAAGCGTGACTTTTCAAGTGCACATTAATCATTGATTCTGTTCTGATTACTCTTAATAAAAAATAAAGAAACATTGCCCCTAGGAATTTCTTCTATATCGTGGGTGCTTTATAAACAAAACTCACATATACAAACAGGCAGAACTAAAACAACTACCTTTAGATCCTTACTAATATTATAAAAGCGAAAGTGAGTTTGTTTGTTTGTTACCTCTTCACGCTTTAATGGCTGAACCGATTTGGATGAATTTTGGTACAGAGATAGTAGGGAACCAGGAGACGGACATAGGCTAATATTTTTTTGAAAAAAGTGGGATGTGAGGGAGAAAGAGGGAAGAGAAGGGAAAACTTAGCGTTGCTATTACAAATCAATAAGGCGCAATGGGAACTGTGTTACCCCAAATTTAACGCGGGCGAAGTCGCGGGCGAAAGCTAGTTATACAATATATTTGATCCGAGTGGGGATCGACCTGCGACACAGCACAGCAGTCGATCGCCTAGCCCCGTGCCTTCGACCGTTCTTTGGAGGTATTATACATCTAATTCGGACACACGTCACTGATAACATATTTTTGGCATCCTAAGGAGAGAGCGTGTGTGTGTGTGAGAGAGAGAGAGAGAGAGAGATAGAGACACAAAATTTTTTTTTTGAAACGTATTCTTTAATTGCTCATGACTGTATCTATGGCCGTATTATGATAGGCTTTGTTGCATAACCATTGTTTAGTTATGACTAGCTAATGAACTGGCGCACTGTCGTGAACGTGTGTTTGGATTGAAAATTCAGAAGCCATCAATATTAATTGTGTGATGACACTATGGAATTGATAATAGAATAATTATAATACTGACACATAGTTGATTTTGCCATGTTTTGGCTAAATCAACAGAGTTTTTGATGAATTCATAAATGGTAAAGGTTTCAAAGATAAAACCTATGTTTTATTGTCATGCATTAAATATTTAATGAAATCTAAATTTGTTTGTTTAAGCGTAAAAAAAATCTCCGAAATTACTTATGTTTAATTTGATGATTAGAATTAAAGCTGTACGTGCCAAGTGCCACAGGGTAAGTTTCTTCGATGCAAACAAAGTCGCGGCCAAAAACTAGTAATTCATGAAAATAAAAGCAAATATTAGAATATTAGGTCTACTTCTATGGTCTGCGTCAAAAGTTCGCCAAGTAAATGGTAATCCCTTAAAAAAAATGGTGATCGAAATGACCAAAATTTGAAGGCCTTTTCTATGAGCATCTCTCATTTCACAATACCCATCAACTTTAACAACATGTTCACCCCAAAATAATGGTCTGATTTGTATTTATAGAACAAATTTAATTAGTGCTAATGACTTTTTAGACAAATTAGAACAATTGCTCGACAAGATTTGTGAGCTTGATATTGAATGTGTCATAGTGGGTGATTTTAATATCAATACTCTAGTTGAATCAAACGACCTAAAAAGGTTGTTGGATATTCTTTCGGCCCATAACATGACGAATGAAGTAGGATTCCCAACTCGCTTATGTGCGACAATTTCCACGTGTTTAGATCATGTTTACACAAACCTGCAAGCGGGATCGGTCAACACGGCACCTGTTGCCACGCACTTGAGTGACCATCTAGCAGTAAGGACCGAGGTGATGTGCAACACACACACAGTAGCACAGACTGCACGCTATGTTAGGTCGTTTTCAAAAGCCAATCAGGCCAATTTCGTTGCGGCTATTGAGAGTATTGACTGGGATGAGATAAAAACACGCAATAGTAATCCGTCATTAATGGCTCGCGCGATTATTTACATAATATCTAATAAGATTGACATTTGCTTTCCCCTAATTAGACGTAATCCAAAAAACACTGACTCATCATGGATAACAACTGATATTGACGACTATAAATTATTACTGTTTGAATTACTTGACATTTGCGAGCGTTACCCTTCTAATGACATGCATAATTTAATTAAAGACATGCAATTAAAATATCTTAAATTAATTAATAACAAAAAATCTGGCTATTACTCTAACATAATATGTTGTTCTAATAATTCTTCCAAGGCAATGTGGGCTGTCATAAATAAAGAGAGAGGCAAGGGCAACTCTCCAAATTTAGATTTTACGGATATTGTAAGAAATTCGGACGGAACACCGTTTCTTACAAAAGAATCGGTTGTTGACGCGATGAACCAACGTTTCCTGAGTGCGGCCGCCACGTGCGGTGCGCCGTGCGCTGACGTGCAGCGCGCGCAGTACGAACTGTGCGCGGCGCGGCCACCGGCTGACCGCTCGCTTCGACTTACTGCTTTTAGTGCGTATGAAATCTATCAGATCATCACATCACGTATCCCACCTAAACCGTCGAAAGATGCATATGGCATATCGATGAAACTTGTCAAATTGGTAGCAGCGCCACTAGCCTCCGTCCTTTCCGAGTTTTTTAACGCCTGCATAAGGGAGGGTTCCTTTCCCACGCCATTAAAGTTCAGCAAAGTGTCACCTATTTACAAAGGGAAGGGTAAAAAAGACTGTATGGACAACTACAGACCAGTCTCTATTATACCCACCATCGCCAAAATTCTTGAGAACGGTTTGTGCTCCCGGCTGACTAAATTTCTTTCAGACACAAACGCCCTTTCTGACCGCCAGTATGCGTACCGCGAAGGCCGCTCAACCACCTCTTTGGCTCGCGAACTCGTACATCGAGTCATGTGTGCACGTGAGCAAAAGATGCAAGTGGCTGTAATATGCTGCGACCTGTCCAAAGCGTTTGATGTCGCCGACCGCGCCGTATTAGCTGAAAAACTACAGCATTACGGAGTGGTGGAATCGTCGTATGCCTTGCTGACTGATTTACTTCGCGACAGGACTCAGGTGGTGGTGGGAAGCCAAGGGAAGGTAATGTCCGCGCCTCTGAAGGCGGAGATAGGAGTAGCTCAGGGTTCATCGGTGTCCAACATACTGTTCTCGCTACTGCTGAATGACTTGCCAGACGCTGTGACTGACGCAGTAGTATTAATGTACGCTGATGATGTGGCAGCGCTGGTGACATCAGAGTCTGTGGATCAGCTAGAGCAGAAGTTGAATTACGCTGCAAACCAATTGGCACAATGGTTTCAGATAAATGGTCTCGCTCTGAACCTGAAAAAGACTCACTTCATGCGCTTTGTGCTGTCAGGACGGTCATCGCGACCACTGGCGGTATCTGCGGGTGGAGTGGCTTTAGTTCAGGTGAAGACATTAACCTTTCTGGGGTTCGAAATTGATGAATGCCTCAAGTGGGATCGGCAAATCGATAAAATGTGTGGTAAGTTGGGTAGTGCGTGTTATGCCCTTCACAGAATATCGCGCGTTTTACCAGAACGCGAAGTGCGGTCTTGTTATTTCGCGACGGTGCACTCGCAACTCCAATACGGCGCTGAGCTATGGGGACGTGCTGCCGACTGGCTACGCGCCTTCCGAATGCAGAAGCGAGCCGTGCGGGCCATCGTCGGGATACCGCAGGACATGTCCGCTAGACCGCACTTTATTAGACTAGGCATCCTCACGCTACCTGCTATAATTATTTATCAGGTCGCTCTGTATACAAGGCTGAACCTGGATCTGTACCCTAAGGTGGGCAGCCGACATTCATACTGCACTAGAAGCAAGGGTCAGTTATCGTCGGTCTCGTGTAAACTTATAAAATCATCCAAGACGACTCATGTTATGGGTCCGACAGTTTATAACCAGCTGCCGACGACCATTTCTAGTGCCACAACCATTGGAACCTTCAAAGCTCGTTTAAAAAAATGGCTTGTCGAGCAAGCGTTTTACTGCTTTGATGATTTTTTTAATAGTTGAACTTTGACTTATAATTAATGTGTTAGATTTTTGTGTTTTTTGATTTTTTATTTTATTTGCAATATTTCTACCTGTTTGACATTTGGATTTTTTTTTTTATTGATTTTGATTTTTTATTGATTTGACATCTTTTATTGCTTTGACATTTTTATTGACTTGACATCTTTTTATTGCTTTGACATCTTTTATTGTTTTGACATTTTTTTATTGATTTGAAATTTTTATTGCTTGTAACTTTAATGTAATGAATATTATGAATCTGTGACTTGTAAGAATCCCTTATCAATAAAATACTATGACTATGACTATGACTATGATCAGCCACCATATAACTGAAGACTGATTCAAAGATAAACACAGATCCCATAACGTGTATTCCAATAAATCTTGATACGAACGTTCGACGACAGCCAATAAATACAGAACACGAATTGCCCTCAGTTGGAAAATAAATAAGACACGCTGTGTCTGCGGTTACCGATCGGATGTAGAGTTATTTTAATGACCACCCGTTAAGGAGGGAAAGGAATGGTTGGGAGAAGTAAAGAACAAGAAAATATCACTTAAAGGTTAACTAGAAAAAATCCTTACTTAATATTATAAAAGCGAAAGTGAGTTTGTTTGTTACCTCTTCACGCTTCAATGGCTAAACTGATTTTAATGAATTGTGCAAAGTTGGGAACCAGGAGACAGATATAGGCTATTTTTTTTTTATTATTGAATTTAGAGCGAGAAAGAGGGAAGAAACGGGAAAACTCAGCTTTGCTATTACAAATCAATAGGGCGCATGGGTAAAAACTGCAGGTTACAGGTACCTGCAAATCAGGAAAAGGGAATTGTGTTACCCCAAATTTAATGCGAATGAAGTCGCGGGCAAAAGCTAGTGTTACTATAATTAAAACGACTATTTGAATGACACCCTAATTAAATTGTAATCATATAATCTTTGACATCTCTATCAAAGTTTGACATTTAATTGAGTACCGATAATATGTATTTAACTGACATGCCACTAACTGTAATTTTAATTCCTATTTAATGTTTGTTTTAAAAAAATATGTTAATGTATCAAATATTTGCACGCCCCCAGTGGCAGAATATGCTGGGACCTTTGTTTATATATAAGACCATAAAAATGTACCATATGCAACCAATTAAACGAAATGGAATATAACATCGTCATAGTTGGCGCAGAGGCTGAGCATTTGGCTGCTGTGCTGCGTGTCGTGAGTTCGATTTTCGCATGGATTAACTATTTGTGTGGGCAGTTGGTAGTTTTTCTTGTCTGACTGTTTGTAACCGGACCCAAAAATACTTAGTGTGAGAAAAGAACAAAAGATCATCTGCCCAGTATCATTACAAGTCTGAAAGAAAGTATAAAAACAAATAACAAAAAAAAAAAAACATGCAAACCATCACAAAAATTTATAAATACATATATGGGACAAAAATAGCTTGCATTTCGTGACTGCGACAGACCACTCAGCATGATGCTGTGCCATGGGAGCCCAGCACAGCGCTGGTTTTCAGTGGTCAACCCGTGAGTAAAACGTACGGAGGTCAAAACAACATACATAAATATGGGCTTCCAGGCTTCCTGAATGCAGCTGAATGTCAGAATCGTTAGTCGTCAGTTACGGTAATATTCCATAGTAAAACTAGTTACAAGACTAACCAACGTAAAAGGCAACCTAGATATCAAATACGAACACAATGCAATTCAAGTTACTCGTGGAATAAAATTTGGAACCGAATCTTAAGTCTGATAACATCTGATAATTGGCAAAGACTACTTGACTATCGGTGCCAAACTTTTAAAATGTAAAGTATATTCATACAATACTAAAGAACGCTGGAAGCAATTTACAAAAAAAACGGTTGGTCAAGGACTGGTTTGAATTGAAACTAATAATTCTCTCAATTCGAAAATTTACATTAACTTAAAACAGGTAGGTGTGCACGCCAAAGAATCTTCAAATCAAAATACCTGGAGGCACCACATAAATCCTTACCACTCACAATCGCGAACATTCCATTAGCTTCCCAAAAATCCTACTAATTTGCAATAACAACCGCAGAAAAACATTTATCTCCGTCCATCGTAACTTTTTGCGTAGCACGGTTGAAGAAAATTTTCAATTATCGCACAGCCCACCCCAGGTCGAAAGTCACACAGGATTTTATTCCCATCTGAATTAAAGCACAAATGGAATCCCATTTTATAATTTTCTCCGATTTGCAGATAGTCCTTTTCGTTTTTATTACTTCTGTGACTTATGTCTGAGTTTGACGTGGAATTAGATGAGAATTTCTGTGGTTTATCATCAGACGTTCACTAAAGATTCAACGGAAACTGACTTCACATGACAGTTTAATAAAAAACACAAATCAGTTAATAAATAGTTTTTAGATAAGTCTGTCAACAGCAAACTTTTTACTCCCAAAGCCAACATTGAGTAAAAGTTTTACTCTAACTTACACAGAAATATCTCATTATCTTCAGCTTTTTCAACTTGAGTTGCTATTATAATAAAACCTAATTTAGTTTCTTCCACTAACAGATTCGCATCAAAACAATCTCTTACATTGCCACTTTAAGTCTCCCCAGAAAAAGTTTCTTCAAGAATTATTCCCAAAATTTATGTTTCGGCCATTTTAACTCTTTGCTTAAAATCTTCATTTGGAGCGCTGCAAGGCGCTATCTACGGTTCAATCAGACCTTCTGTTGCCAGTATAAATAGAACCTCTTTTGAATGTAAAAAAAGTCGTTATTACCGTCTGTGTAAATATTTTGGGACTCATCTCGTGATGAACCTTTGTAATTTTAGGACTTCGCTTTGTTTATTCTTTATGAACGGGATTGTTACTGTTTTATGAGTCATAATTATTATTTTGTGCGTTTTCACTCTTTATTTTTTTCGTTTTCAACTCAATTAGGTCGTTCTAATTACAATTTGAGTTTTTTTTTAGGCCTAACTGAAAGCAGTGAATTAATCTACTTTTAGCAATTTTGGTGATCAACAATCGTTAGTATGAGATCTTTCTTTTGAAGTGGGAACAATTACTGGCAAGTTGTAATTAATGATTTTGTTAATTATTAATGTAATATAAGATTTTACTTATAAAGTAAAATCTATCTACCTTAGTAAATATTTAGCTTCTGTTTGGTGCCAATTTTACCCAGATTCCACTACCAAAAAAAAAACAAACACCCTGAACAGCACTTAATATATCAAAAACTTTCCCCAGTCACATAAATACATTTAAAATCATTCGACAGTAGTGATCTATTAGCTAGAACTGCAGAACGTTTGTCATAACAGACCGGGGTTCATAGTAAGCTGTAGTTAATGGTCGAACTTTTGTGTATCTACGATGTTCAAATTTGCCGATTTTCGCTCCGGATAACCACTATTATTTATAGCTTGATCTTGTGAGTGCTAATATTTAATGTGTCTTGGAAGCAATATTCGTTTTCCGTTTAAAAGTTTTTGAATGGGTTTGATTTTATGTTCTGGGAATGCTAGTTTCTAATAAAGAATCTATGGTGATAGTTCCTGCCAATTTAATTTATTTTTTGGTATTTTTTAAGGATATTACGATTAGGAGATCGTGGCTACATAATAGCAATGACTCATAAGATCTGTGGAGACTATGGGTCTCCACAGACGAGTCACTGAGTCACACCGAGATTCCTCCGTGCCTCGGAAAGTACGCTAAGCTGTTGGTCCCGATTTTCATTCGAAGATTTTTGACAGTCGTTACAGATAGTCAGTGTGCCGAAAGTCTAACAACCATCTACATCAACCACTAAGAGGTATCGTATTACCCAGTACTAATTGGAATGTGGAGGTTAGACAGGCAGTCGCTCCTTGTAAAGTTTTGGGATTCAGCTGCATCTAGTTAGAGTAGAAGTGGTCCCAGCATAGTTGGGAAAGGCAGGTGATTTTTAAGGAGATAAACCCTGCTTACAGATAAATGATCAAATTCTGTTTTTCAAAACAATTATCTATGTATAACGTGTCTTTAATTTAATCGGCAAGTATAAATATCTCCCTAGGCTCATGGTCACGAAACACAAAAAACAAAAGAAAGAACAAGGATTGGTTTTAGTCAGAACAAGTTTAACACTCCCTTCCACTCCCCCCAGAGCGAGAATAGTCGGTTGATAAGTGATCATTACCATCTAAAAAAAAAGCCATTGGTGGCATAAAAATCTGACACCACGTTAGGCACTAACCATAAAGAGAAAGTACTCGATAATGAAGAGGGTTAAATCTATAAATATGGTTAAGATCATCACCAACGTCGTGATTTATGACTACCACAGAACATTGCTCTCTAAATGACTACTACTTTAAAGGGTCTACATTTGCGAAAGAGATATCAGCAAAATCGAGAGGCCTGCCAGTACCACTGTCAGCTGGGGTTATGTGTTTTACAAAAGAGATACCGCGGCCCCGGAACACGAAAGGCAAAAGAAGGAACAAGGAAGGGTTTTAGCTTTTAGTGAGAAAAAGTATTAGTATATAGTTATTTTTTTGATTTCCCATATGAAAAAGGGGTCTTCATTTCCACAATTTTTTGCACGCGACAGAACATTCGCTTAAATCCCAAGGACAACTAGGTCAGCGTTTGCAGCTCCATAATTCTCCAATCTCCAACACATCCCTACTCATCAAAAACAAAATTTAATAACTCTCAACAAAAACACTTCACTACATAAAACAAATTACTTTTTTCATCTCCTCTGAGATATTTGTCTGTAATCTTCGTTGCTAACCTACTTTTTTCATCAAATTATGTCGGTAATCGACTGTCACTGAAGGGGTGACCCCAAAGGCGTGGGTTGTATGTAATGACGTCCTCATCTCATGTCATCCTTGGACTCGCAATTGACTTGGAATAATATAGAGATACTAGTCTTCACCCGCAGCTTTGTTCGCGTGGAGGTCGGGAATTATTTTAAGGGAAATTACTATTAAAGTAGTAGAAAAAAGTAATATATAAACATTTGCCTTAAAAAAAACGTTGCCCAAAATACAAGGAATTTCTCGCTTTTCAGAGGGGCTTGCCAGGGCCACAGCCTGCCCAGTTTGCGGGTTGCTCGAAAGGGACACCGTGGCTTCGGAACACAAAGGGCAAGGGAAGCAGCATGGACGGGATTTTAGTCCATAAAAGTCTAACACTGCCCCCCGGTCCACCCAACTACCATTATTAAAAGACACCTACAATTTACCAGTTGTTTTAAATTCTCATGTTATAAGGGCCGAGGTTTTTGCTATCAACCAAGTACAAATCTGAAATCACAGTGTGCTGAGATATTTAAAAAATATCCTATGTCCTACTCCAGAAGATTAAAATTTCATAGAATATTAAAAAGATTGAAATTTCTATGAAAGCATTGTAACCTAAATTAAAGCTGTTGAAACATGAAAAGGTTATAGACAGACAGACTTTCTTTGGCATTTCTATTATTACTATGGATATTGAAGAAAACTTTTTCTGGGAACGACTTTGACATCTAATCTAGGTATGTGATCGGAGGGTAGGTAATTTATGTATGCCGCAGGGTTCCGCAAGATGGTTTGGCCTCCCTTCAAAGTTTAATCATGGTTATATTTTGATAACTTCTGTACGGTCTAAATATTAAAGTCTAATTTTGTTTACTTTTGGTAAAACATTAGATAAGATACGTATTAAACAAAAGTGGCAATCACTTTTCAAAGCTTTCTTATTGCTATAGCAAACCTCTTTGAACGGGAGGCAAGCGTATGTAGATGCATCATATTTTCGACTTTTCCACTATGATATTAAAGCGTTATTTTGCTTTAGCTAGTGTTGACAAGAACATTAGAAGTAACAATATAATACAATTAACAACAATACAACTAACATTAAGTAAACTAAAACATTTAAAAGATGCGGCCTTTCGGAAGTACTTGCATAGCTAAAATAACATTGAATTAGTTAAGATAATTTTAAGATAACGTTGGATTAGTTAGTGAATATAATTATAAGGTCTGTTTATAATCGCTGCTTAATGATTACTGCTAAATAAAAATAAATATTACTTAAAATAATTGTTACTTAAATTAACTTCACAATTATTAAATTTTAATAGTCACGTACATTATCGGCCACGGTAGCCAATCTTAGCGGAAATTATCCATCTGCGCGGGAGATATTATAGTGCATAAGTGTGTGCGCTGCAGAAGTACAATCTTTATTCTTTCACTATCATAGTCAAATGAGACGGTAGACCAACATGACTGGAAAGAGACCAGGCGCAGGGCCAACGGCTTAATGTGCCGCCAACTTCCAAACTGTGGGCCGCTAACTGTCAAATTTCTAATAGAAAACCTAATAACAGTTTTTTGCCCTACTTACAAATCGAACCATGATTGCTCAGCGTTTGCGCTTGCGACTGCGGAACCAACGGAGCAGTCAAGGTCACTTTTTAGGGTTCCGTAGTCAACTAGGAACCCTTATAGTTTCGCCATGTCTGTCTGTCCGTCCGTCCGTCCGTCCGTCCTCGCTTAATCTCTGTGACCGTTAGAAAGCTGAAATTTGGTACCAATATGTATATCAATCACGCCGACAAAGTGGTAAAATCAAAATTTGAAAAAAATGTTTTATTAGGGTAGCCACCCTATATGTAAAGTGGGAAGTGTTTTTTTTTTAATTTCAACCCTAACGTGTGATATATTGTTGGAAAGGTATTTAAAAATAAATAGGGGTTTACTAAGATCATTTTTTGATAATGTCAATAATTTCGGAAATAATCGCTCCAAAAGTAAAAAACAATGTGTCCCCCCCCCTCTAACTTTTGAACCATAAGTCTAAAAAATATGAAAAAAATCTGAAAAGTAGAACTTTATAAGGACTTTCTATGAAAATTATTTTGAACTTGATTGACATAACAGTTTTTGTACAAAAAAGACAAAAAGTTTTACAAAATAATTTATGGACTAAGTTTGTAGTATAATAGTATATGCAAGCTTTTTTTGTAACTTTGTTTACATACTTTATTATCCTGAACGTATCTTTTTTCAAACAAAAAAAGAATTATTGAAATCGGTTCTCGCAATCCAAAATTACCACCAAAATTGCACGTCTTTGTATTAATTAGTAACCCAATTCCTCGAGAGATGGCGCTGTAGGTACTTATTACATTGGATCGGGTATTACCGAATTGTTCGGTTGGCCTCATAACTGGGAACACTTATTGTGACGGACGGGAAACTTCGGAACCCTACACTGAGCGTGTCCCGACACGCTCTTGGCCGGTTTTTTTTTTCTTTAAAAAGACGTTGCCCCAACCTAAGAATTTCTCCTGTATCGTGGGCGCGTTTACAAACATTTAAACTCACATACACAAACAGCCAGACCCGGAACATCTATCTGTAGGCCATAAAAATATTTGTTTCGTGCGGGGATCGAACCCGCAACACGCAGCACAGCAGTCGATCGCTCAGCCACTGCGCATTTAAACATACATTTAATCGCATTCATTGCCGCGATCCGCAAATGGCTCCGAGTTCGTAAGGTGACTTGGCACGGATGTATAACCTACAATTTATATGATGGTGACAGGTGTTGCTGATTATAGCAATTCACAGAACTGATTGTAAACGGAGGGATTTACCGGCGATATTTTCCTGTTTGATGGGATATGTAATAAATATTGGTGGTATTTGCTATGTATGTGTTGTTCGTATTGTGATTCTTTGATAAAAATATAGTGTATACTTTATTGAACAATAATAAGGTACAATGGCTGTTATCGTTGATAGCGTTATCATTCGTACCCCAACTAAGTTGGGGTTGGCTTCCAGTCTAAACAGTTGTAGCTATTACCAGTATTTGACATGAAGCGACTGCCTAACTGAACTCCAGATCTAAGTTAGTACTGGGTAATACGATGCTTCTTGACTGGTTGTCTGACATTCAGATCACTAACTTAAGACAACAAATGACAGCCTGAACCAACGATGTAATAACCAATTGACGACACGGTTGGCGCAGTGGTTGAGCGATCGACTGCCGCGCTTCGTGTCATGGGTTTGATCCCCGCACAGAACAAATATTGTATGACCTACAGGTAGTTGTTTCGGGTCTAGCTGTTTGTATATGTAAATTTAAATGTTTGTAAATACGATACAGGAGAAATAAATTCCCAGTGTGGAACAAAGTTAAAAAAAAATAAACCAACGTGGGTTAACCTCGAGGGGTTGTTATCATTCAGCCACTAGGTGTTAAGACCTCGCTAAAGTTTTATCATATTAAATGCAGATTAGGAAGCTTTGATCAGAATTACTGTACTGGACGAGTGGACTACACCAGCCTCTTCAATCAAAAATGTGTGATAATAATAAAGTTCACAGCCAATGGCTTAATTGCTAAGAGCCTCGACCAACACCTGAGAAGGCTCTCGTTAGGCAGCTGGATCAAGGGCTTGATACAGAAAGCGGTTCTCCTGGACACGGCTCGTATAGTTAGGAGGTTCCTTTCTCTGGAGCCCTGACCGCCGGTAGCTTGGATCCTGTTCCCGATACCGGTGGGCTACTATTTTTATATTTTTAAATGTTTATTTCTGCTTTTTTTTAAATATTTAAAAATGTAATAATATGTATAAAAACCAATAAATGAACTGAAGTTCATAATAAAACTAAGAGTTAATCAACTTTGTTTCAGCATTTAGTGAACCCTAAGTTTCTAAGTATTTAACTATATTGTCTACGCAATAAAAGTTGAAAAATCACGGCAAAAAACTCAGTTATTGAAAACAATAGTCTCAGCTGACTCCATCACAGAACAATTACGAATATAATTAAACATTATCGCGAACCACACTCCGTAACACAAACTGTACAGGAATAATGACCTCACAATCATAAAGCTGACGCATCAAACATTTTTCGACGTCACCACAGAGCAATAAATATATACTGTGGACCTGTCATCAAATTTTCAGCACTCCATGAATGGAGTCAATTTGTAGTGGTTGAACACCAACCACAATCATTACCAAGCTCTCCTGGACCCGTCATCACGTTTTAAATTGATGGTTTTGGGTATAAAGCATAATCAGGTTTTATAGTTCTCGATGAAGATAGACAGGAAAGGAGCTAAAACCTATTCTTTGAAAAAGGGTGAGCTGTGATGATGAAGGATTGATAAGTGCAAGTCATGACCTTGAATGTTTAGTACTAGGACAAGCCTACGTCCTCTCGAGGTTTTCCTTCACCGCTTTTAGGGTTTTATACCTCAAGAAAAACAAAATCCTTATTGGATCACTTTGTTGTCTGTCTGTCAAGATCCTTTATTTCAAGAACGCATGAAGGTATCAAGTTCAAATTTAAATCATATATTCAAGTCTGAAGTCCCTTTGTGCGCCGAAAAAAAACAACCGAGAGGGTAGTTCTTTTTTTCAAAAGACAAGTTATGGCCGTTTATGTCCCAAGTTTATACGGAACCCTGGGTGCGCGAGTCTGACTCGCTTGCGGCCGGTTTTTTTTTTCATAAACATGTGCAATTGTACATAAACTAAAGCCTTTTTTTAAGGGCAGAAATGACAAAACTCCATGTGGGACCAGCCTGGCAGACTTCTTTTGTTAAGTCCAATTTCATACATCTGGGCATACATGCACGCTGATTGTTAGTACTCCGCACCTGACTTTTCTGAAGAACCTCACCAATAAGAACAGTGTATGTCCTTCTAGGGCGTCTCCTTCTAGCGTTGTCACTCACTTAGGACTTGTAAAAATAATAATGCTTATTTTTTTCTTGTTAGATAAAACGTTGCTCCACAATATGAATGTTTAGTTCTTGGGTGCGTTTACTAACATTTAAACTCACATACACAAACAGCCAGACCAGGAAAAACGACCTATAAGTCGTATATAAAACAAATATTTGTTCCAAGCTGTGATCGAACCCACGACACGTAGAGTAGTAGTCGATCGCTCAGCCACTGCATAATAAACACTAAATAATAAATACGTATACAAATTCCTGCTTTTTTTTAAGGACTAAAATAACAGATCGCCATCTGCCTACTTTGGCATCGTGCACTGCCTTCATGATTTCGTATAATATAGATTTTTGAATCCAGTTCAGCAGTAATTACTTGCCAGGTTAAGCGAAAAACTACTTAGCGAGCAAGACCCAACTTTGTGCCGCATCTGGCTAGACTGAAAGCAGACTTCAATATACTAAGGAAAAAGCTGGGGTGAGTCGCTAAAAGGGACCAAATTTTAAGCAAAGTGCGGTCATTATTTTTGTCTCAAATATGAAGTTTTAAAAAATATTTTTTAGGTTCTATTTTAATCCTAAACTAACATAAAACAAAAAATATGTTAAAAAAACTTATCAAAAACACAAAGACAAAAATCCGTCAAAAAACTAACGTGAACCGAAAAATGGAAAATAAAAAGATAGCGACGTTGAAATTTAAAAAATTCACGTCGAACGAGTTTAGGCATTTTTGTAATAAATTGAAAGGCTTTTGATGACACGGGCCAGCGGCCGTTGTGTTTACTATATACATAATAAAAGCAATAAAATGATATACATTGCACATGGTGTGATTGACACGTACATATTTGTTAGAGAAAGATATTCTAGGATATTTTCACGGCAAGTTTTGGCGAAGATAGCAGTGATTTATTGGCATCTGTTGCCTTGTGGGTAGAATAAGGAAGCAGGTATTTTTTGCAGCAATAAATAACACATGAATAGACCATTATGCCGGAATATAGGCACTTTTGTAATTCCGCATGTTTTCTTTTTTGTCCACATATTTTATGAGAAGCGAATAACATCAATATTTAAGAAACGCGCTGGGTGCTGTGCTAGTCAGATAACAAATTAGGCTGACACCAATCTATACTAATATTATAAAGCTGAAGAGCTTGTTTGTTTGTTTGAACGCGCTAATCTCAGGGACTACTGGTTGGAATTGGAAAATTCTTTTAGTGTTGGATAGTCCATTTCTTGAGGAAGGCTATAGGCTATATAACATCACGCTACGACCAACAGATGCTGAGCAGCGTGGGTGAAACCGCGAGGAACAGCTAGTCCTTACTAATATTATAAAAGCGAAAGTGAGTTTGTTTTATTACGTCTTCACGCCTTAATGGCTGAACCGGTTTTGATGAATATTGGTACAGAGATAGTTGGGACCCTGGAGACGGACATAGGCTATAGGCTTTTTTTTAAAGATTGAGATATGAGGGAGAAAGAGGGAAGAAAAGGAAAAACTTAGCATTGCTATTACAATAAATAAGGCGCAAGGGTAAAAACTACAGGTAGCAGGTTTAACAAAATTCTAAGCAAAATTCACAGACAACAGTGACTAGATGTATACGCCATCACTTCGTCCCTTTTAATCTCCAAGTTTTTAATTTTGTGGATATCACCCTGAAAAAGTTTTTCAGTAAAACTGTATTTTTAATTAAGACATTAAAAGTGAATTACTATTATTTTGTTTATATTTTCGACGGGCCTGTTGGTGTAGTGGTTAGTGGCCTTGACTGCTGAGCCGGAGGTCGTGGGTTCGATTCCCACCCAGGACAAACTTTGTGTGATGAGCATGATTGTTTGTTCTGTATCTGGGTTTGATTTATCTATAATATGTATGTATTTATAAATTATATAAGTATGTATATCAGTTGTCTGGTTACCATAACACAAGCTCTGCTTAGCTTAGGATCAGATAGCCGTGTGTGAGTTGTCCCAAGATATTTATATATATTTTATTTTTTATTTATTTATTTATTTATCCTTCTTACAACTATCATTACAGGCCTTAACCTAATGCGACAGTGAAGCTATCAACTAATAAAAATAAAGCTAAAAATAAAACTCTTTACATCAAATTTCTTAATTTCTAAATACTTAATTATAAACAAACAAAATAAAATAACATATTACTGCTTCCTTATAGTCTTACATAACTAACTATATTTAATAAAACTCTTGCGAAGTCACTCAAAGTGCACGAGAAAACATCCAATCGCTCGTGTAGTTCGTTTACCACTCGAATTGTTCTGCTGAGGGGTGTTTTCGCCAACAGATTGGTTCTGGCTACCGGAACGTTCAGTAGTTGCGGGCGTCTTAATATATAATAATAAATAATATATATATTATTTTAACAGAAACTTTATTGTTTAACAAACTGTTTCTCACGACACTGTCTGGCTTTAGGTGACGCAAGTCTTTTATTACTAGATTAAGATTGTTTTATATCTTATATCACAGCGAAGTTGTCTAGTCGAACATAATTATGAGAATTATGTGTTTTGACGCGACGCCTGCCGTTAATATTGGATACTTTGTGTTAGACCCAGCCAATAGCTATAAACAGCAACCAACCATATATATTATTGATTTGATTTCTAGTAATACGCACCGGATTCATAATTAGAATTACGTTGATTTTCCAAAATTTGATTGAATGTGTGTTTTAATTAAAAATATACATGAAATCTTCTTCATAGGTTGTAAATTAACGTTTTTCAGTGAGAGATAACATAGCAGGCTACCTAATATTTTCCTTTAATTTAGCTACTTCGTATATTTTAACATGATACTATAATATTGTTTTAATTCTGAAACACCTAGAGCACTTTACGTATAAGCTTTGCTAATATTAAGTTTAAGATTGTGTTATTTGTTAAAATTTATATAGGTAACAAGGCGAAAATATACATGGAATAAAAAAATCATATCAAAATAAATGTTCTACTAAAATGGCTTTACAGTACAAACCGTCTGTAAGAAGGTTTAATAATCAATTCACACATTAACACAAAAAACATCATCATTATTTTAACATAACATACACGATTACTTACACGCACTTATGTTATCTAAACCTTAATATATTTAAGTAGATATACAACATAGTGATATAGTGATAATACTATCAATAGATATACTATCATACCTGATAAGGGGGATTTGTATAGGCTCAATATCGGCTCTGTCATCAGACCGGTCGGCTCTGAAAAGCAATTGTTTGTTTGTTGTTACATACTGAAAATATTGTTGTTGGTGAGGCACCGACTACGGTGTTAGAAGATTTGTTTTTTATTCCATATTTGTGTTCGGTTGTTTTAGAATTTGTATCCTTTAATTTTATCATAGTCAATAAAAAAAAACAAATCATTAAAAGTCTTAACTTTTAAATCTTTGCTTGATTTTGTACTAAATTATAAACATCGATTTTAGTTTCTTATAATTTCTTGCTTGCATAAAATTGATTACAAAATCCTTCATTGCAATACAGGTTCATTTTTTTATTATCCTTCATGAATACTAAAAGAATATTTTAAACCAGCTTATTTTCACAACAAACTTCATCCTATTCCAAGCCATAAGGATTAACATTTTCTTTCAAGTCAAAAAGCAACAAAAGACTACATTACTAAACTTAGGAGTCTAGCTTTTGTCCTTGAAGTAAACTTAAAGGCACTCTATCCCTACAGATGTAGCGGATTAAACGAGCGTAGGCGAGCGTGGTCTACGCCGCTACGGCGTAGCAAGGTCTACGGTGGTACGTGCTACACGTTTTTTGAAGCTGTATTTAGGATATTTATTAAGAACAGTATTTACGTGATGAAACCCAGTCTAGGTTAATGGAAAACTCTCAAAAAGTATATTGTTATTTTTGTTCTTCTTGTTTTCCAACCAATGTATATTTTTTTGGGTTAAAATTTAACGTAAAATAAACACACTCGTTTTCAATTACAAAATTAAAATTGAACACTGCAAAAGGTTGTTAATTTTCATAGAAAAATATTCACAATATTTATCGAACACAGTCCTGAAATTACAGGCATTCTTTCACCGTAGTCGGTTAAAAACACAGAATATCAGTTTTTTGCTATGAATTTTTTACACGTTAGCCACTTATTGTGTTATCGCCGGACAAAATGTTCGATCCTTATCTCACGAGAGGTTTGAATATGAACATGATATTATCATATCAGTATTTATTACCTCGTACCTATAAAAACGTTGTTTTGTACACGATAGGTTTTTCTATAGTTTTATTTTTGATATTTAGCAAACTGCGGCTTTGTCTGGCAATGGTTTTTTTACGTTTAATATTTTAAACAGCAGATTTTTATTTTGTTCATTAGTCATTTTTGATAATCACTTTTCAATAATAT
The DNA here is from genome assembly GCA_958449745.1 of Ochropleura leucogaster. Taxonomy (NCBI): domain Eukaryota; kingdom Metazoa; phylum Arthropoda; class Insecta; order Lepidoptera; family Noctuidae; genus Ochropleura; species Ochropleura leucogaster. Next base: position 18,113,648 of record OY288207.1, read on the forward strand.
TTTAATTATTTTCAGTAACAATACGAAAGGGAAATATAATTATTATTTTATTCACTTTGTTCAACACTAAATAAATTATTCACGTGTTAAAATAATCAATAATTTCACATTCAGCAAGTACAACACTTTTGTTCCAAGTTCACAGAAACGTTTATTATTTACATTTTATTCACTTTAATCACTCACAATAATAACGTCTGTACTCCATGCTTTATACGTTTTCCATAAATTCTCATCCATTATTCTTATTAAAAAGGCTACCTGAAAGATCGAACTTTATTCAGTAATCTATTTGACCCTTAAGCAAGTTTTCGTAAAGACGGGTCCCGGCTAAATTGCTTTGTCGATCCAAATACGGTGGATTTCTTCGATTTTATCACGGTCCCTCGAGGCCTTTTTACAGAAAATTCTTCGCGTATACGGAATAATAAATTATAGCTGACTTATTTATTGAGAAGCATGTTATGTTGATAAGTAAACTAATTTTTAAAAAAAATTGTTTAGGAAAGAATACAACAATTTGACACTTAACAAAATACTCACGACCAAACCGCACTTTACAATTTTCAAAAACAAAATACACTAAAAATCGCTGCACCGACAAAAATTCAACAGTCAAAAATATTTTTATCTACAATCAATCTCAATTTAACCCACAATCCAATGATCCACTGGCAGTCAATAAAACACACTTTTTCATTCTATCTCAACCACTGTGCGTTAACAAAATAAAAGTTTTCCTGAAATATTTTTCCATCGTTTGGCTGCAATAATGACACTTATTCCAGCTTCTGACTTGGTCCAGTAGCATGTGCCAAGAAACTCCGCAGGAATTATTATATGATGCATCCGTTACATTTAAATAACTTTATCTTAATTGAAATCTTATTATGAAGGTGTAGTAGGAAAACATTCAGTTAAACGATAACATTTGTTTTGTTATTTAATTTTCATTATTGCACAGTGGTATTATTGAGAAATGTGTTTACGAAATGTTTTCGTCGTATTAGGGTTAATGTTTTTATTTTGTGAGATTGTTTAGTTTTGGTATTGTTTTCTGATTTTTCGATCAAATTGATTTGTTTTGTTCACTGTTTCAATTATTTTCTGTGAGAATTTATTTTGATTATAACGTCGTTTACTACTTTTGACACAAGAAAACACACAACTATTATTTTTTTGAGATATTCTTTTAAAAAATACACATCACTTCCACGTTAAATATCATGGTCAAATTCACTTTCGAAATAACAAATCCAAGAGCTGAAAGACGCTATTAAAACTAATTTATTTATGTTTCCCTTAATATTATAATTTTCCATCTGACATAATTTGTATTTTCTCACAAAACAGTAGTTCCTGTATAAAAACTTCATTTATAAACAGTTTCCCTAAGTGAAGTTTCCTTAATTAATTACCAGGTCAAATATAGTTAGTACAGCTATAAATCTCAGGCCAAGTTTGGAGTCGTCAGGCCAAACTAAGATAGCGGGAGGTACATCAAGAAATTTATTTTCCTTCAAGTTGTCTTGACTTCGAAGATGGACAGAGTCTCAGTACGCCTTTTGAAACGTGCTTGTTTTAAATAATGCTCAACTGTTTTCAAAATATTAAAACCAAAATCACGATTGGATTCATATATGTTTTCGCATCGTGGATCTGATGAAACAAATCTTGTTTTATATTTTACAGGCACTTTGTTAGACGATTAACATTTATTTATTTAGAAAATATTATCACTCTTTCCTTTGTATTTTTTCATAACATAATATTTATTTACAAATGTTCACTGTCTTTTAACAACTAACCGCCAAAGTCTAAAATCTCCACACGCTACTCTTAATTTTTAATATTTTCCTTTTACATTTCCCTAACGTCTCTGCTAACTCAAGAAAGCTTTTAAGCCTTTTAACACATTTCCATTCCGTCACTTTAACTTTATTTTGTTATCTCTTTTAGTATTTTTTTTAAAACACGTTAGAATTTTAGGGTTATTTAATTTTGTATCGTCATTGTTTTTGTCCACACTGTCGTTTACCGAACCACAGTGTGAGTGATAATTTGTTTGTTTTTTCATGTTATGACTCACAGGTCAGACAATGTCGCCGGTTTTATGATTGCTAGATACATAAAACCTGTTTTTTTGGCTAACGTGTAAAAAATCCTATTTCTTTTTGTTGCTGTTTTAACTTACCTCCACAGATTAGAGACATCGAGGTAATAATGATTGATACTTTATTTATAAAATCGACTAGTTTAACTTTGACTATGTCTTTTATCTAACTAGCGCGTCTAACTCGAAAGCTTGGCTATTTTATTTAAAGAGATTTTTAAATTCTATATTTAGAGGCGTGAAGGCAATGAAATATTAAACTTTGTACTGGCGATAAGTATCGTTAGCGCTACTACTATTATATCACTTTTTAGAATTAAAAATGGCACTAAAAAGACACGATTTATAATCGATTTTGTTACACAGCAATAACCGCCGCTGAACGTCAACACACACAATTTTTTTTTATATTTTTATTATAATAATAATAATTTTATTTATTTTTAAATATACAACGTTGAAATGAATACATCAAAATTGTGAACTAAATACACCGAAAGGTTTAGCGCGTCGGGGGTAGTATCATAAATGTGCGTTCATGGCTTGTTTATTATTGTTGTTTACGCGCGTGGTATCGCGTTGGGCCGGAGCGGCGGGCGTGTGTCGCGGCCGTTGGTGGCTCTGGACTGGAGTCGGAGCCGACCGTGACGTCACGTGACACTCAGCTTCGCGGCGGACAGCGCATGCGTCGCACGCACACTCTCGCCCCGCTGAGAACGCACGTGTCCACGGGTGACAGACAGTGTGCGGCTTACACAAACTTACTTAGTTATATGCAAGTTTTGGAAGTGCGCGAGTTAGGTGGTGCAGAGCAAACGAAGCCGAAAGTTATGTTTATTAGTTTAATTAAGTTTGGGTTGAATGAGATGTGAGTTATTGTTGTGTTGGAACAGTTTGGTGATTGCTGTCAAAGGTCTGATGAATTGTAGCATGATTGAGGCATGCGGCTGCGGCATGAAGCTCCTTCCAGTGGGTACATTATAATATACTAGTTGGCGCCCGCGGCTGCGCCTGCGTGATGTTCAAAAATAAGTACTGGATTTGCTAATTTGCAATTTTTTGGAAATTAGGTTGACGACACGGTTTGCGCAGAGGCTGAGCGATTCATACAAATAATTATTTGTTCGATCCGAACAAATATTTGTGTGGATTACAAATAGTCACAAAAGGTCACATACACAAACAGTTTGTGTATGTGACTTTAAATGTTTGTAAACGCACGCAGGATCCTAGTGTGAGGCAAAGTTTTATAAAAAAAAAAAAAATTGACAAATAATCGTACAGCTTTAAGATACAAATTGAGACACTAACCTTTTTTTTAATATAAACAAAATTAAAAGAAATAGTAGATTGTAGTACACTCTACCTTAAAAACGATTCCTTAAAAAGTCTTCTATATTTCAAAAAAAAAAAAGAATTCGTTAAGAGCCTTTACACATCCTAAGCAGACCTTGACCCTTCGAATAGAGCCTCGCACGTAGAGTCGTTACAAAGGGCATTATTAACTAGCGAAGCATACAACACTCTGATAGAGACACACTATACGTAGTAGATAGAGACGACTCTATCCGATAGAGTTGTGTGGTCAATTCTATTTTATGTTGTTTTGTTTGTTAATTTTGCAGGATTTTTATTATTTTGGGTTTTTGGCACAAGGCTGCAGTGTATAAATATTAGTTGTGCCCCGCGGTGTGACCCACGGTTAAAACCATATTTGATTTATTGAAACTTTGAATACGAATGGAAAATAATCCATTTTCAATACACCACCGAAACACAAAAATAAAATATCAAACACGTAGTTGTCTGTCTAACAAAACGGTTAATAAAATGTCTACAGCTGCTACGGGGCGTAGCACGCGTAGCACTTCGCTACAGACGCGTAGCACGTAGCTACGATATAGTTGAATGAACTTTTTCTCTATTGTAAATTATTATTGATGGGTTAAAGGCTTTTTATTGGTTATGTCTTGTTGTTAGCGATATGTTTATCTGTATGCGTAAGCCTGAAAGGTAAATCTATGGTTTAGAACAGAAAAAAGTTCATCATTCAAGTCGTTATTTGCTTTATGTATTCTATGTTTTTTTTCACACAGTGTCTACATCTTTTTGTATTTACTACTCTCCTTTCGTAAATCTGCTTAAAGAGATTTCTTTAGAAGTAAGCATTGCCTTTGTATCTTTTTTTTGTTCTTGACATCTTTATTGCATTAATTAGTGTATACATTAATCGTTAAAAAAGATAATTTACATTTCATGAACTCCTACACCTTTTGCCTACCATCAATACTTGGATCTGTCTCTGAGCTAAGTATCAATATTTAGATACATTTCTAAGCGTTACTATCCAAGTACAGCATAACGCAAAGTCACAACAAAAAATCGCTGTCATATTTTTTTTTGTTCTTGATACTAGAAAACGAATCTCAGTAAATAAACTGCTGCAGAATGTGTAGCAGAAATTATTTCACATATTTATGTAGCAGAATGATTTACTAAACATTATTTTAGGTAGTATAAATAAATAAAATAAAAAAAATAAATATCTTGGGACAATTCACACACGGCTATCTGATCCCAAGCTAAGCAGAGCTTGTGTTATGGTAACCAGACAACTGATATACATACTTATATAATTTATAAATACATACATATTATAGATAAACCACACCCAGACACAGAACAAACAATCATGCTCATCACACAAAGTTTGTCCTGGGTGGGAAACGAACCCACGACCTCCAGCTTAGCAGTCAGGGCCACTAACCACTAGACCAACAGGCCCGTCAAAAGTAGTATATGTAATAACGTTAGCCAATCAGCAAGAGGCAGCTTAGCAGTCAATGATTGGTCAGCGCTCACTCATAAAGACTAGTTAGTTTTTATGACTCTTTCACTGCCTTTAAAGGTTAAGGAAGAGCAGTCCAAGATAATTGCATTAACCCCATTACAATTAAATCAAGCCATTTGTATTACGCACACTCACGCCGGCCATTCCCGGAAGTTCGCGCCTGGACCGGAAGCTAAGCTATTTGAGTTTAGTTACTTACTGTGAAAATTTCGCTTACTGAATAGTACTTACATTCATAAGAATATATTCTTCGTAAACTCAATGTTATGCTATTTGGAGCAGAAATGTAAGAAGTGGATGCTGTTTAATTTTTTCCTTTTATTATAATAAGATTAAGTCTTTTTCTTTCCATTACAAAAATGTGTATTTAATATTTCACAGGCTTTTTAGTTGTGTTAGTACTTATTTCAATCCCTAACTTCTAAATTTCTTGTGAAAAAAATATGCTACAGTTCTTTCACAAGTTATTATGCCTTGTCACTCAGACTGTAGCATATTTTTTTAGTTTTTATAATTCGAACATCCTGTAATGGTCTAATTAACCGGGGTTGCGGATTGTTCGAAAGACATACCGCGGCCCCGGAACGTAAAAGGCAGTAGAAGGAACATGGGTGGGTATCAGTCAGTAAAAGTCTGACACTCCCCCCCGCTCCGCCCAGAGCGGGGGAAGGTATTTGATGATTTCCCATCCGCAAAAAAATGGTCTAATTAAGATAAATGTTTTGAGTTTATAACCTAACTAGCTTTCGCCCGCGGCTTCGCCCGCGTTAAATTCGGGGTAACACAATTCCCCTTGCGCCTTATTGATTTGTAATAGCAACGCTAAGTTTTCCCTTTTCTTCCCTCTTTCTCCCTCACAATTACCTCTGTACTAAAATTCATCGAAATCGGTTCAGCCATTAAAGCGTGAAGAGGTAACAAACAAACTCACTTTCGCTTTTATAATATTAGTAAGGATTGCAGTGTACTTTCACAATTCTATTCATACTACCTTCGCCCACGTGGCCACTTCCAGAAACAGCAGAAACAGTAACTAGAACAATAAGACCGACCCTTGACGTGATTACCTCTTGCTTCCTTGATTTAGGTTGATGTTTGAAATAATAAATTTTGTTTTTGAAATGGTTTCATTTAGTCTTGTAAATTAGAATGACAATCCGCTGTCAGCCCGGGGTTGACGATTATTTGAAAAAAATACTACGGACCCGGAATACAAACACAAAAAAAGGAACATGGGCGATTTTTAGTCCGTAAAAGTCTGAGACTCCCTCCCACTCAGCCTAGATTGGGTTAAGATATTTGATAATTTCCGAATCATAAAAAAAAGAAAATGCCGCTATGAATGCAAACATTAAATAGTAGATTATTTATCGAAAAAAAAAGATCAAATAAACAATAATAAGGTCGGAGCAATTATCATATATCCTTAATCCTTAATTTAAAGATATATTTTTTACTGTTAATATAAAGGATTAACATTTATATATTCCAAGTAAGAAGGTATATACAAATACTGCATAAACTGGTTAAGTCACGCGTGAGAAACATGCGTGAGATTGCGTTTGTATCCTTACTTAATATTATAAAAGCGAAAGTGAGTTTGTTTGTTTGTTTGTTACCTCTTCACGCTTTAATGGCTAAACCGATTGTGATGAATTTTGGTACATAGTATGGAACATAAAGTATATAGTTGGGAACCAGGAGACGGACATAGGCTAACTTTTATTTAAAAAAAGTGGGATGTGAGGGAGAAAGAGGGAAGAAAAGGGAAAACTTAGCGTTGCTATTACAAATCAATAAGGCGCAAGGGGAACTGTGTTACCCCAAATTTAACGCGGGCGAAGCCGCGGGCGAAAGCTAGTAATAGTATAATACCGTCAATCTCACGTCTCCAATCACATCCAATCAGTCAACTGTCGAATCTCATGTTAGCCGATGTGATTGATTTACCAAAACAACAACTAGTCATGTAGGTAAGATGATCCCAGATTTGCCTACGGATCATGTTGCATAAGCTTTTAGTATGTCGCATAATTTGAAAACGGCTTTGTTTGTTGTTTTCCTGCCAGATCAAATCAGACAAATAACTAGACAACCAACTCAACCCTAAGACTTTATTTTTTATTCAGTTGCAATGAGCTGTGAAAATTTAATTAACTAATATTTTTATTTATAAATATTATTTTTTAAATACTACAAATAGACATAAACTGATGATGAAAATATGTATTTTTTTTTTAAATAACAAAAAAAAAGCGATAAAAAATTTGTCCGCATTGCTGTCAATTAGATAATAACATACCTAATTAAAATAAAATTTTATAAATACTAAAGACTTGTTTTAAAATTAATTAGTATTAATTTATAACCCGGATCAATTTTATACAAATAGCTTATTATTAAGTCTGTTGCAAGATCTTCACACATTATGGAATGCAAATGGAGATACGAATATGACATTGCGAACATAATCAATGATCGCCATAGATATCAGAAAGAACAGAATTGGCAATCTTCTTAGAATGTAGATAAGCGCCGTGGTAAAGTCCACAGGAATGTGTTGAACGCGAGTAGTGCAAGAACAGGCAAAGTGGCAACACTTGAGGTCAAGTTGTGACGTCATTCGGATGAGATTAGGCTGATGATGATATCTAAATATGTAGTACATTAGACTTTCACAACATCAGTTACTCCTGCTTAAATTAAGGTATTTTCGAGAACAAAAAGGGCAAAAGAAGAATCATGGACGCGTTTTAGTCAGTAAAAGTTTGACTTTTCCATCCGCTTAGCCCAGTGCAGGAAAATTTAATAGAAAATTTCCCATCCGAAGAAAAACCCTTAGTAAGCTATGCAGAGGTACTCTACTTTAATTTAGGTGTTACTACACACTATTCCCTAAATTCACATGGGTATACCTCAAACGTTACACAAGAGGGGTGAGCAAAGATCATAGTGGGTCGCAGATCGGGTCGGGCGCAATCAAGCGGCCGTCAATCAGCTACCAGGCTTACTTAATTACCTCGGCACGTGTGGGCAGTTATACTTACACGATTGCGTGTGTGTGTGTGTGTGTGTGTGTACGGTATCTGATGTACAGTCAAGTATTTTGTACATTCGATTTTTTTTTAAATTCTTTTGTTTATTAATTAAGGCAGTCGTTGTTATGAACACCATACAAAATTACAGAAATTAATTTTGCAGACATTTTACATAAAATGACACAATCTTATTGCAGAAATTTATCAAGCACGATCACAATTTACACATTTTCAGACTTTGCATAAAAAACTATAATCTTAACTTATCGCAAAATTACATATGTACATGTAAAATACTTACTATGAAAAGTTAAAAATTTACTTTCAAATAAACCTGATATTCATATCCCATTTTATGTAATAAAAATATTTTTTGTCAAATGCCGAGATTTTTTACAATATTATCATGAAGGATTTTATAATAATTTTATAAACTTATTTTGTCACTGGAAACGGCAGAATATTATGATCGTAATACTCAAAGCACATAACAAACATTATCAAGTATTCTGACAAATGAATCCATTCTGTTATAAATTGTTGACCGATTTGACTGAAATTTGGTTTGTAAGCTTATAACCAGGATTATCGCATTTGCAAAGCTTTTCATCCTTATCTACGCTGGTGAAACTACGGAGCACAGTCAGTATATTGAAAATATTTTATTAAAATAAATTTGCATACCACCTTTTTATCTATACTAATATTATAGGTAAAGCTGAAGAGTTTGTTCGTTTGAACGCGCTAATCTCAGGGACTACTGGTTAGAATTGGAAAATTCTTTTAGTGTTGGATAGTCCATTTCTTGAGGAAGGCTATAGGCTATATAACATCACGCTACGACCAACAGGTGCTGAGCAGCGTGGGTGAAACCGCGTGGAACAGCTAGTTTCTAATAAATAAGAGGGCTGAATATCATTTTATAGTATTGATAGTATGACGCCATACTGAACTACACGACATTTGTAAAGAAAATCTCACATCAAAGTCACGCCGCAACGAGATTTTCTTTACAAATGTCGTGTGGGCGACGCGCCTTAGCAGACAAAAATTTACGACACCGTTTTTCGCAGATGCTGAGTGCTCGACTGCTGCGCAGGTTCGATCCCCGCAAGGAACAAATATTTGTATGGCCTACAGATACAGATAGTTGTTCCGGGTCTAGCTGTTTGTGTATGTGAGTTTAAATATTTGTAAACGCATCCACGATTCCAAATAAATTCTTAGAATAAAGCGACGGCAATTAAAAAAAAAACCTTAATTTGTCGAACATATTTTGGATGCGACAGTACCCATAGTCTACATGTGTGTAAACCTCTGCTCACGTTAACAAACAAACTTGGTGGTATTCCTCTGTGTGAGTACAACGTTTTCCTTCTACAGCAATGTGTGTGTGTGCTTGAACAGTCTTTAAGTATGTGTGTGTGTGAGTCAATTATATGTGTCGATGTGTGTGTCAGTTACAGATACAGAAAGTCAGAGTGAGTAGGCTGTGATTGTCAATTTGTTTATGTATGAGTGTGTTGACGGGGTTTTTGATTTGTTCTGTGATGTGCGAGACTGGTTTAATCAATCAAATTATTTTGGTATTGAGATCAATCGTTTTAAGATAATTATTTTTTCCGTACATATTTGCTGTTGAATTACTTACGTACGTTTCTGAAATGGGAACATTAAGTACGTTATAAAGTCCTCATACTCGTTCGCGAGGATGAAAATATACGCCCAAAATATACAGTCCATTTAACATTGTCTTTGTTGTCATATTTATTGTAAAAAAATAATAAGCTTTTACATATAAACCGTCTAAGTAAAAATTGTAAATCATTTAACAAACTCAAATGTTATTTTTAATTTCCACAAATATTCTAAGAAACACCACACGCATAGCCTAGTCTAATCCTTTGCATTTACCAGTGCTATTATCAAATTGAATAGTTAGCATAACTTTGCTCCAATTGCTGATTTACTTGAGAGTACGATGACTAGGATGACATAACTGTTCAGAGTTCATTATAATGTCTATTTCATAAAACTTTTAAATGTAGATCATAATATTAACTGGTAACAACAAAGAGATCCCATATGGGTTAAGTTTCTTTTTTCCTTTTGGGGTACGAAACTCTTAAAAGAAAGAAATAAACAGTCTTAAAATTAAACTAATTAAAAAAAAACTTACATGTACAGTTAGCAAAAGATATATTAAACCAGCCTTGTCAGATATAGTTGAATTTTTCTTACAAACCAAAGGACGTCTTTAACTCAAATTTAAGGTTTTAAATGAACTGTTTCATCCTTACTAATATTATAAAAGAGAAAGTGAGTTTGTTTGTTTATTTGTTTGTTACCTCTTCACGCCTTAATGGCTAAACCGATTTTGATGAATTTTGGTACAGAGATAGTTAGGACCCTAGAGACGGACATAGGCTTTTCTCTCATAAATCAGTTTTTTTAGAAAAAAGTGATTTATGAGAGAGAAAGAGGGAAGCAAAGGGAAAACTTAGCATTGCTATTACAAATCAATAAGGGAAAAACTGCATGTAGTAGGTTCTTGCAAATCAAGGAAGGGGAACTGTATTACCCCAAATTTTACGCGTGCGAAGCCGCGGGCAATAACTAGTTTTCTATTAAATAAATCTATTTTATTCAAAAACATTCATGGATCATTGAAAAATAATAATAGCATCTAATCAGTCTGGTAAATTATTTCTTACGCTGATTGTACACTTCCTGATTGTGATTACATTGTTTGAGGGCACGATGACAATGACATCATAACACTGTAGCGAGGGTCGATTGTATTTGTAGAGGTTACGTTAGATTGCCTGTTTATTTAATAAGGGCGGATTAACGAAGAAATTCACAGTTTTGTGCAAATATTTGGCGATTAGGTGTAGGTGGTTATGGAGTAATTATATTGTAGAGTCTTTGTTTTTTGCCAGTGAGTTTTTTTATGAACTTACTTATCTTAACTATCACGTTAGACTACTATTTTAGCGATTTTTTTTGGATGGGAATTCAGATTTTTACTGCCTATGCAAAGTGCAAAAAAAGGAGCATAGGATGGGTCCATGCTCCTTTTATTGGACTTTGTGTTCCAGGGCTACGGGTTCTCAAACAACCCGTAACCCTGACAGGCTGTGGCCCTGGTTAGCCCCTTCTGCTATGCTGACATCTCGATGAGACGCGCGTGGACAAAAAACTTTCACAATCATAATTTTACGTGTTCTTAATAGTAAACGGTGTTATAAACTTGTGTTTCAAGTTCTTAATCTGCTGATTGCTTTGTAATGTACTTCGATACTAAAAAGTCGTTGACATGGGTACTAAAGATCACCTCTGCGGATAAGATGTAGAACTGAGACATCCGTAGGCACTTTAAGAAATTGGCTGCTGATATTTTGTTACACATTATGTTATTCCACACATTTTCCTACTACCAAAACGCGAATAAACGGCTCTGAGCACTCAAATTTCCTAAAGAACTTTGTACACTACATAAAATAATATGATCTTAGAAATACGTAAGCAATTGACCCATTTTATACCTGTGAAATCGTAGCACCGTAGCACTGTTAGCTTCGTAGGAGCTACGAACCGTAGGTGGCTACGACTCGTAGCATTACCCATACACGGTGATTTGAATAGAAATTGTGGTTATGGTATGGTATATTATTGTAACACTTTTAAAAATAACCAAACATTGTTCTATGTTCTTTAGATAGAGGATCGGCTTACATCAACAAAATCACCAGATTCTCAAGTACTGTTTTCAATACGACTAAATTATGTTTTCAAAGTTTACTTAAACCGTCTCATCCGAAGCACCGGTTAGACTAGGGGGTTTGATTAACAAGAACCCATTGTTTGATTTTATAGCAGAAAGAAAATCGAAATACTGTCTGAAAATCCAAAAACTACCATAATTCCAGCCATGTTTCTGAACAACCTGTATAAAAATATGAATCCAAGTTTTCTATTTTAAAAAGTTTCAAGAATATCTTAAAATATATTCAAAGACATTACAGTATTTTGGATATTAGCCAGATTCGGATATGACGTTAATTTTTATGCGCCCGACCTGATCGACCTCGTTGTCTAGCATTTTTTGGCAAAAAAAGTAACTATTAAGATGTTTACGGTAGACTTGAGAAGGATATTAAGAAACATGCTTCAAGGATTTAGGAAATTAAGAAGAAAAAGGACGGTTTTCTACTTATTTCATTTGTTGGAACGTTGTGGCGGGTTGCTAAGGTATCTCCTTTGTAAGAAAGGCATTTAATTTTGTCCGAAATCATTGTTGCGTGAATGTGGGCAATGTTCTTTTGATAAAACCGTTTTGCCCAAAAGTAGATTGATTGGTTGCTGGCGTTGACGCCATCTTTCTTTGCTGTCATCTTGGATAATAGTATTTATGTCAGAGAAACTTTTACCGAATCAAACCACTTTTTTATTTACTTTGTTTATAACTATTTGACGTCCATGAGAGTTTGTAGACATGCATATTATATTTATAACTGGTATATTGGTCTGACGGTCGCTGAGCACGAAATCCTCAGCATTCACGGGTCACGGGTTCGATTCCCGGGTCGGTCGGTTTTTTTTTTTCATTAACAGCGCGAAGTTTGGTAGTTGATGGTAGGATACCCCCATACCTGCGCACACACTTGTGCACTATAAAATGTCCCGCGCCTATGAACTACATCCTTACTAATGTTATAAAAGCGAGTGAGTTTGTTTGTGACCTCTTCACGCTTTAATGGCTAAACCGATTTTGATGGTACAGAGATAGTTGGGAACCAGGAGACGGACATAGGCTATTTTTTATTTAAAAAAGTGGGATATAATGGAGAACGAGGGAAGAAAAGGTAAAATCTTATCGTTGCTATTACTAATCAATAAGGCGCAAGGCCAAAAACTGCAGGTACAGCAGGTACTGTGTTATACCGAATTTAACGCGAGTGAAACCGCGGGCAAAAGCTAGTAATACATAAAGTTTATCATTAGTATTTGTTTTGTTTATATGAAATCCAAGTATTGTCTCACTTTCCATGCCATAGTGTCCCTTTGCATCACCCAAAGGTTGACTGCTTGATAATGCCATTGGCATTCAATCTTTATTGTTTCTGTGCTAAAAGCGTTAAAAACACCTTGATAAAACTAGCATGATTTAAGAGTAAAAAAAACCTAAGAAATATGTGTAACCTATTCACTTGTGTTGTGGATTATAGACCACTGTTTTTTTTTTCGGGGCGGGAAATCATCAAATAACTTCTTCCGCTCTGAGCGGAGCAGGGGGGATAGTCAGACTTGTACTGATTAAAACCCACCCATGTTCCTTCTATTGCCCTTTACGTTCCGTGGCCTCGGTATCTCTTTCAGACAACCCGCAACCCACTGCCTCTCACAGGCTAAAGGCCTGTATCCCAGCAAACAGTAGGGACAAAGCCTGATTACGCAGAAAAACAAATACCTCTCTACAAGTACTAAAATCGCTGTTGCAATTTCCCCATCAGCCTTTACAAAACGGTGTAATTCCCCCCAGCCCACATATCACTTCCCATAATGATTGCAAATCAACCCGTCACCAATTATGCGTTGCAATATTTCAGCCGTTTATTGCCATGCGTGGCTTCTAGCTATGCTGGCTTAGATCTAGATAGAGTAACCTACTTTCAGGCTAGGCTGCATAATTACGTCTGATAATAACAACATAGCACTCAATCATAACTTATGGTTTAATATCAGTATTGTGTGGTGTTTACTTAGAGATTTTGTATTAATTTTGTGTGGGATTAAAATTAATGAAATTGAAGTAGTTAATCTATATATATCCTAACTAATATTATAAAAGCGAAAGTGAGTTTGTTTGTTTCTTCTTCACGCTTTAGTGTCTACACCGATTTTGATGAATTTTAATACAGAGATAGTTGGGAACTAGGAAACGGACATAGGCCAATTTAAAAAAAACTGGGTTGTGAGGGAGAAACAGGGAAGAAAAGGGAAACTTAGAGTTGCTATTACAAATCAATAAGGCCCAAGGGCTAAAAGTGCAGGTAGCAAATACTGTGTTATACCGAATTTAACGCGAGTGAAGCCGCGGGCAAAAGCTAATAATATTATAAATAGTACAAATTTGTTTGTTTGTATATATAGGTTTGTATTAGATAGGCTCCAAAACTACTGGACCGATTTTAAACGTTTTTTCTCTAATAGAAAGCTACATTATCAGGAAGTAACAAAGGCTATATAGTATCACGCTACTATCTATGGTTGCGGGGCAGCAACTAAAGACGCGGGTGAAATAACGTATAAAATCTTACGCCTTAACAATATAGCTTTCATCTACGTAGATGATTATGGCTATATCCACGAAGTACTCATTCGTATTGACAAAAAAGTCGTTCAAAAAAGCTTTTTATTATTTGTGGTTATAACGGCAACAGAAATACATCTACATCATTTTATTACCTTATTTTTTTAGCTCCTCCGCTCCGAGCTTACTTTTTATGTAAAAAAAAAACGATTCTTTTTTTTTATACAAAAACATTCAAGACCAGAAAATGAACCCTTCAGAAAAATTAAAGTAAAAAAAATAATGACTTAACCTATTTTACAAAAGCGGTTACACACACCCTCTGAGCACCAGTTTTCGTCCAATCGAGCAGAAAACGCGCCATTTTTTTTACCTTTACTTCTCTTTAAACCCACTCCGGTTATTCTTTGAACCGGCTTATTCGTTCGTTAACGTACCCGTCAATTTTGCAACCTCCTGTCTACCGACCGTAAAGATAGTGTACCGGCAATTACGACTTTATGACAAGGGAATAAAGGTTTTGGTAAAATTATGAAGGTAAGGAATGTTGCTACTTTTTTTCTGTAAGATTTTGTGTTTTTTTTTGCAGATATGATGTAACGTAGATACTGTTTAGTCTAAGTTATTACATTGATATACAAAGAAAAGTAATTAGCAGACAATTTTACACTAAATTGTCTGTATACTATAAACTTAAACGAAGTATGTCTACTTCGTTTACGTGTTAACTGACCATGTAAGTTGACTTTAAGTCCCCGCGAGCGGTCAATACGCACAAGTGTCACTGTATTGGCAAAAACTAGTTTAAAATATATAAATGATGAATGCATCTATTCGACTTCACAGAATCCTAAAACCAAAACTCGACTTCCCTCCATATCAGCAACTTTAACTTGCCTTGTTAGTTAGTTATTTTCATAATTATATTACCTAAACGACCTATTTGAACCTGCAAAATAGGCCAGCCTATTCCCATCTCCTCCGAACATCTTCTAAGCACCTGCGACGTTAAACTATATCGTGTATCCGTTAACTATGGCCCAAGTTTTGACTCCTATGTCATTTATGGTTAAGAACTTTGAACTGGCTGTTATAACTTGAGCGTTGGAACTATGTAATGCTCTTCGAATGTATGAGGGAAGCAGGCCACGACTTAATGGTACTAAGAACGTTGTCTACTGTGGAGGTAAGTTTTCTTAAAGGCGGGAATCGTAGAGGGGCTTGCCAGAGACTCCGCCTGCCAGGGTTGCGGGTTGTTCGAAAGAGATACCGTGGCCCCGGAACGTAAAGGCCAATAGAAGGAACATGGGTGGGTTTTAGTCAGTAAAAGTCTGACACTCCCCCCGCTCCGCCCAGAGCGGGGGAAGTTATTTAAGGATTTCCTACCCCCAAAAAAAAGGCGGGTATCGTTAGGTTTTGTGGTAAAGGAATTAATGATGGTGATCATAATTGAGTATTATACGTGGAACGACTGACGTTTTAACCCTGTTATATCGGGGTATGTATTGTATTGTATAACTGGCTGGTGTTCGCAACTCCACGTCCAGGTCACGTATTTTGCAAACAAGTGGGAATATTAAAAAAAACGTTGTCCCACACTAGCAATATCTCCTGTATCGTGGGTGCGTTTACAAACATTTAAACTCACATACACAAACAGCCAGACCCGAAACAACTATCTGCACGTCATACAAATTTTTGTTCCGTGCGGGAATCGAACACACAGCGCAGTAGTCGATCGTTCAGCCACTGCGCCAACCGTGCCGTCAAAATACAATATTACTAGCTTTTGCCCGCGGCTTAGCTCGCGTTAAATTCGGGGTATCACAGTTCCCCTTGCGCCTTATCGATTTGTAATAGCAACGCTAAGTTTTCCCTTTTTTGCCTCTTTCTCCCTCACATCCCACTTTTTTAATAAAAATTAGCCTATGTCTGTCTCCTGGTTCCCATCTATCTATATACCAAAATTCATCACAATCGGTTTAGCCATTAAAGCGTGAAGAGGTAACAAACAAACAAACAAACTCACTCTCGCTTTTATAATATTATAAGTAAGGAAGTAAGGATTCAATCCACCCCAGCTCCACGAAAAAGACTAACATAACATCCTCTTAGTGTTAGGTAATTAATAAAATACCCGGTTTTTTTGCCGATGAGAAATTGTCAAATAAATTTCCCCGCTCTATGTGGGGAAGTGTCGGACTACTATTGTGTTGTACTGACTGAATCCCACCCATGTTGCTTCCATTTCCCTTTATGTACCGGGGCTGCTGCATCTCTTTCCTCCTTTCATACTCCTCCCCATTCCACCCAGAGCGGGAAAAGTTTTTTGACGATTTCACACCCGTACAAAAAAGGCTTGGTACCTAGGTTTAAAAGTTATAAAAGCCCTCTTCCTCTCCTCTACATTTAAAGTGTGCCTGACAGGGTCCATATTTGTTTATAATTAAATACGAATCACCTGTATACATTATGGAATGCAATAAAAAATTGAGATTTGATTTGTTTGTTCGAGGATAGATGACCTTCCGATACATACTGAGTTGTGGAGGTCAGATAGTTAGAGGTCAGTTGCATCCAGTCACACGGTTACACTGAAAGTTGACGACATTTTAGGAAAAGGCTAGGCAGGTTATGTACCTGACTTCTGAGATTTTAATACAACAAATAACCACTTGTAAACCCGAAGTTAACTTTCTCGATAATATTAATGGCGCCAATGGAATATTTCACAATATTTGCAGAATCCTTATCCTTACTAATATTATAAAAGCGAAAGTAAGTTTGTTTGTTTGTTTATTTGTTTGTTTGTTACCTCTTTACGCTTTAATGGCTAAACCGATTTTGATGAATTTTGGAACAGAGATATTTGGGAACCAGGAGACGGACATAAGCTAATTTTTATTTAAAAAAAGTGGGATTATGAGGGAGAAAGAGGGAAGAAAAGGGAAAATTTAGCGTTGCTATTACAAATCAATAAGGCGCAAGGAGAACTGTGTTACCCCAAATTTAATGCGGGCGAAGCCGCGGGCGAAAGCTAGTTATTTAATAAAGACACCATTAAGCAGTGAACATACCAACAAACACATAAATCCTAAGTAAACTTCACATCAACCCTTCAATACCCAGCCTTAATAAACTCATAATACATAAAACAAAGCCTATTTAAAATCACATTAAATCAAAACCTCCGGGGGTTCAGTCCACGCCAATTTAATATAAACCATAACAAAAGGGGTGAGAATTTATAGTACAAAATTTTATACTTAAGGAAGACGCCTTTTTCCTGTCACCCTTGATAAAATATAAGTGTCCTTTTCGTTCAGAACCATTATTAAATTTTATGTGACAACCTTTCACAATACACCCACTTATTGTAATTGCGATGTTCAAATTATTAATGATGGTAGGTAGCCTTGTAATGTGTCCGTTGTAATTATACTCAATACTCAATACTCAATATATTTATTGCATTCCACAATGTGAACTTAGGTGGTAGGGTACATTAATTAATGGTAAACATACATTAGTTTAGGAGCATTGTGGGCCCTGTCGGGCATAACAAAAATGTATATAATTTCTGTTTTGTTAATTATTTTAATATCTTTAATTGGGTTTTCTAGAGGTCTGAGGACATTTGATATGATTTTGAACTTAAGAGAATTTTATTGAGTTCAGAATACAATTGGCACTTAAAGCAATTAATTTTAAATTATTTTCCTCTACGTAAAATAAAACCCTTAATCATTACTAATATTAAAAAAGAGAAAGTGAGTTAGTTTGTTACATCTTCACGCCTAAATGGCCAAACCGGTTTTGATTAATTTTGGTTCAGAGATAGTTGGAAACCTGGAGACGGACTAAAAAAAATGAGAACAGAGGAAAGAAAAGGGGAGAGAAAGATATTTATTTTTCGATCATTACGCGGGTTAAAGTTAGCGTTAGCCCAAAGTAACTATGCCACGCGAACAAAGTCGCAGGCGAAAGCCAGTAATATTATAATTTTAGGAAAGTTATCAATCAATTTCCGTCCCACTTAAAACTTTACAACATTCATCGTACAAAAAATTAAACGAATACCAACAAAAACGTAGGCAGTTCGAAGCAAAATCTACTAGTACAGTACACTCACAAACAACAGGGAAACACGAAACTGCACCAAAAAGAAACAAAAGTGTGTCCGCGACAAATTTTTCACTTGGCGTCATAACACCGTTTGCGTGTGACTGTACAAATAAAAATGTATGAGGGCCGAAACTTGAAAAGCGTTGCATCGGGCACGCGAGTAAAAAACGATGAAGCTATTTTTCTGGATTGTGTTACATTGATGTATATGTGTTGTGTAGGTGTGTTTTGTTATTTTTACGACCGTTTTTCACCGCAATAATTTTTGTTTTCATAAAGGAGTGAGGGAGATGGAGAGAGTTTATCAGTTTCTTTTTAGCGGACGTTGACTTGAGTCGTATTTCGCTCGTTTAAGCACTTTCCCGCGTTAGTGTTTGAGTTGTTATTTAATTCAAATAGGTACGTCATAATAATATTTTCCGCTGAAGTCTGACTTTTCTTCAAAGCCGTTTAATTTGATCCTTATAAAACAATGTGGTTCTCCTCACGGGGTTTTCTACAAATTAAATTTTCAATACAGAAATAGAACATGATATTCAAATTCTAAGCGTTCAATTAAACCATTTACAAAGGTTCTCAAATTGTCAAAAGTTAATGCTTAGATCGAGCAAGAAACTCCATGGAAATCTTCATCATGTTTCTTATTTTAAATTCACAATATCCAGTACACATTCCCAGTATATAAAGACATCATAACTACACATTAGTACCCCGCCCACATAAAAACACAGGAAAATCAAAGTAAACAATAAAAATAAGGTACTCGAGTCACGTCACCCAAGGATTATGGCGGAACGACGTAGAGTAATAAAAAAAACACGAATCACGGTGTGCCGTGACGTCACACGTGACGTTCGTCACAAACTTGACAACTGATTTGTTAACCAGTATAGGAAGAAATGAAAGAGGAAAAATCATTTATTGGATTTAGGATAGTGTTGGTATCAGCACACTTTTTGAGGACCGTAAGTTCTTTTGGCCATCGTAATTTTAAATTAAATAGCCGCGCCCCGTAGTTTCACTCGCGTGGTGATAGAATTGTACACTATATCTTTATGAATTGTAACCTATGTATTACTCTGATGTATAATATCTATATTATTGTAAAGTTTTATTAAAATACATTTAGTAGTTTTTGTGTGAAAGAGTAACAAACAACTTTTCACCAAGGTCGTATTTTTTGTGTACCTTATTACAGTGTTGTTTTTTAAAATCCAAAGGTTTAATGGTTCAGATTGCTTTGTAGCATAATACTAATGTACCACTATGGTAAAGAAAATTAAAAAAAAAAATGTTCGGGTAGAATTGTCGATGTGTATGTCTTTTTAAACAAAAAAAAAATAAATTGTCTGTACAAAAAATATTTACCAAAATAAAAAATAGAAGATCAAAACATAATCATACTGTACAATTTATCGCAATTTATTTTAAAGTAGACGCAGCATGTTCTTTTTTCCACACAACTCAGTTACACTTAAATAAAAACGTTCGATATTATGGAAATGATTTCCCTTATTGAAAATAACTCAAAACCGTCCTCCCATTTGATATTTTTGATGGCCTAATAAACGAATACAGAAGGGTCTCTAAGTCACTTAACTTAAAAAAAAAACAGGCAAATGAAGAACTTCCTTGAATCTTTGAATTTGGTTAATAATATTCTTCATAGCTTCCGAGTGTTGCTTTTATCTTGAACCCCTAGTTGAAATCCTACATTTTTATATTAGCCATGTGCCCTCTAGGCGAAGATGGGAGCAACACCCCATTTTACCCCGAGGTCGCAAGTTACCCCACTATATCTCGGAGCAGCAAGAGAATTGTAAAAGGTGGGTTGGGATACATTACTTGCGTACACTAATAAGGTTATACTTCCCCTTCTCTAAATGGTATGATTTAATTAATGTTTTTAATTACGTTTGTTTCTTCTTTAACTATACGTTTCTGGAAGACCCTATCAGATTTTCTCTATAATTATGGAATTTTCTTTGTATTATGTATTGGATTGTTGTTCAAAGAGAAAGTTGATTGTTTTACATTGGCTTATAAGCCACTCCATACTCGTGCCCTTTTATGTATTCAGATGGCTGAGACGAAAGTACGAGAATAACACTGGCATAACACTTCTACTCACTTATCCGTGCAAATGAAAATACAGAACAAAAAGTGTGTGTGTCAGCTCCAACGCACGACTGGAGTTTACTCCTTAAGTACGAGTATCTAACCATACGCAAAAAGAGTTTATTCAACTGAAAAAAGATTAATATTATATGAAAGGGTAATTCACAAATTAATGAAAAAAAATAGCAATATAAATACATCGACACTGATAGAAACAAACAAGCCCAATAACATATAGTATATAGGTATAGTAGCCTATACAGCATACCATATGTAAGTACGTCTTAATACACTCACAGCCAAATTAGAAAGTTGCGCACTAAAGGTGCGCACCAAAAACGTGACACATTTTCGTTACTTTAGTAGGTTTTACCCCTCAGATTTTTCTAATACCGGGCGCCTTATATATGAAAATCGATTCTTAAGGAGTAAACTCCAAAAATAAATTAACAAAATTTGACATTTCGTTTTCTTGTTTCCCAACACCGCACACTTAAAATGGTCATACCATATTATCGTACATCTAGATCTTAACTGTGACAACTCAAATTTTTTGAAGTTTTAGTTAGCCTTGAGTTAAATACTTGGTGACTATCAGACATAATACAATTTACATAAAGTAACATTTTACAACCCTTTTATGATCTAAACTACAATTATATAATGTTCACAACTTCCCATAAAAACAGTCATTTGTATCTCGATATTAGTATTTTTGAGTTTAGTGTCAGGGACAACAGTAATGAGAAAGTCGAAAAACATATTGAATTGAAAAAAGCTACGAAAAAATACAAACCATTCCTTTAAATGTCAACATAAACAGACAAACAACTTTACAAGAACCACGAGACATAAAGTGAAGTAAATAAAAATCACTTTTCAAGCGCCATTTAACACCCGTATCTAAAGACCACAATACCAATATATCATGTGTGAAACAATAGTGTTGTGACCACTAATCGATAGTGTTGTTCACTGTCCACAGTTTGAACAGGTACAGTGATAAGTACCCGTTCCTCTCGACTGACTTTTACAACTCGAGAAGACATATGGGCAAGCACTGACTTACTTTCACCTTCCGATCGATAGTTCTGAGACTTTTGTAGTTCTAGGGTTTATTCAACAGCTAATGTTATGTTCATTCTAAATCTTTAAGTTAATATGCTTATTTTTTAATAAAAAAATTAGGAGGTTAGTGCTAAGTTAGTCTATATTCGTGTTTTCTGACAAGAAACGCCAAAATGAACTCAAAAAAAAACTTGTTTGAAAGTCCATAGGCTTACTCAAATCAAAGCAAGATTAATAGATAAATAAATAATATAATAATTTATTTATTTCTTTTATAATGTTGATAAAAGAATAAAACAATACGTCATTTAATTTCCCGGTAATTATTAATTATATTTATTCAATTATAAATGCCTGCCAATTAATATACTTATTGACGAACTCGTATAGATCGACCTATTTAACCAACTTCCCAAAAAGGAGGAGGTTCTCAATTCGGCACACACGGTACATACTCTTTTCTTTGAAAATAAGCGACAAATACGTTTGTTTTTATTTATAATCTTTGAATACACTAAAGATATAACGTATTCACTTACATTTAAACTAACCCAGTTTTATTTACATCAGCATTACATTTTTGACGCATCATGCTTACGAAATAGAATCTTTTTTCCACATTAACTTGACATTTCATTATGACATTGAACAATAAAATCCGTCTCCGTCTGTGTCGTTTACTAAACAAAAATGTAAATACGACCTTGGCTGGGCACGAGCCAATTATAGTCGTCAAAGTTTACCCTCCATAAGACACATGAAAACGTATTTTATATGCTTTGAAATTGACGCTCCACCCGTTATCATCCTTGGAATATCCCCTCATATCTCTGGAACGTAAAATTTACGAACACTTACCGCGCAACATATTTCTAATCGACTATAAATCATTACCCACCTTTGTGCATGCCCGTGTGCTTATCCTTAAGCACCGTGAGCTCGTAAATCTTGCCGAACTCCTCGAACATGGGCCGGAGGTCGTCCTCCTCCAGATGTCGCGGTATCTGGCCTATGAACAGTTTGACGGCGTCCTTGCCGGCGCCCGGCGGCGCGCCGGTCCGCTCAGCCGGCGTCAGCGGCGACGCGCGCTTGGCATCCGACCCCAGGCTGTGCACCGGCGTCGACGGCGCCGTACCCACACTCGAGTCACAACTTTGAGGAACGCTGATCATGTTCACATTCTGCATATTGTAACCCAACAACATCGGGTTCACACTATGCATATTGGCTCCCACAATCATGTTTATCACAGTTAACAGACTTTAATGAACACAAAATATGAATCACAGTGCTTTGTACTTTATTTGTCTTAATCTATAAATTCGGTTTGCAAGTTTTTTTAAAGCTCACTCGTGTTTACTTTCGTTTTTTGCGGAGGGCGAGTGTTTAGGAGGAGGGGCTTCCTTGTGTGGGTGTGCGTGAGAAGCGCGTCTGTGTGCGCTCGTCTCTTCTCACAGTCACCCCGTAATGCGTAATATTATCGATCGCTATAGTAACGGTAGTAGCAGTACAGTCGTCCCCCCGTTTTTCTCACTTGACGCGGATTTATTTTTATTTTTTATGGGTGATATTTTTTCTATTAATATTTATTTTAATAATATTAATATTTAACAGTTATTTAACAAGTATTGCACATCGATTATCATTAGCACTTATCTTATTAACACTTAATGA
Source organism: Ochropleura leucogaster (assembly GCA_958449745.1). Taxonomy (NCBI): domain Eukaryota; kingdom Metazoa; phylum Arthropoda; class Insecta; order Lepidoptera; family Noctuidae; genus Ochropleura; species Ochropleura leucogaster. Next base: position 18,136,951 of record OY288207.1, read on the forward strand.
TTAAAACAATTACTTAAACTATTTTATTTGTAATTATAATTAACACTGAGAAAAAATTTGGCACGTCGCTAATTCTACACATTTAATTTTGAGCGAAAATTTCCTAATATAGTTTTCCGAAATGTCTTAAATTTTTCCCACTAATTTGGAATGTTGTTACAGAGTTTTCACACGTGAAAAAAACGTATAATGTTCGTCAGTGTTTACGTAGCGCGAGCGGCGTCGCACGGGGTTCTGTTTACAAACAAACCGCAGTCCGACTCACGTTATTTTTTATATATTTTTTATTTTATTTTACTTTTACCGTTTACCTCTGATTGTTCACACGCAATTTGTCACAGTACACACGAAAAAATGTTAACGAGAAAAAATGTAAATATTTTTTAAACTGACACGCTTATCACTAGTTTACTAATCTAACTTATATTATCACTTGACGACGATTAACCATGACTTGACGCACAAACGAAAAGCACAAAACACGAACTAAATGAGACAACAAATTTGCCGTGTTCCCGTCTATATGCCTACATGTCCACTAACCTAAAATTCCCTCCGAGGTCCCCTCATAGCACGCCATGGGGGAGCCTCCAGTCTTGATACAATCCTCCCTTTCACTCACCCTTAGATACGCGAGTAAATTCGCTTTGTGTGAATAGGTTGATTATTTGAAATTTCTTGTTTCGCTATTCCGTTGACGGTGTGGAGACGCGTGTTAGTTTATTGTTGAATTATGTGAAAAATTTTACGCATTTCTGTTTATCATTTGCTGTAGTAATGCGTGTTTTTTTTGTTCGGGAGATATTATTTGTAAAAAGTTTACATGTCTTTGCTTAATGTTTTTATTTTTTTTAACGAATTAAAGCTTATTTTATTTTAATTATTTTTTGACAGTACATAATATTTGTTTGTTTTAAAATTACGTACTTAGCCTTACTAACGTTCATATTTTACGATTAAATTATAAGTCGCTGATTGATTTTTTTAATTTATTTATTCTATAGTATTATATTTATTTATTTTAAATACATTTAAATCTAGTTTTAATTCAGTAAATTTATATTTGCATTTCTATTCGGTTGTCATATTTTTTCTAACCCAGATTTATTCCCGCTTCGAATTTAAAATAAAGCCCAAAACAATCCTTCTAAAACCGCCAACCAAAAAAGACCAATGTATCATTATTAATTAACACAGCTTAAACCCACATCAAGTGTTGGCAAAAAAAGCCTTGGTTGTGAATAATTTAGGAAACCGACGCTTAGTAGTCGGTCGTAAAACGCAATGGCAAATTTGGTAAAAGGTCTTCAATGTTTGGTCGAGCTATAATTCAAGCCCCAAAAATAGCGAAGGGGATGAAGCGCCCCCCTCACCCCCGCGCCACTCCCCCGGACCTCAGCCTCCGATGATCTTTGCACGCAACTCGTAATGGCTGTTTAGAAAAATACATAAAAAATGAAACCCTCCTGGAGTTTTCTCAAGGATTTATATTACTTTTTTTTTTAATTTATGAAGTATAAAAATATGGTAATATAGGGGCTTAACTAAGGGGTTTTGTTCGACTATTTTTATTTTGTTTTGTACCTGTATCGCTTGGGGCCGTGTGTGGGTTTGACGATGAACCTTCACTCTTAATTATCTGTTTGATAAACTCTTGTAGAAGAGGTTATTCGCTTTCTTTGTATTAAGATTATTTTAGGTTTAGACTCTTCAAATTATTTAGCTTTTTTTCCGAATATTAGTATTGTCTTGTAAATAACATGGACTATACAAGAATTCGGTAAGAGTTTCTTTGTCTGGGTTACTAATAAAATTAACAAAAATAATTTTAATTTTTGAATATTATTCTTAATCCTACTAATATTATATGGATGTATGGATGTTTGATACTCTTTCACGTCAAAACGGCTTAATAGATCTTAATGAAATTTAGCACAAAGGTAGATTATAGTCTGGAACAACACATGGAACACTTTTTTTTTCGATATCACGCGGGTGAAGCCGCGGGCGCCAGCTAGTCATTTATATCAGTTTAAAAAGTATTGTCTACTAAAGTACCCCTGTAAAATTAGATAGGTGTCAAGGGTTATTCAAAATTATACTTATAACATTTTTATGTTTTATTAAAGAGGTAGAGAGCCCTCACCGTGGGATGATCAACAGCTGATGCATTGTTTTGTCATTTTTATACTCCATTCACGCAAAGTTTAATATTTACGACACCGTGGGGTTTTAATTGCTTTATTTTATATTTTAATTGGGAAATTGTGTAGTGATGCGTGGTATAAGTAACGTATAATCGTACTGTACGTTATAACGCTTATATATATGTGATGATAGGGTCTTTTACTTATTCATTTCATAATGTTTTTACATTTACCCAAAAATAATTTAACATCAAGCCAAACCAAAAGTTATTTTTTATGTATTAACTATGGATCTGAGGATGTCTAAAATAAATGATTTTTATTTTTTTTCTTTACAGGTACTTCTGGAGTGTGGATACGATGATAATAATAATAAACAGTCCCAGTCACTAGGTATAATAACTGTGAAAGTACTGTAGCTGCTTTTTTCAAATCGTAGAACAAAAAACTTGATGGACACTCTTTTAATTTTTTTGTAGACCCTAGGTGGCTCTACATTTCTTTTGTTAACAAGTATATTTTTTAAATTATATTTAAAAAATGTACGATCGTTTCTATACTATAAAATAGGTTTGATGATGAGTGAATTTTAGTCATCAGAATAATTATTTGAAAATGAACATTCAATTAAAACAAAGTTAAAGTCAAACTTAAAATAAATAAATATCTTGGGACAACTCACACACGGCTATCTGATCCTAAGCTAAGCAGAGCTTGTGTTATGGTAACCAGACAACTGATATACATACTTATATAATTTATAAATACATACATATTATAGATAAATCACACCCAGACACAGAACAAACAATCATGCTCATCACACAAAGTTTGTCCTGGGTGGGAATCGAACCCACGACCTCCGGCTCAGCAGTCAGGGCCACTAACCACTAGACCAACAGGCCCGTCATTAAACAACGTAAGTAAATTAAGTACATTAAAAAAAACCATACGTGAACCATAAATAATTGAGTATTACCATTACGAAAACGTTTGGATATGTATAAACATATTTATCGGTGGTTTCGTGAGTATCCAAAGGTTATAAGTGTCAACTTAAAAAAAAAACACGATCACAAAACTTTAAATCACCAAAACCAAATTTGTTTGACAAAAACAATAATTTATTTTAAATGTATTTCTATACATAATATAATGTATGTCTAAAGAATCAATCTTATGGTAAATTTCAAACTCGGTGAACATAAAAAAACAATTATGTTAAATAAATCACATTAACATGAAATTTCACGGAATTAAAGATACATGTGAGTGGTGTTTGCATCTCCCGTGCATCAATTAGGGCCCGTTTGGTGCGGTCTCGTGCCACGAACCGTCAGTCGCAGTCGCATGCGACTCCGACCAAATTCTGTAAACCACAAACATTTGGTCAAACGGTAGATATTTTGATTTGGCTAATGTTACCGTTTGATACGTGCGTAGATTTTATGTTTAAATTCCGGATTGGATTGGACTAATATATTTTTGAATTATATAAGTAAATTTGTGATTTTCGTATTTGTTTGTTTTAAATGTTAAAGATATGATTATACATAATTATCGTTATATTTTTTGGTGTTTTCTCTCAGAGTTGCTGTATAGGAAAAATATCATCAATGAGTTTTCATACATAATAATTTATAGTGACATGTAGGTAAAAGTATTTTTAGATAAGTGTTCAGTAATCAAGTTAACATTTTAAGATTGTTATATCTATCCTATACGAAACGACAAAGAAAATTGTTTGAAACCAAATTCCAAATAAAATCAAAGGAGATGAAATTTCTAGGAAATTACCCACGGGGCATGACGTAGGTAAATTTCTCGCATCTTCCTTAAAATACCTTCCAATATTCTGGAACCCATCTATTGTGCTTCTATGTGAAGAAGAACCTAATGACCGAAAAATGGTCAAGATAAAGCCTTGTAACATGTCTTAATATAGTCGATAAGGCTCCTTCATCACTGGTGCGGGACGACTAGCATCGCGGTCAACTGACCACCATGCCAGAGACAAGGTAGTGCTACCCTAACCTTCTAGGCAAGATGTTATTTTGAAGAGAATTTACGCCTATTAAAATCTACTTCAGCGCCCTTCATTTGGCGGGTAAGTGACGTCATTTTTACCTGAAGTGTACGAGTAATAATAGGGAAATGATATAACACGATCATAAAGCGCAAAGTCATACTTTCAACGCGGATCCGTTTAGGGACAGTCGAGCAACAATGGCTGTTAGCGCTGAAGGGCCAAAAAAAGCTCAAAAAATATAAATTTTATTTTGTTTTTAGTATCTTTGCCCCGCATTAGGAATTTCTCTTGTATCGTGGGTGCGTTTACAAACATTTAAACTTACATACACAAACAGCTATACCCGGTACAAGCCCTGTCGGTCACATATTTTTTTCCGTGCAGAGATCGAATCCGCGACACATGACGCAGCAGCCAATCGCTTAACTACTGCGTCAACCGTGCAGTCAAAATTTGAACTGATGAAATGTGACACATAGATAGACCATGAACGGGGTAAATCCATTATCCATAATTATTAAAATTCGCAATATCCTTGTATACTTATGTTGATGAAATTTGTCACATAGGTAGACCGTAAACTGGGTTAATGAATTTAATTATGAACATAAGAAATATCTTTGTATCTGAAGTGCAAATTTTGTGATGGCTATTTGATATTACAGTAAAACATTTTCGACAAGACTACGGGCGAAGCTGCGAGAAAAGCCTAGTAATTCAATTATATTTAAAGCCTCAACATCTAGAAATGCTTCAAATGTAGATGCTACTCACAAATTCTTCACTTTATATTCCCTCGTTTATTTTCAAAAGTCTCTACACAATCACAAACCTAGAACTCTCCAACTCTTTCCAAAGACAATTCCCACAAAAATTCCCGCCACAACCGCAAATTCAAAATTTTAGATTCCTAGAACTTCGTTAACTAAACAAAGAGGCTAGGGGGTTACGACCTAGTTATTAAACATTCTGTATTGAATATTTGAGCGGGCATGTGCTAACTGCGGTTGTAACTGTCTTCGAGTCTTCGTTCAACTTTGACGTGTAGCCTTTGTTCAAGATGTGGGTGGCAGGGAATGGAACAGATCCAATCAGGGTTGATGTGAGTTGTGAAGGATTGTGCAGTTATAAATGTTTGGGGTTCTAAAAAGAAATACGTATGCTAGTCGGATAAGTAATGTTTTTTGTTTGGGGAGGGAAGTAACTTTTATGTGTTACTAGCTTGTCCCCGTGACTTTGCTCGCGTGCTATCGAAAACAAAAGTATTCTATGTGTTATTCCAAACTATAATCTACCTCTGTACCAAAATTCATCAAAATCGGTTTAGCGATTTAGACGTGAAGACGTAACAAACAAATTCACTTTCGCTTTTATAATATTAAATAAATAATAGTAAGGATTAATATGTTTTATCTAAATGATGTGCTGGTTTTTATTAAGATTTAATTTTTAATAATGATTATGACAATATTTCACTTAATTGACATAGTTACGGACGACAGATTAGGAGGCGGCGGCTATTTATTTTTAAAAAATATTGAGATATGATTGAGAAAGAAGGAAGAAAAAGGGAAAACTTAGCATTACAATAAATAAGGCGCAAGGGCAAAAACTACAGGTAGCAGGTACCTGTTAATCAGGAATGGGGAACTGTGTTACCCCGACTTTAACGCGAGCGAAGCCGCGGGCAGAAGCTCGTTAATCATAAATTATTATTATTAATTAGCAAGTCGGATCTTCGTATTCTTGTTTGTCATCAATGAACTCTGCGATTGAATAATAGCTGCTACCCAAAAGAAACTTAAAAGGCCAAGAATTTATCAAACTAATATTATGAAGGCGAAAGTTTTAATGTGTGTACGTAAACTTTAGTAAATTTGAATTTCACGGACTCCCTTCTACTACTACTACGCTTATTTCTTAACATAAAAACCTTGAGAAAACGTAACTAAACAATGAATCCCACGCACATTCCACCTAATCAACATAGACAGCAGGCACACTCGTCTTAACAAGTTTTATCACGACTTCACGACCCACAAGTACATCGCAGTAATCAACGTAGGGGACAATTATCGGCATCCACTTTATAGTTACGTAACACGAAAGGGGGCGAACGGGGTGAAGGGGGTGTTCGAGTGACAGAGTACGGCACACAGTCGTAAAAATACCACAATTACACGGAATTTGGAAGAGAATACACGTGTTTTTATTATAGTAATGGGTTTTATGGTGGCGGTAGAATTATGTATGTCGTTTTGTTTTAGAATTTGAATAGATTGAGTTGTAGTAATTTCTTAATAGATTTACTTCCACAACCAAGGTTTTGTAACAATATTCTGATTTGAAAGAGTGTCCATGGAGTTTCTTGCCCATTCTTTTCCATAGAGATACTCACTTTGGAATGGGCAACTACAGTACTTGACAGTTCAAAAGTGCCTGTAACTGGCCTACTTGAAAAAAATTATTTTGATTGACATAATAGATACAACGATTTTTAGAGTAAGTAATTCAAAAAAACTTAAAGAGTTTCCAAACATAATTGAGACTGGCGGAGTTCTTAGTGCACAAACAAAGGCTTAGATAAGAAGAACTTTATGCACTTCATTGTACATTAGTGTAAGTTTGAATCTTTCAGAACTTGTGATTGTTCCGTTGAGGAAAATTGTTGTTGTTTTTTTTACTTTAGTTTTTCCGTGATTTGGGATAGCTTTGAAATATCGGGAACTGATTTAAATAATAAACATGGTAATATAAAATCGCACACCAAGATCTAAACTGTGACAACTAAAAAAGGTAATTTTTCAGTAGACGAAAAAACGTATTTGTTTGTAAATGAGGAGTTATGAACATTACGTTTATTTTAGCTCATTAATAGGATGTAAAATGTCCCTATGGAAATTGTGTTTTCTTGGATAGTTGGATATGATCACCGAGTATTCGAATACAACGGTAACTAAAAGTTCACAATATTTGAGTTATTTCCAATCAGATCTAGGTGTGAGACTTGTTAAAAATATTTTTAGGTATCATTTTAATTAAATAAGTCTAACACTAACAAAACCCAAGACGAAAATATTTCTGCTATTATAATATGTGTTTCGAAAAACATTTTAGTCCTTATTTAAACAAAACTGTCATTTTTAAAGATTCATATTATGCTAAAAGATTATTAGTTAACCGACAAAAATATAAAAAGGAAGAGATTCTCTTCGACATGTTTTTTTAAATTTCTTAATTGCTCGTATTTTTGCACCAGACGGAATTCAAATACCTCCAGGTCCTCAAATTTGCTTTTCAAGTCCAATATTTTCTTCCGTTTTGGGGGCTGTTCGAAAGAGATACCGCGGCTACGGAACATCAAAGGCAATAGAAGGAACATGGGTGGGTTTTGAGTCAGTACAAGTCTGACACTCCCCCTGGCTCCAACCAGAGCGGAGGAAGTTATTTCATGATTTTACTTCCCATGCTAAATAAAAATAAAAAAGGCCAACATTTCCGCAATAAGATTTTTCTTTCGTTACAATAACTTAACATTATGCTATATTAACTAGCAAACACACAACTGAGGTACACACCATAATTACTTACAAACACAAAACAAACCCACAAAAACATACAGGTTGAAGTCAAAACAACATCAACGGAAGGTGTCAACAACAGGGAAGTGTCAGCGCCGGTCAAAACCGCACGCACGCAGAGGGTATCTACGTACAGACATAAACATCGACATGTCTACACTTTGCCTCAATTAATACAAATGTGAATCATTCGTGTTATTATAATTTTGGGACTCTGAAATAATATCAATTTCGTAATATTTGTATTCCTAGATTATTGTGTTAGTAACAACATAAATTGCAATAGGAGAATTTTTTTTGCAGCCGACTTCTGGAAGTAAAATTATTTTACACTTTTTTTTTGGTAGTCGATTTTTTTTGCAAAAATGTATTTATTTCCGCGTTTTTAGATTTAGGCATGATGATACATGACATTTTTTGTTTATTGAGTATTCATTTTACATTGCTACTAAAAGATTAGCAGGTTATCCATCTAGAAATATATAAAAGAAAATATATATATCATAGACGATAACTCATAAACTACCTAAGCAATATAAATAAAATTAATAAAGGTATATTTCCGAACAAAAAAAAAATTAGACAAATAACAAATTTATTTTTGCAAACAAAAAAATAATTATGAAAATAGGTCCATAGTTAGCGGACTAATCAGTAAATATGCCTAAAATAAAATAAAAAATACGGTAGAACATAGAACCTTTTCCCTTTTTTAAGTCGTTTAAAAATCACTTTTAAAAGTTGCTTAGTGTATAAATATTGATGCTCATGACTGTACATGGTGTAGGTAGAGGCAACATTTTCACGCACCCTTATGAAATACACAGTGTCAACTGCAGGATTTCAGAGGTGTTTGTCGGAAGGGCTCGAAATGGTTTGTGTAAAAATACAACATGCTATTTATAGCGGTAAGCATTTTGGTTGGCGAGTGAAAGCAAGTGTGTTTTTGAAAAATAACCGGGCAAGTGCAAACCGAAGTGAGAGTACAACCTTGCGACAGAAAACGGCCATGTCTTCTGACTACGTTGATTCAGAAGTTTTTTTTTCACAGTTCCAAAAGTAAACAGATTTAAATTTCGACTCCATACATCCACGCCTTCCCGATATAAAGGGTCTTGACAGACAAATGAACAAAAAAGTGATCTTATAAAGGTTTCGTTTTTTCCTGGAAAATTATGTAATTGCGTTTTTTTTTATTGATGGATCATCTCACAAAGAGGAATTTGTAACATGATTTATCCTTTAAGTTCAAGCGCTTGTTTGGGTAAAATACAATCACGTGTGCGTATCAGAAAAAATAATATATACCCTAGACCCAGTCAACCCGTGTGTTCAACCATTAAGGCGTATCTAGACAGTAGTCAATCAGACGGACACATATCATTCATATAAATTCAGCGGCTACCAGAAAAGTGTGGAAGCATTACTGTTTGTAAGAAGTTATTCAGCTTAATAATATAATTTGAATCACACCCTGAAAAATCACGACACCTTTTTGGTACGTAAACTCTCAACTCAAATGAGTATAGAAGAACTTGTGACCAGATCCTAACAAGTCTTCAAAAAAACTTCCAGAATCATTATCTAAACAAGTCGTACGACCTTCCACAAAACATTTCAACACGACCTTTATTCGCAAACGCATGACCTCCTTTCAAAAACAAACTAAAAAAATAAATAAAAGAAATCCCTCAACGGCCCCCGAAAATGATGCCCAGATTTAACAAGGTCTATTCACAACCCTAAGTTTTAGGGGTCCACAGGTCCCCATTGTTCGGAATAGTAAGCACGTTAGGGGACAATTCGCACAGTTTGTGGCAACTTGTCCCGATATCTCCATTCACTCACTCTTATAAAGCTGACTCGGTTGGCTACCCGCGCAGTCTTTGTGCTGAATAATTCCTAAAGCTGCCTAGTTACAAGTTAGTTCGGAAATTTAATTATTTTTGGTGTGGTTGGGACAATGTTGACATTTATTTACGTACGAGAGAAAAATTTTGATTGGTTTTTCGTGTTGATATGAGAATTATGAGGCTGTGTGTTGAATAGTTACCGCACCGGTTTTTGTAAGCTGTGTGGTTCGGATTAGCTCAGGAATACTAGATACACTTTCGTATTAAAAAAGCTGAACGCAAAGTAACTTTTAAAAGAAAAGTTTGTAACCACCATTTAGGTGCGACTAAATAGCTGCCAATTAGAAGTCATAGCAAATACTACTAAAATTCTTGTTTTTTTTTTAATATAAATTTATATTTAAAAAATGTATAAAATTTATATTTTTTTTTTTATTTACTACTCAAGTTAATATTTTTACACACTGTTTCTACGTGTTATTTTTGCCAAATGTCCTATCGCAGGTCTGCTGGAAGAGATTTCTTTATGAAATAAGCAGTACCTTTATGCTCTTTTGTGTGAATGTATTTTTTTCTTCATAATATTTGTCTTGTATGTGCATAAATAAATAAATAGTAATGTTATTTTATTTGTATATTTGCATTACTATCTGTATAAGTGTATAAGTTTTCTAAAAAAAAGGAGTTATTATTTTAGATATAATTTTTGCACCCTATCATAATGTTGTCGTATTAATATAATAATAATAATAATCTTTGGGATAAATATCCCAAAGATTGACTGGTAGAACCTGCCTTGTGGCATTAAATCGACCTATGATGTATAGTACACCTTTTATACATAAAGTTTAAATAAATAAACAATCAATTGTTCTAAGTATGTTTTGTAAGGGTTGTTATTGAAACTTAAACTACGCGGGTTTATAAGTATTTTCAGTAAAACTGTATTTTGCTATCTCACAGACATACGATCCAATATTGACCTCGAACACGCCCAAGGCTTATCCATAAACAGCAGCAAGTTACACATTCTAAGACTGGACAGACCAATGTCTTGGGGCCAATAAGTTGGTCATCTACAGTTATTACAGCAGACCGCTCTGGGAGCACGCAAGGTTGGTAGATAGTTGGCCGAAGATATACTAACTTGTATTTAGTGGACTTGAAGTCTTGTTAGTCTATGAAGTTATATAATGAATACTGAAGTTTAAGTGCAGTTGTGAAGCGTAACTGTAAGTTCAAAGCAATGCTTTAATTAAATTTTTGCATTTTTTTATTGTATATAGGTAAACCAAGGCGAAGGTGGTGTGACAAACTGTTTGTTATATATAGGCCAACATTGGAAAATTGAAAAGCTTACAACTATAAGTTATCTATTTAGAATCAAATCAAATCAAATCATTTATTTCAATTAGACCATTACATACCTGTTGAATGTCAAGAAACAGAATGAATCTACAGTCCCGGTCACAAGACATAATAACTTGTGAAAGTACTGTAGTTGCCCATTCCAAAGCGTTGATATCTATAGAATCTAGGGGTTGGCACAAACTCAAATAACAAAGGACCTGTTATAACTTCAAGTGTGACGCTTAAAATAACTATACTCCGAAAGTATTGAACACTAACTTACCTATCCAACAAATATTTGGTAATGAAAATATAAAGGTTTCAAATAAAAATAATTCGGGCAACAAAGAACTCTACTCATCTTTATATATATAATTCTTCTGTGAGTGTGTATGTCACTGAACTTCTCTCAAACGACTGGACCGATTTTGATGAAATTTTTTATGTGTGTTCAAGGGGATCTGGGAATGGTTTAGATTCACAATTTTGTCCGGCAGATGGCGCTGTATTACATTTTTTTGTAAATACGTAGCGAAGCACGTACCGGGCCGCTAGTTAATTAATAAATAAGACTGCCCTAGACAGATTGCAAACCACAATTTTATTGACTTTTTTTGGGAATTAATCTAATAATTTTCCCCGTTCAAAACGGTGCGCAGTGTCAGACTTTTACTGACTAAAACCCATCCATGTTAATTTTTTTGCCTTTTTTTGTTCCGGTATTTCTTTCGATCAACCCGCAACCCCGACAGGCAGTAATTCTATTAACTTCAAATTCAAAATAAATAGCTTATTTATTAAGAATTCACCTTCACCGGTTCGACACAATATAATAGTTACGTCTTCCAACAAAGAGTTATTCGCCCTTCACTTTCTACCTCATTGTGCGACCAGATGCTCGCTTCAATGGCTTTTTGCTACGTCACTTCTATTTTGCGTCGATCTGTCCGGTGTCTACTCACTATAGAATGTTGAACGGTATGAAATTGCTTTAGTATATCACAATGGATGTTTGTCGATTAATGATTTATTGATATTAATGGTTTTGATTTTATTTGGTTAAGTCATCATTGGTCAAGATATATTTATGGACAGAATCGATGTTCATTTTATGTAATGTATAGATATATAATTATGTACTAAAGTGAAAGCTTTATTGTTGAATACAAAACAATATTATATACAATACATTTCTGGATATAAATGTGAAGGTCTAGTTCACTGTGTTCCATCAAAGACAAATGAAAACATTTTATAATTTACCATGTGTTATAAGTAAAGTGAGATATTCAAATGCTTATTTGTCTAGAAATAGATTTTACCCGCGGCTTCGCTTGAGTTAAATTTGGGGTAACACAGTTCCCCTTTCCTGATTTGCAGGTACCTGTTACCTGTAGTTTTTACCCTTGCGCCTTATTTATTGTAATAGCAATGCTAAGTTTTCCCTTTTCTCCCTCATTTCTCACTTAATAAAATTGCCTATGTCCGTCTCCAGGGTATCTATGTACTAAAACTCATCAAAATCGGTTTAGCAATTTAGGCGTGAAGACGTAACAAACATACAAACAAACAAACTCAATTTCGCTTTTATAATATTGGTAAGGATTTGATAAGTAATCAGCCCCATAAGATACAGTAGAAATTTTGACGAAAATAAATAGATTATGTTAATATTTTTTTAATAATTATTAAATAAATTAATGATTTTTTTCCACAGACTACTGGAAGTAATGTTGTTTTCTTATAGTGGGTGTCCGATTTTATTTCTTTTGCCAAAAATAAAACATTTTATCATTTTTAGTTATGGTATGATGATAATTAACATATTTTATCGAGTTTTCATTTTCCTTAGTTACTAAAAGATTAGCTGATGACATAAAATAAAAATATGTATCGCAGTCATAAAGTACCTAAGCAATATTCATAATTTTCTCTTTATTCACTTATCTTCTTAAAATTACATTTTTAAATATTTCTTAGAAAATAAATTTAACAAAAAAAAACATTTAAAAATATAAAAATAGGTTTCCGCCGGTAGCGGGAGCAGGGTCCAAGCTACCGGTGGTTAGGGCTCCAGAGACAGGAACCTCCTCACAATGCGGGCCGTATCGAGGAGTACTGCCTTCTGAATCAGGCCCTTGATCCAACCACCTAAGGAGAGCTTCGACAGATGTTCGTCGAAGCTCTTGGCAATTAAGCCATTGGCCGTTATGACAATCGGCACAATGATAGCCGAGTTTACATTCCACATGTCAACAACCTCGTGTGCCAAGTCAAGATATTTTAGTTGTTTTTCTTTCTCAGCTTTCACGAGGTTTTCGTCATGTGGGATGGTAACATCGATTATCATTACGCGGCGCGCTGATCGGTCTATCACCACTATGTCAGGCTTATTGGCGACAATAGTCCTGTCAGTAATGATAGACCGATCCCAGTACAGCGTGACATGGTCTTTCTCGAGAACTGGGTCGGGCACATACTTGTAGTACGGTACCTCAGATTCAACAAGATTATATTTCAAGGATATTATTATGAAAATCGGTCTACAGTTGGCGGAGTAATCGTTAAACATACATTTAAAAAATACAGTCAAACATGAACCTCTTCCTTTTTTTAATCGGTTAATAAATTAAATTTGAGTTAATAACGTCCATCGGTGTCTAAGAAAATTCTATATGTGTCGACCCTGGTCACTTATATCCTTTGTTGATTGTACCCTAGAAAGATCCCATCTTAATATTCTTTTGAACACCATATTTAATTTACATATCTACAATAATAAAGCAATTTACCATCAGCAGAACATAACAATAAAACCATTGCATGTCATTCAATGCGCCATCTTTTATGTCACTGCATCAACATTACAACCCTCTTTTTAATCCGGTTCAAACCGGTTCGGACCAGTTTGAGCAGAATCTTGGCGCGTGGACAACGCACCCCTGATTCGGTTTGAAGGTCATTGAACCATGGGGCCCAAAAACTAGGGGTGGCTAGAGAAATAATCGATAATTTAGTTTTTTGGCATAGGTGTGTCCCTCTGGGGTTGAATGATCAACAAAGTGCTGTCGCGTGTATATATATTTTTAAAAGTAATTTAATATTATAAACTAAGGGCAACGTTTTTGTTAACAGATTAAAAAAATTAAAACTATTTGTGTTATTAGTGCAAACTGAACTCAAAGCACTATTATTATAGGGCACGCCAGTCCCCTCTTTGAGGAGTGGCTGGAGAGGCATCGTAGCGTCCTCACCTAACGCCTTTTTTTGGGGTGGGAAATCGTCTAATGACGATTTCCGATGGGGGGGGGGGGTGTCAGACTTGTACTGACTAAAACCCACCCATGTTCCTTCTATTGCCCTTTACGTTCCAGGGCCACGGTATCTCTTTCGAACAACCCGCAACCCCGGCAGGCGGAAGCTCTGGCAAGCCCCTCTGCTTTGCTGACATCTCTTTGAGGCGCGCGTGAAACACGAACGTGCCTCAAAAGCATCCACGATACAGAAGAAATCCTAGAGTGAGTCAAAGTTTAAAAAAAAAGAAAATCGCCAACTATGTTTAAATAAAATAAAAATGACAAAATAATAAAAAAAATAAAATAGCATTAAAGGAGATTTAAATCACGTCATGTCACACACGAACCCCAATTTAATTACAGACCTTTTTAACAAAAACTACCACTCAATCGTTTGTCCCCTAGTGTTCAAGCGTGATAGTATTTTACAAGCAAACATTTTTCCTTACAAACTTCGATAAGAATCATAATAACAAATAGTGTTACTTATTTCGGGCATTTCCGTTGGACAAAATAAGGGGGCTATTTGTACTAATATCAACTCGAAAGTTATCAAAGAAAATCCATCGAATATAATAAACTAGCTTTCGCCCGTGGCTTCACCCGCGTTAATTTCGGGATAAGACAGTTCCCCTTTCCTGATTTTGCAGGTACCTGCCACCTGTCGTTTTTGCCCTAGCGCCTTATTTATTGTAATAGCAATGCTAAGTTTTCCCTATTTTTCCTCGTTCTCCCCCAATTTTTGCTCTTTTTAATAAAAATAGCCTATGTCCGCCTCCAGGGTCCTACTAACTATCTCTGTACCAAAATTCATCAAAATCGGTTTAGCCATTTAGGCGTAAAGAGGTAACAAACAAACTCACTTTCGCTTTTATAATATTATAGTAAGGATGAGGAAGAAGTTTATCAACAGACTTGTTCACTTACAATATTCTTGACTCAAAAGAAATAATAACCTTGTTCATCATCACCATGATCATCATTTTCCTGCCCTTGTCCCATTCTATTTGGGGTCGGCGCGACACGTTTTCTTCTTCCATTCTCCCCTATTTGAATTAAAATAACAGTTTTGTTTTAATGAAATACCTAAAAAGATTACTTTCCAGTCGAAACTGTTGAGGAAAAAACTATTGTGATAAAAAAAAAAATAGAGGTGTCAAGGGACACCCGGATGGAACGAAGTTCCTATAGAAATGAAAATATCTGGCTTGCTTTCTATAAGAGAGAGACAGACAGACAGAGAAACATGCGACGCCGCACAGCTTACACAGCTTCTCGTAAGATTTTTTTCCGTCTAGCCCCCTTTCACAACGCGCGATAAGGAACTTCGTTCCAAAAAAAAGCAATTAACGAGCGTGCACCTTTTATTTGCGGATGGGAAATCATCAAATAACTTCCCCCGCTCTGGACGGAGCAGGGGGGAGTATCAGACTTGTACTGACCAAAACCCACCTATGTTCCTTCTGTTGCCCTTTATGTTTCGGGGCCGCGGTATCTCTTTCGAACAACTCGCAACCCCGTCAGGCGGTGTCCCTGGCGCCCCTCTGCTTTGCTGACATCTCTAACAGACTAACACGCCGTTGACACGGCCTGAAGCATGTACCCCGGCACTTCTCTGCTAACACAACAATTGTAAGTCGGTCTCCTATTTTATTAAAACCTTGAACGCTTTGCCAGCTCAAGGTTAACGTATTATCAAGACACTACCTGACAAAAACTCTTAAAGAAGGTTTGATAAAAGTACGCCCGCCCTAATCTACGCCGACTTTCTGTTAAAATCACACAGTCACAAAAAAAAAACAGAAAAAATCAAAAACTTTACTAAACAATCAGCCTCCCTCTTCCCTGAAACTGATCATAAAGCATCAAGCAATTCAAACTACACTTGTCCCTACCGAACTAAGATAGGTATCGATGACCGAATAGTTTTCGGGAAAATTCGGGAATTTTCGGCATTTTTCGTACACAGTCGTGTGATCGTGTGCACTAAGGGTTTGAACACGTGGGGGCTCTGCTATCGAATCGTCCCCGTCGTATTTAAAGGCGAAGGAGACGGATGTGTGATGTGCGATTCGGAAAGGCATGGAGTCGGTGTAAGATTTCAAAAACATTTTAGTCAACAAACAAGTATACAAACGTAACCCTTATAAGATGACTATGTTGTGCTTTCGTCTGTTCAAGAAACTTTATCACGGGAATGCGTGGAAGTATGGAGTTGAAATTAAAACAAAGTATTCAAATTTGTAGCCCCTTGGAACAAAATTAAGCCTGTAGGCCATTTATGATACAAGCTTATGCGGAACCCCTCGTCGAATGCAACTCGACAGTTACCTATAACAAAAAATAACAAAAGAGTGAAAACAATAGTTCAAACCTAAAATAATTATTGTACTAGTATTCAATAAATGTTGTAAGAATTTATTGTTATTGTTATAGGTTGCTCTATAATCAAGGCAAATAAAACTTATACCATCCATACCCCCGTTATATTCAACGCATCGGCATTTAAACATGACTGCATAACCTTGAGTTCTACCGAATATTGAGATTTAAAAAAAAAGCCTTTCCACAAATAACTTTGTTGCGTATAATAGTTACTTAGCTTAAAGTACAGATTGCATGGTTGAAAGTTTCGTGAATGAATATTTTACACCCTGTATACTTAATTTAATTTTTAATTTATTTAATTAATCATAATTCCTAATCTAATTAATTGTGTTTTAAGTATAATAGACCGTATTAATAATTGTTAAGATCCTTTTATTGATTATTATTGTATAGTGTGATCTATAGAAAATGCTGTGCTCACCTTTAATTTAGATGCATGCAATTCTATTCTAATTATTGTAGATGTTACTCACCACGAATGATTTTGTATGTATTTAGTTGGTTTGCCTAAATAAATACTACAAAGATAAAAATCGTTAAGTGACAACAGCGACTCCACACATTCCTCTGTCCCCCAAAACTGTACGCTAAGAGAAGGGCTCGGACTTGGGAACGTTATTGATTTCCATTATACCCGCACCGCCGCTCGTCATCTTAAAGACGTGTCGCGTTTCACACACTTTTATATATCGTCACACTTTCTTTTAGTGTACCTATATCAAAATATGCGATCATATTTTGCACAATTCAGTTTTCAACGAAAACTCAAAAATATAGGAACTTAAAACAATGAAAAACTTGTGAAGTAAAGTAAGATTTATTTTCATAGATTGTTTGTACAGACCACGGCACATCAACCGATACAAAACCATTTTAACCTGATGCGGTGTGCGATCCGTAGTAGAGAGATCAGGTTATAAATTTAAAATAGTTTAGAATAGGTTGACCTGCCGTCATGTGTACAGACGCCAGCAGGTCAAGCTACCCGAAACTGTCAATTTTTCCCAATGAAGCTTGAACCTTGAATAGGTACTTTCGAAATAAAGTCGAAAATCTATCAAAGAAATCTGACAGATTGTAGTAGCTTAATGTGCAGGCGTCTGTACATAAAATAAAGTGTAACAATAATTGTGTAAACCTTGTACAATATGAACACACATACAATATGAAATAAGGCATGCAAACATTAATAAAAGCGAGATTAAAATAAATGGTTCGTGGTTAAAAACAATTACCGACCTTCATGGTATCACACATAACTTTTAAACATAAAAGAAAAACAAAAAAAAATAGATAATAAGGTATGTCAATTAATTAAATAACATTCAAATAAACACTTTATATGTCAGTGTCATTTAAAAAGTCAGCTACAGAATAATAAAATTTTTCAATCAATAATGTAGACGAGAATATTATTTTCATCGCAGCGAGAGTGCAAATCTGGAAATTTATCAATAGTAGAGAAAATAGCTTTTTTTTTTATTTAATAATAATGTACTCTTAAAATATGACTACATATTTTTGATACGAGCTGTATCCACTTGAACATATAGCGTTACACTTTCTCCTTATGTGTCAGCATTTCTGTTCCATTATCATGATATATGAGGGAAGATGAGGAAATACTGCGATGCGGACAAATAAATTAGAGGAGCTAGAGGACTGTGATGATCATAAAATCCTTACTAATATTATAAAAGCGAAAGTCAGTTTGTTTGTTACGTCTTCACGCCTAAATGGCTTAACCGATTTTGTAGAAATTCGGTACAGAGATAGTTGAGACCCTGGAGAAAAGCATAGGCTTTTTTTAAAAGTGGGAAAAGGGGGAGAATTAGGGAAGAAAAGGGGAAAGAAAGAAATTTTTAAAGTTGTGCAAAAGTTAGCGTTAGCCGAAAATAACAATGCCACGAGAACGAAGTCGCTGGCGAAAGCTAGTATTTTATAGATAAAAACTTATCAACACAATAAATGCGAGTATGAGAACAAGCATCGTTGTTACAGTATTTGTCGACATCAGCATTGTTGTCTATTATTTGTTAGAGTTTCGATAACATTTGTGGAGTCCTTCAGTGCGCACTTTGCCGTTAAGTTTATATGGCCTTTGTTTTTCACTAGGACGTTATCAGTAGTAATACAAATAAGGTTTCTAATCATCTCAATTAATCTAAAGTCAGTTTGTTTGTTACGTCTTCACGCCTACATGGCTAAACTGATTTTGATGAATTTTGGTACAAAGATAGTTCAGACCCCGGAGACGGACATAGGCTAGCTGTTTTTTTTTAACTGAGAAATGCAATAAATAAGGCACTAGGGCAAAAACTACAATTAGCAGGTACCTGCAAATCAGGAAAGGGGAACTGTGTTACCCCGAATTTAACGCGAGCGAAGCCGCGGGCAAAAGCTAGTATTATTATAATTTAAATCAATTCTCAGTCACAGTAATATTGGTTTTCACCACAGCTATATTTACGAGGTGACAAAAAGACCGATGAAATAGAATGAAATATAAATGAACGAAGGCGACGCTCGATGGTATCTGATGAACGAATCGAATGAATTCTTGCGGAGGTGAATAATTCGTTTTTTCTTGAACAGAACAATGGAATGAGATAGATAAGATTGAAAATTGGAATGGAGGAAAAACTTATGTACGAAAGTAATTTAAATGACGTCGTCATTGAGTTAGATTCTTCACTGCTCACTTGTGAAGATATTTATCAGAAAATATAAGAGACACTTTTAAAACATTTGTGTTTTTTTTAACGCTTTTTCAATAATAAGTCAATCACGATTACACTCAATATCTTTCGATTCACGAAGTATTTTGTCCACGCTATGTTTTTTTTCTGTTACTAGAAGGTATTTATGACTATTGAAGTTATTTTCGCCGTCAATCAAAAGATGTCTAACGAGATGACGAACAAAGGAGAAGTATGGAAGATATTCTTCGCTGACCTCAAATAAATTGGGATCAGCTGAAGAGAATGTATGTTTTACTCACGGGTTGACCACTGAAACCCAGTGCTGTGCTGTGGGCTCCCATGGGATAGCACCATGCTGAGTGGTGACCTGTCGCAGTCACGACAAATTTGCATTTTTTTTTTGTCCCATTTATGTATTTGTAAATGTTTGTTATGCTTTGAATGTTTAATGTGTTTTTTTTTGTTTTGTTATTTTGTGGGCTCGTCGTAATTTGCGACAATTAAATGTTTTTTCTTTCATTCTTTCATGTTGCTAATATATAACTCTTATCCAATTAAGTGAGTCTTTTCGAGTTAATTTGATTAATGTTGGATACGCAGATTCCATCGAAGTGGAGTGAGACGTAGTAAAAACAGTGTGCAAAAAGAAGAAGAGATGTTTTAGAGGCGTGAGAAGCGTGTGGCGAGCCTTTAAATCTTTTTCCTTTTAAAATACTGTTAGATATGTATTTTCATATATGTATGTGAGTGCTAAGCCAGTGGACGGACTGCACCCTCCCCGTCCCGCGCCGGTTACTTACCTCTGAAGCTAACCATTAAACAGTGTCCAATGACCTACCGAGTTTGATTGACGTATACTACTACCCCTCCACATAAGTACCAACTTTCGTATATAACAAACTAGCTTCCGCCCGCGGCTTCGCCCGCGTTAAATTTGGGGTAATACAGGTCCCCTTGCGCCTTATTAATTTGTAATAGCAACGCTAAGTTTTCCCATTTCTTCCCTCTTTCTTCCTCACATCCCACTTTTATAAAATAAAAATTATGCCGCCTATGTCCGTCTCTTGGTTCCCAACTATCTCTGTACCGAAATTCATCAAAATCGGTTTAGCCATTAAAGCGTGAAGAGGTAATAAACAAACAAACAAACTCACTTTCGCTTTTATAATGTAATGTATGTATGTAAGGAAGTAAGGATACTCATATAACCCAACACAAGGAATTTACGAATAGCGTCAATCTTGCGTATGAAGTGCTTGTCGCTTGAAGACTCGGAAGGAAAACCATGGCCAAGACGTTAAAAACTACTTTTTACAAGTAGTCTTTAAACCATCATGACCGCCGGTCAATCTGTCCATGCAAATACAAACAGAGACAAAGATTTGTCTCTCAATCTAAAGATAATACCAGAAGAACCACAGATAGGGCGACTGTCTTAAAAATATACAAATGGACCGGCCATACATATCTGCCTATCCTCTGTGGGCAATAAAGAGCGATAGTTGGAAGGGATCGGTTATCTCGGACTCATCGGGAACTATGAATGTGGGCCGAGCTTACACCGAAGTGTGACAGCGAACGTATAGGGAGTAGCCGCTTTACGGGTCCACCCTTTATAGCAGAACTTTTTATGTCATAATTTTATTTTGCATAACAACGGATGGCATAAACTTCACTTCGCAGAAAATAGTTTAGCAGACACTAATTTATCATACATTCTAAACTCATAATTTTGTAAGTCAGAATCATCTCTAGGCATAAACTTCATATCCATAATATTTATAAAGTAGAAACATCATATCGCAGAAAGTTCACAGTCAGAATCGTCTTTTGGCATAATATATTTTATATCGATGATAAATAAACGGCAGAATTGTCATATCATAGAAAGTTTATAGTTAGGGTCATCTTTGTCATTATAAGTTGTCATTTATTTTGATTAATTATATTTTTTAAATAATGTCATTTATTTTAGTTATTGTTTAATTGAATTTGAGATAATGTCATTGAATTCAATAAGTAATTAGGTATCCTAATCTAAATAGTTCAGTTCCGGGTAACCTACTTAAAACAATCTCTTTTTTATATTAACGCAAGTCGTTTCTGGTAAGAGGTCACAGTTTTAACCTAACCTAACCTAGCCATTACTGCCGTCTGCATAGTATGCCAAGTGAAATTATACCAAATAATATATTATGCGAAATTTTAACTCTACGAATCGTAATTATACTAAATTTAATTCTGCCATCTTAAAAGTATGCCATTGTTAATTCGAAGTTTTAAACATTATGCCAAACGATAATTATACCAAATAAATTTTATGCCTTTGAAATGTTCGTTTAAAGAAAATTATGCTAAGTGTTATATGCCAAATAAATTTCGGAGCATCAAGTTTCTGCCAGATAGAGGGAACCCCCGCTTTACTTGTGTTTGATGTTATTATTTTTTTTATTCTCACATCCTTACTAATATTATAAAAGCAAAAGTGAGTTTGTTTGTTTGTTACGTTTTCACGCCAAAATGGCTGAGATGATTTTGATTATTTTTGGTAATTGAAATAAATGAGTTTTAAAACTTTGTCTCAGAAAACTTTGCCTAGTAAAACTATCTCATGCATTTTTTTCTAATTGAACTTTTAATAATGCCCATTAGCTCTGTTATATTTTAAAGCTTTAAGCAGCAGTTTATTTCTGATCCAAAGTAGCATGTGGCTTTAGTAGTTTCTACCACAATGAAAAAAGGCGCCCTTTTTACAAACATATGTATGTATGTATCGGTAAAACAAGTAAAGAAACACTGCATACATTTTGTGTAGTACGATTTACATTTTTACGTTACCTACCCAACTAAATGTTATCATTTAAAACGCAAAGAAAACCCTCTCTAACAGTTTACAACCTGTGTAATTCAGTGAGTATAATTAGTAACTCTAAGCCGTTATATGAAATGATATTTATTTAGTGTGGTGGTCGAGTGTAGGGTTGAAAAAAGGTATAACAAATAAAACAACTATATAAAATAAATTACCTTCCTGAAATTATTCAGAAAGGAACATTATTTTATTAATAAAAGTATTAACTTTTAATGATATTTTTGTAAATACTTTTAAAGTTAATTAATAAAATATTTATTGGCTTCTTAGACATAAAATTGTGGCTTATTTCTGTGTTAATCAGATTATTTTAGGTATGTATTGTATCCTTAGATAGAATAAATTTATGAAAACGCTAAATAACATACTCAAGTAAAAATAGGGGTTTTATTATGCTAGTGACCCTGGTTTATAGTCTATAAGTTTATTATGTATAGCCAGGCATTTTGTGTAATAAAAAAAAATACAAAGAGACCTTTTCATTTAATAATGTTAAGATTAGAATGACGTGACAGCCAGCCATGGATTATCATCCGAACTTATAAATGATTTAGCTCAATCAGAAACCAGGAATTAAAAAAAATGGATGGATTTAGACAGTAAAAGTCTGACAGAAAAACTGAAAAAGAGGCCTAGGTCAGTACGGAGATTCAATAGAATTAGATGTCAGCCAACTTAAACGTTTTTTTAAACTGAAGAAGAATACGGAACAAAAGAACTTAAGGAAACGATAAAAAAATGGCTATACACACTCAGTCTTTTCAATAAAATACAAATAAATGTCTTCTTCATTCGTTCAATAATTCTATTTAATTTTCTCTAACAAACCAATCAAATGCTGATAGCATTTCATTGTTTTCTTCACACCCTAAAAAAATGTCACAACAAGCTACCATACCAAAATACCCTCCAAAATTTTGTTATCAGCCACGCCATATTACCAAACGCCCTACTACTCTGCTGACCTCCCCACAGGAGTCTCATAACTTGTTAAGATTTAATTAAATGCTTCCACAACTGTAGCTAATATGCTAAGCCAATAAACTGTTGTGGTTTATAGAGCATCAGTATTTTGAGCTGTTGTATAGATTTCATCTTGCTCGGGTTGCTTCTTAGATATTGCAGTTTCAGTTTATCGCCATGTTTCAATTTGATGATACAATTGAACTCGAGATTAATTTTAAAGTTGATGGTAAATTTTTTCAGTAGTTATGCACTCAGCTATACTAAAAAGTTTGAATATTTAAAAGAAGAGTTGGCACAGAGGTAGATTTTAGTCTGGAATAACACATAGGACACTTTTTTTCGATATCACGCGGGCAAAGTCGCGGGCGCCATCTAGTGTATATATCCAAACATCAATTAAAATGGCTAGAGTTTTTGTCATAATATGAAACATGCCTAAATTAAAGTACCGAAAACAAGTCAACACAATTAATTTTCTTAACTTCAACATCCCAAATGAATATGTAAATATAAGTACAAGTTACAAAACAGTGTAACTTAGAACATCTAACAGAAGTTAGAACTACCCTGATATAAGTTGTGCAGCCCGAGGCAAATGGGATGGACCTGAGTCTCCGAGCTTAACTTCAACTGGCTATGGGAAAATAGCTAGTGATATTGTGGATGAAACTATGTATGCTTTGAGATAAGAGAAATTGGAGCATTTGTGTATGTCTTCAGGGTTGGTTTTTGTTAGCAATATTTTTTAAGATGATAGTGCCTCTTTTTTAAACTAAGCTTTATCTTTTATTTTTGAGGATGTGAAATATCATCAAGATCTTTCCCTGCTCTAGACGGAGCTCTCTGCTCTGAACGGACCGAGGGGGAGTGTCAGACTTTTAGTGACTTAATCCCACCCAAATTCCTTCTCTTGCTCTTTATGTTCCGGTTCGAACAACCCGCAACCCCGGGATAATCTGCAACCTCGGATGCTGTACCCGGTTGCTGTGCTGGTTTTTTTCACAAACATTTTATCTCACTTACTTAAGTAGCCAGCCAGACCTTGAACAACTATCTATACAAATATTTGTCCAGTGTAGGGATCGAAGCCGCTACACGATGCTTTAAACATGGTTTATTTCTCGGTTCAAATGTTTTAATAATTTGAGTAGCCATTTCAATTTAAAAGCAATGACATGCTGTTTGTATATGAATGTACATGTTTCCCATATTTTATAATGAAATAAAAAACTCTCCAATAGTTTATAAATCCGTCAATATAATAAAAATGGAATCTAAAAACACAGTAAAACGCTGAAACCGTTAAATATTTACATTCGACAAACCGCGATCAACCCGTCTGTTGACATGGTCAAAATATACCGTAGTTACCATCAAACAGTTATCGGTAGCACTAGAATTAAATAGTATCCCATTTTGAATGATTTATTTGAGCATGAAACAAAATACAGTACAGTAAAATAGAAATGCATCGCAGGGTACAGCTTATTTAAATGTGACTAAGGATCCAAAAATATATTTTTGCGACTCTTTTAGATTATTCAAAAATAAGGGACACGTATTTTTTTATTTGTAAATTAGACCATAATAGCCATTTAGCCATATAGCCCGTTATACAATACAATACAGGTAGTCAGTGTCCCAAAAGTCTGCCAACCAGTTTTATCAAGGGGTATTACCCAATATAAACTGGGTTGTGTAGGTAAGATAGGCAGTCGCTCCAAGTTTAATACTGGTATTCAGCTGCATCTAGTAAGACTGGAAGCCGACCCCATTATAGGATTCAATCTTGTGTTTAATGTGCCCAAGTTTTTACTTCTTTCACTATTTGAGAATGACAATGATCATCATCATTTTCTTGCCCTTGTCCCATTCTATTTGGGGTCGACGTAACACGTTTTTTTCTTCCGTTCTTGCCTGTCAGATGTCACTATATATCGTAATTGAGAATGAGCATTGTCATATCTAAAATATAAAATTCTCGTGTCACAGTTTTCGTTCCCATACTCCTCCGAAACGGCTGGACCGATTTAAACGAAATTTTGTTTACATATCGGGTAGGTCTGAGAATCGGTCAACATCTATTTTTCATACCCCTAAGTGAGCAGCGGTTGAAACCGCTGGGCACAGCTATTAGATAAATATAAAAATCATTTTATTCGTTTTTAGCGAGACTAACTTTAGTGTCATACAACATAACATTACGTAAATATCCCAATCAAAAGAGCTTCATGCGTAGCAGTCGCGTTCGCGACCAGTAGACTAACACGGCATTTAAGGAGGTGGATTTAAGTTTTACTTATTACTTTATCTTTAAATAGCTTCGGCCCGCGACTTTGTCCGCGTGGCATAGTTACTTTGGGCTAACGCTAACTTTAACCTGCGTGATGATCGAAAAAAAATATCTTTCTTGCCCTTTTCTTCCCTCTTCTCACTTTTTTTTTTAAATTGCCTATGTCCTCTACAGGGTCTCAACTATCTCTGTACTAAAATACATCTAAATCGGTTTAGCCTAACTAAGTTTTCATCTAACCATCCCTTAGATTCTTACAACGAAACGTACAAAACATTACAAATATGCAATTTAATTTAAATTCCTAAAAACTAACTCTTACGAATTTCAAAAAAGGAACCTGAATAAAAACTATAAAATAAAACCATACTCTAAAAGCAGCGTCCACTGAAACGTTGAGTACTGAAAACCCGCGCAGTCATTGCGCGCACATAAACACTTTTGTGAGAACTCATCGTGATCAAATACTGGTAATAAAGATAGATTAATGGCATCCACCGAGCCGAGCGTTGCCGAACTTTGCCGAACTAACATGTGAGAGCGGAGTACGAATTGCAGAATAAGTTTTATTAATGGGTTTTTGGTGATTTTTTTGAGGGTGGCTGTAATTTTGATACGATGTTTTTGTTTTGTTGTTTTATATTACGATAGCCTTTAGCTAAGTCGTCTTTGATGACATTTGAAAATTATTTAAAAAAATTAAACTTTTGAATGAAATTGGCCACTAAATAAAATCAATTTTAAACATGCAAATTGTACAGCTAAAAGTTAACAAAACTTTGAACTCAACAAATCATATTTTATTAATCTACAACATCAAATCTTTTTATTCTTCTGTACCCACATCCTTTATTTATTAAAAAGTATGTATAATAGTGGTACATAGGCGGACTTAATGCCATAAGACATTCTCTACCAATCAACCTTTGAGTTAAATACGACAACATTGTTATAGGGTACAAACATTTTATTTAAATAATAAAACTACCTATTTGCTTTCGAGAACTGATATACTTATACAGATACTAATACACATATTTCACATTAGTCAATATATTTATAAAACATGTACAATTAGCTAATCGGGAAAACAATTACAGGGCGTCATATAATTCATCTACATCCCAATCAACAGTTCCCTATGAATATATAAAAAAAAAGGAAAAAAAATTGTGTTCACCAAAAATACTGATCGTGCACCAAATATTCTTTCCTGAATTCTAAAAAAATGCGTAGGTTAGGTTAGGTTAAAACTGCGACCCCCTACGCACGAGCCGAGCGAGCGGAGCGAGCGGTGCCGCGGCAGCGGTCGGCGAGTGCCAGTAACGACTTGCATTAATAGAAAATGGATAAAGATATAACACTTTTTTATTGTAGTGCTGTCTTTTTCCTGATGCTCGTTATGACATATTTTAATTAACAAATTTTGGTGCTCATTCAGTAAATTTGGTGCAACACAGGCAAAATTAGGTAAACGAAATGGGAATAAATTGAAGTACGTTTAAATACCATCCTAAAAAAAATACCCAATTCACTTCAACAAAAATCCATTCATCCGAATCATTATTTTTTTTACTAACATTACCATCGATGCAATCTATCTGAAGACGAGTCTTGATTTATTCTGTTACTACTAAGTATGCTTGCTTGACAGCCAAAAGATTTATTGCTACATTTTTTCCGCTCCGAAGGTAGAGCCTATGTTTATCTGAACCAACTATCTGAATACGGTGGTATATTAAGTGAGTTGTTTCTGCCGGTTACATTCTGATCGTGTAAGCGAAAAATATTTTCGTGGGAAATTCTGGTGAGTTTACTTATTTTGTTGTATCAAGATGGGTATTTTTAGGGTGCCATACCTTAAATGGAAAAAATGGAACCCTTATTGGATAATTTTGTTGTTTGTCTGTCAAGACCTTTCATCTCGAGAACGCGTGGAGGTATTAAGTTGAAATTAAAACCACATTTTTAAGTCTATAGTCCTTTTGTGCTGTGAAAAAATCTACGCTCTAAGTCTACGCAGTCAAAAGATATAGTTGTCGCAAGTTTGTACAGTACCGCACTTGGCTGGTTTATTTTTATGTATGTTCTGCTAGATTTGTTTTGAATGAACTCAAGCCTACGTCAATGTAAACTGATTTCATCATGCTGATTACTACTATTTTCAATGAGATTACATTTCTTAATCAAAGAAACCTCTGAATTGATGTGACTCGATTATACATATATTAATCCTCTATTTTGAACGAATCCTTCATTCATTTATTTCGTCATCATAACCTATTTATGTGTCTCAAGTGTGGCTTTTTAGTATCTCTTTCTTACCTTTCCTTTCTTAAAATGTATATACTACGAGCAAGTTAGCAACTTTTGTTCTTTTCTGTTTTGCTTTTCCAAATAACAGTCGTTTGCAAAACTCCTCAGTACATTAACAAAATTGTCTCCACTAAAACAAACACGCCCTTTGCGCAACTTCAAAAGCAAAGCAACGGCAATTTCATATCCAACTTTTTGCACAACAAAAGAAAATATCCTTTTCTCAATAATACTAACGACGAAAATTGAAGCTTCACAAAAAGGGATCGAAATTATTATTCCAGCTTTGTTTGTCGTCAAAAGGAGAAAACCTTAAAGGTATCTTTAAAAATCCATTTCGGAGTTATCCGGTAAAAATGCCTCGGGTGATTTTTTTATATCCATATTCACCATTTCAGTACGGCGGGTTGAAGGTAGATGGTGACACACGGTAACAAAGATTAATGATACAGATCTGAAAAGTTTTTTAGTTTCGTATTTTTTGGAGGATTGATGAAGAGTGATTAATTGTTACTGAACATCATTGGGATGTAGAAAAGTGCTGATTAAAACATTGGATGTGAAGTGACATTAATTCAAAATGAACATTACACAACACTATTTTTATATTGTTACAATTGTTGTTGTTGTTGTTTGTTACTATTAGGAGCACCTCTACCTAATTTGTCCAACATTACATCCATCAGGTGTTGTGAATAAATTTCTTGCAGCTATCTAAAGGCTGTTTCGTAAGTCTGTAAATTGTTTTGTGTAGAAAATAAACAATTCCTTTAAGAAAAGAGTATTGTGCTGTCTATTCCGTATATTAAAACCAACTTAACAATCACTAAGATCCATGAATTTGAAGATCTATACGTCTAATGCCTAAATCATTTATGGACCAAAGATAGCTCCCTGAAGCACCTCACGGTGTGTCTCCAATAAAACTCAATAGGATGGTGGGTGTGACCGTTTTATTCTGCCGTCTCCTCGGCTTTGCAATTCGCTCGCCGTTCCGAGGGCTACAACGAAGGGGAAGTGCCCAGATGTCGCCGAACAAATTATTTACTACCCTTCCTTTTGTCGGAGACCTGCATCTCCATATTTGTTATTGCGAAAACGGTGTCAACCGAATTTCGGAACATACCTGGAATTGGATTGCGCAATTCATCTTGATTCTTTTTTATAGAGCAAATTGGGTCTGATAGAGTATGTAGGCCTGGTTACTATTTGTTGATGTCCAAGGGTTTGGCAACAGATAGAAAATATTTGGGTTCAGGTGAAACATTTTGAAGGACCATTGAAATGTCTTACAATTTTTTTTGTGTCATTGTTGCTGTAAATGTGACATGTAAAAGTTTTATTTTCATCTATTTCTGGAAAAAGTTTTATCAATTTTGTTTGTAAGATATTATTTTCATCGACAAGGTGCAGTTTTGAATCTTAATCAAAATTTAGGAGGTGGTCATAAACTATATTCAATTAAAATTATGTTACCTGGTCGATAATAACATACGGTACCTTTTCAACATCTAAAATTTGTGATAGGTAGCGAGAGGGTGCGCGGGCGTAATTTTTTAGGGAACAAGATTATCGAATAAATGCATACGTTTGTTTGTTCGAAAATAATATAAGTCACATGTGGTTTGGCTAACTAACCGATTTTCCTTAAATAATAAAAAATTGCTACCTACCCATTTTATTATTTATTCGGGTCGAAAATCATAAGCATAGTTACCTCCTTGGATTTTTTATAAAACGTTTTGACGAGGATCCAGCAGCTTGCTGCAGCCAGTTTTCAACAAAACGTAACGGGGATAGACCATTGCTATCAAAAAAAAAAGTATTTGTGGACCGGTGGCGAGATGATAGACCTGCTATTGACAAATTCATTGACACGTAACATAATAGTATTTTGGTCCTTCTCTTAAAACTTAATAAAGTTGCATTAAAGTACCTCCAGTTTTTGTTAGCTGTATTTTTAAGAGATCCATCCTTACTAATATTATAAAAGCGAAAGTGAGTTTGTTTGTTTGTTTGTTACCCCTTCACGCTTAAATGGCTAAACCGATTTTGATGAATTTTGGTACAGAGATAGTTGGGAACCAGGAGACGGACATAGGCTAATATTTTTTTGAAAAAAGTGGGATGTGAGGGAGAAAGAGGGAAGAAAAGTGAAAACTTAGAGTTGCTATTACAAATCAATAAGGCGCAAAGGGAACTGTGTTACCGCGAATTTGACGCGAGCGAAGCCGCGTGCAAAAGCTAGTTAATTATAAAATGGCGGCACATAGACATTGCAAACACACATGCACAAATGCAGGTTATAAAAAAGTCACCGGCACGTGTTACAATGGAGTGCACTGACCGCACATACGCCTGGGTTCTAATAGTACTGGCTGCAGACTATTTGTAACCAACAATAATAAGGCAACAAGGTCGAAAGTAAGTTATATAAAGTTATTTTTCTGATGATGATGATTTAAAAAAGTAAGCATGGAGTATCTTGCCGGTTTGTTTCCATTCGAAGGAACTAACCCGAACGGTGCACCTTTTCTCGATGTTTTGTAAGTGCCCATATAGGTGTTGCGAGTTGTTCGAAAGAGATACCGCCCCGGAACGTAACTGGCAATAGAAGGTTTTAGTCAGTACAAGTCTGACACTGCCCCCCGCTCCGCCCAGAACGGGAGAAGTTATTTGATGATTTCCCACCCCAAAAATAAAAATGTGCCCATATAGGTCTATGAAAGTGTCCATATACATCGTAGCTTCGAACAATTTCAGTTGTGCTGTTCTGAAGTTTGTTCCGCCTCTTGTTCTCTCCAGCTAAAACACTACTAATCAATGAAGGGTTAGCCTTACTGAAAATTGCGTTAACTTCCTTCAAAAAGTGCTGGTTTCAGTAATCCCACTTCTTGTTGTAAAGTCTTGGTGTTTTGGTTAAGTCAGACGTGCTTGTAGCTTTGAAAATTGTAATTTTAAAGGATAATTCAATGTCACGTCTGTCCATGGCCTTATATTGCCATTTGTGGGTCTAGATTTCAATTTATAGTTGAAAGTTCGATAATGTTTTAGGTATGAAACATGACTTTAACCAAAGAGGTTAAAGATTAAATAAAGGAGACTATGAGAAGGAATGTTGAAGAAAACCTGTGTTCCCATGTCATAGGAGAAGTTTTTAAAATATTTGACATGATTGACACATCACATTTTGTACTCTTCCATTCTATTTCGTGTGGTTAGTGCCTAACTGTGGTTAGTACCTAACCTGGTTTAAGATTTTTTATGGAGCATGAGCTTTTAACTGGTCTTCATCGGCTTTGCATATTTTTTCTCAATATTTTCCTTCACCGAAGCAAGTAATCCTTACTAATATTATAAAAGCGAAAGTGAGTTTGTTTGTTTGTTTGTTACCTCTTCACGCTTTAATGGCTAAACCGATTGTGATGAATTTTGGTACAGATATAGTTGGGAACCAGGAGACGGACATAGGTTAATTTTTATTTAAAAAAAGTGGGATGTGAGGGAGAAAGAGGGAAGAAAAGGGAAATCTTAGCGTTGCTATTACAAATCAATAAGGCGCAAGGGGAACTGTGTTACCCCAAATTTAACGCGGGCGAAGCCGCGGGCGAAAGCTGGTAATTATATTAAGCGCACACGAGTCTGAAAAATCAGAAGTGTTATAGATTCGAACCGACACCTATGACTTGGCAGTCTGAATGTCAAACCACTCGGCTATTATTGCTGAGAATTTTGCACTGATTTTGTACTGACAGTAATAAGTTGGCTATCAGTAAGTGGATAACGATAAATACTGTTTAAATAAAATAGGGCTATTTCGACCTAAACATCTTTTACTGGGATTTTACTAAAAACCTTTCCCCGTGATTTAGCCACCAAATCCAGCTCATAACAAGGCGAAATGGGGAAGATAAGTACAAACAAATCTGCAACTGTACTTCATGCAACATATGTGGACGACTCTTTTATTGCTACGTCTGTGCTCGTGTTATTGGTTGAATTCATCCGGGGTTTAATTCCATTGCATGTGTTTTTATATCGCTCGCTCTGATGCCTTTTTTACTTGTTGGGTTAGAAGAGTTATGCTGTTAATTGAAATGTGCTTTTGTTTCATTTGTGGGTTCATGTTTTTTTGAGTGTGTTTTGTTTTTCTTTTTGGTTATTTTTCTTGTGGAAACAGTTTAGTTTCAAGATGGTAAATGAAGTGAGGTGTTTGTGCTTTCAGTAAATCCCAATGGAAAATCAATTTTCGAAATTGCCCTACTAACGTTTAAGCTTTGGTAGGTACAAGTACGACAGCTAGACAAACGTATAATAAAAATCATAAAGAAAAAAAAATTGTGTACGAGTTTCATTCTGCGTTATTATGCGCGTTTTTATCGTGTATTAACAAATAGAGTTGTCTAAAAAAGAGCACAATTAAATTCCCAGCATAATTTTTATCTAGTTTTATCCAACATACAACACAGCTCATTCCAAAGAACAATTTTATCTCATTTACACAAACCTTTACACAACATACTGAAGAAATTCGAAACATCCAACTCGCATCAACCTCACATGCAAAATATCGTATAACCTCCCATATTTGTTTTCCATTAATCCACTAGTTTGCTAGAACAAAGTAAACACGATGCTACTAACTGTTGTAACGAAACGTTACTGGGAATATGCTTTATCTCTCTTTGACTTGGGAGGTGAGACAAGGACGGAGGTACCGCGATGCTGTGTTTTGATAATGCACAGTATATCGCTCTTTCGTAAGATGAAGTAATTATCTTTGAATGGGGTAAACATATGAAAATTATATTGTTGTTAGTTCATGGTTTATGCTCGTTTTCATTTTATATTAATAGTCAAGTATGTGTGTAGAAAACAGTGGAGTTTTTTTTGTTTTATGTTTATTAGAGAACATAACACTAAGAAGGGCCTGCCAGGGCCACCACCTGCCGAGGTGGCGGGTTGTTCGAAAGAAATACCGCGGCCCCGGAACGTCAAGGGCAAAACTCAAGTCTGACACTCCCCTCCGGTCCGCCTAGAGTGGGGGAAGTTAATTCAAGATTTCCACTCCACCAAAAAAATGGGAATGCATCACTTTTTTTTGTCTCTACATATTAATAACAAGAAGGTCATATTATTAGGAAATAGAATCAAAGAAAGAAAGAAAGTTGCAATAAAAAGAAACAGCACAAAGCAACAAACTGAGAATGCAACATTTCGGTAATATTCAACAAAATTCATCAAGTTCCTTAACACAAGATGAATTTTGTATATATTTATAAACTACAAACAAATCACAGTTGGTTGGTATACATCAAATGTGCGTAAATCACAAGAAAAAAAATGTATTTAAAATTCTAAGGAGCTTTTAAAAAGTAGACCTTCTCTAATTGGGATAGGGTGTTGCTTGGCAAAGATTCACAAAAGGCCACCCTCTCAGTCGCCACAGCAACTCCCTCAGACATCAGTCACCGTCCAACTGTTATATGAATATGGATATCAGTACCCCTTTTTTTTCGGGTGGGTAATCATCCAATGACTTCCCCCGCTCTGGGCGGAGCGGGGGGGGGGGCATGTCAGACTTGTACTGACTAAAACCCACCCATGTTCCTTCTATTGTCCTTTACGTTCCGAGGCCGCGGTATCTCTTTCGAACAACCCGCAACCCCGGCAGGCAGAGGCTCTGGCATGCTTTGCTGTCAAGTGATTTCCCAACCGAAAAAAAAAAAGTATATACATAGTTTTAATTTTAACTCGAAACCTCCACGCGTTCGATCCGAAAAAAGGATCTTATAAGGGTTCCGTTTTTTGCCTTTATATTTCCTTAACTAAAATGTATTTACAAACACACCTTTAGTGCAACGTAACATTACATCATAACAAAATAATAACAAAGAGAACAGCTTACTTTCATGCCTATCGTTGGTCATGTCTTCGCGAATGGTCACAGCGGCGAGTGCGTTTTATTGCCCCACAGTTCATAAGGGCTTGACACGGCTACATGCAAATATGCGTTCCCATTTCACTGTTTATGTAATTGTTTTATATGTACAAATTATTTTAACGCTTTTGTAGGTGTAGAGTCACGACTGCTAATTGTATCCGTATTTTTTTTCGCATTGTGAATTTGGGTGCGTTTACAAACATTTTTATTGACATATACAAACAGTCAGATAAGATATTTTTTTAATAATTGCTCCATGCGGTGATCGAACCCAAACACAGAGTGCATCAGTCAATCGCTTAGCCACTGTGCCATGAAATCGCCAAAACCAATTTTCTCGTAAATTCATTGTTTTTCATCCCATACTACTACAAAATAGGCATTAGTTTAATGGAAACTAATGCCTATTTTGTAGTAGTATGGTTTGTGAAAACGTAAAACGTCAAGTCATCTATACAGCAGGAGAAAATTACTTTAAAAAGTTGCTGCGTGCATAGATTTAATTACTCGATAATGAACATGTAGGTATAATGATTACGTTCGTATCAGTACATCTAATCAGCGTTCAAGACCAGTCATCGTAATCACAGCTATGAAATATCACCAGTGACAGGTGTTAAGAAATGTTCAATGGTGAAATTCGCCAAATTGAATTTAAGTTCAAAAAAGGAACGCACATTCTTGAATTTCTCATTCTAAGAATATGTGTTCCTTTTTTGAAAATATACAAAAATAATCAAACACAGTCTTTTGTGTTTGATTATTTTAAGACAACAGCGTCTTCTTTTCAGTCTTTTATTTTTACCCTTTTAAATTTTGCATAAAGAAGTAAGGTTGAAAAAATACCGCGTAAACAAAACAACCAACCCTAAAAGAACCTCATACCTACTAAAAAACCTTTTTAAGAAAAACATCATTACACAAAACACATTCTTTCTAATCCCCCAACATTATGTACACGCCTTTTCCCAACTTTTACTGCCTGTTACTTTATTCGGAGTAAAAAAAAAGTAATTTGGCTATGATGCCTTTATTACCGGCCATAGACGTATAGAGTTTATAGCCCTTCTCATTTCGTTAGACAGCCCTTTGTTTAGAGGACGTATAACTTTTTATATCGGTGCCTGTCATCTAGTTTTTTGTCTTTATAGCCATTTGTTTTTCCGATGATGCTGCTTACCTTAGTTTATTGACAGTGTCGTGCTTGTCAGGATTGTATAGAGTAGTTTGTAAAGTGCTACGTCCCAACATTTTTATGTGGGTCTACGATGATGAGAAAGCATGTCAACATGTTGGCCCAGAGATAACGTTCCCGACTTCCACTGTTTCTTTATGTTATACATGTTTTCACTTCTGGGAGTTCAAAATGGCTGCTACAGCTAAATAATAATAGGGTAATAATTACAAAATACAGTACAATTAGTTAAACAATTCATA
The DNA here is from genome assembly GCA_958449745.1 of Ochropleura leucogaster. Taxonomy (NCBI): domain Eukaryota; kingdom Metazoa; phylum Arthropoda; class Insecta; order Lepidoptera; family Noctuidae; genus Ochropleura; species Ochropleura leucogaster. Next base: position 18,172,125 of record OY288207.1, read on the forward strand.
ATAATGTATCGTCAGTGAATTTAAGAATCTTTACCTCTCTTCTTTAAATTTTGATGGAAATTAATATTGTAAAGGGAAAGGGAAAAGGAATTTTATTTTTGGATGTGCTATTTTTCGTATTTATTGATTGAAAATTTATATAAGACCGGCTTTTGCCCGCGGCTTCACTCAATTCGGGTTGACCCAGTTCCCCTTTGATGATTTACAGGTAACTGCTACCTATAATTTTGCCCTTGCACCTTGTTGATTGTAATAGCAAAGATAAGTTTCCCCTTTTCTTCCCTCTTTCTCCCTCATTTCCCATAGCATATGTTTGTCTCCAGGGTCTCAACTATCATAATTCACCAGAATAGGTTAAGCCATTAAGACGTGAAGACGTAACAAACAAACAAACTCACTTTCGCTTTTATAATATTAGTAAGGATTAGCTTAGATTTGAACCCACCTGAAATCATTCTGAAAGATAGCTTTATCTGTAAACTGTAGGCAAACATTACAACAACGCTACCAAACCGTAATGAAATGACCATCTGGCCGTGCTTCGCCTTTGACCAACTTTATTGGCAACCTGTATCCTAACTAGATGTCGCCGTATCTGTATTCTGCTCCGAACGCCTGCCATATAACGTTTGCAATCCAACTCCTGGTCAGTATTCAATTCCTCACAAAGTTAGTTATCAGATTTTCGAGCTACTGACCAGTTTTAACGACTGTCGGCATTTGTATGAAATCTGACGGACTAAAATGTTTACAGATAGGTTGTATATGCGGCAAAAAAGAACACACAAAAAAAACAATTAAGTGTTATTTTGTGTGCAAAAAAGAATAAGAATATAATAATAAATAATAATAATAAATATCTTGGGACAACTCACACACGGCTATCTGATCCCAATCTAAGCAGAGCTTGTGTTATGGTAACTAGTCAACTGATATACATACTTATATAATTTATAAATACATACATATTATAGATAAATCACACCCAGGCACAGAACAAACAATCGTGCTCATCACACAAAGTTTATCCTGGGCGGGAATCGAACCCACGACCTCCGACTCAGCAGTCAGGGCCACTAGACCAACAGGCCCGTCGAAAGATGCGCAAGGACCGTCATACACGCCTGAGGGTGTACATCGCCGTCGAAGTCGACCTCTTCGAAAGTGGTGCGACAAGGCAAGAAATTGTCAAAACAAAGAGGTTTGGAAGAAGAAAATGGAGGCCCAGTAGTGGGACACGATGTAGACAACGAAAACAACTGCGTTTCCGCAAGTTGTTTTGCGGCCTATGACCAGCAGTGAACTGCAATATGCTGAGTTCATTGTTTCTACAAAGAAGTACGCTAGAATTGAAAATATTTTCATTTCTAGAACATTATTTCATCCACATATTGAAAACCGCTACAACAGAACCCCTTCGCAGCTAAATCTAATACATATAGACTGAAACCCAAAGGAAACACAGACATCTCTCTTATTTTTAGGGAAATAAAGTTCAAAATTGTTCAACAAAAGGATAGTTTGAAGTAGAAAGTTGACAATGGCAGAGTGCGCAGCGCCAAAATGTTTTGAGCAAATATTCATTGAATGTAAATCCGCCGAGGCCGTTTGGATTAGAAGTGGTATATACAGTATACGGTAGCAATTTTAAAACGTAAAGCGAATTGTTATTGATTTTTCAGAGTCGGTGTGTTTTTGAGGGTTTCAGCGGTAATTTTCATTGACACGGTTGGCGCAGTGGCTGAGTGATCGAGTGCTGCGCTGCGTGTTGTGGGTTTTATTCCCGCACGGAACAAATATTTGTATGACCTGCAGATAGTTGTTGCGGGTCTGGCTGTTTGTGTATGTGAGTTTAAATGTTTATAAACGCACCCACGATACAGGAGAATTTCCTAGAGTGGGTCAAAGTTTAAAAAAAAGGTAAAAGTAGGAACATGTACCTATGGGTTTTAGTCAGTACAAGTCTGATACTATTCCGCTACGCCTGGAGCGGGAAAAGTCATTGATAATTTTCCATCCAAATAAAAGTAACGCACGCAAACGCAGTAATACAATCAATAGTAACTAAGATATTTCATCATAACCCATCAAAAATCTAAATAGGTTATTCCCCATGACTCCCCCTTAACCTAATTCCCCCTAACCTGTTTTCAAATGCTGAACCATGTAGTAGTCATAACCTTGATCAAAGATTGCGGAGATAATTCCGTAATTACCGCCGCGCCTGCCAGGTAGATAAGAGACCATAATATCGTGTTACACATAATAAAATGGCGAACCTCCCCTTTACGAAATCCCTTACCGACCGCACAAACAAATACGAAGTTGTGATGTTTTTGATGAAAATGTAGGTTACTATTAAGGCCGTGCGCTGCGTTAGGCGGGCGCACGGCGTGGGCGCCCGCGTGGCGTGCCTTTTCATACAATCTCCGCAGCGCTCGGCCTGAGATTACTTAATCGAACCCACGACACGCAGCGCAGCAGTCAATCGCTCAACCACTGCGCCAACCGTGCCGTCAATGTTGGACTTCGTTTTGCTCATTACGAAGATTAAAAAAAAGCAAAATGTAATTGACTGTCACTGTTGATTTCGGCAATGATAAAATTGACCACAACAGGAAACTTAGATTCAATTTAATAGTTGTTCTTTATTCCACAAAACATTTAGAAGAATGAAGTACTAAAACATTATGTACAACGGCAAGCTTAACGCAGAATTGGGTTATCACTGAAATTGAGAGAAAAAATGCAAATAAAAATATACTAATGTGCTTAAACATTTAAAATTAATATTTATTTTATCTAATATATACAGTATATACATAATTATCTACCTACAAACTCCTGTAAAATACGTATGTATTTTTAGATTACTTTTAATGAAAGACGTTTTTAGACAGTTTATATTAGCCTTATGATTTCTTCATCAAGGCTTTATTTGCATTATGTTTTAACTAAAAAACTCAGTACAAAACGCCGACTTGTTCCAGTTTATAATTGTAGGCGTTGGTTCATATCACCCGTTCGCATATGCAAGCCAGGCTTAAGGGCGCTGTAATTAACATTTTTATATGGCTCATTTGCATACCTCCTTGATAACTCTATGAATTTAAATTTATTAAAGGTTGCTCTACTTGTTTTAGTCATTTCAGTAATCAAAGGGGTCAGTGTGGTGGTACTTTTGTTGGGAAGTTTGTCGAAAGTTTTGTTTGTAATGTTGGCATAATAATATACATACTCAGACTCAATTCGCATAGACACAACCTTGTAGCCAGGATTATCCATCAGCAACTTACTCTAAAATACAGCCTTGTGGAATCGGAAGTGCCGTACTACAGGTGTGAGCCCGACCCAGTTCTCGAACATGGCAATATCACATTGTACTGGGATCGCTCCATCATCACTGACAGGACTATTGTTGCCAACAAGCCTGATATAGTGATGGTGGATCGATCAGAGCGGCGCGCAATGATTGTTGACATAACGGTCCCGCATGACCAGAACCTCGTGAAAGCAGAAAAGATAAGCAAATAATGTATATTGACTTAGCTCGCGAGGTTGTCGACATGTGGGATGTGAACTCAGCGATCATTGTCATTGTCAAAAGCCTCGACCAACATCTGAGGAGGCTCTCGTTAGCCGGCTGAATTAAGGGCTTCATACAGAAAGCGGTCCTGGACACGGCTCGTATCGCTAGGAGGTTCCTCTTTCTGGAGCCCTGACTACCGGTAGCTTGGACCCTGTTCACTGTATCGGTGGTATACTGTTTTTTGTATTTAAAAAAAATACAAAAAACGGCCGGCGCGTTCAGTGCGTGGCGCGCTGTGGCGACGGCCGGTTGTGTGGCGCGCTGTATGATGCTGCGAGTAATTGTAGGTCACTACATGCTCTTTGTTAAATAGGAAATAATTATGTAAAACTATAAAAATATGTATGATTTAAATTTATCTACTTTATTAACTCATGCATACTCTTTAATCATGATTTTATTTGTTTTTATTTTTTTAGACGGGCTTGTTGGTCTAGTGGTTAGTGGCCCTGACTGCTGAGCCGGAGGTCGTGGGTTCGATTCCCACCCAGGACAAACTTTTTATGATGAGCATGATTGTTTGTTCTGGGTCTGGGTGTGATTTATCTATAATATGTATGTATTTATAAATTATATAAGTAAGTATAACAGTTGTCTGGTTACCATAACACAAGCTTTGCTTAGCTTGGGATTAGATAGCCGTGTGTGAGTTGTCCCAAGATATTTATTTTATTTATTTTGTTAAATTAAAGTTAACCCAGCGGCGTTCTAAAATACTGTCATCCTCAGCATCAAGTTTCTCGAAATAAAAACCTAGTGACCAATCATTGAACACCATACGATACTTCTTACTTCTCGCCTTCCTATTAAAAATCACTTTCATCCCCTCAAGTCACGTTTTCTCAAAATCTCATAAATACTGATCACGCGTCGACTTTTTGCGCGTCATGCGTGAGAGTGTCGCGATATAAAAGTGTCATGGCAGCCAAACATGGGGACATTAGAGACACTCGAAGTTGAAACACTTGAGTTGTTAAGTGCGGATTTATTAAAAAAAAAATTGATTCAACAAACAAATTAAAACTTCAATGTCACTTACAGAATGTACGGCCAGCATCCGCACATTGTACTTACGCCTAGTTAGTAATTACTGTAAGAAATACGCTATATTACTACAATAAAAGCACATATTATAATACTTTGAGATTATATTTTAACTAGCTTTTGCCCGCGGCTTTGCTCGCGTTACATTCAGGGTAACATAGCACTCTTTTCTCATTTGCAGGTACCTGCTAACTGTAGTTTTTGCCCTTTCTCCCTCAATTCTCACTTTTTTTTTAATTAGTTAGCCTATCTCCGTCTTCAGTGTCCCAACTATCTCTATGCCAAAATTCACCAGCATCGATTTGGCGATTTAGGCATGAAGACGTAACAAACAAACTCACTTTCGCTTTTGTAATATTAATAGTAAGGATATTACATTTGAAAGATACATCGCACACTTCCTACGCCGTTCCCTGAACGTGTTTCTTTATTCTTTATTTAAAACGACCTGAGTATTGGAAAGTTGTGGCCGACCAGCCAGCATTGGTTAAGAAATAAAACCTCTTACATTACTGCAAACTTGGTAAACGTAGATTTACTGTATCGTCACAGTTGGCACCGAATCCACACAATTTTTGTAACATTAATTGATTTTTTTTAGTATATTTTAAGAAACATTAATTCGGTAAAGTATTTTAATAAAACATTACTTTTTTAACATGAATGTCTTTTCATTTACAAAATTTAACGTTATATATAAGGCTATGCCCTTTTGTGCGGATGGGAAATCATCGAATAACTTCCCTCTCTCTGGGCGGAACGGGGGCGAGTGTCAGACTTATACTGACTAAAAGCCACCCATGTTCCTTCATTGCTCTTTATACTCCGAAGCCGCGGTATCTCTTTCGAACAACCCGCAACACCGAATATCTTCCGTGTACAGAATGCTTACTTGATGGATTTGCGAAGAGTCCTCTTACAGACTTCATGAAGAACTCACTTAAATACTTTTTTTTTGTCTACTGATTGTTAATGGGATAAGTATATCCCGAAAACCCACGAATGAAAAACAATGTATGTACGGCCAACGAGAAGCGATACCAAATGTAAACAAAACCCATGCTAAAACCCCATCTAAAATGGCCGCCCGAATGTTGGCGAACCTGTCTTAACGTTGTCATATTTTTGCCGGGAGAACGAGACATTACGACAAAGGCACAAGATGGAAAGAGCTAAATATTAGATTGTCAACGCCACAGTTGTTCTTTAGGTTAATGACCTTTCGTATCGCTTCTCGTTGGCCGTCCTGTATATTATATTGTTTCTTTTTTTACAAAACCCTGTTCAATTTCAGTTATACCTTCCAATTTAACAAAGCTTCACATGTTCTTGATTTTAAATAAACACATTGTTTAATTTTTTTTGCAATACCCTGTGCAATTTCAGTTATACTTTCCAACTTAACAAGGCTTCTCATGTTCATGAATTTAAATAAATTTACTCGATACGTAACGTCGCATTTATCAAAAACAACATAAATAAATGAAAACTATCATTTCATCAGTGACGTCATCGAATGTCCCGCTGTCAGGCCATTCATAATTCGGGCAATTCATCATGCGACCGTCCCGAACTAATTTAGTGGATAACATAAATCTTACCAACAATCTCATGACGGAGTTGTAGCACTCAGGAATGTGATGACGTGGTTATTACTTTGATTTGCGATATTATTGTTCCAAATTATGAGGTTTTGAAGTGTGGTTGTTATGCTCACAGTATTTTACTTCGGCCAGAGGCTAAGCGTTGCCATGCAGTGTGGCCACGCGGCTAGTCTCTTGCGGACATTACCTATTGACAGCGTCAAGGACGAGTTTTTTGACACGTATTTAGTCCTTACTAATATTATAAAAGCGAAAGTGAGTTTGTTTGTTACCTCTTCACGCTTTAATGGCTAAACCGATTTAGATGAATTTTGGTACAGAGATAGTTGGGATATAGGCTAAAATTTTTTGAAAAAAGTGGAATGTCCCTCACATTCCACTTTTTTTAGAATGAGGAAAGAAACTTGAAAAGATAGCGTTGCTATTACAAATCAATAAGGCGCTACCGAATTTCAGCGAAGCCGCGGGCAAAAGCTAGTTTATTTATAAATTAGTTTTTAATGTACTTTAATTTAACTTAGAATATTACATATTTTTCTTTATACACTTTAACACAACAATAAATAAAAAATAAAAAAACTATGCGAATAAAACCTTTTAATATATATTTTTTTGATAAAACAAATGACGCCCATCCCTCGTTTTGATACCCAAAGCTTTAATGTTATGTTAATTGTAAAGTTAAACTCCCGAAGGACGGAATCCGAGTGAGTGTTTTAAAGATTCAGGAGAGGGTAGTGTGAAAGTTGGTAATGAGCAAGCGTGCAAGTGACCCTCCGTTTGTAGTTTAAGTGGTTCAGGATTGAAAAGTTTGTATGCATATTAATACATATTCACAAAGAGGAAATAATACTGACAGGGTTTATCCTGCCGGGGTTGCGGGCTGTTCGAAAGAGATACCGCGATCCCGGAACATAAAGGGCAAAAGAAGCAACATAAGTTTTAGTTATTAAAAGTCTGTCACTCCACACCACTCCATCCAGAGCAGGGGAAGTTATTTGGTGATTACCTATGCGCAAAAAAACTCACACAGTAAAAAATATGTAGTTTAGCTCATTAAAAACTCGCTATTGCTCTTCCTTGGCTTATTGCAGCATTCCTAACCATCAGAATAAAACAGTCCACTGCGCCACTTAACTCAGTTCTCGGTAACCTTCATCCAGTTGGTACCAGCTAACCCGCAAAGATCTTCACTCCACCAAGCATCAGGGTGTCCCACCTTGTTCTGGAGTGTCAGACTTGCTGACTAAAATCTACCCACGTTCCTTCCATAGCCCTTTATGTTTCGGGGCCGCGGTATCTTTTTCGAACAACCCGCAACCCCGGCAGGCGTTGGCCCCAGCAGGCCACTCTGCTTTGCTGATATCTCTCTTCGCGCGTGGAACACTAAAGCGCCGTCGACACGGCGGAACCCTTATTGGATCTATTTGTTGTCCATCTGTCTGTATGTCAAAACCCTTTATGTAGGGAACGCGTGAAGGTATCGACTTTAAATTTAAATTTTGTACTCAAATCTGTAGTCCCTTAGATTTGTGGAAAAAATCATTTCATATAGTCCTCCGTACAAACAATAGTGTCCGATTCGCAACTTGCCCGGTTTTCTTTTGTTTTTTTTCTCTTATGCCCCCACCCCATCGCACTCAAAACATTCCTCACGACATTTTTCTTACTCCATCGCATCACAAGCCTATACCATTTTTAAAAAACTAGCTTATTTAATACTCTCCACACAAGCCGTGTGGAGAGTACTCAATGTACTTACACTGAGAAATGATGAAAACCTTATAGAATTAACACATGCTTTAAAACAGATCAACTGGGACATCGTTGGCCTGAGTGAAGTAAGGCGAATGGGAGAAAGAATTATCTCCCATCCAGACTTCCTCATATACCACATAGGAACAACCCCGGGGCAGTATGGGGTTGGTTTCATTATCAAAAAACACCTTACAAATTACGTGGAGAGCTTCACAGGCATATCAGAGCGCATAGCAGTGATGAATCTCAAGCTACCGGGGTACAAAGAACCATGGTCCATTATACAAGTATACTCACCTACGGAACAATCCGACATAGAAACTATAGACTCATTCTACCAAGATGTAAATAAAACAATCAAAGACCATGCTCATAAAAACCTTATTGTGATAGGAGACTTTAATGGCCAAATCGGAGAACGACAACCAGAAGAAGACATGGTCCTGGGCCCATTTATATATAGAAAAAAGACCAGAAGCAGGAACGGAGAGAAGCTTATAAACTTTGCACAGGAAAATGGGTTGAGAGTCTTAAACACCATGTTCAAGAAGAAAAACAGTAGAATGTGGACCTGGGTATCCCCAGATGGGAAAGTAAAAAACGAAATAGATTTTATACTGACCAGTAAAAGCAGATATTTCTCAAACGTCCAAGTCATAAGTAATTTCAATTTCAATACCAATCATCGAATGATTCGAGCTGAACTATTGACAACTCCGCCAAAAAACCCAAGACCAAGAAGTAATATGATGAACACAAAACCGACCAAATACCAAATAGCCCAAATAGCCAACTTCATTACGCCAAAACTTATAGATAACAATAAAAGATCAACAAACATGCACGTACAAGAAAAATACAACTGGTTAGAAGGATCAATAAAAACGTCTATTCAGCAAGGGACTAGTAGTAGCAAAGACCTATCTAACAAGTGGATGTCTGACAAAACTATTAACCTTCTTAATCAAAGAGCTGATCTAATAAATGGAAAAAACACTACAGACAGACGAAAACTAATAGCAAAACTCAGCAAAGAAATCAAAGAAAGTATAAGGAAAGATAGAAATCAGAGAAGAATGGAAACAATGGAGAGACACATTTTACAGACAGGGGGAATAAAAAAGGCATATAAGGAGCTAAATAACAAAAAAGACTGGATCGTGCAAATGAAAGACAATAATAGACTAAAAGAAAACCGAAGGCAAGGAATATTAGAAATCGCTACATCCTACTACAAGAAATTATATGAAAGTACTACAGTGGAAAAAGAAATAGAATTGTTAGAGATCTCATCCGTACCCAATATCATGGAGGAAGAAATAGAATTTGCTCTAGAAACCCAAAGGAACGATAAAGCTCCAGGACCAGACGGGATAAGCAACGAAGTACTAAAACAAGCGAAACAGATAATAACACCTATTCTGAAAGACATCTTCAATGATATTATGAACTCCGAAACTATTCCACAGCAATGGACTAAATCTAATATAATTCTTCTGTACAAAAAAGGTGATCAGTACGATATCGGAAACTACCGGCCCATAAGTCTGATGTCCAACCTGTACAAAATATTTGCAAAGATTATACTCAAGCGAATAGAAGGAAAACTCGATGAAGAACAACCAATAGAACAGGCAGGTTTTAGAAGAGATTACTCGGTACTTGATCATATCCATACTGTTAGACAAATTATTGAGAAATATGGGGAATATCAACTGATATACTATCTAGCATTTGTCGACTATAGTAAGGCATTCGACTCGTTAATACATTCAAATATCTGGGAGGCATTAGGAGAACAAGGAATAGAACAAAAATATATAAGACTGATTAGGAATGTATACAAAAACAGCTCGGCGTGCATTCAGTTAGAAAAGAAAGGAGTGCCATTTAAAATACAAAAAGGAGTAAGACAAGGAGACCCTCTCTCTCCAAAACTTTTCTGTGCTGTTTTAGAAAAGATCTTTAGAAGCTTTGAATGGAAAAATCTGGGTTTAAACATCGATGGCCGTACTATAACACACTTGAGGTTTGCCGATGATATTGTGTTATTCGCAAAAACGCCAGGAGACCTTAATATAATGTTAAACGAACTAGCATCTGAGAGCGGAAAAGTAGGACTTAAATTAAATCCTGAAAAAACCAAAGTAATGACCAATGGCAATAAAAGCAGCATTAAAGTAGGCGAGGCACAGATTACCTATGTTGAAGAGTACATATACCTAGGACAGCTGATATCACCTAAAGACAACGTAGCTAAAGAAATTGATAGAAGGATATCAAATAGTTGGAAAAGATATTGGAGTCTAAGGGAAGTAATGAAAGACAAAAACCTCAACATAGCAATAAAAAGCAAATTATTCAACGTCTGCGTTCTACCAATTCTAATCTATGGAAACCAAACATGGTCAATAACAAAAAATATAACAAACAGAATTGCCATTTGCCAACGAGCAATGGAGAGGAGCATGCTGGGAATAAGGAAGAGAGATAGAGTAAGGAACATCAACGTGAGGAAAAAGACCAAGATACAGGACGTTACTTTAAAAATAAAAAGGCTAAAATGGAAGTGGGCGGGACACATGATCAGAGGAAAGGATAAATGGAACAAGATAATAACACAATGGTACCCAAGGGAAGGTAAAAGAAAAAGAGGAAGACAACACAAAAGATGGGACGATGATATCAGACAGGTTGCTGGAAAAACATGGAGTAGAGTAGCTCGAGAGAGGTCAGAATGGAGTAGGTTGGAGGAGGCCTTTGCCAACTGGCAAACGGATTTACAAAAAATAAAGAAGCACCAAATATGCGAAAAGTTTTAATTGTTTAAAATAATTGTTAAATTTATTGTAATAGTATTAGTAGTAACTGTATTTGTTTTTCCGAATAAAAAGGCTTATTATTATTATTATTATTATACACAAGCCGAACAGCCTAATCCTACCCAAACAAAAGTTCATAGGTACAAGCAAAAACTAAATCAATAAAATCGAATAGGAGGCGACCGATGCGTCAGTTTGCAACTCACAGCGCATACAAGGTTTTAGCACGAGTATGGTAACAAAGGCTCCACACGGGGACCGGTCATTTGCAAATGTCAGCCGTTTCCGAGTTTTGTTCGGCGACTCTTTCAAATTCGAGTTTTCGTGATATCCGATCTGAAAAAAGAATGGAGTACGAAATGTTTTTCGTGAACAATTGATTGGGTTGAATGTGACAGTGATTAAAAATAATGGAGAATTTCTCAGTAAAAATTAAATTAACGCAAATCGTAGTACAGATTTAAAAGTTTCAGGCCAGTAATCCTCAGAAGATTAAGCAGAATTATATGCTATAGTTTCCACTTACATCGCAAATTGCTCCCATTACATAAATTTGAAAATTAGAATGATCTAGAATTCGCTATTCAATTTTCAACACAAAACTATTTAACTGAAACGAAAGCCAAAATAAAAGTTAAAGAACTTAATTCTCGAAATTAATGTTATTAATCTAGGTTCTTAAAAATAAAATTAAAACAAAAAAATAAAATGGTCTCCTTACTTGCATACCACATGTAAAGATAAATTACCACAGTCTTTAAGTAAACAAGAACAGACAAATACCACAAGAAAAATCTCCAGAAAAACACTGGTTGAACACGACAGAAATGTTTAAATTAAAGTACACAGAAAAATATATAGAGTTAATTAAGTATGAGGAATGCATGAATGTGTGTGAGGGTTGGTGTGAAAACGAGACACGTGCTGTTCTGAGTACACGAAGAATGTCGGGTGAAGAAATATTAAAATCACAAGGAAATTTAATGATAGGGTGTAAAAAGTGATTCATCATTTTTTTTTGCGTGTGAAGACGTAACAAAAATACTAACAAACAAATTCGCTTTCGCTTTTATAATATTAGTAAGGATTACCACCAGATTGGAATGGTCATACTATTTTTATGTCAAGCTCCTAAATTCATTTTGTCTTTGAAAGTGAACTGATTTCCAAGATTTTAGAGAATCTTTAACTAGTTTGGAAGTCAGACGCTCATTATTTTTTTAGCAGTCTTTTTATATCATAACCTTGTGTAATAGACTATATTCTAATAAGTCCAACAAAAAAAAGAGTTCAAACTTTTGACAAGTTTTTTTTTCTTATAATTATTATTTATTATTATTATTTCTTGCCCATTCTTCTCCATGGAGATCTACGCTTTGGAATTGGCAACTACAGTACTTTCACAGTTATTATGCCTTGTGACTCTAGCAAGTCATACAGTCAACTCCTACAGGGACTGTGCCTGTAACTGGCCTACTTGAAACAAATGTTTTTGATTTGATTTGATTATGAGTTGGTATTATTAAAAATTAGTTCAACAATAGAGTCAGACATAGTATTAGGTAGGCATCAATTTTTGAACTCAGTCAAGTCAAAATTCAAGAACACTGTTCAAGAAATCTTGTTTAACTAAATTAAAATCACTGTCGAATATCTCATGTACCAGTTAAAGTAATGTTAGGGGCCCAATGTTCAATTAGTAGGGGTCCGCAGCCGAATCCGCCATTTTGTAAATGAGCCATTTTACATGGTTGACATTTTGTCGTAAATTTGTTACTCTATGTAAGGGTTTGTACTTAATTCACTGCTCATTGGTTTGTTTTTTATATTATTATAAATAACAGTTTAAAATATTTTGATTTTAAATCTTTTTAGGGTTCCGTAACTCAAAAAGCAAAAACAGAAACCTGTCTGTCTGTCAAGACCCTTAATTTCGGGAACATGTACAGTTATCAAATTGAAATTGAAACCATATAATCAAATTTGTGGTCACTTTGTACTGTGAAAAAATCAACTCTCCTTGTCTACGCAGTCAGAAGATAGGACCATTGATGTCACAAGTTTGTCCGGAACCCTCGTGCGCTCGTGCGTTTTGTCAAACATACACTTTTGGCTAATATTTAAACGATACCTGAACATGTATTTAACCAAGCTATAGTGCGTAAACAAGTAAATCCTTACTAATATTATAAAAGCGAAAGTTAGTATAAAGGCAAAACAGATTTTGATGAATTTTGGTTCGGAGATAGTTGGGACCCTGGAAACGGACATAAGCAATTTTTTTTAAGTGAGAAATGATTGAGAAAGAGGGAAGACAAGGAAAAACTTAGCTTTGCTGTTACAATAAATAAGGCGCAAAGGCAAAAATACAGGTAGCAGGTACCTGCAAATCAGGAAAGGGGAACTATGTTACCCCGAATTTAATGTGAGCGAAACCGCGGGCAAAAACTAGTAAAGTTACTAATAAATTACCAAAAATACTCTTTTACTATGCAAAATAGTGTGGAAAAGTGCCCGTTTAAAAATTCATCCGATTTTTTTTTAATACTGTGGATAATCCGAAATAATTTAATTGATTCAACATAAAACCATAAAATCAATGTTTACATTTATAAACAACAATGCCCACAGAATATAAAACATTGCGCGTGTTTACCACTTGCAGATGTGTAATAGTCGGTCAACGCAGCCCTGGGGACGTTCGCAAATTGCGAAAACGGACGCTTCGAATTTTTAACACATTTTTAAACGGAGCTGCAGAAAAATATATGAGGTGGAAGTGAAAACGTACTTCACCTCGTGTAAGTGGTAGTACTGCGATAGCCCGTATTCTGGTATTGACTTTATCTACGGTTAAAAATATAAATTTTCTCAAAAATATAAATCAAAATGGGTCGGGTCTGTCTGTGTTTGTACGTGACTTTATATGTCTGTAAACGCACCCACGATACCAGAGAAATTCCTAGTGTGGGGCAACGTTTTTTTTTTAAAAAAAACCTCATGGGCCTACATGGGCACTTAAAAAACGTCGATAAAAGGTGCACGGTTCGGGTTGCTCATTTCCTATGGAAAAAAAGGGCAAGAAACTCCATGGTTACTTTTTTAAAATCTTTTTGTTTTACAATGTTGTTGTTACAGCGTTAGAACTTAAATAATAATATGATAACTCATCGGTCTGGGTAGAGCAGGGAGGAGTGTCAGACTTTTACTGACTAAACACCATCCATAAACTACTCTCACAATACTGCTGATTTATGGGTCAAACTAAAATTATTTTTTACAGAAGAAGAAAAATAGAATGCTCTTAATTCAACATTTATATTTCCACAGCAGAAAATCATTGTTCAACACCAACCACAGAACATAAACCATTTTATCCATTACGCAGTTGTGTGAGAATCGGTCAACATTGCCCAAGGGAGCGCAATTTGCGACTCCACTGTTTCTGAATTTTACTCGACAACCAACAGCGGTGGGCCTAGCATTAACCAAACAAACGTAACATATTTTTTTTAATCTCCAGCAAAGGATACACAGATACATTATATTTTTATTATTTTAAATGTTTTCCTTCCTGACAGGGTTGCGGGTTATTTGAAAGAGTTACCGCGGCCATGAAAAATAAGGGCAATAGAAGGAATATGGGTGGGTTTTAGTCAGTACAAGTCTGACACTCCTCCCCCGCTTCGCCCAGAGAAGTTTTTTGCTGATTTCCCATCCGTAAAAAAAGTGTTTTCCTTCAATTATAGGAGACCACAAAATACACATATAACTAGGCTCTAATACCAAAATATGAGAAAAGAGAAATCAAAATTACAAAATATTTTAAAATTATAACAGGGGAATAAAATAAAAACCAAAATAAAAAAAAAACGAAATTAAGAATATAATTAAAATTGTAAAAGTGTAGGGCATCGTTTCATAAAAAAAGAGTTTCGAGTAATTGAGTTTAATTATTTTCCCAAAAATCTTTAAGGCACAAGATTTTGATGATACATCTAAGGCCCTATAAAAAAAAACAGACACCTTTGTCCATAAAACTTGGCCACCCTTGTACTATAACTTATAGAACCTCACTGCTTCCCATATACCAGAGTGCGTAAGTACTATCTTCAGCACAATCAATCCATATATAACAAACTAGCTGTTCCACGCGGTTTCACCCACGCTGCTCAGCACCTGTTAGTCGTAGCGTGATGTTATATAGCCTATAGCCTTCCTCAAGAAATGGACTATCCAACACTAAAAGAATTTTCCAATTCCAACCAGTAGTCCCTGAGATTAGCGCGTTCAAACAAACAAACTCTTCAGCTTTATAATATTAGTATAGATCAGCAGCGCCTGACATCGATAATTAAATGTCAATGCGTCACCCATAAATCTTTACTCTATATAACTAGAAGATAATACTATAGACAAGGAATTCACAGAAAGTTGGTGAAATAATGGAAAAGGTGCAGGAATGAGAGGACTGAGGAATTTAATAAGCATCGTGTTGTCTCTGTCTTAGGTCTATTGCTGTCTCTTTCGCGTTACCGGTATAGTGGTTAGGGATGATATTCGCGATAATTGTTTTCTTCATCCTCTTCTTTGTGTCGATGATTTCCATATTTACTTTTTTTTTAAACATTGCAGACAACAGATTTGTGTATGTGGTTTGTGTTAATTTCAACTGGTTCCCCAGATATAGGGTCTTAATAGACAAACTGACAGACAGACACAACAAAGTGATTTTATAAGGGTTTAGTTTTTTTTCTTTTTAACGTGACCTAACAATACTATTGATTTATACAATATCTCTTTGTCAATACCTACAACGTCTGTTCCCAAAAATAAAACCGATCCGTCCGTTCCCTGGTAACCACCGGTTTATCACGTCGTAAAGATTGAAGTGAAAGGAATAGGTTCGCCCTTCATCATCGGCTCTTAGCGTTGCGATAAAAACGGTTTTGTGACAGACACAACAAATGTAGGTGATATGGAAGTATTCTGAAGAAAATTCAATGTTTAACTGAGAATATTTTTTATTTAGAATTTTGACTGAAATTGAAAGAAAGGCATAACTCTTTAAAGTTTAAACTGATATGGTTACTTATTATTATTAAAACTTGAAACGGGGTATTTACCTGTTTGTTATTTGTCATGATGACAGATAAGTTCATCCGTGATCATGGCGTTTTGTTCAAGTTTTAATTATAAGAACGAAAGACACATCGTCATCATCATTTTCCTGCCATTGTCCTATTCTATTTGGGGTCGGCGCAACACGTTTTCTTCTTCCATTCTCGTATATCAGACGTCACGGCATCATTTACTCTTTTCTCCTTCATATCATTCCTTACACCAGCCATACTCAAAGTGTGTTCCGCGGAACCCTAGGGTTCCGCGATACTTCTGTAGGGGTTCCGCAAGAATCCACAAACACTACCGGAGAGGAAATTATTAATATCCTTTTTTTAATTTTTTGAGGAAATTAATCTTAGACGCATCGATTGCATTGACATTTGTACCAAGGCGTTGGAGCCAAGGCGATGACGGGTAGGTACAGTAGGACAAGTGTGACTAAAAAAATTTAAGCACATAGTTATAATTCCAGCCATTGTATCCTGCATAGACAAGCACTTGCATTAGGAAAATGCCGTCAAAACTTATGGAAGAAGCTGTAAAAATATTTGTTAATTTTATCAAATCACGACCACTACAATCCCTATTGTTTTCATTGTTATGTGAAGATTATGGCAGCAAACATACAACAAAATAAAAAAAAAACAGTTTCATACCTCCCATTAGTTAGATTTTTGCTTTTTTGATATCTTTAATTTCCTTTATTCATTTTCTTATTCATTTTTTTATATTTGTAGATATTTCTTATAAAAAAAACAAAAAATATTTAAAAATACAAAAAATAGTAGCCCACCGGTACCGGGAACAGGGTCCAAGTTACCGGCGGTCAGGGCTCCAGAGAAAGGAACCTCCTAACAATGCGAGCCGTGTCCAGGAGTACCTCTTTCTGAATCAACCCCTTGATCCAGCTGCCTAACGAGAGCCTCCTCAGGTGTTGGTCGACGCTCTTGGCAATTAAGCCATTGGCAGACACGGCACAATAATCGCTGAGTCCACATCCCACATGTCGACAACCTCGCAAGCCAAGTTAACATACTTGATTTATTTATCTTTTTCGACTTTCACGAGGTTCTCGTCGTGCGGAACCGTTGTGTCAACAATCTTCGTGCGCCGCTCTGATCGATCCACCACCACTATATCAGGTTTATTAGCCACATTAGTCCTGTCAGTGATGATGGATCGATCCCAGTACAATGTGAGCATCGTAGCCATCGTAATTGGTCTACATCAGGCCCAAGTAGGGCCCAGAAAAAGCGTCCGTGAATCTCTTTACTCTGCCATAAAAAGCGTTTCAAAAGCCTCGACCACCACAAATCGGAATATACAGTATCATAACCGAAGAACTTGGGTGATGCATACTAAATGCCGTTAACAATGTACGGATCTTCCTATCCAGGCCATCTAGTTCCATTTGAGTCCATTTGAGTATGCCGAAAGAGTACATCAAAACCGGCATGATCCAAAGTTGAAAGCCCGTACCTTGTTTCCGCATGATAAAAGACTATTAAATACTTTTCTGAGGCGGTCAAAGAAGCGCTCCTTCAACGATTGCTTCATGTCAGTCAATTGATACCCAACGCTTCCGACATACCCAAATACTTGTAGGTTTCGGTTGCTGAGAGGGATCTAAAGTTTATGTAATCGGAGAGCTGGGTTCCCACAGATTCCACAATCTCTCCTGGCTTGCATCCTCACATACATGACCGCACATTTATCCGCACCATATTCCATCCGGATGGCTCTACTGAAAGTTTCAGCTACCTTCAGTAGCTCCATCAGTTGAAAATCGTTGGGGGCAAAGAGTTTTAGTTCATCCATGTGAAGGAGGTGAGATATAACCTGACCACCTCTCTTTAATCGATAGCCCAGACCTGAAACCTCCAGGAACCTGCTTGGGGATTCAAGGCTAAGCAGAGCTAAAGTGGACTCAAACTATCGCCCTGAAATAATCTTTTATAATTATATAGTAATAAGTAACTGTTACATTGTGCTTTTATTATGCTTATAATTAAAGAATACACTTTTAAAAACTTGTTATATGTTAGGGTTCCGTCAAGTATTTCGCTTTCCAAAAGGGTTCCGTCCCCAAAAAAGATTGAGAACCGCTGCCTTACACTATCCATCCATGTTTTCTTTGGCCTTCCTCTCGCTCTTCGTCCATCAACATTAAATCAAATTCTATAATTAAAATTTATTTATTTATTAAATTGTTGAAAATAAAAATCCTGCACGAGTCGGGATCATATGTGACTAAAAGAGTGATCTGAATGTTGATGGACGAAGAGCAAGAAGAAGGCCAAAGAAAAGATGGGTGGATGGTGTAAGGCATGATATGAAGGAGAAATGAGTTAATGATGCCGTGACGTTTGACTGGGGAGAATGGAAGAAGAAAACGTGTTGCGCCGACCCCAAATAAAAAGGGACAAGGGCAGAAAAATGATACCAACCTCTACTGCACCAACATTGAAAGATTTGTAAAGAAGTGCACTATAATATTGATAGTTTATTTGTTAGTTACTAATCTTTTTCAATCCTTAAGAATTGAGTAAATTGTAGAATAACTTAAACCACCCCTATCTTTAAGTTTTATGCCGTTGTTTCTGCAACATGAAGAATTCAGTTCTGAAATGATGTAAGTATACAAATTAAATTATCGGTAAGTAGAACACAGAAGTTCTTATTCTTGTTTGTTTTGTTTTTTAAAACGTTGCCCCCCACGCGAGAAATTTGTGAGTGCATTTAAAAACATATAAATTCACATACACAAATAGCCAGCAGTTTATTAGCATCTTCTATCATCAACTAACAACAGATAACTTTTCCAAATTCCGAGTCTATAGCATCAAATTTGACCTAAATTCTTGCTGAAATTGCCGATCCATCACATGGCCCCGCTTCTTTTCCCGTTCATTGGCCACAGTTCTGTCAAGGCAAATGGGGTAGCCCCGCATAGCCTTTTTTCTATCAGTCAGTTAATATTGTGTAGGTAGTAGCATTTTTTTGTGAATCCGCTTCGTCAAGATAGATAAAACGCTTATAAGGCACTTAAGAAAAGAATAGGTTTAGAATAAATTGTTATAAAAAAAACAGGATGGAACAAATATTTTTTTCGGAAGTTGGTTGCAAAAAAATTGATGAATCAAAGTCCAAAAGTAACCGACTTCCAGAAGTAAAACTTTCTGTTTTTTGACTTTGACTTTCAACTTTTTGTTTGTTGAAAATTGGTTCACGAACGACGGGGAAATCGCATAACAAACGTCAGTAAATACATTCGAATTGAGAACCTCCTCCTTTTTTAAGTCGATTTAAAAATAAACAATGCTCTAGTAATTGGATAATTATTTTCCGCACGGGAAACGGCTGTGACAAAGAGATTAATTTCAGCAATAATGCTAGACTATACTGCCATACACTAATGTTCGAATGAAGCTTAAAACAAAAGAAAGCTGCTTAACTTTAATTTAAAATTATTTAAAATCATTTTTTAATATGTAGAAAGAAAAATAATATAATTTTCGTTTTTTTGTTAATATTTTTTTAGTAACCAGTCTACTAATTTTCACAATGTTGCGTGACTTGACGACACGCAGTGACTAAGCTATCGACTGCTGTTGCGGGTTCGATCCCGGCGCGAAACAAAAATTTGTAAGGCCTACATATAGTTGTTCCGGGTCTGGCTTTGAGTTCAAATGTTTGTAAACGCACCCATGAAGCAGGAGAATTTCCTAGTGTGGTGCAACGTTTTTTTTAAAACACAAAAAATCAGAACCCATTAATTTAAAACAAAAACTCAAATTACAGAAATCAGTTAGTGACGAAAAAAGCAATAAAATAGGAAACGCAATAACGCTTAGAACGAGCACAGTGGCGGGCGAGCCGCAAACGAATGAGCGTATCTCCTCAAATGGAAGCAACATGGCGAAAAAGCCGAGTGAAGTTAAATCAGGTGGTTTAAGGTCCCGTACATCATTACTTCCTTACTAATATTATAAAAGCGAAAGTGAGTTTGTTTGTTTGTTTGTTACCTCTTCACGCTTTAATGGCTAAACTGATTTTAAAGAATTTTTGTACAGAGATAGTTGGGAACCAGGAGACGGACATAGGCATTTTTAGTTAAAAAAGTGAGATGTGAGGGAGAAAGAGGCAAGAAAAGGGAAAACTTAGCGTTGCTATTACAAATCAATAAGGCGCAAGGGGAACTGTATTACCCCAAATTCAACGCGGGCGAAAGCTAGTTTTAGATAAAAGTTTTCAATTATAACTGCTGTGGATAATATGAAAAATCCTCACTTTAAAACAATGTTATCTCCCCAACGGATTTCCTGTACCATGAATGTCTTATATTTTTTTTAAACTTAAATATAGGTAAGTATAGGAAGTACTAGCGACTACTACCCCCGGTTTTGCATGTTTGCAGTGTATATTCTCATATTATACATGTACACCTTCCTCTTGAATCACTCTATCTATTGCTGAAAATTGCATTAAAACCCGTTGAGAAGTTTTAAAGATCTAAGCGAACAGACAGAGATTTCATGTCATACTATGTAAAGAAGAAGTTATTGAGAAAGCCAATGTTTGTGGCTTCATCACATCTAAAGATAGAAAAAAAACAAACAAACCTACTCTACGAACGATAGTAATTTTTTCACAAAAAAATATGTAGTAAATAATTTATTCCCTAAAAGATTAAAGTAAAATTCCAAAAAAAAAATGGAAACAGTCATTAAAATTAAATTCTTCTATCATAATAAAATGTCCTGTTAAATATTTTGTGTGAAAATAAATAAATTAATAAGATCACCCCAACACGGAACAGTACAAAGAGAACTCTGATCTTGCGGCGCTCGGTCGGCTGGGTGGAATTTTTACGCGCGCAGCTATAGGCTTCCCCGCTAATCTCTCAACTTTTAACTGGAAAACAATAAAACGTGGCACCCACTGGGCAGCGGGAAATGTATATTTTGGTTAAAAAACTCGTATAACTGGGAGATATTTTTTTTTTGTTTGCTAGACGGTGTTAAATGAGGAAAGTTTTTGTTACAAAGATTTAATAATGGATAACGGAATAATGCTTGTCATTTTTTTGAGTGCTAATTTTAAATTGTTTAGTTAACTATAAGGTATTCAGAACACATAATATTAAAAGTATTAAAGGTTTAAAGATTTTGTATGGATTTAAATAATAGCAGCCGCTTGGGTCGATCTTAAGGCCGAACCGCGCACCCATTCACAAACCAACCTAGGCATGGTTTGCGGATAGGTGACCACCCGTTGCCAAGTAAACTCGTGCCTCAAAAATAATGTTAAGCTGTTGGTACTGGCTGTCATTTGTAGATCTTTAACAATCGTAACAGTTAGGTACTTAGTGTCCCAAAAGTCTGACAACCAGTTTTACTAAGCGATATCGTATTACCCAGTACTAACTAGGTTGTGGAGGTCAGATAAGTAGTACCTCCATGCAAAAAACTGGTATTCAACTGCCAACACCATCATAGTAGGGAAAAGGCTAGGCTAGATGATAAAAGTTATTTAAAGAAAGAACAACGTTTCGGCATCAAAGCTGAACCCTAACAAATGACATAAATATTCATGTCTGTCTTGCACCCTTTATGAAAGTGTATTCATAGAGGCAGCACACTAAACGCACATCGTCTGCAGGCAGCAGCTGATTTTTACGACAAAAATCTATACTAATATGATCTATACTAATATTATAAAGCTGAAGAGTTTGTTTGTTTGTTTGAACGCGCTAATCTCAGGAACTACTGGTTGGAATTGGAAAATTATTTTAGTGTTGGGTAGTCCATTTCTTGAGGAAGGCTATAGGCTATATAACATCACGCTACGACCAACAGGTGCTGAGCAGCGCGGGTGAAACCGTGGGGAACAGCTAGTGTATAATATTTTCCGGGAAGTTTCAGGCTATATAATAGCAGTTGACGACACGGTTAGCGCCGTGGCTGAGCGATCGACTGCTGCTCTGCGTGTCGCAGGTTCGATCCCCGAAAAGAACAAATATTTGTATGACCTACAGGTAGTTGTTCCAGGTTTGGCTGTTTGTGTATGTGAGTTTAAATGTTTATAAACGCACCCACGATACAGGAGAAATTCCTAGTGTGGTCCAAACTTATTTTTTTAGGTTGCTCGTGCAGATCTTCAAGGTAAAGCAACGCTTGCCCAGTTGGATCCACAGATGGGTGACCATCAATGACATAGGTAGCAGGTTCCCTACATGCATTGGAAAGCACGTTGGACCATTAGTATTAGTATCGTCATAAGAAAATAAAATAATTAAAATTATATTTTATTTCTGAGTATAGAGTTATAGTATAAAAAGATTGACAATCATATAAATTATGCAAAATTGATTAAATAAAAGAGATTGTTGTTAATTCTGATTAATGTAATTAATATTAAATATTTGTTACAAATATTGTTTGTTAGGTAATTCATTTCATAATTGTAAGTTAGATATAAACGTAAATCTTTGAAATCCATTATTAGTAGTAAAAAATCTGATAACTAGTCTTACAAATGCGTAGTGGACTTCGCTCCATGTAGAGATACTGGTATTCAGCTGCATCCAGTTTAGATTTGGAGCTGACTAATCATCATCTTCCTGCCGTTGTCCTTTTCTACTTGGGATCGGGGCGCAACAAGTTATCTTCTTCCATTCTCTCTTGTCAGATGTCACGGTATCATCATTCCTTTCTTTATTTTATACACAATCCATCCATATTTTCTTTGGCCTTGTTCTCCCACTCCATTCGCCAACGTTCGTATCCATCACTTATTTAGACACCTGCGATTCGTCCTTTCTGACTATTTAACAACACAATTTATGGCAAAATTAATCAACTTTTTTATAAAGAAGAGAGAGAATTATAGAGAAGAGTTGTAGATTTTTTGTCTTCTGAAAAATCACCTTTCTTAAACTGTGTTCGTTTTGATCTAGGTGAGCGAAATGATGATGTTGTAAAATTGAAACTTTTCCTCTTTTTAGCTGCAAAACAAAATATGACAAGCCTATGCCCAAGCTCATCGCATCCATCCATATTCATCGAAGACTGGCACCGTATACACACGACGGCAGATCAGCCTATACTAAACTATTATAACCCGATCTCTCTACTACGAATCGCACACCCTAGTAGACAGATCAGGTTAAATTGGTCTTGTATAGGTAGATGTGCCGTCGTGTGTACATAACAATGTATTCATCGCGACAGCCCACTAAACGCACAACGTCCGCCGGGAGCGGCCGAGTTTTATGACAAAACGTATAAATTCCGCGTCGTTTATTTACTTTTTAGTACGAGTACGTCTAGGCCGAGGGAGGGAAACGCGTCTACATGGAGTTTACTGCTAGTGTCAGTGGGGATGACTGCTTTAAATGTGCATGGAAGAAATTCAATGCTACAGAATTCGCGTTTGGATTCCCCATTACATCGTTATCATCATCCACAGAACAATTTAATTTGACGACACGGTTGGTGCAGTGGCTGAGCGATCGACTGCTGCGCTGTGTGCCGCGGGTTCGATTCCCGCACGGAACAAATATTTGTATGACCTGCAGATAGTTGTTTCGGGTCTGGGCGTTTGTGTATGTGAGTTTAAATGTTTATAAACGCACCCACGATTTCTATTTCTAGTGTGGGGCAAAGTTTTTTATAAAAAAAAAAAAAAAAAATTGTAGTCTATACGGCTTCTCTTTGCTTGTACCAAACTGTATCCAGGGTATTCCCTCAATAGAAACAAATGTCTTATACACATACACAGTTAATTTTTCATAATCTAAGGTTTAAACTATTTATTCTGATAAGAACATTACATAGGTTAACTTACAATGAGATACAAATAATCTTAATAATTTTCAGCTGCAGTGAACAAGTAAATATTGTATATAGATAGAATATTCTTGATTATGTACACCATACAAATGACAAGAATAACAATATACAACTTATAATGAGGGTAACACCTAATTGGTGATTGTAACCTTTTTAACTGTATTTTCGAGCAGTTTGGGGTTGAAACTCTGGGCTAAAGGCTATGAACACAAAAACCTACGATGAGTTTTTGTGTTCATAGCCTTTTTAAGGTTATTTCCAAACGTGAGTTTTGGATAACCTTTATGTTTAATGTTCGGTGGTCTACGCGACTATCTTACATAGCACAATTCATGGCGAAATAAATCAACTTTTTTCAAGAATTAACATAAATCAAAAGTCCAGAACTTCTCATACGATTTTTTTTTTAGTTTTTTTCGTCTTCTGAAAAATCACCTTTTTATATAAAAAGTTGTTGTATTTTTGTGGTTTGTAAATAATATAGACGATGTGAACTAATATTTTTAATATATATATAAAAAAAAAAATCACGCGTAATTTTTTCTCGAAAAATTTCTTCAAGCACACAACAAATAATATCTCTTTAAAACCCCACTCTAGTTATAGAGATTGAGGCCCCGCCACTCAACGTAAGGCCACAACCTACGTATATACAGGCCTCGGGACTCAAAAAACGCGGGAAGCGGAACGAGACGCGACCTCACTTACAATTTCCTGCGTTTCCGCTAAGGGATAGGGTCGCCATGTTTAAAATTTAAATGAGATATTTTTATCTGCAACATTAAAATTATCACGCATTGTGATACTGCTTTATAGTAGGCGTTTTAATTAGGGTGCCCCTTGTAAAATTATAGCGCCTGTAATTGTAGGGACAGTGTGGAAAGGATGTCGTTATGCACGTATTAATTTTAATGTTTTGTTTTGGTCGAATTGTGCAAGTGAAGATATTATGTCATCTGACATATCAAATCAATCATTTTATTTGTTACTCTGCAGGTATATCGTTCACAATAGGTATCCTTACTAATCCTTACTAATATTATAAAAGCGAAAGTGAGTTTGTTTGTTTGTTTGTTTGTTTGTTTGTTTGTTTGTTACCTCTTCACGCTTTAATGGCTGAACCGATTTGGATGAATTTTGGTACAGAGATAGTTGGGAACCAGGAGACGGACATAGGCTAATATTTTTTTGAAAAAAGTGGGATGTGAGGGAGAAAGAGAAATTTAACGCGGGCGAAGCCGCGGGCGAAAACTAGTAATATTATAAAAGCGAAAGTGAGTTTGTTTGTTTGTTACCTCTTCACGCTTTAATGGCTAAACCGATTGTGATAAATTTTGGTACACAGATAGTTGGGAACCAGGAGACGGACATAGGCAATTTTTTATTTTTAAAAAGTGGGATGTGAGGGAGAAAGAGGAAAGAAAAGGGAAATCTTTGCGTTGCTATTACAAATTAATAAGGCGCAAGGGGAACTGTGTTACCCCAAATTTAACGCGGGTGAAGCCGCGGGCGAAAGCTATTTAAAAATAACTATGTCAATGCGCTGCATTCTGCTTTCAAGCATAAAAATATTAAAAACACATTACATAAGATTCTTTTCTTTTTAAATGTCGAAAGGTATGTCAAATAATAAAACTATCAGTTTCAAACATCCGCAGCTGGTCTACAAACTGTGTATTCCCTATTAAACGCTATTTAATTAGTATGTTGACAAGGATGCTTCAATTATTTTGTTTTAATTAACCACAAGGTTGGTTAACAAATCAGTAATTCAATTCTATAGGCAAACCAATCAGCAATAGTTTACATGACCATTATTAAATCACTTTATTTATAAGTTTCGCCATTAAAATAATAACCGTTCTTTTTTTAATGAACCCTTAAATTCCAGAAGAAGGAACAAACGTATATAATAATAGTGGATTTTAATTTTTATAACAGCAGCATATATACCTTTAATAGACAACCCTATTGTCATCAATAAGGTAATGAGAAATTTCATTTCAGCTTCACCATATCCAACCTATTTCAAATTAAGTGTTCTTCATTACAATTCGAATACATTCCATTTTCAAATCCAACTTCCTACACCGTCCTTATCATAACATTAATGTGTTCTCAAGCTATAATTGTACCCATCAAAGGGTAATTTAGCGCGAGCATTGCAACGAAGTATGAAGCGTCTCGATCTTCGATAAGTTGTATAACAGTGGGGTTGCATGCGGCATTGCATGCACGTCTAATAGCTTCGTCTATTGCTTAAGGCCTGCGTAGACGAGGGATTTTTACAGGGTCCTTTTGGAACGAAGTTTCTTATCGAGCATTGCATAAGGGGGCTATTTGCAATAAAATAAGACCAAAAGTTGTAACGTCACTTTTTGCTTAAGACCAAAAGTTGTAACGACACTTTTTGCTATTGTTACGCCCGTCTGGCGTACGCGTGTTTCCCTGTCTCTATCTCTCTCATAGAAAGCAAGCCAGTTATTTTCGTTTCGACTTTCTATTTTGCATTCAACTGTGTGGTGTCGCGACGATTATTTTTGTTGAATGTGTACAGGTTTGTTGTACATAATAAATAATAACTTCGTTCCATCTGGGTGTCCCTTGACACTTTTTAAGTTTTTTTTTCTGTCAAAGTAGATCGTGCACAACTCTGTCTAATACCGTCGCCCGTGCACCGTTGCCTGTACCCAGTCTCCCATCCCACGTGTACTAACCGCGTTTAACGCTCTCTTGCACGCCAAGTCTAAAAGTAATATTTTCGCAGATTAATGGCGGATGATCCCGTCAGTTTGTTTGCAATATTGAGAGATGAACGCGTAAATGTTGTGTTATTCTGTGTCTTTGACTAATGCCATTGGCTAATTAAGCCGTCTTATGTTAAAGAGATATAAATCATTATCTGTATACAGACTTCTTGTACTTTGTTCTTGTTCTTTGACGGGCCTGTTGGTCTAGTGGTTAGTGGCTCTGACTGCTGAGCCGGAGGTCATGGGTTCGATTCCCACCCAGGACAAAATTTGTGTGATGAGCATGATTGTTTGTTCTGTGTCTGGGTGTGATTTATCTATAATATGTAGGTATTTATTTATAAATTATATAAGTCTGTATATCAGTTGTCTGGTTACCATAACACAAGCTCTGCTTAGCTTGGGATCAGATAGCCGTGTGTGAGTTGTCCCAAGATATTATATAATTATTATTATTTTCTTCAACAATTATTTTATCATCTTAATAACCAGTGTATTATATATTTTTTTTGTGACACTAAACTATTTCTCGCATGGTAATAGAAAATACAATATATCCTTATGGATTATAGCCTATGTGTTATTCTGATGTATATGCTATGTTAAAGTAAAGTTTCATTAAAAACCATTCAGTAGTTTTTGCGTGAAAGAGTAACACACATCCATACATCCTCACAAATATTTTCATTTATAATATTATACTAGCTGGCGGTCGCGTGATATCGTAAAAAAATTATATATTATTCAAGACTATAATCTACTTCTGTGTCAAATTTCATCAAGATCCGTTCAGCCCTTTTGACATGAAAGAGTAACAAACATCCATACATCCTTATAAACATTCGCATCCTACTAATTTTATAAATGCGAATGTTTGTGAGGATGTATGGATGTATACGCGGGTGATATATAAGTAGGAAGTAAGATTAAAATTGGTGTAAGGCCACGAACTAGACGGTGGAATGAACTATATAGGTTTCATCAGGAATGGAAGGAAGATACCAAGGTTCGTGAAAGATGCAAGGAGTGGAGGAAGGACGTTGCCTAAGAGCGGGTCAAAGCAGTCGAGTTAAAAAAAGAATCGGCCAAGAGTGAGTTGGACTCGCACACCGAGGGTTCTATTGCCATACAAACTTGCGACATAAACGGCCATCTCATTTGACTGCGTAGACTTAGAAGGTTGATTTTTCACAGCACAAAGAAACCACATGTTGCTAATGGGTCGGACGGATAACAAAGTAAATAATAATAAATATCTTGGGACAACTCACACACGGCTATCTGATCCCAAGCTAAGCAGAGCTTGTGTTATGGTAACCAGACAACTGATATACATACTTATAGTAATTTATAAATACATACATATTATAGATAAATCACACCCAGACACAGAACAAACAATCATGCTCATCACACAAAGTTTGTCCTGGGTGGGAATCGAACCCACGACCTCCGGCTCAGCAGTCAGGGCCACTAACCACTAGACCAACAGGCCCGTATAGTAATTTAATAAGAGTTCGGCTTTTTCCTTTTAAAGGTACAGAACCCAGAAACCCAGAAAAAGGTCCGGAGAATCGTGATGATGATGACTTTGTTCGGGATCTTTGTTCCTCGTCTACTCAGGCCTTAATAGCAACGTCTATTGCTTAGTTTGTCACACACGGACTTATGTTTCACCCAACAATGTAAAGAACGTATCGTGTTTATTTTGCGTGTTTGAGAAATACATGAATGTCGCGCTTTGTCTAACTTGTCAAAGTGAGTTATTGTGTAGTTTGTGTGTGAGTGTGTGACCTGTCGAGTTTGTCACTGTTCGTACTTGTACAGCTCTTGTAGTAATTATTTTTGTGACGTTAATGTTGAAGTTTAATGTGTGGATTTAAACGCATTTACTTAATGTTGGTTTTTGTTTTAATTTTCGTATCTAAGATTGACGTTAATTAAGTCTGCGATAAAGTTTTCATGCTGTAATATTCCTTGGTTATGGTAAATATTGTAAGACTGTATTTTTGTTTAGCTAGTTATAGTTGACGTCGCGTAAGTATCGCTTGATATTTTAAATTTAAATAGTATTTATTATCGTCTGCATTGAAAGTGTCGTGTGAATACTCGACCTTCTAAAACGTTGTTGCCATGTTATGAAACCAGGTTTTTAACTATTTTATATAAAAAAATACTTAAAAACTTCACAAATATTTATTTTTATCAGAAGCAAAAAGGTTTTTATAAGATAATCAAAAATGGCAAATATATTGTTCGACTCTAAGCACAGTAATCTTTTGTTATTTTTTCTTAATTTAGTGCCCTTCAAAAATGAAACTATACACACTTACAAAAAATACTCACACTGTATACTTTACAAAAAACATGTTTAATATAGCAATGTAGTAATATAGCAATATTTAATGTTTGTATAGTCCATATAAAGCCATCAGGATAAGGCCGCTGTTACTATTAACAATACTGTAAAACAGTTTAAATTTTGGTATTAAGTATTTTCTAGTAAATAAACAATAATAAATAAATTTTATTTCAGTTATCTTAACATACTTCTACAATGTTCTTACAAAAGAGACCTACCTCCTTTTAAGTATTAATGATACCTGAGCTAGGAGACCCCGCTCTTCTATAACTAGCAACATCAACAGCTACAGCTGTTCTCTATTCTACTCGCCAAATTTTCAGCCCGTACTATCCTACCGCTATCGGTCCGATGGTGAAGCCTTCTGCCCCCGTGTATGGTTCTATCGACATATACAATCAAACATTTGATACTATCGCCATGTTTTTACATGTTCAATTACCAAGAAAATAATAGCAAAACTCGTGTAGGTTTCTACGAATAGTAATTTAACAGCTTTGAATGGCTGGATTTTCTTGGCATTGGATCTTAATGTACCTATTTTGTATGTAACATGCTTTTGTTTCTTCCAATGACTAATTCCTGGGAACATACAAAGGCCGATTCGCAGATGGTATCATTGTTACGTGTTTCAGATTATTGGCTGATAACGTCACGATTGCTAGGCACACTGACTGATTGTTGTTACTACTTGGACTATACAGTGTATTTCATTTATGTGTGGTTATTTAAGACTGTTTTAGTCCGGGGTTGCGGGTTGTTCGTAAGAGATACCGCGGCCCCGGAACGTAAAGGGCAATAGAAGGAACATGGGTGAGTTTTAGTCAGTACAAGTCTGACACTCCCCCCCCCCCCCGCTCTGCCCAGAATAAGGGAAGTTATTTGATGGTTTCCCAAACCCACAAAAAAAATACTTTAAAGACTGAATTAGTTACCATCAAACTGAACTAAGTTCTTTTTGGAAACGACATCAGAATCAAGAAGAAATAATCTGATACGCGCTGTGCTCTACAAACTTTTGTCTACAGCTTCGAGGACGAAACTTATCCCGTGGGAACCGTACCAACAGCATAAAAGGCTATTACCACCTTACAACCTCGTCTATACGTATTTCAAATTTCAACCAAGATCGATCAGCAGTTTTGCCTTGATAATTCCTAACTAATTATCAGGGTTAGAAAAAATATTTTGAACAAACTAGCGCCCGCGGGTTCACTCGCTTGATATAGATAAAAAAATGCCAATTTTCATCAAGATCGGTACAGCCGTTTTGACGTGAAAGAGTGAAGAGAAAACAAACACCCATACTTCCATCAATACATCCATCCATACATCCATCAATACATCCATCCATACATCCATCCATCCATCCATACATCCATCCATCCATCCATCCATCCATCCATCCATCCATCGATCCATCCATTCATACAACCATCCATACGTTCATACATCCATCCATACATCCATCCATACATCCATCCATACATCCATCCATACATTCATTCATACATCCATCCATACATCCATCCATATATCCATCCATACAGCCATCCATACATACATCCTTACAAACATTCGCATTTATAATATTATAAATGCGAATGTTTGTGAGTAGGATAGGTACTACCTTCACTTACAATGTATAACGTAACTCATCATCTGTCTAGTTTTTCCCAACTATGCTAAGGTCGGCTTGCAGTCTAAACAGATGAAGTTGAATGACTGACCTCAGTTAGTACTGGGTAATATGATACTGCTTGGTGAAACTGGTTGTCAGACTTTCGGGTCATTGACTTGTACTTGTATCGACTATCAAAGATCTAAAAATGACAACCGAGATAAACGACTTAACGTGTTTTCCGAGAGTGGTCACCCATCCAAATACCAGCCTAGACAATCTCAGCTTAACCTGAAGATCTATCAGAGCGGCTGATATTATTAAGAAGCGAGCTCCTCAAATAATGAACAAGTTAGTCAAGGAAGTTTTACCAAAAACCCGATTTAACTATGGCAAAAAAATACTAATAGGAGCTCCTTCTAATTAATAAGAAACCTACATTCATTCAATGCATTCAAAACCCAGCTTAGCTTGTATTTAATCGTAAACCGAACATAACGAGCAAGTTTTAGTTAGTTTTTAAGGGATGTTATCGAACCCAATTTAGTATTTCAGTAATAATTATTTATTTATTTATTAAAACTTCATGCACAAGTAATAAAAACATTGTGCAAAGGCGGACTTAATGCCTTGGGCATTTTCGACCAATTAACCTTAGGGTGATGCATAGACAAAGACATAGCAGGTGCAATGTGGCAGGAAATATCAATTTTATATAGAGAGGTAAAAACTACTAAACATGGTGAAAAACTGACAACTTATTAATTTTGAGATGAGTCTGCCAACTTGATACGTAAGTGTTCGCGAGCTTTTACCTTAAATGTAAATCGACTGGTAGCAGTCCTGATATTCAGACGGAGCGCATTCCACAGGAAAACCGCCTGGACAAAGAAGGAATATTTAAGTAAACCAGAGCGATGAGTATTATTGTTAATTATTGTTCTCAAGTAAGTAACATGTTATATTTTTATTGAGAACTAGCTTTTGCCCGCGGCTTCGCCGGCGTTAAATTTGGGGTAACACAGTTCCCCTTGCGCCTTATTGATTTGTAATAGCAACGCTGAGTTTTCCCTTTTCTTCCCTCTTTCTCCCTCACATCCCACTTTTTTAAAATAAAAAATAGCCTATGTCCGTCTCCTGGTTCCTAACTATATCTGTACCAAAATTCATCAAAATCGGTTTTGCTATTAAAGCGTGAAGAGGTAACAAACAAACTCATTTTCGCTTTTATAATATTATAAGTAAGGATATTATAGATCTTTGAACCATATAACGCAAATGATTGAGTTTTCGTCCTTATTTTGGGAGCATTCCCTACTTTAAACCCATAGTTATCTTTATGACAACCCACGAGGACAAGAATCTAGTTGAAGACTGTAGCTGTTCCTTTAGAACCAGTAAAACTTGTTCTTTTTCACTGCTTCACCTAAATTCTATCAACTCTCATCATTAACCATAAAACGCCCACCAGATATACTATCAAACCGAATCAATGTACCAGATCAGGTACGTGTGAATTAAGTCTTCCACGTAACTATGAGCGGCGGGGCTCGTAAATCTGGACGACTATCTGCAATACACTAGTTGTCTGGAGAGCACTTAGTACTGTCCACGACTTCAGGAGGTGGTGTAAGCGAGAGGAGGGGAGCTAAGAACTTGGTGGTGAAAGAATATATACGGCACGTGGCATTGTTACTTTGGGCTAACGCTAACTTTAACCTGCGTGATGATCGAAAAATATGTATCTTTCTCTCCTTTTTCTTCCCTCTTTCTCCCCCTTTTCATACTACTTTTTTAAATTAGCCTATGTCCGTTTCCAGGGTTCCAACTATCTCTGTACCAAATTTCATAAAAAAACGGTTTAGCCATTAAAGCGCGAAGACGACGTAACAAACAAACCCACTTTTGCTTTTTTAATATTAGTAAAGATTTGGGTCATCATTTGGCGAAGTGGTTGAGCAAACGACTGGTGCACTGCGTGTCACGGGTTAGGTTCCCGCTAACAGGAAGTTGTTTCGCGTCTGGCTGTGTGTGTATGTGAGTTTATTTTTTTAGTGTGAGGCAACGTATTCATTAAAAAAAACAGGATATTTCAATTTTTTTTTTTGTGAGTACGGATGTATGTTTGATCCTCTTTCCCGAAAAAAATGCTGGAAAAAACGTCTGGAATTCCACATAGGATACTTTGTTTTTCGATATCACGTTGGCAAAGCCGCGGGTGCCAGCTAGTTCTCTATATACCTGTCTTGTCCCGCTACCTGTCCCAACTTACACCACATCTTCACAATCGGCTATACCGGTTTATGCTCTTTTTAGCGCCGTGCAAAGAGGTCCCGACGTCTCGGAGGCAGCAGCTGTGCAACCTCTAGATGGCGCTAGTTGTTACTCTCACTCCCTGTAGTGTTATGTGTGAGGGCAGCCGATTGTTTGGCGGAGATATTTGAGGGAATTTCTTTTAAGGTTTTTTCTCAAATATTATAAAACAGTTGTTGGTTACGGTAAGTTTTAGTTGTTACTGGCTTCCGAGCGCGACTTCGTCCGCGTGGCATAGTTAATTTGGGCCAACGAAAATTTTAAACCGCATGATTATCGGAAAAAGAAGTCTCTCCCCTTTTCTTCTCTCTTTTTCCCCTTTTCTATTTTTTTTTTAAATTAGCATATGTCCGCCTTTGGGGTCTCAACCATCTCTGTACCTAAATTCATCAAAATCGGTTACGCCATTTAGGCGTAAAGACGTAACAAACTCACTTTCGCTAGTATGATATTAGTAAGGATTATTTAAAATATCGCAGTATGCTTTACATAATTTTACGCTACGCTACGGTCTAAAAGTAGTCTTCGATTAAGAAAAAAAAAAGAATATCTTAAGATGAATGTAGTATGTGTATAATAATTTAATTGTTAGTTATGTTTTTGAGCCGTTTGGGGTTGAAATATTAGGGCCTTGGGGTACGAGTGTTCAGCTAGTTTTTCGGGATATTTCAAAGCGGTTGGTCGCCTTTTCACGTGACCAGAGGGCTGAACTTTGTTTTGGTCAAAGGATCAGCATTGCCGTTCAATATGGCAATTCGGCCAGCCTTCTGGCAGAATTGCCACGTTGGGCACTTCCTTTTGACACTGATAGTGATGATTTTTTGGCGACCTGTAATTGTTTTCCCTTTTTGGGCCTTGTATATCGACGGTAAAAAGGAAGTAGGGCATAAGCGACATTTTGGTCAAAAATGAGTTATATATGCCATCATACGTAAAAGCTTCGAGGACGAAACTTATCCCGTGGGAACCGTACCAACAGCATAAAAGGCTATTACCACCTTACAACCTCGTCTATACGTATTTCAAATTTCAACCAAGATCGATCAGCAGTTTTGCCTTGATAATTCCTAACTAATTATCAGGGTTAGAAAAAATATTTTGAACAAACTAGCGCCCGCGGGTTCACTCGCTTGATATAGATAAAAAAATGCCAATTTTCATCAAGATCGGTACAGCTGTTTTGACGTGAAAGAGTGAAGAGAAAACAAACACCCATACTTCCATCAATACATCCATCCATACATCCATCAATACATCCATCCATACATCCATCCATCCATCCATACATCCATCCATCCATCCATCCATCCATCCATCGATCCATCCATTCATACAACCATCCATACGTTCATACATCCATCCATACATCCATCCATACATCCATCCATACATCCATCCATACATCCATCCATACATTCATTCATACATCCATCCATACATCCATCCATATATCCATCCATACAGCCATCCATACATACATCCTTACAAACATTCGCATTTATAATATTATAAATGCGAATGTTTGTGAGTAGGATAGGTACTACCTTCACTTACAATGTATAACGTAACTCATCATCTGTCTAGTTTTTCCCAACTATGCTAAGGTCGGCTTGCAGTCTAAACAGATGAAGTTGAATGACTGACCTCAGTTAGTACTGGGTAATATGATACTGCTTGGTGAAACTGGTTGTCAGACTTTCGGGTCATTGACTTGTACTTGTATCGACTATCAAAGATCTAAAAATGACAACCGAGATAAACGACTTAACGTGTTTTCCGAGAGTGGTCACCCATCCAAATACCAGCCTAGACAATCTCAGCTTAACCTGAAGATCTATCAGAGCGGCTGATATTATTAAGAAGCGAGCTCCTCAAATAATGAACAAGTTAGTCAAGGAAGTTTTACCAAAAACCCGATTTAACTATGGCAAAAAAATACTAATAGGAGCTCCTTCTAATTAATAAGAAACCTACATTCATTCAATGCATTCAAAACCCAGCTTAGCTTGTATTTAATCGTAAACCGAACATAACGAGCAAGTTTTAGTTAGTTTTTAAGGGATGTTATCGAACCCAATTTAGTATTTCAGTAATAATTATTTATTTATTTATTAAAACTTCATGCACAAGTAATAAAAACATTGTGCAAAGGCGGACTTAATGCCTTGGGCATTTTCGACCAATTAACCTTAGGGTGATGCATAGACAAAGACATAGCAGGTGCAATGTGGCAGGAAATATCAATTTTATATAGAGAGGTAAAAACTACTAAACATGGTGAAAAACTGACAACTTATTAATTTTGAGATGAGTCTGCCAACTTGATACGTAAGTGTTCGCGAGCTTTTACCTTAAATGTAAATCGACTGGTAGCAGTCCTGATATTCAGACGGAGCGCATTCCACAGGAAAACCGCCTGGACAAAGAAGGAATATTTAAGTAAACCAGAGCGATGAGTATTATTGTTAATTATTGTTCTCAAGTAAGTAACATGTTATATTTTTATTGAGAACTAGCTTTTGCCCGCGGCTTCGCCGGCGTTAAATTTGGGGTAACACAGTTCCCCTTGCGCCTTATTGATTTGTAATAGCAACGCTGAGTTTTCCCTTTTCTTCCCTCTTTCTCCCTCACATCCCACTTTTTTAAAATAAAAAATAGCCTATGTCCGTCTCCTGGTTCCTAACTATATCTGTACCAAAATTCATCAAAATCGGTTTTGCTATTAAAGCGTGAAGAGGTAACAAACAAACTCATTTTCGCTTTTATAATATTATAAGTAAGGATATTATAGATCTTTGAACCATATAACGCAAATGATTGAGTTTTCGTCCTTATTTTGGGAGCATTCCCTACTTTAAACCCATAGTTATCTTTATGACAACCCACGAGGACAAGAATCTAGTTGAAGACTGTAGCTGTTCCTTTAGAACCAGTAAAACTTGTTCTTTTTCACTGCTTCACCTAAATTCTATCAACTCTCATCATTAACCATAAAACGCCCACCAGATATACTATCAAACCGAATCAATGTACCAGATCAGGTACGTGTGAATTAAGTCTTCCACGTAACTATGAGCGGCGGGGCTCGTAAATCTGGACGACTATCTGCAATACACTAGTTGTCTGGAGAGCACTTAGTACTGTCCACGACTTCAGGAGGTGGTGTAAGCGAGAGGAGGGGAGCTAAGAACTTGGTGGTGAAAGAATATATACGGCACGTGGCATTGTTACTTTGGGCTAACGCTAACTTTAACCTGCGTGATGATCGAAAAATATGTATCTTTCTCTCCTTTTTCTTCCCTCTTTCTCCCCCTTTTCATACTACTTTTTTAAATTAGCCTATGTCCGTTTCCAGGGTTCCAACTATCTCTGTACCAAATTTCATAAAAAAACGGTTTAGCCATTAAAGCGCGAAGACGACGTAACAAACAAACCCACTTTTGCTTTTTTAATATTAGTAAAGATTTGGGTCATCATTTGGCGAAGTGGTTGAGCAAACGACTGGTGCACTGCGTGTCACGGGTTAGGTTCCCGCTAACAGGAAGTTGTTTCGCGTCTGGCTGTGTGTGTATGTGAGTTTATTTTTTTAGTGTGAGGCAACGTATTCATTAAAAAAAACAGGATATTTCAATTTTTTTTTTTGTGAGTACGGATGTATGTTTGATCCTCTTTCCCGAAAAAAATGCTGGAAAAAACGTCTGGAATTCCACATAGGATACTTTGTTTTTCGATATCACGTTGGCAAAGCCGCGGGTGCCAGCTAGTTCTCTATATACCTGTCTTGTCCCGCTACCTGTCCCAACTTACACCACATCTTCACAATCGGCTATACCGGTTTATGCTCTTTTTAGCGCCGTGCAAAGAGGTCCCGACGTCTCGGAGGCAGCAGCTGTGCAACCTCTAGATGGCGCTAGTTGTTACTCTCACTCCCTGTAGTGTTATGTGTGAGGGCAGCCGATTGTTTGGCGGAGATATTTGAGGGAAGTTCTTTTAAGGTTTTTTCTCAAATATTATAAAACAGTTGTTGGTTACGGTAAGTTTTAGTTGTTACTGGCTTCCGAGCGCGACTTCGTCCGCGTGGCATAGTTAATTTGGGCCAACGAAAATTTTAAACCGCATGATTATCGGAAAAAGAAGTCTCTCCCCTTTTCTTCTCTCTTTTTCCCCTTTTCTATTTTTTTTTTAAATTAGCATATGTCCGCCTTTGGGGTCTCAACCATCTCTGTACCTAAATTCATCAAAATCGGTTACGCCATTTAGGCGTAAAGACGTAACAAACTCACTTTCGCTAGTATGATATTAGTAAGGATTATTTAAAATATCGCAGTATGCTTTACATAATTTTACGCTACGCTACGGTCTAAAAGTAGTCTTCGATTAAGAAAAAAAAAAGAATATCTTAAGATGAATGTAGTATGTGTATAATAATTTAATTGTTAGTTATGTTTTTGAGCCGTTTGGGGTTGAAATATTAGGGCCTTGGGGTACGAGTGTTCAGCTAGTTTTTCGGGATATTTCAAAGCGGTTGGTCGCCTTTTCACGTGACCAGAGGGCTGAACTTTGTTTTGGTCAAAGGATCAGCATTGCCGTTCAATATGGCAATTCGGCCAGCCTTCTGGCAGAATTGCCACGTTGGGCACTTCCTTTTGACACTGATAGTGATGATTTTTTGGCGACCTGTAATTGTTTTCCCTTTTTGGGCCTTGTATATCGACGGTAAAAAGGAAGTAGGGCATAAGCGACATTTTGGTCAAAAATGAGTTATATATGCCATCATACGTAAAAGCTTCGAGGACGAAACTTATCCCGTGGGAACCGTACCAACAGCATAAAAGGCTATTACCACCTTACAACCTCGTCTATACGTATTTCAAATTTCAACCAAGATCGATCAGCAGTTTTGCCTTGATAATTCCTAACTAATTATCAGGGTTAGAAAAAATATTTTGAACAAACTAGCGCCCGCGGGTTCACTCGCTTGATATAGATAAAAAAATGCCAATTTTCATCAAGATCGGTACAGCTGTTTTGACGTGAAAGAGTGAAGAGAAAACAAACACCCATACTTCCATCAATACATCCATCCATACATCCATCAATACATCCATCCATACATCCATCCATCCATCCATACATCCATCCATCCATCCATCCATCCATCCATCGATCCATCCATTCATACAACCATCCATACGTTCATACATCCATCCATACATCCATCCATACATCCATCCATACATCCATCCATACATCCATCCATACATTCATTCATACATCCATCCATACATCCATCCATATATCCATCCATACAGCCATCCATACATACATCCTTACAAACATTCGCATTTATAATATTATAAATGCGAATGTTTGTGAGTAGGATAGGTACTACCTTCACTTACAATGTATAACGTAACTCATCATCTGTCTAGTTTTTCCCAACTATGCTAAGGTCGGCTTGCAGTCTAAACAGATGAAGTTGAATGACTGACCTCAGTTAGTACTGGGTAATATGATACTGCTTGGTGAAACTGGTTGTCAGACTTTCGGGTCATTGACTTGTACTTGTATCGACTATCAAAGATCTAAAAATGACAACCGAGATAAACGACTTAACGTGTTTTCCGAGAGTGGTCACCCATCCAAATACCAGCCTAGACAATCTCAGCTTAACCTGAAGATCTATCAGAGCGGCTGATATTATTAAGAAGCGAGCTCCTCAAATAATGAACAAGTTAGTCAAGGAAGTTTTACCAAAAACCCGATTTAACTATGGCAAAAAAATACTAATAGGAGCTCCTTCTAATTAATAAGAAACCTACATTCATTCAATGCATTCAAAACCCAGCTTAGCTTGTATTTAATCGTAAACCGAACATAACGAGCAAGTTTTAGTTAGTTTTTAAGGGATGTTATCGAACCCAATTTAGTATTTCAGTAATAATTATTTATTTATTTATTAAAACTTCATGCACAAGTAATAAAAACATTGTGCAAAGGCGGACTTAATGCCTTGGGCATTTTCGACCAATTAACCTTAGGGTGATGCATAGACAAAGACATAGCAGGTGCAATGTGGCAGGAAATATCAATTTTATATAGAGAGGTAAAAACTACTAAACATGGTGAAAAACTGACAACTTATTAATTTTGAGATGAGTCTGCCAACTTGATACGTAAGTGTTCGCGAGCTTTTACCTTAAATGTAAATCGACTGGTAGCAGTCCTGATATTCAGACGGAGCGCATTCCACAGGAAAACCGCCTGGACAAAGAAGGAATATTTAAGTAAACCAGAGCGATGAGTATTATTGTTAATTATTGTTCTCAAGTAAGTAACATGTTATATTTTTATTGAGAACTAGCTTTTGCCCGCGGCTTCGCCGGCGTTAAATTTGGGGTAACACAGTTCCCCTTGCGCCTTATTGATTTGTAATAGCAACGCTGAGTTTTCCCTTTTCTTCCCTCTTTCTCCCTCACATCCCACTTTTTTAAAATAAAAAATAGCCTATGTCCGTCTCCTGGTTCCTAACTATATCTGTACCAAAATTCATCAAAATCGGTTTTGCTATTAAAGCGTGAAGAGGTAACAAACAAACTCACTTTCGCTTTTATAATATTAGTAAGGATAAGTAAGGATATTATAGATCTTTGAACCATATAACGCAAATGATTGAGTTTTCGTCCTTATTTTGGGAGCATTCCCTACTTTAAACCCATAGTTATCTTTATGACAACCCACGAGGACAAGAATCTAGTTGAAGACTGTAGCTGTTCCTTTAGAACCAGTAAAACTTGTTCTTTTTCACTGCTTCACCTAAATTCTATCAACTCTCATCATTAACCATAAAACGCCCACCAGATATACTATCAAACCGAATCAATGTACCAGATCAGGTACGTGTGAATTAAGTCTTCCACGTAACTATGAGCGGCGGGGCTCGTAAATCTGGACGACTATCTGCAATACACTAGTTGTCTGGAGAGCACTTAGTACTGTCCACGACTTCAGGAGGTGGTGTAAGCGAGAGGAGGGGAGCTAAGAACTTGGTGGTGAAAGAATATATACGGCACGTGGCATTGTTACTTTGGGCTAACGCTAACTTTAACCTGCGTGATGATCGAAAAATATGTATCTTTCTCTCCTTTTTCTTCCCTCTTTCTCCCCCTTTTCATACTACTTTTTTAAATTAGCCTATGTCTGTTTCCAGGGCTCCAACTATCTTTGTACCAAATTTCATAAAAAACAGTTTAGCCATTAAAGCGCGAAGACGACGTAACAAACAAACCCACTTTTGCTTTTTTAAAATGAGTAAAAATTTGGGTCATCATTTGGCGAAGTGGTTGAGCAAACGACTGGTGCACTGCGTGTCACGGGTTAGGTTCCCGCTAACAGGAAATTGTTTCGCGTTTGGCTGTGTGTGTATGTAAATTTAATTTTTTAGTGTGAGGCAACGTATTCATTAAAAAAAAAAACAGGATATTTAATTTTTTTTTGTGAGTATGGATGTATGTTTGGCTTTCGTCATTCACGAAAAAATTGCTGAAAAAAACGGATCTTGGTGAAATTTGGCACAGAGGTAGATTATAGTCTGGAATAACACATAGGATACTTTTTTTTTATATCACGCTGGCAAAGCCGCGGGCTCCAGCTAGTTCTCTATATACCTGCCTTATCCCGCTTCCTGTCCCAACTTACACCACATCTTCACAATCGGCTATACCGGTTTATGCTCTTTTTAGCGCCGTGCAAAGAGGTCCCGACGTCTCGGAGGCAGCAGCTGTGCAACCTCTAGATGGCGCTAGTTGTTACTCTCACTCCCTGTAGTGTTATGTGTGAGGGCAGCCGATTGTTTGGCGGAGATATTTGAGGGAATTTCTTTTAAGGTTTTTTCTCAAATATTATAAAACGGTTGTTGGTTACGGTAAGTTTTAGTTGTTACTGGCTTCCGAGCGCGACTTCGTCCGCGTGGCATAGTTAATTTGGGCTAACGAATATTTTAAACCGCATGATTATCGAAAAAAAAATTCTCTCCCCTTTTCTTCTCTCTTTTTCCCCTTTTCTATTTTTTTTTTTAAATTAGCATATGTCCGCCTTTGGGGTCTCAACTATCTCTGTACCTAAATTCATCAAAATCGGTTACGCCATTTAGGCGTAAAGACGTAACAAACTCACTTTCGCTAGTATAATATTAGTAAGGATTATTTAAAATATCGCAGTATGCTTTACATAATTTTACGCTACGCTACGGTCAAAACCTATTCTTTGATGAAGAAAATAAATGCATATCTAAAAATGAATGAAGTATATACTAATTTAATTAACTTAAGGTATGTTCTTGAGCCGTTTGCGGTTGAAATATTAGAGCCTTGGGGTCCGAGTGCTCACCTAGGTTTCCAGGATATCTCAAAGCGGTTGGTCGACTTTTCACATGACCAGAGGTCTGGCCTTTATTTTGGTCAAAGGATAAGCATTGCCATCCACCGTGGCAATTCTGCCAGCCTTCTGGGCATTTCCTATTGACAACGATATTGATGATTTTTTGACCTGTAATTGTTTTCCCTTTTTGGGACTTGTACAAATTTTAGTAAGTAAGTTACACTAAATTGTAAAAACATATTATAGATTTATCTTCTAATAAATACTGTACTAAAAATAAACAACAAACATACTTAGTGATTTTCAAAAAAATATTTAACAACAACAAAAAAATATTAATTCACAATGAATATGTTTGGGTTTAGGTTTGTCCAAAAACTAATTTAAGAACAAAGCCAATCTAAGCTTAATTTTGTATTCTATACAAAGCGGAAAACAAAACACGGTAGCAAGATAAAAGGAAACGAACCAAGCTCACGATAGTTCTTAATTCAAATTGATTTTTAAGCTTACGGACTAACTCTCCGTGGTCCCGTGGCTGTAAGAGCTTAAAAGAGTTCGAAACGCCGCATGGGGCCTACAGAGACATAGATAAATGACCATCTACGTAGTACAGTGCGTTTTTGTAGGTAAGTTAGTTCTAAACGTATTATTATCCGATATTTTTATGGTTAAATCAGCTTTTGCCCACGGCTTCACTCGCGTTCTATTCGGGGTAACACAGTTGTCCTTTCCTGATTTGCAGGTACCTGCTACCTGTAGTTTTTGCACTTGCGCTTTATTTATTTTAATAGCAATGCTGAGTCTTCCCTTTTCTTCCCTCATTCAACCCTAGAGTCTATATTTGTCTCCAGAGTCCCATACCAAAATTCATCAAAATTATTAGCCATTTAGGCGTGAAGATCTAACAAATAAGCTCACTTTCGCTTTTATAATATTATATTATAGTAAGGATTGATTATAATAATATAGTAATAATATTATAGTAAGGATTTGAGAAAAAGACCGAGCAATGATCTGCAAGAGAGAGAAATAGATTATTATGATTACTGAAACTTAGTCTATTGTTGATACCTACTTAAACAATTGTAACAAAAATGCAAAAATGACTTTTCAGAGGACCAATGCCTTGTGAAAGTGTGAAGTAGAGTAATAAGCGAACTATTAAGGCCACCTATGTACCAAGTGTACATGGGTGGACTGTAATCCGTACAAGACTGACAACCTCCCGTTGCGCACACCCCCTCCCCCCCGTTCCGCCCAGAGGGGAAGATATTTGAGGATTTTCCACCCGAAAAACAAAAAAGTTTATGTCTATTTGATGCAGGTATCTTCGAACCTTGTACACGTGTATTCAATTGTTGGTAAGCTAAATAAATAAAACAAAATAAAATAACTACACTCACCAAAGTCAAAAACACAGCATTCTAGTCACATTTCAAGAACTAACTTTCTGTTTCCATATTCCTTGGCCACGATACCCACATAATGTATCTACTACACCCAAACTCCAACATATTTAGCGCAACTATGGCAAGTGTCAAGTATGTGCATACCAAATCGATAGTGTGAACGGTGCCTAACGCTGGCGGCACGTAAATACGTATTATACGCTGATTGGTTCGTGATCTAAGGCCTAGTACGAGCGCGCGGTTTACGGCATAATCATCTGCCTAGCCTTTTCCCATCTATGTTGGGGTAGAACTGGAAGCCGTCCAGTCTAACCGGATGCAGCTGAATACCAGTATTTTACATGGAGCGAACTACTTATCTGATCTCTACAACCTAGTTAGTACTGGGTGATATGATACCCCTTGGAAAGACTGGTTGCCAGACTTTCGGACACTAACTATTTATAACGACTGTCAAAGATCCACAAATGACAGCCGGGACCAACAGCTTAACATGTTTTGAGGCACGGAGGAAACTCTGTGTGAAACGGGTGGTCACCCATCCACAGACCAACCTAGGGAAACGTGGCTTAACCTAAAGATCGACCCAAGCGACTGCTGTTAATTAGCTTCTCGCTCGTTGTAAACATGGACCCACCGGATTTGAGCCCACAACCCGATGCAAGTAAGGCGCTTAACCTTGGGTCATCCCGACATCACATCGACAAATCAAATCAAATCATTTATTTCTTTGCAAACATAGGTATAGTGTATAGGTGTTTTTTGTAGCAGAGGTCTCTATATTTTACCGTCACATGGGCATGTAAAGGTTTTACAATTTTCAAAATAAAATATCTGGCAGATTACTGGAATCTAAAAAATCAAAATGTCGACATCATGCATTTAGGAAAGCCGGCTTTTTTAAGTCAGGGTTACACCACGCTCTTGTACTAGACTCTTTGTTGCAAAGGAGTTAACTGTATTTCTGATTAGTTCTTCGTCTTCTACGTTCTGTCGATAGTTCATAGTGTGAGTGATAATGGGCACAAATGTGGTGTCTTCTGTTGATGTTTGATTTTAATCGTATGATATGTATTTCAATAAACATAAGTTACTTTTTCCTAAAGCATAAATGTATTTAACAATTACTTGTATTTCGTAATTTCAGATTGTAGATAGACAAATTTTGTGGGGAAAAAACCAGCCAAGTGCAAGTTGAATTGGCGCACCGAGGGTTTCGTACAAACTTGCGACGTAAACGGCCATATCTTTTGACTGCGTCAAGTTAGAGGTTTGATTTTTTAACATTTCTAAAGGACTACAGACTCGAGTTTAGTAATTTATCGTCTTGCTTCCTCCATGCGTCCCGAAATAAATGGTTTTTACATACAGGCAGACAGAGGAACAACAACCTAGTGTGTGTTTTTTGCTTTTAACCCTAAAAAACGTAAATATATATACCTACGTATCACGAAATATAGGACAAAGAATTTATTTTCAGGCTGTTTTTTTTTGCTTTTTTTAATATCGTTAACAGTACTATGCTAAAACTATTAAGTATTAAGTAAAATATAAGTAAAATATAAGTAAAGTATAAGTAAAGTAATGTAAATACTTACGGGAGTACCCCTCGCCAAGCACAAACATGGTCGGAGTGAACTCATACGCGGCCAGAGCTTCCATCTCTAGGAGATGCAATTGCATTGCCAGCTCCATTCTGAAAAAAAAAAAACAATTCTGTTACTATCATCCTTTATAATCCTAACTAATATTATAAAAGCGAAAGTGAGTTTGTTTGTTGGTTTGTTTGTTACCTCTTCACGCTTTAATGGCTACACCGATTTTGATGAATTTTGGAACAAAGATAGTTGGTAACCAGGAGACGGACATTGGCTATCTTTTTTAAGAAAAAGTGGGATGTGAGGGAGAAAGATGGAAGAAAAGGGAAAACTTAGCGTTGCTATTACAAATCAATAAGGTGCAAGAGGAAATGTGTTACCCCAAATTAAACGCGGGCGAAGCCGCGGGCGAAAGCTAGTAATATTATAAAAGCGAAAGTGAGTTTGTTTGTTACGTCTTCACGCCTCAATGGCTCA
Source organism: Ochropleura leucogaster (assembly GCA_958449745.1). Lineage (NCBI taxonomy): Eukaryota > Metazoa > Arthropoda > Insecta > Lepidoptera > Noctuidae > Ochropleura > Ochropleura leucogaster. Next base: position 18,216,831 of record OY288207.1, read on the forward strand.
ACTGATTTTGATGAATTTTGGTACAGAGATAGGTGGTACCCTGGAGACGGACATAGGCAATTTAAAAAAAAAAAACAAATTTAGATATGTGGGAGAAAGAGGTAAGAAAAGGGAAAACTTAGCATTGCCATTACAATAAATAAGGCGCAAGGGCAAAAACTACAGGTAGCAGATACTTACAAATCAGGAAACGGGAACTGTGTTACCCCGAATTTAACGCGAGCGGAACCGCGGGCAAAAGCTTGTACAAAATATTAAAAAAAAACTTTAGCCCTTAATATTCACACTTTAGAGATCTCATCCATTTAAATTTATTCAGTCTTAACGATGCTTAGTGTATGATGTAGATCTTACACACAAAAAAAAACCTACAGGCCATGCCCCGGTCATGAAAAACATACTCTATCTTTGCTTACGTAGTCTACACGTTTTTTCAACATTTCCGTTTACATACACTTCAGCTGAAGTGAAGAAGAATGAAAAACCTTACAATATGACGAATCAATTTACGAAAAACCTAATAAAAACTATGCTCTATTTTTTTTTTAATTTTGCCCCAACCTAGGATTTTCTCCTGTATCGTGGGTGCGTTTAGAATTATTTAAACTCACATACATAAACAGCCAGATCCGGAACAACTATCTGTAGGCCGTCCAAATATTTGTTCCGTGCGGGAATCGAACCCGCGACACGCAACGCGGCAGTCTATCGCTCTGCCACTGCGCCAACCGTGTCGTCAATTTCTTAAAATGGCAACTAGCATTACCTTGCAAGTTGCAAATAGCTGGCGTAACAAGAATTCCATTTTTAAACTTAACAGCTCCAATTCAAAAGCAATCATTACAAATTTCTTCAGCTGTCCATCTGGAATGCGTTCAATTAAAATGTAAATGTCACCATCCACCATCAACTTTCTCCAACGCCTTTCAAACTTATCGGCAGTCCGACTAAAACCGACCTATGAATAATGCATGTGCTGCCATCTGTTATTTTAAACAGGCGACGTCTTCAGAGTTTTAATATTACATTACTGTTTTAATATAGAATAATTATGGTAATGGTAGACATTGCAGGCAATGGGAGTGTAACTGATTGCAACTTTGAATTTGTACGCTAAACTGTTGGTGTAGTGTGTTTTCTTGTTAGTTTTGGTGTTTTGTAGAGAATACACTAATTTGTACAGCGCGCAGCGTGTTTAAGCAGTTTCTACTTTTCTTGAGAAACTTTTAGTTTCTTGTGTACGCTGCTAACGCTTCTTTCAACGTACTCATGGACTACCAACTTTGTAAACTAATTTTACATACTTACCTACTGCTTGTGTTCGTTTATTTATCCATCGATTTTACACTCGACGTGCTTGCATAACAGGCATCCTCTTATCCCTCTCGTTTTCTATTTCAAAATTATACACTTCGCTTTCTAGTAATCTAGTCAATATAATATTGTTTCTATAATCCGTTGAGACCCAGTAGAACTACTGTTTATTCGTCAGATTATGTTGTTAATCTTAAAATTTTACTCCCCTATTATAACGTCTAGAAAGTTATAATTATTGTATAGTCAAATTTTTTGATGTCAGTCTGTGAATGGGTCACCCGATAATAGCAAATTTCTTTCGTGCCTTGGAAAGCACGTTCAGATGTTGGTTCCGGCTGTCATTTGTAGATCTTTTACAGTCGTTGTAGGTAATCAGTGTCATGAAAGTCTGACAATCAGTCTTACCAAGGGGTATCATATTACCAGTACTGGGTTGTGGCGGTCAGATAGACAGTTACATGTAAAATACTGGTATCACCTGTATCCTGTGGTAAGACTGGAAGCCGGCCCCAACAAAATTGGAAAATAGCAGGGCAGATGATGAATTATAAGGTTTTTTTATTTGGGTATTTCCCCCTTCAATTATCACTTTTCATTATGCTATTTTATACCTCACATATGCCTATTTCATCACCCGAATCCAACAACCAAATCATCTCCCCTATTAACAAAAGAACGGGAACTAAAAAGCAAGCCAACGTTTTCAGTATCCGATGCAATTTGTGAGTAGGCGGAGCGTCCCGAGGTCCCGACAGATTCCGAGCGCGTGCCGAACAAATCCGATAACGCGTCACGCCGAAACTTGCAGACTCAATTTCAGGAACACGATTACTCCGCGATGGGAACAAGAGTTGAATCTCAGAGTACCTGACTCGGATCTGTGAGTTCATTTTTAGGTGTGGAACGGTGTTTAGAGGACAATGGAGTCGTTTGGCTAGAATGGCGTGTCGGTGTTACCTAGTCTAAAATCTTTTTAGCGTGTCGACGGAAATGGCGATTGTAATATCGATAGTAAGTTTGAGATTAGAGTATAATATCGTAGAAATACATTTTCGTCTTTCGATTTATTTTAAAATATGAGCCTATTTTAAGATGGGAGATCATCAAATAACTTATTTTACTCTGGGCAAAGCTGGAGGGAGCGTCAGGCTTTTACTGACTAAAATCCATCTATGATTTTTTCATTGCCTTTTGTGTTCTGGGCCTTTTTTCGGATGGGAAACGATCAATTCTCGAGCTTTCAGCGAAACGGTCCCCCCGCTTCGCCGAAAACTTGAAACTTGTGTGAGATTTTTAATGACAAAAAACCGCCTATGTTCCTTCTTATACCCTTTATGTTTCAGGGCCGCGTTATCTCTTCAAAAATTTACTAACCCAACCTAAGGTACCTTACCAAAACTTTGAAGAACATGTACAATGATCAGTTAAAAACTGATAAAAAGGTGAACAATTTTAAAGTCTGCAATGGTGCGTAAACAGGGTCCGGTGAGCCTGCCCCCGCGAGTTACGAACGGACGCTGTTTTGCTCAGTTGACTTTTATAACGCGTGAATATTTACAGGGTTAAAATATGCTGCTTTATGCCATGGAAATACTTGCGTTTGTGGGTATTCTTTTGACCGTGAACGTGTATAATGTATTTATTGCGTTAGTTGTACAATAAATACTGTGGACACTAGACCTCAACATCCTACTATATATCCTTACTACAATATTATAAAAGTGAAAGTGAGTTTGTTTGTTTGTTACCTCTTCACGCTATAATGGCTAAACCGATTTGATGAATTTTGGTACAGAGATAGTTGGGAACCAGTAGACGGACATAGGCTATTACATTTTTAGGGCTAGGACATTTTTATTTAATAAAAGTGGGATAAGAGGGAGAACGAGGGAGGAAAAGGGAAGACTTAGCGTTGCTATTACAAATCAATCAGGCGCAAGAGCAAAAACTGCAGGTTTGCTTGGTGTGTTATACCGAATTTAACGCGAGCGAAGCCGCGGGCGAAAGCTAGTAATAATATTATAAAAGTGAAAGTAAGTTTGTTTGTTTGTTACCTCTTCACGCTTTAATGGCTAAACCGATTTGATGAATTTTGGTACAGAGATAGTTGGGATTCAGGAGACGAATTTAGGATTTTTATTAAAAAAAGTGGGATATGATGGAGAACGAGGGAAGAAAAGGAAAAACTTAGCTTTGCTATTAGAGTGAATAAGTCGCATGGGCAAAAACTACAGGTAACAGGTACCTGCAAATCAGGAAAGGGGAACTGTGTTACCCCAATTTTAACGCGAGCGAAGCCGCGGGAAAAAACTAGTAATATTATAAATGCGAATGTTTGAGGATGGATGGATGTATATATGTTTGTTACTCTTTCACGGTTCAGAGGTAGGTTATTATAGCCTGGAATAACACAAAGAGTGAGTGTGCGAGTAAAGCCGCGGGCGTCAGCTAGTCTATTATATAAAATTCTCATGTCGCGGTACTCACGGTGTTTATTACCTAACGCCTCCGAAATTTTGTGTGCATATCGGGTAGGTCTGAGAATCGGTCAACATCTACTTTTTGTACCCCTAAATGATAAGGGTAGTCCTCTCCAGAAAAGAGGAAAGTAATTTAATGAATTCCCAACCGCAAAAAAGGTACCTTAGTTTACAAAAGTTATCTTAAAATATAACTTAAAAACATAAATGATTTTGATGTACAATAAAATAAAATAAAGCGTATTGCAAATACGATAAAATAACATAGAAGGCATCTTACGCCGAGTCAGATTATTATCTTCATTTTGAAAGTCAGCTAAAAGATAACTTCGTTCGTCAATTTGTTGCTACGCCGTAGCTGACGTTACAATATGTAGCTACGCCGTAGCTGACGCGACGATGACACAGCTACGCGGTCGTAGCAGATAATCCATCGCATGTTAGAACTTTCATGTTTTCAATATTTGATATAGAATACTTTAATATTAGCTATACCCACGTATATACCTACTTACTTGCAAATACACTGGGGGAGTTTGAACTTACTATTGCAAATAGGTATTGTATAAACGTGGTCAAAAAAACATTCACTCGAAAACCGTTTGGAAACCCGTTCAATATTAGCACAAACATTTACCTTGAACCTTTTAAAATTAAATAACAAGAAAAACATCCCAGTTATTTGCAGCGGTTGACAATAACGGTTTAGTGAACCAAATACCGGTTTTTTTGCCACCCCGCCCCTTTACGAGCATCGGTATTATTGAATTTCGCGAATGTAACGCAAAAAGCCGATATCATGTAATCGCCAAAGGGCTGAATTGTGATTTTGAGGGCACTTGCCGCAAAGCCTTTTGGGAATTTTTATCTCTTTGTTTATTTTAGTGTTTTGGGCCTCCTTTTACATGCTGTTAAGCCATGTTATGGGTTTTGGTCTGGTGATATTGGATAAGATGCTCTGTTTTGGCTCATTAAAAGTTTTACTGTCGCTGTTTTATGTAGGACGTCTAATAATCTCGACCTTTTCGTAGAGACGGTGTGTGAATAAACTTAATTTCTTAAAAGTGTATATTTTTTTGTAACACTGTTTTATATATAAGAATGTAGAATGAGAGTTAAAAAAATCCTGAGTATTTTATTGGATGTATCTTTAACCCGTCGCGCGATTGCTAACAATGTACGTAAAGTGCCCCAAACGTCGAGCTATTTTGAATGAATTTTTAGTTTAGACCTTTGGTGGGTTTAGTTTTGGTTAGACCTTCGGAAAAACGAAGATTTCATAGTTATATCGATAATTATATATTACGAAGTATATGTTTCCAGAATCCTTATGAGTTTTAAATAAATTTTAAAAATAAATGTCTAAGATATGAAAACCACTCACAGCGGTTCAAACTTTGCACCCGTGTGCAAATGCGACATTTGTGGCACAAGTAAAACTTTGCACCCAGTGTGACACTTTGACGCGCAAGAGGATAAAGGTGTTATAATTGAATTTGTAGCATTTAGATTGTTTAATTTCATGACCCATTACATAATACATTACAAATTGGCTACGGTATTCGAAAAAACTATGTTATTTTTTTTTTGCAAATTGAAGATGCCTGCCATTTTAGGATTTTTTTATTATCGTAATCAGAACACATTAATAAACTCTCCGTTAAATATTTCAAGATCCCTGAAAAATCAGTAAAACATGCTTAAGAGGGCTAAAATAAACACAATTCCGAAATGTTATTAAAAATATCCTCCAAGCAGATTTCAACTGTTGATTTAAGCCGCACCAAGACTTGACTAAACCAGGGAGCTTGGCTTCAGCTAACCATTCGCCACAAATTGTTCGTATAGCTTATTTACGTTGGGACAAAGAATAAATTGACGCAGAAGGTTAGCTCTATATAATGAACACACAAAGATAGACACTCTTAGCGTCAACCAAAAACATCACTTTATTATTATGTCTCTGTGTATTTTAAATACAAGAACACACATAAAGAAAGCAAAGATGAAATTAAATCAAATTCAATATGAAAATAAAAGTCTGTTCAAACTTATCTTTTTAAAAATTGTAAAATTGCCAGTGCTTAAAAAACAACAACTTTTCATTCCCAAATCTTTGACATACGACGGGCTAATGAAGGAGCAGACAGTTTAATGTTGTGTGTGTAACATTTTTAATTTCATTTTATTTAGTATTGTTGTAAATTTGATTAAATCTTACTATACACAGACACACCGACAGACATGAAATTAATAAGTTATTGTATTATAAATTAGTATACAACGAACGAAAAAAGCGCACATAGACGCGTGCATGTGTTACTGCAGCAGCTCAAACGATGATAAACAAGGCATTTGTTTAACAGCGTTTCGCGGACTAGCCTTCTGTATCTATCTACTCTTTGACAGGGGCTTGCACCTGTCTTGCGTTCTATTGGGGTGATTCTCGTTATTGTGGCACCGTTTGTTAGGGCTGTTTGTGTTCCCGAAGTTACGGTACAGGACTGAACAAGATTTTTGGCGTTTCGCAGCTTGAGGGTTGAATTTTGTTGTAATCGTTTGGGTGAAGTTTCTTTGGGGTTAATTAAGGTAAGAGGAAAAGCTACACAAAAAAAATAATTTACTTTATATGTTTAAAAAAAACTGTATTTTATGACAAAAAAAATGTTTGCTAATCAGTTTCATTAAAAAAAAACGAGAAAAATTTAACGAGTTGGTCACCGAGGGCTCTGTAGAAACTTGGGACATAATTGATCATATCTTTATATACAGACTTGAGAATATTCTTTGAATTTCAACTCACAACCTTCACACTTTCCCGAGATAAAGGGTCTTTATAGACATACAGACAGACGGACAACAAAGTCATCCAATAAGGGTTCCGTTTTTTTCCTTTCGAGATACGAAACCCTAAAAAGTAATAAATTACTTTGACCATTATTTAAATATTACAGGCTAAATAAAAATAGAGACTGCTAACTGAAAACAACGTCACACACAAATAAAACCTTGAAAATGGCTGCCAAAGACCTAAACGTTAAAAGCATCAAACACTTTCAGGATAAATCGAAAAGCCCAATATTTGATTTCACTTGAGGACCGTACATTGACGGAGCAAACGGCATTTATAGTGACATCCTTTACCTTACTCTTGAAAGCCTATTACTATGTGAAATAGCTTTCTACTCTATTTGTCATAGTGCCCCTACATCAAATGGGGTTAAATAGAGTAGTGGCGTGATTCTGTGCGTTTTACTCACGGGTTGACCACTACAAACCAGCGCTGTGCTGTGGGCTCCCATAGCACAGCGTCATGCTGGCTGTTGACTTACTCGTCGCAGTAACGACGTGAAATATTTTTTGTTTCATATCCTTAAATAAATAAATAAATATCTTGGGACAACTCACACACGACTATCTAATCCCAAGCTAAGCAGAGCTTGTGTTATGGTAACCAGACAACTGATATACATACTTATATAGTTTATAAATAAATACATACATATTATAGATAAATCACACCCAGACACAGAACAAACAATCATGCTCATCACACAAAGTTTGTCCTGGGTGGGAATCGAACCCACGACCTCCGGCTCAGCAGTCAGGGCCACTAACCACTAGACCAAGAGGCCCGTCGAGGATCCTTACTATCCTTACACATATTATAAAAGCGAAAGTGAGTTTGTATGTTTGTTTGTTACGTCTTTAGGCCTTAATGGCCAAATCGAAACAAATAACATATCCCATTTCAAGTATTCAATAATAAGGCTACGTATTGGTCTAACACAATACGAGTTTTATTGACACAAAACTAACTAGAATAATAGTTTTGTTACCGAATCAAACTTGGAAACAAACACAAACTGAAGTATTTTTCAATTGTGGGAGACGAGAATTGCAGGACGCTGCCTTGAAACTTACGTAAATTCTTTCGTAAGATTCATACAACACACTAAACCTAGTTTGAAAGAATAGATAGCAATTTTGATGACACGTTTGCGTAGCTCTGTGTCGCGGGTTCGATCCCCGCACCGAACAAATATTTCTATGGCCTACAGATTGTGTTTCCGATTCTGGCTGTTTGTATATGTGAGTTTAAATGTTAGTAAACGCACCCACGATACAAGAGAAATTCCTAGTGAGGGACAACGTTTCACAACAAAAAAAACATCATCCACATATGTAGTCTTTTCCAAATATTGTTAGGGTCGACATCCTATGTATCTATCTTACTTCCTTAAGCCAATATAATATCCTAGACTATACGACTTTTGGTATAAAGATATCCAAGTGGGACCTAAAATTATTTATGCAAACCTATCTCACGAATGTTGTTTAAAACTGTAGCATTTTAACTAACAGTTACTTTTTTGAAATATGTTAATTAATTTCATAACAAATTCTCTTTGATAAAGACTCACAGCATAAATATTAAAACTTCACTTACTTTTTTTGCAAAGTAATTAAAAATAATAACTGAGCGCGCTATTTAGAATATTAAAAGCCCTTTAAATAAGGCTATGCATATTAAACAGCGGCCTTTTAAATACCTACCCAGTGGTGGTGACAAATAAACATTTATTTTAAAATGAATTAACTAACTTGACATATCTATACTTATATATATATTATATTTATATATTCTTTTATAAAGCTGAAGAATTTGTTTGTTTGTTTGTTTGTTTGACTACTGGTTGGAATTGGAAAATTCTTTTAGTGTTGGATAGTCCATTTCTTGAGGAAGGCAATAGGCTATATAACATCACGCTACAACCAACAGGTGCTGAGCAGCGCGAATGAAACCATGGAGAACAGCTAGTACCCAAATAATTGAGGCAGTCAGTAGACATACTTTATTTACTTAACTTATTTTTAACTTGTACAAAATTGAATAGACTTTTCTTTTTTTTTTAAATTTGTTTCTGCTGACATTTGAAATCTACTTGTTATTTATTTATTGCATTTTATATCTAACTGAACAATTTTTGTTATATATATATATTTATATTTTTGTTTTAATTTTTATACTAACTCGCTATGGGCCGTCGACGCCTGAAAATAAACGAGTTTTTTTTTGTTTTCTCATACATTTTATGATCTAATAAATATGGGAAAACAACAATAAAATGTTTTTGTATAGGATTTGAAGTCAGTTCCTATACAAAGTCCATTTTTTTGGAAATTTCAAGAACACATGGTAAATTTAGTTGTTCAGTTTTATCGTCCACACGGGAGCTGGGGCAGATATTTTAACTATAAATTTGTTAATTTTATCACATATACCTGTATAATTGTAATAGTTTTCCATTTTATTATTCAGTGTATAACAACAAAAACCTTGTATTTGTTGGTAGTTAAAAAACGACACTAATTCGAAAAAGTGTTCTTTATATCACATTATTTGGTAAAATTTTGCATGCTTAAACTCAAACAGAATGTGCCCAGCTTACTACATTTTTATAGCAACTTTATTGTACCGTCCAATTTCCCTAAACGGAAATTTATGTTAGTAACACTTCTGGCTAACCATTCGGAGAAGATCGCATACAAAAACAAGAAGTTCAAACATTATTTCACACTTACACACATTTTACAAGTTCAACCAACAAATCTCAAAACACATTTGGCTGAACAACCTCAATAAAAAGATTACAGATGCAATCTCTGCAGAGCAAGCAAGCGGTACAGCGGTTGTATCTGGTCCAGTACGTGCCATCTGTTGGCAGGCCCGGCTAGGCCTGCCGCCAAGCCTGGTACATTCCGCTAATGGCAAGATTACAAATCGTTGCGTTCACTCAGCTTCTGGCAGGACCTACGATTTAATACAGTGTGAAAACAGACCGAAACCGGCATTGTGGTATAGGCATGTAAGTTTGTAGGATAGTGTATACTTTATTAATTGAATAATGAGTAATTGATCCAATGCGTAATTTAATTTGTATGAATATTAATAACTCATCATCGTCCGCCTAGCTTTTTCCCAACTTTGTTAAGGTCGGCTTCCAGTCTAACCGGATGCAGCTGAATACCAATATTTTACATGGAGCGAGTGCCTATCGTCAGATATATACTATACTGGGTAATACGATACCCCTTGGTAAGACTGGTACAGACTTTCGAGACTCTGACTACCTGCTTGCCGAGGCACGGAAGAAACTCGGTATGTAACGGGTGGTCACCCATCCACAGACAAACCTAGGCAAACGTGGCTTAACCTAAAGATCGATCCGTGCGGCTGCTATTATTTAGCCACAAGCTCCACTTTACCTGTAAATAACTAAAAAATATAATATTTTATTTATGAAGCAATCCTCAAGATCTGAGACCAAACCACATAGTTTTTAGTTTCGTTTTGCTACAGTCTAGGTACTTCAATATCTCTTGAAGAACTTTGAACCCCGTGAGAACGAAAGTTGTTCCGACGGATTTCTCAGTAGATGACCATTTTCAAGATACAAATACAATTCTGTTTCATACTACCGCTTGGTAGACAGATTTATATTCTCAAAATGACGTCACCAACACGTCAAGTTCTTCATAAAAATTCAAACTACATACACCTCTTTTATGACACTGAATCATGGTTTATTTATTTCGTCTTCGTCAGATCGTCTCGCCATGCAAATGTCTACGCTCAATGAAATTGCAGTCTCAAGTAATATGGGGGGCATTCTGGGTAGTGCATAGAGGTACATTATAAATAGTTGTAAGAGATGGAAAAGGTCTCTTTTTCCTTAATATCATTAACTTCCATTTCTTTCCTATAAAAAACAAAACATCACGTTGGTAATCTTTCAAGGTTAGGCAAAGGTGTAACTAATATAACACCTACATTTTGCCAGTTATACTTAAGTATCATATAGTAGGGAGGGAGAATATTGCCATCAACCAGACACTAATCTAGACTCTGTGGCTAATACTGAGAAATTCTTGTTTAAAAATGTGGGAATCGAATCCAGGGTCTAATCTCCAGCAGTCACGCTTACGACGACCCGACTAATGAGGCAGTCCTAAAATTCTTTGAATTGTATTCATCTTTTGCTAGTTGGCCTTTTTTTTAGGGTGTGAAATCATCAAATAACTTCCCCCGCTCTGGGCGGGGGCTCCTTCTATTGCCCTTAAAGTTCCGGGGCCGCGGTTTCTCTTTCAATCAACCCGCAACCCCGGCAGGCAGTGGCCCTGGCAGGCTCCTCTGCTTTGATGACATCTCTTTGTGGCGCGCGTGGAACACTAACGCGCCGTCGACACGGCCTGAGCGTGTCATCAGCGTAGCAAACCACGCTGACGCTGCTAGGAACTTTGTTCGGCCTGGGAATCGAATTCAGGAGCTCGTACCCAGCAGTCCCGCTGGGCACCCCCAGACTAATGAGGCAGTCTTTAAATTCTATGAATCATATTAATTTGGTGCTACTTGGCCTTGCACTTCCTTTTACATTATCAGCCTATTTACAACCAAAACTTGGAATATTGGGAGGTTTTATATTAGTGATATAAAATAAGTAACCATGGATTTTCTTGCGAATTATTCTCGATAACTTTCTATGTTTTTAATCTAAAGCCAACCTGACAATTACGTTAAATGATTTTAGTAAGTAACATTGTAGAACATTCTTCGATTTTTACCAAACTCGTCTTTAGATCCGTTTTCTTTTCTAGTGCTTTGATTTTACTTCGTTAAAAAAGCTTGGAATATCTTTTTTGTCACAAAAAGCTAACAAATAACTAAGCTCAGTAAGCTACTAGTTTTAAGTTAAAAGCATTTTGTGCTGTTGCATCATGATTGATGCAAACGAATTAAGTTACAAGCTGCTTTAACTTAGGGGAACTTGACTAATGGAATTAGCTAGCTTGTTTAATTTTATTTTATAGTATCGTTTACAAATTTTGTTGACAAAGGGTTGGTTTAAACGGCATTCATTTTCGTAGCTATGGTATTATTAACATCGATTGAGTTTATTTTGTACAAGCAATTAGTGGTTCTGCTTCAACGACCGCTGTTATTTCGTAGGTTCGAACACAGAGGACTTTGTGGAAAATAATTTTACCACAATTGCCTTTACAACGGTGGAAGAAAATATTAAGAGTGAAATCAAAGACATGTAATATCATCTCTATCTAAATGCATAACTATTTAGAGGGATGTTCAGTGGATATAAAGAACAGGGTGTAAAATACCTCATCCCCCATAGAAAGAGAGGATCCTCTGACCAGATGGGTATGGTGTCTGGGAGATTGTAGGATATTTTTTCTGACATACGAAAAAATAGATGGCGCTGTAATACTTTTAGGTGCTACAGTTTTATTGGAAATTGTAATGATTTCATGTTTGTAAAGCTATATTAGTTTTGGTCGCGAATCAATTTTAAAACTTATACAACCTAATACTGTAGGCCTACTATGACATCTTAAAGCAGAACTTATTCCACTGGGTGAAAGAGATGGTGCTAGACACCCTGTATAGCTCTGTCCCTTTCCCTCAGCGGAATAAGTTCTGCTTTAACACGTCATGGTACGGTAGCTGTTCTGCAAATTGCGAAATCCTTAAGAAAATTTGTATTTTGCAAGCAAAATTTTATTTTATTTATATCAACTAACACAGACTTATTTTAAGTAACATTAAACACAAAACACAAGCATTCCAATTTCAATTAAATGTCAGAAAACAATAAAATTACATCAAACAAATAAATTACACAACATACAAATTTAAACTATTAATAAATAGATACTTATTCTGAGTGATCACCCGGAAGGCTTATTATGTTACACCTTGTATAGGTACACATCACCATTTCAAATGAAACCCAGTACTGACAGTTAGTCGAACACATCAAACCTTGGAGAACCCCACAACAATAGCCCAAAAGCCTCTCTATAATCAAGGCATCAAATTCTGCAACCGTAGGCTCGCACAATACGAAACAAGAGCGGTCAATCCGGACAGTAGCGAACAAACGGCCACGCGGCTTAACAAGGAGGACAGAATAAAGATGGGGGAGGGGAGGCTGGGACAATTAGGATCGCAATTACAGGACAGTATGTTCCAGATTACGACCGCACAATCCACACAGATTCACATTCCGGTGTCGGGAATAACAAAGCTTGCCAACTAACTATTAAGACGTTCTGAACTGGGGCCTCGCTTTATGGCCGCTCAAATTGCACTTGTATTTTTGTGTTAAAATTGCCCCGTCGTCGTAATCTAGGATTTGTTGAGATTTTATTACTGTTACGTTTTCAAGCGGTTTGTCAGTCGGTTTTGCATTGTTATCTGTGGTTCATAAGGGTGTTTCATATTATTTGTCACTAGCAGCGCTCCACAGTTTTACCTGCGTAGACCGAGATAAAAAGTCTATGTGTTAATCTAGGGTGTAGGCTATCTTCACACAAACAAATACAAACTATCGCTTTTAAAATATGTGTGGTGGTTTGAACCTATGTACACCTATGAAGCTCAAATAAAATTAGTAACAAAAACTTCAAGTAGTACACAAACATAACTTTAACTCAAATCATTTATTTTAATTAGACCGTTACAAGCACTTTCGAAAATCAAAACAAAAAAATGAAGCTACAGTCCCAGTCACAAGACATAATAACTTGTGAAAGTACTGTAGATGGCCGTTCCAAAACTTAGATGTCTACGGAGAAGAATGGGCAAGATACTCACATGGCGACCAGTTAACCTGTAACTTTCAAGTATAACCTGGCTTCGCTTCGTATAGATTTCACGTACAATAACAGATCCTTATAAACTGGTTTGATTGGACGTCCTGTAGGTACACAAGTCTGCTTTAAAAGTTAATTTTTTTCATAATTGTTCTCAACGTATTATTGTTAGATGGTTTTAGTTACCGATAGAATTGAACATATTTATGAATGGAGCTAACAATTTACATACACAAGTAATAAGTAGGTACTGTCGAATTTTTATATCATTAACCAAACCTCAAACAGTACTGGCTGGTTTTCAATGACGTTCGAAGTTCGAATCCTCAGGTTGTTCAAATAGAAAATAAAAAAATACGTAGAAGAGAATGGCTTTGCGATTCTGTGACGTGTATTTGTAAAATCTTATACAAAATTCTCGTGTCACAATGTTCGTTCCCATACTCCTCCGAAACGGCTAGACCGATCCTTATGTTTCTTTTTTATGCATTTTCAATAAGTCTGAGAATCTACTACTGCTACTATCTTTTAAATCCCTAAGTGAGAAGGTGAGCTGAGAAGCGGGTGAAAACGTTGGGCATCTCTAGTAATCATATAAAAATCAGTGGAAATGTCAAAAGTATTCTATGCTTCTTTTATTTTGAATAAACGCACCCGACTTCACAAAACTATTACACTACGATTCCCATTTATGAAACTGTTTGTTTTAATGATTTTATTCCAAATAAAGCTAGCTAAAGTAAGTAAGCTGTGAAACTACGTAACTATATTAAAGTTAAACAATTGTTTAACGTTATATCTATGCCAGTAAGACCATAGATAGATAGATAGAATATTCTTTATTATGTACACCATGCATAACTAGAATAACATTAAACAACTTATAAATAGGGTGACACAATGGGCGGTCTTATCGCTAAAAGCGATCTTTTCAAGACAACCTTTGGATGGATTTAAAGGAGGATAAACGGTACTGTAGGTAGTCTGTGGTGTAACATTTTTCAAAATTAATAACTACATTTAAAAAAACAAATACTTAAATATAAATACATATAATATACATTTAAAATAATAATCATTAAGAGCAAAGAAGTATTTAATATTTTGTTTAAGGAGAGAGGTAGTGCTTTTTAACCAGAATTTTAAAAGTGGACAGAGTTTGAGCGCTCCTTACAGACACGGGCAGGGCATTCCATAGCCGTACAGCTTGAACCGTAAAGGATTTATCGTAAAAACTAGTAGAATGCACCGGCATCTCCAGTCTCAGATTTTCCGATGACCTCAGATATCTATTATGTGTGTCATGAAGGAACTTAAAACATTGATCATAGATCTAGTTCTATAACAAAAAAAAAGCTAGCTAAACTAGGTAACCTGTGAAAGTACCAAAACCAAAACCATATTCTAGTTGAAACAATAGTATAAGTTTGTATCTATGCCAGTAAGATTATAGATCTAGTTCTTATAACAAGAGCAATAGACGAATGACTTCAATATAGAAAATTAGATGCACTCGTCCATATGCAAAAGCGAGCAGTATGTTGCAGTAATATTTTTAAATTTGTTTCAACGGACACAGACTTAGCATGAGTATGCGAATTGAATAGTCGCACGAGTATGCAAATCACAAGTTTTGTGTTCCATTTTTAAATAAAATGTATGTTTATGAATTAGGTACGCTTTGCACTGTTTGTTTGAGTTATTTTTCGGTAAATTGGATATAGGTATGTAACTGCGACATTCTGTTTATAGGTGAACTAGTTTTTGCCCGCGGCTTCGCTCGCGTTTGATTTGGAGTAGCACTGTTCCCCTTTCTCGATTTGCAGGTACTGTAAACGCTGTACCTGCTACCTGTAGTTTTTGTAATTGCGCCTTATTGATTGTAATAGCAAAGCTAAGTTTTCCCTTTTCATCTCTCTTTCTCCCTCTTTTTTTTTTCTTTCTTTTTAAAAAATAAATGCCCACGTCCGTCTCCAGGGTCTCAACTATCTCTGTACCTAAATTCATCAGAATCAATTTGAAGTGGTAACAAACAAACTCACTTTTGCTTTCTTTCTTAATATTAGTAAGAACAATAAGGATTTGTTAGTAAATATTTTAAAACGTAATATTCGTAACTATAAAAATCCTAGTAAATAACAGGTAATTTCAAACCTGTATTTTAAAATTTATCTTTTCATTTTGTTTATTTATTCAGACGATTAAAGTAAAATTTACTGTTTTTAAACAACATTTATCAAAAGAGATTAAGCCTAACTAAAATATTGGATTAGAGATTAAGCCGTATTATAAATTCAAATTATTGTTTTAATAATTAAATTACATAAGAAAGTCTGTAAAATGAATGGTTCGGTACAAATCATGAAACTGAAAATCTTATCTTTCTTTCCGCATGCACATCTTAACCGCGATAAATAAATAAATTTATAGTTAAGGTAAAAAGTCCCCATTCAAGGGCCAACTTAGAAGCCAGGAGCCGAGCGTCGACCCGAGCGGATGTTATTTGGCCACGAACTCCTTCTTGCTTATGCTACCGCCTGCCAGGGTTGCAGGTTGTTCAAAAGAGGTGCCGTAGCCCCGGAGCATAGAGGGCAAAAGAAGGAACATGGGTGGGTTTTAGTCAGTTATAACCTGAGACTCCCTCCCACTCCGCCTAAAGCAGGGGAAATTATTTTATGATTTTCCCCATGCGCGAAAAAATAGTTGAATGTGAAGTTGTCACATTGATGTCCACAGACATCAAAAGTGACACTTCGCGTCAACGGCAGTAGATTTAAATGACCAGAGTGAAAAATAACTCGACTAAATATTACATAATATATCAATAATAATAAGTTAACAAATGGTATTGGATTCATATTCATATCTTTATTACATTCCGAAGATCTTAAAATAGGCCTAAAACTAAGGTACAATTACGGACCCTGTAAGGCACAGCAAACAAATTATTAATATTAATAATTAATATTCAAACGTCACGTGTTCTTAGCCAACCAATAAAAATTGTCAGTTGACACAAGAGTATATGAATAACCTCTTTACAAATACCCCCTACAATATAATATTCTATTCCAATATTTTCGTAATACTCTAGCCTTTTGAACGAAGCGCCCCGTCCGGTGGTACTGCTTTTTATGTAAAACCGAAAGGCTATTTGTCAAGGTAATTTGAATTTACTCGCATGCTCTGGCCCTTTGAAATGCATGCTTTAAAATATACTAGTTTTTTACATGGACAAACAAATGGAAATAGAGTTGCTTTTCGTTATGTGGCGAATATTTTGAGGATGATTTACTATTCATTGGATTTATGGTGATTTTATGTGGTTTTACATGGCTGAAATGGTGAAAAAATTGCTTGGGACCTCGTAATCCTATGCCGAATCATATGCTACTTACCTCTTAACGTTTTTTTTTTTAATATAGTGTTTTATGTTTAAAAAAAATAACATTAAGGAATAATAATCAATGTATTTTAATTTAAGAAAGACCCATAAATAACCTTATACATCCTATGCAATTTGTGATAGTTTATAAAAGTTAAAAATATGTTTTATACGTTCGTCTGAACTACGCGTGTTCGTTTGTAGTTACTGGTTTAGGATGAACCTATTGCCAACCATTTAATTGAGACGGTCCCTAATATCTCTCTATCTACCTTTACGGAAATGAATGTTGATGTAAAGCAACGAACAAATGGGTGAGCTACAAGCACTCGGCAAAGACTTGTAAAAAGAGAGCAAAATTAACCGAGTAAGAAAAATAAATACTTAAGAAAAAAATAAAAAATGGAAAATAACTGTCCTTTTGGAATTCAGTGACATTTGTTTTTTTTTGGTTTACTTTGCCACCAATCGGAAGGAATGTTATTTTTCACTTTTTAGGTTTTTTTTAGGAAGTAGGTTTTTATTTTAAAAAAAGTTTTTTTTGCTTTAGTATTTTAAGTTAACGATGAAATCACACTTATTTTTACCGAGTATTCATTTTACATTGTAACTAAAAGATATTAGCGGACCATCTATATTGAAATAAAAAAGAAGAAAAATATGTTTTATAGACAATAACTCTTAATCCAACCAAACAATAAACATAATACTGATATGAAACTACCTGGGAAGCATACCTTTTTGAAAAATTATATGAAAATCAGTCCACAGTTGAGAGATTACTCGGTTAACATACAAAAAAACAGTTCTCGGTTAAAAACCGATAACATCATCCCATCAAGTAAAAAAGGAAATCCACTCAACCTGACACACTTGGAAAAACTCCAAGCGGTAAGAAACATTAAAATTATTCCACCATCCATATTTTCATGCTAATTAAGCCATAAAATATAAATAAAACATTTATCTTCCGTAGAGAATATTGCCTTGTTTTGCTCATTATTTACTGCGCAAAGAATACCCTATTAAATCTTAATAAGAGTCTTTAATTAGTTCCGTGCGATGGTAACGCTTCGAGCAATATTATGTACACACAAAGGAGAACGATGTGTTGTGTGACAAATAATGGACATATATGTTCTAGTTACATGTAATTTTTTTTAATGAATACTTTGCCCCTAGGAAGAATTTCTCCTGTATCGTGGGTGCGTATACAAAAAATTAAACTCACATACACAAAGAGCCAGACCCGAAACAACTATCTGTAGGCCATCTAAATATTTTTTCCGCGCGGAGATCGAACCCACAACACGCAGCGCAACAGTCGATAGCTCAGCCACTGCGCCAACCGTGTCGTCAATGATAAATAGTGTTTTTAGGGTTCCGCTTTTTCTTTTAATTCAAAAAGAAAAAACTTAACCCTTACCCTCTCTCTGTCTGAAACTAATATATTAAACTCAAATCTATGGTCCCTTAGATTTATGTAAAAATTATATATTTAAGTCTACGCAGTCAAAAGATATGACCGTGTATGTTGCAAGCTTATACGGAATCCTCGGTGTGCGATCTCAACTCCCACTTATCCGGTTAACGGATACTAATTAAATAAAAAGCACCATGATCAAGCAGCAAAAAAAAATTAATAGACATTCAAACAAGCGCCTTTTTCATAATCATTTTATAAAACCACAGTTGATACACGCACCAAAAAAAATTAAGCAAACAAGCCTGTGTGAGGAGACTCTCTTCTATAATGACCTTTAATTATATGATTTAGAAACCAACTTTAAGGTTTTTGAACAAAAGTGGAGTTAACTAATATTGTTGAAAATCTGAAAGTTGGTTTTAGTTTTCCAAAGAAACGATTGATGGACTGTGTGAAGGATGATATGGTAAGAAAGGAGTTGACTGATGAAATAACGTATAATAGAGGAGTGTTGGTTCTTTAAGGTTTTTGAACAAAATTTGAGTTAACTAATATTGTTGAAAATCTGAAAGTTGGTTTTAGTTTTCCATAGAAACGATTGATGGACTGTGTGAAGGATGATATGGTAAGAAAGGAGTTGACTGATGAAATAACGTATAATAGAGGAGTATGGAAGAAGAAGATATGCTGCGCTGACCCCAAATAACTTGGGATAAGGGCAGGAGAACCCACCGTTGATAAGGGCCTGTGGACGGTGAGCAATGGGTAGTTCACCGTCTGTCTGTATATTGACGACAGCCCTTATCGACGGCGCATAAGTGTTCTACGCGCGCCTGAAAATAATCTCAGCAAAGCAGACGGATGTGCTAGGGCCACCGCCTGTCGGGGTTGCGGGTTGATCGAAAAAATACCGCAGCCCCGGAACACAAAAGGAAATAGAAGGAACATGAGTTGGTTTTAGTCAGTACAAGTCTGACACTCCCCCCAGAACGGGGGAAGTTGTTGATGACTTTTCACCCACTAAAACAAAGGGCAGGAGAATAATGATTGGAGTTATCATTCTCTCTCTTCTGATATTACACAACATAAGTTCTTATTTTTGTTTTTTCATTTAAATGAAAGATCTCCCACTAGTGAAGCTCCAATACACATGTGAAAATTTAATCATTCGTCCGTCCGTTCGCTTCCCACTCGAACACAGGGCCTGGATTCCGCGTCGCCTTTTTTGAATACATGCGGATTTCCGCGTGAATTAAAATCTGCACCGTTTAAAATGTTGCAAGAATCCCTTTTGCGGAAAAGTGGAATTTTGTGTATTTTTTTTCACATACTTTGAGGAAATTCTGTATTAAATAATAATTAGGGTTGAGTTTTAATGAATGTGAGAAGGTGTTGCGACAGATTAACAGCACCACTGCTCGATCTGCGAGGTTAAGCTGCGCTTGCCAAGGTCGTTTGTGGATGGGTGACCATTTAAAACATATCAAGTTTCTAATATGCCCGAGAAAGCTCCTTAAGGCAATGGTTTTAACTGGCATTTGAAGAGCTTTGGCAGTCGTTACAGGTAATCAGTGGCGGGAAAGTCAGACAACCAGTTTTACCAAGAGGCATCACCCAGTAATAACTATCTTGGACGTGTGAAGGACAGGTTTCGGTTTGTTCGAAAGTGATACTGCGGCCCCGGAACATATAAAAGGCAAAAAAGGAACATGGGTGGGTTCTAGTCAGTAAAAATCTGACACTCCTCCCCACTCTACGTACTAGAAGTATTTTTATTTAAATTACTTTTGCAACTATTTTATGTGATCGGCTATAAAGTGGTTCAGAGCTAATTAATGACTTATCTGAAACTTAGTTTGTGGTCTTCTCCTTTATACCTATGTAAGTTAGTTCACAACAGAAGATGGTTTTGACCTAAGGAGCATAGATACCGCTTCGGAACTAAACACAGTAATAATATATTGAGTTTACAGTTTGTAGTTCAAATTGCTTGCATAAATAGCTATTTGGTTGTTGCTATCAACCTCTTGCAAAGATTGAATATGAAACCTATATTCATACTTAAAATTATTAATGTGAAAGAAACTCTGTTTTGTTTGTTTGTATATATTACCTTTTCATGAATCGATTGTAGGTATAAACATACAATATATCTTTATGAATTGTATCCTGTGTTATTCTAATATGTAGGCTATATTATTGCAAAGTTTCATCAAAATCCATTTAGTAGTTTTTGCGTGAAAGAGCAACATACATCCTCACAAACTTTCGCTTTTATAATATTATTATAGTAGGATCGTCAAGTCAAGTCTGGTTACAGTATGGCACGCCAAAATAGTGGCGGTAAGTCCCCTCTTTAAGGAGTGGCTGGAGATGCGTCATGGCGTCCTCACCTACCGCCTGACGCTGGTCCTCACCGGACACGGAAGTTTCGGGAGGTTCCTGCACATCATCGGGTGGGAGGAAGCGCCCGGGTGTCACCATTGTGACGATCGCCCGGAGGACACGGTGGAGCACACAGTGGCGATCTGCCCAGCTTGGGCGGAGCACCGCCGTGCCCTCGTAGAGGCGATCGGCGGCGGCGATCTCTCGCGTCCGGCCCTGGTTCAGGCCATGGTCCGGAGCGAGAGGGAATGGGAAACGGTCACCACCTTCTGCGAAGCAGTAATGCTAGCAAAGGAGGTGGCCGGGCGTTTGAGGGTGAGAACATCTGCCCAACCCAGCCGCCGCGGGAGACGCCCATGGCGCCGGGCGCCGCGAGACGACTCCCGGCCACCGTTGATGCGGGCCTGTGGGCGGTGAGCAATGGGTAGTTCACCGTCCGTCCGTCGATTGACGACAGGCCGTGTCGACGGCGCGTTCGTGTTTCACACGCGCCTCAAAGAGAGTCAGCAAAGCTGAGAGGCTTGCCAGAGCCTACGCCTGCCGGGGTTGCGGGTTGTTCGAAAGAGATACCGCGGCCTCGGAACGTAAAGGGCAATAGAAGGAACATGGGTGGGTTTTAGTCAGTACAAGTCTGAAATGCCCCCCCGCTCCGCCCAGAGCGGGGGAAGTCATTGGATGATTTCCCAACCGAAAAAAAAAAAAAAGTCTGGTTACAGTAATTGTTTGAAAGCAATATAAGAACAATAATAGATTCATTAAAAATATTGTAACAACTAAAATAAAGGTTTCAATAAGGTTAAGACTTATAACAAAATTAATTGCTCTCAATAACTCTTTCTTACAACACGAAACCGCAAAATGGCGGCTATTTCTTAAAAGGCTCACCGTAGCCACTACAGTTTTTATTTACTTTTCAACTTTAGATAGAAAGCTACGATTTACCGTTTGGCACAAAATCTATAGAAATAGGTAACATGAGAACTATCTGGAAGAACAAAAGTCATAAATTTTTCCCGCCAATAGCGAGAGTTTTGTTGGTAGTGTCAATTGTTTTGTTCGGAAAGGTGGTAGGGTCGACACTGACTTGTGCTGCTTGTCAATATTATTTACTAGCTTTTGCCCGCGGTTTTGCTCGCGTTAAATTCCGTGTAACACAGTTCCCCTTTCCTTACAGGTACCTCCTACCTGTAGTTTTTGCCCTTGCGCCTTTTTTATTGTAATAGCAATGGTAAGTTTTCCCTTTTCTACCCTCTGTCTCGCTCATTTCTCAATAAAAAAAATTGTCTATGTCCTTCTCTAGGATACTAACTATCTCTGTACCAAAATTCATCAAATCGGTTTAGCCATTTAGGCGTGAAGATGTAACAAACAAACAAACAAACTCACTTTCGCTTTTATAATATTAGTAAGGTTGTGGTTTGGTCAAACCGGGATGGACATTTTGCGGACGTGCTTGTGTACACCGGACACAGACACACACATAATCAATTTTGTGTATCTATAGGTGTTATGAAAGAGTATAAAGCTCTTCAACCCCCATAGAAAAGGAAGGATCCTCCGACAAGACGGAGTTCGTTCGTTTCGGAGTTCTCCGGTTTCACAAAATCAACTATTTCAAATTAACCCAATACCACTTAGCCCCAACTGACAATTGAACCCAGAACCATGATCCAAATGGTCAATAGTCGCGCTTGCGACCACTGAACCAATAAAGCAGTTGCTTAACTTTCAGTCAAAATATTCAACCCTGAATTGACTCTTGAAAAAATGTTGTCAAATGAAACATCATAGACTACATATCAGTACTGTATCTCCTCCTTTAAATCTATCCAAAGGTTGTCTTGAAAAGATCGCTTTTAGCGATAAGACCGCTCTTTGTGTTTGTTTGTATAAGTTGTCATTGTATAAGTTGTATAATGTTATTCTTGTCATTTGTATGGTGTACATAATGAAGAATATTCTATCTAGCTTAAACAAATACTCTTTTAGATGCTGAAATACTATCAAAATAACTTAGCTACTATCTCCTTGACCTTTTGTCAACCCTGTGACCTAGCGATTATTACCAAAGCGGAGCGTCGCGCGTCGCAAAGTTTTGAGGTGTTCTCGGTATTCTACTCCGGTTCCAATGTTTGAGCATTGTGACATCTACACTAACTTCTCGTCAAATAGTGAGAAGTTATTATATTGATTGGGTAATAAATGGATAATTTATATATTAATTGATTCATAAATGGTTAAGTTACATATTAATAGATTAATAAATGGATTAGCTATATATTAATTGAGTAATAAATGGATAAGTTTTGGGTTATTGTTAACTTAGTACATTGGCCTTCACGCGGCGAGATTGAATCCTTACTAATATTATTAAAGCGAAAGTGAGTTTGTTTGTTTGTTACCTCTTCACGCTTTAATGGCTAAACCGATCTTGATGAATTATGGTACAGAGATAGTTGGGAACCAGGAGACGGACATAGTCTAATTTAAAAAAAAATGTGGGTTGTGAGGGAGAGAGAGGGAAGAAAATGGAAAATTAGCGTTGCTATTACAAATCAATAAGGCGCTAAGGGAAATATAATTTGGGGTAATATTATATTACCCCAAATTTAACGCGAGCAAAGCCGCGGGCAAAAGCTAGTTGATTATAATTTTTCTGTTAAAGCACTGACTTATGTGGTCGTGTGTTTGAACGTACGAAATATTTAAAAATATAACTAAATAAAATGTAAGAATGAATAAAATGCTCAAAGAAGCAACCCGAAGCACAAAATTTCAATCGCAATACATATGTATGTCGTGTCCTTAACAGAATCTCGCGAACATCAGTACAATACGCCCGATCGATTAAGAGGCACGAGGAGCACTTAATCCGCTGAGTGCGTACTCAGGTTGAGCACGGCAACACACCGCAACAAGGCACCGTGTTGGTGCCTCGTAATGCGCTTTGTAAGGTGTGAGGTGTCGCACTAATTTATTAGATGCTCATAGTGGAAGGGAAGATGTGTGTCACTGTAAATTGCTTGGTATTTATGTGTGACTGTTATCTTTGTTCGCTTTGGAGACTTAAAAGCAGCTAAAAAAGCATGACACTATTATGAAAATTAATTAACTGATATCAAAACAAAAAGCAGCAAACAAAATCAGGACAATATTATGGAAATTCATTAACTGATATCTTGTCTTCTCGAATAGATGACACAAATTTTGTTCGACCAGTAAAACATAATATCTAAAAAAAAAATATGTAATAGTGGAATATTGTTCTTTTTTTTTAAATTAAGGTTTTAAATTCATAGCAACCTGGAGATTAATTTAATTTTCATGTTTAATGTCTGGAGGGAACATCAGGTAATTGTGGCGTCGGGCCAGAACGTTTTTCAATTTTTACGCACTGTGTCTACATCCCTTTTTTATTTACTCTCCTTTCGCAGGTATTTCTGGAAGAGATTTCTATAGAAATAAGCATTAACTCTGTACCTTTTCTCTGTTCATGTGTTTAATTTTTCTGTATTTAGTGTGAATAATGTACATAAATCGTTAAATAAATAAAACAGTCCAAACTTAAAAACAAAAATTAAAATGAAACACATTTACACCTTTTTTGCGAGTAAGATGTCATCAAATATCTTCCCCCGCTCTGGGCGGAGCAGGGGGAGTATCAAACATTTTCTGACTAATGACCAACCCATGTTCCTTCTTTTGCCCTTTATGTTCCGGTATTACGGTTCCTACCCGTAACCCCGGGAACATATAAACCTGGCATTCAATTCATAACAGAAAGGCTTCAAAGCACGATGACTACAGATGCGTTCAACCTTTGACTTTGCACTGCAGGATTAATACAACACTATTCAATACACGACCACTTACAAATTAATCGCAATCTGACAAATTGGCAGGATGTTATCATGGTAGCTCAATAGGATACATTCATCTCATCCTATCTCGTGTATGTGACTATGTGAATAACACGCATAGGAAAAAGCAGTTAAAGAAATTTAATAAAAGAAAAACAAACAAAAAAATAATTGACACATTAACTAAAACCTAAACCTTTAAAAGAAATTTTGAATCCAGTATAGAAGATACACAAATTTAAATCGAGGATTCAGTATGATCTGATTCTCGTACCTATTCAAAAGTGCAATGCTCACACGGTTAAAACGTATGAAAAGACTACTGGCTATATTTCAATGGAAAATCAAATTAATAATGCTATTTTGATTTATTCATAAATACCTATCTGAAAGACTTGGACACATTTCGACAGCCAAGCCATATTAACAAGTATAAATGGTACTCGTAAATACAAAACCCGAAGTTGACACAAAGAAGTGCCTACAAAAGTAGGTGCCATATTATCTCTCCAACCACAACACCAAAACAAGCCAACCTACATCGTCAAAGATTCATCTCCCCACCATATATCGTGCATTTAAACCAAACTTTAGCAAAAGACATTGAATTTGATGCACACGTCGGCGCTGCCTCTATAAAATTAACAATTCTTATCACTGTCGGAGCTCGTAAAGTCGCCGTATGACTCTGTGGCGATGACAGGGGTACTAGCTGTTTTAGAAATGAACTCACGAGAAACGAAAATTATCACAAATCATTCAAAAAGCAGCATCACAACAACAATCAGAAAAAATCAATAAAAAATATGAGATAAATAATCTTATTTTGTTCTTATTTCACTTTTTTTGATGCATTCAATACATGATTTATCTAAAATTCTGTTTAGCATAATACAGCTTTCAGCAGTTTTGAAGACAGTTTAAATATCTATGAAAAGCATGTCAACTCACATTCTTCTTTACATCGAGAACCGGAGGTAGCACCGAAAGCCATAAAAATCACACTATCACGTGATACCGTACGTTTTAAAAAAAGAATTTGACAGCCACTAACTGTGGGTAAAAAGATGGTGCTTTCTTTTTTAGTATCACCACATTATTACATCAGCAGCATTTTAGCAGCATTCCATATGTAAACGTGGCACGTTGATTTGTAAGCTGCCAGTGCTAAGGTTTTCTCAGGGCTTAAATAAAGTGACTTTGTACCTATGAACAATGATTATAAAAACTGTTTTTTTTTTTACATAATGGCTTGACAAGTAAGTAAGCTTTCGACAATCTCGTTAAAAGTCTTGGTTAGTGTTGTGCTATGACGCTATCTCACACAAATTCTTATCAAGTATTAATTTTCCATTGCTACAAAAAGTTATAAGCAGATCATCCACATACAGAAGAAGAAAATATGTACTAGAATAAAATATAAAAATATTTACAAATCAATAAGGCGCAAGGGGAACTGTTTTACCTCGAATTTAACGCGAGCGAAGCCGCGGGCAAAAGCTAGTAAACATATAAAAGACTAACTCGAAGATAATCTTTTCGCTTATAAAGGAGATAGAAGAGAAGATTTTGAAAATAAGCCCAAATTTTCCGGAGATCACATAACAAAAAAGAATGCAGTAGAATTAAGAATCTGCTCCTTTTTCAAGCCGGTTAAAAATGAGAAAAAATGCCACCAATGTAAAAAAAAACTACTCAAAGAAAACTATAAGAAAATCACCATCTTCCTGCTCCATTTTGTTTACCCCCCCCCCCCCCCTGTCAGAGGTCATGACATCAATTACTAATATTTTTTTTTTCCTTCATAAGTAAATACGGATTTAAATGAGGCTGGCTTGCCTTTGAGAATAAAATACAAGAATTATAAAAGGGACTTACATTATTTCATTCTTTTCAAAATTCGAACTGATAGTTATTCTTGCCAGAGAGCAAAGCGAAACCCTTGAGGTGTCTACGAATAAGTTTGTCTTTGACTAGAGGCGTTCCAGAGATGTAATTTGGACAGATTTGGCAGCATTCCAATTTGATTCATAAGATTTAGTATGCATCTAGGTGCACCTGAATATAATGCCACTTGGAAACCGATCGACCAAATAAGAACTTGCTCTTATCTGCTTGTGCAAACTTACTGCTGATTATGAAACTTTTAGTTAAAGCGTTTTATAGTTTTATTATCTGCCTTGGTTTAGTGGTCTCAAGCTTTACTGTTAAGGTCCTGGATTTGATTCCTAAGTTGTGTAAAGTGTGATAGAGTTTTCCATTAGGAATTTCTCATTACCAGACACGGATCCTTGATTTGTGCCCGGACACGGGCTACAAACCCTGTCTAGTCTTTCAGAGAAAACAAGGAAAAACAAGTGGCAAGCTATCTACTACTATATAAATAATATAATCCTTAATAAGTTAAAAGCAAGTAATAAAAATATAATTTTATGTGGAGATTTTAATGTTAATATTTTAGATGTTACTCCTCTAAGTATTAGGCTTCTTAACCTGTTTAGATCTTTTAATCTAGTTAATTTGTTTTTTGAGCCAACTAGAATCACGGCATCGTCATCGACTTGTCTTGATAACATGTTTACTGATTGTGATGCTGAAAATAAATTAGTGTTAAATGATTTGTCATCAGATCACTGTGGATTAATAGCTAGCTTTCCTATGCCATCATCATGTAAAAAGTCTCGTAAAATAGAGTGCAGGCCTTATACAGCTAGTCGTTGCAGTAAGTTTAAAAATAATATAGCTCTTAAAGTTACACCGTCATTAGTAGAACACGGGAGTCCTAATGAAATCTATGAAGCCCTTTTTAATGTTGTGCAAAATGAGTACCAATCTGTTTTTAAGAGTAAAACTATTAACTTTAGTGGACCTTCCATTGGCTTCAACCAATGGGCTACGCCAGGAATTTATAAAAGTCGAGCTAGACTATATGAGTTGTATGGTCTG
Organism: Ochropleura leucogaster; assembly: GCA_958449745.1. Taxonomy (NCBI): domain Eukaryota; kingdom Metazoa; phylum Arthropoda; class Insecta; order Lepidoptera; family Noctuidae; genus Ochropleura; species Ochropleura leucogaster. The sequence continues at coordinate 18,244,302 of OY288207.1, forward strand.
AAACGATACAGGTTTGATACTACTTTTCTAGACTATGTCAAAAAATATTCAAAATTATTTAAAAAGATTTGTGTCATTGCAAAATCAAAATTTTTAAGCGATACTATTAAAAATTCTAATAATAAAGTAAAAGCCACTTGGAAAATTATAAACAATGAAACGGGTAAATCAGTTCAACGAGAAAATCAAGTTGAAATAATGGTTGATAACAAATTAGTTAATAAAGCAGCGGACATAGCAGAGTCATTTAATAATTATTTTGCCAGTATACCGATAACTACGACTCGCTCCTTAAATTCATCACCGTCTAAAGCTCAAAATCTTTTGCAAACTAGCGTGCCTAAATGTGATCACGTATTTTGTTTTGATCATGTAACACCTCGTGATGTAGTTAATGTTTTTAATTCTCTTAAGTCGAAAAACACAGGTGATTATTGGGGCATTTCCATTAAACTTTTGAGTAATATTATCGACATTGTTGCCCCACATCTAGCTATTACTTTTAATAAATGCGTTGATTTAGGTACTTTCCCTGACCTTATGAAGAGCAGTAAAGTTATCCCTCTTTTTAAATCTGGCAATAAAAATGATATGGGTAACTTCAGGCCAATTTCTATTTTACCTGCCTTCAGCAAGATTTTTGAAAAGTTAATACTCAAGCAGTTGTTGAGACATTTTAATTTAAACAACCTTCTTCACAATGATCAATATGGCTTTACAAAAGGTCGTTCGACAACAGATGCGGGTGTTGCTTTGTTGAAGCACATATTTAATGCGTGGGAGAACGCTCAAAATGCAATCGGTATTTTCTGCGATCTCTCTAAAGCTTTTGATTGCGTTCACCATGACACGCTTTTACGGAAACTACGTCATTACGGTGTTCAAAATGAAGCCTTAAATGTAATAGGCTCATACTTACAAAACAGATTTCAATGTGTAGATGTTAATGGCGCGAAATCTTCTGGGCTACCTGTTCAGCTAGGAGTACCTCAAGGCTCGATACTGGGTCCATTTTTATTCTTGGTTTATATTAACGACCTACCATATCATTTAAAGGGTATTTGTGACGTTGTACTGTTTGCTGATGATACGTCTCTTGTTTTTAAAGTAGATAGAAATAGACAAGATTTTAACGATGTAAACAGCGCGCTATCAATGGTCACGGATTGGTTCACGTCAAATAACCTTGTTCTTAATGCCAATAAAACTAAATGTATTAAATTCGCTCTACCCAATGTTAGAAATCTTGGTCCCAACATTGTCCTTGGCAATGAGAAGCTTAAAACTGTAGACTCGGCAGTGTTCCTGGGTATAACAGTAGATTCAAAATTACAATGGGGTCCACACATATCAAGCCTAGCGGGAAGGCTAAGCTCGGCCGCATACGCCGTCAGAAAAGTAAGACAATACACTGACGTTGACACGGCACGATTGGTCTATTTTAGTTATTTCCATAGCGTCATGTCCTATGGTATTCTGCTATGGGGCAAAGCCGCTGATATCCAGAATGTATTTGTTCTGCAGAAGCGAGCGGTTCGTTCAACTAGGTGCCCGGGTTTCTCTGAGGGATTTTTTTAAAGAGATTGGTATTCTCACTGTGGCTTCTCAATTCATCTTGGCCAACATTTTATATGTTAGGCAAAATATCCATCTATATAGTAAAAACAGTGATATTCACAACATTAACACTAGAAATAAGCATAAACTACGTGCTCCCTTCCACCGGCTTCATAAGGTTCATAATTCATTTGTAGGGCTTGGTATAACTTTTTATAACAAGCTACCTGCTTCTTTTCTAGATTTGCCATTTAATGCATTTAAAGCTAAAGTAAAATCTAACCTTTGTTTAAAAGCATACTATTCTATTAACGACTATTTAGATGACAAGCATAGTTGGTCACTGTGTTGAACTTAAGACGATTATTATTATTATTTTTTTTCTTCTCCTTCATGTTTTTTCGCCAAATTAGCTTATTGATACGTTACATGTCTTCGTCATGTAATTTTATATTTTACTTTTTTTTCTTTATATACTTACTTGTTTCATTTTGTGTGTTTTTGTTATTGGCATGTGGTTAACTAGTGACCTCGAGCATTGACTGAATATAATTATTTATATTTATCTTTTTTATGCTTAGCTTATTTCTTTTGCACTATGGTCCTAGTTTATCACCTGTGACTTCTTCACTGCACGTGTAAGCGGGCACACCCGTTAGACTGGTTAATTTATTATTTAGACTTGGGTATTATTATTATTATAATTTTTTTTTTTTTTTTGTTTTTTATATATAATTGGTGTTTGCTAGCTGACAAGTGACAATGAATGAATATTTTTTTATTTTTTATATATTTTTTTGTGATAATATAAATTGTATAAAATCTGGTTCTTCTAACCTGACAGACAGATGTGTTGCTGGGGAGTTTGTTCCGCCACTTCTTCTTCCCAGCTAAAACACTAGGAAGTGGCGAAGGGCAGGGCGTTTTTGTGGGACTGTCTCTTGTAATCTGACGTTCAAAAAGTGCTGATTATCAGCCTAATTTGAATAAATGACTTTTGATTTTGATTTTGATTTTTGACTTACTTATAAAAGTGAAAGTGAGTTTGTTTGTTACCTCTTCACGCTTTAATGGCTAAACCGATTTTGATGAATTTTGGTACAGAGATAGTTGGGAACCTGGAGACGGACAAAGGCTATTTTTTTTAAAGAGTGGGATGTGAGGGTGAAAGAGGAAAGAAACGGGAATCAAAGTTGAAACATAATTCTTTATTTTATAATTGGATTGACGAACTCATCCCAAATGGCTTCTACCAGAAAATAGTCCAACTGTGACAGTTGCTAAGTGTAAATAAACGGAGCACAGACAAGCACGGCGCGGCCACATAAACGGCACATAAAGCTCTCCTGAGAGGCTCGCTCGTTTAATGACCTCGGCCATGTCGTGACTACTGAAAACTTGACAACATTTAACGCTTGTCTACATGTAGGTTTTTATTTAGTTAATGTTTGAGATTTTAAGACAATTAAGAGATAGATAGATACAAATAATACTCATGCAGTGCTAGTTAGTAGCGATGTGAATGTTGTTGGTCAAGTGTGAATTGGACTCATTCCCGAGAGTTCCCTTACGAAATTAACGGTCATATCTTTTGATTTTAAGTAGATTTAGAGGGCTGGTTTTATGGTCAAATAATATGTACAGACAAAAACGGCAATAAATTGCAGAAAATAAACGAATAACGAATGTGTTTTCATAAAAGGTCGAGGAAGATGGCTACGTATTTAATGATAGTACTATTAAGACCCATTTCTAGGAGTAGACTTCCTAAGTATTAAGAATTTTTTGATGATCTTGAGTACTAGTATGAATAAAATGACAACAGATCAAAAATAAATTACATAATCCACACAAGATTAACAGTGTACTTTTTTATGTAAAAATACAAATGGTAGCAAAGTGGGTAGAAGTACAATAGCAAGGCAAAAATTATGTGAAAAAATACTACAACTGACTCAAATAAAATATTAAAAACTGTCATGAATAAATGTCAAGAAGAACTACGAAACTTTATAGACAAAGTTAGCATATAATGTCGACCCACCTGACTATGTTTCAAAATATCTGCGGTCGTTAACTACGCAAGATGCACTTAACGCAAAAGGTTCAACTTTACTGCTGGGCGCGCCATAAAACTGCACTTTACGAGAACATCGCCGCAAAACGAAGGTAAAGTCAGCCTTGCGATACTAGCCACATTTTAACTGCAAAAACCAACCTTATTGCTAAAGGTAACACATACACAGTTTTTACATGCAGAAACTAGAGAATGCAACCTAATAAATATGATATTTAAATTCCTCAAAAGAAAAGAAATTACACATAATAGGACAAAATAATTAAACAAATTTCAATAAATGAAAACAGCCAAAAAACAATGTTGAAATAGAATAAGACACTAAGAATGAATCAGTACTGAACGAGGCTAAAAAGCCTATGTCTCAACATGGTGCGGTATAATTTAAAAAACAAAACATGTCACAGCGCTTGTTTTCTGATAGAACCCACGTGGTACCGACTCCTTTTACTTCATCTAAGTTTGTAAATCAGGGGGTCTAAAATGACGCCGTAGCAGAATCTTAATAGGCTATCATATTAATTACCTTAAAATTATTTAAATGGTCACAGACCCAGTTAATATTGTAACTTGTCACTTGGTAACCATTTTACGAATATTAATTTTATTTCGTTACTAGTTGTGCCCAGCGGTTACACCCGCTGCTCACTTAGGAGTATGAAAAATAGATGTTAGCCGATTCTCAGACTTACTGAATATGCATAAAAAAAATTCATAAGAATTGGTCGAACCGTTTCGGAGGAGATTGGGAACGAACATTGCAACATGAGAATTTTATATAATTACTAGCTGTGCCCAGCGGTTTCACCCGCTGCTCACTTATTGGTATGAAAAATAGATGTTGGCCGATTCTTAGACCTACCCGATATGTACACAAAATTTCGTATAAATCGGTCCAGCCGTTTCGGAGGAGTATGGGAACGAAAATTGTGACACGAGAATTTTATATATTAGAAGATAGATTGGTGGCAAGTAAAACTTGTAATTATGTTTCAGATGTAAACTGGAGACAAAGTGATCGACTGCTGCACTGCGTGTGGCGAGTTCAGTTCCCGCACGGAACAAATATTTGTATGACCTACAGGTAGTTGTTTCGGGTCTGGCTGTTTGTGTATGTGAGTTTAAATGTTCCTAAACAAATTCACGATACAGGAGAAATTCTTAGAGTGGGGCAAGGTTCTTTTAAAAAAAAAAGAATAGCATATCTAATTATATTTTTTAGGTTTTCGTTCCGCAAAAGACAAAAAAATAAGACAAATAATAACTTATAAGATCTCTTTGTTGTCTTTCTGTCTGTCTGTCAAGACTCTTTATCTCGAAAACGCGTAAAGGTATCGAGTGACTCTCCTTGAAACGTTGAGTAACCACACTATGTGACGCTACCTATTTTTTTTTCATGTTAGAATGTAAGCTCTAGAATCTCAGATTAATTACAAACAACAATACTAATTGTATAAAAAATCCCAATTCACATAACATTAAAGGCTAAATAAAAGCTATGACATAAATAGTACAACTAATTACGATTGTCTAGATCGGATGGCAGAGTTACCGACTTATGAGAGTCCACTGTCCACATTATTAAACGAGGCTTAGTGTTGCGCACGGTGCCCGCGGCGGTACCAGTCTTGTGTTGGGGGACATACAGGCCCATACGATAGCAAACTTTTGTCTTTGAAAGCCATGTCAAAGTAACTATCGACGGCCCCTACGAACATAACGTTAAGTCAAAAAACCGAGGTTTACAAGAGAGCGTAATTTGTGTTCAACACGCTCAAGAAATAATTCTATGAGCAATAATAAATATTTTCTTTCTACAATATTTCAACAGTTTTAAGAGCTTTATGATGCCGTTTACACATAAATATTTTGATTATCACTTTTTTTTAGAAAAACTGATAGATGACCGTTTCTACGACACTTATTCGTTGTATTAAAAGACTTGTTCTCACATACGATTACTAAAGGTAAATAAATTAAATAAACATCGTATGTCAGCATGTGCGCATAGATCATCTTAAGACAATAAAAAAATGCCATTATCGACATGTCTTTATGTATGTAGGGACCGACGCTATGTTCAGGGGTTTCGGGTTGTTCCAAAGAGATACCGCGGCCCCGGAACATAAAGGGCAATGGAAGGAACATGTGTTAGTTTTAGTCAGTAAAAGCCTGACACTCCCCTCCGTTCCACCCAGTGCGGGGGAAGTTATTTGATGATATCACACCCACAAAAAAAATGTAACTATGTCGCATTATAATTATTTACTTTCAAATAACGCCTTTGGCTGGATCAACAATAGATGCCTTAACACAAAATACAAAAGTTGATTTTCATAATTATTTTTTTGTTCGAAAGGGTACACTTGTGAGGTAGTTCAATATCATCTTAATGATATTATGATATAGAAACACCTCGAAAGTGTACAGTTTTTTTATATTGCATGTTTATTTCTTGGGTTATATATAGTCTAAAATATATACGTGATCACATTTTTTTTCTTCTAAATCTAAATTGATGATTTGCTACTACCTTTTAGTAGCAATGAAAAATGAATACTCGATAAAATTAAGGTGAAATATATTCATACCATAACTAAAAAGGCAGAAACAAAAAACTTTTTTGCAAAAAAATAAACGACCTCAAAAAAAGTAGAAATAAATTTACTTCCAGAAGTAGGTGGCCAAAAAAACAACGAAACAAACAAATGTCACTTCCGGAAGTAAAGATCGACTAGTTTTTTTTTTTTTTTAAGTTCTTATTTTTGTTTTGCTATTCTGTACAAATAATTATTTATTATTATTCGGAACAGTCCCTTATCCTCTACAGTCGTATGTCCCAGCATATGGCTCGGAAACTCGCTGACGGGCAACATGCCCCTTTGTGCCACATACTACACACAACTTATATTATAGCCTCTCTATTAAACTTTACCATGGCCCCGGATATTTTTAGATAAAGATATTATTTCGAATTACAGGGATTTTCTTTTGTAAGTGGAGGACGAAGTTTCAATTGGGAAAAATATCAAATGTTCGGTATAAGTATCAAATTTTAGAAGATTTTAAGAAGTTATCAATATATTTTAATCTACCAATATTTTTGACTTTAAGAATTTTTTTAGGCCGAACCTGGTAACCATAAAAGTATTATGGCTTGCATGGAAATAAAAGTATTTTTTCTATGAATTTTGTTGAAATAAGTTCTGAATTTGATCTGTCATTTTTAAGCCTAATTTATTTTTTTTCACATTGTGACCGGCAAAACTGTTACTTATTTCAAAATCATTTGCAATATCATAAATATGCTCTTACCCCCAAAACTATTTAACAGTTAAAACAATTGAGAACGGAATATTAATAAAAATAAAATAAAAAAATTAAAATATATAAATAAATTTATTCATCAAAGAGACAAAACAGAATCAACATTGGTGGTAAGCCACAAACTAAGCAACGCTTTTATTTATAAAGTGCGAATAATACAAAATTAAAATAATAGAACTAACAAGATAACAACACACCTAACTGATAAATGATATTTATTTCGCAAGTAGGTTTTCACAAACAAGTCACAAGTCTTTTTTAAAATACCATCTTTCATACCCGACTACTCTGAGAAGAAACAGCCGAAACAAACTCAGAAGTCATAGTCTATTTTAAGGTCCAGACAAAAATCTTGGTCAACTTACAGGAGGACTATGCAGATTAGTGTCTGAGATGATCTTTTTAAGAAAGCACCACACAGATTGAGTGGACCTGTCCAGTCAGTGCAACCATTTTTCAGTTACCGTGTAGCCCGACTCATAACTCTTTTTATAAAATATTTATTAGTTTATAAATTTTAAGATTATTTGTGTATAGTATGTATGGGCCTTCGATGCCTGAAATAAATTGATTTATTATTATAACTTAAGGAGCTCAACAACACGACGAACAATACCAAAAAAGGTCGTTTATAGTACTCAATTGCCAGATATAGTAAACAAAAAAAAAAGTAATGATCCACATAGCCCTCACATTCACAATAAACAAATAAAAGACTAGAAAATATTTACAAAATTAAATTAAACTACAAAATATTATTAATATTTATTAGTTTATAAATTTTAAGATTATTTGTGTATAGTATGTATGGTCACAAATCAAAATAATAATAAAAATAGAATATTATAATGCATTTTAGAAAATCCCTATAGTCATATTCGATTTGAAAATCCCCATCAGCATCGTTACAAAATCAGACCCCTCTTTGAACCCGTCTCAAGACGAGTTAAAACACTTTACAATTCAGAAATATTGTAAAAGTCACGTCCCAATGTTACAGTAACCCCTTTCTTTCAATCGCGTCTCAGGACTTTTGTGAAAATATAAATTATTCATATTCGATTACCCCAAGTCGCGTCGATCAATGTATGTAGAACCCAATCTCTTTCGTTTGCTTCTGAAATATTTTCTCGGCCTATTTTTCAAGTTCGTTTTTCTTGTGGCAATTGTTTTTGTTCTCATTAGTCTTTCACGTGGTCATTAGGTCCCTTATTCGTTTTTACTTTAACTAATCTAGCGTCTGTGTATACCTATGTATAGGTATGTGGCCATTTAAAACGCATTCTTAGATTGATTCAGGTAACATTCTCAAGGAATGTAGGTATCTTTTTTATGCGGTTGGGAAATCATCAAATAACTCTCCTGCTATGGGGGGAGTGTCAGACTTTTATTGACTAAAATCTATCTATGTTTCTTCTTTCGTCGAAAGAGATACCGCGGCCCCGGAACGTAAATGGCGATAGAAGGAACATGGGTAGGTTTTAGTCAGTACAAGTCTGACACTCCCCCCGCCCAGGCCGGGCCAGGCCTCATTGGCACGACCAATTTATTAGTCACTTAATAAAAGTGTTAGTATGAGTTAGTTAATAATAAAACATACTACCAACGTTTTACAATACTAATTATCTTCTACAAATAAAATTAAAAACAGCCCACGCTAGAGAAATCGGATAACAGCCACACAAAAAAAACATTAAAGCTACTACACAATACATTCTGCAACACATTCTGCAACACACACTCAATTCCAATCCCCCAAAAGTTATACAATCGACTAGACTTACCAACCAAGAAACATTGCCTCACCTATAGAGCAAAAAATCCTAATTTACAAGTTCATAACTAACTAAATATATTAGCCATCCCGCCAGGTTACTAGCTCAGCTGCATAGCACTTAACAAAAAAATCATCTCCTTTAACCCAACAAAAGCTTAGCGCTGTTCTCCCAGACTGAGTTTAAAGCGATCTTTTCTCAGATGCCAGTCACCATCTCCGCTTTTGTACGGAGGCTATTCAACGTCGCCGGGTGAAGCGCGGGATTGGACAGCCAAACTCAATTACCGTGGAACGTCCACAGACGAGTTTTTATTTATGCGCTGGTCCTTTGAAAAACGTGCCTCATGCTAATACAATAGCTTCTTGTTTGTTCGTATTTTTTAAAGGAAGGAGAATGATGTTTAAATAGATCAAGATTTTAAACAAAGATGTTACACTTTAAGTCTGACTAATTAAGACTTTAAGCTCTTTACTTGACTTAGAAGTAAAGTGGTTGCTTGTACTACTGCTGAGCATGTTTTGGGTTGAATTCTTAGGTCAGGTAATCTTACTGGGTCTTTCTATCAGGAATTCCTTAGTAGGAGTCCCGGAATATAGATTCAAACCTGGTTGATGTCAATTGACAAAATGTGGGATTACTGTGGGTCCATCCCTACTGAACCTTTCGGATATTACAAGCGTGAAATTTCCTGATGAGTTAGCCTAACATAGACAGGCATAGACTGACACCTAATTAAACAAAGCACAATGGAAACAAATATTCTAACTCACACAAACCCACACAAACACTAGAAATCACCACTCCGGAAATCGAACCTCGATCCCTGAGATACTGCGTCAGTTAGGACACACTAGCATATAACACTTTGTAACCTATCTATATAATAGTATTACTTTAATCCTTACTAATATTATAAAAGCGAAAGTGAGTTTGTTTGTTTGTTACCTCTTCACGCTTTAATGGCTAAACCCATTTTGATGAAATTTGGTACAGAGATAGTTGGGAACCAGGAGACGGACATAGGTTATTTTTATTTATTTTTTAAAAGTGGGATATGAGGGAAAAAGAGGGAAGAAAAGGGAAAACTTAGCGTTGCTATTACAAATCAATAAGGCGCAAGGGCAAGAACTGCAGGTCGTAGGTACTGTGTTATACCGAATTTAACGCGAGCGAAGGTGCGGGCAAAAACTAGTCTACTATACACTTGTCATTTCTTCTTCCGTGAACTCAGTACCCGTTACTCCCAATACTATCTCCATAAATTAAATAATATTTTTTTTTGTGTGACAGCAAACCCAGTTACTGGATAATACGATATCCGTTGGTAAGCCTAGTTGTATAGACTTTCATGAATCTACAAAGGAAATGGAAACTCGGTACATAATAGGTGTTCACTCATCCTTAGACCAACATAGCCAAGATCGCCTTAACCGAAATATTGACCCGTATGACTCTAATTATTTATATTTTATATCTAAGGGCTTCTCCATGACAGGCCACAGAATAACAGTAGTATTTTTATTACAGCAAGTAACTAAACCAGCCTAAAACTTAAACGAAAATAACAATTTCAATTAAGAACCTTATACATTCAATAATAAATAATAACGATGCGAGATTCATTCAAATATAACTAGTTCTTTCATGAAAAGAAAACGAACAAGTCAACATAAAAATAAAATCCTGAATCTTCAATTTTTATCTTTCCACTACTTAATATCAGCACAGCTAAAGTGCCTAGATTCAATGCATTGAATATGACTGAATGAGACCCGATTCATTCGTTCGCGAGTGAAGTAAGAACTGCAACTACACACGGTCACGTAGCTTGTCGAGCCAGCGATGAGCTTGTAAAAGCGTTCGTGCGTTACAGATCATACAGATAGCTGGCAGCGTTCCATTTTCGAATATGATTCGTTTTTTAAATTATCTGTGAACGTTTTGTCGTGACTTGGGAATTTTCTTGTTCAGTGAATCAGAAGAATTGGAGAATGGCAAGCAACTGCCATAATAGTAGAATCAAATTGTGATTACGATTTTGTCTTCCTTGCAGTCTTGTGCGCTCATATGAAACTATTATTTTCTTTTTAACGCTTTCCAGACTGCGCGTATAGTGAATTCTTGAACAAAACTGCAATAATTGATAATATCGACTATGTCATTAATACTTGTTAGGGGTTGTTGAGGTTATCTTGTGTTTGGTGCCTACTTTATAAGAATATATATCAATGATCAATACTTAAAGACAATTTATGACTAAACTGGAACTTATTTCAGCAGTATATCCACAAACGAAGATATATTAGCATACCAGACAGCAAGGTATAACCAAACCAGAGCCAAAAAGAGCCAGTCAATAAAACACTCGATTTAAAACACAACATTTTTACACAAACTTTATCTGGGAAACTTTGTTTTTGGCAAGCAGTCTTGGCTTCGAAGTTGTCCGTCTATTCCAGCCGTGGATCACAGCTGGCCCAACTTCAAACCAACGGGTGCTTGATCCAGCCTCTCTTTTTTAATTAATACCACTTCGAACAGAGCACCAAAAGAATGCTTCAAGTCATTAAAAGTTTTAATAGCATTTGACTTGGAGTTGCAAGGATGGTAACAAATTTTAGTCGAAAACTTTTGGTTTTTTTGAAACTGTAAGAAATAGTTTGGTACCGAGTTTTTTTGAATGGCAAAGTGTTGCCATAAAAGGGTTGGAGTTAGGAGTTTGAGAAATATCGTGATTGTATGTTTGAGTTTTACTTTACGAATGGGCCGGGTTTTTTGAATTACTTTTGTGCTTATGAAAGTTTTATTATGCTGTATCTTGTGAATAAAATACTTTGACTTAAATTTTCCTTACTTAAAACGTATTTGAGAAACTATCAGAACCTATTATTAATAAAAAGTAATAAGTGATGTAAACATTACCATAAAACATAACGCCTTTGAACCATGGGGCTCGGCAGAAGGGTTAGGCAGAGGTGAAACTATCAGAGTTGCAGGTTGTTTGAACGCGATACCGCGATAACATCCCACCCATGTTTCTTCTTTTTAGACAGTAAAAAGTGAGTCCCCCTGCTCCGCCTTTAGAGGGGTGCTATTCGATGATATCCCATCCTCAAAAAAAGAGGTGTACCTAACAGTAGACCCTATCACATCTCGGCAGTCATTTAAACAATATGTTTTCGAGATATGGATTAGCGCTGAAAAAACAAAACTGTCACAACTACAAACAAACTCAAAAGCATTTATTTCAATTAGACCATTACAAGCACTTTTGTATGTCAAGAAACAAAATGTTGAAGCTACAATCCCGGTAACAAGACATAATAACTTGAAAGTACTGTAGTTTTAAATTGTTATGTTAAATTCCTGGTAACACAGTTCCTCATTCTTGATTTGCAGGTACCTGCTACCTGCAGTTTTCGCCTTATTGATTTGTAATAGCAAAGATAAGTTTTCTCTTTTCTTCCCTCTTTCTCCCTCATATCCCACTTTTTTAACCTATGTCCGTCTCCTGGGTCCCAACTATCTCTATACCAAAATTCATCAGAATCTGTGTAACCATTAATTCGTAAAGAGGTAACAAACAAACTCACTTTCGCTTTTATAATATTAATAAGGATAAAGATCTTTGAACCTAAACTGTGTGTGTGTGTCATGTGTGTTTCAAGATTCCCAAATAAAAATCAAAACCTTATTAGGTTTTCATCAACAACTTTAATCCCACCTAAATACGCACAAACAACAACACAACATTACCTTCCCAACAACCAACTCGGCAATCATTACAGAATCCCCAATTTAAACCGTAGGTACACTCTCGGATACCTTTAAAAACATAATTCTGTGTAAGGCCTTACATAGCCACCCTCTGCCTTTAAATCGAAAACCAATTACGGAAAAACTGTACATAAATACAGCCGAGCATTGTCCGGACGTGTGTATGTATACGCATATGGAAACGGTAAATGCGACAACAGAGAACTTGCACGACTGGAAGAGGTAGATTAAATATTCGAATTTGAAGAGATAGAATGTTTTTTTTTTGTGGCAATACATCCTTTTTAGTGATATAGAGTCCAGGTAATAGTTAGCTGGATATTATTTATAAGAGCAAATTCAATTTGAATTGACAATCTAGCATGTTTATTCCTGCGCTGTATTTTTGGAAATCCGTACAGTTTCAAAAATACAGCGCAAGAATTAACATGCTAGATTGTTAAGATATAGTGAACTAACTTTTGCCCGCGGTTTTGCTCGCATTAAATCCGGGGTAACACGGTTCCCCTTTCCTGTTTTGCAGGTACCTGTTACGTGTAGTTTTTGCCCTTGCGTTTTATTTATTGTAATTAGCAAAGCTAAGTTTTCCTTTTTCTTCTCTCTTTCTCCCTGATTTATCATTTTTTTACGAAAAAGCTAAGTCCTTCTCCAGGGTCTCAATTATGTATCTCTGCACTAAAATTCATCAAAATCGGTTAAACCATTTAGGCGTGAAGACGTAACAAACAAAAAAACTCACTTTCGCTTTTATAATATTAGTAAGGATGTAACACACAAGAAAGCAAAGAAAGGATTCCAGATGGGCAAGCTTTCTTTGGCTAAAGAAAGAGCGGCTGATAAATGTGAGACATATCTGCGCAGAAGAATATGAATTAATAAACTTTGGAATTTAAACTAGGTGTAGAGACGGTCTCCAAAGGCGCTGGAACATCAACCCAAAAACGAATTATCTGTCAAGTTATTGGATTGAAGATAAAATCATCAGAGTAGTTATATAAAAAAAAACTATGCGTAATGTTAGAGCCTAAACCTACAGAAGTCCAGTACCCCATCCATAGAACTCTACAACAGTAGATAGCACGTTTAATTAACACAAGTGACAGGGCGATGTGAGCCGACGCACCGACTGGCACATATAGCGAAATAACAATACCAGGCTATGTAGTGTGGATTATAAATGGGTTTGATTTAAACACCGTTGGTCTGTAATGAAGAGATGATCTTCGTTTGTTTGAATGAGGTGAATGTGTTTGTTGTACGGGTATTTTGGGTAAGATTCAAGGTTTGAGGGTTTATTTTGAAAGACTTATCAAGAGTAGCAACAAGTTTCTTTGCTGCGTCTTCTGGTATTATTAATTTTATATAGTTACTAGCTTTTGCCCGCGGCTTCGCTCGCGTTAAATTCGGAGTAACACCGTTCCCCTTGCGCCTTATTTATTTGTAGTAGCAACGCTAAGTTTTCCCATTTCTTCCCTCTTTCTCCCTTACATCCCACTTTTTTCAAAAAAATAGCCTATGTCCGTCTCCTGGTTCCCAACTATCTCTGTACCAAAACTCATCAAAATCTGTTTAGCCGTTAAAGCGTGAAGAGATAACAAACAAACTCACTTTCGCTTTTATAATATTAGTAAGGATTTTTGTCAGGCTAAACAATTCAGGGCCATCCAAACGGGTGTTTGGCTAACTTGTCGTCTAATGCCCTGTTCTAATAAACAAAAACGACTCGTTTTGCTAACGGATAGTTACAACCATCCGTAAGCAAAACGAGTCGTGGCATAAGTCGTGGACAACAATTAATTGAGGATCGCTCAAAACCTGAAACTGGGCAGAAAAAAGAGGAGGTCTATACACAGCAGTGAGTGATTCTGGGTTTTTTATTATGAGAACAATTTGTTAAGAGGAGCTCGTAAGTAAATTAAAAAAAATAGGCAAAGCCGCGCTTGGATAGGTTGCTTTCTCAGACGATGGGTGACCACCCATTATATACCGAGTTTCCTCCGTGCCTCGGAAAGCACGTTAAGTGCTGTCCCCGGCTGTTGTTTGTAGATCTTTGTCAGTGGTTACAGGTAGCCAGTGTCTCGAAAGTCTGACAACCAGGTTTACCTATATATCCCACCGATACGATGGGTGATACGGTACTAATTGGGTAGTGGAGGTCAGATAAAATACAAGATAAAATTTTGTTGGATTCGGTTAGACTGGAAGCCGACCTCAAATAAGTTGGTAAAAAGCTAAGCAGAATGATGATGATGATGTTGATAATCCGCGAATTACGTGTTTTACTTTCAGAATTAAATTAAATATTATTCATAATTGCTTCGTGAACACACTACTACATTTTTATTAAAAAAAAAAAAAAACTTTCTTATTTATATGCAGATGTAGTGCCCCACATAATGATTTACAAGCAAAGAACAACATTAATTCATTATGAAACAAATTAACATAATAAAACAAGAACGGAAAAATACATAAAATATAGAATAATATAAAATACAGTCGGCCATCTATATCCACTAACAAGGGCCGTGCATTACCATAATTTCCGACCTACCTATACAGATACAAATCCATTTAACCTGTTTTATATTCCGCAAAAGTGCCCAGAAAAGGCCAGAGGACTTAACGAGTGAATTAGAATTTTACATTGTAATGGTTGTTGGCCGCAGAGAAGGGTGAAATAGGGGTAAAAGTGGGGGGATGAAAAACGCGAACGTCGAGTGGCATCTCACCTAGGCGCGGCGCACACTTCAGAGCTTTGAACTAATTATCCGGTGCTGTGTAACTCGCAAGCAGCAATTTCACTAATTATTACATTCATTGAGAAACTGCGAAAATTAAACCGTATTTTTTGGTAGCGAGTAGTGATTTAAATGTTTTGTCACGAATGTGAAACAGGAGTAAATTGGTTTTATACTTCTTTATTACAAGTGCGCTTTTGTATGCGTTTTACTCGTTGACTTGTGTATCGGTGCAGTTGTACCGACAACGACGCAAATTGAGTCTGTATTTTCTCTTCAAACTAAATGCTTTTCCCGTGCTACAGTTGCACTTATGGAGTTAAATGGCTCAACAACGTTTTAGGCTCTGGTAGACTCTTATAAGTATAGATATTTCACATGTTTACGAATCTATAGTCTGGCATGTTTTCTATACAATGCAACAATCATATCATCCATATAAATAAAATTTAATTTAGCGAAACAGGTATCCCGATCTTTTCAACTCCACTGAAAAACAAATTGGCAACCATTTAATTCTGACAAACTAACAATCAAAATAATATCAAAAACAAAAATTACCTTTATTCTTGACAAAATTTAAAAAGGCCATTGAAAATAGTAATCTGATAATATCCAAGAGCTAGAACCATTTAACTTCTTTCGAACTTATACATATTAAAAGAATGACAGCGAACTTGAACACAATTGTGAGTCGTGACAATTCACAATGAAACTTTATTTGAATTTAAATAGTTTCGGAGTCGTCAGACTGGGATAAACGCGTGGATCTGAAGCTGCCAGGGGACTAGAGTGACGGTTGAAAAGCAGCCAAGAAACTTAATACGTTTAAATTCTTTGCATTATTATATTTTTTATGTTTTTTTGAGGATAGTGCATTGGGAATAGAATTATTTCTTCCTACGTTTAGTTAGGTAAATTACGGATTTTGACGATTTCGATACTTATCGTTCTATTAATACCTGACATGCAAACATGTAACTTAAAGTACTTTCTGTTGAAGTAACCCTAAATCTGCACTCATAGGTAGGAAACGCGACAGGTGTCGTGATTAAAGTGACCAGAGACAGGGCCTAGACATTTAAATAAGTCGTACCATCGAATTTTATTAAACCATGCGATTAATGAAGCATAAAATAAAGCAAAAAATTCCAACCGCTCAAAAAAATTAAACTTTAAACGGAAAATCTCGAAACAAACCATCGCATTTAATTTTAAAGTCCCAAAATTCGTTTTAAATGAAAAATATTAATCCAAATTAAAACGCGGAATCGGAACACATCAGCCGTAACCGAGTTTACGGGCTTCCGATGAGTAATATACCACGCTCGATGGCTTGCAGATTACGGACTATAAATTATTATGAAGCAATCAGTGTATGGCAAAAGTTTGGGCTTTGTTTTGTGTTGGCGATACGGGGACGATACGATATGTGTACCTTGAGGCAGGTAACTTAGTGTTACTGTTAATAAAAAATAAAAATACTATCTGTTGTATTCCAATTTTATTTGGGATCATACCACATTTTTCTCTTTCATTCGCTTCCATAAGTTCGTACACTATTTCGATACATGCCAGACGATCCGCGAAAAGCGCGCAGTTCGACCGGTTGCAAAAATCTTAGAACGTTCGTTTCATTTTGCTACTCGCTAGTTGACTCTCTAGGTGCTAAGCAAGTCAGCGTGTTCGTAGCCTAAATCTCTCGTGTTTTTTGCCTTTTGTTTTATTAGTTTTTTGTTTAATATTTTGTTTTACTTTTTTGTCATGTGCAAATTAAATAAATACTTTTTCATTCTTTAAATTAATACTGTTAAAAGTCATTGAAAAAATATGAATAACTTTGATAGCTATTGCCGCTGTGTAGGCCATCCACCATTTACACCTATAGAAGTGTTTGTTTGTTGTATGATTTTTCCAACTTATCTCCAAAACGACACGACCAATTTTGACGGGACTTCAACAGGCAGATTGCTGATTATAAGAAGTTACTTTGGTTTCTCTTATTTTTTCAAAATCGAGACGATTTACGATTTTTTTTTATTTTTATAATAATTTCACACGGACGACAGTCGCGAGCAATAGCTAGTCTACAATAAACGATACGACACCGCTACAAAACATCGTCAAACATAAAGGATCTTGTTCACGAACCGTGACCCGCCGTAGATTTATTGGTAATATAATTTTGATTGATCGAAGCGATTTCAGCCACCAACTTGAGGTTTAAAGCGACGCACTGAGAGCTTAGCCGTAATCAATCTTAAACGGGTAAACTAATAGGTTTAGCGCAGGTGACATAATACGTTTAAGAGTTTAGTGCTTCGGGTTAAGAGTTATTTTGCAGGTCATTTTGGTACAGGCAGTAGTTTTTTTTTCTATTAAAAAGCTACTGAACCGCTTTACCCGATGTAATCTAACCGATTTAAGTTTTAGGTGAATTTTGTATGAATTTAATGCGTGTTTTAATAATGGTATCTCTTTCGAACAACCCGCAACCCCGGGTTGTCTAGAACATGGAAACTTAACTTTACTGGTGAAATGTTATCATATTTCTTTCGCCTTTTGTGAAAAGGATAACAGGTTTGATGTAAAATTATTTATCCATCATCGTCACCATTCTCTTTGCTCTATTTGCCCCTATTTCAAGTTTTATTGCATTGTTATAAACGGATATATTAAACTAGCTTTTGCTCGCGTTAAATTCGGGGTAACACAGTTCCCCCTTTCTGATTTGCAGAAACCTGCTATCTGTAGTTTATGCCGAAGCGCCTTATTTGTTGTAATAGCAAAGCTAAGTTTTCCCTTTTCTTCCCTCTTTCTCCCTCATTTCTCAATAACATATGTCCGTCTCCAGAGTCCCAATTATCTCTATACCAAAATTCATCAAAATCGGTTTAGCTATGTAGGCGTGAAGACGTAACAAACAACAAACAAACTCACTTTCGCTTTTATAATATTAGTAAGGATTTGTGATTGTCTGTTTCATTCTAAGCATTGAAAACCTTAATTAAAAGACCCCAGTATTATATCTCCTAAAATAAATCCTGTAAAACAATTAAATTTTAATCCAAAATAGTCTGTATAAAGGTAACAGCTGTGAGGTATGATGAAGGCATTCATTTTTCATTCTTAATACAGTGATGTTAAGGACGACAGGTGACACTGATTCGCTTGTCCCACATAAGCTCACGGTAGAAGCGAAAATTATCTCGGAAATTGTAAGACTATTTGCTTTGATGCGTTATCTATATATATATAAAAGAAAGTCGTGTTAGTTACTCCACTTATAACTCAAGAACGACTGAACCGATTTAGCTGAAAATTGGTGAGGAGGTAGCTTAGAACCAGGAGACGGACATAGGATACTTTTGATCCCGGTAAGAGAAGTAGGGTAGGTAGAAAGATACAAAATTGCATTGCAACGCATGCCGGGGCACAGCTAGTTAAAATTAAAGTAGAATATAAGCAACATCCTTTTTTTTTAAATGGTGTTTTTAAATAACATAACATATTATTATCTCCATAAGGTTGGCAGTAGAGTACCTAACATTACACCGATATACCTCTTTTGGCGAGCGTGCCTTCAATTGGTTATAAATTTAGAATTCGTGGTTGTTACTAAGACAGTTATTTTTTAAGTACCCTACCTAATGTCCCACTGCTGGGCAAAGGTCTCGCCTTTCTTCTTTCACACCTATATAGAATGTGCAATCTCTGGTTATGTTAGCCCCATTAAAAATTATCAGATCAGTCAATAATATTACAACAAAACAACACTAGTTATCGTTACACGTGAGCACAGATTATTTGTGGTCTATATTCGTATTTATGAAAATAAAACCATTGACTTCAGATATTTCAAGATCCATATAATACATTTCAGTTATTAAAATAAATAAATAAAATCATGTGTTAAAATTAAATTCTACAACTATACTACATTATTGCCATATTAATCCACAAATTCAACAGCAAAATATACAAACATAAAATTAAATTATTGTTAAATTTTATTTGTATCACTCGTCTCACAAATAACCTCCAAAATGGGAATGAGATCCTGTCCGCTACAGTCTTTAAGATTCTGTTTGGTAATGTTTACTTTTAGGGTTTGAACCTTACGACTTACAATTCGCCATGCGACTGTCACCACTGCAAATGTTCATACCATAATTTTATCATAAAAACTAAACATACTCGGGCCGCAGTATATCAAAATAAAGAATATAATAAAAAAAAAATGTAGGTATGTGTTTGAGCCGTTTGAGGTTGAAACACTAGCCCGAGTGCTCACCTAGTTCTTCGGGATACAAAGCGGTTGGTCAACCCTTCACGTGTCCAATCAGCAACTACTTGCTGCCAGCCTTTTCGGGGGGAGTGTCAGACTTGTACTGACTAAAATCCACTCATATTTCTTCTATTGCCCTTTATGTTCAGGGGCCGCGGTACCTCTTTCGAACAACTAGCAACCCCGGTAGGCGGTGGCTCTGGCAGGCCCTTCTGAATGCTGCCAGCCTTCTGGGCACTTTCTTATTGACAGCGATGTAGATAAATTTTTGAATATAGTAAAAATATTCCGTTTGCATTTCAAAAATACATAAATAAACCATGTCCTACAAAATTTTACTCAAATTCAATGGCAACAATATTTACAAAACACAACATTTCTAAACTGCAAACTTTTCAAACAAAGGCATTGACAGGCTCGCTTCTCGCCAGTTAACCAAATAACCTAAAAAAAACATAATTTGTCACCCACTCAAACGCACGTTGTACAAAACAGCACGTCAGCGCCAGAATGCCAGTTTTTAATTGCCAAACAGCGTGGCTAGTGCCATTTCATTCAATTACTGGCACTCGACACTCTTGCATAACATTGTCGAGTTTTGTAGATAATTCCATAATGTATGTTTTAACTTTGTTTTAATTCTGCCACGGCGACAGGCGTGCTCCAGGTATGATATTTGTTGGAAACGCTGCTTTTGTCACAAAACATTGTAGAAATGTTTTAAATGAAGTCAACATTTTTACTCTCCAAATCGTTCAGTAATTTTATTTGTCTGTGTAATAATATAATATAATATTAGTTTTTGCCCGTGGCTTCGCTCGCTTTAAATTTGGTATAAGACAATACCTGCTACCTGCAGTTTTTGCCCTTGCGCCTTATTGATATTGTAATAGCAACGCTGGATATATCGGAGAACGAGGGAAAGAAAGGCAAAACTTATTTTACCTTTCTTTCCCTCGTTCTCCGACATATCCAACTTTTTTATATAAAAATTATCCATTGTCCGTCTCTTGGTTCCCAACTATCTCTGTACCAAAATTCATCAAAATCGGTTTAGCCATTAAAGCGCGAAGAGGTAACAAACAAAAAACTCACTCTCGCGTTGATAATATTATAGTAAGGATTTGTCAGTATACGTGAATTATTAGCAACCAATACTCATTCAATTTTAACATAACATAACAGCATGACCAGCCCGTGATACAATACAATAATAACTTCCCCCGATCTGGGCGCCGCGAAGGGAAGGGTCAGACTTTTACTGACTAAAACCCACCCATGTTCCTGGTCCTTCTTTTGCCCTTTATGTTCCGGAACTCTTTCAACCAACCCACAACCTCGGCAGACGGCAGCTTTAGCAGGCGCTTCCTACACAAACCTTTATCGAAATCTTCAGGGATTACATGCGTGTTGTTATCTATGTGTTTATTATACATTTATATAGAAATAGATGTACCTTTGTTCCTTTTGTTACTTACTAGCCAACATATCAACTAAAACACAAACTAACTCAAAAACCTCAAAACTAAATACGAAACTAATCTAGACAATGAACAGCAGTAGATGTAAAATGATCCAGGTTCAAAAACTATGAAAAGTATTTGTTCATCACACACAATCTACACTCGTCGTCCCAATATCCAGCGCACACATATCTACATACAAGCTCATTTCCCGTCGCCGCTCGTCTGCTCACAAACTCACAGCGCCTGACTAGGCGTTTACATAAGTTGCATTTTCGGACATAATTAAAATTTCCACGCCTGGGAATTCTATTATGGAATTTAACACATCCCGCGCCGCTGTGCGAATTTCAGCTGAAATCATTGTATTTTCCGCAGTACGAATCCTATGAATTTTTGAGGATGAAATTTCGGGAAATATTATGCTGAATTTTATGTTCTTCGAATATTCAGCGGAGTCTATGTTATGTAATTAATAATACACCTTTTGATAGTATTTAATAACAGCATTCGTTTTTCTTTATTCACTTTTTCCTTTCTTACAATTATTTCACAACAAATTAATAAAAGATATCTTATCTTATCTATTAAGTGAATATCGGGCCTTGTTTAGAAAATAATAAAATTACCCACTAGAACGAAAAAAAAACTACTTATCCAACTACCAACGTTGAAACGTGCAGCGAGAACATTGAAGTACAACACAAGTTCAAACAAAAGAAAGTTTCTATCGATTCGCAGAACGAGTGCTTCCGCCAACCAATTATGTATGAAAGTGTTGTTAACTAACTTATTTTATTTGCAGAACTAAAGAATTGCGTAGCCATTGTTTGTAGAATGTTAAAGAAAAATACGAAAGTCTGAATTGTGTTGTATTTTTTTTTATTCTTAATTTTTGGCCTTAACCAGTCTGATGAGAAGCGATTATGCGGCCTAAGTTTGCCTAGAACCAACCTATTTAAAACAGAACAGATCATCATCTACCTAGCCTTTTCCCAACTATATTGGGTCTTCTTCCAGTCTTACCGGATGCAGCTGAATACCAGGATTTTACATGGAGTGCCTATCTGACCTCCATAACCCAGTTAGAACTGGGTAATTCGATACCCCTTGGTAAGACTGGTTGTCGTCTGTAACGACTGTCAAAGATCTACAAATGACACCTGTAACCAACAGCTTAACGTGCTTTCCGAGGCACGGAGGAATCTCGGTATGTAACGGGTGGTCAACCATCTACAGATCAACTTAGGCAAACGCGACTTAACCTAAAGATCAACCTGAGCGGCTACTATTATTTAGCAACTTTGAAGATATCTAGACGATAATGCTCAGGGAACAGAAACGCCGGTAGTGATTTGGTTATGAATATACTTAGGGTTGAGAACGATTAAGAAAAGATGATTGAAATATTTATCTGGTTAGGGGAAAGGAAACTGTAAAAGCGTTGATGTGAAACGGTATTCGGAAATAAACGAGAAATAACTAAAAGCAAAAAGAACCCATAGGATGGTCATCAAGCACAATCAGTAAAGTAATCTGTTACTTTCGTCTTATTTCTCTAATTCATCTTTGGTAGAAGTAAAAACGTTGGTTTCATTTCAATTAATCATCCGTCCCCTCGAGAGCATTCCGAAATGTCCGCACTTCGAAACTTATTAGAGAGAATATAAAAGAACGAATAGAAACAATAAGTAGCGTCCAACGAATGAATATATGAATAAAATCTTTGTCAACTTTTGTAATCAATCTGAAGCGAGTTTCAACAGTCGCTAACGATCTCATTCATAACAAACTTTGTATAGAAGGCAAGCCTTAATTAAATCGTCGATTCATATTCCCCTGTCCCGATACCCAATCAAAGGCAGATGGAATCAGAAAAAAGTCGAAAACGGTGAAGACTTTTGTAATTAGCCGACTGTGGGAGCGACAAAAAATACATTTCGCTGTTCCTATGAATATGCAGCGGTAGTGCCTGTCGCGGCCCGCGGCCTCCGCTGAATTATTAATATTTACCTAAAACAAACGAGACTCAGTCTAGATATAATGTGGGTAAGTAGGGATTAAGTTGGCAGAAAGACGAACCGCCTCTGCTTTATTACAATGAATTGTCGACGTCAAAGCTTAAGGACTAAGTCAGGCCACAATAGAATTGTATAAGTTTCATATTATGATAAATTAGCTCTATGGATAAACGACTTAGAGGTTTAATTTGAATGGGAATTACTGTTGAGGAAGCTTTAAATATTACCATTGTGTTTTAAAGCGACATCCTCTGAATTTAGTCATGTTTATTGGATTGGAGAAGAATGAAGTAATTTTTCGATGAAATTCTGTATTTGCAATCACTAAAAACCTGTGAAGTTGTCTAAAGCGACACATTTATAAAAAAAAACGGCGAACTCTGAGTCCGTAAACTTAGCAGCACAATCAACAGTCCATTGACTTGGTGATTTAAATATAATTAAAACTCAAATGAATGAACTCACTTTGACAGAACAGAGAAGAAGTCCAGAAGTGCAACTGACGAAGATATTAATGAAAAGGAACTACTGAGAAGAGCAGGTTTGATGTATTGTACACGACGGCACATCAACCTACACAAAACCATTTTTAACCTGATCTCTCTACAACGGTGTGCGATCCGTAGTACAGCGACCAGAAAGGCTACTATGACATCTTATAGCAATTCTTATTCCACTGAGGGAAAGAGATGGTGCTAGACACCCTGTATAGCTCTGTCTCTTTCCCTCAGTGGAATAAGAATTGCTTTAAGAGGTCATAGTAGGGTAGCTGGTTATAATATGTAGTTTATAATAGGTCGACCTGCCGTCGTGCGTACACGCACCTGCTTCTGCTGAATATGAAATCTATACTAATATTATAAAGCTGAAGAGTTTGTTTGTTTGTTTGTTTGAACGCGCTAATCTCAGGAAGTACTGGTTCGAATTGAAAAATTCTTTTAGTGTTGGGTAGTCCATTTCTTGAGGAAGGCTATAGGCTACATAACATCACGCTTCGACCAACAGGTGCTGAGCAGCGTGGGTGAAACCGCGAGGAACAGGTAGTCTATACTAATATTATAAAGCTGAAGAGTTTGTTTGTTTGTTTGAACGCGCTAATCTCAATGACTACTGGTTGGAATTGAAAAATTCTTTTAGTGTTGGATAGTCCATTTTCTATAACATCACGCTACGACCAACAGGTGCTGAGCAGCGTGGGTGAAACCGCGTGTTGTGTTGTTTCTTCCACAAGACACTATATCTGCCATTGGTTTTAGTAGATAATGACGATAGGCTCGCCCCATATTCCATAGAAGTTAAACATAAAGGGCGAAACATGGATCTACTATTAGATGCAATTCTACCTAAACATACATTTGGATTAAAGGCATGATGCTAGTTACGAGTTGTTCGAAAGTTGCGGGTTTTTTGAAAGACAAGCCGATACCGCGGGCCAGGAACAAAAACGGCAAAAGAAGGAACATGGGTGGGTTTTAGTCAGTAAAAGCCTAACTCCCGCCCCGCTCAGAGCGGAGGGGGGGAGTTTTTTTAAGATTTCCACTATTGTTTATCTATCACTTATTATTTACATAATAGGCACGAGTCACAAGGTACAGGCACAAGTTATGAGTAGTACTTCTGCAGTTTGTTCTTTTGTTTGTTATCTGTAAGGATATTGGCAATGACCTTCATAATTTTCGCATTTCTTTTGTTTTTTATTCTGTTATTACATTACTTTTCTTCGTCGCTCCTTATTTTAACGAGTTGCTTTGAGATTTGATGTCTAGTGGGGCATTTCAATTATTATAACAATGTATAATACTGTTACAGTTATTTTATTGAGAAAAGCAATGTCTTGTTATCTTAAATTGGAGAAATGAAAGATATTTTATGAAAGCTAAAACGACACATTAAGTAAGTTTATAACAAAAAAAAAACAAATCGGGAAATCTTTATTTTGACTGTCTGTTTTTCCATAGTTATCTCTAACTTATGTCTTTTTATATTTGGAAGTCGGTTTTTTATTTTTACAAAAAAAGTTTTTTTACACCCCCGATTTTAACAAATAAAATACTATCTATGTAATTAATTCACGTACGCTATATTCCAAAAGCCTCAGCTAAGTCGGAAAATGTCATGTACGTAGAAAGTTTCAGTATTTGATTTTGTAATTTAAAAAAAAAACATGTTTTGAAAATTAATTTTGAAAATGTTACGCCACAGACTACCTACAGTACTGTTTCTCCTCTTCTTAAGTCCATCCAAAGGTTGTCTTGAAAAGATCGCTTTTAGCGATAAGACCGCCCATTGTGTCACCTTATTTATAAGTTTGTATAGTGTTATTCTTGTTACTTGTATGGTGTAAATAATAAAGAATATTCTATCTATCTAAAGTTTCTAGTAAAGTCTCATCATTTTCTTCTCAAGTATTTGGTAGGGCCTAAACTTTACCCCCTTCTAATGCCAGACATGTTAACACAAAAACAATGCTACAATTAGCACCGTACACTCGGTTGGCGATGACTGGCCCGCTCTCCTGGCGAGGGTACGTCTTACAAATGCTACCTAAGTTCGTGCTAAGTTGTTTGGCTAACTTGCGCTTGACGATGTCCAGAGTACTAGGAGTGCAGATGTTAATTGGAGCGAGAAATTTGTGAGTTTAAGTGTCCTCAGATCCTTTGTTTTAATCTTTAGATAGTAGTCGCTTCCGCTGTCCGTTCGCTTATATCTTTTAAAACACTCAACGGATTTTAATGCAGTTTTCAGCAACAGATAAACAGATAAACTGGTTTAACCACGTTTTGGTGAAACCACGTGGTGAAGCTAGTGTAATAAAGGTTTAATACATAAAATAATTCAGGGAATACATAAAGATTTAAAACTGTTTACCAAAAATGCTACAAGCTAGTAATGCTACACGTTGTCACACTTAATAATAATTCTTATTATTTATTTGTTATTACTAGCTGTGCCCAGTGGTTTTGCCCGCTGGTTAGGTCCCTTTCTCACTTAGCGGTATGAAAATAGATGTTGGTCTATTCTCAGACCTACCCGATGTGAACACAAAATTTCGTATAAATCGGCCAGCCTTTTTGGAGGAGTTGGGCAACAAACACCGTGACACGAGAATTTTATATATTAGATAAACAAATACTTAATTACAAAGACTTCTTTCAGGTATAGCAACGAAGTCGGGTTATAAAAACGTTTGTTGATGACTAAAATGTCTTTTATTAGCCTTCGATGCATTTCGCGACATCTCATCAGACGTGGCCGTAGAGTCTAAAGTCTATAATTTCCTAAGTTACAAGTCGGATTTTAAAGACAGAAATTAGATAGTTGTTTTCTGGTCCAATTTTATAACGACGAATATTCACAACCTCTTCAAATTCAGTTGTTTAATATTTCAACACATACATATCTAAACCACATACTCAGAAACCAGGAATTCCACAGCACACACCAGAGACAAGATGAGTAAATACAAACTACCAATATCAAGAGCAAATGGTAAGGCTTGCGGTTGTTGGAACGCAGCACGCTCCGAATTTAACAGTATTAAATTATTTTCGATAGCATACAACAGTCGAGTTATGTCGGCTTGTGGATTCAACTTTAAACTGAATCAGACTGCGTTGTTTGTGAAAATACATCGATGATCGTATGATGGTGGATGTATTACCGGGAAACATCATCAAATAAAATAAAGAAATAAAATAAATATCTTGGGACAACTCACACACGGCTATCTGAACCCAAGCTAAGCAGAGCTTGTGTTATAGTAACCAGACAACTGATATACATACTTATATAATTTATAAATACATACATACTTATAGATAAATCGCCACCAGACACAGAACAAACAATCATGCTCATCACACAAAGTTTGTCCTGGGTGGGAATCGAACCCACGACCTCCGGCTCAGCAGTCAGGGCCACTAACCACTAGACCAACAGGCCCGTCGTAAAATGCTTTTACCCAACTATGTTGGGGTCGGCTTCTACATACCGAGTGTCCTCCGTGCCTCGGAAAGCACGTTAAGCCGTTGGTCCCGGCTGTCATTTGTAGATCTTTGACAGTCGTTACAGGTAGTCAGTGTTCCGAAAGTCTGACAACCAGTCTTACCAAGGGGTATCGTATTACCCAGTATTAACTGGGCTGTGGAGGTCAGATAGGCTCCATGTAAAATACTGATATTCAGCTGCATCCAGCTAGACTGGAAGCCGACCCCAACATAGGGAATTCTTTTGAATTCCCAAAATTGGGAAAAGGCTAGGCAGATGACTAAATTCACCTTAATACCAGGGGTCTAAAATAGAAATAATAATACATTTTATTTTATTTTATTAATAATTGTTTTAGTTTTCCTTGTTTTTTTATACCTTAACTTTGTACGCCATCTATTGGCAAAACATAGTGAACCTATATTTTATATACTACGTGTAAACATCTATGTTCTACAAAATAAATGATTGATTGATTGACTCTCCATGAAACTGGACGCTGCGGCAGCATTAACCTAGACGCTGTATTTTTTTTTTAAATACGGGTGATCATCATCATTATTTGGCTGCAAGACGTTTACTACTTGATTGTTCCAACTCCCATCTTTCTTCCGTTCAGTGAACACTACAGTTTATTCATCACTTTTATCATTTTTGTCCTCATGCATTGCCTCCCAATAAGAGGGTGGGTCTTCCGTGTATTCACTATCCATACCGTCTTCATTTGATATTGCAGGATTTTCTCCAACAAACACAGGTATTTCAACAGATGAATTTACATGTGGTAGAGGTAACTTCATGGTTATTTTTAACTTATATTCTCTGCCCATTACGTCCGAGTGTCTTACCGTACATAAATCAGGTGCCACTGGTATTATATTAAACATATTTGATTCACTGTTATCAGGTATTTGTGGGGTCTCCACAGTACTCGATTTAATCACTTTAGTTTTAGAAATCTCTTTATACTCAGCTCTGTATTTAGTTTTGCTAATCAATTCGGTTTGAATCGAAAATATAACTCCAGAATTATTATTAACAGCAAATGATATATTTCTTTCACCACAAGGATTCAAGTATTCTTTATCAAGTTCAATGTTCAGGTTAATTTCGTGCTTCTTCGAAGAAAATGGTTTGAAGAGAGTTTTGTTTAGCGAAGCAATTACCGGTTCATCTGAGAGTGTTGTATCAATTCTGGGATATATTGTGATTGTTTTCTTAAATGTTTTGTTTAAACTGAATGTTCCAGGCTTTTTAAATTTTAGTACCAACTTGTATCTTATGTTTCCAATACTTGTGTCTACTGTTGGTGGAATATTTTCTGGTACTGTGATTTCAAAGGGGTGTTCATATATTCCTGCAGTTAGCGATGTATCTCCATCTGTTATCTTGTTCAAAAAGTAAATCTTATGTATCACGTTTCTTTCAGGGCCTACAAATACATTTTTGTCCGATATTGTCACACTGTGGTGTTGACTATCAGTCCACTCACATTTGCCTTCCTCTACAAGTGACAGAGCTATGTTTTTGTACACTGTGTCTTGGTCCAGATGAAATCTCACAATTCCTGATACAGGTTCTCCAGTTATATGTTTTCCTCCTTTAGGCATGTGTATTAATATATCACTAGAAACACCCATCATTGATTTGTTTTGACGTCTTTCTCTTAGTATGTTTCGTTTTGTACAAATAAAAATTGTTTTGTACAAATGTAAATTTTAAAATAACTGGCTGACTTTTATCATGTCGTACTTTGTGTTGTTTAAAAATAGATATATCGCTCACCAAGATCTAAACTGAGGCAACTTAAGAATCGTGATTTTTTTGGTTAACCCTGAACTCGAATGCTGGGTGATTACGCAACTACTTAATATAACACAATTTACATACATTGACATCTACAATCTAATTATGATCTTAATTTTTGATTTTTCATTATTTTCCATAGACAGTAATACGCTTTTTTTCGTCTCCTGTAAAATAACCTTTTTTGAGTTGTCTCAATTTCTGATCTAGGTGTGCGATATGTTTATGTTATCTGATAATAGAACACTCTTTTATCAGTAAACACAGACCTATTGATTCGTCACCCACTGCGGACTTTGAACAGCTTCATCATTGGCGTATTTTTGTCTCCTTTTAAAACTATATCTCAAAAAGGCTCATGTGATGTTCCCAAATCAGCAAAAAGTGAGTAAGTGGGTGTGGGCTAAGTATGTGTGCGTGTGTGTGTAAGTGCATGTGTATGTGAGGGAGTGATTAAGATGGTATGTATTAACTCATCAAGTGTGTGGGTATGTGCTTGAGCAAAGTAAACTTTCTATTACCTTCGAACTATTCTTTTTCTTTTAGTTTAGTTTTTGGCTCAAAGTAATTGTTGGGGACACAATAAGTTTTGTTTATATCACTCTTATAGGTAAGAATGAGGAGAGCCGGGCCGCTAAGAGCCTCTTAGTTTTGGGAGGGGTAACCTTTCCTCAATTTTCTAACGTTTCCTACTGTTACTAGAGCGATTTAGGTTGACTTTTTTAGATTTAAAAGTATGCCTTGGATAATAAGTTGAAATACGCGTAAACTCCGCGTACAGTGTGTCCGTAGGATAATGTCACAGCTTTTCCAGTAGTACTTTAATAATGGCCCGCTGGTTCCGTTCCAGGTTAAGCATATACGACTTGGCGGCGCTGCTCCAGACCCTGACACAGTATTGTAGGACCGGGTGGTAAAGACTAATCATAATCTCTTTTTTTATTTGAAACGTTTTCCTACACTAGGAATTTCTCCTGTATCGTACGTGCGTTTACAAACATTTAAACTCACATACACAAACAGCCAGACCCAAAACTATTATCTGAAAGTCATACAAATATTTGTTCCGAGCGAGAATCGAACCCTCGACACGCAGCGCAGCAGTCCATCGCTCAGTCACTGCGAAAACCGTGCAGTCAAATTCGAGAGAATTGGTTTCCTCCAAGCAATCGTGCTCCACAATACTCTGCATCATTGCTTCACATCAGGTGTGTTGGCTACAGCAAAACGCAAACATGCCTGTCTAAGTCTTTGGAGCACCAAAAACTAAGCAAAGTAAAAATGCCATTTTGAATATTCGCACTAGTACTGGAATAAAAAAAAGGATTCCTGAAAGACCCAGGCATTCCAACCGACTGAGCTTACATTCTATCAAACTTTGAACGGCAACTTTTATTCCGTGATAGATCCCAAAAGGCTATTTTACGAGAGTCGACCCCTTGCGAGTCTGAAGGGGTGAAATATGTTTATTTCACTTAAAATGTAAGCAGTTTCTTTTTAAGTCTTGTTGGGGCTAGACGGATCTGAAGGTCATGGAAAACTGGTGGAGGGTTTCGAACTGTGTCTAGAAAGTCTTCGAGAGCAGGGATGGCAAACAAAAGGCACACGTGTCATAGATGGCATGCAACACAATATTTTGAGCATGCTACCGATTTTAACCATGTTTTCATGTATCTACGTCTGCAAGTCATTATCTTCAGAGATGAAAAACACTAAAGACTCACTTTGAAACCGTTTGGAAGATATATTATTGACGGGCCTGTTGGTCTAGTGGTTAGTGGCCCTGACTGCTGAGCCGCAGGCCGTGGGTTCGATTCCCACCCAGGACAAACTTCGTGTGATGAGCATGATTGTTTGTTTTGTGTCTGGGTTTGATTTATCTATAATATGTATGTATTTATAAATTATATAAGTATGTATATCAGTTGTCTGGTTACCATAACACAAGCTCTGCTTAGCTTGGGATCAGATAGCCGTGTGTGAGTTGTCCCAAGATATTTATTTATTTATTACTAGCTTTCGCCCGCGGCTTCGCCCGCGTTAAATTTGGGGTAACACAGTTCCCCTTGCGCCTTATTGATTTGTAATAGCAACGCTAAGTTTTCCCTTCTCTTCCCTCTTTCTCCCTCACATCCCACTTTTTTCAAAAAAATATTAGCCTATGTCCGTCTCCTGGTTCCCAACTATCTCTGTACCAAAATTCATCCAAATCGGTTCAGCCATTAAAGCGTGAAGAGGTAACAAACAAACAAACAAACAAACAAACAAACAAACTCACTTTCGCTTTTATAATATTAGTAAGGATTATTATATTCTTCCGGAGCAGTGTCCGAAGAAACTGTTCTGATGCTTTCTAAACCTTATAAAAACATTTTACTATCAAAAATTCACAAACGTTACCAAAACTTGTACCCCTTACTGCC
Source organism: Ochropleura leucogaster (assembly GCA_958449745.1). NCBI lineage: Eukaryota > Metazoa > Arthropoda > Insecta > Lepidoptera > Noctuidae > Ochropleura > Ochropleura leucogaster. Next base: position 18,275,547 of record OY288207.1, read on the forward strand.
TACCCTCTCTGTAACATTGAACACACAATACATTGACAGTAGCGGGTCGACCCTCGTCACCACAGATAACGTCAAATCAAACACTGACGTCGACGGCGATGTCGACGTAACTGGGGTACGTCACTACGTCACAAATTACTCATTAATAGGTATGAGAGAGGTTTATTTTTAATTTTACTTTTTGGAATGTACACTTATCATGTGAGCACTTACTATAGGCGGAGAATACATGATGGCTTTAGAATTAATCATGATAAAAAATGCTTGACTACGAGATAGTCAAGCATTACCAAAAGTCGAAAGTTTTTAAACTATTACATAGCTTCCCGACCGAATCCAGGAATTTCGTAACGAAAGAAAACCTGACGCTCCCCACTCCGACAGGCACGGAGGTGTCGCTTGTCTAACGTCGTTTACACAATACGCTCATTTATTTCAATCCCGATTCTAATGTTCTAATAGCGTGTTTGGTAGAGAATCGGGTAGTCAATCGACATTACGCTGGATCAAACCCAAGGTCATGTTGTTCTTTTTGTGACTTCTTTTCATTGGAAGTACTTTTTAAATATTATATTAATTAGTTTTTTTTTTTTTTATTTATCTTCTAAGTTGTCAAAAAAAGGTTTCTTTTTGCGACTTCTTTTCATTGGGAGTACTTTTTAAATATTTTATTTAGATTGTTTTTATTTATTGCATAAGTTGATAAAAAATGCAATGCAATAACTTTACCGCGGCAGTCCCCGAGTGCCACACGTATTTTTTTTTATTAATTACTTCCAATTTCCAATGATTTCATAAAAAATCTTACTAATATTATAAAAGTGAAAGTGAGTTTGTTTGTTTGTTTTTTACGTCTTTACGCCTAAATGGCTAAATCAATTTTGATAAATTTTGGTACAGAGATAGTTGGGACGTTTAAGTGAGAAATCAGGGAGAAAGAGGGAAGATAACGGAAAACTTAGCTTTTCTATTACAATATTTAGGCGTAAGGGCAAAAACTACAGGTAGCAGGTACCTGCGAATCAGGAAAAGGGAACTGTGTTACCCGAAGCCGCGGGCAAAAGCTAGTACGAAATAAAAGACCAGTAGACCTCATAATATTGTCAAACTAACATAACAAGTGACCTGTCTAACTAATTATGCATTGTTAATTATGTGTGTATCTTGTCATAATGATCCTAAACTGAGGCTATAATCCATTATCCTTGCCTAACAATTAGTCTCATTAGATACCTGTTCATTGGCTTTCAACTAAGCGTTCATTCATCCAAATTATTGTGAGTATAATATTATCATATTTTATAGTAACTAACTCACGATCGTATGGTCCCAGGGTTGCGGGTTTTTCGAAAGAGATACCGCGGCTCCTCTACACAAAGGACGAAAACAAAAGATATTTTTCAATTTAACTTTAAATTTTTATTTTCCTGTTATTTTTATTTAGTGCTGTCATCATCTGCCTAGCCTTTTCCCAACTATGTTGGGGTCAGTTTCCAGTCTGGAAGCAGCTGAATATCAGTATTTACATGGAGTGACTGCCATTCTGACCTCCACAACCCAGTTAATACTGAGTTATACGATACCCCTTGGTAAGACTGGTTGTCAGACTTGCGGGACACTGACTTCCGGTAACGACTATCAAAGATCTACAAATGACAGCCGGGACCAACGGTATGTAACGGATGGTCAACCATCCACAGACCAACCTAGGCAAGCGCGGCTGAACCTAAAGATCGACCCGGGTGGCTGAAATTAGTGCTGTGCACACCTGTATATGATCAATTCACTCTAGATTCTATGAATGATTGTTACCTCTAAAAATGTTATATAATATAATTAATAAATAAGTGGTTGGAGTGCCATAATAAATTAAATAAAAACGTACTCGCCGGGTGGATTACCAGCAGAGGGATAAGTTTAGTAAATCTTTTGCTGCGTTCGCGTTGGTGCAATTGTTATTTGGTGACCCAGTGAAAGAAGAAAGGAATACAGAGGTACGCGACTGCTGACCGTGAGTACCTGTGAGTGTTCCTTTTTTGTAGATGGGAAATCATCAAATAACTTCCCCTGCACTAGGCGGAGCGGGGGAAGTCTCATACTTTTACCAACTGAAACCCACCCATGTTTCTTCTTTTGCCTTTAATGTTCTGAAGCCGTGGTATCTTTTTCGAACAACACACTAACCCGAGACCTTTAAGGCTCAAGCTGTTACATTTATTTTTAAACTTATAAACGGCTAGAATTTCATGCATATTCACGAAAAACCTAAACCAGATAAACCGTTAAAACAAAAACTGATCACATTGCATCCCTAATATAATAATAACAAAGACATAAAGTGTTTACAGGCGAACGTACAGAGAATATCATTTTATATAGAAGCTCTTAGTTAAATCCTGAATCGAATTCCATTTGTAGTAACTTGTGTTAGGGTTACATTCGTTAGATTAAGCCTCGCCCGGTTCTCAGCGATAGGAGTCCACAGGGACTGGCAGAGAACGCTCGCGTCTAGCGATGTGGCCTGAGGTACAAGCGGTAGCGATTAAAGACAGCGATCGGCCAATGCAACAGTGTCTTACGCCCGGTTAAAACGAGTCGTTTTGACATAAGTCTCATAGAACTTATGTCAAAATACTACTATCCGTAAGCAAAACGACTCGTTTTTGGTTTATTGGAACCGGGTTTAAATCGACTGAACCAATTGAATGAATGAATGAATGACAGAAACTTTACATTCATTTAAAAGCATACTACCATTACCATTTGGTAAGACTGGTTGTCAGACTTTCGAGACACTGATTCTTCAAATATTAGCCGGGACCAACAGCTTAACATACATTCCGAGGCACAGACGAAACTCGGCAAACGGGTTTAACCTAAAGATCAACCCGAACGGCTACTATTATTTAGCCACGAGCTTCTCAACCGATAGTACCCGCTACATTTCCTCACTTACAACTTCATCCGAGACGAAATTGGACTCGAAATGATTGAATGCAGTTGTAAAAGCGAGTAGTTTGAAATATACGGAACCCTTTGTTTTAGATGTATTTATTACGGGCCCGCCGTAATAATGTGTAACTTTCGTTTATTGCTCTCATGCAATTTGTACGAAATGTGCATTTTGTGTGCACATAGAACCATAGTGTTGCCAGATGCGAAGATTTGGTGTTGCTACGTAAATGTAAAGATTTCCTTGTTTTCTTCTTTTATTGTGGGATGAGTGACTTGTGTTGTGTTGTTGTGAGAATTTGTGGAAACATTTTGGCTGTCTGCGCTGTTGATATTCTTTCGTAAATAACCAAAAGAAATGGAATAGAATTGTGTTTTTCTTTGAACTTGCTTTGGTAGTGATGGATTGTTTGTCTACTAAAACACGCCTTCCTAGTGCTCCAACCAATTAAGTTATTGTATTTGCGCCGTTTAGGATTTCAGGACTAGTTAACCCTTTCAATTTTATAGACTGTAAGCAACATTACCGTACAAACGCGTCAAAATTTAAAATAATCGATTTCATACTGTAATTGCGTACTGTGGCTCGTAGTCTACATTCAGAACAAAAGAACTAGAAAAAAATGCGACTCTCGACCTATGTGTTGCTTAAAAGCAACACTCCCTATTTTTGTAATTTTGTTTAACCCAGAATTACGTGTATTTTTTCTATTGAAATAAATCCCTATTTATGACTAAACTAATATTCGTATATATCCCAAATTATGAGTAATTGAGGTTTAAAACTTGAATGGATGAAAAAACAAACAAACTTGGTCGTACATTTAAAATCTTCCTTTCTTGGGAAATATTACTCCATCTTAAAAGCTTCATGTACATCGTCTCCTCATTGATTATTTCTATGTTTTAAAAACAAACTCTTTGTGCCTTTGTCCCAGTCGTCTAAGCCGCGGAAGATTATTTTTCCGCTTTATTAAAAGCTGATATTTTTCCGTGTTCCTTACTCTATGGATTCTCAAGTAAAATGTTAGGTGTTTAAGTTTGTAAATACTTTTTTATAGAGTGGCTTGGCTGAATAAATAAGAACAGCTTGTTAGTGAGAATGTACCTATTAAGCTGTATCAAAATAATCCTTTTAAAATAAACAGTTTTACAAAATGTAGAACTTAAGATATGAATCTGATTGCTGTTCAGCATTTGCCTAACCTTTTCTCCACTTTATTTAGTTTTGCTTTTAGTTTTATCAGATACACTTGAATACCAGTAATACATATTGTTTATATTTGACGGGCCTGTTGGTCTAGTGGTTAGTGGCCCTGACTGCTGAGCCGGAGGTCGTGGGTTCGATTCCCACCCAGGACCAACTTTGTGTGATGAGCATGATTGTTTGTTCTGTGTCTGGGTGTGATTTATCTATAATATGTATGTATTTATAAATTATATAAGTATGTATATCAGTTGTCGGGTTACCATAACACAAGCTCTGCTTAGCTTGGGATCAGATAGCCGTGTGTGAGTTGTCCCAAGATATTTATTTATTTTATTATTTATTTACATAGAGCGACTGCCTATCTCACCTCCACAACCTAGATAGTACTGGGTAATGCGGTACCTCTTTGGTTAGACTGTTATTTAGCCACGACCTCCTCAGATCAGATTGCTGCAGAAACAATAAACTAAAATTAATAAAAGATTTTTTTATGACCACCGGGGACTCCTAATGTCTTCGATACTAGAGTATGTAGGCCCAGCGGCCTCGAAACATAAAGGGCAAAAAGAGGAACATGGATGGGTTTTAGTAATAAAAGTCTGACACTTCCCCCGCTCCACCCAGAGTGAGAGAAGTTATTTAACTATTACCCATCCCAAAAAATAGAAAATGTATGGGTTTTCCTTAGCAGTTTTGAGAGCTGTGTTCATAAAATCATAATAATTTTAATCGTTCCAACATAGAAATTAATACACGCGATACACTCCGTATATTTCCAGTACACCCATTCATTTCTACAACTGGCAAACCAAAACTAATTCCACAGGAATGCTCGTATTGGTATCCCAATAACTTCCTATCACCATTATTGCAATTATTATTCTATAACAATAGCAGGCTGTATACCTAATTGGCGGGAGGCGCTAATGAAAAATACGCACGCTTCGGCATTCGGCATCGATCCGTCGCCGCGTTCGATGTTACGTGACTGAAGGGCGCACTGTTACACCGAAGCGTAATCCTTGTTCACGATTCCTCTGGGATGAGTTAATAATCAATGAAACTGCAATTATGACTGTTGACTCTAGGTATCGGACACTGACAGAGATTTAAGTACGTATTTATATGCACGTGTTTGTGAACGGAGTTTACAGCTCTATATTCCAGATTAAACCTTTAAAATCTGTAACATAGTCCAGAATTTGGGAATATTTTAATTGCCGTCAAATTCATGATAACAGTTAATTTTGTCACGAACAATAAGATAAAGAGTATAACTATCGTGGGCCACGAAATTAAATGTTTTCGTCAAATATAAAACACAGCACACGTGATAGTCCTTTGGTTTTCACAGTATTGCCTCTCTTGGCCTAAGTGACACAACTGAACAATAAACAGTGTTTCAATGTCAATCGCGGACAAAATGCGTCTTTGAGTCTTTATAATGACAAGTCAATGAATGTCTAAGCCACTAAGTACCGGGCCAAAATTTTTGTATAATAATAACCTCAAAACTCATATTAAGGCTGCTTTTCTCACTCTTCACACTCACACTTCACTTCACAATCTTTTTTTGGTATAAATTAAAAATAAACAAGAACGCAATCTGCCAAGGCCATTTGCCTATCGAGGTATCGTGTTGCAAATTAAAACCATACACTCAAGTGTATGGTCCATTGGATCTGTGAAAAACTCAACCCTCTTAGTCTAAACAGTCCAATAATAAGGCTGTTTATGTCCTAAGTTTGTTTGGAAGCCTTGGTGCACGAGTCCAACTCCCACTTGACCGGTTTTTTCCTTTTGAGATACAAAACCCTAAAAAGACCAAACTAATAGCCAACCCCTGTTTTTTACCCTCCGAAGCTCACTACGGTGTAACAGCCATCCTACTTAAGCTTAACATGCCGTTGGCGTCGTAGAATATTGGAACAATTTATGAGAAGACCTTTGTAATTTAGAAGAGCACTCAAATTGAAGGTATGGAGACTGACACCTTGGCCCCTCTACGGAATTTAGATGACTCATTTTGAAAGGTCTGAACCTTAAGCCTCGTCAGTTATAATATGATCAGTCTTTGTAACCTTTGTGACTTTTATTGGGAGTGTTAGATTTTTGGAGTGTAGTCACATTTTTGGGAAGAAGTACTTGGTTTTTTGTACGTGATGTTACGCAGAAACTCATCTCATTGAACAATGGGTTCACATGTCTTTTCAAAATTGATAATGGTGAACTGGTCTCACATTTTTCTCTGCTTTTGGGAAGGAACGGATGAGGGAACATCAAGGGTATTTAGTTAAATGACTAAATAAGTGAAACATTTAAACTCACATACACAAACAACCATCCGTAGGTCATACAAATAATAGTTCCGTGCTGGGATCGAATCTCAGTGCAGCAGTCAATCGTTTAGCGTTAATAATACCAGACAATAATCCTTACTTATAATATTATAAAAGCGAAAGTGAGTTTGTTTGTTACGTTTTCACGCCGCAGTGGCTGAACCGATTTTCATGAATTTTGGTACAGAGATAGCTGGGACCCTGGAGACGGACATAGGCTATTTTTTAAAGATTGAGATATGAGGGAGAAAGAGGGAAGAAAATGGAAAACTTAGCATTGTTATTACAATAAGGCACTAGGGCAAAAACTAGAAATAGCAGGTACCTGCAAATCAGGAAAGGGAAATTGTGTTACCCCGAATTAAACGCGAGTGAAGCCCAGAATACTAGCCTATAACTGTCCCACTGCTGGGCAAAGGCCTCCTCTCATACAGAGTAGGTACATTGATCACCACGCCCCCTCAAGTCGTTAATTAAATAAATATAAATAAAAAACTTATTTCTCCTAAGTAAGTGATTTATAATCTTTGAAAAATATAGAATTTGAAACCGTTTGTATTGTCAATAGTTTTTTTTTTTTATCATACCTGCTTAAAACTATTTTTGCCCAAAACCAACTGACATTCCACTAACACCATTCTCCTATTCACAGCCTACAAATTCCAGTCTAGCAAAGAGCCAGTGTTAATCCGGGCATCCCGAAACACCGTGATAACACCACAACCACCCACAGACGGACAATAGCCTGAATTATCTATACAGATCCGACAGGCCAACTACTCGGTTTGCGCCGATGTAAGGCAGTATTTAGCTGGGACATGCGGTGTGACGATTTGTGCAATGTATTGGTGTACTGGGAAAAATAGTGTGATATTTGGTGTGGTTTATTTGACTTGTTTTGTTTTTTTTTTGCATACAACTTCCCCCGCTCTGGGCGGAGTGTCGAACTTATACTGACTAAAACCCACCTAAGTTCCTTCTATTGCCTTTTATATTCTAGAGCCGTGATATTTCTTTCCATTACACCGCAACCCCGGTAGGTGGTTTATTTGACTTTGCACCCGATTTCTCGGGAACAGAGAGTGCACCTGTACCTGCGCACATACATTCCTGCACTATAATATTTTCCGTGAAGATGGTATATATCAGCTGACATTGGCAACCGTGGCCGAAAACGAGCAGAACTATATATTATTATAAATATATTATATAGATTACTAACTGGGCCCAGCGGTTTCACCCGCTGCTCACTTAGGGGTATGAAAAATAGATGTTGACGGATTCTCAGACCTACCCAATATGCACACAAAATTTCGTTCAAATCGGTCCAGCCGTTTCGGAGGAGTATGGGAACGAAAACTGTGACACGAGAATTTTATATATTAGATAGTGATTCGACCTACTTTTCAATGCAGTAAAAAATATAACAAAAAATACACGTAAAACAGATTGAACGATGGAAATTTTGCCAACAGCACACGTGTCATTTTATCAACTACAATTTTGAAATAAATAATTGATATTGAAGCTGATATTTAAATAAATTGGATCGTAAAAAAAATAGGCAGCTCAGTGAAATAATGATAAGGTTTATTTTTTATTGATTTTGTAGCGATGAAATGTTAAATATTGGATAACCTGACCCAGCCTTTTTATAGAAGTTTCAGTCATAGACGTTGTAAGCCGAGGCTCGTACCCCACAGGGGGTGCTCTTAGCGTGCGGTCATCGACATTACAGTAGCTTTTAGCCATAGCCGAGGGCCTTCTTTGCGAATGGTAAATCATCAAATAACTTCCCCCACTCTAAGAACCTCGCTCCATCTCAGCCGCCGCGGCCGGCGCTCCAGTGAATGGTGAGCAATAGATAGCTCACCGTCCACAAGCCATTATATATTGTTTTGTCATTCAAGATACTCTATTGATCCTGTAGATAAATCGTTCTTTTATCTGATAATCGCATTTACTTATCGTTTATCAACACAAAACACGACATGATAAAAGTCGGCCATTTATCTTATCATTCAGTACAAAACGAATCAAACTATATGAACGACGTGGTATAAATCAATAATGGGCGTCACCAGTGAATTATCAATTCAAATTCCTGCAAGAGGCAAGCATATAACTGGAGAAACTGTATCAGGAAAAGTGAGGTTTCATCTAGACCAAGACACAGTGTATAAAAACATAGCCCTGTCTCTTGTACAGGCAAGTGAATGTGAGTGGAGTGAAACAAAATTAAACCAAGGACCGAATCATCATGCTCATAAAACTCTAACTCAAACTAATCCTCATTCTCGTAGAATTGTATTTCAAGGCAATGAAAGAAATGTCATAGAGAAAATTTACTTTCTGAACCAAATTACTGATGGAGAAACAACGCTTTGTGCCGGAACATATGAACATCCGTTCGAAATTCGAATACCCGAAAACATACCAGCAACAATGAAAGACAGTACTGGCAGCATAAAATATCAGTTAATACTAAAATTCAAAAAGCCTGGAACTTTCACTCGGGATAGAATATTTAAAAAAACATTAACAATACATCCCAGAGTTGACTCATCACTTTCGGACCAACCAATAATTGCTTCGGTAAACAAGACTCTATTCAAACCATTTACTTCGAAGAAGCACGAAATTAAATTGCTAGCTGAACTTGATAAAGGGTACTTGAATCCTTGTGGTAAAAGAAACATATCATTCGCTGTCAATAACAATAGTGGAGTTATTTTTTGGGTTGAAACAGAATTGATAAGTACAACAAAATACACAGCCCAAGACACAAGAATGCAATCAATCCATAAAACAAAAACTAAGTCAAAAGTAATTAAGTCGAGTACGGTTGAGACCCCAAAAATACCAGACTTCAGTGAATCAAAAATGTTCAATATAATACCGGTAGCGCCCGATATTTGTACAGTAAGACACTCGAAGATAATAGAGAGGGAATACAAGTTAAGAATAACGTTGAAGTTACCACTGCCACATATAAATTCATCTATTGAAATACCTGTGTTTGTAGGAGAAAGTCTTGCTATACCAAATGCAGTAGATGTTGAAGAAGCAGGTGTTTCCAGTAAATATGGTGAGCCCATGGATGACCCGCCCTCTTATTGGGAAGCAATGCAAGAAGAGAAATGTAAAACTGATGAGTAGATTGTATTCAAGAAAGAAAAGATTTGGGGCGGATATCTAGAACTAACCATAGAAGCGAGAAGCTTTGGCAGACTCTAACTGGACCGACGAAGTCTGAGAAGAAGACAATGATGCCGAAGATGCAGGACCGGGTAAGATGGCGAGTAATGAAGAAACCTGAATTGAAGAAGAAGAAGAAGAAGGCACTGGACTTTGCTCGAATATAAATGTATTTCTGTTGTAAACTAGTGATGCTAAAACTCTCCCAACGTTATAATTTTGATTGATGATACTTTTAATAAGAACTTTACAATTTTTTCTTTTATTTTAATGTGTAATAATACTCAAAAAATATTCCGATTTTCTGTCCACATTGATAGGTATTGAAGCGAAATAATCTGTATCTATTATATAGGTACCTACTATCTTATATAAGAGATAACATTTTAGATTATGGTTGATTCTTTATCACATGTGACTTTATGAGTCATTGAATGAATATTTTTTATTTTTGAAACCGATTTTGAACTGTGACTCAGTTTTATATTAAAGATAAAAAACTACAATATTTTTTTATTTAAATTCATTTTTAACTAAACTTGTTATCTTTTTTAGCTTTTTAACATATTCTGTCTGGCAAAATATTTTATTATTATATTGATAATAATAAAATATATCATGACTATGGCAACCCCAAGTGTCGCGTACGTTGTGATTTGTTCCTCCGAAGAAAAAAATATAAAATAGTGTTCTTGGCCTCAACAAAATATAAATTAATTGCCTAAACAAAATCAATAAGCAAAACCTAAAAACATCAACAATAGAAACTTCCGAAACCCTGCCGAAATGAATTATATTTTAAAATTTTTAATGACTGACAGACAATGGCAAGTTGACATTGTCACCTCTCAAAAATGTGAAAAATGGATAATTACAATGTAAAATGATAACACGATTAGCGGCTCGCCGACTTGCACGCCTTCCACCTCCGGACTCGCCGCTCAGCTCTGCCTCGCCGCCGCCGGAACCCAGCCTCATCGTGAGCGCTGTGACACCGGCCGTGGCAGTTGCGTCGAGCTCGAGCGACGAGTATTTTTCCCCGCCCACGACGCCACCACCTGCTCGTCGACGGGGAGGACGCCGGCCACCGGACGGCTTAGGACTCCGAGTCCCACCGGCCTCTGATAGGGTCCCAGCTCCCGGTGGAAGTGTGCAGCGCATGCGATGGACTAGTTCCATTAACGAAAATGTCATGCGCTCATATTATGGGGCTACAGAGGGGGGAAACAACCTGACTGCGTACCGGGTTCGGATGCTCTCTCTGTTTCAGGTGCTTGAGCCAGCTGTCAACGTGTCGGCACAACGACTATCGGATCAGGTGCGGGTAATCCAGCGTAATCGTATGTTGGATGACACCGTACTTGATCGCTTGCGAACCGAAATGCAGAGTAGCCAGGTCATTACCTCTTCGTCGCAGGCTGTGGTTCCACCACAGTCCCACCAACTAGTTAGTCACGCTGACGAGGTAAGTAATGACATGGCTACTAATGTAAGTACCCAGTGCAATGAGGAATTAATGAGGAGTGCTTTGGAGGGTGCGATTCGAGAATATCGGTACATATCGCCCGAACTTAGACCACGTTTGCCTCGGTTGCCCATGCATAATAAAAATAGGGCGCTGGTGGCTGTTCTGGATTCGCAGCTGTCAAACTATTTTGACAACTGCGAAAACCTCACTGATGCTCACTCAATACTGTATTGTGCGGCTGTAGCGGCGTGTCGTGTAGCTCATGTAAACTTTCCTGATGACAGAGCTACACGACCGAAACCAGCTGTACCAGTCTGGCAGTACAGGATTGAGCGACGTATTGGTGTGGTCAGAACACTCATTGGCAAACTTATCTGTTTCAGGGGGGGTAACACTCGACCTCGAGTGATGCGCTTTGTGAGGCGGGCATTTGCAGGGACTGATATTAGTCCTTCAGATTACATGTCCCACATCACAGAGCGCATCGACTTCCTGAAGCAGAAAATGTATGCATGGGCAAACCGTATTCGTAGGTATAAGCGGCGGGTGGAACGATACACTTTGAATCGTACATTCCAAAGCGATGAAAGGTGGGTGTATAGAGCATGGGAGCGAGCGGACCAAGGTGTGTCTGACACGCACCTACCGGATGATGACGCCATGTGCTCGTTTTGGCGTAGCATTTGGTCGGTGCCTGTCAGTCATACCGAGGGTGAATGGACTCGGGAAGTCGAGCAAGCGTGCGATCCAATACCAGAAATGGGGGCAATAACAATCAGCCCCCAAGATGTAGCTTGTGCGGTCCGTCCGTTGCCTAATTGGAAATCTCCAGGGCCGGACGGACTGCACAACTTTTGGTTAAAAATGATCCAAAGGTCGCACGCTCGTTTGGCGACCCTTTTCCAGACAACCTTAGAGTCAGGATCGCTACCCAAGTTCTTGACAACTGGAATAACCCACCTGCTCCATAAATCAGGTAGTACGGCGGAACCCAAAAACTATAGACCAATAACGTGTCTTCCTACAATGTATAAAGTTCTTACATCCATTTTGAGGGCTAAAATCTCTAAACACATTGATGACAATTCTATCATGTCTGCTTCTCAGAATGGATGTAAGAACGGGTCCCGTGGTACTAAGGAGCTGCTCCTCATTGATATGGCCATTAGCCAACAGGTTCGCCGTTCCCGAAGGCATCTATCGACATGTTGGATAGACTATAAGAAGGCCTATGACTCCGTGCCACATACATGGCTCATGAGGGTGCTAGAATTGTATAAAGTTGATGCAACTCTGCGCACCTTCCTGAACTCGTGTATGAGGCAATGGAATACGGTCCTTCGCTATCCAGGATCTCGGCAGATCCAGAGGAATAGTGAGCCGATAAGGATAGAGCGAGGTATATTCCAGGGCGATAGTTTGAGTCCACTTTGGTTCTGCTTAGCCTTGAATCCTCTAAGCACGTTGCTGGAGGGTTCAGGTCTGGGCTATCGATTGAGGAGAGGTGGTCAGGTTATATCTCACCTCCTTTACATGGATGACCTGAAACTCTTTGCCCCCAACGATTCGCAACTGATGGAACTACTGAAGGTAACTGAAACCTTTAGTAGTGCCATCAGTATGGAATTTGGTGTGGACAAATGTGCGGTCATGCATGTAAAGCGAGGGGAAATTGTGGAATCTGTGGGAACCCAACTCTCGGATTCCATACACCTTAGATCCCTCTCAGCAAACGAAACCTACAAGTATTTGGGTATGTCGGAAGCGTTGGGTATCAATGTTGCTGACATGAAGCAATCGTTGAAGGAGCGCTTCTTTGGCCGCCTGAGAAAAGTATTTAACAGTCTTTTATCAGGTGGAAACAAGGTGCGTGCTTTCAACGGTTGGGTCATGCCGGTTTTGATGTACTCTTTCGGCATACTCAAATGGACTCAAACAGAACTGGACGCCCTGGATAGGAAGGTCCGTACATTGTTAACGGCATTTCGTATGCATCACCCACGTTCTTCGGTTATGAGACTGTATATCCCGCGGAGTTGTGGAGGTCGAGGTTTTTTAAACGCCAAGACTCTCCACAATCGCGAGATATTCAGTCTCAGGGAATATTTCCTAGAAACCGACGTGGGAATGCATCGGGATGTGGTTGCAGTGGACAAAGGCCTCACCCCGCTCTCCTTGGCTAAAGAGAACTGGTGCAAACCTGTAGTGCTTGACACTAACGACCGCAGGGAGGTATGGCAGAGTAAGGAGCTTCACGGACGCTTTTTCCGGGCCCTACATGGACCCGATGTAGATCATTCAGCGTCCGTAGCCTGGCTACGTTCCGGGGATCTCTTTGGAGAAACTGAAGGTTTTGTCTGTGCAATTATGGATGAAGTTATGATGACAAATAACTACCGGAGATTTATTGTGAAGGACGGCACGGTTGACATATGTCGGGCATGCCACCGTCCGGGTGAATCAATTCGACACATTATCTCCGGTTGTTCTCGTCTAGCTAACGGAGAGTACTTGCATAGACACAACCTTGTAGCCAGGATTATCCATCAGCAACTTGCTCTAAAATACAATCTTGTGGAATCGGAAGTGCCGTACTACAGGTATGAGCCCGACCCAGTTCTTGAACATGGCAATATCACATTGTACTGGGATCGATCCATCATCACTGACAGGACTATTGTTGCTAACAAGCCTGATATAGTGGTGGTGGATCGATCAGAGCGGCGCGCAATGATTGTTGACATAACAGTCCCGCATGATGAGAACCTCGTGAAAGCCGAGAAAGATAAGCAAATTAAGTATATTGACTTGGCTCGCGAGGTTGTCGACATGTGGGATGTGGACTCAGCGATCATTGTGCCGATAGTCGTATCTGCCAATGGCTTAATTGCCAAGAGCCTCGACCAATACCTGAGGAGGCTCTCGTTAGGCAGCTGGATCAAGGGCTTGATACAGAAAGCGGTACTCCTGGACACGGCTCGTATTGTTAGGAGGTTCCTTTCTCTGGAGCCCTGACCGCCGGTAGCTTGGACCCTGTTCCCGATACCGGTGGGCTACTATTTTTATATTTTTAAATGTTTTTTTTTATGATTTTTAGAAATATTTAAAAATGTAATTATATGTATGTAAAAATAAATAAATGTACGAAATATATCTACTCTAAAATAAAAAGATAAAAATTGACTACAAGTTGGACATCGATAATATCAGTCCACAATAATTGTTATATACTAGGTTTTGCCCGCGGCTTCGCTCGCGCTAAATTCGGGGTAACGCAGTTCGCTCCTTATTTATTGTAACAGCAATGCAAAGTTTTCCCTTTCTTCCATCTTTCTCCATCATTTTTCACTTTAAAAAAATTAGCCTATGTCCGTCTCCAGGGTCCCAACCCCAACTATAGTCCCAACTATCTCTGCACCAAAATTCATCAAAATCGGTTTAAGTGTGAAGACGTTACAAACAACTCTCAACTCAGATTCACTTTATAATATTAGTAAGAATTTCTATTTCTATGTTACTGAGGTAGTTCAAAAGAGATATAATGTATAAGTATATTTCTCTCTTTTCAACTACCACAGAAATGTTAATAAGCCCGCATTGTGGCGACAAACAAAGTCGACAAAATTATATAGTCTACATAACCATTCACTCCTTTCTCTTGCAAATCAGCAGCCAGTCATTTACTCTGAATTATTCATCGCGTTTCACCAAGAATTACTTTTCAGTCTTTTGTTATTCAATATTCTCGATATTTAGGTGATTGCATTATGAAAGTTTGTGCTGAAGTAAATATTAGAGTTAGTTAGGTATTTATTTAGTTAGTAACTTATAGTTTTTATTTATTTTTTTGGGAAGGGAAATCATTACGTAACTTCTCCCGCTCTGTTTGGAGCGGGGTGGGAGTGTAAGACTTTTACTGACTAAAACCCACCCATCTTCCTTCTTGATTACCCCTTGTTTTGGGGCTGCGGTATCTACCATTTGAAATTAGCCGGGCCCTAAGTGATTAAGTTAATTTAACAACAGAACAGCGTGTACCAGTCATAATAATAAAGTAATAATTAGATAATAATAAAAAATGACGGAGAAAACACATAACAAAGATACAAAAAAAAACTTTCAAAATGAGAACCTAATCATTTTTGAAGTCGGTTAAAAAACAACAGTCCTTGAGGCTTAAGACAAATAACATTCGCCTTCAAATATATTCATTTAAGTCTTATATGTAAAACATGTTTCAACTACATAGATGGACATAATGACTTCAGAAGCTTACGATTATCGAATACTATTGATATTTCCAACAGCTTTATAGGTAGCTGACAGAATTTCGCTTTTATCAGCCTCTTCTGACTTGCCAACGAATAGCAACATCAACAAAAACAACACACAACTAACACCTCATTTTTTACCCCACGCCAATACCCCATCAAGATATACAGCCCATCTCTAGATGGATTTTCTCCATAAAATACACGACACTTTGCGAATTTTTTCACATGTGACCAAATTTTGTTACCCACTCGATAGGAGAACCTATAACCATGGTATAGCGGTATACCATAAAAAACGGTCATATGGTACTGCACGAAATATCTCAGGGTTCCGTATTGAAAATTAAATGTTGTGTTGTGAATCGGATAGCGTATGGATCTTCTGAATTTTCGACGAATTAAAGCATCCCTTATTTTGACACCTAGTATACTGTTAGTTATGGAACGCATTACGCATTAGAAACTTCTTACTGCTGCTGCTGGTAGCTGATATTGGCCTCATAGCTACTAGATTCTAATGGAACTGGGGTGGTCACATCAGCCGCATATCGGAGGAGCAATGGGCAAAAATAACCACGCACTGGACACGAAAAAGCAAGAAACGACAACATGGCAGAACCAAAAGAAGATGATGTGATGAGCTGGGCTCTTTAGACCACGAACTGTAGAAGGAGGGAGGGAGACCTTTGAACTGCGGTGGTACAATATAGGTTCACAATAATCTATACTAATATTATAAAGCTGAAGAGTATGTTTGTTTGTTTGTTTGAACGCGCTAATCTCAGGAAGTACTAGTTCGAATTGAACAATTCTTTTAGTGTTGGATAGTCCATTTCTTGAGGAAGGCTATAGGCTATATAACATCACGCTACGACCAACAGGTGCTGAGCAGCGCGGGTGAAACCGCGAGGAACAGCTAGTACATTATATTCTTTATAAGCAAATTAAGTTTATTGACTTGGCTCGCGAGGTTGTCGACATGTGGGATGTGGACTCAGCAATCATTCAATTACTTACTTGTAAAGGGCCTCGACCAACACCTGAGGAGGCTCTCGTTAGGTAGCTGAATCAAGGGCTTGATACAGAAAGCGGTACACTTAGACACGGCTCGTATTGTTAGGAGGTTCCTCTCTCTGGAGCCCTGACCGCACCTGTACCTTGGACCCAGTTCCCGATACCGGTGGGCTAATATTTTTAAAGGTTTTTCTTGTTCAATGTATCGATCATATTTTTAATTTCTGCGTGTTTAATTATTTTAACACGCAAAAATTAAATAGAGTTTTTGTGGCATAAACACAATATATCCAATGAAAACCCGCAAAGTAGGGAATTATAAAACAACAATAATAATCTTAACTGATTACATCTCTGCCTAACCTTGTACGGATTACAAGCGTGATGTTATATTACGTTAAAGCAACACTGGCGATGACGACTGATTAGTAAACAGCTGACATTAATGATATACTGAGTAATCGACGTGTGGTAATGAGTTGACAGCCGACGCTGTAGGCTGTCACAGACGACATCGTCGGCTAAAGTCAGCTGACCAGCCGACATCGAGATTTAAATGATGGAGAATGATGTACACACAACGGCATCAACATCAACCTTAACAAAACCATTTTAAAGTGATCTCTCTACTACGGTGTACGATCCATCGAAGAGAGATCAGGTTATAATAGTTTAGTATAAGTTGATCTGCTGTCGTGTGTACAATCACGAGCGTTAATGTAAACAATTAGTAAATTTAAAAAGTGATTTTCTCCTGATGTACTGATTTGAATTTCGTGTTGGTACGAACAGATAGTTTTATTACAATGTAAGAGATACCAAGCCCCGGAACATAAAGGGCAAAAGGAGAACAATGGATGGGTTTTAGGCAGTACAACCCGCGCAACTCCCAGAGGAAGTTATTTGATGAATTCCCATTTGATTTTATCCCAAACGCACCCACGATACCGTTGTTTTAGTGACCCACGTTACCGGTAGTGTTTGCCCCAGCCTAGGATATTTTATAATTAATATTTTTTTCATAAGTTTTAACTAAAACTAACTATTTAACTATCCGTTTTATTTTCTTAGGAAAAAAAAACAAAATGTTTTCTATAAAGCACATTACGGTTCCAGTTTATGACCTTGAGCTACTTGTGAAATTCATCAACATCAATGAAAGTAATCTGCTGATCTTTAAGGCCGATGAGAACCAGCAGACTTTACAGAACAATACACTTCCGTGTTTACTACTTACTTACGGATCCCTAAAAGCGCCATAGCAACCTCTCAGCGAAATTGAAACTATAAACAAGAGCAGGTGAGGCGAAAAATCAATCCTGTTAATAGCAGTTGGCTAGGTAGGAGCGAAGATATACATTACTAGCTTTTGCCCGCGGCTTCGCTCGCGTTAAATTCGGGGTAACACAGTTCCCCTTGCGCCTTATTGATTTGTAATAGCAACGCTAAGTTTTCCCTTTTCTTCCCTCTTTCCCCTCACATCCCACTTTTTTAGAAAAAATATTAACCTATGTCCGTCTCCTGGTTCCCAACTATCTCTGTAACAAAATTAATCAAAATCGGTGTAGCCATTAAAGCGTGAAGAGGTAACAAACAAACAAACTCACTTTCGCTTTTATAATATTAGTAAGGATTTTGGACCAGCATTCAATTTTTTTTTGGTACGGATGCTTCCTGATAAGGGTATAATTCCAAACTCGGCAACAACCAGCAGTGCTGCTGGACCTGCCAGGGCCACAGCCTGCCAGGATTGCGGTTTTTTCGAAAGGGATACCGCGGCCCCGGAACATAAAAAGGCAATAGAAGGAACATGGGTGGATTTTAGTCAGTACAAGTCGAACCTTACCCCCCGCTCCGCCCAATGTGGGGGGAGTTATTTCTCCTATCAAAATCAGTTTGAAGAGCGATCACCTATCAATATTCCAATAAACGATATAAAAGGTACTTTAATCATAGCAATTACCTCCCTTCAAGTAATTTGATTGACATTTTTAATTTCAGCAATTGCCATGCAATCAACAATCTCCCACTATGATTTATTAACAAGGCTATAAATATCTCTTGTTTACTGTTTCTATTATAGGCAGAGAAAATAATCATTAATGAAAATGACTACAAACATTAATGCATTAATAAAATCAATCAAAATGTATTTTTATTTTAGGCCTTTTTGGCATGGGAAATCATCAAATAACATCCCCGCGAGCGGGGGGAGGGGAGTGTCGGACTTGTAATGACTAAAACCCACCCATGTTCCTTCTATTGCCCTCTACGTTCCGGGGCCGCGGTATCTCTTTCGAACAACCCGCAACTCACGACGGTGGCCCTGGCAAGCCCCTCTGCTTTGCTGAAATCTCTTTGAGGCGCGCGTGAAACAATAACTCGCTGTCGACACGGCCTGTCGTCAATAGACGGACGGATGGTGAGCTACCCATTGGTCACCATCCGCAGGCCCGCATCTACGGTGGCCGGGAGTAGTCTCGCGGCGCCCGACGATGATTTGTTTATCTAGGTTGTATATTGTATCCAGGTTACACCATCATTTTTTTTGAGCCTCCGTTTTTTTGCCATTTGTCCCAGGTTAACATGTCCAAAATCCATTTAATACACAAAACCATCAGTTTCGCAAGTTTTTCTAACCCCTTATATCCAAAATAAACATAGTATTAGTAGTAAAATAGAAATTAGTTAAGAATTATATTGTTAATACTAAGTTTTGTTAAGTTAGGGTGTTATACATATTATTAGTAATCTACGTAGTCAAAACGAATGGAAATGTTGAAGGAAACAAAGGTTTTTATTATCTCACTAGCTTTTGCCCGCGGCTTCGCTCGCGTTAAATTCGGGGTAACAAAGTTCCCCTTGCGCCTTATTGATTTGTAATAGCAACGCTAAGTTTTACCTTTTCTTCCCTCTTTCTCCCTCACATCCTACTTTTTTCGAAAAAAATATTAGCCCATGTCCGTCTCCTGATTCCCAACTATCTCTATACCAAAATTCATCAAAATTGGTTTAGCCATTAAAGCGTGAAGAGATAACAAACAAACTCACTTTCGCTTTTATAATATTAGTAAGGATTCTTATCTGCACAATAGTTTTTTGGAAATATCCCCATCACTCTCCTATTTATCTCTCTTTTTATATACCAAAGTGCTACACTGTCATGCATCTAACACCAAAAAGTTTTACAAACAAAACCACATAGAGACAGGCGGGAATTCATCACCGTTCAATTTTCGAACGGAATACTAAAAAGCAATTCACAATTTCCTGCTCCCAATAACGTACCGTTCAGTATCCAATCAGTGTTCCCTAATTACCGATCTCCATACGGTTATTCAAACAAGTAGGAACATGCAATCTGCAACATCAAAGTCAGCTAATAGAGCCTGCAGATAGGGCACCGTGCAAAATTGAATACGTCCCCGGACAATCTCCGCGATAGATGCAGGCTGGTGGTCTAAGTGACGAGCTGAGCGAGTTTGAAGATTATTCTACACTTTTATTAGATTGCACAATATGAGGATACCTAGATGATCTTTTTTTGAGATGGGTAATCCACCAGTAATCCGAAGATTAACATTTATAATAACATATGTTAATCACTAAAACCCACCCATGTTCCTTCTATTGCCCTTTGCGTTCCGGAGCCGCGGTATCTCTTTCGAACAACCCGCAACCCATGAGGCCCGCGTGAAACAGTATTAACGCGCCGTCGACACGGCCTGTCGTCAATAGACGGACGGACGGTGAGCTACCCATTGCTCACCGTTCACAGGCGCGCATATACCTAGTTGATCTTGAAACCAAAGAAAACTTTAGAGGTTTGACACCTCTAAAGTTTTCTTTGGGACACCCGGATGGAACGAAGTTATTATTTATTATTTCCAAAAACCTGTATACACTCAACAAAAATAATCGAAATAGAAAGACGAAACGAAAAAAACTGGCTTGCTTTTTCTATGAGAGAGAGAGGGACTGTCTCTTGTAATGTTGACGTTCAAAAAGTATTAATAATATGTAATTTGAATAAATGACTTTTGATTTTAATTTTGTGAAGAACTAAAATGATTAAATAACACCTTATTTTCTTAGGGATACCTAAATAAACCCCAAATAGAGGTAAGTAGCTTTTGTTAAAAGTAACACCTTTAACAAAAGCTACTTATCTTAGCAATATTTAAGTTAAATAATAAGAAATTCAGCGCTGAATATTTAACATTAATCGCTGCGACCTTTGACCGTAACTTACTAAGTTTAACTTGAGTAAGATGGAAAGGTTGCTCCAAATTGAGATGTGACCTTAAAAGGCTAGTTATATTTTATTAAGTAAAGGTCTAGTTTTTTTAGAGGTCCGTTTAACTGTATTTTATTAACTGTCTTCAAAAAAGGTGAAATATGTTATATGATTATTGTGATCAAAATATCTAGTAAAATCAATTTAAAAAAAACGACTTCCCAAATAACACTAAAAAGAAGGAAAAACAATTTACCTCTTTTTTTCTTTACTTCTAAGTCTGTGACTTTTGTATGGATCATAGATTTTTCTACACCGGTTCCGTCTTTTTTGTGTTTTATGGGAAGTAGGATATTTAGGATAGGTACAAATATCATGGATAGCTAAGTTTGTACAATTTACAAGTGCTAGTAACTAATGCATTGTGGAGCGTTGTTTGGTTTTACCCGATTGAACTAGAACTGAAGATCACGATTAAATTACTATATTTGATTTACGTAAAGTACTAGGTTTACTATAATGAATAGATTTATGTCTAGGATTCCATACTTGAAAACAAATAAAATGAACCCTAATATCTTGAGAATGCGTAAAGATGCCGAATTTAAATTAAAACCATAAACTTAAGTCTATGTTCCCATGGATTTGTGAAAAAACATATTTTTAAATGTCGCAGTCAAAAGATGGCCGTCTATATCACATATTTATACGGCATACTACTAGCCGGTTTTTGTTTATCTTAGTCTATAGTACGGCCAACGAGAAGCGGTACGAATGGTCATTAACCTAAAGAACAACTGTGGCGTTGACAATCTAATATTTAGCTCTTTCCATCTTGTGCCTTTGTCGTAATGTCTCGTTCTCCCGGCAAAAACATGACAACGTTAATACGGGTTCGCCAACATTCGGGCGGCCATTTTAGATGGGTTTTAGCATGGGTTTTGTTTACATTTGGTATCGCTTCTCGTTGGCCGTGCTATACGTAAAAAGTACATAGTAAGTTAAGATGTAAAGATAAACCAAAGCCTGTAGTTTAACTAGATTACTTCTACTTAAACTACAGGTCTTACTGAACAATTGTATCACGCCTGTAATTCCCAAAGGAATAGACAGAGATCATCCTCTTTTACCTTGCACCAAATCAGTGAATGTAAACTGAAATAGTGAGCCACGGATCGGTCCGAAAATATATATTTCTAGCGGCTAAAGTGTGTTTGCTTTTTACGAACGAACGGACGGTTCCCCAGAATAATATTGAAACAGTTACAACAATAACGTTTTCAAGTTAAAATGGAAATTAGTTTTGTGTTCTTTATTTGGTTCGTTGAAGGTACGCTTCTAGATTTTAATGTTATTATAACAATGCATAGAGAGGATAGAGGAGGTATTTAATTTCCCTTTAAATTCCTTTAGTTCGTATAAAGAGCTCTTGGTTGAATAATAACAGTTGCTCTGCTCGATTTTGAAGTTATGACGCGTGGTTACTGGACTCTAACATAAGTTACACTTTCAACTGGGTAGATCCTTACTTCCTTACTAATATTATAAAAGCGAAAGTGAGTTTGTTCGTTTGGTACCTCTTCACGCTTCAATGGCTAAACCGATTGTGATGAATTGGTACATAGATAGTTGGGAACCAGGAGACGGACATAGGCTAATTTTTATTAAAAAATAAGTGGGATGCGAGGGAGAAAGAGGGAAGAAAAGGGAAAACTTAGCGTTGCTATTACAAATCAATAAGGCGCAAGGGGAACTGTATTACCCCAAAATTTAACGCGGGCGAAGCTGTGGGCGAAAGCTAGTAGATAGATAAATCAGTGGTTTGATGCAATAAAAGACACAATACAGGAATTAACATAAATCATATGAGACTGAGACAAAAAAAAATAGATAAAAAAATGAAGGTAGAAATTAGATTGACCCATAGGCATTTAGACACATCACATACATTTATAATGCTCGCTCATTACTGGGCGGTGTGTGTCTCAAGATTGCACCAGATAGGAGTCCAGCTCAGCATAATGCCAGGTAGACTACCTGACGCTGGTATTCTGCTGAATCCTGCTAGTGACACACGGATGTCGAGAAAACGCAACGAAAACTATTACCTCTCAATCTTCAAAATATTTATAATCAAAATATGTTATCAGTGCGCCGCGTAATGATAGTGGATGTTACCATCCCGCATGACGAGAATCTCATGATAGCTAAGAAAGAGAAACAACTAAAATATCTCGACTTGGCACACGAGGTTGTCGACATGTGGAATGTGACCTCAGCTTTCATTGTGCCGATTGTCGTGCCTTAAGCGGTTGGATCAAGGGCGGTATTCTCGATACGGTCCGAATTGTGAGGTGGTTCCTGTCTCTGGAGCCCTAACCACCGGCAGCTTGGACCCTGCTCCCGATACCGGCGGACCCCTATTTTTTATAATTTTGGTATGTAATTTTTAAAAATGCAAAAAAAATTGCGAACCAAATAAATAAAGGGAATCTTCACAGAATATAAACTCTACAGCAGTAGGTAGTATGGGTCATAAACAACCATACACCCACCCAATCAACAGTACCTTCAATACAAATCGCCATACATTCTCACCTACCTACGAGACACCCTCGACTGAAGTATCATTGTACTCAAGCACGGAGCGAATGCGCTCAGAGGCGTAAACATTTTTACATTCACCATTTTCCTATGACCTCCCTCACCTTTCCTCGTCTCACCACATTAAGGTGACACAGGGGAGTATGCCCGTAGGTCTAGGGGTCAGATAAAGTGGTTACGGTTAATAGTATTGGCATGGAGGCGCCATGGTTCTTTATAGTGGAGACGAGCGTGCGTGCGGCGCCGATGACGTAATGATAATGACGTCATGTAGTGGCTGTTAATTGTTTGAGCCTCCAACGTTTAGTATGCAAACCGGGTAATGGCTTCTACGAAGAAATTGTGTGGGTAATGGGTCAAGTATTTTAATGGATTTCCTTTATTGTTTTTAATTATTCATTATTTCTTACCGACTATGTGGCAATAAAAATTTCAATTTCAAATAAATAATTTGACTAGCTCTTGCCCGCGGCTTTGCAAGCGTTAAATTCGGGGTAACACGATATCGCCTTTCCTGATTTGCAGGTACCCGCTACCTGTAGTTTTTGCCCTTGCGCCTTATTTATTGTAGTAGCAAAGCCAAGTTTTCCCTTTTCTTCCCTCTTTCTCTCTCATTTCTCACTTAAAAAAAAAATATAGCCTATGTCCGTCTCCAGGATCTTAACTATCTCTGTACCAAAATTCATCAAAAGAATAAACTGACATGGACATGACATTACTAACATTATTTATACGGGATATTAGAAGGATCGTAGATGGTTTTGTCTGCTTATAAACATCTACCCGCAATAACTTCAGTTTATCCGTGATCTTGGCGTGTGCAACTGCGCCGAAATATCGGAAATGAAATAAATAGTAAACATGGTATAAATCCCGTCTTAAACGTTTAAAATAAAACATATTTTATATAAAAAAAAAACTCAGGGACAAGAAAAAATCCAACACATAGTTCACCGAACATCGCACCCAATTAAAGTTTGTGAACTTCAAAAACGAGGTCGCATCCATTAACAGTTTAGAACAAAAATAAAAAGTTTCGCCAACACCTGCGAAATTATGATCAGAAGCGAAAGTGGCTTAATTAAAAATTCTTATCTTAAATGTCTTTTTTGTAAAGATAATAAGTTTTTAATAAAGTGTCTGTGGTTCGTGACATTTTATAATGTCGTTATATTCTGATAAGCTGTGAGTGACCTTGGCGGTTGTTAAAGGTCGCGGGAAGGTAGTGATAGCAAGCTGCTTAGGATCAGAACCAGTTGTGCTTGTCTATGCTTGGGAGAGACCTAAGTTTGAGTGTCAAGCTCCAGTTGAGATGCTGGTGGCCTAAATTAAACTGGTTTTTGATATGTAGACTGTATAATATTGGGTGGAGTATAAATAAAAATGGCCGATGTATGCGCATGGTAAGTGAAATTTTGCGATTGTCCCTCAGTATGGTCGAGGGCCTAACGTTAGGTGGGATGTTAAGATGACGTAGGATCATAAGCCACAAACCAACTGGGTGGCGTGATGTAATGATCCGGAACATATTCCCTGGGTTGAAGTATGTACGGACGGAAAATCATCATATAACTTGCCCCACTCTGGGTGGAGCGAGGAGGAGTGTCAGAATTTTGCCGTCTAAAACCCACTCATATTCCTTATTTTGCCCTTTATGTTCCCCGGCAGACGGTGACCCTGCCAGGCCCCTCGGCTTTGCTGACAGCTCTTTGAAGCGCACGTGCACCCATTGCTCACCGACCACAGTCCCGCATATATAGTATCCGAGAGTCGTCATGCCCGATGCCTGAAGTGTCTCCCTCGGCGGGTAGGTTGGTTTGAGATTCTCTCCTTCAACTCCCGGCCATTTCCTTCACTAGCATAACTGTTTCGCAGATAGAAGTGACCGGAGCGTTAAGGCTTCAAGATGATGTTGATGAGATGAGAAAAGGGCAAATGTTGTTATGATTTAAGTTTCATGTAATAACGGTCTAACCTTGAGTGTTCTCAGTTTCTTTCAATGGATAAACACACCTACACAACCCCAAATCACTATAATACCTTCACTTCCTGAACACAATACAACCTTTTGGCAGTAACACATAAGAATCCTGCCAAAACCTGCATACTGTTAGAATGTTACACGCGCCTA
This sequence comes from Ochropleura leucogaster, assembly GCA_958449745.1. Classification (NCBI taxonomy): domain Eukaryota; kingdom Metazoa; phylum Arthropoda; class Insecta; order Lepidoptera; family Noctuidae; genus Ochropleura; species Ochropleura leucogaster. The sequence goes on from OY288207.1 coordinate 18,300,974, forward strand.
GCACGAAGTTTAGTTAAGTTTCACTGCTTGGCCACGACCTAGGTGCTCAAGCGACTGGCGTCTTGCGACAGCATCATCATCTGCCTAGCCTAATCCCAACTAAATTGAGATCAGCTCTCAGTGTAACCGGTTGCAGCTGAATACCAGTATTTTACATGAAACGACTGACTATCTGATTCTCCATCCCAGTTATGGTAAGTAAGACTAGTTGTGAAGTTGTAGATAGTTTGAAAGAGATAATGCGGTCCCGGACCATAAAGGGCAAAAGAATGAACATGGTTGGGTTTTCTTCTGTAAAAGTCTTACTCACTCCCCCACGATCCATTTGATGATATTCCATCCGTAAACAGAAGACTGGTTGTCAATTGTTGTCATAATAAGAATGGTTGTCAGACTTTCGGGCGACTGACTATCTGTAACGATTGTTAAAGATCTACAAATGACAGCCGGGACCAAAGGCTTTGTAAGACATAGAGAAAACTTATTATTTAGTAGACTAGCTTCGACCACGACTTCGTCCACCAGGCATAGTTACTTTGGGCTAACTCTAACTTTAACCCTCGTGATGATCGAAAAAAAAAATATCTTTCTCTCCCCTTTTTCTCTCCCTCTCTCACTTTTTTAGCCTATGTCCGTCTTCAGGGTCCTAACTATCTGTGTACCATAATTTATCAAAATCGGTTTGGCCAATTAGGCGTGAAGACTTAACGAACAAACAAACTCACTTTCGCTTTTATAATATTAGTAAGGACGGTCACCCATACATGGACCGACCTTGGCAAGCGAAGCTTAACCTTGAGGATCGAACCTTATAGCTGCTCTTATTAAGCCACTATGGCAATTGAAAGAAGAGGTTTTGAATGTCCATCAGAGTTTGAGCGACAGTACTTACAGGACACGTTTGACGTATGTCGTATGGCCCGAAGTCACGAACAGGGCCTTAGAATGTATGACATACGCCTAGCACAAGTTTAGCTAAGTTTCATACAAGTTCATAGTGTGTTCGGCCGTGCAGCGCGACGGATTGTAACTTGTTTAGAGACTTATTCAAGGTACGTGTTTCATTGGTTTGTGGAATAAATAAATAAATATCTTGGGACAACTCACACACGACTATCTGATCCCAAGCTAATCAGAGCTTGTGTTATGGTAACCAGACAACTGATATACATACTTATATAATTTATAAATACAAACATATTATAGATAAATCACACCCAGACACAGAACAAACAATCATGCTCATCACACAAAGTTTGTCCTGGGTGGGAATCGAACCCACGACCTCCGGCTCAGCAGTCAGGGCTACTAACCACTAGACCAACAGGTCCGGAATGTTTTCAGTGTTATTTTAAGTTCTGATTAGACAAGGTTTTTGTCCGCGTGGAAATCGGTAATTTTCCCGTTGGCATCAACTAACAAACAAGTTGTTCTATATTCTAACTCTGGTAAGGGTTTATGCGAATGCCGAATTCATCAAAGTCCATGCAGCTATCCAAACACAGAAACAGGTACTTTTGCATTAATCTTGTTTATAAAATTCTCGTGTAACAGTTTCGGTTGCCATACTCTAAAACGGCATGACAGATTTTTATGAAACTTTATATTTATATTAATAAACATTCACAATGACCGATTCTCAGACCCACCTAAGCTTTGAGCATCGGTCGTAATATTTTTTTTATTTTTGCTGATCAGCGGGTGGAACCGCTAGGTGCAGATAGTATTTGTATAAATGATTTTGATTAAAGGATAAGAGTATGATCAATTTCTCCTGTATCATGGGTGCATGTACAAACGTTTAAACTCACATACACAAACAGTCAGACCCAAAATAACTATCTGAAGGTCATACAAATATTTTTTCCGTGTGGGAATCGAACGTCACGGCAGTCCTTGAAGATCTTTGGAATTCTTTACCGGTAGTCAATGACCTGAAAGTTTGACTACAGTACTAGTCTTACCAAGAGGTGTCGTATAACTCGGTTGTGGATTGTGGAGGTAAGATTAGCAGTCGTTCCATGTAAAATACTGGTATTCAGCTGCATACGGTTAGACTGAAAAGCGACCCCAACTTAAGTGTAGTTAGGAAAAGGCTAGACAGGTGATGATTCAATTTTACGTACCTTTTTTTAGTCCCGTTTAATTTTATGATACACTGTTACTTCAACACGATAGAAGAAAATTTGGTAAGTTCTAGAAACAAATATACTAAAAGCCTTGATATTTCGCAATCACATCTAGACATGTCTGGAAACCATTTTAGGTCAAATGCGGCCTCGATTAAACTGTCTAGGTAAGAAAACCTTTTATTTGTACCCGAACCGAATCCATGCAATATAACATTCTGACAATAGATGAATCTAAATTGGATGGGCAATGTTATATATTGGAAATTGAAAAGTACGGAATATATTTGGTACACACGATGACACATAAATCTCTACAAAACTGGTTTATGCAGATCTCCCGACCCTGGACTGTACACTTTTAGCCGTACGATAAAAGATAGACATAAACACCCGAATCCCGGATTACAGTAGCGATGTTATATATTCTAGAAAGAAAAAAAATAAAATACGTATCTTTGCCACATGCCACAAGTGCACAAAAAAAAAGAAAACAAAATGAAAACATAACATTAATTTTAATAGTGATAATAACTTAAAACGAAACACAAAAAGAATATATAGTGTACCCTCATTTCGCCAGTAATGCTTAAATCCTAAGTTTAATAGGATGTGAGCCATCAACTAGGTACAAATTCAGACGTTCGTAGCTGCAACAGGGAAATTCTAATGGAAATAAAAACAATAACACTTTTCTCCCCCTGACATTGAACCCAAGACCTCATGCTCCAGAGGGGTCTGCCAGGACCACCGCCTGCCGGGGTTGCGGGTTGTTCGAAGAGATACCGTGGCCCCGGAACGCAAAGGACAATAGACGGAACATTGGTGGGTTTAAGTCAGTACAAGTCTGACACTACCCCCCGCTCCATCCAGAGCGGGGGAAGTTATTTGATGATTTCCTATCCGTAAAAATAAAAGACCCCATGCTCATAGTAGCGAATGAGAACAAGGTGTACTTAATGAGGCACGGTATTGTAAGAGGTTTTATAACCTAACCAAGGCTGGCTGATTTACCATAAAGTTCAAATACTCAGGTCGTTTTAAAAAGAGAAAAAAAATAGATTAACAGAATGGCAGGTTTGAGAAAAAGTGTGACATGTAAATTAAAATATGATGTAAATTATAATCTTTGAAATATTATATGCGCATTTTATTTAAAGTGAATAGTTTAGTCTTCACAGTATCTTGCATTCTAACGCGGTAATGCTGCCAGCCTACTGGGCACTTTTTCTGTTGACTGCTATGCGGACGAACTTTTTGACACCCTGCAATTTACCAGTTATTACTTGTACATATTTTTGTATCACTAATGAAAATATATACATAAAAATAGACACAAACTAATTTGTGTCTATTTTTAGTTTGTATGTTTAGTTAGTTCTCTTTAATTGAATAAAAATACATGAGGCACGGTAAATTCTCATTATTATAATAAACAGTCACCCATGTATAGCCATCGTTTGATATTTTATAGGCATCTCAACTTCAGTGTACTATTTCGATAAACAACATTGGATTAGGTCCATTTCTCCTCTTACCTCTAATAAAATACATCGCTTCTTTCGATCTGGCTTCTTGCCATTTGTATCTTAGGAACTGATGCTATTGACCTTCACTTCTACGAAATTGTACCTTTAACTCTTTAAGAGACAAAGTCAGGTCAAGGCTGACCTGAGGGCAAGCGCTTATGTAAAACCCAGACTCTGATACCGTGGACTTAGTTATCGAAGAGTAACAAGCGTATGTTACTAGCTTTTGCCCGAGGCTTCGCTCGCGTTAAATTTGGGGTAACAGGTTTCACAGTTCCCCTTTCCTGATTTACAGGTACCTGCTACCTGTAGTTTATGCCCTTGCGTCTTATTTATAGTAATAGCAATGCTAAGTTTTCCCTTTCTTCCCTCTTCCTCCCTTATATCTCAATCTTATGCCCGTCTAAAGGGTCCTAACTATCTCTGTACCAAAAAATGATCAATATCGGTTAAGCCATTTAGGCGTGCAGACGTAACAAACAAACTCACTTTCGCTTTTCTAATATTAGTAAGGATCATTCAGCCATGCTCTAACCGTGCTGTCTAGCAAGCTGAGTGATCAACTGCTGCGCTGCGTGTCGCGGGTTTGATCCCCGCACTGAACAAATATTTGTATGATTTACAGATCGTTGTTCCGGATCTGCCTGTTTGTGTATGTGAGTTCAAATGTTTGTTTAACGCATCCATGATATAACAGAAATTACTAGTGTGAGGCAACGTTTTTTAAAGAAGACTAAGAATGATTCTACTCTAATTTAATTATTAAATTCGATTAGTTTAGTTTGAGATCAGAATGTTGGTCCACTTTTGTGGACCTTACCAAAAACTTAAAGAGAATGTGTGATGTAACACGAATAGATAAAATAAGGAATAAGTACATAAGAGGAAGTATGAAACTGGCGCCTTGAACTGAAAAGTTGAATGGTAATCGGTTATTGTGGTATGTCTATACCACAATAACCGATTATCACATGTCTATGTGATGAGAAGGAATTAAGACAACGGAGTGATAGTTGGGACCCTGGAGACGGACATAGGCTAAACGAAAGTGAGACAGGACGAGAAAGAAGGAAGAAAAGGGGAGAGAAAGATATTTTTTTTTCAATCATCACGCGGGTTAAAGTTAGCGTTAGTCCAAAGTAACTATGCCACGCAGACGAAGTCGCGGGCGGAAGCTAGTTCCTCATAATGTGACGGCAGTATATCAGATATTTTAATTCTCATTACCTGTTACTTTTGAGGAGCATTGTGTATAGTGCGTAAATATCTGAAGCAGCGATATATAACTTATCCTTTAAAAAAGTAAACTTCGCTTGGATGAAGTAACATAAACCAACACACATTATATTTCAATAAACTTTCCAACATACTTAAAAAAGAACATAATTTTCAAACCCGCAAAAAAGGACAGTGGACAAAATTGTAACGGGAACCTGTGCCAAAAAGTAACTTTTGAACACTTTTATATGGCTTTACGTTGTACAGTGGGCTAATACGTTGAGGTTGTCTTCCGTGCCAGCAAGTTTCGATATAAATCCTGGGTTGGAGTGTGGTCTAGAAGATAGCAAGCAGAAATTTTGGCAGGCGGCCCCACGACCACCAATAAGGGAGTGGGTCGGATAAAGTCGCGTCGTAACACTAGTGTTTAACAGTTACAGCCGTGTAAGTAAGCGAATTGAATTTTTGTTTTTATGCTAATTCTGGCAAGCGGTTCGGTGTTTAACGGTCGTGTGAATGACTTGGGTATTGTGTTTTTGCCAATTTTCTGGCAGTCTTGTATGGCATTATTGAATCAAGGCTTGCTGGAGCCACTAATTGGTGTTGCGTTTAACGTACTTTAAGTATATTTCTTTTGGTTTAGTTTGTTTTAAGATTTCGGAGACAGATTAATATTTTTTGTAACATAACATCATGTTTCTTGCTTCCTTTATGGAAGGTTAAGGCACAGGGGCCTGCCAGAGCCTTCGCCTGCCGGGGGTTATTTTACGTTGACCCACACTAGTATTACTCCTGTATCTTGGGTGCAGCGTTTACAAACATTTAAACTAGTATACACAAACAGCCACACCCGAAATAACTACCTGCAGGTCATACAAAAATTTGTTCCGTGCGAGGATCGAACCCGCGACAAGCAGCGCAGCAGTCGATCGCTCAGCCACTGCGCCAACCGTGTCGTCACAGTTTACATAGCACATTAGGAGTTTAACCAACCGGAATATATTTAAAGCACATTTGTTAATTAATAAACATAAGCTACACATTACAATAGTGAATGTGAGTATTTGCAAATTAATTTGTCAAATAATACAAACGGACATTTTGCATAATATTTATTTGAATTGTGCAATGAATTGATAAATTAGCAAAGGTAACCTGTTGAATGTGCACGTTTATTAATTATTTTGATTGGATTACTGCTTATACGAATAAATACGACGTCATTATAGTGTAATGAGCTTTTTGTTAGTATTTTACTTGTTTTATAAATGTTTGTTTGTTACAAATTGTGAAATATAACAGTTGACGTAATGCTAATAATATTATAAATGTGAATGTTTGTGAAGTTGGATGGATGGATGAATGTATGGATGTTTGTTACTCTTTCACGTCGAAACGACAGAACGGATCTTAATGAAATTTGGTATAGAGGTAGATTATAGTCCGGAATGACACATAGAACTTTTTTTTCGATATCACGCAGCCGAAGCTGCGGGCACCAGCTAGTTAATGATAATTTATCATCAACTAGCTAACCATCACGTCTTTTATCCCACCTGTAAGGTTAGGCAGAGCTGTACTTAAGGCTTAATTCACATCGAAATGGCAGGGTGACGGCCGGTAATAATAATTTCAAACTTTTTTAAGATTCATCTCCATATAGAAAAGTTTCGGGCCGTTTGACACCTCGCCACTCTTCCAAGCAATAATAATAATACTAGCCTATAACTGTCCCACTGCTGGGCAAAAGCCTCTTCTCATTCAGAGAAGGTTCGAGCATCCATCACCACGCTTGCTCAAGAAGGGTTGACGATTTCAGACCTATATTAATTATACCTATATTATTCGTCTCAAAATTCTCAATTTTTTCAGCGACAACCATCATAATTTTTATTTCTATAACAAAGGAAATTGTATAGACTAAAGAGATTTTTTCAAACCCGGAGCTGTATTTTTTTTATATTCAATAAAAACTGCCCACATTTTGGCGGACATGATATTCAAATAAAATCAAACACCGAAATATTTTTTACCTTATTTCTATTCTTTCGATGCAGTACTGTCGTGTACGTGTGTCAAACCATGCCCAGTAGGCAGCTAGCCTCACTTCTGCGAATACCGATTAGCTTATTGCCGCGCCTTAGATCGGAGAAGCTAAGACTGGACCACAACTTCTCTGCTTTACAAAAAATCTGTCTAACCTATCCCTATCAAGTTGGGGACGGGATCCAAACTAGTATACATGAGACTTGGTAAGTGGTCAATAATCCAAGGACCAATCTAAGCAAGCAGGGCTTAACAATATTATCGACTTGAGTGGTTGTTATTTATTAAGCCAGAAACTCCTTGGATCCGCTCCACCTAACAGTTATAAACAATTTTTTTTTTTTTTATAACTGCCTTTTTCCAATCTAAAATATTTTTGTCAATTTTTATTGTCATGAAACAACATAATTTAAAGACAAATAATTCAGTTTACCTTTAAAATTATACGAAATCGTAGCACATCTGCTACGCGAACGCTACGAGAGCTACGCCGTAGCAACACAATATGTGTTTCGTCATTCACGCCTCGTTTTCACAGCAATCGGATGCAGTTTAATTTAAAATGAAATGTTATTTTATGTGTTTATTGTCTGTTAATTTCAATTATGTTGTTTTGTTTAACTAATAACACACTGGTCGCATTTGTTTGTAAGGGAAATTGATAGTTTTCATTACAGTGGTATAATGCGGGTTTCCGCTAAATTAAGCAACATTTTCATTATTGAAAAATAGCGCTATTGTAATTGTAATTAGATTTCTGTTTGCTGTGAGTATTGATTTAGGCATTACTTATTTTTAGCGAAAGCGGGGCTGACTATTCATAGGGTCTTGAATTTGAACCCAAGTGAAGGTTGTTCGAAAGACAAACAGCGAAAGAAGGCACACGGGAAGGTTTTGGTCAGTAAAAGTCTGACACTGACTCCACACCGTCCAGAGCGAGGGAAGTTATTTTATGATTTCCCAGCCGCAAAAAAAGCATGGAAATCTGATTTTTTGGATTCATAACCATAAATTATCACTTGCTTCAATAAAGAAAACAAAACATGCCTGTTAGAAATTTCTAGATGGCATGACAAGTCAGAGGCCTTTGGGTGGCACGAAAATTTTGACTCTCAACACAAGAAAGAAAAGAAAGAAACGGGCCAGTGTTCATAATAATAACATCATGTTTACCTATAGGAAGTCTTCTGCAAACACTTAAACCTACCCTTTGAAAACAGCAGTGATAACCTACCCTGAGGTAGGAATATAACTGCTACTTTCGGGACTTTTCTGCTGACAGTAAAACCCTTTTATTATTTTTTTTGTTGTTATGAAATAAAATTTACTTGTCTCTCTAAAACTACTCTCTTTTTTTGATGATTAGGACGGCGGAGGGTTCAGTCAGACTCCTACTGACTAACCATATGAAGTTCCTTCTTGTCACTCCTGACTGGGATGCGGCCACACAATCGCATTCTACCCAATCACCCAAGCAGACCACCCTACCCAACTTTTCAGCCAAAACTAACATAACTGTAGTATCCTAAACACCAAACCCCCACAACTAAAGCCGTGCAACAATCGCATCATTACGTGCAAGTGGACTACGCCCCCCCCCTTCCCTCCCCGCAATCCCCGCAGCCGCCATTACCGCAAGATGAAGATATGATCCAAGATGCTGGTCATGAATAATTCGTTGGCATTACCGATGCCGAGTCGGTGCTACCATTCATTTGGTGATGCTGTCTATTTATTGAACAGTTAGACGTATAAAAGAATTTAAAGGGTATTTTAAATAGTGGGATTGAGATGCATTACGTTTTGGCATGGTATATCGAAATTCAACTAGGAATTACTCCTGTATTGTGGGTGCGTTTACAAACATTTAAACTTACATACACAAACAACAGGACCCGGAAGAACTACCTATAAGTCATACGGATCATTGACGGGCCTGTTGGTCTAGTGGTTAGTGGCCCTGACTGCTGAGCCGGAGGTCGTGGGTTCGATTCCCACCCAGGACAAACTTTGTGTGACGAGCATGATTGTTTGTTCTATGTCTGGGTGTGATTTATCTATAATACGTATGTATTTATAAATTATATAAGTATGTATATCAGTTGTCTGGTTACCATAACACAAGCTCTGCTTAGCTTGGGATCAGATAGCCGTGTGTGAGTTGTCCCAAGATATTTATATTATTATTTATATTATACAAATATTTGTTCCTTGCGGGGATCGAACCCACGACACGCAGCGCAGCAGTCAATCACTCAGCCACTGCGCCGACCACGCTGTCGAATTCCCCAACATTTAATTCCAATACACTTCAAGCCATAAAATTTTCATACACAATTCCGTAATGTAATTCAGTTTGAATAATTCCGAGACCCAGAGGCCTGGAGGCCTGAGGCCTGAGGTGATACGGCGTGGCGGCTGAAGATAGCGTTTAGGCCGATTTCTTGGCACCGAGCCTTCAATAACCGGTCTTCGGACTTTAGTCCCCTATTCTGTAGAAACTTGCGAAGTAGAAGCGATTCTGACATAGTGATTGGTTTGACAAATTCGTAGTAATACGAGTTATTTTATTAGTTTGTTTGTCCTGCTTTCACGGCTCAGTGAGTCGGGGAATAGTCGTGAGATTTGGCACAAGACTGACATACGAGTAGGCTTGTTTTATTGAAGTGTTGCGGCACGTATAAAACCGCAAACTAAGGCTGGATCTCAGCTTATACTCGTATGTTGATTATATTTCACGAATTATTGTAGACTAGCATTTGCCCACGGCTTCGCTCGCGTCAAATTCAGGATAACACAGTTCCCCTTGCGCGTTATTGATTTGTAATAGCAACACTAAGTTTTCCTTTTTCTTCCCTCTTTCTCCCTCACATCCCATAAAAATTAGCATATGTCCGTCTCCTGGTTCCCAACTATCTCTGTACCAAAATTCATCAAAATCGGTTTAGCCATTAAAGCGTGAAGAGGTAACAAACTCACTTTCGGTTTTATAATATAAGTAAAGATTAATTCAAAGCTTCGAGAGACGTTCATTTGAATTCAGATGTTATACTCAAATCTCCCGGGGTTGCGGGTTGTTCGAAAGAGATATCGCGGTCCCGGAACATAAAGGGCAAAAGAAAGAACATACCCATGTTCTTTCTAACAAGTCTGAGACTCCCCCCCCGCTCTGCCCAGAGCGGAGGAAGTTATTTGTTGATTTGCCATACGCAAAAATAAAATGCTCAAATCTGTGAATTTTAAAACATGTCATTTAACCAACCCAATTGTTTAATGAGCAACTTGTTTCATGAAATAGTGCCCATAGAATCATAAATTCACCAAAAATTGAGCGACGAATAACATTTCCACACACAAACTGTTTTCAATCCTTGTGCATTCGCAAGTCAATATCCAAGAACAAAAAGGGTCATAGATAAAACCCAGTTCAGAATTTTATAGGCCACCTTCAAACGATTCGGTTCCCAAAAATTCAAGATTTAAATCGCCTGATGTGCTCTCACAGCACTGTACTTAAGTCTCTTAAAAAAGTATGAGGTGAGTTAATCAAAATCAAACCATTTATTTACAGTATTGACACATTACATGAAAATATATTTATTATTACCATATATTAGTTATATATTATTATTAGTCTTGTGTATTGTGGGTGCGTTAACAAATATTTGAACGTACACATTTGATTGCACTGCGTTTGGCAACTCCGTTTCTTACACAACAAAAACGTGTGCGCATGTGTGTGGAAAATGTTCTAAGTACATTATAGCAACCAATTGCAAGCCACCCCGCCAACACCACACCGTCCCGTGCCGACATCCATCATGAGAGGTAATACAACCTACATGGACGACCGGCATAGGCAGAAAGAATGTATGAGACGTGATATCTTTCACCAACCCGCACTGGGCCAGCTATACCTAGGACAAAACTATACGAATAATACTGTGATCGAAACACAAATCTGAGATTAATTTAAATTTAAATTCTCTGACTGGAATGATGTACACACCCACTACCTGTTACCCACTTCCGGAGTCTGGAGAGGCTGGTAATCTGTCATACAGGTCTCCTAGTACAGAAACCAGTCTCTCACATAGATTATAATCCACCGATGTACACTTTGAATTATGTAAATTATTCCTCGTATATTTCTATGTGAGAGAGAAAATAAACTTTTTGTATTGTATTTGTATATTTTTGACGCAGTAAGTAATCTCTAATGATTTAAATCTTCGCCGAAAACCGGTTACCCGAATAAGTATGCACTGTGGCCCCAAAATTGCGTTGGAGCTGTGAACAAAAAATGTATATTATGAAATTTAGCTGCCGGCCATGGCATAAAGTTTAGGAAGTTTTGGTCACAACAAAAAGGCACAAAAAGAGGTCATGTTATAGCAGTTTATTAGTTTCAGAAGGTGACGGGATGTGAGGCGATGATTGTAAAATTGAGGTCCGGTTTTGGTCAGCTTATACTTTGATTTAGGATTGCGGTTATTTTAATTGGGTTTAAAGCGAACTTTTGTGTTCAAGTTCTCGCATGAACATTTAAATAATCTGAGAGCTCGAACGAGATATACATATATCTGTTCAAAGGGGGAAGTGTGAAAGATATTTTTTTATTTTCATTTATATGTGTTTAAAACTAGTATAAATAACATTGATTAAATAAAAAAAATAATATTATTATTTTTTTATTTATTAAATAACATTGATTAGCTGTTTATATTTAAACCAATAAATGAAATTAAAGTCCTAAAATTCGTGTCGGTAAACTTAATAATGTGTTTTTCTATGGGTTCATGAGATACAGAATGGTGACAGACGGACACACGGACAGCAGATTCATAATAGAGTAATAGGGTCCCGTTCGTTCATTTTACCATTTTGGTACGGAACCCTGAAAAGAGACCGTATATGCATGAAATAGTCAGATCTTTACCAGAAGACTTACAGTCCAGTCAAGAGAGGACTAACCAGGCAGACGAGTAACTATACTCGTCAGAAGAGTTGAAAATTTCTTCATTTTCGACTTGCAAACGTCCACCGATTTCTAAGAAAAAAGCCATATCTTTTATCAAAATCAACTATCTACTCAAGTATAGCACGGCCAACGAGAAGCGATACCAAATGTAAACAAAACCCATGCTAAAACCCCATCTAAAATGGCCGCCCGAATGTTGGCGAACCCGTCTTAACGTTGTCATGTTTTTGCCGGGAGAAAGAGACATTACGACAAAGGCACAAGATGGAAAGAGCTAAATATTAGACTGTCAACGCCACAGTTGTTCTTTAGGTTAATAACCTTTCGTATCGCTTCTCGTTGGCCGTGCTATAGATAGTTGGTTTTTTCACAGCCCAGAGAAACAACAGATTTGAGTATATAGTTTTAATTTCAACTCGATACCTCTACGTATTCCCGAGCTAAAGGGTCTTGACATTGACAGACAGACGGACAACTAAGTCATCCAGTAAGGGTTCCGTTTTTTCATTTGAGGTATCCTAAAAATTACGTATTTGATAAGCCCTGTTACTAATTTATTTTGCTGAGTGTACAAACAGGTGCAATCAAACTATCTGAAACAAGAACCTAACTACCCGATCCACTCCACCCTAACAAACTCGACTGGAAACTTAACAAAACTCATTTGGCAAGTTAAAGAAGTGTTCCGGGATGATAGGCGGGCATATCAAATTATCCGTGTGTGTAGGGGTAATTAATTAAAACCCTGGAGCGTCTTAGCGAGGTCTTGAGATTCCCGAACTATCGGCTTACTCGACTTGCTGCGACCTGGAATGTTCGGGATATTAACCCCTTAGGAGATGGTGTAAGTGAGAAGCTTGTGAGTTTTGACGGCACGGTTGGCGCAGTGGCTGAGCGATTGACTGCTGCGCTGCGTGTCGCGGGTTCTATTCCCGCACGGAATAAATATTTGTATGGCCTACAGGTAGTTGTTTCAGGTCTGGCTGTTTATGTATGTGAATTAAAATGTTTGCAAACGCACTTACGATACAGGAGAAATTCCTGATGTGGGGCAGGGTTTTTTTTTTAAATAATAATTTAAGCAATTTTGTACCCCTGTAATTTTGTATCGATGAAAAGAAGTGTGTTTTATCGCATAACTACATCACAGCACCTTCCATTTTCCTTTATAAATGTGAGATAATTATGCAAATAGTGACGAACGATAATAACTACGTTAAATAAGGCCCTTTCGACTTTATCAAAGCTTTATTAATTATTTCGTTTTCCTAGACCGTTTTCTTTCCAGTTTTTTTTTTTAATAAATCTTAATTATTATCTTCGACAACACAATATGGTTGCGGGTTGTTCGAAAGAGACACCACGGCCCAGAAACATAAAGGACAATAGAAGGAACATGGGTGGGTTTTAGTCAGTACAAGTCTGACACTCCCACCCCGTTCCGCCCAGTGCAGGGAAAGTTAATTGATGATTTCGAATAAAACACACACACACAATATATTCACCACACAGACTCAAGCATACATTTTGTCAACTTATCCGCTTTACGCCCATACCTTGGACCAAGACTTAATAATTCCATAACTAACGCTAGGTGACTATGGTACTCTATTAAAACACGATAAATTGTTGATCACCGTGCCTTTTATAACTATGATAATACATTTAGATTGTCTGTGATACAAGATACTTTATAAACGTATTAAGTTTGTGGGATACATTATCATGAAGTATGAGAAAATTATAGTCAATAACTTTCTTCACCCGTCAACTATTAAGATATAAATATTTTCGGAGGGGGAATTATCAAATAACTTCTCCTGCTATAAGCTTAGCGGCAGAGAGTGTCATCAACAACCCGCAATCCAGGCTGGCCCTCTGCTTTGCTGAAATCTTTTTATACTTACTCCTTGTCATAAAGAGAAAAGACCTGTAGGCCTACTATGACATCATAAAGCAGAACTTATTCCACTGAGTGAAAGAGATGGTGCTAGACACCCTGTATAGCTCTGTCCCTTTCCCTCAGCGGAATAAGTTCTGCTTTAACACGTCATGGTTGGGTAGCTGTTTCCGTCTGAAAAATTTCATAGGCTTTTACTTTATTATTTACATTTTTTTTAATATTAAAATAGGGGTCCGCTGGAATCAGGAACAGGGTCCAAGCTGCCGGTGGTTAGGTTTCCAGAGACAGGAACCTCCTGACAATGCGGACCGTATCCAAGAGTACTGCTTTCTGAATCAGGGCTGAACCAAACGCTTAAAAAGATCTTCAACAGATGGTCGTTGAGGCTCTTGGCTATAGCTACCGGTGATTAGGGTTCCAAAGGCAGGAACCTAACAATACGGGCCGTATCCAGGAGTACCGCCTGCATAGTCACTTCACAAAAATATACGTACGCTGTTTTTGGCACAATCCACTTTAAAAAACTACATTTCAAACCTATTAAAAAAACATAATACGCCCGATAAGTTATCGCAAAAAAGGGAATATTTTAGAAACACTAAACAAAAGTTAAAAACGGTATTTACTGGGTAATAATTACCGCAAAAACACACAGCACCATAATCTTATAAAGTAAACGGCGAATCAAATATGCTTTTATCACGGCAGGTGATGCATTTTTACGGCAATGACGTGTAGTTTTTATGGCGATAGTGTTTTTTGGTTTGCTCGATGTATTATATATTTTTAAATCATTTTTAGGGTTCCGTACCTCAAAAGGAAAAAACGGAACCCTTATAGGATCACTTTGTTGTCCGTCTGTCCGTCCGTCCGTCCGTCTGTCAAGACCCTTTTTCTCAGGAACGCGTGGAGGTACGAAGCTGATTTATATCAATTACTCAGGTCTACTGTCCCTTGAAGCTGTGAAAAAATCAAACTTCTAAGCCAACGCAATCAAAAGATACAGCCGTTTATGCCGCAAATTTTCGACACTTGCAAGGGAATCAAAACCTACAGGGTGCTTCCCGTGAACTCAGAATCTTGAAATTTGGTACGAAGCAACGTCTTATAGCATAGATAAAGGAAAAATTACGGAAACCATAAATTTTTAGTTACATCACATAATATATATTTTTTTAATAGTTTTAAACTTACTACCCATTTCCTCATAAACGCATAGAGGTATTAAATTAAAATTCATACCAAATACTCAGGTCTATAATACCTTTAAGCTGTAATAAAATCAAACTTTTATGTCAACGCAATCAAAAGAAACAGCAATTTAAGCTGCATATTTTGAAACTCGCAAGTACTCGCAAGGGAATCAAAACCTAAAGGGTACTTCCAGTCTTGAAATTTGGCATGAAGCAACGTTTTATAGCACACATAAAGGAAAAATTCCGAAAACCTTAAATTTTTAGTTACATTACAAAATATATATTTATTTTTTATTTAATAAATATAAACTTATTACTTTTTTCCTCATGAACGCGTAGAGCTATCAAGTTGAAATTCATATCAAATACTTAGATCTAATTGCCTTTAACCCGTGAAAAAAAAAAATTCTAAGTCAACGCAAAAACGCAAAAGTTGTCGTAATGAACGAACTTTGTAAACCTTGCAGGTTTGTACGGAACCCTCGGTGCGCGAGTCCGACTCGCACTTGGCCGGTTTTTTTTTTCTTTGGAAACTTACTACGCCTAAATTCACTGTCAGACTTAACGACTTTCAACAGAAAGCACTGTTTTTGGTACCAAACATTGTACTGTCGGACAAATGAACGTCCTTCGTTCATTTGTCCGACAGTACAATGTTTAATAGTACAAATAAGGGACATGTATTTTTAAATTGTTAATTAGACCGAGACCGGAACGAGTGACGTCACACGTTACTTTAATGGGCTATATTTTTGATCTAATTTACAAATAAAAAAACACGTGTCCCTTATTTTTGAATAATCTAAAAGACGGACTAAATAGAATGTTTACTTTGACCCTGGAAAGTACCCTTTTGCAAGAACTCGATACCAACAAGGCAATAGTCTGTTATTATTTTAAAAGTCATCATCTTACTAGCCATTTCCCAACTATGTTGGGGTCGGCTTCCAGTCTTACCGGATGCAGCTGAATATCAGTATTTTACATGGAACGACTGCCTATCTAACCTCCACAACCCAGTTAGTACTGGGTAATGCGATACCCCTTGGTAAGACTAGTTGTCAGACTTTCGGAACACTGACTACCTGTAACCACTGTCAAAGATCTACAAATGTTAGTCGGGACCAACGGCTTAGCGTGCTTTCCGAGGCACGGAGGAAACTCGGTATGTAATGGGTGGTCACCCATCCACAGACCAACCCAGGCAAGCGCAGCTTAACCTAAAGATCGACCCGAGCGGTTGCTATTATTAAGCCACGAGCTCCTGTTATTATTTTAAAAGTATTCTCAGATAATTAAAACGGAAAACAATTTCAGACAAATTCATTGAGTGAACTTAATCGCTATTCGCTCCGAGTGTTCACAAGGGATCGTGTATTTAGTACTAACGAAACTCGTCAATACCGTCTCACGGTTCAATTAGCTGTGAATTCCACAATTTAGTGCCAATTCGAACCTGTTACTTATTTAGAACTATCGATTTCTGATCTCTAAGATACAGGTTCTTCCTAGTTTAGAAGTCAGGGTTTCAATGATTTTTATTTATAAGTTTAGCCTATCATTTTAACTTCACCTTGTATTTAGTTGTAGGCTTAAGTTTCTATAAAAAAATATTATTATTATTATTTTATTGGTTCGTATTCTATAACAAACTGTCAGGTGTTAATAATGGAAGTTGTTTATCATTTTTCGGGTTCCGTACTTCAAAAAGTAAAAACGGAACCCTTAAACGGAACCTCATTAAGCAAAAACTAAAAAAAAACATATCTATATTTTCTGGGTGGGTAATCATCAAATAACTTCCCCCACTCTGGGCGGAGCGGGAGGAGTGTCAGACTTTTACTGACTAAAACCCACCCATGTTCCTTCTATTGCCCTTTATGTTCCGGGACCGCGGTATCTTTTTCGAACAACCCGCAAGTATATATATATGGTATATAAATACTAGCTTTGCCCCGGCATGCCTTGCAATGCAATTTCTACCTTTCTACTTACCCTTCCTACCCTACCTACCCTATCTTTCAAGTTGGATCAAACTGCACACGGTGTGCAAATTTTATTTAAAATCGGTTAAGTAATTTAGGAGTCCATCGCGGACAAACAGAGTGACACGTGATTTGTATATGTTAAGAAGATTAGGTAAGCATCTGTCTAACTCTTCGAGGAATACAAGCGTGATGTTATGTTTATTCGTTAGTTTCGCAGAACTCATAGAAACGTATTATTAGCAATAGTACCACCTTGTCAATACAGTCTATATTAAACCATTGTTAAACCTATTACTTATTTAGAACTATTGATTTTATTAGTTAATATTTCAAACACTTTGAGCTCGTGGCTAATTATAACAGCCAGTCAGGTCGTTTTTAAGGTTAAGCAACGCTAGTCTAGGTTAGTCTGTGGATGGGTGACCACCCGTTACATACCGAGTTTCCTCTGTTAAGTTGCTGGTCCCGGTTGCGATTTGTAGATCTTTGCAGCGTTACAAGTGTCCCAAAAAGTCTGACACCTGGTCTTTTTTTCCGGATGGGTAATCATCAAATAACTTCCCCCGCTCTGGGTGGGGCGGCGGGGAGTGTCGGATTTGTACTGACTAAAACCCACCCATGTTCCTTCTATTGCCCTTTATGTATATACGTTTCGGGGCCGCGGTATCTCTTTCGAACAACCCGCAACCCCAGCAAGTGACAACCAGTCTTACCAAGGGATATCGTATTACCCAGTACTAACTGGATTGTCGAAGTAACCTCCATGGGTAGCTCCATGGCAAATGCTAGTATTTAACTGCATCCTGTTAGACTGGAAGCCCACCCCAACATGGTTAGGGAAAAGCTAGACAGAATATAAATATTTTAAACACTTTACTATGACTTGATGAACTTTATTGGCCGTTTTGGCATTGCAGTAACTAACAATGGCCCAAAACGAAACCTGAAGTATGTCATATAGGATGCCCCTTTTTGCGGACGGGAACTCATTAAAATATCTTCCCCTGCTCTGAGTGAAAATGAGTGATTCTATTCTGAACTTTATGTTCCGGGGCTGCGGTATCTCTTTCGAACAACCCAGAACTTCGTATAGGATACCCCCTAGCTTGATGGATCAATGAAATTTAGGCTGGTTGGACTAAACGCAGAACGCGGAGGACAAGATTTGTATTTGTTGTTGTTCAACAGTGGGCTACAATCGATTGTAAAATTATATTTAGAAGATTGATCTGCTAGTGAGTCTACCGGCAGAAAAAACAGATAAATTTGTTATTTTTGTCGCCCAACTCGATTTGTTATTATATAGATTTCCATCGATAGTCTACAATAATTTCTATTTGCCACTGCTCTGCAGGTAAGGTAATGCCATACTGCATGCTGTGCTTTGTGCTTGAGGGGTTAAATCCTTATCCTTACTAATAATATAAAAGCGAAAGTGAGTTTGTTTGTTACGTCTTTACGCCTACATGGCTAAACCCATTTTGATGAATTTTGGTACAGAGTTGGGACCCTGGAAACGGACATAACTTTTTTAAAGTGAGAAATGAGGAAGAAAGAGGGAATAAAAGGGAAAACTTAGTTTTAATATTGCAATAAATAAGGCGCTTGGCGAAAAACTACAAGTAGCAGGTAGCAGGCAAATTCGGAAAGGGGAGCTGTGTTATCCCGAATTGAACGCGAGCGAAGCCGCAGGCAAAAGCTAGTCACTAAATAATTTAATAATCAATCTTAGTTTTCATTGTTTCCGACATCATCAACAATTTTCAAAGAGGAAAATAAACAGTATACCCAGAAATAAATAACACACATTTATTTGACCAACCTTTTTAATTTGTCGACTCTTTTCCCCTTTCACGAGTGTTTCATCCTACACTGCAAATGAAAGGCATCACACACATGTGCTCTTTAATTAATGCAGCAATTAAGTAAAAGAGATATTTAATTACGCTCGTTTGCGACAAGCTTTACAACTCCACTTTCAATATTAAAACACGTTATTATATCAATTGACTTGCATTTAAAAGTAAATTGTTTTATGAAAATGTTAATTCTAAAGCGATTGAGTGCTGTGCTGCAAGTCGCGGGTTCGATCCCCGCACGATACAAGTATTTGCATGACCTACAAGTAGTTGCTTCGTGTCTGGCTGTTTCTGTATGTGAGTTTAATGTTTGTAAACGCACCATTATACTGGAGATATTCCAAGTGTGGAACATATTTTTTTTTAATAAAAATAAACTAATTGATTGCCTTTTATTTTAATGAATACAAATAAGTTATTGAAAGGAATAACTATTTAAAAAGCAGCCCATTTTTTATATCGTGATAATGTTTTATTTCCTACTAGTTTTAGCCTTAGGTTTCACCTACGTACTGGGACTGGACCAATTAGTTCAACCAGGTTTCAGGTTAGCTAAAGTAGACTCATCTTTCATGGGGTACTGTTTGAAATGCTACAATAAAATACCTCCCCACATTCTTCAACTGAATGAAACGAAATTTAAATCTTGTATTAAACGCACACTATGTAGGCAAGCATATTATAAGTTGGGGGATTATATTGATGATAAAAATGCTTGGCTCAATGCTGGTCCTGCTCCTCAAGCATAGGGGTAAACTCATTAATAAGTATCCGAAGCTATAGTGGAAGCTGCAGAAGATTGTAAGACTATCTTTGCAATGTATAGAATCAATTCTCTAGTATTGTATAATTATTAAGCCCATATGTGAGTGCTATGTATTATCATTGACTTGACGAAGCCCTGGTGGTTAATAGTGTCATGCTCACTTAAATGTCTCGCTGATGGTGGCGGGTGTGTCGGGTCATTTAGCTCCCTTCAAAATGGTCGAGCTGAATGGGGCTGATCCATACGTCATGTTCGTGAACGGGCGCTGTCAGTTGGGACTGGTCATTTTTTAACTACCACGGTCATTTTTAATTTATTTAGATTTAAATTGAATTTTGTTTTTTATTTACTCTGGACGCTCTTACTGTGCACGTCTTTCTACATCGTTCTCACATATTTGTATAATCTCAACACGAATGATTATTTTGTAAAAATATTAGAATTTAAAAGAGTATCCATGGAGTTTCTTGCCCATTCTTCTCCATAGAGATCAACGCTTTGGAATGGGCAACTGCAGTACTTTCACAAGTTATTATGCCTTGTGACCGGGACTGTAGATTCATTTTGTTTCTTGACATTCAAAAGTGCCTGTAATGGTCTAATTGAAATAAATGATTTGATTTGATTTGATTTGATTTGATTTGATAATATACCATATAAACCTTTCTCTTGAATCACTCTATCTGTTGCTGAAAATTGCATTAAAATCCGCTGAGTAGTTTATAAGATTTAAGTGAACAGACAGCAGAATTTAGAAGCGATTACATTGTATCCTTACTAATATTATAAAAGCGAAAGTGAGTTTGTTTGTTACCTCTTCACGCTTTAATGGCTACACCGATTTTGATGAATTTTGGTACAGAGATAGTTGGGAACCTAGAGACGGACATGGGCTTTTTGTTTAAAAAAATAGTGGGATATGAGGGAGAAAGCGGGAAAACTTAGCGTTGCTATTACAAATCCATAAGGCGCTACCGAATTTAACGCAAGCGAAGCCGCGGGCAAAAGCTAGTACTATATAAAGATGGCTTCGTTAGCAATGTTAACAACCGAGATATTCTTTTTCTTCTATATCATGTGAAACCGTTTATTTTTGCGGATGGAAAATCATGAAATAACTTCCCCCGCACTGGAGCAAGGGGGCGTGTTAGACTTTTAGTGACTAAAACACACCCATGTTCCTTCTTTTGCCCTTTATGTTCCGCGGTATCTCTTTCGAACAACCCACAACCCCGGAAAAATCCGCAACACCGGGATAACCCGTAACCCCGGAATGTGTCTAACCTTGTGTCAGAGTTTTATGCCACCCAAACTGGAAATCGAACCTCCTACTCCTTATCACTATTCGCACTTACAACCACCGGATATAGCCAAGCTAAGAAACTCAATAAATTAAGCTATTAGTGTTTGTAGAAGTGTCTTTAGTTCTTAAAAAGCAAGCTTTTCCACTCTCTTTCTCTTCTAACATCTAAATAAGAAAATTGCTATTTTAACAGTCCTGTGTCAACATTATTTTAACTCTACCTACCCTTTTAGCCTAATCTGGTGTAAGATAAACAGAACTAACCTTTGGTAAACATCTCATTAAGTTACCTTCGAACTTGAGTAGGTACGTAGTAGGCCTAGATAACAGTGAGAGTAAGAATA
Source organism: Ochropleura leucogaster (assembly GCA_958449745.1). Taxonomy (NCBI): domain Eukaryota; kingdom Metazoa; phylum Arthropoda; class Insecta; order Lepidoptera; family Noctuidae; genus Ochropleura; species Ochropleura leucogaster. Next base: position 18,322,236 of record OY288207.1, read on the forward strand.
AGATATAGAGCGCATTGATGTTTCCAACATCAATATGGCGGTCAGTAAAGTCTAGTCTCATACAAGGAATATACTTTTAGCCTGACACGTTATTTTCACGGCCATTGTATTGTAGAATCATTAAACCAGTTATTAAATAAAAAATATATCGTAAGAGAGTCGCCGATGCGATTCAATACAAGGAATATCATTTTAGCTTGATACGTTATTTTCACGGCCATGGTATGGTAGAATCGTTAAACCAGTTATTAAATAAAAAAATATATCGTAAGAGAGTCGCCGATGCGATGTCGATGATGATAAAAAAGTATTAGTGAAATACTCGCCCCTGGAAGTGGGCCTTTGCCCAACAGTGGGACAGTTATATGCTGGTATTATTATTAGTGAAGACTAAACATTTACATCTCGTCAAAAACGATGAAAAAGATTTTCATTCCAGTGTGAGACAGGATTATTAAAATGGGTTTGTAAAGCAATCACAAACGCCTTTTGAAACGATTGGACTAGTCTTACGATATAATTCTTTGCATTTTATTGCCGGATCTGGGGAACCTTTTGACATCATTTTAAACCAACGCAAAACAAAACCGTTATCTAGGTACCAACTACTTTTAAAAAACAACTGGCTGTTGCCGTTGAAAGTCAATAATATGCATTTATTTGCTTCACCTGTAAATTGAAAATACGTAAAAAATATTAGAAGTTAAGTTGTGTCTCACTTTCTGGTTTCCGAATGAGCAAAAATTTTTCAAACTCGTTCAGTTTCGATTTCAATGCTGTCAAAGTTGTCACATAACTTTACCAAGCTTAATCTTAGCATTCTACTCCATCCATACAATCACACACCTACACATGCGCTCTACGGATTATTCATGCTCTAAGGTCTCATCTTTCCTAGGTTGAACTAGGTCGTTGTGCTATCCGCCTAATATAATTCCTTAGTCGTCCAGGACACTTAGGGGAATAGATTGGGTGGCTTATTCTTAGCCCTAGACTTGTGGTGCTTGGGTCAGCATAAGCTATGCAATTTCTTCCTGTAAGTGTTTCATCTGAAATGGTCTGATCAAGATGGATGCAACAGGGAAAGTATAGTCCTATATTGATTTAAAATCAAAATATTATATTTCACATAGGTCTATATGGGAACTAATAACAAGCCGAGAAAAGGTGCACCGTTCGGGTTGGTCGTTTGGTATGGAGAAGAACCGGCAAGAAACTATAAATAAATAATAAATAAATATCTTGGGACAACTCACACACGGCTATCTGATCCCAAGCTAAGTAGAGCTTGTGTTATGGTAACCAGACAACTGATATACATACTTATATAATTTATAAATACATACATGTTATAGATAAATCACACCCAGACACAGAACAAACAATCATACTCATCACACAAAGTTTGTCCTGGGTGGGAATCGAACCCACGACTTCCGGCTCAGCAGTCAGGGCCACTAACCACTAGACCAACAGGCCCGGCCAACTCCATGGTTACTCTTTTTAAATCATTTGGTTTTTACAATGACGCACAGCGTACACAGCGTAGGCTCTACAACAACTACTCGCTTCAAAAATAAGTCCTGGATGGAAGGTCAAAAGTCTTCGACTCATCATTAAAATGGTCAGTCTATAAAATAAAAAAGAAACATGAGGTAATCCAGGTTATAACCTAGTATGCAGTTTCGCCAGCGTGTAAAGTTGCTGCTCCGCTCCCATGGGTATTAGCGTGACGTTATATAGCTTATGTAACTTCCGTATAATGTAGCTTCCTATTAGTGAAAAAATGGTTAAAAGCGGTCCAGTAGTTTTGAAGCCTTTTCCGTACCAACAAACAAACAAAATTTCATTCAAATTCGTTGAGAAGTTTTTGCATAAAAGAGCAACATACATCTAGGTTATTAGGATACAAGCACACAACCTAAGAAAAACAAGTCGACAGACTCCAGGAAACGACAAGACATCCCAATATGCCACTGTCATAACATTGAAGCGCATCTTGAGACCAAACTTAGAACATACACATAAAACATGGCCGCCGTCGCTCCATCACGACTCACAAGCCACGACAGCCCGCCGCAACACCACATTTGCATTTTATTAAAATCACAATTTTATTTTCAACGTCAGCCCTCAAAATCCAGACTTTTCCAGAGGATTTTGAACGTCTCTTTTAATTAATTCCCGCCTGTTTTGGATTTTAATCATGCGGTCTTTTGATTAGGGCTGGCAATAAAGACGGCGAATCTGATTAGATGTACCAGGGTGTCATAAAATTGTGGCGGTCTGAAAGACTGGTTTAATTTGGACGGATTGGATGTTAGTAACCTTATTTCAGTGTGTTCTTTGTTCTCTTCTCACCGCTTATGCAATGCTAGTACCTTAATAAGTTGGAGACCTAGTTTTTCCGTAATATAAACTGACATTGTTATAGTCTAGGGTTGGAATGATGGACAATATATGGCGTTAAGCTGACCCTTAATAATAAAAGGACCCAAACCGTCATCAGAGAATTGGGGGTATAAGTTAGTGCATATTTCCTTTTGGTGTAAATTAAATAAAGAACCTGTGCAATAAATAAGAAAGAAAGCTTTCTGTTATGATTCAAACACATGACTAACTAACAGGGGTAGAGATAAAAATGTAAGAATATCATGACTAATATCTGAAATCGTCACAATGTGTAGTGACTAATCGATCAAAGCTGATTCATTCTCTATAAAAAGAAGCTGCTCTGCTAGTTATACTAGTCGTATTTTTACTGATATTACATGAATGCAAGTCAGTAAATAAGTCAATATATTTATCCCAACCTACATAAAACTTTTGCCTCACAAACAAACAGAACCACAAACAACTACACATCAAATAACATTGAAAAATGTTGTCAACGTAAAAATTCAAAACTATAAAAATCCGTCACGAATTTTACGATTCGCTACGTGATATTTTTAATGCGAAAACAGGGTCCATTAGTGAGTAAAGTTCTTTGAACGCGACGTAGTTTCATAGCCAAAACAAACCATACATCAGTGCCAAAATTCTCGTGACGGCGGGCCGCATTAGCAGGGACTACCTATCTCTGTGTTACATTTTATAGGCACTTGCAGACTTGCTAACGAAATTTTGGTAAGTTGAAAATGAACTGGAGTGTGAACTGGCTTTGGATTTGTTGGCAGTGTGTCGGTGTAATACTATCTTACTAATATTATAAACGTGAAACTTTGTGAGGCTATAATAATATGGATGTCGAGATGTACGGATTTTTGTTACTCTTTTACACAAAAACGACTTAATGGATTTAAACGAAGTTTTAGCAAACTTATAGTTTATTACCTAGATTAACACTTAGGATACTTTTATTCCGACGGCACGGTTGGTGCAGTGGTTGGGCAATCGACTTCTGCGCTGCGTGTCGCGGATTTGATTCCCACACGAAACAAGTATTTGTATGACCTACAAGTAGTTGTTTTGGGTCTGACTGTTTGTGTTTGTAAGTTTAAATGTTTGTAAACGCACCCAAGATACGGAGAAACTCCTAGTGTGGTTTTAACAAAACAAAAGGAACATGATCCAGTGAGCTAATTACCTAAATTAAAAAACCCTTAATTTATTATTGCGGGCAAAACATTCGGACATGAGCTATTTTTTATATGTATAGTTGAAGCTGCTGTCGAAAATTGTGTTGTCTTTGGATTGCCAGCATATATCGACTGTGCTAGTATTAAAATAAATAAATAATAATAATAAATAAATATCTTGGGACAACTCACACACGGCTATCAGATCCCAAGCTAAGCAGAGCTTGTGTTATGGTAACCAGACAACTGATATACATACTTATATAATTTATAAATACATACATATTATAGATAAATCACACCCAGACACAGAACAAACAATCATGCTCATCACACAAAGTTTGTCCTGGGTGGGAATCGAACCTACGACCATCGGCTCAGCAGTCAGGGCCACTAACCACTAGACCGAGAGGCCCGTCAAATGAAGCAGTTGCACTGGTTATTATACAAAGAAGTTTTTGGTGCTGTCGGGCGGAGCCGGCGAAGATTTATATTACGGTGGTGCGCCCCGCGGATAAGCAGAGTACGTGTGAGAATCATCTCTGAATGTTAGCTCCCAGAAGAAAGTTATTTATCCTTACTACTGTACTTTGTATCCTTAGTAATATTATAAAAGCGAAAGTGAGTTTGTTTGTTACGTCTTCACGCCTAAATGGGTAAACCGATTTTGATGCAGAGATATTTGGGACCCTGGAGACGGACATAGGCTGTTTTTTTTTAAATTAAAAGAAAGAGGGGTAGAAAAGGGAAAACTTAGCATTGCTATTACAATAAATAAGACGCAAGGGCAAAAATTACAGGTAGCTGGTACCTGTAAATCAGAATTTAACGCGAGCGAAGCGCGGGCAAAAGGTAGTACTAAATATATATTATTAGGCTGCATCGAATAATTTCGTAGAAAAGTTATCTAATACATTGTTTGAAAATCATTACGTACAGCACACCTTAGTTTAATTTAATTAAAAATTGTAGTAGTAGTCATTTTCAAAATTCCTTTCATCCACCCTTTCAGTCTCTCCTATATAAGGGATGAAAAGTTATAAGTGGCAAGGCTTGTGTTCCTGATAAAAACTATGTTTCCTAAACATTTCTAATCTACCCCCAACCTGCCAACAACGTTTAGATCGTCAATAAATTAAAAGAAAAATAATGATGAAAAAACTGTGACCGCATCTTTCAAATAATGATAAAAAATGTGACGACGTCCCAAGCAATTTGTATTTGAAATATTCTCCTGTCCGATCTTATTTTACTATTCCTTATTTTTTGTATAAAAAACCGGTATTTTCCTTACATTTTCTTTGAGCAAAGGAATATTTAGAAATGTAAAGAAATTCTAGAGAATGTTATAAAAACAAGATTCTCGTTATAAGTAAAACAAGCAGCAATGTTACTTTTTCTGTGAATTTTGAGTGAAAAGAAAGAGTTTTAAAATTAAATATGGTACAAAGATTTTTCTTTTTAATAAAGTTCAGACAAATAGAAAAAGAATACGTTAAGAAAACCGACAATTTAAATACGACGTCACGATTTTCTACAACCCAGAATAACCAGTTTTTTTTTTAAACTTTGCCTTTCACTAGGAAGTTCCCCTGTATCGTGGGTGCGTTTACAAACATTTAAACTCACATACACAAACTACCAGACCCGAAACAACTAACTGCAGGTCATACAAATATTTATTCTGTGGGGATCGAACCCACGACACGTAGCGCAGCAGTCGATCGCTCAGCCACTGCGCAAACCGAGTCATCAAAGTTTAAAATACACATATCATTGTCATCTGCCTTGAATTATCCCACTATTGTTGGGATTGGTATTCAGTCATACCATATGCAGCTAAGTACCAGTATTTAACATGAACTGATTGACTGAACTCCATTGACTGTTATATACGTAGGTGGGTAATCTATACTAATATCTATACTAATATTATAAAGCTGAAGAGTTTGTTTGTTTGTTTGTTTGAACGCGCTAATCTCAGGGACTGCTGGTTGGAATTGGAAATTTTTTTTAGTGTTGGATAGTCCATTTCTTGAGGAAGGCTATAGGCTATATAACATTACGCTACGACCAACAGGTGCTGAGCAGCGTGGGTGAAACCGCGTGGAACAGCTAGTAATATTATAAAACTGAAGAGTTTGTTTGTTTGTTTGAACGCGCTAATCTCAGGGACTACTGGTTGGAATTTGAAAATTCTTTTAGTGTTGGATAGTCCATTTCTTGAGGAAGGCTATAGGCTATATAACATTACGCTACGACCAACAGGTGCTGAGCAGCGCGGGTGAAACCGTGGGGAACAGCTAGTGATTTAAATAATGCAACCGATATGTTCAAGCTCATTTTTTGGCCTGACGCAGCAGTCATTCACTGTATCATCATCTGCCTAGCCTTTTCCCAACTATGTTGGGGTCGGCTTCCAGTCTAACCGGATGCAGCTGAATACCAGTATTTTACATAGAGCGACTGCCTATCTGACCGCCAAGACCCAGTTAGTACTGGGTAATACGATACTTCTTGGTAAGACTGGTTGTCAGACTTTCGGAACACTGACTATGTGTAACGACTGTCAAAGTTCTACAAGTGACAGCCGGGAGCCCGGGACCAACGGCTTAACGTGTTTTCCGAGGCACGGAGGAAACTCGGTATGTAATGGGTGGTCACCCATCCACAGACCAACCTAGGCAAGCGTGGCTTAACCTAAAGATCGATGTGAGCGTCTGCTATTATTTGGCCACGAGCTCCTCGTCGCCAAATAATAGCTGTAGAGTCGTTCACTGTATGTCAGTATCTAAATCTACCCGGCTTATTTATTATTTACTACCTGGCGCCCGTGGCTTCGCCCACGTGAAATCAAAAAAGAAGTGTCTTATGTGTTATTCCAGACTACAATCTACCTTTACGCCAAATTTCATCAAGATCCGTTCAGACGTTTTGACGTGAAAGAGTAACACACATCAATACATCCATCCTCACAAACATTCGCATTTATAATATTAGTAGGATAAATAAGTAGTCACATAACAAACAACAGTTAGTACTGGGTAATACGATACCTTTTGGTAAGATTGGTTGCCACTGACTACCTGTAATGATTGTCAAAGATCTATAAATGACAGGCGAGACCGACGGCTTTTTTTTTTGGGTGGGAAATCATCGGGGGGGCATGTCAGACTTGTACTGACTAAAACCCACCCATGTTCCTTCTATTGCCCTTTACGTTCCGAGGCCGCGGTATCTCTTTCGAACAACCCGCAACCCCGGAACAACCCGCCAACCCGGGACAACCCGCAACCCCGGAAGACCGACGGCTTCAAGTGGAATCCTCAAACCTTGGTATGTAATGGAATTTTACCCAACCACAGACCTATAATTTAGCCCCAAGTTCTTCCATAAACCAGTAACAACGTAATAGTCAATTCCCCGAATGGTGTCATAATAAAAAGTGTCATACGCCCGTGATATCACCTGATTGTTCACAATATTCCTATCCTTATACGATAGAATAACAATATTGTATTATCGTTTACTATCGCAGTCTGTATCGAGTCGTGTCACGCCACGGTGACATTGAACAACCTTAGGTCGAGGATATATGAGTCACGGTTAAGCTCTGTATTCACTGAAAGACAAGACTTCAGGGATCAAGTTGCCTGAGGAATTAAATAACTTAGTAGGGTAATTTTTAGTGTCCAAAAAAAAAATAGTCCGTCTTTTAGATTATTCAATAATAAGGGACAAGTATTTTTTTGTTTATAAATTAGAATAAAAATGACAAAGATACAGCCTATTCAAGTTACGTGAAACGTCACGCGTTGCTGCATTTTTTCGCAACAAGTGACGTCACGCGTAACTTTAATGGGATACCCTCTTTCTCCCTCATTTCTCAATTTTAAAACAATAGCCTATGTCCGTCTCCAGGGTCTCAACTAACTCTGTACCAAAATTTGTTTTGCTATTTAGTTGTAAAGACGTAACAAAATAACTCACCTTTGCTTTTATAATATTAGTGATGATTGTACCAACTTTAATTTTGAGTATTTAATAATCGCAGGTAGTCTCAAACCAAATCACAGCCTTAGAGACTACACATTCGTTCGTTTACGACTGTTTTATTTCGCAATCAACCGCAAAGTTGAACAGATGGAATGTGAAGTTCTACTGCATAGTTCGTTGCACTGTTACTGTCTTTTGTAAAGTCGAGCACTAGCTAATAACATTTTCATAGAATTTCATGTCAGAACTTGTTTTTGATTGTCTTATCTTGTATGATATAACATGTTTACAATTTTACTAGACACAATTTTGAGTTCTAACAAAAAAGAATAAAAATATTTTATTGTTCTGAAAAATTTCGTAATTGATTTATATATCGATTTAAAAACAGATTTTAATTTTGTGAGATTATTGACTCTTCTAGATACACTTGATTTCTAAAACGGTAGTGAGATATTTAAGTTGAAACCAGTACTTATCAATCCTTTAGGGAACTCCTAAGCTATTGAAATGATTTTTTTTTTCATTTTGTCTCGCATTTCAGAAGAACCTATTTAATGCAGATAACCTTGTCAAAACATCGAATATTCAGTCACCCAGTTGCCATTATGTCACCAAAATAAGTATGTCCACCTCTAATCATTCATACCCATAAAACACACTAGAACGACCTACACCGTTACGCACATATAATATGTATAAACAATCCCTTACCAAAACGTCTCGATACATTTACGTATCCATTCTAACGGTACCAATAATGTATTGTCACTTTATGTGACAGTGTGGCAAAAATGTGTTAGATAATGTACCGATACCTCGTACCGTAGAGTAATAATAAAATAGAAGCGACACTCGTGTGATATAAAAATAAGATACGCGCAAATAAAATGGGACAAGGGCAGGAAAATGATGAGTGCATCATTTTCCTGCCCTTGTCCCATTTTATTTGGGGTCGGCGCAACACGTTTTCTTCTTCCATTCTCCCCTATCAGACGTCATGGCATCATTTACTCCTTTCTCCTTCATATCACTCCTTACACAACCCATCCCTCTTTTCTTTGGCCTTCCTCTCGCTCTCCGTCCATCAACATTCAGATTCATCACTCTTGATACGCCACTAATGATATAAAAATAAGAGCTTTGCATTTGTTCGAGAGGTTGACGTGAACACGGGTCTGTGGCTGGCGAGGGCCACTGCCTGCTCGTGTTGCAAGTTGTTCGAAAGAGATAGCGAGGTCCCGGACAACAAAGCAAAACAAGGAACATGGATGGGTTTTTGTTAGCAATAGTCTGACACTCCAAGAGGATCGGAAGTAAATTCAAATTCATTTTTTAATTTTGTGAACACAAGGTACAATATTATGTTATCTAAAAAAAACTGATCCTTACAATGTCTCGCCGAAAGGCATACAAAATAGTTAATTAATTTAATTGTTCATTCAGGTTTTAAAAAATAACACAAAATACTAATAAAAAAATGTTATGTCTAAATTAAAAGTGAATTGGTAGTGACATAGTCAGTTTCCTGATGCATTTGTAATTTAAATCGATCCAAAATAAAATTAAATAAAAAAGATTTAAAACAAAATTAAATAGATTTTTTTTAACAAAAATAAAAAGAATACGTGGAAACAAATGGAAAGTGATGTGTTCCATAAAATCTTAAATTATAATGACATAGATAGAATACATTTTAATGAACACCACCATTGAATGAAACATCATTTTATTTAGGAGCTGAAACGCAAAGCTCTCCTTCAGCTGTGCAAGCTGATAATACCTATGCCCTGATAAATGCAAGTACAGAACGCGTTACGTGTGCTCCTAACAAAGATATTACAATCCCCCTGTGTTGATAGTTCGAATGCTGCAAAGCGTTCGGGTCTGGACTGTCGCTTCTAAACTCTTGTTCTATGCCCGAATCGAATAGGGGACGGATTTCGTAAGGTACCGAAGGGAACGTGCGAATAAATTCTGTGTTTTATGAATGATGAGAGTTGTGACTCGATGTATGGAATAGTGGTTCCGTTTGGTTTCAGTTTTTTTTTTTTTGTGGTGATAGGTTTTCAGTAGGGGATTTCGCTTTTGTTTTTATACATGGTGTACGTTTCTTGTGTGAGTGACTTTGAATGAACGTACTGTTTTGTTCTATCGTTGTTAGTTCTATAGATTCTTAGCTCTGTGTTAATTTTATAAACTTTTTACGGTAACTTTGGAGACAAGAAAACGTTCTGTTTGCAAAGTCAATTGAATCGTATCTTGGACTTAAACAACGCACTCCATTTTCTGAAATACAGCTATTCAAAGTTTTTTTCCTCAAACTTTAGATTTCAAGTAACGTTACATGCCCATGCCTCGGCCAGAAAGGGGATGAGTAAAGCCAATAATTCAGAATAAAAAGGGAATCGGTTACCTCCATCTGAGGAGGTTGAGAGAACGTCAAATCAACCCGGACTCCCATCCACTGTAGACGCAGGTCTGTGGCCGATGCGGGTTGTTCAAAAGAGATACAGCGACCCCGGAACACAAAGGGCAAAAGAAGGAACATGTTTTGTTTTAGTCCAGTAAATGTAACACTCTCCTCCTCTCGAACAAGCAAAGTTATTTGATGATTTCCTATCCGAAAGGGTGTGACACACTTTTCTACAAGAAACAAGAATATTGCAGAGATTCTTATCAAAATAGAGAATCCGACAGTGAATTCCACAGTCAGATAGTTCGCACAAACAAAAACAATTAACGAACGCACTTCACAATCACAGGCAAACCTGGCAAAAAGACTAGTTCTAATCCAATTGTTTCAAACAACCAATCGGCGATACACGAGACATGGAAAAAAATGTAAATTCGTTAGAACTAGCAATCAGTCGGTCGCTAGTTTGTGGCCAACAGATTTGCATACTACATTATGCATCGGTGCATCGCAACGTCGTGGATTGATGCTCGCACTTCAATTCTGATGGTGCATTCCGATGTCGGATGACGGGTGTTTATTTGGGCCTTTGTGCTTTGAATAGGACTCGTTGGATTAGTGAGCTACTCCTATGTGTTCAAAGCCTAAAAACAAATGAAAATCGGACACACTCTTTAGCATATCTAGTTACGAAAAAATATTGTGATTTCTCCTGTATCGTTCTTAGATAGATAGATAAATCATTTATTTGATGCAACAAAAGACACAATACAAGAATTAAAATAAAAAAATAAAAAACACAGAAAAAAAATGGAACGCGTTAAAAAAAAGTAAGGTAGACTGAGTTAAATCAACCCATAGGCATTTAGACACATCACATATATTTATTGAAGTCGCCCACTAATAGGCGGTGTGTGTCTCAAAATTGCACCAAAAAGGAGTCCAGCTCAGCATAACGCCAGGTGGATTACATGACGCTGGTATTCTGCTGAATCCTGCTAGTGACACACGGATGTCGAGATAATGTGCGTCGAATATTATGCAGGTGGGTTGTCGGTAAGAAAGACTATAAATTTAAATATGTACTAAAAATAATAAACTTGATTATCACAGTGTAGGTAATATGTGTAATGAATTACTGATATTTAAGTTGTATGGAGTGTGTCTAGACTTGTGTTTGTACGAGTTTACTTGTTCATGTAGGTATCATTATGTTGCAGTTTTTATCATAATGTACGGTGAGTATAGTTGTAATGTGTTTCGTGTATTGTGTAACGTGTATTGTAATGTGTAATGTGTTTACAAACGTTTTAACTCTCATACACAAACAGCCAGACCCGAAACAACTATCTGCAGGTCATACAAATATTTGTTCCGTGCGGGAATCGAATTCCATCGCTCAGCCACTGCGCCACCTGCCGGGGTTGCGGGTTGTTCGAAAGAGATACCGCGGCCTCGGAACGTAAAGGGCAACAGAAGGAACATGGGTGGGTTTTAGTCAGTACAAGTCTGACATGCCCCCCCGCTCCGCCCGGAGCGGGGGAAGTCATTGGATGATTTCCCACCCGAAAAAAAAAAAAAAAAAAAAAAAAAAAAAAAAGCCACTGCGCCAACCATGTCGTCAATTTTCAGTTGTTTATTCGCAACTTGTATCTATCACTGTAAAGTCGGTAAGACCAAGCATCAACATGGAACCATCTGTCCATAAGCCAATTTATTAGAGGTCTGCGCAGCATGTCTTTTTATTCCATCTCAATTTTTCGTCTTCTTGCAAAACCCATGCAAGCAAGGCATGACAGGCAAGTCAAAGCATCAAAGGTAATAAAAAAAAAACACAAAACTAGGTGATTCTCACCGCTCTTTCACGTACGGTCAACAAAAGACATGAGTAACCGAATTAATCAAATACAGATTAAATTTCCTTAAAATCTATGAATGTTTTCGAATAATTTATAGAAAACAGTTTATTAAATAAATTAAATTTGAGTGAGGATGTTCATCCTTTATAAGAAAAAATCAACGATGTATATCTGGGGTACTTATCTTTTTGTTGAGCTTTCTTGTTCAGCCGTACTTACCGGTGTCTTGTCAAAATCACCTAACAATTATTTATACAGAATCAATGAAAAAAATGCATGAATTCTAGTACATCGATCAAGCAGTCTTGATCCAAACCAGATCTAAATGAAGATAACCGTCTAGTTCCATGCTCGAACACTGCTCACATGAGCCTTAAAATGCATACCACCAAATCTCATACATAACATAAGCAACATGTCACGCCATACAATACATAATCACACGTAATCACTGAACCCGGCTCCTCATCCAATTAGCCGGGCCCCTAATCCTGACAGAGCGCCGCCGTGCAACGCCATCTAGCGTCGCAATTACACATTATATTTACACACATATTTGTGCAGCTGTTTACGTTGATTCATTGTAAACAAGCTGCAATTTGCATATCGTTCGGTGTGTTGCTGTCTTTAGGCGCGGATGTTGTTTTAGTTTTAATTAGTAGTTTCGTGAAGGTTTAGAGTTATAGGAACGCATTTTAGAGTGAAATTCTGGGTGGCGGGTTGTTCGGAAGAGATACCGAGAGCATAAAGGGCAGTGGAACACAAAACTGCGATGCGGCGCCCTATCGCATCACATCGCAGATTTGTGTAACAAGACTTTTTATAGTGATTGGAAATCATCAAATAACTTCCCCCGCTCTAGACGGAGTGGAGTGAGTGTCAGACTCAGAAAAAGTCTGACACTGGAAAAGAAAGTCTGTCACACGGGCAGTGTCAGACTTTTCCCGAGTCTGATACTCCCTGTGTCAGACTTTTACTGCCTGAAAACCAACCATGTTCCTTCTTTTGCCCTTTATGTTCAGGTCCGGTATCTGTTTTGAACAACAAGCTGAAGAAGGAAGATGGTTGAGTTTAAATTAGTATAAATTTGTTACTTCTTCCCGTTCTGCCCTCAGCGTGCGAAGGCTTTTGATGATCACCGATTCGAAAAAAAGGGTGACATTTTATCACCAATAAGAATTAAAAAGTAGAGACTTGGATTGACATGAGCTAACGAACACCTTGAGTCAGCTATCAATCAAAGACGCTGTAGAAACAAAAATCGCTTTGACAGCAGCTTTTTTTTAAAGGAGACATTGCCCCACACTAGACTTTTGTCCTGTATCGTGGATGCGTTTACAAACATTTAAACTTACATCCAGACCCGGAACAACTAACTATAGGTCAAACAAATATTTGTTCTGTGCGGGAATCGAACCGGCGACACGCAGCGTACGAGTCGATCGCTCAGCCGCTGAATACCGAACGCTCATACGACATAGACATTCATAGGCATAGTACATAACGAGTCTCGAATACACTCTTTTTTTTTCTAAAACTTAATTAGCTATTGTTTATAGTACGTCCATATTGGAATCTGAGTAGGTAATATAAGTAGCTTTTTAATTTCTAGATGTTAATGTTCTCTAGTCACCATGTATCTGCCTTGTCAACTGGGTAGATATCACCACGCCTATATTGGCAGCGTCGTTGGCAGATGTCTAGGGAAATTGGGTTAGATTTACATACGAAAATAATATTCTATAACTTAGATGTTTTTTTTTATCATTGTCTTACAGGTATAATAAGTGAAAGGTTCACCAACATATCTCCAGTTATGTCTAATGCTATAATAGAGGATGAGCCTACTCCCACTCCTGGGCAAATACCTCTTCACATCTTTCTTTTTGCAGAAAGGAGATCAGCAAGCATGATGATCAATGTTCGTACATTGATCATCATGCTTGCTCAAGACAGGTTGGCGATTTTAGACTTACATTAATTATAAATCCAGATTTCCTCTCGATGTTTTCTTTGCCGATGTCTATGATATCCAAGATAAACTTAAAAAATAAAAATAAACTTAGAAAAGTACATATGAATTGAAAAGTCACATTAGTACTAACCCGGTTTCGAACACATAACTGCGTGCATAGTGAGGCCTTAATCTCACCGTCATTTAACCTCACTGGGAAATAACTACAATCATGAGGACGAGCCTGTTGCCAATGGAACAATCTAGATTTCGTGCGATTAAGAATTTTTAAATACACTTTTCTCCTCTGAGATCGATGCTAATGTCCAAAGTTCAACAGTTGACAACTACTACTCCATCTTCTTGGAGCGTCTCCTAACTTTCAGTGGCGTTCATCAAATCTGTAACTAGACCAATAACAGTATTTTTCTCAACCATAAACACTATTTCAACAGATTATACATTTTTATTTGTAACACAATACCTAAACTGAAACGCGCTTTTGGCCGCGGCTTCGCTCGCGTAAAATTGGGGGTAACACAGTTCCTCTTTCCTGGTTTACAGGTACCTGTTACCTGTAGTTTTTGCCTTAGCGCCTTATTTATTGTAATAGCAATGCTAAGTTTTTCCTTTTCTTTTCTTTTTGTACCTAATATCTCAATATTATTAAAAAAAAAAATCGTGAAGACGTATCAAACAAACAAACAAACTCACTTTCGCTTTTATAATATTAGTAAGGATACACGGTTATAAAAGGCATTTAGGAAACGATTAGCTAAAGCAAGCTAAGCCTAAAAAACAGCTTGTTTGTGGCAAACAGCTCAATTAGCGCAGTAGTTGTAGTAGTTTATTGTTGTTCAGGTTTATTTGGCAAATGGTTCACTTTTTTATTCGTTTTTTTCAGGTAATTGAATGCGATGGTAAGTGGTCGTTAGTAAACATGAATGAAAAGTGATATACGATAGAAGGTTTTTGATATTCCAAGTGGATATTTTTGAATGCTCCTCTAGTTTGGGCAGCCTCGTCTAGTTAGTGGGTAACCTAGAGTAAGAGTTCTTATATCGCACATGGGCCTCTAGCTTTTTTTTGCGGATGGGAAATCATCAAATAACTTCCCCCGCTCTGGTCGGAGCGGGAGGAGTTCCAGACTTGTACTGGCTAAAACTAACCCTTGTTCCTTCTATTGCCAAAGAGAAACTGCGGTCCTGTTTTACATAATACAGAGAGCGTGCGCAGGAGGGACACGTGTCGTCAGACGCGCGAGAGCCGCAGCCGTCGCCCGCCGGTTCAGATAACGCTCTGGAGAGCGGGACGGGCGCGGGGCGACAGCGGGACGGGAGCGAGACGGGAGCGAGTCGGGAGTGGTGCGTGTCGAGTCGGAAAATATCGGTGTTGCCAATGTTTTTAACGAAAAATTTAGTTTTTTTTTAGTTAACAGACTTTTTTCAAACATATTCGTAAGGTCAGTTGTGTGGAATTCTTATGCAACGTTACAGACTTTTCAGAACGAAATTAGACCTTAACATAACTAATGAAGGTGGGTTTACTAATAACTCCTGGGATCCCGAATAACTTGTTACCTAGAATAGAACTCTAGCACTTATTTACCTCTAGTACCTCAATGTGGATGGATCATATTTTACGCAAATATTTTACACAAGATTGTCTTTAGTCCCATACAAAAGTGGGCAAGCTTATTGCCATCAACTGAGTATGAATCCAGACTCAGTGGTTGCTACTAAGAAGTGTCTGATAGAAAAACCCAATATTACTGTGCACGACCTGGGAATTGAGCCCAGAAACTTTAATCTCAGCAGTCGCTTGCGACCACTCGATCAACAACATATATAATTTTATATTATTCACCTCTGCCCACTTTTTATACCAAACTAGCTGGCGCCCGCGACTTCGCCCGCATGATGATCGACATAAAAGTATCCCATGTGTTATTTCAAACTATAATCTACCTCTGTGCCAAATTTCATCAAGATCCGTTGGGCCGTTTTAACTTCAAAGAGTAACAAACATCCATACATCCTCACATACATTCGCATTTATAATATTATGGAAAGATATTAGAATGCTCGCGTAATATTAAGATCATCTTAATTCTAAACCCTAAACGGCAATCTCCACAAAATAGATTACCTATATTGTTAATCTAAGTTCAAATAATCTTACCAACTATCGGTCCAAACTTAGATTAGTTCAACCGGTTACAAAGTTATCATAACATTCCCTTTGTACTTGTATATACTATCATATTATAATCACACATTTACTGTGTGTTAACAGAGACAATTACTAAAGTTTCGGACACCAACATAAATCAACTAATAATCGTTCGTAGTTCAGTAATTGATGGATAGGTAAATAATTATTTCATGCAACAAAAAACACAATAGAAGAATCAACACAAAAATATATCTAGCTGAGGAAAAAAGACATAAACTTCACAAAAAAAGAAGTATAATAACTGACCCATAGACAATTAGACACATCACATACATTTGTTACAGTCGCCCTCAACTGCCCGGTAGGTCCCAAGGTTGTACCAAATAGGAATCCATCTCAGCGTAATGCCAGGTAGTCTAAGTCAGGTAGTCCTGACGCTGGTATTCTGTGGAATCCCGCTAGTGACACACGAATATAGAGAAAACACAATGATTTGTAAAGAACAAAATACGACATTGTGCGGCGAATATTATTAAGTTGAGTGTACTGGGATGAAAAGTATTTTATGAGTTAATCCATATTGTGAAAAATCTTTGTGCCAAATTCCATTTAAATCCGTTCAGTAGTTTTGCGTGAAAGAGTTACAAATATCCTCACAAAATTTTATATTTTATCATAGTAGTAAGATTGACATATGCTAGCAAAAAAGGTCATCAATTTCCCAGCTATATTGGGGTTCCAGTCTTAACGGATGTAGCTGAATACCAGTATTATACATGGAGCGACTGCCTGACTTCCACAACCCATTTAACAACTGGGTAATAAGAAACTCCTTGGTAAGACTGGTTATCAAACTTTCAAACCAATAACTACCTATAACGACTGTCAAAGGTTTACAAATGACAGCCGGTACCAACAGCTTAACGTGCTTTCCGAGGCACGAGGGAAACTCGGTATGTAACGCGTGGTCACCCAACCAACCTTACACATAAAAATCAACCCAAACGGCTGCTATTATTTAGCCAGGAGATCTTCAGGTACAGCATCATGATATAGGATAAAAACTCACTTCCTGATTATATCCTTCTTACACAACTTTCCTTGAACTTCAACTTCACCTTTATAAACACATACTATTTAATATAAAATATTTTTTTTATAAAATATGCAGTTGTACTGCATTTGATAATTCTATCACTCAGCTCACAGGCGCATAAACAAAATAACTATAGATGTAGATTGATAAATTATCAACACCAAAACGAAACATTAAATTAAAATGCTCTTTAAAAAGTAATCAAATTATCGTACGATAAAATTCACTTATAACTTCATCTGTTCAATCAACTAATTAAAATGGATAATTAATTAGCAAGCCCCGATCAACTGTCCCCATATTATTGAGCCATTGTTTACAAAAACATAACCTCACTTTCCTGAAATCAAAACACTCTAAAATTTCTATCTCCACTCCTACTTACCGTGTTACATCCAAAACAATCGTTCGGGAACTGAAAGACGGAAAGTCACAATCTTACGCGCGTCATGTGTCTCTGACGTCATCGCCACGCGTGGCGCGTGCGTGGAGGCTCTCGGGCCACGCGGTACTGAAACATAGAACGTTTCAGCGCTCGGACTTGTGAATGCCCGCCCTCTATCGAACTAGCATCTCGTGGCGAATGTCATTTTCGATTTGAGGTGGTATAGTTTTATGCTAGTGTCAAGGTTAAGGTTTTAAGTAGGGTCTTTTGAGTGTAATAGTTGTGTTTTAAGAGTGATTACGTTCTTTGTCTATTGATATTAGGGATAAATGGTAAGAATGTGAACTGTACGTATAGTTTCTGGGTCGTTTTACTGAGAAATGTGTTTTGTTTTAGTGTGATGGCTATAAGACATGGATTAATGAAGAGGTGATCTAAAAGTGGTAGCAGTGACTGAGAAGTGGTGTGATAATCGGCTGTAGTGGTATGGGTTTGTAATGAAGAGAGTGAGCAAAACATTTTGAAGTTTGAAATATGAATGTGGCAATTGAGAGAATGGAGTGTATGATAAGACATAAGAAACAACAGATGGATTTTGTTAAATATTATGATACAGCCAGAAATGGGTTGATTTTTCAAGTTGTCATCTTAGTAAACATAACTCAAACTTATAGTATTTATTTCCATTAGACCGTTACAGGTACTTTTGGTTGTCATAAAGTCGAAAAAGATGCTGCTACAGTCCCAGTCACAAAACATAATTTGTGAAAGTACTGTAGATGCCTATTCTAAAAAGTAGATCTCTAAGGAGAAGACTGGGCAAGAAACTCAATGGATAACAACTATAGGAGTACAACTATAAAAGTAACAATTATAGAAGTAATAGCTTTTGCCCACGGCTTCGCTCGCGTTAAATTCGGTATTGCGGATACTGCAGATTTTGCTCTTGCGCCTTATTGATTTGTAATAGCAACGCTAAGTTTTCCCTTTTCTTCCCTCGTTCTCCCACATATCCCACTTTTTTTTTAATTAGCCTATGTACGTCTCCTAGTTCCCAACTATTTCTGTACCAAAATTCATCAAAATCGGTTTAGCCATTAAAGCGTGAAGAGGTAACAAACAGACAAACTCACATTCGATGTAAGGATGTTGTTTAAATGAGCGGTTTCAAGCACCTATATATGAATAAAAAAGGCTTAACATGTTTCTATCAGTTTCTTTAGATGCTAATTAGGTTGAAATGAGATTGGGTGGGTCACGCAAGCCGCATGCATAATGACTGCTGGGCAAAAGTCCGCACTGAATGGGTGCCTGCGAATGTATGGCGCCGCCGTGGCTGACACAGAAGGAGGTGACTGACAACCTGGACGTATACCTGGAAGGTTGGCTCTAGATGGCGCGGTACAAGAGATTATGGAAAGACGGGGAGGCCGTTGCCTAGAAGAGACAGCACACGCGAGAGAATAAAATAGGCTTTTTTTCTGATGCGAAATCATCAAATAACTTCTCCTGCTCTGGGCGGAACGGGTGTGCGTATTAGACTTGTACTGAGGCAGGTGGTGGCCTTGGTAGGCCCGTCTGCTTTGCTGACATCTCTTTGAGGGGCGCGTGGAACACTCGATGACACGGCCTGTTTTCACAGACGGACGGTTAGCTACCCATTGTTCACCGTCCACAGGCCCGCATATACTATGGCCGTGAGTCGTCTAGCGGTGTCCGACGCCCAGAGCGTATACCGCGGGAAAAATAACTGCTTGCATTTGATTTCAATCTCACTCGAGTTAAATTCGAGATTAAGGCTTATCCATGATTAAATCCAACCGACTAAGCATAGACCAGCTTATTTTTTTCTTTAGAATCAATAGAAGGCGGACCCTGAGGCGCTCTGGAGCCGAACAAATTAAACGCATTGACTCTCCCGAGAACGATGTCATTGCAAATTAGATTTTTTAATCTTGAAACCGCATCCCTATCAAAATAAATAGCACTCTTCAACGCTGCGTTAAATAAAGTGATAAAGATTCTTCATTATTTAGATAGCTTTATATTACATTAATCCTACGATATCCTTACTAATATTATAAAAGCGAAAGTGAGTTTGTTTGTTTGTTACCTCTTCACGCTTTAATGGCTTAACCGATTTTGATGAATGAGTTAAGAACCAGGAGACGGACATAGGCATAATAATTTTTATTTTAAAAAAGTGGGATGTGTGGAAGAAAGAGGGAAGACAAGGGAAAATTTAGCGTTGCTATTACAAATCAATCAGGCGCTAGGGGAACTGTGTTACCCCGAATTTAACGCGAGCGAAGCCGCGGGCAAAAGCTAGTAATACTATAAATGCGAATGTTTGTAAGGATGGATTGATGTCTAGAGGTTCGTTACTCTTTCACATCAAAACAGCTGAACGGATCTTGAAGAAATTTGGCACAGGAGTAGATTATAGTCTGGATTAACACATAGGATACTTTTTTTCGATATCACACGGGCGCCAGGAAGTTTTATGTGCATTTAATAGTGACTACTAGACCATAGACCCTAGAGTCTATTTAGTTGTATTTATAAAGTATAAAGAACTAGGTTCGGTTCCCAGGTTGACCAAAAAGTTATTAGGTTTTCGTTCATTTTACAGATGCAAAACACGGAATAGAAAAAAAGTACAGAAGTCTGATTGACGGCAAAAGGCTACTTGAAACTTAAAACATGCAAGGGGTCTTAATATAATCAACGAAATATGGATGTACATACCACCTCTGCCTATCCATTTTGACAACAAGCATGAAGATATGTTTGCGTATTAGTCTCTACATTAACATCTAACCAGATTCATACTTATCTTTTTTCTAATAGGCATACGTATTATGTAAACATTGAGGTTCCAGAGGTTTCTCCAATGTAGACCCTACCCAAAAAGGATCAAAATAACTGCAATTAAACCAGTTTCACCCACACGAGTTCGCACTAAAAACCCCTTTTTCAAACATATTACAACGACTATCAAAAACTTACTCCATTACAAACTACCCACTAAAAGCTATAAAACGCTCCCACAAATTGTCCACGTTAAATTTTGAAGTACAATTATAATTCCGTCTCGTAGAAGACCATTATGTACTAACTAAAGTGCCTAGTCACGTGGTCTCGATAAATTACAATAAAAATTACCCGCGAAACGTGAAGATAGTGGGAACCGAAGCGGGGAGAAAATGTGGCGGAGTGTGGGTGGGTACTGGGTGCAGTGGTTCCGTAGCTTTTTCAGTGATTTTTAATCCTTCATTCAACATACAGTCAAGACCTTATGAAAGATTCTAAAGATATTTTCTTTCCTGATAAAGTATTGAAAGAAATTGTTTTTATATAGACGTAGACGTTTTGAAAATATTTCATACTGGGATTAAAAGTAGCCTATGTGTTGATCCAGGGTATACGCTATCTAGATATCAAATTATATTCAAATCAGAAGGGCTACCATGACATCTTATAGCAGAACTTATTCCACTGAGGGAAAGAGATGGTGCTAGACACCCCGTATAGCTCTGTCTCTTTCCCTCAGTGGAATAAGAACTGCTTTAAGACGTCATAGTAGGGTACCTGTTTAGCCGTTTCAACGTGAAAGAGCACCAAACATACATCCTCGCAAATTTTCAAATTTATATTTAGTCCAAGCTGGCGCTCACGAGTTCGCCCTCGATATCGATATATATTCCAGACTATAATCTACCTCTGTGCGAATTTCATCAAGATCCGTTCAGCCATTTTGACGTGAAAGAGTAACAAACATCCATCCATTCTAACCTTTAAAAAAAACGCTTTAGAATTCTAAATAAGTTTAAACTATTTAAGTTTCTAACATAGTGCACAGCAGATATACAATATAATGATAATAATAATATATATAAGATGATCTAATATATAAAATTCTCGTGTCACAGTTTTCGTTCCCATACTCCTCCGAAACGGCTGGACCGATTCAAACGAAACTTTGTGTACATATCGGGTAGGTCTGAGAATCGGCTAACATCTATTTTTCATAGTCCTAAGTGGGCAGCGAGTGAAACCGCTGGGCCCAGCTAGTATAATATATATATATATCTCTTTTTTCGATTTGGAAGATATAGTAGACGTCAGAAAGACGGCTATATAAAATTTAAATAATAGAATAAACGCCTTGCAAAATTCGGCAAAATCAGGTGACGTCATCGAATTCCCTTTTCCTACTCTTACGGAACCCAAAAAATTAACAGGTGAACGCGAGTGTAATGAGGAAAGTTGGGAATACCGAAGGATTGCCAATTTAGATATTCAAATCGTGTTCGGTTCATTTTGCGGATATTTTGTGTACGTAAGGATGTTTTTATAAATAAGAGTAGATTGGAGGAAGTAGGGGGAAATTGTCGAAGAAACTCCGTTCTTTTTTTCTTGTATACCGAAGTTTTGTATGGAGTGAATTATCGGGGAGATTAATGGGATCCTTTCAGGTGTTGCCTTAGGTTGTTTTATTGCGATATTGAATGGAGACGTAATTTATATTTGTGAGTACCAACTATATATGTATAGAGTTGAGTTGGAAATCTTTAACTTGGAGTTATACTTATTAATTATATTTTTTTGCGCTTCAAGGCTTCAAAAAATGAGGTTTTCAATTCGACTAAACGTTTCGTTTTTGTATGTTTTATTACAAGGTTTCTCCGTCACTTTTGGGCCGATATTTAAAATACTTTTTTTCATCGAAAGGGTTATACTCCCGAAGATCTACATTGCTTGAATATCAGTTCATCTTTTATCCTTACTTAATAATATTATAAAAGCGAAAGTGAGTTTGTTTGTTTGAATGTTACGTTACGCCTAAATGGCTAAACCGAGTTGGGACCCTGGAGAAGGACATAGGTTATTTTTATGAGAACTGAGGGAGAAAGAGGGAAAACTTAGCTTTGCTATTCCAATAAATAAAGGCAAAACCTACAGGTAACAGACACCTGCAAATCAGAAAAGGGAAACTGTGTTACCCCGAATTTAACGCGAGCGAAGCCGCTTTCAAAAGCTAGTTCAGAAATAAAACTGAAAAATCTAAAAGACCTATTTTCGATTTTGTACCTTTTTCTGTGCGAAAAGTTAAAATAAATAAACAGAAAGACATGTCTAATTTGATTGCTAACATGAATACGGCGAGAAACTCAATTTAACTAGTAGTAATGTCGCGAAGCGCCGTCAGTAGCGAACTGCGAAATTGCTGTGAACTCAAACATTTCGAGAGTGAGTTAGCTTGTCACAAAAACTTAGACTCGCAACTTGAGTTGCGCGGCAATGGCTGAAAGCGCTGGTATTATTATGGCAGTCGATATTTTTCTTACTCGAAATAATAGCGAATTGTAAAAAAAAATACTGTGAACTCACACATTTCTGGGGAAAGTTGACTTTTGTAATACTCGATAAATAATAATTTTGAAATGTAATAATAACGAATAGAAATAGATCATAGTGTAATCACAGTTATTGTGGATGAAAGTCTCTCCAAAGAACTTAGTCATTATATACACATATTTACATTTATGTATATCAAATCAAATCATTTATTTCAATTAGACCATTACAGGCACTTTTGAATGTCAAGAAACAAAATGAATCTACAGTCCCGGTCACAAGGCATAATAACTTGTGAAAGTACTGCAGTTGCCCATTCCAAAGCGTTGATCTCTATGGAGAAGAATGGGCAAGAAACTCCATGGACACTCTTTTAAATTCTAATATTTTTACAAAATAGTATTTACATCATTCGTGTTGAGATTATACAAATATGTGAGAACGATGTAGAAAGACGTGCACAGCAAGAGCGTCCAGAGTAAATAAAAAACAAAATTCAATTTAAATCTAAATAAAATAAAAATGACCGTGGTAGTTAAAAAATGACCAGTCCCAACTGACAGCGCCCGTTCACAAACAAGACGTCTGGATCAGCCCCATTCAGCTCGACCATTTTGAAGGGAGCTAAATGACCCGACACACCCGCCACCATCAGCGAGACATTTAAGTGAGCATGACACTATTAACCACCAGGGCTTCGTCAAGTCAATGATAATACATAGCACTCACATATGGGCTTAATAATTATACAATACTAGAGAATTGATTCTATACATTGCAAAGATAGTCTTACAATCTTCTGCAGCTTCCATTATAGCTTCGGATACTTAGTAATGAGTTTACCCCTATGCTTGAGGAGCAGGACCAGCATTGAGCCAAGCATTTTTATCATCAATATAATCCCCCAACTTATAATATGCTTGCCTACATAGTGTGCGTTTAATACAAGATTTAAATTTCGTTTCATTCAGTTGAAGAATGTGGGGAGGTATTTTATTGTAGCATTTCAAACAGTACCCCATGAAAGATGAGTCTACTTTAGCTAACCTGAAACCTGGTTGAACTAATTGGTCCCTATTTCTAGTATTATAATTGTGTCACCTCTTTTACTAAAAAGATGCGAGTTTTTCCTGACATACATGATGTTTTCATAAATATATTGACAAGGTACTGTCATGATGTTAATATCCTTAAACTGTTCCCTTAAAGAATCTCGCCTACGTAGGTTATATATGGCTCTAATGGCTTTTTTCTGCAGAATAAATATAGACTCGATGTCTGCAGCCCGTCCCCAAAGTAAAATACCGTATGACATTATACTATGAAAATAACTAAAATAGACTAGTCTCGCGGTATCAACATCAGTAAACTGACGGATTTTTCTAACAGCATATGCTGC
The DNA here is from genome assembly GCA_958449745.1 of Ochropleura leucogaster. Lineage (NCBI taxonomy): Eukaryota > Metazoa > Arthropoda > Insecta > Lepidoptera > Noctuidae > Ochropleura > Ochropleura leucogaster. The sequence goes on from OY288207.1 coordinate 18,346,458, forward strand.
TGAACTATGAACTAAGGCGTCCTGCAAGAGATGTTATATGCGGACCCCATTGTAGCTTTGAATCGAGTGTTATTCCCAAGAAAACAGTTTTTTCGACGAATTCTAGTTTCTCTTGATTCAATACTATGTCACACTCACTGTTTTTGACATTTGGTAGAGCAAATCTTATACACTTCGTTTTTTTCCCATTTAATACTAAATTATTAGCGGTAAACCAATTATGTACCTGCATTAGGGCATTATTTACGTCGTCAGGATTTGTGGCACGTCTGTTTATTTTAAATATTAAAGAGGTATCGTCAGCAAACAACACCATTTGTGGTAGGTTTTTAAATAAATGGGGTAGATCATTAATATATACTAAAAAGAGGAAGGGACCTAATATCGATCCTTGTGGTACACCCATCTTTACATTTAAACCCATTGAATTGACACCATTTATTTGTACTTGCTGCTGTCTATCATTTAAATACGATTTTACTAAACTAAGGGCAAGTTTATAAGTTGTAATGTGTTGCAATGTGTCTTGTAAGATGTCGGTATATAAAAAGAATCTACGACTCATATTGTCAAAACAATAACGTCCCCAACTGTGTTTGGTCACGTTATAATAATGTTATTTTTTTTTTTTTGTCTTTTGTATTTAATCATAGAACTTTTTTATTCTCTTATCTTTTTCCAAATTTATTGTCTTGTCAAACTTTTTTGTAACTAGTTGTTAAGTGAATGCTGTGGTTTCCTGTAATTAGAGGACCACAGTAATCAGCTCCTATTTGTATTTTTTTGTAATCATGTTACTTGTGTATTCTCAGTTGGAAATCCAAATAAATAAATAAATAAAATGTGTAAATGTTTTAGTATCACTTCAGTTCATAAGGTTGTTTTTTTTTCTATTTTGTTATCTAAATACTATTAAGTTTATGTTTATGCTGTTTTGACTAGCGATCGCTTTTGCACGGGTTGATCCCTGAAAGCATTATAGAGCATCATACTGAGTACTTGTTGCAGTCACGGCGTGCCAGCTAACTATAATTTTGTTCCATTCCGTTTGTAAATTAATGAAAATACTTGTGATGTTGTTTTGTTTTGTTTTTCCAGTCTTACATAGGGGATCGTATTACCTAGTACTTATAGGGTTGTGGAGGTCTAATAGGTAGTCGCACCCAGTTAGACTGGAAGCCGACCCCAACTAAGTTGGGAGAGGACTTGGCAGGTGACGATGTTTAATATTTATGTTGAGTTCTTGTCGTCATTGTAAACATTAAATATTTAACTCAACTTTATTTGTAAGGCAATGGCTGAAATTCTATTTATTCTCTAAATCAGACCACACCAACAAGACCTGCCTACCGTTCTTTAACAAATATAACCTAACTCTGTCTGTTATTTTCATTTTCATTATTTATAAAAAACTGAAAAGTATCCAAAGCACGTTCAGTTCCTACCAAAATATTTGCACGTTTACACAAATGTAGGCAAATCCTGTAACTCAATTTACACCTTTAGCCATTCTTTGTACTTATTTGGCAAGTAAAAATGGTACGTGTTGAAACGTATTCTAAAAAGAGAAGTGGTTTAATAAGGTTGTAATATTATTTTTGGTAGAAAGAAAAATTATAGGCTACTAGCTTTTGCCCGCGACTTCGTACGCGTGGATTAATAGTTCCCGTTCCCGGGGGATTGCCGGGATGAAAACTATCCTATGTCCTTTCTCGGGTCCTAGACTATATCTGTACCAAATTTCATTAAAATCGGTTCAGTGGTTTAGGCGTGAAGAAGAGACAGACAGACAGACAGACAGACAGAGTTACTTTCGCATTTATAATATTAGTTTAGATGGAAATTATGTTTCAGTAATGGTTTGTCTCACTTTTAATTTCATTGACTTACTTGGGAGATTGATATGATTAACCATTACGACACGGACGACACGGACAACACGGTTTTTGCAGTGGTTAAGCAATCGACTGCTGCGCTGTGTGTCACGGGTTCGATTCCCGCACGGAACAAATAGGTATTTGTATGGCCTACAGATAGTTGTTCCGGGTCTGGCTGTTTGTGCATGTGAGTTTAAATGTTTGTAAACGCACCCGCCATACAGGAACAAATCCTAGTGTGGGGCAACGTTTTTAGAAAAAACAAAAAAAAGGATAACACTTTTTCGGATTTTTTGGATTTATGTGGGTATTCTATAATGATCACCTTGCTTCAGTGAAGGAAAACAACATGAGAAAACCAGCATGCCTGAGAGATTTTTCTCGACGGTATGTCTTTTCATTTACATAACACATAGGATATTAGTAGAAAGTAGTATAGCTTGCGTCCGCGACTTCGCCCGGGTGATATCGAAACAAAAAATCATGTGTTAGTCCAGGCTATAATCTACCTCTGTGCCAAATTTCATCAAGATCCTTTTCACCGTTTTGACGTGAAGGAGTAATAAACATTCATACATCCATTCATCCTCACAAACATTTACGTTTATAATATTAGTATCATCATCAACCTCTGTGCCAAATTTCATCAAGATCCGATCAGCCGTTTTTTTTTCAATATCACACGGGACAAGCCGCGGGTGCCAGCTAGTATTTGTATAATTGTTTGGCCCTGTGTGAGTCTAATAAACGCTTTTTTTACAACATCATTTTGTTTGATTCCAGATCTCGCTTTTTTCAATATCGAACACTGCCACAATCGGCCCCCTTCATACAAATCTAATGCAACAAACTACTTCTCTTCGCGCCGGCTATTAGTTGAATGGGTCTGACGTTAATTTTTACCAGTACACGAGAGTCCACACTTTTGTACACAGTTTTATTTCGTGTGTACTGTTCACACGGTATTGGAGAAGTCAGCAAAACGTGGAGAGAATCTTTTTGAAAGGTTCGTACGGTGATGGAACAAAATACTTAAATATTTTTTTTGACTGTGACACTGCAAAGAGTTTATTATACAGTCATTTGACTGTTTTCTTTTCATACCTTTTTTTAAACGGTAGGGTAATCATTAAATAACTTTCTCCGCTCTGGGCAGAGCTTACTTTTACTGACTAAAGCCTACCAATGTTATGTTTATTGCCCTTTATGTTCCTGGTCCCTGTGACTTGCCACAAGAACACATATCATTAAAAAAAACTAAAAGCTCAAAGAAATCCTTACTTAATAATATTATAAAAGCGAAAGTGAGTTTGTTTGTTTGTTTGTTTGTTACCTCTTCACGCTTTAATGGCTACACCGATTTTGATGAATTTTGGTACAGAGATGGTTGGGAACCAGGAGACGGACATAGGCTATTTTTTTTAAAAAAGTGGTGTGTGAGGGAGAAAGAGGGAAGAAAAGGGAAAACTTAGCGTTGCTATTACAAATCAACAAGGCGCAAGGGAAACTGTGTTACCCCGAATTTAACGCGGGCGAAGCCGCGGGCAAAACCTAGTTTAAAAATAAAATAAATAAAAAACAAAGCCAATATTGAACACGCCGTGATGCGATACGATCTGTCGACTACACACTAGACGGACGGATGGTGAGCTACTCATTGTTCATCGTCCGCAAACCACATCTACGGTGACCGGGAGTCATCTCACGTTTCCATACCCTTAATCCATTAAACTATTCAGCTGAAGAAACTTTGATAGGTTCAGATCGCTATAGAACTGGGTTAGAACAAAGGATACTTTTTATCCCAGTATTACAATCAAAATAAACGCGCGCACGAAAGAATGGACCAACCACAAACCAACCCATGCGTAAAACCATCACTAAATCTCCATTCCACATAAAATTGTAACTACAAACAACTTTATCCATAAAAATGCAGTAACATCAGCAACATCCACCAGCGGTAACACATGATATAGTGTCGGAAGCACTCTTTGGCAAGGCCTACCACCATTATGCATGTAGCTGGCAATCTTGGCAAAATTGTGTCATTATGCCAAATACCCTGTACTCTGAGAATTTTAAGTTTGGAACATTTTTAGTTGGCAACTGGCGAGATATTGTTTTTAATTTCGTAACATATGGCGTGTAGTTCCTGGTGAAAAATTGGCAGAGATATACCTTTCCTGTAGTTGTTTTGAATTTTGTTTCTGGAATCAGTTATTTGTGAAGGTGAGAGAAATGGATAGAAAAGATTACCATGATGCATTTTTGCATGCTATTTTTAGATATATAGAATATTCTTTATTATGTACACCATGCAAATAACAAGAATAACATTAAACAACTTATAAATAGGCTGACACAATGGGCGGTCTTATCGCTAAAAGCGATATTTTCAAGACAACCTTTGGATGGATTTAAAGGAGGACAAACAGTACTGTAGGTAGTCTGTGGTGTAACATTTTTCAAAATTAATAGCTACGTTAAAAAAAACAAATACTTAAATATAAATACATATAATATACATTTAAAATAATAATCATTAAGAGCAAAGAAGTATTTAATATTTTATTTAAGGAGAGAGGTAGTGCTTTTTGACCAGAATTTTAAAAGTGGACAGAGTTTGAGCGCTCCTTACAGACATGGGCAGGGCATTCCATAGCCGTACAGCTTGAACTGTAAAAGATTTATCGTAAAAGCTAGTGTCATGAAGGAATTTAAAACGTTCTTTAATATAAGGGGGGGTTCTAGGATTATTATTTATTTTTTTTAATCTTCCAAATTGGTTGGACCTCCAATCTAACCAGATGCAGCTGAATACCAGTATTTTATATGGAGGGAAGACTATTGTATTGGTAGCTAAACTTTGAACGGGCCAACGACTGTCAAAGATCTACATATGATAGCCGGGAAAAACGGCTTAACGTACTTTCGCGAGCACGGAGGAAACTCGTTACGTAATGGGTGGTCATCCTTCCACGGACCAACCTAGACAACCGCAGCTTAACCGACCGATAAAGATTGACGACACAGTAGGCGCAGTGGCTGGGCAATCGACTGCTGCGCTGCGTGTCGCGGGTTTGATTCCCGCACGGAACAAATATTTGTATGACCTGCAGATGGTTGCTTCGAGTCTGGATGTATGTGTATGTGAGTTTGAATGTTTATAAACGCACCTACGATACAGCAGAAATCCTAGTGTGGGGCAACTTTAAAAAAAAAGACCCGCGTGGCTGATATTATGAATAGCAGTACATTTGAGACAGTATTCATGATTTTTTGAGATTTGCTTATTTCCTGAGGCCAGGCTTTGTTACAGCTTTGGTGATCTATGAGCAAACAGTTTGTTGCTGCAGATAGATAGATTAGATTTTAGAGCAAATTTGATCAGCGGGCTCTGCCAGGGCCACCTCCTGTCGATGTTGGGGTGTCCCGGCAGCTCCGGAACATAAAAGGCAAAAGAAGGAACATGGATGGGTTTTAAAAATCAGTTAAAAATCAGTTAGCCAGAGTTATCAGTAAAAGACTAACACCTACTAAGATAAGATAAGATATTTTTATTTGCTTAATTATTTACTAGAGCTCCGCCTAGAGCAGGGGAAGTTATTTGATAATTACCCATCCGCAAAACCATAAAAGAACACGTAATAATTACTCATTAAACTTAAAAACAGCTTAATTAAAAAATCCCCTAATAAATAAACCTCCACAATTTATTGCTTACTTAACTTGAACAACATAAGACAGAGTATTAAAAACAATGATGATTAAGATGTCTTAATTAAAGTTTATTTTTTGTTGGTTCATTAAGTTTTAACGAAGCTCCGATGAAACGTGAATCCTATTAAAATGAACGCGTCTTTGTTTCCAGTTTATTATCAAGTTGGAGTGATTAGGCCTTCATTTTGGAGTAATTTTTGGAGTTTACTCCTTAGGAATCGATTTTCGTATTTAAGGCGACCGGTATGAGAAAAATCCGAGGGGTAATACCTACTAAAGTAACGAAAATGTGTCACGTTTTGGTGCGCACCATTAGTGCGCAACTTTCTAATTTGGCTGTGAGTGTATTAAGACATACATATGGTATGCTGTATAGGCGACTATACCTATATACTATATGTTATTGGGCTTGCTTGTTTCTATCAGTGTCGATGTATTTATATTGCTATTTTTTTTTCATTAATTTGTGAATTTACCCTTTCATATGATATTAATCTTTTTTCAGTTGAATAAACTTTTTAGCGTATGGATAGATACTCGTACTTAAGAAGTAAACTCCAGTCGTGCGTCGGAGCTGACACACACGCTTTTTTGTTTTGAAATTGTTTAATTATCGTTCGTATATTTCTGTTGTCACAATCTAAACTAAAACTACTCTAAAAATCCACTAAAATTTCCTTTCCTTTCAAACGCCGTTTCATATTTTGACGGCAAGGTTGGCGTTGGCTGAGCGATTGACTGCTGCGCTGCGTGTCGCGGGTTCAACCCCCGCTCGTAACAAATATTTGTATGACATTCAAGTAGTTGTTAATTCCGGTCTGGTTGTTTGTGTATGTGAGTTTAAATGTTTGTAAACGCACCCACGATACAGGAGAAATTCCTAGTGTGGGGCAACGTTTTTTTTTAATAATTAAAAAAAATGCACTGACTGGACAGCAGGCCTACTATGACGTCTTAAAGCGGAACTTATTCCACTGAGGGAAAGAGATGGTGCTAGACACCCTGCATAGCTCTGTCTCTTTCTCTCAGCAGAATATGTTCTGTTTAAGGCGTCATGGTAGGGTAGCGGGTCTACTCAAATCTGTGCGGCTATCTTAAAAAACCGTTTCAGACACTAATCTGCATAGTCCTCGTAAAAGTCGACCGAGATTTTTGACTGCACCTTTTTTCTGAGTTTGTTTCGGCTGTTTCTTCTCAGAGAAGACGGGTACAAAAACCATTATTTTAAAAGATTGATAACCCTGTGTCAATTGACGTGACGTTTGGAGCATCTTGTTGTTATCTGTGTGTCTTTTAAAAATAGAATACGTAACGTAACTATGATGGCGACAGCAACTTGTGGTAGTACCACATAGGTAGCCATTTCATATCTACTAATATTATAAAGCTGAAGAGTTTGTTTGTTTGTTTGAACGCGCTAATCTCAAAGACTACTGGTTGGAATTGGAAAATTCTTTCAGTGTTGGATAGTTCATTTCTTGAGGAAGGCTATAGGCTATATAACATCACGCTACGACCAACAGGTGCTGAGCAGCGTGGGTGAAACCGCGGGGAACAGCTAATGCCATAATAAACCACATTCCGACATGGTAATCAAAATATCCACTTGCCTTTACCAACTTTACAAGTTTAATCACTGAATAACTACATTGACAGAAAGGAAACGTAAACGCGAAACTTGATTCAGTGGGGAAAGTAAAATCTCTCGCACCATCAGTTTAAAAAAAGACGTGTATAAGTGTTTGTAAAAACTTACTTGCAAAATAAACATCATTATCATCTATCATGGTATATCAAGTTTAATAGTAAATCGCAAGCTAACCTCATCGCTCGCTTTTTTATCAGCAGTAAATAACATTCAAGTTTTAAAAAACGAACACTTCATAAAATAACAATATTGAAGTGCTCCTAAATCACAGTTACCGGAAAGTGGCTCAGTTATAACAAAATCGCATCAGAGACGCGCTATAAACAACGATACCTTACTCGCCGTGCGTAAATTTTCATTTGTTGCCCGTTGCCCGTACTCGCACAGCGCAACACTATATCATAATTCTAGCATTCTACCATTGAACTCTAAAATATTTCCAAAGCTCACGTGTATTACCCGGTTCTGTAAAAGTGCCGTATTTCATAGCATAACGTTATTTATTGATAAAGTTTTCGTTGCAATATGTATGAAGCTTTTGTTTTCGTCCAATGATGGCCCGTGATGGGCTTGAAGTGTATTAAAGCCTGTGTTTTATAGATAGATTTTTGAACGGTTCGAGGGCAATTTGTTTTGTTGGGAAAAATGGGTTTTTGTCAAAAATATTGCAACAATGGAGGGTCAAAGAGAAAAATACGTAGGCTTGTCCGGTGTACTCATAATTAATATATTGACTTTCACAGTCAGTATTTATCACGTGGGAAGTGCTAAATTGCTTAACGACATTCTACAGTGGACATTTTAAGCGTAGTGGAGTAATGCGAATGAGTATGATTGTAAGCACAAGCAACGCGAGGGGAGGGGCGAGCGAGCCAAAAAACACGCCATGGCCTGTGTATATTTATATTATTTTTTTTATTTGTTCTAGTGTCACATCAAATCATTGGGTTGATTTATTTTAGTTTTATTTCAATCTCAATTCTATTTAATTTATTTTTTATTCATTTAAGTATTTAAAATATATATGTATGCTGTTTGGACTTACATTTTACTTACGGGTTGACCAGTGAACAGCGCTGTGCTGTGAGCTCCAATAGCACAGCATCTTGCTGAGTGGAGACCTGACGTGCAAGCTATTTTTATTTTGTCCTATAAATGTATTTGTAAATGTTTGTGGTGCTTTGCATGTTTAGTGTTTATTTTACGCTACGCACAAGCAAAAAGTACGGAATGCTTTTGCTACTATTTAATACTCCTTTTGTATGCATTTTTTTAAATGGACTAAGAATATTCAAAAAAGTTATGGCATTCGTTTTTCAAACAAATACAGGCTCTTCTAAATTTAAACACAAATATTTGTGTCAACCTCACAACATAAATTCATCCGGCCTCCTTGACACACAAGGACCCATTAATTCTTATCAGCCAGCATTACCACAGCTATACATTACAGAGTAAGTAACCGATTAAAACCTCTTTTATCGCGTGGTCATAAAAACACATACGCTGTCACTCTCTAGGATCTCAAGCTCAACTAAAAGTATTTATAGTAAAACTTCTTATGAATTACATTCAGGTAAGTTGTGTTTTAAACAAATTAATACCAAAACAACACCCAAAAAAATATCTGTTGCATTTTGATTGTAAGGACAACTGATGTTGATAGTTTAAATTGCGGAGCATTTAATTTCCCCGGCTGTATATAGTTTTTACATGTCTAAAACTCTGCGTCCTATAATTAAATTTTAGACTTTAGGTTTACCGATATATTGTCAATCTTTGAGGCAAGGAATCTTAAAACACCCTTATCTACTTAATTATATTCCAAGATTGAGGTTGTGGAACCACAACACAGAAATGCTTCTTCACGAATAATGTTAGTAAGATGGAGAAGGCAGTCTTTCTGTTTAAGATCTTTAACAAACATCCTGTTCCATAGTCGACTAAATAATCACAAACTAGTAATAATTAATTTCCAATTCAGCAAGTTCCTGATACTTTTTCTCATAGAGAGAGAGATTATAAAAGACCCCGATCAAAAACTAGGGGTGTTTAAATGTTGAACTATGGATCTGTGTGTCTATCTGTCTGCGACATCATAGCTGTTGAACGGATGAACAGTTTTTGTTTTTTTTTCTTCGAATCAGCTAAGAACACTCTAAATTAAGAAACCTTTTCTTAAAGTGTACTTAGCTATGATTTAAGAAAATTTGTTATTGCTGATATTTGAGTTGATGAAGACCCCACGACGATTTTTTTAGAGGTCTTCTCCATCCAATGTTATCTAACACTATTTTAATTTTAGATAGATAGATAAATAATTTATTTGATGCCACAAAAGACACAGGAATTATCACAAAAAAAACAAATGACAACAAATAGGAATAGATTATTAAAGGTAGTAATAATAAGGTAGTAATTAGATTGACCCATAGACATAAATAGACACATCACATACATTTATAACGGTCGCCCACTACTGGGAAGTGTATGTCTCAAGATTGCACCAAATAGGAGTCCAGCATAGCATAAAGCTAGGTAGACTACCTGACGCCTGACGCTGGTATTCTGCTGAATCTTGCTAGCAGAGCAAAATACGACTTTGTGCGGCGAATATTATGAAGGTAGGTAAGTCCTCCCATAATTCCAGAAAGTAATGAATTCTACATATGAAATCTTCTTCCAATCCATAAGAATTGATAACACGATAACCAGTACGTATGAACCAGTACTTACCATATTTTCAGTTCTATCACCTATCGTAAAATTGACCCTAACACTACCATAACTTATAGGGGACCTGGATACTTCATGATCGGTCAAATAAAAACAAATGACCTTCATAAACTGTGAGGGCAATATTACGTGAGTAGGTAAAATATGTAAGGGCCACACCAGCGACCAATTTCACATTATCGCTAACCAACGGGTTGAGGACTCTTCTCGTACATAAATAGTGGTATATAATAAAAACCAGCCTTTGCCAAAAAAAATGTCTGTCTGATCAAAAAAAATCGGCGTACAAATATTTAACAACTAGGTGGTGTCCGCGGCTTTGCGAAATCATACAAATTATCGAAAAAAAAAATATCCTGTGTTATTCCAGACTATACCTAACTCTGTGCCTGAAAGAGTAACAAACATTCATACATCCATCCATCTTCGAAAACATTCGCGTTTATAATATTACATTAAAATAAAATATTAAATTATAAATAGATATTAATAAATACGATTCATATCCTCTTTTAAACAGGTTGGAATTTTGTAATGCCACCTGAAGGGGAAGTACTCATAATACTTTAGACAGAAAATTTTACTCAAAGAAAACATTCCTTTTTTTTTTAAAAGAAAAAAAACGGCATTTAAAGATTTTTTTTTAAATTCGCTTGCCGCACACGGTAATCAAACCGACTAAAATCTGTAAAAGTTGCACCCTGTACTTTTATTGCATCGATCGTTAGGGTCAATAAGGATGATATCTCTTTAACAAACTTCATAAATTAAATGAAAGGAAAACAATGAAATCTTAAACACCCCTGTGTGAATGAAAGAAGGAAGTAAGAAGAAAACGTGTTGCACCGACACGATTCAATTTGAATATATTTGATCTGAAAAAACGCACCATGCTATGACGTAATAATAACATTATAGCTGACTTTTGGGGTTCAGTACCTCAAAAGTCGGGAACGCGTAGATGTATCGAGTTCAAATAAAACAAAACAATCTTCTGTTTTTGCAGTTTTTACGGAACCCTCGTTGCGCCAGTTCGACTCGCAATTAACCGTTTTTTTTTCTATCTTTACCACTGACGTACGCAGATACTACAAGAACCAATATAGAAGCTGAGTTATATTACCTTGTTTACTGCCAACATAACAGACATATACCGTCATGATAGTATCAACTTCTATAACTTTTTATTCCAGGTATAATTTTTACTGCGCACTTCCTCTGCGTAATTCAGGACTGTGAATTGACCTTACTTCGCTTTGAATTACTCCAACCGGAACATGTCGTTGACATAAATTTGGTAATTCGCAAACTGTATACGGGGGAACAAACAATTTTATTAGCTTAGATAGCGCAAATTGTGGAACAGGCAGGATTAACAGAAGGCACAAATTAAATCGCAGTCAGTGTGAAGAGAACTTAAGACTTGATGGAATGGAACGCGTCGGGAGGACTGTGGCGACAACCAGTCACCGTAGATGTGGGTCTGAGTAGCTCACCGTCTTCTAGTGACGACAGGCCGGGGAGACAGCTAGGGGAGGCAGCTAGGAGTGGCAGTCTAAACGACTGCATATCCTTGTGAGTGAGTGAGTTTGTTTGTTTGTTACCTCTTCACGCCTAAATGGCTAAACTGATGATGAATTTTGGTACAGAAATAGTTGAAACCCTGGAGACGGACATAGGCTTTTTTAGGGTTCCGTAGTCAACTAGGAACCCTTATAGTTTCGCCATGTCTGTCTGTCCGTCCGTCCGTCCGTCCGTCCGTCCGTCCTCGCTTAATCTCTGTGACCGTTTGCACTAGAAAGCTGAAAGGACCATGGGGGATTTTGTATGAACCCCGTCCCCACCCTTCAACAGACTTGGGATACGTTTCGATTTGTTCACTGGGACCCAGAAAAGTCTAAAGTACCTGTGTTAGTTTCAAAATCAATTGGGTTTATTTTAAAAAAATATTTTACTATAAAACAAATATCATTATTTTCTACAAACAAAAAGCATATTTTCACGTAAACAAATGACGATTCTATACAAAAAAAAAAATACTTGGTTCTCAAACGGAAAATCTTTGAAAACATTAACAGTATTCAGTTGATTAATATACATTTTAAATTATTAGTAAGTACATCTAAAGCATGTCAAACGATACACTACTAACTTTTTATTTGCGGATGGGAAATCATCAAATAACTTCCCCCGCTCTGGGCGGAGCGGGGGGAGTGTCAGACTTGTACTGACTAAAACCCACCCATGTTCCTTCTGGGCAATAGAAGGAACTTGGGTGGGTTTTAGTTTTACGTTCCGGGGCCGCGGTATCTCTTTCGAACAACCCGCAACCCGCGGCAGGCGGTGGATCTGGCAGGCCCCTTTGTTTTGCTGACATTTCTTTGAGGCGCACGTGGAACGCTAATGCGATGTCGACACGGTTTGTCGTCAATAGACGGACGCATCCATTACTCACCGTCTACAGGCCCGCATCTACGGTGGCCAGGAGTCGTCTCGCGGCGCCCGACGTCCATGGCGTCTCCCGCGGCGGCTGGGTTGGTTTGAGGTTCTCTCCCTCAAACGCCCGGCCACCTCCTTCACTAGCATTACTGCTTCGCAGAAGGAGGACCGCTTCCCATTCCCTCTCGCTCTGGACCATGGACTAAACCGCTCCGCCCAAGCTGGGCAGACCGGCACTGTGTCCTCCGGGTGATCGGCACAATGGTGACACCCGGGCGTTTCCTCCCGCGAGATTATGTGCAGCAACCTCCTGAAACTTCCGTGTCCGGTGAGGAGCGGCGTCAGGCGGTAGGTGAGGACGCCATTGCGCCTCTCCAGCCACTCCTCAAAGAGGGGACTTACCGCCACTATTGTGGCGTGCCCTGCACGGGGTTGCGACAGTCGCTCTCTCCGTGCCACCATGAGATCGCACCGGAGGTCTATCCCCGGTGTAGTGCCACTTATGCAGGCTTGCAAGGACTATCAACTCCAAATCCCACGGTGAATACGCCAAGGAGGCTCGCCGCCTTGCTGGAGATCGTGCAGCAGCGTCGAATTAGCCTGATGGCCACCACCTTTTGGGGCGCGTTCAGGTAGTGGGCGGCACGCCGCCCTAAAGAACGCGTCTATACCGGGGCCTCGTAAAGGTCCATGGACCGCACGACTCAGGCATAGAGCCTACGGCAGGAGGCTTTTGGCCCCCTCAGATTTAAAATACTATTATGCATTTGTGCTCCCACATACCATACAACGGATATAATGTGCGATTGATCGTAGACAATCGTAAGCTTAATATGATAGCTCCCTTTTTTTTGCTATCGGGGCGAAACTTACAAAAGGCGACCGGTCTTTGGGGACAAGACCGGAGAGTGTAGGAATTTTACCGCACTAAAACCACCCCGGTGATTCAAATTCAAATTCAATTCAAATTCATTTAATTGTCTGAATATGGTACATTTTTATGGTCTTAAATATAAACAAAGGTCTCATCATATTCTGCCACTGGGGGCGTGCAAATATTTGGTACATAAACAAAATTTTAAAACAAACATTAAATAGGAAATAGAAATTACAGTTATTGTCATGTCAATTAAATAAATATTATCAGTATTCAGTACAATGTCAAATAATTATTCAATGTCAAACTTGAGATGTTAATGATTATATGATTACAAAATTACAATTTAACTAGGATGTCAAAGTATCATTCAAATAGTCATTTAAATTATAGTAACATTTTTTATACAACAAAGCTTTAAGTTCTTTTTTAAAACCATTTAAATGTAATTCTCTGATTTGCTTTGGGATTTTGTTAAAGACTTGCGGGGCTATGCAGAATATACTTTTCCACATTAAAGCTGTTCTGGCTCTACGTCCACGTAACATATCATTCCGCCTGTTCCGTTTGACTGTATCGGATAAGTTAGGAAACAGATGTGAGTTCAACTTAACAAATAAAGCAGTTTCATAAATATACAAAGACGGCAGTGTTAAAATTTTAAAGTTTTGAAAAAATGGTTTACAACTGTCCGTTACTTTTAGTTTAAACATGGCTCTGACGGACCGTTTTTGCGCTTTAAAAGCGGCTTCTCTATTCGTAGAGTTACCCCAAAATATAATGCCGTACCTTAATATAGACGCTACAAGGCCATGGTAAGCAACAAGTAGTGCTTCTGTGTTGACTGTTGGGGCAAGTTTATATAAGGCATACGATGAACTACTAATTTTCTTACATAGTGTTTCGATGTGGTCCTTCCAATTTAGTTGCCTGTCAATTATAAGGCCTAGAAATTTTGTATTATCTACCTCCTGAATTTTGTTATTTTGGAATTGGACATCCATTTTTGAACTCGCTTTTTTATGCCCAAAGTGCATTATATGTGTTTTGCTGAGGTTAATTTTCAAATTATTATTATTAAGCCAAGAGATCATTGTAGCTACCGCGCTATTAACATCTACTTCATATGATTCAGGTTTATCACATGCTATTGTTATTGTGCTATCATCAGCAAAGAGTGATATTGGGAAGTCTATGGCTCTGGGGAGATCATTTATATAAATTAAGAATAAAAGAGGGCCCAGCACACTACCCTGTGGTACACCAAAATATATTGTACGTTCCTTAGAAAAGTATGTTACTTCTTCTTTAGTTTTAAAATTTAGGTTTCTTATTGCTGTAAGTTGTTTTCTTTTTGAAATATAGGTACTTAATAAGTCCAGAATGTTACCTCTTATACCATAGGAGTCAAGTTTATTTCTTAAAATTTCATGGTCAACACAGTCAAAAGCTTGCGACATATCACAGTACACAGCACAGACAGGTGTCTTATTATCAATTTTCGTCATAATTTTATTTAAAAAGTCATAAATAGCCATGTTAATTGACATATTCTTCCGAAAGCCTTTCTGTTCATCACAGAGAATTTTTTGTTTTAATAAATATGCATACAGCTCATTATATATATATTTCTCAAATATTTTCGAAAAAATTGGCAGAAGTGCTATAGGTCTATAGTTTTGCATTAGATTTTTTTTTCCCTTTTTAAATATAGGCTTAATTATGGACACCTTAAGTCGTTCCGGAAAAACACCATGGCTGATACATAGGTTAAGAATATGACTCAAACATTTAGCGATTAAGTCGGCAACATGCTTTATAATTTTAGTGGAAATATCGTCATACCCTACGCTATTTGTGTTTTTAAGTGATTTTATAATATTATATATTTCTATTGGCTGACATGGAGCCATGAACATTGATTTTTGTTTATTTTTAATATATGCACTAGATCTTTTACCTGCTCCGAGTACTGGGTTAATTTTTTCTATGAAATAATCATTGAAGTGGTCAGCAATAAATTGAGGTTTAGTAACAGTTTTATCGTCAATTTGAATAGTATTTATTGATTCAGGTAGATTAAAATTAGAATTCTTTATTATTTTCCATGTCATTTTGCTTTTATTGTCAGAAGTTTTAATATTGTGATTATTTTGTGATCGTTTAGTCAGATTAATTATTTTCTTTAATCGTTTTGCGTAGTTAGAATATTTTAATTTATTTGTTTGAGAAGGTTTTAGTCTAGACATCCATAATAATTGCCTTTTTTTGATGCTGCATAGTTTTAGTCCTCTCGATATCCATTTTGGTTTTTGGTTTGTTGTTATTTTAATACGTCTACGGGGAAAGCATAAGTCATAGAATAATTTGAATTGTTCACTAAACAAATTGAATGCGTCATTTGGATTATCATTTTCATATATTTCAGAGAATGTCAGTTCTTCAAGGCAGGTTCTAAATTTAATTATGTTCTCTGGGCTAAAGTCTCGTTGTGATTTATACCAATATTTCAAAGCACAGTTCAACCGTACGGGGCACTTAAGCAGCTGCGCAGTGTGATCTGATAGGGCAAATTCTATCACTTCCGTCTTGCATTTTTTCTCGAAATTGTGGGCAAAATTATCAATGCAGGTCTGGCTTTGCAACCTGGTTGGTTTTTCTATTGCTAAAGTCATGTTAAAACTTGTTAAGAGATATCTTAGTTCAGATGTCATATTATTATTTTTCAGTATGTCAATATTTATATCACCTGCTATAATAATGTTCCTACAACTTCTTCTTGTTAGTAATATTAACAGTTGCTCTAATTTGCTAAAAAATACATTAAAACTCCCTGCCTTTGGTACTCTGTATATACATACTATAACTATTTTATAACTCGTCAGTTCAATTGCACAGCATTCTATGACATTGGATATGGAAAATTCTGAGACCTCTGATAACTCCGTCCACATATGTCCAGACCGAACAAGAATACAAGATCCACCTCTTTTACTATTTTGTCTGCTGAAACATGCAGCCAATCTATAATTTGGTAGGACAAGGCGGTCTTCATGACCTGACATCATAAAATGCTCTGTTACACATACTACATCAACAGGCTGGTTTTTTTCTGATAGTTCATTAATACATATAGAGAGAGTGTCTGCTTTGTTAAGCAGGCCCGCTATATTTTGATGTAGGATATTTAGGTTTTTATTTACGAAAAAACTCATTACAAACAGTGTTATCTTCCAACGGCTGATTATTATTACTAGATGTCTTATTGCTACATTCAATATGTTCTTGGGAATTCTCGGTCTCTATTTTGTTTATATGATATGTAATGTCAGTTTGTACAGATTGATTTACAAATATTTTTTTACATTGTCTAGTTAATAAGTTTTGATATTGTTTTGATTTGAGTTTATAGTCCAATTGCAAAATTTCCCTTAATAAAGATCTTGATAAATTAGTAGTGAAATATGTTTTACGAGGCCGGTATCTAGAGTAGTCCATGTCCATAAAAATAACATTGTCATACTTTCCACAAATAAACTTTAGCATGTAATTAAGTTTTGCTTCATTAAGATACCTATTTGACGGAACTTCGCTGATGATTATATTTGTGTTCGTTACGGATGACAGCCACGTGTGAAGGTACATTTCCGTATCATATGGGTTCCGTTCATGACGTCCTCCGACAACAATAACATAGTCATTCATATTGAATTGAGTTATTTCATTTTTTGATGAGTTGATGAGGTTTCTTAATGTAGTACCAGATTTTATAAATGAGAATACCTTATAGTCTGATCCCAATAGCTGGGCAAGTGATTCACGAAGTCCAATCCCTTGTTCATTGCATAGTATCATAACACGTTTTTTTGTTTTGTTATCTTTCTCATTGCGTGTTAAGGTGAGACTAGTATATGGAGCGTCGTCAGTGATTTCATCAACAGGTGTATGCAATATATTAACACTTTCATTATTCTCACAACTGTCTCCATTCGAGAAATTTAGGAAGCTTTTATTTAAGACACTGTCCTGTAGGTTTTGTGATAAAAGTGTCGCAGAGCTAAATCTTTTAGGCTGATTGCCATTTGGGGACTTATTTTTTTCAGCCATTGAGTTGTTTAAAACATCTGCTTTAGGACTTAACAAGTTTAATGCCTGAATGGTGTGATCTCTTGAAGAAGTCCTCGGTAAACCAGTCTTCATTAATAATGTTCTTACTCTTCGCTGATATTGAGGCGAGTAGAACTGCCTAGGTAGGTTTTCTTTGTTTGAAGTTTCTTGTATTCCTATTGATTTTAGTAGTTTGATCTTTTTTCCGTAGTCTAGTAAATTACCTTTAAGCGTGCTGTTTTCAATGTTCAAGTTGTCAATTTCCGAGTTAGCGGTCTCCAACTCCAGTTTTAGTTTTTCGATCTCCTCTTTCAATAATGCAATGTTATTGTTATTGTCTACAATGTTAGGTAAACTTTGGTAGGAGACATCCATATCAAATTCGCTGTCACTACAAGTCAAATTTTTATTGTGAGTATTTTGTCTTCTCTGGGTAATGTTGTCATAATCATCCATTATAAGTTCTACGTTGAAATATAAATAGAGGTGTCTCACAAAAAGTGGTTGGATGTTTCCAGCGGATTCGAACTCAATACCACCGCTATGTCAGTCCGGAGCACTTCGTTCACGTCTAGCCG